>JAECYA010000533.1:0-2707715 GCA_018153455.1 Drosophila parabipectinata | reverse complement strand
CCAGATTTATTCTTTATATTATTTGTTAAATTGCAAATCTTACTTTTTGCAATATATAAATCTTATATTATATTTCTCAAATTCACTGATCTTAAATTATAATCTTTAATTTTTTTTTATTATGGGGTTCTGCCTTGGGATCCTTTAATCCCGCTGCCACTTTCCTTTTGCAATCGATGCAGGTGCACGGCATGGAAGTAGATGGGTTTCGATGAGTGGCGATGATCCTGTAGTGATGATCCTGGAGGCTTAAGGGTTTCACGACGCGGTGAATTTTTTTTATTTTCCACTTCACGGACGCGTCGCGAGCAGCTCTTTAATTGTAGTTATTTTTTGTGTGTAATAACACAGTGTCACTGTCACTTTGTTTATTTATTTATTTTTTAAATATTTTTCACTAGAGTCCACCCGGGGGCGCCAAAATGTATAACGAGATTGATTTATCTCACACTTCAAATAATAAAAAAAAAAAGTGGCTGCAAAATATTTAAAATTATGCGAAAACGAAAGAAATGGTCGTGCCTCATCAACGTTATAAATTCGATTGTATTTCTCTCTAATCTTAAGCCTAACTTATCTATTGCGGCGAAGCGGGGCGAATTCGCACAAGAGAGAATATGAGCTTTCGCTCCCGCTCCGCCCTAAGCTATCTTAGAGTAAATTTAGAGACTAACAACTACAAAATACAATAAAGCTATAAACTATAGTTCACAATTTTCGACAACTTCAATAAAATACAAATCAATTAACACCGATCCCGTTGAAGGCCTCCATCAGGCTTCAACCAACTGGCAGCCGCGCCAGCTTGTGGACCGCTCTCCTGTATTCCGCTCCAGAGCTAGTTCGGACGACGGCGACCCTGACCCTTCCGTCCTCGCCGGCGTGTGTTGCTCCTACTCGTCCCGTGAGCCACTGTTGTGGCGGCTGGTGATCCTCTGCGATCAGGAGCAGCTCGCCCGTCCGAATGTCGTCCTCCTTGTCCTGCCACTTCGACCGCGCCTGTAGGCCCAAGACGTACTCCCGGGACCATCGCTGCCACATTTGCTTGATTGACGAGACAAGCCGCCATCGCCGGTGCTTGTGGGGCGATGAATTTGAATTTGAATCGGTGACATCGGCTCGGTAAACACGAATCTCGGAATTGAGATGTCCTCTAATTGCGAAAGGGCAACTTGTATTTTGTTCCGCGCTGTTTCTAAGTGCAGTGCAATTGACTCATCCCAATCTTATTTAGCCAAAGTTCCTGCAATAGGATCTTTCCTTTTATAAGTATAGGGCTTTATAGGCCAAGGGGGTCAAACAACTTCGATGTCACCGAAAGGATGTTCCGCTTGGTCGCCCTTTGACCCATGACTTATGGCCAGGAATGGGGCTGGCGGAGTGCCATATGTAACGGTGTTGAGCTTGCACAGTTTCAAGGTCTCTGGGTCTTTCCTCCACACTATCAACTGGTATAGCCTATCGGCTTCATTTACCATTACTTGGCGATATATATTTTTTATGTCGGCTATCAGAGCGAATCTGTTCAGCCGGAACCTAAGAAGAATTGAATACAACTCTTCCTGGATGGTAGGACCAACCATCAACAGATCGTTAAGACACGTATGTGTTGAGGTCTTACAAGACGCATCAAACACGACTCGTAATTTGGTCGATGTGCTTTGAGGCAGTAAGACACACTGATGGGGTATGACGTAGTGTGGAGTAGCAAGAACATCATTGCTTGTTGGGGACAAATGACCTAAGGATTCGTATTCCATAAATTCCACATACATTTTCTTTAAATTCGGATCTCAAGATAATCTTCTCTCGAGCGACAAAAAATGGCGTTTGGCTACCTCGAACGAGTTTCCCAAAACGCTTGGATCCGATTTAAATGGAAATGACTTCAAATCGACCTGAAGGCAGCACAACTGTATTTTCCTGATAATGTTCCTCACATAACTGTTGTTCAGGTGACAAAAGCTTTTTGGAAGTTGGTACTTCTTCCAACGACCAAAATTTTTCCAAATTGCCATCTATCGACTCGAGTAATTCTTCTTGGCAATTCAGGCTAGAGACAGGCTGTTGAGGAGTTGAGGTATTTGCCTTATATTTTCCCAATACTATCCATCCAAGGAGAGTTTTTTGGAGGATGGGATGGTTTGGCCCTTGTTTTATTTGGCCAACGGACAACAATTCAAAAAATTACTCAGCTCCAATTAACATATCTATCCGCTGAGGTTTGTAGAAATATGGGTCTGCTAGCGGCAAGTTCTTTGGTAGGGCCCAATCTTTCACGTTCACTGACTGGTCAGGGTGATAACCCGAGATAGTTCTAAAAATCCAAAAGTCGAACGGAAACCCACTACCATTAATCGTTGATTTCACCACAGTGTGTATCTTTTTCTTAACCTGGGAATTAGCTTGACCAATTCCAAGCAAGTTGATACACGATTCCTCCCTACGGATCTGTAAGCGTTGAGCAAGTTCTTCAGAAATGTAGTTCATTTGTGACCCAGAGTCATGTAGTTCTCGGGCCAATATATGCTCGCCATTTTTAGTTCTAACGCTTACGATCGACGTCGCTAACAAAACCCTTTCTAGAGATGACGCATGCAAAGAATGTGACGTAGAAGGGCCATCAAGATGTAGCGCTGGAGGAGGATGTTCATTTGGTGGTGGTAACGCCAAATTATTTTCGGTCACAGTAAATCGGTGCAGAAGTTTGTGGTGCGATCTTGCACAAATTTGGCACCTAGTCGATTTACACATCGCACCGTGTGACCTTTTCGCAGACAATTTAATCATAATGATGCTGACTTGACAAACTCAAACCGTTGCATTACAGCAAGGCGAGCGAACGGACTACACTGGGCAAGACTATGGTCTTGTGCGTTGCCATAACTGCAAGCTTGTTTATTGGAAGCGGAGCAAGCCAACGAACTCCTATTGTGCTGCTTCCCGAACCCAATTTTCTCCTGTTTTGGCTTTCCAGTCTCTTCAGCGGACAGGTGCTGGTACCCACGATTTAATATTTTTTCGAAATCGGACCACAGCGGCAATTCCTCATAATCCAGTGACTCTTCCCATTTTTCTCTGGTCACTGGATCTACTCTACTCAAAACTAAGTGAATGATCATTGAGTTTGCAATTTTAGTGTCATCTCCTATGGATAATAGTGACCCAAAGATCGATGACACTGTGACGATGAGACCTCTCAACGACGACGCAGACGGCTGGGAAACTTTCGGAAGGCTGAATAATTTGCTTATTTGGTTCGCAAAGATGAGACATTCGTTATCGTAAACTCTTTTAGACTAGCAATAGCTTTGTCATAATTACTCTCGGTGACTTGGAATGCCTTGGTAGTTCCTAAGGCTTCACCAGAGAGGCAAGAAATTAAATGGTTAAATTTCTCGATAACAGGAATGTTCACATCCTTGTCTACTAATGTCTCAAAGAGACTCATGAAATTTTTAAACTCCGAATAGTTTCCACTGAATTTTGGCAATGCCAAACTGGGAAGTCGAGCTCGAGCTGGGGCTGCAGAAATTGCAGTAGCTGGTGGGGACTCTTCAGCTAACGTGAAGGCATTTAATAAAGACATCACCCTTGCCTTAGTTGTTATCTCTAATTCTTCCAACTCGGCTCCAAATTCATTTTCCTCATCTAATTGCTCGATCTGGTCTTGCAACTCATTTGCCTTAAATATTGTCTCATTTAAAACCTGAAGCCTGCACCGTAGCTCGGTCTTCACTAAAGGTACTGACCCAGCTTCCAAACGTTCCTCTAACCGGCGAATGCTTTTTACCCTGACATTTAATCTTCTTCTTAATTCGTCAAGAGTCGTGGATTTTAGTTTCTGTTTATTACTTTCCATTTTAAAATTTATTTATTTTATAATAAACAGACGACGATAAAAAATTTAAAATTTTTGTTTTTTATTTTTAAAATAAAAATTTGTTAATTTATTTGTTTAATTTTTTGTATAATTTAATTTGTAAAATTTTTTTATTTTAATTATTTAATTAATAAATTAAATTCTAAAAACGAAAACGAACGAAAAAAGATATTTAATTTAATATCCAGCGAAAACGAAAAATAATTAATTAATATGGCGAAAAAGATGAAATAATTAATTAATTAATTGATTGCCGAATAATGTTGATAGTCGAGGCACTGAGGGTATAGCTCGGTCTAGCTCGGTATAGATTATATAGCAGTGATGTGGGTGTGTATTTACGTTTTTGTCAATTTTAGCCACAGACAGTTTGTTAATAATTTAACTAAACTACTCAAATTTTTAAGCTCTACTAATTTCAAGTACGTATGCGCCAAGAATTGAAAGGAGGGTGCAATATTTCAGCACGAGACGAAGATTTAATTTGTCTCTTCTAAACTTTCAATTTTTTGCACAAATACCTGGGGTTCTGCCTTGGGATCCTTTAATCCCGCTGCCACTTTCCTTTTGCAATCGATGCAGGTGCACGGCATGGAAGTAGATGGGTTTCGATGAGTGGCGATGATCCTGTAGTGATGATCCTGGAGGCTTGAGGGTTTCACGACGCGGTGAATTTTTTTTATTTTCCACTTCACGGACGCGTCGCGAGCAGCTCTTTAATTGTAGTTATTTTTTGTGTGTAATAACACAGTGTCACTGTCACTTTGTTTATTTATTTATTTTTTAAATATTTTTCACTAGAGTCCACCCGGGGGCGCCAAAATGTATAACGAGATTGATTTATCTCACACTTCAAAATAATAAAAAAAAGGGTGGCTGCAAAATATTTAAAAATATGCGAAAAACAACGATTACGAAAAGAATGGTCGTGCCTCATCAACGTTATAAATTCGATTATATTTCTCTCTAATCTTACAATTCTAATCTCTAATTCACAATTTTCGACAACTTCAATGAAATACAAATCAATTACACTAAAAACACATACACTAAATATTTAAACATGTGTGCGTTTTGCCCCTCACTTCTTTAGATTCACAATAAGTTATTTTATCTTGTTTTGGTCTGCACTTTAATTTCATTTTTGTGTACATTCCGTGTTGAATGAGATTATTTTATCTCTAACAAAATAACGATAAAAAAATAAAAAATAATGGTGGTTGCAATATATAAAAAAATAACGAAAACGAAAGATAAGGTGTGTGGCCTTTTCAACTTTATAAATCGGTCGATATTTTGCTCGAATCTTAAGCGGGGCGAACTCGCACAAGAGCGAATATGAGCTTTCGCTCCCGCTTCGCCCTAAGCTATCTTAGAGTAAATTTAGAGACTAACAACTACAAATTACAATTCAGCTATAACTATAATTCACAATTTTCGACTTCAATAAAATAACAAATCAATTAAAATTATTATTTCAAACTAATTCCTCACGATATTGTCCCGCTGAGGTCTTCCTTCTGTGTGGTTAATGGTTAGAGGATGAATAGAGAATGTCCCGTCTTCCTTCCTTGGTTTTTCTTGTTGGAGCGAGTTGTCGTTTTACATTGAGAATGTCCGGCCTTCCTTCCTTGGTTTTTCTTGTTGCAGTTGTCGTTTTATTTGTTTTTGTTTGTTTTTTTTGTGCGTTGATTTTTTTTAGTTTTGTGTTCTTGTAATTGTTTGGCTTAAAATTTCGGTCCACCTTTGTTTTAATTCACTCTTTATGGATTATTTCATTAATTAATTTCCATTTACTTTGTTGTTAACGATCACTGTCACTTGGTAGTGTCGTTTGGTGGATGTTTTTATTTTTCCACTAAAAATGTTGAAATGTTGACCGCGCGAGTTCCGTTTATGTTTAACTTATTTTTCATTAAACAATTTTTTTGGAGCTTTATGTGACGCGGCCCCACGTTGGGCGCCAGTTAAATTGTTTGTAGTTCGGTGAATAAAAAAAAAGTAAATTTTATTATACAACTTGGTGTTAAACCTTTATTTATTAAACGCAACAATTACAAGACACTTTTGATTTCTCTTAAATATTTTTGTCAACCGTTCGCGGTCTCGGTCAAAATAGGACTGGCTTCTTAATTCTAAATCTGATCCAAAGAACCTCGGCCATCAGTTGTGTTTAGATTAGAGGCTTAAGATGAAACTGTCGCATCTTATTGTGAAATTCGATTAAGCTGATCGATGCAATTTGGTGGGTACTTGAAACGCAAAAGGCGTAATTGATTGGGCTTCGGAGGGAAGCTGATGTTTACTTTTGATTTTAATTTGTTTATGGGGAACCGAGATCGGACCTCAGAGCCAAAGACAAAGCCGAAGGCAAATGCAGAGTTTGAAAATATTGTTTATAAAATTCATAAGTGGCCTGTATTTAGGGGGTTGGATAACTTGCATGTCCATATAGTTCCAAATATTTTCTGCCTCCAATTTCAGGAAATATATAACCGATAAAATTAAAAAAAAAAACTTTAAGTTCCTAAACCCCACAATTTTATACCGCCATTTCACTACAAATCCGTGATTGTGTCGCGTAAATTCTCGAGCTAGCCGCCTTAGAGGCCGTGTGTGTTTTTTTGGTGCTGGTTTTTTTTTTTTTGGGGTATAACCGGCTGCGTAACAACTACCTTCAAAAAAAGGAATCAATTAATTATAAATTTATATTTATAATTTTAACCACAAAATTTATTTAATTATTACTTCCGTTCGAGCGAAGGGCCAGGTTTGTTTTAAGTCACCATTCCGGCCACTCAACAATTAACAAAAAAAAATTAATAATCGAAAATTATTAATAATTTAATTATCAACCTTCTGTCCGAATAGAGCCGCGATTTTAATTCCACCTTTCCGGCTTCGGGATAATTAAATCCAATTAATTAAAGATTAAGGTTTGAACTCCACCCTTCCATAATAATTAAATCCGACAATTAGCCAAAAATTATTTATTATTGATTATTTATTTTTTTGTGTTAAATACAAGACAAGGTCAAGTCCACCTTTCCGACTCCGCAAGTTCGAAAAGAGTTAAGGATTCAAGGGAACGTAGGAACCACACTTGTATACATATACAAACACAGTTCGTCATCAATTTGTTTTTGAACAAGCACGAATTTTTTGGTACATGTCCATTTTTCGTGCCTCCAACGCTGCTTCTACTCCGCATCAGGCAACATCCGCCTACAATCTGAGCAAAGGGTTGTTTTTCTGGTTCCTGAAGTTCTTCTTTCCACATTCGAATTGTGCCGCACACGACTTTCCTTTCGACATCGGCGCCACTAGTTCGCACTTGCTCCTTGTAATTGCATTTCATCCGCGATCTCACCGTTCTCATTACATTAGTGCGACCGGCCACCACTTCGTACGAGGCACCTGTTGCGCAAGTCAGTCGACAAGCGCTGACCAGCGAATTGGACTCTGAGAATGCCCACGGGAGACGACAAAAAACGTTCGATCCCAGCCATCCGTTTGGACAGATCTAAATCCGCATCTCCGCGGACGCCTCTTTTGAAGCCTTTGCCCAGTCCAAGGGCAAAAAGTGACGATTCCGTCAATACAATCCCCGGTCCTTCACAGAGGCAGACTTGCTCCGTTGCAAAAATGGGTCCAAGTGCGGTCGAAGTGGCGTTGAAAAAGTTCATCGCCACAACAGATCGAATTAGCCAATTTGAGGCTAACATAAATACTCCGGGCGCCCCAGAAACGGAAATAGGCTCCCAATACATGTTTGAAGTCCATCGGGACCAAATTTCGGCACTGTGGGAGAAGGTGGAGAAAAGCTATGAGAGCTGCTCCGATTTGCTAGCCGTGTCCGACGACAATGCGGCCACCTCAACAGTGCTGGAATCGAAGTACAGTTACTGTTACTCCGTCTATTCGAGGTGTATTGCCCAGCTTCGGGAGAAAATTGCCTCCCAATCCACTCAGGCTTCCGTCAATGTACACACGCCTGCGTCTACAGGCTGCCGGTTACCTCCGGTGGATACCGAGGTCTTCGCGGGTAATTATCTTCGGTGGCCCACCTTCAGAGACTTGTTTAGGGCCATTTACATCCAAAACTCGCGGCTCACCTCGGTAAAGAAGTGGTTTCACTTATCGTCCAAAACAAATGGTGACGCCCACGCCATTGTTTCTAAGGCTCCGATTATCCATGGCAAAGCAAAGCCTCACAGACCGCTTTGAGAACCGGCGGATATTGGTCAACAGCCAGTTGAAGATCCTTTTCAACATCCAGGTTATTTCTCAAGAGTCCGTGATCGCGCTGAAGGAGCTGCAAGCCACCATTCAGTTGAGGCTTGAGGCTTGGGACTGTCTCCTGGTATTTATGATTTCGTCAAAGCTCCCCACAGTCACACTTTCTATGTGGGAGGAACCCGTACATTATAAGGCCGAAATACCAACAAGGAAGGAATTAGATAACTTCCTGACAGAGCGCCATCGCACTCTGGAAGCAATCGACGACGTCAGGCTTGGTGGCTCCGGGCAACTTCCGCCAAGGTCGGGAATTCCTACCGCCCCTGCTCGGAGGCTCAATTCATACGAGATTCGAGTGGTTCCGGGCCAAAAGGGCTGCGATCTCTGTTCGAGTGAGGACCACCCCATTTGCTTATGTCCGCGCATCCGAAAAATGGACGTTAATGGGCGCTCGGACTACATTAAAAGAAAGCAGCTATGTTTGAACTGTTTTGCCCGAGGGAACCAGCAACGGGACTGCACGAGCGCCCATACCTGCTTCACATTCCACAGCCGACACCACACCCTCCTGCACCGCGGCAATCCGTTCGCCACCGCTCCAAGTCCGCCTACGCCAGCAAACGGCTCAGAGGATCAGTCGAATGTGCAGGTGTGTTTCGCTTCCGGGTCAGGAGCCATCCTACTGGGCACGGCCCTTATCAACGTGTGCCATTTGGGGTGCACCGTCCAGGCACGAGCACTGATAGACTCAGGCTCCGAAGCGACTTTCATAACGGAATGACTGTTCAACCTTGTCAAGTTTCCCTTCAAGACGATTCACGCCCAAGTTTCCGGCCTTAATGAAACCATTTCCGCGCAGCCTACTAAATTCTGCCATTTCTCCATTCGGTCGCCGTCTAGACCTGGGCTACAATTAAAGACTGCGGCTTACGTTCTTCCGCAGTTGGCAGGAAATCTGCCATCATATCCGATTTCACGAGATCGTCTCAAGGGGCTGCCCGACATTTCCCTGGCGGACCCCAATTTCTTTGAGAGCTCCCAAGTGTTATTAGGAGTGGTAATTCCAAGGCTAACATCTGCGGGTCGCTTCTCGGTCAGGAGACCATTTTTGGATGAGAGCTGACAGACCCATTATCTCCAGCCAACCCTCGCAGCGTGTCCGATTTTTCCATACGAGTTTCTCGCAACTTCGGCGACTCACTGGATCAGAGAGATGTACCCACTCAGATCAGTTCGGAATCGGATTCAGGTTGCGAGCACCATTCTGTCTTGACTCCTTGTTCAATTTCCGCATCGCATTACGCTGCACCATTGGCCCTGATCCGTGCCAAATTCTGAATTCCAAGGTCATATTCAGCACGACTTTGCCACGTCCACGCAGCGCCCAGTCACTGTAGAGCAGATGTACCCGAGGTTTACAGTCCTACCGATGCCGACCCTGCAGTGGGATCTATCCATTGAAGAAGTGGCGCTTCCTACGCCTTAGTGCCGAGACGCGGCTCCGGGCGGTTCTCGTGATCCGGTATTGCTCCAGCTGCCTGGCCCACGAGCACTCCGACGGATCGTGTTGGCGTGGGGACGGCTGTAAGACGTGTGGTCAGGATTATCACACGATATTGCACCTCGTGGAGAAGCCGCGGGCTCGGCGCAAGGCACGTCAAGAGGAGCACCGGTCACGGAGCGCGGAATACAGTACACGGAGTGTCTCAGCTGGCGCTCGGGCGTCATCCGCCAACTCCCGGAGCGGTTCGGGTGCTTCTCGGCCTTCGTCCGCCACTTTCCGGCGCTCACAAGCCGATCCATGGCCACCGACTTCCTGGCACTCGTCGGCGACTCCTCGTCAATCTTCCGCCACTGGCCGACAGGCGTCAAGCGCCAAGCGACAGTCGTCAAGCACTAGGCAATTTTCCGCCTCTCTTCGAGGGCCCCCCCCAGGATGCGACCGCTACGCCCACCCTATCATCGCTGCTGCAACGGAACAGCGTCAACGTCTGCAAACTTTTTAATGGGCTAATCTGGGCTATTTCCCAATAAAGTAGAAGTAATCCAACATTATATTGATACAGAAGCCTGGAAAAGACCACACAATTCCGTCATCATACAGACCAATAAGCCTTCTATCTTGTTTGTCTAAATTGTTTGAAAAATGTTTGCTAAGTCGCATATTCCAGATAATACCATATCTGGCAGCATATATGGTTTCTTCCGCAAAAGACATGGAGCCATTGAGCAAGTAAACAGATTAACATCCGAAATACGCTCAGCCTTCGAACAGCGAGAATACTGCAGCGCTATTTTCCTCGACGTATCTCAAGCTTTCGACAGAGTTTGGCTCATCGGACTCATGCACAAAATTAAAACATACACCCACAACCTACTGGAATCATTCCTCTACAATAGGATATTCTCAGTGAGATGCAACGCAGCTACTTCGGGCGACTACACCATCGAAGCTGGAGTTCCACAAGGAAGCGCACTCGGCCCGTGTCTATATGTTTTGTATACTGCGGATATTCCTACGAGCGCACAACTAACAACGTCAACGTTCGCCGATGATACCGCTATCCTTAGTCGCTCCAGATGCCCAACGCAGGCAACAAACCAACTGGCTAATCATCTCACAATAGTGGAAAGGTGGCTGTCCGACTGGCGCATTAAAATAAACGAACAAAAGTGTAAACATATAACGTTTGCTCTTAATAGACAAACATGCCCTCCGCTTTTACTAAACGGTATGACGACTTACCTGGCGCAAGCACATCGAATGCAAAAAGATGCACCTAAAACTGAAAGCCAGCCTCCACTGGATCATAAACTCACGATCGCCACTGTGCCTGGACTACAAGTTACTACTGTACAATTCAGTCCTAAAGCCAATCTGGATGTATGGCTCCCAGCTGTGGGGGAACGCGAGCAGCAGCAACATAGACATCATACAGCGCGCACAATCAAAAATCTTGAGAACTATCGCAGGGGCACCTTGGTATGTTCGCAACGAAAACATCCGGGATCTGGGCATCCTCGCAGTGAAAGACGAAATCCAGAAGCAAAAAGAGTCATACAAAGAAAAACTGTCTTCGCACCCAAATTTTCTCGCTCGGGGATTGACTCGGGTTTCTAGCGAATCCCGCCTGAGACGCAACGACCTCCCAACCCAGCAATCGATTTTTAGGTCCGTCTAACTCCGTATCAGTCAATATGACTGTTAGTTAAGTTAAAAATGTAAGATTTGATACACCTCTTGTTAGTCTCGCAAAGATAAGATTCAAGAAATAAAAGCAACGTTAAAAAAAAAAAAAAAAAAAATGTTGTCCGGAATCTTTTGTATTGGAGTTGACATCCTTTGTCATAGATGGCTTTTGTAAGGGATATCAAACCGATGTAATTTAAACAGACTTCAGCAAAGCATTTGATTCAGTTAATCACTCACTCATGTTGAGTAAACTGAATATGCTGGGTTTTCCTATAGACCTCTTAACGTGGATCTCCAGCTTCTTAGATGGAAGGGCACAAAGAGTCTTATTTAAAAACATACAGTCCCGTATGGTCCGTGCTACATCTGGTGTCCCTCAAGGAAGTCATCTTGGCCCTTTATTATTTACGCTTTTTATAAACGACTTCCCCCTGCTTTAACGAACTCTTTAGTTCTTATGTATGCAGATGATGTAAAGCTTTGTCTTCAGTACAAATCCATCTCTGCCCAATGCAGTCTTCAGTCTGACCTTGATAACTTTCAAAAATGCCATTTAGCTAACGATTTAATACTCAATGGATCAAAATGCAAGCGTATGTCTTTTTATCGTTCTCGCACTCTGCAGGCTACGTATACTCTTTATGGGATTGCCTTAGAGAAATTAGCTCAGGTTGATGATCTCGGCGTCCTATTAGACTCGAAACTTAAATTTGCCGACCATATTTTCTTAATGGGTAATAAGGCTAAAGGAGTCCTTGGTTTTATTAAAAGATGGTCAAAAGAATTTATATATAACCAAAACATTATTAATCTCTTTGGTCCCTTCTATACTGGAGTACGGTTCATGTGTCTGGAGTCCCCAATGTGGAGTATATCAGGACCGCATAGAATCCGTACAAAAGAATTTCTTAACTTTTTCTCTTAGAGGTCTAAACTGGGATACAAATCTTCACCTTCCATCTTATTATAGTAGACTCGTACTAAAAAACTTACCTAGCTTAACAAATCGCAGAAAAATGCTCGGTGTAGTTTTTCTACATAACCTAATTAATTGGAATGTAGATAGCCAACATTTACTAACAGGCTTACATTTTAGCATTCCTAAGGAACATTCCTAGAAGGACTAGAAACTTTAGTCCTCTATTCCTTAGCCATTGTAGTTCGACATATGCACAGCACGACCCTTTAATGTCTTATGTTCCAACTACAATAGTCTCTACTCTATGAAATCTCATTCCTTTCCTTTAAATTTAAAAAAATGGAATTTTAAATTTCCTTACTAACTCCTCCTAGCTTAATAATTTACAACTAGGTTAATGTTTACTAATTATTCGTTTCTCGAGCGCCCCTTGGTCGTCTGGGCCTCTAAGCTCATGATCCAAGACAGCGAAAAAAAAAAAAAATTATATAAAAAATCGGACGATTTGGCTGAACTTTGTTTTCCAGATAGTCATTGAGATCCACACGTTCATACGGACAGACGCATATGGCTATATCGACGCTGCGGTTGATGCTGATCAAAAATATGTATACTTTTTGGGGTCTGAGATTATTCCTTCTTTTTGTGACATACATTCACATGACTACCCTATACCCTTGTACTCGACGAGTACCGGGTGTAAAAATTAGGTGTCCCACAAATTTACTTTAAATTATTTTGAAAGATTTACTCAGTCGCAATTATCGCTTTGAAATAAATATATTTGGCATTGCGCGAGACATGCCGACTTAAGTAATCTAACTTAAACAAAATTGCAAAAAATATATTATTATCCGAAACTCAGGTTTTAATACTGAGAGACAGACATAGTTTCATCGATTCGACTATTTTTTAAATTCATCAGGTATATTTATATATCTCGAGAAGGTCAAAAAAGTATTAAGCATTTTTTAAGCACCACAAATTACTTTTTTTTTATAAAATAACAAACATTGCAGCTTATAAGTTTAAAAAATTTTAAGAGCTATACATTTACACATAGAGGCACATTTAAACAAGAAATTGTTATGTAATGGAAATTTTTTGTTGTTAATCTAATATATTTATAAAAAAATTTTTATATAATGGTTTTATTTTTATTTATAGGTTTTTAAGTGTTCCACGTAGTTTTCAGGAATAAGTCCCGTTTTTCCATTTAACGTACCCTGGAGCCAACCAGGTTCATGAGAAAATCGTACTGAAAAGAGAGATGAGATACATATTTGTGATTTTGAAACAGCAGCATTTACATCGTACCATTTGTTATTATTTGATTGGGCTCAAACGACAGCTCACCCTCACTTTCTCCCATGCAAGCATAAAGTGTGCGGACACGCCTACAAAAAAATCAATGTAGTTTTTGAATAAATAATTTTTACATAAGTTTGGGTCTGTCAAAATTTGAAATACAATACTAAATTTTGGTACCTTATGTCAAAATATTCAAGAAAGGAAAGCTAAATTGGGTCGATGTCAACCTTGACATAGTGTACGCCTGTACGATGTCCGCCTCTTCGGGCGAAGCCGAAGTTGATATATTTTACAAATATTTTATTTAATATATTTATATATATTTTCCAAATTACAATAAACAATAAAGAGGAACGTCCTAACAGTTCCGCACAATACTGAATACCTCCATACCGGATCACTGGTTACCTGAACAATCATCGGATGGCTTAGAGTAACTGGCGACCCCCTTTTCTAAGAAGCCTTTGTAGGTTATCGCCGAATTCCGAATTCCGCCGAATTTGTGCAAAGGCCAAAAACGAGCCCCTGGACCTACTATAAGGCCTTCCTGGCCACATATAAGAAAGCTACCCGGGAAAAGAAGTGTTCCTAATGAAACTCATTCTGATCGGACATAAAAAACACAGCTTAAGTTACAAGGCTTAGAGAAATCCTATCTATCAGCCATAATTCTAGCCCCTCTCAAAAAAGAAGATGGCACTTGGAAGTTTACAAGTGAGGAATCTCTAGCTATGCTGCGCATATTCACTTCCCAAATTACCTTCCAGAAAAAGACGTTCCTTCTGACGAAAACGTCTCTACTGTAGCATGCACATATATTGAATACCCACTGTACCGAGAGTACTTAAAGGGTGCGCACTGTAACACTTTGTTGCAGTGTTTACATAATCCAAAGTCCCGGTCATAAACGCTAAGTGGCCGAAATATGAACCGATCGTTATGGCTTAGGCCGCACACAGAAAGTTCTAGCCTCCACTTGAGAGTGCATAACGACGTATATATGAGACTTAGTCTTACTTGGACTTAAAAAATATTGTAATAGAACAGAGACATTTTGATCGTTGGAGCGGCACCTCAGCTGCTCCTTCTAAATAAAAACATAAAAATAATCAAACCACGGAGTTATCCTATGATACTACCATAACCTTTAAGACTTTGACCAGAAAACTCTATCATATAAAACACAGCTTCAAGCTTTACAAATCGGTTGGTCCCGATTTCAGCTTTAAAGGATTAATAGGACGCGCATCAGCACGGCTGTAAGAGTCTTTACGAGGCACGGGGTAGTGAAGAAGAAACAGTAGCACATCTTCTTTTGCCACTGTCCGGCCTTGTCATCAAAGGCAAAATCATCTAGGAAACAGATTCTTCAGCGAAACCTTGATAGTATCAGTCCTAGATGCCAGCAGGATACAGAAATTTGCAACAATAAGTAGCCTCATACACTCCCCTTTCCCACACACTGTACCTACCCACATTCCATCCCAAAACACCATCACACCCCGGGCCGGATTAAGGTGTTACTCGACCCTAGCTGGGGGCCGTGGCTAGATATTCTGCCCAATCTTTAACGGAGGGCTCAGGGTACATGGCGACCTATTTTTCTAAGAACCCTTACCCGGGTGGGGATTTTTCCCCGGGTGGACCTTTCTCCCCGGGGGGGTTTTTTTGCTCCGCAGCTCATGGGACCATTTATGGAAAATTCAAGCTCATCAAGTGTGCTACTTGCTCCCAGCTCCACAAAAAAAACAGAAGCGAAGAAAAAACGACCTCAGCCCATGCGGGAGCGCTTCCAGGACGTGTCGTGAGGACCGACGACAAACGCCATCCATTAAGGAGCCAAGCCAAATCTGTACGATGCTCCAGAGATGTAACCCTCAGATGTAATGACACCTCTTTGATACGATGCATGGCAGAAAGTCGGATAAATGACATCTCCAACGACGAAGAGGCGGAGGTCACAGTGGTGGAGGGTGATTTAGCAGTTATCCCTACGGATTCTGCAAATAAATCTCCATTACTATAATACCCACACAAATCCAACATGCGGGAGTAATTGCCATGAACTGGCTCTCCGAAATCTTCAAAAGATCCACGACCCTAAGTAAACTTCCACAACCGTGGCTCAGGTTACGGATTGTGTTCATACCCAAAACGGGCAAGCCATCACAAATGACCCCAAATGACTTAGGGCCAATCAATCAAAATTAGGGCCAATTCCTGCTAACATCCACTCTTAGCCCAACATATCGACCGACATATCTAAAGCCCAACATGCCTAAAAAAAGGGTAAATGCACAGAAACTTTCCTCCACGCTTATCTCTAGAATAAAAAGAGCCCTGACGTCCCTTTGAGGTATATGGCCAGTTGGCACGACTCATTGATCAAGTGCCAATTTGGAGGATTTGGAGTAAAGTGATGTCTACATAAAGACTCCTTGCAGCACCATCATTCCCGAAAGAAAGGAATGGAATGCTCAAGTCCCCAGCCCCAAGAATGCGATATGCTTCTACACATATGACTCAAAATAAGTAAATAAAGTAGGAGGAGGTATTCACTTAAAAACTAGGAATCAACTAGGAGCGTACTTTTTTTTAGTGACTAAGGAGGTTAGCACAATGGTCCATTTGGCCTCGCTAGCGGCATTTAATTATGATTTTCAAATTTAAATAATCGTTAATTTAAGTTTACCTATCGATCACATACACCTTGATTAGATGCTAATTGATGTTTTATAAGCTCATCAATAAGCTAATGATCAGCTGTGAACTGTCAAAGTCAACATATGTTTCAGTCGTTGATATTTACAATTTTGGCGCCCTTTTACTTATTGGTTGCATATTTGAATAAATAGTGCAATCTACGATTATTCTAGTGCAAGTTTGGTTTTTAACAACTATTAAGGTATGTGCTACATAGAAAATCTGTGCTTGTGACGTGTCAGTATATGTGTTACTCATAAATTGTAGGTGATTTGGAGTGTATTAACAATGTGCGGAATAGAGCGCACACCAGTCTTTCGTGAAGTAGAACTTAACAAATTCACCTGCATTCACTCTGGTTGCAAGTATTTGTTAAAGTGTGAATTATTATCTGTCCGAAATATCAAAAATGAAGTGCGTAGTCCTGCGTACAAGTTATTTCACTTTTTATGAAGAATGTCAGTGTCGAAGCGCGCACTTTTCTTAGTATGGCACGGCGAAGCCGTTACAATCAAATATAATTGTAACGAAAAGGAGTTTTGAAAAATTGGGGAAAAATAGTAGTTTCAATAGTGGGCTTGTCCAGTAGTGGAAGAAATGCGATATAAATAAAGCAGCTTTTGAAAAAAGGAATAAAGAATGGCTAGACACGCCTCAGGTGTTGATGGAAAGATCATCATTGAGAAATGTTGGACGCCCAGAGAAAAGTATTTCAGAGTGATGCAGAATAACTCAAATCAACAAACTATCAGGCATTTCGGAGAAAGTCTCGACGGATGTATTGTTGTTGCCTCAAGTAGCAGCCTATATAAGGACGAAAATACATCAAGAATTGCGTCGAAGCTGAATGCTGACGAGGAGCTTACCGGGGATATTATAAGAACTGGAAGTACGGCCGGTACTGAAAAGACTAACAATGGAAACACTGCACGAAGATTTTTTGCAAATTTAGCTACGCGCATAAAAAGAGTAATCAAATTTTAATATTCCGATTTAGCATTGTCCTGTGGACATTACTTAAACACCAATGCATTCGGATCGTACGCTATGGAAACTGCCGAAATTTTTGTTAATAAATACCCTTAGTTTGACATGCCATCGTCTGTTCACAGAATTTTAATTTTTTTGTGTATGATGTATATAAAATTTTTGTATACAATGTATATGTTTCTTATTTGCTTCTTGCATAATATAAGTTATAATTCTATTTCGTACTCTTTTTCTTTAGAATACAAAAAAATTTAATAAAAGTCTTTTTATTAAATATAAAAAAACAAGAAAGGAAAGCTAACTTCGGGCGGAGCCGAAGTTTATATGCCCTTGCAGTTAAAACCGGAAATATATCGAAAACATCGGATATAGTTGGCCGATCCTTATGAGAATATGATAATATTACCCAATTTATTATAATACAAAAACCAAACCTAAAATTGTCCCAAACTTCTATCTTCAAAAACACAAAAGTTGGGTCATTTCCGATCGTTCAGTTATATAGCAGCTATAGGATATAGTCGGCCGATCCTAATGAAATTTGGTAGGTTGGCCATCTGGCCAAAAATATAATCTGTATTAAGTTTCAGCTTTCTATCTTCAAAAACACGAAAGTTGGGTCACTTCCGACCGTTCAGTTATATGGCAGCTATAAGATATAGTCGGCCGATCCTTATGAAATTTGGCATGTCGTAATATTCTGCCCAATCTTTAACGGAGGGCTCAGGGTACATGGCGACCTATTTTTCTAAGAACCCTTACCCGGGTGTCGCAGATTTTCGCCCGGGTGGACCTTTCTTGCTTCGCAGCTCATGGGACCATTTATGGAAAATTCAAGCTCATCAAGTGTGCTACTTGCTCCCAGCTCCACAGAAAACAGAAGCGAAGAAAAAACGACCTCAGCCCATGCGGGAGCGCTTCCAGGACGTGTCGGGAGGACCGACGACAAACGCCATCCATTAAGGAGCCAAGCCAAATCTGTAAGATGCTCCAGAGATGTAACCCTCAGATGTAATGACACCTCTTTGATACGATGCATGGCAGAAAGTCGGATAAATGACATCTCCAACGACGAAGAGGCGGAGGTCACAGTGGTGGAGGGTGATTTAGCAGTTATCCCTACGGATTCTGCAAATAAATCTCCATTACTATAATACCCACACAAATCCAACATGCGGGAGTAATTGCCATGAACTGGCTCTCCGAAATCTTCAAAAGATCCACGACCCTAAGTAAACTTCCACAACCGTGGCTCAGGTTACGGATTGTGTTCATACCCAAAACGGGCAAGCCATCACAAATGACCCCAAATGACTTAGGGCCAATCAAATATCCTTCCTGCTAACATCCACTCTTAGCCCAACATATCGACCGACATATCTAAAGCCCAACATGCCTAAAAAAAAGGTAAATGCACAGAAACTTTCCTCCACGTGCTTATCTCTAGAATAAAAAGAGCCCTGACGTCCCTTTGAGGTATATGGCCAGTTGGCACGACTCATTGATCAAGTGCCAATTTGGAGGATTTGGAGTAAAGTGATGTCTACATAAAGACTCCTTGCAGCACCATCATTCCCGAAAGAAAGGAATGGAATGCTCAAGTCCCCAGCCCCAAGAATGCGATATGCTTCTACACATATGACTCAAAATAAGTAAATAAAGTAGGAGGAGGTATTCACTTAAAAAACTAGGAATCAACTAGGAGCGTACTTTTTTTTTAGTGACTAAGGAGGTTAGCACAATGGTCCATTTGGCCTCGCTAGCGGCATTTAATTATGATTTTCAAATTTAAATAATCGTTAATTTAAGTTTACCTATCGATCACATACACCTTGATTAGATGCTAATTGATGTTTTATAAGCTCATCAATAAGCTAATGATCAGCTGTGAACTGTCAAAGTCAACATATGTTTCAGTCGTTGATATTTACAATTTTGGCGCCCTTTTACTTATTGGTTGCATATTTGAATAAATAGTGCAATCTACGATTATTCTAGTGCAAGTTTGGTTTTTAACAACTATTAAGGTATGTGCTACATAGAAAATCTGTGCTTGTGACGTGTCAGTATATGTGTTACTCATAAATTGTAGTGGATTTGGAGTGTATTAACAATGTGCGGAATAGAGCGCACACCAGTCTTTCGTGAAGTAGAACTTAACAAATTCACCTGCATTCACTCTGGTTGCAATTATTTGTTAAAGTGTGAATTATTATCTGTCCGAAATATCAAAAATGAAGTGCGTAGTCCTGCGTACAAGTTATTTCACTTTTTATGAAGAATGTCAGTGTCGAAGCGCGCACTTTTCTTAGTATGGCACGGCGAAGCCGTTACAATCAAATATAATTGTAACGAAAAGGAGTTTTGAAAAATTGGGGAAAAATAGTAGTTTCAATAGTGGGCTTGTCCAGTAGTGGAAGAAATGCGATATAAATAAAGCAGCTTTTGAAAAAAGGAATAAAGAATGGCTAGACACGCCTCAGGTGTTGATGGAAAGATCATCATTGAGAAATGTTGGACGCCCAGAGAAAAGTATTTCAGAGTGATGCAGAATAACTCAAATCAACAAACTATCAGGCATTTCGGAGAAAGTCTCGACGGATGTATTGTTGTTGCCTGCAAGTAGCAGCCTATATAAGGACGAAAATACATCAAGAATTGCGTCGAAGCTGAATGCTGACGAGGAGCTTACCGGGGATATTATAAGAACTGGAAGTACGGCCGGTACTGAAAAGACTAACAATGGAAACACTGCACGAAGATTTTTTGCAAATTTAGCTACGCGCATAAAAAGAGTAATCAAATTTTAATATTCCGATTTAGCATTGTCCTGTTGACATTACTTAAACACTTAAATTTTTGTTAATAAATACCCTTAGTTTGACATGCCATCGTCTGTTCACAGAATTTTAATTTTTTTGTGTATGATGTATATAAAATTTTTGTATACAATGTATATGTTTCTTATTTGCTTCTTGCATAATATAAGTTATAATTCTATTTCGTACTCTTTTTCTTTAGAATACAAAAAATTTAATAAAAGTCTTTTTATTAAATATAAAAAAAACAAGAAAGGAAAGCTAACTTCGGGCGGAGCCGAAGTTTATATACCCTTGCAGTTAAAACCGGATATATATCGCAAACATCGGATATAGTTGGCCGATCCTTATGAGAATATGATAATATTACCCAATTTATTATAATACAAAAACCAAACCTAAAATTGTCCCAAACTTCTATCTTCAAAAACACAAAAGTTGGGTCATTTCCGATCGTTCAGTTATATAGCAGCTATAGGATATAGTCGGCCGATCCTTATGAAATCCTCTTGTCAAATTTGAACTCTCTAACTCTAAAAACACCAAAGTTATACCATTTCCGATCAATCAGTTATATGGCAGCTATAGGATATAGTCGGCCGATCCGGGCCGTTCCGACTTGTATACTGCGTGCAAAGGAAAGAAGGGTGTGTGCAAAGTTTCAAGACGATAGCTTCAAAACTGAGAGACTAGTTTGCGTAGAAACGGGCAGACAGACAGACGGACAGACAGACGGACAGACGGACATGCTCATATCAACTCAGGAGGTGATCCTGATCAAGAATATATATACTTTATAGGGTCGGAGATGTCTCCTTTACTGCGTTGCACACTTTTGGACAAAATTATAATACCCTCTGCAAGGGTATAAAAATTTAAAAAAACACTATAAATTTCATTTTTGTCCACATAATGCAAAATTGAGTAACAAACCGAATATAAAAAACCGATTGAAGATATCTCTAATATTTCAGAAGTTATTAATTTAATGCCGCTAGCGAGACCGAATCGACCACTGTGGTTAGTAAGGAAAGGTTAGTAAGGAAATTTAAAATTCTATATTTTAAAGTTGAAGAACAGGAAAGAGATGTTATAGAGTAGAGACCATTGTAGTTCGAACATAAGACTCTAAAATGGTCGTGTCGAACTTCTTCCATTTAAGGGGAAAAATCGAGGTTTTTAAAGATAAATTGAAAAGTCTATAAAGAGGTTTGCACAGAGCCCTTACACAGTATTTCAGCGCACACCCGTACTCCAGTACTCCATCGGGGCCTGGAAAATAAACTGGTTTGGCCCTTGGAAGATCAGATAATAAGCTGTTCTCGGATAAGGAATGACAAAAAATAATATTTGGTGATTGAATGTTGTATGCGTTAGGCTGATCTGTAATTTCAGGCGGAGAATAAATTGTTTGAAAACATTTTTGTGAATATATCGGCTATGGCCTGATCAGAGGTCGCAGATGAATGTTAAAACGTAAGCAGAGGGGGAAAAGATACATGTTTACGCTTAGTGCTTACAAAGTTATAAAACTGCTTCGGGTTCTGAGTGAATTTTATCCAGCAGCGACGAATATAATTCCTGTAGCATTCAGCGTTATGCACGGTAAAATTTGACAGAGCTAGTAGTTATCTTGAAAAATCTATACTACTATACTATAACAGATGAGGCTGATACAAAACAGATACAAAACATAAGTCTAACATCCAACCTAACGAATTTCTAACATGGTTAATTTGACCTAGGGACATGTTTAACATACCCGCAGTGAAGTCATGGTGCGTCATTAGTGATAAAGAAGGGTAGTTATCAATATTAGACCACTTTAATTCTGGGATATTAAAGTCACCCAGAGCTACATGCTGGTCAAGATCGGTCATAAATTTAAAAACGGATTGAACAGCGGACAAATAATGCCAGTATGTGGGCGGTTTAGACGACAAATAACAACCAGGACAAACAATGCCAGTATGTGGGCGGTTTAGACAAAGGGGGTACATGGGAAAAGAAAATATATAAAGATTTCGCGGACAGAATGAATTTAATGCAAATAAATTCTAAATCTCCCAAACTCTTGTGATTTTACCTCTTCAGAAGAATGTTGGGAGTCTACCGAAATGAGGACATTTTCAGTGAAAACATTTTGATTTTTAAGTTTGGGCAAATGAGAGAGCTTCTAAAAAAAATTGAGAGTGCTCACACTGTCAGTGTGCCGGCAGCGCTGCGGCAGAATTTCCTACCCTATACACACGTGCTATGTAAAATGAGAGTTTGCCTCTCACTGCGTTAAATACAATTTTCGACTCATGTGTGCAATAAAAATATACGTCCGCTTCTACAAATCCTCCTTGGTTTTAAAACTGGCAATACTAAAAAGAAGCTTTTACTTATATATAAAAATACCTGAAGTATTATAATTTTTTCCAGATATCTACTAGCTCGGTCAAATATTAACATGCATAACGCTGAATTTTAAAGGAATTATATTTGCCGCTGCCGGATTCAATTTACTCAGGGTCAAAATAAGTTTTATAACTTTGTAAACACTAAGCGAACTTTGTAAACACCTTTGTCCTTTGATCATTTCTTCACGTTAGCATGGCTTCATTAAGCGTCGCTCTACCACCACTAATTTACTGGAGTTGACATCCTATGTCATAGATGGATTTCGAAAGGGATTTCAAACTGATATTATTTACATGGACTTCAGTAAAGCATTTTGTTCTGTCAATCACTCACTCCTGTTGAGTTAACTGAATCTTTTGGGATTTGGGAAATAGGTATTCCTAGCGTGAATTTTCAGCTTAGATGGCAGAACACAAAGAGTCCTATTTAAAAATATACATTCTCCCTTTATGCGTGTTACATCTGCAGTCTCTCAAGGGAGTCATCTTTGTCCGTTACGGCTTACTCTTTCTATTAACCTCCATATTACTTATGGATAGGAAATGCTATAACTTTAGAGTTTTTAGAGTTGGAGAGTTCGCATTTTCTATTTCTCTAAACAACAAACAATATGACCTACCAAATTTCATAAGGATCTGCCGACTATATCCTATAGATGCCATATAACTTAACAATCAAAAATGACCAAACTTTCATGTTTTTAAAGAAAGAAGATATCGGATCAATCAGTTATATGGCAGCTATATGATAAAATCAACCGTTCCGACTTTTGTGCAAACAAAAATTGGGTGTCCCGACTTATATAATGCAGGCAAATAAAGAAAACAACAAGAAAGGACAGCTATACAAATTGATATACCCTTGCAGTTAAAACCGGAAACACCGGATACACATAGTTGGTCGATCCTTATGAGAATATCATCATATAACCAATTTATTAGAATAAAGTTGGTATTTTTACCAAATACCATTTCCGATCTTTCAGTTGTATGGCAGCTATATGATATAGTCGGCCGATCCGTATAAAATTTGGCATGTCGTATTATTTTGCCAAAAAAAAAGCACTCATGCAATATGCTAACTCTCTTATTCGAAAAACAACAAAGTTACAGCATTTCCGTTAGTTATTCAAGTTATTGAATAATGCCACAAAAACAGAGCGAATTCCCTGCGATTTCCAGCAAGAAAATAGTTGGAAAAAGTCCATTTTTTTACAAAATGCATAAAACTAGCATTATTGTCATAAAAAGAAAAGATTTTTTTCAATTTTACCATAAAAACAAGAAAGGAAAGCTAACTTCGGGCGGAGCTGAAGTTTATATACCCTTGCAGTTAAAACCGGATATATATCGCAAACATCGGATATAGTTGGCCGATCCTTATGGGAATAGGAATATATAATCCAATTTATTTCAATACAAAATCTAAAAAAAGTCCCAAACTTCTATCTTCAAAAATACGAAAGTTGATATTTCTACCAAATACCATTTCCGATCGTTCAGTTATATGGCAGCTATGGGATATAGTCGGCCGATCCTAATGAAATTTGGTAGGTTGGATCAACTGGCCAAAAATATAATCTGTATTCAGTTTTAGCTTTCTATCTTCAAAAACACGAAAGTTGGGTCATTTCCGATCGTTCAGTTATATGGCAGCTATAGGATATAGTCGGCCGATCCTTATGAAATTTGGCATGACGTAATGTTTTGCCAAAAATAGCTCACATGTCAAATTTGAACTCTCTAACTCTAAAAACACCAAAGTTATACCATTTCCGATCAATCAGTTATATGGCAGCTATAGGATATAGTCGGCCGATCCGGGCCGTTCCGACTTATATACTGCGTGCAAAGGAACGAAGGGTGTGTGCAAAGTTTCAAGACGATAGCTTTAAAACTGAGAGACTAGTTCGCGTAGAAACAGACAGACAGACGGACAGACGGACATGCTCATATCAACTCAGGAGGTGATCCTGATCAAGAATATATATACTTTATAGGGTCGGAGATGTCTCCTTCACTGCGTTGCACACTTTTGACCAAAATTATAATACCCTCTGCAAGGGTATAAAAAAATACAAAATGGATTTTAAAAAGGCGAAATATCTTCAATTCTTTATTATTAACTTAATTCAAAAAACAGAATTTAAAAATGTTGGTTTGTTTTTAAGTTATTTATTAATGCCACAAAAACAGGGCAAATTCCCCACTGTGCTTTGGGACGGAGCGAGAATATGGAATATGGAGAATATGGAATATATACACCTGGGCATTAAAGAACTTGACGACCAACCCGGGACGGCGACTGATAGCGATGGGAGGACAAGCGAATAAGACGGAGCCAAGCGAGAGTATTAGAAGAGCGAGGAGCTGAAAGAGCTGAGTACGTCACAATTAAGTCGCAGCCAAATTTTTTCCATTGTAAATAGACGAGGCCTTTTAATAAAAAGACATTATTTGAAGAGAAGCTATTTGTGCTATTTTTGGGCTCGGGCAATCACGTTGTTTATATAAAATGGGTGGGAAGTTGCCCTGTGAGCTAGCCGCGTTTGTTAGGAGCGAAGAAATAATGCTTCTTGTATTTTATAGCGTCGGCTCAAGTAAGATTTTTTTAAATTTTGCCATGTTATCTAAATCTCAAATTTATATCTACAAAGCAAAAATCTGTAAAATCAGACGATTTCTTACTGTATTGCTTCATATTTTAGTTAAAAAAACACATATATATGTAACATTTTTATTATGAATATATAATTTTTAAAAGTACAGTTAATGTGAAATCGACTTTACATTAATAATAAAAACAAGAAAGAAAAGCTAACTTCGGGCGGAGCCGAAGTTTATATACCCTTGCAGTTAAAACCGGATATATATCGCAAACATCGGATATAGTTGGCCGATCCATATGATTACATCATATTAAAACTAATATACTAAAATAAAAAATCTAAAAAAAGTCCCAAACTTCTATCTTCAAAAATACGAAAGTTGATATTTCTACCAAGTACCATTTCCGATCGTTCAGTTATATGGCAGCTATAGGATATAGTCGGCCGATCCTAATGAAATTTGGTAGGTTGGATAAACTGACCGAAAATAGAATCTGTATTAAGTTTCAACTTTCTATCTTCAAAAACACGAAAGTTGGGTCATTTCCGATCGTTCAGTTATATGGCAGCCATTAGATATAGTCGGCCGATCCTTATGAAATTTGGCATGTCATAATGGTTTGCCAAAAATAGCTCTCGTGTCAAATTTGACTCTAACACTAAAAACACCGAAGTTATACCATTTCCGATCAATCAGTTATATGGCAGCTATAGGATATAGTCGGCCGATCCGGGCCGTTCCGACTTATATACTGCGTGCAAAGGAAAGAAGGGTGTGTGCAAAGTTTCAAGTCGATAGCTTTAAAACTGAGAGACTAGTTTGCGTAGAAACAGACAGACGGACAGACAGACGGACAGACGGACATGCTTATATCAACTCAGGAGGTGATCCTGATCAAGAATATATATACTTTATAGGGTCGGAGATGTCTCCTTTACTCCGTTGCACACTTTTGACCAAAATTATAATACCCTCTGCAAGGGTATAACAAGAAAGAAAAGCAAACTTCGGGCGTAGCCGAACTTGATAAACCCTTGCAGTTAAAAGCGGATATATATCGCAAACATCGGATATAGTTGGCCGATCCTAATGAGAATATTACCCAATTAATTACAAACTTTAAAAATACCAAAGTTGGTATTTTTACCAATTACCATTTCCGATCAATCAGTTATATGGCAGTTATATGGATCTAGTCGGCCGATCCCTGCCGTTCCGACTTATATACTGCGTGCAAAGGAAAAAAGGGTGCAAAGTTTCAAGACGATAGCTTTAAAACTGAGAGACTAGTTCGCGTAGAAACAGACAGACAGACAGACGGACATGCTCATATCAACTCAGGAGGTGATCCTGATCAAGAATATATATACTTAGTAGGGTCGAAAATGTCTCTTTCACTGCGTTGCACACTTTTGGACAAAATCAAATACCCTCTGCAAGGGTATAAAAACCGTTAATATAAATATACAACCCTAGTCAAAATTATTTTCACAACACAGAATTATTTGCATATCCCAACTTCTTTTAGTTGTTATTCTTGTTGTTGTTGAACAATTTCCCTGAAATAAATGTTATAGCGTAGCTTGATCTATGCTTAAGCGACAAAAAAAGAAATGCGAAAAATTGCGGTTCATAGGACAAAGCTAAAAGAAAAAGAAAAAAAGCTTATCAGTTGTCAGAAGTATTTGCACACGTTTTCGGTGCGTCAAAATTATTTTCACAAAACTTAGTTTAATTTATTTCAGCTTAATATCTAATTTTAACAAAAGATTTTCTTAATTTTATGAAAATACATTATTAATATTTAGTTACACCACCTTTGGCATCAATGACAGCTTGTAGTCTTTTAGGTATTGACCTTACCAAAGTTTGGGCAAATTCAAGGGTCAATTTGGACCAAATTTCGTCGATTTCAGCGATGACTCCGTCGCGTTTTCTATTTTTATCAATAGTTCTTTGATTTTTTACAAAAGCCCAAACGTTTTCGATAATATTTAGGTCTGGGCTTTGTGGTGGCCAAGGAAGAACCTCCTGATTAAGGTCGCTCAAAAATTTGGTCGGTATCCTACCCTTGTGGCATGGAGCATTGTCCTGCTGAAGAATCCATTCATATGTAGGAAAAAGTCTATTTCCTGACACAAAAGCATGGTCATTAAGGATTCGAACGTATCCGTGCTGGTTTAAGGTTCCTTCTATCGGTACGAGGTCTCCGAATCCATAATAGCAAAGGCATCCCCATTGCATTGGAATATATTAAGAAGCCTCTTGACTTTTGGTTTAATGTTTTATGGACGGATGAGGCTGCATTTCAGTTCCAGGGGTCCTACAGCCACCATTTTATGCATTTAAAGAAAAACCAAAAGCTTACCAAATACTTCTGACAACTGATAAGCTTTTTTTCTTTTTCTTTTAGCTTTGTCCTATGAACCGCTATTTTTCGCATTTCTTTTTTTGTCGCTTAAGCATAGATGAAGCTACGCTATAACATTTATTTCAGGGAAATTGTTCAACAACAACAAGAATAACAACTAAAAAAAGTTGGGATGTGCAAATAATTCTGTGTTGTGAAAATAATTTTGACTAGGGTTGTAGTTCATCGACGGGTAATCCCGTTTTTTAAGACTTTTTATAATTTTTTCGCGAGCAAAAATAAATACAGAATGATAACTTTCTCTTAATGATTTGCAATGCTGACCCTAAACTCCTAAGTTTAAAGCAAAAAACTTGACGTGATGACCGAACCAAGCTTTTTTTAATCAGACTAAGATCCATAACAAAAACGTTAATTGAGAAATAAGTTGGCGGTTGGTTAGCAGGTGGAATTCAATAGAATTTAATACTTACGCAGCGCCTGTTGATAAATCCCTTTTAATTTGGTTTATATCACGAGTGCGATGAATTTTAGTAGGTGGTACATACAAAGAGATATCATTGGTTGCGCTATGAACATTGCGATTAGAAGTCGCAGTCGCTGTGTCACTTTCTGCAGTGCAACTAGATTTATCAGCAATCATATCGTTTGAGACTGCTCCAAGAATTGTCGATAGTGGTGCAATCGATGCTACAAATTCATTTGTGCCTTGGCTGTGGATATCCCGATTTTCACTTTTGGTACACCCTAAACCACTGTTTGAGCAGTCAGAAACACTTTCATTGGAGCTTGATGTTGAAGCAGTCATTACAGAAGCATAATTTTTAGCTAATCTGTATGAGTAAAGGCTACTTTTGTTGGGAACGTGCTGCTTTGGATCAGAGACATCACTACCCAGAATATAATCTTTTCGTGGTTTTTTGGAAGCCGTGGTCATACTTTTTTGATTTAATAAATTGGTTGGTGTCGAGTCAGAACTTACAAAAAAGTGAGTACCGGAGGCAGACTCAGATCCCATTGATGCTGGAGTTCTTTCAAATTCTGAATGGCGCATATTATTTGAGCTGCTTGAAGATGCTACATGAAACCCGAAAGGCTTTTTCTCACTATTAGTGCCTTCATAAGAGGACAAAGCCACATTATCGGCACTTGAACTAGTAGAAGGACAATATAAGACTTTATCTTTTTGCGTCATTGTATTGGGGTTTATTGTGATTGCATGTTTGGATTTTCCCAATTCATTTGTATTATGAAAAGTTGATAAATTACTTCCCGAATTATACCCATATTTAACAACATTTGGAATACTTTGCAAGCTTGATGAAATTGTGGGTTCAGTATAATCAGGTTTCATTATTACTCGATATATATTTTTTTGAGGATACTTTGCACAACATCCTGTATCTCCTGCCAAAGATTTTTGGTAGTGCGAAGTCCTAGGCATTCGCTTTGGTGGGCTATGTTTACCGGTATGGTTAATGCTAAGGGCACTGGTGGTTTCTAAAAAGGATTCTTTACTGTTGGGATTAATTTTAAAAATCCGATCATAGTTATCTATCAATATATTTATGACTATGTTGTTAAATTTTATATCCAATATAGCCGCAACCGATTCTTCCCGCGGTCGTAGTAAAGTTGGTCCAAACACCACTCCAAGATTGAAAACGGACATCTTGTTTTTTTCGTATTTCCGTGAAACTCTGAAAAAAAAACAGAAAAATATTTTTTTTTTGTCAATAAATCAATTAAGGCCATTTCTAGGTATTCGTAGAAAATTTATTTATTTATTTGTAGAAATCAGAGATCGTAATAGTTACAATTTTAAAATACAAATTGCAAAAAAAGAGCTATTTTCCAATTTCTATTCAAACAAGAAAGGGAAGCTAATTTCGGACGGAGCGAAAAATACCGAAGTTGGTATTTTTACTAAATACCAAATACGATTTCCGATCGATCGTTCCGAATATATCTTATAGCTGCCATATAACTAATTGATCGGAAATGGTATAACTTTTTTGTTGTTCAGATTTCGTGCGAATGCTATTTTTGGAAATTAATTAATTAATTATTTTTTCAAAATAATAGGAGATACCAAATTTCATAAGGATCGTCCTACTATATCTGATTTTTGCGATGTATATCCTGTTTTACCTGCAAGGGTATATCAACTTCGGCTCTGCCCGAAGTCAAAAAAACACGTTTACATGCTCGTTCGGTTGATCGAAAATATATATATTACATGCTGCGGTGGCTGCAAGTGTCAATGACAATCCGTCGACGTTAACTCGACACCGTGTTCAAGAGTTGGACATTTCGTGCTTTTCCCTGCAATGGATTTTAACCAAAGACTGCTGTCTACGGCCATATAAAATTCAGTTGTTTCAGTAGCTTACGCCGCATAACCATCCAATGCGTTGTCGGTCTTCGCGTCGGTGACGACAATTTTTACCGAAAAATTCCTTTTTTCTGATGAGGCCCGTTTTCACCTCGGTGGTTATGTTAATAAGTGAAACTGTTGCATTTGGGGTTCAGAAAACCCACACGTCGCCTTGAAAAAGCCAATGCATCCACAACGAATGACTGTTTGGTGCGGTATGTGGTCGGGTGTCATTATTGGGCCTTTTTTTTTTAAAACAAGGAAGAAGCCGCCGTTACCAATAAGGGTGTCCGCTATCGCGGCATGTTGGAAGACTTTTTCTTTCCTCGAATGAAAGAGGAAAACATAGGCGACATATGGTTCCAGCAGCATGGTGCTACGTGCCACACAGCCTACGTAACAATCGATCTTTTGCGTGGTACGTTCGAAAATCGCTTAACCAGCCGAAACGGAGATGTCTACTGGCTGCCTCGCAGCTGTGATTTGACCCCGTTGGATTATGTTTTGTGGGGTGCGTCATGTTTTAGCGTTACGCCAACTACCTAAGGACGATTGACGACATAAAGCACGAGATTGAAGTGGCCATCAGGGCCATTGAGGGACTTAGCATCGAAAAAGTGTTTAAAAATTGGGTCGACCAAATGGGCTACTGTAAAGCCAGCCGAGGCAGCCATATGATCGAAATGGTTTTTCATACATAAACCGCAAAGTTAAGGCTATCAATAAAAAAAAATTGTTTGAAAAATATATACTCATTGTTTTTTTATAGCGATTTTAAAACGCAATTTTTCGGGGGCCACCTGTAGAAGTTTGCGAATTTTTTGAGATTTGGTATTGTATAAAATTGATTATATTATGATATTGTCATAAGGATCGGCCAACTATATCCGATTTTAGCAATATATATCCGGTCTTAGCTGCAAGGGTATATCAACTTCGGCTCCGCCCAAAGTTAGCTTTCCTATTTCTTTTTTCAAACTTTTGCCCATTCTTAACACAACTCTCCTTGAATGGATGGTATCAGGAAAAAGACAAAAAAGAGAGCCTTTTAACATAGTAGGCCTGCTGATTATTGAAGCAGATACTCCCACCCGTCCAGCCGTTCGACGATTTCTCTCCCTCGAAGAAGGGAGCTCTGTCGCCGTCGTCAATTGACAGAGCAATATGATGCCTCCATAAAGGAGTAATTGGAGTTGGGGCATATGACTCCAGTCCCTGCTGATGTGAGCGCACTAGACAGTACTTTCTGCCACACCATTGTATTTTAAAGGAGGACAGTTCAACAACAAAGCTCAGGGTTGTTTTTGATGGATCTGCTGTCACTACTTCTGGATATTCATTGAATGACGTGTTGATGTCTGGCCCAGTTATTTAGCCAAAGTTGCTGCATATGTTAAGGCTCCAATGCCAACGAAGCCTGTCTTATTTTTAGCAGTTCGGGCAATGCATCAGTTGGCAGAGGATGAGCGATTAATGTTTCCAAAAGGGGCCGGAATTCTGCGTACTATGCACTTATACATGTGAGAAATAAACTGGACTTTGTTCCCCTGGAAGTCCCATATACTGGCCAACCGACCCACGCAAGCTCCCAGACCTTATCGATTTTTCGGGGACAAAAAAAATACCTCGGAATCTAATAAGTGCCAAAGCAGTCTCGGTCTTATCATCACACCACTCGCATGTGCTTTTACCGCTTCTTAAAAGCCCAGAAAACGAACCAAAAACGAACTGGCTTAAATACAAAAATTACTTAAAACTCGCCCCGGAGCCTTACGTGGAATCGGACATCGACTACACTACGAGCGCTCTGGAAGAAATATTCGTTGCTGCAGCTAAAGTCTCTACTCCACAGGAGAAAGAAGTAGACCGAAACAAATTTCAGCCAGAAGCTACCCCTCTGCCAACTTATAAGAGTTATAAGGGGGCTAAAACAAAAAAAAGGCTCCCAGTGGTGACTTCCTGACGCCAAAGAAGCTGATCGAACTTACAAAATGCGCTATATAGATCATCTGTAAACTATTTAATGGAATCATTATTCTTGGCTATTTCCCAAAAAAAGTGGAAGAAATCCATCATCTTAATGATACCGAAGCTTGGAAAAAACCACACACTTCCGTCATCGTGTAGACCAATAAGCCTTATATTTTGTTTATCTAAATTGTGTGACTAAAAAATTCTTGTTAACTCGCATTCCATATATGGATGCTTGCAATATTATCCCGGCACACCAATTTGACTTCCGAAGAAACCACAGCACCGTCGCGCAAGTGAACAGATTAACATTCGAATTACGCTCAGCCTTCGAATAGCCGATTTTTCTCGACGTATCTAAAGCTTTCGTCCGAGTTTGGCTTAATGAACTCATGCACAAAATTAAAACATATTTGCCAACATACACCCACCAGCTATTCCCAATGGGATGCAACGCAGCTACTTCGGGCGACTACATCCTCAAAGCTGGACTTCCACAAGGAAGCGTGCTCGGCCCTTGTCTATAAATATATACAAAACATTGTATACTGCTGGTATACCTACGAACGAAAAACTAACAACCTCAACGTCCGCCGACGATACCGCTATCATAAGTCGCTCCAGACACCGAACCCAAGCAACAAATCAACTAGCGAATCAGATGGAAAGGTGGCTGTCCGACTGGCCCACTAAAATAAACGAACAAGAGTGTAAACATGTAACGTTTACTCTTAATAGACAAACATGCCCTCCGTTTTCACTAAACGGTGTGCAGATCCCTTAAGCTAACGAAGTAACGTACCTTGGCGTCCACCTTGATAGACGACTAACCTGGCGTAAGCACATCGCTAAAACTGAAAGCCAGCACCCTCGACTGGATCATTAACTCACGATCACCACTGTGCCTTGACTTCAAGTTACTACTCTACAAGACAGTCCTAAAGACAATCTGGACGTATGGCTCCCAGCTGTGGGGGAACGCGAGCAGTAGCAACATAGAAATCATACAGCGCGCACAATCAAAAATTTTGAGAACTAGCATTGGGGCATCTTGGTATGTTCGCAACAAAAACATCCACCGGGACCTGGGCATCCTTGCAGTGAAAGACGAAATCCAGAAGCAAATTGTGTCCTACAAAAAAAAACTTTCTTCGCACCCAAAATTCCTCGCTCGGGGATTGACTCGGGTTTCCAGCGGATTCCGCCTGCGACGCAAGGACCACCCAACCCAGCAATCGATTTTTAGAGCCGTCTAACTCTGTATTAGTCAATATGACTTTTAGATAAGTTAAAACTATAAGATTTGATACACCTCTTGTTAGTGTCGCAAAAAGTAAATTCAAAAAATAAAAGCAAGGTTATAAAAAAAAAAATTCTGTATCGCGATTATTATGTGGATGATCTACTTTCTGGAGGCGACTCTATAGATGAAGCTATTAGCATAATTCAGCAAACATCCGGGATCCTCGCCAAAGGCCAATTGCGGTTAAGGAAGTGGTGCTCCAATGTTGCTGACGTGCTGGATAGGGTGCCTGAAGAAGATCGGGAGTCTTTCCTAAGGTTCGATGATGGCAGCAATTTCACAAAGACTCTGTGTCTTGCTTGGCATCCTGCAATTGACCACATGTTATTTTCGTTTGAAGGGATTCAGTTAACCTCAAAGTCCACTATCGGCGCATCGTTCTTTCTTCAGTCGCTCCGCTTTATGACCAATTACGCCTTGTCGGTCCTGTTAATGCTAAGGCGAAGATGTTTCTCCAGAAGCTATGAGAAGTTGTCCTGGGACGAAAGTCTTCCTCAAGCTCTTCACTGCACCTGGAAAAGATTTGTAGCAGCTTTGTTAGTGCGCAGCGCGCCGAATTCTTAAGATTCGGTTTTTCGCTATCATCGAAATCCGAGGTGGATTTCCATGGATTCTGTGACGCTAGCATTGAGGCGTATGTGGCTTGCTTTTATGTCGTGTCCAAGGTCGTGTCTTTTTTAGTCTGCTCGATGTCCCGAGTTGCGCCTTTAAGGACTGTTATGGTGCCGAAGCTGGTGTTATCCGGGAGCCGAGTTGTTGGCTGGACCAAGCCCAATTGGTGTGCCGGGATAATATTGCAAGCTTCCAGACATGGAATGCGAGTCAACAAGCATTTGTTTTTTACAATCTGTTGGATTGTTAAGTTGGAAAGATAACAAGACGTTTTGAGGCAGTGCAAAACGTTTCCACTAAATTCAGTTTCTTGTGGAAGTATCAAGAGCTAATGGAAGAAGACCTCAGGCAACAAGCGATTTCTTTCCGGGAAAATTATTTTAAGAATTTTAATTTTATTTTTAAGATTTTTTTACGGGCCAAAATCATTTTACAAGTCTTGGAATATTAGCGCTGGAGTCTGGGTCGGCCCGTAGCATGAATTTTGACTCAGTAATCTCCATGTTCGATGACCGATAAGCCCGAAAGGTTTTCTTCGACTAATTCGACTTTTCGTAATTTTTCGAATAATTACGAATTATTACGAATTAATCTCTAATTTTACGACTTGACTTGAATAATTGAGATTATGTAATATTCCTGGATTAAATACATATGAAACATATATATAAAAGGCCTGTTTGGTCATTGATAGATTTCAATGCCGGTAAATAAAAAATCAAAATAAAATAAAATCAATGTATTTAATTTTAAACGTTATAAAAATATTTATTGGCCGTATATGAAATTGGGATTTTACAAAGGAAAGCCATTTTAGGGTGCGAGAGCAATAGGAGGAAAAGGAGTCGGCTTGCTGTCTGACCCGACATTCTCGCCACAGTTGGGGCTTCTACTCCAACTTCATCCTTAATGGGCAACAGGCACAGCTTAGATACTGCGCGCTTGGTAACTCCAGATGAGGTTTTAATCACTGCTACTCAAAAGACTCCATATCGACCAGGGATTCCATTATTCTTGCAAGCGGCCTTTTCATCGGAGGTAGGTTCTCGTCCTTGATTAGCACCACATCATTCAGGGCCAAGGCAGCACCGGAGGCACGCCATAGTCGACCATTCATGGTAGTAAGTTTCCGTTCGACTTTTTAAACATATACTCATATTTTTATAACGTCAGCTGATAACGATGTTAATTGAAGAAGAGTAATTATATTTTTTAGCTTTTGCCCATTCTTCAAAAAACTCTCCTTGGATGGATGGTATCGGGAAAATATAGGGGAAAATCCTCAACTTTTCAACAGCCTTATTAATTGAAAAATTAATTACTTCACAGAATTACTTGAATCAATAGATAGAAATTTGAAAAAATTTTGGCCGTTAGTAAAAGTACCAACTTTTAAAATGATTTTGTCGCCTGAAAAAAATGTATGTGAAGAACATTATCAGAAAAATTCTATAGTCCTGCCTTTAGGTCGATTTAAAATCAGAAATTCCGTTTAAATCGGATTCAAACGTCTTAGGAAACTCGTTCAAGGTAGCCAAACGCCGTTTCTTGTCGTCCGAGAAAAGATTGTCCGAATTCAAAGAACATTTATTTTGAACTTAAGGAAGAATATGAAACCTTAGGTCATATGTCTCCTGTAAGCAATAATCTTATTGCTACTTACGGCGTTAAAGCACATCGACCAAACTACGAATCGTTTTTGATGCCTCTTGCAAGACATCCACACAGAAGTGCCTGACTTATTAATTAATGCTTGGTGCGACAATCTAGGAGGAGTTATATTCAACTCTGCTTCGGTATTGGCTTAACGGATTCACTCTTATACCCGGAAAACAAAAAAATTTATATCGCTAAATGTATCGAAGTAATGCTAAATTAAGCAGATAGGCGATACTTGTAGATAGTGTAGAGAAAAACCCCATTAGAGTCCTTGAAATTGTGCAAGTTCAACACCGTTATATATGGCACTGCACTAGCTCCATTCCTGGCCAAAAGGAGTTCGAAGAGATTGAGTGAATTCCGGAAAAATGCATTCCCTTGGAGCTGCTGAAGTTTTTGAAGTCAACAATATGTTAACGGGTGACGGTTGCATGAAGGAGCTTAAGACAAAAGACAAAAGGCTAAAGTTCTTTAAAACGCTGGGGTTAAATTAAGAAAAAGTGGTTTTCAAACTCGCCTGAAGTTACTGCATCCTAGATCACCGTTAAGCCAATAACACTTTCGCGATCAGATCTGACTTAAAGCATTAGGACTCGCTTGGGTTCCTAAAGAATATATATTTAAATTTGAAATTGATGCTTCAGTCATGGGTCAAAGGGCGACCAAGCGGAACATTCTTTCGGTGACATCGAAGCTGTTTGACCCCCTTGGCTTATTAAGCTCCATACTTATAAAAGGAAAGAACCTATTGCAGAAACTTTGGCTAATTAAGCTAGATTGCGGTGAGTCAATTCCACTGCATTCGGAAACAGCGTGAAACAAAATATAGATTGCCTTGTAGCGATTAGAAAACATTTCAATTCCGAGATTCGTGTTTACGGAGCCGATATCACCGATTCAAATTCATGTCTTTTCTGACGGATCGATGAGAGCCTATGGAGCCAGCGTATATATTCGTTGCCAATCTGCAGAAGGTATTAAAGTTTCTTTGTTGACTGCAAAGTCTAATGTAGCTCATGACAGAGACAAAGTACATGGTCCACTTTGCCGTGCCCGCAGCCTACTCGACTGAGCCAAGCCGTTCCCAAGTAGACAGAGAAGGCGCGGCAGTGACTATCCATGCAGTTTAGGGATAGTTTGCTGTACCTAATCTTATGACCATCGGTCTCGGTCACACCATCACAAGTCCTTGATGGAAGAGGACTGGAAAAGAGTAATTTGCTTAGACAAGACCACAAATAACCGTTTTCGGTCCAATGTTAAAGAGTACTACTAGTACCGGCCATTTGAAAAATAAGAAAATAATTGAGTTTAGGATACCATAAAACATCGATGATAAAGCTTGACCGGAAGGGGATAAGTAGCCCCAAACCATCCCCTTTTCCACACACCAAAACACAATCTCATCCTGGACCGGACTAAGGTGTCACTCAACCTGTGGACTATCCTTTCTTCGCAAGTCGTGGGACCACCTATGGAGAAATAATGGAATATACCAAAAAAATACAGACCCTAGATCTAAAAAAAAATCTGGCAAGGACGAGCAGTAAAAATGCCGAGCGAGAGTCTGGTAGGGTCCCGTCCCGAATTGGGGATGGTGGGAAGCAAGCCGTCCAAAACAGCCACCATGGTGCCATCTAGTAGCTAGTGAAGGCGGAGAAATGGAGATGGGTGGAAGCCGCCCTAGCCACGAAATTTTTTGAGGTCGTGGCCAGGGAACCTGGCCCAGCTCCAGTCTGTAAGGACGTGAAATAGTTTCAAAGCAGTGTCAAGGTGGTGGCAAGTGACGACAAGCTATCCGCTGCGGTGGAGCAGCTTGGCGGAGTTCTAGAGGGCGCCAAACTTGTTGCGCTGAGCTGGTGCGACACTCCTATTATTATTTAGAGAGAATTATTCCTAAGAGAATACTCCTAGAGAATTATTATTCCTCATTCATAAATAATGCATTCTTATTACAAATAAAGAGTCGCAAGCTCCCATCATAATCCCATCTGTCATCATAAAGGTGTATAGATCTGACTTAGGGGCTACGCAACAGCAGCCCAGCTCACACAGGAACTAGCCTCAGCGGCAAAGCTATCAGAAGACAGCGAGAAGCTCAACATAGGCCTAATAGGATTCCACTCCAACTCAGTGAGTGAGCACAAACACTTTTTTTAACTTTGCACTTTGCAGGTAAAACCTGTTAAACCCGGAAAATTACCCCACCTTTATTATTAAAAACCGTAAGGAATCTATAGATTTAACCCTAGTATCCAAACAGATACTCAGCGCTGTATCTCACATCGGCAAGAGTAAGGCAAAAGCCGGAGACGAGGAAAGCCATAGCCATATACTGGATCTCAAACATCTTCAAAATATCACTCTATCTTGAAACCCCTCGGGAACGAAACTGACAGTCCTACCTTACAAAGACAATTTGGTTGATCCTTGCCGAAATATACAAGTGGCAAGTGGGGAGTGTTGCGATATTTGGTAAACTGCTCCCACGGTATCTGGAAACGCCAAAGTCGAAACAGAATCGATAGTTCCACTCCAGGAGTTATATCTTTGTTAAATCAGCCAGTAACTACATTCTTTTATGATTTGAAACTCGAGGGAAGCGAATTATTATGAATCTAAATTATTTTAATTCCTAGTAATTTAGTTCTTGTCAAATGTTAGCTCTTGCTAGTAAAGGTTATGCTGCCGAGTTATGTCTGTTACAAGATCGAATTGGGCGAAACGGCGTTTATTCACGGGGATCAACAGCGATCAAAACGGGCAATTAAGCTGCGGCGGCTCTAAAAATTTCGAAAATCCGCAACATTTATTATGCCTGGGCAAATTGGTCAAAGCCAACTTCGGACCCAAAATTTATATGGAAGCTAAAGGATATAGTCGGCCGATCCCGGCCGTTTCGTTTTTTATACTGCTTTAAAACAAGTTCGTGTAAAAACAGTCAGACCGAGGCATATGCGTCATACTTTATAGGCTCTGAGATGTGTTCTTCACGGTGTTACACACTTTTGACCAAAAATATAAGGTATACATAGGTTGTGCAATTGGTAAAACGTTGACAGGAGCGAGGTTCTAATTTCCTCGGGAGCCCCCGAAGGGCTTATTTGTGTTTGTTTTGAAATATATACATCTAAACTATCTAAATGTATCAGCGTGCCACACAAAACACTAGTGATTTAATGAAATGTCAAGCTCCAACTCACTAAAAAACATTTTTGCCCTGACACACAATTCCGAGTGGTTTAGCCTAGACAAACTGCCAGGATGCACAATCAAAATTCTTTCTTTTGCTTGTTATTAATTTGTAGTATTTAATGGTGAAATTTTGGTTAAAATTTAACAAAAATTTAAAAAATGTATATCCCATTCTATGCAAAATTAAATTCATAATAAAGAGATAAAAATAAATTTGGGCTTTATTCAACAAATTTTATTTTTAAACATGTACTCCGAATTCCGAAAAAAACGTCGCATCACCGTAAATCAAAATCAGCTTTATAATTTTAAGATTATTGTCCTATTGTGTAAAAGGCAAGTGATTTCACTAGTGTTTTGCAAAAATCTTAATTTTACCAATGAAGTTCAGGGAATGTGTTATTTTTGTATCGAACTTAATCTAATTAATCGACATGAATGATTTTAGCAAAAACAAGCAAGATAGTCGGTGTTATTTCAAACTCAAAAAAGTAAAAAGTGAAGTAAAATTAAAGCGAAAATTGAGTGAAAATGTTTTGTGTAACATCTCTGTATATAAAAAAATATTCTTTCAATTAAGCCAATAAATATATATTGGCATATACTTACTCGGTTAAATGGAAAATAACCAAATCTAGCATCTCAAAATTAATATGTGGTAACTTGTGGACTAGCTTGTGAACTTCATTAATGCGTTGGTTATGGGTTTCTATTTCTGTAATATAAATAGGGTTTTAATTATGTTTTAATAAAATGGAGAGTGATTTGGTACCAACTTGCTGATTCAATGAAGTCATTGTGATAACGGTACGTCATTAACGGCTCACTTAAATTTCGAAGATACATTTTAAGAGCACTCGCTATAGTGTTGCTTTCTATTAAATCGCTGTATTTCTCATCCGTAAATATATCTTCCGTTTCACTTATATTTAATCCCATTGTTAAAAGTTTGCTGATTTTTGTTCCGACACCACTTTTTCGGTAAATGCCTTCATCTTCCAGACCCCGACTTTCTAATACTTCAATGCAACGACGAACAAATATAAATCCAGTTTCGTTAAGTTGATATGAGTCTGTTGATTTTATTTTACCTGAAACCATATTTATCTTTGAAAAGAAAAAAAATTTTAAAAATATGAGTCCGTATTTTTTTTGTTTTGTAAAAAAAAATCGTAAAAAAATTTGAATAGCTTTGGATTCCAGCAGTGCACGAGATTTAGCAGTATCAATTTAAAAAGAGGTATAATAATTACATTGTTTTTGGGCGTATTTTTTTCTACATGTTTCTACCGAATCTCAGTTTCAAACCTATTGACTTCATAGCTATCGACTTCTTCGATAACTAATTGATTGGAAATGTCATACTCTGGTGTTTTTAAAGTTTCAAGGAATGGACTTTCTATGGATACTATTTTAATTTAAATAATTTATATTTAAGTGACTAATCAAAAATGTTGAGAGTATTGGTTTTGATTGTAATCTTGTGAGTACTGAAAAGCGTAATACCATCTGGATCAAAAACGAAACACAAGTCCAGCAGCCGACATGGTAATTTTTTATATGGTTAATTGGGCCGACTGACATGTCAAACATACCCGAGGTGAAGTCCTGGTGCATGATAAGTGGTAAATACGATAAATCTTTATTAGACTTATTAGAATAGCGGACAAGTGATGCCAGTATATGGGCGGATCCGACAAAGGTAAAGATTGACCAAAAAAAATTATATTAACGCAAATAAATTCTATATCACTAAACATGTGATTTTACTTCTTCAGAAGCAAAATTGAAGTCTACCGAATTGAGGACTCCTCCTCCTTCGCAGAGTTCGATCACACCTAAAAGTGGTGTACTTCGGACCACTTCTTTGGTGTCCTACACCACTTAAGACGAGAAACTTTGGAGCTACAGATCTTTTGCTTTAGCCAAGTTACTTTAAATCAGGGGTGCCCAAGCTCAGCATACGGCAGAGCAAACTTCAATGCCAATGCTAAAAAAAGTCCCAAACTTCTATCTTCATAAATACAAAAGTTGGTATTTTTACCAACTACCATTTCCGATCGTGCAGTTATATGGCAGCTATAAGATATAGTCGACCGATATAGTCGGACTGACAAAAAATCTGTGAGAATTTCCAACCTTTTATTTTAAAAAACACAAAAGTTGCGTCAATTCCGATTCTTCAGTTATAGAATATAGTTGGCCGATCTTTATGAAATTTGTTGGGTCGTATAATTTCAAATCAATTATGTCAAAAATAGCATTCTTACATAATCCGAACTCTTTAACTCTAAAAACACCAGAGTTATAGCATTTCCGATCAATCATTTATATGGCAGCTATAGGATACAGCCGATCCCGGCGGTTCCGACTTATATACTGCGTGAAAAGGAAAGAAGGGTGTGTGCAAAGTTTCAAGTCGATAGCTTTAATACTGGGAAACTAGACGGAAACAGACGGACATGCTTATATCAACTCAGAAGGTGATCCTGATCAAGAATATATATACTTTATAGGGTCGGAGATGTCTCCTTCACTGCTTTGCCCACTTTTGGACAAAATTATAATACCCTCTGCAAGGGTATCAAAATGCGGAGCTTCTTACTTAAAAAAAAAAAAGTTTTGCGAAGAAGAAATTTATAGCTTCAGGTCGACCATTTTGGCAGAAACAAAAACAAGAATGAATTTTTTTCAGGGAAAAGTTTTTGGCACTCCAAGAACAAAATGCATTCGGATTAGCACGATTGAGGAGAATAAGGAAACATGAAAAATTGGGAGCAACACACTTATATGAAATACTAAATACCCCTGCATTAAATACTAAAAATTAAGAGGGCAAGAAAGACCCACCAGAATGCAGTTTTCGGAATTTTCTAGTATTCTGGTCATTGCTCACAAATAACTGTTAACTTTTTTTTTCCTTATGTTCAGTTTATGAGAACAATCGAAAAAAATTTGACAATCACTCCCTCTCAGAGCAAGAGACATCTTTTCTTTTGATTTTCGTTTTCGGTTGAGTGTTTTACGTTGAGATATTTGTAGAATGCTCGCCTACTGAACATCGCTCACTGAGAGATATGATTGACGTTCGCACAGAGACCCGCATTAAAAGACCGATTGACCGAAAAAGTCGATTCCAAATGTAACACAGGCAAATGAAAACAAGACTTTTTGAATCGTCTCACAAAGTCAAACGGTCCTGGAAAGAACAGAGCAATTGGGAACAGAAAATATTGCTCGGCATTTGAGCGAGAGCAAAATTTTTATACGATTAAAGCAAACGTTTGCTTTCAGACTTTTTGATCAAAGACTTATTAAGGGGAGGTTCTTTTGGATTTTTCCGAAAATGAAGCAAACTTTGAGAATGGATTGCGGGAAAATGAAAAGACATACGAACTTATGCTTTTGAACTTTTGATTCGTTGTTTATTAACGATTAAAAAAAATATTCAATATTCAGGAAATTCAAAATGGCGGCTTCAAAATGGCGAATCTCGTAGACCTCTATTTTTGTGCTTTGTCGAGTGTAGGGCCGCTGGTATTGAACTTAAATTAGAAATGTATATAATTTATTAAAATTTATGGAATTTCCTATGCCTTATACCTAACGACAATTAATTTTGGTAAAAATAAACCAATTTCATGGACGTTTAAAAAAAATTGAATTTTTTCTCTTTTTTTTTACTTTGATCTCGTTTAAAAATTATAAATAAACAATTTTTTATGCCAATTTTAGGTATAAGGCATACAAAAAAGTATGTACTTTTAAACATTTTTTGAATGAAGGAAATCGGATCAATAGAACGAGCCCTGTGCGCGACAAGAGGTTTGAAAACATGGTTCCGAGAAAAATGCGTTTAAAGTTTTTAGAAACTTTGCCTTTCGATAGCTTTCTTGTTATCATGGGTATGTTTGAAACGCTCTAGCTCAAGAAATACGCGTCGCATCGAAATATCCTTTGGCACGTATATTCTACACATATTTAACTTTCATTTTATTAAAAAAAAAAAATAGATTTTTTCAAAAAAATCCAAAAGAACCTCCCCTTAAGCAAAACTTTTTTTGAGACACCAGCAATCGGTCGCCGTCCAAATCGCCGTTACTTGCGAGCTATGATTCTGATAGATTATAGTTAGTAACGAAATTAATTTTTTTGAAGTTTTGGAAGTAGAAGAGGTGGATGGTTGGTCAGTGCCAACCTTCTAACATGTGAGAATTGTACCGTGAAGAAAAAAATGACAAGCCAGGTCATTTCCCTGGTCGAGTTTAATTAAGGCACTGAAGGATTTTGATTATTTCCCCCCTACTGTCTTAGCACAGCAAAAGAATTTTCTAGGCAGTCCTGGTTGAAGGATTTTTTCATAACAAAAAATTTAGTTTCGTTCTTAAAAAGGTCATTCATTTCAATATCATTTAAGGTCATCCCAATTTCATCCAAAAAGATAACTTTTTTTTTAACATTTACAAATGAACGTCCTTTATGTAATTCTTAAAATATTTTATATATTCTAATTACTCGCTATTTTTTTGCAACGCTGATCTGTATATATTTTTTCCATATAAAGTCCCACTATTCATGCAATCAAAAATTTTATCCACTTTTTCTATAAATACTGCAGTAGATATGGCTACTTCTTTAGAGACTGAACTAAATTTCACAATATCACAAATGGTTTTAATGGCCGCCTGAACGGTTTTACTAAACAATTGTGTCGCATATTTCACTCGCATTTTCTCAAAGAAGTTTGGAAATATATGCTTAATTGTTAATTTTGGGCACATTTTTGTTTTTTGGTCTTCTTCCTTCTGCCACAACTCCTTCAAGATCTGATAGCTAACCTGCCCGTCTGGTGTATTTAAACGCAGGTCTAGAGACCATTTCTTAATGATTTTATTAAATGTGGAAAACCGTACATACAAAAAATACGATTATTTTGAAATATAAAAAAGGGTTTTCCGTAGTAGTACCGAGCTGAAAATAGCAACTTCGGTTGGCAGAAGCTTTATCACACATTATGCCCTTTACGTCTATTCCTAAATTAAATAAAATTGTCAAATTTTGTTTTATAACCTCACATAAGTCATTCGCTGAAAGGCCATTTTCGGAAACAAAATAATTTAAAATCATACTCCAATTTGAAAAGATTGATTTTATTAAAAATACGCAAGTCTCGTTAGCTACTTTATTATTTCTTTGTAGCCCTATGCATTAAAACCCATCTATTAAATTTAAATTAACATTATACCTCAACTCTTTTCTAATAGCCATTTCATCCATCACAAGGACGACTTGGGAATCATTATTTTTTTTTTAGTTCTGCAGTCATTTTTTTTAATTTTTCAAAAGAAATGTTTGTAAAACCAGGTTGTAGTAATTTCATAGGAGGCCATCGGTAAAGAGTTTTTACGTGGGGCATGTTCAAATTTAAATTGTCCCTTAGAAAAGAATATGCTGAATGCGACACATAGAAAATTTTTTGGGCCAACCATTGTACCTCTGGGGTGTACTCCTTGGGTCGTCTACTTAAAGGAATTTGCAAAACGTTTTTGTTTCTGGACTAATGTGTTGAATGGATTCAATTCTGTCAATTATACCAGTTTTTGAAGTTTCCTTTTTTTTAAAGGATATTGAAATTTTGAATTTTTTTTTAATAGGGCTTGATTTTTTTTCCAACAAGTTCCTTCAGTTGGCTTTTAATGTTTTTTTCGCATTTCCTACACTGGTCTTCTGTAATATATGCTTCGCCGATGGGTTCAAATGTTTTCTCATCTTCCAACACCATATCGAAATTTTATGTTGGAATAGCTTCCTTTTTCAAGAACTTCTTCCCAATGTAAGCCGTCGAAAAATGCTTTTCACAAATTTTTTGATTCTTATTATAATCATCCAAGACAAAGCCACATTTTTCCCTCCATACTTGTCCTAAAATTAAATCCGCGGACGGAAATTTAAAAGATTTTATGTTAGGAAAATGACGCCTAGATTTCATGCAGGATTTAACACAGTGTCGGGTCAAGCAGCAGCACGGCGTTTAATGTTTATGTTTAAATAATGTTTAAATAATGTTTATGTAATGTTTAGTGTAATTATTAGTGTAATGATTATTTATTAGGCTTAAGTTTGTACAAAAGCTTTGTTGATCGCAAGCCGACTCTCTCTCGGCCGCTTGACTCAACGGGCTTTCTATAGAGAGTTTTAGCTCGGCAATGTCTAGGTCGGGCCGCCCTCTCCACTTTCGAGAGCTTTAGCTCGAGGTGACTTGTCGGGCCGCCCTCTCTGTGTATATTACTTGAGTCCCTGCATGCACCATAAACTGGTCTATCTGCGGATCTGGCTTCATCTGCATGCAGGAATAAACATTTTTTATAACGTTCAAAATTAACAAATTCGTCTTTTTATTTACGGCATTGAAAACGCTCAATGACCAAACATTGGTGACCCCGACGTGATTTAGTTTATATTAACAGTTAACAGTTAACAGTTAATATTAATTAACAATTTTAAAAACTCTTTTTTTTTTATAATAGCTTTGCTTTTATTTATTGAATCTACTCTTAATTTTGAGACTAACAATAAGTTGACGAATCTTAACATTAAAATTTAACTAACAGTATACTAAGACTGCATTCTGGTTGCGCGTCCCTCAGGTCGGTCGCTGGGTGGGTAAGTCATTGCGACGAAGGCGTGATTGGTTGCTCAACCTTGTTAGACCTCTCGCCAGGTGATTAGGGTGCACCGATAGCTTGGTTGAGTACTTTACCTTCTGTTCTGCGATCGCTTCTTTGACTGGTAGAATGTTTAAGTCGCTGTGTATGTTTTCGTTGCGAACGTACCACGGTGCCCCGGTGATTGTTCTCAAGATCTTCGACTGAACTCTTTGAATTATGTCAATGTTGCTATTGCTGGCGTTCCCCCATAACTGGGAGCCGTACATCCATATAGGTTTTAGTACCGAGTTGTACAGCAGGACTTTATATTCAAGGCTAAGAGGCGACCGAGCGTTGATAAGCCAATGAAGGCCGCTGGCTTTTAGCTTAAGGTGTGTTCTTTTGGCTTCAATGTGCCGGCGCCATGTGAGTCTTCTGTCGAGATGTACTCCTAGGTATGTTTCTTCGTTTGCTTGTGGGAGTAGTGTGTTGTTTAATGTTGTCGGCGGGCAGTTTTGCCTTTAATTCGCCAGTCTGATAGTTCGTTCACTTTAATTCGCCAGTCTGACAGCCATTTTTCGACATCGACCATATGATGAGCTAGCTGCGCAGTTGCTTGAATCGGGCATTTTGAGAATAGCTGTGTAATCGGCAAACGTGGATGTTGTTAGACGTGTGCTTGTCGGGATATCTGCTGTGTATAGGACATATAATGTTGGCCCTAGCACGCTGCCTTGAGGAACTCCAGCTCCAACAGTGTAATCATCGGATATAGCGGTGTTGCACCTCACGACAAATTTTCTGTCGTGAAGGTAAGACTCCAAAATCTTGTTGGTGCTGTAGCGGAGCATTGTCTTGATCTTGTACATTAGACCTTCCAGCCAGACTCCATCGAATGTTCCCGGTTTTGCTATCATTATTATAATTGACTTTCTCATCTCACTGGAAAGTGGCCAAGTTTTGCGATGGCATTGAATAGCTGGGTGAGAGTGCAAACGGCGCAGTATGGGAGCTCAATGATCATTTTGGGAGTTATGAGGTCGCAGCCCGGGGATTTTTTCGGCTTCAGTTGTCGTTTGATGATGTTAACGATTTCGTTTGGGCGAAACTCAATCGGCTCATGTTGAGGCTGGGGCTCATCTGATAGAGTCGGCAAAGTAAACGCATTGGTGGCAGGACTTGGTTGGAAGACATTTTTAAGGTGTTTGGCAACTGGTGTGGGCACTGGGGCCCACGTCTATCATGACAATCGCACCATCCACGAGGTTCTCAATTTCCCTTGGGACAAGGACGAGATACAAAGAAGCAGCGAACGTTACATGCAGAGGCTTCATAATCACCCGCACCGTTTGGCCAGCTCCCTGCTGGACAACAGCGAGCAGCCCAGAAGACTAAAAAGGACACACCCGCTGGACCTCCCCTTACTACTCTAATTTATTTCTACCATATTAATATTTAAAATTATCTATAGGTGAAGTTTATGTGATAACATTAGGGAAAAGCTTTGTTGATCGCAAGCCGACTCTCTCTCGGTCGCTTCTAATACCATAGACCAATTGACAATTTTTTTTGAGCAGCTTTCCTTATGTATCTTTTATTGAGTAATACCAGTTCCTTTAAGACAAATTTTTTCCTTTAAGACAAAATACATGGGCGCACACATTTTTTGACGCCTACATGTGAGGAGTTCTTAAAATAGAATCGAATGCATGTGAGTTCCCCCCTCACCAACAAGCTCAACGAAAAAAGTTTACCGTTTTGGGCCCTGATGTCCTATCTATGTACTTTCTAATCTATGCTTAAGAATAGAGAAAATATAGATCGAATTATAACGTTGACTAAGATGTGGATCTTTTTCGTTTTCGTTATTTTTTATATATTTAGCTGCCACCCTTATTTTTATACCCTTGCAGAGGGTATTATAATTTTTTTCCAAAAGTGTGCAACGCAGTGAAGGAGACATCTACGACCCTATAAAGTATATATATTCTTGATCAGGATCACCTCCTGAGTTGATATAAACATGTCCGTCTGTCTGTCTGTTTCTACGCGAACTAGTTTCTCAGTTTTAAAGCTATCGACTTGAAACTTTGCACACACCCTTCTTTCCTTTGCACGCAGTATATAAGTCGGAACGGCCCGAATCGGCCGACTATATCCTATAGCTGCCATATAACTGATTGATCGGAAATGGTATAACTTTGGTGTTTTTAGAGTTAGAGAGTTCAAATTTGACAAGAGGATTTCATAAGGATCGGCCGACTATATCCTATAGCTGCCATATAACTGATTGATCGGAAATGGTATAACTTTGGTATTTTTAAAGTTAGAGAGTTCAAATTTGACACGAAAGCAAATTTTTGGCAAAACATTACGACATGCCAAATTTCATAACCATCGGCCGACTATATCTTATAGCTGCCACATAACTGAACGATCGGAAATGCTTTTTGGTAGATATACCAACTTTGTTATATTTTAAGATAGAAGCTTGAGACTTTTTTTTGATATTTTATTGTAATGAATTGGTTTAATTATGATATTTTCATAAGTATCGGCTAACTATATCCGATTTTTGCGGTATATATCCTCTTTTAACTAAAAGGGTAGTTAAAAGACTTCGGCTCCGCCCGATGTTAGCTTTCCTTTCTTGTTTTATTTTTTCTATCAACATTTTTCAACGACTATCAACATTATTCGACTATTAAGGGGTTATATACCTTTTTTATTTTCAAAAAATCGAAAATTTTTTTTTTGCTTTATCTTGAAGAAAAACTCCTTAAGAACATTTTCCCAAATTCATAGAGATTGGAGCAGTAGAAAAAAAGTTACAGCGCTCCTAACCGTGCGCCTCATTGCGGCCTTGAACTGAACTTGAAACTTTAAACGCGAATATCTCGAAATGGTGTTTCTTGAAAAATGACTTTGCGGTGACATCGATTGGCGGAAAACTACTGAACCGATTTACTTCAATTTTTTTTTTAATGTTCGTAATGAAATTCTTCTGTGCTTGAACGATCGACTTTTCACGCACAAACTTTTTTTTCGCCGAAATGAATTTTTAGTGAAATTTCTAGAGACCAAAAAGTTCATTTTTAGCATAAAACGTATGAACCAAAAAAAATAAAAATTATAAAATCGATCGTTCAAGCACAAGGAAATACACTAAACTAATGAAAATTTTTTACTTTTATGGTTTAAGTTGACCTGTTTGACCTGGGGAACTGTCACCGCAAGGCTCTTAAAAAAAAAGCCCCTAAGGGAAACAGCCACCCCTTAAAAACTATTTAATATTTTTCCACCAAATTTTTCACAAACATTGTTAATAAAGTGTACTATCAAAAAATTAAAACATCCCTGTAATTAAATAATTGCTACATACCTAAAAAAAATCCGAACTTTGCTCTTTTTCTTTGACAAAGAAGGTATATAACCCCTTAATTAATTAATACTTTAATCTTTTTCGCCATATATTAATAAATTATTTTTCCGTTTTTCACCAGATATTAAATTAAATAGCTTTTTCGTTTTTTTCGCCATAGTAATTAATTTAATTAATTAATAATTAAAAAACGAATTAAAATAAAAACTTTTTTTTATTTTAAAAAATAAATCATTTAAATAATAAATAAAATAATATAAAAAATGTTTGATTTAAAAATACAAATAATAAATTTTTAAATTTTGTATCGTTGTCTGTTTATTAAAGAATAAATAAAATCAGAAAATGGTAAGTAATAAACAGAAATTAAAATCCACGACTCTTGATGACTTAAGAGTGATGTCATTATTAAATGCTTCACTGTAGCTGAAAATTTCCCACCAACCCCAACTCGAGCTCGACTTCCTAGTTTGGCATTGCCAAAGTTCAGTATAAACTATTTGGAGTTTACAAATTTTTTGAGTCTCTTCGAGACATTAGTAAACAATGATTGGAACATTCCTGTTATCGATAAATTTAATCATTTAATTTCTTGCCTCTCTGGTGCAGCCTTAGGAACTATCAAGGCTTTCCAAGTCACCGAGAGTAATTATGACAAAGCTATTGCTAGTCTAAAAAGAGTTTACGATAACGAATGTCTTATCTTTGCGAACCAAAAAAGGAAATTTTTCAGACTTTCGAAAGTTTCCCAGCCGTCTGCGTCGTCGTTGAGATGTCTCATCGACACAGTGTCATCGATTTACGGGTCACTATTATCCATGGGAGATGAGACTAAAATTGCAAACTCAATGATCTTTCATTTTGTTTTGAGAAGAGTAGAATCAGTGACCAGAGAAAAAACGGAAAAGTCACTGGATTATGAGGAATTGCCGCTGTGGTCCGATTTCGAAAAAATTTTAAATCATACCAGCACCTGTCCGCTGAAGAGACTGGAAAGCCAAAACAGGAGAAAATTGGGTTCGGGAAGCAGCACAATAGGAGTTTGTTGGCTTGCTCCGCTTCCAACAAACAAGCTTGCAGTTATTGCAACGCAAGAGACCATAATCTTGCGCAGTGTAGTCCGTGCTCTCGCCTTGATGTAATGCAACGGTTTGAGTTTGTAAAATCAGTCCCATTATGTTTAAATTGCCTGCGAAAAGGTCACACGGCTGCGAAGTGTAAATCGACTAGGTGTCAAATTTGTGCAAGATCGCACCACAAACTTCAGCACCGATTTACTGTGTCCGAAAATAACTTGACCACCACCAAACTAAAATCCACCTCTAGCGCTAAATCTTGATGACCCTTTTACGTCACATGCTTTGCATGCGTCATCCCTAGAAAGGGTTTTGTTAGCGACGTCGATCGTAGAGTTAAAACTAAAAATGGTGAGCACATATTTGCTCGAGCATTACTTGACTCTGGGTCACAAATAAACTTCATTACTGACGATTTTGCTTAACGCTTACAGATCCTTGGAGAGGAATCGTGTATCAACTTGCTTGGAATTGGTCAAGCTAATTCCCAGGTTAAGACATGTTAATTGGAGCTGAGTCATGTTTTGAACTGTTGTCCGTTGGCCAAATAAAAAAAGGTCCAAACCATCCCATCCTCCAAAAACCTCTCCTTGGATGGATAGTATCGGGAAAATATAAGGCTAATACCTCAACATCGCCACAGCCTGTCTCTAGCCTGAATTGCCAAGAAGTCGCTTCGAGTCGAGTTTATTAAATATGTTAAAAACTGTATGTTCAACATTGTGACATTGTGTTTCCCCCTTTTTTCTCCAAATTATAAAATGTCCCTTTTTCTTGTTAAATTATGTATCACAGTCAAGGGTATTCTCGCTCGAGAAAAGATTTTCTCGAGATCCGAATTTAAAGAAAATGTATTTAAAATGTATGGAAAAATACGAATCCTTGGGTCATATGTTCCCTACAAGCAATGATGTTCTTGCTACTCCACACTATGTCATACCCCATCAGTGTGTCTTACGGCCTAAAAGAACATCGACTAAATTACGAGTCGTGTTTGATGAATCTTGTAAGACATCAACACAGAAGTGCCTAAACGATGGGTTGATGGTTGGTCCTACAATCCCGGAAGAGTTGTATTTAACTCTTCTTCGGTTCCGGCTGAACGGATTGGCTCTGATAGCCGACATAAAAAAGTTGATAGTGTGGAGGAAAGACCCATTATTTATTATATGGCCATGACAACCCTTTTATCGGGTCTCGGCCTGAAGCGCAATGTGCCTTCACGCGACTCTGTCCTGGGCGCGCCTTCGCCAGTTGGTAACATCAAGTGTGGACAGGGTTTCCATCACCTGGTCTTGCCATCGCGTTCGGGGTCGTCCTCTCCTTCGTGTCCCAACAATCACCGCATCAAACACCATACGGGCAACGTGGCCCAGCCAGCGAAGTCTTTGAGATTTCACTCGACTGGCTACGTCAACATCACCGTACAGCTCATACAGCTCGTGGTTGTATCTGATGCGATAAACATCGTCCACGCAGATTGGGCCAAAGATTTTACGAAGAATTTTCCTCTCGAACACTCCAAGAGCAGCTGCATCTGATTGCGTCACTGTCCAGCACTCCGCACCATATAGGAGTACTGGAAGAATGAGCGTCTTGTAGAGTGTGATTTTTGTGCGTCGAGAGAGAGCTCTACTATTAAACTGCCTACTGATCCCAAAGTAACACCTGTTGGCAAGTGTTATTCTCCGCTTAATCTCCAGACTGACATCATTTGTGCTTGTTATAGCAGTGCCTAGGTAGATAAACTCCTTGACGGACCCAAAGCTATAGTTTTCTGCAGTCAGCTGAGAATCAAGGCGCCGCGATTCTCTGCTAGAGCACACCATAAACTTTGTTTTCTCCATATTCACTGCTAGTCCTACTTTTGCTGATTCCTTTTCAATAGCCCCGAAGGCTCCTGTGACATCACGCTTGGTGCGGCCAATGATATCAATATCATCAGCGTAACCAAGGAGCTGGACACATCTGTTGGTTAATATCGTGCCCGACCGATGTACACCAGCCTTTCTTATAATACTCTCCATTAAAATATTGAAGAGTATACAAGACAGCGAGTCACCTTGTCTGAGGCCACACTTGGTAATAAAGGTTTCGGATTGGCCACTTCCTACCTTGACAGAGCTGATGGTGTTGCTCAATGTCATTCTGCAAAGTCTAGTCAGCTTTGATGGTATACCAAGCTCAGACATGGCGGCATATAGGCGATCTCGCCGGGGGCTATCAAATGCAGCTTTGTAGTCGACGAAGAGATGGTACGTGTCGATCTGGTTTTCGTAAGACTTCTCCAGGATTTGGCGCAAGGTGAAAATCTGGTCAACAGTGGACTTGCCAGGCCTGAACCCGCACTGATAAGGTCCAATCAGTGCTTCAGCATGGGGTTTCAGTCTTTCACACAATACGCTCGTTAGGACCTTGTATGCAACTGGAAGAAGACTAATTCCGCGGTAGTTGGTGCGCACCGTAGCATCACCCTTCTTCAGGATGGGACAGATCATGCTGAGGTTCCAGTCTTCGGGCATGCTCTCCGTGAGCCATATTTTACTGATTAGTTGGTGCATGCTCCCTACCAACATATCACCAGCTGCCTTAAACAATTCTGCCGGCAGGCCGTCAGCACCTGCAGACTTGTTGTTTTTAAGCCGTTGGATTGCATCCTTGACTTCGATATGACTTGGGATTGGCACTTCAATATCAGTGCCATAGATTGGGGTTCGTGGATCATAGTCTTCAGAGTCTGTGCTTGAGCCAGATAACAAACTCGAGAAGTGATCCCTCCATAACCTCAGCACGACCTCTGTTTCTGTGACAAGATTTCCATCATTGTCCCTGCACGCCACTGTACCAGTCTTAAATCCTTGGGTCAGACGCTTGACCCTCTGGTAGAAGTTACGTGCTTCATTTCTGCATCTGCTGCTCTCTGTGCTCTCACACTCTCGCCTTTCCTGCTCTTTCTTCTTGCGTCTGAAAAGACGTTTTTCGTCTCTTCTTCTCGACCTGTAGACATCCACAATCGCTCGTGTCGCCCCAGCTTGTAGTGTTCTTCCGTAGGCGGCATCCTTTGCAGCTGTTGCGTCATGACACTCCTGATCGTACCATGGATTCCTTAATAGAGGACGCTGGAATCCAAGCACTTCTTCTGCCGAAGCTCGCAGGGAGTGAGATATGAGCGCCCACATATCGCTTATGTCTTCAGGTATTGAAGGTGCTCGGTTTAATAGCCCCGAGACGTGAGTGGAGAATGCATTCTTCGCCTGTTGTGATTGCAGCTTTCCGATGTCCAGCCTTCTTAACGCACTTCGACGTGCAATCTTCGCCACACCTAGCCGTGTGCGAATCTTAGCTGCAACAAGATAATGGTCGGAGTCGATGTTGGGACCCCGACAGGATCGCACGTCGAGTATATTAGATGCGTGCCTTGCATCGATCACAACATGATCGATCTGATTTCTGGTCAGTCGATCGGGAGAGAGCCAAGATGCTTTATGGATGTCCAAATGACGGAATCCAGTACTACGAACTACCATATTATGCGCAGCAGCAAAGCCCTATTAATCTGAGACCATTGCTCGAGGTGGTCTCATGTAGGCTAAATCGCCCGACGGTGGCACCAAAGATGTCTTCTCGTCCTACCTTGGCATTAAAATCCCCGAGGAGAATTTTAATGTCATGGGAAGGACAGCGGCCATAAGCTCGGTCGAGCTCCGCATAGAAAGCGTCCTTGGTGGCATCATCCTTTTCCTCCGTTGGGGCATGTGCGCATATCAGGCTGATGTTCAAGAATTTGGCAGTAATTCGGATCGTTGCAATTCTCTCGTTTGTTGGCCGAAAGTGAGAGACTCGGCGCCGCAGCCTGGCACCTACAACGAAACCACAACCAAATTCATGCCGTTCTGGATGGCAGCTGTAGTAAATGTCACAGTTCTTCTTCTTTATGCAGCCTTGTCCTATCCATCGCATTTCCTGGATAGCAGTGATGTCAGCCCTACATTTGTTGAGGGTATCTGCTAGTTGTTGAGCAGCACCAGGTCTGTACAATGTTCGTACGTTCCAGGTGCATACTCTCAAATCATTGTCCTTTTTACGCTTGCTATGGTCGTCAACGTTAGATCGGTTCCTTTCCGAGGCTTCTCTTGCTTCCTTCACTGAAATTGTGTTTTACATGGGTGGATTTCAAGTCCTACGCCACAACCTAGTTTATAGAGTTAGGACTCTCGTCGCGCGCTTTAGTTTGCCACTCAACGGCTGTCGAGCGACAATCCAGGGAGAACCACGTGGAGGTAGTGCGTCGGCTTGAAGAAAGCAGTGACAGGAATCATGCTGGCATTCACCAAGTTGAATGCAGTCAGACACTTTGACCTGTATGCTTTCCCCCATTCTCCCTCCCTTTCCCCCATTCTGATGGGAAAGACCCATCAGAGTCATTAAAACTGTGCAAACTCAACACCGTTACATATGGCACTGCGCCAGCCCCATTCCTGGCCATAAGATGTTTGAAGAGGTTGAGTGAATCTGTGAAAAATACATTCCCGCGAACTGCCGAAGTCCGACTTTTACGTCGACGACATGTTAACGGGTGCTGGTTGCATTGAGGAGCTTAAGACAATTAAGTCTGAAGTAACTCAGGTTTTTCAAAACGCTGGGTTTGAATGGAGCAAGTGGTTTACAAACTCGCCTGAAGTTACTACAACCGAGAGCACGCTTAAGCCAATAACACTTTCGGACTCAGAACTGACTAAAGCATTAGGAATCGCTTGGGTTCCAAAAGAAGATATATTTAAATTTGAAATTGATGCTTCAGTCATGGGTCAAAGGGCGACCAAGCGGAACATTCTTTCGGTGACATCGAAGTTGTTTGACCCCCTTGGCTTATTAAGCCCCATACTTGTAAAAGGAAAGAACCTATTGCAGAAACTTTGGCTAATTAAGCTAGATTGCGATGAGTCAATTCTACTGCATTCGGAAACAGCGTGAAACAAAATATAGATTGCCTTATAGCGATTAGAAGACATTTCAATTCCGAGATTCGTGATTACGGAGCCGATGTCACCGATTCAAATTCATGTCTTTTCTGACGGATCGATGAGAGCCTATGGAGCCTGCGTCTATATTCATTGCAAATCTGCAGAAGGTATTAAAGTTTCATTGTTGACGGCAAAGTCCAAAGTAGCGCCGCTCAAGACAAAGACGCTCCCCCGTCTTGAGTTATGTGCCGCTCACCTTCTCGCAGATCTCTGCCGCAAGATAAAGCCTGTAATAAAAGTTCCGATCGAACGAAGTGTATTTTGGTCGGATTCAGAAGTAACTCTTCATTATATTCGTTCCCATCCATCGTCGTTGTCAACGTTCGTATCGAATAGAGTAGCTGAAATTCAAGAGTGGTCAAATGATAGCACGTGGCGGAATGAACCAACTAAAAAGAACCCGGCAGATATAGTGTCCAGAGGTGGAGACATAAAGGAGACTGTAGAATCGATCTGGTTTACAGGTCCATCGTTTTTAAAGGAATCGGAAGATAAGTGGCCAACGATGCCCCGGCTTAATCTGTCGCCAAAACTTCTACAGATGGAAGCAAAATAGAATGAGGTCGTCTCTACCTCACATTTATTGGAAGTGATAGAAGGTTATTCCTCTTACCTAAAACTGCAGCGAGTGTTCGTTTATATGATGCGCTTTATAAGGAAATCAAAGAAATTAGTAGTAAATTCTGAGATTGTTCCCTCACCTGTCGAAAATAATGAAGCCTTTAAGAAAATAGTCGAAATAGTCCAAAAGCACGAGTATCAAGATGAAATAGAAAAGATCCGAAAAAATTTAAGTGTTAGCCCTGGCCTACAAAAGCTAAATCCCTTTCTATACGAATCTTCAGAAGCTGGGCTTACCTTTTCGTTGTTGCGGGTTGGGGGGCGACTAGCTAATGCTCCTATATCGTACGATGCCAAGTTTCCAGTATTGTTGACAAAACACTCTTAATTTGTTCAGAGCTAGGTCCGATACTTGCATGAGTCGAATTTTCATGTGGGTCCACGAGCACTTGTGAGTCTTTTGCGACAGCGCATATGGATCGTTAATGCGCAGGAAGTCTGCAGTTGGACAGTACGGTCATGCATACGCTGCTTTAAATGCAAGCCTCGTCTGATGACTCAAATCATGGGTGACTTACCCTTAGATAGAATTCGTGCTCTCCGCCCATTCTCCATATGTGGTGTTGATTTTTGTGGCCCTGTTGACCCTATAAGTCCTACACTCCTTTATTTTTTTTGTTTTGCGTCCAAAGCGACGACCACGACCCCTGGGGGCTCTGAGTCAGGACCCAAACGACGGCGAGGTGCTTACTCCCGGGCACCTGTTGATAGGCGGGCGGCTCATCGCCCCTCCAGCACCGCAGACCCCGGACCAGCAGGGTCTAACGTGCTTGTGGCGATGCCGGATTGTCTCGTCAATCAAACAAACGTTTTGGCAGCGATGGAGTCCCAGGAGTACGTCTTGGGCCTACAGAGGCGGTCGAAGTGGCAGAACCAGGAGGACGACATCCAAACGGGCGAGCTGGTCCTGATCGCAGAGGATCACCAGAGGAAAAACGAAAATCTCGGTTTTGGTCCCAAAACGAAAACGAAAACCGAAAGTGAAAACCGGAGCATGCCTGTATATCTTTTCTATGCTTGAAAAATAAAGAGTACTAAGAGGTTTTAATTATTAATCCAGGCTTTATTACTTAACGTGGTTTTAGGAAAGTAGGTGAAAAACCTCATTGTCTTACAAGGTTCTCCATTCCTATTCTCTTTATTCTATCAGGCATGCTCCGGTTTCCACTTTCGGTTTTCGTTTTCGTTTTGGGACCAAAACCGAGATTTTCGTTTTTAGGTGCTCCGGTTTTCACAAGTTTTTAGTTATCGTTTTGCTATCGAAACGTTTCATTACTCATAACTTGTTGCTGCCGAAACAGGTGATTTGAGGTTTGGTCAGCAGCAAACAACGCGAAAAAATGCCTTTTTTATATTCAATTACATCTTTCGTAGCCAAAAGAATTAAGGGGAAAAGCCAGAAAAGCCAAGTTAAGGGGATGTCACCTTTTCAATGGGTTTCATTTTCATTTCATTCCGGTGTTTTTAACAATTTTTTTATACACTTTTAGAACATAACTGATTAAATTAAATTAATTAATTTTTAAAAACATAGTTTACCCAATTTCAACAAATTTATCGCCATCCATTTGATTATACAAGTATTTTTAACTTGCTTTTTTATTCTATCAAGAGTATGGCAGCTTAGGCGATAACTTATGGTGTCAAACTTATTGGTCGTTCACCAAAACGAAAATTGTTTTTGCCGACGGCAAAATTTGATATCCAAATTTGGGTGGGGTCAGAAATTACTCGTTTAAAAAATAATACCAAGCCTAATTGATCTTCTAGAGGTCTTAAAAGAACGACAATAAACCAATAAGTCAACTATTTTTTTTCTTTTGCAAATAAGATCCGATTTAATATAGAAAAAGGCATTTACTTTTCATTTCGGCAAGACAAATTTTTTCGTTTCGGAATTCGAAAAAAAACTTGTGAAAGTGAAAGTGGGAGCACCAATTTTTCGTTTTGAAAACGAAAACGAAAACCGAAAGTGAAAACCGGAGCATGCCTGTATATTTTTTAATTTTGAATCATTTCGAATTTATCAGTTTTCGCTGTTTTTTTTTTTTTGACACAATCTTTTGTTAAGGATAATCTACAGAGTACAAGGGTATATTGTAGACATGCGAATGAGTGTAACATAGAAAAGGAATCATTTCCGACCCCATAAAGTATATATACATATGTATTCTTAATCAGCATGAACAGCCGAGTCGATATAGCTGTCTCCGTCTGTTCATCCGTCTGTGGAACTCTGAGACTTTACGAGGTAGAGATAGAGCTATAGGATTTGTCATGGAGACTTCTACAATACCGACGTAGTTTAACGACGTATGTTTCTAAATTTTCCTACCAATTTTTACCATGATTTTTTCACTACCACTATTCACTAATGAGTATTAGTTTAATGGCTATTTTAAGTTAACAAGCTTTTTCGGTAGCTAAAAATAATGTTTCAAATTTGATTGTAATAAAAGCCAAATTCAGTTCGGTTATTGTGCTACTAAATGTTTCGAATGTAGGCAAAATATGATGCGGTAAGGTTAACGATTAAATGAAGAACTAAAAGGCGAGGCGGGGTTTAACGCTTGATCATATGAAGCGTCCGAGAAATACCGGGGCAGAGCGAGACGAGGCTAGAGAAATGCAGATGATCGACTCAGGGGAGATGCAAAAGAGATTTAGGGAAAAAAAATACATTCAGGCGAAGAGCCACGGTGCCGGAATTGCGATAAAACGGTACTTGAAGAAGTAAGCAACTGAGTGGCGTTACAGATGATGTAAATAAATTGGTGTCAGTAAGATTTTGTAGAAGCTGCATGAGGCAACAGGCTTTTTATCATTAAACGTTTTAAATAATCCGCTTCTAATTACCAAACTTGAGTAAAATAATGAGTGCTACCAACGGCTTTACAAACAACAATACAGCGGTGGTTGTCAATGATCAAATCTAAAATTTGAAGTCACTGGTGATTTGTATAAAACAAATGTTTTTCAGGACATCAAACTGACTAAGTCGAAGTCAAACATTCTTTTGCACATTTAAAAAAATTCACGAAGGAATCATTTACAACGCCAGTAACACTATGCCAATACAAACATGTGGTATTCCTACCCCATACTCGTAAAGTAAAAGGGTATATGGTATTCGTGTAAACGTATGTAACATAAAAAAGAAATCATTTCGTACTCCATAAAGTATAAATATTCTTCATTAGCATTAACACTGGAGTCGATATAGCCATGTTCGTCTGTATGTATGAACGCGTGAAAAATATAAGAAAAAGAGACTTCTATAATACTTACGCATAGAGACTTCTATAATACTTACGCAGTTCAAATTTGTTGAATATTTTTTGCACGCTCCCTCCCGCTTCAAAAATCGAAATTTTCTGATGCGCCAATACAGGAAGGTTTTAAACAACTTTTGATTCCAAATTATAATATTTCTATAATTAATTTAAAACTGGATAAAAAAATTCTGCAACATGGGCCGAGTTTTAGAGGAATTATAGACATTTATATACCGATTACTATACTCAAGTGTTAAAATGGATTTGAACACGTGGATCTCGGAGACTATAAGAGTTCGAACTATCCGATTTGACATTTAGAATTCTAGTCAAAGATCAAGTAAGTGTCAAAATTTAGCCACGTCCACTCCCGCCCACAAAACAGAAATCCGGAATTCATCAATGACAAGGAAAGTTAGCTTCAACAAGTAGGTTGTAGTGGAGCGGTGATTCATAAAACCATGCCGGCAAGGATAAATTATTGAGCTACAAAAGTGTTACATATTTGGAGAAATTAATTTTTCAAACCGCTTGGAATAGCTAAAAATTTATTTTCCTTTTTTATGCAGAGGCATAATGAAAGATTCCTTCCACATGAGGAAAAACATCGAAGTTTCCAGAGATAGGATAAAGAGTCGAGGCTTGGCGAAAAAACGTGATTAAACTTAAAAATATCTGAAAACTTACTCATTTACATCTCGTCTTTTTTATTGCTTATCATTAGATCGAAAAACATGGTCAAACATGTTTGTCAGACGGATATTTTCAAATTAAGTACTTCAGTCCAATTCTTATTTGAAATAAAAAATTGACAACGTTGAAAGTTACTGATTTAACATAAATAGATCTTCTATTATCATAGCCGCTGTTTGTTGTTTTACCCTTGCAGAGGGTATTCTTGTTTTGTTCAAAAGTGTGCCACAAATTGAAGAAGACATCTCCGATCTTATAAAGTATATATTTTCTTGATCAGCTCCTGAGTTAATATAGGAGTATCCGTTTGTCCGTCTGTCTGTTTCTACGCAATTTAGTCTGTCAATTTTGAAGCTTAAAAGTTTGCACACAAATTTTTCCCTTACACCCAGTACATAAGTTTAAATGACATTAGGCAGGTCCGTAAGAAATTTGGTAGATCGTGTCAATTGTTTAATAATAAAATCTGTAGGAATCCCAACTGTCTGTTCTTATAACAGAAAGTTTGGTCATTTCCGACCGTTGAGTTATATGGCAGCTATAAGATATAGTCAAACAACCTTATGAAATTTCGGATGAATTGGCTACAAGTAGAATCCATAGAATATTCCAACTCTTCAGCTATGAAAACACCAGAGTTGTGGAATTTTCGAATTATCAGTTATACGGCAGCTTTAGGATATAGACGACCGGTTTCAGCCATTCCGATTTATAAATAATGTTTCGGTATAGTTCCTTAGGTTGTCCTACGCCACGGACCGTTGGGAAGGGGGGTGATGACGTAAGCGCCGACGTGCACGGATGCTTCGCTAGGAGGTGTGGAGGAGATCTGGTTCTCCGGGTGTTTCACCGGACGTTGTGGCCTCAGTGTTGTTCCTGAATATGTTCAAAATATATTTTTTTTACCTCTTTTTAAATCTTCATTTATTTACAATCTGTCTGTTTTAACACTAAGTGAATTGTATGATTATTATTAAATTAACAGAAATATCAGTTTTGCAATGATCCCTGCTTTTATATTTTGAGTTGCTTGAATTTAACTATCGGGAAGATCGAGTATGTGGTATATTTTCAGTCTTCTTACTGTTAAACAATTTTCTACTAGACTAGACTAAATTATTTTCGTGGTTATGGAGTCTATCGATGTACAAATGCTGCTATATATATTTCTGGCCTAGGCCATACTAAGTGTTGCCTGGCGCCATCTGACGTTTTCATTGGGAAGTTTGACATGTTTAAGCAGAAACGTGCTCAGAATGTTTTGCCGTACGACCATAATTTCTGTTTTTTACAGTGACAAGAAAAATCAATTTGGCAACAAAGGGAATTAATTTGTGAACATTTTCGTGCAATCATTTTTCACGGCTTTCGACGTGTATTAACACGTCAAGAGTGCATCGGTGAACTTAAATCTTCGTATGGCGATGGAGCACCATCTTATGGAATTGTGAAAAACCGGAATAATGAATTCAATCCTGGCCGACGCTCCAGAGAACATTGACGCCGTGCATGAACTGATAATGCAAGATCGTCATGTGAAATACCGTGAGATAGAGGCATCCTTGTGCATTTCTTCCACCAGCATATGTACATTCGATATTGCATGAACACTTGGTTGTAAAAAAATGTTGTTCTCGTTGGATCCCGCACAATTTGACAATCGCTCAAAAAAAGACTCGTGTGGATTGGTGCAAAATTTGAAAAAATACAGTGGCGGTGATTCAAAAGACGTTTATAAGATCGTCACAGGTGACGAATCATGGATCTATGCTTATGATCCCGAAAAAAAACAGCAATCGACCGTGTGGGTCTTCGAAGACGAGCCAAATCCAACGAAAGTTCTTCGTGGAAGAAGCACTTTGAAGCAAAAGGCGGCTTGTTTCTTCGGTAAAACAGGCCATGTGGCGACTGTTCAGCTTGAGCCACGTAGGACGGTCAATTCTGAGTGGTACACCACAATTTGTTTGCCTGAAATCTTCGGAGAAATTCGAAAAACGAACAAGAGAAGACGGATTACACAGTGCGACAGTGATTTGGAACTTTTGAAGAGACCTAGTAGGAATTGTTCATTAGGTCAAATATAGTATGAAACCGTGTTTGAAATTTTTCTAACACCCTTAAAATCTTGATTTATGTTGAATAATTATTTATGTCGTTGGGCTAAAACACAGAATGCAGATGTTATGCAAATGCTTCCGTTGTTCATCATTAGACCTACACCAAGTTTTATTGCTATTACTAACATTTATGTTTTTTTAGGTGGTCTCTTTAGGTATGTAGTTGCCCTCCATATGTTGTATTTGTTGTTGCAGGAATTAGGGTCTAAAATTTATGATATACGCAGGTAAAAATTTATTTCGTAATTTCAATAGAAATTAATTCACTAAGCAATTTCAATTTCACTAAGCTCAGATGCAGCCATGTTGTATAATATTTTGTCAGCAGAGTAGTGAGTTTCTTGCCGTTTACGCAGATTTCTTTTACATATTTTAAATTTTTATCGAATTTCGGTTGAAAGGAACAATTGGTATGGTTGTTGAGGATTAGGAGCACGATTCGTATTTCTGTAGCTCGCTTTATGAGTTGTGTTTGTGAAAAACTCCAGAGCATAGTCTATCTCCTCCCTTGTTTTTCACGAAATGTCAAGGCTTATACCTGAGTCTAAATAGCTTTTAAATGCGTTAATGTCTGTAGTCTGTAATGACATTATAGAGCTATTCCAAAATTTGGGATATTTAAAAAAGTTTTAAAAGTTTTTAAAATCGAGTTCTTTTAGTGTGAATTTTGGTGGGAGATTAATCGGTGTTATTGGTACATCTGCGTGCATACATTTTGTCTCAATAGTGGCAGCCTGCATAACGTTTTCTCTAATACTGTCAATGATTTAAATTTAAGGAATTATAGCATTCACATGAGCTCTATCTGACTGAGATCGACTCTGACTGTGACGTATTCAATAATTCGGGAAAAAGATTTGCTAGTGAAGTTTTTGTTTTTGAAATAAGCATGACGTCAATGGAATTGGTTTTTAAAATAGGTATATTTTATTTACATGGTTGGAAAGTCTGTTGGCATTCCATATTCCTATGTTTAGATTTATATGCATTGCTTATTTACTAGTATCATTAACATATTAAATAAGTTATTGGTAAGTTGAAATTGTTTTTCAAGAAGCTGTTCTTTCTAGGTACGTGTTCGAGATACTATTTCCTGCAGCAGCTTGAGCCTATGATTGATAATTTTTATTTTTTTGGGTCGAATTGTTAGGCGGAGTAAACGTTTGAGATATAGCAAGGTCATTTTTAATATTCTCATCTTTGGTGTTTCTCAGGTGACTGCGTCCGCTTACAAATTTTTTTTGATTTAAACTTCTGATACACTTTACACCTTTTGTAACTGGCAGCATGCTCTTTGTTGCATTTCGCACATCTTGCGCGATACTCTTTACCTATTACAAAATTACTATGATTAAGAGTGCATTTCACACATCTGTGAGTTTTCGCACAATATAAATGTCGGGTCAGGCAGCAGCCACTACATTAGTTATAGGTTATTTATTAAGCTAAAGTATGCAGATAACGACCTAGTTGCTCGCAAGCAAACTCTTCCTCGGCCGCTAGACTTCAACGGGCCTATTTTTAGAGAGCTTTAGCTTCGAAATCACTATGTCGGGCCGCCCTCGTCGCTATCGAGAGCTTTAGCTTCGCGTATGTCTAGTTGGGCCGCACTCTCTGCCCATATTATTAGTCACTGCTTAGCACCATACACTGGATGATCACAATTCTTGATCCCAGTTTCGTCTGCCTGCATCATAAATAAAATATAACGTACAATACTTAAATTCGGCCTTTTATTTTGAAGCGGATTTACGGCATTGAAAACCCTCAATGACCAAACAATTTTTTTTTTTTGTTTTTATTAACCTTGTGTTTATTTCTTGGATATTCTCTTTGCGAGACTAACAAGAGGTGTATTAAATGTTATATTTTTAACTTATTTAACAGTCATATTAACTGATACAGAGTTACATGGCCCTAAAAGTCGATTGCTGGTTTGAGAGGTCGTTGCGTCGCAGTCGGGATCCGCTGGAAACCCGAGTCAATACCCGAGCGAGGAAACTTGGGTGCGAAGAAAGTTTTTTTTGTAGGAAACTTTTTGCTTCTGGATATCTTCTTTCACTACAAGGATGCCCAGGTACCGGTGGATGTTTTTTTTTCGAACATACCAAGATGCCCCAATGCTAGTACTCAAGATTTTTGATTGTGCGCGCTGTATGATTTCTATGTTGCTACTGCTCGCGTTCCCCCACAGCTGGGAGCCATACGTCCAGATTGGCTTTAGTACTGTCTTGTAGAGTAGTAACTTGTAGTCCAGGCACAGTGGCGATCGTTCATGATCCATTGGAGGCTGCTGGCTTTTAGTTTTAGGTGCATCTTCTTGCATTTGATGTGATTACGACCGAGTGCACTTCCTTGTTGAACTCCAGCTTCGATGATGTAGTCGCCCGAAGTAGCTACGTTGCATCTCACTGATAATACCCCATTGTAGAGATATGATTCCAGTAGCTTGTGGGTGTATCTTGGCAAATACTTTTTTTGTGGGTGTATCTTGGCAAATACTTTTTTAATTTTGTGCATGAATCCATTAAGCCAAACTCGGTCGAAAGATTGAGATACGTCGAGGAAAATAGCGCTGCAGTATTCTCGCTGTTCGAAAGCTGAGCGTATTTCAGATGTTAATCTGTTCACTTGTTCGATGGTTCCATGGTTTCTTCGAAAGTCAAATTGGTGTGCCGGGATAATATTGCAAGCTTCCAGATGTGGTATTATGCGAGTTAACAAGCATTTTTCAAACAATTTAGACAAACAAGATAGAAGGCTTATTGGTCTGTACGATATCGGAATTGTGTGGTCTTTTCCAGGCTTGGGTATCGTTATCGTAATGAATTTCTACCACTTTTTTGGAAATAGCCAAGATTGATGATCCCGTTAAATAACCTACAGACGACCTCTTTCGCGCGATTCGGAAGTTTGATTAATATCTTTGGCGTCAGTACCTCAGCATCGGGAGCCTCTTTTGGTTTTAGCTCCCTCATGTCTTTTTCGATTTTGTTTGGCCGGAATGAAGATGTTGGCAGAGAGGTAGCTTCAAGCTGAATTAGTGATAGAAATTTCAAATTCGAGGCAGGATTTGGCTGGAAGACACTTTGGAGATGTTTGGCGAAAGTTTCAGCTATGTCTTCGTCGCTGCGAGCCCAGCATCCCGAAGAGTTTATTATCGGGGTGGTCGTTTCAATTGGGGCGCGAAGATTTAGGGGGGCCCTCTACAGGGGATTCTTGTTGGCGAAAGATTCTAGATGTCGAGATGAAGCTGGTGATCTGCTGTTTTGGCGACGTCGGGATGAAGGGGTGTTCAGTTATTTCTGGGCTTTGAAGAAGCGTTAATAACAGTCTTAGACTGCTTTGGCATTTATTAGATTGTGTGGTATGGTTTTTGTTACCGCAAAATCAATAAGGTCAGGGAGCTTACGTGTCCTGTTGGCCAGTATGTGGGGCTTCCAGGGGAAGCATAGTCCAGTTTATTTCTCACAACATTTATAATTGCATTGTACGATTGCCTCCCGTTAAGATATGTCTCCCGTGATACGTGCGTAAATTTGGCATTGTAGTCTCCTGCAGCTATAAAACGATCCCCAAGTGAACTGTAGAACTAAATAAATTGTCGTTTCGAGACTTAGAAGCTAGGAGCGTAGTAAATGGCAGCGATAGAAAGCTCCCATTACTTGATTGAATTTGTATTGATGTGCCTGCAAGAAGTTTGTTGCAAACCTTGTGTGACGTAGGATTTTTATACAATGATCTGTGCGGGAGATTGTATAGCAACTTATTTAAAAGTTGCTTTTGATTGTAAGATGCGTTTCCACCAGTAGCATAACGTCAATATGGTTTTCGGTAAAGAATTGTGACAATTCTAAAGTATGCCGTGAGACACCATTGGCGTTCCACATTATTTGCAGAGTCTGCATAGATTGTTTAGACTGTTGTGTTACGAGCAGCTATCTTACAGTGTTCTGTTTTTGAACATATGTTTGCATGGTAATTTTCATGAATGACATTGGCTCTCTTATATTTTGTTGGAGGCTAAGCATCATAGTTTCCGTTTTGCTATGTGGCTGCTCTGAGGCCTGTTGAGCGCTTTGTGAATTAGACTGAATTGGATTTTTTATTCCAGGTCGTAAAGGTCATCAGCATAGAAGAAGTCGTTGGTGGTGTTTAGGAGACTGAATGAGGACCTCGCAGCTTTGGTGAATAAGACGTCTGACGTATTTTTAGACACAATGTACACATTCTGTGGATTTTGATCGCGCCTTGCGGTCGCTTGTCGCAAGCGACGCTTCAACTTCTCGTACACCACACATCCTCTATAGTTTGCCATAAGGTACCCTCCGCAGTTGACATATTTCTTCACGGTACTGTTTGTAGTGCTTGTTTGTAGTGCAGTGAGCGGAGTTGTGGGCGTTCCCACAGACTACATAGAAAGCCCGAAGTGTGCAGTATGACCTAAGATGTCCATACTCTTCGCAATAAGTGCGTTGCACTGGACCGTTGCGTTTATATGACAGTTAAATTTTAAGCGTTTTAGTAAATGCTGGCTATCTACATCCCCGTTAATAAGGTTATGCAGAAAGACTACACCGCGCATTGTCCTACGATTTGTTAAGCTAGGTAAGTTTATGAGTAAGAGTCTACTATTAAAAGATGGAAGGTGAAGATTTGCATCCCAGTTTAGACCTCTAAGTGAAAAAGTAAGGAAATTCTTTTGTACGGATTCTATGCGGTCCTGATGTACTCCATATTGGGGACACCAGACACATGAACCGTACTCCAGTATAGGACGGACCAAAGAAATGAATTAATCGTGACAAAATCAAAAAAAAGTGTCGCATATATAAATAGACGTCGATCAAGCCAAATTCAACACCTGAAAATTGTATAGTACCATATGTTAGCTTTGAGAGCTTACAGCTAATCTAGTACATCAAGTTTATAGGTTTTGGTTTTTTTTTTACCGATATTCAATTATTTGTCTATTGGTAGGAAACAAAATTTTAATGAATTTAAACAGGTGAAAATTTGCTTAATCTGACGCTAGAATAGCCAAATCGGCCACTGTGCGCCGTTTCGACTTATATACTGTGTGCAAAGGAAAGAAGGGTGTGTGCAAAGTTTCAGGTCGATAGCTTTAAAACTGAGAGACCAGTTTGCTTAGAACCAGACGGACATGCTCATCAACCCATCAACTCAGGAGGTGATCCTAACCAAGAATATATGTATTTTATAGGGTCGGAGATGTAGGGTCTTTATGTAGGGTCGGAAACTCTTGTAGCACTCTTGGCCCAAATTATTAAAACGCAATAACCTCACTTCCAATAGATGAAATGTCATGCAATTTTTACTGGAAGTCGATAGCAGGTTTTAACGCACCAGTTGACATATAAATGGCGCTAATAGAGGGCGCTTCATTCAAAAAGTCCTGTTTAATTTGGAACGTACCTTGTAATACCCTCTGCAAGGGTAAAATAAAAGAAAGGAAAGCTAACTTTGAGCGGAGCCGAAGTTGATATACCCTTGCAGATAAAATCAGATTTAAATTACAAATATCGGATAAAATTGCCCGATCGTTATAAGAAATTTATTAAAAAACCTATTTATTAAAATAAACAAGAAAGGAAAGCTAACTTTGGACGGAGCCGAAGTTTTTATACCCTTGCAGTTAAAACCGGATATATATCGCAAACATCGAATATAGTTGGCTGATCCTAATGATTATGATTTATCATAATAAAACCAATTAATTACAATAAAAAATCTAAAAAAAAGTCCCAAGCTTCTATCTTCAAAAATACGAAAGTTGATATTTCTACTAAATACCATTTCCGATCGTTCAGTTATATGGCAGCTATAGGATATAGTCGGCCGATCCTAATGAAATTTCGTAGGTCGGATTAACTGACCAAAAATATAATCTGTACCAAATTCCAGCTTTCTATCTTCAAAAACACGAAAGTTGGGTCATTTCCGATCGTTCAGTTATATGGCAGCTATAAGATATAGTCGGCCGATCCTTATGAAATTTGGCATGTCGTAATTTGTTGCCAAAAATAGCTCTCATGTCAAATTTGAAGTCTCTAACTCTAAAAACACCAAAGTTATACCATTTCCGATCAATCAGTTATATGGCAGCTATAGGATATAGTCGGCCGATCCCGGCCGTTCCGACTTATATACTGCGTGCAAAGGAAAGAAGGGTGTGTGCAAAGTTTCAAGACGATAGCTTCAAAACTGAGAGACTAGTTCGAGTAGAAACGGACAGACAGACAGACAGACGGACAGACGGACATGCTCATATCAACTCAGGAGGTGATCCTGATCAAGAATATATATACTTTATAGGGTCGGAGATGTCTCCTTCACTGCGTTGCACACTTTTGGACAAAATTATAATACCCTCTGCAAGGGTATAAAAATGAAAAAAAGGCCCAAGCTTCTATTTTCAAAAGGACCCACTTTGGTATTTTTAGCAAATACAAATTTCAATACCCTCTGCAAAGGTAAAATAAAAGAAAGGAAAGCTAACTTCGGGCGGAGCCGAAGTTGATATACCCTTGCAGCTAAAACCGGATATATATCGCAAACATCGGATATAGTTGGCCACTCCTTATGAGAATATTATAATAAAACCAATTAATTACAATAAAATATCTAAAAAAAATGTCCCAAGCTTCTATCTTCAAAAATACGAAAGTTGATATTTCTACCAAATACCATTACCGATCGTTCAGTTATATGGCAGCTATAGGATATATTCGGCCGATCCTAATGAAATTTGGTAGGTATCTGTATCATTTTACCAAAAATAGAATCCATGAAAAGTCCCAATTATCTAAGTCTAAAATTAGCAAAGTAATGGCATTTTCTAGAAATCCTATATAATTCCTATATAATTTATGTGGCAGCTTAAGTTTCAAGCTATAAAGTTTCAAGTCGATATCTCTAAAACTGAGAAACTAATCGCGTAGAAACAGACAGAGGGACAGACAGACATTCCTATATCAACTCAGGAGGTGATCCTGATCTAGATCATATATACTTTATATGGTATATAAACCATATATATTTTTTATAAACCAAATTATTTATAATATAACAGGTACTTACTGGTTCCGTTCCATCCATTGCATTAAGCCAAGAAAAATGATCCTTTTCGCTCAACGCCTGAAAAGTATAAATAACTCCAGGCTTTTCTTTAAAGGTTAAATCAAAGCAAAATCGCTTTTCAAACTCAGACGCACGCCGGTGACAGGAAAATAACGTCAGTTTTTCATCTTCACGAGCCTCTAGTCTAGTAAAATTGTGATTCATTTGATTAAATTGCAGCAAGGTAAACTCTCGTTTTTGTTTTTTGAAAGTACAGTAGTACTTTGTCCATGACGCTTTAAATGGCTCCAAAAGTGATATTTTCAAAAGGGAACCTTAAAATCAATTCAATGAAAATTTTTTTTTTAGTATATGAAGATACTTTATATATAGGGCTTATATTATTAGGGTAGCATATATATATACTTTTATATATACTTGTATATATATATTCTCAAATTTTTTGTTACAAAAGTGGTCATTTAAACCAAATTATAAATATCCTAAAACTTATATAAGTCATACAAACATTTTTTTATAAATTTTAGTATATTGTCACCCATCCCCATTTGTTAAGCGGAGCCCTAAATAAATTCTCCAATACTAAATACTTACTCCAATGAGTTCCTTTTGGAAACTGTTTTTATTTGGTAAAGTTCTCTTATAAGTAAGATACATTAAAATCTTAAATCTATTTAAAACTACATATCAACGCACTGCACGCTGACATGCTATGCGACCCTTTCTCAAGTGCGATAAGCGCACCACTTATGTATGTGTTTGTGTTAGGTTGCAGGGGATCAGTTTTAGACCATGCTGTTTGTCTCTTATTTTATGGGTCCGATCCCTTGAAACTCTAACTTGAGAATTTGTATATATTTTTTTATAATAGTGTTCAATGCTTGAACACCATTAGTTCTTTACGTGCTAAATGTACCAATAAAAGAATCTTAATGACACATAATAATCTGATGTAACAAAATATAGGTGCAGAAACATGGAGTGACACATCGAAATTTTCAAAGCATCGGAATCATTGATAATTCCATTGAGTGTAGGCACCATCGATGTTTCTGTTTAGGAGATACTTGGATGAAATACCACCATCCACCTCTCCAGGGAGAAAATATAGGTAGAGTATCAAAGGTTTTAAGCTAGATATAATTTGGCGATTTAACATGATTTTGTCTTGATTAATATTGGTGTTGATTGAAAAGAGATAATCATTAGACGAGAGTAGTGCCCATGTCTCAAATAGAGAGGAAATTCTTTCTAGATATTTTTTTGTTGCATCGTCTACAATAAAATGGATGTTATTTCTGCAAGATGAATTCATGCCAAAATTGCTTGACAAGTATTATTTTTGGGCGATGTCTTATTTTGGCTCATATGAAGTGTTTTGAAGTCTTACTTCAAATTTTCATATGAAGCGATATAAATTCTTTTATACCCTTGCAGAGGGTATTATAATTTTGGTCAAAAGTGTGAAACGCAGTTTCGCATGAACTCTCTAATTTTGCATGACTGCTTTTTTTGACAAAATAATATGACACACTAAATTTCATAAGGATCCTTTAACTTTCGTGTTTTTGAAGATGGAACTTTGTACATATTCTATTTTTGGTTTGTTGATCCAACCTATTAAATTTCATAACGATCGGCCGACTATATCCCATAGCTGCCATATAACTAAACGCTTGAAAATGCTATTTGGTAAAAATACCACCTTTGGTATTTTTGAAGACAGAAGCTTGGGACTTTTTTGTAGCTTTATTGTAATAAACTGGTCATATTATGATATTCTCATGAGGATCGACCAATTATGTCCAATGTTAATTGTTTTAACTGCAAGGATATATCCTTTCCTTTCCTAGCATTCCTTTCTTGTTTTTTATAAAATGTGTGTAGTAATTTTTGTTACAAACTGCTGTTTCATTTCCTGCAAAATCGGAGTGTCCTGGTACCCATATGAAATCTTCGGAAGTTGTTAGGAGTACTATACTTTTATTCAAAAGCTTACAACGCAGTTGCTATTATCTATATATATATTATCAAAGATTATAAAGTACATAGATGGAACATCAGGGCCCAAAACGGTCAACTTTTTTCGTCGAGCTTGTTGGTGAGGGGGGAACGCACATGCATACGATTCTATTTTTAGAACTCTTTATGTATCCGCCAACAAAAAAGTGAACCTATGTGTGTATGTGTGACTGCTCGCTCGACGGCGTAAAAATGTTTTGGCTTCCAAATTTCAATTTCAATTTCTCGTTTCTGTTTTCGATGCGCCGATGTGGTAGTTGGTAGAACAAACAGTATTTTTAATCGCCGCAGATCGAGACAGGATGGTAGCGTAATGCGTAGAGTATTTACTCTATTTGTAATTTTTCTGTGTTCAAATCCTCGTAAGGACTGTGAACTTTTTCGTTCTTTTATAATTATTATTTTTATACCCTTGCAGAGGGTATTATAATTTTGTCCAAAAGTGTGCAACGCAGTGAAGGAGACATCTCCGACCCTATAAAGTATATATATTCTTGATCAGGATCACCTCCTGAGTTGATATGAGCATGTCCGTCTGTCTGTCTGTCCGTTTCTACTCGAACTAGTCTCTCAGTTTTAAAGCTATCGACTTGAAACTTTGCACACACCCTTCTTTCTTTTGCACGCAGTATATAAGTCGGAACGACCGGGATCGGTCCTATATACTATATCCTATAGCTGCCATATAACTGAACGATGGGAAATGGTACTTGGTAGAAATATCAACTTTCTTATTTTTGAAGATAGAAGTTTGGGACTTTTTTAGATTTTTTATTTTAGTTAATTGGTTTTATTATGATGGCCAACTATATCCGATGTTTGCGATATATATCCGGTTTTAACTGCAAGGGTATATAAACTTCGGCTCCGCCCGAAGTTAGCTTTTCTTTCTTGTTTATTCTTCATTATGTCCCGCTAATAAAATTTCAAGGGAGTCCTTCCGGCATTTTGTAATCGAACACGTCCGTCACTTATTTTTACAACAATTGTAATAGAATGCAATTAAAAATAATAATAATAACGTAAAAATTAAAAGTAAAAAAAAAAAATTAATAAAAAAAAATTAAAGTAAATATAAAAAGAATCATAAAACTAAAACTTTATCAAAATCGAAACAACCGCCCGCTAATGAAATCGAACCCAGGACCCCATGAATAAGGACCACGCACTTTTCATCTAGGCTACCCTCGAAGTTGCTTTTATGATACTTAAAATTGGTGTTAAAGGAGACGCTAGAAACCATACCAAAAACAGAGCTGACAAGTAAGGATAGTACAAGATATTTCTGATCTCTTTACTCTCATATACTCTCTTCATACTCTCATACTCTCTTTCATCGTTCCTTAGATGTTACGATCTCAAAATAGAATTCTCTCTTTCCCTCTCTCATCTGCCAGCCGTTTGTCGTGGAACCCGCTCTCAAATATTTTCATTATTACAGCGGGTCCCACGACGGAAAAAATGAAAACATTTGAGAGCCCGCACTTATAGACATTTTTACAGCGGGTTCCACTACGAACTGAGACGATGTTAAGGTGATTTTACAATTTTTTATTGGATTATAAATTTAGGAAAACACATTAAAAGAATAAAAATATAATACAAATAGATTTAAAATTTAAAAAAAATGGATGTCCCGATCCTGGTTTGAACTCGTTTTACTTTGCACACCAGCCAAGCACTCTACCACTCGGCTATTCCTCATTCGTTGTCGCGCGAAAAATTTCTCAAACTTAACTTGTCGCGCAATGGAACCCGCTCCTTCCAGCGGGTTCCACTGCTGGAACCCGCCATAAAAAAATTTTTCTTTGTGTGAGATATCCCATCTACATGTACTTGTACGTAGTATGTACTTTATAATCTTTGATATTATATAAAAGAAAGTCGTGCTTTTTACACTACTTATAACTCAAGAGCGGCAGAACAGATTTGGGTGAAAATTGGTAGGGAGGTAGCTTAGAGCCAGGAGATGGACAAAGGATACTTTTTATCTCATTCGACAGCGTTTTCAGTGTTAGTCATTCTACTCCTCCGAAATGGCTCGACCGATTTTAGGGAAATTTTCTATACATATGTATTCGTTAGGGCTGAGAATCGGTTTTCTTTTCGTCAGCATTCCAATCTTCACTCGGCAGTTCCACTATAACTAATAACATAAGCTTTTCAAGCGTTATAAAATCGGGTCATGCGAGCCCACCTTACAATGTCCAGATTTGTCAACCTGTCCAAGTAGATTCTTTTTTTTTTTTAAGCTTAGTTTGTTTTTATTGGATCACTCTTTATGAGTCTAACAATAAGGTTGCAAATCTTAAAATAATACAATATCTAACAGTTTGTTTTGAACTGAATAGAGACTACGTGGTCCTAATAATTAGCGCTGGATTGGGAGGTCGTTGCGGCGAAGACGAGAACTGCTGGAAACTCGCGTTAGGGCTCTCGCGAGATGATTTGGATGTACTGATAGCCTGTTGTAGTGCTTTGTTTTGATTTGTGCTATCTCTTCTCTGACGAGTGGTATGTGAAGGTCCCTGTGAATGTTTTCATTCCGAACGTACCACGGGGCCCCGGTGATGGTTCTGAGAATTTTTTATTGAGTTCGTTGCATTATATCCAGACTGCTGTTACTGGCATTCCCCCACAACTGGGAGCCGTACATCCAGATTGGTTTCAAGACGGTGTTATATAGGAATACCTTGTAGTCCAAGCTAAGGGGCGAACGGCTATTGATAAGCCAGTGGAGGCTGTTGGCTTTGAGCGTTAATTGCGTTCTTTTGGCTTCAATGTGGCTGCGCCAGGTAAGCCGTCTATCGAGGTGTACGCCAAGATATGTTACTACATTTGCTATCGGAACCACTGTGTTAAGAGTAAGTGGAGGGCAGTCTTGCCTGTTAAGAGTGAACGTTACGTGTTTGCATTTTTGTTCGTTAACTTTGATTCGCCAGTCGGATAGCCATTTCTCCACTGCCGCCAGATGTATAGCAAGTTGCGCCGTTGCTTGCTTGGGGCATCTCGCGCGGCTTAGGATCGCTGTGTCATCTGCAAAAGTGGATGTGGTTAGATTCCTGCTCGTTGGGATGTCCGCAGTGTAGATAAAGTAGAGTGTTGGTCCAAGCACGCTGCCTTGAGAAACTCCGGCTCTAATGGTGTAGTCATCGGACATGGCTGAATTACATCTTACTGAGAATTTCCTGTTGTATAGGTATGACTTTAGAAGTTTGTGTGTTTTGGTTGGGAGCATTTCTATAATTTTGTGCATTAGACCTTCTAACCATACCCTGTCGAAAGCTTGTGATACGTCCAGAAATATCGCAGTGCAGTACTCCCTTTGTTCGAATGTATTTCGGATTTCTGAGGTTATGCGGTTGACTTGCTCAATGGTTCCGTGTTTTTCTCGAAAACCGAATTGATGAATAGGGATTTTGCTGTGTGTTCTGAGATATAGGGTAATGTGTGCCAAGAAGCATTTTTCAAAGAGTTTTGATAGACACGTTAGTAAACTAATTGGTCTATATGATGAAGCGATTGTGCGGTCTTTGCCAGGTTTTGGTATCATTATAATTATCGACTTTTTCCATCTCTCTGAAAAGTGTCCGTGTCTCGTTATTGCATTGAAGAGCTGGCAAATAGCTCGAACAGCACAGAAAGGAAGTTTAATAATCATTTTTGGTGATATTAGGTTGCATCCTGGAGATTTTTTTGGGTTGAGTTCGTTTATGATTTTGAGTAACTCATGTGGCCTAAATACAATAGGTTCATACGTTGATGTGTCGATATCTGATGTTGCTGGCAGTGAGGTCCCGTTTGATGATGTGTTGGGCTGAAATACATTTTGAAGATGCTCTGCGAATCTGACGGCTCTTTCTTCGTGGCTTCGAGCCCAGTTGCCTGTGGATGTCCTTATTGGCATTGCAGATTCGATTGGTGCGCAAAGAGATGAGTGTGCTCTCCAAAGTGGGAACTTGGAGCTCATTAGGGATAACTGTTCTATGTAGTGTTTTTACGACCCTTCTTCTTCAAGACGAAGTGCAGCTGAGAGCGTCTGTGTAGCGTCTTTTAACCTTTGTTTTGCGGTTGGTGATCTGTTGGATTGCCATTCTCGCCGTGAGCGTCGCTTTGCTAGAACGAGCTGCTGTATTTCAACGTTCGTGTATCTATTATTGTACGATGTTTTTTGCGTTTGTGGAGTTGATACGCGAGCTGCTGCGACCAAGACGGATTCAAGAGTGTTTGTGGATAAGTTGATATCAGCTTCGTCATTCAGACGCGGATTCAACTCAATGTGCGAACTTACATATTTTTTGTACTTAAGCCAATTGGTTTTATTCGTTGTTAGTCTGAATGGTTTATCTACCGCAACTGGATGTAGATTTAGATGAAGAAGTACAGGCGAGTGATCGGACGATAGATCTGGAAAGGAGTTGGCACTTATCAGGTTGCGAGGAATGTTTTTTGTGACTGCAAAATCTATCAAGTCTGGCAGTTTTCTAGGATCTGTTGGCCAATATGTAGGTGTCCCAGGTGAAACACAGTCTAGCTTGTTGCTTGCTTTTATTATTGCATTGTACAACTGCCTTCCCTTAGGAGTCACAAGTCGAGATCCCCAGTGCGTGTGCTTGGCATTGAAGTCTCCTGCTGCTATAAATTGTTCGCTCAGAGAGTTGAAATATTCCATGAATTGGGATTCTGATATTGTGAACCGAGGAGGACAGTATACGGCGGCAAGCTTTAAAGATCGGGAATCCATTTGCACATCTATTGATGTAGCTTGAATGAAGTAAGTGGCGAAGCTATTGTGGAAGCAGTGCTTGATGCAATTTCTAATCAGAATCCCAGTGCCTCCATGAGCTTTCCCGTCTGGGTGATTCGTGTTGTAGAATAGATAGCCTCGAATTTGAAAATTATATTTATTTGTAAGATGAGTTTCTGCGAGTAGCATTACATCGATATGGTAATTAATAAGGAACTGAGTTAACTCGAGTTTGCGCTGTGAGACGCCGTTTGCGTTCCACAGTGCTATACGGAGTGGAGCCATTGATTATTTAGTCTGTTTTTGAAGATTATAAGTTTCAAGTTTGTTCGTAGACGGTTCTTCTGGTTGATGAGGGGGAACTGATGATCTTGGATTGGTGGGAGCGGTACTTTTCAGACCCAATTTTAGAGCAGTTGCATAGCTTGCGGATTTGTCGGTGACCTCATTATTGGCTAAAGATTTAACAGCTGAAGGGGGGATGACATTACGTGTAGATTTCATAGGTGGTGTATGTGAGTGAGCAGTGGTCACTCTTTGGTGTGTACGACTTTTCAGTTCCTTGTAGACTGGACAGCCCCTGTAGTTAGCCGTATGGTTGCCTCCACAGTTTCCGCACTTTTTGCTGCTGGGATCCTCTTTATTTTTTGGGCATTTGTGAGATTCATGAAGGTCTCCACAAGCAACGCATACTGGACGAAGGGTGCAATAAGACCTTGTGTGGCCATATTTCTGACAATTATTACAATGCACCGGTCCATTTCTTTTATGCGGCTCCTCTACCGTAATTCTGCGGTGTAGTAGGAACTAAGTAGGGGGAGTAAAGATTGGATGCACTTCATTTTTTTTCAGAGGCTTGGATTTGGTTTCGGGTTCAAGTTCGACCTTGAAAAGAGGTTGAGGCTTTCTTTCTCTATTCAAAATGTTACTAACATTTTTTACATTAAAACCTTTCTCCATCAGTGCTCTTGTAACTTCATCTGGTGTTACTTCCGGCTCGATACCTTTCAGTACTACTTGCTGGCCCTTACTGCTTTTTATTATAGTCGTTTAAATACTTCGACAGAATTCTGTAGTTTGCTTCCGTATTAGTCTGAACTTTAGTTTCATGAATATTTCCCTTTGTTAAGGGGTTATATACCTTTTTTATTTTCAAAAAATCTAAAATTTTTTTATTGCTTCATCTTGAAGAACAACTCCTTGAGAACATTTTCCTATATTTTCATAGAGATTGGAGCAGTAGAAAAAAAGTTACAGCGCGCCTAACCGCGCTCCTTGTCGCGGCCTTGCACTGAACTTGAAACTTTAAACGCGAATATCTCGAAATGGTGTTTCTTGAAAAATGACTTTGCGGTGACATGGATTGGCGGAAAACTACTGAACCGATTTACTTCAAATTTTTTTTAAATGTTCGTAATGAAATTCTTCTGTGCTTGAACGATCGACTTTTCACGCACAAACTTTTTTTCGCCGAAATGAATTTTTTAGTGAAATTTCTAGAGGCCAAAAAGTTCATTTTTAGCATAAAACGTTCCCGTAAACATAAAAAAAACTAAAATTTTAAAATCGATCGTTCAAGCACAAGGAATTACACTAAACTAATGAAATTTTTTTACTTTTATGGTTTCAGTTGACCTGTTTGACCTGGGGAACTGTCACCGCAAGGCTCTAAAAAAAAGAAAGCCTCTAAGCGAAACAGCCACCCTTTAAAAACTATTTAATATTTTTCCACCAAATTTTGCACAAACATTGTTAATAAAGTGTACTATCAAAAAATTAAAACATCCGTGCTATTAAATAATTGCTACATACCCAAAAAAAAATCCGAACTTTCCTCTTTTTCTTCGACAAAGAAGGTATTTAACCCCTTAATGGAATTATGTGGAAATTGTCTGGTCCTATTAGATTCAGTATCGAGTTTACGAGAGTATTCGAACTTTTCTCTCGGATGTAAATCGGCGGCGGCTTAGGCTTTTTGTTGTCCCCTACGATGACTTCAGGAGGTGTATCATCGGATTTATCTGCCAAAATAGCAAATCTGTTTGCTTCTATGGGCTTCTCTATTGTAGATTGTTTTGAGGTGCCTCGAGTTATTTTAGCAGAGTTACCAAGTCTAGAGTTCTGCGGGCTAAGCTTTCGTTTTATTTGTATGTAGCGATCCATACCAGTCTGCACGGCCGAACGTTGTTTTGAAGGGGGCACGCTGGTGTAAGGTGCTGCATTGTTTGCTTGCACTGCAGTTTCCGATATTACGGTAGATGGTATTGCGCGAGCAGTCGATACCATTACCATTGTAATGACGTCACTGTACTGGTGACCGTGGCTATGCAGGCAGGCATGAGGGAAGGGTAGGGAGTTTTATCCAACGAGAGCGCAGGAGAGCAAGAACGCGCCCTGCCTTTCGATGTTGGATAGAGTTCATTACTCGGGGTTGGGGTTATTGATCGCGGTTGGTTAATTTTTGTTGGGTTTGCGGTCGCGTTGTCTGCGTTGACACAAATGAGTGTTATGCGTTGTTACGTAGCAAGGAGAGTCGACGCTCGTCTTGCTGACGTTGGAGCACCGTATGAGTGTCGAATTCACTCATAGCTTAATGTTTTTGATTTCCTTATTTTTTTCTTATTTACTTAATGTTTTTGATTTCCTTATTTTTTTTTATTTACACAAAAAGTACGAAGTTCATCGCACTAAGCGTCTTTTCGCCCACTGTGTATTTTTGTTTAGAGCTTGCACTGCACTATGCTTAGTTTTTGTTTGATTTTCGTTGCACGATCAGAAGACAAAAAGAAAACACGTCTGCACTCGCCGACGTTCAACGACGATTTAGTCGTTCCAAGACGACGAACCAAGTAGGTTGACAAATCAAAATGTTTTGATTCAGATGCTTGAAAACATCTTATAACAAGAAAGGAAAGCTAACTTCGGGCGGAGCCGAAGTTTATATACCCTTGCAGTTAAAACCGGATATATATCGCAAACATCGGATATAGTTGGCCGATCCTTATGAAAATATGATAACATAACCCAATTTAATATAATACAAAAACCAAACCTAAAAATATCCCAAACTTCTATCTTCAAAAACACAAAAGTTGGGTAATTTCCGATCCTTCAGTTATATGGCAGCTATAGGATATAGTCAGCCGATCCTTATAAAATTTAGTAGGTTGGATCAACTGACCAAAAATAGAATCTGTATTAAATTCCACCTTTCTATCTTCAAAAACACGAAAGTTGGGTCATTTCCGATCGTTCAGTTATATGGCAGCTATAGGATATAGTCGGCCGATCCTTATGAAATTTGGCATGTCGTAATGTTTTGCCAAAAAATGCTCTCATGTCAAATTTGAACTCTCTAACTTTAAAAACGTCAAAGTTATACTATTTCCGATCAATCAGTTATATGGCAGCTATAGGATATAGTCGGCCGATCCGGGCCGTTCCGACTTATATACTGCGTGCAAAAGAAAGAAGGGTGTGTGCAAAGTTTCAAGACGATAGCTTTAAAACTGAGAGACTAGTTCGCGTGGAAACGGACAGACAGACAGACAGACAGACGGACAGACGGACAGACGGACATGCTCATATCAACTCAGGAGGAGATCCTGATCAAGAATATATATACTTTATGGGGTCGGAGATGTCTCCTTCACTGCGTTGCACACTTTTGGACAAAATTATAATACCCTCTGCAAGGGTATAAAAATAATAAATGGCTCAACGGCGTTTCACGGTACAATCTTGAGCAAGAACAATCCATAAATGACGTAATGTTACTTGCAGAAACCCACCTTACCAACAGATAACATTTGCAAATCCAAGGATATATGGTTTACAATACCAATCATCCTGATGGTAAGGCCATCCGCATCAAGCACCACTTCCACAACACGTTTGCTACCAACTATCTGCAAGCTACATCTATCAATATACAGTTGGGTTGTCACAATCTAGCTCTAGCAGCGGTATACCGTCCTAATCGATTCACGATATCCAAAGCCCAACTTATCGACTACTCAACTCACTAAGCAAATATGGTACTTTATAAGCATACTCACTGGGGATCTCGCCTCGTGACGCCGAAAGGTAGACAACTGTTTTAGGCAATTATAGAACCTAACAATAAACTTGACTGCGTTTCCCCTGGTTCACCTACACACTGCCAAAATTGCCAGAAAAACATCCTACATCCAGTTATATCCCGGATCTATCATCAGAACACTCGCCTGTACTCTTTAGCAAAAACCAAAAGCCACTTTGTAATGACAACGTTATCCTGTTAACTTTTAACAGCTCAAACTGGCTCAAATAAAAAAAATACGTAAGTACGCACATTGAATTTACACAACAGTTAACATATGTATTTATGTGACGCATCTTCAAAAATCATCGAAATCTTTTCGAATTAAATTTATTGTTTCTTTCTTTGATAGCTTTAAGAACAGTTCATCAACTGAGCCTTGTCGATCCCATCTCGAAAACGTATACCTCTTGGCTTTCTACTGTACGTGGCAAAGCACATCGTATCGAATCATTGATCTTACCGAAAAGAATGATTTTGGGGCCTTGGTAGAACCAAAAGTAAAAAATCAAACGGGCACATATTCTGGCATATGTACATTTGTATGCACATACATAAATACATACTTTTAATACGAACACAAGCCAAGCTAACAAAGAAGAATAACAATGCAAGCTGAACTTCGTCTGGCATCCCCAGTCTCTGGGCAAGTGACACTTTTGTTTTATATTCGCTACTTTTTATGCTGCATGTCTGAGAACAAAAGGCAGATATATGTACAGATATTCACATATGTGAATATGTTGTACATTTTATTTTACATATTTTAGTTATAAGAATATAAGAATATTTTCAATATTTATCAATAAATATTTTTCCAACACAATTTTGCCGCTAAAAAAATGTAAAATAATTTAATTTGAAAAAAATCACAGAAAAAATAAACAAAAATCAGTAAGAAAATAATAATAACGGTTAAAAACCATAAATTCGCGAAAAAACACTTTCATTATTATTTACCATTCGGTCAACTCCCTCATTATTAAAGAATTATTAAAGGAAGCGTTTTGCTCAACAGAAGAAAATAAATGAATGCATAGAGTGTGTTAAAAACCATTCGAGACATTCGGCTGCATTTCCTCATTCCAAAGCACTTTTCTTACTTCCCATCCCAACTCACTCGGTTTCAAAGCATGAGAATGCCCATGAGTTAGAATGCTCTCTTACTCTCTCACTCCCTCACACTCACACTCAATTCGTTGTGTCTATTGAATTTATTCATTCTATTCCATTCGGATGTATTATATGACTGAGGCAATAAGAATGTATTCCTGCAGACCTCTAATATGTAATTCTTAGAACGATGACTATTTGACTTAACATAAGTTAAGTCAAGCTTAACATAAATATCCAAACAGATGCTCAGCTCTGTATCTAACTGAAGAGTGCTAGATAAGCATTCATTCTCCGACCACAAATACATAGAAACCCCTCTACTCTATTTAAGCTCAAAGCCAGACATTTTCCCCATGAAAAGAAGCTGGTCTAAATATTCCCAAGTCTGCGAGAAATATTACACTACACCCACCAGTCTATCCACAAGCCGTAGAAACACTCTGGTGTAGATTTTAACTCAAATGGATGCAACAACGACTTAAAAAAGGCTTTACTCAAAACAAAGCCAAAAAAGCGAATCAAGCTGGGTTTGCATTTACTACTCCGTAGCAGCGAGATACACAGAAATATTACTCTGCTATTCCTAAAGCTGTCACTTTTTCCGAGAGCAGAGCAAAAACTATTTTTTTTTGTACTACTGCTCTAGCATATTTTTGTTTTAGATTTGGCTCAGCTGCTTTTAATGCACCGGCACTGCTTGACTTTCCATTTCCTTCACCTTCTTCTTCTTTCTTCCTCCTTCTTTACCCATGTAAGAATGCGTTTTAGGTAATAACAAATAATAATAAGTAATAATATTTAATATTTAGTTTATTCAGAAAAAAAGTATTAACAACTTCTAATTAAATCACAATTAAAAAATTGCTTCTGCTATTTTTTTTTTTTTTTGGTTTTGAATTGCTAATCAGTCATTTATTAAAAACATCGTTCATTTAAAAAAAAGCGGTGACAACAAGCATGCCATTTTCCATCAGTATGATAAGTGGTTAAAGAGAATAAAAAATACAACTGAAAATACAACTGAAACTAAAAAGGGACTGAATCGAAATGATTGCTGAGATGTCCTAAAGACGTCCATCCTCTTAGTTGCATTAATGACCAAAATTTTGTTGAGATATTACAAGAAGCAGTCCCGCGCTATAAATTGGACAGTATAACCTTTTGTCGTAAAATCAAAGATTATAAAATACATAGGGGTGGTCATCAGGGGCCAAAACGGTCAACTGCTTTCGTGAGCTTGTTGGTGAGAGGGGAACGCATATTCATACGATTCAATTTTTAAAACTCTTTAAACGTATATGTATATAAAATGCGTGGCTTTGTGTCAATGCGCTCGCACGAAGGCGTAAAAATGTTTTGGCTTCCAAATCTAAATTTGTCGTTTCTGTTTCCAATGCGCCGAAGTGGTAGTAGATCAAATAGTATTTTTGATCACTGCTGAGCGATTCAGGAGTAAGGAGAGTAGTTTCTCTGTATACAATTTTTCAATAGCTGCCATATAACTGAACGATCGGAAATGGTACTTGGTAGAAATATCAACTTTCTTATTTTTGAAGATAGAAGTTTGGGACTTTTTTAGATTTTTTATTTTAGTTAATTGGTTTTATTATGATGGCCAACTATATCCGATGTTTGCGATATATATCCGGTTTTAACTGCAAGGGTATATAAACTTCGGCTCCGCCCGAAGTTAGCTTTTCTTTCTTGTTTATTCTTCATTATGTCCCGCTAATAAAATTTCAAGGGAGTCCTTCCGGCATTTTGTAATCGAACACGTCCGTCACTTATTTTTACAACAATTGTAATAGAACGCAATTAAAAATAATAATAATAACGTAAAAATTAAAAGTAAAAAAAAAAATTAATAAAAAAAATTAAAGTAAATATAAAAAGAATCATAAAACTTTATCAAAATCGAAACAACCGCCCGCTAATGAAATCGAACCCAGGACCCCATGAATAAGGACCACGCACTTTTCATCTAGGCTACCCTCGAAGTTGCTTTTATGATACTTAAAATTGGTGTTAAAGGAGGCGCTAGAAACCATACCAAAAACAGAGCTGACAAGTAAGGATAGTACAAGATATTTCTGATCTCTTTACTCTCATATTGGTTCGATTACAACGTTTCAAACTTTCATCGTTCCTTAGATGTTACGATCTCAAAATAGAATTCTCTCTTTCCCTCTCTCATCTGCCAGCCGTTTGTCGTGGAACCCTCTCTCAAATATTTTCATTATTACAGCGGGTCCCACGACGGAAAAAATGAAAACATTTGAGAGCCCGCACTTATAGACATTTTTACAGCGGGTTCCACTACGAACTGAGACGATGTTAAGGTGATTTTACAATTTTTTATTGGATTATAAATTTAGGAAAACACATTAAAAGAATAAAAATATAATACAAATAGATTTAAAATTTAAAAAAATGGATGTCCCGATCCTGGTTTGAACTCGTTTTACTTTGCACACCAGCCAAGCACTCTACCACTCGGCTATTCCTCATTCGTTGTCGCGCGAAAAATTTCTCAAACTTAACTTGTCGCGCAATGGAACCCGCTCCTTCCAGCGGGTTCCACTGCTGGAACCCGCCATAAAAAAATTTTTCTTTGTGTGAGATATCCCATCTACATGTACTTGTACGTAGTATGTACTTTATAATCTTTGATATTATATAAAAGAAAGTCGTGCTTTTTACACTACTTATAACTCAAGAGCGGCAGAACAGATTTGGGTGAAAATTGGTAGGGAGGTAGCTTAGAGCCAGGAGATGGACAAAAGATACTTTTTATCTCATTCGACAGCGTTTTCAGTGTTAGTGATTCTACTCCTCCGAAATGGCTCGACCGATTTTAGGGAAATTTTCTATACATATGTATTCGTTAGGGCTGAGAATCGGTTTTCTTTTCGTCAGCATTCCAATCTTCACTCCGCAGTTCCACTATAACTAATAACGTAAGCTTTTCAAGCGTTATAAAATCGGGTCATGCGAGCCCACCTTACAATGTCCAGGTTTGTCAACCTGTCCAAGTAGGTTTTTTTTTTTTAAGCTTAGTTTGTTTTTATTGGATCACTCTTTATGAGTCTAACAATAAGGTTGCAAATCTTAAAATAATACAATATCTAACAGTTTGTTTTGAACTGAATAGAGACTACGTGGTCCTAATAATTAGCGCTGGATTGGGAGGTCGTTGCGGCGAAGACGAGAACTGCTGGAAACTCGCGTTAGGGCTCTCGCGAGATGATTTGGATGTACTGATAGCCTGTTGTAGTGCTTTGTTTTGATTTGTGCTATCTCTTCTCTGACGAGTGGTATGTGAAGGTCCCTGTGAATGTTTTCATTCCGAACGTACCACGGGGCCCCGGTGATGGTTCTGAGAATTTTTTATTGAGTTCGTTGCATTATATCCAGACTGCTTTTACTGGCATTCCCCCACAACTGGGAGCCGTACATCCAGATTGGTTTCAAGACGGTGTTATATAGGAATACCTTGTAGTCCAAGCTAAGGGGCGAACGGCTATTGATAAGCCAGTGGAGGCTGTTGGCTTTGAGCGTTAATTGCGTTCTTTTGGCTTCAATGTGGCTGCGCCAGGTAAGCCGTCTATCGAGGTGTACGCCAAGATATGTTACTACATTTGCTATCGGAACCACTGTGATAAGAGTAAGTGGAGGGCAGTCTTGCCTGTTAAGAGCGAACGTTACGTGTTTGCATTTTTGTTCGTTAACTTTGATTCGCCAGTCGGATAGCCATTTCTCCACTGCCACCAGATGTATAGCAAGTTGCGCCGTTGCTTGCTTGGGGCATCTCGCGCGGCTTAGGATCGCTGTGTCATCTGCAAAAGTGGATGTGGTTAGATTCCTGCTCGTTGGGATGTCCGCAGTGTAGATAAAGTAGAGTGTTGGTCCAAGCACGCTGCCTTGAGAAACTCCGGCTCTATGGTGTAGTCATCGGGCATGGCTGAATTACATCTTACTGAGAATTTCCTGTTGTATAGGTATGACTTTAGAAGTTTGTGTGTTTTGGTTGGGAGCATTTCTATAATTTTGTGCATTAGACCTTCTAACCATACCCTGTCGAAAGCTTGTGATACGTCCAGAAATATCGCAGTGCAGTACTCCCTTTGTTCGAATGTATTTCGGATTTCTGAGGTTATGCGGTTGACTTGCTCAATGGTTCCGTGTTTTTCTCGAAAACCGAATTGATGAATAGGGATTTTGCTGTGTGTTCTGAGATATAGGGTAATGTGTGCCAAGAAGCATTTTTCAAAGAGTTTTGATAGACACGTTAGTAAACTAATTGGTCTATATGATGAAGCGATTGTGCGGTCTTTGCCAGGTTTTGGTATCATTATAATTATCGACTCTTTCCATCTCTCTGAAAAGTGTCCGTGTCTCGTTATTTCATTGAAGAGCTGGCAAATAGCTCAAACAGCACAGAAAGGAAGTTCAATAATCATTTTTGGTGATATTATGTTGCACCCTGGAGATTTTTTTGGGTTGAGTTCGTTTATGATTTTGAGTAACTCATGTGGCCTAAATACAATAGGTTCATACGTTGATGTGTCGATATCTGATGTTGCTGGCAGTGAGGTCCCGTTTGATGATGTGTTGGGCTGAAATACATTTTGTTCTATGTAGTGTTTTTACGACCCTTCTTCTTCAAGACGAAGTGCAGCTGAGAGCGTCTGTGTAGCGTCTTTTAATCTTTGTTTTGCGGTTGGTGATCTGTTGGATTGCCATTCTCGCCGTGAGCGTCGCTTTGCTAGAACGAGCTGCTCTATTTCAACGTTCGTGTATCTATTATTGTACGATGTTTTTTGCAATTGTGGAGTTGATACGCGAGCTGCTGCGACCAAGACGGATTCAAGAGTGTTTGTGGATAAGTTGATATCAGCTTCGTCATTCAGACGTGGATTCAACTCAATGTGCGAACTTACATATTTTTTGTACTTAAGCCAATTGGTTTTATTCGTTGTTAGTCTGAATGGTTTATCTACCGCAACTGGATGTAGATTTAGATGAAGAAGTACAGGCGAGTGATCGGACGATAGATCTGGAAAGGAGTTGGCACTTATCAGGTTGCGAGGAATGTTTTTTGTGACTGCAAAATCTATCAAGTCTGGCAGTTTTCTAGGATCTGTTGGCCAATATGTAGGTGTCCCAGGTGAAACACAGTCTAGCTTGTTGCTTGCTTTTATTATTGCATTGTACAACTGCCTTCCCTTAGGAGTCACAAGTCGAGATCCCCAGTGCGTGTGCTTGGCATTGAAGTCTCCTGCTGCTATAAATTGTTCGCTCAGAGAGTTGAAATATTTCATGAATTGGGATTCTGATATTGTGAACCGAGGAGGACAGTATACGGCGGCAAGCTTTAAAGATCGGGAATCCATTTGCACATCTATTGATGTAGCTTGCATGAAGTAAGTGGCGAAGCTATTGTGGATGCAGTGTTTGATGCAATTTCTAATCAGAATCCCAGTGCCTCCATGAGCTTTCCCGTCTGGGTGATTCGTGTTGTAGAATAGATAGCCTCGAATTTGAAAATTATATTTATTTGTAAGATGAGTTTCTGCGAGTAGCATTACATCGATATGGTAATTAATAAGGAACTGAGTTAACTCGAGTTTGCGCTGTGAGACGCCGTTTGCGTTCCACAGTGCTATACGGAGTGGAGCCATTGATTATTTAGTCTGTTTTTGAAGATTACAAGTTTCAAGTTTGTTCGTAGACGGTTCTTCTGGTTGATGAGGGGGAACTGATGACCTTGGATTGGTGGGAGCGGTACTTTTCAGACCCAATTTTAGAGCAGTTGCATAGCTTGCGGATTTGTCGGTGACCTCATTATTGGCTAAAGATTTAACAGCTGAAGGGGGGATGACATTACGTGTAGATTTCATAGGTGGTGTATGTGAGTGAGCAGTGGTCACTCTTTGGTGTGTACGACTTTTCAGTTCCTTGTAGACTGGACAGCCCCTGAGAGATTCATGAAGGTCTCCACAAGCAACGCATACTGGACGAAGGGTGCAACAAGACCTTGTGTGGCCATATTTCTGACAATTATTACACTGCACCGGTCCATTTCTTTTATGCGGCTCCTCTACCGTAATTCTGCGGTGTAGTAGGAACTGGGGAGTAAAGATTGGATGCACTTCATTTTTTTTCAGAGGCTTGGATTTGGTTTCGGGTTCAAGTTCTACCTTGAAAAGAGGTTGAGGCTTTCTTTCTCTATTCAAAATGTTACTAACATTTTTTACATTAAAACCTTTCTCCATCAGTGCTCTTGTAACTTCATCTGGTGTTACTTCCGGCTCGATACCTTTTAGTACTACTTGCTGGCCCTTACTGCTTTTTATTATAGTCGTTTAAATACTTCGACAGAATTCTGTAGTTTGCTTCCGTATTAGTCTGAACTTTAGTTTCATGAATATTTTCCTTTGTTAATGGAATTATGTGGAAATTGTCTGGTCCTATTAGATTCAGTATCGAGTTTACGAGAGTATTCGAACTTTTCTCTCGGATGTAAATCGGCGGCGGCTTAGGCTTTTTGTTGTCCCCTACGATGACTTCAGGAGGTGTATCATCGGATTTATCTGCCAAAATAGCAAATCTGTTTGCTTCTATGGGCTTCTCTATTGTAGATTGTTTTGAGGTGCCTCGAGTTATTTTAGCAGAGTTACCAAGTCTAGAGTTGTGCGGGCTAAGCTTTCGTTTTATTTGTATGTAGCGATCCATACCAGTCTGCACGGCCGAACGTTGTTTTGAAGGGGGCACGCTGGTGTAAGGTGCTGCATTGTTTGCTTGCACTGCAGTTTCCGATATTACGGTAGATGGTATTGCGCGAGCAGTCGATACCATTGTAGTTGTTGCAATAGTTGCCGTTGCAGTTGCTAATGACGTCACTGTACTGGTGACCGTGGCTAAGCAGGCAGGCATGAGGGAAGGGTATGGGGTTTTATCCAACGAGAGCGCAGGAGAGCAAGAACGCGCCCTGCCTTTCGATGTTGGATAGAGTTCATTACTCGGGGTTGGGGTTATTCATCGCTGTTGGTTAATTTTTGTTGGGTTTGCGGTCGCGTTGTCTGCGTTGACACAAATGAGTGTTATGCGTTGTTACGTAGCAAGGAGAGTCGACGCTCGTCTTGCTGACGTTGGAGCACCGTATGAGTGTCGAATTCACTCATAGCTTAATGTTTTTGATTTCCTTATTTTTTTTCTTATTTACTTAATGTTTTTGATTTCCTTATTTTTTTTTTTTTTACACAAAAAGTACGAAGTTCATCGCACTAAGCGTCTTTTCGCCCACTGTGTATTTTTGTTTAGAGCTTGCACTGCACTATGCTTAGTTTTTGTTTGATTTTCGTTGCACGATCAGAAGACAAAAAGAAAACACGTCTGCACTCGCCGACGTTCAACGACGATTTAGTCGTTCCAAGACGACGAACCAAGTAGGTTGACAAATCAAAATGTTTTGATTCAGATGCTTGAAAACATGGTATGTAAACATATGGTTTACAATACCAATCATCCTGATGGTAAGGCCATCCGCATCAAGCACCACTTCCACAACACGTTTGCTACCAACTATCTGCAAGCTACATCTATCAATATACAGTTGGGTTGTCACAATCTAGCTCTAGCAGCGGTATACCGTCCTAATCGATTCACGATATCCAAAGCCCAACTTATCGACTACTCAACTCACTAAGCAAATATGGTACTTTATAAGCATACTCACTGGGGATCTCGCCTCGTGACGCCGAAAGGTAGACAACTGTTTTAGGCAATTATAGAACCTAACAATAAACTTGACTGCGTTTCCCCTGGTTCACCTACACACTGCCAAAATTGCCAGAAAAACATCCTACATCCAGTTATATCCCGGATCTATCATCAGAACACTCGCCTGTACTCTTTAGCAAAAACCAAAAGCCACTTTGTAATGACAACGTTATCCTGTTAACTTTTAACAGCTCAAACTGGCTCAAATAAAAAAAATACGTAAGTACGCACATTGAATTTACACAACAGTTAACATATGTATTTATGTGACGCATCTTCAAAAATCATCGAAATCTTTTCGAATTAAATTTATTGTTTCTTTCTTTGATAGCTTTAAGAACAGTTCATCAACTGAGCCTTGTCGATCCCATCTCGAAAACGTATACCTCTTGGCTTTCTACTGTACGTGGCAAAGCACATCGTATCGAATCATTGATCTTACCGAAAAGAATGATTTTGGGGCCTTGGTAGAACCAAAAGTAAAAAATCAAACGGGCACATATTCTGGCATATGTACATTTGTATGCACATACATAAATACATACTTTTAATACGAACACAAGCCAAGCTAACAAAGAAGAATAACAATGCAAGCTGAACTTCGTCTGGCATCCCCAGTCTCTGGGCAAGTGACACTTTTGTTTTATATTCGCTACTTTTTATGCTGCATGTCTGAGAACAAAAGGCAGATATATGTACAGATATTCACATATGTGAATATGTTGTACATTTTATTTTACATATTTTAGTTATAAGAATATAAGAATATTTTCAATATTTATCAATAAATATTTTTCCAACACAATTTTGCCGTTAAAAAAATGTAAAATGATTTAATTTGAAAAAAATCACAGAAAAAATAAACAAAAATCAGTAAGAAAATAATAATAACGGTTAAAAACCATAAATTCGCGAAAAAACACTTTCATTATTATTTACCATTCGGTCAACTCCCTCATTATTAAAGAATTATTAAAGGAAGCGTTTTGCTCAACAGAAGAAAATAAATGAATGCATAGAGTGTGTTAAAAACCATTCGAGACATTCGGCTGCATTTCCTCATTCCAAAGCACTTTTCTTACTTCCCATCCCAACTCACTCGGTTTCAAAGCATGAGAATGCCCATGAGTTAGAATGCTCTCTTACTCTCTCACTCCCTCACACTCACACTCAATTCGTTGTGTCTATTGAATTTATTCATTCTATTCCATTCGGATGTATTATATGACTGAGGCAATAAGAATGTATTCCTGCAGACCTCTAATATGTAATTCTTAGAACGATGACTATTTGACTTAACATAAGTTAAGTCAAGCTTAACATAAATATCCAAACAGATGCTCAGCTCTGTATCTAACTGAAGAGTGCTAGATAAGCATTCATTCTCCGACCACAAATACATAGAAACCCCTCTACTCTATTTAAGCTCAAAGCCAGACATTTTCCCCATGAAAAGAAGCTGGTCTAAATATTCCCAAGTCTGCGAGAAATATTACACTACACCCACCAGTCTATCCACAAGCCGTAGAAACACTCTGGTGTAGATTTTAACTCAAATGGATGCAACAACGACTTAAAAAAGGCTTTACTCAAAACAAAGCCAAAAAAGCGAATCAAGCTGGGTTTGCATTTACTACTCCGTAGCAGCGAGATACACAGAAATATTACTCTGCTATTCCTAAAGCTGTCACTTTTTCCGAGAGCAGAGCAAAAACTATTTTTTTTGTACTACTGCTCTAGCATATTTTTGTTTTAGATTTGGCTCAGCTGCTTTTAATGCACCGGCACTGCTTGACTTTCCATTTCCTTCACCTTCTTCTTCTTTCTTCCTCCTTCTTTACCCATGTAAGAATGCGTTTTAGGTAATAACAAATAATAATTAAATCACAATTAAAAAATTGCTTCTGCTATTTTTTTTTTTTTTTGGTTTTGAATTACTAATCAGTCATTTATTAAAAACATCGTTCATTTAAAAAAAAGCGGTGACAACAAGCATGCCATTTTCCATCAGTATGATAAGTGGTTAAAGAGAATAAAAAATACAACTAAAAATACAACTGAAAATACAACTGGATAAGTGACTCAGCAATAAAAAGGGACTGAATCGAAATGATTGCTGAGATGTCCTAAAGACGTCCATCCTCTTAGTTGCATTAATGACCAAAATTTTGTTGAGATATTACAAGAAGCAGTCCCGCGCCATAAATTGGACAGTATAACCTTTTGTCGTAAAATCAAAGATTATAAAATACATAGGGGTGGTCATCAGGGGCCAAAACGGTCAACTGTTTTCGTGAGCTTGTTGGTGAGAGGGGAACGCATATTCATACGATTCAATTTTTAAAACTCTTTAAACGTATATGTATATAAAATGCGTGGCTTTGTGTCAATGCGCTCGCACGGAGGCGTAAAAATGTTTTGGCTTCCAAATCTAAATTTGTCGTTTCTGTTTCCAATGCGCCGAAGTGGTAGTAGATCAAATAGTATTTTTGATCACTGCTGAGCGATTCAGGAGTAAGGAGAGTAGTTTCTCTGTATACAATTTTTCAATAGCTGCCATATAACTGAACGATCGGAAATGGTACTTGGTAGAAATATCAACTTTCTTATTTTTGAAGATAGAAGTTTGGGACTTTTTTAGATTTTTTATTTTAGTTAATTGGTTTTATTATGATGGCCAACTATATCCGATGTTTGCGATATATATCCGGTTTTAACTGCAAAGGTATATAAACTTCGGCTCCGCCCGAAGTTAGCTTTTCTTTCTTGTTTATTCTTCATTATGTCCCGCTAATAAAATTTCAAGGGAGTCCTTCCGGCATTTTGTAATCGAACACGTCCGTCACTTATTTTTACAACAATTGTAATAGAATGCAATTAAAAATAATAATAATAACGTAAAAATTAAAAGTAAAAAAAAAAAATTAATAAAAAAAATTAAAGTAAATATAAAAAGAATCATAAAACTAAAACTTTATCAAAATCGAAACAACCGCCCGCTAATGAAATCGAACCCAGGACCCCATGAATAAGGACCACGCACTTTTCATCTAGGCTACCCTCGAAGTTGCTTTAATGATACTTAAAATTGGTGTTAAAGGAGGCGCTAGAAACCATACCAAAAACAGAGCTGACAAGTAAGGATAGTACAAGATATTTCTGATCTCTTTACTCTCATATTGGTTCGATTACAACGTTTCAAACTTTCATCGTTCCTTAGATGTTACGATCTCAAAATAGAATTCTCTCTTTCCCTCTCTCATCTGCCAGCCGTTTGTCGTGAAACCCGCTCTCAAATATTTTCATTATTACAGCGGGTCCCACGACAGAAAAAATGAAAACATTTGAGAGCCCGCACTTATAGACATTTTTACAGCGGGTTCCACTACGAACTGAGACGATGTTAAGGTGATTTTACAATTTTTTATTGGATTATAAATTTAGGAAAACACATTAAAAGAATAAAAATATAATACAAATAGATTTAAAATTTAAAAAAAATGGATGTCCCGATCCTGGTTTGAACTCGTTTTACTTTGCACACCAGCCAAGCACTCTACCACTCGGCTATTCCTCATTCGTTGTCGCGCGAAAAATTTCTCAAACTTAACTTGTCGCGCAATGGAACCCGCTCCTTCCAGCGGGTTCCACTGCTGGAACCCGCCATAAAAAAATTTTTCTTTGTGTGAGATATCCCATCTACATGTACTTGTACGTAGTATGTACTTTATAATCTTTGATATTATATAAAAGAAAGTCGTGCTTTTTACACTACTTATAACTCAAGAGCGGCAGAACAGATTTGGGTGAAAATTGGTAGGGAGGTAGCTTAGAGCCAGGAGATGGACAAAGGATACTTTTTATCTCATTCGACAGCGTTTTCAGTGTTAGTCATTCTACTCCTCCGAAATGGCTCGACCGATTTTAGGGAAATTTTCTATACATATGTATTCGTTAGGGCGAATCGGGATGAGAATCGGTTTTCTTTTCGTCAGCATTCCAATCTTCACTCCGCAGTTTTTTTTTTTTTTTTAAGCTTAGTTTGTTTTTATTGGATCACTCTTTATGAGTCTAACAATAAGGTTGCAAATCTTAAAATAATACAATATCTAACAGTTTGTTTTGAACTGAATAGAGACTACGTGGTCCTAATAATTAGCGCTGGATTGGGAGGTCGTTGCGGCGAAGACGAGAACTGCTGGAAACTCGCGTTAGGGCTCTCGCGAGATGATTTGGATGTACTGATAGCCTGTTGTAGTGCTTTGTTTTGATTTGTGCTATCTCTTCTATGACGAGTGGTATGTGAAGGTCCCTGTGAATGTTTTCATTCCGAACGTACCACGGGGCCCCGGTGATGGTTCTGAGAATTTTTTATTGAGTTCGTTGCATTATATCCAGACTGCTGTTACTGGCATTCCCCCACAACTGGGAGCCGTACATCCAGATTGGTTTCAAGACGGTGTTATATAGGAATACCTTGTAGTCCAAGCTAAGGGGCGAACGGCTATTGATAAGCCAGTGGAGGCTGTTGGCTTTGAGCGTTAATTGCGTTCTTTTGGCTTCAATGTGGCTGCGCCAGGTAAGCCGTCTATCGAGGTGTACGCCAAGATATGTTACTACATTTGCTATCGGAACCACTGTGTTAAGAGTAAGTGGAGGGCAGTCTTGCCTGTTAAGAGCGAACGTTACGTGTTTGCATTTTTGTTCGTTAACTTTGATTCGCCAGTCGGATAGCCATTTCTCCACTGCCACCAGATGTATAGCAAGTTGCGCCGTTGCTTGCTTGGGGCATCTCGCGCGGCTTAGGATCGCTGTGTCATCTGCAAAAGTGGATGTGGTTAGATTCCTGCTCGTTGGGATGTCCGCAGTGTAGATAAAGTAGAGTGTTGGTCCAAGCACGCTGCCTTGAGAAACTCCGGCTCTAATGGTGTAGTCATCGGACATGGCTGAATTACATCTTACTGAGAATTTCCTGTTGTATAGGTATGACTTTAGAAGTTTGTGTGTTTTGGTTGGGAGCATTTCTATAATTTTGTGCATTAGACCTTCTAACCATACCCTGTCGAAAGCTTGTGATACGTCCAGAAATATCGCAGTGCAGTACTCCCTTTGTTCGAATGTATTTCGGATTTCTGAGGTTATGCGGTTGACTTGCTCAATGGTTCCGTGTTTTTCTCGAAAACCGAATTGATGAATAGGGATTTTGCTGTGTGTTCTGAGATATAGGGTAATGTGTGCCAAGAAGCATTTTTCAAAGAGTTTTGATAGACACGTTAGTAAACTAATTGGTCTATATGATGAAGCGATTGTGCGGTCTTTGCCAGGTTTTGGTATCATTATAATTATCGACTTTTTCCATCTCTCTGAAAAGTGTCCGTGTCTCGTTATTGCATTGAAGAGCTGGCAAATAGCTCGAACAGCACAGAAAGGAAGTTTAATAATCATTTTTGGTGATATTAGGTTGCATCCTGGAGATTTTTTTGGGTTGAGTTCGTTTATGATTTTGAGTAACTCATGTGGCCTAAATACAAATTACAACAAATTACGACATGCCAAATTTCATAAGCATCGGCCGACTATATCTTATAGCTGCCATATAACTGAACGATCGGAAATGACCCAACTTTCGTGTTTTTGAAGATAGAAAGCTGGAATTTGGTACAGATTATATTTTTGGTCAGTTAATCCGACCTACGACCATTAGGATCGGCCGACTATATCCTATAGCTGCCATATAACTGAACGATCGGAAATGGTATTTAGTAGAAATATCAACTTTCGTAGTTTTGAAGATAGAAGCTTGGGACTTTTTTTTAGATTTTTTATTGTAATTAATTGGTTTTATTATGATAAATCATAATCATAAGGATCAGCCAACTATATTCGATGTTTGCGATATATATCCGGTTTTAACTGCAAGGGTATAAAAACTTCGGCTCCGTCCAAAGTTAGCTTTCCTTTCTTGTTTGTTATTTTTTTATAGTTAAAAACTAGTGTGAGATAAACTAATCTCATATGCACTGCAATTTAATACTCGGAACAATTAAACGTTGAAATATGAAAACATTTTGGGATTCCATGGAATGGGGGAATCTCTATGGAACTCCGTTGTCCCAACCTGCATTGAGTTTTTGCGTCAAGGCCTTGTGGTTACGCTTGCGGATCAGAGGATCGGCCAGGCTTTAAAATTGGTGAAGGCCACTCGGGTGAAAGAATTAAAAGAACTTACACATTAACTTTTACGACTTCGGCTGTGAGGTTTTTCATTTGTCAATACTGCGCTCCACACTTCTTCACGGTTGTGGACAAACTTTGTAAGGCTAGTATATTCTTTTTTTACTGGGTCAGCAGTTTGTCCAACTTTGCTGAACGCCTTTTTTGATTCGCAGTGCAAGGCTTTTGTACAAACAAATTTGCAAATAAAACTAAATCTTATGGTGGGTTCCACCGTTGGTACCCGCTGAAACGAGCGGCTTCCACAGCGCGACAAGTTAGGTTTAAGAACTTTTTCGCGCAAAAACGAAAGAGGGATAGCCGAGTGGCAAAGTGCTTAGCTGATGTGCAGAGTGAAACGACTTTAAATCAGGCTCGAGACATCGTTTTTATACCCTTGCAGATGGTATTATAATTTTGGTCAATAGTGTGCAACGCAGTGAAGGAGACATCTCCGACCCTATAAGTATATATATTCATGATCAGGGTCACCTCCTGAGTTGATATGAACATATCCGTCTGTTTGTCTGTCCGTCTGTCTGTTTCTGCGCAAACTAGTATCTCAGTCTCAAAGCTATCGACTTGAAACTTTGTACACACCCTTCTTTTCGTCGCACGCAGTTTATAAGTCGGAACGACCGGGATCGGCCGACTATATCCTATAGCTACAACAATCGGAACTGAACAATCGGAAATGGTAATTGGTAAAAAAACCAACTTTGGTATTTTTTAAGATAGACGCTTGGGACTTTTTTTATAATTATTGTATTAACATTGTAATTTATTTTAATTATTGTTTTTATTGTAATTAATCATAATATCTCATCATAATATTTTATCATTTTATTTTCTGGGTGCTCTGCAGGATGGTTAGAGACAGTAAGTGGTGGTTGGACATTGCAATGTAATGCATGTAATGCAATGCATTGGACAATGCATTGTAAGTAGGGCTCGCATGACCTGATTTTATTACGCTTGAAAAGCTTACGTAATTAGTTATACTGGAAATACAGAGTGAAGATTGAACTGCTGACAAAAAGAAAACTTTAGGTGTGGATTTAGAGGGTATCAATAGTGTGTGGTGCGATCGCGCTGTTGACACTCTTCGGCTAATCCGTCTTTGCAACTCCTTGTATACTGGACAGATTTTGTTGTTTGCTTAGTGGTCTCTTCCGCAGTTACTACACTTTTTGCTATTTGGGTCAATCATCCACAAGCGACACATACAGAGCGGACCGTGCAGTAAGATTTGGTGTGTCCGTATTCCTGGCAATTTGCCAGGACTGGGCAATTGCGTTTATACTTTTTACGTTAAAACCTTTGTCTTGTTGTGCCTGCTCTACTTCAGCGGTGCTTACGTTTGGTTCGATTCCTTTAATGACTGTTGATCCTTACTAAATTTAATATTACTTCGCTTTTGACTTGGACCTTTGTTTAATGTATGCCTTCTTTAGTCCGGGAGATTATGTGGAAGCTGTCTTTACCAACCAATTCGATCATAATAACGAAACATGGTTGTTGTAGTTTTTCTCACGAATATAAAGGGGAGGCGCCCTCGTTTTGTTTTGTCCGTATCTATGACTGCATTAAGGAGATGTCAGCCAATATTTCAAATTTATTTCTAATATTAGAGTTTGGCCCAGTTTCTGGAAGGAAGCCCAATTGATTTTTGCGAAATTAATCATTTTTATGTCCTTTGGACTTTGGTTTCCTTTAATGTTTATGTCGCGATCTATGCCAGTCCCCGAGCACTTGTACCACCGATTTGAATAGCTCCACCATCGTCTGTTCATTGTCACAGGTCACAACCTTGACGCTGCCCTGGAACGACCCCACGTCCTTGCAGACGGGTGCGGGCCGGTTTGATGGTTCTACTTTCCATTCTACTTTTTTGAGCCACTCTTCTGAGCTCATGGCCGTTTTTGCCCCCTCGTGGTTTCATAGGCGACGGTAGCTGCTGAAGGATCGCATTCCTTAGCCGTACCAACAGATGACAGATGGTGCTTGGGCCAAGATATGACACCATTTATTTATTTTAAATGTGGCGGTTTTATAAGTATTCCACCAGCCACCGCCAATTTGGGGAGGGGCCAGACCAGGTTTACCGATTTTGGCTTGACAGGTGGACTCACTCGCCATCTTCGATGGCATGTTGAGTACCCCTTGACCCCTTCAAATGACTCGACGATGTCTTGGGTTGGGTTTTTTGGAGATCACGACTCCTTTTTTGTATTGCTTGAATTTTCCATAAATGGTCCCACCAGAAAGAAAGAAGAGAGAAAGAAAGGACCACCCGGGGAAAGATCCACGATGCCCCAGAAACGCTTCATAAAACAGGGGATCTCCAGTTACCCTGAGCCCCCCGTTAGAGACTCGGTATCGCGAGTTTATCACGAGCCACCACCCAAGATGACTCCCAGCATGCGTCGAGTAGCACCTTAATCCACCCCGGAGTGAGATAGAGTGCGAAGAAGGATAGATATAGGATATAGACGGTCAATTCGTATGACTTTTGACAGGTTAGATCAATATAAAAATATAAAATCTGTAGAAAGTTTAAACCTTAAAAGTTGGATCAATTTCCGATCGTATGACGAGCGGAAAAGGTATTTGGTGTTTAGTAAAAATACCAAGTTTGGTTTTTTTTTTGACGATAGAAATTTGGGACGTTTTTAATTTTTATATTTAATAAATTGGTTGGTTTTAACTGCAAGGGTATATCAACTTCGGCTTCATCCGAAGTTAGCTTTACTTTCAGGTTTTTAATTGTATTTTATTACAGTTGTTGTAAATATGAGTGACGGGGGTGTCAGATGACACAATGACGGACAGCCTCCTTTAGAATTTTATTACCCGGACATAATTTTTAATATTTTTTCGAACTTTTTAATTTTATGTAACACTACAATGAAAGATAAATAGAAAAAAATATTTATAACAAGAAAGGAAAGCTAACTTCGGGCGGAGCCGAAGTTTATATACCCTTGCAGTTAAAACCGGATATATATCGCAAACATCGAATATAGTTGTCCGATCCTTATGGGAATAGGAAAATATAATCCAATTTATTACAATACAAAATCTAAAAAATGTCCCAAACTTCTATCTTCAAAAATACGAAAGTTGATATTTCTACCAAATACCATTTCCGATCGTTTAGTTATATGGCAGCTATGGGCTATAGTCGGCCGATCCTAATGAAATTTGGTAGGTTGGGTCAACTGACCAAAAATAGAATCTGTATTAAATTCCAGCTTTCTATCTTCAAAAACACGAAAGTTGGGTCATTTCCGATCGTTCAGTTATATGGCAGCTATAGAATATAGTCGGCCGATCCTTATGAAATTTGGCATGTCGTAATGTTTTGCCAAAAATAGCTCTCGTGTCAAATTTGAACTCTCTAACTCTAAAAACACCAAAGTTATACCATTTCCGATCAATCAGTTATATGGCAGCTATAAGATATAGTCGGCCGATCCCGGTCGTTCCGACTTATATACTGCGTGCAAAGGAAAGAAGGGTGTGTGCAAAGTTTCAAGTCGATAGCTTTAAAACTGAGAGACTAGTTCGCGTAGAAACGGACAGACAGACAGACAGACGGACAGACGGACAGACGGACATGCTCATATCAACTCAGGAGGTGATCCTGATCAAGAATATATATACTTTATAGGGTCGGAGATGTATCCTTCACTGCGTTGCACACTTTTGGACAAAATTATAATACCCTCTGCAAGGGTATAAAAAAAAAACAAAAAGTTCGAAGTCCTTAGGAGGATTTGAACATTGAAAAATTGTATGCAGAGAAACTACTCTCCTTACTCCTGAATCGCTCAGCAGTGATCAAAAATACTATTTGATCTACTACCACTTCGGCGCATTGGAAACAGAAACGACAAATTTAGATTTGGAAGCCAAAACATTTTTACGCCTTCGTGCGAGCGCATTGACACAAAGCCACGCATTTTATATACATATACGTTTAAAGAGTTTTAAAAATTGAATCGTATGAATATGCGTTCCCCTCTCACCAACAAGCTCACGAAAACAGTTGACCGTTTTGGCCCCTGATGACCACCCCTATGTATTTTATAATCTTTGATTTTACGACAAAAGGTTATACTGTCCAATTTATGGCGCGGGACTGCTTCTTGTAATATCTCAACAAAATTTTGGTCATTAATGCAACTAAGAGGATGGACGTCTTTAGGACATCTCAGCAATCATTTCGATTCAGTCCCTTTTTATTGCTGAGTCACTTATCCAGTTGTATTTTCAGTTGTATTTTCAGTTGTATTTTTTATTCTCTTTAACCACTTATCATACTGATGGAAAATGGCATGCTTGTTGCCACCGCTTTTTTTTAAATGAACGATGTTTTTAATAAATGACTGATTAGCAATTCAAAACCAAAAAAAAAAAAAAATAGCAGAAGCAATTTTTTAATTGTGATTTAATTAGAAGTTGTTAATACTTTTTTTCTGAATAAACTAAATATTAAATATTATTACTTATTATTATTTGTTATTACCTAAAACGCATTCTTACATGGGTAAAGAAGGAGGAAGAAAGAAGAAGAAGGTGAAGGAAATGGAAAGTCAAGCAGTGCCGGTGCATTAAAAGCAGCTGAGCCAAATCTAAAACAAAAATATGCTAGAGCAGTAGTACAAAAAAAAATAGTTTTTGCTCTGCTCTCGGAAAAAGTGACAGCTTTAGGAATAGCAGAGTAATATTTCTGTGTATCTCGCTGCTACGGAGTAGTAAATGCAAACCCAGCTTGATTCGCTTTTTTGGCTTTGTTTTGAGTAAAGCCTTTTTTAAGTCGTTGTTGCATCCATTTGAGTTAAAATCTACACCAGAGTGTTTCTACGGCTTGTGGATAGACTGGTGGGTGTAGTGTAATATTTCTCGCAGACTTGGGAATATTTAGACCAGCTTCTTTTCATGGGGAAAATGTCTGGCTTTGAGCTTAAAAAGAGTAGAGGGGTTTCTATGTATTTGTGGTCAGAGAATGAATGCTTATCTAGCACTCTTCAGTTAGATACAGAGCTGAGCATCTGTTTGGATATTTATGTTAAGCTTGACTTAACTTATGTTAAGTCAAATAGTCATCGTTCTAAGAATTACATATTAGAGGTCTGCAGGAATACATTCTTATTGCCTCAGTCATATAATACATCCGAATGGAATAGAATGAATAAATTCAATAGACACAACGAATTGAGTGTGAGTGTGAGGGAGTGAGAGAGTAAGAGAGCATTCTAACTCATGGGCATTCTCATGCTTTGAAACCGAGTGAGTTGGGATGGGAAGTAAGAAAAGTGCTTTGGAATGAGGAAATGCAGCCGAATGTCTCGAATGGTTTTTAACACACTCTATGCATTCATTTATTTTCTTCTGTTGAGCAAAACGCTTCCTTTAATAATTCTTTAATAATGAGGGAGTTGACCGAATGGTAAATAATAATGAAAGTGTTTTTTCGCGAATTTATGGTTTTTAACCGTTATTATTATTTTCTTACTGATTTTTGTTTATTTTTTCTGTGATTTTTTTCAAATTAAATTATTTTACATTTTTTTAGCGGCAAAATTGTGTTGGAAAAATATTTATTGATAAATATTGAAAATATTCTTATATTCTTATAACTAAAATATGTAAAATAAAATGTACAACATATTCACATATGTGAATATCTGTACATATATCTGCCTTTTGTTCTCAGACATGCAGCATAAAAAGTAGCGAATATAAAACAAAAGTGTCACTTGCCCAGAGACTGGGGATGCCAGACGAAGTTCAGCTTGCATTGTTATTCTTCTTTGTTAGCTTGGCTTGTGTTCGTATTAAAAGTATGTATTTATGTATGTGCATACAAATGTACATATGCCAGAATATGTGCCCGTTTGATTTTTTACTTTTGGTTCTACCAAGGCCCCAAAATCATTCTTTTCGGTAAGATCAATGATTCGATACGATGTGCTTTGCCACGTACAGTAGAAAGCCAAGAGGTATACGTTTTCGAGATGGGATCGACAAGGCTCAGTTGATGAACTGTTCTTAAAGCTATCAAAGAAAGAAACAATAAATTTAATTCGAAAAGATTTTGATGATTTTTGAAGATGCGTCACATAAATACATATGTTAACTGTTGTGTAAATTCAATGTGCGTACTTACGTATTTTTTTATATTTGAGCCAGTTTGAGCTGTTAAAAGTTAACAGGATAACGTTGTCATTACAAAGTGGCTTTTGGTTTTTGCTAAAGAGTACAGGCGAGTGTTCTGATGATAGATCCGGGATATAACTGGATGTAGGATGTTTTTCTGGCAATTTTGGCAGTGTGTAGGTGAACCAGGGGAAACGCAGTCAAGTTTATTGTTAGGTTCTATAATTGCCTAAAACAGTTGTCTACCTTTCGGCGTCACGAGGCGAGATCCCCAGTGAGTATGCTTATAAAGTACCATATTTGCTTAGTGAGTTGAGTAGTCGATAAGTTGGGCTTTGGATATCGTGAATCGATTAGGACGGTATACCGCTGCTAGAGCTAGATTGTGACAACCCAACTGTATATTGATAGATGTAGCTTGCAGATAGTTGGTAGCAAACGTGTTGTGGAAGTGGTGCTTGATGCGGATGGCCTTACCATCAGGATGATTGGTATTGTAAACCATATATCCTTGGATTTGCAAATGTTATCTGTTGGTAAGGTGGGTTTCTGCAAGTAACATTACGTCATTTATGGATTGTTCTTGCTCAAGATTGTACCGTGAAACGCCGTTGAGCCATTAATTATTTTTATAAGATGTTTTCAAGCATCTGAATCAAAACATTTTGATTTGTCAACCTACTTGGTTCGTCGTCTTGGAACGACTAAATCGTCGTTTAACGTCGGCGAGTGCAGACGTGTTTTCTTTTTGTCTTCTGATCGTGCAACGAAAATCAAACAAAAACTAAGCATAGTGCAGTGCAAGCTCTAAACAAAAATACACAGTGGGCGAAAAGACGCTTAGTGCGATGAACTTCGTACTTTTTGTGTAAATAAAAAAAAATAAGGAAATCAAAAACATTAAGTAAATAAGAAAAAAATAAGGAAATCAAAAACATTAAGCTATGAGTGAATTCGACACTCATACGGTGCTCCAACGTCAGCAAGACGAGCGTCGACTCTCCTTGCTACGTAACAACGCATAACACTCATTTGTGTCAACGCAGACAACGCGACCGCAAACCCAACAAAAATTAACCAACCGCGATCAATAACCCCAACCCCGAGTAATGAACTCTATCCAACATCGAAAGGCAGGGCGCGTTCTTGCTCTCCTGCGCTCTCGTTGGATAAAACCCCATACCCTTCCCTCATGCCTGCCTGCATAGCCACGGTCCCCAGTACAGTGACGTCATTAGCAACTGCAACGGCAACTATTGCAACAACTACAATGGTATCGACTGCTCGCGCAATACCATCTACCGTAATATCGGAAACTGCAGTGCAAGCAAACAATGCAGCACCTTACACCAGCGTGCCCCCTTCAAAACAACGTTCGGCCGTGCAGACTGGTATGGATCGCTACATACAAATAAAACGAAAGCTTAGCCCGCAGAACTCTAGACTTGGTAACTCTGCTAAAATAACTCGAGGCACCTCAAAACAATCTACAATAGAGAAGCCCATAGAAGCAAACAGATTTGCTATTTTGGCAGATAAATCCGATGATACACCTCCTGAAGTCATCGTAGGGGACAACAAAAAGCCTAAGCCGCCGCCGATTTACATCCGAGAGAAAAGTTCGAATACTCTCGTAAACTCGATACTGAATCTAATAGGACCAGACAATTTCCACATAATTCCATTAAGGGGTTAAATACCTTCTTTGTCGAAAAAAAGAGGAAAGTTCGGATTTTTTTTGGGTATGTAGCAATTATTTAATAGCACGGATGTTTTAATTTTTTGATAGTACACTTTATTAACAATGTTTGTGCAAAATTTGGTGGAAAAATATTAAATAGTTTTTAAAGGGTGGCTGTTTCGCTTAGAGGCTTTCTTTTTTTAGAGCCTTGCGGTGACAGTTCCCCAGGTCAAACAGGTCAACTGAAACCATAAAAGTAAAAAAATTTCATTAGTTTAGTGTAATTCCTTGTGCTTGAACGATCGATTTTAAAATTTTAGTTTTTTTTATGTTTACGGGAACGTTTTATGCTAAAAATGAACTTTTTGGCCTCTAGAAATTTCACTAAAAAATTCATTTCGGCGAAAAAAAAGTTTGTGCGTGAAAAGTCGATCGTTCAAGCACAGAAGAATTTCATTACGAACATTTAAAAAAAAATTTGAAGTAAATCGGTTCAGTAGTTTTTCGCCAATCCATGTCACCGCAAAGTCATTTTTCAAGAAACACCATTTCGAGATATTCGCGTTTAAAGTTTCAAGTTCAGTGCAAGGCCGCGACAAGGAGCGCGGTTAGGAGCGCTGTAACTTTTTTTCTACTGCTCCAATCTCTATGAAAATTTGGGAAAATATTCTCAAGGAGTTGTTCTTCAAGATGAAGCAATAAAAAAATTTTAGATTTTTTGAAAATAAAAAAGGTATATAACCCCTTAACAAAGGGAAATATTCATGAAACTAAAGTTCAGACTAATACGGAAGCAAACTACAGAATTCTGTCGAAGTATTTAAACGACTATAATAAAAAGCAGTAAGGGCCAGCAAGTAGTACTAAAAGGTATCGAGCCGGAAGTAACACCAGATGAAGTTACAGGAGCACTGATGGAGAAAGGTTTTAATGTAAAAATGTTAGTAACATTTTGAATAGAGAAAGAAAGCCTCAACCTCTTTTCAAGGTCGAACTTGAACCCGAAACCAAATCCAAGCCTCTGAAAAAAAATGAAGTGCATCCAATCTTTACTCCCCAGTTCCTACTACACCGCAGAATTACGGTAGAGGAGCCGCATAAAAGAAATGGACCGGTGCAGTGTAATAATTGTCAGAAATATGGCCACACAAGGTCTTATTGCACCCTTCGTCCAGTATGCGTTGCTTGTGGAGACCTTCATGAATCTCTCAGGGGCTGTCCAGTCTACAAGGAACTGAAAAGTCGTACACACCAAAGAGTGACCACTGCTCACTCACATACACCACCTATGAAATCTACACGTAATGTCATCCCCCCTTCAGCTGTTAAATCTTTAGCCAATAATGAGGTCACCGACAAATCCGCAAGCTATGCAACTGCTCTAAAATTGGGTCTGAAAAGTACCGCTCCCACCAATCCAAGGTCATCAGTTCCCCCTCATCAACCAGAAGAACCGTCTACGAACAAACTTGAAACTTGTAATCTTCAAAAACAGACTAAATAATCAATGGCTCCACTCCGTATAGCACTGTGGAACGCAAACGGCGTCTCACAGCGCAAACTCGAGTTAACTCAGTTCCTTATTAATTACCATATCGATGTAATGCTACTCGCAGAAACTCATCTTACAAATAAATATAATTTTCAAATTCGAGGCTATCTATTCTACAACACGAATCACCCTGACGGGAAAGCTCATGGAGGCACTGGGATTCTGATTAGAAATTGCATCAAACACTGCATCCACAATAGCTTCGTCACTTACTTCATGCAAGCTACATCAATAGATGTGCAAATGGATTCCCGATCTTTAAAGCTTGCCGCCGTATACTGTCCTCCTCGGTTCACAATATCAGAATCATGAAATATCATGAAATATTTCAACTCTCTGAGCGAACAATTTATAGCAGCAGGAGACTTCAATGCCAAGCACACGCACTGGGGATCTCGACTTGTGACTCCTAAGGGAAGGCAGTTGTACAATGCAATAATAAAAGCAAGCAACAAGCTAGACTGTGTTTCACCTGGGACACCTACATATTGGCCAACAGATCCTAGAAAACTGCCAGACTTGATAGATTTTGCAGTCACAAAAAACATTCCTCGCAACCTGATAAGTGCCAACTCCTTTCCAGATCTATCGTCCGATCACTCGCCTGTACTTCTTCATCTAAATCTACATCCAGTTGCGGTAGATAAACCATTCAGACTAACAACGAATAAAACCAATTGGCTTAAGTACAAAAAATATGTAAGTTCGCACATTGAGTTGAATCCACGTCTGAATGACGAAGCTGATATCAACTTATCCACAAACACTCTTGAATCCGTCTTGGTCGCAGCAGCTCGCGTATCAACTCCACAATTGCAAAAAACATCGTACAATAATAGATACACGAACGTTGAAATAGAGCAGCTCGTTCTAGCAAAGCGACGCTCACGGCGAGAATGGCAATCCAACAGATCACCAACCGCAAAACAAAGATTAAAAGACGCTACACAGACGCTCTCAGCTGCACTTCGTCTTGAAGAAGAAGGGTCGTAAAAACACTACATAGAACAAAATGTATTTCAGCCCAACACATCATCAAACGGGACCTCACTGCCAGCAACATCAGATATCGACACATCAACGTATGAACCTATTGTATTTAGGCCACATGAGTTACTCAAAATCATAAACGAACTCAACCCAAAAAAATCTCCAGGGTGCAACATAATATCACCAAAAATGATTATTGAACTTCCTTTCTGTGCTGTTTGAGCTATTTGCCAGCTCTTCAATGAAATAACGAGACACGGACACTTTTCAGAGAGATGGAAAGAGTCGATAATTATAATGATACCAAAACCTGGCAAAGACCGCACAATCGCTTCATCATATAGACCAATTAGTTTACTAACGTGTCTATCAAAACTCTTTGAAAAATGCTTCTTGGCACACATTACCCTATATCTCAGAACACACAGCAAAATCCCTATTCATCAATTCGGTTTTCGAGAAAAACACGGAACCATTGAGCAAGTCAACCGCATAACCTCAGAAATCCAAAATACATTCGAACAAGGGGAGTACTGCACTGCGATATTTCTGGACGTATCACAAGCTTTCGACAGGGTATGGTTAGAAGGTCTAATGCACAAAATTATAGAAATGCTCCCAACCAACACACACAAACTTCTAAAGTCATACCTATACAACAGGAAATTCTCAGTAAGATGTAATTCAGCCATGTCCGATGACTACACCATTAGAGCCGGAGTTTCTCAAGGCAGCGTGCTTGGACCAACACTCTACTTTATCTACACTGCGGACATCCCAACGAGCAGGAATCTAACCACATCCACTTTTGCAGATGACACAGCGATCCTAAGCCGCGCGAGATGCCCCAAGCAAGCAACGGCGCAACTTGCTATACATCTGGTGGCAGTGGAGAAATGGCTATCCGACTGGCGAATCAAAGTTAACGAACAAAAATGCAAACACGTAACGTTCGCTCTTAACAGGCAAGACTGCCCTCCACTTACTCTTAACACAGTGGTTCCGATAGCAAATGTAGTAACATATCTTGGCGTACACCTCGATAGACGGCTTACCTGGCGCAGCCACATTGAAGCCAAAAGAACGCAATTAACGCTCAAAGCCAACAGCCTCCACTGGCTTATCAATAGCCGTTCGCCCCTTAGCTTGGACTACAAGGTATTCCTATATAACACCGTCTTGAAACCAATCTGGATGTACGGCTCCCAGTTGTGGGGGAATGCCAGTAACAGCAGTCTGGATATAATGCAACGAACTCAATAAAAAATTCTCAGAACCATCACCGGGGCCCCGTGGTACGTTCGGAATGAAAACATTCACAGGGACCTTCACATACCACTCGTCAGAGAAGAGATAGCACAAATCAAAACAAAGCACTACAACAGGCTATCAGTACATCCAAATCATCTCGCGAGAGCCCTAACGCGTGTTTCCAGCAGTTCTCGTCTTCGCCGCAACGACCTCCCAATCCAGCGCTAATTATTAGGACCACGTAGTCTCTATTCAGTTCAAAACAAACTGTTAGATATTGTATTATTTTAAGATTTGCAACCTTATTGTTAGACTCATAAAGAGTGATCCAATAAAAACAAACTAAGCTTAAAAAAAAAAAAAAAAACTGCGGAGTGAAGATTGGAATGCTGACGAAAAGAAAACCGATTCTCAGCCCTAACGAATACATATGTATAGAAAATTTCCCTAAAATCGGTCGAGCCATTTCGGAGGAGTAGAATGACTAACACTGAAAACGCTGTCGAATGAGATAAAAAGTATCCTTTGTCCATCTCCTGGCTCTAAGCTACCTCCCTACCAATTTTCACCCAAATCTGTTCTGCCGCTCTTGAGTTATAAGTAGTGTAAAAAGCACGACTTTCTTTTATATAATATCAAAGATTATAAAGTACATACTACGTACAAGTACATGTAGATGGGATATCTCACACAAAGAAAAATTTTTTTATGGCGGGTTCCAGCAGTGGAACCCGCTGGAAGGAGCGGGTTCCATTGCGCGACAAGTTAAGTTTGAGAAATTTTTCGCGCGACAACGAATGAGGAATAGCCGAGTGGTAGAGTGCTTGGCTGGTGTGCAAAGTAAAACGAGTTCAAACCAGGATCGGGACATCCATTTTTTTTAAATTTTAAATCTATTTGTATTATATTTTTATTCTTTTAATGTGTTTTCCTAAATTTATAATCCAATAAAAAATTGTAAAATCACCTTAACATCGTCTCAGTTCGTAGTGGAACCCGCTGTAAAAATGTCTATAAGTGCGGGCTCTCAAATGTTTTCATTTTTTCCGTCGTGGGACCCGCTGTAATAATGAAAATATTTGAGAGCGGGTTCCACGACAAACGGCTGGCAGATGAGAGAGGGAAAGAGAGAATTCTATTTTGAGATCGTAACATCTAAGGAACGATGAAAGTTTGAAACGTTGTAATCGAACCAATATGAGAGTAAAGAGATCAGAAATATCTTGTACTATCCTTACTTGTCAGCTCTGTTTTTGGTATGGTTTCTAGCGCCTCCTTTAACACCAATTTTAAGTATCATAAAAGCAACTTCGAGGGTAGCTTAGGTGGATAGTGCGTGGTCCTTATTCATGGGGTCCTGGGTTCGATTTCATTAGCGGGTGGTTGTTTGGATTTTGATAAAGTTTTAGTTTTATGATTCTTTTTATATTTACTTTTATTTTTTTATTTTTGTTTTACTTTTAATTTTTGCGTTATTATTATTATTTTTAATTGCATTCTATAACAATTAAAGTAAAAATAAGTGACGGACGTGTCGGATGAAAAAATGCCGGAAGGACTCCCTTGAAATTTTATTAGTCGGACATAATGATGAATTAAACAATTTTACAATTGTAAAATTAAAGAAAAATATTACAATTAAAGAAAAAAAATAATAATAATTATAAAAGAAAGAAAAAGTTCAAAGTCCTTACGAGGATTTGAACACAGAAAAATTACACATAGAGTAACTACTCTATGCATTACGCTACCATCCTGTCTCGATCTGCGGCGATCAAAAATACTGTTTGTTCTACCAACTACCACATCGGCGCATCGAAAACAGAAACGAGAAATTGAAATTGAAATTTGGAAGCCAAAACATTTTTACGCCGTCGTGCGAGCAGTCACACATACACACATAGGTTCACATTTTTGTTGACGGATACATGTAAAGAGTTCTAAAAATAGAATCGTATGCATGTGCGTTTCCCCCCTCACCAACAAGCTCGACCCAAAAAGTTGACCGTTTTGGGCCCTGATGTTCCATCTATGTACTTTATAATCTTTGATTCTGCGTATGCAATTTGTTCACCAAATACTGTTCATTTAATATTTAAACTAAATTATTTATGGAATTTTTAATTACACTAATTAATTATACTAACTAGACTTAATTATACTAACTAGACTACGTCGTGTCCACCATTGTGTGGTGAAGAGAATTAATATTTTTGAATGGCCATTTATTAACCTGAATAAAACGAAAAATTTTTTAATTTAATGTTACACATACGTTATGCATACACATGCATATACCATACTTGTTGTCAGATAACCCCTGCCTGGCTCTCCTCCTCCCCGAAAGCTTCCTACTCTGCTCTCACCAGATACAGATAACGAGAAGTTCCGGACCCTGTTCAAATCTACTACTGAAAAATCTGCAAAGCAGAACCAATGAATTAGCACCAGCCATATCTACATCTTAAAATACCAACAAGCGAGATGGCTCCTATCGAGATTAGAGATGTAATAGATCTGAAGCATAGCATCAGACATTAATACATGGCAGGAATTATCGTAGGCTCGCCAACAGAGTGCGAAAGATATTGATGCTATTCAAGGTTGGCAAGGTTGCATTGACGAAAAGCTAGAGGGACCCATTCCCAATAAGGACACGAATATTTCATGTTTCAGAGACTGTAAACATCGTAAAGAAGTTACAAATAGAAAGGCTCCTGGTCCTGACAAGCCATTTCTAAAATTCTGAAAAACCACAAAAATTAAATAAATAAATGGTTAATAAGGCTAAAAGTGTCCTTGGTTTTATTAAAAGAAGGTGCAACAGAATTGAACGACCCCTACATTACTAAAAGTTTATTAATTTCTTTGGTCCGTCCGCTACTGGAGTACGATAAGTCTAGAGTCCTTAATATGGAGCCCATCAAGACCGCATAGAATCCGTGCAAAAGAATTTCTTAAAATTTCATTCTTATTTGGGATGCAAATCTTCATCTACCCTCTTAGAGTAGCAGGCTTTTACTGATAAACTTAGCAACCTTAACTAATCGTAGGCTAATGCTGGGTGCTGCTTTTTTTTTAAGCCAGCATTTACTAACAGGTAAACTTAGTCCTCTATTCCTTAGCCGTTGTAGTTCGACACATGCACAACACGACCCCTTTCAGGGTTTTTTGTTCAACCTACAATGGTCTCTACCCTTTCATATCAGTTTCCTTTCCTTCGAATTTAAAAACATATATTTTAAATTTTCTAAGTCATTATTCCAAGTAATATTTCTGACTATTCTATTTTATTATTCACTTGTCTCCCGAGCGTCCCTTGGTCGTCTGGGCCTCCAAGCATTGTGATAAATGCAGAAATCCTAGCTGGTGGACTAATTGGTGCACGAGCCATTCCCTCAATTTTGAAAGACCAAGTAAAAAAAAAAAAACGGTGACTTGGCCGCTCAGCCACGGGCAAGCATATTCGAAGCAATGTATCTACCGAGCTTGCTCTCCTCCCTTTGGCACACAGTCATCAAAGCAAGCTTTGATTATAATAAACTCGCAAAATAGCAATGACCACATAATATATAAGTTTGTGATCATTTGTTCCGAACGACCAAAAGAGTAAGATACCTCCTAAGATGCCTAGCTCTGAGCTAGCAAACACGGTAGCGGGTAACGAAGAGCAAACGACCTGTCCCAGGTCCGCTGTGTATAAAACGACAGATCTCAATGAACGACACTCCACGCGGGGCTCCCAGGTCTTCCTAACATTCCTACTCCCAAGTATAAACTAATCTAAACTAATCAAATATAAGCCAGTGTCCGTAAATAATGATTATTGTTATTGTTTTTTATACCCTTGCAGAGGGTATTAAAGTTTTGGACAAAAGTGTGCAACGCAGGAGAAGAAGACATCTCCGACCCCATAAGGTACATATATTCTTGATCAGGATCAACTCCTAGGTTGATATAAGCATGTCCGTCTGTCTGTTTCTACGCAAACTAGTCTCTCAGTTTTAAAACTATCGACTTCAAATTTTTCACACACCCTTCTTTCCTTTGCACACAGTATATAAGTCGGAACGGCCGATTATATCCTACAGCTGCCATATAACTGATTCATCAGAAATGCTGGTGTTCGGATTTTGTTTGAATGCTTTTTTTTGAAAATAATAAGACTCAATAATAACGCAATAATCGGAAATGACGAAACTTTCGTATAAAGATTTTTTTTGGTCAGTTAACCCGACTTATGGTCAATCGAACTACCGAACTGAGCGGACGTGCTTTGTCCGAGCTGCGGGAAAACTGCACCATAATACAGCTAATCAAAAAACTGGGATAACCCTATATAAGCGAAAAGACGCTGAACTACAATTTATTAAAATCAATAGACAAGCTTTTTATAACAGTTGTGATGTGCTAAACCAAAACTAGTGCATTGTTTAAAAAAAAAATAAGTGACACGCAATGAGCTCATTGAGCAACGATCAAAAGAACGAGCGTAGAAGTTCAGTGAACCAAAGAAACGGCTTCTACTCTTACTTTTCAACCCGCGATACCGACTCCGACTCCCGCGTCATGGAGTTCGCAGTGTAAAACCCCCCCTCCAATATCGGAAACAAATTTCGCAACAACAACTAGCAGAGCTACAATTTCTGCAATCACAGCAACAACCACTGCAACTCAAAGTACCGCGACGTCAACGACCACAGCGAGTAAAAAAACTCCAACCTCGGAAAGTGCCAACAAAATAAAACAAAAATTAACCGTGTCCTGAAGACCGATAAAGAACCAGACAGATCCACTACTAACCGATTTGTCCTACTGGCGGAGGTTGAGGAAAACCAACCAGCCCAAGACACCGCAAAAAAACCCAAGCCCCCTCCAATTTATATTAGGCTATATTAAGCACGAGTGCACTGATTAACAAAATTGCGTCGTTGATTGGGAACGGTAACAACTTTCATGTTGTTCCGCTTATCAAAGGGAACATCCATGAAACAAAGGTGCAAACCAAGAATGAAGAGCACTTCTGAATCGTGTCCAAATATCTGAACACTGTACAGAAAAACTATTACACGTACCAGCTGAAAAGCAGTAAGGGCCTACAAGTGGTAGTAAAGGGAATAGAACCTGATGTTACCGCCGCGGAAATAAAAACCGCCCTTAAAGAAAAGGGCTTCGCCGCCAAGAATGTTATTAACACATAAACATAAACGCAACGGTCCAGTGCAATGAACTAACTGTCAAGAGTATGAACACACAAGGTCTTACTGCACACTTCGGGCTGTCTGTGTAGTCTGCGGGGACGCCCACAAGTCCGCTTGCTGCACTACAAAGAAGGACAGTACCGTGAAGAAATGTGGAAACTGCGGAGGCAGCCATCCGGCAAACTATAGAGGATATATGGTGTATAAGGAGTTGAAGAGTCGCATGCGTCAAGCGACCGCAACGCGCAACAAAATCCACAGAATGCGTACGTTGCGTCGAAAACTACGCCAGACGTCTTCTTCGCCAAAGCTGCGAGATCCTCATTCGGTCCACTAAACACCACCAACGGCTTCTCCTACGCCGATGCTCTACGATCTGGAAGGGAAATTAAAATTCAGCCTAACTCTCAATGCGCTCAACAGGCCTCAGAACAGCCACTCAGCAAAACGACAACTATCATGATTACCTTCCATACAATCGCTGCCGTTTACTGCCCTCCTCGTTTCTCAATCTCGGAAGGACAAATTATGAACTTCTACAATTCACTTGGGGATTGTTTTATAGCCGCAGGAGACTACAACGCCAAACATACGCACTGGGGATCACGTCTAGTGACTCCCAAAGGAAGACAATTGTACAATGCAATTATAAATTTGAAAAATAAACTGGACTACGTTTCCCCTGGAAGTCTCACAACAGATACTGGCCAACAGACTCACGAAAGCTCCCAGACCTTATTGGTTTTGCAGTGACTAAAAAACATACCTCGCAATCTAATAAGTGCCAAAGCAGTCTCGGGCTTATCATCAGACAACTCGCTTGTGCTTCTAACGCTTCTTCAAAGCCCAGAAATAACAGAACACCCCTTCAGCTTGACGACGCCAAAAATGAACTGGCTAAAATACAAAAAGTACGTGAGTGCCCACATAGAACTCGCTACGGAATTTAACATGGAATCGGACATCGACTACACTACGAGCGCCCTGGAAGAAGTACTCGTTGCGGCAGCTAAAATCTCTACTCCTCATGGGAAAGAAGTAGACTGAAACAAACACTTCAAATCTAATCAGCAAATCGAACAGCTCGTGCGAGAGAAAAGGCGCACGCGTCGTGATTGGCAAAACAGCAGATCACCAGCTTCAAAACAACGCCTTAAGGAAGCCACCCGATCACTCGACCAGGCCCTTCACCAACAGGAAGAAAATGCACAGCTGAGGTACATCCAGAATCTCTCGCCAACAAGCACAAAGTACCCCCTGTAGAGGGCCCACCCAAATCTTAGCGCCCCAATTGAAACGACCACCCCGATAAGAAACTCTTCGGGATGCTGGGCTCGCAGCGACGAAGACTGAGCTGAAACATTCGCCACACATCTCCAAAGTGTCTTCCAGCCAAACCCAGCCTCAAATTCATTCCTCCTGCCAGTAATTCAGCCAGAGTCCTCCCCTCAGCCAGCCGCACCTTCATTCCGGCCGAACGAAACGAAAAAGTCATAAGAGGGCTAATACCAAAAAAGGCTCCCGGTGGTGACCTATTGACCCCAAAGATGCTGATCGAACTTCCAAAATGCGTTATAGAGGTCGTCTGCAAACTATTTAATGGAATCATTAATCTTGGCTATTTCCCAAAAAAGTGGACGAAATACATCATTATAATGATACCGAAGCCAGGAAAAGACCACACAATTCCGTCATCATACAGACCAATAAGCCTTCTATCTTGTTTGTCTAAATTGTTTGAAAAATGCTTGTTAACTCGCATAATACCACATTTGGAAGCTTGCAATATTATCCCGGCACACCAATTTGACTTTCGAAGAAACCATGGAACCATCGAACAAGTGAACAGATTAACATCCGAAATACGCTCAGCTTTCGAACAGCGAGAATACTGCAGCGCTATTTTCCTCGACGTATCTCAAGCTTTCGACCGAGTTTGGCTCATCGGACTCATGCACAAAATTAAAACGTATTTGCCAACATACACCCACAAGCTACTGGAATCATACCTCTACAATAGGGTATTCTCAGTGAGATGCAACGCAGCTACTTCGGGCGACTACACCATCGAAGCTGGAGTTCCACAAGGAAGCGCACTCGGCCCGTGTCTATACGTTTTGTATACTGCGGATATTCCTACGAGCGCACAACTAACAACCTCAACGTTCGCCGACGATACCGCTATCCTTAGTCGCTCCAGATGCCCAACGCAGGCAACAACCCAACTGGCTAATCATCTCACAATAGTGGAAAGGTGGCTGTCCGACTGGCGCATTAAAATAAACGAACAAAAGTGTAAACATATAACGTTTACTCTTAATAGACAAACATGCCCTCCGCATTTACTAAACGGTATGCAGATCCCTCAAGCTAACGAAGTAACGTACCTTGGCGTTCACCTTGATAGACGACTTACCTGGCGTAAGCACATCGAATGCAAAAAGATGCACCTAAAACTGAGAGCCAGCAGCCTCCACTGGATCATAAAATCACGATCGCCACTGTGCCTGGACTACAAGTTACTACTTTACAATTCAGTCCTAAAGCCAATCTGGACGTATGGGGGCTCCTGTGGGCTCCCAGCTGTGGGGGAGCAGCAACACAGACATCATACAGCGCGCACAACCAAAAATCCTAAGAACTATCACAGGTGCACCTTGGTATGTTCGCAACGAAAACATCCACCGGGATCTGGGCATCCTCGCAGTGAAAGACGAAATCCAGAAGCAAAAAGAGTCATACAAACAAAAACTGTCTTCGCACCCAAATTTTCTTGCTCGGGGATTGACTCGGGTTTCTAGCGTATCCCGCCTTAGACCCAACGACCTCCCAACCCAACAATCGATTTTTAGGGCCGTCTAACTCCGTATTAGTCAATATGACTGTTAGTTAAGTTAAAAATATAAGATTTGATACACCTCTTGTTAGTCTCACAAAGAGAAAATTCAAGAAATAAAAGCAACGTTCAAAACAAAAAAAAAAACTCGACCTACCAAATTTCATAACGATCGGCTGACTATATCTGATATAACAGATACAGCCTTATAACAGAACAATTGGAAATGGTATTTGGTAAACTTAACAACTCTGGTATTTTTGAAAATAGAAGCTTGGGACTTTTTTTAGATTTGGTATTGTAATAAATTTGTTTTATTATGATATTCTCATATTGATCGGCCAACTATATCAGGTGATTGCGATGTATATCCGGTTTTAACTGCAAGGGTAGATCAACTTCGGTTACGCCCAAAGTTACCTTTCCTTTCTTGTTTTTAATTTTTTTATTCTAATACAATGCTTTCTAATAAACAAGAAAGCAAAGCTAACTTCGGGCAGAGCCGAAGTCGATGTACCCTTGCAGCTAAAACCGGGTATATAGCACTAAAATCGAATATAATTGGCCGATCCTTATGAGAATATCATAATAAAATCAATTAATTACAAAAAGATATCTAAACAAGTAGCGTGCGACCTCTGGCATTATTTGAACCCATTCCGCTGCCCAGACTTTGAAGTCCAGGATGTAGTTTCGGCTCTTTATTTTCTTGAACGGCTCGCTTATCAGAGCTGCATCTAAAAGTTACCCAACCCATGAAACCAGGCCTCTTATGGCATTTATAAAGAATTTTCCAAATTCAATATTCGCCTTTGTCATTGCCTATGCCTTTGGCTTTGAGGTCCGCTCTTGGATCCCCAAACGAAATAAACAAATCAAACTTAAAGTAAACATCAGCTTTCGTTCAAAGCTCAATTAATTGCGCCTTCCCCAGCAATGGCGCCTTCCCTATTCCAAGCCCCAAATAAACTGCCTTGGTCAGCATAATGGAATTTCACAATAGGATGCGACACATACATCATGAGCTTATATTTTAAACAAATAGAAACTTCTTGAAGTTCGAGAAAAGCTTTTGGCCGATGTTCTTTCGTTCAGATTTAAGATTTGGCAGTGAGTCATATTTTGACCCGAGCCGAGGTCCGTGACGGAAATAAAAGTTAAGAGTTATTTTCACCTTCGGCAGCATCTAGCTCTAAGAGAAGGTCTCTTTTGGCCGTCCACCTAATCTTTTTTAATCTTTTGCTAACTTTGAGGTCAGGGTCACCGGCCAAGTGTGCTCCCGGTTTTATTTGTAATTTTCGCGGGTGGATTTCCACTTTTGTGGCTGTCACCTTTGTGCCTTTTGTGGCTGTCACTTTTGTGGAGTAATGACGTTAATTTCATACCTTTTGCAAGGTAGCGCAGCTGCCGGCCAATATGACACAGACGCAGATCATGCAGCTGCACAATGTGGAATAGACGCTGCGTGGGTTTTTAAAGCATGATGAACAGGTGAAAGATAAGAGGAGAAAGAGTTTTATGCTTCGATGGGAATTTACCTTTTGTACTCGGTCGCCAGAGTTTCGAGGGTGCGCCGGGTGCGAGGGTGCACCGTCACAACAGTAGGTGTCGGAAGTTGGTCGGCTCCGTGACGTTATACACCATTTTACTATTCTCTTTGAATAGTGGAATCCTGGCCAAGCAGGATAGGAAACTTTGCCAAGTCTACCAGGACAATGTGCGTGGCGCTTCCACTCCGGTCGACTTTACTTACACTTCCTATATGTACGTAAGTATGTGTATATGTACAATGTTTAGTATAGTTTAGTTAACACGCGCAGGCAGAATTTAGAAAAAGTGCCAAATAGCACACTGGATCCGGTGGCCCGCACGCGTAACGAAAGAGGGGCTGACTACGCATTCCAAGGGCAACTGTTCGCGGACCAGCTCAGGCACTTGCGCAACATGTGATCGTTGCTGGCCGGATACCGAATGCTGACACTGCAACTGGGTAATTGCGCCGCAGCCCAACGAAGGCTTCGAAGTACAGCCCGGGTAGTATTTTAGTTCAGTCTTAAGTAGAACTCCGCAGCCTTTTTTTTTTTTAATAATAGCTTTGCTTTTATTTATTGAATCTACTCTTAATTTTGTGAATAACAATAAGTTGACGAATCTTAACATTAAAATTTAACTAACAGTATACTAAGACTGCATTCTGGTTGTGCGTCCTTCAGGTCGGTCGCAGGGTGGGTAAGTCATTGCGACGAAGGCGTGATTGGTTGCTCAACCTTGTTAGACCTCTCGCCAGGTGATTAGGGTGCACCGATAGCTTGGTTGAGTACTTTACCTTCTGTTCTGCGATCGCTTCTTTGACTGGTAGAATGTTTAAGTCGCTGTGTATGTTTTCGTTGCGAACGTACCACGGTGCCCCGGTGATTGTTCTCAAGATCTTCGACTGAACTCTTTGAATTATGTCAATGTTGCTATTGCTGGCGTTCCCCCATAACTGGGAGCCGTACATCCATATAGGTTTTAGTACCGAGTTGTACAGCAGGACTTTATATTCAAGGCTAAGAGGCGACCGAGCCTTGATAAGTCAATGAAGGCCGCTTAAGGCTTTTAGCTTAAGGTGTGTTCTTTTGGCTTCAATGTGCCGGCGCCATGTGAGTCTTCTGTCGAGATGTACTCCTAGGTATGTTTCTTCGTTTGCTTGTGGGAGTAGTGTGTTGTTTAATGTTGTCGGCGGGCAGTTTTGCCTTTAATTCGCCAGTCTGATAGTTCGTTCACTTTAATTCGCCAGTCTGACAGCCATTTTTCGACATCGACCATATGATGAGCTAGCTGCGCAGTTGCTTGAATCGGGCATTTTGAGAATAGCTGTGTAATCGGCAAACGTGGATGTTGTTAGACGTGTGCTTGTCGGGATATCTGCTGTGTATAGGACATATAATGTTGGCCCTAGCACGCTGCCTTGAGGAACTCCAGCTCCAACAGTGTAATCATCGGATATAGCGGTGTTGCACCTCACGACAAATTTTCTGTCGTGAAGGTAAGACTCCAAAATCTTGTGGGTGCTGTAGCGGAGCATTGTCTTGATCTTATACATTAGACCTTCCAGCCAGACTCCATCGAATGTTCCCGGTTTTGCTATCATTATTATAATTGACTTTCTCATCTCACTGGAAAGTGGCCAAGTTTTGCGATGGCATTGAATAGCTGGGTGAGAGTGCAAACGGCGCAGTATGGGAGCTCAATGATCATTTTGGGAGTTATGAGGACGCAGCCCGGGGATTTTTTCGGATTCAATTGTCGTTTGATGATGTTAACGATTTCGTTTGGGCGAAACTCAATCGGCTCATGTTGAGGCTGGGGCTCATCTGATAGAGTCGGCAAAGTAAACGCATTGGTGGCAGGATTTGGTTGGAAGACATTTTTAAGGTGTTTGGCAAACGTGCTGGCTCTGTCTGCGTCGCTGCGCGCCCACCCGCCTGTGGAATTTCTAATAGGCATCACGGTTTTTTTTCGGTCAGCTCAGAGTTGGGTGAGCTCTCCATAAAGCTCTCGTGAGCTTTCCATTGCGTTGTGTGTTTATAATTTGAGGTGTTGAAATTCGAGCTGCAGAGACGAGTACAGACTCCAGCGAATTAACAAAACTGTCTACGTTAGCTTCGTCGCTGAGGTGAGGACTCAGCTCAATGTGTGAGCTGATGTACTTCCTGTACTTAACCCAATTGGTTTTATGTGAGGTCAGTTTTGATGATTGATCCCATGTTCCTGGGTGTTGGAGAAGAGTAAAAAGGACAGGCGAGTGATCAGATGAAAGATCCGAAAGGCATTCGGCGCATATCAGATTTTTAGGAATGTTTTTGGTAATCGCAAAGTCAATTAAATCGGGAAGTTTCTTTGGGTCTGCCGGCCAGTATGTTGGTGTGCCAGAAGAAGCATAGTCTAGCTTGTTCTTAGCTTTGATAATTGCATTATAGAGCTGCTTTTCTTTTGGGGTCACGAGACGAGATCCCCAGTGTGTGTGCTTGGCATTGTAGTCTCCTGCTGCTATGAAGTGGTCTCCGAGTGAGTTGAAAAACTGCATAAAATCATCTTCGGCTATGGTGAAGCGTGGGGGGCAGTATACGGCAGCTAGAGTTAATTGCTTGCCAGTATTTAGGTGTATATTTATTGATGTGGCCTGTAGGTAGTTTTTTGCAAATTTCGTATGATAATGGTACTTGATACGGCTTCTGATTAAAATTCCAGTCCCGCCGTGTGCTTTACCGTCTGGATGATTTGTTCCATAGAATGAATATCCTCGTAGTTGGAAATTGTATCTGTTCGTAAGATGTGTTTCTGAAAGCAGCATTACGTCGATTTGATTGTCTAGTAGGAATTGCGCTAACTCGAGTTTATGCTGCGAAACGCCGTTAGCGTTCCATGTAGATATTCGTAGGGAAGTCATTATTTGGATTGTTGTGAAACCAGCATTTGTATTAATAGATTTTGGTTTCGCATTAGATCTTGCATAGTTGTACGCATAAACGACATGAACTGCGTAAGGCTTTGTTGTAGACTGCATATCATAGCTTCAAAGTTACTTTTTGACTGCTCCGGAAGTTGATACTGCTGAGCCGTGTTCGGTTTTTGGTGTGCTGATTGCGGCAGTGAGCTTTTTGAGGCTGGGGTAGCCAGTCCTGATTTTAAAGCGCTTGCGTATGTGACATTTTTGTCGGAGTTTATATGTCCTAGTGAGGATCTGGCTGCAGTCGAGAAGAAGACTTCAGGGTTTGACCTGGAGGCTATGAACTGATTATTTTGGGTGCGGGCAGTAAGTCCCCTCTGGTGGATGCGACTTTTCAGCTCCTTATAAACTGGGCAACCTCTATAGTTAGCAGTGTGATTTCCACCGCAGTTGCCGCACTTTTTCGAGTTTTGGTCATCTTTGCTCGCTGGGCAGTGTGCGGAGTCATGAAGCTCATCACAAACTACACAAACTGGGCGCAGTTTACAGTAAGACCTTGTATGGCCATATTCTTGGCAGTTCGCACATTGTACCGGGCCATTGCGTTTGTGCGGCTCCTCAACTGAAGATTGTATATAGGGTGCACTTCGTATTTCTTTAGGGGCTTAATTTGTGGTTCGAGCTCAACCTTAAAGAGTGGCTGCGGCTTTCTATCCCTGTTAGAGATATTGAACACTGTCTTAGCGCTAAATCCCTTCTCTTGTAGCGCCTTTGTTATCTCTGCAGGCGATACTTCGGGCTCTATGCCCTTAAGTACGACTTGCAAGCCCTTGCTGCTTTTTAGCTGATACGTATAAAAGTTATTCTTTTTGTCGTAAGATATTTCGATAATACTCTGTAATTATCTTCAGACTTCGTTTGAACTTTTGTTTCCTGGATATTGCCCTTTACGAGTGGTATTATGTGAAAGTTGTCCTTGCCAATGAGCTCTATAATTTTGTTGACAAGAACGTTGGAACTTTTTTCTCGTATGTATATTGGCGGGGGCTTAGGCTTCCTTTTTTCGACTTCTGTAGATTCGGCGTCATCCTCATAGTCTGCCAAGATTTTAAAACGGTTTGAGTTCGTGGGCGATTCTATTGCGGCTATGTTAGCATTGCCACGGGTTATTTTGCGTTGAGAGTTTAGGGGGCTCAGCTTCCTTTTGATTTGGATGTAGCGATCCATACCAGTCTGCACAGCCGGCTTAATATTTTCTTTGTTTTTGTTCTCTTTTTCGGGCAGCACAGCGGCTGAAGTATCAATGTTTGCGCTGCTAGCTGATGACGTCGTTAATCGCGCTGTCGTTACAGTAGCGGTTGTTGTTGTTGTTACGGTTGACGTTGTCAAATAGGTTGCGGTGCTAGTTACTGCGCTTTTTGCAAAGAACGGAGCAAGAACGCGCTCTCACGCTCTCTAGGTTTAAGAATTCGGCCAAGTTTGGGGTAATTGACCGTGTTTGGGATGAGCTTGCATTACTTTCGGTTGCTTTGAAAGTGAAGTAAGCGTTGTTTCGCAGCCTAAGCACGCGTTATATTTTATTCTATCATTGTCAGTAACACTAACCCTAAATAAATTTTATTTGTAAAACCCACACACAAATAACTTATTATTAACTTATACAGTTGCCTCCATAAAAATTGGTAGCTTCACTAGTATGGCTATATCTTAAGTTAGCGGATTATCCCAAATATAAGCGAGATATCTAAAGTTGCGTCTTCTCAAGGGCTATCTCAAAAAGTAAAATTATATAAACCCCTAGGTACAATGAAAAAATTGTTTTTTTGTTTAAGTTAAAAAAATGTTTCAGTGTATTTTTTCCCCTATTTTAATTTTTGGTGTTAAAAAAGGAGAATTTGAAATTAAAAAACCCTTTAAATAATATAAAGTATGTATGTTTTGGTAGCTTCACTGGTTCTTATGTTATACGTTTTAAAATTTATTTTTTTACGTTAAACTTTTTTACGTTTTTTAATTTTTAAAAGTAAATTTGAAAAAGTAAGAAACGTTGCAGACCTAAAGATGTTACAAATATGATAATGAACATGCTCCATTTTTTCAGATTGTTCTGTGAAGGAAATGCCATTCATATTTCCAGACAGTACCCAAACATTGTGAATTTTCGATGTTAGTTTTACAAAGAGATATTTTTTAAAAATAAACTTAAATTTATGGAAAATGAAAAAGAAAGGAAACCTAACTTCGGGCGGAGCAGAATTTGATATACACATGCAGTTAAAACCGGATACATATCGAAAACATCGGATATAGTTGGCCGATCCCTATAAGAATATCATAATAAAACCAATTAATTACAATAAAATAAAAAAAAAGTCCCAAGCTTCTATCTTCAAAAAATACCAAAAACCATTTCCGATCGTTCAGTTATATGGCAGCTATAAGATATAGATTAACTGACCAAAAATATTATCTGTACTAAGGTTCCAGCTCTTCAAAAACAAGGAAATAACCCGTTACATCAGTTTTATGACAGCTATAGAACATAGTCGGCCGATCTTTATGAAACGATCCTTTAGTAGGTCGTACAAAATTCGAACTCTCTAACTTTAAAAACACTAAAGTTGTAGCATCAATATATCGATCCCGGCCGTTCCGACTTATATACTGCGTGCAAAGTAAAGAAGGGTTTGTGCAAAGTTTCAAGATGATAGCTTTAAAACTGAGAGACTAGCTTGCGTAGAAACAGACAGAAGGAGAGACAAACATGTTTATATCAACTTAGGAGGTGGTCCTGATCAAGAATATATATACTTTATAGGGTCGGAGGTGTCTCCTTCACTGCGTTGCACACTTTTGAACAAAATTATAATACCTCTGCAAGGATATGAAAATATTTTCTCGACTTATTGCGTTTTTTTGTTAAATTTTCTTTGGCTTCGCAACATATAAAATTGATTTAGGTTCTAAATAATTTCATACGCAGCGCATTCTCATTGCTCATTGAAACCGCTCATTGCAGAGGTTGGTTTCTCTCACCAATACACTCTCACTTTTGTTTTAAACAAAAGTTTCACTCTAAATACACTCAGCAGAGGTGCACACAGCAGGACAGTATAGAATGTATAGAATAGACAGCATAGAATAGATAGGTGTGAGAATGAAAGGTAATTGAAGGTACAATTTTTTTTGGAGGTGATCCAAGTGAAGGGAGGGAGAATGGATAACCAATAATAGCAGCATGTTGGCGGTAATTCGCCATCGTGGTGGAAGTCGTAGGGTCCGTAAAAAAATCTAAATCGCAAAATGGGAATATGTCCTTGGTCTGTACACTTTCTCGCATGTGGTATCAGAATAAAGAACAAATTATAAGAAATGGTTTGAAATTGGTTTGATTGATTGCAAAAACTAAGCCTTGATGGTAATGTAAGCAGCCAGACTCTACTAACACGTTTACATTTTATTAGTTATTTATCCAATACCAATATACAAATATTTTATTGGCCCCAACCAATATACCCGCGGACTCTGGTATAAATTACGCTAGTATAAAACAGACTTTAATAACCCCGTTAATACGTACATATATAAATAGAGGTTTTAAATTTGTTAATTTGTTAACATACTTTTCTCCATCAAAAATAAATATCCACGCTTCGCGAAAATTTCCTCAGGCTTCTGTTAAAAAAAATAATTGTATTTTAATTTATTTATGATTTTGAAAACAGACTTACTGTGCGCTTTTCCATGTATTTTGTTTTCAGCTCTGTCACTTTTTCTCGTGCTTCCTCAAAATTTTCGCGTGTCTGTAATAAATAAAAAAAAAATATATATATATAATATATAACTATTAACTAATAAATATAATATAAATAAACTGTTAGATGCCATTATTAAAGACACAAAAAATTTATGTGGTGGAATCTATTTTTAATCTGGAATTTCCTTCAGGCGAGACCAAACTCTTGCAGTTAAAAACGAATATATATCGCAAATAGTTTGCCGATCCATATAAGAATATCATATTAAAACCAATTTATTACAATACAAAATCTATAAAAAAGTAGGAAGCATAAACTTACCAAAAATAGAATCTATGGAAAGTTCCAACTTTCTATCTTCAAAAACACGAAATCCGTACTCCCTAACTTCAAAAACACCAAAGTTATAGCATTATCGATAAATAAAAAAAAAAACCTTTTAAAAGGTTTTATACAAGTATTGAGTACCAATGAGTTGGTTAAGGGAAGTTGTAAGGACACAGAAGAGAAAAAAACCGTTGAGTAACTTCTATGCCACTTCCCAACCCTGCTTTTACTTAGACTAGTACATCTCGGAGATAAATTCCTAAACGAAATCACGAAGGTATCACAGCCTCACGAAGGTATCACAGCCGTCCTAACCTAAGCTAACCTAGGCAAGGTGTAAGTTCTTTAGCCGAGGAATTTTGCCAGCCAAATATGGGCTTGAGCTCTTCCTTATAAACCATAACCTTAAAAGGGTTTATGAGGGAGCAACGTACATTGATAGAAGGGGCAACGTACTGATAGAGACTTTAAACCTAAGACCACTGGGAGACCAACTTATTTGCCTGTCAGGAGTTTGGCGACACCATCGTGCCTTGACTTTGCTCTTTGCAACAATACTCTTTCCTGAAAAGTTTCCCTTGACCTAAGCTCAGACCACATACCTCTTGTTATCAGACATTGGACAGGAACCTCGGCAGAAATTATGGAAGGCTCGCGAACAGTGAGCGAAAGATATTGACGCTATTCAAGGTTGACAAGGTTGCATTGACGATAAGCTAGAGGAAGCCACTCCCAATAAGGTCAAGAATATTTCGGTCTTAGAGGATCTTGAAGAACGCTTCAAATCCTTTCAGACTGCTTCACCGAGAAGATGTGAGATAGGAGAGACATTTCTAGACGGTCCCATACAGCATTCGTTACCGTTCGTCCTGTTATACTTCCAGAAATTTTGAACATCGTAAGGAAGTTGAAAAATAGAAAGGTCCCTGGTCCTGACGGAATAACTAACCGTATGGTAATGTCACTTTCTTATTGTGCAATCCTGCTCCTCGGTATGCTGTTCAATGCTGCTTTTAAGATTGGGCATTCCCTAAAGCCGTGGATGAAGGCCAATGTCTCCTTAAACATGAAGGCTAAACAAAACCTCATCAGCTACCGTTTAATCAGAGAGTCAGGCAGGGGTAATCTGATAACAAGAGGTATGTGGTCTGAGCTTAGGTCAAGGGAAACTTTTCAAAAAAGAGCATACCAGTACTACCAACTTTTGACAAGATATTAGAAATATGCATCCTGCCTCGCTTATCTTTCAATCCTCAAGTCCGAGAAGCAATTGCGTCTTTTCCGTTCGATTTTAGAAAGGATCCCTGAACAAATGCATCGAGTCAAGCAATTCGTTGGATTGGATGGATTGGATAGTTGGATGATCGTTGGATGGATTTCATTGAAAAGAGTACGTGGTGGCTGCATTTCAAGACATCCTTTGACAGTTTTTGGCATCGGGTTCTCCTGGGGACTTCCACCACCAAATATTTCAAAATTGTCAGAAGATCAATCTGTGTTGCCACCTATGACACGGGTATTTTGGTGAAGAACAATTGTGTTTATAAGGCAACGGATACCCAGCAGAAGTTTTTGATACAGAAGCAGAAGATTCTCTAAAAAATTAAAGAATCGGGTCTGCCGATGAAATGTTTCTGTTAGCCCAGAAAAGTGTGCAGTGGGGACATACACACTTCGGGAAAAATCCTGTTCTGGGATATTCCTCCACGGAGAGTTAATCCCACAAGCGGTAGAAGATAAATTACTGGGCATTATCTTTGATAGGAGTTTTACTTTTGCGTCCCACACCAAGGTTGTTGTTGCCAATCTGAAAGACAAGGCTATATTGGCTAGTGGCTAAAAGGCTAAAAGTTCTAGTAAATTGTCCCTCCGGAACAAAGTTAAAAACAAACGGAGCAGAAATACAGTAACTGTTCATTTTCACATATCTTCCACAAACTGCAAACAAATCATCTTGCTTCCTGTTTTGGAACTGCGCAGCGACACTGGAAAATTTATCTAAGCTGGAAACCAGACTTAGGTGTCCCAGCTTCTTCCACATTCCTTATACGGCCAACACCAATGACATCTTACAATTCACTCAGTCATTTAGCAGAAAAAATCGGAATTTCCGGTCCTTCCAAAAAAAACGAAAACTGTAGCTCAGCATATCCACAACAAAGTTCCCTTTAGTAAAATCGTTAAACAGAATATTTTGAACGTAAAGAGAAAATCCTAGAAACGTTGAAAAACCAGCAATACCATTGAAAAGTTTAGTCCCACTAAATATTGCCAATCATCCCTTCCACCCTGCGAACCACAGGCAATTGTATGCAAACTCGGCGTTAGCATCTGCAGAGAACAGCTTTATTCTGTTAAGGGGTTATATACAGTTGTACCGCGCAAAAATATGGATTTTTATGGATTTTTTTTTGACACCATAGAAAATATTTATGAAAAATGTTTTACCGACATTGTTTAGTACATGTTTCTGGGTACTTAATTACATTTTTTCATAAAAAAATATTACATAATAAAAATGTTATAGCCGAATTCCCGGATCATCTCTTTTCGATGCTGTCTTGCGGTGGACATGATATCCTGAAAACGGTTCATGTGAAATCCAAAATTCAAAAAAATTTAGTTAGTATATTGTATTGTCTAGTCCGTGAACGAGGGATTTTTACAAATTTTGATTACAAAAAAAATGGCGACGGTTTTAACAAAAAATGTACTTTTTCGAGGTATAAGATTTTCGATTTTTATGCTTTAAAAAAGGAGTTTTCAAAAAAATGGAAAATCCCTCGTTCACGGACTAGCTAATATCATAATAAATAAGTGGTCAAAATTTGGTGTTGATCGGATTAGTAGTTTTTTAGTAATCGTGCCCACCGCAAAGGTAATTTCCCAAAAAAAAGATTCTGAGATAATTCCGTTTAAAGTTTCAAGTTTGTTCAAGTTTTATATGCAGATAGTGCGCTATAAATAGCTACAGCTTCGGTTCTAATGCTCCGATCGTTATGAATTTTAAAGAGAGTTTTCCCAATAGAATATACTTAAAGAATATGCAATAAAAAAAAAATCGATTTTTTCATATATCACAACTGTATATAACCCCTTAATTCTTATGCTCTTTTCTGATTGACGAGAATATTAATTTAGTTTAGAAACTTTTTAGAAAACTAAAAAAATTATTTATTTTTCTATTAGTTTTTTTCCGGATTTAAACTCACCTCATTTTATGCCTCTAATGATTTTACAATATGATTTTATAATATTCAGAGCTTAACATCTACTAATAACAAGCACCTGTTCGAGATTTTTTGGTTTCCTATAATTTTGACATAGCTATGCTCGCTGCCTAGCCAACTAAAACTTTTTTACATACCACTTCCCCTACTCATGCCTACTCATCATCAGACCGATTCATTCTTGTCATTGGTTAAGCCAAATTTTGACTTTTGATTGAAAATGCTAAATTAAGGGGTTATATACCTTTTTTATTTTCAAAAAATCGAAAATTTTTTTTTTGCTTTATCTTGAAGAAAAACTCCTTAAGAACATTTTCCCAAATTTTCATAGAGATTCGAGCAGTAGAAAAAAAGTTACAGCGCTCCTAACCGCGCGCCTCATTGCGGCCTTGAACTGAACTTGAAACTTTAAACGCGAATATCTCGAAATGGTGTTTCTTGAAAAATGACTTTGCGGTGACATCGATTGGCGGAAAACTACTGAACCGATTTACTTCAATTTTTTTTTTAAATGTTCGTAATGAAATTCTTCTGTGCTTGAACGATCGACTTTTCACGCACAAACTTTTTTTTCGCCGAAATGAATTTTTTAGTGAAATTTCTAGAGACCAAAATGTTTATTTTTAGCATAAAACGTTCCCGTATGAATAAAAAAAATAAAAATTTTAAAATCGATCGTTCAAGCACAAGGAAATACACTAAACTAATGAAATTTTTTTACTTTTATGGTTTAAGTTGACCTGTTTGACCTGGGGAACTGTCACCGCAAGGCTCTAAAAAAAAAGCCTCTAAGAGAAACAGCCACCCCTTAAAAACTATTTAATATTTTTCCACCAAATTTTGCACAAACATTGTTAATAAAGTGTACTATCAAAAAATTAAAACATCCCTGTAATTAAATAATTGCTACATACCTAAAAATAAATCCAAACTTTGCTCTTTTTCTTCGACAAAGAAGGTATATAACCCCTTAATAGTCAAGTTTAGTGGACTTGCGAACCTTCTATAAATGATACAGAGCAATGATGAGGATGGGTTGTCAAGAATCAAATCAATGTTGTGTCGATGAGACCTACTCAACACAACTGCATTTCATCTTTTGATTTAATAGTACACTAGATCATCCAATAAATTAACCAAAAAAGTATTAGTTTAGAACCTAATGGTTGTTCGCTCGTCCCAGTTATAGTGCGATGTAAGATGAAAGCTGCAACTGTAACCCCATTAATCAAATCGAAGAACAGTAAATGCGGGCAGCGATTTTTTTTTGCGTTGCGCCGAGTACTATAGTTGGTCGGGTTGTAGAAAAGATTTATTGTACATTGTAATGCAAAGCTTTACGAAATACGACAGACTTTTTTTTTTTTGGAGCATGAGAAAAAGTTGTTTGTTTGACAGGGATTCTTTGAGGATAAATACTTTATTTTTCCTTACGGTTACGGTTCCTATACAAAGTGTAGGAACGATGAGTAAAAAGTGTTGACTAAAACCGACAAAATTGATTCCTTCTGCACGTTGTTTGTTTGGAAGAGATTATTTGCGGATAAATGCTTTATTTTTTCTTCAGTAAGAAAAACACATCATTAGTGTACATACTTCACAAAATTTTCCGCTAGTTTGATACCAAAAAAAGTAGTTGCCCATTATCATATGACATATCTAATAAGGCTCACACAGCTTGTACTTTGCCCAAATACATTTTCGTATAATGAATATGCAGTTTTTCCGAGGCCCGGCTTGCGCTTTTGAGGTTTAAGTAATAACAGTAGGTTTATTTACTACCAATTTAAGGGGTTATATACAGTTGTGATATATGAAAAAATCGATTTTTTTTTTATTGCATATTCTTTAAGCATATTCTATTGGGAGTACTCTTACAAAAATTCATAACGATCGGAGCATTAGAACCGAAGCTGTAGCAATTTATAGCGCACTACATGCATATAAAACTTGAACAAACTTGAAACTTTAAACGCGATTATCTCAGAATCTTTTTTTTGGGAAATTACCTTTGCGGTGGACACGATTACTAAAAAAATACTAATCCGATCAACACCAAATTTGGACCACTTATTTATTATGATATTAGATAGTCCGTGAACGAGGGATTTCCCATTTTTTTGAAAACTCCTTTTTTAAAGAACAAAAAACGAAAATCTTATACCTTGAAAAAGTACATTTTTTGTTAAAACCGTCGCCATTTTTTTTGTAATCAAAATTTTTAAAAATCCCTCGTTCACTTTTTTGAATTTTGGATTTCGGATGAACCGTTTTCGAGAAATCCTGTCCACCGCAAGACACCATCGAAAAAAGACGATTCGGGAATTCGGCTATAACATTTTTGTTATGTAATATTTTTTTATGAAAAAATTTAATTAGGTACCCAGAAACATGTACTAAACAACGTCGGTAAAACATTTTTCATAAATATTTTTTATGGTGTCAAAAAAAAATCGATAAAATTCCATATTCTTGCGCGGTACAACTGTATATAACCCCTTAAAATATTTGCAGTATGTATGCTGCACCAAACAATGATATTAACATTCTCGAGCAAGGTTGTCAATTAGTTCTACATAGTTCACTAACACTTTAGCAACACAAAAAGCAAGGTCCCATCAAAAATAGCAATAATAATCAAAACAAAGAAGCGCACTTCTGGGAAAAATCATACTGCGTCCGATGACCGGTATAAACCAGGTGAGGGCACCAACTTTTACCAGGGGAAATCACCTGCTTTTATCAATTCTTTCTTTCTTCTTGAGCGATCCGTCATGTTTTTTTCGCACTGCGTTTTTTTTTAAACTTGCTGAAAACTGATGTTTACCAACCTAAGGGGGGACATCTGAGTAACAGGGGAAAAAAAGCGGATTTTCTAGAATTTTTTTGGCCAAATAAAAAAGCCCATCCAAAATTTGTAAATTAGGTTTTATAATATTAAATGCGAAGTACAAAATAAATTCGAATAAATTAACAACAAAATGGCGGCTGTGCAGCATTTCTTCGTAGGCCCTTTTTTGAAGGCCATGGCCATGTAGAAAAAAATCAAGTTTCGTTAGTTTCTATACATCAACAGCTATCGACACATGTAGGATTTTTGCGATATATTGATTTTTTGCAAAATGGTGAATGATTGAAAAAAAGTTAAAATTTTCACGAAAAAAAAAGTCACAAAATTTAAAAAAAAAAAAGTAAGCAAATCAAAAATAAATGCTACGTGTGTCGATAGATAAATGTATTTAATGTACTATCAAAATTCAAAATCGATCGGTTAAGATCTGTTCGAGTTATGTTTCCGGCAGTCTCAAAAAAAGTGGTTTCGAGAAAAACGCGTTTTAAGTTTTAAGTACTGTGGGATATACGTGTGAGGCATCGCCGCAGAATAAACAATTTTGACACATAGACACTTTTGCCGGACTCTATCTTAGGATATGTTATTTTTAAGAACCGAAAGAATTTTTTAAGCAAAAAAAAACTGTCGATTTTTAAAAAATGTTACTCAGATGTCCCCCCTTAAGATTTCAATTTAAAGAAACTTTACTCAGTTTCAACAAAAACCGTATCGCTTCGCGTGTGCTGTGATATATTTGGAGGCGAATGAATAATTTGCTTAATTTTCATTCAAGCATAACTGGGCTCTGCTTCTTTCTGTTTATTTCCTTACTTTTTTTCTTGTGCAATAGAGGTTCTTATCTTTATTTTTACATTTTTTTCCCACTCCAAGCGCTCTCTTCAAAGCTCCCGTTTTGGTATTCGGTACACTGGTTCAAGGTGCATGGTTTCCGAAACTTTGTATTTTTTTAGTATTGTTATGGAATTCATACATACTAATTCATTCTACTCAATAAGGGTTTGTAATAAGACAATCTCGTCATCCCAGCCTACCATCCATTGCTGACTATGTGAAAACGTTGTACACGTCAAGTGTGCCGGGTTTACTGCCTCAGTTTCGGATTTCCCACATTTGCCATTTCCATTTCTCACATAGGTCTGGTCTCCACTATTGTTGCGATAATAGTCCCGCTGTCCAAGACGAAATAATGTCGTTCATTTAATGAGGTGATTACTGGTTTTCAAAAAATCAATGACCAGCTCTGCGCGCTTGACACTCAGTTTAGCAGTCTTCAGAAGCTAAATGAGTCTTTAAAGAGAAAGAAATCCGCTGTAAGATCCGCTTCAGCCTTCTTAGCCGACAAAACCGTAGCCACAAAATATATTCGTTTCTCGGCTAGTCCTTACTACTAAAGAGATTAATATCTCGGCTTATATCAAAGCCAAATTAAAAGCCGATATAAAAGGGGAGGACTTAAGGGGGGAAATACAATTAAAAATTTATTTTTTTCGAAAAAATTTTTTTTGTCTTAATGTACTCTAAATATGTCTGGGAATAAGCCTTTAAACGCATAAAGCTGTCCGGTACTTATTTTCAAAGTAATACGCAATTTAGTGAGTGCGTGTCAGTGGTAAACTTTAGTGAGTGGTAAACTTTAAACGCTTCTACTGAAAAGTCGTGTTTTCAAAGTCGCCGTGCAATGTACAGGTCAGAGATTTCATTTCAATCGAATGCGGTTTTATGCTTTATGTTTGAAATGAAATTCTCCACAACATGAATGAAAGGATTTTTCATATTTATTTGTTATAAAATGTTTTTTTGACGAACAAAGTCGAAAAAAAGTGTGTTTTTTTTAAACATTTTTTTCAATTTCAAATTTTTTCATGAAAAAACCATTTTTTTACATATGAAATAATTCATATGTAAAAAGTTTAATGCCCATTTGCTGTTTTTTGTTTTAGACTGGATCCTGGGCCTGGAGACTGCACGGCGAAAAGTTTATCCCCTAAAACACGACTCCACATTATTGATCATAAATGGGCTTAATTACAATATTTTTCGAAAAACTTGACTTATTTTCATTGCCCAATAATTTCCTAATAACATGCAAAAAGAATCGCTAAGATTCATTTAATTCCCTACTTGCATTTCACTCCCAAAGATAGGCCTCATTTTAGGCCTTTTAATTGTATATACCTCTTAATGCAAATATAAATATATAGGGCGCACGACTTCATTTAAGATCCGTGTGAATGCGCTGATGTGCATTTTACGATTTGTTTACCCAGTTTTTGTCCAGAGAACATTTACGTCCAAAAAAATCACCTTAGTTCCGTAAAAAAGGTTTGAAAATCAGTGGGTGGGAAACTTCCATGGTAGAACCACTGACCAACTTTTACCTCTTTGTGAGGAGACTTAGTCTCCCCACACGCTAAGACAGATAGCCGGGGGCAGAGGAGGGCCGAGGAGGTGCGAGAGCGGCAATTGTGGCGAGCAGACAGAAAAAACAGTTCGTTACACCTGGCGCCCAAACTTCGTGATTGCATTAAGTCCAAAAAATAACATAGCAGTCCGCAAAAACATATGGATTAGACATAAACACGATCCCCAGGGCCATGCCAGAACTATTACAAGGCAGGGCTCAAAGATGGTTCATCATGAACGATGACCGAGGTTCAAGGCAAACTTCGAGAATTTTTTCCTGCCGAAAGGATACTTCGAAAAGTTGGCGGACCAAGTTCGTCAACGGAAACAGCGTCGTGGAGAGCCATTCAAAGAATACATGGTACAATACATACGCCTGCGCATCCTTAGAGGAGGTGATGGGACTGGCAGAGAAGTTCGAGGAATTGGCACAGGAGGATGAGGCTTTTAACAGGCAAGTCGCCACGGAACAAAGGTGGAGCCACAGTCAGCCGGCCGTAAACGAGAGGTGGCAAAGAAAAGAACCGCAGCATAGTGAGGCAGCAAGGTACCAGAGACCAATAGACCCAGAAAGCACAAAGGGACGAGTTCCACCACCCGGCCGTCCAAAATACACAGTGGGCGCCGAGGTGGCAGAGAGGAGAACCGCGCCAAGGCCCGCCGGAACGGCAGAACATCACAGGTCAAAGTTGGATGCCAAGATGGCAGCCTGAGACCCAGTATAGGTCGGCTCCGCAACAACCAAATCAGCAGTGGACTGCAGGGCCAAGGCAGGGTCCTGTCGAGAACACAGCACAAGCGTGCAGCAGATGCGCTGGCATGGGCCATTAGGCCAGCGGGTGCAGGGACCCAAGGTTGTTGTTCTGCAAGATGTGCGGCGCGACAGGATTAAGAGGCACAGAATGCTGCCAGAGGTCGGGAAATGCGCAGCGGTCCCAGCAACAGGGAGGAGAGCAGGGATCGCATGGTGCTGCCTCTCAAAACTAATAGGAGGACTATACGGGGAAGAGCAGCAGCTGACGGCAACCATCGAGGTCGAAGGTGAAGGCCATGCTGGATATTGGAGCGACGGCGAGTTTTATCTCGGTGGAACTAGCAGAAAGCCCGGATATTACCGGGCAACACGTCGCAATAAGAAGACGGGTGAAGCTGGTCAATGGAAGCCATACGGAAACACGCACCGCATTCCAGGCGCAAATAAGCTTCGGCAACAAGACAAAGACCCTGAACCTACTGGTGATGCCGGGCATGGAGGAAAGTCTGGTGCTAGGATGGGATTTCCTCAGCGAGTTTGGCGCAACAGTGACATGCGCAGGCCACCGCGTTACGATACCCAAAAGGTAGAGATGGGGCGGCTGTCTGGAGGATAGACTGTCCGTAGCAGTGGACGGATGCCCAGAGGAATGAGAAGAGGGACGCAATAAGAGGTTTATCAAGAGAGAGCTGGAGGCGTTCCAAAGGCAGGCCAAAGAGGCTGCTCGAACATAACGCAGCACAGGATCACAATGAAGGACAACATTCTCATAAAATAGCGATATTATCCCAAAAACCCGAAAGTTCAGGGGGAAATAAACGCGAAAGTGGAGGAGCTGTTGGAAAAAATATGCATTGAGCCCTCGAATAGCGCATACAATTCACCCATTGTGATGGTGAAGAAAAAGACAGGTCAATGGAGGATGTGCGTGGACTTCCGACAGATCAACGCAAAATCAATAAAGGAGCGTACCCGATGCCACGGATAAATTTCATTTTGGAGCAGCTGAGAAAGGCAAGATTCTTCAGCAGCATCGACTTGAAGGACGGATATTGGCAGATCCCACTAGAGGAAGGAAGCAGAAAGTACACCGCCTTCGCCGTTCCAGGGAAGGATCTGTACCAATGGAAGGTGATGCCGTTCGGGTTGCACTCAGCATCGGCAACGTTTCAAAGGGCCCTAGACCAGGTCATAGGGCCGGACATGGCTCCACATGCCTTTGCATATCACGACGATATCATCGTGATCGGACGCACCAAGGAAGAACACATGGCGAACCTAAGAGAGGTGTTCAGAAGGTTGAAAGCAGAAAACCTGTGCGTAAACACGGAAAAATGTCATTTTTTCAGGCAGGAACTGCTATACTTGGGACACCGAATAACGAGCCAAGGGATCGGCATGGATCCGGGGAAGGTCGCTGCAATTACAGAGCTACAGCACGATAAAGAGACGATAAAATCACGGCTAGCGGAGGATCCAGTGCTGGCGTGCCCAGATTTCGAAAAAAAATTCGTGCTTCAAACGGACGCCAGCGACTACGGCGTCGGGGCGTTCCTGACCTAGGACACCGAGAAGGCGCGAACGAGTGATCGCATACGCCAGTCGAACGTTGATTGGGGCTGAGACTCAGCGACGGGGAAGGAGTGCCTAGCCATAGTGTGGGCGATCAGGCAAATGAGGCCCTACCTGGAGGGGTATCAGTTCGACGTAATCACGGACCATATGGAACTGAAGTGGCTCAACAACATCGAGAGTCCGCTTGGAAGGATAGCGAGGTGGGTGTTCGAGCTGCAGCAGTATGACTACGTCATCAGCTACCGGAAGGGTAAGCTGAATGTGGTCGCCGGCGCGCTATCTCGCAAGCCAGTGTTGGAAAAGTTAAGAAGAAACGTGGAGCTGGAAGTCAAAGAGTGCGAGTGGATAAGCGCATCAAAGAAAAAGATGAAGGCAAGCCCGCAAAAATTCCCGGATTACGTCGAAGAGGGCGGCTTGATGTACCACCACGTCCCGCATAGAGCTGGAAGCGAAGAAGTTGCGTCATGGAAGTTGTGCGTGCCCACGGAGACAAGGCAGCAGGTCCTCAAAGAGAACCATGACGCACCAACGGCAGGACACCTGGGCATGAGGAAGACAATAGCCAGAGTGGCCGTCAGGAAATACAATACATACATACATTGTATTACCATTACAATGGTATTGGTAATAATGGACCGGCTTTCAAAGTGGACGGAGACAGTGCAAAAAGCAACAAAAATCAGAGAAAGTATTGTCGCTCGGTATGGAGTACCGAAGATAATGGTAACGAACAACGGCGTACAGTTCACTAGCCGCAGCTTTAAGAAGTTCCTCGGAGTGCGCCACCAGTTCACGGACCACATACGCCGCAGGAAAATCCCACTGAGAGAGTGAATAAAACAGTCAAGACGATGATCGCTCAGTTCGCTGGAAAGGATCAGAAGATGTGGGAGCAGCACTGGCCAGAGCTAATGCTGGCAGTGAACTCGGCAGTACCGGAGTCGATGGGATATTCGCCGTCCTTTATAACACATGGCAGGGAGCCAAGGATGCCGCGAGCCTTGTTCGATGAAAACGCTTTAGGAGGGCGAGGAGGGCGATGGGGAAGAGGATGCGGCAGCGACGGTCACGACGGCGTCTGGTGGAGCCAGCAAAGCAGAAGGCGGCTGCAAAGAAGATGCGGTCAGCGACGCAATGGCCCACAGTGCCACCAGCGCCACGCCCCAGGCCGGAACGCGCGGAGGAGCAGGAGGTGGCGACTAACGGAATGAGGGTGCAGCAGGAGACGACATGGCCTGTGACACCACCAACGTGGGTGTGGCCGGCACCAAAGAGGCCGCCGCTGGGCCGGCAGTTATCATGCCAGGAGAAACGGCCGAAATAGGCCGGTTTTACAGCGGTCGGCGTGTGTAACAATAATAGTGTAATAATAAAAAAAAATTTATAAAAATAAATGAAATAAAAAATAAAAAAAAAGGATATTTATGCCCATCTAAGAGTGGGCGAGAGGAGCGCTCCGTGGCTTTCCGAAGGAGGGGGAAATGGATGGGCATCCACACCAAAGCTAGAGGGAACAAGAGAATATCATTTTTTTTGGGATATTTATCTCGACACCTGGACACCAATGTCCAACGTCTCTGTCGTTTCCCGAAGAAGGGGGGAAGTGTGAGGAGAGTTAGTTTCCCCACACGCTAAGACAAATAGCCGGGGGCAAAAGGAGGGCCGCGGAGGTGCGAAAGCGGAAAATTGAGCGGAAGCAAAAAGAAAAGTTCGTTGTTCGTTACATCTTCTTCGTCCACAAGTTTGAAAAACTAATCTTGTCATTAACACTAAACTATCAGAATACTAGCGAGCTACTTAACAAACTCTCTAGTTTATTAGAGTTGTCATTTATGTCATAGATGGCTTCCGATAAGGATCGTAAAATGATGTTATTTACACAGACTTCGGTAAAGCATCCAAATGCAAACATCTTAAACATAAGATGTTTAAGCGATTAGAAACATTTTTTATTGTATTTCTTTATTTTTGTGCATTTGAAGTATTTCCATGCAAAAAAATTGTATGGACATACGATAATTTCGCGCGCACATTGAAAAGCACTGTAATATACCATAAAATTGAAACTTAATTTTTTTCGGAACTATAGTGTTTTCAGTTATAATATTTCACAGGGTAGTGAGACATTAGGTGCATAACAATTTTGCATTAAAATCTCAATTTCAAACAAAAGCGACTTACGATACTTTCGCGGAAATGTTTATCTTCTTTATCTTTATCTTTCTTGCCCTCTTTAGGTGAAGTATTTTCTCTATGGGATTGCCTTGAAAAATTAACTCCGTTAATGATCTCGGAGTCCTATTAGATTCAAAAGTCAAATTTGTCGACCATATTTCCAAAACAAATTACTAATAAATCGTTTTTCGAACGCCCCTCTGTCGTATGGGCCTTTAAGCTTTATAATAAGCACAGGAATGCTAGCTTATGCACTAATTGATGCACAAGCCATTTCTAAAATTCTGAAAAACCACAAAAATTAAATAAATAAATGGTTAATAAGGCTAAACGTGTCCTTGGTTTTATTAAAAGAAGGTTCAAAAGAATTGAACGATCCCTACATTACTAAAATTTTATTAATTTCTTTGGTCCGTCCGCTACTGGAGTACGATAAGTCTGGAGTCTTCAATATGGAGCCCATCAAGACCGCATAGAATCCGTGCAAAAGAATTTCTTAAAATTTCACACTTATTTGGGATGCAAATCTTCATCTACCCTCTTAGAGTAGCATGCTTTTACTGATAAACTTAGCAACCTTAACTAATCGTAGGCTAATGCGGGGTGCTGTTTTTTTTTTTTAAGCCAGCATTTACTAACAGGTAAACTTAGTCCTCTATTCCTTAGCCGTTGTAGTTCGACACATGCACAACACGACCCCTTTCAGGGTTTTTTGTTCAACCTACAATGGTCTCTACCCTTTCATATCAGTTTCCTTTCCTTCGAATTTAAAAACATATATTTTAAATTTTCTAAGTCATTATTCCAAGTAATATTTCTGACTTTTCTATTTTATTATTCACTTGTCTCCCGAGTGTCCCTTGGTCGTCTGGGCCTCCAAGCATTGTGATAAATGCAGAAATCCTAGCTGGTGGACTAATTGGTGCACGAGCCATTCCCTCAATTTTGAAAGACCAAGTAAAAAAAAAAAACGGTGACTTGGCCGCTCAGCCACGGGCAAGCTTATTCGAAGCAATGTATCTACCGAGCATTCTCTCCTCCCTTTGGCGCACAGTCACTCTTGCTTTGATTATAATACACTCGCAAAATAGCAATGACCACATAATATATAAGTTTGTGATCATTTGTTCCAAACGACCAAGGGAGTAAGTTACGGAGAGCCAACGACCTGCCCCAGGTCCGCTGTATATAAAACGACAGATCTCAATGGACGACACTCCACGCGGGGCTCCCAGGTCTTCCTAACTTTCCTACTCCCAAGTATAAACTAATCTAAACTAATCAAATATAAGCCAGTGTCCGTAAATAATGATTATTGTTATTGTTTTTTATACCCTTGCAGAGGGTATTAAAGTTTTGGACAAAAGTTTGCAACGCAGGAGAAGAAGACATCTCCGACCCTATAAGGTATATATACATACATATAAATATATTCTTGATCAGGATCAACTCCTAGGTTCATATAAGCATGTCCGTCTGTCTGTTTTTACGCAAACTAGTCTCTCAGTTTTAAAACTATCGACTTCAAATTTTTAATAAACCCTTCTTTCCTTTGCACACAGTATATAAGTCGGAACGGCCGATTATATCCTACAGCTGCCATATAACTGATTCATCAGAAATGCTGGTGTTCGGATTTTGTATGAATGCTTTTTTTTGAAAAATAATAAGACTCAATAATAACGCAATAATTGGAAATGACGAAACTTTCGTGTAAAGATTTTTTTTGGTCAGTTAACCCGACTTATGGTCAATCGAACTACCGAACTGAGCGGACGTGCTTTGTCCGAGCTCCGGGAAAACTGCACCATAATACAGCTAATCAAAAAACTGGGGTAACCCTATATAAGCAAAAAGACGCTGAACTACAATTTATTAAAATCAATAGACAAGCTTTTTATAACAGTTGTGATGTGCTAAACCAAAACTAGTGCATTGTTTAAAAAAAAAATTAAGTGACACGCAATGAGCTCATTGAGCAACGATCAAAAGAACGAGCGTAGAAGTTCAGTGAACCAAAGAAACGGCTTCTACTCTTACTTTTCAACCCGCGATACCGACTCCGACTCCCGCTTCATGGAGTTCGCAGTGTAAAACCCCCCTCCAATATCGGAAACAAATTTCGCACCAACAACTAGCAGCGCTGCAATTTCTGCAACAACAGCGAAAACCACTGCAACTCAAAATACCGCGACGTCAACGACTACAGCGAGTACAAAAACAAAAACCTTGGAAAGTGCCAAAGCGGTAACGACCACACAGACTGGAATGGATCGCTACATCCAAGTTAAGCGCAAGCTTAGCCCGCAGAGTAATCCGGCAGGCAACAAAACAAAAATTAACCGTGTCCTGAATATCGATAAAGAACCAGACAGATCCACTACTAACAGATTTGCCCTACTGGCGGAGGTTGAGGAAAACCAACCAGCCCAAGACACCGCAAAAAAAACCCAAGCCCCCTCCAATCTATATTAGGGAGAAAAGCTCGAGTGCCCTGGTCAACAAAATTGCGTCGTTGATCGGGAACGGTGACAACTTTCATGTTGTTCCGCTTATCAAAGGGAACATCCATAAAACAAAGGTGCAAAACAAGACAGAAGAGCACTTCCGAATCGTGTCCAAATATCTGGACACTGTACAGAAAAACTATTACACGTACCAGCTGAAAAGCAGTAAGGGCCTAACAGTGGTAGTAAAGGGAATAGAAACTGATGTTACCGCCGAGGAAATAAAAACCGCCCTTAAAGAAAAGGGCTTCGCCGCCAAGAATGTTATTAACATTCTAAGCCACAACCCCTCTTCAAGGTCGAGCTCGAGCCAGAAAGCAGGTCGCTGAGGAAGAACGAAGTCCAATCAATCTACAACCTGCAATATCTTTTGCATCGGAAAATCACTGTTGAAGAGCCACATAAACGCAACGGTCCAGTGCAATGCACTGTCAAGAGTATGGACACACAAGGTCTTAGGTCCAAGCTCTTGCAGCCCAGTCAGGGAAAAGAAAATGAACAGTAGGTCTATAAGATAGTTTGTAAGGAGCAAATAAATACGAATAAAAAAAAAAAAAAAAAACTCTTCGGGCTGTCTGTGTAGTCTGCGGGGACGCCCACAAATCCGCTTGCTGCACTACAAACAAGGACAGTACCGTGAAGAAATGTGGAAACTGCGGAGGCAGCCATATGGCAAACTATAGAGGATGTATGGTGTATAAGGAGTTAAAGAGTCGCATGCGTCAACCGACCGCAACGCGCAACCAAAATCCACAAAATGCGTACATTGCATCAAAAACTACGCCAGACGTCTTCTTCGCCAAAGCTGCGAGATCCTCATTCGGTCCACTAAACACCACCAACGGCTTCTCCTATGCCGATGCTCTACGATCTGGAAGGGAAATTCCAATTCAGCCTAACTCTCAAAGCGCTCAACAGGCCCCAGAACAGCCACACAGCAAAACGAAAACTATGATGCTTACCCTCCAACAAAGTATGATGGAGCTTATGTCATTCATGAAAACGACCATGCAAACGCTTGTTCAAAACCAGAACATGGTGATACAGCTGCTCGTAGCACAACAGTCTAAATAATCTATGCAGGCGCTACGAATATCAATGTGGAACGCCAATGGTGTCTCACGGCATAAACTAGAATTATCACAATTCTTAACCAAAAACCATATTGACGTTATGCTACTGGTGGAAACGCATCTTACAAGCAAATACAACTTTCATATAAGAGGCTACAATCTACCGCACAGATCATCCAGATGGGAAAGCCCACCGCGGAACTGGAGTTCTAATCAGAGAACGCATTAAACACCACTTTCACATAAGGTTTGAAACAAACTTCGTGCAGGCCACATCGATATAAATTCAGTCAAGCAACGGAATCCTTTCAATCGCTGCCGTTTACTGCCCTCCTCGTTTCGCAATCTCGGAAGGGCAATTTATAGACTTCTACAATTCACTTGGGGATCGATTTATAGCCGCAGGAGACTACAACGCCAAACATACGCACTGGGGATCACGTCACGTGACTCCCAAAAGAAGACAATTGTACAATGCAATTATAAATTTGAAAAATAAACTGGACTACGTTTCCCCTGGAAGTCCCACATACTGGCAAACAGACTCACGAAAGCTGCCAGACCTTATTGATTTTGCAGTGACAAAAAACATACCTCGCAATCTAATAAGTGCCAAAGCAGTCCCGGACTTATCATCAGACCACTCGCCTGTGCTTCTAACGCTTCTTCAAAGCCCAGAAATAACCGAACACCCCTTCAGCCTGACGACGCCAAAAACGAACTGGCTAAAATACAAAAAGTACTTGAGTGCCCACATAGAACTCGCCCCAGAATTTAACATGGAATCGGACATCGACTACACTACGATCGCCCTGGAAGAGGTACTTGTTGCGGCAGCTAAAATCTCTACTCCTCATAGGAAAGAAATAGAGCGGAACAAACACTTCAAATCTAATCAGCAAATCGAACAGCTTGTGCGAGAAAAGAGGCGCACGCGTCGTGATTGGCAAAACAGCAGATCACCAGCTTCAAAACAACGCCTTAAGGAAGCAAGCCGATCACTCGACCAGGCTCTTCACCAACAGGAAGAAAATGCACAGCTGAGGTACATCCAGAATCTCTCGCCAACAAGCACAAAGTACCCCCTGTGGAGGGCCCACCCAAATCTTAGCGCCCCAATTGAAACGACCACCCCGATAAGAAACTCTTCGGGATGCTGGGCTCGCAGCGACGAAGACTGAGCTGAAACATTCGCCACACATCTCCAAAGTGTCTTCCAGCCAAACCCAGCCTCAAATTCATTCCTCCTGCCAGTAATTCAGCCAGAGTCCTCCCCTCAGCCAGCCGCACCTTCATTCCGGCCGAACGAAATCGAAAAAGTCAAAAGAGGGCTAATACCAAAAAAGGCTCCCGGTGGTGACCTATTGACCCCAAAGATGCTGATCGAACTTCCAAAATGCGTTATAGAGGTCGTCTGCAAACTATTTAATGGAATCATTAATCTTGGCTATTTCCCAAAAAAGTGGAAGAAATCCATCATTATAATGATACCGAAGCCAGGAAAAGACCACACAATTCCGTCATCATACAGACCAATAAGCCTTCTGTCTTGTTTGTCTAAATTGTTTGAAAAATGCTTGTTAACTCGCATAATACCACATCTGGAAGCTTGCAATATTATCCCGGCACACCAATTGGCTTTCGAAGAAACCATGGAACCATCGAACAAGTGAACAGATTAACATCCGAAATACGCTCAGCTTTCGAACAGCGAGAATACTGCAGCGCTATTTTCCTCGACGTATCTCAATCTTTCGACCGAGTTTGGCTCATCGGACTCATGCACAAAATTAAAACGTATTTGCCAACATACACCCACAAGCTACTGGAATCATACCTCTACAATAGGGTATTCTCAGTGAGATGCAACGCAGCTACTTCGGGCGACTACACCATCGAAGCTGGAGTTCCACAAGGAAGCGCACTCGGCCCGTGTCTATACGTTTTGTATACTGCGGATATTCCTACGAGCGCACAACTAACAACCTCAACGTTCGCCGACGATACCGCTATCCTTAGTCGCTCCAGATGCCCAACGCAGGCAACAACCCAACTGGCTAATCATCTCACAATAGTGGAAAGGTGGCTGTCCGACTGGCGCATTAAAATAAACGAACAAAAGTGTAAACATATAACGTTTACTCTTAATAGGCAAGCAAACATGCCCTCCGCATTTACTAAACGGTATGCAGATCCCTCAAGCTAACGAAGTAACGTACCTTGGCGTTCACCTTGATAGACGACTTACCTGGCGTAAGCACATCGAATGCAAAAAGATGCACCTAAAACTGAGAGCCAGCAGCCTCCACTGGATCATAAAATCACGATCGCCACTGTGCCTGGACTACAAGTTACTACTTTACAATTCAGTCCTAAAGCCAATCTGGACGTATGGGGGCTCCTGTGGGCTCCCAGCTGTGGGGAGCAGCAACACAGACATCATACAGCGCGCACAACCAAAAATCCTAAGAACTATCACAGGTGCACCTTGGTATGTTCGCAACGAAAACATCCACCGGGATCTGGGCATCCTCGCAGTGAAAGACGAAATCCAGAAGCAAAAAGAGTCATACAAACAAAAACTGTCTTCGCACCCAAATTTTCTTGCTCGGGGATTGACTCGGGTTTCTAGCGTATCCCGCCTTAGACCCAACGACCTCCCAACCCAACAATCGATTTTTAGGGCCGTCTAACTCCGTATTAGTCAATATGACTGTTAGTTAAGTTAAAAATATAAGATTTGATACACCTCTTGTTAGTCTCACAAAGAGAAAATTCAAGAAATAAAAGCAACGTTCAAAACAAAAAAAAAAAACTCGACCTACCAAATTTCATAACGATCGGCTGACTATATCTGATATAACAGATACAGCCTTATAACAGAACAATTGGAAATGGTATTTGGTAAACTTAACAACTCTGGTATTTTTGAAAATAGAAGCTTGGGACTTTTTTTTAGATTTGGTATTGTAATAAATTTGTTTTATTATGATATTCTCATATTGATCGGCCAACTATATCAGGTGATTGCGATGTATATACGGTTTTAACTGCAAGGGTAGATCAACTTCGGTTACGCCCAAAGTTACCTTTTCTTTCTTGTTTTTAATTTTTTTATTCTAATACAATGCTTTCTAATAAACAAGAAAGCAAAGCTAACTTCGGGCAGAGCCGAAGTCGATGTACCCTTGCAGCTAAAACCGGGTATATAGCACTAAAATCGAATATAATTGGCCGATCCTTATGAGAATATCATAATAAAATCAATTAATTACAAAAAGATATCTAAACAAGTAGCGTGCGACCTCTGGCATTATTTGAACCCATTCCGCTGCCCAGACTTTGAAGTCCAGGATGTAGTTTCGGCTCTTTACTTTCTTGAACGGCTCGCTTATCAGAGCTGCATCTAAAAGTTACCCAACCCATGAAACCAGGCCTCTTATGGCATTTATAAAGAATTTTCCAAATTCAATATTCGCCTTTGTCATTGCCTATGCCTTTGGCTTTGAGGTCCGCTCTTGGATCCCCAAACGAAATAAACAAATCAAACTTAAAGTAAACATCAGCTTTCGTTCAAAGCTCAATTAATTGCGCCTTCCCCAGCAATGGCGCCTTCCCTATTCCAAGCCCCAAATAAACTGCCTTGGTCAGCATAATGGAATTTCACAATAGGATGCGACACATACATCATGAGCTTATATTTTAAACAAATAGAAACTCTTTGAAGTTCGAGAAAAGCTATTGGCCGATGTGCTTTCGATCAGATTTAAGATTTGGCAGTGAGTCATATTTTGACCCGAGCCGAGATCGGTGACGGAAATACAAGTTATGATTAATCTTGTCACCATAATTAAAATAATAAATAATAAATTTCAATAAAATAATATTGAAATATAAATATATATCTTGTTTCAAAAAGTTTTCGGAAGAAAATTAACTGGCGCCCAACGTGGGGCGGTGGCATAAAAAGTTCGTTAAAAAATTAATGAAAATAAGTTAATTAAAACAAAACGCAACTCGCGCCGCTAAAAGCCCAAACTATTTTGAGTGGAAAAAATTTAAAAAAAATCACCATCACCAATCGACGATACATTGTAAAAGTGATCGCAAAATTTAAATGGAAATCAAATTATGTAATAATCCATTCAAATACCCGGAAATTAATTATAAAAGGTGGACCGAAAGAATTTTTACTTTTACACAAGATTATAAAATAAAAACCAAACAAATTTAAAGTGAAAATCAGAACATTAAATATAATATAAACTATATCTTCATCTACTCTCTTACAGTAGCAGACTTTTACTGATAATCTTAGCAACCTTAACTAATCGTAGGATAATGCTGGGTGTTGTTCGATCTTGAAAACTTTCAAAACCAAGTAGCACAAGTACGGCGCTCTTTTAAAGGAGGTAGGTTTAATAGTTTTAACCGGCAATGATATGACGGGAGGCAAGTGGCAGTGTCCCAGTTTAAGCTTCTTAATGCAAATAACAGAAAGTGCTTTTGGACAGATTCAATCCCCCTTTGGTGAAAAAAGTATTGCGGACTCCAAACGCTACAACAGTATTCCAAGATAAGACGAACCAACGATACAAAATTGAGTTTTAGTTGTGAAAGGATCATCAAATTCTTTAGACCAACGTTTGATAAAAACTAGCACACCTCTGGCTTTATTAACTGTTAGTGATAAGTGTTCGTTGAACGACAACTTATTGTCAAAAAGGACTCCAAGATTGTTAATTAGGGAAACTTGATCTAAAACGTTATTCCCAAGAGAGTACGAAACGATGTGAGGCACACTGCGATTGAACGTCATAACCTTACACTTTGAGAAGTTAAGTAAAAGGAGATTCTTTGAACACCACAAGAAGACTACGTTGAGGTATAATTGCAGGTGTCTATGAAGAAAATGGTTTGAAAAAGAATAACATAACTTGACATCATCAGCATAAATAAATGTAGTAGCATAGTTTACAACACTAGGTAAATCGTTAACAAAAAGAACAAACAGAAGAGGTCCTAAGTGACTACCTTGTGGGTCACCAGATTAAAAGTTTATAATCTGGGATGTAATATTTTTAAACAAAACTCGCTGCATGCGGTTCGATAGATAGGAGGTCAACCACTGTACGATTTGTAGAGAAAACCCCATAAGATACAGCTTATGAAGGAGAAGATGATGGTTCACAGAATCGAATGCTTTGCTAAAGTCATTGTATACCACATCAGTTTGCATGCGGTTCAGAAACCTCTGTAAATGATCGAAGTGAATTTAGCTTGACAAAACCATGCTGTGAACTGGAAATAATGCTTCTGTAAAAATGTTGCAGTTGGGAAGTAACCAGTTTCTCTAGCAGTTTGGGAATCGCAGATAGCTGTAAGTGCTTTCGAGCCTTTTTTATGAAGCGGAATAATAAATGATTCATTCCATCGCTTGGGAAGACATGCAAGCTCCAAGGATAAATTTAATAAAAAAACAAGAGAATAGCAAAGGACATCTGAACAACGCCTTAGAACACAGCTAGGGACATTATCAGGACCAGTAGAGGACCATATATCTATTTTTGAGAGAGCATTGAACACATCCTGAAGTCGACATTTTGACAAATAAATGTTTTTTTGTGTGGTAATTTATAGGGATAAGAAGAATTGAGGTTATATGAATCGGACGAATAAGTTGTTTGAAAAAATGACGCAAAGGGATTAGCAATACCTACCTCAGAAGAATGTGAGATATTTATATATGATAGGGAAGGAGGGAAAAGATTAGATTTACGTTTCATATTGACAAAAGAATAGAAGGAGCTCGGATCATTCCGAAAGTTTACCTTACAATTCATAATGTAACTCTTATTCAGTTGATTGTTGAGAATAATAAACTGATTGCGAATATACAGAAAGTTTGACTGATGAAACAATGATCCTGACTTAAGAAAGTTTTTTTAAGCTCTAAATTTCCTGTTCTTAAGGCGAGAAAGGTGTTTATTAAACCAAGGAACAAATTTATTTAACGCATCATGAATTATTTCGTAAAACGAATCCGTAGCTGCTTCAATTGCGTTTATAGATGACAGAAAATTCCAATCAATTTCCAATAACGAGCCAGTTAAAATTTTCACCGCAATGAACTCTATTCCGAACTCATTCGTGAATGGAATAAGTTCAGCAGGATACGCGTTATTAACAGCAAGGAGAACACCACCTGCAAAAGATGGACGATCCAATCTAAACACAGTGAACTTAGGAACAAATATTTCATAATCAGAGACAGAGGAATTAAGCCAAGTTTCAGTAAGCGCGATAGCATTGCAATCAAAAGAAGCACTTTTTGTAAAAAATTGGCTCGATTTACCCAGATTACTTCGAACGTTTTGACAGCAACAGAAAAATACTTGATTATTCAGTTTTTTGAACCAGTTTCTGCAGGGCTAGGATTCTGAGCGTCTTTTGCTAGGAATTCATGAATGATACTGTGCTCAGGCCAGGTTACAGGATCAAGTACTATTTCGAGGTAGGAATCGGGTAGGATTATTTTAAAAGAAGATATTGAACCCTTATGTTTAAAGTTAAACTTAAAAACAGTTATTTCATTAGGAGCTACCTTAAGATGGTTTAACAGGTGACTCCTGACATCATCAACAGTAGCGTCCGGCATAAGGCGAGAAACAAATATGGCCTTACGGGGAGCAAGTGCCCTCCGCGTAAGTCCAGAAGATCCAACCTCAGGCGCCACAACAGTCAGAGGCCTTGGAGACAGCACAGCAGGAGCAGAATGTAGGTTGTCCAACGATGGAGGCTCCAAGATGATTGGAGGCTCAAGGTTTTTACTCCCTGCTGGAAGGCTAATCATGTCTCTTGGTACAAGAAGAGCTTCAGTAGGTAGACAAGTAGGCGACGGTAAAGTATTTGGTGTTGAAAATGTTTCGACTTGTACAGCAAGGGATGTAGGGGTACCCAATAAATTGGCAGTCAGCAGGTTGGTGTTCGGAATTTTTCTTCTTGGAGATTCGCTTAACCACTTTAGACCAAGGAATTGGGTTTCAAGTGCAAGGAATTGCTCATTAAGGGCCGAGAATTGCTTTCAAACATCAAGGAAACCATTTATAGCCTGTTTCATTAAAGTCCGCATCTCTGACTTGATTTCTCTGCAAGCGATGCAACCCCACGTCAGGCCAATCTTCTTTTTGATAAAATCACTTCTCCGTCCATTGTGTCCACCTCCAGCACATGTAATATGAGAGCAGTTGTTGCAAAGCCAGCAAGACAGGTATGAGTCACCCGTGATGGATCCACCAAATTCACATTTTTTTGCTGTGCAAATAAGACTCATTGTTGACGGATTGCAGACCATTGTAGTAGCGTGTAAAGAATTTAGGCTCCCTGAAGCACTCTGTAGCCGAGAGTGGACGATCAGATTGGATGTAAGAGACGACGTTACAAAAGATGTGCAACGAAGGCTTGGCGTCGTGAAGAACAACAAACTCCACAGTAACTATGATGTAACAGGTTACGACCAGAGAGTACAGCTCGGAGAGACTTATGTTGGAGAATATAGTTAAAGCGCAACAGAGATAACTTCAAACGATTGGATGTATAAATAGGAAATAAAAAGTTCAATGAACTTATTAAGTCGAATTTATTTTTAGACATTAATCTTTGTATTTCCACTTGTCGCGAAGGGATAAAGCTTGAATTCAAGATAGAAGATAAATGCAAACTGGCAAGAGCGATCGAAAAATCACGTCCGGGTACGGCAAGTGAATATACAGAAAAAATTTATTACAAATAGATCAAATTGCAAGTTTGTGTATTTTTATCGTTCTTGCCCGTACTTGCCCGTACGAAAAGTTAACTCATGTTAATGATCTCGGCGTCCTGTTAGACTCTAAACTTAAATTGGCCAACCATATTTCCTCAATGGTTAATAAGGCTAAAGGTGTCCTTGATTTTATTTAAAAATGGTTATAGAAATTTAACGACCCCTATATTTCTAAAAGTTTATTAATTTTTTATACTGGAGTACTGGTCGATACTGGAGTACGGTTCATGTGTCTGGAGGCCCCGATATGGAGTACATTAAGACCGCGAAGAATTTGTACAAAAGAATTTCTTAACATTTTCACTTAAGACCTCTTAACTTGAATGCAAATCTTCATCATCCTTCGTATCATAGCAGTGCACTGCATAGCAGTGACACTGCAGTGTCTTACTAATAAACTGACCCCCCTTAACAAATCGTAGAACAAGGCTGGGTGTCGTTTTTCTATACAACCTTATTAATGGTGATGTAAACAGCCGGCATTTACTAACATCTTACATTTTAACGATCCTAATAGATTTTTTTTTTTTTTTTAACGTTGCTTTTATTTCTTGAATCTTCTCTTTGCGAGACTAACAAGAGGTGTATCAAATCTTATATTTTTAACTTAACTAACAGTCATATTGACTGATACGGAGTTAGACGGCCCTAAAAATCGATTGTTGGGTTGGGAGGTCGTTGCGTCTAAGGCGGGATACGCTAGAAACCCGAGTCAATCCCCGAGCGAGAAAATTTGGGTGCGAAGACAGTTTTTCTTTGTATGACTCTTTTTGCTTCTGGATTTCGTCTTTCACTGCGAGGATGCCCAGATCCCGGTGGATGTTTTCGTTGCGAACATACCAAGGTGCCCCTGTGATAGTTCTTAGGATTTTTGATTGTGCGCGCTGTATGATGTCTATGTTGCTGCTGCTCGCGTTCCCCCACAGCTGGGAGCCATACGTCCAGATTGGCTTTAGGACTGAATTGTACAGTAGTAACTTGTAGTCCAGGCACAGGGGCGATCGTGAGTTTATGATCCAGTGGAGGCTGCTGGCTTTCAGTTTTAGATGCATCTTTTTGCATTCGATGTGCTTACGCCAGGTAAGTCGTCTATCAAGGTGAACGCCAAGGTACGTTACGTCGTTAGCTTGAGGGATCTGCATACCGTTTAGTAAAAGCGGAGGGCATGTTTGTCTATTAAGGGTAAACGTAATATGTTTACACTTTTGTTCGTTTATTTTAATGCGCCAGTCGGACAGCCACCTTTTCGCTATTGTGAGATGATTAGCCAGTTGGGTTGTTGCCTGCGTTGGGCATCTGGAGCGACTAAGTCGCCAGTCGGACAGCCACCTTTCCACTATTGTGAGATGATTAGCCAGTTGGGTTGTTGCCTGCGTTGGGCATCTGGAGCGACTAAGAATAGCGGTATCATCGGCGAACGTTGACGTTGTTAGTTGTGCGCTCGTAGGAATATCCGCAGTATACAAAACATATAGACACGGCCCGAGTGCGCTTCCCTGTGGAACTCCAGCTTCGATGGTGTAGTCGCCCGAAGTAGCTGCGTTGCATCTCACTGAGAATACCCTATTGAAGAGGTATGATTCCAGTAGCTTGTGGGTGTATGTTGGCAAATACGTTTTAATTTTGTGCATGAGTCCGATGAGCCAAACTCGATCGAAAGCTTGAGATACGTCGAAGGCTGAGCGTATTTCGGATGTTAATCTGTTCACTTGTTCGATGGTTCCATGGTTTCTTCGAAAGCCAAATTGGTGTGCCGGGATGATATTGCAAGCTTCCAGATGTGGTATTATGCGAGTTAACAAGCATTTTTCAAACAGTTTAGACAAACAAGATAGAAGGCTTATTTGTCTGTATGATGACGGAATTGTGTGGTCTTTTCCAGGCTTCGGTATCATTATAATAATGGATTTCTTCCACATTTTTGGGAAATAGCCAAGATTAATGATTCCATTAAATAGTTTGCAGACGACCTCTATAACGCATTTTGGAAGTTCGATCAGCATCTTTGGGGTCAATAGGTCACCACCGGGAGCCTTTTTTGGTATTAGCCCTCTTATGACTTTTTCGATTTCGTTCGGCCGGAATGAAGGTGCGGCTGGCTGAGGGGAGGACTCTGGCTGAATTACTGGCAGGAGGAATGAATTTGAGGCTGGGTTTGGCTGGAAGACACTTTGGAGATGTGTGGCGAATGTTTCAGCTCAGTCTTCGTCGCTGCGAGCCCAGCATCCCGAAGAGTTTCTTATCGGGGTGGTCGTTTCAATTGGGGCACTAAGATTTGGGTGGGCCCTCCACAGGGGGTACTTTGTGCTTGTTGGCGAGAGATTCTGGATGTACCTCAGCTGTGCATTTTCTTCCTGTTGGTGAAGAGCCTGGTCGAGTGATCGGGTTGCTTCCTTAACCCTTTACATGGTGGTGATGCAGATCTGCATCATACCGTTTAAATTTAATTATTTATCAAACTGCGTTACAAAACTGTATAAAAACTTTTTGATGCAGTTCAGAAACTTTCGTTTTTTATATAAAAAGTGTTGATCACTCAGAATTCTGTTCAATACTCAACAGGTGATTACTTTTCCAACCAATTTGGTGAATGTGGTAATCTGAATTGGTTGTGCAGTTTCTGATCCAAAATATAAAAAATCAAAAAAAATTGTATAGTTGATTCAATTAATGTTTAAAAATAGTTAAATATTATATTTAGTTGTATATTATTGAGTTTTTGTGTTTATTGCATTATTATACAATTAAATCATTAATTTCGCTTAGTTTAAAAAATTATATTTTTTTTGCTTTTTGTAAAAAAATTAAGAAAAACCAACCTTAAAAAAAAAAAATAAAAGAAGTGTATTTTTTATTTTTACTCATCTATCGAACAAAAAAAAATCAAGAAAATCGGAGTTATTGCCATGTAAAGGGTTAAGGCGTTGTTTTGAAGCTGGTGATCTGCTGTTTTGCCAATCACGACGCGTGCGCCTCTTTTCTCGCACGAGCTGTTCGATTTGCTGATTAGATTTGAAGTGTTTGTTTCGGTCTACTTCTTTCCTATGAGGAGTAGAGATTTTTGCTGCCAAAAACGGCGAAATAGTTACTAATAGATGGACTAGAATTTGTAGTCCTCAATTTTGTAGCCATTTTAGTGCGACATATGAACAACACGACTTTTCAAATTCCAAAGATGGAGTTTCAAGGGATCGGACCCATGGAGAGACGAGATAAACAGCATGTCCGATCCCCTGCAGCCTAACAAATACATAAGTGGTGCGCTTATCGCACTTTAGAAAGGGTCGCATAGCATGTCAGCGTGCAGTGCGTTGATAAGTAGTTTTCAATAGATTTAGGATTTTCATGTAATTGGAGTAACACCTAAGTTATTGGGGTTTCTCTTACGAACCTCTTAAGGTCTTATTTTCGAACTACCATGGTGTCTATCCTATTATCTATCCTTGAAACTTAAAAACATATATTTTAAATTTTCTAAGCAATTCTTTCTCGTTATCTTTCTTATTTTTCTATTTACTTAATAACTTGATTCACGCGATTTGAGCCGTACGGCAACGGCTGTGCTCCCCCGGTAAAGACACTTTAACCTTTATTTCGCTTACAATGAGAAAATTTTCAATGACAACTTTTCATATTAATTCAGAATTTTATACGCTTCAAAAAATTTGTATAAATACAAACATAAAAGGAAAAAAGTCCAGCAAGTGGTACCCAAAAATTATTCAACCTTACATTCCAGAGTCACATAGCATTGGCCTCACGCAAAACAAAGTTACTGGACAAAAATATTTCCAATATATTTAAAAAATGAAAAAAGCAGCCCCCATTGTTTGAAATCGAGCATGAGCCAGAGAGATAATAATTGTCGAACAACGAAGTACATCTTATATATTAGCGAACAAGCGAACTTCACAGAGGAATGGTCTAATTCAACGCATAAGTTGTCAAGAGTATGGGCGACGAATGTTTGCGTTGCTTGCGTAGACTGAAACAATACCATTATTGCCCTGCTAACAAAAGAAAAACCACTCTGCAAGAAGCTCAAAAGCCGAATGCAGTGTGTCCCAGAAGCACTTGAACTGATTTCGCGAAAGAAGTATCAGACAATTGCCTATTTATACTAATAATTGGGACGGCGAACTTTTCTCAGTTGCAGCCCTTGTTGTAGCTCATATCTCTGGCAGCTGCGCAATTGTCGACTCATCAAGCTTAAGCGGATTACTAACAGCGGACTTTTTACGCTTTTAAGACTCATTTAGCAGCTGAAAACCGCTAAACTGAGAGTTAAGTGCACAGAGATGGTCATTGATTTTGCGAAAAACAATGATCAACTCTTTAAATCGGCTCTTCGTCTGGCTCATGATCGATCTCATTTTGTCCTGGACAGCTCAACTGTCGCAACAATAATGGAGACCAGACCTACGGGTTATGGCATCCGAAACTAAGGCAGTGAGCCCGGCACATTTGGCGTGTATAACGATTTTATGTAGCCAAAAGTAGATGGTAGGCTTGGATGAGGAAATTGTCTTATTACAAGACTTCATTGAGCAGTTTGAATTCTATTATAATTAAAGATATATAAATGTTTCAAAAACAATGTACAAGTTGTCAATAAAGAAGAGTAAACAGTAAAGGGGCCAAGATGGACGAAGAAGACGTAAAGGTTCTACCACGGAAGTTTCACACCCGCTGTTTTTCAAACCTTGAACCAGTATGAATTCCATTACCTTACTAAAAATTCGCCCTCCGAATCTCGATTTTCGAGATCTCCGACCCCATAATGTATATATTTTCTAGATCAGGATCAACTCCTGAGTTTATATAAGCATGTTCGTCTGTCAATCTGTCTGTTTTTCGCGAACCAGTCTCGACTTGCTGAAACTTGTTTTATCGATACAAAGCTATCGACATGACATTTTGCACACACCCTTCTTTCCTTTGCACGCAATATGAAAGTCGGAACGACAAGGATCGGCCGACTACATGCTTGTGATTTAACTTTCATGTTTTTGAAGATAAAAGGTAAACTTTCTTAGACTCTATTTTCTATATCCTATAGCTGCCACAAAACTGAACGATCGGGCGAGGGATTTAGTAAATATACCAACTTTGATATTTTTGTAGATAGAACTTGGGACTTTTTAGCCAACTATAACCGATATTTGCGGTATATATCCTCTTAACTGCAAGCGCAGAGAGATTAATTAAGAGAGAAGAGATTAATTAACGTTAGAAGGAAGTTGGTGAACACCGGTTTTAAAAAAAAATTCAAATTAAAACGCAGTGCGCAAAAAAGAAAGACGAACGCTCGCCGAAAAAGAAGTAAAGAAGTCTGGTATACATTTTTTATAAAAATTGTTTGGCATTTTGGCATTTTGTTTGGTAATTTTTGGTCGCGACAGAAGGCGTGGCAAAAATTTGATATGAACTTGACCTGCGCTTCTATCATAGGGCTCTACATGCAACATCTTATAGCTCTATACGAGCAGACGGTCATGGCAGAATCGACTTGGGTGTTGATGGTGATTAAGATACTCATATCGTGTATGTACTTTACGGGGTCGGAGACGATTTTTTCTCTATAATACATTCGTCTAGAATGCGATGTACCCCTTGGGTATACCCTACGAATTCCGAGTATACAAATTTTAAGGTTATGGAATTTGTTTTTGAAGTCCCACTACAGAAAAATTTCCTTAAACGAAAATGTAAAGTTTCGCCTATTTCTAGGGGAAAATATGGCAGATGTTCGAAATTAAATATGAAATAAAAGAAAGAAAAGCTAACTTTAAGACTTTGAGCAAAGTCCAAATTGATTTACCCTTGAAGTTCAATGGAATGGTATATGATTTGATGTGCATATACATGTATATACAGCATACACATCGCAAATATCGGATGTAGTTTAGCGATCCTTTAGGGAATGTGAATTTGGAATAAATTTGCAGAATTTATAATCGTTGAGTCATATGGAAGCTATAGGATATAGTCGGCTGATTCTTCTGAACTTTAGTGGAAAGTCCCAAACTTAAAATTTAAACAAGAAAGCAAAGCTAACTTCGGGCGGAGCCGAAGTTTATATACCCTTGCAGCTAAAACCGGATATATATCGCAAACATCGGATATAGTTGGCCGATCCTTATGATTACATCATAATAAAACTAATTAACTAAAATAAAAAATCTAAAAAAAAGTCCCAAACTTCTATCTTCAAAAATACGAAAGTTGATATTTCTACCAAATACTATTTCCGATCGTTCAGTTATATGGCAGCTATAGGATATAGTCGGCCGATCCTAATGAAATTTGGTAGGTTGGATCAACTGGCCAAAAATAGAATCTGTATTAAGTTTTAGCTTTTTATCTTCAAAAGCACGAAAGTTGGGTCATTTCCGATCGTTCAGTTATATGGCAGCTATAAGATATAGTTGGCCGATCCTTATGAAATGCCAATGTGTTGCCAAAAACAGCTCTCGTGTCAAATTTGAACTCTCTAACTCTAAAAACACCAAAGATATACCAGTTCCGATCAATCAGTTATATGGCAGCTATAGGATATAGTCGGCCGATCCGGGCCGTTCCGACTTATATACTGCGTGCAAAGGAAAGAAGGGTGTGTGCAAAGTTTCAAGACGATAGCTTCAAAACTGAGAGACTAGTTCGCGTAGAAACGGACAGACAGACAGACAGACAGACGGACAGACGGACATGCTCATATCAACTCAGGAGGTGATCCTGATCAAGAATATATATACTTTATAGGGTCGGAGATGTCTCCTTCACTGCGTTGCACACTTTTGGACAAAATTATAATACCCTCTGCAAGGGTATAAAAACTACTAAAGTTATGGCATTTTTGATAAATCAGTTATATGGCTATAACTGGCTTCCTTATTGGCAAAAAACTCTGAAAGACGATTTTCAGGCATAGCGATATATCTCTGCAGGTAAATGTTTCTGGCCGATATGTCGCTGTTTTTGTGGCGGAGATGTATCTTTTTATGGCGACATGGCGGCTATGTGATGATATGTCGCTACCATCGCGACCATAAATACATAAAGAATACAATAAATTGAAATAAATATAGATATATATATAATAATTAAATATATGTATATTTTCATAACCCTTTTTAATCTTCTGAAAATTTAAAGTAAATTGTTGAAAAATTGAGAAAAAGATATAATTTATATTTTAAAAAATACTTTACTGGAGTCGGCAGTACACGGGTGACGCCCACAATATTAAAGATTTTCAGTGTGCGTTTGATCTGAACGAGTGATATACCAAATTAAATGTCTTGTTTTTCTTATTTGTACATTTGTAAAAACATTTGTAAAAAGTTTTTCAGTTTGGGAGAAATTTGCGAAAACTGGATTGGTGGCAGGGTGACTATTGGAGTCTCCAAACAATATATTTTTCTTTAGCAATATTCTTATTTTGAATATCGATCAAGAAATTCTGGTTGAGATTTTTTTTTCAGGAGAATTGAGAAATCTATTGACATGAGTTTTTTTATACCCTTGCAGAGGGTATTATAATTTTGTCCAAAAGTGTGCAACGCAGTGAAGGAGACATCTCCGACCCTATAAAGTATATATATTCTTGATCAGGATCACCTCCTGAGTTGATATGAGCATGTCCGTCTGTCCGTCTGTCCGTCTGTCCGTCTGTCTGTCCGTCTGTCTGTCCGTCTGTCTGTCCGTCTGTCTGTCTGTTTCTACGCGAACTAGTCTCTCAGTTTTGAAGCTATCGTCTTGAAACTTTGCACACACCCTTCTTTCTTTTGCACGCAGTATATAAGTCGGAACGGCCCGGATCGGCCGACTATATCCTATAGCTGCCATATAACGGATTGATCGGAAATGGTATAACTTTGGTGTTTTTAGAGTTAGAGAGTTCAAATTTTACAGGAAAGCTATTTTTGGCAAAACATTACGACATGCCAAATTTCATAAGGATCGGCCGACTATATCTTATAGCTGCCATATAACTGAACGATCGAAAATGACCCAACTTTCGTGTTTTTGAAGATAGAAAGCTGAAACTTAATACAGATTATATTTTTGGCCAGTTGATCCATCCTACCGAATTTCAATAGGATCGGCCGACTATATCCTATAGCTGCCATATAACTGAACGATCGGAAATGACCCAACTTTCGTGTTTTTGAAGATAGAAGTTTGGGACATTTTTTTTATTATACCCTTGCAGAGGGTATTATAATTTTGTCCAAAAGTGTGCAACGCAGTGAAGGAGACATCTCCGACCCTATAAAGTATATATATTCTTGATCAGGATCACCTCCTGAGTTGATATGAGCATGTCCGTCTGTCCGTCTGTCCGTCTGTCCGTCTGTCTGTCCGTCTGTCTGTCCGTCTGTCTGTCCGTCTGTCTGTCTGTTTCTACGCGAACTAGTCTCTCAGTTTTGAAGCTATCGTCTTGAAACTTTGCACACACCCTTCTTTCCTTTGCACGCAGTATATAAGTCGGAACGGCCCGGATCGGCCGACTATATCCTATAGCTGCCATATAACGGATTGATCGGAAATGGTATAACTTTGGTGTTTTTAGAGTTAGAGAGTTCAAATTTTACAGGAAAGCTATTTTTGGCAAAACATTACGACATGCCAAATTTCATAAGGATCGGCCGACTATATCTTATAGCTGCCATATAACTGAACGATCGAAAATGACCCAACTTTCGTGTTTTTGAAGATAGAAAGCTGAAACTTAATACAGATTATATTTTTGGCCAGTTGATCCATCCTACCGAATTTCAATAGGATCGGCCGACTATATCCTATAGCTGCCATATAACTGAACGATCGGAAATGACCCAACTTTCGTGTTTTTGAAGATAGAAGTTTGGGATCGGCCGACTATATCCTATAGCTGCCATATAACTGAACGATCGGAAATGACCCAACTTTCGTGTTTTTGAAGATAGAAGTTTGGGACATTTTTTTTAGATTTTTTATTTTAGTTAATTGGTTTTATTATGATGTAATCATAAGGATCGGCCAACTATATCCGATGTTTGCGATATATATCCGGTTTTAGCTGCAAGGGTATATCAACTTCGGCTCCGCCCGAAGTTAGCTTTCCTTTCTTGTTAGATTTTTTATTTTAGTTAATTGGTTTTATTATGATGTAATCATAAGGATCGGCCAACTATATCCGATGTTTGCGATATATATCCGGTTTTAGCTGCAAGGGTATATCAACTTCGGCTCCGCCCGAAGTTAGCTTTCCTTTCTTGTTTTAACCTTATTTTCAAAAAATTTTTTTTTTTTTAATTTTTTTAAAATTTTTCCAACTATTTGAGTTATTGTAATTTGGAGATGACGCAACTTTGATCCGGCAACTAAAATATAAAATACGAAGGAAAATATAGTAAATAAGTACTAAATTTTTTTGTTGCTTGTCAAAAAAAATGTTCAGAGTCAAATAATTTAAGCGAACGAATTGCTGGAAGCGAAATTTCTATGGTAAGTTCTTTTATTAACGTATTTAAAGTAAAAAAAAATGTCCCTATATGGGCTGCGATCTTGATATTTCGTTCTTCTATAATAAACGAGTGCCAAAACAATAAGGTATATACATACATAAGTATGAACGTATGTATACATATTCAGTCTTGTACTTTTATGACTGGAGTCAATGCCCGAGCGAGGAAATTTGGGTGCGAAAACCGTTTTTCTTTCCTTGTAGGACACTTTTTGCTTCTGGATTTCGTCTTTCATTGCGAGGATGCCCAGATCCCGGTGGATGTTTTCCCTTCCCTTCCGAGTGCGCTTTCTTGTCAAACTCCAGCTTTGATGATGTAGTCGCCCGAAGTAAGACAGCTACTTGAGCTACTAAGGCAGCATCTCACTGAGAATACCCTATTGTAGAGGTATGATTCCAGTAGCTTGGGGGGTATGTTGGCGAATAGGTTTTAATTATGTGCATGAGTCCATTAAGCGAGACTCGTTCGAAAGCTTGAGATACTTCGACTCTTCAAATCCTCATTAGTTTACCATATGGTTGCCTCCGCAGTTTCCACATTTCTTCTCGGCACTTCACGTCCTTGTATGCAGTACAGTAAGCGAAGATGTGGGCTTCACTTTTAGAGTGACATAGGAAGAATTTTTTAAAGAATTTTTTATCTGGTCGAATATAACGCAAAACCGTTTTTTTTATTATTTGTAAAACCCTAAAAATTTTGTACCGATACCAGGTTCGAGCCAAACTGTAAGACCACTTCTTTTTATACCCTTGCAGAGGGTACTACAATTTGGTCAAAAGTGTGCAACGCAGTGAAAGAGACATCTCCGACCCTATAAAGTATATATATTCTTGATCGTGATCCTGATCCTCAGTTGATATAAGCATGTCCGTCTCTCCGTCTGTCAATCATATAACTGATTGATCGGCAATGCTATTACTTTGGTGTTTTTAGAGTTAGAGAGTACGGGTTATGTACGAATGCGACTTTTGGGACACTAAGAGGACGTACAGAATTTAATGAGGACCGGCCGACTATATTTTATAGATGCCATATAACTGAATAAACGGAAATGACCCAACTTTCTTGTTGTTGAAGGCACTTCGTATAGATTCTATTTTTGGTCAGTTGATCCAACCTACCAAATTTCATAAGGATCCGCCGACTATATCCTATAGCTGCCATATAACTGAACGATCGGAAATTACGCACCTTTCGTGATAGATAAATAGAGAGCAAGATAAATAGAAGCAAAGGAATATTATATAGAATAGAAGATACAGACAGCGCCACAATAAAAGCCGCACTTAAAAAAATTTGGAAATTGTGCAATCATTATGCTGGGGTTCCCCTATAGGGAAACATGTAGAAGCTTGTCACTTTTTAAAAAAATATGTTAAAAAATTAATTTTTTAATGAAAATCTCATAAGGATCGGACAACTACAGTAGCTGACAATTAAATCGGGAAAGGCAGAAAATAAAACCATGGAGTAAATTTGTAAAATTTATGGAGTAAATCGATAAAATTAATATAATTGTTAATTAAAAACGTGTTTTTCTAAATTTATTTTTAAATAAATTTAATTTTTTTTTATTTTGAAAATATAAAAAACTATTCAATGAAATTAACGAAAATTTAGGCAAAGAAAAGGACATTTTTTTTTTAACCATTTAAAAAAATGAAAATCATTTTTTGTTCTTCGAATTTAGTTGGCTCTTTTCGGCCATTATTGTTGATGGCATAGAATCAACCAAATGTTCGATAGTTTCCTTAGTTAGGGGTTTATAACAGACACTATCCATTGCCAAATTAAATTCTATTAATTCTTTCGGTTTCTTTTTATGTATTTTATCTTTCAAAATATGCCAAAGATTTTGAATAGGAATGAAATCAGGTCTATCTTCCGGCCAGTTTAATTTTGATTCCGGCCGTACCTCATACCATTGTAACCAAAAAGGTTTATTTTTGTTTTGTTATAAAAAATGATGTTCCGCCACTCTTGTACAGTCTAAGATTCGTGCATTTTGAGTCTAGCCTTTCTGGAGAATTTTTCGGTCGAAACTGTTTTTTTTTTGCTGTTCGCCGGCCACGAGGTCCTGCCTCCTCATGGTTCCTTCGAGTGCTTATTTTAACTCGTTTCGACTGCTTATTTCAACTCGTTTTGGATGGGCAAACTCACTTCTTACATGTTTCGCAGGTTTGAAATGATCAGTCATGCTAAATCGTAAAAGGATTCGATCGTCAAAGTATTTGGTCTTTTTCTTCTTTCCTGAGCCTAACAAAAGCTTTAGAGTTCTGGTTTTCTCAAAATGTTGTAGGAAATTCATGAAAGATGACTTACTAAATCTAACGTGATTTTCCTTACGCTTATTTCACGGAAGCTTAAGATTTCCGACCGTAAGGCCAATATGACCAATATTGGACAGCTTAAGTAATTTTTGACATTTTTCACAGAAATTTTTGTTTAACACAAGAAGCTCAATAATTTAAAAAATATTTTCAAAACATGAAAGCTAAATACCTTCCGGATACAACGAAAAAATTTAAATTTCTTTAATTGAAATATTGATTTATTCATATACATATTTCTTGCAACGTGAATTTATACGTTTAAACTGAATCTTACCTTTTGAACTTTATGCCTTAGGTCTTGCAGGTAATCTCTATGATCTTCCGCTTGCTCATGTGCTGTGTGATAAAATACCAACCAACCGGAAATAAAAGCAAGCAATATCTCAACGAACTCAAATTTAATTCTTTCCTGCACTTCCTGAATGCGCAAAACATAACTTAAAGATTCCTGAATATATTCACGTTCATGCATGCCTAAGCTGGCATCAGCCTGTAAAAATGAATATGAAAATGAAATGAATACATAAAATTTGATTTTATTAAATTTGTAAATTAGAAATATATTGAATATACATCGAGATCCCTGTCGATTCTATTTTTGGGAAGGGGGTAAAAGCTACAATATAAAGCTGAAAAATTAAAAAAAATTTCTGTGTGCGTATTTGATCTGAATGAATTGCACACAAATGAAAGGTATAATATTAATCTTAACTTATCTTGGATAAACGCGGGCTATACCAAAGATCATAAAATACAGATATGGGACATCTAGGCCCAAAACGGTCGAAACGCGCCACTGAGAAAATCATTTCGGAGTTTCGGAGTAAAGATAATAGACGATATCTGATCTCTTTCCTCTGCGGTCGTTAATAATGTTTCATTTCTTCAATGTTCCAAAGATATTTCGTTATAAAAATATAATTCTTTCTTTCCCCTCCTCTCGCTCTCAAACGCTTTTTTTTTTACAGCCCGAATGACTTGAGTAGGGTTTGCATTTACTACTCCGTATCAGTGAGATGCATAGATATATTGCTCGGCTATTGCTACCGGTGTCACTTTATCCGAGAGCGGGAGCGGATTCTGTGCTCCGGGTGGCCGTAGCCGTAGCCAAAAATCGAGAGCAGAGCAGAGCAAAAAATATTTTTTTTTGTGCTACTGCTTCTGCGTATTTTTGTTTTTGTTTTGGCTCACTTGCTTTTAATGCACCGTCACTGTGTGACTTTCCACTTCCTTTAACATCTTTCTTCCTTATCCACTATCTTTACCCTATCTAATTTCATCAAAATTAAAAAATTATGCTGTTCAGTCATATGGTAATGTGAAAAATGTATTTAGTAAATAATTATTAATTATAATAAATCGTCGTCTTCAAATAAACTCAAGTTGTCGATCTTATTATCCAAGTGTGTTGACTTTAGGCCAGTGGTTCCCATCCCATTACTCTCGCTACTCATTTGTTTTTGCAAATGCTCATGCATACGGAGTTGTGTGAGACTGCTCACGCCATAAGGTATGTTGCTCACTCCTTAAGGCACACAAAATTCTTAGAATCTCTCTCTCTTTCCCCTCTCGCAGTTTTTCGGCACCAGCAAAAACAAATTTCACAGCACTTTGTCGTCATGGGCAATACAAATGCAATTTGTTTTTGTTTTCAACTCAAGTTGAGGCCATAGAGTCGTGCATACAAAGACAATTCTTATGCGTGTGCAATAGAGATGGAGATATTGCCTTCTCACGAGGCAGGTCTCTTGCCTACACTGACACTAGCCTGACTGCACTACTTAGCGACCAAGCGAGGCGAGCATTTGATGCTTATTTTTAGCGGAAAAATGACTGAATTTTTTGAGACCCTTTTCTTTGCAGAAATTTTAAATGCGAATTGCAGTGCGTAATTTGAAAAAAGGTTTTGATTGGGGACAGGAAATACAATTTTGAGCGACAATTCCGGCTATGCCATAGGGCAGATGAATGGATTGATTCCAGACCACAAAGCCATTATTCAAAAATTTTACAGCGATGATACAGAAGAAATACTTCGATATATAGAAGATGATGTTGAAGAAAAATGCATGCAGCAACAAAAAAAAAATTATTTTAACTCAGGACCTTAATAGTAAAGAGTCAATAAAGGCATCGAATGTAGCCAGCTTAGCTATTGCTAAACATTGTAAGCCCTTTTGGGATGGCTCTTTTATTAAAAAGGTATGCCAAAAAATGTTAGGATTTTTTGGGGAAATTGGTGATCAGACAGCCAAAATAATTGATACCGTGTCATTGTCCAGAGCTACGGTAACACGTACAGTTGAAAATTTAAACACATATTTAAATTCTTTTTTAAGCAAAAAGTTAAAGTGGTGTTCTTATTTTTCGATTGCCTTAGATGAGACTTGCGACAATTGCGACATCAGTCAATTAATATTAGCAACCCGAATTGTCGACTATGGCTTTTAGAAAATACACGTACAATTGATATTTACAATGCGATTTCAGAAAAGTTAACGTTAGCCAAAAAAATCTAAAAATTTTTCTCCGTATGCACAGATGGTGCTCCTGCTGTTGGGAAAAAACAATGGGTTCATAGGGAAATTGATTACATCTTTCCATTGTGCCATTCATCAACACACTATCAATGTGATAGTTAAAATTATCAATAAGTTGCGTGGTGGACATAATTCATTAAACCACCGTAAACTTAAATTACACAGTGCGACAAAAGAAGAAAAATTGAAGGAACTTTTGAAGAGACCATTAGGTTGAGTATAGTATAAAACTGTGTTTGAAATTTTTCCAACACCCTCAAAATCTTGATTTATTCTGAAAAAACGGGTTTCGGTACTTTTTTGCTCCTAAAAATTCCTAAGCGCGTAATTTTAAACCAATTTTAAAATTTTTGGCGTTTTTTAATAGTTAAATGTTGTAGCTTTTGAAAAAAAATAGATCTTTAATTTATTTCAACAAAAAGGATACAAATTTTACCAGCAACCCAACAAGAGCGAAGCCCTTAAATAAACATGCAGTAGGGAGGATGAAGATGTAGAAGAACAGTCGCAATAAGAAATAACTTTTTCCGCTTCACCTTAGATTTGTTATTTGCCTTAGCGACTAGGCAGCAATGTTTTAAAGATTTCGTATTTACATTATTTTTTGTAAGCCTGAATAGGAAAAATACGTATGTAGTTACCATACATCAGTGCTATTCAGTGAGAAAAAAATACTCTGTGCATGCGAGCATGTGTGTGCGAAGAATTTCGCGATAGTGAATTACGCAACCCTTTCCACGGCGAATCTAGCTGCGCCAAATTTGTATCGACACACACTCTAATGGAAATTATGTATAATCTTCCTTTATTGTAATATTGTAAATTTTTAATTTTCTTTATATCGCATAAATGTAAAAATTAAAAAGTATAAAGTATTTAGCATAGAAACTTATTATTTTTTTTTGCGGTCTTTCACAATTTGGAAATGGCTTGTGCATCAATTAGAGCATCAGCTAGCATTCCTGTATTCATCATAAATCTAAGAGGCCCAGTCGACCGAGGGGCGCTCGAGAAACGATTTGTTAGTACATATTAAGCTATTTGTAATTTGTTAAGCTAGGAGGAGTTAGTGAGAAAATTTAAAATTCTATATTTTAAATTTGAGGGACAGGAAAGAGATGTTATAGAGTAGAGACCATTGTAGTTCGAACATAATACCCTAAAAGGGTCATGCAGTGCATATGTCGAACTACAATGGCTAAGGAACAGAGGACTAAAGTTTCGAGTCCTTCTATTAGGAATGTTAAATTTTAAACGTGTTAGTAAATGCTGGCTATCTACATCCCCGTTAATAAGATTATGCAGAAAAACTACACCGAGCATTGTCCTACGATTTGTTAAGCTAGGTAAGTTTATAAGTAAAAGTCTGCTACTGTAGGATGGAAGCTGAAGATTTGCATCCCAGTATAGACCTCTAAGTGCAAATATTAAAAAGTTCTTTTGTGCGGTCCTTATGTACTCCATATTGGGGACTCCAGACACATGAACCGTACTCCAGTTTAGGACGGACCAAGGAAATAAATAAAGTTTTGGTTATATAGGGGTCATTTAATTCTTTTGACCACCTTTTGATAAAACCAAGGACTCCTTTAGCCTTTAGAAATATGGTCGGCAAATTTAAGTTTGATGTCTAATAGGACGCCGAGATCATTAATCTGGGTTAATTTTTCTAAGGCAATCCCATTAATAGAATAAGTAGCTTGCATAGGGCAAGAACGATAAAAAAACATATGTTTGCATTTAGATCCATTAAGTAGTAGATCATTAGCTAAACACCATTTTTGAAAGTTATCAAGGTCAGACTGAAGACTGCATAGGGCAGAGATGGATTTGTACTGAAGACAAAGCTTTACATCATCTGCATACATAAGAACTAGAGAGTTCGTTAAAGCAGGGGGCAAGTCGTTTATAAAAAGCGTAAATAATAAAGACGGGACTGTATTTTTATACCCTTGCAGAGGGTATTATAATTTTGTCCAAAAGTGTGCAACGCAGTGAAGGAGACATCTCCGACCCTATAAAGTATATATATTCTTGATCAGGATCACCTCCTGAGTTGATATGAGCATGTCCGTCTGTCCGTCTGTCCGTCTGTCCGTCTGTCTGTCCGTCTGTCTGTCCGTCTGTCTGTCTGTCTGTTTCTACGCGAACTAGTCTCTCAGTTTTGAAGCTATCGTCTTGAAACTTTGCACACACCCTTCTTTCTTTTGCACGCAGTATATAAGTCGGAACGGCCCGGATCGGCCGACTATATCCTATAGCTGCCATATAACGGATTGATCGGAAATGGTATAACTTTGGTGTTTTTAGAGTTAGAGAGTTCAAATTTTACAGGAAAGCTATTTTTGGCAAAACATTACGACATGCCAAATTTCATAAGGATCGGCCGACTATATCTTATAGCTGCCATATAACTGAACGATCGAAAATGACCCAACTTTCGTGTTTTTGAAGATAGAAAGCTGAAACTTAATACAGATTATATTTTTGGCCAGTTGATCCATCCTACCGAATTTCAATAGGATCGGCCGACTATATCCTATAGCTGCCATATAACTGAACGATCGGAAATGACCCAACTTTCGTGTTTTTGAAGATAGAAGTTTGGGACATTTTTTTTATTATACCCTTGCAGAGGGTATTATAATTTTGTCCAAAAGTGTGCAACGCAGTGAAGGAGACATCTCCGACCCTATAAAGTATATATATTCTTGATCAGGATCACCTCCTGAGTTGATATGAGCATGTCCGTCTGTCCGTCTGTCCGTCTGTCCGTCTGTCTGTCCGTCTGTCTGTCCGTCTGTCTGTCCGTCTGTCTGTCTGTTTCTACGCGAACTAGTCTCTCAGTTTTGAAGCTATCGTCTTGAAACTTTGCACACACCCTTCTTTCCTTTGCACGCAGTATATAAGTCGGAACGGCCCGGATCGGCCGACTATATCCTATAGCTGCCATATAACGGATTGATCGGAAATGGTATAACTTTGGTGTTTTTAGAGTTAGAGAGTTCAAATTTTACAGGAAAGCTATTTTTGGCAAAACATTACGACATGCCAAATTTCATAAGGATCGGCCGACTATATCTTATAGCTGCCATATAACTGAACGATCGAAAATGACCCAACTTTCGTGTTTTTGAAGATAGAAAGCTGAAACTTAATACAGATTATATTTTTGGCCAGTTGATCCATCCTACCGAATTTCAATAGGATCGGCCGACTATATCCTATAGCTGCCATATAACTGAACGATCGGAAATGACCCAACTTTCGTGTTTTTGAAGATAGAAGTTTGGGATCGGCCGACTATATCCTATAGCTGCCATATAACTGAACGATCGGAAATGACCCAACTTTCGTGTTTTTGAAGATAGAAGTTTGGGACATTTTTTTTAGATTTTTTATTTTAGTTAATTGGTTTTATTATGATGTAATCATAAGGATCGGCCAACTATATCCGATGTTTGCGATATATATCCGGTTTTAGCTGCAAGGGTATATCAACTTCGGCTCCGCCCGAAGTTAGCTTTCCTTTCTTGTTTTAAATAAGACTCTTTGTGTCCCTCCATCTAGGTGGAAAAAACCAATATTCAGTTTACTCAACACGAGTGAGTGATTAACTGAATCAAATACTTTGCTGAAGTCTGTGTAAATTACATCGGTTTGATATCCCTTACAAAAGCCATCCATGACAAAGGATGTCAACTCCAATAAGTTTGTGGTGGTGGAGCGACGCTTAATAAAGCCATGCTGACAAGGAGTGATAATCGAAGAGCAAAGGTGTTGCTAATGAGGGGTAATTCATTTTTCAAATAATTTTGGAATTGCCGACAACTTAGAGATGCTTCTGTAGTTGGCAGCCTCGGACTTTTTCCCCTTTTTATAAAGGGGAATTATGAATGAGTTGAAAAGTTTAAGTTGAAAAGTCTTAGAAGATGTTTGCACAGAGCCCTGGCACAGTATTTTAGCACACAGCCTGGTACTCCATCGGGGCCTGGCGAATAAATGGGTTTGACCCTTAGAAGATTAGATAATAAGTTGTTCTCAGAGAAAAACGGAAAGAAAAGTATTTTTTACTTTTTTAGTAGTATTAGTATTTTAGTATTTTTTAAGTGGAAAAGGTATATTCTTACGCTTAGTGTTTACAAAATTATAAAACTGCTTGGATACTGAGTAAATTGTATTCGTCAGTGGTAGTTATAATTCCTGTAAAATCCAACGTTATGCACGGTAAAATTAGACCGAGCTAGTAGATATCTTGAAAAATCAATACTACCGTAGGTTTTTTTTATATTTAAGTAAAAGCTTATTTTTTAGGTTAGTGAGGCACCTTGTAAACCAAGGAGGATTTGTTGAAGCGGACGGATATTTCCATGGCACACATGAGTCAAAAAATGTATTTAAAGTACAATAAAATTTTTCTGAAGTGACGTTAAGATCAGTGCATGCCAGAATATCGGACCAGTCATATGTATCAATAAGGCTATTAAGCTTGTGAAAATCAGCTTTATGGAAACAGCGAATCTTATTTAAAACGCGTGGAGACATCTGATCGATACCAGGAGTGGTTTCGATTGAGACCTCCAGCGAGGGGTGATATGGATCCTCTGGGGTTGAAAAGGGGAAAAGCTCTGGAGAGAGCGGTACCATCAGGATCAGATACAAAACATAAGTCTAAAAGCCGACCTAACGAATTTCTAACATGGTTAATCTGACTTAGGGACATGTCAAACATGCCCGCGTTGAAGTCATGGTGAGTGATAAGTGAAAAAGATGGTGAGTTATCGACGTTGGACCACTTTGATTCTGGGATATTAAAGTCGCCCACCGCTACGAGTCGGTCACGATCCGTCATAAGATTAAAGACGTATCGAATAGCGAACAAATGCTGCCAATATGTAGGCAGACATAGGCTGTATACATTTTTTTTTTTTTTTTTTTTTTTTTTAACGTTGCTTTTATTTCTTGAATCTTCTCTTTGCGAGACTAACAAGAGGTGTATCAAATCTTATATTTTTAACTTAACTAACAGTCATATTGACTGATACGGAGTTAGACGGCCCTAAAAATCGATTGCTGAAAATCGATTGGTTGGGAGGTCGTTGCGTCTAAGGCGGGATACGCTAGAAACCCGAGTCAATCCCCGAGCGAGAAAATTTGGGTGCGAAGACAGTTTTTGTTTGTATGACTCTTTTTGCTTCTGGATTTCGTCTTTCACTGCGAGGATGCCCAGATCCCGGTGGATGTTTTCGTTGCGAACATACCAAGGTGCCCCTGTGATAGTTCTCAAGATTTTTGATTGTGCGCGCTGCATGATGTCTATGTTGCTGCTGCTCGCGTTCCCCCACAGCTGGGAGCCATACGTCCAGATTGGCTTTAGGACTGAATTGTACAGTAGTAACTTTTAGTCTAGGCACAGTGGCGATCGTGAGTTTATGATCCAGTGGAGGCTGCTGGCTTTCAGTTTTAGGTGCATCTTTTTGCATTCGATGTACTTGCGCCAGGTAAGTCGTCTATCAAGGTGAACGCCAAGATACGTTACGTCGTTAGCTTGAGGGATCTGCATACCGTTTAGTAAAAGCGGAGGGCATGTTTGTCTATTAAGAGTAAACGTTATATGTTTACACTTTCGTTCGTTTATTTTAATGCGCCAGTCGGACAGCCACCTTTCCACTATTGTGAGATGATTAGCCAGTTGGGTTGTTGCCTGCGTTGGGCATCTGCAGCGACTAAGGATAGCGGTATCGTCGGCGAACGTTGAGGTTGTTAGTTGTGCGATCGTAGGAATATCCGCAGTATACAAAACATATAGACACGGGCCGAGTGCGCTTCCTTGTGGAACTCTACCTTCGATGGTGTAGTCGCCCGAAGTAGCTGCGTTGCATCTCACTGAGAATACCCTATTGTAAAGGTATGATTCCAGTAGCTTGTGGGTGTATGTTGGCAAATACGTTTTAATTTTGTGCATGAGTCCGATGAGCCAACCTCGGTCGAAAGCTTGAGATACGTCGAGGAAAATAGCGCTGCAGTATTCTCGCTGTTCGAAGGCTGAGCGTATTTCGGATGTTAATCTGTTCACTTGTTCGATGGTTCCATGGTTTCTTCGAAAGCCAAATTGGTGTGCAGGGATAATATTGCAAGCTTCCAGATGTGGTATTATGCGAGTTAACAAGCATTTTTCAAACAATTTAGACAAACAAGACAGAAGGCTTATTGGTCTGTATGATGACGGAATTGTGTGGTCTTTTCCTGGCTTCGGTATCATTATAATGATGGATTTCTTCCACTTTTTTGGGAAATAGCCAAGATTAATGATTCCATTAAATAGTTTGCAGACGACCTCTATAGCGCATTTTGGAAGTTCGATCAGCATCTTTGGGGTCAATAGGTCACCACCGGGAGCCTTGTTTGGTTTTAGCCCTCTTATGACTTTTTTGATTTCGTTCGGCCGGAATGAAGGTGCGTCTGGCTGAGGGGAGGACTCTGGCTGAATTACTGGCAGGAGGAATGAATTTGAGGCTGGGTTTGGCTGGAAGACACTTTGGAGATGTGTGGCGAATGTTTCAGCTCGGTCTTCGTCGCTGCGAGCCCAGCATCCCGAAGAGTTTCTTATCGGGGTGGTCGTTTCAATTGGGGCGCTAAGATTTGGGTGGGCCCTCCACAGGGGGTACTTTGTGCTTGTTGGCGAAAGATTTTGGATTCTGGAGCTGTTCGATTTGCTGATTAGATTTGAAGTGTTTGTTTCGGTCTACTTCTTTCCCATGAGGAGTAGAGATTTTAGCTGCCGCAACGAGTACTTTTTCCAGGGAGCTCGTAGTGTAGTCGATGTCCGATTCCATGTTAAATTCCGGGGCGAGTTCTATGTGGGCACTTTGGCGTCGTCAAGCTGAAGGGGTGTTCTGTTATTTCTGAACAGGAGCTTTAGAAGCACAGGCGAGTGGTCTGATAATAAGTCCGAGACTGCTTTGGCACTTATTAGATTGCGAGGTACGTTTTTTGTCACTGCAAAATCAATAAGGTCTAGGAGCTTTCGTGAGTCTGTTGGCCAGTGTGTGGGACTTCCAGGGAAAACGTAGTCCAGTTTATTTTTCACATTTATAATTGCATTGTACAATTTTCTTGCTTTGGGAGTCACTAGACGTGATCCCCAGTGCGTATGTTTGGCGTTGTAGTCTCCTGCGGCTATAAATCGATCCCCAAGTGAATTGTAGAAGTCCATAAATTGTCCTTCCGAGATTGAGAAACGAGAAGGGCAGTAAACGGCAGCGATTTAAAGGATTCAAGCCGTGGGCTTTCCCATCTGAATGATCTGTGCGGTAGATTGTGTAGCTTCTTATATAAAAGTTGTATTTGCTTGTAAGATGCGTTTCCACCAGTAGCATAACGTCAATATGGTTTTCGGTCAAGAATTGTGACAATTCTAGTTTATGCCGTGAGACACCATTGGCGTTCCACATTGATATTCTACTATTCAGGCGCTACCTGAATAGATTATTTAGACTGTTGTGCTACGAGCAGCTGTATTACTATTTTTTGGTTTTCAACAAGCGTTTGCATAAATGCATCATAGCATCATAGCATCATAGTTTTTGTTTTGCTGTGTGGCTGTTCTTGGGCCTGTTGAGCGCTTTGAGAGTTAGGCTGAAATGGAATTTCCCTTCCAGATCGTAGAGCATCGGCGTAGGAGAAGCCGTTGGTGGTGTTTAGTGGACCGAATGAGGATCTCGCAGCTTTGGCGAAGAAGACGTCTGGCGTAGTTTTTGATGCAATGTACGCATTTTGTGGATTTTGGTTGCGCGTTGCGGTCGGTTGACGCATGCGACTCTTTAACTCCTTATACACCATACATCCTCTATAGTTTGCTGTATGGCTGCCTCCGCAGTTTCCACATTTCTTCACGGTTCTGTCCTTGTTTGTAGTGCAGCAAGCGGACTTGTGGGCGTCCCCGCAGACTACACAGACAGCCCGAAGTGTGCAGTAAGACCTTGTGTGTCCATACTCTTGACAGTTAGTTCATTGCACTGGACCGTTGCGTTTATGTGGCTCTACAACAGTGATTTTCCGATGCAAAAGATATTGCAGGTTGTAGCTGTATTCGTTCGGACTTCGTTCTTTCTCAGCGACCTGCTTTCTGGCTCGAGCTCGACCTTGAAGAGGGGTTGTGGCTTTTTATCTTTATTTAGAATGTTAATAACATTCTTGGCCGCGAAGCCCTTTTCTTTAAGGGCGGTTTTTATTTCCGCGGCGGTAACATCAGGTTCTATTCCCTTTACTACCACTTGTAGGCCCTTACTGCTTTTCAGCTGGTACGTGTAATAGTTTTTCTGTACAGTGTCCAGATATTTGGACACGATTCGGAAGTGCTCTTCAGACTTGGTTTACACCTTTGTTTCATGGATGTTCCCTTTGATAAGCGGAACAACATGAAAGTTGTCACCGTTCCCGATCAACGACGCAATTTTGTTGACCAGGGCACTCGAGCTTTTTTCCCTAATATAGATTGGAGGGGGCTTGGGTTTTTTTGCAGTGTCTTGGGCTGGTTGGTTTTCCTCAACCTCCGCCAGTAGGGCAAATCTGTTAGTAGTGGATCTGTCTGGTTCTTTATCGATATTCAGGACACGGGTAATTTTTGTTTTGTTGCCTGCCGGATTACTCTGCGGGCTAAGCTTGCGCTTAACTTGGATGTAGCGATCCATTCCAGTCTCTGTGGCCGTTACCGCTTTGGCACTTTCCGAGGTTTTTGTTTTTGTACTCGCTGTAGTCGTTGACGTCGCGGTACTTTGAGTTGCAGAGGTTTTCGCTGTTGTTGCAGAAGTTGTAGCGCTGCTAGTTGTTGGTGCGGAATTTGTTTCCGATATTGGAGGGGGGGTTTTACACTGCGAACTCCATGACGCGGGAGTCGGAGTGAGCAGAGCGGGTGAGCAAGACCGTGGCCTTTGGGTTTCAACGGTCAGTAAAGCCGGGTTGCTTATAATCGCCGATTTTTCCACTTCGGTATCGAGGGTTGAAAAGTAAAACCCGTTTCTTTGGTTTACTGAACTTCTACGCTCGTTCTTTTGATCGTTGCTCAATGAGCACATTGCGTGGCTCTTACTTTTTTTTTGAACAATGCACTAGTTTTGGTTTAGCACATCACAACTGTTATAAAAAGCTTGTCTGTCGCTTTTAGTAAATTGTAGTTCAGCGTCTTTTCGCTTATATTGGGTTACCCCAGTTTTTTTTTTTGATTAGCTGTAATTTTCAGTTTTCCCGGAGCTCGGACAAATCCCGTCCGCTCAGTTCGATAGTTCATATACGAAAAAAAGTATACATAAAGCGGTATACTTGAACATGTAATGTATAAAGATTTCTACGAAAATAAATTCTATGTCATTAAACTCTTGGGATTTTACCTCTTCAGAAGCAAGAGTAGAGTCTACCGAAATGAGGACTCCACCTCCCCTTCGCTGAGGTCGATCCCGTCTAAAAGTGGTGTATTTACTTGGAAAAACTTCGGAGCTAAAGATCTTCGGCCAAGTAAGCCAAGTTTCTGTAAAGGCTATAATATGGGATGCAAAGAAAGAACTATCAGAATATAGCTTGGGGAGTTTGCTACTTAGCCCCCTAGTATTCTGATAGGTAAGTGTTAGTGACGATACTAGTTTTTTGGGTTAGTGGCCAAAGAATAGGTGGAAGGTTGGTCGGTGGTTCCGATATGGGTAAGTTTCACTCCCACTGGTTTTAAGTTTTTTAACTTTGCAGTACTAGATGTTCTCTGGCCAAAAACTGGGCGAACAAATCGTCTTGAACATCAGCGCGGGCACACGAATCTTGAAAGAAGACGTGCGCCGTGTATAACTATATTTAAATTTAGTTATGTCCTCCACCTTTATATCGGCTTTTGTTTTGGCTTTGATATAAGCCGAGATATCAATCTCTGAAGTATCAGTGGCAAGCCGAGAAACAAATATATGTTTCGATGGAGGAATAACCTGTAAGGGTTTTGGTGTCGCAGGTACGAGAACTGCAGCATCAGTCGGTGCCGGTGGTCCGGACTGTGGAATACCCTTTTGGGTGACTCTAATGGGGGTTTCGTTCCCTAGGACCTGTGGCATCACTTGAAGGGATGCCATGGCGGACATATCAGACAATTGCTCATTATCCCTGAGAAATTCGGACGAATTTTTCTCAGTTCTAGTCCTTGGGGTTGCCAGAGATAAGAGCGGCTGCATTAATGTCGGTGAGCAGGCTGTGGCAGTTCAGAAACAGCGGATTTCTTACGCTTAGGGGACTCAATTAGCAGCTGAAGGCCACTAAACTGAGTATCATGCGCACAGAGCTGGCCATTAATTTTACGAAAACCAGTGATCAGCTCTTTAAATTCAGTTTTGGTCTGTTTTATGAACGACCTTATTTCGCCTTGGACAGCACGACAATTTTCACAACAATAATATATACCAGACCTACGGGAAATGGCATCCGAAACTGAGGCAGTGAACCCGGCACACTTGGCGTGTACGACGTTTTCACATAGCCAGCAATGGATGGTAGACTGCGATGAGGAAATTGTTACAAGACTTCATAGCGCTGACAAGTCTAAATTCACTGTTTTTAATAAATAAAACAAAATTAATATAGGAAAAGTTAAAAAACACTATACCTTGAACCACTGTGCCAAATAGGAAGCCGAACCGGCAGCTTTGGAGAGCGCAAAAGAAAAATGCAGAAATACAGATAAGACGGGAAAGAAGCAGAGCTGAGCTATTCTTGGAATTGAATTTAGACAAATTATTAATTCGACTCCAAATATACCACAGCACTCGCGAAGCGATACGGTTTAGGTTAAAACTTAAGATTCTAAATAGATTCTATTTACAAGTACGATAAGTAAACACCGGCTTACCAATATTTATCATAAACGCAGTGCGCACAAAAAAAAACCCGACCGTTCGCTTAAAAGGAAGAAAGAGAAGTTGATAACGTTATCGTTATATCGTGAAGAACTTATCTTAAGTTTAGTTTCCCAATTGTATTCCTTCTCTTTTGTAATAAGAAAATCACCTCATCCTTTTGGGCCCAACGATCAATGCAGAGTCGGAAAAGCCGAGTGAGTAAACCACCAAGAGTAATATTTTGACATATTTTACCTTTTGACGGTAACAATTTGTCCTTTTCAATAAAAGGTTAAGTTGTATTTTCACATGGATTTTGTACTAAAGCTGTTTTTGACTATCTTTAATTATATATAATGAACATGAGATAAATTCTCTTACTTAGAACACTTCGGATCATAACATGGCAGTTGAACATGGGTAGACCCCCACTGTTTAGTGTAAAGTCTACACAGAAGGGAGGGTATAGACAAAGGACAACAACATCTTGTCTTTCATTAGTTAGGGTCAGTAGAATCAACCACCCAAGGATGACTCCTCCCAGTGACTCCTACCGCTTTCCTTTCCCACTTCCTTATCTCTGTCTACGACATAGGGGCGCGGTAGAGACCACCCGTGCAGTGTAAGGGATAGTTTACTGTACCTAACCTTTACCTTAACCGTACAGTAAGTGTTCGTTACAGTTATTTATGGCGTTCAACGTGGGGCCCGAAAAAGGCAGGAATACGTCAGGATAATGCCAAGCGAATGCCCAAACCATTTTCCCTTTTCCTTTCTTTTGGCCACTTCCCAAATTTGATATTTAAAGTAGAGCAGCGCTTGTGTATGTAGACCAGTGGATTATTGTGACTCTGAGGATATCGGACACAGACCGTGAATATACAGTACGCAAGGAAAACGGATTCCAATCGAATCCAAACTAAAAGGTGACTGTGACAGGCATAGGATTTTTATTATTTAGCTTAATTCGATTTTATACCATGTCAGTCTAGTTTCTCATTCTCTTTCATTTGCGAAAACAAGAGGGAGATTGTCTATATTTGGTTCATATCGAAATAGTCCTCCTTTACTTCTCGTATTTTTATACCCTTGCAGAGGGTATTATAATTTTGTCCAAAAGTGTGCAACGCAGTGAAGGAGACATCTCCGACCCTATAAAGTGTATATATTCTTGATCAGGATCACCTCCTGAGTTGATATGAAGTTTTAAAGCTATCGTCTTGAAACTTTGCACACACCCTTCTTTTCTTTGCACGCAGTATATAAGTCGGAACGGACGGGATCGGCCGACTACATCCTATAGCTGCCATATAACTGATTGATCAAAAATGGTATCTTTAGTGTTTTTAAAGTAAGAGAGTTCAAATTGGACATGAGAGCTATTTTTGTCAAAATAATACGACATGCCAAATTTCATAAGGATCGGCCGACTACATCCTATAGCTGCAATATAACTGAACGATCGGAAGTGACCCAACTTTCGTGTTTTTGATGGTAGAAAGCTGGCACTTGGTACACATTCTATTTTTGGTCAGTTAATCTGATCTACCAAATTTCATAACGATCGGTTGATTATATCTTATAGCTGACATATAACTGAATGATCGGAAATCGTTTTTGGTAGAAATACCAACTTTGATATTTTTGAAGATAGAAGCTTGGGACTTTTTTTTTATATATATTTTATTGTAATTAATTGGTTTTATGATGATATTCTCATAAGGACCGGCAACCTTTATCCGATGTTTGCGATTTATATCCGCTTTTAACTGCAAGGGTATATCAACTTCGGCTCCGCCCGAAGTTAGATTTCCTTTCTTGTTTGTATTGCACTTAGTTTAAAATAAATCTCTACTGCCGTAAAACTTTCTAATCAATGCCATGTGAGAACCGAAGGTAAGCCTCTTAAATTTATTATCGGTCATATTATTTACGTCTTGAATCTCGATTAAGATTATTATCGCCAATTTCCGTTATTATAGCTTCTGTGAAGATGTCTGTTAGAAGAAGTACCGAAAACATAGAGCCACTCCGTTGGAGAGTCAGGTGCTGTGTACCATTTGTAATGACACGAACCCCAGTGATAGTATTATGGAAACCCCATGCAAGCATAAGTTTCACAAAGTATGTCTGTTAGAATGGCTTGAAACAAACTATACCTGTCCAAATTGTAGGCAAAGCTGTCCGTGAGCTTTGATGATAGATAGACAATGTACTCCTTCTGAGCGTAGAATGCCAAGTAACTTACAGAGTGACCAGGATTCTAACTCAAATCATTGCGGAGCCATTCCAAGATCTCGTATGAATACTAGATCACAGCTCTCTAACAACCCAACTACAAATAATCAACGAACCAGAGCAGGTAGCTTGAACCCTAGACGCGAAACCGTACAGGATAGGATTTCTAGGATACAAAACTCTATGCAAGAGGAAAGCATGCAGCAAGTTATATCCAGCTCAATGAAAAGCTGTAGAGCAAGTATTGAGACTCCATTGGTGACCAAATAACCACAGCTATTAGGAACTTTAATATCTTCTCTCGAGATCCGCGAGAGAAACCCCAACTTGAATGGGATAACGAATTAGCACCTCCATTACCACGAGTCAGTAATGCTAGCAATGCGCGCACCAACAGCCAAAGATTTCGACCACTAAATAATAGGTCAAGTTATAACGTTTCTAACGTCATTTAAAATTGGTGTATCAAGTTCACTTGCAGGAATGATGCCCGGATCAGAGATCAGACCGAGTTATTAAAAATGTTATTAGCGCAGAAAGCAAGGAGCGAACGAGAGTTTTGAATAATTCCTTGACTCCATCTTATCAATATCCGGTTCATTGCGCGAACCCATGTCAGTAACAACCTAAGATCAGACCTTAACTAAAACTACTACATTTAGAACCCTAAATTTAGCTAGTCTGTGAGAGAAGAGCCCTAGGCAAGAAGAATTTTATCGTAACTTTCATATGCGATCAACGACCCGACATGCGTAAGAATTTTGTATAAGCGCTGAGTGCCCAACAAGAATCCGAAGAAATTTCCGTCGAGTTCGAAGAGGAATTTCCAGGTGAGGTTTTGGCCATTAGATCACTTAAGAAAATAAAATGCTGGAATTGCGAGGAATAAGGTCATCTGAGAAAATAAAATTCTGGAATTGCGAGGAATTAGGTCACCGGTAACATGATTTCCTTAAGGGGTTATATACAGTTGTGATAGATAAAAAAAATCGATTTTTTTTATTGCATATTTTTTCAGTATATACTGTTGAAATCGGAAGAAATTTCCGTCGAGTTCGAAGAGGAATTTCCAGGTGAGGTTTTGGCCATTAGATCACTTAAGAAAATAAAATGCTGGAATTGCGAGGAATAAGGTCATCTGAGAAAATAAAATTCTGGAATTGCGAGGAATTAGGTCACAGGTATCATGATTTCCTTAAGGGGTTATATACAGTTGTGATAGCTAAAAAAAATCGATTTTTTTTATTGCATATTTTTTAAGTATATACTGTTGAGAATACTCTCACAAAAATTCATAACGATCGGAGCATTAGAACCGAAGTTGTAGCTATTTATAGCGCACTACCTGCACGTAAAACTCGAACAAACTTGAAACTTTAAACGCGATTATCTCAGCATCTTGTTTTTTCGAAATTACCTTTGCGGTGGACACGATAACTAAAAAACTATTAATCCGATCAACACCAAATGTTGACCACTTATTCATTATGATATTAGCTAGCCCGTGAACGATTTTTTGGAAACTCCCTTTTTAGAGCATAAAAATCGAATATCTTATACCTTGAAAAAGTACATTTTTTGTTAAAACCGTCGCCATTTTTTTTAATCAACATTTTTAAAAATCCTTCGTTCACGGACTAGGCAATACAATTTACCAACGGAATATTTATATTATATTTTTTGATTTTATTGAGTTTTTGAATATATTTTTGATTTCGGATGAACCGTTCTCGGGATATGAGTCTACCGCAAGACACCATCGAAAAAACACGATCTTGAAATTCGGCTATAATATTTTTGTTATTTAATATTTTTTTATGAAAAAATTTAAATAAGTCAGTAAAACATTTTTAATAAATATTTTCTATGGTGTCAAAAAAAATCGATAAATTGCATTATTTTGCGCGGTACAACTGTATATAACCCCTTAAGCCAAGCCGAATTTTCTGCTATGGTTGAGGTTTTCTTGACGCGTATAAGCCGAGACCAGAAGTGCAACGCGAAGTCGGAAAACTCCGCCAGGGATGTCCTCCGCAATCCGAGAGGGGATGTCTGCCAGTAGCCTCGGACCCAGAAACTCATTCCAGTATCAATAGTTCAAAAATCAGTTCTACAGTTCAAGACCAATCAAGCCTTACCATATCCGCCTCAAAGAATACCAACAACGTAGAAAATATATATTCAGTAATCACTATTTTTCCGCAGGAAGAGCAAGATCATCTCAACAAAAAAAGAGAACAGTAGAAGAAAAGAAGAGCTTGCGAAGCTTTACCATTTCGTCAATTGTACGAAAGGGGGAAGATATACGACCATTTACCACACTTTCGGTTTCGGAAAAGAATTTTTGGCCCGACTAGACAGCGGAGTTAACAAAAGTGTTGTTGGAGAAAGCTTAGCACAACAAGTTCTATCGCAAAACCATTTTGCTAGTAATTCAACAGGAGTAATTCGAACCGCAGATGGGCCGTCACAGTTCGTAGCCGGTCTCCTGAAACTTTCTTTAACGTACAACTTCAAATCAGCCGATTTCACATTTTTAATAGTACCTTCAATTAAGCAAGACCTAATTTGCGGAATAGATTTTTGGAGACGTTTTGGAATATCCATCTTACATTCCTGTAACGTAATTGAAATTTCCGTTCAAGACTCCTTTCAACCGCCTCTAAGTCTCAAGCACCAGGCAAAACTTAAAGCAGGTATCCTATCTTTTCCATCGTTCGAAACAGAAGGACTAGGATATACCTCCTTGATCGAATACAACATTGAAGTGATTGACGCAAACCCGCTAGAGAGATATTGCTTTGTGACGAAATAGATCGCATACTTGAAATGGACGTAATTGAAGAAGCGCCAAGTACACCATGGTCTTCACTAGTTATGCTTCACGAAAACGAAAACTTTCGCTGCTTTTTGGTGCTAGAAGCAGTTAAACAGTACCAAGCAGATTGGGAAAAACTGTTTTCTGTTGTTTCGTTACTTATTCTTCTCTTTGAGAGAGACTTATTACTTATTCTTCTCTCTTTCGTTACTTATTCTTAACTTGAGCATATTTGGTGACGCGACGTGAAGGTGTGGTAAATAATAAATAAATAATAAAAACACTAAATAAATAATAAAAACAGTGACAGTAAAACCGTGATAAAATAGGATAAAAAAGGTAATAATTATAATTATGGTTGGCAAAAGGCAACTAGGTAGACTCAAAAAAACAAGAAAAAGAGAACTATGTAGGGCGACTTGGGCAAATTGCCCAACGAAGACGACGACATTAATTAATGAAGAAAATAGTGACGAAATAAAACAAATTAATCTGACACTAAACAATGACAATGACAATGGCAACGTAATTAATATTGAAATGGGTGAAGAATTAAAATTGCAGACTGACGAACCCAATGACATTCTAAACCAAAATTTAAAAAAGTGGTTTATAAACATAAGCCTAAGCGTGACTGCGTGTTAGAATAAATAAAAGTTTTAAAGACAAGTAACATCAATGTTGACGGCTTTTACGTATTTAATTGTAGTTCTAAGCCACATATACATCGAATTAGTGGTGGTAATTATTTAAATGTTAGTGTTGCTCGTCAAATAAAAAAAGTTTTTAATGTTGTTGATTGTCCAAGTGATTTAAGTGTTTATTTTAATATTGATGGGTTGCCTTTATTTAAAAGCTCAACGAAACTGTGGCCTATTAATTAATTAAATAAATTAAAAGTAAAATTAATAATTTTCAAAATTCACCTGTTTTGCCAGTGGGAGTGTTTTTAGGAGAAAAAAAGCCTGACAGTTTGGATGCATTTTTAGGATTTCTCGTAGATGAATTGGATATCGTCCGTTTAAAAAAATGGAAAAGAGCATAATGGTACAAATATTAAAAATGAAAATTCAAGGAATTATTTGTGATGCACCTGCGAGAGCCTTCATTAGGCGCTCCTGGACACCTGCTTCTGATGGCTGCGCAAAATGTAGGCAAAAAGCGCGCGATGTCTTAACTTATAGCATAGTAGCGGAAGACATTATTACCGATGCGGACTTTTCGAGTAAAAAATATCCCTTGCATCACACTCCTCAATTTCTGAATAAAAAAACTCCATTCGAGCGCATCAATCTACAGATGGTATCGCAAATACCTCTAGATTGTATGCATTTAATGGATTTAGGAGTTGTGAGAAAATTTTTAATTCGTTTAAGGATGTGGTCTCATGTTCCGGCCTACTTTTTAGAGGTTATTTCAAAATTCAAAATTTGTTTGTAATGAAAAATAATGCGATCTTTTCAATTTTCAAATATGTTTTTATAGGCATCATAAACTATTTGAAAATATTTTGTTTAATTTATTCTTGTGTAGTTTAAGGGGTTATATACCTTCTTTGTCGAAGAAAAAGAGCAAAGTTCGGATTTTTTTTTAGGTATGCAGCCATTATTTAATTACAGGGATGTTTTAATTTTTAATAGTACACATTATTAACAATGTTTTGTGCAAAATTTGGTGGAAAAATATTTAATAGTTTTTAAGGGGTGGCTGTTTCCCTTAGAGCCTTTTTTTTTTAGAGCCTTGCGGTGACAGTTTCCCAGGTCAAAAAGGTCAACTTAAACCATAAAAGTAAAAAAATTTCATTAGTTTAGTGTATTTCCTTGTGCTTGAACGATCGATTTAAAAAAATTTTTTTTTTATTCATACGGGAACGTTTTATGCTAAAAATGAACATTTTGGTCTCTAGAAATTTCACTAAAAAATTCATTTCGGCGAAAAAAAGTTTGTGCGTGAAAAGTCGATCGTTCAAGCACAGAAGAATTTCATTACGAACATTTAAAAAAATATTTGAAGTAAATCGGTTCAGTAGTTTTTCGCCAATCCATGTCACCGCAAAGTAATTTTTCAAGAAACACCATATCGAGATATTCGCGTTTAAAGTTTCAAGTTCAGTTCAAGGCCGCAACGAGGCGCGCGTTTAGGAGCGCTGTAACTTTTTTTCTACTGCTCCAATCTCTATGAAAATTAGGGAAAAGTTTCTTAAAGAGTTTTTCTTCAAGATAAAGCAATAAAAAAATTTTGGATTTTTTGAAAATAAAAAAGGTATATAACCCCTTAATACACTTTATAGCATGCCAAAGTATGCATATAAAAAAAAGTAGGTCCCTGGCGCAGGTGATTTTGAATTCTAGAGTCATCCGAAACAAAAAATTAAATAGATCATTTTTTTGTAAGATTATGGCTTTGTCCCGTACTAGAATGAAATATTTTCATCAATAAACAACAAAATGGCGAACTCACAAAACAAAAAATTAGAAAAATTTATCTTAAATTAATGATAAAAAAAAAACTAATCATTAAAAATAAATGATTCTAGTACGGGACAGATGTGTTACTTTTTAGAACAACATATCAACAGTAACAGTACATTCTTAATAAACAGTACTTTCGAAATATGTAAAAAAAAAATTTTTTTTTTTCAACCTCACAAATGAGACTACATCCTTAATGAGAAATAAATTGCGTGTCAAAATTTGTAACAAAGGAAAGCGCAATATATCGAAATCCTTGGTTTCTCTGAGAAAACATTTTCCAAAAGAGTTCCAAAGAAAATCAAGAGAATTGTCAGAAATTTCGTAATGGAAAGAAACTGAATTCCGTCAATTTGTTTTGTATATCGGTATATTTGTTTTAAAAACCAAAATTCCGTTTTATAAACCGAATTAAACCAAATTATTATGTCTTCCTGTTACTTCATTATGCATATCGATTTTTATGCTCCGCAACGCATAGCCGGTATGTGTCAAAATATGCTCGAGGTCTTTGTCCAAAATTTCCCAGCCATTTATTTATATTGTATAAACATATTCTAATTAACATTTTTATTACTTTTAGTGAAACACAATATAACCTGGTGGTGGGTTTCACGATTCAAGTAGTTGCCAAGTAGTAGTAGTCAAGTAGTAGAAAACTGATATTGGATTGCTACATCGAGGTCACAAAAATGTGAATAAACTGCGAAACCAGTTCCCTATAAAAAACGGAGAGAAGCTTAATGTACTTAATTCTAAAATAAACGTAAACAACAAAAATAACTATGTAAGTACTATTGGAAAGCTGCCTTGAATTATTAATAAATGAAAATTTATTTTCAGGAGTCAATTATAAGGCATTTGTTGCAGCCTGGTGGAGTTGCAAAAATTTAAAAAATATTTTAAGCGATTCCTTAATAATGGAGTACAACGTCGATGAAGTGCAGGGGAATTTATATTTAGCACTACTTGGTAAGAATTTAAAAACAATATTGGTTTTTATTTTAATAATGATTTTTTGATAATATTAGATGCAATTTCTGCTGATGGCGGCAATAGAACAACGACAAAAACAGTAACAACAACAACACATAATTTTTGCACACAAAACACAAAGGTATTTGTAAGCCAAATGAAATGGTCTCATTAAGTGAGTTTATGATATATTAAACTATTTTATAAATATTAAAAATGAATTAAATGTATATCTATTATTTATTTATTTATTGTACTCTGCACTCAAAAGTTGCAAACTTAAGGTACAGACGGGGATCGGCCATAGCTTTCATAGTGGCTTTCGGCCGGAAGGTGTTACATATTTGCTTATATACTAAACTTATAACAAATAATGATTATTTATACGTGTGGTAACAAGTTATTTACACTTAAATTATTTATAAATTTAATAACATATAAAGTTCATATGAAATGCAAAAGGTTAGCTGATTTAATGAGAACCCCCCCATTCTCGGTTTCAAAAATCGATTTTTTTTTAAATTTAATTCGAACTTATAACTATTCAAGAATGTTCCCTGAAAATTTCAAGTAAAAATTTCAAAAACTCTTGAAGATATAGCCGATTTATGGTGGAAGCCTCAGGCGACGGCGAGAGCCGTCTCAAAACTTTAAACGCGTTTTTCTCGAAACAGTGTTTTTACGACTGTCGCATGAGGTTACTCAAAAACTATTAATCCAATCGGTTCCAATTTTACATTTACATATATAGCTCTCGTATGAACTAGGATAAATCAAATCGGTGAAGATCTTCTTTACTTTTCAGCTCGATTTGTGGCTGAAAAAAATGGAAATTTCCAAAAAAAAATTTCAAAGGTCCACCATTTTGTTAATTTTTGAGCGAAGTTAATAATCCTAGTTCATACCAGAGCCAAACATGTACTTTTTCTAATCCCGTTGGAATTTTTGGATTCAGATGTTCCAGTGAGCGGAAATCACATGCGCCGCCGAAAAGAAGGGCTTTTCTTTGATCACAAAAAAACAACAAAAAAAAAATTCTGCGAAATGGTTTTCTTCCTTTTTGTGTCTTAATATATGTAAGCACAGTTACAACCCTAAAAAATAATTTATTTTATTTGCCAGCCCATTGAAAATCGTCAAAATTTAAAATCGAGAATGGGAGGGTCCCCTTAAGGAAGTTTAGAATTAGCCGGAGGTTTGCAGGATTAGGGTCAATTAATAGTTCCGTGAGTTTAATATTTGGAAAATTTGTTCTATGTGTTTGTAGGGCGGGGCAGTCGTCAAGTATATGGGAGATTGATATGGAGTACGTGGTGCAGAACTTGTGCAGTATTTCTATTATATTAAATAATTTTATATATATTAAATAACAAAAATGTACATATTAGAAAAAAACAAGAAAGGAAAGTTAACTTCGGGCGGAGCCGAAGTTTATATACCCTTGCAGTTAAAACCAGATATATATCGCAAACATCGGATACAGTTGGCCGATCCTTATGAGAATATCATAATAAAACCAATTAACTGAAATAAAAAATCTAAAAAAAGTCCCAAGCTTTTATCTTCAAATATGCGAAAGTTGATATTTCTACCAAATACTATTTCCGATCGTTCAGTTATATGACAGCTATAGTATATAGTCAGCCGATTCTAATGGAATTTGGTAGGTTGGATAAACTGACCAAAAATAGAATCTGTACTAAATTCCAGATTTCTATCTTCTAAAACACGAAAGTTGGGTCATTTCCGATCGTTCAGTTATATGGCAGCTATAGGATATAGTCGGCGGATCCTTAAGAAATTTGCATGTCGTATTTTTTTGCCGAAAATAGCGCTCATGCAAAATTTGAACTCTCTAACTCTAAAAATACCAAAGTTGATGGTATAACTTATACCATTAACCGATACCATTTATACCTATAGGATATAGTCGGCCGATCCGGGCCGTTCCGACTTATATACTGCGTGCAAAGGAAAGTGTGCAAAAGTTTCAAGTCGATAGCTTTAAAACTGAAAGAATAGTTTGCGTAGAAACAAACAGACGGACAGACAGACAGACGGAAAGACGGACATGCTCATATCAACTCAGGAGGTGATCCTGATCAAGAGTATATATACTTTATAGGGTCGGAGATGTCTCCTTCACTGCGTTGCACACTTTTGGACAAAATTATAATACCCTCTGCGAGGGTATAAAAATCCATGGAAAACTTCACGGCGGAAATCTCCAATCGGAGAAATATGGTCCAAGATCAACCGTTTCTGCGGCCTGAAAACCAGACACAACATCCACTGTTTTACCAATCCCATTAACACAAAAAGCATTATAGGCATTAACGAAATAACTTCCTCTGCGCTCACTGGTCTAATGCATCACTCGACAGCAACTTCCACGAAAATTTCATTCAACGAAAGACTAACCCAACCACTAACACACACATCCCGTTACTCACAGCACTTAAGGGGAGGTTCTTTTGGATTTTTCCGAAAACTAAGCAAACTTTGAGAATGGATTGCGGGAAAATGAAAAGACATACGAACTTTTGCTTTTGAACTTTTGATTCGTTGTTTATTAACGAGTAAAAAAAATATTCAATATTCAGGAAATTCCGTAGACCTCTATTTTTCTGCTTTGTCGAGTGTAGGGCCGCTGGTAGTGAACTTAAATTAGAAATGTATATAATTTATTAAAATTGATGGAATTTCCTATGCCTTATACCTAACGACAATTAATTTTGGTAAATATAAACCAATTTCATGGACGTTTAAAAAAAAACATGACATTTTTTCTCTTTTTTTTACTTTGATCTCGTTTAAAAATTATAAATAAACAATTTTTTATGCCAATTTTAGGTATAAGGCATACAAAGAAGTATGTACTTTTAAACATTTTTTGAATGAAGGAAATCGGATCAATAGAACGAGCCCTGTGCGCGACAAGAAGTTTGAAAACATGGTTCCGAGAAGAACGCGTTTAAAGTTTTTAGAAGCTTTGCCTTTACATAGCTTTCTTGTTATCATGGGTATGTTTGAAACGCTCTAGCTCAAGAAATACGCGTCGTATCGAAATATCCCTTGGCACGTATATTCTACACATATGTAACTTTCATTTTATTAAAAAAAAAAATCGATTTTTTCAAAAAAATCCAAATGAACCTCCCCTTAAGATCGAAAAAGAAATAACGCTTATTGTCGGCTCAAGCAGCTAACAACTAATTTAAACATAATAATTAATTATTAACTGATGTTTTGTTGGTCGCAAGCCGATTCTCATTCGGCCGCTCGGCCTTACTAATTCGGCATTTAAAGTTAGCGAGCATCCGCTCAGCCTATTTTGGAAGGTTGGCGCCACACTCGTTCGTCTTCTTATTGCGCTCGCATCCTAAATTGGATTTCACATATTGTACATAAATCTTTATTTTACATGCGGCCCAAATAAAGTTTATAACGCTTAATTTCATTAAATTCTGATTTTTATTTATTGGCATTGAAAATCATCAATGACCAAACATTGGTGAACCCCGACGTGATCGTTAATATATTTAAATATATACAAATAAACAAATTACTAAAACAAAACAATTTTTAAACATTGTATGTGAACAAGTTTCATACGTGGCTAATAAGTTTGTTTATAATAATAAACAAATTATAATATATAATATATTATACATACATACAGAGTCTGTAATACAGACTGTATTACTATTTTTTGGTTTTCAACAAGCGTTTGCATAAATGCATCATAGCATCATAGCATCATAGTTTTTGTTTTGCTGTGTGGCTGTTCTTGGGCCTGTTGAGCGCTTTGAGAGTTAGGCTGAAATGGAATTTCCCTTCCAGATCGTAGAGCATCGGCGTAGGAGAAGCCGTTGGTGGTGTTTAGTGGACCGAATGAGGATCTCGCAGCTTTGGCGAAGAAGACGTCTGGCGTAGTTTTTGATGCAATGTACGCATTTTGTGGATTTTGGTTGCGCGTTGCGGTCGGTTGACGCATGCGACTCTTTAACTCCTTATACACCATACATCCTCTATAGTTTGCTGTATGGCTGCCTCCGCAGTTTCCACATTTCTTCACGGTTCTGTCCTTGTTTGTAGTGCAGCAAGCGGACTTGTGGGCGTCCCCGCAGACTACACAGACAGCCCGAAGTGTGCAGTAAGACCTTGTGTGTCCATACTCTTGACAGTTAGTTCATTGCACTGGACCGTTGCGTTTATGTGGCTCTACAACAGTGATTTTCCGATGCAAAAGATATTGCAGGTTGTAGCTGTATTCGTTCGGACTTCGTTCTTTCTCAGCGACCTGCTTTCTGGCTCGAGCTCGACCTTGAAGAGGGGTTGTGGCTTTTTATCTTTATTTAGAATGTTAATAACATTCTTGGCCGCGAAGCCCTTTTCTTTAAGGGCGGTTTTTATTTCCGCGGCGGTAACATCAGGTTCTATTCCCTTTACTACCACTTGTAGGCCCTTACTGCTTTTCAGCTGGTACGTGTAATAGTTTTTCTGTACAGTGTCCAGATATTTGGACACGATTCGGAAGTGCTCTTCAATCTTGGTTTGCTTCTTTGTTTCATGGTGTTGACCAGGGCACTCGAGCTTTTCTCCCTAATATTTGGAGGGGGCTTGGGTTTTTTGCGGTGTCTTGGGCTGGTTGGTTTTCCTCAACCTCCGCCAGTAGGGCAATTCGGTTAGTAGTGGATCTGTCTGGTTCTTTATCGATCTTCAGGACACGGTTAATTTTTGTTTTATTTCCTGCCGGATTACTCAGCGGGCTAAGCTTGCGCTTAATTTGGATGTAGGTATCCAATCCAGTCTGTGTGGCCGTGGCCGCTTTGGCACTTTCCGAGGTTGGAGTTTTTGTACTCGCTGTAGTCGTTGACGTCGCGGTACTTTGAGTTGCAGTGGTTGTTGCTGTGATTGCAGAAATTGTAGCTCTGCTAGTTGTTGTTGCGAAATTTGTTTCCGATATTGGAGGGGGGGTTTTACACTGCGAACTCCATGACGCGGGAGTCGGAGTCGGTATCGCGGGTTGAAAAGTAAGAGTAGAAGCCGTTTCTTTGGTTCACTGAACTTCTACGCTCGTTCTTTTGATCGTTGCTCAATGAGCTCATTGCGTGTCACTTATTTTTTTTTTTTAAACAATGCACTAGTTTTGGTTTAGCACATCACAACTGTTATAAAAAGCTTGTCTATTGCATTTAATAAATTGTAGTTCAGCGTCTTTTCGCTTATATAGGGTTACCCCAGTTTTTGGATTAGCTGTATTATGGTGCAGTTTTCCGGAGCTCGGACAAAGCACGTCCGCTCAGTTCGGTAGTTCGATGGATTTTACCGGCTCCACTTACGCACGTTTTTTGGGTCCATACACTTTTCCCCGTAAACTTAAACTAGTTGACGATGGATTTCAATAGGTGTCACCATTTTCGCACTCAAAAAACGTATTACAGAACGCAATTCGCACTTGGACGCTGACGCGAGGGGTACGTCCATCGTTGACGGCTGCTCAGCCAAGACTGAGCGGTCGGGGAAGCCTCACCCACCAGCAAAGTGGTAGTGGGGGAACCAAGGAACAAGGCGGTGTTGCCAGATTTCGCCTAGCGCGTGATCCGGCGAAGTTGCGGCGTTGGAGACCTTACTTTATTGTCAGCTCTCGTATATGTAATATGTATATAAATAATATATGTTAACACTGAAAGGAAAATATTAAACTACATAGCACAGCATAAATTTATAAATTATGACATTGACGAATATATTATTTCTAATAATTTAGAACTTACTCTTGATAATATAAATATTCTCAATCCATATTTTCCAATTAATAATACAAAAATTTCAATTTCTTATATATTATTAATTGTAATCTTTCAAAACATGAGAAGAAATTTTCACATAAAAAAAATATAAACCAAGACCAATGCTTTTTTTCGACACTAAGAGACCGATTAAAAGATTATAATGAATCGGGGCGATCCATTTTAGAAGGGGGAGATTTATCCAACCCATGAAACCAGGCCTCTTATGGCATTTATAAAGAATTTTTCTATTTCAATCTCAGCGATCTTCGCATTATCCTTTGCCATTGCCTATGCCTTTGGCTTTGAGGTCCGCTGTTGGATCCCCAACCGAAATAAACAAATAAATAAACCGAAATGTCGGGCCAAGCAGCAAGCAACTAATTTAAACACAACAATTAATTAGTAACTAATGTTTTGTTGGTCGCAAGCCGACACTGTTTCGGCCGTTTCGGTGAACCCCGACGTGATCGTTTATATATTTATATACACATAAACAAATTACTAAAACAAAAACAAAACAATATTGTAAACAGTGTTATGTGAAAAATTATCATACGTGGCTAATAAGTTTGTTTGTACAATAATAAACAAATTATAATATATTATTATATTATACATACATACAGGCATAAACATAAACGTTAGTTCACAAGCACACATACATATTTACGATCCACAACGCAAGTGCATTCGCCCGCGCATAGCTTCATATATATATACATTCCACAATTCCGCTACGGTTCTGAGCGCACAGTGGAACTGATCGTGTTCGCCCCGAGCAAATAAAATTTATTTCGTGTTGTTCGGAACTCAATATAATAAATCATGAACTCCAGCGGCGCCGTCGCAGGAGCACCCACTCCAACCCGGAGTGCTATTTTAAAGTGCAAGGCTCTGGGTATTCTCCAGGACTTACAGAGGATCCAAGGAACTCTTCAGCCTATTTCCAAGGTGGATGATGCCATGCTACACGTGCGACATGGTCAGATAGCCACCATGTTCAGCGAATTCAAGGCCATCCACGGGGAGCTTGAGGATTTGGACATTTGGCAGATCAGCAGTGACCTTCGATGGATTGTTTCGGAGCTCGTAGCGACGATGCAGGCCGAAATTGAGCATGAGATGACCCTTCGCTCTTCTCGAATTGGTCTACCATGCAGGCTGACCTAGGGTTAGGTCAAAGTTTTCAAGTGCTGCCTTCTCTGCCGCTCCCTACGTTCAGCGGTAGATACTCGGAATGGGCTGAATTTTACTCGATCTTCTCCACAATCGTCGGCAGCAATCCTCGTATTAGTAAGGTGGAAAAGCTGCAAAGGTTGCGATCTTGCCTTCGGGAGTCCGCTTTCGAAGCAGTTCGTTCCTTGGAAGTCTCCGACGATAACTATGATGTTGCGCTGAATTGCGCTATTGGAGAAACGATTTAATAACCTTCGCTTAATATTTAAGGCAGACGTGAACGAGATTCTGGGCCTCAGTCTGTTGGAAAGTGGCTCAATAGCAGCTCTTCGAGGTCTTTCGGACAAATTCAATGCCCATATGCGAGCCTTACAGAATTTGGGTACATCAGTTCAGATCGGCAGCTGCATCATCGTCCAGGTTCTGCTTCAAAGGTTGGACCCAGCTACCCAGGCTAAGTGGGAGGAGAGTCAAAACTCCTCAGGTTCAGACGCTTTCCCTACTTGGGAGTCGATGGCCGAATTTTCGGAGCAGCGATGGAAAATAATAGTAGATGGAAAATAATAGTCAAGTTGAAAATAATAGTAGATCATCCTTTATTGTTACTAATTCGCTTCCCTCTGCCTGTGCTATATGCGGTGGATGGTCCCATACAATATCTGCATGCCCCCGATTTCTATCAATGCCCCCTAATTTCCGCCTTGGTGAGGCCAGGCGACTCGGTCTTTGTCGGAAGTGTCTGCAAACGGGCTAATTGTCGCAGTTGTGGAAGGAGGCATCACAGCCTGTTGCAATTTCTGGAGCCGCAGGCATCTAGCGGCCTGCCTTTGGTTGGTCCTCCCACGTCAGCCATAGCCGAGGTCGCCGAGCCTGTAGCCTCTTCGCCGTCCACTGCTAATGCACTAGTTGCTCAAGGTCGCAGCGGCGATATATCGTGGCTTGCTACAGCGAACATTCTTCGTAGTCGCGCCGGATCCCTTGTTCCATCCCGAGCTCTGTTGGATTCTGGATCGCAGGTGCACGTGATCACTTACCGGCTGGCAAGTCAGCTGCAGCTCCGGAGGTAAAAATCATTCATGGCGGTGTCTGGTATTGGCGATACCGGTTTTGCGACAGATGGATTCTCTCTTGATGTTTTCCTGCGGTCCCACTGCTCCGAATACTCGGCCCTGGTTAACGCCGTTATAGCCGCCAATATTACGGACCTGCAGCCTAGCTTCAGTTTGGATGTCTCCAGTTGGAATATTCCTGGCAATCTTTCTTTGGCTGATCCTAAATTTTTCCGCCCACAGCGCATCGACCTTCTTATTGGAGCCAGTCTGTTTTATGAGCTGTTGTGTGTTGGGAAAAGTAAGCTCTCAGCCGGCCTGCCATTGCTGCAGAAAACTTGACTTGGATGGGTCGTGTGTGGAGGCGGTTCACATGTCCAGAGAAGATCATTTGTTTCCACTGCCCACAATGATGTTCCGGAGAGCGCAACAATGCTGGATGATCAGCTGGATTCTCTACTCCGCCGGTTTTGGGAAATCGAAGACTGCTCCGAGCCTATTGTGAAGCGGACGAAGGAGGAGCTAGATTGCAATGCGCATTTCGTGCAACATGTTGCTCGGCTGGATTTCGGCGCTTACGCTGTGAAGCTTCCGTTAAAATGCGGTTCTGAGTTGCTGGGATTGTCTTACCCCCAAGCCTTTCGACGATTTCTTTCCCTCGAAAGGAAGCTCTGTCGCCATCCTCAATTGAAGGAGCAATATGCTGCCTTCATAAAGGAGTATTTGGACTTGGACCACATGCTTCAGGTCCCTGCTGATGCGAGCGTCACTGGTCAATACTTTCTTCCACACCATTGTGTTTTAAAGGAGGACAGTTCAACAACCAAGCTCAGGGTTGTCTTTGATGGATCTGCTGTCACAACGTCTGGATATTCATTGAATGACGTGTTGATGTCTGGCCCAGTTATTCAGCCAAAGTTACTGCATATTCTGTTAAGGTTCCGATGCCATCAGGTGGCCATTACTGGAGATATTTGTAAAATGTATCGTTGCGTCAGGGTTTTTCCTGAGGACAGCTATCTTCAGTGTATTCCTTGGCGGGATTCCACCCAGGATGAGTTACAGGTTTTTAAACTGGATACTGTCACCTATGGAACGAAGCCTGCCTCATTTTTAGTAGTTCGGACAATGCATCAGTTGGCAGATGATGGGCAATTAATGTTTCCAAAGGGGGCCGAAATTCTGCGTCGCGACTTTTATGTGGATGATCTGCTTTTCGGAGGCGACTCTATAGATGAAGCTATTAGCATAATGCAGCAAACATCCGCGATCCTTGCCAAAGGCCATTTTCGGGTAAGAAAGTGGTGCTCCAATGTTGCTGACGTGCTGGATAAGGTGCCTGAAGAGGATCGGGAGTCTTTCCTAAGGTTTGATGATGGCAGCAACTTCACAAAGACACTGGGTCTTACTTGGGATCCTGCCACTGACCGCTTGCTATTTTCCATTGAAGGGATTCAGTCAATCTCAAAGCCCACTAGGCGCATCGTGCTTTCTTCAGTCGCTCGGATTTATGACCTTTCAAAGATCATAAAGATCTTTCTCCAGAAACTGTGCCGTGGGAAGTTGTCCTGGGATGAAAGTCTTCCTCAAGCTCTTCACTGCGACTGGAATATGATTTGTAGCAGCTTTGTTAGTGCGCAGCGCGCCGAATTCCCTAGATGGGTGCTAACATCGAAATCCGAGGTGGAGGTCCATGGATTCTGTGACGCCAGCATTGAGGCGTATGGGGCATGCGTTTATGTCGTGTCCAAGGGCGCAGGATCTGCAAGCTATTTACTCTGTTCGAAGTCCCGAGTTGCCCGAGTTCCGAGTTAAAGACTGTTACAGTGGCGAAGCTGGAGTTATCGGGAGCAGTTGAAGGTCTACGTTGGAAAGTATTTTTGCTGGTGCGATTCTGCTGTGGCTCTGTCTTGGATTCGAGAAGAACCCTCTCGGTTTAATGTTTTCGTCGCCAATTGAGTTTCGACCATTCTGAGGCTAACTAGAGAAATGGAGTGGCGGTATGTTCCCACTTCTTTGAACCCAGCAGATATCCTGTCGCTCCTGGTGCTCTCCCCAATGAATTAGTTGAGAATAAGCTGTGGTCTCACGGTCCTCCGTTTCTCATTGGATCCCAAGAGGCGTGGCTAACCGCGGTCCCATCTGAGAGATCAACCCTGGAGTTACGTGCAAGGGTCCTGCTCGTCGTTGGATTTTGATAGTCAGCATCCAATTATACTTCCAAGAAGCCATCAAGTTACGCAGGCTATAATTGTTGACTTCCATGAGCGAAATTTACATACGGGACCTCGCGCACTGTTGGCAATTATTCGGTCCCAATATTGGCCAATTGGGGGGAGAAAAACCGTGACAAAGGCCTTACACAAATGCATCCGATGCTTCCGGACTAAGCCTCGGTTGTTGGAGCCCATTATGGCTGATCTCCCGGAGCAAAGAGTTAGTGGCTCCCAGGTCTTTTGGAGTCACTGGTGTGGATTTTTGTGGACCGTTCTATTATAAGCCGGAAGTGCGTAATAAGGCTCCAGTAAAATGTTACGTTAGCATTTTCATTTGTTTTGCTACCAAAGCCGACCACCTGGAGCTTGTAAGGGATCTGTCCACAATGTCCTTTTTGCAGGCTTTAAAGCGGCTTATACGCACCCGCCGAAGGCCTCAACATATTTGGTTTGACAACGCAACCAACTTTGTTGGAGCCAAAAACGAGCTATAGGAGCTGCGCCGATTATTTCTAAGCGAAGAGCATCAACGGGCACTGCTGGAGTTTTACTCTATGGAGTCCATCGAATGGCATTTTATTCCCCCTCGATCTCCGCATTTCGGTGGTCTGTGGGAAGCGGCTGTTAAAACCGCCAAGCTCCATTTTTACCGAGCTGTTGGATCTGCAGTTCTGGGATTCGAGGAGCTGCGAACGCTGCTGTGCCATATTGGGGCTGTTATAAATTCACGACCCTTATTGTCTCTTTCAGAAAATCCTGCAGTCCTTGATGTTCTGACCCCGGCTCATTTTTTAACTGGTGGTCCGTCAGTCAGCTTTATCGAGCCTGATGTCACAAAGCTGAACTTCAACCGGTTGGACAGCTGGCAGCGCGTGTCTTTCCTGCAGCAGTCTTTCTGGTCCCTAAGCCTTCTCCAGCAGCGCTAAAAATGGCACGCCTCCGGTCCTGCCTTGGCCCCGAACGATGTGGTGCTAGTAAAGGACGAGAATCTACCTCCGATGAAATGGCCGCTTGCGAAAATAATGGAGGTAATCCCTGGTCGGGATGGTATCTTTCGAGTGGCGGTGATAAAAACCTCATCTGGAATTACCAAGCGAGCAGTGACTAAGCTGTGCCTTTTGCCCCTTAAGGATGAAGTTGGAGTAGGGAGTATGTCGGGTCAAGCTGCAAGCAACTAGTTAAAATTAAATAATTAATTATTAACTGATGTTTTTTTGGTCGCAAGCCGACTCTCTTTCGGCCGCTCGGCTTTACTAATTTGACATTTAAAGTTAGCGAGCATCCGCTCAGCCTATTCTGGAAGGTTGGCGCCACTCTCGTTCGTCTTCTTATTGCGCTCGCATCCCAAATTGGATTTCACATTTTGAATATATTGAATCCGGTAGGCTTTGAACCTAAAGCATCGTTTTATTGTTTGTTAAAAAAAAAAAAAAAAAAAAAAAGAAAACATTTTTTCCAAACACCAAACAAATATAAAACCACTCTTATTTACATAATCTTGCGGCCATTCTCGGGCAAAACCAACTCAATGGGCTGGCAAGACTCTCCCAAATCCATCAAAATCAAGCCGCCTTCGAAAAAGAAAGCATATTCTAATTTTCAAGATGACGATTCCAGCAACTCCGAGCATGGAGAAATGAAGCGGAAGTCTGCTAAAAAACCCATTATGGAAGACGAACCTACCACCAGCGAAGCAGCCAGAGCTGCATTTAAAGCTAATATTGAAAAAAATTATTATGCAACTCTATCTGATTTAGGCGATGAAGATCGTGTCAGCGACATGGAGGTTGACGGTATGAAGAAAAAAGATGACAAGAAGACCAAGCAATCTGCGGAAAAAACGTCGAAAATCATCAAACCGCCGCCAATTTTTATCCCGAACGTATCCAGCATCAAGGACCTCTCCAAAGACATTTCCCGCCTCTTAGGCGGGGATGTTGAAGTGACCTACAAGGCAAGCTCTAACAACAAAATTCGCGTCATGACTCCAGACAAGGATACTTACTCAACTCTGAAAAAGTTCCTGAGCGAAAATAACCATCGAAACCACACATTCCAGCCCCGAGACGAGCGCGCTTATCGGATCGTCGTTAAAGGCCTCCACTTCTCCACCGACCCGGAGGATATTAAGTTGGGTTTCAGCAGCCATGGACACAAAGTCAGGGATATACACAATCCTACGCAAAAAGGTACAAAGAAGCCACTAAACATTTTCTTTATTAACCTCGAGCCAGCCAAAAACAACAAGGAGGCCTTTCAAGTCAAGCGGCTATGCAGCACGGTGGTTACGGTTGAGCCACCAAAAAAATTCGACGATGTGCCCCAATGCCATCGCTGCCAGGGCTTCGGTCACACGAAACGGTACTGCCATCTGGAGTACAGATGCGTAAAGTGTGGAGATAGGCACCCATCGTCCGAATGCACCAAAATCGCCAGTGAACCAGCCGTCTGCCTCCACTGCGTCGGATCACACGCGGCCTCTTACAAGGGCTCTCCAGCCTATAAAAAGGCAAAGAGCACGTTCGCCCCCAGCAGACTGCACCAAGACGCCAGCAATCTCAACTCAGCAAAATTAACCCTAACATCAGCTATGCTAGCGCAGTCAAAAACGGAGCACCACAGTTTGACTCCAACCCCAATCCCGATCCCAGTCTTCCAAGTAATCCAATGGACGCCCTAATGGCTATGATGGAATCTATGTTTGAGCGCATGATGGAAAAGGTCTTAGGCCAAATAGCCCAAAATGATGGCCACCGTTTGCAAATCCTTATGCATACGCAATTAGATATAACCATATGGAATGATAACGGCCTGGAAAAAAGAAGGCCAGAGGTCGAGCTGTATTGCAAGACCCACCAAGGAGACGTTCTCCTCATATCAGAAACGCATTTTACCAACAGATCATACTTGACTATTAGAGGATACGACCTCATTGCCGCTAACCACCCGAACGCTAGAGGTAGCGGAGGCGCGGCCATCCTTATTCGCAGCTGCATCAAGTATGAGGCACTTCCAGCCATGCGCGAAGACTGCCCAAATTAAAATCTCCACTACCAACGGTGACATAACAATCGCTGCAGCATATTGCCCCCCCAGGCACAACATCCACGAACAGGAATTCGGCTTGCTACTGGATTGCCTTGGCCCCAAGTTTATAATCGGAGGGGACTTTAATGCTAAACACCCCTGGTGGGGCTCCAGGATTACGAACCCAAAGGGCTCGGCCCTATACAGGCAGATTCAGTCCCGAAACTTGAGCTGTCACGCAACCGGTGCACCCACATACTGGCCTACGGATCCCCACAAAATCCCAGATGTCCTAGACTTGGCCATCTCCGGAGGACTGGATTCTGCCGGAATTCAAGCGAGAGAAGTAGTAGACCTCTTCTCGGACCACAGCGCCTTTGCCGTGTCACTTTTCACCCCAGCCCCCAGCTCAGGTCAACTCGCAAAAAGCTGATATACAAGACAACAGACGTTGACAAGTACCAATCTTACCTGAACAACGTTACCGACCCCATCCCGACACTTGACTCCCCGGTTGACTATCAGACAGCCGCTGAAAAGGATCCCACCTGTACAAAGAACCGACGGCAGCTGGTGCAGATCGGAGATGGACAGGGCCAACGCTTTCGCCGAACACCTCGAAGGTGTCTTTACGCCTTTCGATCGCTGCTCACCGGAGGATGCTGCTGAAACTGCCCGTCTGTTAGCCGAGCCTTCCAGGGACGCCGATCCAATACCACCAGTGACTGAGGAGGAAACAGCTGAGCTCATAACCATCATGAGCAACAACAAGGCCCCGGGCGATGATGGTATCAATGCAATTGCATTAAAAATGTTACCACCTCCAAGCATACAGCTAATTACGAGGATCTATAACAGATGCTTGGAGATAGGGTACTTTCCGTCCACATGGAAACGTGCCCAGGTAACTATGATACCTAAGCCCGGGAAACCCGAAGCAAACCATTCGTCCTACCGACCAATAAGTTTGTTACCAATGCTCTCCAAAATACTTGAACGAGTGTTTTTAAGCAGAGCACTGCCAGTATTTGACGAGGCTGGACTGATCCCTGACCACCAGTTTGGCTTCAGGCGGCAACACGGTTCGCCGGAGCAGTGCCATCGGGTAGTGCAGTGCATCCTGGACGCGCTTGAAACCAAGAAGTACTGCATGGCCGTCAGGCTGGACGTAAAGCAGGCATTTGACCGAGTCTGGCATCCCGGTCTTCTATATAAATTAAAGACTGGCCTACCCCGACCATACTTCCAGTTCCTAAAGTCGTTCTTGGAAGACCGTAAATTTGCTGTTAGATGTGGCGAGGTCATCTCCGGTATAAGAGAAGCTGACGCTGGTGTACCCTAAGGCAGCGTTCTTGGCCGGTTGATGTACAATGCTTACACGGCCGACCTCCTTGTTCTTCAGAGGCCTGACCTGCTCGCAGCAACCTATGCAGACGACACGGCCTTCCTTACCACCGCCGATAGCGCCATGGGGGCAGCCGAAACGATGCAACTGCAGCTTGACTTGCTCAGCGACTGGCAAAAGCGATTGCCGTCAATAATGAGAAGTCCACTGCCACCACATTTTCCCTCTGCAAAGGCAACTGGCCTCCAGTTAACCTCAACGGCTCTCCAATCCCGCAGGAAGACAATCCCAAGTACCTGGGATTCTCCCTAGACGGGAGGCTCACATGGAAGCCCCATCTGATTAAGAAGAGGAAACAGGCTGATTAAAGAGTTCGATCCTTCTACTGGCTCATGGGTAGGAGATCGAAGCTGAGAACTTCCACTAAACTCCTCATTTACAAGGCCATAATACGCCCAATCTGGAGTACGGCATACAGCTCTGGGGCACTGCGAGCAAGACGAATGTCCCAACTAAACAAGCTTTCGAATATAGAGCCCTTTGAATCGCCACTGGGGCCCTCGTGTATCATGACAATCGCACCATCCACGAGGTTCTCAATTTCCCTTGGTTCAAGGACGAGATCCAAAGAAGCAGCGCACGTTACACGCAGAGGTTTCATAATCACCTGAAGCTGTTGGCCACATCCCTGCTGGACAACAGCGAGCCGCCCAGAAGACTAAACAGGACACACCCGCTGGACCTCCCCTTACTACTCTAATTTATTTCTACCATATTAATATTTAAAATTATCTATAAGTGAAGTTTATGTGATAACATTTAATGGTTGTCCCTAATGGACAGTTTTAAATAAACTTTACCCTGCTATTACAAAAAAAAAAAAAAAAAAAAAAAAAATATATGCAATTGCACCCAAAACCACACTAAGCAAGCTTAAAACAGTTAACCACTCAGCAATAAGAATCGCTTTCAACGCCTCTTCCGTACAACCCCAATCAACAATCTCCTCCACGAAGCCAATATATTACCAATAGAACATAGAACAACATTTGCAATGCAAAAAAATTTCAAAACTATAATGCACTCCAAACACTCTCCAATAGAAAAAATATACTACAAAATCAAAAACTCAAAAAATACTCAAAAAATCCCGTCGGCACTACACAACACAATAGAATAGTTTAAATAAGTTAATGTCGCAAACATTAACACTTCAATACACGCACTATCCAAAGAAAACATAACACCCAACATCTACCAGCTAAAATTTAATTAATTAAAAAACACACTACCAAATAGACAATTCCTCTACACAGATGGATCTAAATCAGCCGCCGTCCGTCATTTAGCGTCACAAGAGAAAATGAGTTCATCGAACACCATATACTACCACAGTACTCATCCGTATACACGGCCGAAATATCGGCAATATTAAAAGAATGCAATTACGCCAGCAAATTTCGAGGGAAATTTGCAATATACACGGATTCCCTCTCAGCCTTACAAGAGATCGGGAACACCAAAGACAAAATTTCTACACCACCATCATTTTTAAATTTAAACAAATTAAAAAAAAAAAAAAATCCTGCTATTATGGGTCCCTGGACTTATAGGAAATGAATTCTTAAATGTAACGGCAAAAAAAGCATACATTTTCCCACTAATAACACAGTGCGACAGTGATTTGGAACTTTTGTAGAGACCTAGTAGGTCTAAAAAAAACAACAAAAACAACAAAGTGCCACACTGCATGCGCGGCCGTATCGTGTTCTCGAAAGTGGAGTGGGGAAACAAAACGGAAAAGAAAAATAAATAACCAAAACTGCGCGGTATTAGCCGATTTATTTTTTCATTTTTAGCATTTTTAAACATTGATAAAAGCTATGAAATCAATAAAAATAAGACTGACAAGAATAATCTTCCATTGAGTTTCTATCTTTCTGTTAACTTACATTGAGTTTCTATCTTTCTGTTAACTTACATACTGGTACTTACATACTGTTACGGTGCGCTCGAATTTCAATTGACTTGTTTTGGGAAAAGCGTAATAACTTCAACAATTTTCATAATTTCGTAATGAAGTTGGTCTTGTTTTATTCGGGATTAATGAGACAATATTAATATGTGTTAAGAATGATACCAATTTTTGGAAGTTGTACCGAAAAAATGGCGTCAAAGTTCGACAAACGTGACAAAAATTCAAAAAAGTCAGTTTCTTTTGTAAAATTTGTGTCCTTTCTGTTTAAATAAATTGAAGATGTATTTTTTTTCAAAAGCTACAACATTTAACTATTGAAAAACATAAAAAAATTGAAAATCGGCCTAAAATTGCGCGTTCAGGAATTTTTAAGAGCAAAACACTTTCGAAAAACCGTTTTTTCGCAATAAATCAAGATTTGAGGGTGTAGGAAAAATTTCAAACATGGTTTTATACTATTCTCGACCTAATGAACAATTCCTAACAGGTCTCTTCAAAAGTTCCTCCAACTTTTCTTTTTTTGTCGCACTGTGTAATTCAAAACAACTACAACCAATCCGACATCCTTAAATACATTAAACGAAACACCCAAACCATTAAAAACTCAAAACTCAATAACTCCTCAACCTACTAAAAACGAATAAACCACGACAGCGAACGAACGAAAAATATCTCTCGAGCAGACTCAATTAAATTCTAGGTCATACCAATATAACCCACAGCCACTTAATCAATAAAACACCACCACCAATCTGCCAAAACTGCAACACAATCTTGACCCTACAACACATATTCGTCGACTGCCCTGGCCTGCAGAAAGAGAGATCAAAATTTCTAAAACAAACATTAGCTGAAATTACCTCATACAAAAATATACAAAATATACAAAAATACTGCTATACGACATAGTCGGCCGATCCCGGTCGTTCCAAATTATATACTGCGTGCAAAGAAAAGAAGGGTGTGTCCAAAGTTTCAAGTCGATAGCTTTAAAACTGAGAGACAGACAGACGGACATGCTATATCAACTCAGGATGTGATCCTGATGAAGAATATATATACTTTATAGGGTCGGAGATGTCTCCTTCGCTGCTCTGCATCGGTATAAAAATTCAAGAGGGCACGTGAACCTAAGTAACCCACTTGAATGTGGAAGATTTGGTCGTAAAGGCCACAATAACAGCAGCCATAATGTCCAACCATCAATCAATATAGTAAGTGCACACGGATTGGTCTAAAGTTCTGCCAAATTCGACGAATCAGTTCAGAGGATTTGCTTCTGTAAGTAAACTAATTTGCGCTTTTGAAGTTCCTATATCAAAATATCAGAATCCTGAAGTGTTTCCTTCATTTTCTGTAATAAACAAGAAAGGCTTCGGGCGAAGCCGAAGTTGATATACCCTTGCAGTAAATTGTAGAAAAAATTGAGCACTGAAAATATTCTTCTTTATTTAGTATACTTTTTAATTTAGCCTTTTGTATAAGGCAAATTATATCCTTTTATATAAGGATATAGCTAGCCTTTTCATCATTTTGAACAATGCTATGGAAGTGATTTAAAATATTCATATGTTATAATAGGATTCAGGCAAGTAGGTTATTAAAGATCATAAAATTTCATTCATTTTCATTGTTAAGTTTACAACCCTTTCCTTCTTAAATAACACCCGAATTTGTATTACGAGAAAACCAATGGATTATCCCATGATGACCTACTAGCCAGGTAATGCCAGCAAATGGTATAATGGAAGTCCTCCTTCGTTGAATGAACACGTGCACTATAACAGGTAGTGCAGGTGTGAATGAAATTTATATGGGGACTGAGTAACTTTAAAATATCAGGTATTACCTTTTTTCCGATTGGTCAAATCGGAATAACATTATCCCTCAAATTTGGGCTGCCTAAGTTCGTAACGCCTGAGTTTATTACACAACAGGTAAAACAGGTATATAAAATGATACTGACACTTTATTGCCTTGACAAAAAGGGTTAAACTGTGTAACCTTAAAGGGTTAAGGGATTGTACGTTTTTTTTCAATATTACCTAACTTGCCTATATATTGAAAAAACCACTAATCCGTAGATCAGTCTAAAAAAAATTTAATCGAGTGACGACGTTACTCTGCCGGCTGAACTTCAGAAAATTTAAAGTGTGTGAAAAGTATTTTTTTGCCAGTGTTAAAGTTAAAAAGTGCAAGTTTTATTTTTTACCAGTGACAAAAAAGTGTGTTTAAAAAATATATGAATTAATTGTTGATACATATATTTTGGTAAGTCTATTCCTCTAAAAGCGTCCTTTAATATGAGATTTATGAAGAAGGAATTTAATCCTTCATAAATTTCTTATTCTTCTTATTGTTTACTTTTTTACAATTTAATTTGAATTTTTTAAACAGCACCCAAAAAATGCCACGTGTTTCACGCACATCCCAGGAGCCACGCCGCCAAGCTGCTTTAAACCGCAGCAGAGCCCGCAACCAACAAAATGCGGTGGAAATAAGAAACAGGAACTCACAACACATCGCCAATGTACGAGCAAGCAACCCAGACTTACGGAAGGAAAGTCGTGCGCAGGATTCCGCAGCACGGGCTCAGAGGAGACGCAGCGAAAGGATTCGCAATCTAGAGCGCCTTCGGGATACTACAGCACATGCTGATCGACAACTGGATCTTCAATTCCGTGTTCCAGAGCGGACTCGGGACATGGAAGCACGTGCGAACCGTCGGGAGAACCTGGAGGAACGGACCATGCGACGCGGAGGACTATTCCTGAGTACCGAATTCCGGAACGGGTTCGGGACGCCACAGCGCGTACTATTCGTCGAGAGGACTCCGAGGAGCGGCGACAAGAGCAGGTGCAAAATACTGCTGACCATGCGACGCGGAGGACCAATCCCGAATTTCGAATTCAAGAGCGGATTCAGAACGCCGTAGGAACAGGAAAGGAACACTGGAGAGCACCGACAGCGACGAAGGGATACGGAAGACAGGCAGCGAGAACGGGAAAGGGACGCCGATTACAGGAGAGCAACCAGGAGAAATCCCATCGCAAGAACACAGGAGCAACGGATAAACACATCACAACGCCGGGAAACACGACAACAGCGGAGGATTCGGGAAGAACAAATTAGGCAAATGGCGGAGGAACGATTGTTAAACTTCAGGATGGACCCCCAAAATCGACTGGATGCCTCCCAAAGGCAGTCGCAACGAAATATGGACGCAAGAGCTCAACTTTCGGAGGACGAACTGGAACAGGAACGCCAACAACAGCGAAATAGGATTCGAGTATCAGCGAGGGATCTTTATCACAGGAACATAAAGGAAGGACCAACGAAAATTTGTATTTGCTGTGGAGGAACATGGTTCCGTTGGCAGGTAAGTGGATTATACATCCTGGCTATCTCCTCTAAATTTCCCCTCAAACGTTGGCAACGCTTTTTATTTGTCACGAAAATTTCCCAGTCCGTCCGGCAAATATAACTTTTGCCATGGATTCGACTTCCCAGAAATCCCTGAGTGCTTAAATGGACTCACCTGCCTCGAAGAACGGCTTATTTCACCGAGAATCCCTTTTATGAGGATTATTTCTCTCGGCTATGAAAGGCAATGCGGAATCAGAGGGGCAGTAGTGAACGTTCCAATTTCAGTTCCTGATATTGTGACTGCGCTTCCGCGCTCTTTCGACTCTACCCATGTCATCCAAGTCCATTTGAAAAGGAGACTAGAGTACGCTCACAATTTCATGACTGAAACTATTCGACCCGCTCGGGTCCTTGAAGCTGTACGGTACTTAGTGAATACCGAGCTCTACAGAAAGCACAATATTTCACTGAACGAATCATGGCTAGCAGGACTTCAAGGAGTTAATGAAATTCCTTTTATTGCGGATGAATCTGATCGTGAAGCAGTAGAGCAACTTCTTCAGCAGCAACACCTATCCCAAAATGCTGCAGAGCTCGAAGAAAATTTAAATCCCGGAGGCCATAAACCATTATTGGAAAATAATGATACTGCTGTTCAGCGCATTGCATTGGCACCGGGTGAAGGCCGTCGCCCAACAAGCTTAACGCTTGACGGAGACGCAGAGGAACTTTCCTTTCCAACTATTTCTTGCGGAGAAATATTCTTAAAGTAGTTCCTAAAGTTTTATACATGTATAAATTTTACGAAATGCAGCGCATTCAAAATTCTATTTCAATTGCTTTACGGAAAAAGTCAGGAGCAGTTACGGCTGGTAATCTGCGGGATGAGTCATTTGTTGACAGACTTGTTCAACATGATGATGGCTACCACATCCTTAATGGCTTACGGTCTGCACCAGCTCATTGGGAGGCTGAAAAAAAAAAGTTATTGCTATGATTCGACAATTTGGGTTGCCAACCTTTTTCATTACTCTTTCTGCTGCTGAAACTAAGTGGAATGAACTTTTAGTTATCCTTTCCCTTCCATTGGATAATAGGGCTATAAGCGAGGAAGAAGCGGCAGCTCTTTCCAGCTCCGAAAAGGCTCGGTTAAACCGATCCGATCCAGTGACGTGCTCCCGGTACTTCGATTATAGGTTGCGGCGGCAATTAATGAAATTGTTCAAAACCGATATTTTTGGGGAATTCAATCTTTCCCATTTTTATTGGAGAATCGAATTCCAGCACAGAGGATCTCCGCACTCTCATGGCATGTACTGGCTTGCTGGTGCTCCTAAGCTCGAAGACGCCGAAAATACCGAGCAAGTAATAAACTTTATCGATAGGTTTATTACTACAAATGGAGACGATCCTGAGTTACAAGAAGTAATTCAGTATCAACGCCACAAGCATAGTGCTTCCTGCCTGAGAGAGTTACGCGGACAGGAGTTCTGCCGATTCAATATGCCATATCCTCCTATGCCCGAAACGCTTCTTTTGCATCCAATGGAAGAAAACGAAGTAAATGTTGAAGAACATAAAACTTTGTTCAAAAAAATTAAGGAAGCTTTAAGGACCATTTCTAATGAAGACGCAGCTTTATATAATAATTTTGATTATTTTCTGACCCACCTTGAAACTAATTTTGAAGCCTTCAAATTAGCCTTACGTTCCAGCTTGAAAAAGCCACAAATTTTTCTTCGCAGACAATTCTCCGACCGATTGCTCAATGCTTATAATAGAGATATTCTAGGCTTACACAGAGCTAATATGGATAATCAATTTATCCTAGATGCTTACGCCTGTTGTAGTTATATTATTAACTACATAAACAAATCGAACAGAGGCGTATCGCAGTTGCTCCGTGAAGCCATGGCAGAAATAAGCCATGGGAATATTTCTGTTAACCCTTATGTCAATAACCATTTTTACCGACAGTAGTCAATGACCGGGTACCCCGGTACCCACACGTAGATACATTGCTTTAACTATGTTAAAACAAATATTTTGCAATAGTTTTTCATTTGTCCATGAAAAACAAATATATTGTGAATGTTTTACGTATTTTATACGAAATATTTTGTGTAAATATAAATAATTTTGAACACCTGCCGCTACAAAAGGCCTATTGAAATTGACGCGCCATGGCATGTCGAGCAGGTATATAGTATATTCACTATAGTATATTCGGTGAGGAATAACGTGTACGGTCGGCCTTCTATATATAACCTACAGGTTTATGGTAAAAGCAAACGAATCTGGCATTAGTGAAACGTGGCTCCGTCAGCATCTTTCGTGTATCTCAGCGTCTTCAAAATGACGTCCTTGTTGACATGGTCTAAGTATGGTATCAAAGTGTGGTGGATTTGTGATGCTGAAAATGCATATCCTTTGAACGGCAGTATTTACACCGGGAATTCTGGCAATGTAAGAGAAAACAAGAAAGCAAAGCTAACTTCGTGCGGAGCCGAAGTTGATATACCCTTGCAGTTAAAACCGGATATATATCGCAAACATCGGAATAGTTGGCCGATCCTTATGAAATTTGGTAGGTTGGATGAACTGACCTAAAATCTGTATAAAGAATAGAATCCTAATGAAATTCCAGCTCGTTCCAGCGGGTTCCACTGCTGGAACCCGACATAGAAAATTTTTCTAGCATCAATCCTTCAATCCTTCAAATTTCATCAATCTCTATGAAATTTGGCATGTAGTATTATTTTGCCAAAAATAGAATCCATAGAAAATCCCAAATTTCTAGTAAAAAAAACATCAAAGTTATGCCATTTCCGATCAATCAGTTATATGGCAGCTATAAGATATAGTCGGCCGATCCTTATGAAATTTGACATGTCGTATTATTTTGCCAAAAATAGCATTCATACACAATTTGAACTCTCTAACTTTAAAAAAATCGAAGTTATACCATTTCCGATCAATCAGTTATATGGGAGCTATAGGATGTAGTCGACCGATCTCGGCCGTTCCGACTTATATACTGCGTGCAAAGGAAAGAAGTTTCAAAGAAGTTGTGTGCAAAGTTTCAAGTCGATAGCTTTAAAACTGAGAGACTAGTTCGCGTAGAAACAGACAGACAGACGGACAGACGGACATGCTCATATCAACTCAGGAGGTGATCCTGATCAAGAATATATATATTTTATAGGGTCGGAGATGTCTCCTTCACTGCGTTGCACACTTTTGACCAAAATTATAATACCCTCTGCAAGGGTATAAAAACGGAATGCAATCACTGGAATGAAAGGAAACAGCACTCAAACTAAATGTTTTACGCCTAGGGCTCGAAGTCAGGCAAAAAAAAACTAATGCCTTTTCCAAAGTAGAAAGGATTACCAGTGAAGTTCTTTTTTCCGATTTTGAGGCATAAAATCAAATTTTATAGATACTTGGCTCAAATTTTGCATATATGGATAAACTATTATTGTCGAATATTTAATTTTGTTGTTTTTGACATTTAACCAAGCCTATGCCCGCCGCCTACATCAACAGTGGGCCATATTACCATTTTTACTTACTTTTTACCATAGCTCGCAAATAACTGTAACCTTCATTCGATTGCCGATAGTCAATGCGAAGGGTTGTATCTTTCTTGAGTTCTCTCAAGTAAAAGTCTTCCAAGCCCCCTTAGTGAACATACCAGTGTCTACTAATAGAACGTCTGATAAGCGTTGATCAACAAGTAAGACTCAACCGTCCATCGCAAGAGCAAAACAATGTTAGACCCACCCTAAAAGAGATCCCTTGACCCAGAGGGTAAATTCCTCGTTATCGCCTGAACCGACAATGGATCACTTCACGGATTATCGCTGTCGGGTCAGGCAGCAGCACAGCGGTTTAATGTTAATGTTTAAATAATTTTTTCGTAATGTTTATTTGTTTAGGCTTAAGGCGGTCATCCTGTGTTTAGATTCGAAAAAATCGAAAAAAAATCGAATTTTTCATACATTGTATCTTTAAGTTATATAGAATATATGGTATAACGGATTTTTCGATATTAGATGCCGTTAGAAAGTTATAGCGCTGCGAAGGAATGCGTTCGATCGCCCCGCGGACGGAGAGGGGATTTTCAAACGCGTTTTTCTCGAAACCACTTTTTTCCATTTGGCTATCGAGGTATCTAAACAATGACTTGACCGATCGTTTTGAAATTTATAGGGCATGTTCAGCACAGGTGTGGCTATAGCTAGTAGTAAAATTAGACGATAAAGGTCACGTAGTTTTTTTTTATACACAAAAAATAGAGAAAAAAACGTTTTGAGAAACATAAGTTAACGGTCGAGTAAAAAATTCTTTTTCAAAATTTTTACTACGGGCCATAACCACAGGCACACAGATTAAAATGCTTTTTGGTTTTAGATTACCCTGTTTTCCGGAATCGTGATAGCCAGCGGAAAATTTGTTCTTTAATACTGTACTTCATCGCACTTCAACAATTTTTATTTGTTTCGCTTAAAAAATTTTATTTGTGAATAATTATTTGTGCTTACATTAAATTTGTGAATATTCACAATTTTATCATATATATATGATACAAAATTTAAAGCTCTATCTTTTAATCGACCGTAGAAAAAAATTCCCAAAAAACAGTTAGAAAAACGGCTTCCACACGGGACCCCCTTAAGTTTGTACAAAGCGCTTAGTTGGTCGCAAGCCGAATCTCTCTCGGACGCTCTTCTCAACGGGCCTTTCTTTAGAGAGTTTTAGCTCCGCAATGTCTAGGTCGGGCCGCCCTCTCCATTATCAAGAGCTTTAGCTTCGCAATGACTAGTCCGGCCGACCTCTCTGTACATAACACTTGAGTCACTGCATGCACCATAAGCTGGTCTATCTGCTCATCATCCGGCTTCATCTGCATGCAGGAATAAACATCTATAACGTTTTGAAATTGCATAAATTCGGCCTTGCATAAGAGTCACAGAAGTGAAGAAAATTATTAAGTATTCCTGTAATAATGCGAACGAAACTGGCTTAATCATTTTGACTTACTCACTACCTAACTTCCCAGAAACCATTTACATTGGATATGAGGGAGTCAAAGTACGACCATTCCTCGACTATCGTACGAAAAAAAATACCCCAACGCTGATTACCATCCAACGCACAGAAAATGCACGCTTTTCATCACACACCAAGAAATACAGGCCATAAAAACACTTCAAAAAGTTAAAAACCGTCAACCTTGGTCCATATACAAGACCGATACATCAGCACGATGGCTCACTATAAACGCCAGTGGCCAAACAAAACCAAAACCAACCAACACAAAATGAAAAGACCCGAAATTCCTCCAACATCACTGCAACAACGACCTTGGATCAACCAACAACAAGCAAGCGAACACCCATACAATATGAAGACTACGACGTGATGTCTACTAGCTCCCTCAGCTCGGACCACAACACTACGGCTAAGTCTACCCCAAAAACCACTATTTACCCAAAAAATGTATCAAAAAGGGAAAAAATATTATTAAAAAAGAATAATGTATAAGAATGCTCAAGTCTAACTAGATGTAAGGTTAAATCTTTAATAAACACAGAAGCAATCAACACCATAACGATTAAAAAACACTGAACCAGCCTCTAAATTAGATCTTTAATTAAATCAAAATGCTAAAAATCATCCAATGCACAATGGGTAAAAAAAATTTTTTATTTTAAAAAAAAACTTTAAATTTTTTTAAAAAAATCCGATTTTGGTGCATAAACCTATTTTTTTTCTTAATTAATTTTTATGAATGGCCCATACTAATTGAATCTAGATATCTTTATTTGAAAAAACCGCTTTCAAAACATTTTTGGAAACAAACTTTCAAACAAAACCCTGTAGTGTTGCCACTCAAACAAAGTCACCTGCTTAAGACCCTGCAATGTTGTTAAATTGGCGCGAAAAACTGGTAAACTTTGCGTGCTTGCTGCTTTGTGTGAAAAAAAAAGTTTGAAAAATCTAAAAATGGAAATTCCTTGCGAAGGTATTTATTAATCAAATTAGCTTAAACATTTGTTATTAAGTGTCTTGTTGTCCAACTGTGAACTGTTTTATATATGTGTTTCTGTAACTGTATATGTGTATCTTTATAGATTTGAAATAACAATTGTGTTTGTGTTTTGTGGAGAATAACTTACTAATGGCACAGCCTTGCAAAAGAGTAAGAACGAGAAATTAACTACAAAAGTGTCCTTGTTGTCATACAATTAACCATTTTTGCTCCTTTTTGCTAAACTTGCGTTTATCCAGGCACATATGTGTTTGGTCATGGGTCTCTTCTTGCAATTTGGGAAAGCAACAAACGCTCGCGAGAAGCCTTGGAGACTTACATATTCGACAAATTGAATGGCGATCATCAAATTGAAACAATAAACCAAACAAAATCAAATAAAATTACAAACTTTATTAATTACATTAATAAACATTTGCCAGGATGGTGCCGAAACATAAAGCGATTTAGACACAAACACGACATGTGGCTAGCCAGCAATATGACTATAGGACTTTCTGATATAAATGAATCCCCACAGAAGAAAGGTGGTCGTCCGAAATTGACATATGTAGCTGCTGGTAAACGACTCAAAATAAAGCTGGCATCTAAACTTGCGATAGAAAATCAAAATTCAACCCCTTTGTTACTACACGCTGCTAACATTTCTGCCAGAAAATCAACTGAAAATGAAGTAATAAAAAAAACTGATAGAACTGGATTGCTGGCTCCGAGTCCAATAACTTCTGAAAAGGCATTCGTCTTTTTTATGGAAAATGGGTTTACTAAGCAGCAATACATAAATTTAAAACAACTTAGTAAACAACATGACTGCGGTATTTACATACCCCTCTTATTCGAAAATAGCCGAGGAGAAATTAAAATGTAGACCTGCTGGAATATCATTCACCGAAAATGAAGCAAAAGTTTCCTTGCAAAACTTATTAAACCATACCGCTTCAAGAATATTACAGATGCAAAAGGAAGTTTGTGAAATACTTTCAGATGTTACTCAGTGTACTCTTATTTTTAGCACTGGGTTTGATGGGTCTACTGGTCACAGTTTATACAAACAAAAATTAAGCATCGCAGAGTCTCAATCTGTAAATTGATTTGTTATTTTATTGAAGTTTTCAAAAAATGTGAATTATAGTTTATAGCTGAATTGTATTTTGTAGTTGTTAGTCTCTAAATTTACTCTAAAATAGCTTAGGGCGGAGCGGGAGCGAAAGCTCATATTCGCTCTTGTGCGAATTCGCCCCGCTTCGCCGCAATATATAAGTTAGGCTTAAGATAAGAGAAAATACATTCGAATTTATAACGTTGATGAGGCACGACCATTTCTTTCGTTTTCGTTTTTCGCACATTTTTAAATATTTAGCAGCCACCCTTTTTTTTATTATTTTGCAAGTGTGAGATAAATCAATCTCGTTTGGCGCCCCCGGGTGGACAATAGTGAAAAATATTTAAAAAATAAACAAACATATTAGTGACAGTGACACTGTGTTATTATACACAAACTAAAAGTCATAGAGCTGCTCGCGACGCGTCCGTAAAGTGAAAAAAAAAAAAAAAATTCACCGCGTCGTGAAACCGCCTCAAAAAGAAATCCAGGAACATTACCGCAAGATCATCGCCACCAGGAAACCAGCTACCTCCATGCCGTGCACCTGCATTGACTGCACAAGGAAAGTGGCAGCGGGATTAAAGGATCCCAAGGCAGAACCGTAGGTATTTGTGCAAAATACCCCCCCTTTACCCATCGTTCGTTTTTCGCCAAACAAAATAGTTAAATTTAGTGCAGCCAAACATTTATTTATATACAAATATATGTACAAATATAATACATAATACGTGCATAAATAATTTGGCGTACATACAAATATATGCAGCGGTAAAATTTTCGTTTTCGCTCCAACCGTTGTCCGCTGCTATATATGTATGTATGTATATGCATTAGTTTGGCACATTTTATTTTACCGGAACGCCAAGTGACGCGCTACACGCGATAATTAAATAATTAAAATAAAAAATTATATTAGTAAAATATTTTTATTTTAACTAATTAACAAATAAATTTAAAAATTTTTATTCAAAAATAAAAAACAAAAAATTTAAATTTTTTATCGTCGTCTGTTTATTAAAAAATAAATAAATTTTAAAATGGAAAGTAATAAACAGAAGCTAAAATCCACGACTCTTCATGAATTAAGAAGAAGATTAAATGTCAGTGTAAAAAGCATTCGCCGGTTAGAGGAACGTTTGGAAGCTGGGTCAGTTCCTTTAGTGAAGACCGAGCTAGAGCGCAGGCTTCAGGTTTTAAATGAGACAATATTTAAGGCAAATGAGTTGCAAGACCAGATCGAGCAATTAGATGAGGAAGATGAATTTGGAGCCGAGTTGGAAGAATTAGAGATAACAACTAAGGCAAGGGTGATGTCATTATTAAATGCCTTCACGTCAGCTGAAGAGTCCCCACCAGCTACTGCAATTTCTGCAGCCCCAACTCGAGCTCGACTTCCCAGTTTGGCATTGCCAAAATTCAGTGGAAACTATTCGGAGTTTAAAAATTTCATGAGTCTCTTTGAGACATTAGTAGACAAGGATGTGAACATTCCTGTTATCGAGAAATTTAACCATTTAATTTCTTGCCTCTCTGGTGAAGCCTTAGGAACTACCAAGGCATTCCAAGTCACCGAGAGTAATTATGACAAAGCTATTGCTAGTCTAAAAAGAGTTTACGATAACGAATGTCTCATCTTTGCGAACCAAATAAGCAAATTATTCAGCCTTTCGAAAGTTTCCCAGCCGTCTGCGTCGTCGTTGAGAGGTCTCATCGTCACAGTGTCATCGATCTTTGGGTCACTATTATCCATAGGAGATGACACTAAAATTGCAAACTCAATGATCATTCACTTAGTTTTGAGTAGAGTAGATCCAGTGACCAGAGAAAAATGGGAAGAGTCACTGGATTATGAGGAATTGCCGCTGTGGTCCGATTTCGAAAAAATATTAAATCGTGGGTACCAGCACCTGTCCGCTGAAGAGACTGGAAAGCCAAAACAGGAGAAAATTGGGTTCGGGAAGCAGCACAATAGGAGTTCGTTGGCTTGCTCCGCTTCCAATAAACAAGCTTGCAGTTATGGCAACGCACAAGACCATAGTCTTGCCCAGTGTAGTCCGTTCGCTCGCCTTGCTGTAATGCAACGGTTTGAGTTTGTCAAGTCAGCATCATTATGATTAAATTGTCTGCGAAAAGGTCACACGGTTGCGATGTGTAAATCGACTAGGTGCCAAATTTGTGCAAGATCGCACCACAAACTTCTGCACCGATTTACTGTGACCGAAAATAATTTGGCGTTACCACCACCAAATGAACATCCTCCTCCAGCGCTACATCTTGATGGCCCTTCTACGTCACATGCTTTGCATTCGTCATCTCTAGAAAGGGTTTTGTTAGCGACGTCGATCGTAAGCGTTAGAACTAAAAATGGCGAGCATATATTGGCCCGAGAACTACATGACTCTGGGTCACAAATGAACTTCATTACTGAAGAACTTGCTCAACGCTTACAGATCCGTAGGGAGGAATCGTGTATCAACTTGCTTGGAATTGGTCAAGCTAATTCCCAGGTTAAGAAAAAGATACACACTGTGGTGAAGTCAACGATTAATGGTAGTGAGTTTCCGTTCGACTTTTGGATTTTGAGAACAATCTCGGGTTATCACCCTGACCAGTCAGTGAACGTGAAAGATTGGGACCTACCAAACCTCAGCGGATAGATATGTTAATTGGAGCTGGGTAATTTTTTGAATTGTTGTCCGTTGGCCAAATAAAACAAGGGGCACACCATCCCATCCTCCAAAAACTCTCCTTGGATGGATAGTATCGGGAAAATATAAGGCAAATACCTCAACTCCTCAACAGCCTGTCTCTAGCCTGAATTGCCAAGAAGAATTACTCGAGTCGATAGATGGCAATTTGAAAAAATTCTGGTCGTTGGACGAAGTACCAACAAAAAGCTTTTGTCACCTGAACAAGAGTTATGTGAGGAACGAAAGTGGCATGAATTGGAGGCACGAAAATATAAAGTTCAAGCAGCGTTTTGGAAAGATATGGGGCTTCATGGAAACAAGCCGAGACGAAATGGCAGTGGCAATACAAATGACGGAAATACGGCGAGGCGGGCATTCTCAAACCCAATATTATTGTCCTCTATATTAGGAATAGATCACAATTTGATTCAGCGCCTACATGTAATTTTGATAGCCATAAATTTTCATTACCCTATAAATTCAGAAAAATTCAAATTATTCTGTTTTGAAACTTTTACTATATATAGGACCAATTACTTTTGGTTCCCCATGTCGCCAACAGTACACAAAATTTTAGTACATGGATACATAATCATTAAAAAATCAATTGTTCCTGTTGGCTCCTTAGTAGAAAGTGCATTAGAAGCAAGACACAAACTTTTCAAGGCTGACAGAAAAAATCATGCCAGAAAATGTAGCCGGATTGACAATATATTAGATGTCTTTCACAGAGCTGGATTCGTCTGATCCTTTACTGTCTAATTCTTGGTTCACAAAAACCAACAGGATGCCTCTGCCAGCAGAGGTTGTCGATCTTTTGGATTCGCCAATCATATCCCCAGGTTTTCGCCACAAAGACGGAAGTACATCCCAAAACTCGTGCGTAGAAGACACAGATGAAGAAAATGGCAACGATGATGTAAGTAACACTTTTGAAATCGAATTAGAGGAAGAGGTACCAGACGATATGAATACTAAAATACAGGAAAAAGAGTAAGTTACAATTTTTGAGTTATTAAAAAAATGTAATTTAATTTTTTTCAGTGTTGGTAAAATTTAACAATGGATTCGAAATACGTAACAGATTTTAATTTTATTTTTCTAAAATGGAATACCTAATGTGATACAAATTATAATTTGTAATAATTTCTTAAATAAAAGTGAATTTTTAACCACTGTGCGGTACAAAAATTAATAAAAAAAAACAAAAACCAAAATTTTGTTTTACTTCAAATAATACAACAAAAAAAGTTGCAAGTCAATATTTTATAAACTAGAGTTTATGCAGCAAAAACGGGATTTTTGCCCACAGTGCAATGGAATATTCACGGCTATAGAAATAATTTTACTGAACTTCAAATGTCAAATCACAAACCCCACACATTATTTATCAAACCTCTTCTCACTTCCCATCCGAATCAACCCAACCATGCCAATTTTTGAGAAAATTTATTTTTCTCAGTGGAAACATTTTGATTTTTATGTTTGGGCTGTCAAATGAGGCAAAATAGGAGCATGTAAGAGAGCTTCTAAAAAAAATTCGAGATTGCTCACACTATCAGTGTGCCGGCAGCGCTGCTGCAGAATTTCCAACACTATGCACGCGTGCTATGGAAAATGAGAGTTTGTCCCCCACTGCTCTAAACACAGACTTCGATACAGTCGGAGGAAACATAAAATTCAACATAATATCTGCCTACATATCACCTTCCAAACCATTTAATTCTAAAAATCTAGAAAACATTCTCGACCCGCAAAACACCCACACATTAATGCTGGATGACTTTAACAGTTGGCACCCCTACTGTGGTTCACCAAAGCAAAACAATAGAGGAAAAACAATAGCCGACTACATAGACAAATCTGGATATTTTTCCACCCATATGACCTTCACACACATAAATCTATCCTTTGCCTCAGCATACATAGCCCCAGAAATCCATTGGAAAGTGTTGGATGACCTCTATGGCAGCGACCACTTCCCTATACTAATTTCCATGTTCAACAACCATACTTCTCCCACCTTTATTTCAAAACCCACATTCAAACTCAAAACTGCGGACTGGGACCTCTACAGAGAAGCAGCCTCCAAGCTAAACACCTCTATTCAATTCCAACCAAGGACTAACGTCAATCGCAAAGCAGATTTTATAAAAAAAAAATAATAATCGAAAGTGCCCACTTTTCCATCCGCACTGTTCCCTGGTGGAACAAAAACCTAACACTCCTTGAAAAGGATAAATCCAAAAAAAGGAATAAATTAAAAAGGGCAATAAACAACTACAAGATCACTGAGTACAAAAAAGCTCATGCTTTATGTAGACCACCTAGGTCACAGATCCATTGCTCTAAAAAAACACCTCTCAATCATATCGCTAGACTTCTTGAAAGCATTTGATAGAAGAGGAATTCACACAATAATCCATCATCTAAACAGATGGAAAATGGGTCACAAAACTTTCAACTATATAAAAAACTTTATGACAAGTAGGAAAATTATAGCCAAATCTGAGAAATGTCTCTCTGATACATTCTCCTTTAACAACGGCATACCACAAGGGTCACCCATTTCAGTCATTCTATTCCTGATTGCCTACAATTCATTAGCTAACATCATTCCAATCTCAAAAGAAATCAAATTTTGTGCTTACTCCTATGACTTCCCTCATCATCCAACATAACAAACAAAAAAAATTCCACAACCAACCTATCAACCATCTTCAACCGTATGGTGCTTAACATCTGGCTCAGCTATTTCAATGGAAAAAAACCACAAACATTCTTCAAATCCTCGGGCTTACACGGGCTAAAATCACGGGCTTGGCAAGTTCCAAGCCGCTAGGGATAATAAAACACCTGTCCTCTCTCTAGTATAACACCGAAGCAACTACATTAATTTAAATGGTCAAATCAAATATTGTCTCAAAAATATATTTCTGCCTTCCCATATATGGACGGGAACCCAAATCCCAGCTCAATCGGTTTAAAACTTCACTGAACTCAGCAATAAGATCAGCACTGGGAGCAATCCACTCCACACCAATAATTAACCTTCTAGCCGAAACCGGAATCAACACAATAGAGCACAAAAGAGATTTTCCCACCAGTAAACTATCCAGAAACTAACTTCAAGCTTGAAACAGCCCAATATAAACCCTTATCAAAACCGAAAAAAATAATTATAGATACACCAGTACTATAGACGAAATAATAAAAATATGCATATCCCATTCCACAACTTACCTTCCAACAAAGAGTATGTAACATGTAATATGTAACAGAATATGTAACATGCTAAATGTCCTCAAAGCTACGAACACCTCCCTTTTCAAATTCAATGAAAACACAACCGCCCCAATTGTATTTCAGCATCTATTCCACTCCTTCAAACTTTCCTATCCTAACCATAATTTTATTTATACCGACGGCTCCAATTTAGGCGGTATAACAAAATACAGCATTACAAGTTCATCTAAAACCATAAGAACCGGGCTCCTACCCATCTACTCCTTAGTTCTATCGGGCGAAGTTATAGCAATCTATGAGGCCGCACAAATATGCGTCAAACCGCCAGGTAAACATGTAATATGTACCGACTCCCTTTCCTCGTTATCCGCCATCACAAACCGCAACAACCATGCTGTCTTCCCAACCGCCGTCAGAAATATTATCACCCAACACTTTTCAAAAATTGAAATTATCTAGAGCCCTAGTCACATGGTAATAATTGACAACGAATATACTTGAATATCCCAAAATTAAAGTGGTCCAATGTCGATAACTCACCATCTTTATCACTTATCACACACCATGACTTCCCCGCGGGCATGTTTGACATGTCCCTAAGTCAAATTAACCATGTTAGAAATTCGTTAGGTCGGCTTTTAGACTTATTTTTTGTATCTGATCCGTATGGTACCACTCTCTCCAAAGCATTCCCCCTTTCAACCCCAGAGGTTCCATATCACCCCACGCTAGAGGTTTAAAGCGAAACCGTTTCTGGTATCGATCAGGAGTTTCCTTGTGTAGTAAATAAGATTTGTTGTTTCCGTAAAGCTCATTTTCACAAACTTAATAGCCTTATCGATACTGGTCGATACTGATTGGTCCGATATTCTGTCATGCACTTATACAAATGTCACCTTAAACGTAAAATCACCAATTTAAGATACTTTGAAAACATTTTTTGATTCATGTGTTCCCTGGAAATATCCGTCCGCTTCAAAAAATCCTCCTTGGTTTTCAAGGTGCCCCAAGAACTTAAAAAATACTAAAAATAGGCTCTTACTTAAATATAAACAAGAAAGGAAAGCTAACTTCGGGCGGAGACGAAGTTTATATACCCTTGCAGTTAAAACCGAATATATATCGCAAACATCGGATATAGTTGACCGATCCTTATGAATACATCATAATAAAACCAATTAACTAAAATGAAAAATCCAAAAAGGTCCCAAACTTCTATCTTCAAAAATAAGAAAGTTGATGTTTCTACCGAGTACCATTTCCGATCGTTCAGTTATATGACAGCTATAGGATATAATTGGCCGATCCTAATGAAATTTGGTAGGTTGGATCAACTGGCCAAATATATAACCTGTATTAAGTTTCATATCAACTCAGGAGGTGATCCTAATCAAGAATATATATACTTTATAGGGTCGGAGATGTCTCCTTCACTGCGTTGCACACTTTTGGACAAAATTATAATACCCTCTGCAAGGGTATAAAAAACCTACAGTAGTATTGATTTTACAAGATATCTACTAGCTCGGTCTAATTTTACAGTGCATAACGCTGAATTTTACAGGAATTATAATTGCCGCTGACGGATACAATTTACTCAGTATCCAAGCAGTTGTATAATTTTGTAAACACTAAGCGTAAGAATATACCTTTTCCACTTAAAAAATACTAAAAATAGGCTCTTACTTAAATATAAAAAAACCTGCAGTAGTATTGATTTTCAAGATATCTACTAGCTCGGTCTAATTTTACAGTACATAACGCTGAATGTTATAGAAATTATATTGACCGCTGCCGGATAAAATTTACTCAGGATCCAAAGCAGTTTTATAATTTTGTAAACACTAAGCGTAAACATGTATCTTTTTCACCCCTTACGTTTGAAAATTCCTCTGCGACCTCTGATCAGGCCATTGCCGATCTATTCGAAGAATTTTTTCAAACAACTTATTCTCCGCCTAAATTGACAAATCAGCCTAACGCATATAACATTCAAGCAGCAAATCTTATTTTCTTTCCGTTTTTCTCTGAGAACAACTTATTATCTAATCTTCTAAGGGTCAAACCCAATTATTCGCCAGGCCCCGATGGAGTACCAGGCTGTGTGCTAAAATACTGTGTCAGGGCTCTGTGCAAACCTCTTCTATGACTTTTCAACTTATCTATGGAAACCTCGATTTTTCCCCTTAATTGGAAGGAATCATTCATAATTCCCCTTTATAAAAAAGGGAAAAAGTCCGAGGCTGCCAACTACAGAGGCATCTCTAAGTTGTCGGCAATTCCAAAATTATTTGAAAAATGAATTACCCCTCATTAGCAACACCTTTGCTCTTCGATTATCACTCCTTGTCAGCATGGCTTTATTAAGCGTCGCTCCACCACCACAAACTTATTGGAGTTGACATCCTTTGTCATGGATGGCTTTTGTAAGGGATATCAAACCGATGTAATTTACACAGACTTCAGCAAAGCATTTGATTCAGTTAATCACTCACTCTTGTTGAGTAAACTGAATATGCTGGGTTTTTTCCACCTAGATGGAAGGACACAAAGAGTCTTATTTAAAAAAATACAGTCCCGTCTGGTCCGTGCTACATCTGGCGTCCCTCATGGAAGTCATCTTGGCCCTTTATTATTTACGCTTTTTATTAACGCTTAAACGAACTCTCTAATTCTTATGTATGCAGATGATGTAAAGCAGGGGTCGACACGGCCCTATCCCGAGGGCATAGGAAACTTCTTTGCCCGAGCTCTGCCACATACACACAGTATAAATGTGTGAAACGTCATGCTCACAGCCTACTTTCTGCTATTCGTTACTAACACTAATGCGTTAAAATCATATCAATGTATTGGGGTGCCGACCACTGATGCAAAGCTTTGTCTTCAGTACAAATCCATCTCTGCCCAATGCAGTCTTAAGTCTGACCAAAGAATATAAAGTACATAGATGGGACATCAGGTCCCAAAACGGTCAACTTTTTACGTCGAGCTTGCTGGTAAGGAGGGAAAGCACGTTTTCATGTCGCCGATGTTGTAGTTAGTAGAACAAATAGTATTTTTAATCGCTACAGGTCGAGACTCGGTGATAGCGTAAGGCATAGAGTAGTTACTCTATCTACATTTTTTCTGTGTTCAAGTCCTTGTAAGGACTTTGAAATTTTACTTTCTTTTATAATTTTTTTATTTTTAGTTTTCTTTAATTATAGTATAAAAAAAAATTAAACATTATGTCCGGCTAATAAAATTTCAAGGGAGTCCGTGTCCGGCATTTTGTTATCCGATACGTCCGCCACTTATTTTTACAGCAATTGTAATAGAATGCAATTAAAAATACTAATAATAAAGTAAATTTGAAAAGTTAAAAAAAAAAATATTATTAACAAGAAAGCAAAGCTAACTTCGGGCGGAGCCGAAGTTGATATACCCTTGCAGCTAAAACCGGATATATATCGCAAACATCGGATATAGTTGGCCGACCCTTATGATTACATCATAATAAAACCAATTAATTACAATAAAAAATCTAAAAAAAAGTCCCAAGCTTCTATCTTCAAAAATATGAAAGTTCATATTTCTACCAAAAACCATTTCCGATCGTACAGTTATATGTCAGCTATAAGATATAGTCAACCGATCGTTATGAAATTTGGTAGGTCGGATTAACTGACCAAAAATATAATCTGTACCAAGTTCCAGCTTTCTATCTTTAAAAACACGAAAGTTGGGTCATTTCCGATCGTTCAGTTATATGGCAGCTATAGGATATAGTCAGCCGATCCTTATGAAATTTGGCATGTCGTAATATTTTGCCAAAAATAGCTCTCTTGTCAAATTTGAACTCTCTAACTCTAAAAACACCAAAGTTATACCATTTCCGATCAATCAGTTATATGGCAGCTATAGGATATAGTCGGCCGATCCCGGCCGTTCCGACTTATATACTGTGTGCAAAGGAAAGAAGGGTGTGTGCAAAGTTTCAAGTCGATAGCTTTAAAACTGAGAGACTAGTTTGCGTAGAAACAGACAGACGGACAGACGGACAGACGGACATGCTCATATCAACTCAGGAGGTGATCCTGATCAAGAATATATATACTTTATAGGGTCGGAGATGTCTCCTTCACTGCGTTGCACACTTTTGGACAAAATTATAATACCCTCTGCAAGAGTATAAAAATAGGTAAAAAACTTAAACGTAAAAAAAAGTAAAAGTAAAAAAGAAATAAAAAAAAAAGTATATATAAAAATAATCATAAAACTAAAACTTTCTCAAAATCGAAACTACCGCCCACTAATGAAATCGAACCCAAAATCCCAAAAATAAGGAGCGCGCACTATCCATCTACGCTACCCTCGAATTTGAGTTAATGATACTTAAAATTAGTTTTAAAGTAAGCGCGAGAATCCATACCAAAAACAGAGCTGAAGATTAAGGATAGTAGAAGATATTTCTGATCTCTTTGCTTTCACACTGGTTCGATTTACGGGTTTCACAACAAACTGAGGAAATTTTAAGGTAATTTTCCAATTTTTTTTTTCTTTATTAAATTATATATTTTGCGAAACACATTAAAGGAAGAAAAATATATAAAATATAAATAGATTTAAAATTAAAAAAAAATTGGATGTCCCAAGCCTGGTTTGAAGTCGTTTCACTCTGAAAATCAGCCAATCACTTTACCACAAGGCTATCCCACATTTGTTGTCGCGCGAAAAATTTCGCAAACTTAACTTGTCGCGCGGTGGAACCCGCTCATTCCAGAGCTGGAACCCGCCATAGAAAATTTATCTTTATATGGGATGTCCTATCTATGTACTTTATAATTTTTGGTTTGGACCAAAATGCAAGCATATCGAGCATGCAAGCATTTCCGCGAAAGTACCGTATGTTGAAAAATCCAATTTTACAGGAGAAGCTTTTTCTTTATTTCATCTCTTACAAACAATAAGCAAAATCATAAGATGTTTAAGCGATTAGAAACATTTTTTATTGTATTTCTTTATTTTTGTGCATTTGAAGTATTTCCATGCAAAAAATTTGTATGGACATACGATAATTTCGCGCGCAGATTAAAAAGCACTGTAACATACGATAAAATTGAAACTTAATTTTTATCGCAACTATAGGGTTTTCAGTTATAATATTTCACAGGGTAGTAAGACATTAGGTGCCTAACAATTTTTCATTCAAATCTCAATTTCGAAAAAAGGCGACTTATGATACTTTCGCGGAAATGCGTCGATATGACTTTTTATCGTTCTTGGCCTCTGCAAGCTACGTATACTCTTTATGAAGTTTCCCTAAAGAAATTAACTCAGGTTAATGATCTCGGCGTCCAATTGGACACTAAATTTAAATTTGCCAACCATATTTCCTCAATGGGTAATAAGGCTAAAGTAGTCCTTGGTTTCATTAAAAGGTGGTCAAAAGAATTTAACAACCCCTACCTAACTAAAACCTCATTAATTTCTTTGGTCCGTCCGATTCATGTGTCTGGAGTCCGCAATATGGAGTACATCAGGACCGCATAGAGTCCGTACGATAGTATTTCTTAACATTTTCACTTAGAAGTCTTAACTGCGATGCAAATTGTCATCTTTCATCTTATAGTAGCAGACTCCTAACAATAAACTTACCAAGCTGAACAAATAGTAAGACAATGCTCGGAGTAGTTTTTCTACATAACCTAATCAATGGGGATGTAGATAGCCAGCATTTACTAACATGCATAAATTTTAGCATTCCTAATAGAAGGACTAGAAACTTTAGTCCTCTATTCCTTACCCTTTGTAGTTCGACATATGCACAGCACGACTCTTTTAGGATCTTATGTTTGAACTACATTGGTCTCTACTCTATAACATCTCGTTCCTGTCCTTCAAATTTAAAATATATAATTTTTAGATTTCCTTACTAACTCCTTCTAGCTTAATAAATTACGAATAGTTTAATATATACTAATAAATCTTTTCTCGACCGTCCCTCGGTCGCCTAGGACTCTAAGCTTTATGATGAATACAGGAATGCTAGCTGAAGCTCTAATTGATGCATTTTCAGGACCGCGAAAAAAAAATCAAATGCTGACAACGCTGCTAAACTGACAGCCAAATTCCCCTTAATCTACACCCCTAACATAAACCCAAAAGATATCAAGCTTTCTAAAATTACTACTACAAGAAAAACATACACAAAACATACCAGTCAGACGACTGGTGTTATGAAATCAGGAAATCATCAACATCAATGCAACCTTTTATAAAATCTTCCCTAAGCAAAAGAGAACAAATCATTAACCCAAAAGGTTAAAAAATAGTAATATTCTGAAACAACAAAAATGAGAAGGGGGTACACACACGACTCAGACTTGGACACACATATTTAACAAACGCTCACTACCTTGACAGAACGAAAAGCAATCTGTGCTACTAAGGAACAATCTGTGAACGACCGATATATAATTGTACCTGCCCCGCCCTTAACATACTTACTTACTTATGCTTACAAATGTACATACTTAATATATAGTAATATTAAATACTCAAAAAGTTATTGTTAAGCTCAATCCTTTGCGAATTATGCATTAATGTATAAACCCATAACCTAATCGAGATGAACTGCGAGCCAAAGGCCTTACCTGCTATGACTCTTAACCCTAAGTTAGCTCTTAGTTTAGAACTACTTGTTAGCTTTAGACAAATAAATAAATTGTTAACCTTTTTATACCCTTGCAGAGGGTATTATAATTTTGTCCAAAATTGTGCAACGCAGTGAAGGAAAAATCTCCGACCTTTTAAAGTATATACATATATTCTTGATCAGGATCACCTCCTGAGTTGATATGAGCATGTCCATCTTTCCTATATACTATATCCTATAGCTGCTATATATATATATAGCTGCTACCAACTTTGGTATTTTTGAAAATAGATGTTTGAGACTTTTACATTTTTTATTGAAATAAATATGTTATATGTTATATTACGATAATCTCATAAGGATCGATCAACTATATCCGATGTTTGCGATATTCATCCGGTTTTACCTGCATGGGTATATCAACTGACGTTGGTAGTGCGACTATACTCTCCACGTGAGGGCGGCTGGTGACAAGTCCCGATATAGTCATGTCTTTGCCATGTCTTTGGAGAAGAACACTCCCTTCCTTAAATTACCCCAATCCAAGGTGGAAGAGCATATGCCAAACGATGCGTGTCCGAAGGGGGGCTCGGACGCTAATATATGAACTCTGGAGGACCGGCCGCCCCTCCCAGTTTTAACCAGGGTTTTCGTGTCAGGCGGGAAATGTTATGATGGGCGAACCGCTTCCCGCCTACTCGTAGATCCAAATATGAATTCAGGTAAATTACTCAAAAACCAAAGTGGAGGACAAACCCTGGTCCGGCAGCGTCTTACTCGACGCAGCGCAAAGGCTCCTACAAATACAAGGGAAGGGCGTACTTATCGGTAGAAGCCAACCCGGACCAGGCCGAGGTCATCAAGGAGCAAGGGAGATCCTGCCCGACTTCCAACCGGCAAAGGCCGTCACAGATCACAGAAAGCGAAAGGTCCAGCCGCAGCTGCTCATAGGAGTCCTGGACAGGGGATCCAAGGATGGGCTGATCCCCAAAGACCTTTGGCGAAAGGTGGTAAAAGAGTTGCATTGGCACTTAATGGAGAAAATGCTGAAGAGCGGAGGACCCTCACCAGAATGCGAAGGCGAAGGCTGGTATCAGGGTAGCGTCAAAGCGATAGAATGCCAAAACGCGCGTTCGGTAGAATTATACAAGCGGTCTGGGTACAACCGGATACGGTCCGGGTATACAAGTCTGATGCCAGCAGAAAAACTGGAGGCATCGAGCTGGAGTCGCACAAGAGCCAGATTTGGTGGATCCGACCGAAGAGGGGCACCCAAGAGGTGCGGAGGAGTACATTTTGGAAGGGTAAATCTCGGTGGAGAGCGACTTGGCAACGGCCCTTCGAGGCGTCGGGATGAAGGACTCTCTTCTGAGCTCCGAGACGAAAGCAGAGGTTACTGTGGTAGAGAAAATCAAAAATGTCTCTGACAGTCTTGCAAATAAACCTCCACCGCAGTAAGGCGACGTCAGCTGCCCTCCTACTTCACCTCACCGAAAGTGGAGCTAATGTGGCCTTCATCCAGGAACCCTGGATCGCTGGAGACACGATTCTTGGGTTGGAGGCGTTGGAGCATAGGCTCTATAAAGCCGATACAACAGGTAAAAGGCAAGCCTGCATCCTCGCAGAGAAGAACCTTAACCTCATTTTGCTACCTAATTTCAGCAATGAAGATTATGTAGCTGCAGCAATAGAAAGCCAAAGGGACCTCTAAGAGTTTGCTCGACTTACATGGGTCACAACCAGGATGCCCTCCGCCCGCACCTGTTACTCAAACAGCTGGTGGGAGACAGCGGAAAGCAGAAGATCGAACTGATAATAGGGTGCTTTATCATCAATAGGAAAACACAAACAGGAGGGGTGAGTCAATTTTCGATTTTATCCTAGGCTCAAATCTTCTAGTAGGTAACAGGGGCATAGAACCCACCTTCATCGTCAAGAACAGAAGGTAAGTACTCTTTACTTAGACTCTCTAGCAGACAGGGTTGTTAGATGAAAGGTCCTAGAGAATACATAGAACTAGTGACCGATTTTGCGAACTCGGCTAGCAGTACGCAATCCTAAGAAAGCTTTACAGGAAGAAACTAGACAGATCGTTGGGGGAACCTCCAACAAGAGACGTTAACAATAGGGAAAACCTGACGCCATGGTGGGCACGCTAACGGCGGCTTGCGCCTAAGCATCCCATAGGGCCTGTCCCAAAAGAAGATTGGGCAATAGCACGTCAAAGAAAGGCAAACACTTGGGCCTTTTAAAACCAAGGCCCGAAAAGCCTTTAACTTCGCTAGTAAAGCAGCTTGGGAGGCGTATAAAGCGGACCTCAAGGAGTACAAAAAAAAACTACGTAGGGCAAAAAGAAATGTCTGGTCCAGGTTCCTGACACGAGAATTCAGGGAATATTGTAAGGTTGACGATTAATCCGTGCACCTAATAAAGCAGATCCTGGTAATCAAGACTGTTGAGGCGACACTATAAGGAGAGTCTAGGATGGATGGCGGAGGTTTGCATTACAGGCAGTCTTCGTACCACACCAACTGACGCCCTAGATTTTATACTCGTTCTATTGCCTGTAGAGATATTGGGGGTCAAAATAGCCACGCTATCGGATATCGGGTCTATGAAAAAGGACTAACTACGGACACACAAAGTTGGACTTATACCCTTTCATCCCACCTAAAACTATAAGCTCTCGATTCCATCGAGGGAGGAATGGGTTACACAAATTCCGGGACCAGCGGGTTCAAGGCCAGGTGGGAGGCGGTTTCCACTGCGAGTGGTTGTATCTAAATGAGTCCTTCAGACTCCCCGACTAATGTTTTGTGTTCCAAGCGGAAGTAATAGCTATCAGGGTCAAGCGACACTTAAAGCTCTTAACAGGTTTTCACCCAACTCTAGGACAGTAAATGACTGTCGCAGCGCTTTTAACGAGATGAGGCAGCAGCATGAAATCCACCTAATATGGGTGCCGGACATAGAGACCACGAGAGAAATAGCGCCGCTGATAAATTAGCAATGGCTGGTACTACCAACTACCAGAGAAATAACTAGTAGGAATTCCCTTAGCAACGTCTAGGCTGAAAAGCAGGGATTACTTCGACGGTAGTGGTAGCAATGAGGAGATGGAGGAGTCTCCAGAACTGAAGGAATTACCACATGATATGGCCCATCCGCTCTAGGAAGAGATCAAAGATACCTTTCTCCCTAAATAGGCAGGACTGCAGTCTAGCCGTTAAGGCCATCACAGGACACTGCAAGGATGTAGAGGAGGAGGAGACGGTTACACACCTCCTGTGCCACTGCCCTGCGCTTCAGCGTAGTCGACTTAAACTCCAAGAGTTACACTTACGGACTTAACAGACCTCACGGAGATCCTTACGCCCGGACTTGTTGCCTTCATCTGGAAAGCTGAATAGGACCGCGAGCCGCCTCAGGAAGGGTAGAACTTTTCGGGCACTTTAGTATATAGGATAGGGTGGGGTCCCCTTGCAAGACCTCTTGCCCATGCGGTATCACAAGGAGCCCAAACGGCTCAAGTCAACGGGTTCAAGAGGGCAATGATTAGCCCCCGCGTAACCGTGTCAACCTAATCTATCCTAGCCTAATTCAAATCAAATAAAAGAAAATTTTTAAAATAGTGCGTCGATAAATAAACAATTTTTGTTTATTTTCTCGCGAATCAAAAGCCAATGAAAAGTGGCTTTAATACCAGCCAAACTTCCAGCAAATCGGAACAACGAATGTTTAGTTGTCCTAAAACTATTCAAATACGTTGCATTTGCGCTACACTTACTTACACTTACACTTACAGACTTACACTAACATTACAGCATATACGAGTAGGTAGGAACAGGTTATATTTCGGTCTGAGTCACTTAAAACGTTCTTGAAAAAAGTCGCCGCTCGAATTGTTTACCCATATATATACATATATATTTCGGCATTACATCCCTTCAGTACCATACCTCAAGGATTACTCAAGGAAACTCTAGGTAATAGTATTGCCCCCCAAGGAATCCTCGGGGTATGTTTCATACAAACCATCGAGGAATTTCCATAGAAGAGTTCCTCGCATCGAGGAATTCGAACAACTCAAGGAATACTGCAGGATTCCTGCAGTTATTCGAAGAGCATTTCGAAGTAAATACCCCAGGGATTCCCTGGGGTATACTCCCAGGAATATTTGAGGAAATACCCCAAGGAATCCCTGGGGTATACTCTGAGAAATCTATTCTATAATAATCTATAATTTTTTATGCACGTCAAAGCGTGCCCCAAAACTTTCTCCGGCGATTTCCTCGGATCCACCATAGATATACTATCTGTAAATAAAATAAATAGAAATTAGCAGTTCACCTTCGACAGTCTAACCGATCGGTCGTGTTCTTTCGCGAGACGTCTACGTAGCGCAGCTTCAAAACAACAACACAAGCACAAAGCAATCGAAATAACGAACTCTTCTTATCTCTACTCCAACTGGAGCGACGAACAATTTTGGCAGAATTTAAGTGGCCTTAAAGTTTGTTGACCCCACAATGCTGGACCCTCCAGACATCTGGAGAAAACACCCTCCAGACGGTTTATATTTGGTTGCAACCAGAACGGACGATGATACCCAGCCCCTGGCTGCAATCTGCCCGTTCATTATCAAGAAAACAATCGACAATACTATTCAAGGTGAAGTTACAAGTTGTAGGAAAACCAAAGACGGCAATTTACTGATTAAGACGAAAAACTTATTACAAGCCGAAAAACTTAAGAAACTCATCAGTATGCCTTCCAACACTCCATATGTCGATGTCCCCATTAAAATATCTGAACACCGAAGTCTTAACTCGAGTATTGGGATAATTTATTCGAACGATTTGAGAGGAATTGATGAAAAAGTCATCTTGGACAACCTAAAGTCGCAAAAAGTTGAAAGAGTCGAGAAAATATATAAATATATTCCCAACCAGGTTCTCAATAAAACTCCACAAAACGAAACGGGTCTAATAAAAATCTCATTTAAGCTAACCCATCTGCCAGACTTTCTCTATATTGGTTATGAGAGAGTTGAAGTGCGTACATTCATACCGCGGCCTATGCGGTGCAACAACTGCTTCAGGTTTGGTCATACCGCAAAGTTCTGCAAAAACACACCAACTTGCGCCAACTGTGGTCTCGACGCCCACGTCAACTATGAGAACTCAGAAATTTGCCAAAACAAGCCGAATTGCATAAATTGCTCCCTTAAAAATCTCCCAACATCTGACCACCATGCCCGCAACAAGGACTGCCCTGTCTTCCTGACGAACAAGGAAGTCCAGGCCATTAAGACCCTACAAAAAGTTGACAATAGGACAGCCTGGTCCATTTACAACAGAAGACACCACGATGGATCTCTCTACTCCTCAGCAGCCAAATCCAATCTAGCCAACTCAAACCAAACGTCAACAAGGAAAACAATAAGCTATGCCCCAAATGAATTTGAAACACCGTCATCCAGGAACCTCGACCCAGACCCAGACGAACCTATGTCATCCAGCTCAGAAACTCCCTGCACTTCCCACACTGCTAAAAAACCGGCAAAAATCCTTCCGGTTAACACAACAAATAGAACCAAAAGGCTTTTTAAAAATGATCAGAGCACAATTATCACCAGATCTAAACTTAAATCCCTTGCCTCAATCGAAACTAAAACAACTCAGTAACAATCATAATGACCCTAAAACTTCTACAATGGAACATGAATGGACCTGAACAATTACAACGAACTGCAAGTCCTGATTAAACGCTTTACTCCCAAAATCATTTCACTTCAAGAAACCCACATAACGTACACCCAACCAATCCCTATTCCAGTTAACTACAATATTTACTATACAGCCTCGCACAGCCCGGATGGCGGCGCGGCAATCTTAATTCACAAATCTATACAGCACAAATCCATCCCTCTTCAGAGCACAGTTGATTCCATTGCATTGGAAATTCAGTCTGTAAAAAAATTTAATATAATAGCATCCTATATACCTCCTAACAAGAAATTCAACCAAATAGATCTCCATTCAATTTTACCACCAGGAAACTCCCCAAATCTAATTACAGGAGACTTCAACAGCTGGAATACCAGCTGGGGATCCCCAAAAATTAATCTGAGGGGAAGAATATTAGGAAAATTCATTCTGGATAACAACTTCATTATCCTTAACAACGGACAACCCACGCATTTCTCAACACATAGGACCTTTACACATATTGACTTGGCATTCTGTTCACCTGAACTTAAAGTATATTGCGACTTCAAAATCAGTGACTCCCTCCAAGGAAGCGATCACTTCCCAATCACCATCGAAATTTTCCCGAAAAATCAGAGAGCAAGTCAAAACTTTGTACAACGATTCATTACTAGCAGAGCTGATTGGGAAAAATTCGAGATGCTAACTGAAGACCTGAACAATAAAATACCAATATCACTAAACATTAATCAGGAAGCAGGCAATATCAAGAAAATTATTTTGCAAAGTGCATACGAGAGCATTCCACACACGAGACCAGCTAAGACCCACCACAATGTTCCTTGGTGGAATAAAAAACTGGAAGGTCTGAATAAGGAAAAATTTAAAGCCTGGAGAACATTCAATAGAGATATGTCCAACGAAAACCTCATCCATTATATAAAAAAATGAACGCAAAATTCAGAAGGGAATTAAAATTGAGTAAAGCCGATAGCCTATTTAAATTGACTTCGACAATCTCTCCTCAGTCCAAACCGGAAGCAATTTGGAGTAATATAAAAAAGCTCTGTGGTCTTCACAAAGCTACACAAATACACGCTATCAAGGATAACAGCAGTAGCGATCTGCTCACCAGCTCCGAAGATATTTCTGAAGCCTTCGCAAGCTATTGGTCACTCCGTTCAGAAGACTCCCAATTGTCCAATTTTCAATTTTCATTGAACAAAAAAAATATCTAAATACGCTAAACTTTTTATCTCCCCCACACAAAACTGCAGCGTTCATGGAACAGGATATAAACTTCCTAGAGTTCTCATCGGCACTAAATAGCTTAAAGGGTCACACCCCAGGTCAAGATAAGATTAACTATGACATGATACGACACGTCGCTGAATCACTGAAAATGAGAATTATCCGCTTTTTCAACAACATTTTAAAATCTTATATTCCTCAATCGTACAAAATCAGCACAATTATACCTATCCACAAACAAGGCGCAGACAAAACCATGACGGAATCATATAGACCTATCTCCCTCAACCCATGTTTATCTAAAACCCTAGACAAAATAATCTCAAAACGGCTATGGTGGTTTGCTACAACCAACAAGCTACTGAACAGCCGTCAACTCGGATTTAAAAAAGGGAAATCTGCAATGGATTGTCTGCTTTACACAGACGCTTTAATTAGCAGAGCCCTCTCTGAAAAAAGACACATATCTATTATATCTCTTGACTTCGCAAAAGCATTTGAAAAAATAGGATTGCATTCCATCATAAATCAACTATCAGTATGGGGCTGCGGCCCATTAATTATCAAATATGTGATAAACTTCATGTCAAAAAGGAAAATAAGAGTTCGTGCCAATGATAACACCTCAAGGACACACCCACTCCACAACGGCATTCCGCAGGGATCTCCCCTCTCGGTAGTTCTTTTTTCTCATTGCGTTCAACAGTCTCTCAGATATAATCGACAAGCACAAGGAACTTCAACACACAGCTTATGCGGACGACTTTAACATCTTAATACCATTGAAAAAAGACAAAAACATTTCAATCAACCTCGACAGACTGTTTACTGAAATCAATGAATGGTGCCAAAAATCCGGCGCAATGCTCTCAATTTCAAAATGCAAACACATCCACATTTGTCGGAAAAAACAATGTTCATGCCAGGTCTCTACACAATCCACAACTATAAACACAGTTAACGAACTAACTATTTTAGGTCTGTCCTTCAACACAAAATACAAATTCAAACCCCACTTCAATAAATTACACAAATCACTACAGAAATCATCAAATATAATAAAATGCCTTTCCAGCGGTAAATACAACAGCCCCCCCAACACCCTTGCTCAAATCGTCAAAAGCCTATGTATCTCCCAAATTGATTACGCTTTACCGATATACGGTAACTCCTCTAAGTCACTTATAAAACCAAATAAAACGTTAATTAACTCAATCTTGCGAACATCTCTGGGAGCCTTCTGCTCTACACCCACTTTCAATCTATACCTGGAATCTAACATCAAACCATTAGAAAGCAGAATCGAACACTCACAATTAAAAACAATTAACACTATCATGCACGCAAACGACACACCTCTAAGAAAAATTATCAAACAGATTACCAAAAATAACACAAAAAAATATCGAACCTCAACGGTCGACCGGTGCATTTCCCTTAGTCTAAGGCTAGATCTTCCAACCTCTCTTCCTCATAAGCCTAAACCAATATTACCGCCCTGGTTTCTAGATATCAATCTAATAGATACCCGACTAAGCCGTCTAAAAAAATCTGATACAAACAAGGACATATTTGTCCAACAATTTCTGGAAATGAAACACCAGCTGATGAGGAAGAACTTCACTCTCCTGTTCACAGATGGATCCTTGAACAAGGAAATAATTGGCTTTGCGGTAACGACAGAAGATGAAACCCTTAAACAAGCTGTCCTCCCAAGCTACTCAACAGTCTATATGGAAGAGGCGATGGGTATTCTTGAAGCCATCAAAATAGCAGTCAAGACTAGAGGGAAATTCTGCATCTGCTCAGATTCCCTATCCACATTGGAAGCAATAGCCAACATTAACAATTTCAGCTTTTATGTAACGTCAATCCGCGACCTTCTGCTAAAACATAAAAATAAAATCAAATTCCTATGGGTCCCCAGCCACGTCGGAATCAAGGGCAACGAAAATGCCGATGCAGCAGCGAAAGGAGCGACCATCGCTCCCCTATTTTCTACAACAAATGTTAACCGTGGAGACATCAACAAACAATTAAAATCAGAGTCCCTCAAAAAAAAACCTTTAATCTTGCAAAAATCATCGCAGTGGTACCAACAAATTAATCCTGAAGCAATAAGCATAGCCGACTACAGTAAAGCTGCACAGACCTCCAACCTCCCAAGAAGAGAGATTACCAAAATAATCCGGCTTCGACTTGGCCACACCAGACTCACCCACGAACATCGCTTCTCACAGACACCTAACTATCAATGCCAGTTCTGCACCACGGACTCCATATCAATCTCCCATATCCTTGACGACTGCCCCGCCCTACAAACACATAGAACAAATTTCCCAAATTTTAAACTCACGGAATTATTAATTGACTCTAATCCTGCTAACCTCCAGCTAATTCTAAACTTCCTCAAATCAGCCAACCTTTTGAATCTCATATAACTTTATATGTTATTAAATTTATAAATAATTTTAAGTGTAAATAACCTGTTAACACACGTGTAAATAATCATTATTTGTTATAAGTATAATTTATAAGCAAATATGTAACTCCTTCCGGCCGAAAAGCCACCGCAGCTATGGCCGATCCCCGCCTGTACATAAAGTTTGCAACTTTAGAGTACAGAGCACAATAAATAAATAAATAAATAGAAATTAGATATTGTTTACATTATTTGTAATTAAAATACACACCGATCAAAACTCCATAAAAATTTGGAAACGCCTTCAATCTCTTCTTCCCACTAACTCCGTCGATGTTATATTGCACGATCATTTCCTCAATTAAATAAATAAACAATAAATAGACAATAACATAATATGTACAAGCGGCTAATGCCGTTCAATAAATATATGTACATACATATGTACATATATAAATATTTAACACTTTTCCGAACGGCTAATGCCGTTTAATAAATATATGTACATGTTTACATATATTGAACGGCCGCTCGGAACTTAATAAATAAGTTTATTATATGCACTACTCACCAGAATTAGTTATTATCACCAGGTATTATCACTTAAATGTTTTTAAAAAAAATTCATTTTAAATGCAACAAACACGCGTGTAACTTTTATGCAAATTGAACATCAAATGCAAAGAGAAGGGGAGAGGCAAGACGAAACCGAAAATTGACAACCGATAATTCTGGCGTTTGCCAGGGTATAGTCGACCAACGCAATGCCTTGTAATTAGAATCGCACAAGGCTAATAATCAAACATGAACATATTGGCTTTGCCTAAAGCAAATTATTGATACATTTCAATACACCATATTATTAGATAAGAAAAATTAATTAAATATAATCTTAAATATATATAAATATTTCAACATATTTTAAAAAGGGTATTCTGACGTCGCTTCCATTCATTTGGTTTTCGACACCGATTTTTTTTCTCCCTTCCCTCTATCTACATCTCTCTAATTGTCTCTCTGTCGCGTGCCTCTGCTCCGAAAATATGACGTAGAAGCTGCGAGAATCATTGTCGATAACCGAAAGCAGGTAGAAGTTTCGTTTCCCCTTTCGTTTCGGACATGAGTAAACGAAGCCCATGCAATTTGTTTTTGTTTTTCGAACATGTAGCCAGGAAAAGTCGGGGAAGGAATTTTTGGTACTGAAGGGATTTTACTACATATATATATATATATATCTTGTATACATATATCTTATATAACAAATTTTCGTGTCACAGTTTTTGTTACCATACTCCTAAAAAAAATTAATAAAAATAATAATAATAATAATAATAAAAATTACTGTCATATTATTGTCTAAAAAATTGTCTTTAAAACAAGCGCAATTTTTAGATCTCCTGAAATAAGATTCCATACATTGGCTGTGGCGTTAACCCGTTCAAACGGGGAGGTCAAATAATTCTTCTGTTACTACAGGAAGTCTCTTAATATAAAAAAAAAAAAAATTGAGTATTTTTAGTTTTTTTGAACCAGCTGGAGATACAGCTTTTCCTTTAAATTAATTTTTAAAGGAAATTTTTGCTATTTGTCCTCAATAATATTGAAATAAATAAATATCGAAATAGGGATGGGTAACCGAAAACCAATTAGAATACTTGTATAACCGATATACCGATTTTACGATTTTACGAGCCAATCTTATGAGAATATCATAATATAACCAGTTTCAATACAAAGCAAAAAAAGTCCCAGGCATCTATCTTCGAAAAACAAATGTTTGTAGTTTTACCAAATACCATTTCCGATCGTTCAGTTACATGGCAGCTATAAGATATAGTCGGCCGATCGTTATGAAATAGGTCGGATCACTGACCAAAGATAGAATTTGTACGAATTTACAACTTTCTATCTTCAAAAACATGAAAGTTGAGTGCATTTCCGATTGTTCAGTTATATGGCAGCTATAGCATATAGTCGGGCGATCCCGGCCGTTCCGACTTATATGATGCGTGCAAAAGAAAAAAGGGTGTGTGCAAAGTTTCAACTGAGAGACTAGTTTGCGTAGAAACAGACAGACGGAAATACGGAAATGCTTATATCAACTCAGGAAGTGATCCTGATCAAGAATTTATATACTTTATAGGGTCGGAGATGTCTCCTTCACTGCGTTGCAAACTTTTGACCAAAATTAAAATACCCTCTGCAAGGGTATAAAAAGCCTAAAAGACTCTCTTTTTCTTAAGCGAACGGTCGTGTTTTTTTGTGCGCACTGCGTTTATGATAAATATTAATAAACGGGTGTTTACTTACTTGTGAATTGAATACATTGAGAATCTTCATCTTAAACCGTATCGCTTCGCGAGTGCTGTGGTATATTTGGAGTCGAATTAATAATTTGTCTAAATTCAATTCCAAGAATAGCTCAGCTCTGCTTCTTTCCCGTCTTATCTGTATTTCTGCATTTTTCTTTTGCGCTCTCCAAAGCTGCCGGTTCGGCTTCCTATTTGGCACAGTGGTTCAAGGTATAGTGTTTTTTAACTTTTCATATATTAATTTTGTTTTATTTATTAAAAACAGTGAGTTTAGACTTGTCAGCGCTATGAAGTCTTGTAACAAGACAATTTCCTCATCGCAGTCTACCATCCATTGCTGGCTATGTGAAAACGTCGTACACGCCAAGTGTGCCGGGTTCACTGGCTCAGTTTCGGATGCCATTTCCCGTAGGTCTGGTATATATTATTGTTGGGAAAATTGTCGTGCTGTCCAAGGTGAAATGAGGTCGTTCATGAAACAGACCAAAAATGGATTTAAAGAGCTGATCACTGGTTTTCGTAAAATAAATGGCCAGCTCTGTGCGCATGACACTCAGTTTAGTGGCCTTCAGCTGCTAAATGAGTCCCCTAAGCGTAAGAAATCCGCTGTTTCTTAACTGCCTTAGCCTGCTCAGCCGACATTATTGTAGCCGCTCATATCTCTGGCCACCCCAAGGGCCAGAGGACCAGAGGATCAGAGGATTCCTGAGGAATTTCTCAGGGATAATGAGCAATTGTCTGATATGTCCGCCATGGCATCCCTTCGAGTGATGCCACAGGTCCTTGTGAACGAAACCCTCATTAGAGTCACCCAAAAGGGTATACAACAGTCCGGCTGATGCTGCAGTTCTCGTACCTGCGACACCAAAACCCTTACAGGCGATTCCTCCATCGAAACATACACTGCCGTGCACTTGAATAGGGACAAGAATTTTTTTATGTTTCGTTTTATGTTTCTATTAATCTACTAGGGCTATTGGCATATGCCTTTTTGATTTCTGAAGAAGAGAACATAGGCTAACTATGGAAATAAAAGAGAGGTCGCAACCATTTACCTTTATAATTTTTTTTTTCGTATTTGCTTTAACCATTCCTAGAAAGTTGTACATTTTTGCATGCACTTGAATAGGGACAGGAACTAAAAATGGGTGTTTAAGGAATAATTTACAACATTTTATTAATTTTAAGTCTTATTTATTTAAAATTTGTCAAATTAAATTATTTTAAAAATGTGTGTGGCCACCATTGTTGGATATAACCTCATAAATCATATAAGGAATAGAGTCATATAGTGCCTTTATGTAATCTAAGGATATTTGACTTCAGGCTGTGTTGATGGCATCCGTTAATGCTTGTATGTCTTTGTATTGTCTCCCAGATTCATATAATTTTTTTGTCATCCATCCCAACACATTCTCAATTACATTGAGATCCGGAGAATATGGGGGATACTCTATAAGATCCAGAATTTGCTGCCGAATCCAAGCTTTTACCACTCGTACTGTGTGGATTGGGGTATTATCCTGTTGGAAAGTCCACGACAATGATCCAAAGATGTTTTTTGCCTCAGTAAACGCTTCTTCGAGTTAGCCTTTGTAATGCGTTGCGTTCATTTTAGAAGACACAATCTGCTGCTTGCATGTCTCATGGTATGTTAAAGCATCCCATACCTTACAGCTTTCTTACGGCAATGGTGACGGGACATAAAGTGTTTTTTTTTCGTATATCATGAAAATAATATGAAAAACCATCAGATCCATCCAAGTTACAACGCTTTTCATCTAAAAACGCAACAGTATGCCATTCCTTCTGCCAAGTCATATGATAACGTGCATAGATGAGGCAAGAATCCTTTCTTTGGTTATTTAACGGAGGTTTTTTTTTAGTTTCAATCTTTTCAGATGATTAGCTTGCCGTATAACTCTCCGTACTGTATCCACACTTGCATTTAAATTTAGTGAATTTGAATTTAGAGAAAATGAAATTTCGAAGCCGCACAGTGTGAATTTGACTCTTCTCGAACAATTCGGCGGTCTGCAGTAGATTAAGGACTTTTTTGGTGCGTCCTGTCATGCTATTCCCATAATTTGCAGGGTTTTTAAGGAAATTGCAAATAAAATTTTTGCTTTTTCTTTTTTTTTTCAGCAATTTTCCTGTATGTAAGATTACATTCCTTATCCGCCATTATTATACCTTTTCAACAGCAGTTAGAGCTTTGCCGCGGCCCATTCTGTTTTTTTTATATTTAAAAGGTGTGTAAGTTGACAAATAATAAGCTTTATCGCATGGAATTTGGCTCAGAATGAAGAAATCACGTCTGTCCCTATTCAAGTGCAGGCAAAAATGTACAGCTTTCTAGGAATGGTTCCAGGAAAAACCAGAAAAAAAAAACGGGAAAATCTTGGGACCTCTCTCTTATTTCCAAAGTTAGCCTTTTGTTCTATTCTTCAAAACTCAGCAAAGCACATGCCAATTGCTGTAATAGATTAGGAGAAAAATAAAACGAAACATAAACAAATTCTTGTCCCTATTCAAGTGCACGGCAGTGTATATTTGTTTCTCGGCTTGTCCCTGATACATCAGAGATTGATATCTAGGCGTATATCAACGCCAAAACAAAAGCCGATATAAAGGTGGAGGACATAACTAAATTTAAATATATTGTTATACACGGCGCACGTCTTCTTTCAAGATTCGTGTGCCCGCGCTGATGTTCAAGACGATTTGTTCACCCAGTTTTTGGCCAGAGAACATCTTCGTCCAAGAACATCAGCCTAGTACTCCAAAGTTAAAAAACTTAAAACCAGTGGGAGTGAAACTTACCCATATCGGAACCACCGACCAACCCTCCACCTCTTCTTTGCCCACTAACTCAAAAAACTAGTATCGTCACTAACACTTACCTATCAGAATACTAGGGGGCTAAGTAGCAAACTCCCCAAGCTATATTCTGATAGTTCTTTCTTTGCATCCCATATTATAGCCTTTACAGAAACTTGGTTAACTTGGCCGAAGATCTTTAGCTCCGAAGTTTTTCCAAGTAAGTAGACGGGATCGACCTCGGCGAAGGGGAGTTGGAGTCCTCATTTCGGTAGACTCTACTCTTGCTTCTGATGAGGTGAAATCCCAACAGTTTGGTGACATAGAATTTATTTGCGTTGAAATCACTATGTCCGTGAAATCTTTATACATAACATGTTCATATATACAGCCTATGTCTGCCTACATATTGGCAGCATTTGTCCGCTATTCGATACGTCTTTAATCTTATGACGGATCGTGACCGACTCGTAGCGGTGGGCGACTTTAATATCCCAGAATCAAAGTGGTCCAACGTCGATAACTCACCATCTTTGTCACTTATAACTTACCATGACTTCACCGAGGGCATGTTGGACATGTCCCTAGATCAGATTAACCATGTTAGAAATTCGTTAGGTCTTTTAGACTTATGTTTTGTATCTGATCCTGATGGTACCGCTCTCTCCAGAGCTATTCCCCTTTCAACCCCAGAGGATCCTCGCTGGAGGTCTCAATCAAAACCACTCCTGGTATCGATCAGATGTCTCCACGCGTGGTAAATAAGACTCGCTGTTTCCGTAAAGCTGATTTTCACAAACTTAATAACCTTATTGATACATATGACTGGTCCGATATTCTGGCATTCACTGATCTTAACGTCACTTTAGAAAAATTTTACTGTACTTTAAATACATTTTTTGACTCATGTGTTCTATGGAAATATCCGTCCGCTTCAACAAATCCTCCTTGGTTTACAATGTGCCTCACTTACCTACAAAATATAAAAAACAAGAAAGGAAAGCTAACTTCGGACGGAGCCGAAGTTTATATACCCTTGCAGTTAAAACCGGATATATATCGCAAACATCGGATATAGTTGGCCGATCCTTATGAGAATATGATAATATAAACGAATTTATTATAACACAAAAACCAAACCTAAAAAATGTCCCAAAGTTTCAAGTCGATAGCTTTAAAACTGAGAGACTAGTTCGCGTAGAAACGGACAGACAGACGGACAGACGGACATGCTCATATCAACTCAGGAGGTGATCCTGATCAAGAATATATATACTTTATAGGGTCGGAGATGTCTCCTTCACTGCGTTGCACACTTTTGGACAAAATTATAATACCCTCTGCAAGGGTATAATAAGCTTTTACTTAAATATAAAAAAACCTACAGTAGTATTGATTTTTCTAGATATCTACTAGCTCGGTCTAATTTTACCGTGCATAACGCTGAATTTTACAGGAATTATAATTGCCACTGACGAATACAATTTACTCAGTATCCAAGCAGTTTTATTATTTTGTAAACACTAAGCGTAAGAATATACCTTTTCCACTTAAAAAATACTAAAAATAGGCTCTTACTTGAATATAAAAAAACCTGCAGTAGTATTGATTTTTCAAGATATCTACTAGCTCGGTCTAATTTTACAGTGCATAACGCTGAATGTTATAGAAATTATATTGACCGCTGCCGGATAAAATTTACTCAGGATCCAAAGCAGTTTTATAATTTTGTAAACACTAAGCGTAAACATGTATCTTTTTCACCCCTGCTTACGTTTGAAAATTCCTCTGCGACCTCTGATCAGGCCATTGCCGATCTATTCGCAGAATTTTTTCAAACAACTTATTCTCCGCCTAATTTGACAAATCAGCCTAACGCATATAACATTTAAGCAGCAAATCTTATTTTCTTTCCGTTTTTCTCTGAGAACAACTTATTATCTAATCTTCTAAGGGTCAAACCCATTTATTCGCCAGGCCCCGATGGAGTACCAGGCTGTGTGCTAAAATACTGTGCCAGGGCTCTGTGCAAACCTCTTCTAAGACTTTTCAACTTATCTATGGAAACCTCGATTTTTCCCCTTAATTGGAAGGAATCATTTATAATTCCCCTTTATAAAAAAAGGAAAAAGTCCGAGGCTGCCAACTACAGAGGCATCTCTAAGTTGTCGGCAATTCCAAAATTATTTGAAAAATGAATTACCCCTCATTAGCAACACCTTTGCTCTTCGATTATCACTCCTTGTCAGCATGGCTTTATTAAGCGTCGCTCCACCACCACAAACTTATTGGAGTTGACATCCTTTGTCATGGATGGCTTTTGTAAGGGATATCAAACCGACGTAATTTACACAGACTAAAGCAAAGCATTTGATTCAGTTAATCACTTACTCTTGTTGAGTAAACTGAATATGCTGGGTTTTTTCCACCTAGATGGAAGGACACAAAGAGTCTTATTTAAAAAAATACAGTCCCGTCTGGTCCGTGCTACATCTGGCGTCCCTCAAGGAAGACATCTTGGCCCTTTATTATTTACGCTTTTTATAAACGACTTGCCCCCTGCTTTAACGAACTCTCTAGTTCTTATGTATGCAGATGATGTTAAGATTTATCTTCAGTACAAATCCATCTCTGCCCAATGCAGTCTTCAGTCTGACCTTGATAACTTTAAAAAATTGTGTTTAGCTAATGATCTAATACTTAATGGATCAAAATGCAAGCATATGTTTTTTTATGCTGGGTATGCTGGGATGCAGTCTTCAGTCTGACCTTGATAACTTTAAAAATTGTGTTTAGCTAATGATCTAATACTTAATGGATCAAAATGCAAGCATATGTTTTTTTTATCGTTCTTGCCCCCTGCAAGCTACTTATTCTATTAATGGGATTACCTTAGAAAAATTAACCCAGGTTAATGATCTCGGCATCCTATTAGACATCAAACTTAAATTTGCCGACCATATTTCCTTAATGGTTAATAAGCCATTAAGCCAAAACATTTTTCATTTCTTTGGAGTACGCTTCATGTTTCTGGAGTCCCCAATATGGAGTACATAAGGACCGCATAGAATCCGTACAAAAGAACTTTTTAATATTTGCACTTAGAGGTCTATACTGGGATGCAAATCCTCAGCTTCCATCCTACAGTAGCAGACTTTTACTTATAAACTTACCCAGCTTAACAAATCGTAGGACAATGCTCGGTGTAGCCTCTCTGCATAACTTTAATAACGGGGATGTAGATAGCCAGCATTTACTAACACGTTTAAAAATTAACATTCCTAATAGAAGGACTCGAAACTTTAGTCCTCTGTTCCTTAGCCATTGTAGTTCGACATATGCGCTGCATGACCCTTTTAGGGTATTATGTTCGAACTACATTGGTCTCTACTCTATAACATCTCGTTCCTGTCCTTCAAATTTAAAATATAGAATTTTTAATTTCCTTACTAACTCCTCTTAGCTAAACAAATTTCAGATAGCTTAATATGTACTAACAAATCGTTTCTCGAGCGCCCCTCGTCTGGGCCCCTAAGCTTTATGATGAATACAGGAATGCTAGCTGATGCACTTATTGATGCACAAGCCATTTCCAGATTCTGAAAGACCGGTAAAAAAAAAAATAAATAAATAAATAAATAAAAGACCGGATACACAAAACGGGCTCAAATAAAACCGCTCTTCCTCGCCGACTGCCGAATACGTCTAGAATGGCAACGGTATAACTCCCCTTCTGCACGCCAAATGTTTATAAGCGGCATATCTGTCCTCACAAATGCATGAAGAAGATAACGCCCGACGTCAGTATCCAGTGACACGCTAGTATCCACGTCCCGCTAAAATGTAAGCACACCAACAGAAACTGTTTCCTATTAGTTATCTAACGAGCAACATTGTAACAATGCTTGCTACAAATGAAATAAAAAAAAAAGAAATTAAAGCATACCATTAAGTATCAAAAAATTCCGAAAATTAATGAAACATAAAAAAATACCAGTAATGCCCTTGATCCTAAAATCTCAAAAAAAAAAAAACACAAAAAGAAAGGAAACTCCCACATTCCAAGGTCCAGGAAAAGCTCTATAAGGAGCATCCCAGAGCTGAACAAGATTACTTAGATCGAACAGCAAGCAGCAAAGTAAGTCCAAGCAATCTGTGTCTAAAGTGACCATCTGTAAAAACCCTCACTCGCTCCTGAGGAACTATTTTGGAATCGACTTCAAAGATCCGTCGTAGCACTCGGTAAGGATCATCGGTAATCTAAGGAACCTGTGCCCCGGCCCCGGGAAATTCAAGGAACAGATAGAAGTAAAGACTAAGTCGCCTTAGTGATAGAGTTCCAATAAGTAGGCTATACTGAACTTAACTTTCGAGGAATACATAATCGCTGTCATTTATGGGGAAGGATAGTACAGTGATCTAAGGTGAATAGGTCATCTCGCATTCTCAATCGGTAAATGCCAGCAACAGCCCAGTAAAGTATCAGAACAAGCCCAGAGGAACCGTGAAACGTTTGATACAAAAATATAAAAAGAGTCCTAGATATTTCACCAGCCCATGAAGTACAATGAAAAATAACTCAATGAAGTTATAATGAAGTACATCAAGAAAGAAAATAGAGAGAGAAATTTTTTTGACAGGTCATGTCGGTATACTGAAAAAAATTATAGTACCATTTTCAATGAAAAAAAAAAAGTTATGATGAAAAAAAAAATATCAATAAACTAAAATCTAGGAATAAAATATAAAAAAAAAAATAAAAAAAAAAAAATAAAAATTACTATTTACATTTTTACTAAAAACAAGAAAGGAAAGCTAACTTCGGGCGGAGCCGAAGTTGATATACCCTTGCAGTTAAAACCGGATATATATCGCAAACATCGGATTTAGTTGGCCGATCCTTATGAAATTTGGTAGGTTGGATGAACTGACCAAAAATAGAATCTATACCAAGTTCCAGCTTTCTATCTTCAAAAACACAAAAGTTGGGTCAATTCCGATCTTTCAGTTATATGGCAGCTATAGGATATAGTCGGCCGATCCTTATGAAATTTGGCACGTCGTATTGTTTTGCCAAAAATAGCTCTCATGTTAAATAAGAACTTTCTAACTCTAAAAACACCAAAGTTATACCATTTCCGATCGTTCAGTTATATGGCAGCTATAGGATATAGTCGGCCGATCCTAATGAAGTTTTGTAGGTCGGATTAACTGACCAAAAATAGAATGTGTACCAAGTTCTAGCTTTCTATCTTCAAAAACACGAAAGTTGGGTCATTTCCGATCGTTCAGTTATATGGCAGCTATAAGATACATATAGTCGGCCGATCCATATGAAATTTCGCATGTCATATTATTTTGCCAAAAATAGCTCTCATGTCAAATTTGAATTCTCTAACTCTAAAAACACCAAAGTTATACCATTTCCGATCAATCAGTTATATGGCAGCTATAGGATATAGTCGGCCGATCCCGGCCGTTCCGACTTATATACTGCGTGCAAAGGAAAGAAGGGTGTGTGCAAAGTTTCAAGACGATAGCTTCAAAACTGAGAGACTAGTTCGCGTAGAAACGGACAGACAGACAGACGGACAGACAGACGGACAGACGGACAGACGGACATGCTCATATCAACTCAGGAGGTGATCCTGATCAAGAATATATATACTTTATAGGGTCGGAGATGTCTCCTTCACTGCGTTGCACACTTTTGGACAAAATTATAATACCCTCTGCAAGGGTATAAAAAACCAAAGAAAATTTTTACCAAAGAAAAAAATAATTTTTATACATTGTTGTCACGTGATGGAAAATTTCCATTGGAAATACATTTTATATGTTACAATTTGAGCCAATCGCCTATAAAATTATATTGCGCCCACGCACGAAGTTTATACTTTTGGCCTAACATTATAGTGAGTTTTGCGAGTGCAATTAACTAATTTAACTGTGCGAGTAAAATACATACAACAGACAGAAGGACAAACCGAAAGACGAACATTCAAAACTATTTTATTTATTGTGATCTTGATTAAGAATATATATAATGTCGAAAATTTTTCCTTGTTGAGTTCTGAACATCTGGACTCAATAAACATGCTCTGCAAGTTATGTAAGTCTCCCAATAGATAAATATTATCTTCTTGAAAACATACCTCTTGTAAAGTATTTTCTGGTTTTTTTGTGGACATATTTAAAAAACGCTCTTGGGACTGACAAAATTTTTCGGTTTTTTTGTCGAATTTCTTTTTGTTTTCCTTAACGCCTCCAATTTGCTTTTTTCGAAACTCTTCCAGTGATTCAATAATATGTTTGTCAGCCAGAGTTAGCTATATAGAAACAATAAAATATAAAATCTATGTTACAATGTTCATTCGACTCACCATTTTTTCCCTTTCATCTTCAATGGTTCCAATAATTGCACAAAATCGTTTTAGGCTTTCGCAAATGACGTTCTCATCATCAGTCTGCGCGTTACCTATACACTCAAAGTTGAAGTCGTTTAATAAAATGGCCAGTTGTTTCATTCTTGTGGAAAGCACTGAAATTTTTTTTGTAGAAATATTTATATATTTTTTATTGCAAATTTGTACACTACTATGACTTAATTTAACCTAATTACAACTTAATTTGTATTTCCATTTTTTTCCTGTCTATTGTATTTCCTGTATTCTGTCTCTCTGTTTCTACGCGAACTAGTCTCTCAGTTTTAAAGCTATCGAACGGCCGGGATCGGCCGACTATATCCTATAGCTGCCATATAACTGATTGATCGGAAATGGTATAACTTTGGTGTTTTTAGAGTTAGAGCGTTCAAATTTGACACGAGAGCTATTTTTGCCAAAACATTACGACATGCCAAATTTCATAAGGATCGGCCGACTATATCCTATAGCTGAAAATGACGAAAACTATCGAAAACAAGAAAGGAAAGCTAACTTCGGGCAGAGCCGAAGTTTATATACCCTTGCAGAATATTCTGTAAATTATATTCTCCAAAATTAATAATATGGTGCATTCTTAATACCTATATTTTTTTGAATTTGACAAATGTACCTTTTTTCGTCTGGTCTTTTTTATAATGCTGGAAGTGACAGTTACGGTCATAAAAATTACGACAATGTTTACATTCTTATGTTCGCAACCTTTTACCTTTTGGATAACACTCAAGACATCCATGGGATTATCCCCATGGATTATAACCTGTTTAACAGGTAAAATGTGGTAAACCTTCATTTGGTTTAATTTTCAATGAATACGTGCAAGGGTCAGAACAGTTTAAAGGGCCTTAATTGCACAACCCACAACGCAGATATGAGTGCAATTTATATAGTGGCTTTCTTACTGTACAATATCAGGTAATACCTTTTTTTAATTGGTCGAATGGCAAAAAAATAACACTACAAATTAGGACGCAAATTGTTAAAATCACCTAAATTGCAGAACAGGTAGCTCAGGTACAAAAAATAAAGATGTACTTTTATTGCATTTTTTTAAAAGGGCAATCTAGGAAACCGTTAAAGGGTTAATGGATCATTCTTTTTTCTCAATTATTACCTAGCTTGGCTATATATTTAGAAATCTTATAATCCGTAGATCAGTCAATGAAAAAAAATTACCGAGTGACGACGTTACTCTGTCAGTTTGTGAAAAGTATTTTTACAAGTGCAAAAATTTAAAGAGAGCAGAAGTATTTTTTAATAGTGCCAAATTTTAAGTGTGAGAAAGTATTTTACCAGTGGAAAAAATTTAAAGTGTGCCAAAGTATTTTTTCAAGTGATAAAAAAATTAAAAGTACGTTAATAACGGGCCAATTGTTATATCGCCAATTGTTTTCAAATAATATTTGAAACACAAACTTTGGTAAGTATATTAACTTTTAAATTCTGTTAAAATCTTATACCCGTGGACGGCATTCCATGTATGTGATTTTATATGCTATCATTCCATAATTTTTATTTTTTTCATACAGCACTATAAAAAATGCCACGCGTATCACGGTTGTCCCAGGAGCATCGCCGCCAAGCTGCTTTAAGCCGCAGCAGAGCCCGCTATGAAAAGAATGCGTCCCAAATAAGAGCTCGGAACTCTCAACATATCGCCAACTTTCGAGACAATAACCCTAACATACGGGAAGAAAGTCGTGTTCAGGATTCCATTGCACGCGCGCAGCGGAGAAGAAGCGAAAGGGTTCGCAACCTTGAACGGATTCGGGACGCACAAGCGCATTCAACTCGTCGGGAGGACTTTGAGGAGCGCCGAGAAGAGCAGTTGCGGAACACTGCTGATCATGCGTCTCGGAGGACTAATCAAGAAATCCGTTCTGGAGAGCGTATTCAGGATGCTGCAAGGCATTCAAATCGTCGACAGGACCCAGAAATCCGTTCTGCGGAGCGTATTCAGGATGCTGCAAGACATTCGAATCGCCGACAGGCCCTAGACTATCGTGTCTCAGAACGGGCTCGGGATATGGAGGCACGTGCAACCCGTCGACAGGACTCTGAGGAGCGAAGACAAGAGCAGTTGCGAAACACTGCTGAACACTCTACTCGGAGGACTATTCCGGAGTTTCGAATTCCTGAACGGATTCGGGATATGGATGCACGCGCGATCCGTCGAGAGGACCCCGAGGAGTGACGACGAGAGCAGTTGCGAAACACTGCTGAACACTCTACTCGGAGGACTATTCCGGAGTTTTAAATTCCTGAACGGATTCGGGATATGGATGCACGCGCGATCCGTCGAGGGGACCCCGAGGAGCGACGACGAGAGCAGTTGCGAAACACTGCTGAACACTCTACTCGAAGGGCTAATCCGGAGTACCGAAATCCTGAGCGGGTTCGGGACGCCGCAGCGCGTGCTATTCGTCGAGGGGACACCGAGGAGCGGCGACAAGAGCAGGTGCAAAATACTGCTGACCATGCCTCTCGAAGGAACAATTCCGAATTTCGAATTCAAGAGCGGATTCGGGACGCCGCAGCGCGTGCTGCTCATCGCGAGGACCCAGAAGAACGTGAAAGGGAACAGGAAAGAAACACTGGAGAGCACCGACAGCGACGAAGGAATTCTGAGGACAGACAGCGAGAACGGGAGAGGGACGCCAATAACCGGAGAGCAACCAGGAGAAATCCCATAGCAAGAACACAGGAGCAACGGATAAACACATCACAACGCCGGGAAACACGACAACAGCGGAGGATTCGGGAAGAACAAATTCGACAAATGGCAGAAGAGAGATTAATAAACTTCAGGATGGACCCCCAAAATCGACTGGATGCCTCCCAAAGGCAGTCGCAACGCAATATGGACGCAAGAGCTCAACTTTCGGAGGACGAAGTGGATCAGGAACGAGAACAACAGCGAAATAGGATTCGAGCAACAGCATGGGATCTATATCACAGGAGCATAAAGGAAGGACCAACGAAAATTTGTATTTGCTGTGGAGGAACATGGTTCCGTTGGCAGGTAAGTGGATTATACATCCTGGCTATCTCCTCTAAATTTCCCCTCCTAAACGTTGGCAACGCTTTTTATTTGTCAAGAAAATTTCCCAGTCCGTCCGGCAAATATAACTTTTGCCATGGATTCGACTTCCCAGAAATCCCTGAGTGCTTAAATGGACTCACCTGCCTCGAAGAACGGCTTATTTCACCGAGAATCCCTTTTATGAGGATTATTTCTCTCGGCTATGAAAGGCAATGCGGAATCAGAGGGGCAGTAGTGAACGTTCCAATTTCAGTTCCTGATATTGTGACTGCGCTTCCGCGCTCTTTCGACTCTACCCATGTCATCCAAGTCCATTTGAAAAGGAGACTAGAGTACGCTCACAATTTCATGACTGAAACTATTCGACCCGCTCGGGTCCTTGAAGCTGTACGGTACTTAGTGAATACCGAGCTCTACAGAAAGCACAATATTTCACTGAACGAATCATGGCTAGCAGGACTTCAAGGAGTTAATGAAATTCCTTTTATTGCGGATGAATCTGATCGTGAAGCAGTAGAGCAACTTCTTCAGCAGCAACACCTATCCCAAAATGCTGCAGAGCTCGAAGAAAATTTAAATCCCGGAGGCCATAAACCATTATTGGAAAATAATGATACTGCTGTTCAGCGCATTGCATTGGCACCGGGTGAAGGCCGTCGCCCAACAAGCTTAACGCTTGACGAAGACGCAGAAGAACTTTCCTTTCCAACTATTTCTTGCGGAGAAATATTTAAAGGAAATACAACCTATGCGAAAAAAGCCAGATCCCAAATCCGTTTTTACGACCGTCGTTGCGCTGTAGTTCCTAAAGTTTTATACATGTATAAATTTTACGAAATGCAGCGCATTCAAAATTCTATTTCAATTGCTTTACGCAAAAAGTCAGGTGCAGTTACCGCTGGTAATCTGCGGGATGAGTCATTTGTTGACAGACTTGTTCAACATGATGATGGCTACCACATCCTTAAAGGCTTACGGTCTACACCAGCTCATTGGGAGGCTGAAAAAAAAAAGTTATTGCTATGATTCCACAATTTGGATTGCCAACGTTTTTCATAACTCTTTCCGCTGCTGAAACTAAGTGGAATGAACTTTTAGTTATCCTTTCCCTTCTATTGGATAATAGGGCTATAAGCGAGGAAGAAGCGGCAGCTCTTTCCAGCTCCGAAAAGGCTCGGTTAATCCGATCCGATCCAGTGACGTGCTCGATTATAGGTTGCGGCAATTAATGAAATTGTTCAAAACCGATATTTTTGGGGAATTCAATCTTTCCCATTTTTATTGGAGAATCGAATTCCAGCACAGAGGATCTCCACACTCTCATGGAATGTACTGGCTTGCTGGTGCTCCTAAGCTCGAAAACGCCGAAAATACCGAGCAAGTAATAAACTTTATCGATAGGTTTATTACTACAAATGGAGACGATCCTGAGCTACAAGAAGTAATTCAGTATCAACGCCACAAGCATAGTGCTTCCTGCCTGAGAGAGTTACGCGGACAGGAGTTCTGCCGATTCAATATGCCATATCCTCCTATGCCCGAAACGCTTCTTTTGCATCCAATGGAAGAAAACGAAGTAAATGTTGAAGAACATAAAACTTTGTTCAAAACAATTAAGGAAGCTTTAAGGACCATTTCTAATGAAGACGCAGCTTTATATAATAATTTTGATTATTTTCTGACCCACCTTGAAACTAATTTTGAAGCCTACAAATTCTGGTTGTGTGGTCTGGTTGTGTTAAGAAACGCAGGCATCCCCTGATTCTAAGATGGGTTCGCTTTAGCATTAACTCTTCACCTTCCGATTATTTCCGAGAGCATTTAATGCTCTTCTATCCTTAGCGAAATGAAGAAGCTGAACTTCTTTCCAACGACATTGAAAACACATTCCGGGCAAACCATGAAGCCATTAAGACAAAAAAAAGGAACTATGATGTGTTTGATGATATGGAGTTAGAAAGAGTTCTAGAAGATTTGCAAGAGGATAGGGGAGATAATGCTCCTGTTGCGGAAGAACCTGCCTCCCAATTTTTAGACGAAGAGTTTAGAGCTTTGGCAGTACCAAATATAGAGCGGAACGTAAATATTCTTCAGGATGACAATGCGATAAACAACCCTGAAGAAGACGGCGAACTTCAATTAATTAGACTCCCCCCGTTAGTTTCCAATGATGACCTTTGCTCGCTAACTCGGTCCCTCAACTACAAGCAAAGACAATATTATGCACATGTGATGCATAATGTTGTTTGCAAAAATATTTTTTACGAATATGTTGGTGGAGGGGCCGGTGTAGGAAAAAGCAGACTGATTTCTACCATCTATCAGTCTGTGACTTGGCGAGCAAATAAGCTTCCTGGTGCTACGGATTCGGCAAAGGTTTTATTATGTGCTCCAACTGGAAAAGCTGCTTTTGGAATTGGAGGACTGACACTTCATTCAGTGTTTTCTCTTCCAATTAATCAAGCTTCAGGTCCCTTAAGACCTTTAAGCAATGATAGTTTAAATACAATGCATTGCAAGTTGATCGATCTCCAATTGATTATAATTGATGAAATTTCTATGGTTGGTTCTAAAATGCTTTCATTTTTGGACCAACGGCTTCGTCAAATTTTCCGAAGCCCTGACTTAAGTTTTGGTGGAAAATCAATTATAGTTTTTGGAGATTTAAAGCAGCTTTCCCCAGTTGGAGACAGTTGGGTATTTTCGGAAAGGACAATGAATTCTTACAGCGTTTTAGCAGGAAATAGCTTATGGAGCAACTTTAAGTATTTTGAGCTCACAGAAATAATGGCGATCATGCATTTGCTCAAGCCCTAAATCATTTATCTGAGGCTTGCATGACAATCGCAGACATTGAGCTCCTTAAACAAAGAGTTGTTTCACCCAGCGAAGTTCCTGATGATGCCATTCATTTATTTTCTTCTAACGAAGAAGTTAACAATTACAATTTCATAAAACTAGCGCAAATTGGGACGGAAGAGTTGGTTTCCACTGCTGTTGATACAGTGAAAACTGCGAACATATCTGGACGAAACAGAGAAAACACGTTAAGATATGCTCAAAATATGAAAAAATCTGAAACACAAGGTTTACCATATAATCTTCATATAAAAACAACTGCTAAATATATGGTAACCGTCAATATAGACACAAGTGACGGACTTGTAAATGGTGCAACTGGTCAGCTAATGCAAATTGATCATTGCTTAGTGAATGGCTCAAATTTAGTAAAGCGACTTTGGATTAAATTTTTTGAACTCACGGTTGGCGCTATCGCCAGATCAAAGGTTCGGAACTGTCCCGATCCCGAATGGACTCCAATATTAAAAGCCTCCCGAGTTTTTCAATGTGGAAGATCCGAACATGCTTCTGTTGACCGAAAACAATTCCCAATTGTTCCTGCTGAGGCTATTACCATCCACAAAAGCCAAGGCAAAAGTTGCTGTGCATCTTAAAAGAGGCATCAAGCGAGCTTCCCTATATGTTGGATGTAGCAGGGCCACTAGCGCATCAGGACTTTTCCTTCTAGGCGACTTTGTTCCTCCAACAAGATTTGGAGCCCCAAATGTCCAAGAAGAGCTTCAAAAGTTAAGAGAGGAAAAGTTTTTGACTACGCCTTATGAAATGTTGGTCAGCAATAATGAAAAAATCTCCCTATATTATCATAATGTTGAGTTTCTTCGTAGCCATCGCGAAGATATTTTCAACGACCCCATTATTCGTTCTGCAAATTTTCTTTGTTTTGTCGAAACTTGGACTCTTCCCAGCGAAGATTTTTCTTTACAAGGTTTCGACATTATAAGAAGAATTGATAGCAATCGATTGAATGGTATTGGCAAAAATGGAATTATGATTTATGCCAAGCAAAATATTGCCGAAAATGTAGTTGTCTTGTTCGAGACAAATAAGTCTTTGAGCTCAAGGACTACATACCAATCGATTGCCTTCAAATATATCGATACATCTTTTATTGTTATTTATAGGAACCCTGATTTTCCTATAACACAATTTCGAAATGAAGTTAAGGCGGATGTAGAAAGGATACGCAGTTTAGAAAATAATAGCAAATTGGTTATATTAGGAGATTTTAATATATGCAGATCTACATCCACTGATAGACTCGAGGAAGTTTTAAACGAATTTAATCTTGTTCCAATCAATAATTGTGCAACTACCAAACATTTAACGCAAATTGATTAGATATTTGCTGAAAACGAGCTTAGGAATGCTTTGGCTCTTACATATAGAACGAACTATAGCCATCATGACGGAATTTTTCTAAAATATAGCTGTTAAAATGTTTTCTTTAATTTATTAACTTAAATATTAATTTGAATTGTATATATTTCATAAATGAAAATTAGTAATACTAGTATTATTAAATTATTATGGTATTATTTATAGATTGTGAAATTGTTTAGTTATAAAGTGCAATATAAGTTAAGTTAATAAATTTCCCTCTCGTGGATTTAGACCTTGTCGTGGTGAGGGGGCTGAGTATGTGAGGATTCGTAATAAATATCACGGAAACCAGCATCAATCCTTTGTTTTAACTAGTTTATATAAAAAAATTAATCAACAACATTCAAAATGGATAGCACTATAAAATAAATCTATTTCACAAAAGTTGGCATTACTTTACATATTTTGATAGTTGTATTCTACGACTAAGATCTTATATGTACCAGTGCTCAATAAAAATTGTAAGTTGGCCAAAAATAAACCCCATAGAAAATCCCAACCTCCTAACTTTAAAAACACCAAAGTTTTGCCATTTCCGATCGTTCAGTTATATGGCAGCTATAGGATATAGTTGGCCGATCCTAATAAAATTTGGTAAGTCGGATCAACTGACCGAAAATAGAATTTCTACGAAGTTCATACTTTCTAACTCCAAAAACACCAAAGTTATAGCATTTCCGATCAATCAGTTATATGACAGCTATAGGATATAGTCGGGCGATCCTTATGAAATTTAGAATGTCGTATTATTTTGCCAAAAATAGCTTTCCTGTAGCTGCCATATAACTGATTGATCGGAAATGGTATAACTTTGGTGTTTTTAGAGTTAGAGAGTTCAAATTTGACACGAGAGCTATTTTTGGCAAAACATTACGACATGCTAAATTTCATAAGGATCGGCCGACTATATCCTATAGCTGCCATATAACTGAACGATCGGAAATGACCCAACTTTCGTGTTTTTGAAGATAGAAAGCTGGAATTTAATACAGATTATATTTTTGGTCAGTTGACCCAACCTACCAAATTTCATTAGGATCGGCCGACTATATCCCATAGCTGCCATATAACTGAACGATCGGAAATGGTATTTGGTAGAAATATCAACTTTCGTATTTTTGAAGATAGAAGTTTGTGACATTTTTTAGATTTTGTATTGTAATAAATTGGATTATATTTTCCTATTCCCATAAGGATCGGCCAACTATATCCGATGTTTGCGATATATATCCGGTTTTAACTGCAAGGGTATATAAACTTCGGCTCTGCCCGAAGTTAGCTTTCCTTTCTTGTTAAATTAGATTTTATTTTAATTAATTGGTTTTATTATGAAGTAATCATAAGGATCGGCCAACTATTTCCGATGTTTTTGATATATATCCGGTTTTAACTGCAAGAGTATATCAACTTCGGCTCCGTCCGAAGTTAGCTTTCCTTTCTTGTTTTTAGATGTTTTATTGTAACACAGTGAGACAGTGATTTGGAACATTTAAAGAGACCTAGTAAGAATTGTTCATTAGGTCGAGTATGGTATAAAACCATGTTTGAAATTTTTCATACACCCTCAAATCTTGATTTATTTCGAAAAAACGGTTTTTCGAAAGTGTTTTGCTCGTAAAAATTCCTGAACGCGTAATTTTAGGCCGATTTTCAATTTTTTTACGTTTTTCAATAGTTAAATGTTGTAGCTTTTGAAAAAAAATAGATCTTTAATTTATTTTAACAAAATGGATAACATTTTTACGCAAGAAACTGACATTTTTGAATTTTTGTCGTGTTTTTCTAACTTTGACGCCATTTTTCGGTACAACTTCCAAGAAATGGGATCATTTTTGATATATATAAATATTGACTCATTAATTCTGAATAAAATAGCGTTCTTTATAGCGTTCCGGAGCAATAGTGTGCCATTCCATTCCGCCTGTTTACGTGAGGGGACGTTGTGCCGCAACTTTAAGAGCGCACCCGCGCTGAAGAGCGCATCAGCACTGAAGAGCGCACCCGCGCTGAAGAGCGCATCCGCGCTCGCCCCTCTTTGCGCTCTCGCTCCTTCGTCGGCCGTCGTCGATCGTATTTTTTCTATTACCGTGGCCTGTTTTCTTGCTAAGTTAAGTTCAGTTTTCTCTTGTAAGCAGCACAATAAAGGTGAACGCGTATAAACCGAAGACGCCCCCGACTTTTTTCATTTCTCACTTCATCTAATCCTGGAATCTTTTGCGGCAACCACGCTCCCCTACAAACATTGGTCCTTCGAGCCGGATAATACCTGGATTTTCTTCTGCCAGCAGTTCTCGGCATTGTTCCGCCAATAGATAAGTACAGTTTTCCGTCTCCATCTCTCTGCCGGTCTTCAGCAGTGATCCGAACATTAAATTTCGTTCACACTGCAGCAAGATTGTTTTTCCCTCCGTGTCAACTCCAAGTCCGAGTTTTCCGACACAACGGCAGGTTGAGATTTTCTAATCATCTATAATAATCTTAAAATTCTGCAAATTTTTCCATCCGTCTCCGTTTTGTGTGCTGCCCATATTCCTCGCCGTTTTCGGCCTCTCCGTTATCCATTCGCTTGCCAACGGTCGAGGCATATGTGCATCGACATACATACATACGCACATACATATTTTTTTGGTGCAATTAATCCGCGAAAAATTCGCAAGTGAACAGGGAAATTGTGTGGTGACAAAAAGAAGGCATAATTAATATTGGCCACCGGTGTGAATTAGTTCCGGAATTTTTAAATTCACCGAACAGTCCGCCGCTGTCGTAATATTTTTTTTTTACCTTCCTCAATCAGTGTCATTTTTTTACCCCACATAACTTTTCTGTTCCCCCAATTATACAGTCCACTTATCAAAGCTCGACTGTGCCAACATATGCCCACATGCCCTTACATATATCCGTACCTGCATGCATGTCCATATATTTTCTGCCTCCCATTCCAGGAAATATATAACCGATCAAATTTAAAATATACAGTCCACTTATCGACGTTCCACTGTGCCATCATATGCCCCACATGCCCTTCCCCTACTTGCATGCATGTCCATATATTTCCAAACATTTTCTGCCTCCAATTTCAGGAAATATATAGCCGATAAAATTTAAAATTTAAATTTTCTAAAACCAGCAATTATAAACCGCCATTTCACTACAAATCCGTGATTAAATTCTCGACCTAGCCGTGTTGTGTTTTTCGGTTCTGTTTTTTTTTTCCTTTAAGGTACGTACAGGGTGCCGACGGCATAACCGGCTGCGTAACAAAATAGATTAAAAAAAAATCAATTAATTATAATTAATTCCATCTTCCCGGCTTCGTGTAATTAAATTCAATTAATTAAAGATTTAGGTTTCAATTCCACCGTTCCAGCTTCGAGATAATTCACCTCAATTGATTAAAAATTACGATTTTCAACTCCACCCTTCTGGCTCTATCATAATTAAATCCGAGCCAGTTAGCCAAAAATTAATTATTTATTTTTTGTATGTTAAATTCAAGCCAAAGTTAAGTCCACCTTCCGGCTCCGCAAATTCGAAAATAGTTAAGAATTTAATATCTCAGTCTATATTAAATTCAGTACGAACCACACAAGTCGAAATATACATACATATATAGACCGTCATAATTTTTTTCCGAACAAGCACAAATTTTCCGGTACTTTTTCCATTTTCCGTGCCTCCAACGTTGCTTCTACTCCGCATCAGGCAACATCCGCCTACAATCCGAGCAAACCTCGTCTCCTTTTGGGTATTTCTGGTGCCTGAAGTTTTTCTTTCCACATTCGAATTGTGCCGCACACGACTTTCCTTTCCACATCGCCGCCACTAGTTCGCACTGGCTCCTTGTAATTGCCTTTCATCCGCGATCTCACCGTTCTCATCACATAGTGCGACCGGCCACCACTTCGTACGGGGCACCTGTTGCGCGAGTCAGTCGACATGCACTGATCAGCGAATTGGACTCTGAGAATGCCCACGGGAGACGACAAAAAGCCGCGTTCGATCCCAGCCATCCGTTTAGACAGATCTCAATCCGCATCTCCGCGGAAGCCTCCCAATACATGTGCGAAGTTCATCGGGACCAAATTCAGGCACTATGGGAGAAGGTGGAGAAGAGCTATGAGAGCTGCTCCGATTTGCTAGCCGTGTCCGACGACAATGCGGCCGCCTCGACAGTGCTGGAAGCGAAGTACAGCTACTGTTACTCCGTCTATTCGAGATGTATTGCCCAGCTTCGGGAGAAAATTGCTTCCCAATCCACTCAGGCTCCCGTCAATGTCCACACGCCCGCGCCTACATGCTGCCGGTTACCTCCGGTGGATACCGAGGTCTTCGTGGGTGATTATCTTCGGTGGCCCACCTTCAGAGACTTGTTTACGGCCATTTACATCCAAAACTCGCGGCTCACCCCGGTAGAAAAGTTGTTCCACTTATTGTCCAAAACAAGTGGTGATGCCCACGCCATTGTTTCTAAGGCTCCGCTTACCCATGAGGGGTTTGTCGCCGCATGGCAAAGCCTCACAGACCGCTTTGAGAACCGGCGGCTATTGGTCAACAGCCAGTTGAAGATCCTTTTCAACATCCAGGCTATTTCTCAAGAGTCCGGGGTCGCGCTGAAAGAGCTGCAAGCTACCATTCAGAGTTGTTTGACAGCCCTAGAAATGTCCTCCGTTAATGTTGAGGCTTGGGACTGTCTCCTTGTATTTATGATTTCGTCAAAGCTCCCCAAGGTCACACTTTCTATGTGGGAGCAATCCGTACATAATAAGGCCGAGATTCCAACATGGAAGGAATTAGATAACTTCCTGACAGAGCGCCATCGCACTCTGGAGGCCATCGACGACGTCAGGCCTAGTGGCTCCGTGCAATTTCCGCCAAGGTCGGGACTTCCTTCTGCCCCTGCTCGGAGGCTCACTTCATATGAGACTCGAATGGTTCCGGGCCAAAAGGGCTGCGATGTCTGTTCGAGGGAGGACCACCCCATTCGCTTATGTATATCCGCTTATATCCGCGTTTCCTAGAAATGGATGTAAATGGGCGCTCTGACTACATAGGGAGGAAGCAGTTATGTTTAAACTGTTTTGCCCGAGGCCACCAGCAGCGAGACTGCACGAGCGCCCATACCTGCTCCACATGCCACAGCAGACACCACACCCTCTTGCACCGCGGCAATCCATTCGCAACCGCTCCAAGTCCGCCTACGCAGCTTACCGCTCCAAGTCCGCCTACGTCAACAAACGACCCCGAGGATCAGTCGAATGTGCAGGTGTGTTTCGCTTCCGGGTCAGGAGCCGTCCTACTGGGCACGGCCCTTATCAACGTGTGCCATTTGGGGTGCACCGTCCAAGCACGAGCACTGATAGACTCAGGCTCCGAAGCGACGTTCATAACGGAACGACTGTTCAACCTCGTCAAGCCTCCCTTCAAGACGATTCAAGCCCAAGTTTCCGGTCTTAATCAAACCATTTCCGCGCAGTCTACTAAATTGTGCCATTTCTCTATTCGGTCGCCGTCAAGACCCGGGCTACAATTAGAGACTGCGGCTTACGTTCTTCCGCAGTTGGCAGGAAATCTGCCATCATATCCGATTTCGCGAGATCGTCTCAAGGGGCTGCCCAATATTACCCTGGCGGACCCCAACTTCTTTGAGAGCTCCCAAGTCGATGTGTTATTAGGAGCTGACATTCTTCCGTCCATTTTCGTCGGTAATTCCAAGGCTAACATCTGCGGGTCGCTTCTCGGCCAGGAGACCATTTTTGGATGCGTACTGACAGGCCCATTGTCTCCAGCTAACCCCCGCAGCGTGTCTGTTTTTTCCGCACGAGTTGCCCGCAGCCTCGGTGACTCACTGGTTCAGGGTTTCGATTCAGGATGCGAGCACAATTCTGTCTCGACTCCTTCTTCGATTTATACATCGCATCACGCTGCACGGTGGCAATCAGGTGATGATCAGACTGATCCGGGCCAAATTCTGGATTCCAAGGTCATATTCAGCACGATGTCGCCACGCCCACGCAACGCCCAGTCACTGGAGAGCAGATGTACTCGAGGTACACAATCCTACCGATGCCGAGTCTGCAATGGGATCCATCCATTGAAGAAGTGTCGGCGCTTCCTACGCCTTAGTGCCGAGGAGCGGCACCGAGCGGTTCTCGTGAACCGCTATTGCTCAAGCTGCCTGGCCCACGAGCACTCCGACGGATCGCGGATGACCCGGATAATAACCCTAAGTAGCCGAAATATGAACCGATCGTTATGGCTTATCCCGCACACAGAAAGTGCTAGTGTAAGCATAATCGTAACAAGAGAGGGCTATAGAGGGCCCACATATGCGCGTTGAATTTATCGGACAGCCCACGGAGTCCTCTCGATGTAGAACCTTTGACTGATCCCGAATTAAAAGTTTCCTTTACATGCTCTTGGAAAATAAGACAATGTTTGCTTAAGCTTGCCTAAACTTCCTAAAGCTCCGGATTTTCAGTGGGAATACTATTAACTACTGTCGAGTGGCCGGTATTAAAAGTGGAGCGCAGTAGTACACTCTCATCGAACTTTCCAAGTTTCTACAGGGACAACAGTTTCTATGGAGTTCCAGAATGGATTCATCCTTAAACGTTCAATTCGCATCAGCACCAACATTTTTTAAAAGCTTAAAGCTCATTTTTCGTATAAATTGGCAGTACGCGAACCTCTCTGCATCTGCTATATGACGAAGTAAATGGATGTTACACAGCAAGTCCAAATAGCGGATCAAATATTTGCCAATAAATAAAATCCAGTTCTTGCGCGCAAATCACAGCTTTTATTTTTATGACGAAATTTTATGATGAATTTTAATGTTTATCTTGCACAGCTTTAAATGTTTTAACGGCAAAACTAATGTTAACCCTTGGTTAACCTTTATCACATGGCGACCATGTGATCCTTTATCACATGGCGACCGTGACAGCGATGGAAGGACATCGAGGGATTAAAAGGGATATACCCAGGAGGATTCGCATAAGCGAAAAAAAAAAACAGATAAACTGGATAAACTGGAAAATTACTGGAAAATCGAAAATGAAAAATAAATCGACAAAAAAATCTGAGTGAGTAGAGTGAAAGCAATGGGCAATTGCGGAGTTGCGAAAAAAATAAAAAAAAGAGTAGCACACCTAAAGTGGCTACTCTACGTAAACATTCCACCTCCCGCGTGGGCTACAGCCCAAAAACTTCAATCAGAACTAGATTTTCTGAAAGAAAAATTAATGAGTAACAAAAATAAATGCCCAAAAATTGCCGCCACTCACTCAGTACCGATAAGGAAGCCATTCACCCAAGCCATTACCGAAACTAAAAAAGATGTGCCCGAAGGATTGCCCTGGACCACTGGACAGCCCCCACTGCAACCACACCTGTGCGAGGACCGACACCGGTAACGCCTGAGTCCAAAAGGCCCCGGACAACAGCAGCAGCAAATATAGTGCGGGAATACGCCACCTCCTGCGCCACCGAGGGAACGTCAGTGTAGCCAAACCGGCGACGACCAGCTGACGTGAAAAAGGAAAGGAGGAAAGGAAAAAGGAAATCAACTGAGCAGAAAACATTTTTTTTAACCCATGCACTGCGTTGCATAATTTTTTTGATTGCACTGCGATGCATATTTTTTTTATATAATATAGTATTTTTTGAAAAATTGAGCGGAACCTCTTTTGCCCAATTTGAAAGTATGGCCCGTATAGCTGTACAAATAATAGGTAGGAAAAGATTTTAGATAAAAACTCATATTTAAAAAAAAAAAATTTTAATTTAAAGGAAGTAATAGCATAAATTCCTTAAATTTATGTAAAATTTTAATTCCTTTCTAATGAGAAAAAAATAAATTAATTAAAAATAGCATAAATTCCTAAAATTTATGAAACATTTTAATACCTTTTAAAAGTAAAACAGATCAAATAAATGATTCTGACTATTACTTCCCAGAAAAATTAAGTAACATTACAAAATATGACTCAGAGAAAAATATAATAGAAATTGAAAAAAAAAAAAAATTATTAAAAAAATAAAAATTTTATCAAGTTTTTGAGGTTATGTCGTAACCCTGACATTCTGAACTTTTTTTGGCCTCGGATTCGGATTCAGCGACCCTGAAAACATATAATAAACATGGTCTGATCTCCAGACCCGAGTCAAGAGTCAAGCAAATGACCTGGACCAAATCTAAAAAAAAAAAACCCAGAAAAAACAAAAATTGTTATACACAAATGTAAACACCTAAAATCTAAGAAAATGAAATAACAGAAAATAAATATTAAAATATATTACGTAATTATATTTACAAAAGTATGGCTAAACTAAAGGCATGAATTGGAACAAATTGTACGAGGAGTTATCAATAATTAAAAATAATTTTGACAGATCGTACAAGTCTCTAACTCAGAATAGACCCATTCAAAAGAACACGGTTAGGAAGCACGTTGAAATATTAGTAGAGTGCTTTAATGAAGCGCGTATGCTAATACATGATCATAGGGAAAGATTAAATCAAGATCATTGGTCACAGGTATCGATATCGAACTTTTGATACGACTACGATCTAATTTAATATTTGTTAATCAAAATTTCAGTTTAGAATTGTCATTAGCAGTTGACACTGCACCTGACTCGGAATCAACGAACGAATCTGAGTCAGAAGAGCTTCCCAAAGTAAACCCCAAAATAGAAGATGAAGATTTGAATAATCTTACTATTCCGGCGGTATACACTGATCTGGATAATTCTACAGATTCAGATACTTCGAGTGTAATAGAAAACAAAATAAGTAAATCCAAAAAATAAGTAAGATGGTAAGGCTGAAAATTTAACAAGTTTCATTGATGCTTTACAAATAATACAACCAATAAAAGGCGAGCACGAAGAATTAGCTATTTCCATTATTAAAACAAAGCTAAAATGTGCTGCCAGGAATCTAATCGGTAATGAAACAATAATTACTGAGGTGATTCCCAGACTAAGAAGCAACGTCAAAGGCGAAACTGTTGAGGTATTATCAGCGAAGCTGATGAATCTACAGCAGCGCAATAAAACTGCTAGCCAATACACACAAGAAATTGAGCAGATGACGAAAGCCTTAGAAGGTGCATATATATCAGATGGTTTATCTTTAGAGGTAGCCAGGAATTATTCCATGCAGCATGCAGTCAAAGCAATGACTAAAAACTGCACAATCGATAAGGTAAAACTTATCATGCAAGCTGGCACATTCAGTACTATGAACGAAGCCGTTTCCAAATTTGTTAATAGTTGCACTGAAGCAACTGGGCAACACTGTCCTATATTATAAGAATTATCCACAGCTCGGCTCAAATCGCGGACGTGGCAGTTATAGAGGTAGTTTTCGTGGTAATCACAATAACTACAATCGCAATAACTACAACAACGATAATTATAACAACAATTATCAGAATAACAATAGAGGACGAGGCCCATATAGAGGAAACTATAGAGGTAGTGGTAACTCAAACCGAGGCCACAATAGCAATAACCAAGGCAATGTAAGAATGACACAAGATAATAACCAAAACACATAGGAAAACTCCCAAAACCCTTTAAATATTCAACAATAAATGAAGTGAGAGTTCACACCATAATCTCAGCCAAAATATATTCGTTTCATTTTTAATGTAGCTACTGGGAAAGAACTTATATCTATATATATAAAAGAAAGTCGTGTTATGTTACACCACTTATAACTCAAGAACGGCAGAAGAGATTTGAGTGAAAATTGGTAGGGAGGTAGCTTAGAGCCAAGAGACGGACATAGGATACTTTTTATCCCGTTCGACAGCGTTCCTCCCGTGCCCATACTTTTTTATTTAGGCAGACAGCTAAGAAGAAAATGTCAAATGAAAATGTCAAATGTCAAAATGTCAGTTAGAAACGATGTCAAATTCAAAGTCAGGCTCTCAAATTTAACAACGAACCAAAAGGATTGTGTTGCGCTTCCGGGAAAGTGAAATTGCCTCAACTTGAAGCACCACCAGAGCCTCTGCACTCTCAATTGATATTTGTAAGAAATCAATATTAAAACTATTTCTATTAAATAAATAATTAACAAGTGGATTGAAGTGAAGTGAAGTTTAATTAATAATGCCGCGACCAAGACGATCGAATCTTTCCCGACAAAGCCGTAATGCAAGAAGAATACAAAATACTGCATATGAAAGGACTGAAGAAGAATAAGAAATTGCACGTGAACAGCGCCGCAATAGTATGGCTCGACTTCGTGCTTCTCAAATAGATTTTAATTTGCGACGCAGAACAAGATATTTGACAAGCTGATTTGAATCGAGCTGCGTTTCGATACCATTGCAGCAATAATTACAGCTTGCATCCTAGCGTTTGCATTGGGCAAATGGCCGTTGTTTGCGAGTATTGTGGTGTATTAAAGTTTTCCGGAGAAACGCCTGGATTATGCTGCGTTAATGGTAAAGTAAAATTGCCAGTGTTGACTCCGCCACATGAGCCATTGTATTCATTGCTTTGCGTCGAAACACAAGAATCACGCCACTTTCTTGCAAATACTCGAAAATACAATAGTGGTTTCCAAATGACGTCATTTGGGGCAGACATTATCGAAGAAGGAGGTTTTAATCCGACATTTAAGGTATTTATTTTTGTACTTACATAGAATGTAGTTAAAGAATCTGGTTTTTATTTTGTAGATACAAGGACAGATTCACCATCGAATTGGATCATTACTACCTTTCGAAGATACACAGAATAAATTTTTACAAAAATATTTCATGGGCAACATGGAAGAACAACTTGATCGACGCCTAGGGATCAATGCAGGAATGAAGCGAGCAATTCTTCAAGACTTGCAGTGTCTGCTTTATGAACATCATGCGTTGGTCAGGTTGTTTAAGAGTGCTTTAGAGCGCATGCCAAATCTATATATATAAAAGAAAGTCGTGTTAGTTACACCACTTATAACTCAAGAACGGCAGAACAGATTTGCCTGAAAATTGGTAGGGAGGTAGCTTAGAGCCAGGAGACGGACATAGGATACTTTTCATCCCGTTCGACAACGGGAATTATACTCCTTCGAAATGGCTGCTTTTATAGTAATGAATAACAATAAGTAGGCTGTGAGCGTAACGTATTGTACATTTATGTGTGTGTCATATGCCCCTGAAATAGGGGTCCGTCGATTACTTATCTACAGTCACCAATACCAAGAAAACGCAATTGGGCCAATTTTAGTCATCAAACAGTCAATTCTAGAGCTGCGCGAGATAGAAGAATACGAGATCAGGAGAACAAATTTATAAAGGTAATGAAAAGGCGCGTGTAAGCATGGCGCAGTTACGTGAATCACAATCGAAAGATGCACGAGAAGAACATAATCAACAAAGACCACTTTTCAAAGAAGAGAAGCGCACAGATTAATAGTTAGAAGAAGAATTAACTAACAACGGCAACAAGTTTATCAAGGATTCACATCTGGGCAATTTCTTCGACTAGCATTCCAGTAAGAGCCTGATGTTGAAAATTCTGCTTATTCCAAAGTGATTATTTTGAACATTCAAAGTGAAAGTTCCAAAGTGAACATTCCTTATTTCGCTTCTTCCTGCCGAGTTACGATTAAAAAAAAATTGCTTGCATAAAATCATCGCAACTGTGGCGTAATGTTGAAAAAGAACTGACCAAGAATATGCGCGATCAAATGCTTCAGGATCCATCCTTTCTCTAAACAACTGTTAGATATTGGCGAGGGGAATTTTGTTGTACGTGAAAATACTAGATGTACTTGAAATACTGAAAAACATTTATTAACCAAAATAAATTAAGAAAAAACAGCTAGCCCTTATAGAAAACAAAAAAGGCCAAAACAACGTTTGTCGGGGTCGCTAGTTTTTAATAGACACAGGTGCAGACATTTCCATTCTAAAAGAAACTTCGGATAATTTCCAAAACATCCAAAATGATTACATCATAGACATAAAAGGCATAAGTCAAGAAATAATAAAATCCAAAGGTTTAGTTTCTATAGAGATACAGACCATCAATTACATAATTTTACACGATTTTCATATCCAAAATTCACATTTCCCAATTCCATGCGATGGAATAATAGGCATCGACTTTATCAAAAAATACAAACGTCAATTAAACTTCTGAAGTCATCTGAAGATTGGCTTATAATTAGACCCAATCATTTAAAATTCCCAATTAAAGTACCAATAGCTCATAGTTCTGGCAATAATTCAATACTTGCGCCCGCAAGATCCCAAGTTATTCGGAAAATCGAACTTAATTCAACACTTAGCTCATGGGGAAGGTCAAGGTAGGGAAGACGCCGACGATTATCATCAGGAGGCTGAAGCGGCAGTTGAAGATTTTGAAGACGAGCTCACAGGTTATGATCATGTTCATTTTTTAAGCCACAGGTCCCCTGCTACCGTACATAGAGAGAAAAATAGCAGGGCGAACCATAAAACTTTTGATCGACACCGGGGCTTCAAAAAACTACATACAGCCCCTTTCTGAACTAAAATACACCACGCCGGTAGAAAAAGAGTTCACAGTAAAATCTTTACATGGTTGCAATACCGTAAAATATAAATGCTTTATTAATCTTTTTAATACAGATGTTCCCTTCTTCATTCTCCCGGACCTTTCTAGTTTTGACGCCATAATACTTGACTTGACTTAGTAACCCAGAAAAACGCAATCCTAGATTTTAGAACCAAAACTCTAAAAATCAACAATGAAGTCGAACCAATCAAATTTTTGAGGTGTAATGGTGTAAATTTCACCAATATCAATGACATTGTGGTACCAGACCAGATATCCAATAAATTTCACACAATGCTTAGAGACCGAATGGCTGTCTTCGCAGAACTGGAAGAAGCACTGCCGTATAATACTAATATTATTACCACAATACGTACCGAAGACGATCAACCCGTTTACTCAAAACTTTATTCGTACCCCTTAGGAGTAAGAGATTTTGTAAATGAGGAGACAAAAAACTTGTTAAAGGACGGAATTATCAGGGCTTCGACGTCACCTTACAATAATCCTGTTTGGGTAGTCGATAAAAAAGGTACAGATGAAATGGGAAATACGAAAAAAAGGTTGGTCATTGATTTTAGGAAGCTTAACTTAAAAACCGTCGACGACAAGTACCCTATACCAAATGTAGTATCCATCCTGTCAAATTTGGGGAAAGCTAAGTTTTTTACGACCCTCGACCTCAAATAGGAATTCCATCAAATCCTGCTGGCGGAAAGGGATAGGGAAAAAACAGCCTTTTCAATTGGAAATGGAAAATATGAGTTTTGCAGATTGCCGTTTGGTCTTAAAAATGCACCATGTATTTTTCAACGTGCCATAGATGATGTTCTTAGGTACCAAATAGGAGTGTCTTGTTATGTTTACGTTGATGACGTGATCATTTTTTCTAAAGATATGGAGGACCACGTAAATAACATTGCTTGGGTACTAGATAAACTGTTTGAGGCCAACATGAGGGTCTCTAAAGAAAAATTTTTTTTTTTAAAGAAAGCGTAGAATATCTTGGATTCACGGTATCTAGCGGAGGTATTACAACCAGTCCTAGTAAAGTAGATGCTATCAAAAATTATAAACAACCCACAAATTTGTTCAGTGTTCGATCATTCTTAGGTTTGGCAAGCTATTACCGCTGCTTCATCAAGGACTTTGCCTCAGTTGCTAAACCCCTGACTGATATTTTGAAGGGAGAAAACGGAAAAATTTCCGCCAGCCAGTCTAAAAAGATTCCAATTAGCTTTGATGAAAAACAATGTTTCGCTTTTGAGAAGCTTAAGAATGTCCTTGTTTCTGAAAATGTGATGTTACTGTATCCCGATTACAAGAAACCCTTTGACTTAACTACGGACGTTTCGGCTCTGGGCCTGGGGGCAGTCCTTTCTCAGGATGGCAAGCCTATTACAATGATTTCGAGAACGTTACAGGATAGAGAGCTTAATTTCGCGACAAATGAGCGAGAACTTCTGGCCATCGTTTGGGCCTTAAAGTCTCTTAGGAACTATCTGTATGGTGTCAAAAACTTAAACATTTATACCGATCACCAACCGTTAACATTCGCCGTATCGGATAGGAACCCAAATGCTAAAATCAAAAGGTGGAAGGCATTTATAGACGAGCATAATGCTCAAATTTTCTATAAGCCAGGGAAAGAAAACTATGTTGCCGATGCACTATCCAGGCAGGCCATTCATGTTTTAGAAAACGACCCCCAGTCAGACAACGCAACAATACATAGCGAAATTTCACTGACATATACCATCGAAACAATTGACAAGCCTGTCAACTGTTTCAGAAACCAGATAGTTATAGAAGAAGGTACAGCAGACTTTACCCGCTCCTTTGTTATTTTTGGAAGAAAGTCAAGGCATATTATACAATTTTTGAACAGGGAATCTTTACTAGAGAGAATTCGTGATGTGGTCAAGCAAGATGTTGTAAATGCACTACACTTCGAATTACCCGTACTTGCTTTCATTCATTTGCTATTGTGCAACCCATAGTTTCTCGAACAATAACTGATATAGAACCTGCAATAATGCAATTGATGAACTTCTATCCTCATTCAAAGACAATATTTTGTGACAACGAACCGTCTATAAATTCCCAGTCAATCAGGTCACTTGTTTCAAATAGTTTTGGTGTTGAGATAGCAAACGCACCACCACTCCATAGTACTTCAATTGGGCAGGTGGAAAGGTTTCACAGCACACTTTTAGAAATAGCACGCTGCCTGAAACTTGAAAGAGGCATGAGTGATACGGTCAACCTCATACTTCAGGCAACTATAGAATACAACAAAACAGTTCATTCAGTGACAGATAAAAGACCGATCGACATCATTTATTCAATTTCTCCCGAATTGGCACATAAAATCAAAGGAAAAGTTAAAGAAGCTCAGGAGATACAGCTAAGAAGGATAAACGAAACAAGACGAGACAGAACTTTTTAGGTGGGAGAAACCGTCCTAGTCAAGTTGAACAAACGTCTGGGAAATAAACTTACCCCACTATATAAGACAGAAACGATCGAAGCAGACCTTGGGACAACGGTCCTCATAAAAGGGAGGGTCGTTCGTAAGGATAATTTACGCTAAAACCAATGAACATCAGTTAATCGTTTAAATTCTTTAGTTTGTTGTTTATCTTTTGGGCTGACAACCGCCAAGCAAGCTAGCCTGCTTTCTTCAATGCAGATTAAATTTTTTTTTTTTTTTTTTTTTTTTTTTACCGGTCTGGTAACAAATACTAATACAAATACTGGTAACAAGATTGGCAAACGTTTATCAATTAAACATTTGACAAATCTTACTATAAATAAATTAAACTACACCTTGATATTATTTCTTTTTGCGTCATCCTAGTAGTATTTAAAGCTTTAAATAAATAATATTTAAGAAGGATCTTCAATCTATCAACTTAAAAATCGCCACAGACGCGGCAAGATGCGACAACAAGGTTCTTACGCTTAAATGCTGCAACGTCGCAACGAATACCTACTGCTATTAGCTGTTTTATGCAAGATGCTCACAAAACTACACTCCAGCGGTGTAGAAATCGTAATCCCAAACCTTTTAAAGTCATGCAGTAAAACCGACAATGGCACCTGATCATAGGCATGAAGACAGTTGCAATAAGGAGGGTGTTGACTTCGATACGACTATCTCCAGGACCTTGCCTCTCACCTGCAACTCCGGAAATCAGCGATGAAACCGAAACCCAAGGATTACCATTTTTTTCATGGCTAGACGCAATACCAGTACGGGATTAATCGGCAAAGAAGAAGTCAAAATTCGTCACCAATGCTATCCAGAGAAACAGTTTCAAATTAGATCGTCGTTCAAGTCCTCACAGTCAATTTTAATACATAAGTCTGTGGACAGCCTTCGACTTAGAAAGGGAGGAGTTAACACAATCACCCGGCTGCAAATTTAAGTTAAAATCTGATATATAATAATATAACATATTTGAACATATAGTCGTAAGACCCGACCGCAATGAACTTGGGTAGTAGTAAGGCGAGCTTTAGAGATAAGAAGTTCTTATTAAGAACATTTCGGTACTTTGTTTTCGTTAATAGATTTAGCATTAGAGATAAGAACATTTTCTGTACAGTCAGTCGATATTTGGAGATCACATGCGCCGGTCGTCACCGGTCATCAATAAAATCTCAACTCACAAAACCCACGTGGATAATTATTATATAATTAATCGGGCACGCTAGACAGCAGACCGCATAAATAAAACCTATTAACAAACATAAACTAAAACATCTTAATTTATACTTTATAGGGTCGGAGATGTCTCCTTTACTGCGTTGCACACTTTTGGACAAAATTATAATACCCTCTGCAAGGGTTAAATATATAACTGATTTTTTTTATTCATTATTAACAATGGTCTGTTTTTCTAGATAATTATAACTAAAAGCAAAGATTATAAAGTACATAGATGGGACATCAGGGCCCAAAACGGTCAACTTTTTGCGTCGAGCTTGTTGGTGAGGGGGAACGCACATGCAAACGATTCTATTTTTAGAACTCTTTACATGTACCCGTCAACAAAAATGTGAGCCTATGTGTGTATGTGTGACTGCTTGCACGACGGAGTAAAAATGTTTTGGCTTCCAAATTTCAATTTCAATTTCTCGTTTCTGTTTTCGATGCGCCGTTGTGGTAGTTGGTAGAACAAATAGTATTTTTGATCGCCGCAGATCGAGACAGGATGGTAGCGTAATGCATAGAGTAGTTACTCTATGTGTAATTTTTCTGTGTTCAAATCCTTGTATGGACTTCAAACTTTTTCTTTCTTTCATAATTATTATTTTTTTTCTTTAATTTTAATATTTTTCTTTAATTTTACAATTGTAAAATCGTTTTATTCTTCATTATGTCCCGCTAATAAAATGCTAAAAAAAATTTCAAGCGAGTCCTTCCGGTATTTTGTCATCCGACACGTCCGTCACTTATTTTTACTTTAATTGTTATAGAATGCAATTAAAAATAATAAAAATAACGTAAAAATTAAAAGTAAAAAAAAATAAAAAAATAAAAGTAAATATAAAAAGAATCATAAAACTAAAACTTTATACAAATCGAAACAACCGCCCGCTAATGAAGTCTAACCCAGGACCCCATGAATAAGACCACGCACTATCCATCTAGGCTACCCTTGAAGTTGATTTTATGATACTTAAAATTGGTGTTAAAGGAGGCGCTAGAATCTATACCAAAAACAGAGTTGACGAGTAAGGATAGTAAAAGATATTTCTGATCTCTTTACTCTTACATTGGTTCGATTACAACGTTTCAAACTTTCATCGTTCCAAAGATGTTACGATCTAAAAATATAATTCTCTCTCTCTCTATCTCATCTGCCAGCCGTTTGTCGTGGAACCCGCTCTCAAATGTTTTCATTTTTCCGTCGTTTTTTCCGTTTTTCCGTCGAACCCGCTGTAATAATGAAAACATTTGAGAGCGGGTTCCACGACGCGGCCTGCCAAAATGCCGTAGAGCCCGCACTTATAGACATTTTTACAGCGGGTTTCACTATGAACTGAGGCAATGTTAAGGTGATTTTACAATTTTTTATTTTTTTTTAATGGATTATAAACTTAGGAAAACACATTAAAATAATAAAACAATAATATGAATAGATTTAAAATTAAAAAAAAATGGATGTCGCGAGCCTGGTTTGAACTCGATTTACTTTGCACACCAGCCAACCACTCTACCACTCGGCTATTCCTCATTCGTTGTCGCGCGAAAAGATTCTCAAACTTAACTTGTCGCGCAATGGAACCCGCTCGTTCCAGCGGGTTCCACTGCTGGAACCCGCCATAGAAAATTTTTCTTTGTATGAGATGTCCCATCTATGTACTTTATAATCTTTGCTAAAAGTGAAGATAAGTTAGGCTAAAAGAGATTCCATAATTTTAGATTTAATTATATTTAGGAATAGTCAGAAAATGAGTTTTAAATTTTACAAATAACGCGAAATGGATCGTGTTAGATTAGAAATTAAATCTATAAATTGATAATCAAGGGGGTCGAAAGGATCTAGTTAGGTTTATTAGTTTATTAGGAAGGAAGAAGTTATTAAGTTTATTAGGAACTGAAAACATTAATTTTTCCAGAAGTCATTTTGAGTCCACCTGCCCAAAAATAAGCATATGAAGTAAGTAGCATAACCACAGCACAAGTACGGCGCTCTTGTAATAGAGGAAAGCTAGTGTCAGTATCCCAGTTTACATTTTTAAATGCAAACAGCACGGACTGCTTTTGGACAGATTTAATTATTTTTTGATGAACAAAGTATTGCGGACTCGAAACATACGAACAGTATTCCAAAATAGGACGAACCAAAGAGTCATATAGAGTCATAGTTGTGAAAGCACACCGCTGGCTTTATTAACTGTCAATGATATATGTTCATTGAACGACATCTTATTGTCAAAAAGAACTCCAAGATCGTTAATTAAGGAAGCACGATCTAAGACGTTATTCCCAAGTGAGCACGATACGATGTGAGGCACACTGCGATGGCACGTCATAACCTTACTCTTTGAGCAGTTAAGTAAGAGGAGATTGTTTGAACACGACAAGAAGGCTTCGTTAGGGTCTAATTGGATGTGTCTATGAAGGATATGGTATGAGAAAGAAAAACATAACTTTACATCATCAGCATACATAAATGTAGTAGCATATTTTGCAACATTAGGTAAATAGTTAACAAAAACAACAAAAATGTTGCAGTTGGGAAGTTTAGCATAGATAGCTTATATAGCTTATCTTTCTAAACATTATCTTTCTTTCATGATGAATTATTTCGTAAAACAAATGCGTAGCAACTTCAATTGTGTTTATAGATGATAGAAAATTCCAACCGATTTCAGCCAAATGATTGCGAAGGGCAATAAAATCCGTTTTTCTAACGCATTTGAAACGTGGTAAAACATTAAAGGCAGCATCATTGCTTTAGCACCGATGCTTATAGTGTAGGATGGTGAAAATCTTAAGGGGTTATATACCTTCTTTGTCAAAGAAAAAGAGGAAAGTTCGGATTTTTTTTAGGTATGTAGCAATTATTTAATTACACGGATGTTTAAATTTTTTGATAGTACACTTTATTAACAATGTTTGTGCAAAATTTGGTGGAATAATATTAAATAGTTTTTAAGGAGTGGCTGTTTCCCTTAGAGCTCTTTTTTTGTAGAGCCTTGCGGTGACAGTTCTCCAAGTCGAACAGGTCAACTGAAACCATAAAAGTAAATAAATTTCATTAGTGTAGTGTAATTCCTTGTGCTTGAACAATCGATTTAAATTTTTTTTTTGTGTGTATAAATTTCTATGGTCTCTAGAAATTTCACTAAAAAATTCATTTCGGCGAAAAAAAAGGTCGATCGTTGTGAGTGAAAAGTCGGTCGTTCAAGCACAGATGAATTTCATTACGAACATTTAAAAAAAAAATTTGAAGTAAATCGGTTTAGTAGTTTTCCGCCAATCCATGTCACCGCATGGTCATTTTCAAAGTCATTTTTCAAGAAACACCATTTCGAGATATTCGCGTTTAAAGTTTCATGTTCAGTTCAAGGCCGCGACAAGGCGCGCGGTTAGGAGCGCTGTAACTTTTTTTCTACTGCTCCAATCTCTATGAAAATTTGGGAAAATGTTCTCAAGGAGTTGTTCTTCAAGATAAATAAAAATTGTCGATTTAAATCAGGGACTGCAAATAAGACTTATGAGTTCAAAAAAATTGAACGACAAAAAAGCCTTTGTGGGGAGTGGGAAAAGGGCACATATACCATTTTTTAACGGTGAATCCAGAAAAACAATAAACTTTTATTTCAATTTCTATTGCTAAAATTGAAATATAACTCTTATTTTCAATTTTTATAATAATAATTAAGAATAAGAATTATTTTTCAATTTTTATAAAAAAAATAAAAATAAAAATTATGATTCAATTTTTTATTAAAAAAATTGAAAATAAGTGTTACGATTCAATTTTTTTACAAAAATTGAAAATAAAAATTGAATGCGAATAACTTCTGAACCGAGTGGACTATTAAGAAACCGCTTACATTTTTATGATCTGTGGCGCAGTACCTTTCAAATGATGTAACGAATGTCCTTAAAGGACATAATCAAGGATTCCTTAATAATTCCATAAATAACAGTGTTCATTACAAAAGGAAGACTCGATTATGTGAATTATGTGAAGAAAAATTTTTTAATAATGGCATCTGCAATGACAATATTACTCTTTATTAAAAAAACAGGTCCTAAAAATGTTTTAATCATGGAATCCTCAATTATTTAATTTATTTAGTTATATTTCTCTTAGAAATTTTCATGTGTGGGCCAACCATGTAAAAGTACACACCGAGTTTCTTAAAATTATTTCGATTATTTTGAAATATTTGTTGTATTAAATTCGTTTCAAGCCAAAGCTTATAAAAATCGCCGAAATATAATTGTTCGCTTTGCAATTTTTGAGTGGCTATTAAAATAGGTTCTAGTGCCGCCAACAGCAAGTTAATTTCCTCCCAATTTGATTCCGTTAACTGCAATGTTTTACTTAGATTTTCTTTTGAAAACTCCTTATATACGCATACGTTTTTCAACATAGTGTACGTTGAGATCCACCTTGTTCGCACATCCAGTAGAGGTTGGGGGATGTATCCATAATTATACCCTTGCAGAGGGTATTATAATTTTGTCCAAAAGTGCGCAACGCAGTGAAGGAGACATCTCCGACCCTATAAAGTATATATATACTTGATCAGGATCACCTCCTGAGTTGATATGATCATGTCCGTCTGTCCGTCGGTCCGTCTGTCCGTCTGTCTGTCCGTCTGTCTGTCCGTTTCTACGCGAACTAGTCTCTCAGTTTTGAAGCTATCGTCTTGAAACTTTGCACACACCCTTCTTTCCTTTGCACGCAGTATATAAGTCGGATCGGCCGACTATATTCTATAGCTGCCATATAACTGATTGATCGGAAATGGTATAACTTTGGTGTTTTTAGAGTTAGAGAGTTCAAATTTGACACGAGAGCTATTTTTGGCAAACCATTACGACATGCCAAATTTCATAAGGATCGGCCGACTATATCTTATAGCTGCCATATAACTGAACGATCGGAAATGACCCAACTTTCGTGTTTTTGAAGATAGAAAGCTGAAACTTAATACAGATTATATTTTTGGCCAATTGATCCAACCTACCAGCTAATTGCATGGAATAGGCGGCACATCTAATCGAATATATAGAGTGAACGCGAATATCTTTCATAAGGTCGTCATCGTCAAACTCTTTGTTCATGAAGTCGATCGCTTTAATGACATTCTTGCCATTGTCTGAAGTGACAGTGTAGACTTGCTCCTTTTTTATTAAAAACTCGTTCAGCACATTTTCAATTTTCATGCTTCATGGAGCGCAATCACGCCAAGCGTCTTTACTTCAATGCGGTGGTCTCGATAGTATTGGACATTGATTCCCAATATACCCCTGTTGACCCACACTAGAAATATAACTAAATAAATTGAATAATTGAGGAATCCTTGATTATGTCCTTTAAGGACATTCGATACATCATTTGAAAGGTACTGCGCCACAGATCATAAAAATGTAAGCGGTTTTTTAATAGTCCACTCGGTTCAGAAGTTATTCGCATTTAATTTTTAGTTTCAATTTTTATAATAAAAATTGAATCGTAACACTTATTTTCAATTTTTTTAATAAAAAAATAAAAAAAAAATAAAAATAATTAATAAAAAATTAGAAAAATAATTCTTATTCTTAATTATTATTATAAAAATTGAAAATAAGAGTTATATTTCAATTTTTGTCATAAAAATCAACAAATAATTTTTATTTTATAATTTTTATTTGAAAAATTATAACAATTACGGTCCCTGATTTAAATTGTCGATTTTTGTGAAAATAAAAAAGGTATATAACCCCTTAAGGACCGACTGACTGTCACAGAGGATGTCACATTGGAGAATATAAAGGTGCAGAAATCTGCCATGAGTGTTATGAATGGGGACAAGTTGGATTATGCAGTCAAGCAGTCCATTTAGTCCAGCTAAATTTTTCATCGCAATGAACGCTATTTCGAACACATCTGAGAATGGGTAAGTGGGTTCTAATCGTTGGGACGTTGATGTTCTGCCGCTGAAGTTCAAGAACTTGATAAGCTTCAAGACACGGATGTTTTTGAGGTATACCGTTTTTGCGTCTGTTCAAAAATGTACCTTTGAAATGTAACCTTGGAGCTTGTGCTCAACTTGGGTTCGCGTAACAAGCACTGCTGCTCAGAGTTCCGAACGAGGTATTGATGCCTATTAATGTGGCTTAGAGGAGTCGAGTTTGAAGGCTAACGTTAGTGTTGGTCCGCCAATAGAGACAGCAACCATAATCGCGTATGGAGGCACCACGGATTTTTTTCTTGTGCTTTTGTGCTGAAAAATCCAGGACACGACGCTAAATTTCGTTGGGCTGCTGGAGAATAAAAATGGGCCTTAGAAATGAAATACGTCTGTTGCGGGCTGCCAAGCCAGTCCAAGTATTTTAATAGACGCATCTCCATCTAGCTGCATCGTCACTTCCTTGTCTGAGGATTGGACGTATTCCGAATGGTTACTGATCAACTTCATAATTGTTAATCGAGCCCTGCTGAGTAGCTCGATGACAATATTATACAGGGTAAGAATAAATAACCCGAACAAACATTTTTGATCATAACTTTTTAAGGAACTTTATTTAAAAAAAAATGTAGATACAAAACTTTTAAATTGGTATTGTGTTAACATATATTCAGCCGGTTTCGAAGTGGCTTACTTGGTCTGCAATGCAGAGCCCTAAACGTTTCTGGAAATTTGGCGCAATGGGCTGCAGGTCTTCTTCCGATAATCGATCCCATTCTCGGAGCAATGATTGCTTTAGCACCTCCAAACTTATGTGTTTAGCACATCCCCTGGACTTCAAAATAGACCACACACTGTAGTGCATCGGATTAAGATCTGGCGAGTAAGGTGGCCGTTCACTGGATGTGATAAAGTGCGGAAAATTGGCTTTGCACCAGTCCTGAGTCAATTTGGCTTTATGGGCTGGCGCTGAATCCTGTTGAAACGTCTACTCCGTATCACCGAATTGCTGCTGGGCCCAAGGAAGCACAACAGTTTCCAAAATGTCCCGGCGGTACACTTCCTGATTGATTTTGACCCCTTGATCGATGAAAACCCCTTGATCAGTCTAGCTTTCTTTGAGTTCGGACGTCTACTTTTTCGCTCATGTCGCCTCTCGTTTGCACCGAGTGCAGTGCAGAAGTTACTGCTACCCAACTTCGTGGGTGTGAGGCCGTTCGGTGCGCGTCGATCTGCCGGCGTGCCTATCACACCGCTTGTGTTGATTTGCCCTCGGAGGCTATAAAACTACTTTTAACATTCCGAACTTAATGTGGCAATGTGATAGCTGCGTCATTGGAAATGATTCGCATTCCAAAATTGATGAGGTAAATCATAAAGTTCTAGATCTGGAGTCCCGCTTCGAAAGCCTTAATGCCAAAGATGACCTTGCCCTGGTAAATGGAGCGGCTGTGCCCGCTGGACGCGCCTCCTCGGCTGGGGTGCATGTTGTTGCTCCCTCTGCTATGCCCACCAGCACTGGAAGCATCTAAGGGGGCTGTCCCGAAGAAGAAGCGGATCAACCCTAAAAGGCGCATTGTGGGACAAGCACCCAGTTGCGCTCAACTTCAAGTGCTTCCCACCTTGAAATACCTTCATGTGGGTAAATTCGCGACGTCTACCCAACCGGATGCACTGTGCAAATTTGTCGCAGATAAGCTGAACGTGGAACCCAATGATTTAGTCTGTGCTAGGCTGATCAAAAAGGATGCTGACATCAACGCCCTCAAGTTCGTCAATTTTAAATTGGGAGTTCCGGAGCAAAATTTCCCAACAGTCTTCAATGACGATTTTTGGCCTATGTCGGTAAAAGTCAGCCGGTTTGTTCATAGAGAGCCGGCTAAGGTTATTGACCTCCCGGCGATTCTACCTTTACCTTATTTAGTCAAAAAATTTGACTTCGATGGAAACATACAGATAAATATTTATTTTTAATTGTATGGTGCAGAAAGGACCGAGGGTTAAATGGAAAAACAATCGACTTTCTTCTACTCGATATTGAATACTCGAATATTTTACCATCAGTGAGCTTTAGAGTGGATCACCAATTTTACATGACCATGCTTGATGGAATAACGTTCGGTGATATATCGGAATCCACTTCGCAACTCAAAAAAAAATATATAAAAGATGTGAATTTGGTGAAGAGCTTTTCTATTAATGAAAATCTATTTATATATGGCTTATCAAGTCTCCACGCTTGGATTTGGTTTTTCGAGGGGGCTGTCTAAGGGCCATCTAAGGGGGCTGTCCCGAGGAAGAAGCGGATCAACCCTTATAGGCGCATTGTGGGACAAGCACCCAGTTGCGCTCAACTTCAAGTGTTTGCCACCTTGAAATACCTTCATGTTGGTAAATTCGCGACTTCTTCCCAACCAGATGCACTGTGCAAGTTTGTCGCAGATAAGCTGAACGTGGAGTCCAGTGATTTAGCCTCTGCTAGGCTGATCAAATAGGATGCTGACATCAACGCCCTCAAGTTCGTCAATTTTAAATTGGGAGTTCCAGAGCAAAATTTCCCTACAGTCTTCAATGATGATTTTTGGCCTATGTCGGTAAAAGTCAGCCGGTTTGTTCATAGAGAGCCTTTAAGGTTATTGACCTCCCAGCGATTCTACCTTTACCGCAATCGCAATCTTCAAAAAACCCCCAGTAAGCGGCGCCGCTGGCGCCGTTACATCTTATTCTTCTCAAGCTGCAGTTCGTCACTCCGATTGCTCTCTGCTGCGCTACCAACAACAATCGGCGTGGGCGTTCATGGTAACGGTGGACGCTGTCTTCAATTCCTCCAATAATTGGCTTCGTTTGCTGATCGATATTCTTCAACATCTTCACTTGTGGATGCCCATCTTATTTTATCTTATCTCTTATCTCTTTTCGCTGGGCCACTATCTTTTTTCGCTGAGCACCAGCGGGTGCTTTCTTTTCGCCGATGGAAGATGTTTATTTACGTTTTGGACGTGTGGGTGGATCTTTGCTGCGTTTGGATTTGCCTGACTATGAACGCTCAATGTTTTCACCTGGCACGGAATCTGCCTTGCTACTGGACTCTCGCAGGTCTACTGATGAGTCTAATGGAAATTTCTATGTGTCCTTGTCGGCTATTTTGCAAGCTATGCGTATTGGATATGCCTCCACATGCACCAGTACCAGGAGTGCACTTTCATCATCACCGCCTTGCCGTCCAATTCCCAGTTTGCACTGTAGCTACTCGTCGTCCTCGGACCCTAATAAAAGCCTAAAAGTTATATTCCAAAATATATCGGGAATGAGAACCAAGACTCGGATGGTATTCCTCAATTCTTCTGCCTGCGATTTTGAAGTAATCATCCTTGTGAACGCGTGGCTCAATGACAAATTCAGCTCCTCTGAGTTCTTCGAGCCTAATTTGTACCATGTACTTCGATAAGACCGAGATGCATTCAGTATCCAGTGTGAGCGAGGTGGTGGTGTGATCATCGCTATCCGTCGATCTCTTCAGGCTACACCACTGCGCTTTCCGGTGGCCGACCCTCTACTGGATCACGTTGCGGTTTCAATGGCGTCCATGGCCCGTTCGTCATCATTGCATCATACATCCCTCCGAACAGCGCATTTAGTATATATCATGCGCATATGGAAAACATCACTAGTGTCTGTGCTAGAACGTCGGACCCTACCGCTTTGATGGCGATTTTATCCCGAGCTCCATTGTCTGGTCTTGGGACCCGGAATCTCCCTGCATGCTACCTAGCAACGTTCACCAAAGTCATAAAATTGTAGTTTTAGATGATATTTTTAGTCTAGGCCTCTCCCAAGTAAATAATATTTTTAATGATTTATCCAAAATTCTTGATCTTATAATTTTAAATAATTTGGTTAATAGTAAAGTAGAATTATGCAATGTACCATTAAGTCCTTGTGATATGCACCACAAGCCGTTGGTCATTAATATTGAGTTTTATAGACTTTTGCCTTGAATACCCCCATTCCATATTATCATCTGAATGATACTAACTTGTCACTTATTAACGCCTCTATTTCAGCCTTTGATTGGGTTTCCCTTTTTCGGATGGCTTAATCGATGATTGTTATACTAAGTTCTTGGTTGCCCTTTTTAATATTAATAAAAAACTTAAAGAATAGAAGGGATAAGTACAACAAACGATTTATAATGACAGGTGAGACTCGAGCAGGAGAGCTGTACTGGCAATTTAAGAGGGAATTTGATTTCCTTAATAAGCTCCTCTACAATCAGTATATATCCGATGTCGAAGCTAGCCTTCGATCCAATCGTAAAGCTTTTTGGCGGTTTTTTAACAGCAAAAAGTCGAAAATGGACATACATACCTTCATCCATATGTTATGGTAATTTAGCAGCCGACTCGGATCAGGGCGTTTCTGATCTTTTTGCAAAATACTTTGCCTCTAACTTGGAGCCGAAGGTTCCTTGGAGTGATCATGAAACTCTTCTTAGCATTGAGCCTTTTCTTAATGTGAGTAACATGGACGTTTTGGACGGTGACCTAGTTGAAGCCACTGGACATTTGACCGAGTCGCTAACACCTGACGTTGCCTGGGAGGTCCACTACCACTAATTTAGCGGTCTTCTCTAAGCACTGCTTTGAAGCTTTTGAAAACCGATTTCAGGTTGATGCCATTTACACCCACTTCTCCAAAGCCTTCGACAAAGTGTGTCATGCTGCCCTTCTGGCCAAATTATATAAATTAGGTATTCATTCCTGCCTATTAAGTTGGTTCGAGTCTTATCTGGCTGACCGACCTTGCCACGTTACTATTGGAGACGCTATCTCAAGTCCATTTGTCACCTCCTCTGGTCTTCCACAAGGAAGCTCTCTTGGACCTCTTCTATTTATCATTTTCATTAATGACACCTCGTCATGCTTTCGTCATTCGTACTTTTTAATGTATGCGGATGATCTTAAAATCTATAAAGCGATTAGCTGCATTAGTGATAGTTACTTGTTACAGGAGGATATATCCAGAGTTTATTCATGGTGCTCCCACACCCGTGTTGTTTACCCGCATGTTTACCCGTTACAGTAGGCGGTCTCTTGAAATCTGTACGGGTTATTCCATCAGTAATTATAATTTGGCAGCTAAAGAAGAAGTGTTAGACCTTGGTGTCTTATTCGACAGCAAATTTAAATTTTCTGGTCACTTAGACTATATTTTACCTAAAGCGTATGCTATGCTGGGCTTTGTTAAGGGGTTATATACAGTTGTGATATATGAAAAAATCGATTTTTTTTTATTGCATATTCTTTAAGTATATTTTATTGGGAATACTCCCACAAAAATTCATAACGATCGGAGCATTAGAACTGAAGCTGTAGCTATTTAAAGCGCACTATCTGCATATAAAACTTGAACAACCTTGAAACTTCAAACGCGATTATCTCAGAATCTTTTTTTGGGAAATTACCTTTGCGGTGGACACGATTACTAAAAAACTACTAATCCGATCAACACCAAATTTTGACCACTTATTTATTATGATATTAGCTAGTCCGTGAACGAGGGATTTTAAATTTTTTTGAAAACTCCTTTTTTAAAGCACAAAAAACGAAAATCTTATACGTTGAAAAAGTACATTTTTTGTTAAAAACGTCGCCATTTTTTTTTTAATCAAAATTTTTAAAAATCCCTCGTTCACGGACTAGACAATACAATATACTAACTAAACTTTTTTGAATTTTGGATTTCGGATGAACCGTTTTCGAGAAATCTTGTCCACCGCAAGACACCATCGAAAAAAGACGATCCGGGGATTCGGCTATAACAGTTTTGTTATGTAATATTTTTTTATGAAAACATTTTTATTAAGTACCCAGAAACATGTACTAAACAACGTCGGTAAAACATTTTACATAAATATTTTCTATGGTGTCAAAAAAAAATCGATAAAAATCCATATTTTTGCGCGGTACAACTGTATATAACACCTTAAGAGGCACGTGAACCAGTTCAAAAGTCCATACTCGAGTCTCAGCGTCTATGCTGCATTCATTCGGTTGAGGCTGGAATATGCCTCAATCATTTGGAATCCGGAGTGTAAAGTTGAACAGAATTGAGCGACTCCAGAAAAAATTTTTAAAATTTGCACTTCTGCCTCTAAGGTTTCAGGATCCTGTTCCTTCATACCAGAGCCGTTGCCTTCTTCTGAATGTTTGCACGTTGGAGGATCGGCGTAAACTGGCAGCGTTTACTTTTTTGAATAATTTAATCGTTGATAGCATTGATTGTCCTTTTTTGTTGAGACTCGTTAATTTTAATGTTCCTCAAAGGGATCTTCGTACCTTTGCCCCCTTGAGGGTCAAGCGTCATAGGGCCAATTATCTTTTAAATGAGCCTATAGAGCGGGCTCTTTCTTATTTTAATTCTTTGCCGCCTAGCCTCCGAATTGAGTGGGGCTCTGATAAGGGTGTGTTAAAACGCAAGTTAATCAGGCATTTATTAAGTTTTTGTTAGTATTATTTATTAGTTGTAAGTTGTTATTATGTAGCCATGTAAGGATTTGTCCGTTGGCGAAATAAATAAATAAATAAATAAACAAGGGGTGTTTTACCGGTGGCGAATATTCCTGCCCAAACCATTAAAGACTGCTCACATTGACGGCGCTCGATTATTGCAGAGGTACCTGGAGCTTCAGCCAAACAGCTTCTGTCATTTTGGTGATTGTGCGCCTGTTGGATGGTGAATATCTTCTCGTCCGTGAAAAGAACACGCTCCCATTTTTGACCTGTGGCCCGACGCTTTAACTGACGGCATCTTTGGAGTCTCACGCGCTTATTGTCATCCGTAAGAAGATGCTTTTTTTGGAGCTTGTAGGGCTTGAGATTAAGTTCATTTTTTGCTATCAACCGAACACTTTCTCGATTCACTCCGATTTCACGGGCTATTTTTCTGACCGAGACTCTGCAATTCCGAGTTTGTTCTGGAATTGTTAGCGGTACATTTTCTGCCTCGTCCGGGACGGTCACCTTCATGGCCGCATTAAATCGCCGCATAGCGTCAGAGACCGTTTGTTTTGGTATGCCAAGCAAACGAACAATGTCGCATTGGCGATTTCCTTGTTGAAAAAGTTTTAAAATTGCACAACGATTTTTAGACATCCCGAAACAAATATTAAATTGATGGGAATCATCAAAATATAAATATATTTGTTTCAGAAAAGTACAAGCTATCGATAAATGCATTTATTTAAGGGCTGCATCATAACACATTTATAATAGATTGCTTTAAGGGGTTATATACAGTTGTACCGCGCAAAAATATGGATTTTTATCGATTTTTTTTTGACACCATAGAAAATATTTATGAAAAATGTTTTAACGACGTTGTTTAGTACATGTTTCTGGGTACTTAATTTAAATTTTTTCATAAAAAAATATTACATAACAAAAATGTTATAGCCGAATTCCCGGATCGTCTTTCTTCGATGGTGTCTTGCGGTGGACATGATTTCTCGAAAACGGTTCATCCGAAATCCAAAATTCAAAAAAGTTTAGTTAGTATATTGTATTGTCTAGTCCGTGAACGAGGGATTTTTAAAAATTTTGATTAAAAAAAAAATGGCGACGTTTTTAACAATAAATGTACTTTTTCAACGTATAAGATTTTCGTTTTTTGTGCTTTAAAAAAGAGTTTTCAAAAAAATTGAAAATCCCTCGTTCACGGACTAGCTAATATCATAATAAATAAGTGGTCAAAATTTGGTGTTAATCGGATTAGTAGTTTTTTTAGTAATCGTGTCCACCGCAAAGGTAATTTCCCAAAAAAAGATTCTGAGATAATCGCGTTTAAAGTTTCAAGTTTGTTCAAGTTTTATATGCAGATAGTGCGCTATAAATAGCTACAGCTTCGGTTCTAATGCTCCGATCGTAATGAATTTTTATGAGAGTATTCCCAATAGAATATACTTAAAGAATATGCAATAAAAAAAAATCGGTTTTTTCATATATCACAACTTTATATAACCCCTTAAAGTTTGTCCGGGCTATTTATTGTCACCCTGTATATGTATTTTTATAATCGCGTCCTTCAGATTGTCTACACCCGAAAAGGGATCATCAACGAAAAAATCAGTACGACTTGATGAGGCTTCTAAAGGGCATCGCGATGCGTAGATAGTTGCAATTTGATGCAAGCTTTGGATAGCTAGAAATGAAGTCGCAAAGACTCCGTAAGTAAAAATGTTCAGTTCGTGGTCACGCCTGATTCACTTTTATTTTAGATCCTAACCCCAGCGCTCCTCACATTTCCCTCTGGGCTTAGGTTTATCTTAGCAGGAACCTTGCCCACCGTCTCGTGGTATGCGTGCGGACATCTTCGGAGAAATTCTTTTGTGATAGCAGCAATACTCAATCTTAATCTATAAACGTCTGAGTATGTATAGTGGATTATACTTCGTCATTGTTTTTTGTTTAAAATTAGTCGCATAATCGTCTGGTAGTCCTCTTCTTAAGCGTAGGCTCCTGGATCCTGGAGACGGGTCCAGGATGAAAACTACACGACATCGGTGAGTTTTGCTCGTCGACATCTGTGAATGCATTACATATACCGACAATTCGAGCTTTTTATTTCACGCCAGATTCATCTCTATCTACCGCTTCTTTTGTCGCACAAAATTGGCTTTTCTGCCAAAGAAATTTCGGGCCGTTCAATCAACGACTTTCTCTCTTAAAATTGGTTCCATTATTCCGTCCATTGTTCCATTATTGCGTTGTCTGCCACGCTATCGAAGGACGGTACCTAGACCTTTGACCTAGTACTATTACTCTAAAACAGAGGTCGGCACGGACCTATCTCGGGGGCATAGGAAATTTCTCTGCCCGAGCTCTGCCACACACACACGGTATAAATGTGTGAAACGTCATGCTCACAGCCTACTTTCTGCTATTCGTTACTAACACTAATGCGGTAAAATCATATCAATGTATTAGGGTGCCGATCACTGCTCTAAAATCTCGCTAACACGGAGTGCTTCAAACAGTTTCTACCTTCTCTGGCACGATTGCAGCCAGTTCAATACCGTTCTTGAGTCCGTCTAAAATGTCCACGTTCCAAGAACTGCTCCCATAAGCTCAAGTCTTGGTATGTATGTCGTTCTCAGAAGTGCTATCTTGGTTTAGCTTCACAGTAAACTGCAGTGCACGTCTAACTCACGGCGGCAAATGAATGTCGTGGACTTTCTCCCTATAAACGCTGTTTAGCATGTCATCGACAGTGAAATTTATCACGATGAACTTTACAATGCGAGGGTTCTGCTTCTTTAATGTAGCTATCTGGCGGCGCATTTCCCATGCCAGCTCTGGCTCAGTTTTGAATTCCGACAACGTTCCCGCTGAAGAGTTGTCGATAGGCTATTCGATTGTGACGGAAGATCAAGTGACTTGCTCGAATGAATGTCTCAAAGATCATAGAGCTTCGTTTGAACAACACAGTAGATTTGTAGTATAGTCTGAGCGATGTGTCCTCATCCAGTGCAATACAGCAGTCCACTGGCTGCAAAGGGGCTCCGCCTGTCCGTTCACTCTAAGGTCCTTTAAAAAATGGTGTCGATCAGGGTGAAGATAACCAGTTGTCGATACATGTTGACTTGGCTTTTATCCGCATACAGAGTCACTGGGTTTTACAGTTTTACGCGTGTTGTTAGAAAAAATTCCGAAACCGCAAAGATCCGTCGTCTGTTCATACATCGCGGAGAATAAGGGCCAGTCTTCCGGCCTTTCGGAAAACACAAACTCTGACACGCTTATCTTTCTAGCTTCCAATGGTTTAGCGGACGATCTTCCCTTGTTTCCGTGTCAGCATTCTGGTACCGTGTACTGGGTGCCCCAGGCATCTTTTCTGCAAGGCCAGTCTGTGATAGTCAGTCTCCTCCCTTGGGAGATAACATAAGAATACCTGTGTATGTTGAAGTTGTTGCCGCAACTGCAATCTTCTTCCTCCAAAAATTTTTGATCCGGCTCCAGGTACTGCGCTTTCCCTAAACGAACAACTCCAATAGTTGTCCCCAGCCGTCAGACTGATAAACTTTTTTTTTCTGATCGACATCAAGTTCTATGCATGGACGTCAACGTCACACTCCTCACAGATTCATCCTACCCCACCATCATCTAGAGCAGCACACTTGGGATAGCATATGCTCACGTAGTCAGCGCCTATATATCCAACTGTAACGTGCTTCACGTGAAAGAGGAAACATGTCACTGCAAACCTCTGCCGAATGAAGTAACCATCTATGTCGACTTTCGCACTTTGGCTTCTCAAAGTATTCTCAAACAAGAAAGGAAAGCTAACTTCGGGCGTAGCCGAAGTTGATATGCCCTTACAGTTAAAGCCGGATATATATCGCAAATATCGGATATAGTTGCCCGATCCTTATTAGAATATCACAATAAAACCAATTTATTACAAAAAAAAAATGTAAAAAAAAATCCCAAGCTTCTATCTTCAAAAATACCAAAGATGATATTTCTTCCAAATACCATTTCCGATCGTTCAGTTATACTTATGGCCGATCGTTATGAAATTTGGTAGGTCAGATTAACTGACCAAATATTATATTTTTGTACTAAGTATAAAATGCTCAGAGCAAAGAATTAGATTAGGTGTGCGCGGCAGAGCTTGTGCCGAAAAATTTCCCAAGCTCCTAGAACCTGCTGACCTGCCTAGGACCTGCTGATCAATGTTTTAGATAACTCTTACAAATTTGTATTTATTAAACCGTATTTATTATTATTTATTAAAACCAATTAGTTTCTAACTTTTAGAATGCCGGGAACGATAGTTTCAGGTAACGGGCAACTGTTTCGGGCTCAGAAATTTGAGAACTTATTACGTTGCTTTGAAATTTTTAACACCTTTACTGTTAAGAGGAGCCCCAAATAATAGGTCTTAATCCAATGAGTTCCTTTTGGAAACTGTTTTTATTTTCTTATTTGCTTATGTTTAACATTCTCTTATAAGAAAGATACATGAAAATCTTAAATCTATTGTAAACTACTTATCAATTCACTGCACGCTGACCTGCTATGCGACCCTTTCTTAAGTGCGATAAGCGCACCACTTATGTATTTGTTAGGCTGCAGATGAAACTCTATCTTTAGAATTTATATATACAATCGTGTTCAACGTTTGAACATTTACTGCAGTCCAGGCACCGCACGTTATTTCACCAGAGCGTGTAAATCGCTCAGTATTGACTGCTATGGTAATCGTACAGACTATACCATCAAAAAGAATTAGGATAAAACCTTTAGGCATACTTATTTTCCAAACGACGGATTATTCTTTAAGATTCGTTAGAATGTGTTCGGGCGGCATTAAAAACAAGGTAATTTCCAGACAGGCTACAATGGCAAAATAGACCTATTATGCCTAAGGGTGAGAATCCGACAGAAGATAGGAAACTATCTTCTATGTTTTTCTATTATTTAACCCAATAGTTTTGCCTTTAACTAAATAGGTTTAAAGCTAACATGCAATTAAGATCTGATGTATATCGCAAATATCGGATACAGTTGGCCGCTACTTATGAGAATTTCACTATAAAACCAATTTCTTAAAATTAAAAACTAAAAAATTTAAAAAAAAGCCTCAAACTTCTATCTATAGTACCAAAACTGGGACATTTTTGATCGTTCAGTTACGTGGCAGCTATACGCCGATCCTGGCCGTTTTGAAATTTGATACGTCGTATTCTTCTCCCCACTCTCTAACTTTAAAAACAACAAATTTATTGCATTTTCGATCAATCAGTTATATGAGAGCTAAAGGAAATAGTCGACCGAGCTCAGTGTAGCGACCCAGGTGAAGAGATCACATCGGCCTACTATCTCGTACAAATTGAAAAATTTGAAAACCGGTTCGTACTCAAGAATAACTCATTTCCACGACATGAACAGACTTTAAATAACCTTTAGGAGTAATAAGTTAAGAATGTTTTGGAAGAAGAATAAAAATTAAAACTTTACAAACCAGTATAGGGATCATAATATAAATGTCCATAGCTCTCATAAAATTGAGGCGATTTGTATACATTTTATTTTTCAAATATGCAGAAGTGCTACATACGACACTTACACTCAGATTTCGCTAATATTTCACTTAAGGGTGCCACACACACTTGTTATACAGTAGGCCAATAAATTCATAATAATTGGGTAAAAAGCTTCTAGCTTCATTCAATACTTCCTCTCTCTTTCTCTTAAGCAAACGGTCGTGTTTTTTTTGTGCGCACTGCGTTTTATGATAAATATTGGTAAACCGGTGTTTACTCACTTAATCAATGGAATACATTGAAAATCTTAAGAACCTTAAGCTTAAACCGTATCGCTTCGCGAGTGCTGTGCTATATTTGGAGTCGAATAAATAATTTGTATAATTTCAATACATAATTTCCTCGGCTTAAATCTATCTCTATTTCTGCATTTTTCTTTTGAACTGTCAAAAGCTCCCGCTTCGGCTTCCTATTTGGCACAGTGGTTCAAGGTATTGTGTTTTTTAACTTTTTATATATTAATTTTGTTTTATTAATTAAAAAAAAATTGAATTTAAACTTGTCTGCGCTATGAAGTCTTGTAACAAGATAATTTCCACATCCCAGTCTACCATCCATTGCTGGTTATGTGAAAACGTCGTGCACGCCAAGTGTGCCGGGTTCACTGCCTTAGTTTCGGATGCCATTTCCCGTAGGTCTGGTATATATTATTGTTGTGAAAATTGTCGTGCTGTCCAAGGCGAAATGAGGTCGTTCATGAGACAGACCAAAAATGGATTTAAAGAGTTGATCACTGGTTTTCGTAAAGTCAATGACCAACTCTGTGCGCTTGACACTCAGTTTAACAGCCTTCAGCTACAAACGGAGTCTTCTAAGCGTACGAAATCCGCTGTTTGTGATCCGCCTCTGTTTACATAGCCGTCAATAACGCAGCCGCTCATATCTCTAAGCACCCCAAGGGCTAGAACTGAGAACAATTCGCCGTCCTCAAGGAAGATGAGCAATTGTTTGAGCAAATGTCCTCTGTGGTATCCCTTCAAGTGATACCACAGGTTCTAGTAAATGAAACCCCCGTCAGAGTCACCCAAAAGGGAATTCCAAAGTCCGGACCACCGGCACCGACTGATGCTGCAGTTCTCGTACCTGCGACACCAAAACCCTTACAGGTGATTCCTCCATCGAAACATATATTTGTTTCTCAGCTTGCCACTGATACAAAAGCCGATATAAAGGTGGAGGACATAACTAAATTGAAATATAATTATACACGGCGCACGACTTCTTTCAAGATTCGTGTGCCCGCGCTGATGTTCAAGACGATTTTTTCTTCCAGTTTTAGGCCAGAGAATCTTTTCGTCCAAGAACATCAGCCTAGTTCCGTAAAGAAAAAAGTTAAAAAACCAGTGGGAGTGAGACTTCTCAATATCGGAACCACTGACCAACCCTCCACCTCTTCTTTGGTCACTAACCCAAAAAACTAGTATCGTCACTAACACTTACCTATCAGAACACTAGGGGCCTCCGTAGCAAACTCCCTTAACTATATTCTGATAGTTCTATCTTTGCATCCCATATTATAGCCTTTACAGAAACTTGGTTAAAGCCGGAGATCTTTAGCTCCGAAGATTTTCCAAGTAAGTACACCACTTTTAGAAGGGATCGACCTCAGCGAAGGGAGGGTGAAGTCCTTATTTCGGTAGACTCTACTCTTGCTTCTGAAGAGGTGAAATCCCAAGAGTGAAATCTTTATACATTACATGTTCATATACACCGCCTATGTCTGAACCGCCTACATATTGGCAGCATTTGTCCGCTATAAGATACGTCTTTAATCTTATGACGGATCGTGACCGACTCGTAGCGGTGGGCGACTTTAATATCCCAGAATCAAAGTGGTCCAACGTCGATACCTCACCATCTTTGTCACTTATAACTTACCATGACTTCACCGCGGGCATGTTGGACATGTCCCTAGATCAGATTAACCATGTTAGAAATTCGTTAGGTCGGCTTTTAGACTTATGTTTTGTATCTGATCCGGATGGTACCACTCTCTCCAAAGCATTCCCCCTTTCAACCCCAGAGATTCCATATCACCCCACGCTTGAGTTTCCATGTGTAGTAAATAAGATTTGTTGTTTCCGTAAAGCTGATTTTCACAAACTTAATAGCCTTATCGATACATACGATTGGTCCGATATTCTGGCATGCACTGATCTTAACGTCACTTCAGAAAAATTTTACTTTACTTTAAATACATTTTTTGACTCCTGTGTGCCATGGAAATATCCATCCGCTTCAACAAATCCTCCTTGGTATACAAGGTGCCTCACTAACCTAAGAAATATTAAAAATAGGCTCTTACTAAAATACAAAAAAACCTGCAGTAGTGTTGATTTTTCAAGATACCTACTAGTAGCTCGATCGAATTTTACCGTGCATAACGCGGAATAATATAGGAATTATAGTTTTATAATTTTGTAAACACTAAGCGTAAACATGTATCTTTTTCACCCCTGCTTACGTTCAAAAATGCCTCTGCGACCTCTGATCAGGCCATTGCCGATCTATTCGCAGAATTTTTTCAAACAATTTTTTCAAACGCTTATAACATTCAAGCAGCAAATCTTACTTTCTGTTCGTTTTTTTCTGAGAACAACTTATTATCTGGTCTTTTAAGGGTAAAACCCATTTATTCGCCAGGCCTCGACGGAGTACCAGGCTGTGTGCTAAAATACTGTGCCAGGGCTCTGTGCAAACCTCTTCTAAGACTTTTCAACTTATCTTTGGAAACCTCGATTTTTCCCCTTAAGTGGAAGGAATCATTTATAATTCCCCTACATAAAAAGGGGAAAAAGTCCGAGGCTGCCAACTACAGAGGCATCTCTAAGTTGTAGGCAATTCAAAAGTTATTTGAAAAATTAATAACTCCTCATTTGCAACACATTTGCTCTTCGATTATCACTCCTTGTCAGCATGGCTTTATTAAGCGTCGCTCCACCACCACAAATTTACTGGAGTTGACATCCTTTGTCATAGATGGCTTTCGTAAGGGATATCAAACCGATGAAATTTACAGACATCAGCAAAGCATTTGATTCAGTTAATCACTCACTCTTTTTGAGTAAACTGAATATGCTGGGTTTTCCTAAAGACCTCTTAACGTGGATCTCCAGCTACATGGATGGAAGGACACAAAGGGTCTTATTTAAAAACATACAGTCCCGTCTGGTCCGTGCTACATCCGGCGTCCCTCAAGGAAGACATCTTGGCCCTTTATTATTTACGCTTTTTATAAACGACTTGCCCCCTGCTTTAACGAACTATCTAGTTCTTATGTATGCAGATGATGTAAAGCTTTGTGTCAGTACAAATCCATCTCTGCTCAATGCAGTCTTCAGTCTGACCTTGATAACTTTCAAAAATGGTGATTAGCTAATGATCTAATACTCAATGGATCAAAATGAAAGCATATGTCTTTTTATCGTTCTTGCCCTATGCAAGCTACTTATTCTATTAATGGGATTGCCTTAGAAAAATTAACCCAGGTTAATGATCTCGGCGTCCTATTAGACATCAAACTTAAATTTGCCGACCATATTTCCTAAATGGTTAATAAAGCTAAAGGAGTCCTTGGTTTTATCAAAAGGTGGTCAAAAGAATTTAATGACCCCTATATAACCAAAACATTATTCATTTCTTTGGTCCGTCCTATACTGGAGTACGGTTCATGTTCCTGGAGTCCCCAATATGGAGTACATAAGGACCGCATAGAATCCGTACAAAAGAACTTTTTAATATTTGCACTTAGAGGTCTATACTGGGATGCAAATCTTCAGCTTCCATCCTACAGTAGCAGACTTTTACTTATAAACTTACCTAGCTTCACAAATCGTAGGACAATGCTCGGTGTAGTTTTTCTGCATAATCTTATTAACGGGGATGTAGATAGCCAGCATTTACTAACACGTTTAAAATTTAACATTCCCAATAGAAGGACTCGAAACTTTAGTCCTCTGTTCTTTAGCCGTTGTAGTTCAACATATGCACTGCATGACCCTTTGAGGGTATTATGTTCGAACTACAATGGCCTCTACTCTGTAACATCTCTTTCCTGCCCCTCAAATTTAAAATATAGAATTTTAAATTTCCTTACTAACTCCTCTTAGCTTAACAAATTTCAGATAGCTTAATATGTACTAACAAATCGTTTCTCGAGCGCCCCTCGTCTGGGCCCCTAAGCTTTATGATGAATACAGGAATGCTAGCTGATGCTCTTATTGATGCACAAGCCATTTCCAAATTCTGAAAGACCGCGAGAAAAAAAAAAAAAAATAACAAAAATATACCTTTTAAGGGTTCATTCTGGTTAGTTGTGTCAAAATGGCAATCTACGGGGATTAAAAAAAATAAAGCACATGTGCTTCTAACTTTTTATACCCTTGCAGAGGGTATTATAATTTTGTCCAAAAGTGTGCAACGCAGTGAAGGAGACATCTCCGACCCTATAAAGTATATATATTCTTGATCAGGATCATCTCCTGAGTTGATATGAGAATGTCCGTCTGTCTTGAAACTTTGCACACACCCTTCTTTCCTTTTCATGCAGTATATAAGTCGGAACGGCCGGGATCGGCCGACTATATCCTATAGCTGCCATATAACTGATTGATTGGAAATGGTATAACTTTGGTGTTTTTAAAATTAGAGAGTTCACATTTTACACGAGAGCTATTTGGCAGAATAATACGACATGACAAATTTCATAAGGATCGGCCGAAACTTAGTATAGATTCTATCTTTAGTCAGATAATCCAACCTACCAAATTACATAAGGATCGGCCGACTATATCTTATAGCTGCCATATAACTGAACGATCGGAAATGACCCAACTTTTGTGTTTTTAAAGTTAGAAAGCTGGAACTTGGTACAGATTATATTTTTTGTCAGTTAATCCGACATACCAAATTTTGCTGATCGGCTGACTATATCTTATAGCAGCCATATAACCGAACGATCAAAAATGGTATTTGGTAGAAATATCAACTTTGGCATTTTTGAAGATAGAAGTTTGGGACTTGTTTTTTATATTTTTTATTGTAATTAATTGGTTTTATTATGATGTAATTATAAGTATCGGCCAACTATATCCGATGTTTTCGATATATATCCGGTTTTAATTGCAAGGGCTCCATGTTCGGCTCCGCTCGAAGTTAGCTTTCCTTTCTTGTTTAGTTATATTTCTAATACCATAAAAATAAAGCATTTCCAAAGCAGGACGCAGTCGACGTAGGCTAATGGAAACAGGAACGCCGCTGGCAATTCTTTTACAGTTTGCAAAAATCTGTAGTTTTTAGAATTTACTACCAATTTGTAGTAAATTCTAAAATTTTCTTGATTAGTAGGAGTCTGGTAGAGTGTCGACTCTTTTTATTGCAATTGCAAAAAATATAAAAAAGCAGCGTTGAAAAATTGAGTCGTTTTTACTTTAAATTTTCTTTTCTTTTTGTCGCTGAAAAAATCCAATATCCAAAAATCCAAAATTCCATAGACAATTTAATTACGTGTAATTAAGGGGAGGTTCTTTTGGATTTTTCCGAAAATTAAGCAATGAAAATGAAAAGACATACGAACTTTTGCTTTTGAACTTTTGATTCGTTGTTTATTAACGAGTAAAAAAAATATGCAATATTCAGGAAATTCAAAATGGCGGATCTCGTAGACCTCTATTTTTCTGCTTTGTCGAGTGTAGGGCCGCTGGTAGTGAACTTAAATTAGAAATGTATATAATTTATTAAAATTGATGGAATTTCCTATGCCTTATACAAAAGATTATACAGTACATAGATGGGACATCTCATACAAAGACAAATTTTCTATGGCGGGTTCCAGCAGTGGAACCCGCTGGAACGAGCGGGTTCCGTTGCGCGACAAGTTAAGTTTGAGAAATTTTTCGCGCGATAACGAATGAGGAATAGCCAAGTGGTAGAGTGCTTAGCTGGTGTGCAAAGTAAAATGAGTTCAAACCAGGCTCGGGACATCCATTTTTTTTAAATTTTAAATCTATTTATATTATTGTTTTATTCTTTTTATGTGTTTTCCTAAATTTATAATCCAATAAAAAAAATACAAAATTGTAAAATAACCCTAACATCGTCTCAGTTCGTAGTGGAACCCGCTGTAAAAATGTCTATAAGTGCGGGTTCTACGGCATTTTGGTAGGCCGCGTCATGGAACCCGCTCTCAAATGTTTTCATTTTTTCCGTCGTGGAACCCGCTGTAATAATGAAAACATTTGAGAGCGGGTTCCACGACAAACGGCTGGCAGATGAGATAGGGAGAGAGAGAATTCTATTTTTAGATCGTAACATCTTTGGAACGATGAAAGTTTGAAACGTTGTAATCGAACCAATGTAAGAGTAAAGAGATCAGAAATATCTTTTACTATCCTTACTCATCAACTCTGTTTTTGGTATAGATTCTAGCGCCTCCTTTAACACCAATTTTAAGTATCATAAAATCAACTTCAAGGGTAGCCTAGATGGATAGTGCGTGGTCCTTATTCATGGGGTCCTGGGTTCGACTTCATTAGCGGGCGGTTGTTTCAATTTTGATAAAGTTATAGTTTTATGATTCTTTTTATATTTACTTTTATTTTTTTTATTATTTTTTTTTACTTTTAATTTTTACGTTATTTTTATTATTTTTAATTGCATAATACAATGTTATAATTGTTACAATTGTTACAATTGTTATAAAAATAAGTGACGGACGTGTCGGATGACAAAATGCCGGAAGGACTCCCTTGAAATTTTATTAGCCGGACATAATGAAGAATTAAACAATTTTACAATTGTAAAATTAAAGAAAAATATTACAATTAAAAAAAAAAAAATAATAATAATTATAAAAGAAGAAAAAGTTCAAAGTCCTTACGAGGATTTGAACACAGAAAAATTACACATAGAGTAACTACTCTATGCATTACGCTACCATCCTGTCTCGATCTGCGGCGATCAAAAATACTATTTGTTCTACCAACTACCACATCGGCGCATCGAAAACAGAAACGAGAAATTGAAATTGAAATTTGGAAGCCAAAAAATTTTTACTCCGTCGTGTGAGCAGTCACACATACACACATAGGCTCACATTGTAGTTGACGGATACATGTAAAGAGTTCTAAAAATAGAATCGTATGCATGTGCGTTCCCCCCTCACCAACAAGCTCGACGCAAAAAGTTGACCGTTTTGGGCCCTGATGTCCCATCTATGTACTTTATAATCTTTGCTTATACCTAACAACAATTCATTTTGGTAAAAATAAACCAATTTCATGGACCGTTTAAAAAAAAACATGACATTTTTTCTCATTTTTTTTCTTTGATCTCGTTTAAAAATTATAAATAAACAATTTTTTATTCCAATTTTAGGTATAAGGCATACAAAAAAGTATGTACTTTTAAAAATTTTTTGAATGAAGGAAATCGGATCAATAGAACGAGCCCTATGCGCGACAAGAAGTTTGAAAACATGGTTCCGAGAAAAAAGCGTTTAAAGTTTTTAGAAACTTTGCCTTTACATAGCTTTCTTGTTATCATGGGTATGTTTGAAACGCTCTAGCTCAAGAAATACGCGTCGTATCGAAATATCCCTTGGCACGTATATGCTACACATATGTAACTTTCATTTTATTAAAAAAAAAATCGAATTTTTCAAAAAATCCAAAAGAACTTCCCCTTAAAAACATTCATGTATGTTTATCTTAGTGTATTTAAGGGGTTATAAACAGTTGTGATAGATGAAAAAATTGATAACGAAATTTTATCGAAAAATCGATAAAAATCGAAAAATTCATAACGATCGGAGCATTAGAACCGAAGTTGTAGCTATATATAGCGCACTACCTGCACACCAAATTTGAAAAAACTTGAAACTTTAAACGCGATTATCTCAGAATCTTGTTTTTTCGAAATTACCTTTGCGGTGGACACGATTATTAAAAAACTATTATTCCGATCAACACCAAATTTTGACCATTTATTTATTATGATATTAGCTAGCCCGTAAACGATTTTTTGGAAACTCCCTTTTTAGAGCATAAAAATCGAAAATCTTATACCTTGGAAAAGTACATTTTTTGTTAAAACCGTCGCCATTTTTTTTTAAATCAAAATTTTTAAAAATCCTTCGTTCACGGGCTAGGCAATACAATATACTAAAGAAATATTTTTAAATTTTTGATTTCGGATGAACCGTTCTCGGGATATGATGTCCACCGCAAGACAGCATCGAAAAAAGACGATCTTGGAATGCGGCTATAACATTTTTATTATTTAATATTTTTTAATGAAAAAATTTAAATAAGTACCCAGAACCATGTACTAAACAACGTCGTTAATACATTTTTAATAAATATTTTCTATGGTGTCAAAAAAAAGTCTATAAAATTTCATTATTTTGCGCGGTCAACTGTATATAACCCCTTAAAACATTAAGATGAAAATACGGTCAGACGGACATGCGTATATCAACTCAGGAGGCGATCCTGATCAAGAATATGTATACTTTCTTAGGTCGTACATGTCTCCTTCGCTGCGTTGCACACTTTTGGACAAAATTATAATACCCTCTGCAAGGGTATAATGAACCCTTAGCTTTAAACTTTTACTACGAATTCGGACTAAAATAGTCATTTCCGATTATTCGGATATGATCTGTTATATGGCACCTATAAGATATAGTCGGCCGATCCTTTGGTGGGTCGAATCCATTGGCAAAAAAATTGAATCTATTGGGAATTCCAACTTTCTAACTCTAAAAACACCATGGAACGGCATTTCCGATCAATCAGTTATATGACAGATATAGGATATAGTCAGCCGATCCCTATCGTTCAGACCAATATACGATAACTGTCGATAACTGAAGGTGTCAAGTCGATAACTGCCAGACTATTTCGATACAAATGGACATGCTTGTATCAACTCAAATACCCTTCGGAAAATAAATAAAAAGTGCCAGCCCCCAACCCTACCAAACCCAAATATTAGAGATAATCGAAGTGAATTTAGTGAAAAAACAAGAAAGGAAAGCTAACCTCGGGCGGAGCCGAAGTTGATATACCCTTGCAGTTAAAACCGGATATATATCGCAAACATCGGATATAGTTGGCCGATCCTTATGATTACATCATAATAAAACCAATTAATTAAAATAAAAAATCTAAAAAAAAAAAGTACGAAGCTTCTATCTTCAAAAATACGAAAATTGATTTTGTTTTACCAAATACCATTTCCGATCGTTCATTTATATGGCAGCTATAGGATATAGTCCACCGATCTTAATGAAATTTGGTAGGTTGGATCACTGACCAAAAATAGAATCTGTATTAAGTTTCAGCTTTCTATCTTCAAATAGACGAAAGTTGGGTCATTTACGATTGCTCAGTTATATGGCAGCTATAAGATATGGGTAGGCCGATCCTTTCGAAATTTGGCACGTCGTATTATTTTGCCAAAAGTATTATTTTGCTCTCATGTAAAATTTGAACTCTCTACTTTAAAACACCCAAAGTTATACCATTTCTGATCAATCAGTTATATGGCAGCTATAGGATATAGTCGACCGATCCCGGCTGTTCCGACATAAATACTGCGTGCAAAGGAAAGAAGGGTGTGTGCAAAGTTTTAAGACAATAGCTTTAAAACTGAGAGACTAGTTTGCGTAGAAACAGACAAACGGAAAGACGGACATGCTCATATCAACTCAGGAGGTGATCCTGATCAAGAATATATATACTTTATAGGGTCGGAGATGTCTCCTTCACTGCGTTGCACACTTTTGGACAAAATTATAATACCCTCGGCAAGGGTATAAAAATTGATACGTCGACTTTATAAATTTTACAATTAAAATTATGATAGCCTTTGCAAGGTTTTGATTAATGTTGGCCATCGCGTTTCCTTGTGCCATGAAAATTAATTTTTTTATTAATACAAGGTAAATTTCATGACCTATTTTTATTATATTCTAGTTATGGGAACCAGTGTTGCCGTTTTATCCTTTTTCCGGACAGATCTGTTCAGTTTTTAACTGCGTCAGCCGGAAAAAATTTAAAACATTCCCTAGCCTTTTATCTGTCCTTTTTTTATTTTGGCCTGGCCTTTTGATCTGCTTTTTATTTTTGTGTAAAGTAATCCAAATGTTCATTACATTTATATAGATAGCAGCACTTGATAATAAATGCAACCCTGTTGTAATCGTAAATCGTATGTATCGATATACAGTGCTACAATTGTTACTTTTATTGTGAAATTTGTGCGGGTTGATGTTCTAAAAGATTTGGCCACCCATAAAGAGTGACATAAATTATTATATTACATAAAATGTATGGAAAAAATATTTTGTCTTGTTTTTTGTCCTTTTTTTTTTTTTTTTTTTTAATTTTTGTCCTTTTACATCCTTTTTTTTATACCCTTGCAGAGGGTATTATAATTTTGTCCAAAAGTGTGCAACGCAGTGAAGGTGACATCTCCGACCCTATAAAGTATATATATTCTTGATCAGGATCACCTCCTGAGTTGATATGAGCATGTCCGTCTGTCCGTCTGTCTGTCTGTCCGTTTCTACGCGAACTAGTCTCTCAGTTTTAAAGCTATCGACTTGAAACTTTGCACACACCCTTCTTTCCTTTGCACGCAGAATATAAGTCGGAACGACCGGGATCGGCCGAGTATATCCTATAGCTGCCATATAACTGATTGTTCGGAAATGGTATAACTTCGGTGTTTTTAGAGTTAGAGAGTTTAAATTTGACATGGCTATTTTTGGCAAAACATTACGACATGCCAAATTTCATAAGGATCGGCCGACTATATCCTTTAGTTGCCATATAACTGAACGATCGGAAATGACCCAACTTTCGTGTTTTTGAAGATAGAAAGCTGGAATTTAATACAGATTCTGTTTTTGGTCAGTTGATCCAACCTACCAAATTTCATAAGGATCGGCTGGCTATATCCTATAGCTGCCATATAACTGAACGATCGGAAATGACCCAACTTTCGTGTTTTTGAAGATAGAAAGCTGGATTTTGGTACAGATTCTAATCTATACACAGATTTTTGGTCAGTTCATCCAACCTACCAAATTTCATAAGGATCGGCCAACTATATCCGATGTTTGCGATATATATCCGGTTTTAACTGCAAGGGTATATCAACTTCGGCTCCGCCCGAAGTTAGCTTTCCTTTCTTGTTTTACAATCAATCTAGCCTTTTTCTGTAACGAGATGACGGCAACACTGGAACACTTGCATAAATAAATAGTGTGTTAATATTTAATATGTAACATGTATCATGTAATATGTATCATCTATACCAGGGGTGGGCAAGCCTATGGCTCCTCGGGCTCTCAAGGCTCCCCCCGTTATTCGTAATTTTTGGCGCCAGCAAATCGGGCCAGACGATCGAGTCGCGCGGTCAGTGAGCCGTGAAGATTTACAAAAACAATGCTACACAAATTCCGAGGCAGGTAGCGGACCCGACCCCGCGGTCCCGAGTTTGCAACAACAATTATTAAGGGTCCGTTTGCGCACAAAGCGACGACAACCATCGCGAGGGTGGTGGTTGTTGTTTTAATTTGTTGTTTGGCCGAGCTGCGGCTCCGACCGTTAGATTTCGTGCCCACCACTGATAGTATAGATCAGACGATATTCATAAGTTGAATAAGGAAAAAAAATTTGCTACTTACCTTTAGCAGCAGTCATGAGGTCTTTGACTTCCTTTATAATACGTTTTATTTGATGACTAGTATGATCCAATTCTTTTTCATGTTGATTTAAATTTTCACGAAACTCTGGACTATCAATAATACATTCTTCAAATTCTAATGGCTCCAATCCGCATCGTATATCATTTCCACCGCCCATGACAGTACCGTAAAATATAAAGCGCTAAAAAAGTAATTTTGAGGTTTTAATTAGTTTACTTTTTAAAATTAGATTATTTTATTTGTTACATTTATTAGTAATATTATGTTTCGACAGCATAAAATGTTTTTTTTATTGATAAGATAAAATGACGACAATGTATTATACAAATTTTACGAACAGTGACGAAAAATTCAATATATGTATGTAATTACATTATTAAACATTTTAAAATATTCTGACGCAGCACATCTCATAGTCTAAGACGCTACAATAAATAATACAATTGCTTCCACATTAACCACTAAACAGCTTGAAAAATGATTGAATATATATGATAAAAGACAGCATTGCAATGTTTTTGCCAATTTCCTAAAATTTCGGATTCGTCGGGGGCAGCGACTCTGCACATTTTTTTGGATGTTTCGTTCGAAGTATGATCGAAGTCCACTCTTAGCCCACACGGTCAAATAACTGCTTAACAAAAAACTTTGTACCTAATAAAAATAAATGCTCGAAAATTGTATTCTATTTTACTCTATATTCGTTCCGAAAACATGTGGAAAAGACTAAGAAGTTCAGAAGTATGGTTTAAGGTGCCAGAACACTCTAAAACAAAAAGCTGCTGAACAGGAGCCCAAAACAAAAGCACTGAAGCGCAAGCCAGAACGCTCCAAAGATGTGCCGCTTGCAAAGCGGCTATCCAGGGTATTGTCAAGGTGGGGGCGTGTGACGATGAGCGATCCGTGGAGCTCTACAAATCCGGGAATGCATTAGGAGTGCATTAGTAAACTAGCAAAGTCCCTTGTAGTCCCCGAAGAGGTCCCTGAAGATTTTGAGGGTGTTAGAAAAATTTCAAACACGGTTTTATACTATTTTCGACCTAATGAACAATTCCTACTAGGTCTCTTCAAAAGTTCCTCCAATTTTTTTTATTTTTGCACTGTGTAATCAATAAATTGAGTAAAATATTATATATTTTTGTAAAATTTTATTCATACGTTTTTTTATGAACATACAAGTTTCAGTTTCAATTTATGCAAAATTTTCCTTTCATACCACACCAAACATAAGTGTAAAATATTTTTAAGAAAAATAAAGTAAGAATAAGCGTCGTTTTTACTTATCATTTTTTTTTTCTCCAACGGGATTAGAGTACATGTTTGGCTCTGGTATGAACTAGGATTATTAATTTCGCACAAAAATTAACAAAATGGAGGACCTTTGAAATTTTTTTTTTTTAAATTGCCTTTTTTTCAGCCACAAATCAAGTTAAAAAGTAAAGAAGATCTTTTTTTTTTTTTTTTTTTTTCTACCGGTCTTTCAGAATTTGGAAATGGCTTGTGCATCAATAAATTTAAAATTCTATATTTTAAGTTAGAGGGACAAGAAAGAGATGTAATAGAGTAGAGACCATTGTAGTTCGAACATAATACCCGAACATAAAAGGGTCATGCAGTGCATATGTCGAACTACAACGGCTAAGGAACAGAGGAGTCCTCTGTTCGAGTCCTTCTGTTAGGAATATTAAAATTTAAGCGTGTTAGTAAATGCTGGCTATCTACATCCCCGTTAATAAGGTTATGCAGAAAGACTACACCGAGCATTGTCCTACGATTTGTTAAGCTAGGTAAGTTTATGAGTAAGAGTCTACTACTATAAGATGGAAGTTGAAAATTTGCATCCCAGTTTAGACCTCTAAGTGAAAAAGTTAGGAAATTCTTTTGTACGGATTCTATGCGGTTCTGATGTACTCCATATTGGGGACTCCAGACACATGAACCGTACTCCAGTATAGGACGGACCAAAGAAATGAATAGGTTATATAGGTTATGGTTTTGGTTATATAGGGGTCATTAAATTCTTTTGACCACCTTTTGATAAAACCAAGGACTCCTTTAGCCTTATTAACCATTAAGGAAATATGGTCGGCAAATTTAAGTTTGATGTCTAATAGGATGCCGAGATCATTAACCTGGGTTAATTTTTCTAAGGCAATCCCATTAATAGAATAAGTAGCTTGCAGAGGGCAAGAACGATAAAAAGACATATGTTTGCATTTAGATCCATTAAGTATTAGATCATTAGCTAAACACCATTTTTGAAAGTTATCAAGGTCAGACTGAAGACTGCATTGGGCAGAGATGGATTTGTACTGAAGACAAAGCTCTACATCATCTGCATACATAAGAACTAGAGAGTTCGTTAAAGCAGGGGTCAAGTCGTTTATAAAAAGCGTAAATAATAACGGGCCAAGATGACTTCCTTGAGGGACGCCGGATGTAGCACGGACCAGACGGGACTGTATGTTTTTAAATAAGACTCTTTGTGTCCTTCCATCTAGGTAGCTGGAGATCCACGTTAAGAGGTCTTTAGGAAAACCCAGCATATTCAGTTTACTCAACAAAAGTGAGTGATTAACTGAATCAAATGCTTTGCTGAAGTCTGTGTAAATTACATCGGTTTGATATCCCTTACAAAAGCCATCTATGACAAGGGATGTCAACTCCAATAAGTTTGTGGTGGTGGAGCGACGCTTAATAAAGCCATGCTGACAAGGAGTGATGATCGAAGAGCAAAGGTGTTGCAAATGAGGGGTAATTAATTTTTCAAATAACTTTGGAATTGCCGACAACTTAGAGATGCCTCTGTAGTTGGCAGCCTCGGACTTTTTCCCCTTTTTATGTAGGGGAATTATAAATGATTCCTTCCACTTAAGGGGAAAAATCGATTTCCAAAGATAAGTTGAAAAGTCTTAGAAGAGGTTTGCACAGAGCCCTGGCGCAGTATTTTAGCACACAGCCTGGTACTCCGTCGGGGCCTGGCGAATAAATGGGTTTTACCCTTAAAAGACCAGATAATAAGTTGTTCTCAGAAAAAGACGGACAGAAAATAAGATTTGCTGCTTGAATATTATATGCGTAAGGCTGATCAGTCAATCAGTTATATTTAAGTAAAAGCTTATTTTTTTTATTTTTTAAGTTAGTAAGGCACCTTGTAAACCAAGGAGGATTTGTCGAAGCGGACGGATATTTCCAAGGCACACATGAGTCAAAATAAAATTTTTCTAAAGTGACATTAAGATCAGTGCACGCCAGAATATCAGACCAGTCAAATGTATCAATAAGGCTATTTAATTTCTGAAAATCAGCTTTACGGAAACAGCGAATCTTATTTACCACGCTCGGAGACATCTGATCGATACCAGGAGTGGTTTCGATTGAGACCTCCAGTGTGGGGTGATATGGATCCTCTGGCGATGAAAGGGGAAAAGCTCTGGAGAGAGCAGTACCATCAGGATCAGATACAAAACACAAGTCTAAAAGCCGACCTAGCGAATTTCTAACATGATTGATCTGACCTAGGGACATGTCAAACCGCGGCCCACTTACCATGACTTAAGTTATAAGTGACAAAGATGGTGAGTTATCGACGTTGGACCACTTTAATTCTGGGATATTGAAGTCGCCCACCGCTACGAGTTGGTCACGATCCGTCATAAGATTAGAGACGTATCGAATGGCGGACAAATGCTGCCAATATGTAGGCGGTTCAGACATAGGAGGTATATATGAACATGTAATGTATAAAGCTTTAACGGACATAGTGATTTTAACGCAAATAAATTCTATGTCACCAAACTCATGGGATTTCACCTCTTCAGAAGCAAGAGAAGAGTCTACCGAAATGAGGACTCCACCTCCTCTTCGCTGAGATCAATCCCGTCTAAAAGTGGTGTACTTACTTGGAAAAACTTCGGAGCTAAAGATCTCCGGATTTAACCAAGTTTCTGTAAATGCTATTATATGGGATGCAAAGAAAGAACTATCAGAATATAGCTTGGGGAGTTTGCTACGTAGCCCCCTAGTATTCTGATAGGTAAGAGTTAATAAGGGAACTAGTTTTTTGGGTTAGTAGCCAAAGAAGAGGTGGAGGGTTGGTCAGTGGTTCCAATATTGGGAAGTCTCACTCCCACTGGTTTTTTAACTTTTTTCTTCACGGAACTAGGCTGATGTTCTTGGACGAAAAGATTCTCTGGCCAAAAACTGGGAGAACAAATCGTCTTGAACATCAGCGCGGGCACACGAATCTTGAAAGAAGACGTGTGCCGTGTATAATTATATTTAAATTTAGTTATGTCCTCCACCTTTATATCGGCTTTTGTTTTGGCTTTGATATAAGCCGAGATATCAATCTCTGAAGTATCAGGGGCAAGCCGAGAAACCAATATATGTTTCGATGGAATCACCTGTAAGGGTTTTGGTGTCGCAGGTACGAGAACTGCAGCATCAGTCGGTGCCGGTGGTCCGGACTGTGGAATACCCTTTTGGGTGACTCTAATGGGAGTTTCGTTCCCTAGGACCTGTGGCATCACTTGAAGGGATGCCATGGCGGACATATCGGACAATTGCTCATTATCCCTGAGAAATTCGGACGAATTTTTCTCAGTTCTAGCCCTTGGGGTGGCCAGAGATATAAGCGGCTGCATTAATGTCGGCTGAGCAGGCTGAGGCGGATCAGAAACAGCGGATTTCTTACGCTTAGGGGACTCATTTAGCAGCTGAAGTCCACAAAACTGAGTGTCCAGCGCACAGAGCTGTTCATTGATTTTACGAAAACCAGTGATCAGCTCTTTAAATCCATTTTTGGTCTGTCTCATGAACGACCTCATTTCGCCTTGCACAGCACGACAATTCTCACAACAATAATGTATCCCAGACCTACGGGAAATGGCATCCGAAACTGATGCAGTGAAACCGGCACACTTGGCGTGCACGACGTTTTCACATAACCAGCAATGGATGCTAGGCTGGGATGTGGAAATTGTCTTGTTACAAGACTTAATAGCACAGACCAGTTTAAATTCCATTTTATTTATTTTTATTTTTTTTTATTTAATAGAACAAAAATTAATATTTAAAAAGATAAAGAACACAATACCTTGAACCACTGTGCCAAACAAGAAGCCGAAGCGGGAGCTTTGAAAGAGTGCAAAAGAGAAATGCAGAAATGTAGATAAGCCGGGGAAGAAGCAGAGCTGAGCTATGCTTGGAATAGAATTTAGGCAAATTATTAATTCGACTCCAAATATACCACAGCACTCGCGAAGCGATACGGTTTAGGCTTTAAGATTGTTAAAATTCACAAGATTTAAATCACAAGTATGTAAACACCGGTTTACCAATATTTTTAATAAAACGCAGTGCGCACAAAAAAAAAACACGACCGTTCGCTTGAAAGAAAGAGAGGGAAGTCCGAAGATCTTCACCGATTTGATTTATCCGAGTTCATACGAGAGCTGTATATGTATAGAATAACGTATTAAACCGATTTTGGAACCGATTAAATTTTGAACCAATTGGATTAATAGGTTTTGAGTAACATCATGCGCCAGTCGTAAAAACACTGTTTCGAGAAATACGCGTTAAAAGTTTTGAGACGAGAGCCGTCGCCTGACGCTAACCATAAATCGGCTATATCTTCAAGAGTTTTTGAAATTTTTACTTGAAATTTTAAAGGAACATTCTTGAATAGTTATAAGATCGAATTAAATAAAAAAAAAAACCGATTTTTTGAAACCGAGAATGGGGAGATCACCTTAAATTAATAAAATTAAAAAAGAACTCATTTTAATTTTAATTATTATTATATTTTTGTCTTAAACTAAACTACACACATATTCATGAGGTACATCAAAATTTCGTAAGCTTTTCTTGAAATTATATTGGTTTTTTGATGATATATAGTAAGCCCATTGGACGAGTGAAGCGTTTTAAATTTCCTTCATTTAATTTTTTTTTAGTTTTAGAATTTTTTCGTGTGTGGTGCTGTCGAATAATACGAAAATCTTTATTTCTGGGCCCTAAGAGGCCCTTAAGGGGTTATATACCTTTTTGAGCGAAAAAATTGAGGGAACTTTGGATTTTTATTTCAGGTGTGTAGCAATTATTTTATGTCACTGAAGTTATTTTTTATTGATAGTACATGTTTTTATCGAAACAATAAGCGTATGTTCTTGAAAAAATATAAACAATTTACAAAGTTATTTTTTAAAGCGGCTTGCGGTGACCACGATAGAAGTCCAGCAGGTCAACCAAAATCAAAAAACCTAAAATTTTTTATTAGTATAATATTATATCCAGTTCGTGAACGATTATTTTCAAGAATATTTGGTTTTATCTGCATACAGTAAACATTTTTCCAAAAAATTGATGTTTTCAGTTCTAAAAATTTTATTACAAAATATTTATCTGCGAAATTAAAATGGACGCAAAAAAACTGAATCGTTCACGAGCTCGGCACAATCATTACGAATAATTTAAAAAAAAATTGAAGAAGATCGATCAAATAGTTCTTGTGTAATCGTGGTCACAGCGAAGTCACTTTTGGAAAAGCACGACTTTGAGATAATCGCATTCAAAGTTGCTTGACGCTGTCCGCAGCCGTGACGAACCGCGTCTCAAAACGCTGTTTTCCTATCGAACTATTATTCGGATCTCCATGAAACTTTGGGAAAATATTCTCTAGGGGATATACTTTAGGATTCAGCAAAAAAAAATTTTTCGTTTTTTTTGAAGAAAAAAAAGGTATATAACCCCTTAAACCTCTTCCGACACCATTCTATGGAAGGCGAAACGTAAACTATTATATCAGCCCCATGCAATAAAATTGTATGGCCAGAGGACGGCATCTAATACCACGGGTAAAAATAACCGAAATTTCCGAAGTTTGATTTGCGTATGTCTGAAAAGCGTCCGGACCAATCCCATAAACGCAGGCCATCGATCGCAATAGAACACTGAATTTATATACACTCCTGCCCAAAATTATACACCTTTAAATTTTTTGTTTTGGCGCTCGAAGCAAAATGCGAAATCGAAAACGATCAAAACAAAGTATGAGAGATGATAGCACAATGTTTAATGCACAAAATGAGATTCTTTTGACCATATTTGCATCTCCCGTTTTCGAGTAACGGTAAAAAAAAGGACACACGCTTCAATTTTAGCTACGCTGCACGTGTATAAAAAAAAAGAAAAGATTTGGCGAAAGATTTGGTGCGAATTTGTTTTACTTAAGGGGTTATATACAGTTGTACCGCGCAAAAAAATGGAATTTTATCGATTTTTTTTTGACACCATAGAAAATATTTATGAAAAATTTTTTACCGACGTTGTTTAGTACATGTTTCTGGGTACTTATTTAAATTTTTTCATAAAAAAATATTACATAATAAAAATGTTATAGCCGAATTCCCGGATCGCCTTTTTTCGATGGTGCCTTGCGGTGGACATGATATCCCGAAAACGGTTCATCGGAAATCCAATCGCGTTTAAAGTTTCAAGTTTGGTGTGCAGGTAGTGCGCTATAAATAGCTACAACTTCGGTTCTAATGCTCCGATCGTTATGAATTATTGTGCAAGTATTCTCAATAGTATATACTTAAGGATGTAGTCTCATGTTCCGGCCTACTTTTTAGAGGTTATTTAAAAAAATTTTTTTTGTAATAAAAAATAATGCGATCGTTCCAATTTTCACATGTTTTTATAGGCATCATAAACTATTTGAAAATATTTTGTTTAATTTATTCTTGTGTAGTTTAGTACACTTTATAGCATGCATATAAAAAAAAGGTAGGTCCCTGGCGCAGGTGATTTCGACTGATAGAGTCATGCGAAACAAAAAATTAGAATAGATTATTGTTTTGTAAGCTTATGGCTCTGTCCCGTACTAGAATGAAATATTTTCATCAATAAACAACAAAATGGCTAACTCACAAAAAAAATTTTTTTTTTAATTTAAAAAATTTATGGTGGATATGGATTTGTTTATGGATTTTATTATGGTGTTACTTTAATTTATGGATTTTATTATGGTGTTACTTTTTAGAAAAACATATCCAAATTTCAGCTAGATCGATACCATAGAATTTTGTGAATCACCTGCGCCGCACACAAAAATGTCGTTCCGAGAAAAACGCGTTTAAAGTTTAGACGCTACCGAGAAACTCATACTTTTTGGTGTAGGTGCGCTTTCGATTATGGGCTGTATCATTATTATGGGCTGTCATTATTTGATATTTTTATTCGAAACTTTAACAGTACATTCTTAATAAACAATACTATCGAAATATGTAAAAAAAAAAAATCGATTTTTTCAACCTCACACATGAGACTACATCCTTAAGGGGTTATATACAGTTGTGATTGATTAAAAAATCGATTTTTTTTTTATTGCATATTCTTTAAGTATATTCTATTGGGAATACTCTCACAAAAATTCATAACGATCGGAGCATTAGAACCAAAGCTGTAGCTATTTATAGCGCACTACCTGCATATAAAACTTGAACAAACTTGAAACTTTAAACGCGATTATCTCAGAATCTTTTTTTTGGGAAATTACCTTTGCGGTGGACACGATTACTAAAAAACTACTAATCCGATCAACACCAAATTTTGACCACTTATTTATTATGATATTAGCTAGTCCGTGAACGAGGGATTTTCAATTTTTGTGAAAACTATTATTTTAAAGCACAAAAAACGAAAATCTTATACCTTGAAAAAGTACATTTTATGTTAAAAACGTCGCCATTTTTTTTTTAATCAAAATTTTTAAAAATCCCTCGTTCACGGACTAGATAATACAATATACTAACTAAACTTTTTTGAATTTTGGATTTCGGATGAACCGTTTTCGAGAAATCTTGTCCACCGCAAGACACCATGAAAAAAAGACGATCCGGGAATTCGGCTATAACATTTTTGTTATGTAATATTTTTTTATGAAAAAATTTAATTAAGTACCCAGAAACATGTACTAAACAACGTTGGTAAAACATTTTTCATAAATATTTTCTATGGTGTCAAAAAAAAAATCGATAAAAATCCATATTTTTGCGCGGTACAACTGTATATAACCCCTTAAAGAATATGCATTAAAAAAAATTGATTTTTTAATCAATCACAACTGTATATATCCCCTTAAAGTTTTGCTAAACATTTAATTAGTTTTTAATAAAATGCCGCGTGGTTGCTTATTATGAGGAGAAGAAAAGGGAAGAATAAGAGATTACAACGATGCCGGATTCAATATTGGCAAAACATCGCGGATAATTTGTCGAACACGCTGTGTTATCAATAATTTTTTAAACGATCCGGATGGATATGGTCTTGAACGTAGCTCCGACAGAAAACCCAAGCTGTCCGATCGTAATAAACGAAGCATATTGAAAAAAGCAAGCAATTCTTTTCTATCATGCGCTTCACTTGCAGCGTCTTGCAGTCATCCTGTCTCGGATGACTATCTGGCGAACGTTGCAAGCCTCGGAATTTATTGTTGGGGAGTTTTAAAAAAGGCTCCATTCCTAAAGCCCCGACACAAAGAAGCACGCCTTCAGGTTTCTGAAAAAATTTGAAAACCAACTGGGCCTCGTCATGGAATTTCAACTTCATTTTGTTTATACAAATTTAATTAATATTTCTCACATAGATCATTTTTTCTGATGAGAAAAAATTGAATCTGGATGGCCCAGATGGGTTTCGTCATTATTGGCGAGATTTGCGTAAGGATCCCCTCATGTTTTCAAGGCGCTATTTCGGAGGTGAATCCGCAATGGTTTGGGGAGCCTTTCATGCGTCTGGGCTTTACGAGCTCTTAATCTGGGCTTTACGAGCTCTCGCATGAATAGCACAGACTACAAAAAAGTATTAGAGGATCATCTTCTGCCATTTTTGAACCAAAATGAGGAGAGAAATTATGTTTTTATGCAGGATAATGCATCAATATAATTATATAAATTTATAATTAATTGATTTTTTTTGGTTTATTGCATTGTTTAAAAAAAAAATAAGTGCCACGCAATGAGCTCATTGAGCAACGATCAAAAGAACGAGCGTAGAAGTTCAGTGAACCAAAGAAACGGCTTCTACTCTTACTTTTCAACCCGCGATACGGAAGTGGAAAAACCGGCGATTAAGAGCAACACGGCTTTACTGACCGCTGAAACCCAAAGGGCACGGTCTTGCTTCCCCGCTCTGCTCACTCCGACTCCCGCGTCATGGAGTTCGCAGTGTAGAACCCCCTCCAATATCGGAAAAAAATCTCGCACCAACAACTAGCAGTGCAACAATTTCTGCAATCACAGCGACAACCACTGCAACTCAAAATACCGCGACGTCAACGACTGCAGCGAGTACAAAAACAAGAACTTCGGAAAGTGCCAAAGCGGCCACGGCCACGCAGACTGGAATGGATACCTACATCCAAATTAAGCGCAAGCTTAGCCCGCAGAGTAATACGGCAGGGAATAAAACAAAAATTAACCGTGTCCTGAAGATCGATAAAGAACCAGACAGATACACTACTAACAGATTTGCCCTACTGGCGGAGGTTGAGGAAAACCAACCAGCCCAAGACACCGCAAAAAAAACCCAAGCCCCCTCCAATCTATATTACGGAGAAAAGCTCGAGTGCCCTGGTCAACAAAATTGCGTCGTTGATCGGGAACGGTGACAACTTTCATGTTGTTCCGCTTATCAATGGGAACATCCATGAAACAATGGTGCAAACCAAGACTGAAGAGCACTTCCGAACCGTGTCCAAATATCTTGACACTGTACAGAAAAACTATTATACGTACCAGCTGAAAAGCAGTAAGGGCCTACAAGTGGTAGTAAAGGGAATAGAACCTGATGTTACCGCCGCGGAAATAAAAACCGCCCTTAAAGAAAAGGGCTTCGCCGCCAAGAATGTTATTAACACATAAACATAAACGCAACGGTCCAGTGCTGCACTAATTGTCAAGAGTATGGACACACAAGGTCTTACTGCACACTTCGGGCTGTCTGTGTAGTCTGCGGGGACGCTCACAAATCCGCTTAATGCACTACAAACAAGGACAGTACCGTGAAGAAATGTGGAAACTGCGAAAGCAACCATACGGCAGACTATAGAGGATGTATGGTGTATAAGGAGGTAAAGAGTCGCATGCGTTAAGCGACCGCAACGCGTCAAAAACTACGCCAGACATCTTCTTCGCCAAAGCTGCGAGATCCTCATTCGGTCCACTAAACACCACCAACGGCTTCTCCTTTGCCGATGCTCTACGATCTGGAAGGGAAATTCCATTTCAGCCTAACTCTCAAAGCGCTCAACAGGCCCAGAACAGCCACACAGCAAAACGGAAACTATGATGCTTACCCTCCAACAAAGTATGATGGAGCTTATGTCATTCATGAAAACGACCATGCAAACGCTTGATAGCATGAATAGCATGACAAAATGGTACTCATATATATGCACTTTTAATTTGTCCGCAGTTGACATAATTTTTATATTATAAAACTCTGTTAAACCAAAATCGATTAGAATGGATATGGTATATAATAGTATATACTTTAATTTTACAGATATATATACAAAAAAAAAAAAAAAAATTTTATTTTTTTTTTATGGAAAAAATAATAGAAACGAATATTTCTATTTCACTTAAAGGCTTTTTTTTTTAAGTTTAGGCTTTAGAAATATTTATGAAATCCACTGAGTTAGTAACGTGGATAACGATACTTGGTCACGATCTTCTTTTTGAACGCTTTTCGTCAGCAATTTTGGTTTTTCATGGAAATTCGTCAGAAGACCTCGTGTTTGGGTTGGAAAAAATAATAGAAACGCGGTCGTATTTTGTCAAAATCTGTGGTTATTGTTCGTTTAAATTAAAATAAAAGGTATTGTTTTGAATATTTTTATTACAAGGAGTGTTGTTATAGCAATTTTTTGTAGAATTTATCATTTAATTTTGTTAAAAGCTTCAAAACGGGTCGTGGAGCACATTGCACCGCAGTAGAGAGGAAGTAGAGAGAATCCTCACATTAAAAGCAGAAGTCCAATCCGTGGGACAAATTGTCAAAATGTTGGAATGCTCCAAAAAAAAAAAAAGTGTTTTCTGCTATCCACTATTCAGATAAACATTAAAAACGTGGCAGAAAGGGAGCAACTTCTACAAAATTTGAAGTCGAAAAAGGAGCCTTTCCTTTCTTCGAAGGATCTTAAAAACTATATGAACGCATCCTTAACGAGTCATGCCATTTGCAAAAGACTGATTGAGCGTGGTTTGAAAGCGCATTCAGCAAGGAGAGTTCCTTTTATGAGCAAGAGACATATCGAAAGGCGACTCTGCTTTGCCAGAAACCAAGAGACCCGCCAGAACTGGAAAAACGTCCTTTGGTCCGATGAGACAAAGATTGATTTGTTGGATCTGATGGTAGATCCCATGTTAGACGCCCAAACATCAAAGCATTCGATCCCAAATACACCAAAAAGACAATCAAACACGGAGGCGGCAATAAAACGCTGTGGGGATGTTTCTCTGCTTCAGGTGTTGGTCCACTTTATCGGGTACAAGGCAATAGGTGTTCTACAGACTATGTAAACATAATGAAGGACGTTATGTTACCATATGCCGAAGAGGAAATGTTTTGAAAGTGGGAATTTATGCAGGATAACGATCCCAAAACCACATCTAAGATTGCTAAAAAGTGGTTCCATGACAATAAAGTCGACGTTATGGAATGGTCAACTCAGTCACCCGATTTAAACCCTATTGAGCATTTGTGGGGCATCCCAAAAAAAGGTTTAAATGTGTTTCAACCAAAAAATAAGGAGCAATTGCGGGCGAAAGTCCAGGAAGAGTGGTACTCCATTTAGCAAGCAATATGCTCCAATCTGGTGGAGTCTATGCCTCGTAGGTGTGTTGCAGTTTTGAAAAACTATGGTAACGGCATCAAATATTGCATCAAACATTTTATGGTAAATTTTTTAAACTAGTAAATTTAGAGAAGGATTAGTCATTTCGTTTCTATTTTTATTTCCAGGTCAAAAACATAAAATTTAACTTTAGTTTAATTTTTTAACTAAATGAATAAAACTAAATGGATTTGTGTTTTTTAGTATGTAAGATAGATGTATACATATTAAAGAAAAATTAAAATTTTCACTCAATACCACGTTTTCTATTAAGTATACGTATTTGAACCCAAAGGGAAAATTCGTTTCTATTATTTTTTCCATCACTGTATATAAGTAATTTATTCTGTGTTTCGTGTAAATCTTTGTTAAAAATGTGCATCTTTTTAGTTCGGATATGTAAAGTTTTAAGTATTTTCCCCCGGTCGCCCCAAATGAAATTTATGTGCTGTTATATACTACTATTTAAAGATTATAAAAATGTTTACTTCAGCTGCGGAAGCCTGCCGCAGCACATTTGCCATTAAAAAATGCAACCTAAAATTTTTTTGTTCCATCTCTATCTAGTAGGGAAGCACGTTTTTGTTCTGTGTCTGTTATGTTGTTGAAATATTAATATCGAACATTCTTTGCAACTTACCATTGTTGATGGTAAAGTTTGTAATGAATAGATTATTGGTGAAAGTTTCATAGCGATAGCACATCTATAAGTATTTATGGCCGCAGTTCCATACAAACTCGACCACTGGGTAATGGTGTCTCACGGCATAAACAAGAATTGTCACAATTCTTGACCGAAAACCATATTGACTTTATGCTACTGGTAAAAACGCATCTTACAAGCGAAAACAACTTTCAAATAAGAGGCTGTAAAGTCTACCGCACAGATCCTCCAGATGGAAACGACCACGGCGGAACTGGAGTTCTAATCAGAGAACGCATTAAACCCCATTTTTACAAAAGGTTTGCAACAAACTTCTTGCAGGCCACATCGATACAAATTCAGTCAAGCAGCGGAATCCTTTCAATCGCTGCCGTTTACTGCCCTCCTCGTTTCTCAATCTCGGAAGGATAATTTATGGACTTCTCTACAATTCACTTCGGGATCGATTTATAGACGCAGGAGACTACAACGCCAAACATACGCACTGGGGATCACGTCTAGTGACTCCCAAAGGAAGACAATTGTACAATGCAATTGTAAGTGTGAAAAATAAACAAGACTTTGTTTCCCCTGGAAGTCCCACATACTGGCAAACAGACTCTCGAAAGCTCCCAGACCTTATTGATTTTGCAGTGACAAAAAACATACCTCGCAATCTAATAAGTGCCAAAGCAGTCTCGGACTTATCATCAGACCACTCGCCTGTGCTTCTAACGCTTCTTCAAAGCCCAGAAATAACCGAACACCCCCCTGACGACGCCAAAAACGAACTGCCTAAAATACAAAAAGTACGTGATGGCCCACATAGAACTCGCCCCGGAATTCAACATGGAATCGGACATTGACTACATTACGAGCGCCCTTAAAGAAGTACTCGTTCCGGCAGCTAAAATCTCTACTCCTCATAGAAAAGAAGTAGACCGAAACAAATACTTCAAATCTAATCAAGAAATCGAACAGCTCGTGCGAGAAAAGAGGCGCACACGTCGTGATTGTCAAAACAGCAGATCACCAGCTTCAAAACAACGCCTTAAGACGCCAGGTTCAAAACATCTCCATCCCGATCATTCGACTAGGCTCTTCACCAACAGGAAGAAAATGCACAGCTGAGGTACATCCAGAATCTCTCACCAACAAACACAAAGTACCCCCTGTGGAGGGCCCACCCAAATCTTAGCGTTTCTTAGCGATAAGAAACTCTTCGGGATGCTGGGCTCGCAGCGACGAAGACCGACCTGAGACATTCGCCACACATCTCCAAAAAGTCTTCCAGCCAAACCCAGCCTCAAATTCATTCCTCCTGCCAGTAATTCAGCCAGAGTCCTTCCCTAAGCCAGCTGCACCTTCATTCCGGCCGAACGAAATCGAAAAGGTCATAAGAGGACTATAACCAAAAAAAGGCTCCCGGTGGGGACCTAGTGACCCCAAAGATGCTGATCGAACTTCCAAAATGCGCTATAGAGGTCGTCTGCAAACTATTTAATGGAATCATTAATCTTGGCTTTTTCCCAAAAAAGTGGAAGAAATCCATCATTATAATGATACCAAAGCCTGGAAAAGACCACACCATTTTGTCATCATACAGACCAATAAGCCTTCTATCTTGTTTGTCTAAATTTTTTCAAAAATTCTTGTTAAGTCGCATAATATCACATCTGGAAGCTTGCAATATTATCCCGGCACACCAATTTGGCTTTCGAAGAAACCATGGAACCATCGAACAAGTGAACAGATCGGACTCATGCACAAAATTAAAACGTATTTGCCCACATACACCCACAAGCTACTGGAATCATACCTCTACAATAGGGTATTCTCAGTGAGATACAACGCAGCTACTTCGGGCGACTACACCATCGAAGGTGGAGTTCCACAAGGAAGCGCACCCGGCCCGTGTCTATATGTTTTGTATACTGCGGACATTCCTACGAGCGCACAACTAACAACGTCAACGTTCGCCGATGATACCACTATCCTTAGTCGCTCCAGATGCCCAACGCAGGCAACAACCCAACTGGCTAATCATCTCACAATAGTGGAAAGGTGGCTGTCCGACTGGCGCATTAAAATAAACGAACAAAAGTGTAAACATATAATGTTTACTCTTAATAGACAAACATGCCCTCCGCTTTTGCTAAACGGTATGCAGATCCCTCAAGCTAACGACGTAACGTACCTTGACGTTCACCTTGATAGACGACTTACCTGGCGCAAGCACATCGAATGCAAAAAGATGCACCTAAAACTGAAAGCCAGCAGCCTCCACTGGATCATAAACTCACGATCGCCACTGTGCCTGGACTACAAGTTACTACTGTAAAATTCAGTCCTAAAGCCAATCTGGACGTATGGCTCCCAGCTGTGGGGGAACGCGAGCAGCAGCAACATAGACATCATTCAGCGCGCACAACCAAAAATCTTGAGAACTATCACAGGGGCACCTTGGTATGTTCGCAACGAAAACATCCACCGGGATCTGGGCATCCTCGCAGTGAAAGGCGAAATCCAGAAGCAAAAAGAGTCATACAAACAAAAACTGTCTTCGCACCCAAATTTTCTTCCTCGGGGATTGACTCGGGTTTCTAGCGTATCCCGCCTTAGACGCAACGACCTCCCAACCCAGAAATCGATTTTTAGGGCCGTCTAACTCCGTTATTAGTAACAGTCATATTGTTAGTTAAGTTAAAAATATAAGATTTGATACACCTGATTTGATTTGTTAGTCTCGCAAAGCGAAGATTCAAGAAATAAAAGCAACGTAAAAAAAAAAAAAATTTGTTACGCAGCCGGGTATGCCGTCGTTCACCGCAAAGGAAAAAAAACAGCACCAAAAAAGAACAAAACACGGCTACTGCGGCGGCTAGGTTAAGAATTTAAGCGGCTCAATCACGGATTTGTAGTGGAATGGCGGAATTGTTGATTTTAAGAAAATTTTATTTTAATTTAATTTTATCCTGAAATTGGAGGCAGTATATATGGAAGTATATGGACATGCATGCAAATACGGATATATGTAAGGGCATGTGGGGCATATGTTGGCACAGTGGAGCATTGATAAGTGGACTTTATAACTGGGGGAACATAAAAGTTTTGTGGTGTAAAAAATGACACTGATTGGGGAAGGAAAAGAAACAAATATTATGACAGCGGCGGACTGTTCGGTGAATTTGGAAATTTCCGGAACTAGTTCACACCAGCTGTTCAATATTAATTATGCCTTCTTTTTGTCACCACACAATTTCACTGTTGGATGGAAAAATTTTCAGAATTTGAAGACGAAGAAGGGTAGAATCCCAAACTGCCGTGGTGTCGGAAATATCGGACTTGGAGTTGACACGGAGGGAAAACAAAAATCTTGCAGCAGTGTGAACGAAATTTAATGTTCGGACCACTGCTGAAGACCGGCAGAGAGACGGAGATGGAAAAATGTATTTATCTTTTTTTTTTTTTTTTTTTTTTTACCGGCCTTTCAGAATTTGGAAATGGCTTGTGCATCAATAAGAGCATCAGCTAGCATTCCTGTATTCATCATAAAGCTTAGAGGCCCAGACGACCGAGGGGCGCTCAAGAAACGATTTGTTAGAATATATAAAGTTATTTGTTAATTATTAAGCTAAGAGGAGTTAGTAAGAAAATTTAAAATTCTATATTTTAAGTTTTAGCGGAACAATAATCTGGCTGGAAGGACCAAAATGTTTGAGGGAGGCGTTGTTTCCGCAAAAGATTCCAGAAGAAAAAAAGAAAGAAATCGGGGGCGTCCTGAGGTTATACGCATTCAGCTTTATTCGCTGCTTACATGAGACTAAAAAACTTAACTTAGTAAAAATAAACGCTACAAACAGAGTGGGCGATCGACGACGGCCGACGAGAGAGAGAGAGTGCATATAGGGGCGAGCGGGGATGGGCTCTTCAGCACGGATGAGCTCTTCAGCGCGGGTGCGCTCTTCAGCGCGCATGCGCTCTTAAGTTCAGCTGAGCGGCGTCCCAACGGCCCCTCACCTAAACACAATTTTTTAAATAACTCTCGAAGTAATTAGATAGTAAAGTTCTAACATGTATCTGGCCGGAAATGCAACAAAAAAATGGAATTTTTTACTTCAAATGGTAGAAACCTTGCTTAATACACTCCTGCCCAAAATTATACGACACCTTTAAATTTCGGCGCTCGTAGCAGAATGCGAAATCGAAAACGATCAAAATAAAGATATTGAAATATTTTTGACTTTGCATCTCCCGTTTTCGAGTGTCAATTAAAAAAAAGGACACACGCTTTAATTTTAGCTACGCTGCACGTGTATCAAAACTATACGATATTCAATATTTATATTAGTTTTATATTTTATTTTAGTTGTGATTATTTATGAAAGATTAATAGTTAATAATACCTCCTTGAGCTTTTCCAACCTCAAAAATTCTTTTAGTCATTGTTTTTATTAAAGTTTTTGGCATATTTTGGTCTAGGAGGGACCATTGTGCCAAAATTTCCCGTTTGAGACTATTGACGGTGTCAAATGTAGTGTTGTTGGCGTAAACTCGCCTGGCTAGGATACCCCATAGGTTCTAAGGTCAGGAGAGCAAGCTGGCCAATCCAAAACATTTGCGGAATGCTCGCTTAATAACCGTTGCGTTGTTTTGCTTTTATGGATTGATGCATTATCCTGCATAAAAACTAGAGATGAAACGGATAGCAGTTTGGCCGGATACCGGATATTCGGCCGACCATTTGGCCGGATAGCCGGATATCCGGCCGCCGAATGTTTGTAAAACTTAGCGTAAGCTTCGCGCCAACGATCGGGTGGACTCGGTTCGATTTGTATCCATGGTAACATTATACAAAGTCGTCTCGTTGGCTGCGTCACTCCCCTACAACTCGCTCGACACTACAACGAGACAAACAATTCTGCAGCCGACGAGACTCATTTTCGTTGATTGCTTGCAGTGCAGACACGTGCGTGATGGTTTGATTTGATTTGTTTTGTAAAAATGGCATTGGTAGCTAAAAGATCACCATTATGGGAATTCTTTGCCATAAGCAATGAAAACAATAAATTTGCTGTATGTTTACTATGCAATGTAAATATTTCTCGTGGAGGCGAAGGGAAAAAAGCAGGTATGTATCTAAAATTAAATCTAAGTGTAATAATTTTAAAATGAAAGTAAAATAGTGTTTTGGAAGTTTTGTAACATTTTGAATGTTTATTTCATTACGAAGTTACAGAAGAAATAGTGAGCAAGCATCAAGCAGGTAAACATATAAAACCAAAACTTTGATGTGCGATTTCTCTGTATACATTTTTTCGATTTTGCGATCGAAACGAGACAAAAGATATTGTGTCCGTATTAAATTTTCTTCTTGTTTAACCTAAAAAACTCTAGAAAAAAGTTATGATTAACCCTTTTTAACAATCTAAAGTAACATTTTTTTTTACCAAGGAAACATTTTTTTTGTTGCGAAAAGTTATTGGTTTTTCCCATTTTTTTGTATTTTTTTTTATTTTTAATTTATTGATTATCTATTTACGAGTATCTAGTTGTAAGGCACATATTATTTTAAGAAAAGATAATGATTAATGTAATGTATAGTAGTATTTTTATGGTAGACCTACTTATTTATTTTATTTATTTATACCTAACTAATTTACTCTTTCTAGGTACTTCTGCTATGAAAAATCATTTAAAATCAAAACATCCAGATGAATTTAGAGCTTTGAATAAAGTCAAGGACGCTATTGAGCCCACCACAGTTACTTTAGCCGTTGCGGGGACAAGTTCATCTTCAGTAGCAAAAAAGCAATTGACTATGGCAGAATCTTTCGAAAGGAAATTGGTCTGGGATATAAATGATGCTAAAGCTATAAAGTACCATTATTTAGTAGCCGAAATGATTGCACTCGACAACGAGCCAGGTTTGGCTAAATACGATTCTGCTAGATGTTTTATACATACGCTTCAAAGAGCCATAAACGAGTCGCTCAAAGTCCAGACTGAAGTAACAGCAACAATTGCTGCTGGAAGGCGACTTGTGACGCACTTCAATCACTCAGGTCTAGCTCAAGAAAAACTGCTGACGATCCAGAAAGTGCTAAGTCTACCTGAGCATAGGTTAGTGCAAGATATTAGCACTAGGTGGAATTCCACTTTTTACATGATTGAGCGTTTGTTAGAACAGAAGCGGGCCATATCATTGTATGTTGCTGATCACGATGCGCTCATAAATTTGACAGCTCAACAGGGGAGTTTAATTGAGCAGTGTATCAATTTATTAAAGCCCTTTGAAGAAATTACTAAAATAACAAGTTCAGGACTATCATGCGTGTCGGAAGTTATACCACATGTTACTGCTTTAAAAAAATACTTGGATAAAACTGAAACCGAGGAAAGAACTCCCGATTTATCACTTATGCGAGCTTCGTTAAAATCTGAGTTAGAAACTCGTTTTACCTCCATAAGTCAAGACTCAAAATACTTAATTGCAACTTACCTAGACCCTAGATTCAAAGCAAACTACTTGGGGGTTATTGAAGCAGCAAAAGCTCGCCAAGAGATCCTATTAGAATATTTAAAAATGTCTTGTGAAGAGTCTTCAAGTAGCAGTTCATCTTCAACACCGGCTAAAAAGAGTAGAAGAGAGACAGAGGCAGCTGTATCTTGCAAAGCTCATGAGACGTTTTGGGACTGCTTTGATGAAGTAGCAAATGAAAACAACACTGACCAGGTGCAACGTGGAGAAAAAAATGCAATAAACTTTGAGCTGGACTATTATCTTAAGTCAGTGCGAATTGATCGCACATGTGACCCTTATTCTTGGTGGGCAGCTAATGCCAAACAATACCCAAATTTAGCAAAGTTTGCAAAAATCTATCTTTCTGCTCCTTGTAGTAGTGTGTATAGCGAAAGACTTTTTTCTGAAGCTGGCCTTGTTTATGAAGAAAAACGCAACCGCCTGCTACCTCTCAATGCAGAGAAATTAGTATTTATTCATCATAATTTGCCCTTAGTGCAGTATGAGTACTAAATGTACTAATTCCTTTTCCTTATATCACATTTACTTAATATTGTGTAATTTAATACTTAAGATTAACTAAATAAAGAAAATAATGAACAAAAATATGTTTATTTTATATAGCTTTTTTTTTTTAAATCGGCCGGATATCTATCCGGCCAAATCGTAACTATCCGGTATTCGGCCGGATAGTATCATGGAGGCCGGATACCGGATAGTTGCCGGATATCCGTTTCATCTCTAATAAAAACATAATTTCTCTCCTCATTTTGGTTCAAAAATGGCAGAAGATGATCCTCTAATACTTTTTTGTAGTCTGTGCTATTCATTCGAGAGCTCGTAAAGCCCAGATTATGAGTTCCAGACGCATGAAAGGCTTCCCAAACCATTGCGGATCCACCTCCGAAATTGCGCCTTGAAAACGCCATTAATGACGAAACCCATCTGGGCCATCCAGATTAATTCTTTTCTCATCAGAAAAAATGATCTATGTGAGAAATATTGATCAAATTTGTAAAAACAAAATGAAGTTGAAATTCCATGACGAGGCCCAGTTGGTATCCAAATTTTTTCAGCAAACTGAAGGCGTGCTTTTTTGTGTTGGGGCTTTAGGGATGGAGCCTTTTTTTAGGGGAGGGTAAGGTATTAAATTTTTTTTTTATTTTTGAAATTGAATGCATAACATCTGAAGAATATTGTGTCAAAATTAAAGCAAAATTGACGAAGTTATTAGTTATTGACGAAGTTGCTTATAAACGTTTTACACTGGATTTTTTGTGTTTAAAACTTTAAGGGGTTATATACAGTTGTACGCAAAAATATGGATTTTTATCGATTTTTTTTTGACACTATAGAAAATATTTATGAAAAATGTTTTACCGATGTTGTTTAGTACATGTTTCTGGGTACTTAATTAAATTTTTTCATAAAAAAATATTACATAACAAAAATGTTATAGCCGAATTCCCGGATCGTCTTTTTTCGATGGTGTCTTGCGGTGGACATGATTTCTCGAAAACGGTTCATCCGAAATCCAAAATTCAAAAAAGTTTAGTTAGTATATTGTATTGTCTAGTTCGTGAACGAGGGATTTTTAAAAATTTTGATTAAAAAAAAAGGGCGACGTTTTTAACAAAAAATGTACTTTTTCAACGTATAAGATTTTCGTTTTTTGTGCTTTAAAAAAGGAGTTTTCAAAAAAATTGAAAATCCCTCGTTCACGGACTGGCTAATATCATAATAAATAAGTGGTCAAAATTTGGTGTTGATCGGATTCGTAGTTTTTTAGTAATCGTGTCCACCGCAAAGGTAATTTCCCAAAATAAAGATTCTGAGATAATCGCGTTTAAAGTTTCAAGTTTGTTTAAGATTTATATGCAGATAGTGCGCTATAAATAGCTACAGCTTCGGTTCTAATGCTCCGATCGTTATGAATTTTTGTGAAAGTATTCCCAATAGAATATACTTAAAGAATATGCAATAAAAAAAAATCGATTTTTTCATATATCACAACTGTATATAACCCCTTAAAGCATTTTTCCCACAACTCACGTTTTCAAAGTCGGTACCCCTCATAACTTCAAAACTACTGCACCGATCCTTTTGAAATTTTAAACACTATTTCTGTACATATTTTTCGAGGTAACGCTGTCGAGTTTTTTTTTGTTCATAATTTGGATTTCGCAATGACAAATTAACCGATTTTTTCCCAAAAAATTTAGTTTTTCACTTCAAAGTCTTCGAAAAAATTAAAAATTGCAATTTTAAAAAAACCTTCACAGCGTTACCTGGGGCGAACTATTATCTAACGAATGAACTTTCATTTTTTGATTACAAATGATCCAGCACCGAGTTATGAGAGATACTTCAATTCAACTTTTTTTGGCGACACGTCCGGACAATTGCTACCATTGCCATATTTTTAAATATTTTGTTGTAAACATTTGATAAAACATTCTTCATACTTTAATATACCGTTAGTTGAATAAATAAATTTTAACTGTGTCGTCAGAAAAAACATCACAAAAACATGGCTTTTTTCGCATGATTTGACCTTACCCTCCTCTTACAATAAATTTCGAGGCTTGCAACGTTCTCCAGAAAGTCATCCGAGACACAGGATGACTGCAAGACGCTGCAAGTGAGGCGCATGATAGAAAAGAATTGCTTGCTTTTTTCAATATGCTTCGTTTATTACGATCGGACAGCTTGGGTTTTCTGTCGGAATTAATTATAAATTTATATATTTAATAAATATTATTATAATATTAGTTATATTATTTATAATTATAACTACTAAAATTTATTTAAATCCAAATTATTTAAATCCAATCCAAAGTCAAGTCCACCTTTCCGGCTCCGCAAGTTCGAAAATAGTTATAACAGAAATAGGTGTGGTAAGAGCCACACTTATATAAATATACATATATAGATCGTTATCATTTTTTTTCGGAACGAGCACGAATTTTCCGGTACTTGTCCATTTTCTCTGCCTCTAACGCTGCTTCTACTCCGCATCAGGCAACATCCGCCTACAATCTCAATAAACCTTGTCTCCTTTTGGGTTTTTTTTGGGGTTCCTGAAGTTTTTTTTCTACATTCGAATTGTGCCGCCCACGTCTTTCCTTTTGACGTCGGCGCCACTAGTTCCCACTTGCTCTTTGTAATTGCCTTTCATCCGCGATCTCATTGTTCTCATCACATTAGTGTGACCGGCCACCGCTTCGTACGAGGCACCTATTGCGCAAGTCATTCGACAAGCGTTGACCAGCGAATTGGATTCTGAGAATGCCCACGGGAGACGACAAAAAGCCGCGTTCGATCCCATCCATCCGTTTGGCCATCAGCCTTTGCCCAGTCCAAGGGCAAAAAGTGACGATTCCGTCAATACAATCCCCGGTCCTTCACAGAGGCTCGCTCCGTTGCGAAAATGGCTCAAAGTGCGGTCGAAGTGGCGTTGAAAAAGTTCATCGCCACAACGGATTGAATTAGCCAATTTGAGGCTAACATAAATACTCCGGGCGCCAGACAAACGGAAGGAGGCTCCCAATACATTTGCGAGGTCCATCGGGACCAAATTCGGGCACTGTGGGAGAAGGTGGAGAAAAGCTATGAGAGCTGCTACGATTTACTAGCCGTGTCAGACGACAATGTGGCCACCTCGACCGTGCTGAAATCGAAGTACAGTTACTGTTACTCCGTCTATTCGAGGTGTATTGCCCAGCTTCGGGAGAAAATTGCCTCCCAATCCACTCAGGCTTCCGTCAATGTACACACGCCTGCGTCTACAGGCTGCCGGTTACCTCCGGTGGATACCGAGGTCTTCGTGGGTGATTATCTTCGGTGGCCCACCTTCAGAGACTTGTTTACGGCCATTTACATCCAAAACTCGCGGCTCACCCCGGTAGAAAAGTTGTTCCACTTACTGTCCAAAACAAGTGGTGACCCCCACGCTATTGTTTCTAAGGCTCCATGAGGGGTTTGTCGTCGCTTGGCAAAGCCTCACAGACCGCTTTGAGAACCGGCGGCTATTGGTCAACAGCCAGTTGAAAATCCTTATCAACATCCAGGCTATTTCTCAAGAGTCCGGGGTCGCGCTGAAGGAGCTGCAAGCCACCATTCAGAGTTGTCTGGCAGCCCTAGCAATGTCCGCCATCAATGTTGAGGCTTGGGACTGCCTCCTGGTGTTTATGATTTCGTCAAAGCTCCCCAAAGTCACACTTTCTATGTGGGAGCAATCCGTCCATAATAAGGCCGAAATTCCAACATGGAAGGAGTTAGACAACTTCTTGACAGAGCGCCATCGCACTCTAGAGGCAATCGACGACGTCAGGCCCGGGCAACTTCCGCCAAGGTCGGGAATTCCTATTGCCCCTGCTCGGAGGCTCAACTCATACGAGACTCGAGTGATTCCAGGCCCCAAGGGTTGCGATCTCTCTTCGAGGGAGAACCACCCCATTCTCTTATGTCCGCGGTTCCTAGAAATGGACGTTAATGGGCGCTCGGACTACATTTAAAGGAAGCAGTTATGTTTAAACTGTTTTGCCCGAGGCCACCAGCAACGAGACTGCCCAAGCGCCCATACCTGCTTCACATGCAACAGCAGACACCACACCCTCTTGCACCGCGGCAATCCATTCGCAACCGCTCCAAGTCCGCCTACGCAGCTTACCGCTCCAAGTCCGCCTACGTCAACAAACGGCTCAGAGGATCAGTCGAATGTGCAGGTGTGTTTCGCTTCCGGGTCAGGAGCCGTCCTATTGGGCAACGCTCTTATCAACGTGTGCCATTTGGGGTGCAGCATCCAGTCACGAGCACTGATAAACTCAGGGTCCGAAGCGACTTTCATAACGGAACGACTGTTCAACCTTGTCAAGCTTCCCTTCAAGACGATTCACGCCCAAGTTTCTGGCCTTAATCAGACCATTTCCGCGCTGCCTACTAAATTGTGCCATTTCTTCATTCGGTCGCCGTCTAGACCCGGGCTACAATTAGAGACTGCGGCTTACGTTCTTCCGCAGTTGGCAGAAAATCTGCCATCATATCCGATTCCGCGAGATCGTCTCAAGGAGCTGCCCGACATTCCCCTGACGGACTCGATGTGTTATTAGGAGCTGACAATCTTCCGTCCATTCTCCTCGGTAATTCCAAGGCTAACATCTGCGGGTCGCTTCTCGGTCAGGAGACCATTTTTGGATGGGTGCTGACAGGCCCATTATCTCCAGCCAACCCCCGCAGCGTGTCCGTTTTTCCACACGAGTTGCCCAAAGCCTCGGTGACTCACTGGATCAGGGAGATAAGCCTACACAGATCAGTCACAGAGCACAATTCTGTCTCGACTCCTTGTTCACGCATTTACGCATCGCACCACGCTGCTCGGTGGCAATCAGCTGATGATCAGACTGATCCGGGCCAAATTCTGGATTCCAAGGTCATATTCAGCACGATGTCGCCACGTCCACGCAGCGCCCAGTCACCGAGAAGCGGCTCCAGGCGGTTCTCGTGAACCGGTATTGCTCCAGCTGCCTGGCCCACGAGCACCCCGACGGACTGTGTCGGCATGGGGACTGCTGTAGGACATGTGGTCAGGATCACTACTCACTGCTGCACCTTGTGGAAAGGCCGCGGGCTCGGCGCCAGTCACGTCAGGAGGAGCACCGGTCACGGAGCGCGGGAGACAGTACACCGAGTGTCTCTGCTGGCGCTCAGCCGTCGTCCGCCAACTCCCGGCGTGGTTCGGTTGCTTCTCGGCCTTCGTCCGCCACTTTCCGGCACTCACAAGCCGGTTCACGGTTGTCGACTTCCCGGCGCTCGTCGGCAACTCCTCGGCATTCTTCCGCTACTGGCTGTTGCATAATAAAGTAAAGCAAACTCACAAAGACACAAACTGATATACAAACAAGACAAGAGTTTAATATCTTCTGAAGGACATATTGGATCAAGATGTCTGAGGTATTAATTAGAAAAGAATAGATGCGAATGGCACATATTAAGTGAAAAAGGAACAACAAATTGAATGTGTGTGAGTGAGAGAAAAAGAGCACTCTCTCGAACTCTTGTTTTGAGTTCTAGTGAGTTGGATATTAGAATATACCCTTTATGTTATAATTGTATATTTTAATATCCAACTCACTCGACGGCTATGGTCCAGTTTCCCGACTATATTATACGCGGTACTTATATTTTCCAAGCTCACTTTAACTAACCTTCAAACTAACTCAAACTTAAAGGTATGCAACCGAAGACTTTTTACTGCCCACTACGTCACTACTACCGATTCTGTAGGGAAGCATAATGAGAGTCTATAACTCCTCTAAAAATTGTCCGATTTGATTGAAATTCCTTTTTAAGATACAAATTAAGTATAGAAACTAAGTATTGGCATCAAAAGATTTTCAAAAACCTTTCTGTACTGGCGAAACAGAGTTTCGCGATTTGTAGGGGCGGTAGGGAGATAGAATTTGAAACAAACTCGAGCTGCGTGGGCAATGCAGGAGTCTCCATGCCAAGCCAAATAAAACATATATATTTTATGGTTTCGGAGATGATTACTTCTCTATGTTACACACATTCACATGACTCCAATATACCCTTGTACCCTTATGACTTGGCTTCGGCCGTTTCATAATACTATTTTAAGCAGCTATGTTATACTTTATCAGGGGTCACTAACCCGTGACTGTTCTGGAGTCAAAATTGGATGTGTCCTTGCCCGACCGGAGGCTGTATTCTGGTACCACGGGAGCCATAGCCCACGGAACTTGTTCCGGCTATGGTTGAGGCCTTTTAAGAAGGTACGTGGTTGTGGTTTAAAACCTAAATGCGGGTAGAGCCTTTGGGTTCGACGTGGAGTTTGACCCGTACAACAGGGTGCCGAGATCCCACAGACCGGAAGAGGTTAAGATAGGCCTCCATCCTAAACTGAGGATATAAGCCATGACTAGAACACCCTGGCTTGAGGGTCTGTTCCGGCGGAACATGCTTCCAAAGGGGCGCTGATTGACGCATCGTTTTATATCCCATACCCAAGGAGGCCGTGATTTTGAGTCATAATGGAAGGTGCTTACGTTAAACACAACAGACTTTCATACCCTTGTACTCTACGAGTAAATATCGAATATCAATGCATTATGAATCTCTTTGAGAAAAAATGTATAAAAAGAAAATGTGCTGCGGAAAAGTTTACGATAGAACGTTCGAATTTGCATTGAAATATTTACAAATTTGTTATGACTAATTGACTTTTCTTGAGAATTACCCATATATATGTAAATGTCGTTTTAAAGTTTTAACTCAATCAGATAAAAATTTACAATTTAGTGAAAAATATCAAATTATATAAATTTTTTTTTTAATTATGCCATTTTGTCAAAATGAAAAAGAATGAAGTGAATCTTTAATATTTGGTTGACTTGTGGCACAAATATTTCATACTCATACGATACTTTCGCGGAAATACGTCGATATGATTACTTCACAATAATATCAACTGCCAATAACAACAAAACCTCATTGATCGCCCTGTCAGCGCAACCGGAGAGCACGTTCTTACTCACCCGCGCATTTGCAAGCAAGTAATGCAAATGAAATTAAAAACCAGTCAAACCACCTTCGTAACAATATCGACTTCAACCGTTGAAAAATAAACCAAAAACGAAACAAAATGGGAAATTTTTAAAGGCGGAGCTTCAAAACACAATCGGAAAATCACGACAGAGCACTTTCAAAATACTTTAATGAGCGTAACGAATTAAATTATACGTACCAATTATAATATATGACAGCTATAGGATATAGTCGGGCTTATGAAATTTGGTCGGCCGTATTATTTTGTCAAAAATAGCATTCGTACAAAATGAGAACTCTTTAACTCTAAAAACACCGGAGGTATAGCATTTCCGATCAATCAGTTAGATGGCAGCTATAGGATATAGTCCTTTGCACGCAGCATATATGTCGGAACGGCCGACTATATTTGCTAGAAATATCAACGTTCTTCCAAGTAAGTACACCACTTTTAGACATGATCGACCTCTGCGAAAGGGGGCTGGAGTCCTTAAACTTGCTCCTGAAGATGTGAAATCATAAAAGTTTGGTGGCATAGAATTTATTTACATTAAAATCATTTTATCCGGTAAATATTAATATATTACCTGTTCATATATACAGCCTTTATCTGAACCGCCCACATACTGGAATCATTTGATCATTCAATCCGTTTTTAATCTTATGTCCGTTCCTGACCAGCTTGTAGCTCTGGGTGACTTTAATATCCCAGAATTAAAGTGGTCCAATGTCGATAACTCACCACCTTTATCACTTATCACGCACCATGACTTCACCGTGGGCATGTTTGACATGTCAGATTAACTATGTTAGAAAATCGTTAGGCTGATGTTTTGTATTCGATCTTGATGGTACCACTCTTTCCAGCGCTTTGCCCCTTTCAATCCCAGAGGATCCACATCACCCCACGCCTGAGGTTTCAATTGAAACCATTTCTGGTATCGATCAGAAGTTTCCATGCGTTGCAAATAAGATTTGCTGATTTCGTAAGGCAGATTTTCACAAACTTAATAGCCTTATCGATACATTTGATTGATCCGATGTTCTGGCGTGCACCGATATAAATGTCACCTTAGAAAAATTTTACTATACTTTACGAAATCGCTATTTATTTGGCTACCAAGCTAGTGTGACCAAAAAAATTAAGGAAAAGCCTGAAACGCCATGAAAAGTGTAATACTGAACAGCTGTTGTTTGTAAAACAAAAAACAAATGTTGTTTGTAAAACAACAAGCAAAAATGAATTCAAACGGATTGGATTTTGGTGTTTTCTTTATGTATTTCGCGGCTAAGGAGCTGATTAAGGAAAAGAAAACAACAGCCTCCCAAGCATTATTTAGGTTTATGGCATTAAAATTACCCTTGTGGGTCTAATCCCATATTATGGGCTTTGCCCTGACCGCACTTATTAACTTCACTTTATCCTCGCGGGCCGAAAATTTTTCGGTCCGACAATTATATTTCTCTTTCAATTTTCGCTCCATGTTTGGGGTGTAAAAATAAATCAAATGAATTATTGTTACACCCCGAGATCAGCTGTTTACTATTTTGATCTGGCAACGCCATTCAATTTGACAGCCATCATTTTCGTCGTTAGAGTACCGGCAAAATCTAGAAGGCACTTCTTTCTTCCTTTTTCACACTGATTTTTTTATATGGAGTTCGGCCGCTGTAATGTGTTACAGCGGATTTTCGTCGTCAGAGTACTAGGCTTAAAAATCAAAATGTTTTTATTGAGAAAAATTTTGTTCAGAAATTGGGTTGGAAAAAGGTTTCTTCATTGAGAATATAGATAGGGAAGCGTAGTTTTTCATTTGTTTAAGAAATGTTGCTAGCAAATCATTTTTTTAAATAAAATACTCAATTTTAGTGCCCATTCCAACTTTTGAATTAACGAAAAATGAAATAAAAGAATACGTTTTTTTCGCTTAGTGAGTTCTATGCTCTCATGTTTTTTCTCTGCTGCGGACACTCAAATTTTAAACATGTGTTAGTTTTGCCCCCCACTGCTTTACTTCTACCAAAAATGTTTTTTGACTTATGTGTGCCATGGAAATATCCGTCCGCTTCAACAAAACCTTCTTGGTTCACAAGGAGGACAAGAAGTCCGCTTCATTTATCAGTGACCTCTGATCAGGCCATTGCCGATATATTCTCAAAATGTTTTCAAACAATTTATTCTCCGCCTAAAACGATAAATCAGCCTTACGCATAAAACATTCAATCAGCAAATCTCATTTTCTGTCCGTCTTTCTTCGAGAATAGCTTATCGTCAGATCCTCTAAGGGTCAATCTCGTTTATCCGTCAGGGCCCGATGGAGTACCAGGCTGTTTGCTAAATACTGTGCCAGGGCTCTGTGCCTCGATTTTTCCCTTAAGTGAAAGGAATGTTTTATAATTCCTTATATAAAAAAGGGAAAAAGTCCGATGCTGCCAACTACAGAGGCATCTCTAAATTTGTCGGAAATTCCAAAGATATTTGAAAAATTAATTACTTCTTTGCAAAGGTGCAAAGGTGTTGCTCTTCGATCATTTCTCTATTTAAGCATGGCTTTATTAAGCGTCGCTACACCACCACTAATTTACTGGAGTTGACATCCCTATCATAGATGGCTTTCGAAAGGGATTTCAAACTGATTTTATTAACACAGATTTCAGTAAAGCTTTTGATTCAGTGAATCACTCACTGCTACTGAGTAAACTGAATCTTCTGGGATTTCTTATAGACCTCCTTATGTGGATCTCATGCTACTTAGATGGAAAAACACAAATATTATTTTTAAAAATGTACATTCCCGCTTGGTGCGGGGGTCTACATCTGAGGTCCCGCAAGGAACTCATCTTGGCCCGTTACTGTTTGCTCTTTTTTTTAACGACTTACAATACAAACCCGCTTCTGCGCAATGCATTCTTCAGTCCGATCACGAAAATTTTCAAAAATGATGTTTAATACTTAATACAATGATTTAATACTTAATGGATCAAAATGAAAAAATATGTCTTTTTATCTTTCTTGTCCTCTTCAAGTGAAGTATTTTCTCTATGGGATTGCCTTAGAAAAATTAACTCAGGTTAATTTTAATACAATGCTCTCGGTGTTGTATTAGATTAAAAACTCAAATTTGCCAACCATATATCCACAAGAAATTGCTCATAAATCGTTTCTCGAGCGCTCCTCGGTCGTCTGGGCCTCGAAGCTTTATGATGAATACGGAAATTCTAGCTATTGCACTATTTGGTGCACGAGCCATTTCTAAAATTCTTAAAGACCGCGAAAAAAATTATAATAAATAGAAATAAAATAAACTTGTTTAAACCAAATTTCTGAAAAATTGTTCTCAACGAAAAAGTTTTTTTTTTAAGTTTAGGCTGTCAAGTCAGGCAAAATGAGGCGAATGTGACAAATGAGAGAGCTTCTAAAAAAAATTTGAGCGTGATCACACCAGTGTGCTGGCAACGCTGCGGCAGAATTTTCGACCCTATGCAAGGGTGCCATGGAAAATAAGAGTTCAATCAGGAACTCATCAGGAAATCAGAAAAGAGAAAGACCAAACAAAACATTCACGCACCTAACGAAAAAAATGCGTGCATCCTACCACAAAAACCAGTGTTAATTTGATAACAGCGACAGACTGACTACGGTCTGCAGGGTGTTTCAGCCACGGAGATTGCTAAAATCTATAAGGATTAACTAAAACCTAAAAAGGAACCGCCTCCGAATTAGTTCGGTTGAATTTATGTCGATTCAAGATTTGGTAACTTATTGTTACTCTCCAAAGGAGAAGGTACAATTTTATTAACTTACTAAAAACAAGAAAGGAAAGCTAACTTCGGGCGGAGCCGAAGTTTATTTACCCTTGCAGTTAAAACCGGATATATATCGCAAACATCGGATATAGTTGGCCGATCCATATGATTACATCATATTAAAACTAATTAACTAAAATAAAAAATCTAAAAAAAATCCCAAACTTCTATCTTAAAAAATACTAAAGTTGATATTTCTACCAAGTACCATTTCCGATCGTTCAGTTATCTGGCAGCTATAGGATATAGTCGGCCGATCCTAATGAAATTTGGTAGGTTGGATCAACTGGCCAAAAATAGAATCTGTATTAAGTTTCAGCTTTCTATCTTCAAAAACACGAAAGTTGGGTCATTTCCGATCGTTCAGTTATATGGCAGCTATAAGATATAGTCGGCCGATCCTTATGAAATTTGGCATGTCGTAATGGTTTGCCAAAAATAGCTCTCGTGTCAAATTTGAACTCTCTAACTCTAAAAACACCAAAGTAATACCATTTCCGATCAATCAGTTATATGGCAGCTATAGGATATAGTCGGCCGATCCGGGCCGTTCCGACTTATATACTGCGTGCAAAGGAAAGAAGGGTGTGTTTCAAGACGATAGCTCCAAAACTGAGAGACTAGTTCGCGTAGAAACAGACAGACAGACAGACGGACAGACGGACATGCTCATATCAACTCAGGAGGTGATCCTGATCAAGAATATATATACTTTATAGGGTCGGAGATGTCTCCCTTCACTGCGTTGCACACTTTTGGACAAAATTATAATACCCTCTGCAAGGGTATAAAAATAAAATCAAAGAATATACTGTTAAAATAAGCTAATCATTAACCTACAACTCCCATATGTTAGTTATGGTTTTGTAAACCTAACTATCATCTTAACTACAATTATTTTATTATTTATTATTTATTATTTTAAAATATTTTAATGCATTTGCAAAAAATTATGAATGTTTTTAACTGGGATACATGGTCACTTACATATGTATGTATATGCATACATATGAGCACAATATTATTTACACCCAGTACATACAAAATTATACACACATATACATGTCTGAAACTTGTTGAATGTGTACATAGGATTTTTTGTTTTGAACTTTTTGTTTAAGAATAGTTCTGCATTTACTTCACATGAAAGTAATTCAAAATCACCTTGCGACATGAAAAAGATAAAAAAACAAATATGTTAAGTTACTTATAAATTTTTATGTATATATTAAAACCAAATTCATGTGAAAACCTACGTATATATTTACATTTTACAATAACTTATGTATGTTTAATCCGTAACCTTAGCACACTAAGAATACAAAATTAAAAATGAATCTTACTATTTGAGTGAATTTTTTAAGAGGATTTTCAGCAATTTCAGAACAATGTTAATATCGAAATTCTGTATTTTTCAAATATTAAATGATAAATCACTGATAAAACAAATAAGAGAACAAACAAAATAAGCTATATTTACATGTGTGAATTACAGTGCTGTTATTGGATAAGCAGTACTGTTAAACGCGCTAAGATCTGTCTGATTTTTCTTATACCCAATTTACAGTAGGTGCTCATAATTTTTAGAAAAGTGTATAACTCAGATTAAAAAAAAGTTGACAGCGAAAACTTTATTCATTCCACTGTAAGCTTATAGTTTAAAATTATTTACTTCGGTCCTACGGACAAATAGATTTCAAACTAAATTTAAAAATTGACAATGTTGAAACCAACTGATTTAAATAGTTTTTATATTATCGTTATCGTGCTTAATGGTTTTTAAATTTACCTAAATACAATATATTTTAAACATGGTTTTTGTTCAAATTGACGCAATTTCCATCCATAAAATTGGCATCAAAATATTTGTTGCCCCACACATCCAAATGTTTTCAAAATAAAATTAAAATGAAGTTGTTTTCTAAATGCTCGAAGTACTTAAATTTCAAACTTACATTATAAGGTATTTAGGGAGTCACTACAGCGTGGAGGATTAAGTACAGAAAAACTGGAATCCATCAAAATAAAATTTTCTATCTATGGGCGCCTGTGTAGAATACGCCCACCACCACCATAGAAAAAGGAAGGTTAAAAAACGTAAATTTTTTGAAATTTCATGGTACATGCGTGTCTCCGAATTTGATAATGTTCATGCAACAGTTTTTTCGTACATTTTCGCTAACCGAATAATTTTAGAATTAACGACTCTATGCATGCGTGCTATGGAAAATAAGAGTTTGCTCACCAATGCTCTACATCAGGGGTGCCAAAGCTCTGCATACGGCAAAAAATCACCAATACTGTTATGACCATCTTCGGGTCCTACGGTCCGTCTATCCGCATGGGTCTGGCTCCGGGTAGCTCAACCAGGGCCGTGGCTCCCCTGACCCTCCCCATTACAACGCTAACAATAAATATATTCTATAAACACAAAAATCTATTGGACATTTTACAATATTGAAACTCCCACAACATTCAAATTCAAGATTTTTATTTCTAACACGTATGTAAGATTTATCCTTACCCTATTAAATAACAGATCCTAATACCCCGCCTGACTTCGAGCCTTGCGGCGTTCCCTCCCATTCTTCCCTCCCAGCGGAGCGCTGGCCTTTTCTCGCGGGCGTCCTTATCTCGTACACTCGAGATCCCCCCTTTACTATCTATCCCCCTTTCCCCACTATCCACTATACACTATCCCCCTTTAGTTCCCCATTATTCCTTACTCAAGCCCCCGCCGTATATATCTACTCTTTACGCATTTACTTTTTGTTAAAACCAACCATCATATATTGGGAAATTACGGCCTATCTTGTAGCTTCCACTGCTGCTACCGGAACTCACAATTTTGTTCATTTTTGTTTCCTTTTTTTTTGTAAATATACATCATGTAAACAAAGAAAATATCCATAAAAATGTAACAAATATTTTTTATCCATAAAATGTAACAAATAAAAACAACAAACAAATACACAATAAAATAAATATTAATCTAAAAATCCGGGATCCGATGGCGGGATTTCTTATTCTTCTATTCTCTTCTGGGATTTCTTCTGTTTTCTATATACATATGGATACGTGGTATTTTGTAAAGAGATGTCCTCGTCCAAATCCCAAGTTTCCCTGTTTATCCTAGGTGGCATCATTGGGGCCATGTCCGATTATATTATCGGCCACAACAGCCACATTACCATTTTACGCTTTCTAGCGACATGGTGGATGTGGAATTTTTCCGCCATCTCCTGAAATCATTTTGTCACGAATTGCTTCCCATTGTCCGAATGGATGGTCTCGGGAACTCCAAAAGTGTAATATACCTCTCCCACCAGGAACTTCACCACCTCTGTAGTCGTTGCTTCCTTCATAGCCTTCTGGAAAACGTATTTCGAAATGGGCTCCACCACAATAAATATATAGGCCTTTACGCAACCTCGGATACTTGCCTAGGAAGTCTATATAGAGCTTTTGGAATGGCCTGTAGGTTACCGACTCTGCTCCTATGCCTGGCCGCGGGCCACTATTCGTAGGCTTTGTTCTTCCACGTTCGACAGTCCCTTACAAAAGCTCGGACCTGAGCTACCATTCCCGTCCAGTAAAAACGGTGCCTCAAACGATGAAACCGTTTACCTATTCCTCCGTGGGCCATTTTTGGTGGGGAATGTGCCTGATCTATCATGGCCACACTCAGAGTTGCGGCTCTGCACTCCGTTCCACATTCTTTATATCCGGAACATCTCTTTCCCATCATCATCATCTCTGCCTCAACTCCACGTATTCTGGTGATCCAAAACAATTCGGTTGTTTGGAATCCGAGCATCCAGTCTTCTTCCGTCTCCTCCTCCTGAATAACGAGTCTGTCACCAAACTCTCGAACCGTTGCAATGCTTTGCTAGATTGCCATTTGCTACGGTTGTAGCTTGAACGACCACCTAGCTAACTTTCCGGCCAGGTTCTTCACGGACATGATCCATTGCAGGCTCGAATGATCAGTGAGCCGCTAACATGGCATCAGTTCGACATAAGGCCGTTCAACTGCTAATATGGCTGCCAAACACTTCTTCTCCGTTACGCTGTAGTTGCGCTGCGCTGCGTTTAGTTTCTGGGAAAAGAAGGCTTTGGACGCTCGCCCTCTTCTTCCGCTTTCTAAAACAGTAAAAAACATATTTTTAAAATCGGGATGTATTAACCCTGGCGCTGTAGTCTATGCCTCCTTCAACATTTTCACCGACATCTCTGCCTCCTCCGTCATGACAAATTTGCCCTTTCTCAGATCGCTGATCCGCTTCGCAGTCTATGTAGACGTGAGCCTCTCGATGAGAGGCTCAGTGTGTGTGTACACCCGGATCGGATAGACCCACTGCCTCATCGGCTCCAGGAGATTCCATTTAGCCGTCTGCTGCCGTCCATTCATTTTCCACTCCGGATGCCCTACTGAGGGCCATGAAATATTCATCCAGCGACTCTCCCTGCCATTGTTTCCTTTCCGCGTTGCAGGGCTTCATTTAATTCTCTCTAGTCGTGTGGCGTCTTTGTCCTTATAAATAGCCAGTATCATTCGGATGCTTCCTCGGTCAGCAATCGGTAGAAGTCCCGTAGTAGCTCAATCCAAGGTATCGCATACTGCTCTTGCAGGTGATCTACTCGGAATATGAAATCATCCGGCCTCATCGTTCCCGGACGCCCGGAAAACTGACATCCCCACTTATCAATGCGTACATAAAGTCGGCTTCTCTGCTGTGATTCCTGCCCCGGTGGTACGTTCCTCCTGCATTTTCGTCCTGGGCCCGTCTCTTTGCGATCCAAGGAAACTTCTGTTGTCTCCATTCAGTCGGCGGTGCCGGGAACTCCCAATATCCATTCCCTTCCGCCCTTTGATTGCTTTCCGCTAATACTCGGTTAAGGAAGACGTTCAGACCACTCGATCTCGGTGCATTTCCCCGTCTCCTGTTGTTTCCTGAACCCGAGCTCGGTGGTGCTAATAAAATCGGCGGCTTTATGGAAGAATGGAAGAACCCTGTAATTCCTGTAATGGAAGAACCGTCTGCTGACTCTGCCGGCTGATCAATCTCCACTTGCTTCGTCATTGAGGACTCGGAAGATCTAGAGGTCGGGATCTTTTCTCTGCTATGCTCTAACTTCTAACTTTTGTCGGTCAAATAAAAAGCAAATTTTTTTTTTTAATTATAAAACTTGGTGTTAAAGCAACTTGGTGGGTCTGGATCAAAAAAAGACTGCCTTTCAATTCTTAAGGGATTATATACCATTTTTATTTTCAAAAAATCGAAAATTTTTTTATTGCTTTATCTTGAAGAAAAACTCCTTAAGAACATTAAGAAAACTCCTTAAGTTACAGCGCTCCTAACCGAGCGCCTCGTTGCGGCCTTGAACTGAACTTGAAACTTTAAACGCGAATATCTCGATATGGTGTTTCTTAAAAATGACTGCGGTGACATGGATTGGCGGAAAACTACTAAACCGATTTACTTCAAATTTTTTTTAAATGTTCGTAATGAAATTCTTCTGTGCTTGAACGATCGACTTTTCACGCACAAACTTTTTTTTGCCGATATGATTTTTTAGTGAAATGTCTAGAGACCAAAAAAGACATTTTTAGCATAAAACGTTCCCGTATGAATAAAAAAAAAATTTTTTAAATCGATCGTTCAAGCACAAGGAAATACACTAAACTAATGAAATTTTTTTACGCTTATAGTTTAAGTTGACCTGTTTGACCTGGGGAACTGTCACCGCAAGGCTCTAAAATAAAAGGCTCTAAGGGAAACAGCCACCCCTTAAAAACTATTAAATATTTTTCCACCAAATTTTGCACAAACATTGTTAATAAAGTGTACTATCAAAAAATTAAAACGTTCCTGTAATTAAATAATTGCTACATACCTAAAAAAAAATCCGAACTTTGCTCTTTTTCTTCTACAAAGAACGTATATAACCCCTTAATCTGATCCAAAGAACCTCGCAATTGATTAAGCTTCGAACGGAAGCTGATGTTTACTGTTAACAAAGATTATTAAGTACATAGATGGGACATCATGGCCGAAAACGGTCAACTTTTTTCGTCGAGCTTGTTTTTGTAAAACCAATAGTATTTTTAATCGCTACAGATCGAGACAGGGTGGTAGCGTGATGTATGGAATAGTTACTCTATTCTGTGTTCAAATCCCCGTAAGGACTTTAAATTTTTTCTTTCTATTAAAATGATTATATTTTTATATTATTCTTTAATTGCATAATTTTTCTTTAAATTTACAATTTTAAAATTGTTTAATTTTTCATTATGTCGGTTAATAAAATTTCAAGGTTTTCTACTAGTTAAAGAAAAATATTACAATTAAAGAAAAAAAAAAGAAATTAAGAACAATTAAGAAAAGAAAAAGTTCAAAGTCCTTACGAGGATTTGAACACAGAAAAGTTACACATAGAATAACTACTCTATGCATTTCGCTACCATCCTGTCTCGAGCTGCGGCGATCAAAAATACTATTTGTTCTACCAACTACCACATCAGCGCATCGAAAACAGAAACGAGAAATTGGAATTGAAATTTGGAAGCCAAAACCTTTTTACGCCGTCGTGCGACCAGTCACACATACATACAAAGGTTCACATTTTTGTTGACGGATACATGTAAAGAGTTCTAAAAATAGAATCGTATGCATGTGCGTTCCCCCTCACCAACAAGCTCGACGAAAAAAGTTGACCGTTTTGGGCCCTGATGTCCCATCAATGTACTTTATAATTGTTGATGTTACAATCTAAAAATAAAATTCTTTCTTTCCCTCTCTCATCTGCCAGCCGTTTGTCGTGGAACCCGCTCTCAAATTTTTTCATTTTTCATTCATACAGCGGGTTCCACGAAGGAAAAAATGAACACATTTGAGAGCGGGTTCCAAGTGGTGCCCCTCGCCGCTGTCTCCAATAATTAGTAGCCGGTTGGCCGTACTGCTCCTATGCTGAGATAAGGAGATATGGTGGAAGGGAACTGTCCTTCGATACCGCTGGCCTAGAGACTCAGTCGGTATATTAGTTAATAAAGGATTTGACGACTCAGTGCCGGAGTTTCATTAGTATGAGCTGGTGCTCTTGCTTTATTGAATACGAAATATGAACTAACTTAAGACTTAACAAAAGCTCATGCAAGACCGCATGCCCGTGGCAGACCGCTAACCATGGACTTTTGCAGAAGACATACGATCGCTGTCAGCCAATGAGACAAGGCCACGGTCCATAACGGCCCATGAGCTTTAACGGCCCCCTGTCCATAACGGCCCATACATGAGTGGTAAAAGAGTTTGTAATAATAATAATTATACTAATAATAAGTAATAATAATAATTATGCTAATAATAAGTAATAATAATAATTTTACTAAAAAATGATAAATATTTATAAAGGGAATTGGCCTGCTCAGCCTAAGCTGGAAGTTGGTTGTTAACTACTCCCCCCTTAAATTGGACACCGTCCTCGGTGACAGCCAATTCGTCGATGGACTATCATAATTGGGATGCCTTTCGTTTGCGCCTGCAGTGTTGTTGGAGCAGGACCAAGCCGCATAGTGTGAGGCTGACGGCAACTCCCGCGGCGAACCAAATCCTTGGTGCACCTCCAGCCGACGCGTCGTCTTTGAGCTCCTGCATCAGACGCAGGTTGTGCTCGTCCATTCGTTGTGGTACTGGCTGACTTAGTATGTGATCGTGTCCCGTGATGTTAGTTAAGGGAGAGGCCGCGATTTCCAGGCTTCTTTCCACAGAGTAATTGAGGTTCAAATCCTTTCAAAAGTAAAAAGGTGGGTCTCTATCATGGTTGCTGTGGGACCGTCATCGATGGTAATCCTCGCAAGTTTTTCGTTGACGATTATTACTCCGTCGTCCACGATTGTAAGGGGTTTCAGATTGCCGATTGCTGCCTGACGCAAGGTTTAGTTGTGGGTAAGTGTCGTGGGACGCCAAGTTGGTATTAGCGCAATCGGAGACTGCTAGGACTCCGTCGTCACATTCCGCCACGATGTTGTCTCTTATTTGTAGCATAGTATGGTAGTGTGCGACAGGGGAGAGCAGGACTTTTTTACAGATAAGCTTAACTCTAGGATACTGGACTATGTAAAAACATTAGATTAAAAAAATTTATATCTTAGATACAGCCATAAGGCTAACTATGGGGACCTCCGTGAGCTGTTCGTCAAAGATAGCTTTAAGGTCGTTGTGATTAAATATATTTATAATATTGTTCTTGACAAGTGCGAGCATGCAATTTTGTAACTCTGAAATAAGGATTCTATTCCTGGCTAGAAGTGTTTCGAAAAGGTGGCCGGCGTCAACTAACCCGTCCCTTTTTTCCTTAAGAATTTTATTTACTAAATCTGTAAGTTAGTTAATGTGTTTCTGTGTTGATTACAACCTGCCTATTGCTTGCGCTGCTTCCTTTGTTTTAATATTATAGAGGTCCTCCGCGTCGGCCGTGCCTACCACAACTTAGAGTGCCGAGTCCAGGAAATCTAAGCTCCTGGCCATTCTATCCAATATAATATACTATATATACTTTGCGTGAGAGAGTCGGTGGTTAGCGTGCTCGCTATAGAAAGCAGTAAGATTAGTATCACGGCAAGCCTGTGGGGATTGCGGTAGTATCGAGTTCTGTATAACATACGGGCGAGTTTGGATGGTGTAGATGTTTATTTTATATTGTCCTTATGGACCACCCTCCCTTTAATGAGAACCGACGTGTTTAGATCTGCTTCTATGCGCTCTTCTGAGTAGAGCGGCGTCAGCTTATTTCCGAGTCTTTTATTATTGCGCACGAGAACCTTTTTCCCAACTTCAAGTGTCTTGTGTCTTGTTGCCAAGTGTCTCCCCAACTTTTGTCTTGAAGTGTTGATTCTGTCGAGGTTGGTCTGTTGCGCCTTGTCAATCTTGGCTCTAATAGCCGAGTTGACTTCGTCGCTGCTGGCATGGATAACTTCCGCTGGCCTACAATCCGTGACTGAGTGCAACGATCTATTGTATTCTACCGTAGCCCGCAAAATTAATTCCACAGTGTCGTCAATTTTTTTTATCGATTTTGAGGCACCTGGCTATTTCTGCCAAGGTGCTGTGGAATCTTTCCACTTGGCCATTGGAGCTACTGTGAAGCGGTGGCGCATTAATGACATCGATGCTGTATTGGTTCTTCAGCACCAACAAGCTCGACGAAAAAACTTGACCGTTTTGGGCCCTGATGTCGCATCAATGTACTTTATAATTGTTGATGTTACAATCTAAAAATAGAATTCTTTCTTTCCCTCTCTCATCTGCCAGCCATTAGTCGTGGAACCCGCTCTCAAATTTTTTCATTTTTCATTCATACAGCGGGTTCCACGACGGAAAAAATGAACACATTTGAGAGCGGGTTCCAAGTGGTGTCCCTCGCCGCTGTCTCCAATAATTAGTAGCCGGTTGGCCGTACTGCTCCTATGCTGAGATAAGGAGATATGGTGGAAGGGAACTGTCCTTCGATACCGCTGGCCTAGAGACTCAGTCGGTATATTAGTTAATAAAGGATTTGACGACTCAGTGCCGGAGTTTCATTAGTATGAGCTGGTGCTCTTGCTTTATTGAATACGAAATATGAACTAACTTAAGACTTAACAAAAGCTCATGCAAGACCGCATGCCCGTGGCAGACCGCTAACCATGGACTCTTGCAGAAGTCATACGATCGCTGTCAGCCAATGAGACAAGGCCACGGTCCATAACGGCCCATGAGCTTTAACGGCCCCCTGTCCATAATTATACTAATAATAAGTAATAATAATAATTATGCTAATAATAAGTAATAATAATAATTTTACTAAAAAATGATAAATATTTATAAAGGGAATTGGCCTGCTCAGCCTAAGCTGGGAGTTGGTTGTTAACTACTCCCCCCTTAAATTGGACACCGTCCTCGGTGACAGCCAATTCGTCGATGGACTATCATAATTGGGATGCCTTTCGTTTGCGCCTGCAGTGTTGTTGGAGCAGGACCAAGCCGCATAGTGTGAGGCTGACGGCAACTCCCGCGGCGAACCAAATCCTTGGTGCACCTCCAGCCGACGCGTCGTCTTTGAGCTCCTGCATCAGACGCAGGTTGCGCTCGTTCATTCGTTGTGGTAGTGGCTGACTTAGTATGTGATCGTGTCCCGTGATGTTAGTTAAGGGAGAGGCCGCGATTCCCAGGCTTCTTTCCACAGAGTAATTGAGGTTCAAATCCTTTCAAAAGTAAAAAGGTGGGTCTCTATCATGGTTGCTGTGGGACCGTCATCGATGGTAATCCTCGTAAGTTTTTCGTTGATGATTATTACTCCGTCGTCCACGATTGTAAGGGGTTTCAGATTGCCGATTGCTGCCTGACGCAAGGTTTAGTTGTGGGTTAGTGTCGTGGGACGCCAAGTTGGTATTAGCGCAATCGGAGACTGCTAGGACTCCGTCGTCACATTCCGCCACGATGTTGTCTCTTATTTATAGCATAGTATGGTAGTGTGCGACAGGGGAGAGCAGGACTTTTTTACAGATAAGCTTAACTCTAGGATACTGGACTATGTAAAAACATTAGATTGAAAAAATTTATATCTTAGATACAGCCATAAGGCTAACTATGGGGACCTCCGTGAGCTGTTCGTCAAAGATAGCTTTAAGGTCGTTGTGATTAAATATATTTATAATATTGTTCTTGACAAGTGCGAGCATGCAATTTTGTAACTCTGAAATAAGGATTCTATTCCTGGCTAGAAGTGTTTCGAAAAGGTGGCCGGCGTCAACTAACCCGTCCCTTTTTTCCTTAAGAATTTTATTTACTAAATCTGTAAGTTAGTTAATGTGTTTCTGTGTTGATTACAACCTGCCTATTGCTTGCGCTGCTTCCTTTGTTTTAATATTATAGAGGTCCTCCGCGTCGGCCGTGCCTACCACAACTTAGAGTGCCGAGTCCAGGAAATCTAAGCTCCTGGCCATTCTATCCAATATAATATACTATATATACTTTGCGTGAGAGAGTCGGTGGTTAGCGTGCTCGCTATAGAAAGCAGTAAGATTAGTATCACGGCAAGCCTGTGGGGATTGCGGTAGTATCGAGTTCTGTATAACATACGGGCGAGTTTGGATGGTGTAGATGTTTATTTTATATTGTCCTTATGGACCACCCTCCCTTTAATGAGAACCGACGTGTTTAGATCTGCTTCTATGCGCTCTTCTGAGTAGAGCGGCGTCAGCTTATTTCCGAGTCTTTTATTATTGCGCACGAGAACCTTTTTCCCAACTTCAAGTGTCTTGTGTCTTGTTGTCAAGTGTCTCCCCAACTTTTGTCTTGAAGTGTTGATTCTGTCGAGGTTGGTCTGTTGCGCCTTGTCAATCTTGGCTCTAATAGCCGAGTTGACTTCGTCGCTGCTGGCATGGATAACTTCCGCTGGCCTACAATCCGTGACTGAGTGCAACGATCTATTGTATTCTACCGTAGCCCGCAAAATTAATTCCACAGTGTCGTCAATTTTTTTTATCGATTTTGAGGCACCTGGCTATTTCTGCCAAGGTGCTGTGGAATCTTTCCACTTGGCCATTGGAGCTACTGTGAAGCGGTGGCGCATTAATGACATCGATGCTGTATTGGTTCTTCAGCAAAGACGTAATCGTTTCAGAATTGAAGGAAGCCTCATTATCACAATAGATGGTTCTAGTTTTGTGGTAGAAATTTACCAATTGGAGTATAGGGGCCCGTACATCAACTATTGCCCTAGAAGATAAGGGCTGTACAATGGCGAACTTTGAGAACTTATTGATGGAAGTTAGGAAGGTCTTTTTGTCGGTAGAGATCTCCCCTACATATGAAGGAATTAGGGTGCTTCCTAACTCCTGTCGCTTGGGGTGACGATCGTATTTGGCTTTATTGCAGACCTTGCTATTCGCGACAACTTCGCTGGCCAGTTTTGACATGTTCGGAAAATAGTATTCACGAAGAATTTGCTTGGCGTTTTCCTGCGTAGCCCTGTGGGCGCGGTTGTGTTCGGCATAAACGATTTCCAGCTGTTCATTGGTATTTGTAATGTCAGTTACAAAGTTTTAGTTACAAAGTTTTTACAGTGCCAAAATTTCTTTGCAGGGAACTCCTGCCTCAAGGCGTGTTGAATACAAGCACTAACCATACAGCATATAGAAAACCCATTTCATACAACGAAAATGGACGCAAAATTTTCTTGCGACAGGCCCCAGCAGGCCCCAGAGCGGATTTCTTACGCTCTCCTACGCTCAACGTTCGTTCATCTTACGCTCATTCTCGCATTAAATGTTTTTTGTTTCTCAGTCTCTAAACGGATCGCGATGAAGAAGGTTGGCCTGCGCTTCGGTTGATCTTTGTATGTATGCGTGTCACACATTGACATACACTGGTGTATGTGTGCGTGCGATTTCGTTTCGAAGCCAGCGCACAAAATTTGGATTTTTCTTACTTTTCAGGCTTGCTACCCTAACAAAATTCGGGTATTCGTTATTTGATGAAATGACGAAAGAAAATATATATTTTTTTATATTATATTTTTTATTATTTCAGCATACGTTTTCAATTTATTTAGGAATAAGATTAAGTGTTAGTAGTAAAATGTTTTCTGTATATATATTTTTACGAATCATTAAAAATCAATATACTGAGAAAGTGTCAGAGTATATTTCAGTCGGAGTCACTTAAAACGCCGATTGCTTTTAAGTTTTTGTATTATATTTTTATTATCGCAGTGGATCGCGTTTACGACGTTGGCGTTGATGATTTCTTTTACAGATTCGGCAAGTAGGGTTTTGTTATTAAAGTGAATAACGTGGCGAGTTCTATTGCCAAAAACAATAAAGTCTCGCCGAAGTGTTTGGTTTATTTCTTCCAAAATAATTTGGTTTCTGAAACAGTTTAGGGGTTTATCCGTAGTCTCGATGGTGTATGAGAGCGAAAGCTCACTATGCACCGTGGCAGCAGCGGACTGAGCCTCATCCTCTAGGTTGTTCAAGTGTTGCCGAGACAGTGCATCGGCTACAATGTTTTGCTTCCCAGGCATGTAAAACACCTTCCCTTTGTTTTGGTCTATAAAGGCCTTCCATCGCTTGAGTTTATTGTTGGTGTTTTTGTCAGATACCGCGTAAAGTCAGCGGCTGTGTAAATAAGTGTGAAGATCCAAACCCCCTGAGTGCCGTAAAGGTAGTTCTGTAGTTGACTTCTGTAGTTTGCCTATGGCCCAAACTATCGCCAACAATTCTCTTTCGTTGGTGGCGTAATTTAGTTCGTGATCTTTACGCGTACGCGAGATCATTGTAATGGGCCTCTTGTTTTGGGACAATACCGCGCCTATTCCACTGGCTGAAGCGTGGTTAGGTCAAATGGTAATTTGAAATCGAGGTACATCAGAATGACATCTTCTGATGCCAAGATATTACGCAGATGGTCAAACGCATTGCGCTGGGTTTCATCCAACGTAATAAGAAGTTTTTTCGACATGTTTTTACTGACCGATCCGTTTTGCCCTTTGAGAATGTGAGTAATGGAGGCAAAATTCTTGATAAAGATTCTGTAATAGCCCGCCAGGCCGAGGAAGGACCTGAGGCTAAACAGAGTTTTGGGTTCGGGGAACTCTTGTATTGTCCTGACTTTTTCAGGGTCTGTTTTTGTTCCACCTCTAGTAACTATAACACCTAAAAATTCTACGCTTTCTTTAAAGTGAATTAAAATTTTTTAAAAAAAATTTTTTAAATCTTTAAAATTAACTGAGAACGAGGTTTTTTCCCGATCTTTCTCGGCCAAGTATATCTGATGGTACCCTGACCTCAAGTCTAGGGTAGTAAAGTATTTGGCTTTCCCCAAGTTCGCCAGAATCATGGGAATGCTTGGCATAGGGTAGCGATCGGCAATTGTTTGCTCGTTAAGTTTCCTAAAGTCGATTACCAAACGCTTCTTCCTGATGCCGTTATCGTTAGTCCCTTTTTTGTCAACTACCCAAGCAGGGCTGTTGTACGGGGATCTGGAAGGCCTGATTATGCCATTGCTCAGCAGCTCTTGATTTCTTTGTTAACAAAGTTTGCTGCCCCATGGGGTTGGGGTATAATCTGGAGTAGACGGGTTCGTCACTCTTAGTTCGAATAGTGGCGATGACAGAGGTGTTGAAAGTTAGCGCCTCGTTAGAGGTCGAAAACACCTTTATTCTTTTCAGAATAACTTTTTTGAATGCGGCTTTCGCCGAATTCGGTACCACTATGTCATCAATTTTGGTGAAATTAACGTTTTCACAATCAAAGAACTTGAGCTTGAATTGAATTTTTAGTGTTCTACTAGCCAACTGTGGCTCGACGAACGGCAGTCGGGAGCGCTCCCTAAAAAATTAAGAAAGTCATTAAGTTCGGCAGTGTCAACGTCTTCTTCAAAGTCGGCCACTTCCGTTTCCGCTGTGGCGGAGTAACTTTCCTCCTGTTGGGGTTGGGCTATATTGTTAACGCGTTGGCGTCTTTGGCCCGATTGACGCTGGGACGAGTTCTGCCTTTTGTAATTATTATTACTTTGCGGCTTCCTCCAGCTTGTCTCCTGTCTGAACTTGGCCGTCGAGGGGTCTACTTCCATGGGTTGAACTTTATTCTGGTGCATGGTTTTAGAATCCTCGCATTTCGGGAATAGGTTATCCTCGTGAGACTTACCTTGGAATGCCTAGGAATGAAGTGCGGATTTTTATCCTCAGCTTTCCATTGTCTTCCCTGACCTTTATTGTTGTGTCTATTGCCCTCATAAAAAGGGGCCTTGTCTTCTATGGCTTTCGGGTAGGATGCCGCGAACGCACTTCTTTCAATGCTGTTCTCAGCCTCCCGCGCTTAAGCTAGTGCGGTCGGAAGGTCCTTAGGTTGTACTGGCAGCACGAGTGATTTGAGAGGTCTTTTTAGCCCTGCAATGAAGGCATGAAGGGCGTCATCCCTAGCCTCCTTATTCAAGATCGTTGCCGTGTCCATAGTATGAGACATGACATGTTGGTGACGAGGGTGAGTTTCCTCTCGACCTCGTCATAATATGTCATAAGGTCGGCATCTCCTTGCCGAACCATTTCTAAATTCTGGCGTAGCACCCTTAGGGACGTTTTGTGCGCGTATGTGCAATCCAGGCTAGCTAGAATTGCATCGAAATTTAAAACGGTATTATGGGACGTGAGGAGTGATCGCGCGTTACCGAAAATTTTGTTCTTGATAATAACCACTGCTTCATAGTGGGTCTCGCTGCCTTTGTATCTCTTGAATACCTCATACGCATCTAATGCGGCCTGCCTCCACGACACGTATTCGTCATGGCTGCCACTAAAGGTTGGGAGCGATTTTACGATGTCTAATTTGACACCGCACTCTATGGTGGGGTCCGGAGTTCATATACTTCTACTTGGGGTGCCTGCACAGTTAGCGAGCTGACCTGGTTTCTAACTGATTAAATTTCTGCTCGCCAGCGCTGCTCCTGTGCGGTTAGTGCGACATTGACGGCATTTGTTATGAGCGCTTGTATCATTTCTGGGTTCATTGTTGGTGATTCCAGTTGTGTCGTTGTGTGATAAAATCCGATTTCTTCACTATCGTCACTGTCCACTTCCTGTTTTACTTCCCTGTATTCCCAACCCATCGGCCGCAAATGGGGCTGAGTAAGTTAATCGGCAGTAATAAGGGCGAAAATTTGCGTTTGCGCACGACGTTTAGTTGGACAACACCTGTAGCCAATTCAGGGTCTTGCCACGATGGACAATTATTTCAGAGGAGTCACTACACGGTGGGTGAAGCACAATTAATTGCAAGAGAAAATATAATAGTGAACCCGCAGAATTTATACGTCCCAAGAAAAACTCCAGTTTGGATTTGGTTGGAGCGAAGCAACAGGCTTAGCAATCACACAAAATTTCTGTTTTTTTTTTCAAAATAAACACGTGCAAATCAAGTATCTTTACAGAATAATCAAGGGAAAAAGGTGAGGGGCAAGTTTTCCTATGCGTGATCGCCACTCAAAAATGCAAACAAATATGTATTTCAAATAATTGTTTGTTGTATATTTTAAAGTTGAATTTAAATTGCTAGCTCTGGCACAAGTTTGTAGGTAAAGTTTTTGTCGATATTTATTGACTTTTTAATGGTAGGGTGTGGAGAGTTCGTAGACACTTTATTTATTACAATATCACGTATTGACCTGGATGCTATCTTAGGCGCACAGTCACTTACATTTTATATTCCTTAGAGTGAGATTCGAAGAGTGATCAATATGTAATATTATCCAGTAGTTGGGCGCCAATTAACGGGTGTGAGGGGAGGGGAACGGTCGAAGTGGTGTCCCTCGCCGCTGTCTCCAATAATTAGTAGCCGGTTGGCCGTACTGCTCCTATGCTGAGATAAGGAGATATGGTGGAAGGGAACTGTCCTTCGATACCGCTGGCCTAGAGACTCAGTCGGTATATTAGTTAATAAAGGATTTGACGACTCAGTGCCGGAGTTTCATTAGTATGAGCTGGTGCTCTTGCTTTATTGAATACGAAATATGAACTAACTTAAGACTTAACAAAAGCTCATGCAAGACCGCATGCCCGTGGCAGACCGCTAACCATAGACTTTTGCAGAAGTCATACGATCGCTGTCAGCCAATGAGACAAGGCCACGGTCCATAACGGCCCATGAGCTTTAACGGCCCCATGTCCATAACTGTCCATATTAATAATAATAATAATTATACTAATAATAAGTAATAATAATAATTTTACTAAAAAATGGTAAATATTTATAAAGGGAATTGGCCTGCTCAGCCTAAGCTGGGAGTTGGTTGTTAACTTATAGCCTATAAACACAAAAATCTATTGGACATTTTACAATACTGAAACTCCCATAACATTCAAATTCAAGATTTTTATTTCAAACACATATACTGCGCGTCACCAGATTAGCGCCCCCCTTGGTGTTCGCGTTTGAAGGAAATATTATCAAAACTATTAAATATTGAACTGTACAATTATTTTCCAATATAATTCGATTAATTCTTTAAATAAAAACATTTTTTTAGAACGTAGTTGGTATTTGCATAGATTTTTATTAAATTAAAAACTAAAGAAACAGGTTTATTTGGAAGAAAAAACTGCGTCATCAGGATAGCGCCAGCTACATTAACTTAACTTTTTTTCGATGAATTTCTTACAAAATATTATCTTTAACAATTTTATGATTAAGTTTAAGCATTTTTAAGTTAAATTAATTAATCGCAAACTCGATTGGGGAGAGAGTCATACAAGTTTTTGAGATAGTCCAACGTTATTGTTGACCAGGCCTGTTTTATACTGTGAATTAAATTCTCCTTGGTAGCATATTGCTTGCCACCCTCGTACACCTTCCTAGCTAACCATCCCCAGACGTTTTCTATTATGTTCAAGTCTGGGGAGTATGGGGGCCACTCCAGAACACTGACATTTTCCTTTTGAATCATTGCTTTTACGGTTTTGGCTGATTCCTTTGAGATTCCCAAATAAGTTTTTTAAAATGGGAAACGCAGTTTTTAGAACGCATTTGTAATTTTCCGCGTTCATCTTTGGGGTTAAAAACTGCAGTTCGCAGTTGCCATAATAGGATATGGCTCCCCATACCATTACTCCTCCAACCCAGCTATGTAAGCGATCCAGATGATGCTCTTCCTTGAGTAAATCGTGGAAATAATAATTGTATCCGTCAGGACCCTTTAGTTTAAATTTTTTTTCGTCTCAAAATACGACGTTATACCACTCATTGGACCATGTCATATCCGTTCGAGCAAACTTTAGGCGGATTTCTTTACGCACTTGGTTAAGAAGTGGCTTTTTTTTTAGTTTTCACCTCTTTTAATGGTCAGCTTTCTTGATTACCCTTAAAACAGTCGATTTGATTGCCTCAACACCAGTTTTTTCTATTATTTTGGCTATTAACACTGTTATTACCTTCTTTGTAATTTTTCCCATAGCTTTCCTTATTTTGAAGAAAAATTGCAATTGTTTTGCGATGTCTTCCCGTTTTTTCGGCGATTTTGTGAATAAAAATTCCACATTCATTGAACGCTTAGATTTTCTATTTTTCCTTCGAAGATAAGATTGTTCCTTTGCCCATATTGTATATCAAATTAAAGAAAAATGTTTTAGTTAACAGCCAAACAAAAATTGTTAATGCAAGCTCAGCAAGTTAAGAAAAATATTTAAATTTATTTTTGGAGGGCGCTAATTTGATGACGCAGTTTTTTCTTCCAAATAAACCTGTTTCTTTAGTTTTTATTTTAAAAATAAAAACCTATGCAAATACCATTTGCGTTCTAAAATATGTTTTTATATTGAGAACCAATCGAATTATATTGGAAAATAATTTTACAGTTCAATATTTAATAGTTTTAATATTATTTCACTTCAAAGGCGACAACCAAGGGGGGCTAATCTGGTGACGCGCACTGTATGTACCTACATACACTGAATACGTGAATACGTGAATTTTTCGACTCCCAATAGCTCATGATATTCACGCTTGGATCTATGGGCTTTGGTGAATATTCATTTATTTCTGTTGCCGCCAATTTGAGCTCGGGTTCATCATCGTCATTTGTGAAGTATGAACCTTGAAAAGGGCTGTTGGAGATTTTACTCTTCGATTCATTTTTTTCGAAATTAAAGTCGAAAAAATCGCGCATCACGTTTACGTCCTAATTGTAATTTAATCTCGATTAATAATTTAATGAACTACTCTTTCTCAGCCGCCGTAACCATAGTTGGGCTATTTATGAATACTGCCAATACTGCACAGGCACATAAGCGGAGAAACATATATTTATATATATATATATACATACTTATTATATACCATCTGAAAGGTATTGATGTGTAGATCATACATATATATACATACATATATATTTGATCTGGCTTCTACGGATCAAAAGATATATAGATTCAATCTTTATTTTCAATTTTTAAAATAAAAGTTATTGAATAATTTTTATTTTCCAATTTTTATATTAAAAATTGAAAATAAAAGTTATTGCGTAATTTTATATAAAAATTGATACTTAATAATTATTACTAATTTTTTATTATTAAAATTTATTTTAATTATTAAAAATCTATTTTTTTCATAAAAATTAAGAAAACTTTTATTTTGTAATTTTTTGCCTTTTTAATTATAACCGTTACAGTCCCTGGTTTTGATAATGTTTCACTTCAAACGCGAATAACAAAGGGGCGCTAATCTGGTGACGCGCAGTGTATGTAACATTTATCCTTACCCTATTAAATCACAGATCCTAATACGCCGGCTGATTTCGAGCCTTCCCTCCCATCCTTAGCGGAGCGCTGGCCTTTTCTCGGGTCCGCCCCTATCTTGTACACTCGATACCCCTTTACTTCCCCTTTATTCCTTCCTTATGCCCCCCGCCGTATATCTCTACTCGTTATGCATTTCCTTTTTGTTCATTTTTGTTTTCAAGATAACAATTTACAAGATAATTTGTTTACAAGATAACAAATTCAGGCTTCGTTGCGGAGCTTTGGCTTGGCTTTCAATCGTTTTTGAAAATACACGGGGAATTTTGGCTTCAATTTTCCATACATATGAGAGCTCTCTTCGGGACTTGGGACAAACATCAAATATTGGGAAATTACGGTCTATCCTGTAGCTTCCACTGCTGCTACCGGAACTCACAATTTTTTATATTTTTGTTCCTTTTTTTTATACCCTTGCAGAGGGTATTATAATTTTGGTCAAAAGTGTGCAACGCAGTGAAGGAGACATCTCCGACCCTATAAAGTATATATATTCTTGATCAGGATCACCTCCTGAGTTGATATGAGCATGTCCGTCTGTCCGTCTGTCCGTCTGTCTGTCCGTCTGTCTGTTTCTACGCGAACTAGTCTCTCAGTTTTAAAGCTATCGTCTTGAAACTTTGCACACACCCTTCTTTCCTTTGCACGCAGTATATAAGTCGGAACGGCCCGGATCGGCCGACTATATCCTATAGCTGCCATATAACTGATTGATCGGAAATGGTATAACTTTTGTGTTTTTAGAGTTAGAGAGTTCAAATTTGACATGAGAGCTATTTTTGGCAAAACATTACGTGCCAAATTTCATAAGGATCGGCCGACTATATCCTATAGCTGCCATATAACTGAACGATCGGAAATGACCCAACTTTCGTGTTTTTTAAGATAGAAAGCTGGAATTTAATACAGATTCTATTTTTAATCAGTTTATCCAACCTACCAAATTTCATTAGGATCGGCCGACTATATCTCATATCTGCCATATAACTGAACGATCGTAAATGGTATTTGGTAGAAATATCAACTTTCGTATTTTCGAAGATAGAAGTTTGGGACTTTTTTTAGATTTTGTATTGTAATAAATTGGATTATATATTCCTATTCAGATAAGGATCGGCCAACTATATCCGATGTTTGCGATATATATCCGGTTTTAACTGCAAGGGTATATAAACTTCGGCTCCGCCCGAAGTTAGCTTTCCTTTCTTGTTTAAATATACATCATGTAAACAAAGAAAAAAATCCATAAATATGACCCTATAATCAAAAAGAAAGTGCTGGCTTACCAGGCCAGGGGTTTACTAAACCGGGAATAAACAAAAAGAAGAAAATCGCCAGACCCAATTTTTCTTTCGTCAGGCCTGGCTTTCTTATCCGGATTCACAGGTCTGGTCGGTCTGGAAAGAAGAAATCCATTAGCCGAAGCTTTTCTTCCTGGACCGAACTTTTACCTGGATAATTTGCCGATCCCGCTTCCCGTCTTCGTCATTTCTTTTAAAATTTTTCCTCCTTGGTATTAAACTTATTATTTTCCCTCACTTCCACATGCTTATATCCGTTCGTTTGGGTGTTACATTTTTTTTTATATTTACATATATATATATCTTGCTTATTTTATTTACCGCCCGCACCACTCGACTTTCGTTTCTCTTTAATCTTCTTGCCCAGTTCCCCTGTTCCCCGGAACGGTTATTCGGGTAGGTGCTTTATTCCATACTCGAACCGTCCCGGGACAAATTTCCCTGTTTATCCTTAGGTGGCATCACTGGGGCCTACCATGTCCGATTAGGTGTTTTTTAGGATTAGGATTAGGCATCGCCTAGTCCGATTATTTTATCGGCCACAACAATACATTGGTGCGAGAATTTTTTCCCATCCATGTGGGTGCACTGGAAAAGAAAATTATAGCAACATTCACAAGGGGTTTAAAAAAATCAATATAATAAAAAATACATTTTATTATAGCAATTAAAAAAAGGCCCTCCATTTTTTACAACAGTTTATAAATATACTATAATTTTACTTACTTAAAAATAATAGTTTTGCAAAAAAGAAATTTATCGCTTCATGTCGACTATTTTGACAGGAACTAAAAAAAGAAAGAATTACTTGCAGTGAAAATTTTTCAAAAAATTGCAAAATGCATTCGGATTAGCACGATTGAGGAGAATAGGGAAAACAACGAAGGGAGCAACGAAGTTTATGGCGTGAGCAGTTTCACACAACTTCGTATGCATGAGTATTTGAAAAATCAAATGAGCAGCGATAGCAATTGGATGAGCACCATTGCTCTACACTCACGATGCTCCTCAGCAGCCACACAGAAGATCAATGTGCGTTTTCACCTATGCGGATGGTACGGCCATTTTCGTGAGGAAAAATTATGTTCATAAGGCAACTGCAGATGTTTTTGAAAAAATTCATGAACGGGGAATAAATGTTTATATTTATCCCTTTATTCAGTTCCACTCCAGACCTCTTTGAGTAAAGACGTGCAACTGCGACAATCTAAAATCACCAGCGACAGGTGCTTATCAGCAAACTTTTCGAAAAACAAACAAGTGAACAAAAGAGACACACAAAAAAAAAAAATAAATTTGAACACAACTAACAACACGTGATCACAACAACCACAAGCAGGGTTCGCCCCGACAACACCAATATGTTACCGCCAGACAAAAATAAAAACTGCCAGACTTTTTCCAAAAACTCAAACAAAATTAACGAACAAAAATATATAAAATTATAATTTTATTAAAAGAAAAGAAAATATATCCCTAGAAACTGCAAACCCGATCATTATAAAAAAATCAGTTGATTACACCTGTGGAGGTGAAGTTGAAAAATGCAACCTAACAAGAGCAGGAACACTACTAGTGAAAACAAAAAAACATCCAACAAGCCGACAAACTTCTTAAAATTAAAAAAAATTGGTGAAATAGACGTAGAAGCGAAAGAACACAAGAGCCTAAACGAGACCATGGGTGTTTTTTTTATTGTAATTGCTCAGAAATATATCTGAAGAAGCAATTCTATTGGAGCTAAGATCCCAAAAAGTTTCTGAAGTCTACAAATGGACAAAATTGGTTGACCAAAAACGAATCCCAACAGGTCTTATTACACTAACTTTTGCCTCAACCAATCTCCCAGAAAAGGTAATGATCGGTTACGAAGTCGTGTTCACTCGCCCATACATACCATGCCCAATGGAATGCAGAAAATGTCTTTGTTTCAACCACCCTCAAACATACTGCAAACAAGATAGCCCTACATGCAAAAACTGCTCAGAAACCACACACACAATCGATAATATTGAATGTAGACTTGCACCGAAATGCATTAACTGCAAAAACAACCACTCCTCCATGGACAGAAAATGCCCATTTTTCATTAAGGAACAGGAGCTTATAGCCATTAGGATCACCGAAAAGGTAGACCACAAAACCGCCTGTTCTATATACTATACACGCCACAACCCAACCCCAGAAACATCTTACTCCGAAACCCTCAAAAACTCAACACCAACAGTAAGCCCCCCTAAAGCAAAAGAACCCCAAACCGAAAACAAAGAAGAAAACAACTGTAACTCAAGAACAATAGAAAATGCACTCAAAGATTTAGACAAAAAACTCGATCAGGCTAAAGCAAAAAGTCTAACCTCCATAACTTACGACCTATGTGATGATGAAGAAATGAACTCCCTGACTGATCACAACTCACAAATCCCCGACATCGACAAGCGGAGTACCGCGTACTCAGAAGCAAAACCAAAGATACAGCTGCCCTAACTAAAACACTCAAAGCTAAAGACCAAAAACCTAACTCTTACAACCCGAACGCTATAAAACAAACACAAAAATATCTTTAAATTATGTCTTTAAAAATATTGCAATAGAACATAAAGGGTTATGTAAATAACTACAACCAACTACTACTACTTATCAAAATACACACTCCACACATTATCTCACTACAAGAAACACACATTCAACACTCTCACAACCTACCGACACCAATAAACTACAATATATTAACAAATATTCCATCTAACAGGAGGAGTAGCCCTGCTAATCTACAAATCAATTCAGCACACACAAATCAACATTAATGAAGACGTAGAAGCAATAGCAGCAGAAATAAAATCCAAATAAAATTTTAAATTTACTCCATTTACATCTCACCCAACAAATCTTTTTCACGCAATAATCTGAACAACGTACTGAACATCAACAACGAATTAGTCATGATAACAGGAGATTTTAATAGCTGGCATCAAAACTGGGGGTCCCCACCATCGAACACAAGAGGCAAGGTAATAGCAAAATTTATCGAACAATGACAACTTACCCTTTTAAACAATAAATCACCAACACACTTTACCACACACAACACTTTCACCCACATAGACCTTAGATTCTGTTCTCCTTCACTCACACCGCCCACAACCTGGAACCCGATAGATGACCTTTATGGAAGTGATCATTTTCCAATCCTCATTACACTCTTTCCGATCGACACCATTATCAACAAAAAAAAACAATTTTTAAAACAAATGAAGCAAACTGGATAAAATTTGTAATACACACACACAACACTAACAACCTATAACCTTCATCATCCAACATAAATAAAAAAGCAGCACTAATTAACAAAATAATTATACAAAGCGCACACCATACAATACCACAGACATTACCCAACAGACACTCACGCACAGTTCCTTGGTGGAATAAAAAGTTAGCAGACCTACAGATAATAAAGAAACAAACATGGAAAGCACTAAAAAGACACACAACCCAAGAAACGATCATAGCATACAGGAAAGCAAACGCACTCTTGAAGAGAGAAATCAAAATAAGGAAAAAAGAATCCACAACCATATTCACATCCTCCATTCAAACAAACACTCCTACAACTTAAATCTGGAACAACATACGGCGATTTTGCTGTTTTAACCGTGTAAAGCAAATACATTGCATAAAAATCAACAACAATGAATCTACCAACGACAAAAACAAAATAGCCACCCTGCTCGCAGAACACTGGTCCAATCTCTCCAAAGACCCAAACTTCAGTCAGGAATTTACGTCACATAAATACAAAACAATAGTCCTCAATCATACAGCATCCACCTCAGCCCCAGAAATAGACAAACCCATATCCAAAATCGAACTAACTATTGCTCTCCAATCTCTCAAAGGCACAACACCAGGAATAAACTGAATATCATACCCGATGATAAAAAACAGCTCAATAACAGTTCAAAACAGAATACTTTCTCACTTTAACCAGATCTTCAATAATCACATACCTCAGTCATATAAAACCAGCCTGATTATACCCATACTAAAGCACGAAAAAGATAAGACCGATATCCTACCTACCGACCCTCCTACCGACCCATCTCACTCAATTGCTGTCTGGGGAAAACACTGGACAAAATAATAGCAAACAGATTGTGGTGGTTCCTAACCAACGACAAACTTCTAAACCCAAATCAGTTCGGTTTCAAGAATGGCGAATCGACTTCGGATAATCTGCTTTATGCAGATCACATCATCACCAAGGCACTTCATAACAGGAAGCACACCTCACTCATCTCTCTTGACTTTGCAAGAGCTTTTGATCGAGTAGATATCCACTCAATAGTAGATCAATTAATAGAATGGAAAAGTGGCCACAAAATAATAAACTACGTGATAAACTTTACAAAAAACAGAAAGATAACAGTCAGAATAGGGACACACAACTCATACATCTACCCCTTGGAAAACGGCATCCCACAAGGATCCCCACTCTCAGTGGTTTGGTTTTAATTGCCTTCAATAAGCTAGCCAACATCCTTACCATCTACAAGCAAATCAACTTCAGCGCATACGAAGACGATTTCCTTTTAATAATCAAACTAAAAAACAAGAAAAACACAACTGTCAACCTAAACCATCTTTTTAGGAAAATAGATAGCTGGAGAAACTCAGGTGCATCCCTTTCGCAAACCAAATGTCAACACCTACACATTTGCAGGAAACAGAGATGCAACTGCACAATTACAACACTGAACTCTAGCATAAAGAACGTTACATCACTTAAAATACTTGGACTACTCATACGGACTACTAAAATACTCATACCATCACTTTCCAACAAACTCAACATAATAAAATTCCTGGCCAGCCAAAAATTTAACTGCAACACAAACACCCTACTAAATATCACAAAAGCCATACTCATATCTAAAATCGATTACGCACTTTAGACATACGGATACGCCCCAAAAAATACGCAAAACAAACTAAAAACCTTCCGCACCACACCTATATACAACATGCTTTACGAAACCAACACACCAACAATTGAACAAAAACATGACCACCTGACAACCAAACTATTTAAAAACCTTATGCGCTCCAAAGATACACCGATACACAAATACATTAAACCAAAAACAAGAAATCGGAAATGGACCTCAACATTAGAACGTACATTAGAAAAATGTCAACTACTTAGCATACCGGAATCAGCAAAATTATACAAAACAAAACCACCATGGCAATTACCACAAAACCTAATCAAAACCTCACTACACAACTACAAACACTTCACCAGAAACTTTCCAAAAACTTTTTTATGAAACAAAGGAAACCTACAAAAAAACCATTCATTTATCTACATGGACGGATCTAAACAAAATTCAATAGCAACATTCGCTGTAACAACAGATACAGAACAATACATTACGGCAGCTTGCCACCTAACTCCTCCATCCATACAGAGGAAAATTTGTTATCTGTTCCGACTCTCTGGGAGCGATAGAAGCACTCCGCAACCCATTCAACCACAACAATTACCCCGCATACATTAGATCACAATTACAACTGAAACAACCAAAAATAAAAATCTTGTGGATCCCAGGACACTCTAACATAAACGAAAACGAACTAGCAGACAAAACAGCAAAAGAGGCAACAAAAATGCCATTAATATATACTCCCAACGCAAATATAAAAGACCCCAAAAAATTATTGAAAACACAACTAATGAAAGAAAACGATACATTAATAAACAAATGCAACACATGGTACAAAAACATCAACACCAGCAAAGTCCACACATCGTCATTTTCTAACATAATTGAAGAAAAAATTAGCAGAATAGACCAAATTAAATTTATAAGACTTAGATTAGGATATTCAAACCTAACACACAAACACCTCCTTGATGCCAACACCACACGCAGCTGCCCTCTTTGCCAATCGTCGACTCCCGTAAATATGGAACACATCCTAGAGTCATGCTCAGAAATTACGCAGATCAAGCAACACATACTTTAAAACCGTACAGCCATTGACTACCTTAAATATCCCACAATAGAAAACATAATAACAATAATATAATTTAAAAAAAAATCCAATTTATATAATATAATCTAATATAATATAATATAATAATCTAAAATCAAAATGTAAAATAACTACATATATCCAAAACTTCCTTACTGTCTCACAAATATTATGTATTATGAGTATTACATACTCTATAAAATTGCTTAGTCAAAGGCCTCGTAGCTAGCACTACAACTTAAATGTTAGTATTAGTTTTGTAAGCTTTACTATCATCTTTAAATAAATAAATAAATAAATAAATTAATAAATAAAAAAATAAATAAATAAATAAATAAATAAATAAATAAATAAATAAATAAATAAATAAATAAATAAATAAATAAATAAATAATCCCCTTATTCCATGGGTTGTGAATGTTTCCATTAACCATACACCAAATATGCTTGTTGCCAGTATGAAAGACAAGTATTGGCCAGTTAAAGTTCTAGCAAATTGTATCTCAGAAACGAAGATACAATTTATTTAAGTTTAAAGTTTAAAGCATGGTCGTCACTTAATACATTGATGTGTAAAAAGAGTTGAAGTTTCTTATAATTTAACTTTAAATAGTTTCCAATTTTAAATTAAGCGTTGTTTTTTTTTGTAAAGCTATTTTTTGTTTAGGTTCTTAATTTTAAAATAAATGCGAATCTTCAAGTAAAATTTTGTAACATCTAATTAAATTTTTACATTCCTAGCAGTTTACATTCCTACTAATAGTTTTTATTTTACATTTTTTGTAATATTAAAATAATCTGAAACGACATTTAAAACAAAAACAATTATCAGCTCTTTAATTTTTTCCATGACGGTTTTAAAAGTCCTCCATGCGAAACCTCGTCTACCTACGTAGGTAAATGATGAGTTTTCGGCAATATCATTGGAAAGTTTCATTTTCTAAATAACATAGCCTGCTATGTACTCAATTGCAGCCTCCGTCAACTCGTCTATTTTGATATTTGCTGGAATGCTTTCATTAATATGTTCTTCAAAATCTTCAAGATCGTTTTGTGAGCTTTGTGAATTTTCGTTTGATTTTGATCTTAAGTCAAGGTTCAACCAAGTGTCGCTGCTGTCTTCATCAACGTTCTAATTGTTTGACACCATTTCCGTATTCTTGGCTAAATAAAAAATTAAAAAAATAATCAACTCCACTATGTCTTGGTTAAGACGACTGGTTAAGATATATGATATCTTGTAATTTTCCGATAAATATTCATACGAGCCGTAAAGGAATGCATTATTGAATAAAATTCCCTTTTGAATGGACAATTATCGGCTTAGTCGTTTCAATAGAATTTGGAGTGGGTTAAATACATTTTTGAGTTAAATACGTCGAACCAGTCATTAAGAAGCTTAAAAAGATAGGCGCTTTCGCATGCATTATCAACGTCGTAACCTATCAACATCGTAACCCATCTTCTAATAGCACTGGCGGTTGAACTGGAGAAGAGTTGTGTTGCCAATTTGACCTTTTGTTTGGCGAGCGATCCAACGTTAATATGATTATCGGTAATCATGAATAATATCAACACATTTGACTTAGAACAGTGGCTAATTGTTTACTGGATTGTTGCCTTATTTAATACTTTTCCGTTAATACTAGCCCGGAGCCAACATTGTGGTTGCGAACCAACTTTATGAGATGTGGCGTATCCGAGAACGCGAATATTTGTAAATTTTCACCTGCTGGATGGCTAAACCGCGTCTTGGCTAAAAAAAATTAACTTGAATGTATCTTCTATGTTATTTTTTATATGAAACTTACTCTCGAAAAGGAAACAATAGCTACTTTTTTTTCCTTTTTTTATCCTTTTTTATGAAATTTAGTTATAATCGAATCAAGAGTATCCGCGTCCATTCTAGTATTAGCTTTTAGCTGTTTTAATGATTTTTTAAGGGCACGAACTATAGCCAATTGAACATAGTTGCTCGGCACGTAGACAACATTCGCTGTGCTGTACTCGAAAGCTTCAGCCACCTTTATTTCATCGAAGAAAAAAACGCAGAGCTTATTGACTTCTATCATTCCTTCGTTTTCCATGAGGTCTATCACGATATCAAGAGTACCTGCATTAATTTTAACTTCTGCCAACCATCTATATAATGTTTCCCGACTAGGCAAAGGGAATCTCTTTCTATATATATGGCTGCACGGCCATGAGGTCCGGCGGCATGAAGACAGATAGCACCAGACATTTCTGTTGGATTAAGTACGGTATTTTTTCCTCCATTCTTTAATATGTGAATTTGGGTCTCCGTAAAAATGTTAGCAAGAGATTTTTCTAATTTCTTATATTCTTCAAGTTGCTGTCGTAAATGACTAATTTCCTTTTCCATTAAACAAATCTTTTTTCGCTGTTTCTCGTTTTCCAAAAAATTATTTTTTTTTAACATATACTTATTAATTTTAAAACATTTAGCTTACTCTGTTTGCATGGTTGACTCAGAGTAGCCTTATTTTAAAATTTTTGTTTCGGGCTCATTCTCATTTTGAGGAAGAGCATCATTTACAAGTCGTCTTCTCTTGTAAACTCCCCCTTTTATTGATGCCGAGTCGGCACTGCCGACTTTCAGTCGGAAGATTTAAAATGTGTTTCGCAAAGCTTGGACTTTTCGCCAAGCTTGCAGCCAAGGGTTCCTCGCACAATGTTCCTTTTGTTATAAATGTTAGTGCATTTATCAATTTTACTCCATGCACGTGCTTTTGACAGAAATTGCAAAACTTCATATTTGCACAAGGGTTAATACTCAAAAAAAAATTGTCCGCACACAACTTTTTTCTTCAACAAGCGAGAACGAACTGAACGTTAACGGACCAAAGCCGAACGATTTAGGCAGCCGATGAGACTACCTTGTATAATTGTATCACGGCTGGGAGCCATGCCCTTGGAGTTTTTTTACATAACAGGGTTATGTATACTTTTTTATAACAGGGCGCTTGTGAAAAAACAACCTAAGCTCTCTACTATTTCCCATGTTATTACTTCCGATTAAATAGGGAAGGAGACTAAAAATTCAATAACTTCTATAAAGGATTATTCATCGAAACAGTTTGGCTCATCTACAGCTCAGCTATTCCCGAAACGGAGTCGCGCAAAAAAATATCTTTAGTTACTTCTTCGTATCGCTTCAGCTTGATATACTATGATATAATGATATAGCAGGCTTCGAAATACAAAAATCATCGAAAAATATAATACCCTCTGCAAGGGTATAATGACAAAAATCTTTCAAAATGTCCAAAATTAAATACAACAATTAGTGAAAACTGGATATATCAAAAGAAATACTATATATAACTGCGAGATTTTTTTCATTGCCCGATGATTTGTATCATAAGTGAGTATCATTAGCAATAGATTCGTTTAACTATCGTCATTTGGCCCACTGGGCATATACAATGTAACGAACTGTTCTTTCTGCTTCTTCTCGCTACAATTTGTCGTGGCTAGCTCACAGAGTTTTGCGGATCCGTTCCACCGAATTTATAGATTCGACGTTGTAATGACCTACAAACAGCCCAATAATTACAAACCAACGGCACAAATGTACGAACAATATTTATTATTTATTCAGTGCGATCCGCACTCTACAAGAGTATATGTACGGCTGACTCAATGAGAGCCAGAATGCTCTCCGCTCTCAGCAACGCTCGCAGTGACAGGTTGCCACATCCCTCCAATGTTTTCAAGCTTTAGCTTCAAGGCCTGCTGCGCATCTGAAGGCTGTTCCACGGCGATATCAGGAATCGATTTGGCTTGCGGTACCAGTGGTGGCTGTGTACTAAGTGAGGCACCATTCCCTTGCCCCCTTGAGATCTTTTTAACATGACTTATATTCCTCAAATACGTTTTACCTCCCCCTGATATCTTCACTATGCTTCCATCTACCTGAATTACCTCATAGACTGTTTCATCGAAATTAGGAGTAAGTTTATTATGAAAAATCACGTTCTTTAACACTACTTTATCTCCCAGTTGTATTTTAGATTCTGTGGCTCTCCAAGCTTTGTCTGCCAGCTCTTTTCCTTTTTCCTTATTAATAAAATCCTTGTCTCTCTCTTCAGAATCCCCCACTTCCTCTACTATATCCCGAACTCCCGGAATCTTGTATCTCATTATGCGATTGAATATAAGCTCGGATGGTGGCGAGCCCGTAGTCCCGTGGGGACTAACATTGTACATTAATATAAACTTTTGAATTTCCTGGTTATAATTTTTATCATTTACGTATGCTATTTTTAACCGCTTTACTAATGACCTATTCATATTTTCTACCTCGCCATTAGCTTGAGGCCAATAGGGAGGGGTTTTAATATTATCTGATTCCAAAGTATTATTTCTTTATAAAAGCTTAAGGGGAGGTTCTTTTGGATTTTTTCGAAAATTAAGCAAACTTTGAGAATGCATTGCGGGAAAATGCAAAGACATACGAACTTATGCTTTTGATTTTTTGATTCGTTGTTTATTAACGATTAAAAAAAAAAATCAATATTCAGGAAATTCAAAATGGCGGCTTCGAAATGGCGGATCTCGTAGACCTCTATTTTTCTGCTTTGTCGAGTGTAGGGCCGCTGGTAGTAAACTTAAATTAGAAATGTATATAATTTATTAAAATTGATGGAATTTCCTATGCCTTATACCTAACGACAATTAATTTTGGTAAAAATAAACCAATTTCATGGACGTTTAAAAAAAAAATTGACATTTTTTCTCTTTTTTTTTACTTTGATCTCGTTTAAAAATTATAAATAAACAATTTTTTAGGTATAAGGCATACAACAAAGTATGTACTTTTAAACACTTTTTGAATGAAGGAAATCGGTTCACTACCAGCGGCCCTACACTCGACAAAGCAGAAAAATAGAGGTCTACGAGATCCGCCATTTCGAAGCCGCCATTTTGAATTTCCTGAATATTGAATTTTTTTTTAAATCGTTAATAAACAACGAATCAAAAGTTTAAAAGCATAAGTTCGTATGTCTTTTCATTTTCCTGCAATCCATTCTCAAAGTTTTGCTTAATTTTCGGAAAAAACCAAAAGAACCTCCCCTTAAGTTAGTTACATGGAATAAATCTGCGTATGAATCGTACGTCAATACGTCTTTATTGTCCTTAAATAGAAGATATTCGTGACTTGTATAGTCAATTATTTTTGATTTTGTTAATAAAATAAGGTGTAGTATGAGCATTTGAGCATATGAAAACATTTTCTGGGAAAGGAAAGAAAAAAAGGATGATATATAAATACTTAGAATTTTATATTATCTTTGTGAATAATTGTATTTCTATTGTTGATTATTATTTTGTTGGGTAAATTTTCCTTAACTATTTGTTTTTTATATCTGGTTTTAAGTTTATTTCTTTCCCCGTGTTTCTTTTCATAGACTACCTGTCCTACATGATATTCTTTTTCTTTTCTGTTTTCATTATGTGTTTCCAACATTTGCTCTTGAGTATTTTTCAAAAGTTCAGGAATGTTATCGTGCTCTATTTTATTATATAATACGTCAAAAGGTTTTTGGTTCGTTATAGAATGAATGCTCTGATTATATTCTTGAGCGGCTCTTATTATTATTTCGGAAAAGTCAGTTAAATTAAATTCTTCTTTAATGCATCGAGCTAATTCTGTTAATGTAGAATGTGCCCTTTCAACCTATCCGTTTGACGTGCTGTGCCTCGGGTCTGCGTAATGTAAAGTTAAATTGCACCTTTGTGCGAAACATTTAAATTGGGCCGAGGTAAAGCTCGGTTCATTATCGGTCATTATTACTTTTCCTTGTGGAAAATGCTGAAGAAGTTCCAGTACTTTATTTTCGATATTTAATTTATTTTGGATTTCTTTTACTACTAGAAATTTTGAGTAAGCGTCAATACAAGTTATGAAAGAAAGACCTTGCGCGTAATATATATCAATGTGTAAATTTTCTCCTTCTTTACTTGGAATTGGGGCTTCCCCAATTGTAATTTTTATTGGGTGCCTGTTGTATTTATTTTCGTTACAAATCACGCAATTTTTAATATATTCTTTTAATTTTTTAAAACAGTTTGGCCAATAATAGAATTTACTGATCTGTTTGTAATTCTCTTCTAGCCCCCTATGAGCACGGCTGTGCGGTTCTTCTATTATTATAGCTTTATCTTCCACGTTTTCCACGTCTTGTAGAAAGATTCTTGTAAAAAGGAATGTGTTTGTGAAATTATATTTTAAAGGTAATTGAATTTGAAATAAGTCCTCTAAGGTACAATGAATTCCTACAGTAATGTTAGGTGGAAGATACTCTCTTAATATAGTTATTAAATTTTCTGGTGTGTCATATTCAATTAAATGTCGTGTCCTGTCAAAAATTTTCAGTGACTCATGTATTGTATACCTCCCCGTTGTTAATAACAGTTGTTGTTTAAATTGATTTAACGGTTTACGGGTCTCTTGTATTACATTTTCAAAACTACTTTCAGCTGAATGCTGTGTGTTCTGATCTGAGTCTGACTGGTCTGTTTGTTCTATATCGCTGTCAGTAATATTATTTATCTGAATTCGAGATAATGCGTCTGCAACTACATTTGTTGTACCGAGCTTAAATGTTATTTTCGGTGTAAAACTTTGTATGAAAGAATACCATCCTCTCATATCTACATTGGGATTTTTATCCGAAATTGTGTAAGATAAAGTTTGATGGTCGGTTTGAATTTCAATTCCAATTACTCCGTATAAGTAATTTCTTAGATTTTTAAGAGCCCATAATATCGCTAAAAGTTCCTTCTTATTAGTCGCATAAGCTTGTTCTGTTTTAGACAAGGTTTTTGAAATAAAAGTAATTGGTTTTCCTTCTTGAGATAAAACTGCACCAATTGCGACGTCTGAAGCGTCGGTGGTCAAGGTAAATTTTTATACCCTTGCAGAGGGTATTATAATTTTGTCCAAAAGTGTGCAACGCAGTGAAGGAGACATCTCCGACCCTATAAAGTATATATATTCTTGATCAGGATCACCTCCTGAGTTGATATGAGCATGTCCGTCTGTCCGTCTGTCCGTCTGTCCGTCTGTCTGTCCGTCTGTCTGTCTGTCCGTTTCTACGCGAACTAGTCTCCCAGTTTTGAAGCTATCGTCTTGAAACTTTGCACACACCCTTCTTTCCTTTGCACGCAGTATATAAGTCGGAACGGCCGGGATCGGCCGACTATATCCTATAGCTGCCATATAACTGATTGATCGGAAATGGTATAACTTTGGTGTTTTTAGAGTTAGAGAATTCAAATTTGACATGAGAGCTATTTTTGGCAAAATAATATGACATGCCAAATTTCATATGGATCGGCCGACTATATCTTATAGCTGCCATATAACTGAACGATCGGAAATGACCCAACTTTCGTGTTTTTGAAGATAGAAAGCTAGAACTTGGTACACATTCTATTTTTGGTCAGTTAATCCGACCTACAAAACTTCATTAGGATCGGCCGACTATATCCTATAGCTGCCATATAACTGAACGATCGGAAATGGTATAACTTTGGTGTTTTTAGAGTTAGAAAGTTCTTATTTAACATGAGAGCTATTTTTGGCAAAACAATACGACGTGCCAAATTTCATAAGGATCGGCCGACTATATCCTATAGCTGCCATATAACTGAAAGATCGGAATTGACCCAACTTTTGTGTTTTTGAAGATAGAAAGCTGGAACTTGGTATAGATTCTATTTTTGGTCAGTTCATCCAACCTACCAAATTTCATAAGGATCGGCCAACTAAATCCGATGTTTGCGATATATATCCGGTTTTAACTGCAAGGGTATATCAACTTCGGCTCCGCCCGAAGTTAGCTTTCCTTTCTTGTTTATTATAGTCCGGTTGAACTAGTTCTACTTGAGCAATGAGATTTTCTTGAATGAATCAATATTTTTGTTGACATTCTTTTTGAGATTTTGCCATTATGACCTCCAAGATATTTTGTTAGAGGTTTGGCTATGTAGGCGTAGTTTGAAACAAATAGCCCAATTATAGAAACAATTTTCTATAATAGCCCGTAAAACCTAAGAAACTTCTTAGTTCCCAAATATTTTTGGGAAAACGGGTTTCGCGTTTGAAAAACTTAGGTTTTTCTAAAGAGATTTTCATGTTTGCCCTCAATAATATATTTATAATTTTGTTTAGATCTGTATAGTGTTGTTCAATTGAATATTCGTCCATATAGTTCAATCGTCCATATAGACATGACACGTTTTCCCTATTTGTTCTCTTAGAATATCGTCCATTGCTCTCTGAAAGATTCTTGGTGCATTTGTTAATCCGAATGGCATTCTTAAAAATTCGTATTTTCCATTATTTATTGAAAAGGCTGTTTTTCGACATCAGATTCTTTCATTAGTATCTGATGAAATCCTGACTCTAAATCTATTGTTGAAAAATATCTTGCTTTTCCCAAATTTGATAGAATTACTGATGGGTCTTGCATTGTGTACCTGTCAGGTATAGTACTTTCATTTAATTTATAATAATTTTTTATAATCAATGACGAGTCTTAATTTACGGCTTCCGTCTTGATTCTCTCCCTTCTTTGGGACTACCAGAAGTGGTGAATTGTAAGGGCTTCTGCTAGGCCTTATTATTTTTTCTGATAAAATTCTTTTGATTTCGCTATTCACGAAGTCGTTGACAGATAGAGCATACGGATACTGCTTCCCGTACATTGGCCTATCGTGGATAAGATTTATTTCCCCCTTTATGTCTGTTCTAAAAAGAATTTGCATATTTATCTTTGAATGCTCCTTTTCAATATAGTGAACTATCTTTTCCCTCAATCCGCCTAATTGGTCAGTACCTATATTATTTATTTGATTTTTGACGGTATTTACTTCGTCGGCACTCTCAGGATTTTTAATTCCCAAGATATTTTTATTTTTATTGACGGATATTTCTACGTCGGCGCTCTCAGGATTTTTTGTTCCCAAGATATTTGTATTTTTGTTGACGCATATTTCTACGTCGGCGTTCTCGGGATTTTTTGTTCCCAAGATATTTGTATTTTTGTTGACGCATATTTCTACGTCGGCGTTCTCGGGATTTTTAACTCCCAAGCTTTTCTCACTATTTTCAACAAATAATGAACCTGTGTTTTCGCTACCATTATCATCAAAATACTTTTTTTATAATAAATTCTTTTAACGGAAGAATATTATTTTCTTTAATTAAACGTATTTCGTTTTTCTCCTCATTATCATAATATTTTAACTTCTCCTGTTTCCCGTTATATTCCAAGAGGGGGTCTGGTCTAAAAAATGGTCTTCATTAATATTATTTAATCTGGTTACTTTATTAGCTGGCTGACTTTCTGTTCCATCTAATTCCCTTTTTTGAGCTTGAGTGTGCTCTCTATTTTGATTTGTGTTATAAAAATTTGAACGATTTTTATTTTGATGATAATTATTATTATATCTACCTTGATTATCGTTTGCCTGCCAATTATTATATCTTCCCTGGTTAATATTTGACTGCCAATTTTGGCTCGGCTGCCGATTGTTATTAGATTTATTCTGGAGTTGAATCGGTGGATCAACATCCATTGGCTCGATAGCTTGTTGCTTATGATTATTATTTTGATTATTATTTTGCCAAAAATTTCCCTTTTGTGGCCAATTGTAATTTTGGTTATGATTAAAATTATTTCCCATTTTAGTGGTATTAATATTTTGCCGTATTTGATCAAATCGTAAGTTGTTTCCCCGATATTTACTTTCATTTTTAAATCCATTAAACCTATTTGCGAATTGAGCACGGAAGTTGTTTGATTCTAATTCTTGGACCTTTGCCAAAGCATTGGGCAAATCTGGTGGATTTAATGAGAAAAGAGTTTCTGAAATAGATCCATTTAGTCCGGATATAAATACTCGCAGAGCATTTCCCCTTATTGAATTGTTTGTTTCTTTGGTAATTACACTGTCCTTTCCGTATGTCATTATGGTTTTGTTTATTAGTAAGGTCATTTTTTTTTGACTTCGTTATAGTACTCAGTAATTGTCATTCGTCCTTGCCTGAGGATACTTAGTTCTGACTCGAGAACATATATTGGTCGTTTGTCACTATATATAAAGTCCAATCGGGATAAGATTGCTTTAAAGTTTAAAACTGTGCCATGATTGGTAAGAGCATCATGGGCAGCTCCCATAATTTTATTTCGTAAAATTGTTAGGGCGATAAAATATTGTTCACTTTCAATTTTAAAGAGACTCATTGCAGTTTCTGCAGCTTCCCTCCAACGTACATATTGTACTTCATAATCTTCCACAGTGTTTGCATATGTGGCTAGCCTTCCTTCTAAACATTCTACTTTCCTGCTAACTTCATTCAATTGAGCGTTTATTAATCTGTTTATCAATTCTACTGTTAAACTGCCGGCTGTGGCTACACTGCCTGCAGAAAAATTTGGTGCTGAACCTCCGGTTGCCATTGTTAGATTTAGTTCACAAAAGCTATTTATCAAATCTTCCAGAATTATTCTTTATATTTTTTTGTTAAATCGCGAATCTTACTTTTTGCAATATATAAATCTTATATTATTTTTCTCAAATTTACAGATCTTAAATTATAGTCTTTAATTTTTTTATTATTTTAAATTAATTCCTCACGATATTGTCCCGTTGGGGTCTTCCTTCTGTGTGGTTGGTGGTTGATAGTTGATAAATGGATAGAGAATGTCCTGTCTTCCTTCCTTGGGTTTTTTTGTTGGAGCGAGTTGTCGTTTTTATTTGAGAATGTCCTGCCTTCCTTCCCTGGTTTTTCTTGTTGGAGTTGTCGTTCTATTTGTTTTTGTTGTTCTTGTTTGTTTTTTTTGTGCGTTGATTTTTTTTAGTTTTTGTGTTCTTGTAATTGTTTGGTTTAAAATTTCGGTCCACCTTTGTTTTAATTCACTCTTTATGGATTATTTCATTAATTAATTTCCATTTACTTTATTGTTAACGATCACTGTCACTTGGTAGTGTCGTTTGGTGGATGTTTTAATTTTTCCACTAAAAATGTTGAGTTGTTGACCGCGCGAGTTCCGTTTATGTTTAACTTAATTTTCATTAAACAATTTTTTTGGAGCTTTATGTGACGCGGCCCCACGTTGGGCGCCAAATAAATTGTTCGTAGTTCGGTGAATAAAAAAAAAAGTAAATTTTTTTTTTAATTACACAACTTGGTGTTAAACCTTTATTTATTAAACGCAACAATACAAGACACTTTTGATTTCTCTTAAATATTTTTGTCAACCGTTCGCGGTCTCGGTCAAAATAGGACTGGCTTCTTAATTCTAAATCTGATCCAAAGAACCTCGGTTATCAGTTTTGTTTAGATTCGAGGCTTAAGATGAAACTGTCGCATCTTATTGTGAAATTCGATTAAGCTGATCGATGCAATTTGGTGGGTACTTGAAACCCAAAAGGCGTAATTGATTGGGCTTCGGAGGGAAGCTGATGTTTACTTTTGATTTTGATTTGTTTATGGGGAACCGAGATCGGACCTCAGAGCCAAAGACAAAGCCGAAGGCAAATGCAGAGTTTGAAAATATTGTTTATGAAATTCATAAGTGGAAAGCCATAAGTGGCCTGGATTTATGGGTTGGATAATTGAGCCAAAGATCAAGCCAAAGGCAAATGCAGAGATTGAAAATATTGTTTATAAAAGCCATAAGTGGCCTGTAATTAGGGGTTGGATAACTTGCATGCACGTACGGATATATGTAAGGGCATATGTTGGCACAGTGGAGTGTTGATAAGTGGACTTTATAACTGGGGGAACAGAAAAGTTATGTGGTGTAAAAAATGACACAGATTGGGGAAGGAAAAGAAACAAATATTATGACAGCGGCGGACTGTTCGGTGAATTTGAAAATTTCCGGAACTAATTCGCACCGGCTGTCCAATATTAATTATGCCTTCTTTTTGTCACCACACAATTTCACTGCTCACTTGCGAATTTTTCGCGGATCAATTGCACCAAAACAAAATATATATGTGTGTATGTATTTATATGGATGCACATATGCCTCGACCGTTGGCTAGCGAATATGGCAAAGCACACAAAACGGAGACGGACGGAAAAATTTGCTGACGAATAAGAGTAGAAAATCTCAAACTGCCGTTGGGTCGGAAAACTCGGACTTGGAGTTGACACGGAGGAGAAAAAAAAACTTTCAGCAGCGGCGTGTACGAAATTTAATGTTCGGACCACTGCTGAAAACCGGCAGAGACGGAAGAATGTATTTATCTTTTAGCGGAACAATGTCGAGAACTGCTGGTAGAAGAAAAACCAAGAATTATCCGGCTCGAAAAACCAAAATGTCGTAGGGGCCGTTGCTGCCGCAAAAGATTCCGGGAAATATGAAATAAGAAATCGGGGGCGTCGTGAGGTTATACGCATTAAGCTTTATTCGCTGTTTACATGAGACTAAAAACTTAATTCAGTAGAACAAAACGCTACAACCAGAGCGGACAATCGACGACGGTCGACGAGAGAGAGAGAATGGATAGAGGGGCGAGCGCGGATGCGCTCTTCACCACGGATGAGCCCTTCAGCGCCGGTGCGCTCTTCAGTTTTTCAGTTCAGCTAAGCGGCGGCCCAACGGCCTCTCACCTAAACAATTTTATTACATAAGCTAATTTTTTGTAAGCTTAAGTTTACAGAGCATCATCAATCAATCATCAATAGGCGGAAGGTGGGCCTTACGCGGTTAGAGAAGACAAGACGAGGAAGCGTTAGGAGTATTCCCGCTAGAATGAGAACAGGATAAAATATGCTGTCTTCACTACATCCAACCATAATTAACCAGAAATTTGTTGAAGATTTATGTTTATGGTTCAATGCAAATTTATTATTTTTAAGTTTATTCGTTTTTAAATAGCACGCTTATGTCTTTAAAGTTATGCAATTTTTCACCTCATTTATCAGCTGTACCATTATCATTAATTAACATGTTGAAGGTATCGGTGAAATTTTATTTTTACGGTGCGGCAAAATTGTATCATATAAATACACAATGCCACCGGTGGCTCCGGGTACAGCACTGCCCTGAACCCAAATCACGTTGTACTTTAAATTCGTGCGCAACACTTGTAATCCTTTGTTTATACGGCATCGATTACCCATATTTCCAGTCATCTTTGTTCCCGGCCAAACATGACCCTTTTCACCTCCCCCACCTATGTTGCCTGCTCGACGATGTGTCTTAGTAACACCATGGGAAGCAGGCATTCCTTTAAAACCAAATCGCTTTACGAAACATTTTTTTTTTTTTTTGTTCTTTTAACGTTGCTTTTATTTCTTGAATCTTCTCTTTGCGAGACTAACAAGAGGTGTATCAAATCTTATATTTTTAACTTAACTAACAGTCATATTGACTGATACGGAGTTAGACGGCCCTAAAAATCGATTGCTGGGTTGGGAGGTCGTTGCGTCTAAGGCGGGATACGCTAGAAACCCGAGTCAGTCCCCGAGCGAGAAAATTTGGGTGCGAAGACAGTTTTTCTTTGTATAACTCTTTTTGCTTCTGGATTTCAACTTTCACTGCGAGGATGCCCAGATCCCGATGGATGTTTTCGTTGCGAACATACCAAGGTGCCCCTGTGACAGTTCTCAAGATTTTTGATTGAGCGCGCTGAATGATGTCTATGTTGCTGCTGCTCGCGTTCCCCCACAGCTGGGAGCCATACGTCCAAATTGGCTTTAGGACTGATTTGTACAGTAGTAACTTGTAGTCCAGGCACAGTGGCGATCGTGAGTTTATGATCCAGTGAAGGCTGCTGGCTTTCAGTTTTAGGTGCATCTTTTTGCATTCGATGTGCTTACGCCAGGTAAGTCGTCTATCAAGGTGAACGCCAAGGTACGTTACGTCGTTAGCTTGAGGGATCTGCATACCGTTTAGTAAAAGCGGAGGGCATGTTTGTCTATTAAGAGTAAACGTTATATGTTTACACTTTTGTTCGTTTATTTTAATGCGCCAGTCGGACAGCCACCTTTCCACTATTGTGAGATGATTAGCCAGTTGGGTTGTTGCCTGCGTTGGGCATCTGGAGCGACTAAGGATAGTGGTATCGTCAGTCTACAAAACATATAGACACGGGCCGAGTGCGCTTCCTTGTGGAACTCCAGCTTCGATGGTGTAGTCGCCCGAAGTAGCTGCGTTGCATCTCACTGAGAATACCCTATTGTAGAGGTATGATTCCAGTAGCTTGTGGGTGCATATTGGCAAATACGTTTTAATTTTGTGCATGAGTCCGATGAGCCAAACTCGGTCGAAAGCTTGAGATACGTCGAGGAAAATAGCGCTGCAGTATTCTCGCTGTTCGAAGGCTGAGCGTATTTCGGATGTTAATCTGTTCACTTGTTCGATGGTTCCATGGTTTCTTCGAAAGCCAAATTGGTGTGCAGGGATAATATTGCAAGCTTCCAGATGTGGTATTATGCGAGTTAACAAGCATTTTTCAAACAATTTAGACAAACAAGATAGAAGGCGTATTGGTCTGTATGATGACGGAATTGTGTGGTCTTTTCCAGGCTTCGGTATCATTATAATGATGGATTTCTTCCACTTTTTTCGGAAAAAGCCAAGATTAATGATTCCATTAAATAGTTTGCAGACGACCTCTATAGCGCATTTTGGAAGTTCGATCAGCATCTTTGGGGTCAATAGGTCACCACCGGGAGCCTTTTTTGGTTTGAGCCCTCTTATGACTTTTTCGATTTCGTTCGGCTGGAATGAAGGTGCGGCTGGCTGAGGGGAGGACTCTGGCTGAATTTCTGGCAGGAGGAATGAATTTGAGGCTGGGTTTGGCTGGAAGACACTTTGGAGATGTGTGGTGAATGTTTCAGCTCGGTCTTCGTCGCTGCGAGCCCAGCATCCCGATAAGTTTCTTATCGGGGTGGTCGTTTCAATTGGGGCGCTAAGATTTGGGTGGGCCCTCCACAGGGGGTACTTTGTGCTTGTTGGCGAGAGATTCTGGATGTACCTCAGCTGTGCATTTTCTTCCTGTTGGTGAAGAGCCTGGTCGAGTGATCGGGTTGCTTCCTTAAGGCGTTGGTTTGAAGCTGGTGATCTGCTGTTTTGCCAATCACGACGCGTGCGCCTCTTTTCTCGCACAAGCTGTTCGATTTGCTGATTAGATTTGAAGTGTTTGTTCCGCTCTATTTCTTTCCTATGAGGAGTAGAGATTTTAGCTGCCGCAACAAGTACCTCTTCCAGGGCGATCGTAGTGTAGTCGATGTCCGATTCCATGTTAAATTCTGGGGCGAGTTCTATGTGGGCACTCAAGTACTTTTTGTATTTTAGCCAGTTCGTTTTTGGCGTCGTCAGGCTGAAGGGGTGTTCGGTTATTTCTGGGCTTTGAAGAAGCGTTAGAAGCACAGGCGAGTGGTCTGATGATAAGTCCGGGACTGCTTTGGCACTTATTAGATTGCGAGGTATGTTTTTTGTCACTGCAAAATCAATAAGGTCTGGCAGCTTTCGTGAGTCTGTTTGCCAGTATGTGGGACTTCCAGGGGAAACGTAGTCCAGTTTATTTTTCACATTTATAATTGCATTGTACAATTGTCTTCTTTTGGGAGTCACGTGACGTGATCCCCAGTGCGTATGTTTGGCGTTGTAGTCTCCTGCGGCTATAAATCGATCCCCAAGTGAATTGTAGAAGTCTATAAATTGCCCTTCCGAGATTGCGAAACGAGGAGGGCAGTAAACGGCAGCGATTGAAAGGATTCCGTTGCTTGACTGAATTTATATCGATGTGGCCTGCACGAAGTTTGTTTCAAACCTTATGTGAAAGTGGTGTTTAATGCGTTCTCTGATTAGAACTCCAGTTCCGCGGTGGGCTTTCCCATCTGGATGATCTGTGCGGTAGATTGTAGCCTCTTATATGAAAGTTGCATTTGCTTGTAAGATGCGTTTTCACCATTAGCATAACGTCAATATGGTTTTCGGTCAAGAATTGTGACAATTCTAGTTTATGCCGTGAGACACCATTGGTGTTCCACATTGACACCCGTAGCGCCTGCATAGATTATTTAGACTGTTGTGCTACGAGCAGCTGTATCACCATGTTCTGCTTTTGAACAAGCGTTTGCATGGTCGTTTTCATCAATGACATAAGCTCCATTATACTTTGTTGGAGGGTAAGCATCATAGTTTCCGTTTTGCTGTGTGGCTGTTTGGAGGCTGTTGAGCGCTTTGAGAGTTAGGCTGAATTGGAATTTCCCTTCCAGATCGTAGAGCTTCGCATAGGAAAAGCCATTGGTGGTGTTTAGTAGACCAAATGAGGATCTCGCAGCTTTGGCGAAGAAGACGTCTGGCGTAGTTTTTGATGCAATCTACGCATTCTGTGGATTTTGGTTGCGCGTTGCGGTCGCTTGACGCATGCGACTCTTTAACTCCTTATACACCATACATCCTCTATAGTTTGCTGTATGGCTGCCTCCGCAGTTTCCACATTTCTTCACGGTTCTGTCCTTGTTTGTAGTGCAGCAAGCGGACTTGTGGGCGTCCCCGCAGACTACACAGACAACCCGAAGTGTGCAGTAAGACCTTGTGTGTTCATACTCTTGACAGTTAGTGCATTGCACTGGACCGTTGCGTTTATGTGGCTCTTCAACAGTGATTTTCCGATGCAAAAGATATTGCAGGTTGTAGATTGGGTGGACTTCGTTCTTCTTCAGCGACCTGCTATCTGGCGCAAGCTCGACCTTGAAGAGGGGTTGTGGCTTTTTATCTTTATTTAGAATGTTAATAACATTCTTGGCGGCGAAGCCCTTTTCTTTAAGGGCGGTTTATATTTCCGCGGCGGTAACATCAGGTTCTATTCCCTTTACTACCACTTGTAGGCCCTTACTGCTTTTCAGCTGGTACGTATAATAGTTTTTCTGTACAGTGTCAAGATATTTGGACACGGTTCGGAAGTGCTCTTCAGTCTTGGTTTGCACCATTGTTTCATGGATGTTCCCATTGATAAGCGGAACAACATGAAAGTTGTCACCGTTCCCGATCAACGACGCAATTTTGTTGACCAGGGCACTCGAGCTTTTCTCCCTAATATAGATTGAAGGGGGCTTGGGTTTTTTTGCGGTGTCTTGGGCTGGTTGGTTTTCCTCAACCTCCGCCAGTAGGGCAAATCTGTTAGTAGTGTATCTGTCTGGTTCTTTATCGATATTCAGGACACGGTTAATTTTTGTTTTGTTGTCTGCCGGATTACTCTGCGGGCTAAGCTTGCGCTTAATTTGGATGTAGCGATCCATTCCAGTCTGTGTGGCCGTTACCGCTTTGGCACTTTCCAAGTTTATGGTTTTTTACTCGCTGTAGTCGTTGACGTCGCGGTATTTTGAGTTGCAGAGGTTTTCGCTGTTGTTGCAGAAGTTGTAGCGCTGCTAGTTGTTGGTGCGAAATTTGTTTCCGATATTGGAGGGGGGGTTTTACACTGCGAACTCCATGACGCGGGAGTCGGAGTGAGCAGAGCGGGTGAGAAAGACCGTGCCCTTTGGGTTTCAGCGGTCAGTAAAGCCGGGTTGCTTATAATCGCCGATTTTTCCAAACGACACCTTGGAATCCATAATCAACACTGAAAAAAAAATGGTTCATAACTTGTCAAAGATTATCTTGGAGGAAACTGACTTGTTTTGGGAAAAGCGTAATAACTTCAACAATTTTCATAATTTCGTAATGAAATCGGTCTTGTTTTATTCAGGATTAAGTTGGAGAGTTAAGTTAAGGAGACAATATTGATATGTGTTAAGAATAATACCATTTCTTGGAAGTTGTACCGAAAAAATGGCGTCAAAGTTTGAAAAACATGACAAAAATTCAAAAATGTCAGTTTCTTTTGTAAAATTTGTAACCTTTCTGTTTAAATAAATTAAAGATGTATTTACCCTTCAGTACCATACCTCAAGGATTCCTTAAGGAATCGTCTAGGTACTAGTATTGCCACCCGAGGAATCCTCTAGGTATGTTTCGAGGAATCGAGGAATTCGAACAACTCAAGGAATACTGCAGGATTCCTGTAGGTATTCGAAGACAATTTCGAACAAAATACCCCAGGGAATCCCTGAGGTATACTCTGAGGAATCGTTGAGGAAATACCCCAGGGAATCCTTGAGGTATACTCTGAGGAATCGTTATTGTTATTGTTATAATACATTGTTGTAATCTATTATTATTTATTATTTATTCTAAAGATTTATACTACTTATTTTATTCATTTACTTATTTTAATTTTTTTTGTTATTATTATTTTTGATGGCCGTCAAAGCGTGCCCCAACAATTTCTCCGGCGGTTTCCCCGGATCCACCATAGATATACTATCTGTAAATAAAATAAATAGAAATTAGATATCTTTTACATTATTTGTAATTAAAATACATACCGATCAAAACTCCATAAAAATTTGGAAACGCCTTCAATTTCTTCTTCCCACTAACTCCGTCGATGTTATATTGCACGATCATTTCCTCAATTAAATAAATAAACAACAAATAGATAATAACATAATATGTACAAGCGGCTAATGCCGTTTAATAAATATATGTACAATATACGTGTATACAGTTTGTCAAGTAATTGTTTGCTAAATAAAAATGGCACAAAAATTTAATTTAAAGTATTTTTTAATTAATTTAATTTAATTCAAAAATTAAAATTTTTTATTTTGCAAACAATTACTTGACATACTATACATAAATAAATAACACAAATAGATGTACATACATATGTATGTACATACATATATTGAACGGCCGCTCGGTATTTAATAAATAAGTTAATTATATGCACTACTCACCAGAATTAGTTAGTATCACTAGGTCACTTATGTACATAAATGTTTTTTGAAAAATTTAACTTTAAACGCAACAAACGCGTGTAATTCCGATGCAAATTGAACAGCAAATGCAAAGGAGAAGGGGAGAGGCAAGACGAAACCGAAAATTGACAACCGAAAATTCTGGCGCGTGCCAGGGTATAGTCGACCAAAGCAATGCCTTGTAATTAGAATCGCACAAGGCTAATAATCAAACATGAACATATTGGCTTTGCCTAAAGCAAATTATTAATACATTTCAATATACCATATGATTAAAAAAAGAAAAATTTATTAAATATAATCTTAAATATATAAAAATATTTCAACATATTTTAAAAAGGGTATTCTGACGTCGCTTCCATTCATTTGGTTTTCGGCACAGATTTTTTTTCTCTCCCTTCCCTCCATCTACATCTCTCTAATTGTCTCTCTGTCGCGTGCCGCTGCATCGAAAATATGACGTAGAAGCTTCGAGAATCATCGTCGAAAACCGAAAGCAGGTAGAAGTTTCGTTTCCCCTTTCGTTTCGGACTTGAGTAAACGAAGCCCATGCAATTTGTTTTTGTTTTTCGACAATGTCGCCAGGAAACGTCGGGGTAAGGAATTTTGGTACTGAAGGGTATCTTGATATGTATGTATGTATATGTATGTATCTGTATATGTATGAAAAGCTACAACAATTAACTATTGAAAAACGTAAAAAAAATTGAAAATCTGCCTAAAATTATGCGTTCAGGAATTTTTAAGAGCAAAACACTTTCGAAAAACCGTTTTTTCGAAAAAAATCAAGATTTGAGGGTGTATGAAAAATTTCAAACATGGTTTTATACTGTACTCGACCTAATGAACAATTCCTACTAGGTCTCTTCAAAAGTTTCAAATCACTGTCGAAATGTGTTACCGACGTCGTGATTTGATAGAAATTGTTGGAGTGTAAAACAATACCCTTCTAAAAGCATGAGATAGGGCAAGGACTAAACATTGATTCTTACGAGTGAGTAAATATTTTACATTTATTATATTTATTAGTTTAATGAACTTTGCTTTACTTGAAACTGTAAAACTTCTATTCTTACCGCCTTATCTGGTAAGGCGGTATAAGGGCTAAGACAAGGGCTTTAGACAAGGGCTAAACATTGACTGTTACGACGGAGTAAATATTTTACATTTATTATATTTATTAGTTTAATGAACTTTTCTTTACTTCAAACTGTAAAACTTCTATTCTTACCGCCTTATCTGAACAACACTTTTACTTTTTAAAACACACTCGTGATTTGATAGAAATTGTTGGAGTGTAAAACAATACTCTTCTAAAAGCATGAGATAGGGACAAGGGCTAAACATTGATTGTTACGAGTGAGTAAATATTTTATATTTATTCTATTTATTAGTTTAATAAACTTTGCTTTACTTCAAACTGTAAAACTTCTATTTTTACCGCCTTATCTGAACAACACTTTTACTTTTTAAAACACACTCGTGATTTGATAGAAATTTTTGGAGTGTAAAACAATACCCTTCTAAAAGCATGAGATAGGGACAAGGGCTAAACATTGGCTTCAAACTGTAAAACTTCTATTCTTACCGCCTTATCAGAACAACACTTTTACTTTTTAAAACACACTCGTGATTTGTTAGAAATTGTTGGAGTGTAAAACAATACCCTTCTAAAAGCATGAGATAGGGACAAGGGCTAAACATTGATTGTTACGAGTAAGTAAATATTTTATATTTATTCTATTTATTAGTTTAATAAACTATGCTTTACTTCAAACTGTAAAACTTCTATTCTTACCGCCTTATTTGAACAAAACTTATACTTTTTAAAACACACATTAGACATTGCGCCGAACCTTCCGTCGAAATTTGAGAGAAATTGTTCGAGAGTAAAACAATACCCTTCTAAAAGCATGATATAGGGACAAGGGCTAAACAATCGTCGTGATTTGATAGAAATTGTTGGAGTGTAAAACAATACCCTTCTAAAAGCATGAGATAGGGACAAGGGCTAAACATTGATTGTTACGAGTGAGTAAATATTTTATATTTATTCTATTTATTAGTTTAATGAACTTTGCTTTACTTCAAACTGTAAAACTTCTATTCTTACCGCCTTATCTGAACAAAACTTATTCTTTTTAAAACACACATTAGACATTGCCCCGAACCTACCGTCGTAATTTGAGAGAAATTGTTTGAGTTTAAAACAATACCCTTCTAAAAGCATGATATAGGGACAAGGGCTAAACATTATTTGTTACGAGTGAGTAAATATTTTATATTTATTCTATTTATTAGTTTAATGAACTTTGCTTTACTTCAAACTGTAAAACTTATATTCTTACCGCCTTATCAGAACAACACTTTTACTTTTTAAAACACACTCGTGATTTGTTAGAAATTGTTGGAGTGTAAAACAATACCCTTCTAAAAGCATGAGATAGGGACAAGGGCTAAACATTGATTGTTACGAGCGATTAAATATTTTACATATATTACATTTATTAGTTTAATGAACTTTGCTTTACTTCAAACTGTAAAACTTCTATTCTTACCGCCTTATCTGAACAAAACTTATTCTTTTTAAAACACACATTATACATTGCGCCGAACCTACCGTCGTAATTTGAGAGAAATTGTTGGAGTTTAAAACAATACCCTTCTAAAAGCATGATATAGGGACAAGGGCTAAACATTATTTGTTACGAGTGAGTAAATATTTTATATTTATTCTATTTATTATTGTAATGAACTTTGCTTTGCACAAAGCACACTCGTGACACACTCGTGATTTGATAGAAATTGTTGGAGTGTAAAACAATACCCTTTTAAAAGCATGATATAGGGACAAGGGCTAAACAATCGTCGTGATTTGATAGAAATTGTTGGAGTGTAAAACAATACCCTTCTAAAAGCATGAGATAGGGACAAGGGCTAAACATTGATTGTTACGAGTGAGTAAATATTTTATATTTATTCTATTTATTAGTTTAATGAACTTTGCTTTACTTCAAACTGTAAAACTTCTATTCTTACCGCCTTATCTGAACAAAACTTATTCTTTTTAAAACACACATTAGACATTGCCCCGAACCTACCGTCGTAATTTGAGAGAAATTGTTTGAGTTTAAAACAATACCCTTCTAAAAGCATGATATAGGGACAAGGGCTAAACATTATTTGTTACGAGTGAGTAAATATTTTATATTTATTCTATTTATTAGTTTAATGAACTTTGCTTTACTTCAAACTGTAAAACTTCTATTCTTACCGCCTTATCAGAACAACACTTTTACTTTTTAAAACACACTCGTGATTTGTTAGAAATTGTTGGAGTGTAAAACAATACCCTTCTAAAAGCATGAGATAGGGACAATGGCTAAACATTGATTGTTACGAGTAAGTAAATATTTTATATTTATTCTATTTATTAGTTTAATGAACTTTGCTTTACTTCAAACTGTAAAACTTCTATTCTTACCGCCTTATTTGAACAAAACTTATACTTTTTAAAACACACATTAGACATTGCGCCGAACCTTCCGTCGAAATTTGAGAGAAATTGTTCGAGAGTAAAACGATACCCTTCTAAAAGCATGATATAGGGACAAGGGCTAAACATTATTTGTTACGAGTGAGTAAATATTTTATATTTATTCTATTTATTATTGTAATGAACTTTGCTTTACTTCAAACTGTAAAACTTCTATTCTTACCGCCTTATCTGAACAACACTTTTACTTTTTAAAACAAACTCGTGGTTTGATAGAAATTGTTGGAGTGTAAAACAATACCTTTCTAAAAGCATGAGATAGGGACAAGGGCAAAACATTGATTGTTACGAGCGATTAAATATTTTACATATATTACATTTATTAGTTTAATGAACTTTGCTTTACTTCAAACTGTAAAACTTTTATTCTTACCGCCTTATCTGAACAAAACTTATACTTTTTAAAACACACATTAGACATTGCCCCGAACCTTCCGTCGAAATTTGAGAGAAATTGTTCGAGAGTAAAACAATACCCTTCTAAAAGCATGATATAGGGACAAGGGCTAAACATTATTTGTTACGAGTGAGTAAATATTTTATATTTATTCTATTTATTATTGTAATGAACTTTGCTTTACTTCAAACTGTAAAACTTCTATTCTTACCGCCTTATCTGAACAACACTTTTACTTTTTAAAACAAACTCGTGGTTTGATAGAAATTGTTGGAGTGTAAAACAATAGCTTTCTAAAAGCATGAGATAGGGACAAGGGCAAAACATTGATTGTTACGAGCGATTAAATATTTTACATATATTACATTTATTAGTTTAATGAACTTTGCTTTACTTCAAACTGTAAAACTTTTATTCTTACCGCCTTATCTGAACAAAACTTATACTTTTTAAAACACACATTAGACATTGCCCCGAACCTACCGTCGTAATTTGATAGAAATTGTTGGAGTGTAAAACAATACCCTTCTAAAAGCATGAGATAGGGACAAGGGCTAAACATTGATTGTTACGAGTGAGTAAATATTTTATATTTATTCTATTTATTAGTTTAATGAACTTTACTTTACTTCAAACTGTAAAACTTTTATTCTTACCGCCTTATCTGAACAAAACTTATACTTTTTAAAACACACATTAGACATTGCCCCGAACCTACCGTCGTAATTTGAGAGAAATTGTTGGAGTTTAAAACAATACCCTTCTAAAAGCATGATATAGGGACAAGGGCTAAACATTATTTGTTACGAGTGAGTAAATATTTTATATTTATTCTATTTATTAGTTTAATGAACTTTGCTTTACTTCAAACTGTAAAACTTCAATTCTTACCGCCTTATCAGAACAACACTTTTACTTTTTAAAACACACTCGTGATTTGTTAGAAATTGTTGGAGTGTAAAACAATACCCTTCTAAAAGCATGAGATAGGGACAAGGGCAAAACATTGATTGTTACGAGCGATTAAATATTTTACATAAATTACATTTATTAGTTTAATGAACTTTGCTTTACTTCAAACTGTAAAACTTTTATTCTTACCGCCTTATCTGAACAAAACTTATTCTTTTTAAAACACACATTAGACATTGCCCCGAACCTACCGTCGTAATTTGAGAGAAATTGTTGGAGTTTAAAACAATACCCTTCTAAAAGCATGATATAGGGACAAGGGCTAAACATTATTTGTTACGAGTGAGTAAATATTTTATATTTATTCTATTTATTATTGTAATGAACTTTGCTTTGCACAAAGCACACTCGTGATTTGATAGAAATTGTTGGAGTGTAAAACAATACCCTTTTAAAAGCATGAGATAGGGACAAGGGCTAAACATTGATTGTTACGAGTAAGTAAATATTTTATATTTATTCTATTTATTAGTTTAATGAACTTTGCTTTACTTCAAACTGTAAAACTTCTATTCTTACCGCCTTATTTGAACAAAACTTATACTTTTTAAAACACACATTAGACATTGCCCCGAACCTACCGTCGTAATTTGATAGAAATTGTTGGAGTGTAAAACAATACCCTTCTAAAAGCATGATATAGGGACAAGGGCTAAACATTATTTGTTACGAGTGAGTAAATATTTTATATTTATTCTATTTATTAGTTTAATGAACTTTGCTTTACTTCAAACTGTAAAACTTCTATTCTTACCGCCTTATCTGAACAAAACTTATTCTTTTTAAAACACACATTAGACATTGCCCCGAACCTACCGTCGTGATTTGATAGAAATTGTTGGAGTGTAAAACAATACCCTTCTAAAAGCATGATATAGGGACAAGGGCTAAACAATCGTCGTGATTTGATAGAAATTGTTGGAGTGTAAAACAATACCCTTCTAAAAGCATGATATAGGGACATGGGCTTAACATTGATTGTTACGAGTGAGTAAATATTTTACATATATTCTATTTATTAGTTTAATAAACTTTGCTTTACTTCAAACTGTAAAACTTGTTATGACCTCTTCGGGTCCGACGGTCTGCCTATCGGCATGGGTCTGGCTCCGGCTAGCTCATCCAGGGTCGTGGCTTCCCTGACCCTTCCCATCTGACCGTTAACAATAAATTAATCCTAAAAACACAAAGGTCTATCGGACGTTACTCAACACTGAAACTCCCACAACATTCAAATTTAAGACTCCTAATACTAACACACGTAACATTTATGCTTACCCTACTGAATCACAGATCTTTTAATACTCCTGTTGACTTGGAGTTTCGTTGGCCTTCCCTCCCATCCTTAGCGGAACGCTGGCCTTTTCTCGCGTCCGCCCCTAGTTTATACACCCGATCCCCCCTCTACTTCCCCATTATCCCTTCCTCATGCCCCCTCTCGTATCGCTCTACTCAATATTCATCTCTTTTCTCAATTATTTCTTTATTTTAAGCTAATATTTAACAATTGATCTCCGTTCTTGAGCTTTTGTTTTGCTGTCCAGCGTTTTCCTTATTCGAATTTTATCCCACCACGTGGGATAAAGCTCTCTTGGGATTTGGGACAACCCACACATTATAGGGAAATAATTTCTGCCAGCTTCCACAGCCGCTACCGGAACTCACAATTTGTATTGGCAATAAATAAAAATCAAATAGGACTTATAATTAGGTACAAACTTTACAAGATATAAATTAAAAAAAATGTAACAACAAAAAAAATAATTAACGCACACATACACATTAAAATAAATACTAATATATATAAAGAAAATATAAAAAAAAATAATCGGGGCGTCGATGGCGGGATTTCCCCTTTTCCTTTTTTGCAGTCTTTGAAATAAAGGGACGAAAGCGATGTCCTCGTGTAAGAGTTTGGCCTCCGTTTAATTTTCCAAAGTTTTCTTCATTAAGGCGGGCCGCGCATGCGCAGTGGATGGCCCGCAGACATAAAAACGTGTGGGGGAACCCAAGAAAATGGAAAATGCCGGCTTGCCTGGCACTAGGTTTACACTCCTGGTATTGGCGGTGCGAAGAAAATTTTAAACCACCAAAAATTATTCGCCAGGCCCAATTTTTCTTTTCAGGCCTGGCTTCCTTGTCAGGGTAAACGGGTCTGGTCGGTCTGGAAAGAAGCAATCCATTAGTCATGGCTCTTCTTTCTGGACCGACCTCTTACCTTTATTTTCCGCCGATCCTGCCTCCCGTCTCCGTCTTCTACTTCTGGATTTTTTTGGCCGGAACTATCCCTTTTAGTTTTACTTGGTTTAATTTTTTCTTCTTTTTTTTTTTTTTTTATCTTTGAAAATTATGCTTTGCGTCTTTAGTTTCACATTTTTAATTTTTTTGTATATCTTTAGGTGTTGTTGTCGCCTGCACTGCTCGACACTTGCATTTCTTCTGTTTCCCAGTTCTCTTGGGCCCCGGAACGGTCATTCGGATAGGTCCGTTATTCCATACATGAACCGTCCCGGGTCAACAACCCCTTCAAAAAAATTACCCCAAATTTCCCTATATCTTACTATCACTAGGTGGCATCATTAGGCCTACCATGCCTGAATAGGTGGCATCACTAGTCCGACTTATTTATCGGCCACAACAGCCACACTAGCATTTTACGCTTTCCAACGTCAAATGCTAATGGAAAAAAGGTCGATTGAATCCCCTTTTCGGAGCAGACCCATTATCAGGAGGCCTCTTCGGACTCTATCTTCAGCGCCCAACGTGGGAGACGACCCCTTAGGCTCAATTTCTGCCTCTCACTCTCGACGTTTGGTGCCACTGCGATTGGGGTTGTAGGCTTGACAGCGTCCTTCGATCCCGCAAGTACCTACTTTACCGGTCAGGTGCCTGATTCATTATTCCCTTTCTCTTCCAGGAACCTCCTCGTTGGTATATCTTTTCCTCCTTCTCTCTCCTTGTCACTGTCTCAGATCTTTCAGGTGAAACACTCCCGCCGTCTTCCCGTCCAGATTCTCCACCTCGTACATGTGGTCCCCGATCGGCTTTCGGATTCGACACTTTACGAACTTCCGTGCAAATTTCGCATTGAAATTCTTCCCAAAGTCGCTGAGAACAAAATTCCTCCGGAAGACTTCTTGGCCAGGTCGAAACCGCACCATGCGCGTTCGCCTATTATATACTCTTGCACTGGTTTCATGTGCCCCATGCAAGTTCCTTCTTACCGCATCCCTGATCAACGCCATTCTTTCTGATGAGGGCAGACAAAGGATCTCGTTGTCCTCTAGAGCTTTCAGCCTCCTTGCTACCTGATGGTCCGTTCCATCTGTAAACATGTGCTGTCCAAACAGGGCAAAATGTGGTGTTACTCCCGTCGCGGTGTGCACCGACCTCCTTAGAGCCACCTCAATTTCCGTCAGGTACAGATCCCAATCCCTGTGGTCCTGGTCCAGATGCGCTCTAATTGCGTTCAACACCGACTGGTTCACTCTCTCCGCAGCGTTCGACTGAGGGGAATACACCGCTGTTCTGACATGGCGGATGTGGAATTCTTCAGCCATCTCCTTAAAGCGTTTCGACACTTTAATTGTTTCCCATTGTACGAATGGATGGTCTCGGGAACTCCAAAAGTGTGAAATATCTCTCCCACCATGAATTTCACCACCTCTGCCGTCGTTGCTTCCTTCATCGCCTTCAGGAAGACGTACTTCGAGAAGTGGTCTACCACCACAAATATATAGGCGTGCCCTTTACGCGACCTCGGATACTTCCCCAGGAAGTCTGGAAAGTTTCTGGAATGGCCTGTAGGTTACCGTTTCTGCTCCTATGCCTGGCCGCGGGCTGCTATTCGTAGGCTTCGTCTCCTTGCACGTTCGACAGTCCCTTACAAAAGCCCGGACTTGAGCTACCATTCCCGGCCAGTAAAAACGCTGCCTCAAACGATACAGAGTTTTACCCATTCCTCCGTGGGCCTTATTAGGTGGGGAATGCGCCTGGTCTATCAGGGCCACACTCAGAGAGGCTGGTACCCACAACTTCCAAGTGTTCTCCTCCAACTCCGTTGCGGTTCTGCACTCCGTTCGCTTGAACACGTAGCCGTCCACAACCTTAACATCCGGGAACCTCTCTTTTTCCGACTCGAGCACCTGCCTCAACTCCAAGTATTCTGGTGACTCAAATTCGGTTGTTTGAAATCCGAGCATCCAGTCTTCTTCGGGCTCCTCGACGGCTTCCAACATCCTGGATAGCGTGTCTGCCACCACGTTCTCGGACCCCTTGCAGTGCTCGATTGCCATCTGGTACGGTTGTAGTTTGAAAGACCACCTAGCCAATCTTCCTGCCAAGTTCTTCACAGACATGATCCATTGCAGGCTCGAATGATCCGTGAGCAGCTTACATGGCATCAGTTCGATGTACGGCCGAAAACGTTCCACTGCTAACACGGCTGCCAAACACTCCTTCTCCGTTACGCTGTAGTTGCGCTGCGCTGGGTTTAGCTTCTGGGAAAAGAAGGCTATAGGACGCTCGCCCTCATCTTTCGACTCTTGGAACAGAACTGCTCCTACTCCTGTGTCTGAAGCATCGCACTGCACATAAAACATCCTTTTAAAATCCGGATGTCTTAAGACTGGCGCCGTAGTCAGTGCTTCCTTCAGCATCCTCACCGATTTCTCTGCCTCCTCCGTCATTACGAATTTGCCCTTTCTCAGAGTATCCGTCAGCGGCGCCGCCAGTTCTGCGAAGTTCCGTATGAATCTTCGGTACCATCCTGCCATCCCGAGGAATCGCCGAACTTCCTTGGCACTCTTTGGCACCGTGACCCTGTTGATTTTCTGTATTTTTTTGATTTGATTTTCTGTTGATTTTTTCTGTTGATTTCTGTTGATTTGATTTTCTGACCCTGTTGATTTTCTGTATTCCACCTCCACCACCACCTTACCCAAGATTTGCTGCGGTGCTCCGTTCGCTGTCCGGACCTTCGCGTGCCACGGCTTCCATGGAATTTCCAGACGCTCCACCCATTCTCTGCAGCCTCTTCCGACCAAACTGACCGATGCTCCAGAATCCAACAGACCTCTCATCTCCATTCCTGCCACCTTGACCATAGCGTAGGGTCGGGGGTCCATCCTGGTTGCCCCTCGCGTCATTGACATAACCGAGCTGCTTACTCCCTGGCGTTCCTTTTTTCTTCTCCTAAAGCGCTCTCGGATCTTTTTGACCCTTCTTGTGACCATCGTCATCCCAGCTAGTTGGTTCTGCCGGAAGATTCTCTCTCTCGCCTCTTTGTAACGTCGCACCCTTTCCTCCGAGCTCTGTACCACCTTCTGCTTCGCTTGCTCTATCCTTCCGGCTTCATCTTGGTTGTCAGGTACGGATTCTCTTCTAGCTATATTAATCCGTCTCACTGCCTCCTCTGGACCTCGGGCTCCTTCGCTGAACGTTGGTTGCCCGTTACCCCAACGTTCCTGTTGGCGTTTCCCTGCTTGCAGTTCGGACATTTTGGCGTTACGGTGCTGGCCAACCCGCACTTGTAGCAGAAGATCCGTCGCTGCTCTGATTCGCAGTCTATGTAAACGTGTCCCTCTTGCTGACAGTTCCAGCACTTGATCACTTTCCGGGGTGCGCCGTTAGTTATTGCTGCAACCGTTTCCTCCGACCTTTCCCTTGCGGCTCCTTCGGCTGGTTCGTTCGTCCAATACGAATGCACCTCCTCCAGTCCTCCTACACGTGGATCATCCCGGGGCTTGTATCCAGCGGACATCCGATGTCTATATCCGGCTCCTCGCTCCGGAACTAGGACCCGTTCTACCTCCTTACACTCGTCGTGTAGGTGTTCCAGAGTGTACACCCGGATCGGATAGACCCACTGCCTCATCGGCTCCAGCAGATTTCGTTTTGCCGTCATGATGATCCAATCATTGTCCACTCCGGATTTTATTGAGGCCACCAGTCTATTGAGGGCCATGAAGTAATCTTCCAGCGACTCTCCCTGCCGTTGTTTCCTTTCCGCGATACCTTGTATCCCATCATAATCGCTTCTATTGTCACAATATCGGCGTTGGATGGCTTCTTTTAGTTCCCTCCAGTCGTGTGGCGGCTTTGTCCTTATGAGTAGCCAATACCATTCGGATGCTTCCTCGGTCAGCAATCGGTGGAAGTCCCGTAGCAGTTCTATCCATGGCATCGCATACTGCTTTTGGATGTGTTCTACTCGGAACACGAAATCCTCCGCTCTCATCGTTCCTGGACGCCCGGAAAACTGGCAACCCCACTTATCCACGGGTACATATTGGCGGCTTCTTTGCTGCGGTTCCTGTCCCGGTGGTAAACGATACGGCCCTCCTGCATTTTCATTCCTAGGCCCGTCTCTTTGCGACCCATGGAAACTCCTATTACGGCTCGAACTGCGAGGTCTCCCTTCGGTCTGCGGTGCCGGTAACTCAAAATTTCTATTCCTCTCTGCCCTTTGGTTTCTTTCAGCCATTACTCGGTTAAGGAAGACATTCAGATCATTTGATCCTGGAGCATCTCCTTGTCTCCTGTTGTTTCCTGCTTCTGAGCTCGGTGGTGCAAGTGAGATTGTCGGCTTTTCTGCCTTTCGCTTGTCTTCCTGACGCCTTCCTGCTCTTGGAGAACCGTCTGCTGACCCTGCCGGCGGATTATTCTCCACCTGCGTCGTCATTGAGGACTCGGAGGATCTAGAGGACGGGATCTTTTCCTTGCTTTGTTCTACTTTCCGGATAATCTGCTCGAATCCTGTCCTCATGCACGCGTCGATCCTTCGATCTACCAACTGGCTGAGATCCACCCTTAGCTGCTCTTGGGATGTGTGTATAAGGGCTTGAATCTCCCGACGATTAAAGGATGCGTAGGCCTCTGCGTTTTCCATGCTGTATTGCTCCTGTATGGGGTCTAATTGCACATGGGAATAGGTCCCATATGGTGTGGATGCTTGGTCCAGGCTGAGGTTTCTCGGAATCGCCCCCCTTTGTTGTGCGCTGAGCCGACCGGTCTCTCTAGTATCTGTACCGCCCTGTGCACCCCCTTCCATGTCCAATTCCATTTCCCTATCTTCAAGCATTGACAGACTCGGACCGCCCATGAAAGTGTGATTCGGAAGTTTTCTTTCAGATTCGGAGTTTTGGTTAACTTATCTACCCGGAGAACCGTTTCAACTCGCCTAATAACTCTATACCTAAATGAATAAATAAAGGATAACCACTAGAGAATACTTTCAATAATATAAATAACTAAATATATGAATAACAAAAATAATTAAATAAATAAATATATCAATAAAAAAAATAAATAAATAAACAAATATATCAATAACAAAAAAATAAATAAATAAATATATATATATCAATAACAAAAAAAATAAATAAATAAATATATAAAAATTAAATAAATAAATAACTGATCACTCTCATAAATTGTAAACTCATATACTTATCAAAACAAATTCTCAATCACTATTTCTTCTTTTCAATCTTCTAACTGGGGGCTATAAGGAAGGACTTCTTGGTTTCGGACCGAGTGTTTTTTTTTTTTTTGGTCGGATCTGTGATTCCCTGGTATTAGGGTAAGCGTATTATTTTGGCATTGTCGACTATTCGAATCATCAATCTTATTGATGGTTGATAGTCAAGATGCCTATCCGTTTTGAATTATATTAATTTTTATTTTTTTTCCAGGGTTCCATTTTGGTCCTTCTTGGAGCAACGCAAAGGACTTAGCCGTTTGGGACATCCATTTCGGGATCCGGAACCCTATATAAAAACTAATTAATTCTAATTCCTTATTACTATTTCCTATTATTTCTATTCCCTTACCTATGCAAACGATCTCTATTATTTTTGGATCGTGACGTGTTTTACCCCCTTCCAGCGCTATGTGTTTATATTCTTTTCATGATCTAAACACAGCCGTAGGATTTCCCCCCATCCCTTTATATAAACATCTGTCCTTACACTAATTCCTATCTATTTATCACAGTAATTATCACAGTTAAATTTCTTGGTTCCTAGTGCGCAAATCAGTTTTTGATTTTCTTGCCAATTCTGATGTCGCATTTGGAATCAATCATCAACCGCGATCCTTACTGTCATGAATAACGTTGAATTCCTATATGTTCTTTCTTCCATCCTTTTTTTGTAGTCCAGAGATAGGCTATTTGGGTGCCTCTCGAGCGGTCACCTATCTGGTTCTCTGGACTATAAAAAGTCGATGTTCCTCTTTTGGAGGCTATAGCGTTGATTTTAGTTGGGCGCCATATTGTTATGTCCACTTCGTGTCCGACGGTCTGCCTATCGGCATGGGTCTGGCTCCGGCTAGCTCATCCAGGGTCGTGGCTTCCCTGACCCTTCCCATCTGACCGTTAACAATAAATTAATCCTAAAAACACAAAGGTCTATCGGACGTTACTCAACACTGAAACTCCCACAACATTCAAATTTAAGACTCTTAATACAAACATACGTAACATTTATGCTTACCCTACTGAATCACAGATCTTTTAATACTCCTGTTGACTTGGAGTTTCGTTGGCCTTCCCTCCCATCCTTAGCGGAACGCTGGCCTTTTCTCGCGTCCGCCCCTAGTTTATACACCCGATCCCCCCTCTACTTCCCCATTATCCCTTCCTCATGCCCCCTCTCGTATCGCTCTACTCAATATTCATCTCTTTTCTCAATTATTTCTTTATTTTAAGCTAATATTTAACAATTGATCTCCGTTCTTGAGCTTTTGTTTTGCTGTCCAGCGTTTTCCTTATTCGAATTTTATCCCACCACGTGGAGATTAAGGGTTTTAAATTTTCCCTACCTAGGAGAGCTCTCTTGGGATTTGGGACAACCCACACATTATAGGGAAATAATTTCTGCCAGCTTCCACAGCCGCTACCGGAACTCACAATTTGTATTGGCAATAAATAAAAATCAAATAGGACTTATAATTAGGTACAAACTTTACAAGATATAAATAAAAAAAAATGTAACAACAAAAAAAATAATTAACACACACATACACATTAAAATAAATACTAATATATATAAAGAAAATATAAAAAAAAATAATCAGGGCGTCGATGGCGGGATTTCCCCTTTTCCTTTTTTGCAGTCTTTGAAATAAAGGGACGAAAGCGATGTCCTCGTTTAAGAGTTTGGCCTCCGTTTAATTTTCCAAAGCTTTCTTCATTAAGGCGGGCCGCGCATGCGCAGTGGATGGCCCGCAGACATAAAAACGTGTGGGGGAACCCAAGAAAATGGAAAATGCCGGCTTGCCTGGCACTGGGTTTACACTCCTGGTATTGGCGGTGCGAAGAAAATTTTAAACCACCAAAAATTATTCGCCAGGCCCAATTTTTCTTTTCAGGCCTGGCTTCCTTGTCAGGATAAACGGGTCTGGTCGGTCTGGAAAGAAGCAATCCATTAGTCATGGCTCTTTTTTCTGGACCGACCTCTTACCTTTATTTTCCGCCGATCCTGCCTCCCGTCTCCGTCCTCTACTTCTGGATTTTTTTGGCCGGAACTATCCCTTTTAGTTTTACTTGGTTTAATTTTTTCTTCTTTTTTTTTTTTCTCTTTGAAAATTATGCTTTGCGTCTTTAGTTTCACATTTTTAATTTTTTTGTATATCTTTAGGTGTCGTTGTCGCCTGCACTGCTCGACACTTGCATTTCTTCTGTTTCCCAGTTCTCTTGGGCCCCGGAACGGTCATTCGGATAGGTCCGTTATTCCATACATGAACCGTCCCGGGTCAACAACCCCTTCAAAAAAATGACCCCAAATTTCCCTATATCTTACTATCACTAGGTGGCATCATTAGGCCGATCTTGCCTGAATAGGTGGCATCCCTAGGGCCTACCATGCCTGAATAGGTGGCATCACTAGTCCGACTTATTTATCGGCCACAACAAACTGAACAACACTTTAACTTTTTAAAACACACCCGTGATTTGTTAGAAATTGTTGGAGTGTAAAACAATACCCTTCTAAAAGCATGAAATAGGGACAATGGCTAATAATTGATTGTTACGAGTGAGTAAATATTTTATATTTATTCTATTTACTGGTTTATTAAACTTTGCTTTACTTCAAACTGTAAAACTTCTATTTTTACCGCCTTATCTGAACAACCCTTTTACTTTTTAAAACACACTCGTGATTTGATAGAAATTGTTGGAGTGTAAAACAATACCCTTCTAAAAGCATGAGATAGGGACAAGGGCTAAACATTGATTCTTACGAGTGAGTAAGTATTTTACATTTATTATATTTATTAGTTTAATGAACTTTGCTTTACTTCAAACTGTAAAACTTCTATTCTTACCGCCTTATTTGAACAAAACTTATACTTTTTAAAACACATATGAGACATTGCCCCGAACCTACCGTCGTAATTTGATAGAAATTGTTGGAGTGTAAAACAATACCCTTCTAAAAGCATGAGATAGGGACAATGGCTAATAATTGATTGTTACGAGTGAGTAAATATTTTATATTTATTCTATTTATTATTGTAATGAACTTTGCTTTACTTCAAACTGTAAAACTTCTATTCTTACCGCCTTATTTGAACAAAACTTATACTTTTTAAAACACACTCGTGATTTGATAGAAATTGTTGGAGTGTAAAACAATACCCTTCTAAAAGCATGAGATAGGGACAAGGGCTAAACATTGATTGTTACGAGTGAGTAAATATTTTATATTTATTCTATTTATTAGTTTAATAAACTTTGCTTTACTTCAAACTGTAAAAATTCTATTCTTACCGCCTTATTTGAACAAAACTTATACTTTTTAAAACACATATGAGACATTGCCCCGAACCTACCGTCGTAATTTGAGAGAAATTGTTGGAGTGTAAAACAATACCCTTCTAAAAGCATGATATAGGGACAAGGGCTAAACAATCGTCGTGATTTGATAGAAATTGTTGGAGTGTAAAACAATACCCTTCTAAAAGCATGAGATAGGGACAAGGCTAAACATTGATTGTTACGAGTGAGTAAATATTTTAAATTAATTCTATTTATTAGTTTAATAAACTTTGCTTTACTTCAAACAGTAAAACTTCTATTCTTACCGCCTTATTTGAACAAAACTTATACTTTTTAAAACACACATTAGACATTGCCCCGAACCTACCGTCGTAATTTGATAGAAATTGTTGGAGTGTAAAACAATACCCTTCTAAAAGCATGAGATAGGGACAATGGCTAAGAATTGATTGTTACGAGTGAGTAAATATTTTATATTTATTCTATTTATTATTGTAATGAACTTTGCTTTACTTCAAACTGTAAAACTTCTATTCTTACCGCCTTATCTGAACAACACTTTTACTTTTTAAAACAAACTCGTGGTTTGATAGAAATTGTTGGAGTGTAAAACAATACCTTTCTAAAAGCATGAGATAGGGACAAGGGCTAAACATTGATTGTTACGAGGGATTAAATATTTTACATATATTACATTTATTAGTTTAATGAACTTTGCTTTACTTCAAACTGTAAAACTTCTATTCTTACCGCCTTATCTGAACAAAACTTATTCTTTTTAAAACACATATGAGACATTGCCCCGAACCTACCGTCGTAATTTGATAGAAATTGTTGGAGTGTAAAACAATACCCTTCTAAAAGCATGATATAGGGACAAGGGCTAAACAATCGTCGTGATTTGATAGAAATTGTTGGAGTGTAAAACAATACCCTTCTAAAAGCATGAGATAGGGTCAAGGGCTAAACATTGATTGTTACGAGTGAGTAAATATTTTACATTTATTATATTTATTAGTTTAATGAACTTTTCTTTACTTCAAACTGTAAAACTTCTATTCTTACCGCCTTATCTGAACAAAACTTATACTTTTTAAAACACATTTGAGACATTGCCCCGAACCTACCGTCGTAATTTGAGAGAAATTGTTGGAGTGTAAAACAATACCCTTCTAAAAGCATGATATAGGGACAAGGGCTAAACATTATTTGTTACGAGTGAGTAAATATTTTATATTTATTCTATTTATTATTGTAATGAACTTTGCTTTACTTCAAACTGTAAAACTTCTATTCTTACCGCCTTATATGAACAACCCTTTTACTTTTTAAAACACACTCGTGATTTGATAGAAATTGTTGGAGTGTAAAACAATACCCTTCTAAAAGCATGAGATAGGGACAAGGGCTAAACATTGATTCTTACGAGTGAGTAAATATTTTACATTTATTCTATTTATTAGTTTAATGATCTTTGCTATACTTCAAACTGTAAAACTTATATTCTTACCGCCTTATCTGAACAACACTTTTACTTTTTAAAACACAATCGTGATTTAATAGAAATTGTTGGAGTGTAAAACAATACCCTTCTAAAAGCATGATATAGGGACAAGGGCTGAACATTAATTGTTACGAGTGAGTAAATATTTTATATTTATTCTATTTATTAGTTTAATGAACTTTGCGCCGAGCGTACACTGACATTACGAATATTTTCACGACATTATACAAATTTTTTACAATAATATAGTAAAGTAAAAATACCATTTTTAATATAATATGGACACATTTCTACAACAGTCAACCTAACAATTTTTGTCGAATTATTATTTTCATAAGCTAATTTTTGTAAGCTTAAGTTTAATGAGCATCATCAATCAATCATCAATATGGTCCACCAATAAGCCGGAGGTGGGCCGGCCTTAAGCGGCTAGAAAAGACAAGACGAGGAAGTGTTAGGAGTATTCCCGCTAGAATGAGAACAGGAAAAAATATGCTGCCTTCACTACATCCAACCATAATTAACCAGAAATTTGTTGAAGATTTATGTTTATGGTTCAATGCAAATTTATTATTTTTAAGTTTAATCGTTTTTAAATAGCACGCTTATGTCTTTAAAGTTATGCAATTTTTCACCCCATTTATCAGCTGTACCATTATCATTAATTTCATAACATGTTGAAGGTATCGGTGAAATTTTATTTTTACGGTGCGGCAAAATTGTATCATATAAATACACAATGCCACCGGTGGCTCCGGGTACAGCACTGCCCTGAACCCAAATCACGTTGTACTTTAAATTCGTGCGCAACACTTGTAATCCTTTGTTAATACGCCATCGATTACCCATATGTCCAGGCATCTTTGTTCCTGGCCAAACACGACCCTTTTCACCTCCTCCACCTATGTTGCCTGCTCGACGATGTGTCTTGGTAACACCATGGGATGCAGGCATTCCTTTAAAACCAAATCGCTTTACGACACCTTGGAATCCATAATCAACACTGAAAAAAAAATGGTTCATAACTTGTCAAAGATTATCTTATGAGGAAATACTTTCAAATTGTCGATTAATTACCGACGTCGTAATTTGATAGAAATTGTTGGAGTGTAAAACAATACCCTTCTAAAAGCATGAGATAGGGACAAGGGCTAAACATTGATTGTTACGAGTGAATAAATATTTTAAATTTATTCTATTTATTAGTTTAATGAACTTTGCGCCGAGCGTACACTGACATTACGAATATTTTCACGACATTATACAAATTTTTTACAATAATATAGTAAAGTAAAAATACCAATTTTTAATATAATAGGGACACATTTCTACAACAGTGAACCTAACAATTTTTGTCGAATAATTATTTTCATAAGCTAATTTTCGTAAGCTTAAGTTTACAGAGCATCATCAATCAATCATCAATAAGGTCCACCAATAATTACACAGCTCCACAAAAAAAAAAAAAAAAAAATTCAGAGATCAGACCATACCTCCTATATGGATTTGGGCTCGCTGAATCCGAATCCGTGGTCAGTTGGTCGCCATCACGTCAGGTTTTCGAGAAAATAACGGTTGAATAGTCGAAAAACGCCGTTCGGATTCAGCGACTCCAAATCCATATAGGAGGTATGGTCTGATCTCTGAATTTTTTTTTTTTTTTTTTGTGGAGCTGTGTTAATTATCATTATCATTAATTTCGTAACATGTAGAAGGTATCGGTGAAAGTGCCGTGCAGTCTCTGAGTCGTCCGGGCTCACTGCCTCTCCCTGTTCACTAGTCTCCACTTATGTTGCGAGTGCGTCAAGGTGGCCAGGACAATGATATCGTTCATGCGGGCCGATCGACTACGAGCCGATTTGGAGTTTATGGTGTATTTGCAAGAGTTATAGCTAGAGTATGGAGATTTTTGGCTTTCGGAATAAATGACCAACTCTGTGCACTTGACTCTCACTTTAGTAGCCATCAGCTAACCATATCGCCTTACAACAATTTTATTGCACTGTAAAGATATGCATTTTATATTGCGGCAATGAAAATATTCGTCCATCGTTGATTTTCAAACAACGTATTCTTCTACCACTATTACAGCTCTGTTAGTTTCACACACTTAATTTGCTCGGATACCATACGCGTATAGTTCCAAATGGAATAGTTATATCTCTTATAATTTTCGAGATCCACGCCATCAAAATCCAAGCCCGTTTTTATGGGAAATGGTATATACATAGATATATCTCCTATAAAAATCTCCCGATTTAAATGAAATTTGTTTTTCAATAGCTGGGCATCCAAAAAAAAACTCTTGTACAAACGCTACAGAAATTTTCGATTTTTGAGGCCGGAAGGGGGGTTGGAAAAAATTTGAAAACAAGCTTTAGCTGCGTGGGCAATTTAGGAGTCTCCATGTCGAATCCTATAGCTCTATCTCTTGTAGTCTCTGAGATCCACGCGTTTATACGGACAGACGGAAACGGCTATATCGACTCGGCTGTTAATGCTTATCAGAAATTTAATTGTTGGGGTCGGAGATAGTTCCTTCTCTATGTTACATACCCTGTTACATGTTACACGACTAACCCTTTTATTCTACGAGTACCAGGTATACAATTTTGGTTGTAAATATTTTTAGTATAAAGTCTGCCAACATTTCATTCCATTTTCATTGCCAAATTTATTAAAGCTTATTCATTCAATTATTGGCCATCGGACGCTAATATGCGGACTCTGGGGGACCGGCCGACCTCCCAGTTTTAACCAGGCTTATTATGACAAGCGGGCTATGTCACGATGGACGAGCCCTTTACCGCTCACTTCCCGCGAACTCCGCGAATATAACAAAAAAAAAACACAGTGGAGAACGGAACTCCCTTATAAAATCCGGAAATGGGTTAAACGACCCGTCAAACTCCAGGCCCTCAAAAGCCAAGGAGTTGCTGGGATGGAGAAGCTCCCTATAGAGGGGCAACATCTGGGCCGAGCCAGTGCAGAGGAGGGTGCCAAGGCATCTTCTTCTAAAGTAGGGCTAGCCATGGAACCACCGAACTGCGTGAGGAGAAAACCCCAAGGGTCAACCTCTCTACCAGTGGTCGGCACTGCCCTATCCCGAGGGCATAGGAAATTTCTCTGCACGAGCTCTGCCACACACACACAGTATAATTGTGTGAAACGTCATTCTAACAGCCTACTTTCCGCTATTCGTTACTAATACTAATGCGTTAAAATCATATCAATGTTATAGGGTGCCGATCACTGCTCTATACCAACCGGCGGGGCACCTAAGCCAAACCCTGGTCCGATAGCGTCCTACTCGACCCAGAGGAATGGCTCCTATAAAGACGGGAGAAGAGCAGCCTTCAATCTGATTAGGGCGGACCCATCGGCAGAAGCAAGGGAGATCCTGCCCGACTTCTAACCGGCAAAAGCGGGTGTGAGGCTGAAGCCGAAGCAAGCTGGGACAGATCCTGGCAAGAAGATCGGCCAGAGTGCGAAAAGGCAGAGATCAACAGAAGAAGAAACCCCCAGAAAAAGAAGCCCCAGCTGGCCAATAGATCGTTCGTCGAGGTAACGAAGGGTCGAACCCTTATTGGAGTCGATAAGTCGTCCGGATAAAGTACGACTTCGGGCACCTGACAGACAGGGTACTTGAGTGGGATGCTAGGAGCAAGACCGGGGGCATCAAGCTAAAGAAGGGCACCCTTCGGATGAAGAAAAATGTCTGATGAGAAGGAAAGAAGGGTATACCTCGAAGGAGAGCGATTTGGCAATGGCACTTAAAGACGTCACGATGGTGGAAGACACACTGCTGAAAACCGAGACGGAAGCAGAGGTTAATGTAGGGGAGAATCTCAAGGATGTATTTTACAGCTGAAGCTGATTCACGCTGAAGAAGGGCAAGGGCACTTCAAGACGTCACGATGGAGGAGGAGCACCGAGCACCGATTGCTCATTGCTGAGCCCCGAGAAGGAAGCAGAAGTTACTGTAGGGGAGAATCTCAAGGAACCTTAGGAACCTCGATCTTAGAATTCTTGGGCTGGGGACGTCGGTTTTGCAATGGCGATACAACAGATAAAAGACGAGCCTGCATTCTCGCAAAAAATTAACCTTAACCTCTTTTTTCTACCAAATTTTAGCAATGAAGACTACGTCGCCGCAGCAATAGAGAGCCCAAAGGGACCTCTAAAGGTATGCTCAGCATATATGGGCCACGGCTAAGAGGCTTTTCCCTCGCACCCGCTACTCAAACAGCTGGTGGAAGACAGCGAGAAGCAAAAGATGCCAACCGATGCCAACGACCATCATCGGTGGGGAAGCACTGACATAAACGAGAGGGGTGAGTCAATATTCAATTTTATCCTAAGCTCAAATCTTCTGGTGGGTTACAGGGGTTAGGGAGGCGTATAAAGCGGACCTCAAGAAGTACAACAAAGAACTGCGAAGGGCAAAAAGGAAGTCCTGGACCTTGTTTAAGACCTTCATTTAAGATACATCGGAGGCCTCCCGACTTAGGAAAGTCTTCGCAACAACTGCACCTTATGTAGGATACATTAAAACCTCGGATGGCAACTGGACCACGTCCAGTAGAGCAACCCAAGATGCTATCACAAATGCACCTTTCCCAGGGTATTTTCAGGAATAAATAAGGAAGGAAACGCAGAGCCAGAGGGACAGCCCCTCCCTTCCAAGCCAACTCGAATACTTCTTGAGTAATAGATATCTCAGTTGGGCGATAAACAGTTTCAACCCCTTCCAATCTCCAGGCCCAGATAGCATTTTCCCGGCACAATTAATCAAAGCAGGATCCAATCTGTGGTCATGAGTTAGGAAAGTCTTCACAGCAATTTTCAGAACAGGGATCGAAGGTTGCCCTAATACCCAAAGCGGAAAAACCATCGCACTGCTCCCCTAAGGACTTTAGACCTATAAGACTATCATTCTTCCTCCAAAAAACAATGGAGAGACTAATCAGCCTCCACATTAATCTTACCATTAACCCAGATGACTTTTCGAGATCACAGCATGCGTATAGGAAGGGCCGATTCACTGCCATGATCGATGATTATAATATAATCATAATGCGATAATAATCAATGCGCTGACGAGACTAGGGGTAGACGATCGATCCTTGCGCCTATTAAAGCAGACCCTGGAAAACAATCCTGTTGAGGCGACATTAGGAGGAGAGTCTATTCAAAGATACGTCAGAAGAGGCCCTCCGAAAGGAGGCGTACTCTCCCCCTACTGTGGAACGTGGCGGTTAACCTTGACGGTTTTTCATCCAACTCCATCAAGGAGTAGGCATTCCCTTAGCAACGTGTCGGCTGAAATGCAGGGATCACTTTGACCCGATAGCACTGAGGAAATGTAGAAATCTCCAAAACTGTAGGAACACACGCATGATATGGCCTACCCGCTCTAGGAAAAGACTCAAACTCCTGGGTGCAGCAACACTCCTACACCTTACAGAACTCACAGAGATCGCTCCACGCGGACTCGTTGGCTTCATCCGTAAAACTGGATGTGACCGCAAGCCGCCGCAGGAAGGGTAGACCTTGGGCACATTAGTAGATAGTCCTCCTTGAGGGACCTCTTGCCTGAGGTATCACAAGGAGCCCCAGCGGCTCAAGTGGTGGAAGGTCAGTCAGTGACTGGCCCCACATTGCCGCCTCAACCTAACCTAACTTAACCTATTTATTCTATTAAAGCTCGAATGATCGTACTCAGGAGGACGCTAACCTGGTGACGCTTAGTGTATAAACAAACAAAACGCACAAAAGGGTAATACAAAAACTTACTCACGTTTTGCCACGAACATCGAGGAATTCACCAACTCGGTAATGATTGACATTCAAAACCGTTCCTGGCTGTAAGGCTGCCTCCGGTGATACTAAAAACCGTGCTAAAATTTTTTTCGGCATCACTTTAGATTCTTTAAATATACCAGAGTATTCTTTTGTTAGCCAAACAGGATTTATATTGCCGGCTCCAACAAGAAGGCAACCAAATTTATTAAAATTGTGCAAATTTGGAAAATGAGCTGGTGAATATTTTTCCGGTGGAATGTAGCTTATAATATGATTGTCCATAATCTGCAACAACGTGGTACGTATCTTTTCGCCGTTATTAAGCCAGAGTGGATACTCTCCGATTTTACATGCTATCGTTCCACATCTTCTGTTTTGAGAATTCACGATACTAGGACTAAATGGCGCTTCTGTATTCATCAAATTTTGTTCATCAATATTAAAGTTTTTTAATACATCTAGTTCGCTATAGTTGTCGCGAACCATTTGATTTATAAAAACTTTGTTTTCCGATGTTATTGATCCTCCGATATTCTGCAATATTGAATAATCGCCAAAAAGCAAATTTACATCCATTGTTATTACAAATTTACATATAAATAGATATATTATAAGATACGTATATAATTTAACACTAAAAGTTATATATACTAATATACTAATGAATAAAATAATAAGTAGAGTCGCACTCGCAAAGTTCCGAACAACAAATATCCGATTTGCGCATAACACTTGACTTCATAACACACTTCTTAATTGTTCGGTGATATCTTTTCGAGTGGTCTCGCAGGTTTATTGAATGTGTGTATATGTAAGATATAGTGGATTTACATATTAACGAATAAGTCTTAACTTATGCGTCTATTTTGATTTCCCTTTTCCTTAATAGTAACGATCTCGCTGGTTCAGTTACCAGTCTCCGTTCTGGTATTTTTTATAGCGCATAATAGCTCCTGTCAGCGTGCAGTTTATTTTACATCAGATGATTAAAATAGGGCCTACAGTTTTTAAACATTTTTTTTTCAACAAACAAATAAATTGAATTTTTATATTTTAGATATTGTCAGAGCTTTCGAAAACGGTTGACCATTTCAAAATGTAAAAAAAAGATCATGTCGGAACATTTTGTCAATGGGGCCTCAAAGAAAAACTTTTGGCTCCAAATTGTTTTTTTTCAGAGCATTTTTTTTATTTTTACATTTTTATTTTGTTTTCCATTGAAGACTACTTCATTCACGCTTTTAGTTCAAAAGTACTTTAGGGGTACAAAAGAAAAATGTACTTTAAATCACAATCTTCTATTTGTTTTAAAAGAATCTGAAAATTCGACCTATGGTATAACTTGCGCTTAATTTACTTTCTTTTTGGAAAAATTGAATTTCCGGTTCTGAACCACACTTAAAAGGTGCATCTGTATGAGCTGGAAATGATGAGACTTTTTTTGAACACTTTTAACAACATTTTTTAGGGAGCATGTTATTTAAAGTGTCTTGCTAAATTGTTACAGAGACCGATTCTTCTGATATTCTGATCTTTAACAAAAAAGGTCGAACCGAAACTGTTAGAAATCTTAAAAAAAAATTGTTCTGTCAGAGAGAAATCAAATGTTCAACATTTTATGTGTTTTGTTCCAATACAAACTCCATTGAAAATCAACAGATCAACAGTTATTTGCAAGCTTTGGTTTTGTTAAATTAATTGTTAATTGCGCTGTTCCTCTTTGAAACGTTGTCGTTTTTGGGATTTCTTTTTTTACTCAATGTTCTGAATTATTAAATTTGAAAGGCTTCATACAACTTGCACCCTTTTAAGTTTTCAGAGTGACTCTCACTGCAAAATTTGTTTTTTTTATCAAAAGATGTATTAAGTTTGCTATTGCTTGTGCTTTGTTTACCGTCGCCCTTTTCACAAACTGGGTCTTTTGTACAGCAATTTTTCGTGTATCCATATTTTTTAGTTGATTTTCATTTATTTGTTTTTTTATTCTTGGTGGAATTCAAGGTGGAATACGGATTCGTGTCCAGGGAGGAGACCGGGTGTTAGTATGCGAACTCGGGACGACCGGCCGACCCTCCAGTTTCAACCAGGCTTATAGTGACACGAGGGCTACATCACGACGGACGAGCCCCTTTCCGTCTACTCGTGGGTTCAAAAATAATTCATGTAACTTTAAAAAAAATCAAAGTGGAGAAAGGAATTTCCTGACTCTGAACCCAGGGCGCTCAAAGGCGAAGGAGTTTCTGGCATGGTAAAGCTCCCCCTACAGGGGGATGAATTTTTTACCAAATCGGGAGGGTCCACCGAACTCCAACCCAACCGGCAAGACCCCCTAGGAAAACCCTGATCTGGCAGTGACTCACCCAATGCAGCACAAGGCTCCTACATATGTAGAAGAGCAGGCTTTTTGCTAATCAAGGTAGACTCGTCGGCGCAATTCTTCCCGGACCAAAACTAGATTATTCAATGGGCAAGAGAGATCTTTTCTGCTTTTTTTTATTTATTTATTTATTTATTTCGCCAACGGACAAATCCTTACATGGCTACATAATAACAACTTACAACTAATAAATAATACTACAATACTAACAAAAACTTAATAAATGCCTGATTAACTTGCGTTTTAACACACCCTTATGAGAGCCCGCTCAATTCGGAGGCTAGGCGGCAAAAATTAAAATAAGAAAGAGCCCGCTCAATCGGCTCATTTAAAAGATAATTGGTCCTGTGACACTTGACCCGAAAGGGGGCAAAGGTACGAAGATCCCTTTGAGGAACATTAAAATTAATGAGCCCCAATAAAAAAGGACAATCAATGTTATCAGCGATTGAATTATTCAAAAAAGTTAAAGCTGCCAGTTTACGCCGATCCTCCAACGTGCAAACATTCAGAAGTAGGCAACGGCTCTGGTATGAAGGAACAGGATACTGAAACCTTAGAGGCAGAAGTGCAAATTTTAAAAATTTTTCTGGAGTCGCTCAATTCTGTTTTAACGAACTTTACAATCCGGATTCCAAATGATTGAGGAATATTCCAGCCTCGACCGAATAAATGCAGCATAGACGCTGAGGCTCGAGTATGGACTTTTGAACTGTTTCACGTGCCTCTTAACAAAGACCAGCATAGCATACGCTTTAGGTAGAATATAGTCTAAGTGACCAGAAAATTTAAATTTGCTATCGAATAAGACACCAAGGTCTAACACCTCTTCTTTAGCTGCCAAATTATAATTACTGATGGAAAACCCGAACAGATTTCAAGAGACCGCCTACTGTAACGGGTAAACATACACTTAGATAAGTTTAATGGAAGAAGATTGCGGGAGAACCATGAGTAAACTCTGGATCTATCCTCCTGTAACAAGTAACTGCCACTAATGCAGCTAATCGCTTTATAGATTTTAAGGTCATCCGCATACATTAAAAAGTACGAATGACGAACGCATGATGAGAAAATGAGCATGATTCATGAAATTGATAAATAGAAGAGGTCCAAGAGAGCTGCCTTGTGGAAGACCAGAGGAGGTGACAAATGGACTTGAGATAGCGTCTCCAATAGAAACGTGTCGAGGTCGGTCAGCCAGATAAGACTCGAACCAACCTAATAGGCAGGAATAAATACCTAATTTATATAATTTGGCCAGAAGGGCAGCATGACACATTTTGTCGAAGGCTTGGGAGAAGTCAGTGTAAATGGCATCAACCTGAAATCGGTTTTCAAAAGCTTCAAAGCAATGCTTAGAGAAGACCGCTAAATTAGTTGTAGTGGACCTCCCAGGCAAGAAACCATGCTGGTTGGGGGATATAAAATTGTGAACCAGAAAGTAAATTTTTTAGTTACTATCCCCTCCAGTATCTTAGCGACGTTGCAAATTTTGGCTATAGGTCGATAGTTGCTAACATCACACCTACTGCCACCTTTGTGAATAGGCGTTATAGAAGTAATCTTCCACCGGTGGGGGAATCTACCAGATGAGAGCGACAAGGAGAACAGGAGATGAAGGGGAGTAGAAAGAGAAGCGATACTCCTCTTAAGAAAGAAACGTCCAAAACGTCCATGTTACTCACATTAAGAAAAGGCTCAATGCTAAGAAGAGTTTCATGATCACTCCAAGGAACCTTCGGCTCCAAGTTAGAGGCAAAGTATTATGCAAAAAGATCAGAAACGCCCTGATCCGAGACGGCTGCTAAATTACCATAACATATGGATGAAGGTATGTATGTCCGATTTCGACTTTTTGCTGTTAAAAAACCGCCAAAAAGCTTTACGATTGGATCGAAGGCTAGCTTCGACATCGGATATATACTGATTGTAGAGGAACTTATTAAGGAAATCAAATTCTCGCTTAAATTGCCAGTACAGCTCTCGTGCTCGAGTCTCACCTGTCATTATAAATCGCATTATAAATGCTTATCCCTTCTATTCTTTAAGTTTTTTAAACCTTTTGTATACCAGGGAAGCCTATAGGATCTTCGTACCCTCACAGGGGTATAAGTATCAATAATATTAAAGAGGACAACCAAGAACTTAGTACACTCCTGCCCATATTTATACGACACCTCGACAATTTTAGTTTCGACCCTCGTAGGAGAATGGGAAAGCAAAAGAAAGCCAAAATGAGTATGCAGAACAAAAGCTGTATTAATTCTGCTTTAATTCTGATCTTCTTATCTCTGGTTGCATCTTGCGTTTTCAAGTAGCGATAACAAAAGCTCAAAAGCCCCATTTTTGCTATGCCTGCAAGTGTAACAAAATTATACGACACTTTTCAATTTTGTTCGATTAGAGCGACAAGTGTGATTTAAATTACTTTGTATAGTATTTCTGAGATAAATTAAATTCATTTTGAATAAAATGCCGGCTGGACGTTTATTGTCTGAGGGCGAGAAAGGAAGAATTAAAGCCTACAACGATGCAGGCTTTAATGTGAGCGAAATTTCTAGAAAAATTGGCCGAACACGTTGTGTTATAACCAATTTTCTAAGAAATCCTGAAGAATATGGTGTGAAGCGCAGTTCTGGGAGAAAACCAAAACTGGATGACCGCGATAAACGTCGCATAATTTTGGAAGCGAGCAATTCTTTTGCTTCGTGCTCCACCATTGCCGCAGGTTGCACTAAGCCTGTGTCCAGGATGACTGTTTGGCGGGCGCTGAAAACATCCGAAGTAATTGTTAGAGGAATATTGAAAAAGGCCCCGTCCTTAAAGCCGCGCCACAAAACAGCGCGACTTCAATTTGCTGAAAACAACCTTCAGAGAAACTGGGCCTCGGTATGCAATTTTAGCTCAATTGTGTTTACACAGATTTTTTTCATAATTTCTCATTTAGATAATTTTTTCTGATGAGAAAAAATTTAATCTTGACGGCCCAGATGGTTTTCGACACTATTGGAGAGATTTGAGAAAGGATCCACTTATTTTTTCCAAACGAAATTTTGGAGGCGGATCCGCAATGGTTTGGGGAGCCTTTAATGTGTCGGGAACGCTTGATCTCTGCTTCACAAGCTGCAGGATGAATAGTGGAGACTATAAAAGAGTATTGGAAGAGCGTCTTCTGCCATATTTGGAAACAAATATGGACAGAAACCTTGTTTTCATGCAGGATAACGCATCAATTCACAGGAGCAGAGAGACGCTGGGCTTCCTAAATGTTCACAATATAAATGTTTTGGAATGGCCAGCGTGCTCTCCGGATCTAAACCCCATTGAAAACATATGAAGACTCTTAGCCAGGCGAGTGTATGCCAATAACACCCAGTTTGAGAGCGTTGAAAGCCTTAAGGAAGAAATTTTGGCTCAATGGGCTCTTTTAGATGTAAATTTATTAAAAAATTTGATAAATTCAATGCCTAAAAGGCTTTTTGAGGTAGGAAAGGCTCAAGGTGGCCAAATTAATTATTAAATAACAGTTTAAACATTAAAACATTACTTAAATCAAACAAAATTGAAAAGTGTCGTATAATTTTGTTACACTTGCAGGCATAGCAAAAATGGGGCTTTTGAGCTTTTGTTATCGCTACTTGAAAACGCAAGATGCAACCAGAGATAAGAAGATCAGAATTAAAGCAGAATTAATACAGCTTTTGTTCTGCATACTCATTTTGGCTTTCTTTTGCTTTCCCATTCTCCTACGAGGGTCGAAACTAAAATTATCGAGGTGTCGTATAAATATGGGCAGGAGTGTATAACAATCATCGATTGAGCCATCCGAAAAAAGGGAAACCCAATCAAAGGCTGAAATAGAGGCATTAATAAGTGACAAGTTAGTATCATTCAGATGATAATATGGAATGGGGGTATTCAAGGCAAAAGTCTATAAAACTCAATACTAATGACCAACGGCTTGTGGTGCATATCACAAAGACATTGTACAAGGTACATTGCATAATTCTACTTTACTATTAACCAAATTATTTAAAAATATAAGATCAAGAATTTAGCCTGAAGAGATCGACGGATAGTGATGATCACACCTCCACCTCGCACAGTGGTCCGGCTTGTATGGGGAGAGCGGCCAAAAATACTTCTAGTTGAGGTAGGGACTGGAAACTTGGCACAAAATATTTATATCAGAGGTCGGCACGGCCCTATCTCGGGGGCATAGGAAATTTCTCTGCCCGAGCTCTGCCACACACACACAGTATACATGTGTGAAACGTCATGCTCACAGCCTACTTTCTGCTATTCGTTACTAACACTAATGCGGTAAAATCATATCAATGTATTGGGGTGCCGACCTCTGATTTATATTTTTATTCTAAAATAATATGTTAAAATCAGCCAGATCGGGCAACTATATCATATAGCTGTCATATAACTGATTGATCGAAAATGCTATAACTTTGATGTTTTTACAGTTAGAAAGTTCAGTTTTTGTACGAGTGCTATATTTGACAAAATAATACGACCTACCAAATTCCACAAGGATCAGCCGACTATATCCTATAGTTGCCATATAAATGTTTGATCGGAAATGATCCAACTTTTGTGCTTTTTACGATAGATAGTTGAAACTTCGTACAGTCGAAACTTCGAAACCTACCAAATTTCATAAGGATCGGCCGACTATATCTTATCGCTGTCATATAACTGAATGATCGGAAATGGTTTTGGTAGAAATACCAACTTCGGTGTTCTTGAAGATAGAAGTTTGGGACTTTTTTTTTAGATTTTGTATTGTAGTAGATTGGTTATATTATGATATTTTCATAAGTATTGGCGAACTATATCTGATTCTTGCGATATATATCCGGTTTTTTCAAATCGAGGTTAGGTTACCTTTTTGTAATTTGTAAGCCGCATGGCACCTTACGGCACTTGAACTAAACTTTCTTATATTCCATTCCTAAAGAGTGCCATCACAACTAAAACTCTAACCAAACACAGAAAAGCCAAACTAAAAACGTTCACAATTATGTACTAAATACAACAATGATTTACACAAAACGCAACACTTTTTACTTTTATACTTTTTATTTTAAAAAGAAAGTTAATACCTTTTTTTTTAAATATTTATAACTTCCATGGCACAAACACTTGTTTTAAAAATGTTTAATAAGCTTTTTGCGGAGAGCTTCACTTGCACGTTGCTTACGCTGCAATACACAATGAATATCATGCTATCACTTTCGATGCTATTCTTGAAGCGTACAGACTGATTAAAACAAAAAGATAAATAAATTCAATTAGCTAGACCAATTATAAATAAGAATTGGTACATTTAAAGTCAAAATTGGGACTTTGGTTTTTTTATTTTTGGCCTACGGGCTGGACCACTGTGCCTCGCCCACACTGGGTACTGAATGCATCTCGGTCCTTTCGAAATACATGGTACAAATTAGGCTCGAAGAACTCAGAGGAGCTGAATTTGTCATTGAGCCACGTTTCCACAAGGATGATTACATCAAAATCGCAGGCAGAAGAATTGAGGAATACCGTCCGGGTCTTGGTTCTCATACCCGATATATTTTGAAATAGACATTTAAGGCTTTTATTAGGGTCCGAGGACGACGAGTAGCTACAGTCCAAACTGGGAATTGGACGGCAAGGCGTTGATGATGAAAGTGCACTCCTGGTACTGGTGCATGTGGAGGCATATCCAATATGCATAGCTTGCAAAATAGCCGACAAGGACACATAGAAATTTCCATTAGACTCATCAGTAGACCTGCGAGAGTCCAGTCGCAAGGCAGATCCAGTGCCAGGTGAAAACATTGAGCGTTCATAGTCAGGCACATCCAAACGCAGCAAAGATCCACCCACACGTCCAAAACGTAAATAAACATCTTCCATCGGCGAAAAGAAAGCACCAGCGAGTTACCAAAATGAAGATATTTCAAGGTGGGAAGCACTTGAAGTTGAGCGCAACTGGGTGCTTGTCCCACAATGCGCCTATTAGGGTTGATCCGCTTCTTCTTCGGGACAGCCTCCTTAGATGCCGTTGGGGCCTGCCCCAGAGTAGCCTTTATGCTCCCAGTGCTGGTGGGCATAGCAGGGGGAGCAACGAGATGCACCCCAGCCGAAGAGGCGCGCCCAGCGGGCACAGCCGCTCCATTTACCATGGCATGGTCAACTTTGGCATTAAGGCTTTCGAAGCGGGATTCCAGATCTAGAACTTTATGATTTAGCTCATCAATTTTGGAATGCGAATCATTTCCAATGACGCAGCTATCACATTGCCACATTAAGTTCGGAATGTTAATAAGTAGTTTTATAGCCTCCGAGGGCCAATCAACACAAGCGGTGTGATAGGCACGCCGGCAGATCGACGCGCACCGAACGGCCTCACACCCACGAAGTTGGGTAGCAGTAACTTCTGCACTGCACTCGGTGCAAACGAGAGGCGACATGAGCGAAAAAGTAGACGTCCGAACTCAAAGAAAGCTAGATGAAGACTCAAAGACTTTTAACCGGAAAAGGCGGGGAGGAGGCTAAAGCCAAAGAAACCGACAGCAGTAGGCACCACCTTACCAAGGACCTCTTGAGAAAGCATTGCGAGTTGCAAGGGCGTTTCATAAAGGAGAAATTCCAAAACGGAGAAGCTCCACCAGAATGGAAACACTCAAGCTGGTATCAAGGTAGAATTAGGATGATAGAGTGCCAGGAGGCGAGATCCATCTCTACAAGGGATTGATAGCCTCGCCTATCGGAAGGAAGGAGAAGGAGAACCTGGAAGGAGAACCTTCGGAAGGGTTAACATCAGAGAAGAGCGACTTGGCAAGGGCTCTGAGATGCGTCGGTATGGAGGAGGAGGGGGTTACTGTGTTGCAGAATCTCAACGATGTATCTGAAATTTCTACAAATAAGGCTCCAAGGCTGGGAAACCCTCGCATTTCTCCATCCAGAATTACACATCATTGGAGAAAAACGTTTTGTACATTTTCCGTCTACCATGCAAGGTGATGAACGATTCACATTTCCGCACGGACTATGAATCATGTTTGTAGTAGCAATATCATACACTAATTGATCAGTAGCCGGATCTGGAAACTGCAGAAATTAAACTATCGATGTCTCCTGTACGTATTCTTGCATGTAACGTGTCAGCGTTGTTCTCAATAGCATCTCGGAAGTGGAGATAGTCTTCCGCATGTAGCTTCTGTTGATTAAGTCGCAAGTATGGCAGTCGTTCACTCTCACATCTTCACATATGTATGTATATCTCGACCATAAATTGTTGACAATGCTTACGAAATCTTAAATTGATGTTGTCTCAGCCGCGTCTAATCATGAAACAATACGAATAAAAATGCTTCGAGCTAACGTTCTTATTTGTTTTGGCTTCTAAAACAATTAAAGATTTTTTTTAATAGTACATTAATAATGTTCTTAATAATGAATAAATTACATATTACAAGATCTTGTTCTTTAATGTTTACGCAACATCCGCCTTACCAATATCCATCCAAAAAAATTTAGTGGTATTATAGAGCGTCATTTACGTTTAAGCTCTCCAGGTGGTGTTTTTTTTAAAGATTGATGGCAATAGCGACTGTACACCTTGTCCATGTGTGGTTAAAATAATTTGAATTAGTCATTGTGCGCAAAAAAGTGTCCAGCTGGCCAACGATACGCCTGGCAAAAGACAAATTGAGGTAGTAGCAATGTGCATCCACACAATTGGTGAGTAGTAGATTTGTAGAAATGTATAAGATTTGTTTGGCATTGGCAGCAACCTCCAACCATCACGGCCCCTAAGGCAAACCTTGGTCTGACAACGTATCACTCGACGCAACGCAACGGCTCCTATAGGGATAGGAGGAGAGTAACCTTTTTTCTGATTAGGGCGGACCCATCGCCGGAATCTAACCCGGACCAGGCTGAGGTCATAAGGTGGGCAAGAAAAATTTAGCCCGACTTTCAACAGGCAAAGGCGGAGTGCAGAAGTCGGCTGTAGTAGGCACCTCTCTCAAAGATATCGCGCAAAGTGCGAAACGGCAGAGGTCAACCAAAGTAGGGAGCGCCCTAGTGCCCCTAGAAGAAAAAGAAGGTCCAGCCGCAGCCGACTAAGCGATCGTTCGTCGAACATTCATTGGAGTCCTTGATAGGGGATCCAGAGATGGGCTGATCCCCAAGAACCTCTGGCGAAAGGTAGTCAACGAACTACATGGGCGCTTTATGGAGGAGATTCTGTTAGCAGGGTAGCGTCAATAGCTTGTCAAGACGCGCGATCGGTAGCCCTGTACAAACGAATCATAGCAACTCTTTGGGGGGTCTACCCGGGTGCAAAGCTGAAGGCGGTTGACTGGGACGAGGTCCCCAGCAAACCGAGGGCGCGAGTGTGGCTCAAGTATGGTCCGAAAGGCTAGCAGACCCTTACACCATCCTGGCGATGCTGAAAATGTGCAAATTTGCTTCCCATGGCGGACTGAAGAGTCGCCAAGTTGGAGGATGCGGTGGAACTACGGAGGCAGGTCATACTCACGCTTAATGAGGACACCGCGAGAATCCTGGAGAAGGCGGGATACCGGATTAAGTACTGCTTCGAGCATGTGACGGTCCGGGTTTACAACAGACAGGGTTGTTGAAGGGGGAGTCTTAGAGAAACACTCCCTCTCGGTCCATCGACACGTAGAATAAGTTGCCAATTTTAAGAACTTCACTCAGCTGGCAGTACGTAATCCTAGGGAGGCAACTGGGAGCTTTACAAGAAGAAACTAGACAGATCCTTACGGGAACCTCCAACAAGGAAGACCCAAACGCCATAGTGGGCACGATAACGGTGTCTTGCGCCAAGGCATTCAATAGGATGTGTCCCAAAAGATATCGAACAGTAGCAAGTCAAAGAAACCACCATGGTGGTCGCCAGCACTTGCACCCTTAAAAACCAAGGCCCGACAAGCCTTTGACTTCGCCAGTTATGCAAACACAGGAGTAGCTTGGGCGGCGTATAAAGCGAACCTCAAGCAGTATAACAAGGAACTGCGTAGGGTAAAGTAAAACTCCTGGACCAGGTTCGGCACATGTATTAAGGGGACCTCAGAAGCCGCCCGCCTTTGGAAGGTCCACGAAACCAATGCACATAACATAGGGCACATCAAAAACTCGGATGGTAGCTGGACCACGTGCAGCAAGGAAACAATAGAAGCTCTCAAAAACGCACATTTCCCAGGGTGTTCTCAGGCTCCTCCTCCAGCTTAAATACCTCTTAAGTAATAGGAATCTCAGTTGGGCGATAAACCGTTTCAAACCCTTTAAATCTTCAGGCCCCGATGGCATGTTCGCGGCCCAATTAACCAAAGCAGGGTCTAATTTGTGGTTATGAATCAGGAAATTCTTTACAGCAATCTTCAGGACAGGTATCGTGCCCGAGACGAACGAAGGTTGTTTTCATATCCAAAGCGGGAAAACCATTGCACTGGCACTCAAGGACTTCAGCCCAAGTCTGTCGTCCTTCCTCCTCGAGACAATGGAGAGGCTCATTAGCATCCACATTCATCTTACCATTAACCCAAATGACATTTCGGGATCACAGCACGCGTAAAGAAAGGGCCAATCCACGGAGACGGCTCTCCATGAAGCAATAAGCCATTATTGCTTTTCAAGACATAGAAGGTGCGTTCAACAACATCCTGCCACGTTCAATAATCAATGTGCTGACAAGACTAGGGGTAGATTATCAATCCGTGTGCCTAGTAAAGCAGATCCTGGTAAACAGAACTGTTGGGGAGCACTAGGAGGAGAGCCTATTCAAAGGCACTCCGCAAGAAGGTGTACCCTCTCCCTTCCTTTGGAACGTGGCGGTTAATACTCTACCACTAGAGGGTTTTATCCTACTAGAGGGTGGTGGATTTAAAGTTATTGCTTATGCGGATGATGTAGCAATTGCCTTCACTGGGAAATTTTCACAGACTCTATGCTACCGCATGACGGACAAACTGAGGCTTCTCTCAACATGGGCAGATAAGAATGGGCTAGAAGTGAATCCATCCAAGACCGAACTTGTCCTTCTCATAAGGAAGTACAAAATACCAAGTAAAAGGCTTCCAATGCTATCAGTGAAAACTCTTACCCTTGCCTACAAATTACGCTAGAATGGAAACTGGACTCGAAGCTGTATACTTTGGATTAAATCGGGTATATTTCCAAAATTAGTAAGATGATTTTACGGGGAAGTGTTGTGGTGACCTTTTCTCACAAACTACATTTGTAGGGAAAAATTTAGGAAAACGTAAAGGATGGCGGAGCTTTGCATCATAGGCAGTCTTTGTACTACACCAGACTTCATCCTCGATCTACTGCCTGTAGAGATATTGGGGATCGAGGTAGCCACGCCACGGCAATCAGGGTTCGTGAGGCGGGTCAATGAAAAAGGACTAGCTAAAACCAAGTTGGACTTAAAGCGTTTTACGCCTATCGAGGTTATGGACTACTGTATACCCGTCGATTATCCCAATTTAAACTATCAAGTCTCCATTCCATTTTTCACTGCGCATTTTTCAGAATCCGCGACCACGGTAGTGCTGAAACTAAATTAATAGCTATCATGGAAGCACTTAGATCCGCGCATCGCAGCCTTAAACTAACCTAACCTGCAGATTTTTTAAGCTGGATATATAGTGCATTTTTTTTATGCAAAAAACTTTTTTCTCTACTTTTGAACGTTAATTAAAGTATGTGTTGAAGAAATGAGTACCGGCAATCATACATGACCGCTCATTTGAATAGCCCAACCTACTTCATAATGAAAAAATGCATATAATTGTTAGATTATTCGACTATATCCGTCGTTTTTATTTTCAAATTGAAATTTTAAATTTTAATTTTTCAAAAAGGCCTGTACATCTACAAGCTCTGTACAGCTTAAGGCGCATTTGGTCGACGCAAAAAAATACCCTTCCCTTTTATAAAAACCAGAGCCAGTTTTTACTGGCTTCTTTTGGAGCCAACTGCCGACTTACTGCCCTTGTTCGCCATAAACAGAAACAGATGGTTATCACTTGGTGCGAGGCCCGGACTTTACAGTGGATGCAAAAGAACCTCCCATCCAAGCTCCGAGCTGGTCCAAGCTGAGAAAAAGAGCCATCGTAAGCCTCTAGATCCTTTGCGTCAGCTGTGAGCAGGGCAAGCAGTCGCGAGTTGAGGCATTATTCTATGCTTATGAGCACCGTCGTCAACTCTTCATAGGTGAGTTCTCGACATGCATAGACCCTCCTGCCGTGATGTTTGGGGGAGGATTCAAGTCCGCTGCAAAGTATGCTTAGGGTTTATGAGCTTCTCGTAATCCTCTTAAAACTTACCGCAAAACGCCCTTATCAAATTGTCCACCCCAACAAAGTTAGATCCCCCTCTTTAGAGGGGCTGAACCATCCCTTACCGACTGGTGAATCTATCCAGAGCCAGAAAAAAAGTTTCGTGGTGAGCCCTGTCACCGCTTCCGAGTGCACTGCCTTTGTTGCAAGGCAAATGAAAACGGCGATGTATCCCTTGTAAAAGCTAGTTTCTTGCAACCGCGTTGCCTTAAGATCTAAAGCGCCTGTTTAGTAAGTCGCAGTTGCAATGAAAGGTCGACTGTGAGGTTCACTCGGTAAAGCGGCAAGTCTCCCATGAGCTGTGTAGAAGTGGATGGCCAGGTACGGGCCACTTCGAACTGTTTGCCTTCCTGTCAATATTCAGAATCGTCGGCGTGCGTGTGCCAAAGCCAGCTGCGCACCTCCGTGCAGTCGAAACATCTGAGTTCCGAGTTAGAAGCTAAGTAAAATGATGAGAGCTTGGAACTATTGTTGGATGACGACGCTCGTATGACAAGCTAGAATGGCGTAACGTACTTCTTCACTCGCAAAAAGCTTTTCGATAAAAGCGGCGACAAGCTCAAGGGTTTTCTTCGGGAAGGCAAGGAAACACTGAAGCTGGGCTGGGCTGAAGCGTTCAACGTAGTGCACAAATGCAGATGGTCGTTTTTCTTCTTCTCCATCTCTTTATCTCATCCACCGTCCCAAAATGAGCGAGCAATTAGCTGATCGGAGCGCCCCGCAAAATGGGACAAGCAGCACATTGAACCAGAAACTATTGTCAATCGTTATACTAAATAACTATAAGTTTAATAATATTATCTCTAGCTTTGCCTTAAATCCAAAATGAAAACTAAGTGCTTAATGCCTTTTTTAATTTGAGGTGATATACAAGTTAACTGAAGTTAACCGCGCAACGGCAATGCCCGATTATCTAAGAGCTCGCTCTGGCCAAACTGCTGAAAAAGCGTCTGGCCGGATGCCCATACATAGCCGGCGAACTGCATATTTGCGTGGCCGCTATGAGATAAATTTTTGTTTAGCAACAAATTTTTGTTGGTTACCGCGCCTCATGGGCCGTGATAACGGAGCAAGTACTCCCACCATAATACTACCATACAGAAGGAATCTCCCTCCGCAACCGCCAAAAAACCAATCAACACTACTACCTGCAAGGAGAAGTAACCCCCTCGGTAATCGCCAGGGACAACCACGACTGTGAAGTCACTGACTGCAGCGAGGGGTAACTAAATATAATTAAATACACCCTGACCTTAACATAATTACTAATTTAAATAAATTTAAAAAAATATGTACTAATAAAAACAATGATGGTCAATGATGGCAATTAGACGTCCTATATAGAATTAGATTCAATATATGGAAAAATTGGATCAATTTCTTCTGTTAGGTGTACCGCGGAAAGTATGGGTGATGGAACCGATGTTTGTTCTGGACTTTGGTTCAGAGGAGCCTAAAGGTTATGAAGAAGTTAAAATTATGCGTGAGATAAAAAAAATTGGAAATGGTCGGCTTGTGTAATTGTAATTGTGTAATAATTGTAATAATACAATTATTGTGTAATAATTGGAAAATTTCTGTATTTCGTAGATTGCGCCCTAGATGCGCAAGATGACTAGTCCATACAAAACTATTGAAATTAGAGTTCCCACGTCTCTGCAGCTGAGATGAAATGGACAAAAGCGTGAGGGTGAAAGGACGTTCCGCTCTCACGACGATACTAAAGCCCTTCAAGCAGTAGATGAGACCTGCACTAAGATAAGGACATTATCAATTATCATTAATTGATTACGATTATCATTATAAAAATTTGCCGATAGCTACAACTAAACTACAAGAGACTAAACACCCTAAGAATAAAGTTTAAAGTAACAACCTACTAGAAAATTAAAATTCAGTTAAATTTTCGAAGAAAGACATGGGAATCTATAAGCCTTGCAGCATGCCATGCCTAAGTTACAACTTACCGATCATGATACAATTATACAATGTAGTCCATTCGTAGAATTACCTCAGGGAAATAAGTATATGTACATTGATATTTTTAACAAAAAAAACGATTTAAACAAAACAAATCAATCCAACTTTTATTGGGGTATGTAGTATAGACTTCTGCATGAATGTACTCATTTGTGACATAACAGATCTGTACAGTAGTGTAGTAGTAGTATTACTACTACATTGTAGTTCTCCTATGTAAAAATAAAAATAATAATAACAAACCTTTTATTTTCTTAAACTTATTAAAGAACTGAATTAATTAATAATTGTTCATGGGAAATAAGTATATATACATTTTCAGTAATTACTATAATATCAATATCTATGTAGTATTTTTTATCTTTTTAGTTATTTTAATAGTTTATATGCTTTCCTTTTGCTATTATAACTTTGTTAAGGCGATCCGGCATAGAATCCACCAATCCTTTCAGAATATTATCATTAATTTGATCCCATTCAACAACCAGAGCGTCTCTCAGTTGTTTGATGGTGTCAAATTGTCGGACATTTTTATAAACTCTGGCCGAAAGGATGCCCCAGAGATCCTCAATAGGATTTAAGTCGGGGCTTATGGCTGGCCACTCTAAAAGTGGAATTTTTCTAGACGAAAAAAACTCCTTTGTGGTCCGTGCAGTGTGGATTGGTGCGTTGTCTTGCTGGAAAGTCCAATTATCCCCGTAAAGGTTTCCAGCGAACTCGATAAGGACATTGTCCAACAATTGAGTATATATTGCATTTGTTCTTGTAGGAATAAAACAAATTGGAGACCTTCCCGCATACCCGAAAGCAGCCCAAACCATCAAGGAGCCTCCGCCATGGTTTCGCCGATGCCGGGTTTGCCTTGGTTGCCTTATGTCGCGCCAATACTTCTGACACCCATCTGGACCACCTAAATTAAACTTTTTTTCGTCCTAAAAAATTACTCCGCGAAATTTCTCTGTCCAAAATTTATATTTTTCCGCGAAGGATAATCGTGAGCTAAAATTATCCGTGGTAGCAGCTTAGGAACAGGCACTCGGGTACTATATTTAAGGTTCTTATTTTCAACTAAAACTTGATGGACCCGTCTCCTAGTGACATTAAGATGTAAATGACGTTTAATCTCGTTGCACGACATTTGTTTGTTTACAGCTAGGCGCTGAATTTCGCGTTTGCACCTAGGGTCGATGCTACTAGGTCTGCCAGAGCGTTTTATTGTTATTTTTTAAAAAGTTTCTAATGGTATGTCGGTGTCGAGAAACTCTAGCAGCTATTTCGGAAATTTTACATCCGTTTTCATTCATTGCTGTTATTATTCCGCGTTCTTCGGTCTCCGCGTAGCATGCTAAGGTAAAACCGTAATTATATTTACATTTTTCACACAAACACCAATCAACTTACATTTGTTGGTTTGCAAATAAGCTCTTCTCTTAAAAAAAAACAATTGCGGACTAATTTGCTGACCAAAAGATTTCCACTCTTCATTCAAACCACGCTAGTTTATTTTTGTACATATACTTATTTCCTAAGAAAACCTCCTGGCGCCACAGAATACAGTGACAACGGTACTAAGAATGATGACCGAAAACAAATTTCGTAGAAGCATTCTATAAATAGATTGCAACTGCACATAATTGCATACCAAGATTAAATGCGCAATGACGATAAGTAAAAATTAAGTCAATAATATTTTTGTACATATACTTATTTCCCTGAGGGTCCCTTATTTTAATTTAAACATAGTAAGCTTTGAATAGTGTGAGTGAAACGGCTATACAGTACTTTGATTAAACCGCACACGGGGCATGGGGCTAAAATTTTTCCTTAGTTATGACAAGAGTTGTAGTGTTTATAGTTTTAATTTAGTTAGTTTTGAATTTGACATTATTCTTTGTTTTTGTTTTTAGACAGCCATTCTCTTGTTTAAGTTCTTAAATATAAAGTATATATGTATCTTAAAATAAAATTTTTTTATATTTATCGACCTGCTCAGCGGCGTTTTCTGTTTAAAATTTTTAATTTAAAAAAAATACTTAAAAAAAAAAACAAACTTTACGCCTAGCACGTTCTTGCGATAATAACTGGACAAAGTCATTTTTTGCTTGGCCACTTAAGGATTAAAGATTTGAAAAAAAAATTAGCTTTCAGTGTGACGCAGGCACGCACTGAAATTAGGGGACCAAAACCCGAACGATTTGTCAGCCGAATGGACTACATTGTATAATTGTATCAGGTATTATATTTTAATATAGTATTTATATTATATTTATTTATACGATATTTAATACCCACAATAAGAATAAATCGAAGAAGGTTAGGAGGTATGCGTCAAATTCGCACGGAAAACCGAATTGAGTGGGGCTCTGATAAGGTTGTGCTTAAACGCATGTTAATCAGGAACTTCTTAACTTCTTATGTAGCCAGGTAAGGATTTGTCCGTTATCGAATAAATAAATAAATAAATAATGAAAACAACTCAACGATTTAATGCAAACAGGACCACATTTTTTACATCCTTTTTAATCATCCATCCGCATCTGCAAGATCTCGATCTCTTAACAAAAGAGATGCTTTCAAATCTTTTATAGTCCAATGCAAAGTTCACCACGACGCCCGTATACACACAAACTCATTGTATGCATACTGTCTGGTTTTTCTTCGATAAATTTCTTCGCGGGCAAAAAATTTTCGATAATTGTTTTTTTGGTTTTGTTACGTTGGTACACTCTTCTGTAACATCTGTTCCAAGTTTCAATTGAATACCCTTTTTTGTTTGGTTGTGAAGGGCGTAAAGGTTACAATTTGTTTTGCGTGCTCGGCGATTTTTTGCTATCGAAAAACATGGATCAAAGGATTTGCATCAAATTTTGTGTAAAAAATAAAATTAATTTCTCCGAAATACTTGAAATGTTAACAGTGGCATACGGTTAAACTGTTCTCAGTAAAAAAAAAGTTTTACATAGGGTCAAAAGTCCAAGATGGCCAAGAAGAAGCCAATGACGAGCCTCGCTCTGGATGCCCAAGCACGTGTAAAAGTTTAAACAGTGAAGGAAATTGTTTGCAAGAAGTGGCTGAAGATGTTTATATATCGTTTGGCTCGTGCCATGAAATCGTTCAAACGTTTTGGCCATGAGTCGTCTGTCAGCGAAGTTTGTTTCGAAATTGCTAAATTTCGACCAAAAGAATCGTCGCTTGAGCATCGCTCAAAAGATGTTGAATGATACAGTCGATAAACCGTAATTTCTGGAAGTTTGCGAGAAGCAATACGAAAGAAACGTCCAAAATTGTGGAAAATGAATTAATGAATTAATTGAATAGGTCTTAAGCGGAGGGTAAGGTATTAAATTTTTTTTTCCATTTTTTTTTATTTTTTAAATTGAATGCATAATATCTGAAGAATATTGTGTCAAAATTTCAAGTCAATTAAATCAAAATTGACGAAGTTATTAGTTATTGACGAAGTTGCTTGCAAACGTTTTACACTGGAGTTTGTTTTGTTTAAAACTTTAAAGCGTTATTCCCACAACTCACGTTTTCAAAGTCGGTGCCCCTCATAACATCAAAACTACTGCACCGATCCTTTTGAAATTTTAAACACTATTTCTGTACATATTTTACGAGGTAACGCTGTCGAGTTTTTTTTTTTTTGTTCATAATTTTGATTTGGCAATGACAAATTAACCGATTTTTTCCCCAAAACTATTATCTAACGAATGAACTTTCATTTTTTGATTACAAATGATCCAGCACCGAGTTATGAGGGGCACCGCAATTCAACTTTTTTTGGCGACACGTCCGGACAATTGCTACGATTGCCATATTTTTAAATATTTTTTTGTAAAAATTTTATTAAACATTCTTCTAATGTCATACTTTAATATACCGTTGGTTGAATAAATAAATTTTAACTGTGTCGTCAGGAAAAAAATCACAAAAACATGCCTTTTTTCGCATGATTTGACCTTACCCTCCCCTTAACTTTCTGATTCTATTCTACGTCTGCGTTTCTGCGTCTATTCTGATTCGCCTCTTGCTTAAGACTAACGATGTCGCTGGATCCGTTACCAGTCTCGTTCTAGTATCTTCTGTAGCGCATAATAGCCATTCTCAGAGTTCAGTTTATTATTCATCAGATGATTACAAATAGGGATTATTTCCAAAAATTTTAAGAAGAAATGCATTGAGTTTCGACATTTTAAAATTGGTATATATCAGAGCTTGCAAAAAACTGTTTATCATATTAAAGTGTCCGATCATCGGAATACTTTTATTTTTATTTACTTTTATTCGATTCGGTCTGTCAAAGACACTTTCATTTCTTTTCTTTTTATTAAAAGTGTCTCTTAAAACTTTATAGGTACTAAATAAACATTTTTCGTTAAATCACAATATTCCGAATTTTGACTTACCCGTCTAGAACAGAGGTCGGCACGGCCCTATCTCGGGGGCATAGGAAATTTCTCTGCCCGAGCTCTGCCACACACACAGTATAAATGTGTGAAACGTCATGCTCACAGCCTACTTTCTGCTATTCGTTACTAACACTAATGCGGTTAAATCATATCAATGTATTGGGGTGCCGACCACTGGTCTAGAACCTTATTTAAGGGGTAAGTGCGTCTCTCTGAGTCAAAAATATACATTTTTTTAATTTTATCACAAAGTAATATTAGAAAGTACCTTTTTTGTTGAACACTTACACCAAAGTTGTCATTGAAATCACTTTTGAAGGGAGCATGTTATTAAAACTTTTCATTACAGAGAGTATTACAGAGAGGACCGAAACAGTTTGAAAATAAAAGTGTTTCCGTCAGGGGAAATTCGAATTTTTTACTTTTTGTTTTTTTTTCTATACTGACATCATTGAAAAATCGTTTAACAGTTGTTTGAAAGCTCGGGTTATATAAAAATTGTAAACCAAATGTAAAGGAGACCAAACATCTGTAGAAACAGACAAACGGACATGCTCATATCAGCTCAGGAGGTGATCCTGATCAAGAATATATTTACTTTATAGGGTCGGAGATGTCTCCTTCACTGCGTTGCACACTTTTGGTCAATGTTATAATACCCTCTAATATATGTGTATATAGTCAAATATATACATACATATATTGTATTGTATAGATACATACGTATGTATGTCTATATATCCTCTAAAAATCGGCCAATTTGCAGTTTTAAAAAAAAACCTTCCGCCAGTACAGCGCTACAGAAATTTTCAATTTGTGGGGGGGAGGAAGCGTGGAAAAACAAACTTGAATTGCGTGGGTATTATAGGAGTCTCCGAATCTCTTATAGCCTCTCAGATCCACGCGGTCATAAGGACAGACGGACATGACTATACCGAATCGGCTGTTGATTCTGATCAAGAATATACATACATATACATACATGTATGCATGGTGAGAGGTGAGAGTGAATTAGTGAGAGAATTTTGGGATATTTTATTACAACTTGAGTTGAAGTATCTCAGTTTCAGTAAAACTTACATGCAATACTACTTATGAATATAATGATATTATTAGTTTGATCTCTTAACTTACTGAGAGTTTTTGGCGCAGAAACCAGTAGGGATTTTTTATTCGAGGACGATTTAAATGGCCCTTACCGCGGACTTGAACAGCAATGGAACCACTTAGCTTCATTAGGCTGTCGTAGAAAAAATTATTTTAAAACCTGAAAATTGATAATAATAAAAATATTCATACCCTGTGTCTCTTAATTTTAAAATAACACCGCGTATCATTGTTTATTATATAAATGGCCGGAATTGCAATATGTAATACAGTATGACCAAGTTTGAAATATTTGTGCTCCTACTCAAAGTCTGTCAATATAACATCGATTCAATGATGTTGAATGGAATAAGTGAAATGAAGAGTCAGATATAGACTAGTACTTAGACCAAAAATCATATTTGACATGCATTAACAGATTTTCTACATTATTACAACCAAATAAGCCCGAACAATGTTTTGCAAGTATATCACTGACCCTGTCAAATGGGATGATAATATTAAAATTTTTAATCTTTTCGCTAGGGATTTGAGAAAAGTTCTTGGTACGGGCTGGCATACCTATTTAAATTTCTAGTATTTTTTTTCCATCTGACTACGGTGTTAGGGCCATCCACTGCCAAACCGGGCCCCGGTGCAGACGGTCACGGGCCCCTCATATACACATATGTATGATATGAATTTAATCCAGGGAAATTACAAAAAACGTAATTATTTAAGTCAAATCGGCAGTTTTATAAGAGATACATACATATGGGCATTTCCTGGGGTCACAAATACGCAATTAGTGCAAAAAACTTTACATTTTCTGATACTTTTTTTTTTGTTTCCGATAGTATTTGGTGAGTTCTTTTCTTAGTGTAAATTATGGTTCTAATGGATTTTTCATTTTCATAATATTGGCAAAAAACATGAGGTCGCGAACGTACGCGAAATGGAAGTCGGTTTGGGCTTACCCTAGCAAAATCAAAAAAATTTTTTTTTCGCTTTGTTTACCTCTTTGTTTTTATAAATAAATTTATATAGTCATAAAATATCATGTTTCACCATTTTTTTTTTTTTAATAAAAAATAAAATTTTAATTTTCTGTTTAATTTTAATTTAATTAATTTTAATTTAATTTAATTTCAATTTTCACTTCTTTTATCCATCTACAACTATAAGCTTTTATCCATCTTTATAAGCTTGTAAAACAAAAAAAAATTTTTTTTTTTAATTATTATATTTTATACGTACGTCATACATACGGTCGCGAACGTACGCCACTATAAAATTCATAATAAAAAAATGTTCTTGAAAAAGTCGGGATTTTTTTAAATTTCAATAGTTTGCACTAAAATGACTTAACACATGAAGTTTCATCCACCTGCTTTCACTTAATGCGAAGCAATTACAATAAAATTATGTTTTGGGTCGCGAACGTACGATTAGAACATAGTTAAAAATAAAAATACAAATTAAGAGGTAATTGAACATTTTTTCGCCCTCTTTGAAATTTTTTTGGTCTTATTAGATTGTTATTAAGAGATTTAGTACAAAAAGAGCAAACACATCATATGCTTTCCTTGAGAAATAAATAAACATAAAAATGTCTTTAAAAGTAAAAAGTTATTTATAAAAATACAAAAAAAGGATCGAGAAATATGGACATTTATTTTTTCGGTCCTGGTTGACCATCTGCCGGATAAGCCCATATGCATATTCAAGTATGGATACACAAAGAGTCATAAGTAAAACAAAAATGAAAGGGACTCATGCTTGCGTGAAAGAGTTCAGCAGTTTGTATCTACAGCCCGTGTTAGTGTATACGAGTTTGAAAACCTTTATATAGGCACATTTACCTGTTATGCCTCACAATTGTTTCGCTGCGCTGTAACCCAAAAAGGAATAGTACACTATTCCGGGCTTGCAAGTTAGATCAAGAATAGATGATCAACCAATCTTAGGTAGAACAATAGTCATACCATTATCTAAGAAATATTTCATATCCATAATATAATGGAATAGAATGAATTATCAAAACAATTATCAAATATTATTATATATATTATCAAATTATCAAGCAGACTTTGACAAATCGCAAAAGCCACTAACCCAAAATAGACCGATACAGAAAACCACAGTTAGCAAAAACGTAGAAATATTAGTCAAATGCTTTAATGAAGCACGAAAGCTAATATATAAACGCAGAGATAATTTTAAGACAAATTTATTACAATTGCACAGTAAAATACTGATTTCATCAACACTGCATTAATGCTTATACCAGTATTTGATGGCAAGAAACTTAGCAAGTTTTCTTGCTGTGTATACATATGTGCGCGCATGACTCCCTCAGCTAGCCAGCAACGTTCCCGTTTCTGTACATACTAAGCTAAAACCAAATGATGCTAGCAGTGCTCACTGCTTCACAGTGAACAGACCTCCAGATTGAGACCTCCAGCGTGGGGTGATTTGGATCCTCTGGGGTTGAAAGGGTAAAGCTCTGGAGAGAGTGGTACCATCAGGATCAGATACAAAACATAAGTCTAAAAGCCGACCTAACGAATTTCTAACATGGTTAATTTGACCTAGGGTCATATCAAACATGACCGCGGTGAAGTCATTGGCCTGATAAGTGATAAAGATGATGAGTTATTGACATTGGACCACTTTAATTCTGGGATATTAAAGTGGCTAAAGTATTAAAGCTGGTCACGATCAGTCATAAGATTAAAAACTGATTGAATAGCGGACAAATGATGCCAATATGTGGGCGGTTCGGACGAAGGCGGTATATAATGATTTAAATGCAAATAAATACTATGTCACCAAAACCCTTGTGATTCCACCTCTTCAGAAGCAAGTTGAGAGTCAACCGAAATGAGCACGAAGTGGACGAAGAAAAGGTGGGGGGTTGGTCAGTGGTTCTGATATCGGGTAGTTTAGGTTAGGTTAGGTTAGGCGATGAGGGGCCGGGTCTGACCCCCAATCCACTTGAGCCGCTGGGGCTCCTTGTGATACCGCACAGGCAAGGATCCTACAAGAGGACCTCTCCCTTCCCATTACTTGCCCAAGGGTGTTCTATCCTTCCTGTGGCGGCTCGCGGTCCCATCCTGATTTACGGATGAAAGCTACGAGTCTGTGTGGAGCGACTTTCGCGAGGTCTGTTAGGTCTGTGAGTATTGCTGCGCCCAAGAATTTGAGTCGGCTGCGCCCCAGCGCAGGGCATTGACACAGGATGTGTGCGACTGTCTCTTCCTCTTGTTCGTCTCCACAGCTGTTGCAGTAGTCATAATGTGGCACCGCTAGTCTAGCCGCGTGTGCTCCTATTAACCAATGTCCCGTAATGGCCTTGATCGCCAGACTACAGTCCTGCCTATTAAGGGCGATAAGCATCATTGACCTCATACTAGATCGGATGGGCCATATCATGCGGGAGTTCCTGCAGTTTTGGAGATTTCTCCATTTCCTCAGTGATGCAGTGGTCAAAGTGATCCCTGCATTTTAGCCTACACATAGCTAAGGGGATACCTACTGGTTCCTTCTCCGGTAGGAGAGGATTGGTAGTACCTGCTCTTGCCAGTTCGTCGGCGGCGCAATAACCCTTGTGGTCCCTGTGCCCGGGTACCCATATGAGGTGGATGTCATGCTGCTCTGCCATCTCGTTAAGAGATCTGCGGCAGTCATTTACTGTCCTGGAGTTGGATGAAAATCCGTCAAGGGCTTTGAGTGCCGCTTGACTGTCTGAAAAGATACAAATTGTGTCTTGGTTGCCAACAAGTGCTGGGGATCTGAGTGCTTCTCCGATAGCTATTACTTCTGCTTGGAAGACACTTCAGTGGTCGGGGAGTCTGAAGGACTCATTTAGACACAGCCGTTCGCAATGAAAACCGTCTCCCACCTGGCCATTCAATTTTGAACCGTCTGTGTAGATATGGAGGGAACCGGCTGGTCCCGGGATTTGTGTGGCCCATTCCTCCCTTGTTGGAATGTAGACCTTGTATTTTATGGTGGGATGATCGCCAGGTACGCAGTAGTCTGTAGACCCCGTTGGCGCGCAGTGGTGTAGATCTAACTTGGTATGTGCGTAGTCAGTCCATTTCCATGTGCCCGTCTCTCGTAGCCTGATTGCGTATAGCGTGGCTATCTTGACCCCCATTATCTCTACCGGTAATAGGTCGAGTATGAAGTCTAGGGCATCCGTCGGTGTGGATGGTGGGATTACCATTCATTATCTTGGTAGGATGTTGTTGAACGCATCTTCTATGTCTAGAAAAGCAATGAGTGCGTATTCCTTATCACTAAGTACGTTTTCGACAAAAGTAGTGATTTGGTGGAGTGCCGTTTCCGTGGATCGGCCCTTCCTAAACGTATGATGTGATCCCGAGATATCATCTGGGTTTAAAGTAAGATTAATATGGAGGCTTATTAGTCTCTCCATTGCCTTGAGAAGGAAGGACGACAGGTTTATTGGTCTGAAGTCCTTAGGGGTGCAGTGAGATGGTTTTCCCGCCTTGGGTATTAATACGACTTTCGTCCGCAGCCACATTGCGGGTACGATGCCTATCCTGAAAATTGCTGCGAAAGCTTTCTTGACCCATGACCTCAGATTGGGACCGGCTTTAATTAGATGAGCCGGGACAATGTCATCTGGGCCTGGGGATTTTAAAGGCTTGATGCTATTTATTGCCCAGCTGAGATACCTGTCACTCAATAGGTATTCCAGTTGGTTAGGGGGGGAGGGGCTATTCCCTTGTCTCTGCATTTCCAGGGTTGTGTCTTCTCGAGAGCATCCCGGAAAATGTGTCTCTATGATAGCCTCTAGGGTTTCTCTGCTGGACGATGTCCAGTTACCTTCTGAGGTTTTAATGTATCCTACATTTGGTGCAGTAGTTGCGAGGACCTTCCTGAGTCGGGAGGCCTCTGACGTTTGCTGAATGTTCATACAGAACTTGGCTCAGGCATTCCTTTTTGCCTTGCGAAGTTCTTTGTTATATCGCCTAAGGTCCGCTTTATACGACTCCCAGGCCGTCTCCGAGTTTGTTTTGCTGGCAAAATTAAAGGCCTTGCGGGCCTTGTTTTTAAAGAGCGCAAGTGTTTGCGACCACCATGGTGTTTTCCTTGACTTGCTATTGCCCGATCTGCTTTTGGGACAAGCTTTGTTGAATGCCCTGGCGCACTCTGCCGTGAGTGTATCCACCATGGCATCCAGGGCTTCCCTACTGTCTACGTCCCCTGTTGGAGGTTTCCCAAAGGAACTTTCTAGTTTTTTCCTGTATAACTCCCAGTTCGCTTTTCTCGGGTTGCGTACCGTTAGTCGATTAAAGTTCTAAAATTTGACCACTAATTCTATGTATCGGTGGTCCGAGAAAGAGTGTTTCTCTAGGACTCCCCATCTAACAATCCTGTCTGCTAGGGATTCAGAGTAAAGGGTGACGTCAAGTACTTCCCTTCTGTTCTTGACTATGAAAGTGGGTTCTGTACCCCTGTTACCCACTAAAAGATTGGAGCCTAGGATAAAATCGAAGATTGACTCACCCCTCTCATTCTTGTCAGAGCTTCCCCACTGATGATGATGGGCGTTAGCATCGCAACCTATGATCAGGTCGATCTTATGCTTCCTGCTGTCTTCCACCAGCTGTTTGATTAGCGTGTGCGGGGGGAGGGCCTCCTGATCGTGGCCCATATACGCCGAACATATCCTTAGAGGGCCATTTGAACTCTCTATGGCTGCGGCTACGTGGTCTTCATTGCTGAAATTGGGTAGCAAAAAGAGGTTAAGGTTCTTTTTTGCGAGGATGCAGGCTCGCCTTTTACCTGTAGTATCGGCTTTGCAGAGCCTAAACTCCGACGCCCCCAACCCAAGAATCCTGTCTCCTAGGATCCAGGGTTCCTGGATGAGGGCCACATCAGCTCCACTCTCGGCGAGGTGGAGTAGGAGGGCAGCTGACGCCGCTTAACTGTGGTGAAGGTTTATTTGCAAGATCGTCAGGGACATCCTGACAAATCTCCACCACAGTACTTTCCGCCTCCGTCTCGGAGCTCAGCAGAGAGTCCTCATCCATTTCGACTCCGCCAAGTGCCCTTGCCAAGTCGCTTTCCTCCGAGGTGTACCCTTCTAGAATGTCCTCCTCCTCATCCGACATTCCCTCCGGGTGCTCCTCTTCGGTCGGCTCCTCCAAGTCTGGCTCATGTGTGTCTGTCTGATATCTCCTGGCTTGGCCTTCGCATCGGATTTGTAGATACGGACCGAAACGTGTTCGAATCCGTATTTTAGCCGGTGCTCCGTCCTCTCCAGGGCTTTAACACACTCCTCGTTGAGTGTGAGGACGACCTGCCTCCGCAGTCCCACCGCCTCCTCGACCTTGGCGACTCTTGGCGACTCTCCAGTCCGCCGTGGGGAGCGTCGGGTTGCACATCCATTGTAAAAATGGTTTTAAGGTCGACTGGCTTTTCAGTGAGCCACACTCGCGCCCTCGGTTTGCTGGGGATCTCGTCCCAGTCAACTGCCACCAGCTTAGCTCCAGGGTAGACCTCTCCGAGCGATGCAACCATCCGCTTGTAGGTCTCTATCGATCGCGCGTTTTGGCAAGCAATCACCTTGACGCTACCCTGATACCATCCTGCGTCTTCGCATTCTGGTGAGGGTCCTCCGCATCTCAGCATCTCCTCCACGAAGAGCCCATGCAACTCGTTAACCACTCGTCGCCAAAGGTCCTTGGGGATGAGCCCATCCTTGGAGCCCTTGTCCAGGACTCCAATTAGGGTTCTTCCCTTCGTTACTTCGGCGAACGAGCGGTTGGACGGCTGCGGCTGGGCCTTCCTCTTCTTGGCCTGGGGGGCTTCTCCCTCTGTGGACCTCTGCCTTTTCGCGCTTTGCGCGGCCTCCTTGGCAGGGTCTGACCCAGTACGTCTATTCGGATCCAGCCTCATTCCCGCCTTTTCCGGATTAAATTCGTGCAGGATCTCCCTTGCCCACTTGATGATCTCGGCCTGGTCCGGGTTGGCTGCGGCCGATGGGTCCGCCCTCATCAAAATGAAGGCTGCTCTTCTTCTGTCCTTATAAGAGCCTTTGCGCTGTGTCGAGTGAGACGCTCCCGTGCCAGGGTTAGCATTAGGGGCCCCGCCGGTTGGTATAGAGGTTGACCCTGGGGTCTTCCTCTCCACACCGTTCGGTGGTCCCATAGCTAGCCCCGCTTTGGAAGAAGCTGCCTTGGCAACCTCCTCCGCACCGGCGCGTCCCGCCTCCAGATGTTGCCCCTCTGTGGGGGGCTTCTCCGCCTCAGCAACTCCTTGGCTTTTTAGGGCCTTGGAGTTTGACGGGTCATTGACTCCATTTCCGGACTTCTTTAGGGAGTTCCGTTCTCCACTTTGGTTTTTGGTTATTTTGGTAGAAATCATATTTTGGTCCCACGAGTAGGCGGGAAGGGGATCGTCCATCATGACATAGCCCGCTTGTAAGCGGGACATAAGCCTGGTTGAAACTGGGAAGTCGGTCGGTCCCTAGAGTTCGCATATTAGCGTCCGAGCCCCCCCTCGGACACGCATCCTTCGGCATATGCTGTTCCACCTTGGATTGGGGTGATTTAAGGAAGGGAGTGTTCTTCTCCCCGCCCGACTACCATTAGCCAGCATCCTCGGCAGAGACATGACCTTACCGGGACCTGTTACCAGCAGCCACTACCAGCGGTGTAAACAGTTACGGCACGCAATTGCTTCCGCGTAAGCCCCCCTGTTGTACCCGTTGGCTGACGGCCTCGGGTAGTTTAACTCCCGCTGGTTTTTTCTTTGCGGAACTAGTCGGATGGTTTCGGACGAAAATATTCTCCGGTCAAAAACTGGGTGAAAAAATCGTCTTGAACATAAGCGCGGGCACACGAATCTTGAAAGAAGACGAGTGCCTTAAATAATTATATTGAGCTATGTCCCCCACCTTTTGTTTTGTCTTTAGTATCAGGGGCGAGCCTCCATGTTTTGATGGAGGAATCAGCAGGAAAAAAATAGATTCAATTTATTATTTATTTATAACATATATGTATTTGCAATAGAGGTCTGTGTGGATGCATTAATTACTACTTATATTGGCAAGCAATTTCAATTTTCAGAGCACATTCATTTCAAATAATTAAAAGTTGTTCTTAGATGGCCTTCAATACTTGGCGGAAGCGGTCCAGGACAATATTGGCGTGATATTCCTTGAATACCAAAGCCGGGCGGAATCGAATGGAAATCTCACCGCATCCTCCCGTTTGGACGCCGTGCAATTTCAAAGCTCCAACAATCTGATCTCGCACCTTGGTGTTGGTGCAGTTGATGGCCAAAAATGTGCTACGTCCACGGGTGGAGTTCAAAATATGTGGGAACTCCTTCTCCAAGCTCAACAGGCCGTCCTTGAGAACCTTTCCGCATTGGCGTTGGCCAAGAGATTATCTTCTTTAACAACCTTTAGGATCTCTTCGAGGAGCAGGACCTTGCCCGGATCTCCCATCCAGGTGTTGAAGATTCGGTAGGGCTCCTTGGGAGCAAAATCATTGTTGTGGAAGTAGCCGCCCAGCTGCAGCTTCTTGCTGAAGGTAACCACATCCGGGGGACCGTCCAGGTTGAAGTGTTCGTGGCACAAGAACTTTCCAGTGCTACCACCTCCAGTTTGCACCTCGTCGATCAAGAGAGCGATTCCGTTCTTCTTGCAAATGGCCTGGAGGCTCTGGAAGAATTCGGGAGAAGCCTCATTGTCGCCTCCCTCACTCTGAATGGGCTCCACCACAACACCAGCCACTGGAACCTTGCTGGCATACTGTTTGATCAAATCCTGCACTTCGCTTAGGCACTTTTCATCCTCCTTCTTATTGTACGCTACATTCTCCTCCAAAGGATATTTGTACTGTGGGAACGAGGCTATGGGCCAGTCAAAGGAAGGCATATCCAGTTTGTGGATATACTTCGAATGTGTAGTAGAGAGAGCGCCCAGGGTTCGCCCATGGAATGCACCCTTGAAGGAAAGAATACTTAGCTTAGGAGCTCCAGGAGGAATGTTAAACATGCAGGAGTTTCTCTCCTGATCCGTAAGAGGGGTATCCCGTTATGCTGCTCTCCCGTTATGTTTATGCTGCTCTCAGAAGATATATTCAATCAGATCAAAAAGTTATGGTATATTTATATTGGAAGTATTAACTCTACATTGAGGAATATAATTAATCCATATTATATAATCTTTGGCCAGCACATGCTAACTCATGGCAATGATTAACATTTACTACGAAATATCCATATGTTGCCCGAAGGATGCGCAAAGATCTCTTGATCAGACGAATTCCCAAGAATCCGATCTAATATTGCCAGCGAATGGCAAAAGCATACGAAAAAAACCGAAACGAACATCGAACCTTTGAAGTAGGTCAAGATGTTATAAAAAGAAATTTTAATTGAGCAACATATTAATGGCAAATTGCCACCTGTATAAATTAAAGCTAAAATAAAAAAGAAACGAGGCCAGTCTATGCCAAGGATCTTTGGCGATGTACCCTTTTTCAGCTTTCATCGTACGATTTTCAATTCATTTCAATGATGAGTCGCGAATCGTCGTCGCATGCAGACGTGTATTTATTGGGCTCCGGGAAAAAAAAAGTGTTGTGTTCATGTTGAGTTCTATTTCAGATTGACTTTATTGTATGCGAAGCTTATAGAGTTACCAGATTCTTAAAGTACTATATAGGTGTATTAGTGTATAGAATGGAGGAGTACAAAACAGTTGTGAAATTGACAATATATAGCACATCTCCTCCCTTAATTAAGAACGAATAGGATTTTTACGTTTTCGAAAATCCTTGGGCCTAAACGATCTACTTCATGGCGAACACGACTACTTTGGCGAACTGGTATGCCGGATGAAAGTGGTGCTAGTTTTTTTTTCCCTTGGTTGTTGGTTCGATGACGTGGAGCTCTCGGGTGGCTCAGGTTCAAAATGACGTTGCTGAACGGAGTTACTGGTTCATCTTCTTCTTGTTGTAATGGTTGATCTTGTTGTTGTAGTGGATGATTTGAAGAGGGCGGAATATCCGGGATCCAATAAAACTCTGGAGGTTTTTCGATGGGGCTGCTTGCTGAGAACTTCGGTTTTAGCTGGTTGAAATGGCGCTTGATATAACCATTTGTGGTGCGAACTAAGAAAACCATTTTTCCAATTGGACGGTCAATAGAGCCTTCAATCCACTTTTCTCCCCTTGCATAATTACGATCGTAGACCATTTGATTTGGGACGTACTTGGTAACTGATAGCTTGGCTTCGACAGGCTGCTCGAAAAGTTGACTTAGTACGGTGCGGACTGGACGACCATGGATTAACTCGGCGGGAGATTTTCCGTAGGAATTTGGAGTGAACCTGTAGGAAGCAAGGTATTTAGTAACTGCTGCTCGGACTGGTATACCGTCTTTAAGGTTTTTCTTGACTGAGAATTTAAACGTCTGAATGAAACGCTCTGCTAATCCATTGGATGCTGGAAGAAGTTTGAAGTTCCATGAAGTTTGCAGAATTCCTCAAAGGCGTCAGCGTCAGCTGCGGACCGTTGTCGCTGACCATGGTTTTTGGATATCCTTCGATGGCGAATATCGATGATAGTGCAGCAATCGTGTTAGCGGTTGTAGTGGACGACATTTGAACTACAAATGGGAATTGCGAGTAAGCGTCTACACAGATTAACCACATGGAATCAAATATTGGGCCGGCGAAGTCGATATGGATTCGCTCTTACGCTGTTGTAGCTGCAGGCCAACTTTGGTACTCTTTTGGAGGAGCAGGATTGTTGCACTTGCAGATGCTGCATGACTGTGTAAGGCTTTTAATGTCTGCGTCGATTGTAGGCCACCAAACATGTTGTCTCGCTAGCTTCTTCATTCGAACAATGCCCCAATGTCCTTCGTGTAACAGATTCAGGACACGCGCTTAAAGAGTTACTGGAATTAATACACGACTGGCATCTGTGTGTACGCAAAGCAATTTTTTGTTGATTGTAAGGGCAAATTTTCGATTAAAGTATGGTGATAATGCTTCCTCGCCTTGCTTAAGTTTTTCTGGCCATCCTACAGTAACATACCGTAAGACTTGTGACTAAGACATATGTGAAAGGACTACACCAATACCAAAAGATGATGCATCCGTCGCTAGGACGAGTGGTAGATTTTCATCGAAATGAGCTAGCTGAGTCGCGTTGATAATATGGGACTTCAGGGCTGTAAAAGCTTGTTGTTGTTGCGGCCCGAAAAGGTATGCTACATTTTTTCTACGAAGTTGGTTTAAAGGTGCGGCCAACTGAGAATAGTTTGGTATAAAGTTGCAATATTAATTGACTTTACCCATGAATGCTTCTAATTGCTGCAGATGAGAAGGCGGACGCAATAGTTTAACAGCCTCCAAGCCTGAGCTGTCTGAAAGAATCCCTTGAGCGCTGATTCTTCGTCCTAGGTACTCAATTTCGTCCTTGAAAAAGAAGCATTTCTCCTTCTTGCATCTAATACCGTTCTCACGAAGAATACTGAGAACTTGGTCGATTCGCTTTAGATGTTGCTCGCTTGTAGGTGCTGAGATAATGATGTCATCTAAGTAGTTTCCACATCCTTCTACTTCTTTTAGAAGCTGTTCCAAATACCTTTGGAAGATCGCTGGTGCAATTCTGGCAATTCCGTAGGGTTAGGCGCTGGTATTGAAATAGGCCAAGGGGTGTGTTGACGACCATAAAAGTTTTTGAATCCTCATCCAGTTCCATTTGAAGATAGGCATCCTTTAAATCTATTTTGCTGAATTGCTTGCCGTGACGTATTATGTGAAACAGAGACTCTTTTGTCGGTTACGGGTACTGTTCGACATCGATCTGCGCGTTGACTGCTTGCTTAAAATCGCCACATATGCGAATAGCGCCACCTGGTTTAGGTGCTAGTACAATTGGTGATGCCCAATTACTAAAATTGATAGGCTTCCAAATTCCGGCTTGTGTAAGTCTGTCTGCTTCAGCTCTGAATTTGTCCATCAGTGCGAATGGAATTTGACGGCTCTTGCTTTGAAGTCTTTTATGGCACCCATGGCTGGTTCAAACACTTCGTTGTACTTGCTGCAAAGGTCACGTAATTCGTCTTCGTGCACCTCTTGAACGTTTGATACTTGCATGATTTCAAAGCCGACAATTTTGAATAAATCAATACCAAAAAGATTGTTTGACGTCTCAATGTTCGCAACGATAATAACTACTTACATCTCTTTTTCACCGCACTTTGCAATTGTGTGCAACTCCCCAAGCAATAGTATTGGTGTATGACCAAACGCATGTAATACTCGGGAACATTTGCGTAATTTCGGCTTATTCAACAGCGCGTATGTAGTGGCGTTGATCACGGACGCTGTGGCTCCGGAATCCATTTGAAATGATATAACTTTGCCGTGTATTTCAAGATCTATAAGAATCTGGTTCTGCTGACACTTGACTTGACCTGTAACACTGTTTACAGCTTTAATCGTTTCGATTTCGTTTGCTTCGGATTTGCGACTTTTTTGCATTTGCCATTTACTTTTGTCTTGCTTTGACATGCAAGTCAAATTGTTTGTAGTTCGGTGAATTAAAAAAATGTAAACTTTATTTTTTAATTACACAACTTGGTGTTAAGACTTTATTTATTAAACGTAACAATGACAAGACACTTTTGATTTCTCTTAAATATTTTTGTCAACCGTTCGCGGTCTCGGTCAAAATAGGACTGACTTCTTAATTCTAAATCTGATCCAAAGAACCTCGGCCATCAGTTGTGTTTAGATTAGAGGCTTAAGATGAAACTGTCGCATCTTATTGTGAAATTTGTTTAAGCTGATCGATGCAATTTGGTGGGTACTTGAAACGCAAAAGGCGTAATTGATTGGGCTTCGGAGGGAAGCTGATGTTTACTTTTGATTTTGATTTGTTTATGGGGAACCGAGATCGGACCTCAGAGCCAAACACAAAGCCGAAGGCAAATGCAGAGTTTGAAAATATTGTTTATAAAATTCATAAGTGGAAAGCCATAAGTGGCCTGGATTTATGGGTTGGATAATTGAGCCAAAGATCAAGCCAAAGGCAAATGCAGAGATTGAAAATATTGTTTATAAAAGCCATAAGTGGCCTGTATTTAGGGGTTGGATAACTTGCATACAACAGCTATAAGTCATTTTCTACCGCACTTGTTACATACGGCATCGCGAAACTTGCATTTCTCCCTGGCATGATTGTGTCCACAACCAGAGCATGATTTTAGCGAACTTTTGTTTGTTTTGGCATCACTTTCACCACCACCAAGAAATGGTTTCTTTGTATAGGTGTGAACTGCGTTTATTGGGTCTTGCTTTGATACTGTTTCTTTGAGGGCTGCCACGGTTTTTGTTGTTGTCTCATAGGTTTCTGCAACTATAAGCACATCTTCAAGAGTTGGCTGGGACTTCTGAAGAGCAGATGCACGGACGGCATCGTATGGTGTATGTACTATGATCTGATATCGAATCATTTCATTTACATAGTTAGAAGAACAACCGTTGGCATTACAGACGAATTGGCATTCTCGAGCGATCCCCGCAAGCGATCTGTGTGTTTGTGAATGCTTCATCTCCCTTTTAAAAACTCATAGTGAGCAGCAACAACGTGTCGTTTTGTTGTGAAATGTTGCGTTAACTTCTCTGTGAGTTGCATGTATGTACACGTGTTCAAATTGTTGCTCCCGAACAGATTTTTCAATAGTTCGAATATGTTTATACCACACCACGAAAGAAAATAAGCATTTTGCTTTATTTCTGCACTAACCGAATACGCGTTAAAATGCTGGGTTAACTGTTCCAGGTAAGACTCCCAGTTTTGATTGTCTTTGTCGAATTTGTGGAATGGGGGACACGCAGATAATTCACCCGTGTGGCTTGAATCACCCTGCCCTGGAAAAGCGTTTCTATCCATCATTGCTTGCATCCATTTTTCCCTTTTTTTTTGCATCGAAAATCAACGACTACTCGACATGATTTACGCGATTTTACTGTTTTTATCTTTCGACTAAAAACTTCACTTTTTTCTCGTCGCCAATATGTTGTGTTCTTGTTGAGTTCTATTTTAGACTGACTTTATTGTATGCGAAGCTTATAAAGTTACCACATTCTTAAAGTACTATATAGGTCTATTCGTGTATTGAATGGAGGAGTACAAAACAGATGTGAAATTAACAATATATAACAAAAAGTATTCAATAATTCAAAAAAGTGCAGTGACTGCCCTGCAGAACTGGAGGTGTCGATTGGCCATGGGTAAGTGCTTACCTCGCCGATCACTACATGGGTACTTAATAAAGTGACCCTATAGTAAACGACGGTCGAACACCTAGTAGACTCGAGTTTGCGATTGGCCCTAGGTAAGTGCTTACCTCGTCGATCACTACATGGGTACTTACTAAAGTAAGTAATCGAACGTCGAACCCCCCAGTTAATAAATATATGCGCATTAGCGCATAAGTACAAAATAACGGCAAGCATCGCTTTTGTTTTTGTTAAAAAGATTAAAGACAAAACTTCGATTATGCATTGCATCGCTGTTTGTTTACGCGTCTTCGGTGCACTGCCTTCAAAAACAATTGTCCAGAAAGAACAGTTTGTTTTATTTTGTGCTACTCTTTCGCTTAAACGCAGCTGTGTTTGCTGGCTGACGAAATTTTTGCAAGCATTTGAGTTAAGAAGTGCAAATCGGATCAATCGATTATTAGGTGAGTGACTTAAAAAATAATATATGTTTGTAATAAAAAATATGTTTATGTATATTTTATGTATAAATATGTATAAATATATTTTAGCCAATGAAGTGGTCTTGGCGTATAATGTGGATGGCGTTCAGGGGAAAGGTGCCCTAAGAAAAGAAGAAAGAAATTTCTTTGGCGTTATGATCGGTGAGTATTTTAAAAGATAATTGTTTAATAATTATTATTCACTTCAATCTATTAAAACTTGTTTAATCCTTTTTATTTCTAGATTCAATAACTGCAGTAGGCGGTATTGGCCCAGCTGAGGAACAATTGAGAAAGGCCCTGCAGCTCCAAAAAAAGAGATATTTTAAAAACCCAAGCAGCCTAAAAGTAATGAAAGACAAACCCCGTTATAAAAAAGAAAAATTTAAACTAAACAAAAACTGTAATTGCAATTGTACATGTTTTTTAATTTATAGGCCCCTCCATGGGGTCCAATGTAAGTACTTATTTTACCGACCCTTCAAAGGGGTCCGATGTAAGCACTTATTTTACCGGCCGTTCCATGGGGTCCCATGTAAGCACTTATTTTACCGGCCGTTCCATTAAGAAACGCATGGCTAGACGCCAATTTGTAAGTAGTAGTGGTCTGCTGGTAAGTGCTTATTTCACCAGCAACGAACTGGTGCTCAGAACTGCAGGGTGGTTTCGTAAATCAACAACAATGCGAAAAGACGCTTTCAGCGATGAAATCGCTAATGTTTATATTGATTAATTAATTAATTAATATAAAACATAACATTTAAAACTAGAACAATATCAACCTCGATTTCAATGAGTCTAAACGACGTTAGCACACAACGTCAACGTGAGCAAGACGAGAGACGGCTCTCAGTACAAAGAAACAACGCTTACTTCACTTTCAAAGCAACCGAAAGTAATGCAAGCTCATCCCAAACACGGTCAATTACCCCAAACTTGGCAGAATTCTTAAACGTAGAGAGCGTGAGAGCGCGTTCTTGCTCCCCCTCGCTACCATCGATGTCTCTGCAGCCAAAGAGCGCAATAACTAGCACTGCAACCTCTTTGACAACGTGAACCGTAACAACAACAACAACCGCTACTGTAACGACAGCGCTTTAAACGACGTCATCAGCTAGCAGCGCAAACATTGATACTGCTGCCGCTGTGCTGCCCGAAAAAGAGAACATAACAAAGAAAATCTGCTGCCCTGTGCAGACTGGTATGGATCGCTACATCCAAATAGAAAGGAAGCTGAGCCCCCTAAACTCTCAACGCAAAATAACCCGTGGCAATGCTAACATAGCCGCAATAGAATCGCCCACGAACTCAAACCGTTTTAAAATCTTGGCAGACTATGAGGATGACGCCGAATCTACAGAAGTCGAAAAAAGGAAGCCTAAGCCCCCGCCAATATACATACGAGAAAAAAGTTCCAACGTTCTTGTCAACAAAATTATAGAGCTCATTGGCAAGGACAACTTCCACATAATACCACTCGTAAAGGGCAACATCCAGGAAACAAAAGTTCAAACGAAGTCTGAAGATAATTACAGAGTATTATTGAAATACCTCACCGACAAAAAAAAAAAGAACTTTTATACGTATCAGCTAAAAAGCAGCAAGTGCTTGCAAGTCGTACTTAAGGGCATAGAGCCCGAAGTATCGCCTGCAGAGATAACAAAGGCGCTACAAGAGAAGGGATTTAGCGCTAAGACAGTGTTCAATATCTCTAACAGGGATAGAAAGCCGCAGCCACTCTTTAAGGTTGAGCTCGAACCACAAATTAAGCCCCTAAAGAAATACGAAGTGCACCCTATATACAATCTTCAGTTCCTGCTGCACCGCAGAATTACAGTTGAGGAGCCGCACAAACGCAATGGCCCGGTACAATGTGCGAACAGCCAAGAATATGGCCATACAAGGTCTTACTGTAAACTGCGCCCAGTCTGTGTAGTTTGTGGTGAGCTTCATGACTACGCACACTGCCCAGCGAGCAAAGATGACCAAAACTCGAAAAAGTGCGGCAACTGCGGTGGAAATCACACTGCTAACTATAGAGGTTGCCCAGTTTATAAGGAGCTGAAAAGTCGCATCCACCAGAGGGGATTTACTGCCCGCACCCAAAATAATCAGTTCATAGCCTCCAAGTCAAACCCTGAAGTCTTCTTCTCGACTGCAGCCAGATCCTTACTAGGACCCACAAACTCTGAAAAAAATGTCACATACGCAAGCGCTTTAAAATCAGGACTGGCTACCCCAGCCTCAAAAAGCTCACTGCCGCAATCAGCACACCAAGAACCGAACACGGCTCAGCAGCATCAACCGCCGAAGCAGCCAAAAAGTAACTTTGAAGTATCATAGCTTCAGTCTACAGTCTACAACAAAGCCTTACGGAGTTCATGTCGTTTATGCGTACAACTATGCAAGATCTAATGCGAAACCAAAAGCTATTAATACAAATGCTGGTTTCACAACAATCCAAATAATGACTTCCCTACGAATATCTACTTGGAACGCTAACGGCGTTTCGCAGCATAAACTCGAGTTAGCGTAATTCCTACTAGACAATCAAATCGACGTAATGCTGCTTAACACATCTTACGAACAGATACAATTTCCAACTACGAGGATATGGAACAAATCATCCAGACGGTAAAGCACACGGCGGGACTGGAATTTTAATCATAAGCCGTATCAAGCACCATTATCATACGAAATTTGCAAAAAACTACCTACAGGCCACATCAATAAATATACACCTAAATACTGGCAACCAATTAACTCTAGCTGCCGTATACTGCCCCCCACGCTTCACCATAGCCGAAGATGAGTTTATGCAGTTTTTCAACTCACTCGAAGACCACTTCATAGCAGCAGGAGACTACAATGTTTGCCAAACACCTTAAAAATGTCTTCCAACCAAATCCTGCCACCAATGCTTTTACTTTGCCGAATCTATCAGATGAGCCCCAGCCTCAACATGAGCCGATTGAGTTTCGCCCAAACGAAATCGTTAACATCATCAAACGACAATTGAATCCGAAAAAATCCTAGGGCTGCGACCTCATAACTCCAAAAATGATCATTGAGCTCCCATACTGCGCCGTTTGCACTCTCACCCAGCTATTTAATGCCATCGCAAAACTTGGCCACTTTCCAGTGAGATGGAAAAAGTCAATTATAATAATGATAGCAAAGCCGGGAAAAGACCACACTATCCCCACGTCGTATAGACCTATAAGCCTACTCTCTTGCCTATCTAAACTCTTTAAAAAATGCCTAATGACTCGGATAAACACATACCTGAGAATCCAGGAAGGAATCCCGTCACACCAATTTGGGTTTCGTGAAAAGCATGGAACAATTGAGCAGGTCAACCGGATAACATCCGAAATTCGGAACGCGTTCGAAAAACAAGAGTACTGTACTGTCATATTTTTAGATGTCTCCCAAGCATTCGATAGAGTCTGGCTGGAAGGTCTAATGTACAAGATCAAGACAATGCTCCCCTACAGCACCCACAAGATTTTGGAGTCTTACTTTCACGACAGAAAATTTGTCGTGAGGTGCAACACCGCTATATCCGATGATTACACTGTTGGAGCTGGAGTTCCTCAAGGCAGCGTGCTAGGGCCAATATTATATGTCCTCTACACAGCAGATATCCCGACAAGCACACGTCTAACAACATCCACGTTTGCCGATGACACAGCTATTCTTAGCCGCTCAAAATGCCCGATTCAAGCAACTTCCCAGGTAGCTCATCATATGGTCGATGTCGAAAAATGGCTGACAGATTGGCGAATTAAAGTGAACGAACTAAAATGCAAGCATGTTACGTTCACTCTGAACAGGCAAAACTGCCCGCCGATAACATTAAACAACTCTCTACTTGGAAAAACTCTGTAAAGGCTATAAAATGGGATGCATAGAGAGAAATATTAGAATATAGCGTAGGGTGTTTTCCATGTAGCCCCATAATATTCGTATAGATAAGTTTTAGTGCCGATTATAATTTTTTTTAAGTGGTCCTAATATAGGATATAGAAATTTTAGTTATTAGTTATTTTATTTGTCCTACATTGGCTTTCATATAAGCCGAGATATGAATCTCTGAAGTGTCAGGGGCAAGCCGAGAAAAAAATATCAAAAACAGCGGATTTCCTAAGCTTATGGGACTTATTTAGCAGCTGAAGGCCGATTTACTGAGTGTCAATCACACGGAGTTGGTCATTGATTTTTGGAAAACCAGGGATAAACTCTTTAAATCCATTTTTATTTTCTCATGAACGACTTTCAAATGCTTTAGAAAGACCGAAATAATTCATAATTCCTTGAATAAATTTGTTCCGGAAGTCCCAGTATCATTGTCTACAAAATCACCTTGGTATAATAAACACCTTTCTCGTCTTAAGAACAGGAAATCCAGAGCTTACAAAAAGTTTCTTAAGTCAGGATCGATGTGCCACCAGTCAAACTTTCTTTATGTTCGCAACCAGTTTATTATTCTCAACGATCAACTCTATAAGCAGTATATCAGGAATTGTAAGGTAAACTTTCGTAATGATCCAAGCTCCTTCTACTCTTTTGTAATATGAAATATGAAAATGCAATATGAAACGTAAATCAAATCTTTTTCCTCCTTCCCTATCATATAAAAATATTTCACATTCTTCTGAGCAAGGTATTGCTAATCTCTTTGCGTCATTTTCTCAAACCACCTATTCGTACGATTCATATAACCACAATTCTTCTTATCCTTATAAATTACCACATATAAACAACATTTACTTTTCAAAATTTCGAATTCAGGATCTGTTCGAAGCTCTTTCAACAATAGATATATCATTCTCTGCTGGTCCTGACAATGTTCCTAGCTGTGTTCTAAGGTACTCTTCTGATATCCTTTGCTATCCTCTCATTATCTTATTCAACCTATCCTTGGAGCTGGCATGTCTTCCCAAGAGATGGAACGAATCTTTTATTATTCCGCTTCACAAGAAAGGCCCTAAAGCACTTATTGAGAACTACCGGGGGATTGCTAAGCTATCTGCGATTCCCAAACTGCTTGAGAAACTGGTTACTTTCCAACTGCAACATTTTTGTAAAAGCATTATTTCCACTTCACAGCATGGTTTTGTCAAGCATCGCTCTACCAAAACTAACCTTCTTGAATTCACTTCGTTTATCCACAGAGGATTTCTGAGCCGCAAGCAAACTGATGTGGTACACACTGACTTTAGTAAAGCGTTTGACTCTGTGAACCACCATCTCCTCCTTCATAAGCTGTGTCTTATGGGGTTTTCTCCACATATAGTACAGTGGTTGACCTCTTATCTATCAAACCGCACGCAGCGTGTTTTGTTTAAAAACAGTTCATCACAGATTATAAACGTTTCATCTGGTGTCCCACAAGGTAGTCACTTAGGACCTCTTCTGTTTGTTCTTTTTGTCAACGATTTACCTAGTAAACTTGTAAACTTTGCTACTACATTTATGTATGCTGATGATGTCAAGTTATGTCTTTCTTTCTCGGACCATTTCCTTCATAGACACTGCAACTAGACCTTAACGAAGTCTTCTTGTGGTGCTCAAACAATCTCCTTTTGCTTAACTGCTCTAAGTGCAAGCAAAGATTATAAAGTACATAGATGGGATATCAGGGCCCAAAACGGTCAACTTTTTGCGTCGTGCTTGTTGGTGAGGGGGAACGCACATGCATACGATTCTATTTTTAGAACTCTTTACATGTATCCGTCAACTACAATGTGTGCCTTTGTATGTATGTGTGACTGCTCGCACGACGGCGTAAAGGTTTTGGCTTCCAAATTTCAATTTCAATTTCTCGTTTCTGTTTTCGATGCGCCGATGTGGTAGTTGGTAGAACAAATAGTATTTTTAATCGCCGCAGATCGAGACAGGACGGTAGCGTAATGCATAGAGTAGTTACTCTATGTGTAATTTTTCTGTGTTCAAATCCTCGTAAGGACTTTGAACTTTTTCTTCGACAAAGAAGGTATATAACCCCTTAATAGAAACAGTTTATTTTCTAAGCTCAGGGGGACGTTTCTGTTTAAGAAGGGGTAAAGAGTTCAAACCATGATGTTCACTTTTTTTTTTCCGCGGTCTTTCAGAATTTGGAAATTTGCATCAGCTAACATTCCTGTCATTCATTCATTATTCATCATAAAGCTTAGAGGCCCAGACGACCGAGGGGCGCTCGAGAAACGATTTGTTAGTATGTATTAAGCTATTTGTAATTTGTTAAGCTAGGAGGAGTTAGTAAGAAAATGTAAAATTCTTTATTTTAAATTAGAGGGGCAGGAAAGAGATGTTATAGAGTAAAGACAATTGTAGTTGGAACATAATACCCTAAAAGGGTCATGCAGTGCATATGTCGAACTACAATGGCTAAAGAACAGAGGACTAATGTTTCGATTTTTTCTATTAGGAATGTTAAATTTTAAGCGTGTTAGTAAATTCTGGCTATCTACATCGCAGTTATGCAGAGAGACTACACCGAGCATTGTCCTACGATTTGTTAAGCTAGGTAAGTTTATAAGTAAAAGTCTGCTACTGTAGGATGGAAGCTGAAGATTTGCATCCCATTATAGACCTCTTAGTGCGAATATTAAAAAATTCATTTGTACGGATTCTATGCAGTCCTGATGTACTCCATATTGGGGACTCCAGGCACATGAACTCCAGTATCGGACGGACCAAAGAAATAAATAATGTTTTTCTTTTGTATGGGTCATTAAATTCTTTTGACCTAATAAGTGGTCCTAATAAAACAAAGGACTCCTTTAGCCTTATTAGCCATTAAGGATATATGGTCGGAAAATTTAAGTTTAATGTCTAATAGGACGCCGAGATCATTAACCTGAGTTAATTTCTCCGCGGCAATCCCTTTAATAGAATACGTAGCTTGCAGAGGGCAAGAACGATAAAAAGACATAACACCATAAATCAAATGTTTTGATTAAGTCTGTGTAAATTACATCGGTTTGATATCCCTTACAAAAGCCATCTATGACAAAGGATGTCAACTCCAATAAATTTGTGGTGATAGAGCGACGCTTAATAAAGCCATGCTCACAGGGAGAGATAATCGAAGAGCAAAGGTGTTGCAAATGAGGAGTAATTAATTTTTTAAATAACTTTGAAATTGCCGACAACTTAGAGATAGTTGGCCTCTGTAGTTGGCAGCCTCGGACTTTATTTCTTTTTTTATGTAGGGGAATTATAAATGATTCCTTCCACTTAAAGGAAAAAATCGAGGTTTCCAAAGATAAGTTGAAAAGTCTTAGAAGAGGCTTGCACAGAGCCCTGGCACAGTACTTTAGCTCACAGCCTGGTACTCCATCGGGCCTGGCGAATAAATGGGTTTTACCCTTAAAAGACCAGATAATAAGTTGTTCTCAGAGAAAAACGAAAAGAAAATAAGATTTGCTGCTTTAATGTTTTTATATGGTCGCCAAATTTCAGTTTTTTGTCTAGTATTAGTTCTAGATATTTGACGCTAGGTTCCCAGTTGACATAAGTATTCCCTAGCTTGATTGCTCCATTGGGAATGTAGATATTTTTCCGTTTTCTTGTAAAATAGATTGCCAGGGTTTTGTCAGACTAAATGAGGATTTTTAATTTTCGGAAGTATAAGTTATTTTGTTCAAAAGCTAGATTTCATTTGTTGCTAGTCTACCTGAGCTTAAAATAGCTGTATCATCAGCGAATACCGACATGGAACAAATGGACAGAACTGGAAAATCTGGTGTAAATATGTTACACAGGATTGGAGAAAGGCTTGATCCTTGCGGGCAGCCTGCTGGGATGTATTTTATGAAAGACGTTGCACTTTCTATGTGTACCGAAAACGACCTATTGGAAAGAAAGCTCTTCACTAACTTAATGATTTCTGGGGAAATAAAATGTGCATTCTAATCTGGGAAAAGTTTAAAATGCATATTTTATAAATCAGCCCATCGTGCCAGACGGAATCAAAAGCAGCTCGAATATCTAGCAGTACCATTCCGGTAGATTGGGATGCTGAAAAACTTCTATTTACCATCGTACGATTTAAATTTTATAAAGGTTATGAAAATAAATTCAAATTTAGTTTACTTAACAAAAAAAAAAAAAGTCGATAAAATAAGTCGAAAACATATGCACTATAACAATCCATTTAAAGATGTTAGGCGCTATCTATCTGGTACCTCGATCTCCTGTCAAATGAAGTAGAGCAACCCTGTTGACTGTTACTTGTGCACAGTTGAGCAGTGAAAATAACAAAGCACTAGGTGAATAACAAAAGTCTTTCAGGTGAAATTCTGAAGTGTAGTGCCTGGGAAAGCCACCGTCAAGCTAAAAATTATCGAGCCAAAAATGCCGTGCGAAGCACAACCAAGCTTAGGTGTAAAGCGTTTACGATCACACCTCGATCAGCATCAAAATGTGCACGGAACCGGACCAGGCTAAACAACCGGACCAGGTTTTTCTAGCATCCGGGAACGGGTGCGTGATTGAGGCAGCATAGGATCCGGACAAATGCCAAAAACTTACCAAATGTGAAGTGAACATATCCTCACTTCCTCGCGCAGAATCAACATAACCTCGCGTTGTCCATGTATAAGGGCATGCTTGACTCTCGTTCTCGTATATAGTCACGATATTTAAAAACAACAACAACCACAACAATGAGAAAAGCACACTAAAGCGGTGTCCGAAATGGAGGCAGAGTTCCGCAATTATTATGTCTCGGAGAGGGACACCGAGCGGAAGAAACCAGAGAATGTTTCCCCACCAATTGATCCGGGTTGCTTTTTTTGGGATATACATAGTAATGTTTGGTGATAGTTCCGAGAAATGCAGTTGTGCTTCTTAAGCAAGGCTAAAGTGGCTAAAAACAATTATCAGAAAAAAAATTTTTGTATAGAAAAAAAATTATGCATAATATTTAATGCCAAGGCAACACTTCAACAATTTAATGTAAGAGTTGAAAAAGGAAAAATCCAAGATGAAGTAGGTTCAATAATAAAATAATCAACTATTTTTAAGCGATGTCAGCGATCTTAAATTTTATATACTAAATAGGTTTTAAACAAAAAAAGTTAATTTTTTTTAGTGTCTGTTCCCAAAAAATAATAATAACATACATAGCTAAACCGCCGAAAACACTTTGGGCTAGGGATGCTACAAAGGAACATAACCAGGCTGTGAGTAAGATAAATTTTATTTACTATTTTTTCCATTGCTGTCCCGATTTCAAAACCATAAGTAATTCATTTCTACAATGTGGCCGAAATTTAGTTTTCTTATGTCTCTTAAACTTTTTATATTAATCCTTGCCTAATAATCCTGGTATAATAATATTATTACCTTGCAGAGGGTATTATATTTTTGGTCAAAAGTATGCAACGCAGTGAAGGAGACGTCTCCGACCCTATAAAGTATATATATTTTTGATCAGGATCACCTCCTGAGTTGATATGAGCATGTCCGTCTGTCCGACGGTCCGTCTGTCTGTCTGTCTGTTTCTATGCGAACTAGTCTCTCAGTTTTAAAGCTATCGACTTGAAACTTTGCACACACCCTTCTTTCCTTTACACGCAGTATATAAGTCGGAACGGCAGGGATCCAGGAGAAGAGATCCAAGAGGGATCCAAAAATTTTAGAGAATTCAAATTTTACAAGAGAGGAACTAAGTACGACAGCCCAATGGCAGCACTGACCTTCTGGAGAAAACACAGCCGATTGCGCTTCAAGGGGCTTACCCCTCACCAGCTAACCAGGCATGACATCTGGTGGTTCCCGATTGGCTACGGGAGGATGAGAATCGGTGGCCGAAGAACACATACTCTAATTCCCCTGACCAACATCACAAAGAAAGAAGATAACCGACCATCATCACTGGACTTCGTCATGTGGGCGCGATTCGAGTACCAGAATTACGGGAAGCTCTGCATCAAATCCTAAGGATGGTGCAGAAATAAGCCTTTTCTCCAGAGATCAGCCGAGTCCTGGCACGAAAATTTGTATCCAGGCACAGTGCCCTCAGCGCTCTTTGCCCGTTTTTAGACGACTTTGGGATTCTGCGAATCAGGGGGCGACTAAAGAACGCTCAACAACTGTCCCAAGCACAGAAAAATCCGATCATTTTACCCAAAACGCATTATTCGACTAACCTCGTGATCAAAAATGCCCACCGGAACTACACAGGCGCCTCGACGACACAGGCGCCTTTTACTTGAAAGCCTCGAGATTTCGTGGGCATGACACATACAAGGCATATATCGCAGTGTTTATATGTTTAGCAACCAAGTCGATACATCTAGAAGTAGTCACAGGACTATCTATTCCTTTGGGCTCTTCAACGCTTTATCGGACTTGAGGTTTGTGCAAGCATCTATACAGCGAAGGAGGAACCAATTTCATCGGAGCAGACAATTCTTTTCGCATCTGGCAAAAGGAGTTTCGAAATGCCATCGACACGGACATCGCACCCACTCTTACGGCCCGTGGAATCCAGCGGCATTTCAACACACCGCATTGTGTTAATTTTGGGGGACTGTAGGAGGCGAACGTAAAGACATTTCAAACTCATCTGTATCGTTCCTTCAAAAGCACTGCTATGGCCTATGAAGAACTATCCACGGTGCTCACCCAGATCGAATCATGTTTCAGCTCACGTCCACTCTGCCCCTTATCAGCAGATCCAAACGATCTGTCCCCACTTACTCCCGGGCATTTCCTAATGGGAGGACCTTTATTGGCACCCCCGGAACCTTCTCTTTCAGTACGCTCCTCAACGACTCCTCAAGAAGGTCAACGGCTCCTGAAGCAATTTTGGCATCGATAGAGCGCTGATTGGTTCTCACATCTACAAGCACGTCCGAAATGGCGCCAAGAACGAACCAACCTGACAATTGACGACTAAGTTGTAATCAAGGATGACCGGCTCCTCCCAAACGAATGGAAGATGGCTCGAATAATCGATTTTCATCCTGGAGAAGATGGACTAGTTCGCGTTGCCTCAATGAAAACTGTTTCTGGAACCTATAAAAGATCGCTGTAGAAGTTACGTCCATTGCCAATATTGCCACGAGGAAAGCTGACACATTCAAAAATAATTGTAGCCCAACCAACATTATTTAATCAGCAAGTAAATAAATAAATGAAATTCAATGCATAACTCTGGCTAGTCGTTTGGATTCAACACCCCTGAGCAGAACTGTGCTCAACTATGACATTCCGACCATGAAAGGCATTTGTCACAACAATTGTCAAATAAATTTCTATTATTTTTTAAATTCAATGTTTTAAGCCTTAGCGACAGAATAGAGATATAGGAGAACCCACAGAACATGGGGTCACTCGCAGGAGGCGAAGCTGAATGACCAAAAGTGGGTGGAAAAGTGGGCGTCGCTTTAAGCATCTGGGTGGCTCCGAGTTAGATTTAGGAAGAGTATGTCTTATCGCGGGCACGTAATTAAACATTAGATAAGTCTTTTTTAAGGGCAGCGTTGGGAAACAACAATTTACACCCCCATGCCGACAAGCTGACACCGGATATAACAGCGTGCGCTGGCTCCCAGCTTTAGCACGAACCATCCCCTGTATCTGATTATACCCTGTAGCATTCGGTACAGTTGGTGAACACACATCTAGTCTTGTTTGCCTAACTAGGCCCATATAAAGAAATCATATGAATAATTAATCTATATAACTATCCCTATGTTAGCTTCCGCAACATTTACTTTCATATACCCTTTTTACTTCTATACTTTAGATTCTTACATAATAAAAGATATAGTAATTAAGTAAAATTGACTCCAGTTTATTAGAAATTATGAAAACCACTAGGAGTAAAGATTAAGGTTAAGTAAAAATGGATAAAAATTACCCTTAAGGTAAATAAGCAGTTGATTGCCAAATAGAAAACAGTTAAAATAAAATAAATTATAATTGTATACGAACTTGAGCTAAATGATGTCACCGTATACTTTTTTGGTGCGTCCTTTCATGCTATTCCCATAATTTGCAGGGTTTTTAAGGAAATTGCTTTTTCGTATTTTTTCAGCAATTTTTCTTTATGTAAGATTACATTCCTTATACGCCATTATTATACCTTTTTCAACAGCAGTTAGAGCTTTGCCGCGGCCCATTCTGTTTTATTTATATTTAAAAGGTGTGTAAGTTGACAAATAATAAACTTTATCGCATGGAATTTGGCTCAGAATGAAGAAATCACGTCTGTCCCTATTCAAGTGCATGCAAAAATGTACAGCTTTCTAGGAATGGTTCCAGGAAAAACCAGAAAAAAATATAACGGGAAAATCTTGGGACCTCTCTCTTATTTAAAAGGTTAGCCTTTGTTTTATTCTTCAAAACTCAGCAAAGCACGTGCCGATAGCTGTAATAGATTAGGAGAAAAATAAAACGAAACATAAAAAAATTCTTGGTTATATTCAAGTGCACGGCAGTGTATAGGTAAAAGCAGGAATAATTAGTAAGTCTTTACAGGGAGGGCGCCTGTATCCCCTGAATGACCCTATCCTTATCCTTCCCAACTCTTTCTATGTACAAGATTTTATTGTGTGGTGGTGATCCTGATTAGAAAGAAACCCAACCCCCTGGATCCTTCCGTAAGATAGGGCGGTACCCTAGGTAGAGTATGCAGTAAATAGGTATCCACTTCACCATGTTCGTCACACAATTCCGGGTTTTCAGGTGTCGCTCGCTTTTTTTTTGGCGCTCTTGGCACGATGTGTCCGTGCTCCTTATGGTAGCTCTCAACCCTGGTATACAATACAGCTGTCGCATCTCGTTGACTACGACTTGAGTTGAGTTGTTGTTGGAATTTCCGATGGAAGTAGTCTATCTAGTAGTCTGCAACGTTCATCGATGACGAAATCCTTCTCCCCTCCGTAGGCCTTGGATAGAATAGGCCTTGGAAGCCTATCCTATACATCCATTAATTTCGCCTGTATAATTTTAAATCCAAGTAAACCGAGCGGATCAAATATAGACATAACCACACTTAAAATAATTCTCGTGAGCGCCTAGTTATCGTATAGTTTTTTGAACCTAGTTTGACTGGTGAATACAAACTCGTTCGTTCTCAGGTCCCACCATATACCATAAACCCTTTCTCGTTTGGGCACTCGGGCTCGTCACAGTTACCTGTTAAGGCTTGCATCACCATTCTGCAATTGGGGATCCATCCTCTTATCTTGAAGCCTCCTTTTAGATGTATTTCTCGGACCTCTAAGTGTGCTAAGTCTGCCATTGTGTCTTTGGATTCGCTGCTTTAAAGAGAGTCGCCCACGAAAGTATTTCTGAATATATCTTCTACGGCTTCTGGGTACTTGGATGCGAATCTCTTGCCGTCCTTGTCCCGGACAAATGTCGCCGCGGCGGGTGGACAAAAAGCTCCAAAGGTCGTAACGTATATGGCTTATCTATCAGTACTCAACTGGTATCTTCTTATCTCCAAGGAAAGTTCTGTGCTTTCTGGTCTTCTGATCGAATCTTCACTTGGTGAAACAACTCTTTTATTTCCACTGATTCATCTTTTGGAACCCCATAATGATCCCCACTAATTATGAAAATTGATCTGGTCCTTTTAGTAAAGCTGTATTAAGGGGAGGGTAAGGTATTACATTTTTTTTTTTTTTTTATTTTTTTGTATTTTTTAAATTGAATGCATAATATTTGAAGAATATTGTGTCAAAATTTTAAGTCAATTAAAGCAAAATTGACGAAGTTATTAGTTATTGACGAATGTGCTCAAAAACGTTTTACACTGGATTTTTTTGTGTTCAAAACTTTAAAGCGTTTTTCCCACAACTCACGTTTTCAAAGTCGGTGCCCTTCATAACTTCAAAACTACTGCACCGATCCTTTTGAAATTTTAAACACTATTTCTGTACATATTTTACGAGGTAACGCTGTCGAGTTTTTTTTTTTTTGTTCATAATTTTGATTTGGCAATGACAAATTAACCGATTTTTTCCCCAAAACTATTATCTAACGAATGAACTTTCATTTTTTGATTACAAATGATCCAGCACCGAGTTATGAGGGGCACCGCAATTCAACTTTTTTTGGCGACACGTCCGGACAATTGCTACCATTGCCATATTTTTATATATTTTTTTGTAAAAATTTGATAAAACATTCTTCTAATGTCATACTTTAATATACCGTTAGTTGAATAAATAAATTTTAACAGTGTCGTCAGGAAAAAAATCACAAAAACATGGCTTTTTTCGCATGATTTGACCTTACCCTCCCCTTAAGAAATATGCCTCGCACCTTGGCTGCTGAGTCCCATACGATTCTCGATTTGCCTTCGTTTGGATTAGTGACAACATATATTGGCAAATGCCAGAAACGTCTCCCGTCAGTCATCTCGTTCTCCTCTAGTTTACGTACGTTTCTTCGTATCTTCTTAGTTGTTAATTTACGAAGTTTCTAAGTTCTTGGACTCGCTCCATACGCGACTCCAGGCTTTTTAGTCCTCGCATCGTTATCGGCAGCAAAGACGGTAAGTCCATCTTGTCGTTTTTGCCAGATAAGGTCTGTTTCCCATCGCCTTTCATCGGGAATTTATTTTGTCGTCTCATTTAGGATTGAATAGTCTCGGCCTTATTCCTTTATCCATGCTTCTTTTTCTTACGTCGCCTTCTTGGTGTCCACAGACTGACCATCAAAGTCTTTATTTAGCAGCAATAACTTCCACGCCAAGCGATTTTAGAATCGTTAAAGGTGCGCCTAATTTGACATTACCCAGTCCGAATATTAACAACGCTCTCACATCCTTGCGGCTGCGTATCGGTAGTCTTTTTAAGTATGATGATTTCTAAGAACTGACTTGTCTAGTGTCGGTTCCGGTAGATCTAAGTTCTATACTGTCCTTACGTGGCGCATCTTGAAATTGCGCGAGAATTTGTCGGTTAATGAGATGGTCAAACTTATCCTCTCGGATTCTGGTTTGGTTTGGGTTATATCTCCAACCTAGAAAAAGTTCATCTAAGGGTCCGACGAGGCCGAACTTTTCCGCTAGCTTTCATTTGACCAAACAGCAAAGTGCTTTGATTTGTGATATACAGGGTGGGCCAATTAAAAACCACCTTTTGAAATGGCTATAAAATGAAAACGCGTCAATATTTTTCAATTTAGATTATTTCATTGTAAAGCTTAATTCTTCCGGCTTAATGATGGATTAAAACATGATTCATGTGGCTGCCGCGGCTGGCGTGGCAGTAGCCGATGCAATCAGACCAATTTTTGACGACATTTTCGAGCGTGTGGGGCTGTATCTGGCCAATAACTTCGCAGATTTCGGGTTTCAGGTCCTCAATTGTTTTTGGATTCTTGACATAACATTTATCCTTAACGGCACCCCAGAGAAGTGTTTTCATGGCCTGGCCGTCCGTGGCGGGCTTTCCTCGAACAGCTTCCATTGCTGATCCCTTTCGGCACTTCTACAATAAGGATTTCTAATTGCTGAAACAGCATCGTACGCATTTACGATTTTATTGCCAAAAGGTACCAGCAATAAAAGCTCTTGTCTATGGACATCAAGGCGGAGACGAAAGGAAGAACCGCCGAGTAAAACATATCTGCGAATGCAACGACGACCTAAGGCTTGACACCATGTCGAAAAAATACATCAAGAGATGAGAGGATGGTTTTCCATTTCCAGAAAAGTGATGCAAGCTTTGACTGGAAACGACGAGCTCAAGTGCCCAGTAGAGATGTCAAATAAAACCCAAACGAGAAAGAGCTTTAGATATGTGGTGGGACGCAAGAATAGAGGAGTTCGTGGTCACCAGTCAAACTAAAGTTAACAAACTACACGATAACTCGGCGCTGACGAAAATAACCATTTTGAGTGTGGTCATGTCTATAATTCATCCACTCGGTTTTCTTGGATTTTACATTATACTTTTTTGGTCATTAAGGGTTTTCAATGCCGTAATCCGCTCCAAAATAAAAGGCCGAATCTGCATGCAGAGAGAGTCGGCTTGCGACCAACAAAGCGATTTGTATAATTTTAAGTCTAATAAAAAAAAAACTTAAGGTGGGACATCTGATTAACAGGGGAAAACAAAGCGGATTTTCTGGATTTTTTTTTTGTCCAAATGAAAAAGCCAATCGAAAATTTGTAAATGAGGTTTTATTATATTATATTTAAAGTACGAAATACGGGGGTCCATGGCCGAACACCTAACGTCCTTAATTTTTTATCTAGAAAAAAAAATCAAGTTTGGTTGATTTCTGTACATCAATGGCTATCGACACACGTAGGATTTTTTCGATATATGGATTTTTTGCAAAATGGTGAGTGATTGAAAAAAATTTTCAATTTTCACGAACAAAAAGCGTCACAAAATTGTTGATAAAAAAAAGTAAGCAATATAAAAAAAAATCCTACGTGTGTCGATAGACATAGGTATTCTGAGTATACTGTATAAATTTTAGATCGATAGGTTAAGAGGTGTTCGAGTTATGTGTTCGGCCAACTCAAAAAAAGCGGTTTCGAGAAAAACGCGTTTAAAGTTTTAAGTACTGTTGGATATACCTGTGAGGCATCGCCGCAGAATGGAAAATTTCGAAACTTAGACACTTTGGCCGGTCTCTATCTTTTGATGTTATCTTTAAGACCCTGAAGAATTTTTTTAACGAAAAAAAAATTTTTCGATTTTTTTCAAAATAAAAACAAAACATTACATTAACATTAAACCGCTGTGCTGCTGCCTGACTCGACAATACTGGCGAAGTTAATCTTGCCGACAGTTTGGCGGTCCGGGATCTTTGCTGGAACCTTTGTAGGCAGAAACTTTAACACATCGAGGGATTAAGTATTTCCCGATATATAGGTTTGACACATCAAATATTCAATTTGTAAATGCCAGCATAAACGCAATACGCATAAACGCATTTTTTTTTTAATTTATTTATTATTTATTAAGTGAAGCATACATTGTACCTTAACATACAGCATAAATTGTATCTTAACAACACATGGGTAGAAAGTGAAAAAATAAACCAAACCTTAATACAAATATGAGGATTACATTATGGGGTGTGGCAGCTTAAGGCGTTTAGGTGGAAGTAATTTTCTAGCAAGTAGGCTAGTAGAATTGCCGATTGTATCGGCTTGTGTGCCTTCCAATATGGTCTTCTACAGTATGTAGATTTAAATCTACATACAGTGTGTAGATTTACCACCCTTGATAAAAAAAAAAAAAATATAGTATGTAGATTTAAATCTTTATTATTTTTTTTTTACCGGTCTTTCAGAATTTGGAAATGGCTTGTGCATCAATAGGAGCATTAGCTAGCATTCCTGTATTCATCATAAAGCTTAGAGGCCCAGACGACCGAGGGGCGCTCAAGAAACGATTTGTTAGAATATATTAAGCTATTTGTTAATTATTAAGCTAGGAGGAGTTAGTAAGGAAATTTAAAATTCTATATTTTAAATTTGAGGGACAGGAAAGAGATGTTAATGTTAACATGTTAATGATGTTAATGATAACATAATACCCTAAAAGGGTCATGCAGTGCATATGTCGAACTACAACGGCTAAGGAACAGAGGACTAAAGTTTCGAGTCCTTCTATTAGGATGTTAAATTTTAAGCGTTTTAGTAAATGCTGGCTATCTACATCCCCGTTAATAAGGTTATGCAGAAAGACTACACCGAGCATTGTCCTACGATTTGTTAAGCTAGGTAAGTTTATGAGTATGAGTCTACTATTATAAGATGGAAGGTGAAGATTTGCATCCCAGTTTAGATCTCTAAGTGAAAAAGTTAGGAAATTCTTTTGTACGGATTCAATGCGGTCCTGATGTACTCCATATTGGGGACTCCAGAAGGAAATATGGTCGGCAAATTTAAGTTTGATGTCTAATAGGATGCCGAGATCATTAACCTGGGTTAATTTTTCTAAGGCAATCCCATTAATAGAATAAGTAGCTTGCAGAGAGCAAGAACGATAAAAAAACATATGTTTGCATTTAGATCCATTAAGTATTAGATCATTAGCTAAACACCATTTTTGAAAGTTACCAAGGTCAGACTGAAGACTGCATTGGGCAGAGATGGATTTGTACTGAAGACAAAGCTTTACATCATCTGCATACATAAGAACTAGAGAGTTCGTTAAAGCAGGGGGCAAGTCGTTTATAAAAAGCGTAAATAATAACGGGCCAAGATGACTTCCTTGAGGGACGCCGGATGTAGCACGGACCAGACGGGACTGTATGTTTTTAAATAAGACTCCTTGTGTCCTTCCATCTAGGTAGCTGGAGATCCACGTTAAGAGGTCTTTAGGAAAACCCAGCATATTCAGTTTACTCAACAAGAGTGAGTGATTAACTGAATCAAACGCTTTGCTGAAGTCTGTGTAAATTACATCGGTTTGATATCCCTTACAAAAGCCATCTATGACTAAAGGATGTCAACTCCAATAAGTTTGTGGTGGTGGAGCGACGCTTAATAAAGCCATGCTGACAAGGAGTGATAATCGAAGAGCAAAGGTGTTGCAAATGAGGGATAATTAATTTTTCAAATAACTTTGGAATTGCCGACAACTTAGAGATGCCTCTGTAGTTGGCAGCCTCAGACTTTTTCCCTTTTTTATGTAGGGGAATTATGAATGATTCCTTCCACTTAAGGGGAAAAATCGAGGTTTCCAAAGATAAGTTGAAAAGTCTTAGAAGAGGTTTGCACAGAGCCCTGGCGCAGTATTTTAGCACACCGCCTGGTACTTCGTCGGGACCTGGCGAATATATGGATTTTACCCTTTAAAGACCAGATAATAAGTTGTTCTCAGAGAAAAACGGACAGAAAATAAGATTTGCTGCTTGAATGTTATATGCGTAAGGCTGATCAGTCAATTTAGGAGGAGAATAAGTTGTTTGAAAAAATTCTGCGAATAGATCGGCAATGTCCTGATCAGAAGTCGCAGAGGAATTTTCAAACGTAAGCAGAGGTGAAAAAAATACGTGTTTACGCTTAGTGTTTACAAAATTATAAAACTGCTTTGGATCCTGAGTAAATTGTATCCGGCAGCGGTCAATATAATTCCTATAACATTCAGCGTTATGCACGGTAAAATTCGACCGAGCTAGTAGGTATCTTGAGAAATCAACACTACTGCAGGTTTTTTTATATTTAAGTAAAAGCTTATTTTTTTTATTTTTTAAGTTAGTGAGGCACCTTGTAAACCAAGGAGGATTTGTTGAAGCGGACGGATATTTCCAAGGCACACATAAGTCTTAAAATTTATTTAAAGTAAAATAAAATTTTTCTAAAGTGACATTAAGATCAGTGCACGCCAGAATATCAGACCAGTCAAATGTATCGATAAGGCTATTAAGTTTCTGAAAATCAGCTTTACGGAAACAGCGAATCTTATTTACCACTCTCGGAGACATCTGATCGATACCAGGAGTGGTTTCGATTGAGACCTCCAGCGTGGGGTGATATGGATCCTCTGGGGTTGAAAGGGGAAAAGCTCTGGAGAGAGCAGTACTGATTGATCTGACCTAGGGACATGTCAAACATGCCCGCTGTGAAGTCATGGTAAGTTATAAGTGACAAAGATGGTGAGTTATCGACGTTGGACCACTTTAATTCTGGGCTATTAAAGTCGCCCACCGCTACGAGTTGGTCACGATCCGTCATAAGATTAGAGACGTATCAAATGGCGGACAAATGCTGCCAATATGTAGGCGGTTCAGACATAGGAGGTATATATGAACATGTAATGTATAAAGCTTTAACGGACATAGTGATTTTAACGCAAATAAATTCTATGTCACCAAACTCATGGGATTTCACCTCTTCAGAAGCAAGGGTAGAGTCTACCGAAATGAGGACTCCACCTCCTCTTCGGTGTGATCGATCCCGTCTAAAAGTTGTGTACTTACTTGGAAAAACTTCGGAGCTAAAGATCTCCGGATTTAACCAAGTTTCTGTAAATGCTATTATATGGGATGCATGAAGGGTGTTCCCGTCTGTTATATTTCTTTGTACCCGTTTCTGCAACACCTAGATTCGTTTATTATTGGATTTGGTTGGGATCCCCTAAATCTGTATTCCATTAATCCAATTTGGCAGTATACAATGCGCATATACCACCCTTTTGCATCTAAGCGGCAATTTGCTCTTTCTATTTATACGCCAACGCAGTTGCTGTATCCTAGGTTACATTCCCTAACCGTGGCTTTAAGATGTGGCCCAAAGGTAAGGCGCTTATCCAGGGTAATGCCAAGATTTTTCGCTTGTAAAGGCTGCTCCAAAGTGAATCCCAATTCGATTGGCAATTGGTTTCTCCCATACTTTAGACATGGAGGGTAAGAGACTGATTGGACGATATGACTCAGGATCAATCTCTGGTTTACCGGGCTGGTTAATCATCTGAATCGCAGTTAACTCCCATTGCTTTGGAAACACATGGATCCTAATAATGGCAAAAAAATTAATGATATATATAGGATAGTTCTTCAGGATCAGGATTACGTGGCGTTGAAGCAGTAGCATCTCTATGTATATATTCTGTTAGAATGTCGACACCATTCTCAACGACTTCTTAAGAGTTCAGAGTTGAATTTAGTTGAAAGGAGCTTTCAAGGAGTTGTTTGACAGCGGTGAGATCAGTGCGTTTTGTGATTAAACGAGGACGTGGGCTGATATTAACACCATTTGTTATCAAATTAACAATTAGGGCAATATGATCAAAATCCAAAACCCAGCATTGGCTGATATTTTTTTGAGAATCCAGTAACCCATGGTATAATGGCAAATCAATGCAATTAGCTCTGTAACTCGGTATCTAGTTGGTGAACCAGTGGCAAGAATGATTTTAAGCCCCTCTAGCTAAATAGTTTCTACTAGCTCAAGTCCTCTGGGTGAATTTTAAGTGTCCCCCCACATTCTATGTCCAGCATTCCAGTCACTACCAGTCACTGACATTCCAGATAAGTATCCTAAGATTGTTCATTGTGAAGCTTGTATTAATCCGGTGACCGTACTAATAATGGAAATTATTGTTAATTATGTTCATATACATATATATTTATGCGTGGTGCGGAAAACATCAGAAATCGCTCAATGAATACCAAGAATACCGCTCAATGCATACCATGAAGATGCCAAGAATATGGCCACACAGCTAAGTACTGTCGTCGATATCCCTTTTATGATCGATGTGACGATGATCATCGTACAATGAAATGCGCACGGCCCCAAGATTAACCGCCTATCAGTATGCACTATGGTGGGAATCATATGGCAAGCTACAAGGGTTGCCATAGGTATCAAGATTTCCTTAGACGATCCATGGGTTCTCTGAAGAGGCATAGGTTGACGTGTTACCTTAAGAAAAACGTGAGCAACATCAGTCAACTCGACAGCAACTCACTAAGCAAATTCCTAACACTTTTGCAACCAATAGTAGAGGTTTATCTTGTCTTTTAGTCTTACTTATTAGATGTTTTTGGCTACCCTTCAAGATGGTAGCAGCATCAGTCAGTGGTGTAGACGAAATTATAGCCATTTCTTCAAGATTTGGAGAGGCAATTGGTGCAGCTCCACTGGGCAATTCAGAAGCAATGTTATACGAGCATTGCATGAAAACATTATTATTACTCTGTGTTGAGCACGCACTGTGAATTGTGACAGTTGCCATAGAATATTGCGCAGTAAATGATAGCGCAGTTGTTGTTTTACTGATGTTCCGATTTTCAGAGTACAGTGTGCTCTGACCTGATCTCTGAAGGTGATTTTCCAGCTATTCGGTACAATAATCAATTTTTCGTAATCAATATGCTTATTACTAAGCTGAGAGTTACTAAGCTAATTACTAAGCCATCCATATTTAAATTCAAGGTTGGCATCAAACAACAAAAGTTACTTCTTAGTTGCTTGATGGTCAAACGAAGGTCAGATCACTTAACAGATAAGCACTGTCTTCCTTATCCCTCATGTGCGGCTGCGCTAGTTAAATCCCCGCTAGTTACGGCCATGGGTGCCGTAGAGATCGCGAATGAATTTATTTCAGTTCGAGTCTGTTTAGCTGTTGCTGTGTTATCCGGAAAATTCGATTTCTAAGATTTCTATTCGCTGCTCCATCCCACGGCTGATGACTGTCATTCTACATCTTGTTGTTCCCTATGACTCCGTCACACCGCGTGTTATCTCGAATTTAAGGATCGACAAGAGCCTTGTGTAAAGCTCACGTGAGGCCGCTCTGTTTACTCACTCGGCTCACGAGTCTCTTGATCCTTAGGGATAAAGTTTTTTCGAATATTTTCCCGTTTTGCCAATAGCGTCCCCAAAGTGGAAGTCTGTCCGAGATTCTCAGTTTTCAGTGTTTCTTTAAAACACTTTCTTTGTTTCGTTTTGTCTTTAAAACAGTGGTCGGTACGGCCCTCCCCTATCCCGTGGGTATAGGATATTTCTCTGCCACACACAAACAGTATAAATTTGTGAAAAGTCATGCTCACAGCCTACTTTCTGCTATTCGTTACTAACACTAATGCGTTAAAATGTATTGTACACTAATGTATCAAAGTATTGGGTGCCGACCACTGCTTAAAAATAAACTACAGTTGTGTATGAAAGTACGTGATAAATCTAGAATATATTTTCCCATTTTCAATGCTTTGAAGAAAATCAAAAGAACTAAAAACTTGTACGCATCTTAAAATTAACTTGCAACTTAACTCTTTTCTTATTCCGCTTATTTACCGGTGAAGCGTCGGTCACTCGTCGAATGAACGCTTTCGTGTTGCCCCGTGAACACTTAGTCTTTTTAGACTACTTTACTTAAGGGATTATTATTATTATTATTATTTAAAGATGATAGTAAAGCTTACAAAACTAATACTAACATTTAGGTTGTAGTGCTAGCTACGAAGCCTTCGACTACGCAAATTATTAAGGGATTATATACAGTTGTGATTGATTAAAAAATCGTTTTTTTTTTTTATTGCATATTCTTTAAGTATATACTGTTGAGAATACTTGCACAAAAATTCATAACGATAGGAGCATTAGAACCGAAGTTTTAGCTATTTATAGCGCACTACCTGCGTATAAAACTTGAACAAACTTGAAACTTTAAACACGATTATCTCAGAATCTTTTTTTAGGGAAATTACCTTTGCGGTGGACACGATTACTAAAAAACTACTAGTCCGATCATTTTTGACCAATTTTGACCACTTATTTATTATGATATTAGCTAGTCCGTGAATGAGGGATTTTCAGTTTTTTTTTTGAAAACTCCTTTTTAATGCATAAAATTTTATACCTAGAAAAAGTAAATTTTTTGTTAAAAAACTTCGCCATTTTTTTGTTAATCAAAATTTTTAAAAATCCTTCGTTCACGGACTATACAATACAATATACTAACTAAATTTTTTTGAATTTTGGATTTCGGATGAACCGTTTTCGGGATATCATGTCCACCGCAAGACACCATCGAAAAAAGACGATCCGGGAATTCGGCTATAACATTTTTATTATGTAATATTTTTTTATGAAAAAATTTAAACAAGTAAGTAAATAAATAAGTACATGTGAAACATTTTTCATAAATATTTTCTATGGTGTCAAAAAAAAAATCGATAAAATTCAATTTTTTTGTGCGGTACAACTGTATATAACACCTTAAGTCAAAAGTCTGTCAGGGTGTGTATTGATGCAATTTTAGATGTTTGAATGTTATGCTTTAATTTTCAAAATTTTAAGTGGGCCGATTAGGATGAAAATGATTAAATATACCCCTTCCTCATAAAACAGTGTAAAACATCTGAAACTGAAATTTAATTTCTCTTTTTAAATCTTAAAAAAATCACGATTTGTTGAAAGCGCGATATAGATAAACTTAAATTCTTCATTAACAATCGTCATATAAGAACCGGAAAAGTAAATATTATTAATACTTTTATGCATTAAAATGATTGTATAGCGTTTGATTTGTATAGCGTTAAGTTGTTTGCGCTTCACCAATTCATGCTTTGAGGCTGAAATCATGTCAACTTTCGTGTGTTGCCGAATTCACGAAATGGCGTTTATGCACACACGAATCGGCTGAAATCGTGAAATAAAAGCGTGAATTCGGTATCGCATAAACACAGTATATTATAAGTTTATATTATTTTAGTAAAAAGTAACATTTAATAATGCTGATAAATATTCTTGATGTTAATAATTTTTTACAAATATGGATAACCCAAGTTTCGTCCAGTAACGCCTGCTGCTGATATTGGCGTAGCACCTGATGGATAGTTCTGAGGGTATTGCGATGATATACCAATGGCTGGACCTGCAGTAATCATAAGTTGTGGTTCCATTTGTATAATATTTTTTTGTTCCGTAGTATCATTATCCTTCTCTCGTTGTGCTTCGCATAGCTCCAATTTATCAACCTTTATGGTGTATTCTCGCAAAACCTTAAATTCATTAAAGAAATTTAAGAATGATTTTTGAATGAATAATTTTATTACCTGTATAAGATAGGGCATAGCAAAGTCTAATATTTTATGTTTCCAGGCCAACTCCAAAATGATATCAGGGCGTAGCAATTCGTAACACTAAAAAAAATAAAACAGAAAAAATATTGAATTATTTTTATTTTTTTCAGTGAAATTTTAAAAGTTGTATGTATTTAAATTTTTAAAATAATTTCAAAACTTGTAGTTTACGTCATAGCCACCATAGCTACATAGCATGTTAATTTATTGATTTTATATTACCCAGTTTGCCTGAATCGTAACTTCTTCTTCTTCCCTTAATCTTAACTTACATGAGTTCTTGAATATATGCTTAGTATGTGGTAAAAATTCAAAGATCTACACCCAGCGACAATAAAAAAAGACACTTTTGCCATTGTTATACGGGGATATTCTTTATTTTTATGCCCGGTACTTGTTGAGTACCAATTAGTAGGTCGATCCTAAAAACAAATTTTTAGAGCCGCTCAGTTAATGTAATTAAAAAAAAAAATTAAAATGATTAAAAATGTAATATGTAGTAAATCCCAGCCTTCTATATTGGAAAAGTATGCGAAACTTGAAACAGCCGCGATCGGTTATAGCTTCTAAATAACTATTTGATAGAAAATGGTTGATTCGGAGGATATACTGACCTGATAGAGACAGGCTGCGAAACAATCATGGGCATCACGTTCCAAAAACCAGCCCAACAACTCTTCAGCTATTTCTTGTTTGCCAGACTCAGATGCGTACTCCATTGCGTCCTTGTAGAGTTTATCCTTTTTACAAAGTTCAACACTTTGTTTCCATCGGTTGTTTCCTGCAATTGAAAGAAATGTATATATAAGAACTTTGATGCACAAATTTATTATTGTTATGCATGTATAAATATGAACATTTTCTGTGGTCCCGAACGTATTTAATACAACAAAAGATACAACATGTAATTTTTCGAAAATATTTGTTTTCATTATCTCTTTTTTTTTAGCCTAGTTGGAGCTATTTTTTAGCTGATTTTTGGGAATTTGTTTCTTTGGCAATCAAAACTTTGCATTTTTATATACATAAATTGAGAAACACATATACATTTTTTTAACTGAAAAATAATTTAAAATTTTTATTAATATTGCCAGTTGAAGTAGGGTACAAAAAAATGTTACTCCATTGATATGATTTTAACGCATAAGTAATAGGAACGAATAGCAGAAAACAGGCTGGGAGCATTACGTTTCACACATTTATACTATGTGTGTGAAAGAGCTCGGGCAGAGAAATTTCCTATGTCCTCGGAATAGGGCCGTGTTGACCACTGATGTAAATTTAAACAAGAAAGAAAAGCTATAGCAGATATAGGATATAGTGGTAATATATAATAATAGATATTTACGATTCTCATAAAATTTGGTCGGTCGAATTAATGAATCAATCCAATCTGTTTGCACAGAGCCCTGGCGCAGTATTTAAGGATGTAGTCTCATGTTCCGGCCTACTTTTTAGAGGATATTTCAAAAAATTTTTTTTGTAATAAAAAATAATGCGATCGTTTCAATTTTCACATATGTTTTTATAAGCATCATAAACTATTTGAAAATATTTTGTTTAATTTATTCTTGTGTAGTTTAATACACTTTATAGCATGCCAAAGTATGCATATATAAAAAAAAAGGGTAGGTCCCTGGCGCAGGTGATTTCGACTGCTAGAGTCATCCGAAACAAAAAATTAGAATAGATTATTGTTTTGTAAGCTTATGGCTCTGTCCCGTACTAGAATGAAATATTTTCATCAATAAACAACAAAATGGCGAACTCACACAACAAAAAATTTAAAAAATGTATCTGAAATTAATGATAAAAAAAAAAAACTAATCATTAAGCTAGATCGGTACCATAGAATTTTGTGAATCACCTGCGCCGCACAAAAAAATGTCGTTCCGAGAAAAACGCGTTTAAAGTTTAGACGCTACCGAGTAACTCATACTATTCGGTGTAGGCACGCTCTCGATTATGGGCTGTATCTCTGTCATTATTTGATATTTATTTGAAACTTTAACAGTACATTCTTAATAAACAATACTATCCAAATATTTGAAAAAAAATCGATTTTTGAGACTACATCCATGTCTCGACATGAGACTACATCCTTAAGGGGTTATATACCTTTTTTTATTTTCAAAAAATCTAAAATTTTTTTATTGCTTTATCTTGAAGAAAAACTCCTTAAGAACATTTTCCCAAATTTTCATAGATATTGGCGCAGTAGAAAAAAGTTACAGCGCTCCTAACCGCGCGCCTCGTGTCGGCCTTGAACTTAACTTGAAACTTTAAACGCGAATATCTCGAAATGGTGTTTCTTGAAAAAATGACTTTGCGGTGACATGGATTGGCGGAAAACTACTGAACCGATTTACTTCAAATTTTTTTTTAAATGTTCGTAATGAAATTCTTCTGTGCTTGAACGATCGACTTTTCACGCACAAACTTTTTTTCGCCGAAATGAATTTTTTAGTGAAATTTCTAGAGACCAAAAAGTTCATTTTTAGCATAAAACGTTCCCGTATGAATAAAAAAAACAAAAATTAAAATCGATCGTTCAAGCACAAGAAAATACACTAAACTAATGAAATTTTTTACTTTTATGGTTTAAGCTGACCTGTTTGACCTGGGGAACTGTCACCGCAAGGCTCTAAAAAAAAAGCCTCTAAGGGAAACAGCCACCCCATAAAAACTATTTAATATTTTTTCACCAAATTTGGCACAAACATTGTTAATAAAGTGTACTATCAAAAAATTAAAACATCCCTGTAATTAAATAATTGCTACATACCTAAAAAAAAATCCGAACTTGGCTCATTTTCTTCGACAAAGAAGGTATATAACCCCTTAATGCTAAACCTCGTTTCAAATGCTTTAGAAAGACTGATTTTATGGCCCTTCGGAATCATTTAGCTGAAATCAATTGGAATGTTCTTTCATCTATAAACACAATTGAAGCAGCTACGGATTCGTTTTACGAAATAATTCATAATTCCTTGAATAAATTTGTTCCGGAAGTCCCAGTATCATTGTCTACAAAATCACCTTGGTATAATAAACACCTTTCTCGTCTTAAGAACAGGAAATCCAGAGCTTACAAAAAGTTTCTTAAGTCAGGATCGATGTGCCACCAGTCAAACTTTCTTTATGTTCGCAACCAGTTTATTATTCTCAACGATCAACTCTATAAGCAGTGTATCAGGAATTGTAAGGTAAACTTTCGTAATGATCCAAGCTCCTTCTACTCTTTTGTCAATATGAAACGTAAATCAAATCTTTTTCCTCCTTCCCTATCATATAAAAATATTTCACATTCTTCTGAGCAAGGTATTGCTAATCTCTTTGCGTCATTTTCTCAAACCACCTATTCGTACGATTCATATAACCACAATTCTTCTTATCCTTATAAATTACCACATATAAACAACATTTACTTTTCAAAATTTCGAATTCAGGATCTGTTCGAAGCTCTTTCAACAATAGATATCAATATCGATAATAATAGATATCAATATCATTCTCTGCTGGTCCTGACAATGTTCCTAGCTGTGTTCTAAGGTACTGTTCTGATATCCTTTGCTATCCTCTCATTATCTTATTCAACCTATCCTTGGAGCTGGCATGTCTTCCCAAGAGATGGAACGAATCTTTTATTATTCAGCTTCACAAGAAAGGCCCTAAAGCACTTATTGAGAACTACCGGGGGATTGCTAAGCTATTTGCGATTCCCAAACTGCTTGAGAAACTGGTTACTTTCCAACTGCAACATTTTTGTAAAAGTATTATTTCCACTTCACAGCATGGTTTTGTCAAGCATCGCTCTACCAAAACTAACCTTCTTGAATTCACTTCGTTTATCCACAGAGGATTTCTGAGCCGCATGCAAACTGATGTGGTATACACTGACTTTAGTAAAGTGTTTGACTCTGTGAACCACCATCTCCTCCTTCATAAGCTGTGTCTTATGGGGTTTTCTCCACATATAGTACAGTGGTTGACCTCTTATCTATCAAACCGCACGCAGCGTGTTTTGTTTAAAAACAGTTCATCACAGATTATAAACGTTTCATCTGGTGTCCCACAAGGTAGTCACTTAGGACCTCTTCTGTTTGTTCTTTTTGTCAACGATTTACCTATTGTTGTTAACTTTGCTACTACATTTATGTATGCTGATGATGTCAAGTTATGTCTTTCTTTCTCGGACCATTTCCTTCATAGACACTGCAACTAGACCTTAACGAAGTCTTCTTGTGGTGCTCAAACAATCTCCTTTTGCTTAACTGCTCTAAGTGTAAGCAAAGATTATAAAGTACATAGATGGGACATCAGGGCCCAAAACGGTCAACTGTTTGGGTCGAGCTTGTTGGTGAGGGGGGAACGCACATGCATACGATTCTATTTTTAGAACTCTTTACATGTATCCGTCAACTACAATGTGAGCCTTTGTATGTATGTGTGACTGCTCGCACGACGGCGTAAAAAGGTTTTGGCTTCCAAATTTCAATTTCAATTTCTCGTTTCTGTTTTCGATGCGCCGATGTGGTAGATCGAGGCAGGACGGTAGCGTAATGCATAGAGTAGTTACTCTATGTGTAATTTTTCTGTGTTCAAATCCTCGTAAGGACTTTGAACTTTTTCTTTCTTTTAAAATTTTTTTTTTTTTATTTTTCTTCAATTATATATATTGCAACCAATGGATATAGTTGGCCGATCCTTGTGAGAATATGATAATATAACCCAATTTATTACAATATAAAATCTAAATGTATCCGTCAAAAAAAAATGTGAACCTTTGTTTGTATGTGTGACTGCTCGCACGACGGCGTAAAAATGTTTTGGCTTACAAATTTCAATTTCAATTTCTCGTTTCTGTTTTCAAGGCGCCGATGTGGTAGTTAGTAGAAAAAATAGTATTTTTGATCGCCGCAGATCGACACAGGGTGGTAGTGTAATGGATAGAGTAGTTGCTCTATGTATAATTTTTCTGTGTTCAAATGCTTGTAAGGACTTTGAACTATTTCTTTCTTTTAAAATTATTATTATTTTTTTTTTCTTTAATTGTAATATTTTTCTTTAATTTTACAATTGTAAAATTGTTTAATTCTTCATTATGTCCGGCTAATAAAATTTCAAGGGAGTCCTTTCGGCATTTTGTCATCCGACACGTCCGTCACTTATTTTTACTTTAATTGTTATAGAATGCAATTAAAAATAATAATAAAGTAAAAATTAAAAGTAAAAAAAAATAATAAAAAAATAAAAGTAAATATAAAAAGAATCATAAAACTATAACTTTATCAAAATTGAAACAACCGCCCGCTAATGAAGTCGAACCCACGACCCCATGAATAAGGACCGCGCACTATCCATCTAGGCTACCCTCGAAGTTGATTTTATGATACTTAAAATTGTTGTTAAAGGAGGCGCTAGAATCTATAGCAAAAACAGAGTTGACGAGTAAGGATAGTAAAAGATATTTCTGATCTCTTTACTCTTACATTGGTTTGATTACAACGTTTCAAACTTTCATCGTTCCAAAGATGTTACGATCTAAAAATAGAATTCTCTCTTTCCATCTCTCATCTGCCAGCCGTTTGTCGTGGAACCCGCTCTCAAATCTTTTCATTATTACAGCGGGTTCCACGACGGAAAAAATGAAAACATTTGAGAGCGGGTTCCACGACGCGGCCTGCTAAAATGCCATAGACCCGCACTTATAGATATTTTTACAGCGGGTTCCACTACGAACTGAGACGATGTTAAGGTTATTTTACAATTTTGTATTTTTTTTATTGGATTATAAATTTAGGAAAACACATTAAAATAATAAAACAATAATATAAACAGATTTAAAATTTAAAAAAAAATGGATGTCCCGAGCCTGGTTTGAATTCCTTTTACTTTGCACACTAGCCAAGCACTCTACCACTCGGCTATTCCTCATTCGTTGTCGCGAAAAATTTCTCAAACTTAACTTGTCGCGTAATGGAACCCGCTCGTTCCAGCGGGTTCCACTGCTGGAACCCGCCATAGAAAATTTTTCTTTGTATGAGATGTCCCATCTATGTACTTTATAATCTTTGGTGTAAGGTTATGACGTTCAATCGCAGTGTGCCTCACATCGTTTCGTACTCTCTTGGGAATAACGTCTTAGATCGTGTTACCCTAATTAACGATCTTGGAGTCACTTTTGACAACAAGTTGTCCTTCAACGAACACATATCACTAACAGTTAATAAGGCCAGAGGTGTGCTAGCTTTTATCAAACGTTGGTCAAACGTAGGTGTGCTAACGTATCAAACGTTTTTATCATCAAGAATTTGATGATCCTTTCACAACTAAAACTCTATACGTATCGTTGGTTGGTCCTATCTTGGAATACTGTTCTAGCGTTTGGAGTCCGCAATACCTTGTTCACCAAAGGAGGATTGAATCTGTCCAAAAGCAGTTTCTGCTATTTGCGTTAAAAAGCTTAAACTGGGATACTGCCTCTTCCCTCCCGCCGGTTAAAACTACTAAAACTACCTCCTTTAAAAGAGCGCCGTACTTGTGCTGGGGTTATGCTTCTTCATGTGCTTATTCTTGGACAGGTTGACTCACAAGTACTTCTTAAAAAATTAATGTTTTCTGTGCCTAATAGAGTAACTAGATCCTTCCGACCCTTTGGTTACCGATTTCTAGGTCTAATTTTTCGGAACACGATCCATTTCGCGTTATTTGTAAAAATTATACACTGCTCGCACTTGAATAGGACACCCTGTATGCTTCCTTTACATCGACTCATAACTCGAAAACGAAATAATAAAATAACGGAATTTTTGCATATTATCTGTGTCCACACTTTCTTCGCTCTTTCTGGTATATTCCAAGATTTGGAATAGAACCGTTATAAAGTTGTGTGCACTTTTTGTGAGCATTCGTAAAAGTACAATGAAATTTTTGCGCCACTTGAATAGAACATTCATTTTATTTTGTCGGTATCGTTCGCACAAACACGCGAAATTCAAGTTACTTGGGCTTTTTCATTTAATTCAAGAGTAAATTAAATTAAAAAGTAAAAATGGGGCGTGGCACTTCATTATCTGAGGCGGAGGAAGGACAAAAACCCAACCCTACAAGGATTCTGGCTTATCTATTGCCAAAATAGCTAAAACAAAAATCGACAGGAGCCGTCACGTCGCAACCAATTTTTTAAATAATGGTAATTATGGTAAAAACATGAAGGGCCGCACTCACAGTGTACTTACTAGCGCGGACAAGCGACTTACAATTAGAGAAGCTTCCAATTCGCACGACTCTTAGGCAAAGATAAGACAAAAATGTGACGTCAAAGCAAGTTTGACAACCATGCGGCGAGTCATCAATAATGTTCCACACCTGAAGAGACTAAAAATCAAGAAGAATCCACCTCTTAACCCGGTTCGGAAGCTGCAACGCCTTGATTTCGCTCGCGCACATGTGACCTGGACTTCGGAGTGGCATCGTGTCGTCTTTTCAGACGAAAAAAAGTTTAATTTGGAGGGTCCAGATGGCTACAGCTACTATTTTCATGATCTTCGAAAAGAACCACACCATCTTGATAAGTTGCACAGCAGTGCTGGAGGTATTATGGTGTGGGGGGCCATTTCTTATTATGGCAGCTTAAATTTGTTAAAACTACGCATTAAGCTATAATGCAATATTAAAAGAGGCCTTTCCCCACTTCCAAACACTTTTCGCAAATTTAAAATGGATTTATCAACACTATAATGCCCCAATACATACGGCTCGGATAGTTAATTCGTATATAACAAGCCAAGACGTGGAGGTATTAAAGTGGCCACCATATTCGCCGGACTTAAACATCATTGAGAATGTGTGGAGATGGCTAACACGTGAACTATATGGATCCGGACAGCAATATTCGAGCGTTCCCGAGCTTATGGCAGCTATCAAATTAGCATGGGACTCGATTACGTTGAGTTATTTGGAAAAATTATACGCATCCCTTCCAAACCGAATGTGTAAAGTTTTGGAAAACAAAGGTGGCTCAACACATTATTAAAAACATTTTTTTTTTCACAAAATACCTTAAACTAGAATATATTAAGGGGAGGGTAAGGTATTACATTTTTTTTTTTTCATTTTTTTTTTTATTTTTTAAATTGAATGTAAATATCTGAAGAATATTGTGTCAAAATTTCAAGTCTATTAAAGCAAAATTGACGAAGTTATTAGTTATTGAAGAATTTGCTTATAAACGTTTTACACTGGATTTTTTGGTGTTTAAAACTTTAAAGCGTTTTTCCCACAACTCACGTTTTCAAAGTCGGTGCCGCTCATAACTTCAAAACTGCTGCCCCGATCCTTTTGAAATTTTAAACACTATTTCTGTACATATTTTGCGAGGTAACGCTGTCGAGTTTTTTTTTTTTGTGTTCATAATTTTGATTTTGCAATGACAAATTAACCGATTTTTCCCAAAAAATTGAGTTTTTCACTTCAAAGTCTTCGAAAAAAATTAAAAAATTGCAATTTTTAAAAAACCTTTACAGCGTTACCTGGGGCGAACTATTATCTAACGAATGAATTTTCATTTTTTGATTACAAATGATCCAGCACCGAGTTATGAGGGGCACCGCAATTCAACTTTTTTTGACGACACGTCCGGACAATTGCTACCATTGCCATATTTTTAAATATTTTTTTGTAAAAATTTGATAAAACATTCTTCTAATGTCATACTTTTATATACTGTTGGTTAAATTAATAAATTTTAACTGTGTCGTCAGGAAAAAAATCACAAAAAACTGGCTTTTATCGCATGATTTGACCTTACCCTCCCCTTAAGTAATATTAATGTTTTAATAAAGTTTGAAAATTCTAAACATTTTTTTGGAAAAGTGTCTTAATCAAGTGGTGCAAAACGAAGACTGCACAATTGGTTACTAATTGTTTAACAATTTTTTTTTATACTTACAACTTTTGAAAAATATTGTAATTTTTGCAACACTACTAGACTTAAATTAACTTGACTAAAAAAATAAAATTATGTTCCTAGATGGCTTGGCTTGGCAGGAATTAAAGTTATAAAATCTAGTTTAGAGGTGTCCTATTCAAGTGGCGAGCAGTGTAACTCATTGTCCCATTTATTATCCCCTGAACTATCCCTGAACTATTAAATCCAAAATTATGGAATATCTTTTAACTTAATTTATCCTTACATTTAGTTATAATATTATAAAAAAATAACAGATCATTGATAATAATAAAATAATAATAATAATAGTATAATACTTCGATTGTATTCACAAATTATTCACATGACATCGCAAAATTTTCAGGATCACTCTCACAATGGTTATTTCCTAATATAATAATAATCGGCTTATGATAGCTAAAGTGGGAGATATATACAGAAAATACAATATATACAATTTGAGCGCAAATGTACCAAGCTGATTTTATGAGTGGATGAAACATTTTTGTTTCAATGACCAATCAATGACCAATTTTATGCACTTTGATCTCAGTTCAGCAGTCATCAGCTGCTAAAGAAATACTAAGATAGCGTAAGAAATCCGCTGCTAGTTATGCCTTGCGGCTCCCACTGCATGCGTACACCCCACCTACCGTCCTACCGACACAAGGGAAGCTGGCCGCAAGTAAGAATAAGAAAAAAGCAAAGTTATGTGGTAGAGACCATTGTAGTCCGAACATAATACCCTAAAGGGATCAAGCTGGGCATGTGTCGAACTACAATGGCTAAGGAGTAGAGGACTAAACATTCTAGTCCTTCTTCTGGGAACTTTAAATTTGAAGCGGTTTAGTCAGTGCTGGCTCTCTACACCACCATTAATAACGTAGCGTAATAAAACAACACCCAGCATTCAAGCATTGAACACGATTTAAAATATGAATTTAAAACATATATTATCAAGGGATCTAACATGATTTTAAACCAGAGGTCGGCACGGCCCTATCTCGGGGGCATAGGAAATTTCTCTGCCCGAGCTCTGCCACACACACACAGTATAAATGTGTGAAACGTCATTCTAAAAGCCTACTTTCTGCTATTCGTTACTAACACTAATGCGCTAAAATCATATCAATGTATTGGGGTGCCGACCTCTGTTTTAAACCGATCCCTTGCAGGCAAACATAAATATTTATAAGTGGTGCGTTAATGGGTTATATACAGTTGTACCGCGCAATAAAATGCAATTTTATCGACTTTTTTTTGACACCATAGAAAATATTTATGAAAAATGTTTTACCGACGTTGTTTAGTACATGTTTCTGGGTACTTAATTAAATTTAATAATAATGGACTTTCAATTTTTTTGAAAACTCTTTTTTTAGAGCATAAAAATTAAAAATCGTATACCTTGTAAAAGTACATTTTTTGTTAAAACCGTCGCCATTTTTTTTTTTTAATCAAAATTTTTAAAAATCCCTCGTTCACGGACTAGGCAATACAATATACTAACGAAATATTTTTGAATTTTTGATTTCGGATGAACCGTTCTCGGGATATGATGTCCACCGTAAGAAACCATCGAAAAACAAGAAAGGAAAGCTAACTTCGGACGGAGCCGAAGTTTTTATACCCTTGCAGTTAAAACCGGATATATATCGCAAACATCGGATATAGTTGGCCGATCCTTATGATTATGATTTATCATAATAAAACCAATTAATTACAATAAAAAATCTAAAAATAAGTCCCAAGCTTCTATCTTCAAAAATACGAAAGTTGATATTTCTACTAAATACCATTTCCGATCGTTCAGTTATATGGCAGCTATAAGATATAGTCGGCCGATCCTTATGAAAAATATAAATTATTATATTATGTCGTAATTTGTTGCCAAAAATAGCTCTCATGTCAAATTTGAAGTCTGTAACTCTAAAAACACCAAAGTTATACCATTTCCGATCAATCAGTTATATGGCAGCTATAGGATATAGTCGGCCGATCCCGACCGTTCCGACTTATATACTGCGTGCAAAGGAAAGAAGGGTGTGTGCAAAGTTTCAAGACGATAGCTTCAAAACTGAGAGACTAGTTCGCGTAGAAACGGACAGACAGACAGACGGACAGACGGACATGCTCATATCAACTCAGGAGGTGATCCTGATCAAGAATATATATACTTTATAGGGTCGGAGATGTCTCCTTCACTGCGTTGCACACTTTTGGACAAAATTATAATACCCTCTGCAAGGGTATAAAAATGATCCGGGAATTCGGCTGTACCATTTTTATTATGTAATATTTTTTTATGAAAAAATTTAATTAAGTACCCAGAAACATGTACTAAACAACGTCGGTAAAACATTTTTCATAAATATTTTCTATGGCGTCAAAAAAAAAAAATCGATAAAATTACATTTTTTGCGCGGTACAACTGTATATAACCTCTTAAGAGACATCAAAGGCCTCCGACCGAAGGTTTTCGCAACAACTGCACCTAATGTAGGATATATTAAAACCTCGGATGGCAGCTGGACCACGTCTAGTAGAGAAACCCTAGAGGCTATCACAAATGCACATTTCCCAGGGTATTCTCAAGAAAAACTAAGCAAGGAAACGCAGAGCCAGGGGGACAGCCCTCCCTCCCAAGCCAACTCGAATACTTCTTGAGTAATAGATATCTCAGTTGGGCGATAAACAGTTTCAACCCCTCCCAATCTCAGTCCCAGATAGCATTTTCCCGGCACAATTAATCAAGGCAAGGACTGAACGTATCCTCTTCACTAGGAAATACAAAATACCAAATTTAAGGCTTCCAAAACGATCAGGGGAAACAATTACCTTCAGTGGTAACGCCAACTACCTAGGGATTACGCTAGACAGGAAACTGGACTGAAAGTCAAACACTATGGATAGAGCAAGCAAGGCAACAATCGCGCTCTATACATGCCGAAAGGCCATTGGACTCAAATGGGGAATGTCCCTATATATAGTCAGATGCCTTTAGATCCATCCTATTCTACGCGACCCATCCTATGTAGAGAGAGATTTAGGAAAACGCAAAGGATGGCGGAGGTCTGCATTACAGGCAGCCTACGTACCACACCAACAGACTTCCTAGACTTCATACTCGACCTATTACAATTAGGATACGCGAGGCGAGTCTATGGACTAACTATGGACACACCAAGATGGACCTACACCACTTCACGCCTATGGTGGCTAAAGACTACTACATACTTCTCGATCATGCCACCTTAAAATACAAGGTATCTACTCCAACGGGGAAGGAATGGGCCACACAAATCCCTGGCCCAGCCGGTTTCCTTCATATTTACACAGACGGTTCAAAGTTTAATGGCCACTCCCCGACTTTAACTCCCCGACTGTAGTGTGTTCCAAGCAGAATTAATAGCTATCGGGGAAGCTCTTAAATCTCCAGCACTTACTGGCAATCAAAAAACCATTTGTATATTTTCAGATAGTCAAGCGGCACTCATAGCGGATTCTTATCGAATTCTTGACGGATTCTTATCCAACTCCCTAGACAGTGAATGACTGTCGCAGATCTCTTAACGAGGTGGCGGAATCAGCATGACATCCCCCTCATATGGGTGCCCGGGCATAGGGACCACGAGGGAAATTGCGCCGCTAATGAACTAGCAATAGCAGGTACTACCAACCCTCTCCTCCCGGAGAAAGAACTAGTAGGCATTCCCTTAGCAACGTGTAAGCTGAAATGCAGGGATCACTTCGACCTGGTAGCACTGAGGAAATGGATGAATCTCCAAAACTGCAGGAACTCACACATGATACGGCCAACCCGAAAAAATCAGTGATGCTTCTTGCCCTCAATAGGCAGGAATGCAGTCTAGCGGTCAGAGCCATTACAGGGCAATCTTTTGTGCCATCGCAGAAAACGTGATTACGTAATATATGGAAAGCCCCTTAGTAGATAGGAGGCGAAAGTCCCTTTGTAGGACCTCTTGCCTGTGCGGGGTATTGCCTTCATGCTTTGAAATGACTTCAGCCAAGTGGTTAGACATTGAATTAGCAAAATCCTGCAATGCTTTTTCGTCGATTCACTGATCCAAGGATACGGACTGATGTCACTGATGGTATGGGCCGCATTTGGATACGCCGGAAGATCCTCTATATGTTTTTGATTAACACGATTGAATTCTCAGATGGTCATAAGACTAATGGACGACGTTTTGATACCGTTTGGCGAAACTAATTTTGAGAAAAAGTTAATTTCCACGTATCCAAAGTGTCAAAGCAGTTTTTTGAGGATTACAAAATTGAACTTTTGGGGTGGCCAGCTTGTAGTCCCGACCTAAACCCGATTTAGAATGTGTGGGGTATACTCTCAAATACAGTATACAGCAATGGACGACAGTTTGAAAATTTGGCACAGCTCAAAAGGGTTTTGTTGAAGAATAGGCCAAAATCGAAGAAAAACATTGCAGGATTTGGCTAATTTAATGTCTAAACGCTTGGCTGAAGTAATTTCAAAGCACGGAGGCAATACCCACTATTAGGTAAGAAAATACATTTTTTTTCTACAATTATACATTTTTTAAAAATTATTTTCTTTACAGTGTCCCAATAATTATTTCTAAGGGAGCTAACATAACAATATCAATTTCCGTGGAAAGGATCAGTAAAATAAAAAAGTTTTATCTGTTTTCAATGCATTTCTTCTCTATATTTACAAATAAAATAAAAACAAAAAAAATTAAAAATCATTTACAATTTTATTTAAAAAAAATAAAGTGTCCCAATATTTATTTCGACCAGGTATATACTTTATAGGGTCGGAGATGTCTTCTTCACTGCGTTGCAAGGGTATAAATTTCTGGTAGTCTCGCAAGTATACCGTAATCTAGAACAGTGGTCGGCACTCAATGCATTGATATAGTTTTAATGCAGTGGTCGGCACCCCAATACATTGATATGATTTTAAAACATTAGTTTTATTAACGAATAGCAGAAAGTAGGCTGTGAGCATGACGTTTCACACATTTATACTGTGTGTGTGCGGTAGAGCTGGGGCAGAGTACCGATCGAAATTTTCACAGGATATTCAAAACACATTTGTCTCCGAAGTGGATGATTTCTTTTTATAATGGTTGCTTTTTTAATATCAATAATTTTGTAGCGTTTTTTGGATATGTTTAAGTTGAGTTTGATTACGAGTAATTTTACAAAAAATCAATACCTCAAAAAAATTCTAAGCACGTTCTAAACTACAATTTTGCTCTAGATCAAAAATAAAGGACGGTAGGTGTCCTGCCATTGACCCTTCAAACAAAAAAAAGGCGCCTTGTGGCATGTACCATGCAGCCGCCATTTTGATGTCAATGTTTGAAATTGAAATATTATATTTTTGACTTCAAGGTTACTATTATAAAACCCTTCGTTACACATTTTCGATTGATTATTTTAATTAGCCGAAGAAAATCCCGAAGTTACATAGCTGTCCGCAAGTTACACAGATTTTCCCCTATAGATACTGCATATATACCTAATTGAAAAAGTTTCCTATTTTTGTGGCAAAACTATTCATATTATAATTTAATTAAGATTATGGAATCACACTTTCTAGTCTCACTAGAAATATATTACTTACCCTTGTATAAGTATGCAGCTATTCGTCTAAATTCAGTTAGTTCGTGCTTTTCAAGTTTTTGAGCTAGCGCAATATTATCAAAATTGTCAAAGCCATCAATTGAATTACGTAACCCTTGGTAATCCTCCTCGTCAATTAAAAGCGCATTAAGAGCTTCGTTAATTGCCTTATTATTGAGAGATTGAACAGAGCGTAAATAAGGCTTGACAAGCGGAAGATATCCAGTTTTTGAAAAGTAACTAACAGCACGGGTATGATCCATTCTGGGTGCTAGTACAAGAAGGATATCATTCAATAATAATGGTTTAAATTCAAGATAAAATTCAATAGCTTTGTAATATAATTCAATGTTTGCCACTTTTGTTATAATGTCTTTAAAATGTCCTTCACGCCACGCTTCAGTGGGATGAGCCATCATAGCTAAAACAGCATTGTCATACTCTTCGTATTTATCATAAAGAAAAACCAATTCAGACCACAAATGAGCCGATTCTGCAGCCCTAAGAACTTTTGGTATATTTACACGAGACCAAAAAAGTTCCAGATGTTCTCTCATTTTTGAGGGTTTGAACTTTGAGTACAATATAGCAAGCTCTGTGAACATTCCCATGTGTGCACGCTCTAAACCCAGGGCAGATTCGAGTAACGCTATTAATTCATCAAAATATCCTCGATTCTGATAATAATTTATTAAATCCTCAAGTTCATCTGCATGAACCACAATGTGTAACCCACACATTTGAGCTAGTCGAAATTCTTCTGCATTTACGCAAGCAAAACATACTTCCTTCCAGGTCCGAGTAGAGTTTGCTTTTCGCGCAGAGTCAACGGCTCCTTGAAATTCCTTAAGATATACCAGCGTTATTGCTAATCGGGCAAAGTTGCTGACGTTATTATAGAGCAGTTTTGCAGCATCATACATTCCATCACTAAAACAACGGTCACCAATTTTTTGAATGTCTGCATGATTAGGGCCTGATATAAACTCCTCGAGATCGGCTAGCCTTCCTGTCCGCGCATACGCATATATTAATTCACTTTCAATATAAGATTCACGTGCTTTTTTGCGAGCCATTTGTAAATAACGAACAAGGTCGTCCCATGATTCTACTTTACTGGCTACATCAACTACATCGACATATGCACTCGGATCATCAGCTTTAATATATGAATCGATTGACTCTTTTACTAACCCTTGCTGAAGCTGAGCTTTAGCCAACTGGGACCACACTGCTGCTTCGTTACAACGTTCAGCAAATTCGTTAGCCCTCTCCAAGTTGTTCACTTGATCAATGAGTACCTGAATAGCGGAAGTGTTTACGTCAAACTTCTTAAAAATAGCAAAAGCTTCTTCGTACAATTGGTTACTTATTGCAATATTTGCAATGTCTGGGGCGTCATAGTTGTCCAAACGATTGATGTAATCCATGACACGTGTCCGATCTGCTTTGATGGCTGTGAGAATAAGCAAATTTTGTAGATTACGATGGTCGCTAAACACTGATGAGTCCAAGATAATCTTTTCAAGAAGTTCAATAAGTTCATTAGGTAAATCAGCAGTCATAAATGCTTTGACTGTCACCGATATATCATCGGGGTCTTGAGTTTCAGACAAAGCAGTCTGAACAACTTGATCAATTAACGGACGCTTATAAGGATTAGATTCGGAAAGCACTTCTGCCCACAGTTCTGCATCTCGTCGGCCAACTAAATACCTGGCTTCACTTTTAAATAGTGAATTTTCGTTACAAACTGCTATCAATTCGCGGTCACAATGACCTCTTTCATACGCGACACAAGCCAAGTGGGGATCACGCTTCTCGCAATATCGTCCCACCACTCGACTGTCGTAGTATTGATTTTCCTTAAGAAATCGCTCTGGATTGTTGTTTGAATCAATGTAAATCTTGGCCAATGCGTTGTGTGTGGCAGCCTCAACGCAACCTTCATGAACACGTGATTCTAGCCAGGTCAAAAGAAGTTTTAGGCGATTGCGTTTTTCAACTTCTTCCACTAGTTCATCGGTGGAAAATTGTCCCTTGACAACTAAAATAAGATTTTTTATTATATCTTCGCTGCAATCAACATCAAGGAGTCCACCCACTACAACTGGTAAACGAGAAGGGTTAACTTTTTGCACATAAATTTCAATATATTTTTGAAGGTTATTACGGTACAGGTAAAGTACCAAATCGTGAACAAAGTCAAATCGATCGCAAACAATAATTAAGGGAAGTTGATCAGTAAGTTTTGCTTCTTTTAGGAAATTTTTTACTCGTTCTGGATTATAGCAATTTGATTCACGACAAATACGCTCAACTTCCTTAATTTGATTGGTTTTGCATGCAGCCTGTATATATTTAAAGTGAACCTCAGGATCTTGTGAAAAATTCACAATGCTGCTTAGAAAGTAAAATAAGCCGTCGTAGCTTTTAAAGCTTTCAAAAAGATCAATAAGAGCTTTTGTAGTAAGCTGTTCATGGTATTTGGTAGCAATCTGTACGCAAATTTGGAGGTTTTGACGTAAATTGGCTGTAAGCATCGCTTTTAGACATTCTATGGAATCCTCTACAGATAAAGTGCCAAAGAAACTTACCAACCATTCAGCATTTAGCATGTGAGTATGAACAACGGCTCTTTTAATATCATAAAGATCTGTATAATGCTCAAGAGCACGTTGCAATAATCCTGCTTTCTCACACAACTGAGCAATATGGGCACGATCGTAATGAGTAAACATGGCGTTACCTAGAATAGCATCAGCCACTTGGGGCGCAGACATAAGATTCATTTCAAGTAAACGCGTCTGAAGAGCACCTTCTGAAGCTCGATTATGTTTAAGAGCATCTAAAAGAAAGGCTGTACACTGCTGCACCATAGAATGCTCCATAAATATATCCACAATTTGGCTGATATCCGCCAAAGGCTCTTCTTCTGCCACAAGCATGGTGGCAAAGCCAGCACCTTGTTCAGGACTGCTTCGCATTACTGATCGCAAAAGATAAACATAATCAGGTGTGAAGTTTACTTTTTTCGCGTAAAGCACAATTTTTTGGAACTGCCCAGTTTCAGCAAAACATTGAATGACCTTATTGGGAACATTTGCCCGCAAGTATATGGAGAGAGCAAGAGTCAGATCGGAGGCCTTTACGAGATCACCTAGCTCCTCGCTGCACTCTAATTTTTCTTCTTTCAGCCACTTTTCGCACAATTGTTTCTTTCCTTGCAATAGAACTGGGCGGCACAGCTCCAGAGATTCAAACTTATTTAACTTTCCCTGGTCCAAAAGAATTCCGAAATATTGGAGCAATGGAGGTGTTGTCGATCCTGCTGGGGTTTGAACTTGCTGAAACCGTTGAATGGTCTGTGGAGTACGCAAAATGGCTTTGGGTGCTAGCGCAGCTACTTTTGCAGCTTCAGCATATTGACCTGCTGTAAATAGCTTATTAAACTTGCGTACAAAAAGTTCTTCGGCGCCGGCCAAGTTATTACGAACAGCCATGCGTAACGCTAAATCAGGATTTTGCAAGACAGTATTAATGTACGGAATTATCTGTTCCTCATCCACAGTAACAGATAACACTTGTCCTTTACGATTGACGCCTATAATACCTCCGCTGGATTCGTGCGGTGCAGTTACAAAAATTGTGTCAGCAGATATTCGATTCATATAAATACATGTAGCTGTTTCCATGTCGTAAAGATGAATATAGCCGTATTTTGTTATTAAATATATTGTATCATACTTCACCGAAACTTGCATAGCCACTGGGAAATCATTTTGAGCTTCTGGTGGAAAAAAAACATCTACAGCTTTTTTAGGAAAAGCCTGGTTACCATTCGGCGGCGTTCCTACTTCGATAATATGAAGCTTGCCGCCAGTAGCAGTACGTACAGCAAAACAAAACAACGTTGTTGGCTCTTTATTACCATCAATTTTAAAAGTGGCAAAACTAGCAGCGTGACCTTCAATAGCTTGTGAAACCTTGCGTTCTACTGAATATAACTGCATAGCACCCGCAACTCGGCTGGGCAACGCTGATATGCCTACCAGAAGAAGCCATTGTTGCGTAGAGTTGCATCGGTAATTAATTATTTGGCATCCATTAAGAGAAGAATGTCTGTCAAACATTTTTTGTGGCATTGAGTCACCTTCCATAGACCAATGAAATACACTCGTTTCCGTTACAAGCGCTAAAGTATTTAGTGATATCCATTTCCAAAAAACCACATCTTCACTCATTGTATGCGCCTTCATTTTTGATTTCATTTCAATATTAAAAATCTGCAACGTTTTTTGCGCTAAAAATAACAAAATAAATATAATACAACAAAATTTTTTTTTATTTTTATTATTCTGTTAGGAACTAATTTTTGTTTACCTTTAAGTGCAATGACCTTGCTGGCCGGATTCATAATTGCAGAGTCCGCTGATATAGGTCGACGAGTAGGATTAGTAGCATCATTCATATCGATTATAACCACTTGGGCAGTATCGTTTACTTTCTCCCGAACACATATAAACTTATCCGATTCCATCGTAAGAGTGCTGAATGAAAATGAGTTTGCATTGATCCCAACATTTGTAAGCTGTTTTCAAAATCAAAATAAATATAGCATTAGATTAAGCAAGAAAGAAAAGCTAACTTCAGGCGGAGCCGAAGTTTATATACCCTTGCAGTTAAAACCGGGTATATATCGCAAACATCGAATATAGTTAGCCGATCGTTATGAGAATATGATAATATGATAATATAACCCAATAAAAAAAGTCCCAAACTTCTATCTCCAAAAATACCAAAGTTGGTATTTCTACCAAAAACCATTCCCGATCGTTCATTTATATGGTAGCAATAAGATATAGTCGACCGATCGTTATGAAATTTGGTAGGTTGGATCAACTGACCAAAAACAAAATCTTTACTATGTTCCCGCTTTCTATCTTCAAAACACGAATGATACGTTGGGTCATTTCCGATCATTCAGTTATATGGCAGCTTTAGGATATAGTTAACCGTTAACTCTAAAAACTCAAAGTTATCCCATTTGCAATCAATAACTTATCTGGCAGCTAGTGGATATAGTCGACCGATCCCAACCGTTCCGACTTAAATACAGCGTGAAAAAGAAAAAAGGGTGTGTCCAAAGTTTCGAGTCGATAGCTTTAAAACTGAGAGACAAGTTCGCTTAGAAACAGACAGACGGAATGCTTTTATCAACTCAGGAGGTGTTCCTGATCAAGAATATATATATTTTATGGGGTCGGAGATGTCTCCTTCACTGTGTTGAACACTTTTGGACAAAAATATAATAACTGCCATATAACTAAACGATCGGAAATGGTTTTTGGTAGAAATACAAACTTTGGTATTTGGGGTTTGATTGGAGTTTTTTTTTTTTCATAAGCATCAATCAACTATATCCGACCTTGGCGTATATATCCGGTGTTAACTGCAGGGGTATATTATTCTTTAAAATATGATTGTAAAATTTATTGATTGTATTATATCATTTGGGTGTCACCCCATAAATATTGGGTGTCATTGGTCATGCCATTAAAATTTTTTTTTTTGTCGTACAAAAAGTTACATGCTCAAATATTTTTTTTTATTTTTATTGATATTGTAATTTGTTTTAAAGTTTCAAAATCGGTTGTTAGAAAGTAGTTTAAATTAACGAAAGTTTTAGAAAATCGGGAATATTATCTAATACTTACTTGCAAATGTTCTTGGAAACGTATCGGTAGCGGTTGCGCCATTTTAACTTATTTTGGAAAATTGTGAAACTGATATGAAATTTTAGTAATCAATCAATAACCGCTTATTTTCGTGGACGAATTTGTACTTATTTTCCGCTTTTAAATAAAAACATCCCAGTTTTTCTTTTATATTACAACTTTTCATTTGTCCATGAACTCCTAAATATAAAAAATATACAAATAAAATTATTGTTTGGGTAAAATTCGTAATATAAATATACTATTAGGTTACTAATTACTTTATTACATTAAGCTTCGAAGAAATATTGCCTCAACTGTAAAATATGTTTCAGGGATATACGATGCACAAAATTCTTCAAAATATTCTTAATTAGGATCCACATCCGACATAAAATCGTATAACTTTATAAAATCGTATAACTTTATAATCTTATATAACCTCTGAGATCCATGCGTTCATGCGAACAGATGGAAATGACTATATCGACTTGACCGTTGATGCTGTTATATATACTTTATGTGGTCGAATATGATGTTTTTGTATGTTACCTACATTCACACGAATATTACCCTTCAGTACCATACCTCAAGGATTACTCAAGGAAACGTCTAGGTAAAAGTATTGCCCCCAAGGAATCCTCGGGGTATGTTTCATACAAACCATCGAGGAATTTCCATAGAAGAGTTCCTCGCATCGAGGAATTCGAACTCAAGGAATACTGCAGGATTCCTGCAGTTATTCGAAGAGCATTTCGAATACCTGGGAATCCCTGGGGTATACTCTGAGGAATCTTTGAGAAAATACCCCAAGGAATCCCTGGGGTATACTCTGAGGAATCTTTGAGGAAATACCCCAAGGAATCCCTGGGGTATACCGTGAGGAATCTGTAAGGAATTTCACCCCCCCCTCCCTTTTTTCCCATTCAATAAAAAAGAATTCAAAAAAATTAAAAATTATTATTTTTATTATTATTATTACAAATTATTTTTATTATTTATTTATTATTACTAATTACCAATTATTTATTTTTTTGATTTTTATTATTATTGTTTTTTATGCACGTCAAAGCGTGCCCCAACACTTTCCGGCGATTTCCCCGGATCCACCATAGATATACTATCTGTAAATAAAATAAATAGAAATTAGATATTGCTTACATTATTTGTAATTAAAATACATACCAATCAAAACTCCATAAAAATTTGGAAACGCCTTTAATCTCTTCTTCCCACTTACTCCGTCAATATTGTACTGGACGATCAGGTCCTCCACGAAAATATATTTTAACGATTTGGTAAGGGGTCCGCGCTTCAATATATTCGTCACTGCGGTGGTTTGCAAAAATTAATAGGTATTAAACATTTTTTTATATTTCATTTATAAATATAAATATATCATTGGTAATCGAACTACCGAACTGAGCGGACGTGCTTTGTCCGAGCTCCGGGAAAACTTCACTTCGCTTATATTTTCGCTAATATAAGCGAAAAGACACTGAAATACAATTTATTAAAAGCGACAGACAAGCTTTTTTTTTTATAACAGTTGTAATGTGCTAAACCAAAACTAGTGCATTGTTGAAAAAAAAAATACGTACCACGCAATGAGCTCATTGAGCAACGACCAAAAGAACGAGCGTAGAAGTTCAGTGAACCAAAGAAACGGCTTCTACTCTTACTTTTCAACCCGCGATACCGAAGTGGAAAAATCGGCGCTTAAAAGCAACCCGGCTTTACTGACCGCTGAAACCCAAAGGGCACGGTCTTGCTCACCCGCTCTGCTCACTCCGACTCCCGCGTCATGGAGTTCGCAGTGTAAAACCCCCCGTCCAATATCGGAAACAAATTTCGCACCAACAACAAGCAGCGCTACAACTTCTGCAACAACAGCGAAAACCCCTGCAACTCAAAGTACCACGACGTCAACGACTACAGCGAGTACAAAAACAACAACCTCGGAAAGTGCCAAAGCGGCAACGGCCACACAGACTGGAATGGATCGCTACATCCAAATTAAGCGCAAGCTTAGCCCGCAGAGTAATCCGGCAGGCAACAAAACAAAAATTAACCGTGTCCTGAATAACGATAATGAACCAGACAGATCCACTACTAACAGATTTGCCCTACTGGCGGAGGCTGAGGAAAACCAACCAGCCCACGACACCGCAAAAAAACCAAGCCCCCTCCAATCTATATTAGGGAAAAAAGCTCGAGTGCCCTGGTCAACAAAATTGCGTCGTTGATCGGGAACGGTGAAAACTTTCATGTTGTTCCGCTTATCAAAGGGAACATCCATGAAACAAAGGTGCAAACCAAGACTGAAGAGCACTTCCGAATAGTGTCAAAATATCTGGACACTGTACAGAAAAACTATTACACGTACCAGCTGAAAAGCAGTAAGGGCCTACAAGTGGTAGTAAAGGGAATAGAACCTGATGTTACCGCCGAGGAAATAAAAACCGCCCTTAAAGAAAAGGGCTTCGCCGCCAAGAATGTTATTAACATTCTAAATAAAGATAAAAAGCCACAACCCCTCTTCAAGGTCGAGCTCGAGCCTGAAAGCAGGTCGCTGAAGAAGAACGAAGTCCACCCAATCTACAACCTGCAATATCTTTTGCATCGGAAAATCACTGTTGAAGAGCCTCATAAACGTAACGGTCCAGTGCAATGCACTAATTGTCAAGAGTATGGACACACAAGGTCTTACTGCACACTTCGGGCTGTCTGTGTAGTCTGCGGGGACGCCCACAAGTCCGCTTGCTGCACTACAAACAAGGACAGTACCGTGAAGAAATGTGGAAACTGCGGAGGCAGCCATACGGCAAACTATAGAGGATGTATTGTGTATAAGGAGTTAAAGAGTCGCATGCGTCAAGCGACCGCAACGCGCAACCAAAATCCACAGAATGCGTACGTTTCGTCAAAAACCACGCCAGACGTCTTCTTCGCCAAAGCTGCGAGATCCTCATTCGGTCCACTAAACACCACCAACGGCTTCTCCTATGCCGATGCTCTACGATCTGGAAGGGAAATCCAATTCAGCCTAACTCTCAAAGCGCTCAACAGGCCCCAGAACAGCCACACAGCAAAACGGAAACTATGATGCTTACCCTCCAACAAAGTATGATGGAGCTTATGTCATTCATGAAAACGACCATGCAAACGCTTGTTCAAAACCAGAACATGGTGATACAGCTGCTCGTAGCACAACAGTCCAAATAATCTATGCAGGCGCTACGAATATCAATGTGGAACGCCAATGGTGTCTCACGGCATAAACTAGAATTGTCACAATTCTTGACCGAAAACCATATTGACGTTATGCTACTGGTGGAAACGCATCTTACAAGCAAATACAACTTTCATATAAGAGGCTACACAATCTACCGCACAGATCATCCAGATGGGAAAGCCCACGGCGGAACTGGAGTTCTAATCAGAGAACGAATTAAACACCATTTTCACAAAAGGTTTGCAACAAACTTCTTGCAGGCCACATCGATACAAATTCAGTCAAGCAACGGAATCCTTTCAATTGCTGCCGTTTACTGCCCTCCTCGCTTCTCAATCTCGGAAGGACAATTTATGGACTTCTACAATTCACTTGGGGATCGATTTATAGCCGCAGGAGACTACAACGCCAAACATACGCACTGGGGATCACGTCTAGTGACTCCCAAAGGAAGACAATTGTACAATGCAATTATAAATGTGAAAAATAAACTGGACTACGTTTCCCCTGGAAGTCCCACATACTGGCCAACAGACTCACGAAAGCTCCCAGACCTTATTGATTTTGCAGTGACAAAAAACATACCTCGCAATCTAATAAGTGCCAAAGCAGTCTCGGACTTATCATCAGACCACTCGCCTGTGCTTCTAACGCTTCTTCAAAGCCCAGAAATAACCGAACACCCCTTCAGTCTGACGACGACAAAAACAAACTGGCTAAAATACAAAAAGTACGTGAGTGCCCACATAGAACTCGCCCCGGATTTTAACATGGAATCGGACATCGACTACACTACGAGCGCCCTGGAAGAAGTACTCGTTGCGGCAGCTAAAATCTCTACTCCTCATAGGAAAGAAGTAGACCGAAACAAACACTTCAAATCTAATCAGCAAATCGAACAGCTCGTGCGAGAAAAGAGGCGCACGCGTCGTGATTGGCAAAACAGCAGATCACCAGCTTCAAAACAACGCCTTAAGGAAGCAACCCGATCACTCGACCAGGCTCTTCACCAACAGAAAGAAAATGCACAGCTGAGGTACATCCAGAATCTCTCGCCAACAAGCACAAAGTACCCCCTGTGGAGGGCCCACCCAAATCTTAGTGCCCCAATTGAAACGACCACCCCCATAAGAAACTCTTCGGGATGCTGGGCTCGCAGCAACGAAGACCGAGCTGAAACATTCGCCACACATCTCCAAAGTGTCTTCCAGCCAAACCCAGCCTCAAATTCATTCCTCCTGCCAGTAATTCAGCCAGAGTCCTCCCCTCAGCCAGCCGCACCTCCATTCCGGCCGAACGAAATCGAAAAAGTCATAAGAGGGCTAAAACCAAAAAAGGCTCCCGGTGGTGACCTATTGACCCCAAAGATGCTGATCGAACTTCCAAAATGCGCTATAGAGGTCGTCTGCAAACTATTTAATGGAATCATTAATCTTGGCTATTTCCCAAAAAAGTGGAAGAAATCCATTATTATAATGATTCCGAAGCCTGGAAAAGACCACACAATTCCGTCATCATACAGACCAATAAGCCTTCTATCTTGTTTGTCTAAACTGTTTGAAAAATGCTTGTTAACTCGCATAATACCACATTTGGAAGCTTGCAATATCATCCCGGCACACCAATTTGGCTTTCGAAGAAACCATGGAACCATCGAACAAGTGAACAGATTAACATCCGAAATACGCTCAGCCTTCGAACAACGAGAATACTGCAGCGCTATTTTCCTCGACGTATCTCAAGCTTTCGACCGAGTTTGGCTCATCGGACTCATGCACAAAATTAAAACGTATTTGCCAACATACACCCACAAGCTACTGGAATCATACCTCTTCAATAGGGTATTCTCAGTGAGATGCAACGCAGCTACTTCGGGCGACTACACCATCGAAGCTGGAGTTCCACAGGGAAGCGCACTCGGGCCGTGTCTATATGTTTTGTATACTGCGGATATTCCTACGAGCGCACAACTAACAACGTCAACGTTCGCCGATGATACCGCTATTCTTAGTCGCTCCAGATGCCCAACGCAGGCAACAACCCAACTGGCTAATCATCTCACAATAGTGGAAAGGTGGCTGTCCGACTGGCGCATTAAAATAAACGAACAAAAGTGTAAACATATAACGTTTACTCTTAATAGACAAACATGCCCTCCGCTTTTACTAAACGGTATGCAGATCCCTCAAGCTAACGACGTAACGTACCTTGGTGTTCACCTTGATAGACGACTTACATGGCGTAAGCACATCGAATGCAAAAAGATGCATCTAAAACTGAAAGCCAGCAGCCTCCACTGGATCATAAACTCACGATCGCCACTGTGCCTAGACTACAAGTTACTACTGTACAATTCAGTACTAAAGCCAATCTGGACGTATGGCTCCCAGCTGTGGGGGAACGCGAGCAGCAGCAACATAGACATCATACAGCGCGCACAATCAAAAATCCTGAGAACTATCACAGGGGCACCTTGGTATGTTCGCAACGAAAACATCCACCGGGATCTGGGCATCCTCGCAGTGAAAGACGAAATCCAGAAGCAAAAAGAGTCATACAAAAATAAACTGTCTTCGCACCCAAATTTTCTCGCTCGGGGATTGACTCGGGTTTCTAGCGTATCCCGCCTTAGACGCAACGACCTCCCAACCCAGCAATCGATTTTTAGGGCCGTCTAACTCCGTATCAGTCAATATGACTGTTAGTTAAGTTAAAAATATAAGATTTGATACACCTCTTGTTAGTCTCGCAAAGAGAAGATTCAAGAAATAAAAGCAACGTTAAAATAAAAAAAAAAAAAAATTTATAAATATTATACTTACACATTCTTCCTTCATGCCGCAGCCTAAGGCGAATACTAACGCTGCCAATGCCTCGTCGGTGCTGGTGGCCTTGCTAATAAATAAGTTCATTATATGCACTACTCACCAGAATTAGTTATTATCACCAGGTATTATCACTTAAATGTTTTTTAAAAAATTTAACTTCAAACGCAACAAACAAACGAGTGTAACTTTTATGCAAATTGAACATCAAATGCAAAGAGAAGGGGAGAGGCAAGATGAAACCGAAAAATGACAACGGATAATTCTGGCGCGTGCCAGGGTATAGTCGACCAACGCAATGCCTTGTAATTAGAATCGCACAAGGCAAATAATCAATCATGAACATTTTGGCTTTGCCTAAAGCCAATTATTAATACATTTCAATATACCATATGATTAGATAAGAAAAATTAATTAAATATAATCTTAAATATATATAAATATTTCAACATATTTTAAAAAGGGTATTCTGACGTCGCTTCCATTCATTTGGTTTTCGACACCGATTTTTTTTCTCCCCTTCCCTCCATCTACATCTCTCTAATTGTCTCTCTGTCGCGTGCCTGTGCTCCGAAAATATGACGTAGAAGCTGCGAGAATCATTGTCGAAAACAGAAAGCAGGTAGAAGTTTCGTTTCCCCTTTCGTTTCGGACTTGAGTAAACGAAGCCCATGCAATTTGTTTTTGTTTTTCGAAAATGTCGCCAGGAAAAGTCGGGGAGGGAATTTTTGGTACTGAAGAAAAAATGTATATACATTTTTACTTTTCGAGTACCGGGTATAATTTAAAAACAAGAAAGCGAAGCTAACTTCGGGCGGAGACGAAGTTGATATACCCTTGCAGCTAAAACCGGATATATATCGCAAACATCGGATATAGTTGGCCGATCCTTATGATTACATCATAATAAAACCAATTAGAATAAAAAATCTAAAAAAAAGTCCCAAGCTTCTATCTTCAAAAATACGAAAATTGATATTTCTACCAAATACCATTTCCGATCGTTCAGTTATATGTCAGCTATAAGATATAGTCAACCGATCGTTATGAAATTTGGTAGATCGGATAAACTGACCAAAAATAGAATGTGTACCAAGTGCCAGCTTTCTATCATCAAAAACACGAAAGTTGGGTCATTTCCGATCGTTCAGTTATATGGCAGCTAAAGGATATAGTCGGCCGATCCTAATGAAATTTTGTAGGTCGGATTAACTGACCAAAAATATAATCCGTACCAAGTTCCAGCTTTCTATCTTCAAAAACACGAAAGTTGGGTCATTTCCGATCGTTCAGTTATATGGCAGCTATAGGATATAGTCAACCGATCGTTATGAAATTTGGTAGATCGGATTAACTGACCAAAAATAGAATGTGTACCAAGTGCCAGCTTTCTATCATCAAAAACACCAAAGTTATACCATTTCCGATCAATCAGTTATATGGCAGGATAGGATATAGTCGGCCGATCCCGGCCGTTCCGACTTATATACTGCGTGCAAAGGAAAGAAGGGTGTGTGCAAAGTTTCAAGTCGATAGCTTTAAAACTGAGAGACTAGTTTGCGTAGAAACAGACAGACGGACAGACGGACATGCTCATATCAACTCAGGTGATCCTGATCAAGAATATATATACTTTATAGGGTCGGAGATGTCTCCTTCACTCCGTTGCACACTTTTGGACAAAATTATAATACCCTCTGCAAGGGTATAATTATATCGATACATATCGATTGGCGGATGCCAGAAACGCATATTAAAATGGGTAGATTAACCCTATTGAGGCTTTTTATCAACAAATAGGCATATTCGAATTGGATTTGATACGAAATGAATCATTATTTAAATTAACGACTGCAAAGATCTACAAATTCTGTTTACTCTCTGCTATTTTAGATATTAGAAAAACAATTGAGAAACGCAAAAGTAAAAAAATACCTTTTAAAAATATCCTACTCAAGACACTTTTCCTACTCTATAAATGGCACTACAAAAGAAGCGCACAGGAAGGTTTTTTGAAAAACGTTTGATCCCAAACTATTTCTATTGTTAATTTAAATCCTTAAAATAAATTTCTGCCAAATCGACAGATTTTTAGAGAAGATATAGACATATATATACCAATTCCTTAAAAAACGTGCTAAAATTTTGAAGGCGTGGCACAGTGGTCGATTCGGTCTCGCCAACGGCATTAAATTAATAACTTCTGAATAATTAGAGATATCTTCAATCGGTTTTTTATTTTCGGTTTGTTTCGGTTGTTTCGGTTATGAAATTTATAGTGTTTTTTTTTAATTTTTTTTTATATTGAAAAAAACCTTTTATTAAATTTTTTGTATTCTAAAGAAAAAGAGTAAGAAATAGAATTATAACTTATATTATGCAAGAAGCAAATAAGCTACATATACATTGTATACAAAAATTTTATATAGTACATCATACACAAAAAAATTAAAATTCTGTGAACAGGCGATGGCATGTCAAACCAAGGACATTTATTAAAAAAAATTTCGGCAGTTTCCATAGCGCACGATCCGAATGCATTGGTGTTTAAGTAATGTCCACAGGACAATGCTAAATCGGAATATTAAAATTTGGTTACTCTTTTTATGCGCGCAGCTAAATTTGCAAAGAATCTTCGTGCAGTATTTCCATTGTTAGTACTTTCAGTACCGGCCGTACTTCCAGTTCTTATAATATCCCGGGTAAGCTCCTCGTCAGCATTCAGCTTCGACACAATTCTTGATGTATTTCCGTCCTTATATAGGCTGCTACTTGCAGCCAATAACAATACAATAGTTTGTTGATTTGAGTTATTCTGCATCACTCTGAAATACTTTTCTCTGGGCGTCCAACATTTCTAAATGATGATCTTTCCATCAACACCTGATGCGTGTCTAGCCATTCTTTATTCCTTTTTTCAAAAGCTGCCTTATTTATATCGCATTTCTTCCACTACTGGACAAGCCCACTATTAAAACTACTATTTTTCCCCAATTTTGCAAAACTCCTTTTCGTTACAATCATATTTGATTGTAACGGCTTAAATTTGAAAATCATAATTAAATGCCGCTAGCGAGGCCAAATCGACCACTGTGCGTGGTTCTCAAAGACCATAGGAGATAGAACTACACCTGGCCCTCGCTTAAAACGGACTCTTTTAGCACGAACTCGGTCTTACACGGTTTTTTTGCTGTCGATTTACGCGTTGGTGCCTTTTTGCTTGTGTCATACGCAAGGGGTGCTTGTCGAAAAAAGGGGGTGTACCACATTTGATTTGTTAGATGTAAGCGTGTTTTAGTAGGTGCAAAGAGCAGACGCGTAAATAAAAAGTCATAGATTTTGTGGTAACTAAAAAGATGGTACACCTTGATTAAATCAAAAAGTGAATACATAACTAAAATAAATAAATTTCAGCTTGTACAATGGCAGAAAAAAAAATAAAGCTCCTTTAAAACGAAAAGTCATTTCTATAGAAACGAAAATAGAAATTCTAAACCGCTTGGACAATGGTCAAACTTCCACCGAAATTGCAATAAGTCTTGATTTTAATGAGGCAACAGTTCGCACTATCAAAAAAAATTAAACTGAAATACGACGTGCACGAAGCATTGGATCATCTATATCAAAATTTACCAATAGAGCACGTGCACGTGCAATGGTATACTTTTATTAAAGGCATATACATAATAACTTTTGGTTAATTTTGAACAAATGTATGAAACTTTAATAAAAACATACCAAACTTGAACAAGGTGTATCGAACAAGGCCAGGTGTATTCGATTTGGGACTTGGAACTCGCATGGTATAAGCGCAGATCAAGTTTGTGTCAAAATTGTACTACACACACTCTCCCCCGAAATGCGGAAATCTGGTTGTAGCGCCAGTTCATTAATGTTTTTAAGAAATTTTTTAGTGCAAAACTATTGGCTTTATAAATTATACAATTTATTGGACATTGCCAATGGCTAATCTACATATGGGCTATTCCTGGGGTTGCGAACGTACGTTCGTACGCAATAAGTGCCAAACAATTAAAGAAAAAAACATTTTCTGATATTTTTTTTTTTTCCTAGCATTTGGTGAGTACTTTTCTTAGTCTATATTATGGTTCTAATGGATTTTTTATTTTCATAATATTGGCAAAAAACATGAGGTCGCGAACGTACGCGAAATGGAAGTCGGTTTTGGCTTGCTATAGCAAAATCAAAAAATCTGCGAATTGGAATGGAATATTTTAATGCAATAACTTTACTTTTAAAATAGAGGCATGTAGCTTTCTATCGACTCTATTCCATATTAAATATCTCCATTAGTTTTTTTTAAATTAAATTAAGTACGGGTCGCGAACGTACGATTTTTCCACATATATTTCTTTTTGTTTTTTACCTTTTTTGTTTTTATAAATAAATTTATATTTTCTTAAAAAATCATGTTTCACCAAATTTTTTTTTTTAAATAATATTTAATTTTAATTTTATTTTAAATTTAATAAAAAATTTATTATTATAAATTATTAATTTTATTATAAATTTTAATTTTAATTTAATTTGAATTGTCACTTCTTTTATCCATCTAGAAAAATTTATAAGCTTGTTAAACAAAAATTTTTTAAAAATAATAATAATATTATTTTGTATACGTACGTCATACGGTCGCGATCGTACGCAACTTTAAAATTCAATATAAAAAAAAAAAATTGGCTTGAAAAAGTGGGAAATTTCAATAATTAGAAGTTTTAAGTTTCAATAGCTTACACTAAAATGACTTAACACATGCTTTCACTTAATGCGAAGCAATTACAATAAAATTATGTTTTGGGTCGCGAACGTACGATTAGAACATAGATAAGAATCAAAATATAAACACAATCGTCTTATTAGATTGTTATTAAGAGATTTAGTAGAAAAAGAGCAAACACATCATATGTTTTCCTTGAGAAATAAATGTCTTTAAAATTAAAAAAAAAAGGTAAAAATGACATTTTTTGACTTAATTTTTAGATGAGTTATAGACTTTTTGTTCTGCTTCCATACTAAATTTCATTGGTTTTTTTTAAACAAAATTTTTTTTTCCCAGAAACTTTTAATTTTAACTGTTAGTTAAAGTGTGGGTGAAAGATATGAGTACCGGGTAAAATATAGTCGGGAAACAGTCGGGAATAATATAGTCGGAAAGCGAATAGTACATATATCTAATATATGTAGTCGCGAAGCGAATTTAGCCTCCCTTTTTTTTGTTTTGTGTCTCGACAACTCATCTAAAAACAAAAAATCCAAACGGTTTCTTGTACGTTTTAACATAAGCTATGTTAGGAACAACAATGAAATTTTATTAGTAAAAATAAAAAATTTTCAGACTTTTTAATTTTTATTTTTAAACTTCATCCAAATCTAATAAAATAAGTATCTATACATATATAATCTATAAAATAAGTATGGGTTTCTTTCTGACGCTATAACTCCAGGACGCACGAACCTATTTCCACGGTTGTAACGAATTACAAATGTTTTGGACTGCGTGAGGTTTAGAGCAAAGAAAATTCAGGAACAATTTCAACAGAAAAGCGGAAAAATCTTTCTTTACATACAGTGGCAATACATAGAATGTACTACGAACCAATATTTTAAGTAGGTGCCGGTGCATGATACATTGTTTGACAGCACCTCATTGTTCTCTGCTCAGTTAATTTCATGTGACAAACCGGTATTGTGTTCACTAGTGACTAGTTCCCGAGTTCACAATTTCATAGTATGAAATTGCAAAAAAAAAAATTAATAAAAAACTTTTTAAAAAACCGTAAAAAACAGCAACCGTTAGTTGCTGAAGCAGTCACAGTGAACGATGGACATCCAGTTTATCGTCGGCGTTCAAAAAATAACGAATGTTGTGCAAATTTTATTTAATTTCGACAGCAAACATTTGTCTTTAAGCTGGAAAGTGTAAATTATGTGGATCGTGCATTTGAGGTTAATTTGAGATTAAATTCACCTCTGTCCATAGTCCATAGACGACGTTCGAACATAATGAAGTCATTACCTTAAGATAACAAGCTTTAATGGTTCATATCAGAAAAGTTAACAGACTAAGCCACTGTTAATATATAAAAAATGCTGCTAAATTCCCGTTTTTTCCGATTTTCGGCAATACTCAAATGTTTCAGTTGCAGTTACATTTTTACATACATGGAGCGACAACAACCACCCCTAAAAAAATTGTTTAATTTTTCCCCTAATTTTTTTTTTTGAAAATGGCCTTTTCTTCAGCCAAGTGGAAAAGTAAAGAAGATCTTCACCGATTTAATTTATCCTAGTTCATACCAGAGCTTACGGTATATGTATAGAACAGGGGTGCCCAAGGTCAGCATACGGCAGAGCAAACTCCAATACCAGTGCAAAAAATTACCAATACATTTAAACCATTTTTTTTTCATTTCGATGCACTGAAAAATAAAATTATAGTAACATTCACAAGGAGTTTCAAACAAATATCATTATAACAAAAAATACATTTTATTATAGCAATCATAAAAAGGCCCTATATTTTTCACAACAGTTTATTATTATACTATGCCAATAAATGCCTAACTTTTTACTTTAAAAATGTTCTGGAAAGAGGAACTTCATCGCTTCAAGTCGACCATTTTGGCTGAAAGAAAAGCAAGAATGAATTTCTTGCAGTGATAAGTTTTCGGCAATCCAACAAAAAAATGCGTTCGGATTAGCACGATTGAGGAGAATAGGGAAAACACGAATAATTGTTTTTGTATTTGGGCTTTGCCTATGCTGGGAGGAACACACGTATATGAAATTTCGTTTCCCATATGAAAGAGCAATTCCAACAACAAAGGAGCACCGAGAGCAATGGGACTGGGCACTCCTGCTATAAAAGTTACATTATATGAAGCTGAAATACAAAAAGTTAAAGACAAAAGTGCATTCCTAGTTGAAAAAATAATAAAAAGAAAAAATACTAGGTTTTTGTAAAATTGTTTTTTTTTTTAAATGATTTGAAGAAGAAGAAGCTTGGGACTTTTTTTTAGATTTTGTTTTGTAATACATTGCTTAGATTATGATATTCTAATAAGGATCGGACAACTATCTGCGATTTTGGCGATATATATCCGGTTGTAACTGCAAGGGTATATCAACTTCGGCTCCGCCCGAAGTTAGCTTTTCTTTCTTGTTTAAGGGGGGACATCTGAGTAGAGCTTTGAAAAAATCGAAAAACTTTTTTTTCGCTTAAAAAATTCTTTAGGGTCTTAAAAATAACATATCAAAAGATAGAGTCCGGCCAAAGTTTCCATTCTGCGGCGATGCCTCTTAGGTATATCCCACAGTACTTAAAACTTTAAACGCGTTTTTCTCGAAACCGCTTTTTTTTTAGTTGGCCGAACACATCACTTGAACAACTCTTAACCTATCGATCTAAAATTTGACAGTATACTCAGAATACCTATGTCTATCGACACACGTAGGATTTTTTTATATTGCTTACTTTTTTTATCAACGATTTTGTGACGTTTTTTGTTCGTGAAATCGAAAATTTTTTTTCAATCACTCACCATTTTGCAAAAAATTAATATATCGAAAAAATCCTACGTGTGTCGATAGCCATTGATGTACAGAAACTAACCAAACTTGATGTTTTGTTCTAGATGGACCCCCTTTAAAAAAATAGGGCCTACGAATAAAGGCTGCAGAGCCGCCATTTTTTTTCAATTTATTAAAAAAAAATTTATTTTGTACTATATATATAATATAATAAAACCTCATTTACAAATTTTCGATTGGCTTTTTCATTTTGCCAAAAAAAATTCCAAAAAATCCGTTTGTTTTCGCCTGTTACTTAGATGTCCCTCCTTAAGGGGGGAAAAATTCCAACGGGATTAGAAAAAGTACATGTTTGGCTCTGATATGAACTAGGATTATTAACTTCGCTCAAAAATTAACAAAATGGCGGGGGGGTCCCCTTAAGTGATGTCCAGCAAACCACAATAAAAGATAAACTCAAGGTTTTGTATTCATTACCAGTAATTTGCCAAAATGCAACAGAATGCTCGACCGTTTTAAATAAAAACATGCTCGCATCATCTTTAAAAATTGAGTTTCTTAAAGATAATATTCCACGCGAAAAGCCTGGTCGAAAACGCTTGAGGCAGATACATTGAGGCAGAACCAAGGTTAAAGCCAAAATCGGCATCTGATCTGGTCGATAAAACTGAAGAGTTTTACTGTTCCATGCCACTGTTGTTGCATGCAACTTCAACATTGGCCAAAAATTTGAAAAAGGGTCTACTGCAAAAACCAGTAGAGGAACCAATTTAAGCCGAAAGATATGACAACAATAAATCCTGAAAATGCTTTAACCTTTTTAATTGAAAACAATTTAACAAAACGACAATTTACTATTGTAAAAGCAATGAGTAAGCTCCATGGATGCGATATTTATCCCCCTTATTCGGAAGATACAAAAATAAAATTAAAATGCACACAAGGAAAAGATAAAATAACTTATTCTTAATCTAACGTTTAAGTATCGCTGCAGAATTCATTAAATCAATCTGCTGACCGCATATTTGAAATGCAGAAGGACGTAATTGCTCATTCGCAAGCAACGCATTCCTCAACAGGAACAGTGCTATTTTTGGCAAAATTATACGACATGCCAGATTTAATAAGGATCGGCCGACTATATCCTATAGCTGCCATATAACTGAACGATCGGAAATGTGTTTAGATCGTGTTTTTGAAGACAGAAAGTTGGAACTTCATACATATTCTATATTTAGTCAGTTGAGTTATATTATGATATTCTCATAAGGGTCAATAAACTATATTCGATGTTTTTTATATACATATATCCGGTTTTAACTGGAAGGGTATATCAACTTCGGCTCCTCCCAAAGTTACCTTTCCTTTCTTTTTTTTGTTTAATACTAGTCATTGAAGACGCATTTACTTGTATTTATTATAAGCATTTGTTATTTTTACAATATTAGTCACTGAAAACAGCAATTACTTTTATTTTTACGACATACTAATCTAAAATTAAAATGAATCCAAAAGGAAAACTATTCACGACTGAAGTACCTTTTCCTGTATCTGCATGAACGATCTCATATTCATATAAAATATTCAACGACTTTCTTGAAAACCTTAAAATTAAAAACCTGCATGAAGCAGCAAAACACGGCTTTAATATTCTTCTTACTTACTCAAAAACAAATGCATACATATGCATTGTATAAAGCTAATGCAGTGTGGGGGAAACTTTCATTTTTCATAGCACGCGTGCATAGGGTAGGAAATTCTGCCGCAGCGCTGCCGGCACACTGACAGTCTGAGCACTTTCAAATTTTTTAAGAAGCCCTCTCATTTTGACTCATTTGACAGCCCAAACTTAAAAATCAAAATGTTTCCACTGAGAAAAATTTGTTCAGAAATTGGGTTGGAAAAAGTTTTGTTTATGGAGAATATAGATAGGGAAGCCTAGTTTTTCATTTGTTTATGAAATGTTGCTAGCAAAGCTTTTTTTAAAATAAAATACACAATTTTAGTGCCCATTCCAACTTTTGAATTAACGAAAAATGAAATAAAAAAATAAGTTTTTTTCGCTCAGTGAATTCTCTGCTCTCATTGTTTTTCTCTGCTACGCATACACTCGAAATTTTAAACCTGTGTTCGTTTTGCCCTCCACTGAGCTAATGCAAGAATAACAACAACACACGTGTCTCTCACATATTGTTTATCTCAAGGTGGGCACGGGCCGGGCTTTTTTTCGTGGCCCGCGGGCTTACACAGGCCCGGAGCGGGCCCGGGCCTTAAAATTAAGATTCGTGCGGGCTTCGTGCGGGCCCGGGCCTTTGCAAAATGGCCCGGCCCGTAAAAACCCGCAATAGGCCTTAAAACAATTTTTATTTGACCGCACTATTTTTTTTTATTCTCGAATTACAACCGCCATTTATCGTATTTTAATTGCTTATCGATGTTACTATCGATTTGCTTAAACAATATTTTACTTGTTTGCACACCACTATTTAAAATTTGGCGTCCTATTGTAAAATTCATAAACTTTGAAAAATAAAATAAAAATAAAAACATGAATTAGGATTAATAAATATGAACTTATATATATGTATACATAAATAACATGTCTTTTAAATTTTGAAATATGTTTAAATAAGTTTCGTGCCGGGTCGGGCCGGGCCCGGGCCTTGATGAAAAAGTTTCGTGTTCGGCCGGGCCGGGCCTCTCAAAAAAGATTTTGTTTTCGTGCGGGCCCGGGCCCCAAAATACAGGCCCGCGCCCACCTCTAGTCTCAAGTTTTGTGCTCTCAATTTCGCTCATTCCTTTTTCTTTAGCATATTGATCGGCGTCAACTCATGTATACATAAAGAAAAGAGCACGAAATCGTTTTGCGAGTGGGCGTAGGAGTATGTCCGAAAATATCAGTGCAAGGCAACAAACCTTTGTTAAGAGTGCCGATCGATACTCTAACTGCCGAAAACGCACAAAGATTCGGGTACACTTATCGTTTGGGTGTACCCTAGCCGTTCTCTGGTTTCAATCTTCAAAAATGTTAAAAATGCTTCAATTTGGGACTTTTTGCTCCCATTTTGCCTCATTTGAAAGCCCAAACTTAAAAATCAAAATGTTTTCAAAAGAAAAATTTTCTCAGAAATTGAGTTGAAACCAGTTTTCTCCATAGAAAATATACATACATAGATAGGGAAGCGTAGATTTCATTTTGTTTAAGAACTGTTGCTAAAAAAGCTTTCTTTAAAATAAAATACACTATTTCAGTGCTCATTCGAACTTTTTGAGAAACTACGTTTTTTTTTCGCTCAGTGAATCCTCTGCTGTCATTGTTTCTTGCTGCTACGCATATACTCAAATTTTAAACATGTGTGCTTTTTGCCCCCCACTGGTTTAAATGCTGCATTTTCAGAATTGACACAAGGTGCGCAAAAAAGAGTAACTAAGCACAAATGAACAATTAAGAACCAAAAGGAAGGAACATATTCCCTCGCTCACTTAAGTCAACTCTTTTTTGTTCACTCACTCATAATCAACCCAACACTAAATTAAATTTTAAGTGTGCCAATAATTTTGTTCATGGAAACTCACCTCTTATTTATGTTATTTTTATTTTATGAACCAAATATTAGAGATAAAATATTTAAATAAATTCTCTCGTGTTAATTTTTAGATTCAAATAACTTTAATTTTAGTTTTATAATAAAGAACGTAAAATAAAAAAAAATTGTTTGCTCACTTTTCCAAATCCGCTTCTAGCCCTTCTACGGTTTTAGTCCTGTTAAGCACAATAAGTGCAAAAACAATAATTTTTTTGCAGAACAAAACAAAAGTTTATACATCCAAAAATAATAATTTTTATTAAAGTTTTTTTTTGCACTTCCTGATTTTTATAAATATGTACATATGTACATATGTATGTATGTGCGTATATACAAAATTTAAGCCACTTTGAACTATTATTAAATAAAGTATACCCATTAAAAGCCATGTAGGGTTTTGTTAAAAAAAGATAGTTTTACAAAAACCAATCAGTAAGAATAGGGGCGTGAATGTAGTCTAGAAACTTATCTATTGTCTATCCTTGTCTATTAGCCGCCATGTACATATGTACACACATATGTATGTATATTGTTAGGTACTGAAGTGACCTTTTCTTTATAATATTCTATGGCAATATGGTATTACGTGGTAATAAATGTAAATTGTCAATATATTTGAATATATTTCGTATATTCGTATGTATGTACATACATAATGTATAATGTAATGAATTAAATATTTTGATAACCATCATTTTTGTATACATATGTATGTATATATAGGTACATATGTATGTAGAGGGAAATGGTAATGTTGGTAAGGAAATAATAGAATTACTATGTACAGAGACACATTTTTTTATCGATGTTTCTTCCATAAATTTTAAATAAAGTCTGGAAACATATATATACCATTTTAAAAATTGTGTTTTTTTTAGTCTTAAAAATTTTATTCGCGTTTGAAGTTGAAAAAAAAAAAAACCGAATATTAATGAGATCCACTTTATGTACATACATATGTACGTATATGCGTGTAATACGCCATTTTTATTTGCGCCTCAAACATTAGTCATAGTGATTGATTACAACTTCTATATTTTCACCTAAGACTGTATATTGCAGCTTGTGTAATTCTAAATTTTATCATCAATTTTTTATTAAATAATTTTCTTTTCATCGTTAACTTTTTTTTTTATTTCCTCTACCGAATGTTACCAAACACCATAACATAAAAAAAAGTTTTATAAAAATAATGTCTGTCAATTGATCGTTTTTCATGTATGTTATGTACACATGTAAATTAATGAATCAATAATTTTTAATTTTATTAACGAGGTGAATATAATTACATAAAATCTATTTACCCAGATTTAATAAGAGTTTAGGAACGAATATATGTATATGTGATTAATCACTATTCCTCTTGTGACAATTTTTTTTAATTAAACAGCACAAACTTGATTTAATAAATTTCATATGTTGAAAGCAACCAAATAAAAAGTCATTTTTGTATCGAGAATCGGTCCAACTCATAAACGATGTTATGGGATTGGTATGCCGCAATGTTTTGGGAAAATACGAGAAAAGGCTAACGCGTTTTGAAAGAACAATGATTATGGAACAGTTGGCAGCACGGATAAAATTTGCAATATAAGTTCAATAAAAAATAATTTAAATTATTTCTTATTAGTGACTAGTATGTAGGTTTAGTGGACTAAGGTTTAGGCCTGCAAAACGTGGAAAATTTGTTTGAAAAATTTAACAAAGAGAAAGAAAACTCTAATGCAATATGGAAATTGCATCCTGCGCAAACGTCTAGTACGGAATGGCCTAACGTTACATATTTTTATATATGAATAATAATTCTGTAAATATATTTTAGGTCAAAATATAATAAAATTCCGTTTTAAATAATTTATTTTTAGAATTCAAATCGGATTTATTTAGTCGTCGAAAACTTAGAATAAAAAAAAAGTGAGGATTTAAATTTAACCTACACTCGTCAGTATTATTTAAAATAAAAACCATCGCACAGGTATGTGATTATTTGTTGATAAATGTACATACACTAGTCGGCATATGTATTTTGACATAGCGATGCTTCATTTTCTTTTTCAATTATTTCTTTATTTAAAGGAAAACAAATAGTGCTTTAATTTTTAATAGATATTAGTAATGTATTACTACCAAAAAAAAAATTTTAATTTTTGTATAAATTTATTTTGTCTTTTTTTTTAAATTTAAACTAAAATAATCTAACGTCCATAGGTGGCATATGTATTTTGACATAGCTTTGTTTCAAAATTAAATATAATATATTGTTATGTAAAGTAAATTTAAACAAAAAATTAATAAAAAATATATCCTCCTTTTGTGTCTATGACCTTTTGAAGACGATTTGGAACGGAATCCACCAAGGTTTGGAGGTAGCTCAACTTAATCTTATTCCACTCCTTTGTGACCTCAGAAATGGTTTCATCCTTTGTCCTGGATAGATCGGCGGATCTATTTCGCTTTATTATTGACCACACATTTTCAATAATATTTAGATACGGACTTTGGGGTGGCCAATCTAGTGTTTCCACCCCTACTTCTCGCAAAAATGTCGTTATCATTTTCGCCTTGTGGCAAGGAGCGTTGTCCTGCTGGAGAATTAAAGCTTCACCGATCAATCTGTTGCCGCTGGGAAATGCAAAATCGTTTAATTTTTTGGCATACAGGCGCATTTTTTTTACGATAATGTTTGTTTAATCGTACATAAACTTTTTTTGGTGATGAGTGGAACTCAAAACTACTTTCATCCGTCCACAAAACATTTCGCCAAAATGAGATAGGCTTTGAGATATACTTTTTTGCAAACTCCAAACGTTTGAGTTTATTTTTGGGGGTAATGAAAGGTATAGGCTTGGCTATATATGTTTTTATGCCAGACTCAACTAAACGCCTTCGTATAGTTCTTTCACTTATGGAATTTACAGCAGTCAAATTCCAGTCCAATGCGGCAGCTTTTGGTGTTTTGAGAGGATCCTTTTTAAATTGGCGCACAATCAGGCGGTCTGCTTCAGTTGTTGTCTTTCGTTTTCGACCTGCTCGGCGCGAATTTATTATTTCATTTAATTTTTTATATTTATTAATTTGATAATAAAAAGTTTGGCGTGGCAAATTATATTCCTTAGCGATATTTATTACAGAAATACCCAAGTTATATTTTGTTACAATTTCTGTTCTAATAATTGTACTTAGTTCCGATGTTTTAACCATTTTGATTGCTAAAAAACCAATTTTTTTTAAGAACAAGCAATAATTTTCAAAAATTGATTTAACTGCACTTGGAACCTACCGAATAACAACCAAATCACACGGTGTCAAAATACTTATGCCGCTGCAAAAATCGTTGTCTGCTGGCATTCTTCTCAGCAAAAACACAAGATAAAAGAAAATAGACAAAATATTTAGCTAATTTACAGTTAATATTATGCACTTCATTTTGTGCATGATTTTTGCTTTGTTGAACACAACTCTACTAGCAAAGCAAACGTATGTAGTTAAATGAAAGCTATGTCAAAATATATATGCCGACTAGTGTATGTATGTGCCTAAATTGAAACAATGTACCTTAAAAGACGGACAAACAGACAATTCTGTGGGAATTCAATATCCCAGATACCTAAAATTCATTCTTTGACTTTTGGGTGCCATGTAAATATCCGTTCGTGTCAACATATCCGCCTTGATATATAAAGGTAAAAAGACTACAATTAGTTACTCAAGATAAATTTAAGCTCGGTCCAATTTCAACGTGCATTTTTGATAATGGCGAACCCAACCGGCAAAGGTGGGAGTGCGGCAGGAGTCGAAAACCACCGATTTCAGTTGGCGCCTTTGGTAGAAAGGAGAACATACAGTGCGCAAAAAGATAAAATATCCAATTCCCGCTGCCCGCTCAAGACCAAACATCTATCTTACCCATCTAAATCTTACCCAAAGAACCTCGGCCATGAGTTGTGTTTAGATTAGAGGCTTAAGATGGAAATGTCGCATCTTATTGTGAAATTCGATTAAGGGGACCCCTCCCTATTCCCGGTTTCAAAAAATCGATTTTTTTTTTATTTTTTTCGAACTAATAACTATTCAAGAATGTTCCCTGAAAATTTCAAGTGAAAATCTCAAAAACTTTTGAAGATATAGCCGATTTATGGTGGTAGCCTTAGGCGACGGCGAGAGCCGTCTCAAAACTTTAAACGCGCTTTTCTCGAAACAGTATTTTTACGACTGGCGCATGAGGTTACTCAAAAACTATTAATCCAATCGGTTCCAAAGTTTAACACGTTATTTTATACATATATAGCTCTCGTATGAACTAGGATAAAACAAATCGGTGAAGATCTTCTTTACTTTTCAGCTTGATTTGTGGCTAAAATAATTAAAATAATTTTCAAAGGTCCGCCATTTTGTTAATTTTTGAGCAAAGTTAATAATCCTAGTTCATACGAGAGCTATATATGTATAGAATAACGTGTTAAAATTCGTATATGAACTACCGAACTGAGCGGACGTGCTTTGTCCGAGCTCCGGGAAAACTGAAAAATACAACTAATCAAAAAAAAAAAAAAAACTGGGGTAACCCAATATAAGCGAAAAAACGCTGAACTACAATTTACTAAAAGCGACAGACAATCTTTTTATAACAGTTGTGATGTGCTAAACCAAAACTAGTGCATTGTTCAAAAAAAAAGTAAGAGCCACGCAATGAGCTCATTGAGCAACGATCAAAAGAACGAGCGTAGAAGTTCAGTAAACCAAAGAAACGGCTTTTACTCTTACTTTTCAACCCGCGATACCGAAGTGGAAAAATCGGCGATTATAAGCAACCCGGCTTTACTGACCCAAAGGGCACGGTCTTGCTCACCCGCTCTGCTCACTCCGACTCCCGCGTCATGGAGTTCGCAGTGTAAAACCCCCCCTCCAATATCGGAAACAAATTCCGCACCAACAACTAGCAGCGCTACAACTTCTGCAACAACAGCGAAAACCTCTGCAACTCAAAGTACCGCGACGTCAACGACTACAGCGAGTACAAAAACAACAACTTCGGAAAGTGCCAAAGCGGGCACGGCCACACAGACTGGAATAGATCGCTACATCCAAATTAAGCGCAAGCTTAGCCCGCAGAGTAATCCGGCAGGCAACAAAACAAAAATTAACCGTGTCCTGAATATCGATAAAGAACCAGACAGATCCACTACTAACAGATTTGCCCTACTGGCGGAGGTTGAGGAAAACCAACCAGCCCAAGACACTGCAAAAAAACCCAAGCCCCCTCCAATCTATATTAGGGAAAAAAGCTCGAGTGCCCTGGTCAACAAAATTGCGTCGTTGATCGGGAACGGTGACAACTTTCATGTTGTTCCGCTTATCAAAGGGAACATCCATGACACAAAGGTGCAAACCAAGTCTGAAGAGCACTTCCGAATCGTGTTCAAATATCTGGACACTGTACAGAAAAACTATTACACGTACCAGCTGAAAAGCAGTAAGGGCCTACAAGTGGTAGTAAAGGGAATAGAAGCTGTTGTTACCGCCGCGGAAAAACCGCCCTTAAAGAAAAGGGCTTCGCCGCCAAGAATGTTATTAACATTCTAAATAAAGATAAAAAGCCACAACCCCTCTTCAAGGTCGAGCTCGAGCCTGAAAGCAGGTCGCTGAAGAAGAACGAACACCCAATCTACAACCTGCAAAATCTTTTGCATCGGAAAATCACGGTTGAAGAGCCACATAAACGCAACGGTCCAGTGCAATGCACTAATTGTCAAGAGTATGCACACACAAGGTCTTACTGCACACTTCGGGCTGTCTGTGTAGTCTGCGGGGACGCCCACAAGTCCGCTTGCTTCACTACAAACAAGGACAGAACCGTGAAGAAATGTGGAAACTGCGGAGGCAGCCATACAGCAAAATATAGAGGATGTATGGTGTATAAGGAGGTAAAGAGTCGCATGCGTCAAGCGACCGCAACGCGCAACCAAAATCCACAGAATGCGTAGATTGCATCAAAAACTACGCCAGACGTCTTCTTCGCCAAAGCTGCGAGATCCTTATTCGGTCCACTAAACACCACCAACGGCTTCTCCTATGCCGATGCTCTACGATCTGGAAGGGAAATTCCAATTCAGTCTAACTCTCAAAGTGCTCAACAGGACGCAGAACAGCCACACAGCAAAATGGAAACTATGATGCTTACCCTCCAACAAAGTATGATGGAGCTTATGTCATTCATGAAAACGACCATGCAAACGCTTGTTCAAAACCAGAACATGGTGATACAGCTGCTCGTAGCGCAACAGTCTAAATATTCTATGCAGGCGCTACGAATATCAATGTGGAACGCCAATGGTGTCTCACGGCATAAACTAGAATTATCACAATTCTTAACCGAAAACCATATTGACGTTGTGCTACTGGTGGAAACGCATCTTACAAGCAAATACAAATACAAATACACAATCTACCGCACAGATCATCCAGATGGGAAAGCCCACGGCGGAACTGCAGTTCTAATCAGAGAACGCATTAAACACCACTTTCACAAAAGGTTTGCAACAAACTTCTTGCAGGCCACATCGATACAAATTCAGTCAAGCAACGGAATCCTTTCAATCGCTGCCGTTTACTGCCCTCCTCGTTTCGCAATCTCGGAAGAACAATTTATGGACTTCTACAATTCACTTGGGGATCGATTTATAGCCGCAGGAGACTACAACGCCAAACATACGCACTGGGGATCACGTCTAGTGACTCCCAAAGGAAGACAATTGTACAATGCAATTATAAATGTGAAAAATAAACTGGACTACGTTTCCCCTGGAAGCCCCACATACTGGCCAACAGACTCACGAAAGCTACCAGACCTTATTGATTTTGCAGTGACAAAAAACATACCTCGCAATCTAATAATTGCCAAAGCAGTCTCGGACTTATCATCAGACCACTCGCCTGTGCTTCTAACGCTTCTTCAAAGCCCAGAAATAACCGAACACCCCTTCAGCCTGACGACGCCAAAAACGAACTGGCTAAAATACAAAAAGTACTTGAGTGCCCACATAGAACTCGCCCCAGAATTTAACATGGAATCGGACATCGACTACACTACGAGCGCCCTGGAAGAGGTACTTGTTGCGGCAGCTAAAATCTCTACTCCTCATAGGAAAGAAGTAGATCGGAACAAACGCTTCAAACACTTAATCAGCAAATCGAACAGCTTGTGCGAGAAAAGAGGCGCACGCGTCGTGATTGGCAAAACAGCAGATCACCAGCTTCAAAACAACGCCTTAAGGATGCAACCCGATCACTCGACCAGGCTCTTCACCAACAGGAAGAAAATGCACACCTCAGCTGTGCATCCCATCCAGAATCTCTCGCCAACAAGCACAAAGTACCCCCTGTGGAGGGCCCATCCAAATCTTAGCGCCCCAATTGAGACGACCACCCCGATAAGAAACTCTTCGGGATGCTGGGCTCGCAGCGACGAAGACCGAGCTGAAACATTCGCCACACATCTCCAAAGTGTCTTCCAGCCAAACCCAGCCTCAAATTCATTCCTCCTGCCAGAAATTCAGCCAGAGTCCTCCAGAGTCCGAACGAAATCGAAAAAGTCATAAGAGGGCTAAAAAGGCTCCCGGTGGTGACCTATTGACCCCAAAGATGCTGATCGAACTTCCAAAATACGCTATAGAGGTCGTCTGCAAACTATTTAATGGAATCATTAATCTTGGCTATTTCCCAAAAAAGTGGACGAAATACATCATTATAATGATACCGAAGCCAGGAAAAGACCACACAATTCCGTCATCATACAGACCAATACGCCTTCTATCTTGTTTGTCTAAATTGTTTAAAAAATGCTTGTTAGCTCGCATAATACCACATCTGGAAGCTTGCAATATTATCCCTGCACACCAATTTGGCTTTCGAAGAAACCATGGAACCATCGAACAACAGAGAACAGCGAGAATACTGCAGCGCTATTTTCCTCGACGTATCTCAAGCTTTCGACCGAGTTTGGCTCATCGGACTCATGCACAAAATTAAAACGTATTTGCCAATATACACCCACAAGCTACTGGAATCATACCTCTACAATAGGGTATTCTCAGTGAGATGCAACGCAGCTACTTCGGGCGACTACACCATCGAAGCTGGAGTTCCACAAGGAAGTGCACTCGGCCCGTGTCTATATGTTTTGTATACTGCGGATATACCTACGAGCGCACAACTAACAACCTCAACGTTCGCCGATGATACCACTATCCTTAGTCGCTCCAGGTGCCCAACGCAGGCAACAACCCAACTGGCTAATCATCTCACAATAGTGGAAAGGTGGCTGTCCGACTGGCGCATTAAAATAAACGAACAAAAGTGTAAACATATAACGTTTACTCTTAATAGACAAACATGCCCTCCGCTTTTACTAAACGGTATGCAGATCCCTCAACGACGTAACGTACCTTGGCGTTCACCTTGATAGACGACTTACCAGGCGCAAGCTCATCGAATGCAAAAAGATTCACCTAAAACTGAAAGCCAGTAGCCTCCACTGGATCATAAACTCACGATCGCCACTGTGCGTGGACTACAAGTTACTACTGTACAATTCAGTCCTAAAGCCAATCTGGACGTATGGCTCCCAGCTGTGGGGGAACGCGAGCAGCAGCAACATAGATATCATACACAATCAAAAATCTTGAAAACTATCACAGGCGCACCTTGGTATGTTCGCAACGAAAACATCCACCGGGATCTGGGCATCCTCGCAGTGAAAGACGAAATCCAGAAGCAAAAAGAGTCATACAAAGAAAAACTGTCTTGGCACCCAAATTTTCTCGCTCGGGGATTGACTCGGGTTTCTAGCGTATCCCGCCTTAGACGCAACGACCTCCCAACCCAGCAATCGATTTTAAGGGCCGTCTAACTCCGTATCAGTCAATATGACTGTTAGTTTAGTTAAAAATATAAGATTTGATACACCTCTTGTTAGTCTCGCAAAAAGAAGATTCAGGAAATAAAAGCAACGTTAAAAAAAAAAAAAAGTTTTCAAGCGAGCTCTTTTTTCAGTTTGGCACAAATGTAATGCTGCCAATAAAAAAAGTATGTTGCCCGAAAATTTAAATGTACAACTTTAAATTCAATTGAAACAGTGGAATAATAAGGAGTGGTTAGACACACCTTTTATTTTTATTGAAAAAGTGAGTTGATTGGTATTGCGAGATTTGAAAAGCCAGAATCCGATACCACACTCGCATGATGAAACCCCAGCTCTATTTATTGATGGTGGTTTTACAAACCACACCTATGCGATGCGGAGAAACGCTGATATCTATCCGAGCTATAACATTATAAGAGAAGCAAAAGAGAAATGTCATCTATAAGCAGTGGTTAACACTGACACTTCAGTAGAAGTTTTTTTGCAAAGCCTGGTAGACAACTGTTGAAAAAGTATTAAAAAACTATCCCAGAAACTTTAATCGAGATTACGGGGGTCAATGTCAGTCAATTCTTTAATATACAGATTAAGAGTTATTTTTCGACTGATGGCTTTCGGTTATGAAATTATTCCGGACGCGTTTTAGACATACGGGATTCAAACTGTGGAAATGTTTATTTATTTATTTCCGCCAACGGATAAATCCTTTTTGGCTCCAAAATAACAATTTACAAACTAATACTACAATACTAATACAAACATAATAGGTGCCTCATTAACAAGCGTTTAAAGACAACCTTATCAAAGCCCCACTTAATTCTACGGCTAGACGGCAAAGATTTAAAATTTGAAAGAGCCTGCTCAATCGGCTCATTTAAAAGATGATTGGCCCTGTGACACTTGATCCGAAAGTGGGCAAAGGTACGAAGATCCATTTGAGGAACATTAAAATTAATGAGCCCCAATAAAAAAGGACAATCAATGTTATCAGCGATTGAATTATTCAAAAAAGTTAAAGCTGCCAGTTTACGCCGATCCTCCAACGTGCAAACATTCAGAAGTAGGCAACGGCTCTGGTATGAAGGAACAGGATACTGAAACCTTAGAGGCAGAAGAAAAAATTTCTTCTGGAGTCGCTCTTATCTGTTGAAATGAACTTTGCAAGCCGGACTCCAAATGATTGATGCATATTCCAGCCTCGACCGAACAAATGTACTTTTACTTTTGTACTTGTAAAAGACGGTGTACTTTTCAATTGGTTCACGTGCCTCTTCACATAGCTTACGCTTATGGCAGAATAGAAGAAGAGGTGTTAGATCGTGGTCTAGTCTAAGTGACCAGAAAATTTAAAATTTATGTCGAATAAGACACCACGATCTAACACCTCTTCTTTAGCTGCCAAACTATAGTTATTGATGAAATAACCCATGCAGATTTCAAGAGACCGCTTACTGTAACGGCTAAACAGACACTTTGATAAGTTTAATGGTTTGATAAGTTTAGAGTAAACTCTGGATGTATCCTCCTGCAACAAGTAACTGTCACTAATACAACTAATGGCTTTATAGATTTTAACGTCATCCGCATACACTAAGAAGAATGATGAAAGCATGAAGAGATGTCATTAGTGAAAGGCTATAGGTCGATAGATGGTAACATCAGACCTACTGCCACCTTTGAAAATCGGCGTGATAGAAGTAATCTTTCACCAATAGGGGAATCTACCAGATGAGAGCGACAAGGAGAACAGCAGTTGAAAGGGAGTAGAAAGGGAAGCGCTACTCTTCTTAACAAAGAATGGAGAGATACCACCCAAGTCAGGTGTGTGCGACTCGGTAAAATGAGCTTTAACTGGGAAAAACACGCCAAAAATTCAAAAACGTCAGTTTCTTGCGTAAAAATTTATCCTTTTTGTTGAAATAAATTAAAAATCTTTTTTTTTTAAAGCTACAACATTAAACTATTAAAAAACGTCAAAAAATTTTAAATCGGTTTAAAATTACGCGCTTAGGAATTTTAAAGACCAAAAAATCCCCGAAAAATTGTTTTCTCTAAATAAATCAAGATTTTGAGGGTGTTAAAAAATTTCAAACACGATTTTATACTATATTCGACCTAATGAATAATTCCTACTAGGTCTCTTCAAAAGTTCCTCCAATTTTTGTGTTCCATTTTTTTTCGCACTGTGTTATTAATTCGCCTCCAAATATACCACAGCACACGCGAAGCGATACGCTTTAAGTTAAAACTTAACATTCTCAATAAATTCAATTCACAAGCAAGTAAACACCGGTTTACCAATATTTATAAACGCAATAGTTATATAAACGCAGTGCGCACAAAAACACGACCGTTTGCTTAAGAGAAAGAGAGAGAAGTGATAAATTTAGAGATATTCACCAGTTGCTTCAATATATCGAGAAGTCTGGGCAGAATCCCCTTCTAGTTCAGATAGTCGATGTATTCGTCTTCTAGCACAGACATATCTGAAAGTAGTTAGTTATTATTTAATAAAAATATAAAACAAGAAAGGAAAGCTAACTTCTGGCGGAGCCGAAGTTGATATACCCTTGCAGTTAGAACCGGATATATAGCAAACATCGGATATAGTTGGCCGATTCTTATGATTACATCATAATAAAACCAATAAATTACAATAAAAAATCTAAAAAAAAAGTCCCAAGCTCCTATCTTCAAAAATACGAAAGTTGATATATCTACCAAGTACCATTTCCGATCGTTCAGTTATATGGCAGCTATAGGATATAGTCGGCCGATCCTAATGAAATTTGGTAGGTTGGATCAACTGGCCAAAAATATAATCTGTATTCAGTTTCAGCTTTCTATCTTCAAAAACACGAAAGTTGGGTCATTTCCGATCGTTCAGTTATATGGCAGCTGTAAGATATAGTCGGCCGATCCTTATGAAATTTGGCATGTCGTAATAGTTTGCCAAAAATAGCTCTCGTGTCAAATTTGAATTCTCTAACTCTAAAAACACCAAAGTTATACCATTTCCGATCAATCAGTTATATGGCAGCTATAGGATATAGTCGGACGATCCGGGCCGTTCCGAGTTATATACTGCGTGCAAAGGAAAGAAGGGTGTGTGCAAAGTTTCAAGTCGATAGCTTTAAAACTGAGAGACTAGTTCGCGTAGAAACAGACAGACGGACAGACAGACAGACGGACAGACGGACATGCTCATATCAACTCAGGAGGTGATCCTGATCAAGAATATATATACTTTATAGGGTCGGAGATGTCTCCTTCACTGCGTTGCACACTTTTGGACAAAATTATAATACCCTCTGCAAGGGTATAAAAATGACGTGCAATAATTGCTATGGCGCAAATAACTGTGATGAATAATATGAATAACTTATGATTGAGCTCATCTATTTTGGAAAACGAATCATTTCCAATGACGCATTGCCACATTAAGTTCCGAATGTTAATAAGTAATTTTATAGCTTCCGAGGTCAAATCCACACAAGCGGTAAGAAAGGCACGCCGGCAGATCGACGCCCACCGAACGGCTCCATAACAGTAGCAGTTACTTCTGCACTGCATTCTGTGCAAACGAGAGGCGACATGAGGGAAATAGTAAACATCCAAACTCAAAGAAAGCTAGGTGCAGACCGATGTTCGTAAATGTTCGTAAATTTTAAATAGGACTGAAAAAGAAGCCCATGTTCCACTTTCCAAGGGAATGATATCGAAAGAGTCCATTGGAGCACAAAATTAACATTTTCGTAACATTAGTCAGCCCCATACACGATGTATGGTAATTTACACTGGACTTTATGAAAACCTTTAGGCAAAAGTTTTACCTTCACTCGTCCGATCCGTTTGTATCATTAAAAATGAATTTTGTTTCAAAGCACCATACCGTACCGCGAATCGTCGTCGCATGCAGACGTGTATTTATTGTGCTCTGGGAAAAAAAAAAAAAAAGCATTCAATAATATCAAAAAAAAGTGCAGTGACTGGTTTCGTAAATCAACAACAACGCGAAAAGACGCTTTCAGCGATGAAATATAAAACATAACATTTAAAACTCGAACAATATCAACCTCGATTGCAATGAGTCTAAACGACGTTAGCACACAACGTCAACGTGAGCAAGACGAGAGACGGCTCTCAATACAAAGAAACAACGCTTACTTCACTTTCAAAGCAACCGAAAGTAATGCAAGCTCATCCACAACACGGTCCACACACGGTCAATTACCCCAAACTTGGACGAATTCTTAAACGTAGAGAGCGTGAGAGCGCGTTCTTGCTCCCCCTCTCTACCATCGATGTCTCTGCAGCCAAAGAGCGCAGTAACTAGCACCGCGACCTCTTTGACAACGTCAACCGTAACAACAACAACAATCGCTACTGTAACGACAGCGCGTTTAACGACGTCATCAGCTAGCAGCGCAAACATTGATACTTCTGCTGAGCCCCCTAAACTCTCAACGCAAAATAGCCCGTGGCAATGCTAACATAGCCGCAATAGAAACGCCCATGAACTCAAACCGTTTTAAAATCTTGGCAGACTATGAGGATGACGCCGAATCTACAGAAGTCGAAAAAAGGAAGCCTAAGCCCCCGCCAATATACATACGAGAAAAAAGTTCCAACGTTCTTGTCAACAAAATTATAGAGCTCATTGGCAAGGACAACTTCCACATAATACCACTCGTAAAGGGCAACATCCAGGAAACAAAAGTTCAAACGAAGTCTGAAGATAATTACAGAGTATTTTCGAAATACCTCACCGACAAAAAAAAGAACTTTTATACGTATCAGCTAAAAAGCAGCAAGGGCTTGCACGTCGTACTTAAGGGCATAGAGCCCGAAGTATCGCCTGCAGAGATAACAAAGGCGCTACAAGAGAAGGGATTTAGCGCTAAGACAGTGTTCAATATCTCTAACAGGGATAGAAAGCCGCAGCCGCTCTTTAAGGTTGAGCTCGAACCACAAATTAAGCCCCTAAAGAAATACGAAGTGCACCCTATATACAATCTTCAGTTCCTGATGCACCGCAGAATTACAGTTGAGGAGCCGCACAAACGCAATGGCCCGGTACAATGTGCGAACTGCCAAGAATATGGCCATACAAGGTCTTACTGTAAACTGCGCCCAGTCTGTGTAGTTTGTGGTGAGCTTCATGACTGCACACACTCCAGCGAGCAAAGATGACCAAAAGTCGAAAAAGTGCGGCAACTGCGGTGGAAATCACACTGCTAACTATAGAGGTTGCCCAGTTTATAAGGAGCTGAAAAGTCGCATCCACCAGAGGGGATTTACTGCCCGCACCCAAAATAATCAGTTCATAGCCTCCAAGTCAAACCCTGAAGTCTTCTTCTCGACTGCAGCCAGATCCTCACTAGGACTTATAAACTCTAACAAAAATGTCACATACGCAAGCGCTTTAAAATCAGGACTGGCTACCCCAGCCTCAAAAAGCTCACTGCCGCAATCAGCACACCAAGAACCGAACACGGCTCAGCAGCATCAACCGCCGGAGCAGCCAAAAAGTAACTTTGAAGCTATGATATGCAGTCTACAACAAAGCCTTACGGAGTTCATGTCGTTTATGCGTACAACTATGCAAGATCTAATGCAAAACCAAAATCTATTAATACAAATGCTGGTTTCACAACAATCCAAATAATGACTTCCCTACGAATATCTACATGGAACGCTAACGGCGTTTCGCGGCATAAACTCGAGTTAGCGCAATTCCTACTAGACAATTAAATCGACGTAATGCTGCTTTCAGAAACACATCTTACGATCAGATACAATTTCCAACTACGAGGATATTCATTCTATGGAACAAATCATCCAGACGGTAAGGCACACGGCGGGACTGGAATTTTAATCAGAAGCCGTATCAAGCACCGTTATCATATGAAATTTGCAAAAAACTACCTACAGGCCACATCAATAAATATACACCTAAATACTGGCAACCAATTAACTCTAGCTGCCGTATACTGCCCCCCACGCTTCACCATAGCCGAAGATGAGTTTATGCAGTTTTTCAACTCACTCGGAGACCACTTCATAGCAGCAGGAGACTACAATGCCAAGCATACACACTGGGGATCTCGTCTCGTGACCCCAAAAGGAAAGCAGCTCTATAATGCAATTAACAAAACTAAGAACAAGCTAGACTATGCTTCTTCTGGCACACCAACATACTGGCCGGCAGACCCAAAGAAACTTCCCGATTTAATTGACTTTGCGATTACCAAAAACATTCCTAAAAATCTGATATGCGCCGAATGCCTTTCGGATCTTTCATCTGATCACTCGCCTGTCCTTTTTACTCTTCTCCAACACCCAGGAACATGGGATCATTCATCAAATCTGACCTCACATAAAACCAATTGGGTTAAGTACAGGAAGTACATCAGCTCACACATTGAGCTGAGTCCTCACCTCAGCAACGAAGCCAACGTAGACAGTTTTGTTAATTCGCTGGAGTCTGTACTCGTCTCTGCAGCTCGAGTTTCAACACCTCAAACCAGAAACACACAACGCATTCAAAAGAAGACAAATCTACAAATCGAACAGCTCGTCCTCGAAAAGCGACGCTTACGTCGAGAATGGCAATGTCACAGATCGCCATCTGCTAAACATGCCTCACGTCAACTTGATCAAGCTCTACAGCAAGAATAAACGTATGTCCACCACCGCTACATAGAGAAATTGTCAACTAATAGTACGAAACACTCACTATGGAGAGCTCACCCAACTCTGAGCTCTCCGAAGGAAACCGTGATGCCTATTAGAAATTCCACAGGCGGGTGGGCGCGCAGCGACTCAGACAGAGCCAGCACGTTTGCCAAACACCTTAAAAAATGTCTTCCAACCAAATCCTGCCACCAATGCGTTTACCTTGCCGACTCTATCAGATGAGCCCCAGCCTCAACATGAGCCGATTGAGTTTCGCTCAAACGAAATCGTTAACATCATTAAACGACAATTGAATCCGAAAAAATCCCCGGGCTGCGACCTCATAACTCCCAAAATGATCATTGAGCTCCCATACTGCGCCGTTTGCACTCTCACCCAGCTATTTAATGCCATCGCAAAACTTGGCCACTTTCCACACTATGGCCACTTTCTTTTCCAAACATGGAAAAGACCACACTATCCCCACGTCGTATAGACCTATAAGCCTACTCATTGCCTATCTAAACTCTTTGAAAAATGCCTAATGACTCGGATAAACACATACCTGAGAATCCAGGAAGGAAGCCCGTCACACAAATTTGGGTTTCGTGAAAAGCATGGAACAATTGAGCAGGTCAACCGGATAACATCCGAAATTCGGAACGCGTTCGAAAAACGAGAGTACTGAGTCTGGCTGGAAGGTCTAATGTACAAGCACCCACAAGATTTTGGAGTCTTACCTTCACGACAGAAAATTTGTCGTGAGGTGCAACACTGCTATACCTGATGATTACACTGTTGGAGCTGGAGTTCCTCAAGGTTGCGTGCTGGGGCCAATATTATACGTCCTCTACACAGCAGATCTCGACAAGCACAGTCTAAGCACATCCACGTTTGCCAATGACACAGCTATTCTTAGCCGCTCAAAATGTCCGATTCAAGCAACTGCGCAGCTAGCTCTTCATATGGTCGATGTTGAAAAATGGCTGTCAGATTTGTGAATTAAAGTGAAGGAACCAAAATGCAATCACGTTACGTTCACTCTGAACAGGCAAAACTGCCCGCCAGGCAAACGAAGTAACATACCTAGGAGTACATCTCGACAGAAGACCCACATGGCGCCGGCACATTGAAGCCAAAAGAACACACCTAAAACTAAAAGCCAGCAGCCTTCATTGGCTTATCAACTCTCGGTCACCTCTTAGCCTTGAATATAAAGTCCAGTTGTACAACTCGGTCCTAAAACCTATAAGGATGTACGGCTCCCAGTTATGGGAAAACGCCGTCAATAGCAACATTGACATAGTTCAAAGAGTTCAGTCGAAGATCTTGAGACCAATCACCGGGGCACCGTGGTACGTTCGCAACGAAAACATACACCGCGACTTAATCATTCTACCAGTCAAAGAAGTGATCGCTGAACAGAAGGTAAAGAACTTAACCAAGCTATCGGTACACCCTAACCACCTGGCGAGAGGTCTAACAAGGTTGAGCACGCCTTCGTCGCAATGACTTATCCACCGAGCCAGAATGCAGTTTTAGTTTACTGTTAGTTAAATTTTAATGTTAAGATTCGCCAACTTATTGTGAGTCTCAAAATTAAGAGTAGATTCAATAAATAAAAGCAAAGCTATAATAAACAAAAAAAAAAAAAAGCACCTAAGAAATTTTTATATAAATGTGAGGAGAACTTTTAACTCCACTCAGTTTTGTTAGAGATATTTATGTGTATTAAATGTTACAAGTTCTGACTCCTTATATTTTAAAATTAGGATAATGTATGCTGCTGCTTTCCGTCGTTCTCTCTGCTGTTGCTGCTTCCTCGATGCTGCCCTACCGACGCTTTTTCTTTCAAGTTGCCATACTGCTGACCTTCATACTGCTCCCATACCTGCTCATATTCACACTGCTGCCATACTGTTGATTTTCATACTGTTACATCTTCCACTCTCTTACATTCGGCCATTCCTGACTAGTCATCTGTCACAGATGACCAAGCGTCTTTATTATCCTTTACATAACGCCACAACCTTATGTGATCATAGCTGGTTGAAGTGTTACATGGGCCTTCTACATCCGCAGCCTTTCGAACTTCGTATCTGCCGTTCCTGTTAACTTTTGATATTTCATACGGTCCCAGATATTCTCCAGCCAGCTTTTTCCCTGCAATAAGCTGTTTCCGGCGTATAGCGACTAAGTCTCCAACTTTATAATTGACTTCTGGTTTACGCCTTAGGTCATATTACTTTTTGTAGGAATCCTGTGCACGTTGAATTTCGATTTTTGCATCTTATGTAAGTTGCTGCCGTTGCTCGTCGAAGTTTGAATACATCTTCTCATCTAGAAGCTGTATAGTACGATTGGTTGGATTATTGTTCATCTTCACTGACTATTGTTTAAACGTTAGCTCAAATGGTGACTTCTTAGTAGAAGCATGTACATGGGAATTAACAGCTCTCTGCACCTCAGGTACTGCCTAAAACCACTTGGCTGGATCATGTGCCGAAATCTTAGAAATAATCACCCTTGCGATCTGACCATTTCCGCGGGGAACTCCAGTTGTGCTTAAAACGTGTTCCAAACAATTTGACTGTGAAAGCAGAACCTCTGTCCGAAACTATCCGCACTGGGTTGCCAAAAATTTCGGACCAAGTGTCAACCTTTTTCAGCTTTTCCTCGCAGCTTGCAGTCTTCGTAGGAAAAAGCCATATAAACTTTGTGAATGAGTCCACCATTGCAAATATGTATTGTTTCCTATATTGTTTTCCAGTGGCATCCATGGAACATGGATGGCACCTTTATCGATGCAGTTTAAAAAACCTTCTTTCTTGCCAAGTTTCTTGTTGAAAATTATGCATCTTACACAATTGTTCACCACATGCTGAACTTTTTGCTCCAAAAGAGGAATCCAATAGGATTGATGAATAGTATGTCGAGTTTTTTGTAGTGCAAAGTGGCCTGCATTATGGACGTCAACCCATCTTCTTCCATCACTTTCGGGGCTACGAAGAGATCGTTACCACTCACCTCCTTATAGACATGTGAGCTTTTATCTTGTACCTCTCATATGGGCGGCTTTTGAGAATTTCCACAATTGCTTTCACCATCTCATCTTTTCTTTGAGCGTTTTTGATGCATGCTGTGATCTCTAAGGAGACAAACATAACCCGATCAGGATAGCGACTTAGGCAAGCAACATGCTTTAATCATTCTCCAGGACGATGTTCCACTGTAAAAACGAAATCTTGTAGATAAACAATCCACTGCGTGACTGCTCTTGGTATATCCGCCTTCTGTAGAGTTTGTTTAAAACCGGCACAATCCGTTATCAGCTTTAACGGCGATCCCAGCAGATAATGTCTGAATTTGTGTACCGCTAGATACACGGCTTTGCCTTCCAGGATATAACTGTGCTGGCGGGACTCAGCTCCTATTGTCTTCTTGCTCCAATACTGGATAGGGTGGAGTTTGTCATCGAACCACTGCATTAATACCGCTGCAAATCCGTCATTTGATGCGTCTGAGTGTAACTCAGTTTTAGCTCCTGTGGTGTACAATTTCAAAACAGGTTCCTTTGTCAACGCATCCTTCAAACTCTGGAACGCGTTCATCTGAAGCTCAGCCATTTGGAAACGAACATCTTTGCGCAGCAGGTCAGTTAACGGGCATGCGATTTGCGAATAATTCAGAATAAATTTTCTGAAAAATCCCGTCAGCCCCAGAAAAGTTTATACTGCTCTGACGTTTTTCGGCACCGGAAATTTGCTGACCGCTGCAGTCTTCTCTTGTCCAGGCCACAGGTTTCCGTCTTCAATGTTGTGGCCCAAGAAGTAAATTCTTCTCTGGAAGAAGTGACATTTTCGCCACTTGATCTTCAGGCCAAACGCCCAGCTCTTTTGAAGACGAGTGCCATCTTTTGCAAACATTGCTCTGCAGTCTCGGCGTGAATTATTATATCATCCAAATATAAATCGAGTATGTCCTTGTTCATCAGCTCCTGAACTACGTAATTAATGTTTGTAGTTCGGTGAATTAAAAAAATGTAAATTTTATTTTTTAATTACACAACTTGGTGTTAAACCTTTATTTATTAAACGTAACAATTACCAGACACTTTTGATTTCTCTTAAATATTTTTGTCAACCGTTCGCGGTCTCGGTCAAAATAGGACTGGCTTCTTAATTCTAAATCTGATCCAAAGAACCTCGGCCATTAGTTGTGTTTAGATTAGAGGCTTAAGATGAAACTGTCGCATCTTATTGTGAAATTCGATTAAGCTGTTCGATGCAATTTGGTGGGTACTCGAAGCGCAAAAGGCGTAATTAATTGGGCTTCGGAGGAAAGCTGATGTTTACTTTTAATTTTGATTTGTTCATGGGGAACCGAGATCGGACCTCAGAGCCAAAGACAAAGCCGAAGGCAAATGAAGAGTTTGAAAATATTGTTTATAAAATTCATAATTGAAAAGCCATAAGTGGCCTGGATTTATGGGTTTGATAATTGAGTCAAAGGCAAATGCAGATTGAAAATATTGTTTATAAAAGCCATAAGTGGCCTGTATTTACGGGTTGGATAACTTGCATGAGCCAGACTTAAAGGTTCCGACCGAACAGGGGCGCCTGAAGAATTGTCGGAAGAAGGGGAGGACATCCTGGAGAGGTATACCGAAAAAAGAGCGACTTGGCGAGGGCTCTGAGAGGATTCGGCATGGACTCGCTTCTGAGCTACGACGTCGAGATGAAAGTTACTGTGGTGTAAAATCGTAGTTGTGTATCTTAAATTCCTACATATAAGCCTAAAAAAGACCGTAATCTCTTTTTGCTACCCATTTCCAGTAACGAAGCCTGTAGCCGCAGCGTTAGAAAGCCCCATAGATCCTCTACCTCCATCAGATAGACCCTTGCCTAACCGGTAGCACAAGGTAGCGGCTGAAGTGGTTGCGGGAGACGTTTCGCCATCCGCTTAGTCGCCGAAAAACCGCGCTACCACCTTGCAGTAGAAGATGGAGACACTATTCGATGTGTCGATGTCCGTGGGAAACGATGAGGGCAACAACGTCTACCTTTGCTATACAATCAGTAACATCTGCTTTTGCTACATTGCAGTGCGTATTCTCCAGTCAGGGTATAAGTTGATTATTTCAATATAAAATTGTTATGAAAACAGATACATTACAGATACAACACATTGTCCATGTGTTGCTTTCCCAGCAAAGTCAGACAGACAGTAGGCGGTTCGGAAGATGGTAAAATGTAACAACAGCTAAAAAAAAGGTAATAAATTCGTTTTAAAAGAGTTTTAATAGATTAAACTCTAGTAACTTAACCTCTTTATAAGCAAAATTTGAGACAGATTGGGGAGTTCCACTTCAACAGCTTTTTGACCGAGAATTTTCCAAATTTTTTTTTAGACACTTTCTGAGACAATATTAAATTTTTCTAATGGGTTCCAATCTGCGATGTCAATATCAGAGTTATTAGAGGCTTGCCTTCAAACAAATCCTTGACTAACCGGTGGGATCGCCTGTAAGGATTTTGGTTCCACTGTTGGTAATTCCGCGACATCAGTCCGTTCCGGGGGTCCGCGCGGTTTTTTTCCTTGAGTGGAAGCTACTGGGGTTAATTTTAACTAATTAGGTCAGTGCACGGAGGGCGTAACGGACCATTTCTCATTTGTGGAAAAACATTCGGAAGCCGAAATTTTGTCATGTCCTTGGAGTGGCATTAGATGTGAGTAACTGCATGTGAGTGTGCTGATCCGACTGAATTGCAGCCTCTAAAGATGCAACATCCCTAGCAGTGGGCTGGCCACCTTTTTTTTGGGCGACTCATTCAATAGCTGTAAAGTATTAAATAAAGTATCAAGCGCAATGAGTTGATCGATGATTTAACGAATACCACCCAAGAACTCTTCAAACATAGTCTTGGTTTCTCGCCTGAAAGATAGATTTTCTTCCTGGACAGCACGACAACCACTACAACAGTAGTGGAGAACAACCCTGCGAGAAGGAGCACCCGATACCGAAGCAGTGAGGCCTGCACATTTAGCATGTGCAACACTTACAGACAGCCAGCAGAAGGATTACAGAATTTTCGCAAGAAGGCAATTTGAGATTCCACATTTATTACACCAGGTTCGCGTAGACCACAAGGGTATATTGTATTCGTGTGAATGTAAGTAACATCATCATCTCCGACCCCATAATGTATATATATTCTTGATCAGCATCAATAGTCGAGTCAATATAGCCGTGTCCGTGTGAACGCGTGGATCTCAGAGACTATAAAAAAAGAGCTCAAGGATTTGGCATGTAGACTCCTAAAGTTTGATACAAACTCCTTAACCTCCAAAAATCGTAAGTTTTTTGGCCCCAGTACAGGATGATTCAAAAAAAATCAAAAATCCTTTTGCCAAACTATTTCTATAGTTAATTTATATTCGCAAAACAAATTTCAGCCCAATCGGACAATTTTTAGAGTTATACACTTTTTATTCTGTTTCCCCACTGAATTGCTTCGGGTGTTTTTTTTCCCAAGAAAATAAGTATGCAAAAAAATTGTTTTGCTGAAAATCCATACCTTTAAAGAAACTCGACTATTGGCGTCCTTTAGCTTTGAATAAATAAACCTTCAACCACTTTACCAATATATACATATATCAAAGAGAGTTGATAAAGAATAAGTGTGAGAGAGCTAAAAGAGAGCAGTGGCTATTAAGATATAAATGAAAATAAATGATATATATAGCTTGGCAACTGCAAAGACGTATGCAAAGAAGAAGTTAAAAAAACCAAGCAAAACTAGATTTGGAAATATAATTTTTGTTTTTTCCCCTTAATAGTGCACAAAATGAAGCAATTGTGCTTTGTATTTAGATTTGCAAGTGTTATTTAAGAAAATGCGCCCATTCGGTTCATTGTAATACTGTATTTTGGATCTTACTTTCCCGTGCTCAAAAAACTTCTAGAATAGTTCCGACAGTTCCGGAATCTTGGTGAAAATTCGGTATTTCCTAGATATATTTCTCTGAGAGATTTTAGGGACGGCCATTGGCAAAGAAGATGTTTCACAGTGTCTTCTTCATCCTTGTCCCTGAAGATTCGGCAGTACTCTTTTTGGGGTGAATTGATTCGCCTAGTACGTGTTTGACTCGCCTGTGCCTCGTGATGACTCTGATAGCCGTGCTGATGCGGTTTCGATCCATCCTTAATCCTTGGTATGTTCTTTTTTTTTTGGGATAAGTGACCGATAGCCCATTTGAATCGGAGTTCCTGATGAGTTGTTTCTTTGTATTGAGAGCTTCATTGAGTCAATGTTTATTTTGCTAAGCCAGTCCCCTTCATTTTGAATTGGAGCGGTTCGGTGGTGTCTATACCAGCTTGTATGTTATGCAGTTGCCTGCTATGTCCCTATGACCTGGCACCCAGATGAGGCTGATGTCATAGTGTTGGGCGTTCTTCTTGTGTAGATATGATTGACATTTTGACACTCTTTAACACCATTTCATTGACCATTCCTTTTTATCGTTTGTAAAGCTGGATTTTTGTTTAGATGTTTTAGTCCGTAGTCTAAAAGAAGTCTAAAAGAGGCTCCTACGCCTAGTTTGTCAAAGCATAGCTATTTAGTTTTACGGCTTACGTATAGCCCACCTCCCGCCCAACCGACCGAGGGGTGCTGCCGCATAACATACGGCTCGGGAGTAGATCCAAGTTTATCATAGACCCCACACCTTAAGCCTTATTAACCATTCTAGAAATATGGTCGGCAAATTTGAGTTTAAAGTCCCATGATACGGCCCCAAGATCATTAACCTGAGTTAAGTTTACTCCCAATTAAAGGCAGGGAAAATACGTGGCATGGAGACAACTGAAACAATAAAAAGACATAAGACATAAAAAAAGGGTGCATTTTTACCAATTAAGTTTTAAGTTATCTCCGCACAATGGCCGATTTGGCTATTCTAGCGTCAGATTAGGAAAATTTTCAACTATTAAAAATTTCATAAAAATAAATAGTCAAATAATTAAATATCGGTAAAATAATAGCAAACTTATAAACTTGATCAACTAGATCAGATGTAAGCTCTCAAAGCTAACATATGGTACTATACAATTTTCTGGTTTTTAATTTTGCTTGACCAACATCTTTTCCTATTTGCGACACTTTTTTGATTTTGTCTGTTTGGAATCAATTTCAGCATTTTCCAAAGTTCAAGCTATGTAGTAAATGAAAATAATCGTTTTGTGACCTGTGAGTAGATGTTGTATTCATAATTCATGTTTAAATCCAGCAATGTTTGTAGCACCCTTTTTTATAACAAATTTCAGCTTATGTAGAGGTAAACTTTGTGAAGCTCTCCTCGGGCCGCAAAAAGGGCATATTTGTGCTAAACTGTGGTTCGTGTAGTGTATTAAATATCCATGTTCAGCTGCCCCTACGTGCCCCTGTTAAAGTTAGCGATATTTTCAATAATCATTTTTTTCAGTATGGCATGGCAGTGGTAGATCACATTTTTAGGAATATAAGGGGCCGTCCATATATTGCGTGACGCGAATTTCAGACTTTTTTTTTACTTTTTTACTTTTTTTTAGTATGTATTCATGAATACTCACAAATTTGAGCGAAAAAAAATAAAATTTGATGAAGTTTTAGCGCGATGAAGTACAGTATTAAAAACCAAATTCTCCGCTGGCTATCACGATTCCGGCAAACTGGGTAATCTCAAACCAAAAAACGAAAAAGCATTTTAATCTGTGTGCCTGTGGCTATGGCCCGTAGTAAAAATTTTGAAAAATATTGAAAAATTATTTTTTGTACACGACTTTTAACTTATGTTTCTCTATTTTTTTGTGTATAAAAAAAACAACTTACATTTTTTTGGCTGATTTTACTACTGGCTATAGTCACACCTGTGCTGAACACGCCCTATAAACTTCAAAACGATCGGTCAAGTCATTGTTTAGATATCTTGATAGCCAAATGGAAAAAAGTGAAAAACGCGTTTGAAAAAAACTTACTCCGTCCGCCACGCGTCCGAACGCATTTCTCTCAGCGCTATAACTTTCTAACGGCATCGAATATCCTTTGAACCATATATTCTACATAACTTACAGATACGATTTATGAGATTTTTTTTTTTTTTTTTTTTTTTAGATTTTTTTCGAATCTGCACACGGGATGACCCCCTTAATAACAAGCTTTTTAAAAAGTTAGACCAATAACTCGAGCAAGGCAGTTTCCTTAAAGATTGATAGCCAAAATATTCTTATGGACTACAATGCCGAAGAAAATTCAGATTCTGACTCAGAAAACAATTTTGATTCAGACTAGGATAATTAAAACTAGTTAATTTTGTAAAATTACATCTTTAAAATAGAAAAATTAAATATAAAAAAAAATAAAAAGTAAAAAATAAAAAAATGTTAATTAAAATTACTGAATTTTGTTTCTTATTGGATTAACATTCCATAAAAATTTCAAACTTTTTTAAATTTTCATTATTTTTTATGATTCCATATGGGCTATTCCTGGGGTCGGGAACGTACGTTCGTACGCTTTTAGTGCCAAAAAATTAAAGAAAAAAACATTTTCTGAAACTTTTTTCTTTTGTTTCCGATAGCATTTGGTGAGTTCTTTTCTTAGTGTAAATTATGGTACTAATGGATGTTTCATTTTCATAATATTGGCAAAAAAACATGAGGTCGCGAACGTACGCGAAATGGAAGTCGGTTTTGGCTTGCTATAGCAAAATCTCTACAAAAAATCTGCGAATTGGAATGGAATATTTTTATGCAATAACTGTACTTTTAAAAAAGAGGCATGTGGCTTTGTATCGAGTCTATTCCCAATTAAATATCTCCATTAGTTTTTTTTATACCCTTGCAGAGGGTATTATAATTTTGTCCAAAAGTGTGCAACGCCGTGAAGGAGACATCTCCGACCCTATTAAGTATATGGGCGTTTCCACAGAAAGGTCCACCGCGGCCAAAAAATTAAAAGTTCTTGAAAATGATTTTTTTCAAGATGGTTACATAAGGAAATATTCAAGTTTATTAAACTTAAAAGAATTTTTCATTTATCTTTTACAGATTTCAAAATATTCGAATGCAAAGTCGCGCAAACGGAGCTGCCCGTATGATGTTTGTAGGCCGTATTTTGTTTTTATAACAACTTCTAAAATAAATGCATTATTCTTTCCATTTTGCTTTCTAAAATCACTTCGAGATTAAATGAATGGAAAAGGAACGCAAATGTAACATGCGATCACCAATAACGGTAAAAATTTTTTTTTTACATTATCGCTTATTTTATTGTCCCGTGCGCGACCGAAAAACAACATTTTTTATCCGTAGATCCAAAGCACATGCTCGAATTGCATCAAATTTTTTTGCAAACAGTGTTTGTGTGTGCAGTTAATATTTAAAAACAAAAATTGGAGAAAAAAAATATTTTTATTTTTGGTGATCATTTGAAGTTTGTCCCGTGAGCGACTGTAAGTACAAACAAGAAAGGAAACCTAACTTCGGGCGGACCCGAAGTTGATATACCTTTGCAGTTAAAACCGGACATACATCGCAAAAATCGGATAAAGTTGGCCGATCCTTATGATAAAATCATAATAAAACCAATTAATTAAAATAAAAAATCTCAAAAAAAGTCCCAAGCTTCTATTTCTACCAAATGCCATTTCCGATCTTTCATTCTCGATGTGGGCGGTATTGGTGCTTTTAAATAGTTTTGTTTACATCCATCAAGCGAACCTTTAGCGACCCGGTCATCACTCGTCATTCATCCCTGAAATCAATAAAAAATCATGAATATTTATTTAATAACATTTTCTGACAAGACTTGGGACTATTGCTTAAATAAACGTTTTCATCAATGAACTTTGCAAGAATGTTTACGTTATTAATGTATTTTTGTTATTACAGAACAAATATTTAGTTCTGTGCTGATATTAATAGCTTAGATCTTAATTTTAACACCAAAACAACACCAGAAAAGTTTAAATTTGTTCATCAGGAATGTTAACAATCAGCGGGATGGACTAAATAACATTCATTGCAAAATTTTCCTTAATTTAAAATGTTCTTCGAAATTGCAGCCGGCATTTTAAAGCCTTATATAGTTTAATAACCAATTTCTGAAATTGTGTTGAGTCCATTCCAACGAATCTTATCTGTGAAAACAACTGTGACTCACTTGTGCACGTTATTAAATTTCTGTTCCTAGTCATTCCTAGTTGTAGCGAGTGTTCGGCAGTGTTGTCGGCTGTATCGTTTACCTTAACCGCTCCTGGACGATTTTATTTTACGTCGTTAAAAAAGTACGCCATGTGGTGTCAGAATATTTCTGTGATCCAAATTCTGATATAGTATTTTATGTTCTTTTGTTGAAAATCTGCCATATTGCTGATTCGTCGGAAATGCGAAAACTTCTGTTATACCCTTGGAGGGTTAATTTCTTATTTAATTTTGTTTATTTACTTTTGAATAATGTTGTCTCGATGATTGAATTGGAGAAACCATTTCCGACTTTATCATGGACATACATATATTCTTGATCATGACGAGTACTATTAAAGAGTTTATTTTCTAACAATATATCACAATATCGGACAATTATTAAGGCCATAGGAACAATCGGGTCAACTTTCTTATTTTTACAAGCATAGAATTGCTACTGGATATCAAACGAGCCAATTGTAAGTGCTAGTAAGGGGCAAGTTGTGTACGTTTTGTGGTAAAAACAGAAAATAACAACAATTTAAAAAAAAAACTAAAAATAAACACAAACAAACAAACGTTTTTTTGGTGGTTGAACCCTTTTCATGGGTTGTCGTCCTTTTTCTTGTATATGGAGCTTGACTTCCAATCAAAGTTGATTGATCTTAAACTTATGAGTTATTATTTTTTGAGTTCTTCAGGACTGTCAAACGCTTGAAAGGTAACATTTGCTATCACTCGTTGCAGTTTCAAATGCTTGCACGGTCGTTTTTACTTCGTGCACTCAAACTTTTGCCCAAAGCACGGGTGTATTTCTGCAGTGGTTGGACGCTGGAGCTATGGCTAGCGCTGCCGACACTACACTTGAGAGCAACATTTGGACTCTTTGGAATAAATTAGGATGGAAATCTTCACCTTCCTTCCTACCACGGTACGACCTTTTTTAATTAACCTACCGTCACTAAAAACCCGTTGAACGATGCTGGATGTCGTTTTCATTTACAACCTAAAGCTAACCTCATCTGCTAAGACGCATAAAATTGTACGTTCCTAGTTGAAGGACTAATCTTAAGCCATTTTAGTACGACATGTGTCCAGCATTGTCTCTTTAGGACAGGAGTGCCCAAAGAAAATGGTGGAGCAAGCTCCCATACCAATGCAAAATCACCAAAAAATGCAATGTATATGTGGAATTTGACCCGTTTTCGTGCCCAAAACTAATTTTTCGCGAGTATGCAAATTTCCGTTTTTTCAATGTTACCAATGATCAAACTGGGGACTCCTTTTGCTAAATTTACAAATTTTTAGAAAAATACGAAAGAAACACGAAGTATTTTTTTATTACTAATATGTTTCGTGTTTCGTTCGTATTTTTCTAAACATTTGTAAATTTAGGAAAAGGAGTCCCTTTGACACTTATGGAAAGAAAATTGATCTTTTTAAAAAGATTAAAAGATTTTTTTAAAAAGATTAAAAGATCTTTTAAAAAGATTAAAAGATCTTTTTAAAAAAGATATGTTTTTAAAAAAGGCTAAATTGTATCAGTGTGTGTCCATATACATACATGTTGTACATTTGTCAATTCTGAATTCAGAATATGTAAGCTCATTGTGCTTTTTTTTGCGTAATTTGAATTATTAGAAAGCAACATTTTGATCAGCAATGCAGAACTGCTAAAAGTGTGGCATAAGCAATGGTACTGTTTGGTCAATGAGGGTTTTCAATGCCGTTAAAATAAAACGAATTTATATTTAATTTTGAACGTTACAAATGTTTATTCCTGCATGCAGATGAAGCCGAATCAGATAGACCAGCTTATGGTGCTAAAGCTCTCGAAAGTGGAGAGGGCGGCCCGACCTAGACATTGCCGAGTTAAAACTCTCTATAGAAAGCCCGTTGAGTCGAGCGGCCGAGAGAGAGTCGGCTTGCGATCAACAAAGATTTTGTACAAACTTAAGCCTAACAAATAAACATTACACTAATCATTACATAAACATTATTTTAACATAAACATTAAAAGCCGTGCTGCTGCTTGACCCGACAGGTCCCAGAAACTTTTGAGTCTTTAAATGATATCGACGCAAGGGAAGGCGAGAATACATATTTTATGTATAAAAATAATAAAACTGATGACAAAGATAAAGCTGAAAATAATACATAGAATAACAAAAAAAAAAATTTGAATAACTTCTATATTTATTATCCGATCAGGACTTGTGTTCCAAAACAGGGGTCTCTAACTCAAAAAGTTCTTTAAATATTCCTGTTTTCACGTTTTTGTCAAGGGGGTGGGCGTTGACACGCCCACTTTTCTAAAATGTCTTCTTATAGTAATATCCATCATTATGAAAGAAACCTGCAGTGAAAAGTTTTTGAATTTAAAAAATTTTAATTTTGGCCACGAAAACGGGTAAAATTCCACATTGGTGCGGGAATTTTGGTTATAAGAATGTTTATTCTGCATGCCAATGAAACCGGATGGTCAACATTGACCCGTTTTTTGGGAATGCAGAGACTTAATAAAATGTACAGAGAGTGCCGACTAGACATTTCGAAGCTAAAGCTCTCGATAACGGAGAGGACGGCACGACTAGACATTGCGGAGCTAAAACTCTTTAAAGAAAGGCCTGTTGAAGTCGAGCGGCCGAAATAGTCGGCTTGCGACCAACTAAGCGATTTTTACATACTTAAGCGTAATAAATAAGATTTACACTAAAACAGCGGCTGCTGCCTGACCCGACATTTGCAACCAATGATGCAGCCGGCGATCTGATTTGTAGTACCCACATTTTTCAAGGTTCGCATATGGGCATTGAATTTATTGAGTCACCTTCCAATAGACTCTAAAAAAATTTAAGAGTGCTCACACTGTCAGTGTGCCGGCAGCGTTGCGGTAGAATTTCCTACCTTATGCACGCGTGCTGTGGAAAATGAGAGTTGGCCCCCCACTGCAATATAGTCAGGCCCAGAATCTCGTTCACATGAGCCTGAAATATTAACGGACGGTTATTAAATCTTTTCTCAAACAAATTTAGCGCGACATCATAATTCTCATTGGAGAGTTCCAAGGAGCGAACTGCTTTTCTACTGCTTTTCCACGATTGGACAGAAAATAGAGTAAAACTGAGACCATTCCGCGTATCCACCGCTGAAGGTAGGAAGATGCAAAGAAGGCAAAGCTTGAAACCTTTGACTGAACTCTGGGTCCGCCTACATGGTGAAGACTCCGTTGGCAAGGGTGGTCGTGCTCGATTTCGGCATGCATCGTCGCAACGAGCTCGGAAATAGCCCATCGCAGCTCCGCTTCTGATCTCCGAAATATCCAATTTGTCAAGCTCCCCGTGGATGGCCTTAGTCATCGTACATAGCGACTACCTGGCCATGACGAACGTGGACCATAGGCTGGAGGCTAGAGGGTTGGAGGCTGGAGGGTTCCTCGAATCTTTCTTAAATCCTGGAGAATACCGTTTGCCTTGCGCTTTTATGACTTTCTCATGACTTTAATCCGCACCAAAATATAAAGACGAGTTAATTTACTTAAACGTAATAAGAATGTTTATTCTGCATGTAGATGTAACCGGATGATTAACACTGATAGGCCAGTTTATGGTGCATGCAGAGACTTCATAAAATGTACAGAGAGTGCGGCCGACTAGACATCCCGAAGCTAAAGCTCTCGATAATGGAGAGGGTGGCCCGTTGAAGAAAGGCCCGTTGAAGTCGAGCGGCTGAAAAAGAGTCGGCTTGCGACCAACTAAGCGATTTGTACTGGCTCATTTGCGCACGGCTGTGCCTCGCCGTGTCCAACGATCTAGTTCCATTTTGCCATTGCACTATGGTCCCAATGCGGCATAAAATCGAAAAAATTATGAAACTGTTTTGAATATGAAGAAAATTTTGATGAATAGACATTCCAAATAAATATAATTATACATTTTTTTGAGCTTTATTGCAACCCTGTTAATGTAGCGCGGTCATTTAACCAGCTTATTCATTGCAATCCTGAAACCCCAATTTTTCTTTTGTTGTGGAGTAAATTTAGTATTGATTAGTGTTGAGTGCTGAGTCTAAATTCTTGTGAAAATGCATACATTTGTGAAAATAAATGTACAATATAAAGTCTCATGTCAGTTTTCAAGCGTCAGTTGATTGGTATACGAACTACCGAACTGAGCGGACGTGCTTTGTCCGAGCTCCGGGAAAACTGCATTACAGCTAATTAAAAAAACTGGGGTAACCCAATTTAAGCGAAAAGACGCTGAACTACAATTTACTAAAAGTGACAGACAAGCTTTTTATAACAGTTTTGATGTGCTAAACTAAAACTAGTGCATTGTTAAAAAAAAAAGTAAGAGCCACGCAATGAGCTCATTGAGCAACGATCAAAAGAACTAGCGTAGAAGTTCAGTGAACCAAAGAAACGGCTTCTACTCTTACTTTTCAACCCGCGATACCGAAGTGGAAAAATCGGCGATTATAAGCAACCCGGCTTTACTGACCGCTGAAAACCAAAGGGCACGGCCTTGCTCACCCGCTCTGGTCACTCCGACTCCCGCGTCATGGAGTTCGCAGTGTAAAACCCACCCTCCAATATCGGAAACAAATTTCGCACCAACAACTAGCAGCGCTGCAATTTCTGCAACAACAGCGAAAACCACTGCAACTCAAAATACCGCGACGTCAACGACTACAGCGAGTACAAAAACAACAACTTCGGAAAGTGCCAAAGCGGGCACGGCCACACAGACTGGATTGGATACCTACATCCAAATTAAGCGCAAGCTTAGCCCGTAGAGTAATCCGGCAGGCAATAAAACAAAAATTAACCGTGTCCTGAAGATCGATAAAGAACCAGACAGATCCACTAGTAACAGATTAGCCTACTGGCGGAGGTTGAGGAAAACCAACCAGCTCAAGACGGCCCAAAACAAAGGCACGGCCTTCTCACCCCTCGGTCACTCCACTCCCGTATGGAGTTCGCAGTGTAAAACCCACCCTCCAATATCGGAAACAAATTTCGCACCAACAACTAGCAGCGCTGCAATTTCTGCAACAACAGCGAAAACCACTGCAACTCAAAATACCGCGACGTCAACGACTACAGCGAGTACAAAAACAACAACTTCGGAAAGTGCCAAAGCGGGCACGGCCACACAGACTGGATTGGATACCTACATCCAAATTAAGCGCAAGCTTAGCCCGTAGAGTAATCCGGCAGGCAATAAAACAAAAATTAACCGTGTCCTGAAGATCGATAAAGAACCAGACAGATCCACTAGTAACAGATTAGCCTACTGGCGGAGGTTGAGGAAAACCAACCAGCTCAAGACACCGCAAAAAAACCCAAGCCGCCTCCAATCTATATTAGGGAGAAAAGCTCGACAACTTTCATGTTTCACTTTCACTTTCAAGCGGGGATCGGTGACAACTTTCATGTTGCCCCGCTTATCAAAGGGAACATCCATGAAAAAAAGGTGCAAAACAAGACTGAAGAGCACTTCCGAATCGTGTCCAATTATCTGGACACTGTACAGAAAAACTATTACACGTACCAGTTGAAAAGCAGTAAGGGCCTACCAGTGGTAGTAAAGGGAATAGAAGCTGTTGTTACCGCCGCGGAAAAACCGCCCTTAAAGAAAAGGGCTTCGCCGCCAAGAATGTTATTAACATTCTAAATAAAGATAAAAAGCCACAACCCCTCTTCAAGGTCGAGCTCGAGCCTGAAAGCAGGTCGCTGAAGAAGAACGAACACCCAATCTACAACCTGCAAAATCTTTTGCATCGGAAAATCACGGTTGAAGAGCCACATAAACGCAACGGTCCAGTGCAATGCACTAATTGTCAAGAGTATGCACACACAAGGTCTTACTGCACACTTCGGGCTGTCTGTGTAGTCTGCGGGGACGCCCACAAGTCCGCTTACTGCACTACAAACAAGGACAGTACCGTGAAGAAATGTGGAAACTTCGGAGGCAACCATACGGAAAACTATAGAGGATGTATGGTGTATGAGGAGTTAAAGAGTCGCATGCGTCAAGCGACCGCAACGCGCAACCAAAATCAACTGAAATGCGTACATTGCGTCAAAAACTACTCCAGACGGCTTCTTCGCCAAAGTTGCGAGATCCTCATTCGGTCCACTAAACACCACCAATGGCTTCTCCTATGCCGATGCTCTACGATCTGGAAGGGAAATTCCAATTCAGCCTAACTCTCAAAGCGCTCAACAGCCCCCAAACAGCCACACAGCAAAACGGAAACTATGATGCTTACCCTCCAACAAAGTATGATGGAGCTTATGTCATTGATGAAAACGACCATGCAAACGCTTGTTCAAAACCAGAACATGGTGATACAGCTGCTTGTAGCACAACAGTCTAAACAATCTATGCAGGCGCTACGAGTATCAATGTGGAACGCCAATGGTGTCTCACGGCATAAACTAGAATTGTCACAATTCTTGACGGAAAACTATATTGACGTTATGCTACTGGTGAAAATGCATCTTACAAGCAAATGCAACTTTAATATAAAAGGCTACACAATCTACTGCACAGATCATCCAGATGGGAAAGCCCACGGAGAAACTGGAGAACTGGAAACCTATTGACCCCAAAGATGCTGATCGAACTTCCAAAATGCGCTAAAGAGGTCATCTGCAAACTATTTAATGGAATCATTATTCTTGGCTATTTCCCAAAAAAGTGGAAGAAATCCATCATTATAATGATTCCGAAGCCTGGAAAAGACCACACAATTCCGTCATCATACAGACCAATAAGCCTTCTCTTTTGTTTGTCTAAATTGTTTGCAAAATGCTTGTTAACTCGCATAATACCACACCTGGAAGTATTATCACACCTTGCAATATTATCCCGGCACACCAATTTGGCATTCGAAGAAACCATGGAACCATCGAACAAGTGAACAGATCGGACTCATGCACAAAATTAAAACGTATTTGCCAACATACACCCACAAGCTACTGGAATCATACCTCTACAATAGGGTATTCTCAGTGAGATGCAACGCAGCTACTTCGGGCGACTACACCATCGAAGCTGGAGTTCCACAAAGAAGCGCACTCGGCCCGTGTCTATATGTTTTGTATACTGCAGATATTCCTACGAGCGCACAACTAACAACCTCAACGTTCGCCGACGATACCGCTATCCTTAGTCGCTCCAGATGCCCAACGCAGGCAACAACCCAACTGGCTAATCATCTCACAATAGTGGAAAGGTGGCTGTGCGACTGGCGCATTAAAATAAGTGAACAAAAGTGTAAACATATAACGTTTACTCTTAATAGACAAACATGCCCTCCGCTTTTACTAAACGGTATGCAGATCCCTCAACGACGTAACGTACCTTGGCGTTCACCTTGATAGACGACTTACCAGGCGCAAGCTCATCGAATGCAAAAAGATTCACCTAAAACTGAAAGCCAGTAGCCTCCACTGGATCATAAACTCACGATCGCCACTGTGCGTGGACTACAAGTTACTACTGTACAATTCAGTCCTAAAGCCAATCTGGACGTATGGCTCCCAGCTGTGGGGGAACGCGAGCAGCAGCAACATAGATATCATACACAATCAAAAATCTTGAAAACTATCACAGGCGCACCTTGGTATGTTCGCAACGAAAACATCCACCGGGATCTGGGCATCCTCGCAGTGAAAGACGAAATCCAGAAGCAAAAAGAGTCATACAAAGAAAAACTGTCTTGGCACCCAAATTTTCTCGCTCGGGGATTGACTCGGGTTTCTAGCGTATCCCGCCTTAGACGCAACGACCTCCCAACCCAGCAATCGATTTTTAGGGCCGTCTAACTCCGTATCAGTCAATATGACTGTTAGTTTAGTTAAAAATATAAGATTTGATACACCTCTTGTTAGTCTCGCAAAAAGAAGATTCAGGAAATAAAAGCAACGTTAAAAAAAAAAAAAGTTTTCAAGCGAGCTCTTTTTTCAGTTTGGCACAAATGTAATGCTGCCAATAAAAAAAGTATGTTGCCCGAAAATTTAAATGTACAACTTTAAATTCAATTGAAACAGTGGAATAATAAGGAGTGGTTAGACACACCTTTTATTTTTATTGAAAAAGTGAGTTGATTGGTATTGCGAGATTTGAAAAGCCAGAATCCGATACCACACTCGCATGATGAAACCCCAGCTCTATTTATTGATGGTGGTTTTACAAACCACACCTATGCGATGCGGAGAAACGCTGATATCTATCCGAGCTATAACATTATAAGAGAAGCAAAAGAGAAATGTCATCTATAAGCAGTGGTTAACACTGACACTTCAGTAGAAGTTTTTTTGCAAAGCCTGGTAGACAACTGTTGAAAAAGTATTAAAAAACTATCCCAGAAACTTTAATCGAGATTACGGGGGTCAATGTCAGTCAATTCTTTAATATACAGATTAAGAGTTATTTTTCGACTGATGGCTTTCGGTTATGAAATTATTCCGGACGCGTTTTAGACATACGGGATTCAAACTGTGGAAATGTTTATTTATTTATTTCCGCCAACGGATAAATCCTTTTTTGGCTCCAAAATAACAATTTACAAACTAATACTACAATACTAATACAAACATAATAGGTGCCTCATTAACAAGCGTTTAAAGACAACCTTATCAAAGCCCCACTTAATTCTACGGCTAGACGGCAAAGATTTAAAATTTGAAAGAGCCTGCTCAATCGGCTCATTTAAAAGATGATTGGCCCTGTGACACTTGATCCGAAAGTGGGCAAAGGTACGAAGATCCATTTGAGGAACATTAAAATTAATGAGCCCCAATAAAAAAGGACAATCAATGTTATCAGCGATTGAATTATTCAAAAAAGTAAAAGCTGCCAGTTTACGCCGATCCTCCAACGTGCAAACATTCAGAAGTAGGCAACGGCTCTGGTATGAAGGAACAGGATACTGAAACCTTAGAGGCAGAAGAAAAAATTTCTTCTGGAGTCGCTCTTATCTGTTGAAATGAACTTTGCAAGCCGGACTCCAAATGATTGATGCATATTCCAGCCTCGACCGAACAAATGTACTTTTACTTTTGTACTTGTAAAAGACGGTGTACTTTTTAATTGGTTCACGTGCCTCTTCACATAGCTTACGCTTATGGCAGAATAGAAGAAGAGGTGTTAGATCGTGGTCTAGTCTAAGTGACCAGAAAATTTAAAATTTATGTCGAATAAGACACCACGATCTGACACCTCTTCTTTAGCTGCCAAACTATAGTTATTGATGAAATAACCCATGCAGATTTCAAGAGACCGCTTACTGTAACGGCTAAACAGACACTTTGATAAGTTTAATGGTTTGACAAGTTTAGAGTAAACTCTGGATGTATCCTCCTGCAACAAGTAACTGTCACTAATACAACTAATGGCTTTATAGATTTTAACGTCATCCGCATACACTAAGAAGAATGATGAAAGCATGAAGAGATGTCATTAGTGAAAGGCTATAGGTCGATAGATGGTAACATCAGACCTACTGCCACCTTTGAAAATCGGCGTGATAGAAGTAATCTTTCACCAATAGGGGAATCTACCAGATGAGAGCGACAAGGAGAACAGCAGTTGAAAGGGAGTAGAAAGGGAAGCGCTACTCTTCTTAACAAAGAATGGAGAGATACCACCCAAGTCAGGTGTGTGCGACTCGGTAAAATGAGCTTTAACTGGGAAAAACACGCCAAAAATTCAAAAACTCCAGTTTCTTGCGTAAAAATTTATCCTTTTTGTTGAAATAAATTAAAAATCTTTTTTTTTTAAAGCTACAACATTAAACTATTAAAAAGCGTCAAAAAATTTTAAATCGGTTTAAAATTACGCGCTTAGGAATTTTAAAGACCAAAAAATCCCCGAAAAATTGTTTTCTCTAAATAAATCAAGATTTTGAGGGTGTTAAAAAATTTCAAACACGATTTTATACTATATTCGACCTAATGAATAATTCCTACTAGGTCCCCTCAAAAGATCCTCCAATTTTTGTGTTCCATTTTTTTCGCACTGTGTTATTAATTCGCCTCCAAATATACCACAGCACACGCGAAGCGATACGCTTTAAGTTAAAACTTAACATTCTCAATAAATTCAATTCACAAGCAAGTAAACACCGGTTTACCAATATTTATAAACGCAATAGTTATATAAACGCAGTGCGCACAAAAACACGACCGTTTGCTTAAGAGAAAGAGAGAGAAGTGATAAATTTAGAGATATTCACCAGTTGCTTCAATATATCGAGAAGTCTGGGCAGAATCCCCTTCTAGTTCAGATAGTCGATGGATTCGTCTTCTAGCACAGACATATCTGAAAGTAGTTAGTTATTATTTAATAAAAATATAAAACAAGAAAGGAAAGCTAACTTCTGGCGGAGCCGAAGTTGATATACCCTTGCAGTTAGAACCGGATATATAGCAAACATCGGATATAGTTGGCCGATTCTTATGATTACATCATAATAAAACCAATAAATTACAATAAAAAATCTAAAAAAAAAGTCCCAAGCTCCTATCTTCAAAAATACGAAAGTTGATATTTCTACCAAGTACCATTTCCGATCGTTCAGTTATATGGCAGCTATAGGATATAGTCGGCCGATCCTAATGAAATTTGGTAGGTTGGATCAACTGGCCAAAAATATAATCTGTATTCAGTTTCAGCTTTCTATCTTCAAAAAACACGAAAGTTGGGTCATTTCCGATCGTTCAGTTATATGGCAGCTGTAAGATATAGTCGGCCGATCCTTATGAAATTTGGCATGTCGTAATAGTTTGCCAAAAATAGCTCTCGTGTCAAATTTGAATTCTCTAACTCTAAAAACACCAAAGTTATACCATTTCCGATCAATCAGTTATATGGCAGCTATAGGATATAGTCGGACGATCCGGGCCGTTCCGAGTTATATACTGCGTGCAAAGGAAAGAAGGGTGTGTGCAAAGTTTCAAGTCGATAGCTTTAAAACTGAGAGACTAGTTCGCGTAGAAACAGACAGACGGACAGACAGACAGACGGACAGACGGACAGACGGACATGCTCATATCAACTCAGGAGGTGATCCTGATCAAGAATATATATACTTTATAGGGTCGGAGATGTCTCCTTCACTGCGTTGCACACTTTTGGACAAAATTATAATACCCTCTGCAAGGGTATAAAAATGACGTGCAATAATTGCTATGGCGCAAATAACTGTGATGAATAATATGAATAACTTATGATTTAGCTCATCTATTTTGGAAAACGAATCATTTCCAATGACGCATTGCCACATTAAGTTCCGAATGTTAATAAGTAATTTTATAGCTTCCGAGGTCAAATCCACACAAGCGGTAAGAAAGGCACGCCGGCAGATCGACGCCCACCGAACGGCCTCATAACAGTAGCAGTTACTTCTGCACTGCATTCTGTGCAAACGAGAGGCGACATGAGGGAAATAGTAAACATCCAAACTCAAAGAAAGCTAGGTGCAGACCGATGTTCGTAAATGTTCGTAAATTTTAAATAGGACTGAAAAAGAAGCCCATGTTCCACTTTCCAAGGGAATGATATCGAAAGAGTCCATTGGAGCACAAAATTAACATTTTCGTAACATTAGTCAGCCCCATACACGATGTATGGTAATTTATACTGAACTTTACGAAAACCTTTAGGCAAAAGTTTTACCTTCACTCGTCCGATCCGTTTGTATCATTAAAAATGAATTTTGTTTCAAAGCACCATACCGTACCGCGAATCGTCGTCGCATGCAGACGTTTATTTATTGTGCTCTGGGAAAAAAAAAAAAAAAGCATTCAATAATATCAAAAAAAAGTGCAGTGACTGGTTTCGTAAATCAACAACAACGCGAAAAGACGCTTTCAGCGATGAAATATAAAACATAACATTTAAAACTCGAACAATATCAACCTCGATTGCAATGAGTCTAAACGACGTTAGCACACAACGTCAACGTGAGCAAGACGAGAGACGGCTCTCAATACAAAGAAACAACGCTTACTTCACTTTCAAAGCAACCGAAAGTAATGCAAGCTCATCCCAAACACGGTCAATTACCCCAAACTTGGCCGAATTCTTAAACGTAGAGAGCGTGAGAGCGCGTTCTTGCTCCCCCTCGCTACCATCGATGTCTCTGCAGCCAAAGAGCGCAGTAACTAGCACCGCGACCTCTTTGACAACGTCAACCGTAACAACAACAACAATCGCTACTGTAACGACAGCGCGTTTAACGACGTCATCAGCTAGCAGCGCAAACATTGATACTTCTGCTGAGCCCCCTAAACTCTCAACGCAAAATAGCCCGTGGCAATGCTAACATAGCCGCAATAGAAACGCCCATGAACTCAAACCGTTTTAAAATCTTGGCAGACTATGAGGATGACGCCGAATCTACAGAAGTCGAAAAAAGGAAGCCTAAGCCCCCGCCAATATACATACGAGAAAAAAGTTCCAACGTTCTTGTCAACAAAATTATAGAGCTCATTCGGCGTTCGGATGACACAGATACAGAAGTCGAAAAAAGGAAGCCTAAGCCCCCGCCAATATACATACGAGAAAAAAGTTCCAACGTTCTTGTCAACAAAATTATAGAGCTCATTGGCAAGGACAACTTCCACATAATACCACTCGTAAAGGGCAACATCCAGGAAACAAAAGTTCAAACGAAGTCTGAAGATAATTACAGAGTATTTTCGAAATACCTCACCGACAAAAAAAAAGAACTTTTATACGTATCAGCTAAAAAGCAGCAAGGGCTTGCACGTCGTACTTAAGGGCATAGTGCCCGAAGTATCGCCTGCAGAGATAACAAAGGCGCTACAAGAGAAGGGATTTAGCGCAAGACAGTGTTCAATATCTCTAACAGGGATAGAAAGCCGCAGCCACTCTTTAAGGTTGAGCTCGAACCACAAATTAAGCCCCTAAAGAAATACGAAGTGCACCCTATATACAATCTTCAGTTTCTGATGCACCGCAGAATTACAGTTGAGGAGCCGCACAAACGCAATGGCCCGGTACAATGTGCGAACTGCCAAGAATATGGCCATACAAGGTCTTACTGTAAACTGCGCCCAGTCTGTGTAGTTTGTGGTGAGCTTCATGACTGCACACACTCCAGCGAGCAAAGATGACCAAAAGTCGAAAAAGTGCGGCAACTGCGGTGGAAATCACACTGCTAACTATAGAGGTTGCCCAGTTTATAAGGAGCTGAAAAGTCGCATCCACCAGAGGGGATTTACTGCCCGCACCCAAAATAATCAGTTCATAGCCTCCAAGTCAAACCCTGAAGTCTTCTTCTCGACTGCAGCCAGATCCTCACTAGGACTTATAAACTCTAACAAAAATGTCACATACGCAAGCGCTTTAAAATCAGGACTGGCTACCCCAGCCTCAAAAAGCTCACTGCCGCAATCAGCACACCAAGAACCGATCACGGCTCAGCAGCATCAACCGCCGGAGCAGCCAAAAAGTAACTTTGAAGCTATGATATGCAGTCTACAACAAAGCCTTACGGAGTTCATGTCGTTTATGCGTACAACTATGCAAGATCTAATGCGAAACCAAAATCTATTAATACAAATGCTGGTTTCACAACAATCAAAATAATGACTTCCCTACGAATATCTACATGGAACGCTAACGGCGTTTCGCAGCATAAACTCGAGTAATATCTCTAACAGGGATAGAAAGCCGCAGCCACTCTTTAAGGTTGAGCTCGAACCACAAATTAAGCCCCTAAAGTAATACGAAGTGCACCCTATATACAATCTTCAGTTCCTGATGCACCGCAGAATTACAGTTGAGGAGCCGCACAAACGCAATGGCCCGGTACAATGTGCGAACTGCCAAGAATATGGCCATACAAGGTCTTACTGTAAACTGCGCCCAGTCTGTGTAGTTTGTGGTGAGCTTCATGACTCCGCACACTGCCCAGCGAGCAAAGATGACCAAAAGTCGAAAAAGTGCGGCAACTGCGGTGGAAATCACACTGCTAACTATAGAGGTTGCCCAGTTTATAAGGAGCTGAAAAGTCGCATCCACCAGAGGGGATTTACTGCCCGCACCCAAAATAATCAGTTCATAGCCTCCAAGTCAAACCCTGAAGTCTTCTTCTCGACTGCAGCCAGATCCTCACTAGGACTTATAAACTCTAACAAAAATGTCACATACGCAAGCGCTTTAAAATCAGGACTGGCTACCCCAGCCTCAAAAAGCTCACTGCCGCAATCAGCACACCAAGAACCGAACACGGCTCAGCAGCATCAACCGCCGGAGCAGCCAAAAAGTAACTTTGAAGCTATGATATGCAGTCTACAACAAAGCCTTACGGAGTTCATGTCGTTTATGCGTACAACTATGCAAGATCTAATGCGAAACCAAAATCTATTAATACAAATGCTGGTTTCACAACAATCCAAATAATGACTTCCCTACGAATATCTACATGGAACGCTAACGGCGTTTCGCGGCATAAACTCGAGTTAGCGCAATTCCTACTAGACAATTAAATCGACGTAATGCTGCTTTCAGAAACACATCTTACGATCAGATACAATTTCCAACTACGAGGATATTCATTCTATGGAACAAATCATCCAGACGGTAAGGCACACGGCGGGACTGGAATTTTAATCAGAAGCCGTATCAAGCACCGTTATCATATGAAATTTGCAAAAAACTACCTACAGGCCACATCAATAAATATACACCTAAATACTGGCAACCAATTAACTCTAGCTGCCGTATACTGCCCCCACGCTTCACCATAGCCGAAGATGAGTTTATGCAGTTTTTCAACTCACTCGGAGACCACTTCATAGCAGCAGGAGACTACAATGCCAAGCATACACACTGGGGATCTCGTCTCGTGACCCCAAAAGGAAAGCAGCTCTATAATGCAATTAACAAAACTAAGAACAAGCTAGACTATGCTTCTTCTGGCACACCAACATACTGGCCGGCAGACCCAAAGAAACTTCCCGATTTAATTGACTTTGCGATTACCAAAAACATTCCTAAAAATCTGATATGCGCCGAATGCCTTTCGGATCTTTCATCTGATCACTCGCCTGTCCTTTTTACTCTTCTCCAACACCCAGGAACATGGGATCATTCATCAAATCTGACCTCACATAAAACCAATTGGGTTAAGTACAGGAAGTACATCAGCTCACACATTGAGCTGAGTCCTCACCTCAGCAACGAAGCCAACGTAGACAGTTTTGTTAATTCGCTGGAGTCTGTACTCGTCTCTGCAGCTCGAGTTTCAACACCTCAAACCAGAAACACACAACGCATTCAAAAGAAGACAAATCTACAAATCGAACAGCTCGTCCTCGAAAAGCGACGCTTACGTCGAGAATGGCAATGTCACAGATCGCCATCTGCTAAACATGCCTCACGTCAAGTTGATCAAGCTCTACAGCAAGAATAAACGTATGTCCACCACCGCTACATAGAGAAATTGTCAACTAATAGTACGAAACACTCACTATGGAGAGCTCACCCAACTCTGAGCTGTCCGAAGGAAACCGTGATGCCTATTAGAAATTCCACAGGCGGGTGGGCGCGCAGCGACTCAGACAGAGCCAGCACGTTTGCCAAACACCTTAAAAAATGTCTTCCAACCAAATCCTGCACCCAATGCGTTTACCTTGCCGACTCTATCAGATGAGCCCCAGCCTCAACATGAGCCGATTGAGTTTCGCTCAAACGAAATCGTTAACATCATTAAACGACAATTGAATCCGAAAAAATGCCCGGGCTGCGACCTCATAACTCCCAAAATGATCATTGAGCTCCCATACTGCGCCGTTTGCACTCTCACCCAGCTATTTAATGCCATCGCAAAACTTGGCCACTTTCCACACTATGGCCACTTTCTTTTCCAAACATGGAAAAGACCACACTATCCCCACGTCGTATAGACCTATAAGCCTACTCATTGCCTATCTAAACTCTTTGAAAAATGCCTAATGACTCGGATAAACACATACCTGAGAATCCAGGAAGGAAGCCCGTCACACAAATTTGGGTTTCGTGAAAAGCATGGAACAATTGAGCAGGTCAACCGGATAACATCCGAAATTCGGAACGCGTTCGAAAAACGAGAGTACTGAGTCTGGCTGGAAGGTCTAATGTACAAGCACCCACAAGATCTTGGAGTCTTACCTTCACGACAGAAAATTTGTCGTGAGGTGCAACACTGCTATACCTGATGATTACACTGTTGGAGCTGGAGTTCCTCAAGGTTGCGTGCTGGGGCCAATATTATATGTCCTCTACACAGCAGATCTCGACAAGCACAGTCTAAGCACATCCACGTTTGCCAATGACACAGCTATTCTTAGCCGCTCAAAATGTCCGATTCAAGCAACTGCGCAGCTAGCTCTTCATATGGTCGATGTTGAAAAATGGCTGTCAGATTTGTGAATTAAAGTGAAGGAACCAAAATGCAATCACGTTACGTTCACTCTGAACAGGCAAAACTGCCCGCCAGGCAAACGAAGTAACATACCTAGGAGTACATCTCGACAGAAGACCCACATGGCGCCGGCACATTGAAGCCAAAAGAACACACCTAAAACTAAAAGCCAGCAGCCTTCATTGGCTTATCAACTCTCGGTCACCTCTTAGCCTTGAATGTAAAGTCCAGTTGTACAACTCGGTCCTAAAACCTATATGGATGTACGGCTCCCAGTTATGGGAAAACGCCGTCAATAGCAACATTGACATAGTTCAAAGAGTTCAGTCGAAGATCTTGAGACCAATCACCGGGGCACCGTGGTACGTTCGCAACGAAAACATACACCGCGACTTAATCATTCTACCAGTCAAAGAAGTGATCGCTGAACAGAAGGTAAAGAACTTAACCAAGCTATCGGTACACCCTAACCACCTGGCGAGAGGTCTAACAAGGTTGAGCACGCCTTCGTCGCAATGACTTATCCACCGAGCCAGAATGCAGTTTTAGTTTACTGTTAGTTAAATTTTAATGTTAAGATTCGCCAACTTATTGTGAGTCTCAAAATTAAGAGTAGATTCAATAAATAAAAGCAAAGCTATAATAAACAAAAAAAAAAAAAAAGCACCTAAGAAATTTTTATATAAATGTGAGGAGAACTTTTAACTCCACTCAGTTTTAGAGATATTTATGTGTATTAAATGTTACAAGTTCTGACTCCTTATATTTTAAAATTAGGATAATGTATGCTGCTGCTTTCCGTCGTTCTCTCTGCTGTTGCTGCTTCCTCGATGCTGCCCTACTGACGCTTTTTCTTTCAAGTTGCCATACTGCTGACCTTCATACTGCTCCCATACCTGCTCATATTCACACTGCTGCCATACTGTTGATTTTCATACTGTTACATCTTCCACTCTCTTACATTCGGCCATTCCTGACTAGTCATCTGTCACAGATGACCAAGCGTCTTCATTATCCTTTACATAACGCCACAACCTTATGTGATCATAGCTGGTTGAAGTGTTACATGGGCCTTCTACATCCGCAGCCTTTCGAACTTCGTATCTGCCGTTCCTGTTAACTTTTGATATTTCATACGGTCCCAGATATTCTCCAGCCAGCTTTTTCCCTGCAATAAGCTGTTTCCGGCGTATAGCGACTAAGTCTCCAACTTTATAATTGACTTCTGGTTTACGCCTTAGGTCATATTACTTTTTGTAGGAATCCTGTGCACGTTGAATTTCGATTTTTGCATCTTATGTAAGTTGCTGCCGTTGCTCGTCGAAGTTTGAATACATCTTCTCATCTAGAAGCTGTATAGTACGATTGGTTGGATTATTGTTCATCTTCACTGACTATTGTTTAAACGTTAGCTCAAATGGTGACTTCTTAGTAGAAGCATGTACATGGGAATTAACAGCTCTCTGCACCTCAGGTACTGCCTTAAACCACTTGGCTGGATCATGTGCCGAAATCTTAGAAATAATCACCCTTGCGATCTGACCATTTCCGCGGGGAACTCCAGTTGTGCTTAAAACGTGTTCCAAACAATTTGACTGTGAAAGCAGAACCTCTGTCCGAAACTATCCGCACTGGGTTGCCAAAAATTTCGGACCAAGTGTCAACCTTTTTCAGCTTTTCCTCGCAGCTTGCAGTCTTCGTAGGAAAAAGCCATATAAACTTTGTGAATGAGTCCACCATTGCAAATATGTATTGTTTCCTATATTGTTTTCCAGTGGCATCCATGGAACATGGATGGCACCTTTATCGATGCAGTTTAAAAAACCTTCTTTCTTGCCAAGTTTCTTGTTGAAAATTATGCATCTTACACAATTGTTCACCACATGCTGAACTTTTTGCTCCAAATGAGGAATCCAATAGGATTGATGAATAGTATGTCGAGTTTTTGTAGTGCAAAGTGGCCTGCATTATGGACGCCGAATCTACAGAAGTCGAAAAAAGGAAGCCTAAGCCCCCGCCAATATACATACGAGAAAAAAGTTCCAACGTTCTTGTCAACAAAATTATAGAGCTCATTGGCAAGGACAACTTCCACATAATACCACTCGTAAAGGGCAACATCCAGGAAACAAAAGTTCAAACGAAGTCTGAAGATAATTACAGAGTATTTTCGAAATACCTCACCGACAAAAAAAAAGAACTTTTATACGTATCAGCTAAAAAGCAGCAAGGGCTTGCACGTCGTACTTAAGGGCATAGAGCCCGAAGTATCGCCTGCAGAGATAACAAAGGCGCTACAAGAGAAGGGATTTAGCGCTAAGACAGTGTTCAATATCTCTAACAGGGATAGAAAGCCGCAGCCACTCTTTAAGGTTGAGCTCGAACCACAAATTAAGCCCCTAAAGAAATACGAAGTGCACCCTATATACAATCTTCAGTTCCTGATGCACCGCAGAATTACAGTTGAGGAGCCGCACAAACGCAATGGCCCGGTACAATGTGCGAACTGCCAAGAATATGGCCATACAAGGTCTTACTGTAAACTGCGCCCAGTCTGTGTAGTTTGTGGTGAGCTTCATGACTGCACACACTCCAGCGAGCAAAGATGACCAAAAGTCGAAAAAGTGCGGCAACTGCGGTGGAAATCACACTGCTAACTATAGAGGTTGCCCAGTTTATAAGGAGCTGAAAAGTCGCATCCACCAGAGGGGATTTACTGCCCGCACCCAAAATAATCAGTTCATAGCCTCCAAGTCAAACCCTGAAGTCTTCTTCTCGACTGCAGCCAGATCCTCACTAGGACTTATAAACTCTAACAAAAATGTCACATACGCAAGCGCTTTAAAATCAGGACTGGCTACCCCAGCCTCAAAAAGCTCACTGCCGCAATCAGCACACCAAGAACCGATCACGGCTCAGCAGCATCAACCGCCGGAGTAGCCAAAAAGTAACTTTGAAGCTATGATATGCAGTCTACAACAAAGCCTTACGGAGTTCATGTCGTTTATGCGTACAACTATGCAAGATCTAATGCGAAACCAAAATCTATTAATACAAATGCTGGTTTCACAACAATCCAAATAATGACTTCCCTACGAATATCTACATGGAACGCTAACGGCGTTTCGCAGCATAAACTCGAGTAATATCTCTAACAGGGATAGAAAGCCGCAGCCACTCTTTAAGGTTGAGCTCGAACCACAAATTAAGCCCCTAAAGAAATACGAAGTGCACCCTATATACAATCTTCAGTTCCTGATGCACCGCAGAATTACAGTTGAGGAGCCGCACAAACGCAATGGCCCGGTACAATGTGCGAACTGCCAAGAATATGGGCATACAAGGTCTTACTGTAAACTGCGCCCAGTCTGTGTAGTTTGTGGTGAGCTTCATGACTCCGCACACTGCCCAGCGAGCAAAGATGACCAAAAGTCGAAAAAGTGCGGCAACTGCGGTGGAAATCACACTGCTAACTATAGAGGTTGCCCAGTTTATAAGGAGCTGAAAAGTCGCATCCACCAGAGGGGATTTACTGCCCGCACCCAAAATAATCAGTTCATAGCCTCCAAGTCAAACCCTGAAGTCTTCTTCTCGACTGCAGCCAGATCCTCACTAGGACTTATAAACTCTAACAAAAATGTCACATACGCAAGCGCTTTAAAATCAGGACTGGCTACCCCAGCCTCAAAAAGCTCACTGCCGCAATCAGCACACCAAGAACCGATCACGGCTCAGCAGCATCAACCGCCGGAGCAGCCAAAAAGTAACTTTGAAGCTATGATATGCAGTCTACAACAAAGCCTTACGGAGTTCATGTCGTTTATGCGTACAACTATGCAAGATCTAATGCGAAACCAAAATCTATTAATACAAATGCTGGTTTCACAACAATCAAAATAATGACTTCCCTACGAATATCTACATGGAACGCTAACGGCGTTTCGCGGCATAAACTCGAGTTAGCGCAATTCCTACTAGACAATTAAATCGACGTAATGCTGCTTTCAGAAACACATCTTACGATCAGATACAATTTCCAACTACGAGGATATTCATTCTATGGAACAAATCATCCAGACGGTAAGGCACACGGCGGGACTGGAATTTTAATCAGAAGCCGTATCAAGCACCGTTATCATATGAAATTTGCAAAAAACTACCTACAGGCCACATCAATAAATATACACCTAAATACTGGCAACCAATTAACTCTAGCTGCCGTATACTGCCCCCACGCTTCACCATAGCCGAAGATGAGTTTATGCAGTTTTTCAACTCACTCGGAGACCACTTCATAGCAGCAGGAGACTACAATGCCAAGCATACACACTGGGGATCTCGTCTCGTGACCCCAAAAGGAAAGCAGCTCTATAATGCAATTAACAAAACTAAGAACAAGCTAGACTATGCTTCTTCTGGCACACCAACATACTGGCCGGCAGACCCAAAGAAACTTCCCGATTTAATTGACTTTGCGATTACCAAAAACATTCCTAAAAATCTGATATGCGCCGAATGCCTTTCGGATCTTTCATCTGATCACTCGCCTGTCCTTTTTACTCTTCTCCAACACCCAGGAACATGGGATCATTCATCAAATCTGACCTCACATAAAACCAATTGGGTTAAGTACAGGAAGTACATCAGCTCACACATTGAGCTGAGTCCTCACCTCAGCAACGAAGCCAACGTAGACAGTTTGTTAATTCGCTGGAGTCTGTACTCGTCTCTGCAGCTCGAGTTTCAACACCTCAAACCAGAAACACACAACGCATTCAAAAGAAGACAAATCTACAAATCGAACAGCTCGTCCTCGAAAAGCGACGCTTACGTCGAGAATGGCAATGTCACAGATCGCCATCTGCTAAACATGCCTCACGTCAAGTTGATCAAGCTCTACAGCAAGAATAAACGTATGTCCACCACCGCTACATAGAGAAATTGTCAACTAATAGTACGAAACACTCACTATGGAGAGCTCACCCAACTCTGAGCTCTCCGAAGGAAACCGTGATGCCTATTAGAAATTCCACAGACGGGTGGGCGCGCAGCGACTCAGACAGAGCCAGCACGTTTGCCAAACACCTTAAAAAATGTCTTCCAACCAAATCCTGCACCCAATGCGTTTACCTTGCCGACTCTATCAGATGAGCCCCAGCCTCAACATGAGCCGATTGAGTTTCGCTCAAACGAAATCGTTAACATCATTAAACGACAATTGAATCCGAAAAAAATGCCCGGGCTGCGACCTCATAACTCCCAAAATGATCATTGAGCTCCCATACTGCGCCGTTTGCACTCTCACCCAGCTATTTAATGCCATCGCAAAACTTGGCCACTTTCCACACTATGGCCACTTTCTTTTCCAAACATGGAAAAGACCACACTATCCCCACGTCGTATAGACCTATAAGCCTACTCATTGCCTATCTAAACTCTTTGAAAAATGCCTAATGACTCGGATAAACACATACCTGAGAATCCAGGAAGGAAGCCCGTCACACAAATTTGGGTTTCGTGAAAAGCATGGAACAATTGAGCAGGTCAACCGGATAACATCCGAAATTCGGAACGCGTTCGAAAAACGAGAGTACTGAGTCTGGCTGGAAGGTCTAATGTACAAGCACCCACAAGATCTTGGAGTCTTACCTTCACGACAGAAAATTTGTCGTGAGGTGCAACACTGCTATACCTGATGATTACACTGTTGGAGCTGGAGTTCCTCAAGGTTGCGTGCTGGGGCCAATATTATATGTCCTCTACACAGCAGATCTCGACAAGCACAGTCTAAGCACATCCACGTTTGCCACTGACACAGCTATTCTTAGCCGCTCAAAATGTCCGATTCAAGCAACTGCGCAGCTAGCTCTTCATATGGTCGATGTTGAAAAATGGCTGTCAGATTTGTGAATTAAAGTGAAGGAACCAAAATGCAATCACGTTACGTTCACTCTGAACAGGCAAAACTGCCCGCCAGGCAAACGAAGTAACATACCTAGGAGTACATCTCGACAGAAGACCCACATGGCGCCGGCACATTGAAGCCAAAAGAACACACCTAAAACTAAAAGCCAGCAGCCTTCATTGGCTTATCAACTCTCGGTCACCTCTTAGCCTTGAATGTAAAGTCCAGTTGTACAACTCGGTCCTAAAACCTATATGGATGTACGGCTCCCAGTTATGGGAAAACGCCGTCAATAGCAACATTGACATAGTTCAAAGAGTTCAGTCGAAGATCTTGAGACCAATCACCGGGGCACCGTGGTACGTTCGCAACGAAAACATACACCGCGACTTAATCATTCTACCAGTCAAAGAAGTGATCGCTGAACAGAAGGTAAAGAACTTAACCAAGCTATCGGTACACCCTAACCACCTGGCGAGAGGTCTAACAAGGTTGAGCACGCCTTCGTCGCAATGACTTATCCACCGAGCCAGAATGCAGTTTTAGTTTACTGTTAGTTAAATTTTAATGTTAAGATTCGCCAACTTATTGTGAGTCTCAAAATTAAGAGTAGATTCAATAAATAAAAGCAAAGCTATAATAAACAAAAAAAAAAAAAAGCACCTAAGAAATTTTTATATAAATGTGAGGAGAACTTTTAACTCCACTCAGTTTTAGAGATATTTATGTGTATTAAATGTTACAAGTTCTGACTCCTTATATTTTAAAATTAGGATAATGTATGCTGCTGCTTTCCGTCGTTCTCTCTGCTGTTGCTGCTTCCTCGATGCTGCCCTACTGACGCTTTTTCTTTCAAGTTGCCATACTGCTGACCTTCATACTGCTCCCATACCTGCTCATATTCACACTGCTGCCATACTGTTGATTTTCATACTGTTACATCTTCCACTCTCTTACATTCGGCCATTCCTGACTAGTCATCTGTCACAGATGACCAAGCGTCTTCATTATCCTTTACATAACGCCACAACCTTATGTGATCATAGCTGGTTGAAGTGTTACATGGGCCTTCTACATCCGCAGCCTTTCGAACTTCGTATCTGCCGTTCCTGTTAACTTTTGATATTTCATACGGTCCCAGATATTCTCCAGCCAGCTTTTTCCCTGCAATAAGCTGTTTCCGGCGTATAGCGACTAAGTCTCCAACTTTATAATTGACTTCTGGTTTACGCCTTAGGTCATATTACTTTTTGTAGGAATCCTGTGCACGTTGAATTTCGATTTTTGCATCTTATGTAAGTTGCTGCCGTTGCTCGTCGAAGTTTGAATACATCTTCTCATCTAGAAGCTGTATAGTACGATTGGTTGGATTATTGTTCATCTTCACTGACTATTGTTTAAACGTTAGCTCAAATGGTGACTTCTTAGTAGAAGCATGTACATGGGAATTAACAGCTCTCTGCACCTCAGGTACTGCCTTAAACCACTTGGCTGGATCATGTGCCGAAATCTTAGAAATAATCACCCTTGCGATCTGACCATTTCCGCGGGGAACTCCAGTTGTGCTTAAAACGTGTTCCAAACAATTTGACTGTGAAAGCAGAACCTCTGTCCGAAACTATCCGCACTGGGTTGCCAAAAATTTCGGACCAAGTGTCAACCTTTTTCAGCTTTTCCTCGCAGCTTGCAGTCTTCGTAGGAAAAAGCCATATAAACTTTGTGAATGAGTCCACCATTGCAAATATGTATTGTTTCCTATATTGTTTTCCAGTGGCATCCATGGAACCCAGATGGCACCTTTATCGATGCAGTTTAAAAAACCTTCTTTCTTGCCAAGTTTCTTGTTGAAAATTATGCATCTTACACAATTGTTCACCACATGCTGAACTTTTTGCTCCAAATGAGGAATCCAATAGGATTGTTGAATAGTATGTAGAGTTTTTTGTAGAGCAAAGTGGCCTGCATTATGGGCGTCAACAATTACTTCTTTTTCCATCGCTTTCGGGACTACGAGGAGATCGTTACCATTTACCTCCTTATAGACAAGTGAAGCTTTTATCTTGTACCCCTCATATGGGCGGCCTTTGAGAATTTCCACAATTGCTTTCAGCATCTCATCTTTTCATTGAGCGTTTTTGATGCGTGCTGTGATCTTTAAGGAGACAAGCATAACCCGATCAGGATAGCGACTTAGGCAGTCAACATGCTTTAATCGTTCTCCAGGACGAAGTTCCATTGTAAAAACGAAATCTTGCAGATAAACAATCCACTGCGTGACTGCTCTTGGTATATCCGCCTTCTGTAGAGTTTGTTTAAAACCGGCACAATCGGTTATTAGCTTAAACGGCGATCCCAGAAGATAATGTCTGAATTTGTGTACCGCTAGATACACGGCTTTGGCTTCCAGGATATAACTGTGCTGGTGGGACTCAGCTCCTGTTGTCTTCTTGCTCCAATACTGGATAGGGTGGAGTTTGTCATCGAACCACTGCATTAATACCGCTGCATATCCGTCATTTGATGCGTCTGAGTGTAACTCAGTTTTAGCTCCTGTGGTGTACAATTTTAAAACAGGTTCCTTTGTCAACGCATCCTTCAAACTCTGGAACGCGTTCATCTGAAGCTCAGCCATTTGGAAACGAACATCTTTGCGCAGCAGGTCAGTTAACGGGCGTGCGATTTGCGAATAATTCAGAATAAATTTTCTGAAAAATCCCGTCAGCCCCAGAAAAGTTTATACTGCTCTGACGTTTTTCGGCACCGGAAATTTGCTGACCGCTGCAGTCTTCTCTTGTCCAGGCCACAGGTTTCCGTCTTCAATGTTGTGGCCCAAGAAGTAAATTCTTCTCTGGAAGAAGTGACATTTTCGCCACTTGATCTTCAGGCCAAACGCCCAGCTCTTTTGAAGACGAGTGCCATCTTTTGCAAACATTGCTCTGCAGTCTCGGCGTGAATTATTATATCATCCAAATATAAATCGAGTATGTCCTTGTTCATCAGCTCCTGAACTACGTAATTAATGTTTGTAGTTCGGTGGATTAAAAAAATGTAAATTTTATTTTTTAATTACACAACTTGGTGTTAAACCTTTATTTATTAAACGTAACAATTACCAGACACTTTTGATTTCTCTTAAATATTTTTGTCAACCGTTCGCGGTCTCGGTCAAAATAGGACTGGCTTCTTAATTCTAAATCTGATCCAAAGAACCTCGGCCATTAGTTGTGTTTAGATTAGAGGCTTAAGATGAAACTGTCGCATCTTATTGTGAAATTCGATTAAGCTGATCGATGCAATTTGGTGGGTACTTCAAACGCAAAAGGCGTAATTGATTGGGCTTCGGAGGAAAGCTGATGTTTACTTTTGATTTTGATTTGTTCATGGGGAACCGAGATCGGACCTCAGAGCCAAAGACAAAGCCGAAAGCAAATGCAGAGTTTGAAAATATTGTTTATAAAATTCATAAGTGGAAAGCCATAAGTGGCCTGGATTTATGGGTTAGATAATTGAGCCAAAGATCAGATCAAGCCAAAGGCAAATGCTCAGATTAATAGGCTTTGCGGATGCGCATAATATGGTAGTTCGTAGTAATGGATTCCGTCATTTGGACATCCTTAAAGCATCTTGGCTCTCTCCCGATTGACTGACCAGAATTCAAATCGATCATGTTGTGATCGATGCAAGCCACGAATCTAATATACTCGATGTGCGATCCTGTCGGGGTCCCAACATCGATTCCGATCATTATCGTGTTGCAGCTAAGATTGGCACACGGCTATGTGTGGTGAAGATTGCACGTCGAAGTGCATTAAGAAGGCTGGACATCGGAAAGCTGCAATCACATCAGGCGAAGAATGCATTCTCCACTCCCTGCGAGCTTCGGCAGAAGAAGTGCTTGGATTCCAGCGTCCTCTAACAAGGAATCCATGGTACGATCCGGAGTTTCATGACGCAACAGCTGCAAAGGACGCCGCCTACAGAAGAACACTGCAGGCTGGGGCGACACGAGCTATTGTGGATGTCTACAGGTCGAGAAGAAGAAACGCCTTTTCAGACGCAAGAAGAAAGATCAGGAAAGGCGAGAGTGTTAGAGCACAGAGAGCAGTAGATGCAGACATGAAGCACGTAACTTCTACCAGAGGGTCAAGCATCTGACTCAAGGATTTAAGACTGGTGCAGTGGCGTGCAGGGACGATGATGGAAATCTTGTCACAGAAGCAGAGGTCGTGCTGAGGTCGAGTCTGTTATCTGGCTCAAGCACAGACTCTGAAGACCATGATCCACGAACCCCGATCTATGGCACTGATATTGAAGTGCCAATCCCAAGTCATATCGAAGTCAAGGATGCAATCCAACGGCTTAAAAACAAGAAGTCTGCAGGTGCTGACGGCCTGCCGGCAGAATTGTTTAAGGCAGCTGGTGATATGTTGGTAGGGAGCATGCACCAACTAATCAGTAAAATATGGCTCACGGAGAGCATGCCCGAAGAGTGGAACCTCAGCATGATCTGTCCCATCCTGAAAAAGGGTGATGCCACGGTGCGCATCAACTACCGCGGAATTAGTCTTCTTCCAGTTGCATACAAGTTCCTAACGGGCGTATTGTGTGAAAGACTGAAACCCCATGCTGAAGCACTGATTGAACCTTATCAGTGCGGGTTCAGGCCTTGCAAGTCCACTGTTGACCAGATTTTCACCTTGCGCCAAATCCTGGAGAAGTCTAACGAAAACCAGATTGACACGTACAATCTCTTCGTCGTCTACAAAGCCGCATTTGATAGCCCCCGGCGAGATCGCCTATATGCCGCCATGTCTGAGCTTGGTATACCAGCAAAGCTGACTTGACTTTGCAGAATGACATTGAGCAACACCATCAGCTCTGTCAAGGTAGGAAGTGGCCAATCAGAAAACCTTTACTACCAAGTGTGGCCTCAGACAAGGTGACTCGCTGTCTTGTATACTCTTCAATATTTTAATGGAGAGTATTATAAGAAAGGCTGGTGTACATCGGACGGGCACGATATTAACCAACAGATGTGTCTAGCTCCTTGGTTACGCTGATGATATTGATATCATTGGCCGCACCAAGCGTGATGTCACAGGAGCCTTCGGGGCTATTGAAAAGGAATCAGCAAAAGTAGGACTTGCAATGAATATGAAGAAATATGGAGAAAACAAAGTTTATGGTGTGCTCTAGCAGAGAATCGCGGCGTCTTGATTCTCAGCTGACTGCAGAAAACTATAGCTTTGGGCAAAATCTTTGGTCCAATCTGCGTGGACGATCAGATACAACCACGAGCTGTATGAGCTGTAGCCAGTCGAGTGAAATCTCAATGGATGAAGACGCTCCGGCTCGTAAGGTGTTTGATGCGGTGATTGTTGGGACACGAAGAAGAGGACGACCCCGAACGCGTTGGTAAGACCAGGTGATGGAAACCCTGTCCACACTTGGTGTTACCTACTGGTGAAGGCGCGCTCAGGACAGAGACGCGTGGAGGCACATTGCGGGATTCTGTACGTTGCTTTGTGTTTTAGTCACACTTGCTTCGACGAGACTCTGCACGTAGCTCTTTATCTCAGGCATATTTTTTTCTTTACTTGCTTCATCGTTTCTCTCCGACTCACTCATTTTCCGATTTTTATCTGCTGTGGCAACTGACCTTGTGTAGTACGGCTGTTTTCCTTTCGTAATTGGTATTCTAGAAGTCTCCTGCTGTCTGGACTTTTCACTCATTTGCTCTCATTCCCTTTTGTGATCCAACTCCTTCACTTTTTAAGAATTTTCGGGACGGCGTCACTTTGTAATTATCTGGTTAAGACGAGCCCCCAAATGTGAGGAGAGTTTTTAACTCCACTCAGTTTTATTAGAGATAGTTATGTGTATTAAATGTTACAAGTTCTGACTCCTTATATTTTAAAATTAGGATAATGTCTGCTGCTGCTTTCCGTCGTTCTCTCTGCTGTTACTGCTTCCTCGATGCTGCCCTACCGACGCTTTTTCTTTCAAGTTGCCATACTGCTGACCTTCATACTGCTGCCATACCTGCTGATATTGACACTGCGCGACAAGTTAAGTTTGAGAAATTTTTCGCGCGACAAGGAATGAGGAATAGCCGAGTGGTAGAGTGCTTGGCTGGTGTGCAAAGTAAAACGAGTTCAAACCAGGCTGGGGAAGTCAATTTTTTTTTTAATTTTAAATCTATTTATATTATTGTTTTGATATTTTAATGTGTTTTTTTAAATTTATAATCCAAAAAAAAAAAAAAAATACAAAATTGTAAAATCAACTTAACATCGTCTATGTTCGTAGTGGAACCCGCTGTAAAAATGTCTATAAGTGCGGGTTCTACGGCATTTTGGCAGGCCGCGTCGTGGAACTCGCTCTCAAATGTTTTCATTTTTTCCGTCGTGGAACCCGCTGTACTTGAAAACATTTGACATCGGGTTCCATGACAAACGGCTGGCAGATGAAATAGGGAGAGAGAGAATTCTATTTTTAGATCGTAACATTTTTGGAACGATGCAAGTTTGAAACGTTCAAATCGAACCAGTGTGAGAGCAAAGAGATCAGAAATAAATTCTACTATCCTTCCTCTTCAGCTCTGTTTATACCCTTGCAGAGGGTATTATAATTTTGTCCAAAAGTGTGCAACGCAGTGAAGGAGACATCTCCGACCCTATAAAGTATATATATTCTTGATCAGGATCACCTCCTGAGTTGATATGAGCATGTCCGTCTGTCCGTCTGTCCGTCTGTCCGTCTGTCTGTCTGTCTGTTTCTACGCGAACTAGTCTCTCAGTTTTAAAGCTATCGTCTTGAAACTTTGCACACACCCTTCTTTCCTTTGCACGCAGTATATAAGTCGGAACGACCGCGATCGGCCGACTATATCCTATAGCTGCCATATAACTGATTGATCGGAAATGGTATAACTTTGGTGTTTTTAGAGTTAGAGGGCCAAAAATTGACATGAGAGCTATTTTTGGCAAAATAATACGACATGCCAAATTTCATATGGATCGGACGACTATATCTTATAGCTGCCATATAACTGAACGATCGGAAATGACCCAACTTTCGTGTTTTTGAAGATAGAAAGCTGGAACTTGGTACACATTCTATTTTTGGTCAGTTAATCCGACCTACAAAATTTCATTAGGATCGGCCGACTATATCCTATAGCTGCAATATAACTGAACGATCGGAAATTTGGTATTTGGTAGAAATATCAACTTTTGTATTTTTGAAGATAGAAGCTTGGGACTTTTTTTCGATTTTTTAGTGTAATTGATTGGTTTTATTATGATGTAATCATAAGGATCGGCCAACTATATCCGATGTTTGCAATATATATCCGGTTTTAGCTGCAAGGGTATATCAACTTCGGCTCCGCCCGAAGTTAGCTTTGCTTTCTTGTTTTGGTATGGATTCTAGCGCTAACTTTAAAACCAACTTTAAGTATTGCAAAACCAACTTCGACGATAGCCTAGATGGAAAGCGCTCGCTCCTTAACATTGAGGGTCAGGGTTCGATTCCACGGGTAAGAGAAGGTGGTTCATGCTGTTATTAAGAAAATGGATTTTTTATGATTGTTTTTATAATATTAACTTTTATTAGTTTTCATTATTAATTTGTTTATATTTACTTTATTATTATTCTTTTTAAATTCATAATATTACTATTGTTGTAAAAATAATTATGGTGTTATTAATTTAATTATGAGAAATTAGCGGAAAGGGGAAAATAGTATCGGACGTGGTGGATGACAAAATGGCGGACGGACTCCCTTGGAATTTTATTTACCGGACATAATTTTTAATTTTTTTTCTTTAATGCTATATTTTTCTAAACCCCACGCGCAATGTTTTCTTATTAAAACTAATAATAAAAACTCTAATATTTTAATTTTGTGGTCCTTACAATCTCCGTCAAAGTATACCGGTGTCGATTTTTTACATGCTTCTACAATTTTGGCCCTTAAACCAATCGCCTCTGGGTGTTGTTTAAAAATCTTATCAAAGACTTCTATATGCGTCGATGAGGCGTTTACAAAATATTGAGTTAGGGCAATTAGACTGCCGAAATCACTATCCGAGTGATAATTTTTGTGGAATAAAAATATTTCACTCGGCGCCGATATCCTTTCGTCCTGTTTTATTATATCTTTTTTGCAAGCGTCACAATTTATTTTTGGAAGGGTCTTTGCGGCCACATAACCTATAAAATACCTTTCAGACACAAGTTTTAAGTTTAAATTAAGAGATCCAAAATAGTCATTATCAATGTCAAGTATGGTATCTGTGTTGCAACTGTCTATGATGTCTTCGTCAAGTAATTGAGCTTCGTCAAAAGAATTTTCTTCAGGGGTCATTGATATAATTGGTCGCTCAAGAGGCTCGTCAATTTCACAATTTGCAGATGAACTATATCTAATAACTTTAAAAGACATTATTCTTGCCATAGTCGAGTTTAATTCAGCCACTGAAGGATTATGATTATTTCCCCCCTTCTGTCTTAGCACAGCAAAAGTATTTTCTAGGCAGTCCTGGTTGAAGGATTTTGTCATAATAAAAAATTTTGTTTCGTTCTTAAAAAGGTCCGAAGATAACATGACAATAGCATTTAAGGTCATCCAAATTCCATCCAAAAAGAAAACTTTTCTTCCTTAATGTAATTCTTAAAATATTTTATATATTCTAATGACTCGCTATTTTTTTGCAACGCTGATATGTATTTATTTTGTCCATATAAACTCCCACTATTCATGCAATCAAAAATTTTATCCACCTTTTCTATAAATTCTACAGTAGATATGGCTACTTCGTTAGAAACTCAACTAAATTTCACAGTATCACAAATGGTTTTAATGGCCGCCTGAACGGTTTTACTAAACAATTGTATCACATATTTCACTCGCATTTTCTCAAACGTGTTTGGAAATATATGGTTTCTTGTTAATTTTGGGCAAATTTTTGTTTTTTGGTCTTCTTCCTTCTGCCACAACTCTTTCAAGACCTGGTAGCTAACCTGCCCGTCTGGTGTATTTAAGTCGCAGGTCTGTAGACCATTTCTTAATGATTTTATTAAATGTGGGAAATCGTACATACAAAAAATACGATTGTTTTGAAATATAAAAAAACGGTTTTCCGTAGTAGCCCCGAGCTGAAAATAGCAACTTCGGTTGGCAAAAGCTTGATCACATATTATGGCCTTTACATCTATACCTAAATTAAATTAAATTTTCAAATTTTGTTTTATAATCTCACATAGGTCATTCGCTGAAAGGCCATTTTCGGAAACAAAATAGTTTAAAATCATACTCCAATTTGAGAAGATTGACTTTATTAAAAATACGCAAGTCTCGTTAGCTACTTTATTATTTCTTTGTAGTCCTATGCATTCAAACCCATCTATTAAATCTAAATTAACATTATACCTCAACTCTTTTCTAATTGCCATTTCATCCATCACAAGGACGACTCATTTTTTTTAAGTTTTCAAAGGAATTGTTTGTAAAACCCGGCTGTAGTAATTTCATAGGAGCCCATCGGTATAGAGTTTTTACGTGGGGCATGTTCAAATTTAAATTGTCCCTTAGAAAAGCATATGCTGAGTGCGATATATAGAAAATGTTTTGGGCCAACCATTGTACCTCTGGGAAGTACTCCTTGGGTCGTATACTCAAAAGTAGTTTGCAAAACGTTTTTGTTTCTGGACTAATGTGTTCAATGAAATCAATTCTGTCAATTATACCACTTTTTGAAGTTTCCTTTTTTTTTAAGCCGAATTGAAGGATATCTTTGTGATAATTTTTTCGAAGATATTGAATTTTTTTAATAGGACGGAAATTTAAAAAATTTTAGGTTTGGAAAATGACGCCTAGATTTAATGCAGGATTTAACGCAGTATTTCATTCCAGAAATCGCTAAATTTTTCTTTGTTCCGCTCATGTTGTCGCTTCTAATACCATAGACAAATTGAAAATTTTTTTTTAGCAGCTTTCCTTATACATCTTTTATTTAGTAATACCAGTTCCTTTAAGACAAATTTTCCAACTATGTCTAAATTTAGGGTATTAATTATTTTCCGAATCCTTAATACTATTTTCAATATCCTTAGTATTTTCTTTATATCCCAAGTCATTTTCATTTTATATAATCTATCGAAAGAGTTGAAAGATAAATAAAAAAAAGAAAAACATCGAAGCCCTAAGGAGGATTCGAACCTAGAAAAATTGTACAGTGATCAATTACTCTACGCATTAGGCTACCACCCTGACTCGATCGGTGCGGAACAAAAGCACTATTTGTTCTACTACCACATTGACGTATTGCAAACAGAAACGATGAGAAATTGAAATTGAAATTTGGAAGCCAAAACATTTTTACTTCGTCGTGCGAGCAGTCACACATACATGCATAGGTTCACATTTTTGTTGACGGATACATGTAAAGATTTCTAAAAATAGAATCGTATGCATGTGCGTCCCCCCCTCACCAACAAGCTCGACGCAAAAAGTTGACCGTTTTGGGCCCTGATGTCCCATCTACGTACTTTATAATCTTTGCTTCTACATCCGCAGCCTTCCGAACTTCGTATCTGCCGTTCCTGTTAACTTTTGATATTTCATACGGTCCCAGATATTCTCCAGCCAGCTTTTTCCCTGCAATAAACTGTGTCCGGCGTATAGCGACTAAGTCTCCAACTTTATAATTGACTTCTGGTTTACGCCTTAGGTCATAGTACTTTTTGTAGGAATCCTGTGCACGTTGAATTTCGATTTTTGCATCTTTTTTAAGTTGCTGCCGTCGTTCGTCGAAGTTTGAATACATCTCCTCATCTAGAAGCTGTAGAATACGATTGGTTGGATTATTGTTCATCTTCACTGATTATTGTTCAAACATTAGCTCAAATGGTGACTTCTTAGTAGAAGCATGTACGTGGGAATTAACAGCTCTCTGCACCTCAGGTACTGCCTTAAACCACTTGGCTGGATCATGTGCCGAAATCTTAGAAATAATCACCCTTGCGATCTGACCATTTCCGCGGGGAACTCCAGTTGTGCTTAAAACGTGTTCCAAACAATTTGGCTGTGAAAGCAGAACCTCTGTCCGAAACTATCCGCACTGGGTTGCCAAAAATTTCGGACCAAGTGTCAACCTTTTTCAGCGTTTCCTCGCAGCTTGCAGTCTTCTTAGGAAAAAGCCATATAAACTTTGTGAATGAGTTCACCATTGCAAATATGTATTGTTTCCTATATTGTTTTCCAGTGGCATCCATGGAACCCAGATGGCACCTTTATCGATGCAGTTTAAAAACCCTTCTTTCTTGCCAAGTTTCTTGTTGAAAATAATGCATCTTACACAATTGTTCACCACTTGCTGAACTTTTTGTTCCAAATGAGGAATCCAATAGGATTGTTGAATAGTATGTAGAGTTTTTTGTAGTGCAAAGTGGCCTGCATTATGGACGACAACCCATCTTCTTCCATCGCTTTCGGGACTACGAGGAGATCGTTACCATTCACCTCCTTATAGACAAGCAAAGCTTTTATCTTGTACCCCTCATATGGGCGGCTTTTGAGAATTTCCAAAATTGATTTCAGCATCTCATCTTTTCTTTGAGCGTTTTTGATGCGTGCTGTGATCTCTAAGGAGACAAACATAACCCGATCAGGATAGCGACTTAGGCAAGCAACATGCTTTAATCATTCTCCAGGACGATGTTCCACTGTAAAAAAGAAATCTTGTAGATAAACAATCCACTGCGTGACTGCTCTTGGTATATCCGCCTTCTGTAGAGTTTGTTTAAAACCGGCACAATCCGTTATCAGCTTAAACGGCGATCCCAGCAGATAATGTCTGAATTTGTGTACCGCTAGATACACGGCTTTGCCTTCCAGGATATAACTGTGCTGGTGGGACTCAGCTCCTATTGTCTTCTTGCTCCAAAACTGGATAGGGTGGAGTTTGTCATCGAACCACTGCATTAATACCGCTGCAAATCCGTCATTTGATGCGTCTGAGTGTAACTCAGTTTTAGCTCCTGTGGTGTACAATTTCAAAACAGGTTCCTTTGTCAACGCATCCTTCAAACTCTGGAACGCGTTCATCTGAAGCTCAGCCATTTGGAAACGAACATCTTTGCGCAGCAGGTCAGTTAACGGGCGTGCGATTTGCGAATAATTCAGAATAAATTTTCTGAAAAGTCCCGTCAGCCCCAGAAAAGCTTGGACTACTCTGACGTTTTTCGGCACCGGAAATTTGCTGACCGCTGCAGTCTTCTCTTGTCCAGGCCACAGGTTTCCGTCTTCAATGTTGTGGCCCAAGAAGTAAATTCTTCTCTGGAAGAAGTGACATTTTCGCCACTTGATCTTCAGGCCAAACGCCTCAGCTCTTTTTTTAGACGAGTTCCATCTTTTGCAAACATTGCTCTGCAGTCTCGGCGTGTATTATTATATCATCAAAATATAAATCGAGTATGTCCTTGTTCATCAGCTCCTGAAATACGTAATTAACGTAGCGAATGAATACAGCTGGCGAATTCCGAAATCTAAACGGTGTTCTATTGAATTCGTACAATCCGGATTTGGCTATGAACGCTGTAAATTTCTTGCTCTCTTCCTCAATGTCAACGTGGAAGAAACCATTCTCCAAGTCCATCACGGTAAAACCAACGCAAACACGGCATGTGCCATCCTTTTTGCGTATAATTCCAGCAGATAGTCATTCTACGAACTGCTGTTCGACATCCTGTTGTTCGGCAAACGCACATCGACTCGGAGATTGACGAAATGGAATAATCTCACCATCTGGAACAATTCGCAGCTTGACTGGAACCTCTGCTACTGAATCCACCGCCTTGTAGTTCTTGATCAGCATCGATACTTCTTTTTTATACTGCGGAGGAACATCGATTTCATCATTTGTATTAATAATATTATTTATAGCAAGCGTAAAAAGAACAATGATTTGACAGTATGCACCTGGAACGTACGAAAATTGTACAGACCTGGTGCTGCTCAACAACTAACAGATACCCTCAACAAATGTAGGACTGACGTCACTGCTATACAGGAAATGCGATGGATAGGACAAGGCTGCATAAAAAAGAATAACTGTGACATTTACTACAGCTGCCATCCAGAACGGCATGAATTTGGTTGTGGTTTCGTTGTAGGTGCCAGGCTGTGGTGCCGAGTCTCTCACTTTCGGCCAACAAACGAGAGAATTGCAACGATCCAAATTACTGCCAAATTCTTTAACATCAGCCTGATATGCACACATGCCAAAACGGAGGAAAAGGATGATGCCACCAAGGACGCTTTGGATGTGGAGCTCGACCGAGCTTATGGCCGCTGTCCTTCCCATAACATTAAAGTGCCAAGGTAGGACGAGAAGACATCTTTGGTGCCACCGTCGGGCGATTTAGTCTACATGAGACCACCTCGAGCAATGGTCTTAATTAATGGGCTTTGCAGCTGCGCATAATATGGTAGTTCGTAGTACTGGATTCCGTCATTTGGACATCCATAAAGCATCTTGGCTCTCTCCCGATCGACTGACCAGAAATCAGATCGATCATGTTGTGCGATCCTGTCGGGGTCCCAACATCGACTCCGACCATTATCTTGTTGCAGCTAAGATTTGCACACGGCTATGTGTGGCGAAGATTGCACTTCAAAGTGTGTTAAGAAGGCTGGACATCGGAAAGCTGCAATCACATCAGGCGAAGAATGCATTCTCCACTCCCTGCGAGCTTCGGCAGAATAAGTGCTTGGATTCCAGCGTCCTCTAACAAGGAATCCATGGTACGATCCGGAATTTCATGACGCAACAGCTGCAAAGGACGCCTTTTCAGACGCAAGAAGAAAGATCAGGAAAGGCGAGAGTGTGAGAGCACAGAGAGCAGCAGATGCAGAAATGAAGCACGTAACTTCTACCAGAGGGTCAAGCGTCTGACTCAAGAATTTAAGACTGGTGCAGTGGCGTGCAGGGACGATGATGGAAATCTTGTCACAGAAGCAGAGGTCGTGCTGAGGTCGAGTCTGTTATCTGGCTCAAGCACAGTGCTCAAGCACTGAAGACCATGATCCACGAACCCTGATCTATGGCACTGATATTGAAGTGCCAATCCCAAGTCATATCGAAGTCAATGATGCAATCCAACGGCTTAAAAACAAGAAGTCTGCAGGTGCTGACGGCCTGCCGGCAGAATTGTTTAAGGCAGCTGGTGATATTTTGGTAGGGAGCATGCACCAACTAATCAGTAAAATATGGCTCACGGAGAGCATGCCCGAAGATTGGAACCTCAGCATGATCTGTCCCATCCTGAAGAAGGGTGATGCCACGGTGCGCACCAACTACCGCGGAATTAGTCTTCTTCCAGTTGCATACAAGTTCCTAACGGGCGTATTGTGTGAAAGACTGAAACCCCATGCTAAAGCACTGATTGGACCTTATCAGCGCGGGTTCACGCCTGGCAAGTCCACTGTTGACCAGATTTTCTCCTTGAGCAAAATCCTGGAGAAGTCTTACAAAAACCAGATCGACACGTACCATCTCTTCGTCGACTACAAAGCCGCATTTGATAGCCCCCGGCGAGATCGCCTATATGCCGCCATGTCTGAGCTTGGTATACCAGCAAAGCTGACTTGACTTTGCAGAATGACATTGAGCAACACCATCAGCTCTGTCAAGGTAGGAAGTGGCCAATCAGAAAACCTTTACTACCAAGTGTGGCCTCAGACAAGGTGACTCGCTGTCTTGTATACTCTTCAATATTTTAATGGAGAGTATTATAAGAAAGGCTGGTGTACATCGGACGGGCACGATATTAACCAACAGATGTGTCTAGCTCCTTGGTTACGCTGATGATATTGATATCATTGGCCGCACCAAGCGTGATGTCACAGGAGCATTCGGGGCTATTGAAATGGAATCAGCAAAAGTAGGACTAGCAGTGAATATGGAGAAACCAAAGTTTATGGTGTGCTCTAGCAGAGAACCGCGGCGTCTTTATTTTCAGCTGACTGCAGAAAACTATAGCTTTGGGTCCGTCAAGGGTCCGTCTTCCTCATGCGGGGAAGAAAACTTGTATCCCTCTGGCGACAACGAAAGATTGAACTTTGAAACTAAATCGAATCCAAGGAATGCGTCGTACTCCATATTTTCATCCTCTACAACAACGAACTTGTGTTGGGTTATCTCGTGATATACTCCAACCTCAGACAAAAAGCATCCCTCTGGGTACGTGATCTTCTTTCCTATTCCACGGAGCTTCGATTTGTAAAGATGAACTTTCTCAATATAGATACATCGGCTCCAGTATCCACTAGGCACTCCACTTCGACGTCGTCGATGATGGCCTTTTTCATCCGTCTTCCGCTGCGCACAACTTGGACACCAGCAGCTGACCTAGGGCAATCTCTAGACATGTGTCCTTCGTTGTTGCAACTGAAGAATTTCGTGGCAGCTTTGCAATCCTTGCGAAGATGATCAGCTGATCCACAATTAAAACAGTAGCTCTTTCGGTCGTTGAACTCGTACTGTTTTTTCGTACCATTTTGCATCGTTCAGCTGGAACGGCTTGAAGCTCTTTTTGTTGACGCGTTCAAATACGTCATATTGCTCCTGCAGCTCTTTGAAACACTAGCAATTGTACAGGGTGTATATGAAGTCACTCCTCAAGTTCAGGCCGTCTACTATGTAGCGGATTACAGAACTTGCATCGATGCTGCCAAGTGCTGCAATCTTCCTCATCTGTAGAATATATTCGGGAAATGATTCCTGCTTGCGTTTCTTGCGATCACGAAGCTGCTCATGAAAATCCGCACTGAATAAGTATTGACGACTAAACTCTGCCTGCAGCAACATCCGCATCTCTGTGTATTGGTGTACGTAAGTCGAATCCAAAAACCATTTAGCTGTTTTTATCATTTTGGCACGTGCCTGTACATACATCTGCTTTAAGTTGAAATCGTAAGTTTCAGCATTCAGCTCGAAATTGTCAAACCGTTCAAGAATCGGCATGGATTCTCCGTCAAACTCCGGAATTATTTTCGCGAAACTTTCCGCTGTAACTGAGCAATGGCTATTTTGTTCATCTGCTCCTATTTTTAATGCCATAAGCTGAACAAGATCCTGCAGCTTTTGTGTTCTCGGCGATGGAACAGCTTGCATTTGCCTCAGCTGCGACATTTGTTCCTCCACTTCATTCCACGATTCTGTACGTTGCTTTGTGTTTTAGTCACACTTGCTTCGACGAGACTCTGCACGTAGCTCTTTGTCTCACTCATATTTTTTTCTCCACTTGCTTCAACGTTTCACTCCGGATCACTGATTTTCCGATTTTTATCTGCTGTGGCAACTGACCTTGTGTAGTACGTCTGTTTTGCTTTTGCAAATGGTGTTCTAGAAGTCTCCTGCTGTCTGGACTTTTCACTCATTTGCTCTCATTCCCTTTGTGATCCAACTCCTTCACTTTTTAAGACTTTTCGGGACGGCGTCACTTTGTAATTTTCTGGTTAAGACGAGCCCCCAAATGTGAGGAGAGTTTTTAACTCCACTCAGTTTAATTAGAGATAGTTATGTGTATTAAATGTTACAAGTTCTGACTCCTTATATTTTAAAATTAGGATAATGTCTGCTGCTGCTTTCCGTCGTTCTCTCTGCTGTTGCTGCTTCCTCGATGCTGCCCTACCGACGCTTTTTCTTTCAAGTTGCCATACTGCTGACCTTCATATATCTGATCTGCTTCATCTGCTGATATTCACACTGCTGCCATACTGCTGATTTTCATATTGTTATAGTGCTGCTGTTACATCTTCCACTCTTTTACATTCGGCCATTCTTGACTAGTCATCTGTCCCAGATGACCAAGCGCCTTCAATATCCTTTACATAACGCCTGGAATCCTGTGCACGTTGAATTTCGATTTTTGCATCTTTTCTAAGTTGCTGCCGTCGTTCGTCGAAGTTTGAATACATCTCCTCATCTAGAAGCTGTAGAATACGATTGGTTGGATTATTGTTCATCTTCACTGATTATTGTTCAAACATTAGCTCAAATGGTGACTTCTTAGTAGAAGCATGTATGTGGGAATTAACAGCTCTCTGCACCTCAGGTACTGCCTTAAACCACTTGGCTGGATCATGTGCCGAAATCTTAGAAATAATCACCCCGGCGATCTGACCATTTCCGCGGGGAACTCCAGTTGTGCTTAAAATGCGTCCAATACCGTTTTCCTTCATGTAATCTGCAAAAAAGTTGGCTGTGAAAGCTGAACCTCTGTCCGAAACCATCCGCACTGGGTTGCCCAAAATTTCGGACCAAGTGTCAACCTTTTTCAGCGTTTCCTCGCTGCTTGCAGTCTTCTTAGGAAAAAGCCATATAAACTTTGTGAATGAGTCCACCATTGCAAATATGTATTGTTTCCTATATTGTTTTCCAGTGGCATCCATGGAACCCAGATGGCACCTTTATCGATGCAGTTTAAAAAACCTTCTTTCTTGCCAAGTTTCTTGTTGAAAATAATGCATCTTACACAATTGTTCACCACTTGCTGAACTTTTTGTTCCAAATGAGGAATCCAATAGGATTGTTGAATAGTATGTAGAGTTTTTTGTAGTGCAAAGTGGCCTGCATTATGGACGACAACCCATCTTCTTCCATCGCTTTCGGGACTACGAGGAGATCGTTACCATTCACCTCCTTATAGACAAGCAAAGCTTTTATCTTGTACCCCTCATATGGGCGGCTTTTGAGAATTTCCAAAATTGATTTCAGCATCTCATCTTTTCTTTGAGCGTTTTTGATGCGTGCTATGATCTCTAAGGAGACAAACATAACCCGATCAGGATAGCGACTTAGGCAAGCAACATGCTTTAATCATTCTCCAGGACGATGTTCCACTGTAAAAACGAAATCTTGTAGATAAACAATCCACTGCGTGACTGCTCTTGGTATATCCGCCTTCTGTAGAGTTTGTTTAAAACCGGCACAATCCGTTATCAGCTTTAACGGCGATCCCAGCAGATAATGTCTGAATTTGTGTACCGCTAGATACACGGCTTTGCCTTCCAGGATATAACTGTGCTGGCGGGACTCAGCTCCTATTGTCTTCTTGCTCCAATACTGGATAGGGTGGAGTTTGTCATCGAACCACTGCATTAATACCGCTGCAAATCCGTCATTTGATGCGTCTGAGTGTAACTCAGTTTTAGCTCCTGTGGTGTACAATTTCAAAACAGGTTCCTTTGTCAACGCATCCTTCAAACTCTGGAACGCGTTCATCTGAAGCTCAGCCATTTGGAAACGAACATCTTTGCGCAGCAGGTCAGTTAACGGGCATGCGATTTGCGAATAATTCAGAATAAATTTTCTGAAAAATCCCGTCAGCCCCAGAAAAGTTTATACTGCTCTGACGTTTTTCGGCACCGGAAATTTGCTGACCGCTGCAGTCTTCTCTTGTCCAGGCCACAGGTTTCCGTCTTCAATGTTGTGGCCCAAGAAGTAAATTCTTCTCTGGAAGAAGTGACATTTTCGCCACTTGATCTTCAGGCCAAACGCCCAGCTCTTTTGAAGACGAGTGCCATCTTTTGCAAACATTGCTCTGCAGTCTCTGCGTGTATTATTATATCATCCAAATATAAATCGAGTATGTCCTTGTTCATCAGCTCCTGAAATACGTAATTAACGTAGCGAATGAATACAGCTGGCGAACTCCGAAATCTAAACGGTGTTCTATTGAATTCGTACAATCCGGATTTGGCTATGAACGCTGTAAATTTCTTGCTCTCTTCCTCAATGGCAACGTGGAAGAAACCATTCTCCAAGTCCATCACGGTAAAACCAACGCAAACACGGCATGTGCCATCCTTTTTGCGTATAATTCCAGCAGATAGTCATTCTACGAACTGCTGTTCGACATCCTGTTGTTCGGCAAACGCACATCGACTCGGAGATTGACGAAATGGAATAATCTCACCATCTGGAACAATTCGCAGCTTCACTGGAACCTCTGCTACTGAATCCACCGTCTTGTATTTCTTGATCAGCATCGATACTTCTTTTTTATACTGCGGAGGAACATCGATTTCATCATTTGTATTAATAATATTATTTATAGCAATCGTAAAAAGAACAATGATTTGACAGTATGCACCTGGAACGTACGAAAATTGTATAGACCTGGTGCTGCTCAACAACTAACAGATACCCTCAACAAATGTGGGACTGACGTCACTGCTATACAGGAAATGCGATGGATAGGACAAGGCTGCAAAAAAAAGAATAACTGTGACATTTACTACAGCTGCCATCCAGAACGGCATGAATTTGGTTGTGGTTTCGTTGTAGGTGCCAGGCTGTGGTGCCGAGTCTCTCACTTTCGGCCAACAAACGAGAGAATTGCAACGATCCGAATTACTGCCAAATTCTTTAACATCAGCCTGATATGCACACATGCCCCAACGGAGGAAAATGATGATGCCACCAAGGACGCTTTGGATGCGGAGCTCGACCGAGCTTATGGCCGCTGTCCTTCCCATGAGATTAAAATGCCAAGGTAGGACGAGAAGACATCTTTGGTGCCACCGTCGGGCGATTTAGTCTACATGAGACCACCTCGAGCAATGGTCTTAATTAATAGGCTTTGCAGCTGCGCATAATATGGTACTTCGTAGTACTGGATTCCGTCATTTGGACATCCATAAAGCATCTTGGCTCTCTCCCGATCGACTGACCAGATCAGATCAGATCGATCATGTTGTGCGATCCTGTCGGGGTGCCAACATCGACTCCGACCATTATCTTGTTGCAGCTAAGATTTGCACACGGCTATGTGTGGCGAAGATTGCACTTCAAAGTGTGTTAAGAAGGCTGGACATCGGAAAGCTGCAATCACATCAGGCGAAGAATGCATTCTCCACTCCCTGCGAGCTTCGGCAGAATAAGTGCTTGGATTCCAGCGTCCCCTAACGAGAAAGCCATGGTACGATCCGGAGTGTCATGACGCAACAGCTGCAAATGACGCCGCCTACAGAAGAACACTGCAGGCGGGGGCGACACGAGCTATTGTGGATGTCTACAGGTCGAGAAGAAGAGACAAAAACGCCTTTTCAGACGCAAGAAGAAAGAGCAGGAAAGGCGAGAGTGTGAGAGCACAGGAAGCAGCAGATGCAGAAATGAAGCACGTAACTTCTACCAGAGGGTCAAGCGTCTGACTCAAAGATTTAAGACTGGTGCAGTGGCGTGCAGGGACGATAATGGAAATCTTGTCACAGAAGCAGAGGTCATGCTGAGGTCGAGTCTGTTATCTGGCTCAAGCACAGACTCTGCAGACCATGATCCACGAACCCCGATCTATGGCACTGATATTGAAGTGCCAATCCCAAGTCATATCGAAGTCAAGGATGCAATCCAACGGCTTAAAAACAAGAAGTCTGCAGGTGCTGACGGCCTGCCGGCAGAATTGTTTAAGGCAGCTGGTGATATGTTGGTAGGGAGCATGCACCAACTAATCAGTAAAATATGGCTCACGGAGAGCATGCCCGAAGAGTGGAACCTCAGCATGATCTGTCCCATCCTGAAGAAGGGTGATGCCACGGTGCGCACCAACTACCGCGGAATTAGTCTTCTTCCAGTTGCATACAAGGTCCTAACGGGCGTATTGTGTGAAAGAGTGAAACCCCATGCTGAAGCACTGATTGGACCTCATCAGTGCGGGTTCAGGCATGGCAAGTCCACTGTTGACCAGATTTTCACCTTGCGCCAAATCCTGGAGAAGTCTTACGAAAACCAGATCGACACGTACCCTCTCTTTGTCGACTACAAAGCCGCATTTGATAGTCCCCGGCGAGATCGCCTATATGCCGCCATGTCTAAATTTGGTATACCAGCAAAGCTGACTAGACTTCGCAGAATGACATTGAGCAACACCATCAGCTCTGTCAAAATAGGAAGTGGCCAATCCAAAACCTTTACTACCAAGTGTGGCCTCAGACAAGGTGACTCGCTGTCTTGTACACTCTTCAATATTTTAATGGAGAGTATTATAAGAAAGGCTGGTGTACATCGGACGGGAACGATATTAACCAACAGATGTGTCTAGCTCCTTGGTTACGCTGATGATATTGATATTATTGGCCGCACCAAGCGTGATGTCACAGGAGCCTTCGGGGCTATTGAAAAGGAATCAGCAAAAGTAGGACTAGCAGTAAATATGGAGAAATATGGAGAAAACAAAGTTTATGGTGTGCTCTAGCAGAGAATCGCGACGTCTTGATTCTCAGCTGACTGCAGAAAACTATAGCTTTGGGTCCGTCAAGGAGTTTATCTACCTAGGCACTGATAACAAGCACAGATGATGTCAGTCTGGAGATTAAGCGGAAAATAACACTTGCCAACAGGTGTTACTTTGGGCTCAGTAGGCAGTTCAATAGTAAAGCTCTCCCTCGACGCACAAAAACCACACTCTACAAGACGCTCATTCTTCCAGTACTTCTATATAGTGCGGAGTGCTGGACAGTGACGCAGTCAGATGCAGCTGCTCTTGGAGTGTTCGAGAGGAAAATTCTTCGCAAAATCTTTGGTCCAATCTGCGTGGACGATGTTTATCGCATCAGATACAACCACGAGCTGTATGAGCTGTACGGTGATGTTGACGTAGCCAGTCGAGTGAAATCTCAAAGACTTCGCTGGCTTGGCCACGTTTCCCGAATCGATGAAGACGCTCCGGCTCGTAAGGTGTTTGATGCGGTGATTGTTGGGACACGAAGGAGAGGACGACCCCGAACGCGTTGGCAAGACCAGGTGATGGAATCCCTGTCCACACTTGGTGTTACCAACTGGCAAAGGCGCGCTCAGGACGCGTGGAGGCGTGTCATGGCTATATAATAATAAAAATTAATAATACCGTAAATACTCATCTCATTCGGTTCCTCACAAGCTTTCTCCCCATGCGGGGAAGAAAACTTGTATCCCTCTGGCGACAACGAAAGATTGAACTTTGAAACTAAATCGAATCCAAGCAATGCGTCGTACTCCATATTTTCATCCTCTACAACAACGAACTTGTGTTGGGTTATCTCGTGATATACTCCAACCTCAGACAAAAAGCATCCCTCTGGGTACGTGATCTTCTTTCCTATTCCACGGAGCTTCGATTTACATCTCTCTAAGAGGACATTCGGGATTTTGTAAAGATGAACTTTCTCAATATAGATACATCGGCTCCAGTATCCACTAAGCACTCCACTTCGACGTCGTCGATGATGGCCTTTTTCATCCGTCTTCCGATGCGCACAACTTGGACACCAGCAGCTGACCTAGGGCAATCTCTAGACATGTGTCCTTCGTTGTTGCAACTGAAGAATTTCGTGGCAGCTTTGCAATCCTTGCGAAGATGATCAGCTGATCCACAATTAAAACAGTAGCTCTTTCGGTCGTTGAACTCGTACTGTTTTTTCGTACCATTTTGCATCGTTCAGCTGGAACGGCTTGAAGCTCTTTTTGTTGACGCGTTCAAATACGTCATATTGCTCCTGCAGCTCTTTGAAACACTAGCAATTGTACAGGGTGTATATGAAGTCACTCCTCAAGTTCAGGCCGTCTACTATGTAGCGGATTACAGAACTTGCATCGATGCTGCCAAGTGCTGCAATCTTCCTCATCTGTAGAATATATTCGGGAAATGATTCCTGCTTGCGTTTCTTGCGATCACGAAGCTGCTCATGAAAATCCGCACTGAATAAGTATTGACGACTAAACTCTGCCTGCAGCAACATCCGCATCTCTGTGTATTGGTGTACGTAAGTCGAATCCAAAAACCATTTAGCTGTTTTTATCATTTTGGCACGTGCCTGTACATACATACATCTGCTTTAAGTTGAAATCGTAAGTTTCAGCATTCAGCTCGAAATTGTCAGACCGTTCAAGAATCGGCATGGATTCTCCGTCAAACTCCGGAATTATTTTCGCGAAACTTTCCGCTGTAACTGAGCAATGGCTATTTTGTTCATCTGCTCCCATTTTTAATGCCATAAGCTGAACAAGATCCTGCAGCTTTTGTGTTCTCGGCGATGGAAAAGCTTGCATTTGCCTCAGCTGCGAAATTTGTTCCTCCACTTCATTCCACGATTTTGTACGTTGCTTTGTGTTTTAGTCACACTTGCTACGACGAGACTCTGCATGTAGCTCTTTGTCTCACTCATATTGTTTTCTCCACTTGCTTCAACGTTTCACTCCGGATCACTGATTTTCCGATTTTTATCTGCTGTGGCAACTGACCTTGTGTAGTACGTCTGTTTTGCTTTCGCAAATGGTGTTCTAGAAGTCTCCTGCTGTCTGGACTTTTCACTCATTTGCTCTCATTCCCTTTTGTGATCCAACTCCTTCACTTTTTAAGACTTTTCGGGACGGCGTCACTTTGTAATTTTCTGGTTAAGACGAGCCCCCAAATGTGAGGAGAGTTTTTAACTCCACTCAGTTTTATTAGAGATAGTTATGTGTATTAAATGTTACAAGTTCTGACTCCTTATATTTTAAAATTAGGATAATGTCTGCTGCTGCTTTCCGTCGTTCTCTCTGCTGTTGCTGCTTCCTCGATGCTACCCTACCGACGCTTTTTCTTTCAAGTTGCCATACTGCTGACCTTCATACTGCTCCCATACCTGCTGATATTCACACTGCTGCCATACTGCTGATTGCTGCCGTTGCTCGTCGAAGTTTGAATACATCTCCTCATCTAGAAGCTGTAGATTACGATTGTTTGGATTATTGTTCATCTTCACTGATTATTGTTTAAACATTAGCTCAAATGGTGACTTCTTAGTAGAAGCATGTAAGTGGGAATTAACAGCTCTCTGCACCTCAGGTACTGCCTTAATCCACTTGGCTGGATCATGTGCCGAAATCTTAGAAATAATCACCCTGGCGATCTGACCATTTCCGTGGGGAACTCCAGTTGTGCTTAAAACGCGTTCAATACCGTTTTCCTTCTTGTAATCTGCAAAAACGTTGGCTGTGAAAGCAGAACCTCTGTCCGAAACCATCCGCACTGGGTTGCCCAAAATTTCGGACCAAGTGTCAACCTTTTTCAGCGTTTCCTCGCAGCTTGCAGTCTTCTTAGGAAAAAGCCATATAAACTTTGTGAATGAGTCCACCATTGCAAATATGTATTGTTTCCTATATTGGTTTCCAGTGGCATCCATGGAACCCAGATGATCAACATGCAGCGTGTGAAGGGGTTGATCGCCTTTATCGATGCAGTTTAAAAAACCTTCTTTCTTGCCAAGTCTCTTCTTGTTGAAAATTATGCATCTTACACAATTGTTCACCACTTGCTAAACTTTTTGCTCCAAATGAGGAATCTAATAGGATTGTTGAATAGTATGTAGAGTTTTTTGTAGAGCAAAGTGGCCTGCATTATGGGCGTCAACAATTACTTCTTTTCCATCGCTTTCGGGACTACGAGGAGATCGTTACCATTTACCTCCTTATAGACAAGTGAAGCTTTTATCTTGTACCCCTCATATGGGCGGCCTTTGAGAATTTCCACAATTGCTTTCAGCATCTCATCTTTTCATTGAGCGTTTTTGATGCGTGCTGTGATCTCTAAGGAGACAAGCATAACCCGATCAGGATAGCGACTTAGGCAGTCAACATGCTTTAATCGTTCTCCAGGACGATGTTCCATTGTAAAAACGAAATCTTGCAGATAAACAATCCACTGCGTGACTGCTCTTGGTATATCCGCCTTCTGTAGAGTTTGTTTAAAACCGGCACAATCGGTTATTAGCTTAAACGGCGATCCCAGAAGATAATGTCTGAATTTGTGTACCGCTAGATACACGGCTTTGGCTTCCAGGATATAACTGTGCTGGTGGGACTCAGCTCCTGTTGTCTTCTTGCTCCAATACTGGATAGGGTGGAGTTTGTCATCGAACCACTGCATTAATACCGCTGCAAATCCGTCTTTTGATGCGTCTGTGTGTAACGCGCATAATATGGTAGTTCGTAGTACTGGATTCCGTCAGTTGGACATCCATAAAGCATCTTGGCTCTCTCCCGATCGACTGACCAGAAATCAGATCGATCATGTTGTGCGATCCTGTCGGGGTCCCAACATCGACTCCGACCATTATCTTGTTGCAGCTAAGATTTGCACACGGCTATGTGTGGCGAAGATTGCACTTCAAAGTGTGTTAAGAAGGCTGGACATCGGAAAGCTGCAATCACATCAGCCGAAGAATGCATTCTCCACTCCCTGCGAGCTTCGGCAGAATAAGTGCTTGGATTCCAGCGTCCCCTAACGAGAAAGCCATGGTACGATCCGGAGTGTCATGACGCAACAGCTGCAAATGACGCCGCCTACAGAAGAACACTGCAGGCGGGGGCGACACGAGCTATTGTGGATGTCTACAGGTCGAGAAGAAGAGACAAAAACGCCTTTTCAGACGCATGAAGAAAGATCAGGAAAGGCGAGAGTGTGAGAGCACAGAGAGCAGCAGATGCAGAAATGAAGCACGTAACTTCTACCAGAGGGTCAAGCGTCTGACTTAAGGATTTAAGACTGGTGCAGTGGCGTGCAGGGACGATGATGGAAATCTTGTCACAGAAGCAGAGGTCGTGCTGAGGTCGAGTCTGTTATCTGGCTCAAGCACAGACTCTGAAGACCATGATCCACGAACCCCGATCTATGGCACTGATATTGAAGTGCCAATCCCAAGTCATATCGAAGTCAAGGATGCAATCCAACGGCTTAAAAACAAGAAGTCTGCAGGTGCTGACGGCCTGCCGGCAGAATTGTTTAAGGCAGCTGGTGATATTTTGGTAGGGAGCATGCACCAACTAACCTTATCAGTGCGGGTTCAGGCCTGGCAAGTAAGATATGGCTCACGGAGAGCATGCCCGAAGATTGGAACCTCAGCATGATCTGTCCCATCCTGAAGAAGGGTGATGCCACGGTGCGCACTAACTACCGCGGAATTAGTCTTCTTCCAGTTGCATACAAGGTCCTAACGGGCGTATTGTGTGAAAGACTGAAACCCCATGCTGAAGCACTGATTGGACCTTATCAGTGCGGGTTCAGGACTGGCAAGTCCACTGTTGACCAGATTTTCACCTTACGAAACCTTACGAAGCCTTACGAAAACCAGATCGACACATACCATCTCTTCGTCGACTACAAAGCCGCATTTGATAGCCCCCGGCGAGATCGCCTATATGCCGCCATGTCTGAGCTTGGTATACCAGCAAAGCTGACTAGACTTCGCAGAATGACATTGAGCAACACCATCAGCTCTGTCAAAATAGGAAGTGGCCAATCCAAAACCTTTACTACCAAGTGTGGCCTCAGACAAGGTGACTCGCTGTCTTGTATACTCTTCAATATTTTGATGGAGAGTATTATAAGAAAGGCTGGTGTACATCGGACGGGAACGATATTAACCAACAGATGTGTCTAGCTCCTTGGTTACGCTGATGATATTGATATCATTGGCCGCACCAAACGTGATGTCACAGGAGCATTCGGGGCTATTGAAATGGAATCAGCAAAAGAAGGACTAGCAGTGAATATTGAGAAAACAAAGTTTATGGTGTGCTCTAGCAGAGAATCGCGGCGTCTTGATTCTCAGCTGACTGCAGAAAACTACAGCTTTGGGTCCGTCAAGGAGTTTATCTTCCTAGGCACTGCTATAACAAGCACAAATGATGTCAGTCTGGAGATTAAGAGGAGAATAACACTTGCCAACAGGTGTTACTTTGGGCTCAGTAGGCAGTTCAATAGTAAAGCTCTCTCTGGACGCACAAAAACCACACTCTACAAGACGCTCATTCTTCCAGTACTTCTATATAGTGCGGAGTGCTGGACAGTGACGCAGTCAGATGCAGCTACTCTTGGAGTGTTCGAGAGGAAAATTCTTCGCAAAATCTTTGGTCCAATCTGCGTGGACGATGTTTATCGCATCAGATACAACCACGAGCTGTATGAGCTGTAGCCAGTCGAGTGAAATTTCAATGAATGAAGACGCTCCGGCTCGTAAGGTGTTTGATGCCGTTATTTTTGGGACACGGAGGAGAGGACGACTCCGAACGCGTTGGCAAGATCAGGTGATGGAAACCCTGTCCACACTTGGTGTTACAAACTGGTGAAGGCGCGCTCAGGACAGAGACGCGTGGAGGCTCATTGCGCTTCAGGCCGAGACCCGATAAAAGGGTTGTCATGGCTATATAATAATAATATTTAATAATACTACAAATACTTGTCTCATTCGGTTCCTCACAAGCTTTCTCCCCATGCGGGGAAGAAAACTTGTATCCCTCTGGCGACAACGAAAGATTGAACTTTGAAACCAAATCGAATCCAAGCAATGCGTCGTACTCCATATTTTCATCCTCTACAACAACGAACTTGTGTTGGGTTATCTCGTGATCTACTGCAACCAGCCAAAAAGCATCCTTCTGGGTACGTGATCTTCTTTCCTAGTCCACGGAGCGTCGATGTACATCTCTCCAAGAGTACATTCGGGATTTTGTTAAAGCTGAACTTTCTCAATATAGATACATCGGCTCCAGTATCCACAAGGCACTCCACTTCAACGTCGTTGATGATGACGTTTTTCATCCGTCTTTCGATGCGCACAACTTGGACACCAGCAGCTGACCTAGGACAATCTCTAGACATGTGTCCTTCGTTGTTGCAACTGAAGCATTTTGTGGCAGCTTTGCAATCCTTGCGAAGATGATCAGCTGATCCACAATTAAAGCATTAGCTCTTTCGGTCGTTGAACTCGTACTCGTACTGTTCTGATTCGGCATCGTATTTGAAGTCACTCCTCAAGTTCAGGCGGTCTACTATGTAGCGGATTACAGAACTTGCATCGATGCTGCCAAGTGCTGCAATCTTCCTCATCTGTAGAATATATTCGTGAAATGATTCCTGCTTGCGTTTCTTGCGATCACGAAGCTGCTCATGAAGATCCACACTGCATACGTATCGACGACTAAACTCTGCCTGCAGCAACATCCGCATCTCTGTGTATTGGTGTACGTAAGTCGAATCCAAAAACAATTTAGCTGTTTTTGTCATTTTGGCACGTGCCTGTACATACATCTGCTTTAAGTTGAAATCGTAAGCTTCAGCATTCAGCTCGAAATTGTCAAACCGGTCAAGAATCGGCATGGATTCTCCGTCAAACTCCGGAATTATTTTCGCGAAACTTTCCACTGTAACTGAGCAACGGCTATTTTGTTCATCTGCTCCCATTTTTAATGCCATAAGCTGAACAAGATCCTGCAGCTTTTGTGTTCTCGGCGATGGAACAGCTTGCATTTGCCTCAGCTGCGACATTTGTTCCTCCACTTCATTCCACGATTTTGTACGTTGCTTTGTGTTTTAGTCACACTAGCTTCGACGAGACTCTGCATGTAGCTCTTTGTCTCACTCATATTGTTTTCTCCACTTGCTTCAACGTTTCACTCCGGATCACTGATTTTCCGATTTTTATCTGCTGTGGCAACTGACCTTGTGTAGTACGTCTGTTTTGCTTTTGCAAATGGTGTTCTAGAAGTCTCCTGCTGTCTGGACTTTTCACTCATTTGCTCTCATTCCCTTTTGTGATCCAACTCCTTCACTTTTTAAGACTTTTCGGGACGGCGTCACTTTGTAATTTTCTGGTTAAGACGAGCCCCCAAATGTGAGGAGAGTTTTTAACTCCACTCAGTTTTATTAGAGATAGTTATGTGTATTAAATGTTACAAGTTCTGACTCCTTATATTTTAAAATTAGGATAATGTCTGCTGCTGCTTTCCGTCGTTCTCTCTGCTGTTGCTGCTTCCTCGATGCTACCCTACCGACGCTTTTTCTTTCAAGTTGCCATACTGCTGACCTTCATACTGCTCCCATACCTGCTGATATTCACACTGCTGCCATACTGCTGATTGCTGCCGTTGCTCGTCGAAGTTTGAATACATCTCCTCATCTAGAAGCTGTAGATTACGATTGTTTGGATTATTGTTCATCTTCACTGATTATTGTTTAAACATTAGCTCAAATGGTGACTTCTTAGTAGAAGCATGTAAGTGGGAATTAACAGCTCTCTGCACCTCAGGTACTGCCTTAATCCACTTGGCTGGATCATGTGCCGAAATCTTAGAAATAATCACCCTGGCGATCTGACCATTTCCGTGGGGAACTCCAGTTGTGCTTAAAACGCGTTCAATACCGTTTTCCTTCTTGTAATCTGCAAAAACGTTGGCTGTGAAAGCAGAACCTCTGTCCGAAACCATCCGCACTGGGTTGCCCAAAATTTCGGACCAAGTGTCAACCTTTTTCAGCGTTTCCTCGCAGCTTGCAGTCTTCTTAGGAAAAAGCCATATAAACTTTGTGAATGAGTCCACCATTGCAAATATGTATTGTTTCCTATATTGGTTTCCAGTGGCATCCATGGAACCCAGATGATCAACATGCAGCGTGTGAAGAGGTTGATCGCCTTTATCGATGCAGTTTAAAAAACCTTCTTTCTTGCCAAGTCTCTTCTTGTTGAAAATTATGCATCTTACACAATTGTTCACCACTTGCTAAACTTTTTGCTCCAAATGAGGAATCTAATAGGATTGTTGAATAGTATGTAGAGTTTTTTGTAGAGCAAAGTGGCCTGCATTATGGGCGTCAACAATTACTTCTTTTTCCATCGCTTTCGGGACTACGAGGAGATCGTTACCATTTACCTCCTTATAGACAAGTGAAGCTTTTATCTTGTACCCCTCATATGGGCGGCCTTTGAGAATTTCCACAATTGCTTTCAGCATCTCATCTTTTCATTGAGCGTTTTTGATGCGTGCTGTGATCTCTAAGGAGACAAGCATAACCCGATCAGGATAGCGACTTAGGCAGTCAACATGCTTTAATCGTTCTCCAGGACGATGTTCCATTGTAAAAACGAAATCTTGCAGATAAACAATCCACTGCGTGACTGCTCTGGGTATATCCGCCTGCTGTAGAGTTTGTTTAAAACCGGTACAATCCGTTATTAGCTTAAACGGCGATCCCAGAAGATAATGTCTGAATTTGTGTACCGCTAGATACACGGCTTTGGCTTCCAGGATATAACTGTGCTGGTGGGACTCAGCTCCTGTTGTCTTCTTGCTCCAATACTGGATAGGGTGGAGTTTGTCATCGAACCACTGCATTAACACCGCTGCAGCTCCGTCATTTGATGCATCTGTGTGTAACTCAGTTTTAGCTCCTCTGGTGTACAATTTCAAAACTGGTTCCTTTTTCAACACATTCTTCAAACTCTGGAACGCATTCATCTGAAGCTGAATCATTTTTGAGCTGATTCATGATTGAATTCATCATTTGGAAACGAACATCTTTGCGCAGCAGGTCAGTTAATAGGCGTGCAATTTGCGAATAATTCAGAATAAATTTTCTGAAAAATCCTGTCAGCCCCAGAAAAGCTTGGACTGCTCTGACGTTTTTCGGCACCGGAAATTTGCTGACCGCTGCAGTCTTCTCTTGTCCAGGCCACAGGTTTCCGTCTTCAATGTTGTGGCCCAAGAAGTAAATTCTTCTCTGGAAGAAGTGACATTTTCGCCACTTGATCTTCAGGCCAAACGCCCCAGCTCATTTGAAGACGAGTGCCATTTATTGCAAACATTGCTCTGCAGTCTCGGCGTGTATTATTATATCATCCAAATATAAATCGAGTATGTCCTTGTTCACCAGCTCCTGAACTACGTAATTAACGTAGCGAATGAATACAGCTGGCGAATTCCGAAATCCAAACTGTGTTCTATTCTATTGAATTTGTACAATCTGGATTTGGTTATGAACGCTGTAAATTTTTTGCTCTCTTCCTCAATGGCATTGTGGAAGAAACCATTCTCCAAGTCCATCAAGGTAAATTATCGCGCTTTTTGCAGCTTTTCAAGTACTTCCTCTATAACAGGGACGGGAAAGCAATCTCTCAATACCATCGAAAATCAACGCAAACACGGCGTGTGCCATCCTTTTGCGTATAATTCCAGCAGATAGTCATTCTACGATCTGCTGTTCGACATCCTGTTGTTCGGCAATCGCACATCGACTCGGAGATTGACGAAATGGGATAATCTCACCATCTGGAACAATTCGCAGCTTGACTGAAACCTCTGCTACTGAATTCACCGCCTTGTAGTTCTTGCATGAATTTGGTTGTGGTTTTGTTGTAGGTGCCAGGCTGCGGCGCCGAGTCTCTCACTTTCGGCCAACAAACGAGAGAATTGCAACGATCCGAATTACTGCAAAATTCTTTAACATCAGCCTGATATGCGCACATGCCCCAACGGAGGAAAAGGATGATGCCACCAAGGACGCTTTCTATGCGGAGTTCGACCGAGCTTATGGCCGCTGTCTTTCCCATGACATTAAAATTCTCCTCGGGGATTTTAATGCCAAGGTAGGACGAGAAGACATCTTTGGTGCCACCGTCGGGCGATTTAGTCCACATGAGACCACCTCAAGCAATGGTCTCAGATTAATAGGCTTTGCGGATGCGCATAATATGGTAGTTCGTAGTACTGGATTACGTCATTTGGACATCCATAAAGCATCTTGGCTCTCTCCCGATCGACTGACCAAAAATCAGACCGATCGTGTTGTGATCGATGCGATGCACGCATCTAATATACTCGACGTGCGATCCTGTCGGGGTCCCAACATCGACTCCGACCATTATCTTGTTGCAGCTAAGATTCGCACACGGCTATGTGTGGCGAAGATTGCTCGTCAAAGTGTGTTAAAAAGGCTGGACTTCGGAAAGCTGCAATCACAATTGGCGAAGAATGCATTCTCCACTCCCTGCGAGCTTCGGCAGAAGAAGTGCTTGGATTCCAGCGTCCTCTAACAACAGCTGCAAAGGACGCCGCCTACAGAAGAACACTGCAGGCTGGGGTGACACGAGCTATTGTGGATGTCTACAGGTCGAGAAGAAGAGACGGAAAACACCTTTTCAGACGCAAGAAGAAAGAGCAGGAAAGGCGAGAGTGTGAGAGCACAGGAAGCAGCAGATGCAGAAATGAAGCACGTAACTTCTACCAGAGGGTCAAGCGTCTGACCCAAGGATTTAAGACTGGTGCAGTGGCGTGCAGGGACGATAATGGAAATCTTGTCACAGAAGCAGAGGTCATGCTGAGGTCGAGTCTGTTATCTGGCTCAAGCACAGACTCTGAAGACCATGATCCACGAACCCCAATCTATGGCAGTGATATTGGAGTGCCAATCCCAAGTCATATCGAAGTCAAGGATGCAATCCAACGGCTTAAAAACAAGAAGTCTGCAGGTGCTGACGGCCTGCCGGCAGAATTGTTTAAGGCAGCTGGTGATATTTTGGTAGGGAGCATGCACCAACTAACCTTATCAGTGCGGGTTCAGGCCTGGCAAGTAAGATATGGCTCACGGAGAGCATGCCCGAAGATTGGAACCTCAGCATGATCTGTCCCATCCTGAAGAAGGGTGATGCCACGGTGCGCACCAACTACCGCGGAATTAGTCTTCTTCCAGTTGCATACAAGGTCCTAACGGGCGTATTGTGTGAAAGACTGAAACCCCATGCTGAAGCACTGATTGGACCTTATCAGTGCGGGTTCAGGACTGGCAAGTCCACTGTTGACCAGATTTTCACCTTGCGCCAAATCCTGGAGAAGCCTTACGAAAACCAGATCGACACATACCATCTCTTCGTCGACTACAAAGCCGCATTTGATAGCCCCCGGCGAGATCGCCTATATGCCGCCATGTCTAAGCTTGGTATACCAGCAAAGCTGACTAGACTTCGCAGAATGACATTGAGCAACACCATCAGCTCTGTCAAAATAAGAAGTGGCCAATCCGAAACCTTTACTACCAAGTGTGGCCTCAGACAAGGTGACTCGCTGTCTTGTATACTCTTCAATATTTTAATGGAGAGTATTATAAGAAAGGCTGGTGTACATCGGACGGGAACGATATTAACCAACAGATGTATCTAGCTCCTTGGTTACGCTGATGATATTGGTATCATTGGCCGCACCAAGCCTGATGTCACAGGAGCATTCGGGGCTATTGAAATGGAATCAGCAAAAGTAGGACTAGCAGTGAATATGGAGAAAACAAAGTTTATGGTGTGCTCTAGCAGAGAATCGCGGCGTCTTGATTCTCAGCTGACTGCAGAAAACTACAGCTTTGGGTCCGTCAAGGAGTTTATCTTCCTAGGCACTGCTATAACAAGCACAAATGATGTCAGTCTGGAGATTAAGAGGAGAATAACACTTGCCAACAGGTGTTACTTTGGGCTCAGTAGGCAGTTCAATAGTAAAGCTCTCTCTGGACGCACAAAAACCACACTCTACAAGACGCTCATTCTTCCAGTACTTCTATATAGTGCGGAGTGCTGGACAGTGACGCAGTCAGATGCAGCTACTCTTGGAGTGTTCGAGAGGAAAATTCTTCGCAAAATCTTTGGTCCAATCTGCGTGGACGATCAGATACAACCACGAGCTGTATGAGCTGTAGCCAGTCGAGTGAAATCTCAATGGATGAAGACGCTCCGGCTCGTAAGGTGTTTGATGCGGTGATTGTTGGCACACGAAGAAGAGGACGACCCCGAACGCGTTGGCAAGACCAGGTGATGGAAACCCTGTCCACACTTGGTGTTACCTACTGGTGAAGGCACGCTCAGGACAGAGACGCGTGGAGGCACATTGCGGGATTCTGTACGTTGCTTTGTGTTTTAGTCACACTTGCTTCGACGAGACTCTGCACGTAGCTCTATGTCTCACGCATATTTTTTTCTGTACTTACTTCATCGTTTCTCTCCGACTCACTCATTTTCCGATTTTTATCTGCTGCGGCAACTGACCTTGTGTAGTACGGCTGTTTTCCTTTCGTAATTGGTATTCTAGAAGTCTCCTGCTGTCTGGACTTTTCACTCATTTGCTCTCATTCCCTTTTGTGATCCAACTCCTTCACTTTTTAAGACTTTTCGGGACGGCGTCACTTTGTAATTATCTGGTTAAGACGAGCCTCCAAATGTGAGGAGAGTTTTTAACTCCACTCAGTTTTATTAGAGATAGTTATGTGTATTAAATGTTACAAGTTCTGACTCCTTATATTTTAAAATTAGGATAATGTCTGCTGCTGCCTTCCGTCGTTCTCTCTGCTGTTGCTGCTTCCTCGATGCTACCCTACCGACGCTTTTTCTTTCAAGTTGCCATACTGCTGACCTTCATACTGCTCCCATACCTGCTGATATTCACACTGCTGCCATACTGCTGATTGCTGCCGTTGCTCGTCGAAGTTTGAATCTCCTCATCTAGAAGCTGTAGAATACGATTGTTTGGATTATTGTTCATCTTCACTGATTATTGTTTACACATTAGCTCAAATGGTGACTTCTTAGTAGAAGCATGTACGTGGGAATTAACAGCTCTCTGCACCTCAGGTACTGCCTTAATCCACTTGGCTGGATCATGTGCCGAAATCTTAGAAATAATCACCCTGGCGATCTGACCATTTCCGCGGGGAACTCCAGTTGTGCTTAAAACGCGTTCAATACCGTTTTCCTTCTTGTAATCTGCAAAAACGTTGGCTGTGAAAGCAGAACCTCTGTCCGAAACCATCCGCACTGGGTTGCCCAAAAATTTCGGACCAAGTGTCAACCTTTTTCAGCGTTTCCTCGCAGCTTGCAGTCTTCTTAGGAAAAAGCCATGTAAGCTTTGTGAATGAGTCCACCATTGCAAATATGTATTGTTTCCTATATTGGTTTCCAGTGGCATCCATGGAACCCAGATGATCAACATGCAGCGTGTGAAGGGGTTGATCACCTTTATCGATGCAGTTTAAAAAACCTTCTTTCTTGCCAAGTTTCTTCTTGTTGAAAATTATGCATCTTATACAATTGTTCACCACATGCTGAACTTTTCGCACCAAATGAGGAATCCAATAGGATTGTTGAATAGTATGTAGAGTTTTTTGTAGAGCAAAGTGGCCTGCATTATGGGCGATTGTTGAATAGTATGTAGAGTTTTTTGTAGAGCAAAGTGGCCTGCATTATGGGCGTCAACAATTACTTCTTTTTCCATCGCTTTCGGGACTACGAGGAGATCGTTACCATTTACCTCCTTATAGACAAGCGAAGCTTTTATCTTGTACCCCTCATATGGGCGGCCTTTGAGAATTTCCAAAATTGCTTTCAGCATCTCATCTTTTCATTGAGCGTTTTTGATGCGTGCTGTGATCTTTAAGGAGACAAGCATAACCCGATCAGGATAGCGACTTAGGCAGTCAACAAGCTTTAATCGTTCTCCAGGACGATGTTCAATTGTAAAAACGAAATCTTGCAGATAAACAATCCACTGCGTGACTGCTCTGGGTATATCCGCCTGCTGTAGAGTTTGTTTAAAACCGGTACAATCCGTTATTAGCTTAAACGGCGATCCCAGAAGATAATGTCTGAATTTGTGTACCGCTAGATACACGGCTTTGGCTTCCAGGATATAACTGTGCTGGTGGGACTCAGCTCCTGTTGTCTTCTTGCTCCAATACTGGATAGGGTGGAGTTTGTCATCGAACCACTGCATTAACACCGCTGCAGCTCCGTCATTTGATGCATCTGTGTGTAACTCAGTTTTAGCTCCTCTGGTGTACAATTTCAAAACTGGTTCCTTTTTCAACACATTCTTCAAACTCTGGAACGCATTCATCTGAAGCTGAATCATTTTTGAGCTGATTCATGATTGAATTCATCATTTGGAAACGAACATCTTTGCGCAGCAGGTCAGTTAATAGGCGTGCAATTTGCGAATAATTCAGAATAAATTTTCTGAAAAATCCTGTCAGCCCCAGAAAAGCTTGGACTGCTCTGACGTTTTTCGGCACCGGAAATTTGCTGACCGCTGCAGTCTTCTCTTGTCCAGGCCACAGGTTTCCGTCTTCAATGTTGTGGCCCAAGAAGTAAATTCTTCTCTGGAAGAAGTGACATTTTCGCCACTTGATCTTCAGGCCAAACGCCCCAGCTCATTTGAAGACGAGTGCCATTTATTGCAAACATTGCTCTGCAGTCTCGGCGTGTATTATTATATCATCCAAATATAAATCGAGTATGTCCTTGTTCACCAGCTCCTGAACTACGTAATTAACGTAGCGAATGAATACAGCTGGCGAATTCCGAAATCCAAACTGTGTTCTATTCTATTGAATTTGTACAATCTGGATTTGGTTATGAACGCTGTAAATTTTTTGCTCTCTTCCTCAATGGCATTGTGGAAGAAACCATTCTCCAAGTCCATCAAGGTAAATTATCGCGCTTTTTGCAGCTTTTCAAGTACTTCCTCTATAACAGGGACGGGAAAGCAATCTCTCAATACCATCGAAAATCAACGCAAACACGGCGTGTGCCATCCTTTTTGCGTATAATTCCAGCAGATAGTCATTCTACGATCTGCTGTTCGACATCCTGTTGTTCGGCAATCGCACATCGACTCGGAGATTGACGAAATGGGATAATCTCACCATCTGGAACAATTCGCAGCTTGACTGAAACCTCTGCTACTGAATTCACCGCCTTGTAGTTCTTGCATGAATTTGGTTGTGGTTTTGTTGTAGGTGCCAGGCTGCGGCGCCGAGTCTCTCACTTTCGGCCAACAAACGAGAGAATTGCAACGATCCGAATTACTGCAAAATTCTTTAACATCAGCCTGATATGCGCACATGCCCCAACGGAGGAAAAGGATGATGCCACCAAGGACGCTTTCTATGCGGAGTTCGACCGAGCTTATGGCCGCTGTCTTTCCCATGACATTAAAATTCTCCTCGGGGATTTTAATGCCAAGGTAGGACGAGAAGACATCTTTGGTGCCACCGTCGGGCGATTTAGTCCACATGAGACCACCTCAAGCAATGGTCTCAGATTAATAGGCTTTGCGGATGCGCATAATATGGTAGTTCGTAGTACTGGATTACGTCATTTGGACATCCATAAAGCATCTTGGCTCTCTCCCGATCGACTGACCAAAAATCAGACCGATCGTGTTGTGATCGATGCGATGCACGCATCTAATATACTCGACGTGCGATCCTGTCGGGGTCCCAACATCGACTCCGACCATTATCTTGTTGCAGCTAAGATTCGCACACGGCTATGTGTGGCGAAGATTGCTCGTCAAAGTGTGTTAAAAAGGCTGGACTTCGGAAAGCTGCAATCACAATTGGCGAAGAATGCATTCTCCACTCCCTGCGAGCTTCGGCAGAAGAAGTGCTTGGATTCCAGCGTCCTCTAACAACAGCTGCAAAGGACGCCGCCTACAGAAGAACACTGCAGGCTGGGGTGACACGAGCTATTGTGGATGTCTACAGGTCGAGAAGAAGAGACGGAAAACACCTTTTCAGACGCAAGAAGAAAGAGCAGGAAAGGCGAGAGTGTGAGAGCACAGGAAGCAGCAGATGCAGAAATGAAGCACGTAACTTCTACCAGAGGGTCAAGCGTCTGACCCAAGGATTTAAGACTGGTGCAGTGGCGTGCAGGGACGATAATGGAAATCTTGTCACAGAAGCAGAGGTCATGCTGAGGTCGAGTCTGTTATCTGGCTCAAGCACAGACTCTGAAGACCATGATCCACGAACCCCAATCTATGGCAGTGATATTGGAGTGCCAATCCCAAGTCATATCGAAGTCAAGGATGCAATCCAACGGCTTAAAAACAAGAAGTCTGCAGGTGCTGACGGCCTGCCGGCAGAATTGTTTAAGGCAGCTGGTGATATTTTGGTAGGGAGCATGCACCAACTAACCTTATCAGTGCGGGTTCAGGCCTGGCAAGTAAGATATGGCTCACGGAGAGCATGCCCGAAGATTGGAACCTCAGCATGATCTGTCCCATCCTGAAGAAGGGTGATGCCACGGTGCGCACCAACTACCGCGGAATTAGTCTTCTTCCAGTTGCATACAAGGTCCTAACGGGCGTATTGTGTGAAAGACTGAAACCCCATGCTGAAGCACTGATTGGACCTTATCAGTGCGGGTTCAGGACTGGCAAGTCCACTGTTGACCAGATTTTCACCTTGCGCCAAATCCTGGAGAAGCCTTACGAAAACCAGATCGACACATACCATCTCTTCGTCGACTACAAAGCCGCATTTGATAGCCCCCGGCGAGATCGCCTATATGCCGCCATGTCTAAGCTTGGTATACCAGCAAAGCTGACTAGACTTCGCAGAATGACATTGAGCAACACCATCAGCTCTGTCAAAATAAGAAGTGGCCAATCCGAAACCTTTACTACCAAGTGTGGCCTCAGACAAGGTGACTCGCTGTCTTGTATACTCTTCAATATTTTAATGGAGAGTATTATAAGAAAGGCTGGTGTACATCGGACGGGAACGATATTAACCAACAGATGTATCTAGCTCCTTGGTTACGCTGATGATATTGGTATCATTGGCCGCACCAAGCCTGATGTCACAGGAGCATTCGGGGCTATTGAAATGGAATCAGCAAAAGTAGGACTAGCAGTGAATATGGAGAAAACAAAGTTTATGGTGTGCTCTAGCAGAGAATCGCGGCGTCTTGATTCTCAGCTGACTGCAGAAAACTACAGCTTTGGGTCCGTCAAGGAGTTTATCTTCCTAGGCACTGCTATAACAAGCACAAATGATGTCAGTCTGGAGATTAAGAGGAGAATAACACTTGCCAACAGGTGTTACTTTGGGCTCAGTAGGCAGTTCAATAGTAAAGCTCTCTCTGGACGCACAAAAACCACACTCTACAAGACGCTCATTCTTCCAGTACTTCTATATAGTGCGGAGTGCTGGACAGTGACGCAGTCAGATGCAGCTACTCTTGGAGTGTTCGAGAGGAAAATTCTTCGCAAAATCTTTGGTCCAATCTGCGTGGACGATCAGATACAACCACGAGCTGTATGAGCTGTAGCCAGTCGAGTGAAATCTCAATGGATGAAGACGCTCCGGCTCGTAAGGTGTTTGATGCGGTGATTGTTGGGACACGAAGAAGAGGACGACCCCGAACGCGTTGGCAAGACCAGGTGATGGAAACCCTGTCCACACTTGGTGTTACCTACTGGTGAAGGCACGCTCAGGACAGAGACGCGTGGAGGCACATTGCGGGATTCTGTACGTTGCTTTGTGTTTTAGTCACACTTGCTTCGACGAGACTCTGCACGTAGCTCTATGTCTCACGCATATTTTTTTCTGTACTTGCTTCATCGTTTCTCTCCGACTCACTCATTTTCCGATTTTTATCTGCTGCGGCAACTGACCTTGTGTAGTACGGCTGTTTTTCTTTCGTAATTGGTATTCTAGAAGTCTCCTGCTGTCTGGACTTTTCACTCATTGGCTCTCATTCCCTTTTGTGATCCAACTCCTTCACTTTTTAAGACTTTTCGGGACGGCGTCACTTTGTAATTATCTGGTTAAGACGAGCCCCCAAATGTGAGGAGAGTTTTTAACTCCACTCAGTTTTATTAGAGATAGTTATGTGTATTAAATGTTACAAGTTCTGACTCCTTATATTTTAAAATTAGGATAATGTCTGCTGCTGCCTTCCGTCGTTCTCTCTGCTGTTGCTGCTTCCTCGATGCTACCCTACCGACGCTTTTTCTTTCAAGTTGCCATACTGCTGACCTTCATACTGCTCCCATACCTGCTGATATTCACACGTTGCTCGTCGAAGTTTGAATACATCTCCTCATCTAGAAGCTGTAGAATACGATTGTTTGGATTATTGTTCATCTTCACTGATTATTGTTTACACATTAGCTCAAATGGTGACTTCTTAGTAGAAGCATGTACGTGGGAATTAACAGCTCTCTGCATCTCAGGTACTGCCTTAATCCACTTGGCTGGATCATGTGCCGAAATCTTAGAAATAATCACCCTGGCGATCTGACCATTTCCGCGGGGAACTCCAGTTGTGCTTAAAACGCGTTCAATACCGTTTTCCTTCTTGTAATCTGCAAAAACGTTGGCTGTGAAAGCAGAACCTCTGTCCGAAACCATCCGCACTGGGTTGCCCAAAAATTTCGGACCAAGTGTCAACCTTTTTCAGCGTTTCCTCGCAGCTTGCAGTCTTCTTAGGAAAAAGCCATGTAAGCTTTGTGAATGAGTTCACCATTGCAAATATGTATTGTTTCCTATATTGGTTTCCAGTGGCATCCATGGAACCCAGATGATCAACATGCAGCGTGTGAAGGGGTTGATCACCTTTATCGATGCAGTTTAAAAAACCTTCTTTCTTGCCAAGTTTCTTCTTGTTGAAAATTATGCATCTTATACAATTGTTCACCACATGCTGAACTTTTCGCACCAAATGAGGAATCCAATAGGATTGTTGAATAGTATGTAGAGTTTTTTGTAGAGCAAAGTGGTCTGCATTATGGGCGATTGTTGAATAGTATGTAGAGTTTTTTGTAGAGCAAAGTGGCCTGCATTATGGGCGTCAACAATTACTTCTTTTTCCATCGCTTTCGGGACTACGAGGAGATCGTTACCATTCACCTCCTTATAGACAAGTGAAGCTTTTATTTTGTACCCCTCATATGGGCCGCCTTTGAGAATTTCCACAATTGCTTTCAGCATCTCATCTTTTCATTGAGCGTTTTTGATGCGTGCTGTGATCTCTAAGGAGACAAGCATAACCCGATCAGGATAGCGACTTAGGCAGTCAACATGCTTTAATCGTTCTCCAGGACGATGTTCCACTGTAAAAACGAAATCTTATAGATAAACAATCCACTGCGTGACTGCTCTGGGTATATCCGCCTTCTGTAGAGTTTGTTTAAAACCGGCACAATCCGTTTTCAGCTCAAACGGCGATCCCAGCAGATAATGTCTGAATTTGTGTACCGCTAGATACACGGCTTTGCCTTCAAGGATATAACTGTGCTGGCGGGACTCAGCTCCTGTTGTCTTCTTGCTCCAATACTGGATAGGGTGGAGTTTGTCATCGAACCACTGCATTAATACCGCTGCAAATCCGTCTTTTGATGCGTCTGTGTGTAACGCGCATAATATGGTAGTTCGTAGTACTGGATTCCGTCATTTGGACATCCATAAAGCATCTTGGCTCTCTCCCGATCGACTGACCAGAAATCAGATCGATCATGTTGTGCGATCCTGTCGGGGTCCCAACATCGACTCCGACCATTATCTTGTTGCAGCTAAGATTTGCACACGGCTATGTGTGGCGAAGATTGCACTTCAAAGTGTGTAAAGAAGGCTGGACATCGGAAAGATGCAATCACATCAGGCGAAGAATGCATTCTCCACTCCCTGCGAGCTTCGGCAGAAAAAGTGCTTGGATTCCAGCGTCCTCTAACAAGGAATCCATGGTACGATCCGGAGTGTCATGACGCAACAGCTGCAAATGACGCCGCCTACAGAAGATCACTGCAGGCGGGGGCGACACGAGCTATTGTGGATGTCTACAGGTCGAGAAGAAGATACAAAAACGCCTTTTCAGACGCAAGAAGAAAGAGCAGGAAAGGCGAGAGTGTGAGAGCACAGGAAGCAGCAGATGCAGAAATGAAGCACGTAACTTCTACCAGAGGGTCAAGCGTCTGACTTAAGGATTTAAGACTGGTGCAGTGGCGTGCAGGGACGATGATGGAAATCTTGTCACAGAAGCAGAGGTCGTGCTGAGGTCGAGTCTGTTATCTGGCTCAAGCACAGACTCTGAAGACCATGATCCACGAACCCCGATCTATGGCACTGATATTGAAGTGCCAATCCCAAGTCATATCGAAGTCAAGGATGCAATCCAACGGCTTAAAAACAAGAAGTCTGCAGGTGCTGACGGCCTGCCGGCAGAATTGTTTAAGGCAGCTGGTGATATTTTGGTAGGGAGCATGCACCAACTAACCTTATCAGTGCGGGTTCAGGCCTGGCAAGTAAGATATGGCTCATGGAGAGCATGCCCGAAGATTGGAACCTCAGCATGATCTGTCCCATCCTGAAGAAGGGTGATGCCACGGTGCGCACCAACTACCGCGGAATTAGTCTTCTTCCAGTTGCATACAAGGTCCTAACGGGCGTATTGTGTGAAAGACTGAAACCCCATGCTGAAGCACTGATTGGACCTTATCAGTGCGGGTTCAGGCCTGGCAAGTCCACTGTTGACCAGATTTTCTCCTTGAGCCAAATCCTGCAGAAGTCTTACGAAAACCAGATCGACACGTACCATCTCTTCGTCGACTACAAAGCCGCATTTGATAGCCCCCGGCGAGATCGCCTATATGCCGCCATGTCTAAGCTTGGTATACCAGCAAAGCTGACTAGACTTCGCAGAATGACATTGAGCAACACCATCAGCTCTGTCAAAATAAGAAGTGGCCAATCCGAAACCTTTACTACCAAGTGTGGCCTCAGACAAGGTGACTCGCTGTCTTGTATACTCTTCAATATTTTAATGGAGAGTATTATAAGAAAGGCTGGTGTACATCGGACGGGAACGATATTAACCAACAGATGTGTCTAGCTCCTTGGTTACGCTGATGATATTGATATCATTGGCCGCACCAAACGTGATGTCACAGGAGCATTCGGGGCTATTGAAATGGAATCAGCAAAAGTAGGACTAGCAGTGAATATTGAGAAAACAAAGTTTATGGTGTGCTCTAGCAGAGAATCGCGGCGTCTTGATTCTCAGCTGACTGCAGAAAACTACAGCTTTGGGTCCGTCAAGGAGTTTATCTTCCTAGGCACTGCTATAACAAGCACAAATGATGTCAGTCTGGAGATTAAGAGGAGAATAACACTTGCCAACAGGTGTTACTTTGGGCTCAGTAGGCAGTTCAATAGTAAAGCTCTCTCTGGACGCACAAAAACCACACTCTACAAGACGCTCATTCTTCCAGTACTTCTATATAGTGCGGAGTGCTGGACAGTGACGCAGTCAGATGCAGCTACTCTTGGAGTGTTCGAGAGGAAAATTCTTCGCAAAATCTTTGGTCCAATCTGCGTGGACGATCAGATACAACCACGAGCTGTATGAGCTGTAGCCAGTCGAGTGAAATCTCAATGGATGAAGACGCTCCGGCTCGTAAGGTGTTTGATGCGGTGATGGTTGGCACACGAAGAAGAGGACGACCCCGAACGCGTTGGCAAGACCAGGTGATGGAAACCCTGTCCACACTTGGTGTTACCTACTGGTGAAGGCACGCTCAGGACAGAGACGCGTGGAGGCACATTGCGGGATTCTGTACGTTGCTTTGTGTTTTAGTCACACTTGCTTCGAGACTCTGCACGTAGCTCTATGTCTCACGCATATTTTTTTCTGTACTTGCTTCATCGTTTCTCTCCGACTCACTCATTTTCCGATTTTTATCTGCTGCGGCAACTGACCTTGTGTAGTACGGCTGTTTTCCTTTCGTAATTGGTATTCTAGAAGTCTCCTGCTGTCTGGACTTTTCACTCATTTGCTCTCATTCCCTTTTGTGATCCAACTCCTTCACTTTTTAAGACTTTTCGGGACGGCGTCACTTTGTAATTATCTGGTTAAGACGAGCCTCCAAATGTGAGGAGAGTTTTTAACTCCACTCAGTTTTATTAGAGATAGTTATGTGTATTAAATGTTACAAGTTCTGACTCCTTATATTTTAAAATTAGGATAATGTCTGCTGCTGCCTTCCGTCGTTCTCTCTGCTGTTGCTGCTTCCTCGATGCTACCCTACCGACGCTTTTTCTTTCAAGTTGCCATACTGCTGACCTTCATACTGCTCCCATACCTGCTGATATTCACACTGCTGCCATACTGCTGATTGCTGCCGTTGCTCGTCGAAGTTTGAATACATCTCCTCATCTAGAAGCTGTAGAATACGATTGTTTGGATTATTGTTCATCTTCACTGATTATTGTTTACACATTAGCTCAAATGGTGACTTCTTAGTAGAAGCATGTACGTGGGAATTAACAGCTCTCTGCACCTCAGGTACTGCCTTAATCCACTTGGCTGGATCATGTGCCGAAATCTTAGAAATAATCACCCTGGCGATCTGACCATTTCCGCGGGGAACTCCAGTTGTGCTTAAAACGCGTTCAATACCGTTTTCCTTCTTGTAATCTGCAAAAACGTTGGCTGTGAAAGCAGAACCTCTGTCCGAAACCATTCGCACTGGGTTGCCCAAAAATTTCGGACCAAGTGTCAACCTTTTTCAGCGTTTCCTCGCAGCTTGCAGTCTTCTTAGGAAAAAGCCATGTAAGCTTTGTGAATGAGTCCACCATTGCAAATATGTATTATTTCCTATATTGGTTTCCAGTGGCATCCATGGAACCCAGATGATCAACATGCAGCGTGTGAAGGGGTTGATCACCTTTATCGATGCAGTTTAAAAAACCTTCTTTCTTGCCAAGTTTCTTCTTGTTGAAAATTATGCATCTTATACAATTGTTCACCACATGCTGAACTTTTCGCACCAAATGAGGAATCCAATAGGATTGTTGAATAGTATGTAGAGTTTTTTGTAGAGCAAAGTGGCCTGCATTATGGGCGATTGTTGAATAGTATGTAGAGTTTTTTGTAGAGCAAAGTGGCCTGCATTATGGGCGTCAACAATTACTTCTTTTTCCATCGCTTTCGGGACTACGAGGAGATCGTTACCATTCACCTCCTTATAGACAAGTGAAGCTTTTATTTTGTACCCCTCATATGGGCCGCCTTTGAGAATTTCCACAATTGCTTTCAGCATCTCATCTTTTCATTGAGCGTTTTTGATGCGTGCTGTGATCTCTAAGGAGACAAGCATAACCCGATCAGGATAGCGACTTAGGCAGTCAACATGCTTTACTCGTTCTCCAGGACGATGTTCCATTGTAAAAACGAAATCTTGCAGATAAACAATCCACTGCGTGACTGCTCTTAGTATATCCGCCTTCTGTAGAGTTTGTTTAAAACCGGCACAATCCGTTTTCAGCTCAAACGGCGATCCCAGCAGATAATGTCTGAATTTGTGTACCGCTAGATACACGGCTTTGCCTTCAAGGATATAACTGTGCTGGCGGGACTCAGCTCCTGTTGTCTTCTTGCTCCAATACTGGATAGGGTGGAGTTTGTCATCGAACCACTGCATTAATACCGCTGCAAATCCGTCTTTTGATGCGTCTGTGTGTAACGCGCATAATATGGTAGTTCGTAGTACTGGATTCCGTCATTTGGACATCCATAAAGCATCTTGGCTCTCTCCCGATCGACTGACCAGAAATCAGATCGATCATGTTGTGCGATCCTGTCGGGGTCCCAACATCGACTCCGACCATTATCTTGTTGCAGCTAAGATTTGCACACGGCTATGTGTGGCGAAGATTGCACGTCAAAGTGTGTTAAGAAGGCTGGACATCGGAAAGATGCAATCACATCAGGCGAAGAATGCATTCTCCACTCCCTGCGAGCTTCGGCAGAAAAAGTGCTTGGATTCCAGCGTCCCCTAACAAGGAATCCATGGTACGATCCGGAGTGTCATGACGCAACAGCTGCAAATGACGCCGCCTACAGAAGATCACTGCAGGCGGGGGCGACACGAGCTATTGTGGATGTCTACAGGTCGAGAAGAAGATACAAAAACGCCTTTTCAGACGCAAGAAGAAAGAGCAGGAAAGGCGAGAGTGTGAGAGCACAGGAAGCAGCAGATGCAGAAATGAAGCACGTAACTTCTACCAGAGGGTCAAGCGTCTGACTTAAGGATTTAAGACTGGTGCAGTGGCGTGCAGGGACGATGATGGAAATCTTGTCACAGAAGCAGAGGTCATGCTGAGGTCGAGTCTGTTATCTGGCTCAAGCACAGACTCTGAAGACCATGATCCACGAACCCCGATCTATGGCACTGATATTGAAGTGCCAATCCCAAGTCATATCGAAGTCAAGGATGCAAACCAACGGCTTAAAAACAAGAAGTCTGCAGGTGCTGACGGCCTGCCGGCAGAATTGTTTAAGGCAGCTGGTGATATTTTGGTAGGGAGCATGCACCAACTAACCTTATCAGTGCGGGTTCAGGCCTGGCAAGTAAGATATGGCTCACGGAGAGCATGCCCGAAGATTGGAACCTCAGCATGATCTGTCCCATCCTGAAGAAGGGTGATGCCACGGTGCGCACCAACTACCGCGGAATTAGTCTTCTTCCAGTTGCATACAAGGTCCTAACGGGCGTATTGTGTGAAAGACTGAAACCCCATGCTGAAGCACTGATTGGACCTTATCAGTGCGGGTTCAGGCCTGGCAAGTCCACTGTTGACCAGATTTTCTCCTTGAGCCAAATCCTGCAGAAGTCTTACGAAAACCAGATCGACACGTACCATCTCTTCGTCGACTACAAAGCCGCATTTGATAGCCCCCGGCGAGATCGCCTATATGCCGCCATGTCTAAGCTTGGTATACCAGCAAAGCTGACTAGACTTCGCAGAATGACATTGAGCAACACCATCAGCTCTGTCAAAATAAGAAGTGGCCAATCCGAAACCTTTACTACCAAGTGTGGCCTCAGACAAGGTGACTCGCTGTCTTGTATACTCTTCAATATTTTAATGGAGAGTATTATAAGAAAGGCTGGTGTACATCGGACGGGAACGATATTAACCAACAGATGTGTCTAGCTCCTTGGTTACGCTGATGATATTGATATCATTGGCCGCACCAAACGTGATGTCACAGGAGCATTCGGGGCTATTGAAATGGAATCAGCAAAAGTAGGACTAGCAGTGAATATTGAGAAAACAAAGTTTATGGTGTGCTCTAGCAGAGAATCGCGGCGTCTTGATTCTCAGCTGACTGCAGAAAACTACAGCTTTGGGTCCGTCAAGGAGTTTATCTTCCTAGGCACTGCTATAACAAGCACAAATGATGTCAGTCTGGAGATTAAGAGGAGAATAACACTTGCCAACAGGTGTTACTTTGGGCTCAGTAGGCAGTTCAATAGTAAAGCTCTCTCTGGACGCACAAAAACCACACTCTACAAGACGCTCATTCTTCCAGTACTTCTATATAGTGCGGAGTGCTGGACAGTGACGCAGTCAGATGCAGCTACTCTTGGAGTGTTCGAGAGGAAAATTCTTCGCAAAATCTTTGGTCCAATCTGCGTGGACGATCAGATACAACCACGAGCTGTATGAGCTGTAGCCAGTCGAGTGAAATCTCAATGGATGAAGACGCTCCGGCTCGTAAGGTGTTTGATGCGGTGATTGTTGGCACACGAAGAAGAGGACGACCCCGAACGCGTTGGCAAGACCAGGTGATGGAAACCCTGTCCACACTTGGTGTTACCTACTGGTGAAGGCACGCTCAGGACAGAGACGCGTGGAGGCACATTGCGGGATTCTGTACGTTGCTTTGTGTTTTAGTCACACTTGCTTCGACGAGACTCTGCACGTAGCTCTATGTCTCACGCATATTTTTTTCTGTACTTACTTCATCGTTTCTCTCCGACTCACTCATTTTCCGATTTTTATCTGCTGCGGCAACTGACCTTGTGTAGTACGGCTGTTTTCCTTTCGTAATTGGTATTCTAGAAGTCTCCTGCTGTCTGGACTTTTCACTCATTTGCTCTCATTCCCTTTTTGTGATCCAACTCCTTCACTTTTTAAGACTTTTCGGGACGGCGTCACTTTGTAATTATCTGGTTAAGACGAGCCTCCAAATGTGAGGAGAGTTTTTAACTCCACTCAGTTTTATTAGAGATAGTTATGTGTATTAAATGTTACAAGTTCTGACTCCTTATATTTTAAAATTAGGATAATGTCTGCTGCTGCCTTCCGTCGTTCTCTCTGCTGTTGCTGCTTCCTCGATGCTACCCTACCGACGCTTTTTCTTTCAAGTTGCCATACTGCTGACCTTCATACTGCTCCCATACCTGCTGATATTCACACTGCTGCCATACTGCTGATTGCTGCCGTTGCTCGTCGAAGTTTGAATCTCCTCATCTAGAAGCTGTAGAATACGATTGTTTGGATTATTGTTCATCTTCACTGATTATTGTTTACACATTAGCTCAAATGGTGACTTCTTAGTAGAAGCATGTACGTGGGAATTAACAGCTCTCTGCACCTCAGGTACTGCCTTAATCCACTTGGCTGGATCATGTGCCGAAATCTTAGAAATAATCACCCTGGCGATCTGACCATTTCCGCGGGGAACTCCAGTTGTGCTTAAAACGCGTTCAATACCGTTTTCCTTCTTGTAATCTGCAAAAACGTTGGCTGTGAAAGCAGAACCTCTGTCCGAAACCATCCGCACTGGGTTGCCCAAAAATTTCGGACCAAGTGTCAACCTTTTTCAGCGTTTCCTCGCAGCTTGCAGTCTTCTTAGGAAAAAGCCATGTAAGCTTTGTGAATGAGTCCACCATTGCAAATATGTATTGTTTCCTATATTGGTTTCCAGTGGCATCCATGGAACCCAGATGATCAACATGCAGCGTGTGAAGGGGTTGATCACCTTTATCGATGCAGTTTAAAAAACCTTCTTTCTTGCCAAGTTTCTTCTTGTTGAAAATTATGCATCTTATACAATTGTTCACCACATGCTGAACTTTTCGCACCAAATGAGGAATCCAATAGGATTGTTGAATAGTATGTAGAGTTTTTTGTAGAGCAAAGTGGCCTGCATTATGGGCGATTGTTGAATAGTATGTAGAGTTTTTTGTAGAGCAAAGTGGCCTGCATTATGGGCGTCAACAATTACTTCTTTTTCCATCGCTTTCGGGACTACGAGGAGATCGTTACCATTTACCTCCTTATAGACAAGCGAAGCTTTTATCTTGTACCCCTCATATGGGCGGCCTTTGAGAATTTCCAAAATTGCTTTCAGCATCTCATCTTTTCATTGAGCGTTTTTGATGCGTGCTGTGATCTTTAAGGAGACAAGCATAACCCGATCAGGATAGCGACTTAGGCAGTCAACAAGCTTTAATCGTTCTCCAGGACGATGTTCAATTGTAAAAACGAAATCTTGCAGATAAACAATCCACTGCGTGAATGCTCTTGGTATATCCGCCTTCTGTAGAGTTTGTTTAAAACCGGTACAATCCGTTATTAGCTTAAACGGCGATCCCAGAAGATAATGTCTGAATTTGTGTACCGCTAGATACACGGCTTTGGCTTCCAGGATATAACTGTGCTGGTGGGACTCAGCTCCTGTTGTCTTCTTGCTCCAATACTGGATAGGGTGGAGTTTGTCATCGAACCACTGCATTAATACCGCTGCAAATCCGTCTTTTGATGCGTCTGTGTGTAACTCAGTTTTAGCTCCTCTGGTGTACAATTTCAAAACAGGTTCCTTTGTCAACACATTCTTCAAACTCTGGAACGCATTCATCTGAAGCTGAATCATTTTTGAGCTGATTCATGATTGAATTCATCATTTGGAAACGAACATCTTTGCGCAGCAGGTCAGTTAATAGGCGTGCAATTTAATAATTCCGAAAAAATTTTCTGAAAAATCCCGTCAGCCCCAGAAAAGCTTGGACTGCTCTGACGTTTTTCGGCACCGGAAATTTGCTGACCGCTGCTGTCTTCTCTTGTCCAGGCCACAGGTTTCCGTCTTCAATGTTGTGGCCCAAGAAGTAAATTCTTCCCTGGAAGAAGTGACATTTTCGCCACTTGATCTTCAGGCCAAACGCCCCAGCTCTTTTGAAGAAGAGTGCCATTTATTGCAAACATTGCTCTGCAGTCTCGGCGTGAATTATTAAATCATCCAAATATAAATCGAGTATGTCCTTGTTCACCAGCTCCTGAACTACGTAATTAACGTAGCGAATGAATACAGCTGGCGAATTCCGAAATCCAAACTGTGTTCTATTCTATTGAATTTGTACAATCTGGATTTGGTTATGAACGCTGTAAATTTTGTGCTCTCTTCCTCAATGGCAACGTGGAAGAAACCATTCTCCAAGTCCATCAAGATAAATTATCGCGCTTTTTGCAGCTTTTCAAGTACTTCCTCTATAACAGGGACGGGAAAGCAATCTCTCAATACCATCGAAAATCAACGCAAACACGGCGTGTGCCATCCTTTTTGCGTATAATTCCAGCAGATAGCCATTCTACGATCTGCTGTTCGACATCCTGTTGTTCGGCAACAGGTCGCACACCGAATCGCACATCGACTCGGAGATTGACGAAATGGGATAATCTCACCATCTGGAACAATTCGCAGCTTGACTGGAACCTCTGCTACTGAATTCACCGCCTTGTAGTTCTTGTAGAACGGCATGAATTTGGTTGTGGTTTCGTTGTAGGTGCCAGGCTGCGGCGCCGAGTCTCTCACTTTCGGCCAACAAACGAGAGAATTGCAACGATCCGAATTACTGCAAAATTCTTTAACATCAGCCTGATATGCGCACATGCCCCAACGGAGGAAAAGGATGATGCCACCAAGGACGCTTTCTATGCGGAGTTCGACCGAGTTATGGCCGCTGTCTTTCCCATGAGATTAAAATGCCAAGGTAGGACGAGAAGACATCTTTGGTGCCACCGTCGGGCGATTTAGTCTACATGAGACCACCTCGAGCAATGGTCTTAATTAATAGGCTTTGCAGCTGCGCATAATATGGTAGTTCGTAGTACTGGATTACGTCATTTGGACATCCACAAAGCATCTTGGCTCTCTCCCAATCGACTGACCAAAAATCAGACCGATCGTGTTGTGATCGATGCGACGCACGCATCTAATATACTCGACGTGCGAGTATATCTTGTTGCAGCTAAGATTCGCACACGGCTATGTGTGGCGAAGATTGCACGTCAAAGTGTGTTAAAAAGGCTGGACTTCGGAAAGCTGCAATCACAATTGGCGAAGAATGCATTCTCCACTCCCTGCGAGCTTCGGCAGAAGAAGTGCTTGGATTCCAGCGTCCTCTAACAAGGAATCCATGGTACGATCCGGAGTGTCGTGACGCAACAGCTGCAAAGGACGCCGCCTACAGAAGAACACTGCAGGCTGGGGTGACACGAGCTATTGTGGATGTCTACAGGTCGAGAAGAAGAGACGGAAAACACCTTTTCAGACGCAAGAAGAAAGAGCAGGAAAGGCGAGAGTGTGAGAGCACAGGAAGCAGCAGATGCAGAAATGAAGCACGTAACTTCTACCAGAGGGTCAAGCGTCTGACCCAAGGATTTAAGACTGGTGCAGTGGCGTGCAGGGACGATGATGGAAATCTTGTCACAGAAGCAGAGGTCGTGCTGAGGTCGAGTCTGTTATCTGGCTCAAGCACAGACTCTGCAGACCATGATCCACGAACCCCGATCTATGGCACTGATATTGAAGTGCCAATCCCAAGTCATATCGAAGTCAAGGATGCAATCCAACGGCTTAAAAACAAGAAGTCTGCAGGTGCTGACGGCCTGCCGGCAGAATTGTTTAAGGCAGCTGGTGATATTTTGGTAGGGAGCATGCACCAACTAACCTTATCAGTGCGGGTTCAGGCCTGGCAAGTAAGATATGGCTCACGGAGAGCATGCCCGAAGATTGGAACCTCAGCATGATCTGTCCCATCCTGAAGAAGGGTGATGCCACGGTGCGCACCAACTACCGCGGAATTAGTCTTCTTCCAGTTGCATACAAGGTCCTAACGGGCGTATTGTGTGAAAGACTGAAACCCCATGCTGAAGCACTGATTGGACCTTATCAGTGCGGGTTCAGGACTGGCAAGTCCACTGTTGACCAGATTTTCACCTTGCGCCAAATCCTGGAGAAGCCTTACGAAAACCAGATCGACACATACCATCTCTTCGTCGACTACAAAGCCGCATTTGATAGCCCCCGGCGAGATCGCCTATATGCCGCCATGTCTGAGCTTGGTATACCAGCAAAGCTAACTAGACTTTGCAGAATGACATTGAGCAACACCATCAGCTCTGTCAAGGTAGGAAGTGGCCAATCAGAAAACCTTTACTACCAAGTGTGGCCTCAGACAAGGTGACTCGCTGTCTTGTATACTCTTCAATATTTTAATGGAGAGTATTATAAGAAAGGCTGGTGTACATCGGACGGGCACGATATTAACCAACAGATGTGTCTAGCTCCTTGGTTACGCTGATGATATTGATATCATTGGCCGCACCAAGCGTGATGTCACAGGAGCATTCGGGGCTATTGAAATGGAATCAGCAAAAGTAGGACTAGCAGTGAATATGGAGAAACCAAAGTTTATGGTGTGCTCTAGCAGAGAACCGCGGCGTCTTTATTTTCAGCTGACTGCAGAAAACTATAGCTTTGGGTCCGTCAAGGGTCCGTCTTCCTCATGCGTGGGGAACTCCAGTTGTGCTTAAAACGCGTTCAATACCGTTTTCCTTCTTGTAATCTGCAAAAACGTTGGCTGTGAAAGCAGAACCTCTGTCCGAAACCATCCGCACTGGGTTGCCCAAAATTTCGGACCAAGTGTCAACCTTTTTCAGCGTTTCCTCGCAGCTTGCAGTCTTCTTAGGAAAAAGCCATATAAGCTTTGTGAATGAGTCCACCATTGCAAATATGTATTGTTTCCTATATGTATTGCAAATATGCATTGTTTTCCAGTGGCATCCATGGAACCCAGATAATCAACATGCAGCGTGTGAACGCTGCTTGTTTAAAAAAATTGGTTTAAAAAACCTTCTTTCTTGCCAAGTTTCTTCTTGTTGAAAATTATGCATCTTACACAATTGTTCACCACTTGCTAAACTTTTTGCTCCAAATGAGGAATCCAATAGGATTGTTGAATAGTATGTAGAGCTTTTTGTAGAGCAAAGTGGCCTGCATTATGGGCGTCAACAATTACTTCTTTTTCCATCGCTTTCGGGACTACGAGGAGATCGTTACCATTCACCTCCTTATAGACAAGTGAAGCTTTTATTTTGTACCCCTCATATGGGCCGCCTTTGAGAATTTCCACAATTGCTTTCAGCATCTCATCTTTTCATTGAGCGTTTTTGATGCGTGCTGTGATCTCTAAGGAGACAAGCATAACCCGATCAGGATAGCGACTTAGGCAGTCAACATGCTTTCATCGTTCTCCAGGACGATGTTCCATTGTAAAAACGAAATCTTGCAGATAAACAATCCACTGAGTGACTGCTCTTGGTATATCCGCCTTCTGTAGAGTTTGTTTAAAACCGGCACAATCCGTTATCAGCTCAAACGGCGATCCCAGCAGATATTGTCTGAATTTGTGTACCGCTAGATACACGGCTTTGGCTTCCAGGATATAACTGTGCTGGTGGGACTCAGCTCCTGTTGTCTTCTTGCTCCAATACTGGATACAGCATCTTTGCGCAGCAGGTCAGTTAACGGGCGTGCGATTTGCGAATAATTAAGAATAAATTTTCTGAAAAATCCCGTCAGCCCCAGAAAAGCTTGGACTGCTCTGACGTTTTTCGGCACCGGAAATTTGGTGACCGCTGCAGTCTTCTCTTGTCCAGGCCACAGGTTTCCGTATTCTATGTTGTGGCCCAATAAGTAGAAGAAGAAGTGACATTTTCGCCACTTGATCTTCAGGCCAAACGCCCCAGCTCTTTTGAAGACGAGTGTCATCTTTTGCAAACATTGCTCTGCAGTCTCGGGGTGAATTATTATATCATCCAAATATAAATCGAGTATGTTCTTGTTCATCAGCTTCTGAAATACGTAATTAACGTAGCGAATGAATACAGCTGGCGAATTCCGAAATCCAAACGATGTTCTATTGAATTTGTACAATCTGGATTTGGTTGAACGCTGTAAATTTCTTGCTCTCTTCCTCAATGGCAACGTGGAAGAAACCATTCTCCAAGTCCATCACGGTAAAGTATCGCGCTTTTTCCAGCTTTTTAAGCACTTCCTCTATAACAGGGACGGGAAAGGAATCTCTCAATACCATCGAGTTCAGCTTACGAAAATCAACACAAACACGGCGTGTGCCATCCTTTTTGCGTATAATTCTAGCTGATAGCCATTCAACGATCTGCTGTTCGACATCCTGTTATTCGGCAATCGCAAATCGACTCGGAGATTGACGAAATGGGATAATCTCACCATCTGGAACAATTCGCAGCTTGACTGGAACCTCTGCTACTGAATCCACCGCCTTGTAGTTCTTGATCAGCATCGATACATCTTTTTTACAAGTATACTGCGGAGGAACATCGATTTCATCATTTGTATTAATAATACTATTTATAGCAAGCGTTAAAAGGACAATGATTTGAGAACATGCACCTGTAACGTACGAACATTTTACAGACCTGGTGCTGCTCAACAACTAGCAGATACCCTCAACAAATGTAGGGCTGACATCATTGCTATCCAGGAAATGCGATGGCTAGGACAAGGCTGCATAAAGAAGAAGAACTGTGACATTTACTACAGCTGCCATCCAGAACGGCATGAATTTGGTTGTGGTTTCGTTGTAAGTGCCAGGCTGCGGCGCCGAGTCTCTCACTTCCGGCCAACAAACGAGAGAATTGCAACGATCCGAAATACTGCCAAATTCTTTAACATCAGCTTGATATGGACGCAAGGACGCTTTGTATGCGGAGCTCGACCGAGCTTATGGCAATCTTCCGCTGTCCTTCCCATGACATTAAAATTCTCCTCGGGGATTTTAATGCCAAGGTAGGACGAGAAGACATCTTTGGTGCCACCGTCGGGCGATTTAGTCCACATGAGACCACCTCGAGCAATGGTCTTAATTAATAGGCTTTGCAGCTGCGCATAATATGGTAGTTCGTAGTACTGAATTCCGTCATTTGGACATCCATAAAGCATCTTGGCTCTCTCCCGATCGACTGACCAAAAATCAGACCGATCATGTTGTGATCGATGCGACGCACGCATCTAATATACTCGACGTGCGATCCTGTCGGGGTCCCAACATCGACTCCGAGCATTATCTTGTTGCAGCTAAGATTCGCACACGGCTATGTGTGGCGAAGATTGCACGTCGAAGTATGTTAAGAAGGCTGGACATTGGAAAACTGTAATCACAACAGGCGAAGAATGCATTCTCCACTAACGTCTCGGGGCTATTAAGCCGAGCACCTTCAACACCTGAAGACATAGGCGATATGTGGGCGCTCATATCTCACTCCCTGCGAGCTTCGGCAGAAGAAGTGCTTGGATTCCAGCGTCCCCTAACAAGGAATCCATGGTACGCTCCGGAGTGTCATGACGCAACAGCTGCAAAGGGCGCCGACACGAGCGACACGACACGAGGTCGAGAAGAAGAGACGAAAAACGCCTTTTCAGACGCAAGAAGAAAGAGCAGGAAAGGCGAGAGTGTGAGAGCACAGAGAGCAGCAGATGTAGAAATGAAGCACGTAACTTCTACCAGAGGGTCAAGCGCCTGACTCAAGGATTTAAGGCTGGTGCAGTGGCGTGCAGGGACGATGATGGAAATCTTGTCACAGAAGCAGAGGTCGTGCTGAGGTCGAGTCTGTTATCTGGCTCAAGCACAGACTCTGAAGACCATGATCCACGAACCCCAATCTATGGCACTGATATTGAAGTGCCAATCCCAAGTCATATCGAAGTCAAGGATGCAATCCAACGGCTTAAAAACAAGAAGTCTGCAGGTGCTGACGGCCTGCCGGCAGAATTGTTTAAGGCAGCTGGTGATATGTTGGTAGGGAGCATGCACCAACTAATCAGTAAGATATGGTTCACGGAGAGCATGCCTGGAGATTGGAACCTCAGCATGATCTATCGCATCCTGAAGAAGGGTGATGCCACGGTGCGCACCAACTACCGCGGAATTAGTCTTCTTACAGCTGCATACAAGGTCCTAACGAGCGTATTGTGTGAAAGACTGAAACCGCATGCTGAAGCACTGATTGGACCTTATCAGTGCGGGTTCAGGACTGGCAAGTCCACTGTTGACCAGATTTTCACCTTGCGCCAAATCCTGGAGAAGTCTTACGAAAACCAGATCGACACGTACCATCTCTTCGTCGACTACAAAGACGCATTTGATAGCCCCCGGCGAGATCGCCTGTATGCCGCCATGTCTGAGCTTGGTATACCAGCAAAGCTGACTAGACTTCGCAGAATGACATTGAGCAACACCATCAGCTCTGTCAAAATAGGAAGTGGCCAATCCGAAACCTTTACTACCAAGTGTGGCCTCAGACAAGGTGACTCGCTGTCTTGTATACTCTTCAATATTTTAATGGAGAGTATTATAAGAAAGGCTGGTGTACATCGGACGGGCACGATATTAACCAACAGATGTGTCTAGCTCCTTGGTTACGCTGATGATATTGATATCATTGGCCGCAACAAGCGTGATGTCACAGGAGCCTTCGGGGCTATTGAAATGGAATCAGCAAAAGAAGGACTAGCAGTGAATATGGAGAAAACAAAGTTTATGGTGTGCTCTAGCAGAGAATCGCGGCGTCTTGATTCTCAGCTGACTGCAGAAAACTATAGCTTTGGGTCCGTCAAGGAGTTTATCTTCCTAGGCACTGCTATAACAAGCACAAATGATGTCAGTCTGGAGATTAAGAGGAGAATAACACTTGCCAACAGGTGTTACTTTGGGCTCAGTAGGCAGTTCAATAGTAAAGCTCTCTCTCGACGCACAAAAACCACACTCTACAAGACGCTCATTCTTCCAGTACTCCTATATGGTGCGGAGTGCTGAACAGTGACGCAGTCAGATGCAGCTGCTCTTGGAGTGTTCGAGAGGAAAATTCTTCGCAAAATCTTTGGTCCAATCTGCGTGGACGATGTTTATCGTATCAGATACAACCACTAGCTGTATGAACTGTACGGTGATGTTGACGTAGCCAGTCGAGTGAAATCTCAAAGACTTCGCTGGCTTGGCCACGTTGCCCGAATCGATGAAGACGCTCCGGCTCGTAAGGTGTTTGATGCGGTGATTGTTGGGACACGAAGGAGAGGACGACCCCGAACGCGTTGGCAAGACCAGGTGATGGAATCCCTGTCCACACTTGGTGTTACCAACTGGCAAAGGCGCGCTCAGGACGCGTGGAGGCACATTGCGCTTCAGGCCGACCGATAAAAGGGTTGTCATGGCTATATAATAATAATAATTAATAATACTATAAATACTCATCTTATTCGGTTCCTCACAAGCTTTCTCCCCATGCGGGGAAGAAAACTTGTATCCATCTGGCGACAACGAAAGATTGAACTTTGAAACCAAACCGAATCCAAGCAATGCGTCGTGCTCCATATTTTCATCCTCTACAACAACGAACTTGTGTTGGGTTATCTCGTGATCTACTGCAACCTCAGACAAAAAGCATCCCTCTGGGTACGTGATCTTCTTTCCTAGTCCACGGAGCGTCGATTTACATCTCTCTAAGAGGACATTCGGGATTTTGTTAAAGCTGAACTTTCTCAATATAGATACATCGGCTCCAGTATCCACTAGGCACTCCACTTCAACGTCGTTGATGATGACCTTTTTCATCCGTCTTCCGCTGCTTCTGCTGCGTCTTCCGCTTCCGTCTTAAAACAGTAGCTCTTTCGGTCGTTGAAATCCTACTGTTTTTTCTGATTCGGCGTCCATTTTGCATCGTTCAGCTGGAACGGCTTGAAGCGTTCAAATATGTACGTCATATTGCTCCTGCAGCATTTCGAAAGACTTACAATTGTACAGGGTGTATTTGAAGTCACTCCTCAAGTTCAGGCGGTCTACTATGTAGCGGATTACAGAACTTGCATCGATGCTGCCAAGTGCTGGAATCTTCCACATCTGTAGAATATATTCGTTAAATGATTCCTGCTTGCGTTTCTTGCGATCACGAAGCTGCTCATGAAGATCCGCACTGCATACGTATTGCCGACTAAATTCTGCCTGCAGCAACATCCGCATCTCTGTGTATTGGTGTACGTAAGTCGAATCCAAAAACAATTTAGCTGTTTTTGTCATTTTGGCACGTGCCTGTACATACATCTGCTTTAAGTTGAAATCGTAAGCTTCAGCATTCAGCTCGAAATTGTCAAACCAATTCTTGACCGGCATGGATTCTCCGTCAAACTCCGGAATTATTTTCGCAAAATTTTCCGCTGTAACTGAGCAACGGCTATTTTGTTCATCTGCTCTCATTTTTAATGCCATAAGCTGAAAAAGATCCTGCAGCGTTTTTTTGTTCTCGGCGATCGAACAGCTTGCAATTGCCTCAGCTGCGACATTTGTTTCTCCACTTCATTCCACGGGATTCTGTACGTTGCTTTGTGTTTTAGTCACACTTGCTTCGACGAGACTCTGCACGTAGCTCTTTGTCTCACTCATATTTTTTTCTAATTTGCTTCAACGTTTCACTGCAGCAGCAACTGACCTTGTGTGGTACGGCTGTTTTTCTTTCGCAAATGGTGTTCTCGAAGTCTCCTGCTGTCTGGACTTTTCACTCATTTGCTCTCATTCCCTTTTGTGATCCAACTCCTTCACTTTTTAAGACTTTTCGGGACGGCGTCACTTTGTAATTATCTGGTTAAGACGAGCCCCCAAATGTGAGGAGAGTTTTTAACTCCACTCAGTTTTATTAGAGATAGTTATATGTATTAAATGTTACAAGTTCTGACTCCTTATATTTTAAAATAAGGATAATGTCTGCTGCTGCTTTCCGTCGTTCTCTCTGCTGTTGCTGCTTCCTCGATGCTGCCCTACCGACGCTTTTTCTTTCAAGTTGCCATACTGCTGACCTTCATACTGCTGCCATACCTGCTGATATTCACACTGCTGCTATACTGCTGCTGTTACATCTTCATCTGTCCCAGATAACCAAGCGTCTTCATATCCTTTACATAACGCCACAACTTCATGTGATCACAGCTGGTTGAAGTGTTACATGGGCCTTCTACATCCACAGCCTTCCGAACTTCGTATCTGCCGTTCCTGTTAACTTTTGATATTTCATACGGTCCCAGATATTCTCCAGCCAGCTTTTTCCCTGCAATAAACTGTGTCCGGCGTATAGCGACTAAGTCTCCAACTTTATAATTGACTTCTGGTTTACGCCTTAGGTCATAGTACTTTTTGTAGGAATCCTGTGCAAGTTGAATTTTGATCATTGCATCTTTTCTAAGTTGCTGTCGTTTCTCGTCGAAGTTTGGATACATCTCCTCATCTAGAAGCTGTAGAATACGATTGGTTGGATTATTGTTCATCTTCACTGATTATTGTTTAAACATTAGCTCAAATGGTGACTTCTTAGTAGAAGCATGTACGTGGAAATGAACAGCTCTCTGCACCTCAGGTACTGCCTTAATCCACTTGGCTGGATCATGTGCCGAAATCTTAGAAATAATCACCCTGGCGATCTGACCATTTCCGCGGGGAACTCCAGTTGTGCTTATAAAGCGTTCAATACCGTTTTCCTTCATGTAATCTGCAAAAAAGTTGGCTGTGAAAGCAGAACCTCTGTCCGAAACCATTCGCACTGGGTTGCCCAAAATTTCGGACCAAGTGTCAACCTTTTTCAGCGTTTCCTCGCAGCTTGCAGTCTTCTTAGGAAAAAGCCATATAAGCTTTGTGAATGAGTCCACCATTGCAAATATGTATTGTTTCATATATTGTTTTCCAGTGGCATCCATGGAACCCAGATGATCAACATGCAGCGTGTGAAGGGGTTGATCACCTTTATCGATGCAGTTTAAAAAACCTTCTTTCTTGCCAAGTTTCTTGATGAAAATGATGCATCTTACACAATTGTTCACCACTTGCTAAACTTTTTGCTCCAAATGAGGAATCCAATAGGATTGTTGAATAGTATGTAGAGTTTTTTGTAGAGCAAAGTTGCCTGCATTATGTGCGTCAACAATTAGTTCTTTTTCCATCGCTTTCGGGACTACGAGGAGATCGTTACCATTCACCTCCTTATAGACAAGCGAAGCTTTCATCTTGTACCCCTCATATGGGCGGCTTTTGAGAATTTCCACAATTTATTTATTTATTTATTATTAAAGATAGAGAAGTTTGCAAAACTAGACTAACTTAGTTGGTAAAGCGCTGGCTGCGAGGCCTTCGGCTTTTAAGGTTAATGCTATTTAAGTCTATTAGTTTAATTACATATTGTTCTTTGTATTTAGGCTACTTAGTTGGTAAATTTTGTTTATGTACATTTTGGGTATTATTAAATTTTGTGGTATAGGTTTGAAGTTTTTAAGAAAATTAAGATTTTTTCTAAATTATCAGTGTTGAGTTCGTTAAGCAGATTTAATGGGCTTGTATATTTGAAGATAGATAGTTTAGTAGAAGGGAGTGATGGACATGAATTTAATAGGTGGGGTAAGGTATTGTCGCCTTGGCAGTAGGGGCAGGGTGAGGTTTGGTTTTGATTGAAGTAGTGCTCTTGTGGGAATTGTGGCCTAGTCTAAGGCGTATTATTTTAATTTGATCGAGTCTGCTCGATTTGGGATGGATGGATCTGCAATAATTGTCGATGTTTGAATTGTCTTTGTAAATGTTTTGATACCATTGATTGCAATGTTCTATGTTTAGTTTATTTCTTGTTAGGAATTCTAGTTTTAAGTGTCTGTTTATGTCTGTTAAATTTATGTTTGGGGTGTAAATAAGAGGTATGCTGCATGTTGATTTTGCTGTTTGGTCGGCTAGCTCGTTGCCTGCTATGCCTACATGACCAGGGATCCACAATATTTTAATTTTTGGGGCTAGTTTTGTAAAGAGTGATCTAATTTTGTTGGGGTAAAAATTGTTGTTATTTGTGTTTCTTATGGCGTCAATTGCTGAGAGAGAGTCAGAGCAGATCATGAATTTTCCCCTAGTGCTTTTGACTTGGTCGATCGCTACTAATATGGCTATTATTTCTGCGGAGAGTACTGATGAGTGGGGGGGTAGGATACCATATAGAATAATATAAGTATCTGTTGTGATAGCATATGACATAGTGGAGCTCATTTTTGATCCATCCGTAAATATGAATTTGTGTGATTTATGGCTGTCTTTGGTATGTTCGTATAGTTTCATGTATGTATCTGGTGTTGTGGTTTGTTTCTTGTGCGCTCTAAATGTTGTGTCTATGAGGTTTGGGAGATCCCAAGGTGGCTGGTATTTGTGTAGTTTAACTGGTTCGTAGGGTAGGTTTAGTGCTTGACAGAGGTTTATTGTGCGGTCTATGGTTGATATGTTTTTTTTTTTATTTTCTTTGTTTGACAAGTTTGTGTATTGGTGTATCTTTGGAAAATATAAGGTTTTTTGTGAGTTTGGCTGTTTGAAGGTCTCGTTTTTGCTCTAATGGGAGGATGTTGGCTTCGTATAGCAAGTTATTTATGGGTGTGGTTCGGTAGGCGCCAAGGGTCTCGTTTTTGCTCTAATGGGAGGATGTTGGCTTCGTATAGCAAGTTATTTATGGGTGTGGTTCGGTAGGCGCCAAGGGCTAGACAGATTGCGGTGTTAATGGGGGTTTTTAATTTGTTAAACACGCTTTTCGGAGGCTGTCCGTATAGAAACAGGCCATATTCGATTTTTGCTATGACTGTTGCTCTGGACGTGGAGTAGTGTTTGAGTGTTGCAATGGAATTTAAGGTTAGAAAGGCATTTTTTGATATTCAATTTTTGGTGTAGTGATGGAAGAAGTGATTTTATATGTGTATCCCATTAGTATTTATTATTTATGGTTATCCCTAAGATTTTGAGTGCTGTTACTTGTTTTAATGATGTATTGCTACAGCTTATGCTGCTGATGGCATATATGGAGGTGTTGGCATTTAGCTAAGGATAGAGATGCCCCTGAATATGAGCACCAGCTGCTTATGTAATGTAATAGGTTGTCTAGGTTAAAATTAAGGTTTTTGTTGTTTCTGAAGTTTATAATTAGGAAAAAATCGTCGGCGTCAGCGTTCAATTTAATTTCTTTGTGTAGAGATATTACGTTTGAGAGTTTATTGTATGCGATGAGAAATAGGATTACCGATATAGGTGATCCTTGTGGGATACCGTTGGACAATGGGAGTGAATTTGACATGTGCGGACCGACTCTGACTATTATTTTACGTTTGAGCATAAAATTTTTGGCATAATTGATTATTTTAGGGACTGTTTTTCATTCCTGGAGTTGATCAATTATAGTGTGCACACCTACTCGATCAAAGGCTCTTGAAAAGTCAAGAGTGACGAGGGAGGTGTGCCTTTTCGACTTCGTTATGAGATGGTCTACGTATAGGAGACTATCCGAAGTCGATTAGCCTTTTTTGAAGCCGAATTGGTGTGTATTTAAAAGTTTGTAGTGGGTCACAAACCACCAAAGTCTTTTCGCTAATATTTTGTCTAGTGTTTTTGCTAGACAGCAATTGAGGGAAATGGGTCTGTACGAGGAGTTGTTTGTTTTGTCAGTTTTTGGTTTAAGTATTGGTATGATTAAGCTTATTTTGTAGGCTTGAGGTATGTGGCTGTCGAAAATTTCATTAAAGAGGTTTTTTATTCTGTTTTTAGTGGTAAGGGAGCTGTTGCGTATCATTTCGTACGAAATTCTGTTTAATCCTGGAGTGGATCCTTTAAGTGTTTGTAGTGCTGCAATTAATTCAAGGTGAGTTATGTTTTCCTCGATAATTTTGACTGTTGAGGTCGGTGTATAATTGGTTGTGTTGGTTTTATATTTGTTATTTCGGAATTCGTCTGAGAAGTTTAGGTCGCTTGAGAGCTCTGAGAAGTGTTGCGAGAGGGAGTTGGCTATTTCGAGAGTATCTGTTGTTGTTGTGTTGTTTTTGGGATTATGTGTGGCGTGAATTTGTTTGCTTGGGTTTAGACCGCAGAAGCGCCTTATGTTCCTCCATTTTAGATGAAGGGATTTTTGTTGTGTGGTGGATGTAAAGAAGCTGGAAGCTTCGCTTTTACTTTTTTTGTTTTCGAACTTCTACTTGGCGTTTAGGCGTCTGTAGTTTATAACGTTTGTAAGGTTGATGTTGCGACTAAGTGCTTTCCAAGCTAATTGGTTTTCTTTTTTTGGCTGTGCTAGTTTTTTGTTCCACCAGGGAACCTTGTAGGGCTTTGTATTTACTGAGGTTTGTGGGATGGAAATGTTAGCGCTATGTAATATAATTTTGTTAAGTTGTGCGGCTTCTTTGTTGATGTTTAGTGAAGTGTGAGAGTCTCGTATTGCGCCCAGTTGGTATTTTTTTATACCCTTGCAGAGGGTATTATAATTTTGTCCAAAAGTGTGCAACGCAGTGCAGGAGACATCTTTGACCCTATAAAGTATATATATTCTTGATCAGGATCACCTCCTGAGTTGATATGAGCATGTCCGTCTGTCCGTCTGTCTGTCCGTTTCTACGCGAACTAGTCTCTCAGTTTGGAAGCTATCGTCTTGAAACTTTGCACACACCCTTCTTTCCTTTGCACGCAGTATATAAGTCGGAACGGCCGGGATCGGCCGACTATATCCTATAGCTGCCATATAACTGATTGATCGGAAATGGTATAACTTTGGTGTTTTTAGAGTTAGAGAGTTCAAATTTGACACGAGCGCTTTTTTGGCAAAACATTACGACATGCCAAATTTCATAAGGATCGGCCGACTATATCTTATAGCTGCCATATAACTGAACGATCGGAAATGACCCAACTTTCGTGTTTTTGAAGATAGAAAGCTGAAACTTAATACAGATTCTATTTTTGGCCAGTTTATCCAACCTACTAAATTTCATTAGGATCGGCCGACTATATCCTATAGCTGCCATATAACTGAACGATCGGAAATGGTACTTGGTAGAAATATCAACTTTCGTATTTTTGAAGATAGAAGTTTGGGACCTTTTTTTAGTTTTTATATTTTAGTTAATTAGTTTTATTATGATGTAATCATAAGGATCGGCCAACTATATCCGATGTTTGCGATATATATCCGGTTTTAACTGCAAGGGTATATAAACTTCGGCTCCGCCCGAAGTTAGCTTTCCTTGCTTGTTAATATAAAAAATGGTTTTGAGAATTTCTTAATAGTGTTTGGAGGGAATAAAGAGATAACTATCGGAAAATGGTCGCTGCGATGGAGATCATTAAGTATTTCCCACTTGTTCTGTGGGGCTAGGGTTCTGAGCAAAGTGAAAGGTCGATATGCGTGTATATGTTGTCTGTTGTGAAATGTGTGGGGGATTTGTCATTTAGTAAGGTTAGCTGTGTGTTGTCAATAAATTATTGTATTGTTTTTCCTCGAGAGTTTGCTTTCGGTGAACCCCACGCAGGGTGCCATCCGTTAAAGTCTCCTAGAATTAGTGATGGTGTTTGGTTATTATACAAAGTGTCTTCAAGCATTTTGTTTGTGACAGTTCTGTTTGGGGCAATGTATGTTGTCTTTATGTGCACATTCTTCTTGGATTTAATGTGTATTGCTAGAGCTTCAAGGTCATTTGGAATGTTTACTATGGAATATTGAATTGACTTGTGGACTAATAGCGCTGCGCCGCCAAATCTGTTGGTGGCTATGTTTGTTAGTAGAGTGTAATTTATTGGAGTTGGTATATTGTTAGTATAATGTATGTGAGTTTCTTGGAGTGTAATGATATGTGGAGAGTATTTTTTAATCAGGATAAGGAGATTATTATAGTTATTTGTATATCCTTGAATGTTTCATTGAATTAAAATTAGTGACAGTGTAGTGTAAAAATTTCTAGGATTGAACCTTAAACTATAGGAGATCTGTGGTTTTTAAACCGATTCGCTGTCGCTGTTAGTGGAATGTTTGTTTTTGTTAGAGGATTTGGCTTTTGATTTAGGTGGTTTGAAGTTAGTACACAGAGGGTTTGACTTATCTTTAGGGAAAATTTTTAGTTTAAGGTCCTTTGTGAGTTGAGATCCGTATGAGGTTGTTATTTTGGTGGGGTTCATGTTGTCGGTTTCCATGGCTTCGGTGTCGTCCTGGTCGTGTTGGTTGTGTTTTTGGAGAATTTTTTCCGGTGCCGGTATTGTTTTGGTTGATGCAGATGAGGTTGAAGGTGTTTTTGATTGGCTGTGATCGCAGGATGTGGATGTAGTTTGTGCATTTGAAGATGTTGATGTGAGTGTATTTGGAGATCGAGTTCTTATTGTGGTTGTGGTGTTTGTTAGTGTGTTTGCATGTGAGTTTTTGTTGTTTGAGGAATGTGGGGCATTTGCGGTCCAAAGGGGTGTGTTGGGGGTCGATTTTAGGATTGTTTACGCAATTTAGGCATTTTTTTTCGTTTTTGCAGAGTTTACCTTCGCTGGTGTGTTTTTCGTCTGAGCAGTTTAAACATTTTTCGGTGCTCTTGCATATGGGTGTAGGATGTCCGAAGTGGAGGCACTTTTTGTAGCGTAGTGGGAGTGGTATGTAGTCACGCACGCGAACAGTTTCGTATCCAATTCGAAGTATTTCGGGAAGTTTGTAAGATTCAAATGTTAGAATTATTAGGCCAGTTTCTGTTAGTGAGTCGGTGGTATTGAAGTTGGAGTTGTTACTTGTAGTTTGTTTCTTCATTATTTTTTTTACTTCTATGACTTTTTGGGGTTTAAGATCTTGGAGGGTGGTCTCTTCATCAATAATATCTGAGGTCGTTGCTGTAGACCACTCCATTCGAGGAGTTTAGTGTTTTATGTTCCGTAACCAGTATTTCCATGTTTCCGATTTTGTTTAGTTTGAGCAGTTTCGTAGCTTGAAGGTGAGTTTTTGTTTTTATTAGTAGGGTTCCGTCTCGTGTTTTTTTTAGGGAATCAACTTCTCGTCCGCAGGCATAGTCTATAGATTTTTGGATTATATAGGGGAAACTGTCCTAATTGATTCATTGTCCTTTCTTTTTACTACCATGAATTTCGGGTCTTTATGTTGGTATGTTTTTGGGGTGTATCGTCCAATATCGGGTGGTTCGTGCATGGGTAGTTGCAAGGGCCTTGGACCCGGGTTGAGCAATATACGCGTGTTTTTGTTGTTGGGTTTTTAAGTTTTCCTTTGTGGTCAATATTTGATTGTTCAATTTTTGCTGATAAGCTTTATGGGGTTTGTTCACGCAGGTGTTCACTTTGTAATACAATTTGTCTCTTCAGAGGTTGAAGTGGTACTGAATTTCGACAATTGCTTTCAGCATCTCATCTTTTCTTTGAGCGTTTTTGATGCATGTTGTGATCTCTAAGGAGACAAGCATAACCCAATCAGGATAGCGACTTAGGCAGTCAACATGCTTTAATCGTTCTCCAGGACGATGTTCCACTGTAAAAACGAAATCTTATAGATAAACAATCCACTGCGTGACTGCTCTTGGTATATCCGCCTTCTGTAGAGTTTGTTTAAAACCGGTACAATCCGTTATTAGCTTAAACGGCGATCCCAGCAGATAATGTCTGAATTTGTGTACCGCTAGATACAGCTTCAGATGAATGCGTTCCAGAGTTTAAAGAATGCGTTGACAAAGGAACCTTTTTTTTGAAATTGTACACCAGAGGAGCTAAAACTGAGTTACACACAGATGCATCAAAAGACGGAGTTGCAGCGGTATTAATGCAGTGGTTCGATGACAAACTCCACCCTATCCAGTATTGGAGCAAGAAGACAACAGGAGCTGAGTCCCACCAGCACAGTTATATCCTGGAAGCCAAAGCCGTGTATCATCCAAATATAAATCGAGTATGTCCTTGTTCATCAAAGACATTCCTCATCAAGGCGAATTCCGAAATCTAAACGGTGTTCTATTGAAATCGTACAATCCGGATTTGGTTATGAACGCTGTAAATTTTTTGCTCTCTTCCTCAATGGCAACGTGGAAGAAACCATTCTCCAAGTCCATCACGGTAAAGTATTGCGCTTTTTCCAGCTTTTCAAGTACTTCCTCTGTAACAGGGACGGGGAAGGAATCTCTCAATACCATCGAGTTCCGCTTACGAATATCAAACACGGCGTGTGCCATCCTTTTTGCGTATAATTCTAGCTGATAGCCATTCAACGATCTGCTGTTCGACATCCTGTTATTCGGCAATCGCAAATCGACTCGGAGATTGACGAAATGGGATAATTTCACCATCTGGAACAATTCGCAGCTTGACTGGAACCTCTGCTACTGAATCCACCGCCTTGTAGTTCTTGATCAGCATCGATACTTCTTTTATACTGCGGAGGAACATTGATTTCATCATTTGTGTTAATAATACTATTTATAGAAAGCGTAACATGAAAGGAGAGCTAACTTCGGGCGGATCCGAAGTTGATATACCCTTACAGTTTAAACCGGATATCGCAAACATCGGATATAGTTAAAAACCAATAAATAAAACCAATTAATTTCAATAAAATACCTAAAAAAAAAAATCCCAAGCTTCTATTTTCAACCGATCGTTCAGTTATATGGCATCTATAAGATAATGTCGGCCGATCATTATAAAATTTGGTTCAACTGACCATAAATAAAATCCGTACTAAGTTTCAGCTTTCTATTTCCAAAAACACGAAAGTTGGGTCGTTCTATTTTCGATCGTTCAGTATTATGGCAGCTATAGGATATACTCGGCCGATCGTTATGAAATTTGGCATGTATTATTTTGAACTGTGATTTTGAAATTTGAACTGTGTTACTCTTAAAAAACCAAAGTTATTCCATTTCCGATCAATCAGTTATATGGCAGCTGTAGGGTATAGTCAGCCAATCCCGATCGTCCCGAGATTCTAGTTCGCGTAGAAACAGACAGACGGACAGACGGATATGCTCATATCAACTCAGGAGGTGATCCACACTGGTGAGCACACTTTTGGACCAAATTATAATACGCCCTGCAAGGGTATAAAAAGGACAATGATTGATTTGATGCGATGGATAGGACAAGGCTGCATAAAGACGAAGAACTGTGACATTTACTACAGCTGTCATCCACAACGGCATGAATTTGGTTGTGGTTACGTTGTAGGTGCCAGGCTGCGGCGCCGAGTCTCTCACTTTCGGCCAACAAACGAGAGAATTGCAACGATCCGAATTACTGCCAAATTCTTTAACATCAGCCTGATATGCGCACATGCCCCAACGGAGGAAAAGGATGATGCCACCAAGGACGCTTTTTATGCGCAGCTCGACCGAGCTTATGGCCGCTGTCCTTCCCATGACATTAAAATTTTCCTCGGGGATTTTAATGCCAAGGTAGGACGAGAAGACATCTTTGGTGCCACCGTCGGGCGATTTAGCCTACATGAGACCACCTCGAGCAATGGTCTCAGATTAATAGGCTTTGCAGCTGCGCATAATATGGTAGTTCATAGCACTGGATTCCGTCATTTGTACATCCATAAAGCATCTTGGCTCTCGCCCGATTGACTGACCAGAAATCAGATCGATCATGTTGTAATTGATGCGACGCACGCATCTAATATACTCGACGTGTGATCCTGTCGGGGTCCCAACATCGATACCGACCATTATCTTGTTGCAGCTAAGATTCGCACACGGCTATGTGTGGCGAAGATTGCACGTCAAAGTGTGTTAAGAAGGCTGGACATCGGAAAGCAGCAATCACATCAGGCGAAGAATGCATTCTCCACTCACGTCTCGGGGCTATTAAGCCGAGCACCTTCGATACCTGAAGACATAAGCGATTTGTGGGCGCTCATATCTCACTCCCTGCGAGCTTCGGCAGAAGAAGTGCTTGGATTCCAGCGTCCTTCAACACAAATTCTATGGTACGATCAGGAGTGTCATGCAGGAGTGTCAACACTGCAGGCTGGGGTGACACGAGCTATTGTGGATGTCTACAGGTCGAGAAGAAGAGACGGAAAACGCCTTTTCAGACGCAAGAAGAAAGAGCAGGAAAGGCGAGAGTGTGAGAAATGAAAGCACGTAACTTCTACCAGAGGGTCAAACATCTGACCCAAGGATTCAAGGATGGAAATCTTGCCACAGAAGCAGAGGTCGTGCTGAGGTCGAGTCTGTTATCTGGCTCAAGCACAGACTCTGAAGACCATGATCCACGAACCCCAATCTATGGCACTGATATTGAAGTGCCAATCCCAAGTCATATCGAAGTCAAGGATGCAATCCAACGGCTTAAAAACAAGAAGTCTGCAGGTGCTGACGGCCTGCCGGCAGAATTGTTTAAGGCAGCTGGTGATATGTTGGTAGGGAGCATGCACCAACTAATCAGTAAGACATGGCTCACGGAGAGCATTCCGGAAGATTGGAACCTCAGCATGATCTGTCCCATCCAGAAGAAGGGTGATGCCACGGTGCGCACCAACTACCGCGGAATTAGTCTTCTTCCAGTTGCATACAAGGTCCTAATGGGCGTACTGTGTGAAAGACTGAAACCCCATGCTGAAGCACTGATTGGACCTTATCAGTGCGGGTTCAGGACTGGCAGGTCCACTGTTGACCAGATTTTCACCTTGCGCCAAATCCTGGAGAAGTCTAACGAAAACCAGATCGACACGTACAATCTCTTTTGAGAGATTGACTATATGCCGCCATGTCTAAGCTTGGTATACCAGCAAAGCTGACTTGATTTTGCAGAATGACATTGAGCAACACCATCAGCTCTGTCAAGGTAGGAAGTGGCCAATCAGAAAACCTTTACTACCAAGTGTGGCCTCAGACAAGGTGACTCGCTGTCTTGTATACTCTTCAATATTTTAATGGAGAGTATTATAAGAAAGGCTGGTGCACATCGGACGAGCACGATATTAACCAACAGATGTGTCCAGCTCCTTGGTTACGCTGATGATATTGATATCATTGGCCGCAACAAGCGTGATGTCACAGGAGCCTTCGGGGCTATTGAAAAGGAATCAGCAAAAGTAGGACTAGCAGTGAATATGGAGAAATATGGAGAAAACAAAGTTTATGGTGTGCTCTAGCAGAGAATCGCGGCGTCTTGATTCTCAGCTGACTGCAGAAAACTATAGCTTTGGGACCGTCAAGGAGTTTATCTTCCTAGGCACTGCTATAACAAGCACAAATGATGTCGGTCTGGAGATTAAGCGGAGAATAACACTTGCCAACAGGTGTTACTTTGGGCTCAGTAGGCAGTTCAATAGTAAAGCTCTCCCTCGACGCACAAAAACCACACTCTACAAGACGCTCATTCTTCCAGTACTCCTATATGGTGCGGAGTGCTGAACAGTGACGCAGTCAGATGCAGCTACTCTTGGAGTGTTCGAGAGGAAAATTCTTCGCAAAATCTTTGGTCCAATCTGCGTGGACGATCAGATACAACCACGAGCTGTATGAGCCGTAGCCAGTCGAGTGAAATCTCAATGGATGAAGACGCTCCGGCTCGTAAGGTGTTTGATGCGGTGATTGTTGGGACACAAAGAAGAGGACGACCCCGAACGCGTTGGCAAGACCAGGTGATGGAAACCGTGTCCACACTTGGTGTTACCAACTGGTGAAGGCGCGCTCAGGACAGAGACGCGTGGAGGCACATTGCGGGATTCTGTACGTTGCTTTGTGTTTTAGTCACACTTGCTTCGACGAGACTCTGCACGTAGCTCTTTATCTCAGGCATATTTTTTTCTGTACTTGCTTCATCGTTTCTCTCCGACTCACTCATTTTCCGATTTTTATCTGCTGTGGCAACTGACCTTGTGTAGTACGGCTGTTTTCCTTTCGTAATTGGTATTCTAGAAGTCTCCTGCTGTCTGGACTTTTCACTCATTTGCTCTCATTCCCTTTTGTGATCCAACTCCTTCACTTTTTAAGACTTTTCGGGACGGCGTCACTTTGTAATTATATGGTTAAGACGAGCCCCCAAATGTGAGGAGAGTTTTTAACTCAAGTTCTGACTCCTTATATTTTAAAATTAGGATAATGTCTGCTGCTGCTTTCCGTCGTTCTCTCTGCTGTTGCTGCTTCCTCGATGCTACCCTACCGACGCTTTTTCTTTCAAGTTGCCATACTGCTGACCTTCATACTGCTCCCATACCTGCTGATATTCACACTGCTGCCATACTGCTGATTGCTGCCGTTGCTCGTCGAAGTTTGAATACATCTCTCCTCCTGGCTGTGAAAGCAGAATCTCTGTCCGAAACCATCCGCACTGGGTTGCCCAAAAATTTCGGACCAAGTGTCAACCTTTTTCAGCGTTTCCTCGGAGCTTGCAGTCTTCTTAAGAAAAAGCCATGTAAGCTTTGTGAATGAGTCCACCATTGCAAATATGTATTGTTTCCTATATGGGTTTCCAGTGACATCCATGGAACCCAGATGATCAACATGCAGCGTGTGAAGGGGTTGATCACCTTTATCGATGCAGTTTAAAAAACCTTCTTTCTTGCCAAGTTTCTTCTTGTTGAAAATTATGCATCTTACACAATTGTTCACTACTTGCTAAACTTTTTGCTCCAAATGAGGAATCCAATAGGATTGTTGAATAGTATGTAGAGTTTTTTGTAGAGCAAAGTGGCCTGCATTATGGGCGTCAACAATTACTTCTTTTTCCATCGCTTTCGGGACTACGAGGAGATCGTTACCATTCACCTCCTTATAGACAAGTGAAGCTTTTATCTTGTACCCCTCATATTGGCGGCCTTTGAGAATTTCCACAATTGCTTTCAGAATCTCATCTTTTCATTGAGCGTTTTTGATGCGTGCTGTGATCTCTAAGGAGACAAGCATAACCCGATCAGGATAGCGACTTAGGCAGTCAACATGCTTTAATCGTTCTCCAGGACGATGTTCCATTGTAAAAATGAAATCTTGCAGATAAACAATCCACTGCGTGACTGCTCTTGGTATATCCGCCTTCTGTAGAGTTTGTTTAAAACCGGCACAATCCGTTATCAGCTCAAACGGCGATCCCAGCAGATAATGTCTGAATTTGTGTACCGCTAGATACACGGCTTTGGCTTCCAGGATATAACTGTGCTGGTGGGACTCAGCTCCTGTTGTCTTCTTGCTCCAATACTGGATAGGGTGGAGTTTGTCATCGAACCACTGCATTAATACCGCTGCAACTCCGTCTTTTGATGCATCTGTGTGTAACTCAGTTTTAGCTCCTCTGGTGTACAATTTTAAAACAGGTTCCTTTGTCAACGCATTCTTTAAACTCTGGAACGCATTCATCTGAAGCTGAATCATTTTTGAGCTGATTCATCATTGAATTTATCATTTGGAAACGAACATCTTTGCGCATCAGGTCAGTTAATAGGCGTGCAATTTGCGAATAATTCAGAATAAATTTTCTGAAAAATCTGAAAAATTTTCACCGAAAATTGGCTGACCGCTGCAGTCTTCTCTTGTCCAGGCCACAGGTTTCCGTCTTCAATGTTGTGGCCCAAGAAGTAAATTCTTCTCTGGAAGAAGTGACATTTTCGCCACTTGATCTTCAGGCCAAACGCCCCAGCTCTTTTGAAGACGAGTGCCATTTTTTGCAAACTTTGCTCTGCAGTCTCGGCGTGAATTATTATATCATCCAAATATAAATCGAGTATGTCCTTGTTCATCAAAGACATTCCTCATCAAGGCGAATTCCGAAATCTAAACGGTGTTCTATTGAAATCGTACAATCCGGATTTGGTTATGAACGCTGTAAATTTTTTGCTCTCTTCCTCAATGGCAACGTGGAAGAAACCATTCTCCAAGTCCATCACGGTAAAGTATTGCGCTTTTTCTAGCTTTTCAACTACTTCCTCTGTAACAGGGACGGGGAAGGAATCTCTCAATACCATCGAGTTCCGCTTACGAAAATCAAACACGGCGTGTGCCATCCTTTTTGCGTATAATTCTAGCTGATAGCCATTCAACGATCTGCTGTTCGACATCCTGTTAGTCGGCAATCGCAAATCGACTCGGAGATTGACGAAATGGGATAATTTCACCATCTGGAACAATTCGCAGCTTGACTGGAACCTCTGCTACTGAATCCACCGCCTTGTAGTTCTTGATCAGCATCGATACTTCTTTTTTATACTGCGGAGGAACATTGATTTCATCATTTGTGTTAATAATACTATTTATAGAAAGCGTAACATGAAAGGAGAGCTAACTTCGGGCGGATCCGAAGTTGATATACCCTTACAGTTTAAACCGGATATCGCAAACATCGGATATAGTTAAAAACCAATAAATAAAACCAATTAATTTCAATAAAATACCTAAAAAAAAAAATCCCAAGCTTCTATTTTCAACCGATCGTTCAGTTATAAGGCATCTATAAGATAATGTCGGCCGATCATTATAAAATTTGGTTCAACTGACCATAAATAAAATCCGTACTAAGTTTCAGCTTTCTATTTCCAAAAACACGAAAGTTGGGTCGTTCTATTTTCGATCGTTCAGTATTATGGCAGCTATAGGATATACTCGGCCGATCGTTATGAAATTTGGCATGTATTATTTTGAACTGTGATTTTGAAATTTGAACTGTGTTACTCTTAAAAAACCAAAGTTATTCCATTTCCGATCAATCAGTTATATGGCAGCTGTAGGGTATAGTCAGCCAATCCCGATCGTCCCGAGATTCTAGTTCGCGTAGAAACAGACAGACGGACAGACGGATATGCTCATATCAACTCAGGAGGTGATCCACACTGGTGAGCACACTTTTGGACCAAATTATAATACGCCCTGCAAGGGTATAAAAAGGACAATGATTGATTTGATGCGATGGATAGGACAAGGCTGCATATAGACGAAGAACTGTGACATTTACTACAGCTGTCATCCACAACGGCATGAATTTGGTTGTGGTTACGTTGTAGGTGCCAGGTTGCGGCGCCGAGTCTCTCACTTTCGGCCAACAAACGAGAGAATTGCAACGATCCGAATTACTGCCAAATTCTTTAACATCAGCCTGATATGCGCACATGCCCCAACGGAGGAAAAGGATGATGCCACCAAGGACGCTTTTTATGCGCAGCTCGACCGAGCTTATGGTCGCTGTCCTTCCCATGACATTAAAATTTTCCTCGGGGATTTTAATGCCAAGGTAGGACGAGAAGACATCTTTGGTGCCACCGTCGGGCGATTTAGCCTACATGAGACCACCTCGAGCAATGGTCTCAGATTAATAGGCTTTGCAGCTGCGCATAATATGGTAGTTCATAGCACTGGATTCCGTCATTTGTACATCCATAAAGCATCTTGGCTCTCGCCCGATTGACTGACCAGAAATCAGATCGATCATGTTGTAATTGATGCGACGCACGCATCTAATATACTCGACGTGCGATCCTGTCGGGGTCCCAACATCGATACCGACCATTATCTTGTTGCAGCTAAGATTCGCACACGGCTATGTGTGGCGAAGATTGCACGTCAAAGTGTGTTAAGAAGGCTGGACATCGGAAAGCAGCAATCACATCAGGCGAAGAATGCATTCTCCACTCACGTCTCGGGGCTATTAAGCCGAGCACCTTCGATACCTGAAGACATAAGCGATTTGTGGGCGCTCATATCTCACTCCCTGCGAGCTTCGGCAGAAGAAGTGCTTGGATTCCAGCGTCCTTCAACACAAATTCTATGGTACGATCAGGAGTGTCATGCAGGAGTGTCAACACTGCAGGCTGGGGTGACACGAGCTATTGTGGATGTCTACAGGTCGAGAAGAAGAGACGGAAAACGCCTTTTCAGACGCAAGAAGAAAGAGCAGGAAAGGCGAGAGTGTGAGAAATGAAAGCACGTAACTTCTACCAGAGGGTCAAACATCTGACCCAAGGATTCAAGGATGGAAATCTTGCCACAGAAGCAGAGGTCGTGCTGAGGTCGAGTCTGTTATCTGGCTCAAGCACAGACTCTGAAGACCATGATCCACGAACCCCAATCTATGGCAGTGATATTGGAGTGCCAATCCCAAGTCATATCGAAGTCAAGGATGCAATCCAACGGCTTAAAAACAACAAGATTGCAGGTGCTGACGGCCTGCCGGCAGAATTGTTTAAGGCAGCTGGTGATATTTTGGTAGGGAGCATGCACCAACTAACCTTATCAGTGCGGGTTCAGGCCTGGCAAGTAAGATATGGCTCACGGAGAGCATGCCCGAAGATTGGAACCTCAGCATGATCTGTCCCATCCTGAAGAAGGGTGATGCCACGGTGCGCACCAACTACCGCGGAATTAGTCTTCTTCCAGTTGCATACAAGGTCCTAACGGGCGTATTGTGTGAAAGACTGAAACCCCATGCTGAAGCACTGATTGGACCTTATCAGTGCGGGTTCAGGACTGGCAAGTCCACTGTTGACCAGATTTTCACCTTGCGCCAAATCCTGGAGAAGCCTTACGAAAACCAGATCGACACATACCATCTCTTCGTCGACTACAAAGCCGCATTTGATAGCCCCCGGCGAGATCGCCTATATGCCGCCATGTCTAAGCTTGGTATACCAGAAAAGCTGACTAGACTTTGCAGAATGGAAGTGGCCAATCAGAATACCTTTACTACCAAGTGAGGCCTCAGACAAGGTGACTCGCTGTCTTGTATGCTCTTCAATATTTTAATGGAGAGTATTATAAGAAAGGCTGGTGTACATCGAACGGGCACGATATTAACCAACAGATGTGTCTAGCTCCTTGGTTACGCTGATGATATTGATATCATTGGCCGCACCAAGCGTGATGTCACAGGAGCCTTCGGGGCTATTGAAAAGGAATCAGCAAAAGTAGGACTAGCAGTGAATATGAAGAAATATGGAGAAAACAAAGTTTATGGTGTGCTCTAGCAGAGAATCGCGGCGTCTTGCTTCTCAGCTGACTGCAGAAATCTATAGCTTTGGGTCCGTCAAGGAGTTTATCTTCCTATGCACTGCTATAACAAGCACAAATGATGTCAGTCTAGAGATTAAGCGGAGAATAACTCTAAGAGGACATTCGGGATTTTGATAAAGATGAACTTTCTCGATATAGATACATTTGCTTCAGTATCCACTAGGCACTCCACTTTGACGTCGTTGATGATGACCTTTTTCATCCGTCTTCCGCTGCGCACATCCTGGACACCAGCAGCTGACCTAGGGCAATCTCTAGACATGTGTCCTTCGTTATTGCAACTGAAGCATTTCGTGGCAGCTTTGCAATCCTTGCGAAGATGATCAGCTGATTCACAATTAAAACAGTAGCTCTTTCGGTCGTTGAACTCGTACTGTTTTTTTCTGATTCGGCGTCCATTTTGCATCGTTCAGCTGGAACGGCTTGAAGCTCTTTTCGTTGACGCGTTCAAATACGTCATATTGCTCCTGCAGCTCTTTAAAAGACTTGCAATTGTACAGGGTGTATTTGAAGTCACTCCTCAAGTTCAGGCGGTCTACTATGTAGCGGATTACAGAACTTGCATCGATGCTGCCAAGTGCTGCAATCTTCCTCATCTGTAGAATATATTCGTGAAATGATTCCTGCTTGCGTTTCTTGCGATCACGAAGCTGCTCACGAAGATCCGCACTGCATACGTATTGACGACTAAATTCTGCCTGCAGCAACATCCGCATCTCTGTGTATCGGTGTACGTAAGTCGAATCCAAAAACAATTTAGCTGTTTTTGTCATTTTGGCACGTGCCTGTACATACATCTGCTTTAAGTTGAAATCGTAAGCTTCAGCATTCAGCTCGAAATTGTCAAACCAATTCTTGACCGGCATGGATTCTCCGTCAAACTCCGGAATTATTTTCGCGAAACTTTCCGATGTAACTGAGCAACGGCTATTTTGTGCATCTGCTCTAATTTTTAATGCCATAAGCTGAACAAGATCCTGTAGCGTTGTTGTATTCTCGGGGATCGAACAGCTTGCAATTGCCTCAGCTGCGACATTTAGTTATGTGTATTAAATGTTACAAAATCTGATTCCTTATATTTTAAAATTACGATAATGTCTGCTGCTGCTTTCCATCGTTCTCTCTGCTGTCTCTCTGCTTCCTCGATGCTGCCCTACCGACGCTTTTTCTTTCAAGTTGCCATACTGCTGACCTTCATACTGCTGCCATACCTGCTGATATTCACACTGCTGGCATACTTTGTATACTTCGCTTTTCCCTTCAATAATTAACTTTATAAAAGTATTTACAACATTAATATGGCCTGTAGTATGCACATATATTGAATACCCACTGTACCGAGAGTACTTAAAGGGTGCATACTGTAACACTTTGTTGCAGTGTTTACATAATCCAAAGTCCCGGTCATAAACCCTAAGTGGCCGAAATATGAACCGATCGTTATGCCTTAGCCCGCACACAGAAAGTGCTAGTGTCAGCATAATCGTAACAAACGGTCAGCATATGCATACCCCTCGCGCCTCCACTTGAGAGCGCATAACAACATAAATTATTATATTCCTTTATATATAAGTACATAGCCGTCGCTCTGCCGCCGCCTGCGAGCAGCGCTGCTACGAGACTTAGCCTTACTTAGACTTAAGAAATATTGTAAAAGAACAGAGACACTTTGAACGTTGGAGCGGCACCTCAGCTGCTCCTTCTGAATAAAAATCCAACTAAAACCAATCCCCTGGAATTATCTTATCACATGGCGACCGTGACAGCGATGGAAGGACATCGAAGGACCTCTAAGGATTAAAAGGATATACCCAGGAGGATACATATAGTCAAAAAACTGGATAAACTGGAGAATGCAAAATAAATCTACAAAAAATCTGAGTGAGTAGAGTGAGGCAATGGGCAATCGCGGAGGAGTTGCGAAAAAAATAAAAAAAAGAGTAGCACACCTAAAGTGACTACTCTACGTAAGCACTCCACCTCCCGCGTGGGCTACGGCCCAAAAACTTCAAACAGAACTTGATTTTCTGAAAGAAGAATTAATAAGCAACAAGAAAAAAAGCCTAAAAATTGCCACCACTTACTCAGTATCGATTAAGAAAATTAATGAAAAAATAATAACAAAACCTCCACCACCAAAGCCATTACCAAAACTAAAAAGACGTGCCCGAAGGATTGCCCTGGACCACTGGACAGCCCCCACTGCAACCAAACCTGTGCGAGGACCGGCACCGGTAACGCCTGAGTCCAAAAGGCCCCGGACAGCAGCAGCAGCAAATAGAGTGCGGGAATACGCCACCTCCTGCGCCACCGAGGGAACGTCAGCGTAGCCAAACCGGCGACGACCAGCTGACGTGAAAAAAAAAAAAACAAGAAAGGAAAGCTAACTTCGGGCGGAGCCGAAGTTTATATACCCTTGCAGTTAAAACCGGATATATATCGCAAACATCGGATATAGTTGGCCGATCCTTATGGAAATAGGAAAATATAATCCAATTTATTACAATACAAAATCTAAAAAGAGTCCCAAACTTCTATCTTCAAAAATACGAAAGTTGATATTTCTACCAAATACCATTTCCGATCGTTCAGTTATATGGCAGCTATGGGATATAGTCGGCCGATCCTAATGAAATTTGGTAGGTTGAGTCAACTGACCAAAAATAGAATCTGTATTAAATTCCAGCTTTCTATCTTCAAAAACACGAAAGTTGGGTCATTTCCGATCGTTCAGTTATATGGCAGCTATAGGATATAGTCGTCCGATCCTTATGAAATTTGGCATGTCGTAATGTTTTGCTAAAAATAGCTCTCGTGTCAAATTTGAACTCTCTAACTCTAAAAACACCAAAGTTATACCATTTCCGATCAATCAGTTATATGGCAGCTATAGGATATAGTCGGCCGATCCCGGTCGTTCCGACTTATATACTGAGTGCAAAGGAAAGAAGGGTGTGTGCAAAGTTTCAAGTCGATAGCTTTAAAACTGAGAGACTAGTTCGCGTAGAAACAGACAGACAGACAGACGGACAGACGGACAGACGGACAGACGGACATGCTCATATCAACTCAGGAGGTGATCCTGATCAAGAATATATATACTTTATAGGGTCGGAGATGTCTCCTTCACTGCGTTGCACACTTTTGGACAAAATTATAATACCCTCTGCAAGGGTATAAAAATCAACTGAGGAGAAACTTTTTTTTTTACCCATGCACTGCGTTGCATAATTTTTTTGATTGCACTGCGATGCATATTTTTTTTATACTATAATATTTTTTTAAAAATTGAGCGGAACCTCTTTTGCCCAATTTGAAAGTATGGCCCGTATAGCTGTACAAATAATAGGTAGGAAAAAATGTTAGATAAGAAAAAAAGACAAAATTTAGAAAAAAATTTTTACAATAAAAAATACGATAAATTCCTAAAATTTATGTAAAATTTTAATGAAAGAAAAAAAATAAATTCAAAAATGGCATAAATTCCTAAAATTTATGAAACATTTTAATACCCTTTTAATGAGAAGTAATAGCATAAGTAAAACAGATCAAATAAATGATTCTGACTATTACTTCCCAGAAAAATTAAGTTACATTACAAAATATGACTCAGAGAAAAATATAATTGAAATTGGAAAAACAAAAACATATACAATATCTAAAATGGGTTTAGTAGACACGAAAGTTGTAGATTCCACGGCAAATGTCGTTAATAAAATTGAACCAGGAAAAATCGATCTTCAAACAATTACAATATAGTTAATGATAATCGTCATTATAATGTTAGCAAGCGTTTTGCTAAAGTTATATAAATTACACAACAAATGTTTAAAGAAAAAATTCCAGAGTCAAGCAAATGACCTGGACAAAATCTAAATAAAAAACCCAGAAAAAAAAAAAAAAATTATTATACACAAATGTAAACACCTACAATCTAAGAAAATGAAATAACAGAAAATAAATATTAAAATATATTACGTAATTATATTTACAAAAGTATGCCTAAACTAAAGGCATGGATTGGAACAAATTGTACGAGGAGTTATCAATAATTAAAACAAATTTTGACAAATCGTACAAGTCTCTAACTCAGAATAGACCCATTCAAAAGAATACGGTTAGGAAGCACGTTGAAATATTGGTAGAGTGCTTTAATGAAGCGCGTATGCTAATACATGATCATAGGGAAAGATTAAATCAAGATCATTGGTCACAGGTATCGAAACTTTTGATACGACTACGATCTAATTTAATATTTATTAAACAAAAGTTCAGTTTAGAAATATCGTTACCAACCGTTCTAAATACTCCAATAGCAGTTGACACTGCACCTGACTCGGAATCAACAGAAACAAAAGAATCTGAGTCAGAAGAGCTTCCCAAAGTAAACCCCAAAATAGAAGATACAGATTTAAATAATCTTACTATTCCGGCGGTATACACTGATCTGGATAACTCTACAGATTCAGATACTTCGAGTGTCATAGAATACAAGATACAGCATCTAAGCTTATACCAGTTTTTGATGGTAAGGCTGAAAATTTAACAAGTTTCATTGATGCTTTACAAATAATACAATCAATAAAAGGCGAGCACGAAGAATTAGCTATTTCCATCATTAAAACAAAGCTAAAAGGTGTCGCCAGGAATCTAATCTGTAATGAAACAACAATTACTGAGGTGATTGCTAGACTAAGAAGCAACGTCAAAGGCGAAACTGTTGAGGTATTATCAGCGAAGCTGATGAATCTACAGCAGCGCAATAAAACTGCTAACCAATACACACAAGAAATTGAGCAGATGACGAAAGCCTTAGAAGGTGCATATATATCAGATGGTTTATCTTTAGAGCTAGCCAGGAATTATTCCATGCAGCATGCAGTCAAAGCAATGACTAAAAACTGCACAATCGATAAGGTAAAACTTATCATGCAAGCTGGAACATTCAGTACGATGAACGAAGCCGTTTCCAAATTTGTTAATAGTTGCACTGAAGCAACTGGGCAGTCAAACACTGTCCTATATTATAAGAATTATCCACAGCGCGGCTCAAATCGCGGACGTGGCAGTTATAGAGGTAGTTTTCGTGGTAATCACAATAACTACAATCACAATAACTACAACAACGGTAATTATAACAACAATTATCAGAATAACAATAATTATCAGAATAACAATAGAGGGCGAGGCCCATATAGAGGAAATTATAGAGGCAGTGGTAACTCAAACCGAGGCCACAATAGCAATAACCAAGGCAATGTAAGATTGACACAAAATAATAACCAAAACACATCGGAAAACTCCCAAAACCCTTTAAATATTCAACAATAAATGAAGTAAGAGTTCACACTATTAATCTCAGCCAAAATATATTCGTTTCATTTTTTAATGTAGCTACTGGGAAAGAACTTATATTTTTAATAGACACAGGTGCAGACATTTCCATTCTAAAAGAAACTTCGGATAATTTCCAAAACATCCAAAATGATTACATCATAGACATAAAAGGCATAAGCCAAGAAATAATAAAATCCCAAGGTTTAGTTTCTATAGAGATACAGACCACCAATTACATAATTCCACACGATTTTCATATCTTAAATTCACATTTCCCAATTCCATGCGATGGAATAATAGGCATCGACTTTATCAAAAAATACAACTGTCAATTAAACTTCAAGCCATCTGAAGATTGGCTTATAATTAGACCCAATAATTTAAAATTCCCAATCAAAGTACCAATAGCTCATAGTTCTGGCAATAATTCAATACTTCTGCCAGCAAGATCCCAAGTTATTCGGAAAATTGAACTTAATTCAACAGCAGACAGTGTATTAATTCCAAATCAGGAAATTCAACATGGTATTTACGTTGCAAATACCATAGCAACATCCAATAATGCCTTCATAAAATTATTAAACACAACAAATAACGACCAAGTAGTGAGTACAGATAGTCTAATATATGAATCACTTTCGAACTACGATGTAGTCAACACAAATCCAGACAATAGAAAAAAATCCGTACTATCACAACTGTCAAAAAACTTCCCTCCACAGTTCAAGTCTCAGCTTACTAGCCTATGCACCCAGTATAGCGATATATTCGGATTGGAAACCGAATCAATAACCACAAATAATTTTTACAAACAAAAACTGAGACTAAAAGATGATGAACCAGTTTATATAAAAAACTATCGAAGCCCACATAGTCAGGTGAATGAAATACAAAAACAAGTAGAAAAATTAATCTCAGACGGGATTGTCGAACCGTCAGTATCCGAATATAATAGCCCATTGTTACTTGTTCCTAAGAAATCATGCCCCGGATCAAATGCAAAGAAATGGCGATTAGTAATTGACTATCGCCAGATTAATAAAAAATTACTATCTGATAAATTCCCATTACCTAGAATTGATGATATTTTAGATCAACTAGGCCGAGCAAAATACTTTTCATGTCTTGACTTAATGTCAGGATTCCATCAAATTGAACTAGAAAAAGGTTCAAGAGATATAACGTCTTTTTCAACGAGCAACGGCTCATATCGCTTCACGCGATTACCCTTCGGATTAAAAATAGCTCCTAATTCGTTTCAGAGAATGATGACTATTGCGTTCTCTGGTCTAGAACCTTCTCAAGCGTTCCTTTATATGGATGACTTAATAGTAATCGGTTGTTCCGAAAAACATATGCTTAAAAACTTAACAGATGTTTTTGAGAAATGTAGGAAATTCAACCTAAAGCTACATCCAGAAAAATGTTCATTTTTTATGCATGAAGTGACTTTTCTAGGTCATAAATGCACTGATAAAGGTATACTTCCAGATGACAAGAAATACGATGTCATTATGAACTACCCAGTTCCGCACGACGCGGACAGTGCTAGACGTTTTGTAGCATTCTGTAACTATTATAGACGCTTTACAAAAAATTTCGCCGATTATTCACGGCACATAACAAGATTATGTAAAAAGAATGTTCCTTTTAAATGGACGGATGAGTGTGAAAATGCATTCCAATACTTAAAAACAAAACTTATGGAACCTACCTTGCTACAATACCCAGATTTCACTAAAGAATTCTGCATAATAACAGATGCAAGTAAGCAAGCATGTGGAGCGGTTTTAACTCAAAATCATAATGGTCTCCAACTTCCCATTGCATACGCATCAAGAGCATTTACAAAAGGTGAAAGTAACAAATGTACTACTGAGCAGGAATTAGCTGCAATTCACTGGGCGATATTATATTTTAGACCATATATATATGGAACACATTTCTTAATAAGAACAGACCATAGACCTTTAATATACCTTTTCTCAATGACCAACCCCAGTTCTAAACTGACACGTATGAGGCTCGAACTAGAAGAATACGACTTTACAGTCGAATATTTAAAGGGAAAAGATAATCCCGTAGCTGATGCGTTATCAAGAATAACCATCAAAGATTTACAAAATATAACTAGAAATGTATTAAAAGTCACTACTAGATATCAAAGTAGACAAAAATTCCGCGCGGAAAATCAAGAACAAGAATTGCCAAGGCAATCTTTAAATAAAGCTTCTAAGCCCAACGTATACGACGTCATAAACAATGATGAAGTACGTAAAGTAGTGACCTTGCAGATAAAAAATATGTTATGTTTATTTAAACAAGGCAGAAAAATTACTGCAAGATATGATGTTAGCGATTTATATACTAATGGAGTTATTGATTTAGATCAATTTTTCCAAAGGCTTGAAATGCAAGCCGGTATACATAAAATCAGACAACTCAAAGTGGCACCGTGGGAAAATATCTTTGAATATACTTCAATAGATAAATTTAAATTAATGGGCAATAAAATATTGAAAACATTAAGAGTAGCGCTACTCAACCCGGTGACCCAAATAACAAATTTAAAAGAAAAAGAAGAAATTTTGTCTACATTTCATGATGATCCAATTCAAGGAGGTCATACTGGCATATCAAAAACTTTGGCCAAAGTAAAAAGACACTATTACTGGAAAAGCATTTCTAAAGATATAACTGAGTACGTAAGAAAATGTCAAAAATGCCAGAAATCAAAAATAACTAAACACACAAAGACCCCTTTAACAATTACAGACACACCAATAAATGCTTTCGACAGAGTGATAGTGGACACTATTGGTCCACTGCCAAAATCAGAAAATGGCAATGAGTATGCAGTCACTTTAATATGTGATTTTACTAAGTATTTAGTTGCCATACCTGTTCCGAATAAAAACGCCAATACTGTCGCTAAAGCAATATTTGAATCTTTTATCCTGAAGTACGGTCCAATGAAGACGTTCATTACGGACATGGGAACAGAATATAAGAATTCAATTATAGACGATTTGTGCAAATATTTAAATATTGAAAATATTACATCCACAGCACACCACCACCAGACAGTTGGAACAATAGAAAGAAGTCATAGAACTTTCAATGAATACATACGATCTTACATATCGGCTGATAAAACTGATTGGGACGTATGGCTTCAATATTTTGTCTTCTGTTTCAACACGACCCCCTCTATGGCACATACTTATTGTCCATATGAGCTAGTATTCGGTAAAACAAGTAATTTGCCAAAACATTTTAATAGCATAGATAGTGTAGAAGCACTATATAATATAGATGACTATGCTAAGGAGAGTAAATATAGATTAGAAGTAGCCTATAAAAGAGCTAGAGTTATGTTAGAAGCAAATAAGAATAGAAATAAACTACTATACGATCATAAAGTAAGGGATATAGATATATCAGTAGGTGACAAAGTTTTATTAAAAAACGAGACAGGTCATAAGTTAGATCCTAAATATACAGGTCCGTATACAGTAACGGAAATAGGAGATAGAGATAACATAGTAATAGCAAATAATAAACATAAAAAACAAACAGTTCATAAGGATAGATTAAAAATCTTTATTTCATAAATTGCACTTAGTATGGCCATACAAAGACACACATACATAGATAAATAAATACACATATTCTTTTAATAATTTCATTTTCTATGATTCTAACCACATAAAATAAAACAAATAAATAAAAAAACAAGAAAGGAAAGCTAACTTCGGGCGGAGCCGAAGTTTATATACCCTTGCAGTTAAAACCGGATATATATCGCAAACATCGGATATAGTTGGCCGATCCTTATGGAAATAGGAAAATATAATCCAATTTATTACAATACAAAATCTAAAAAGAGTCCCAAACTTCTATCTTCAAAAATACGAAAGTTGATATTTCTACCAAAAACCATTTCCGATCGTTCAGTTATATGGCAGCTATGGGATATAGTCGGCCGATCCTAATGAAATTTGGTAGGTTGAGTCAACTGACCAAAAATAGAATCTGTATTAAATTCCAGCTTTCTATCTTCAAAAACACGAAAGTTGGGTCATTTCCGATCGTTCAGTTATATGGCAGCTATAGGATATAGTCGTCCGATCCTTATGAAATTTGGCATGTCGTAATGTTTTGCTAAAAATAGCTCTTGTGTCAAATTTGAACTCTCTAACTCTAAAAACACCAAAGTTATACCATTTCCGATCAATCAGTTATATGGCAGCTATAGGATATAGTCGGCCGATCCCGGTCGTTCCGACTTATATACTGAGTGCAAAGGAAAGAAGGGTGTGTGCAAAGTTTCAAGACGATAGCTTTAAAACTGAGAGACTAGTTCGCGTAGAAACAGACAGACAGACAGACGGACAGACGGACAGACGGACAGACGGACATGCTCATATCAACTCAGGAGGTGATCCTGATCAAGAATATATATACTTTATACGGTCGGAGATGTCTCCTTCACTGCGTTGCACACTTTTGGACAAAATTATAATACCCTCTGCAAGGGTATAATAACTTCATTATATTACGTTATTTTTCAAAAGGAGGGAGATGTAGTATGCACATATATTGAATACCCACTGTACCGAGAGTACTTAAAGGGTGCATACTGTAACACTTTGTTGCAGTGTTTACATAATCCAAAGTCCCGGTCATAAACCCTAAGTGGCCGAAATATGAACCGATCGTTATGCCTTAGCCCGCACACAGAAAGTGCTAGTGTCAGCATAATCGTAACAAACGGTCAGCATATGCATACCCCTCGCGCCTCCACTTGAGAGCGCATAACAACATATATTATTATATTCCTTTATATATAAGTACATAGCCGTCGCTCTGCCGCCGCCTGCGAGCAGCGCTGCTACGAGACTTAGCCTTACTTAGACTTAAGAAATATTGTAAAAGAACAGAGACACTTTGAACGTTGGAGCGGCACCTCAGCTGCTCCTTCTGAATAAAAATCCAACTAAAACCAATCCCCTGGAATTATCTTATCACAGGCCTCTTATCAAAGAAGGTAAAGAGTTTAATTCCATCCATACATCAAATGCTGTTTTATCTTGAGTGGAAAGCCCTAAATTATCTGCTACTTCATTTATTAATAACTATCTTTGTTCTTTATTATTTTCCAATTTAGCATAATAACTCAATAGATTTATAATGGCAGATATTCTGACTTCAACAATATCATCCACATCTTCATCTTCTAGGGCAACTCCTGACCCCAATAACCTCTCACTGAGATTTTCGCTTAAAAGATTGATAAATTCTTCATTTGCATCTAATCCTGTGGTTGCTATTGTACAATCTAAATAGTTACTTTGAGCACCGAAGCCATGCTCTATTTGTATTTTTGTCTCAGTTTTAAATCCTAATTTTGCACAGAATTTCAGAAAATATTAATAATGTCAAAAAAGCTCTTGCCATTATCTTTATAAATTTGTAACTCCTTAGAAATAGTAAGTGTAACGACTCCAAATCCCCAATCTAAGCAACAGTTCCAAATACGATATTTCAGCTCCTTTATTAGTCCCGGCACAGTGGGCGTTACTCGTCAACTAACTCCGATCGAATGGTGAACAGTAATACTTTTCTTCTTCTTACGTCCTTCACTTCTTTTGAGAGAGCGCGTCAATCCCATCTCTGCCGTCGCTCTTCGCTGCCGATACGGATCTCCACACCCCTTCTTTTTTCTCCAGACGAAGCTTCAGGTTGTCGTTCGGGTCAGGGAGGTCCTTTGATGTCGGAGTTTCCTGTGGCGTCAGAGTTTCGGCAACCGGCTGTAAAGGAATAGCTGAGGGAGATATCTCAACATCGGGGCTCACCGAGTTAGACGATTTCGATGAGTGTGCGCCGATGATCTTTTTCAAGTGGCTTACATTCCTAGTATACGACTTACCACCACCAGAAATTTGAACAACATTTCCCTCTCGGTTAGTTACTTCATATGTGGTCGTATCGAATGTTGGCGTCAGCTTATGCCTTGGACCTTGGAGGACCTTGTCACCTACTTTTATATCGATCACTCCCGCTTTCCTAGCGTTGTCGGCTAACTCTTTCCCTTTCTTTCTTCCAGACGTCCCTGTCTCTCTCTTCTGAATCAACCGTTTCGCCCACGAGGTCCTGTGTGCCAGGAATTTTGTCCCTTATCACTCTGTTAAACATCAGCTCTGTTGGTGGTGCGCCCGTGGTCCCGTGTGGAGTGACGTTATACATTAGTACAAATTTTTGAATTTGTTTTTTGTACTTGTCGTTATTGGCATGAGCTATCTTTAGGCGTTTCACCAGAGATCTGTTCATGTTTTCTACTTCGCCGTTGGCCTGGGGCCAGTATGGGGGAGTTGGCATTAGCGTAATGCCGCATTCACAAAAATTTTTAAATTGGACGTAATGCGCTGACGGACGCTGACAAATTGCCTCCCATTATCAGTTGTTAATGTGTCCCAATCTGGAAAAGATCTCTTCCATTTCCTCAATAATGGTTTTCGATGATATCGACTTGATGAGTTTGAATTCCATATACCGCGAGTAATAGTCTATTAATACGAGTACATTCTCACCATTTGGTAAAGGGCCCAAAAGATCGCATTGATACTAACAGGCAATCGCGGCACTCCCTAACATACTGTTTTGTGTCCTTGTCCATACACGGCCACCAAACTTTGGAACAAAGCCTCCGTTTCATAGCGCTTATCCCGGGATGCCCTTCATGAGCGAGTTCAAGTACTGGTCCACGTGACTTCCGCGGAATTACTAGTCTTGTGCCCCGCAATAGAAACATTTCCCACAATCGAGAGTTCTAAACGAAATGGATAGTACGAGCTAGACATATTTGAGTTCCATGAATCCTGACCAAGGCATGTCATCACGTCTATTATTTCCTCATCCTGGGAGCTCATCTCTGTAACCTTCGATATGGAGAGCGATCTAGGAATTGAGGTTGACACCACGCGAAATGTGTGTTCACCAGTCCTCACCAGTCCAGTCATAAGGGTCTGCATCGGTTACTTCGCAAAGTCACGAAATCGGTAACCACACTGGCCGGGGGTCGCGAAGTTTTTTTTTTTTTTTTTTTTTTTTTAGCTTAGTTTGTTTTTATTGGATCACTCTTTATGAGTCTAACAATAAGGTTGCAAATCTTAAAATAATACAATATCTAACAGTTTGTTTTGAACTGAATAGAGACTACGTGGTCCTAATAATTAGCGCTGGATTGGGAGGTCGTTGCGGCGAAGACGAGAACTGCTGGAAACTCGCGTGAGGGCTCTCGAGAGATGATTTGGATGAACTGATAGCCTGTTGAAGTACTTTGTTTTGATTTGTGCTATCTCTTCTCTGACGAGTGGTATGTGAAGGTCCATGTGAATGTTTTCATTTCGAACGTACCACGGGGCCCCGGTGATGGTTCTGAGAATTTTTTATTGAGTTCGTTGCATTATATCCACACTGCTGTTACTGGCATTCCCCCACAACTGGGAGCCGTACATCCACATTGGTTTCAAGACGGTGTTATATAGGAGTACCTTGTAGTCCAAGCTAAGGGGCAAACGGCTATTGATAAGCCAGTGGAGGCTGTTGGCTTTGAGCTTTAAATGCGTTCTTTTGGCTTCAATGTGGCTGCGCCAGGTAAGCCGTCTATCGAGGTGTACGCCAAGATATGTTACTACATTTGCTATCGGAACCACTCCGTTGTTAAGAGTAAGTGGATGGCAGTCTTGCCTGTTAAGAGTGAACGTTACTTGTTTGCATTTTTGTTCGTTAACTTTGATTCGCCAGTCGGATAGCCATTTCTCCACTGCCACCAGATGCATAGCAAGTTGCGCCGTTGCTTGCTTGGTGCATCTCGCGCGGCTTAGGATCGCTGTGTCATCTGCAAAAGTGGATGTGGTTAGATTCCTGCTCGTTGGAATGTCCGCAGTGTAGATAAGGTAGAGTGTTGGTCCAAGCACGCTGCCTTGAGGAGCTCCGGCTCTAATGGTGTAGTCATCGGATATGGCTGAATTACATCTTACTGAGAATTTCCTGTTGTATAGGTATGACTTTAGAAGTTTGTGTGTGTTGGTTGGGAGCATTTCTATAATTTTGTGCATTAGACCTTCTAACCATACCCTGTCGAAAGCTTGAGATACGTCCAGAAATATCGCAGTGCAGTACTCCCTTTGCTCGAATGTATTTCGGATTTCTGAGGTTATGCGGTTGACTTGCTCAATGGTTTCGTGTTTTTCTCGAAAACCGAATTGATGACTAGGGATTTTGCTGTGTGTTCTGAGATATAGGGTAATGTGTGCCAAGAAGCATTTTTCAAAGAGTTTTGATAGACACGTTAGTAAACTAATTGGTCTATATGATGAAGCGATTGTGCGGTCTTTGCCAGGTTTTGGTATCATTATAATTATCGATTTTTTCCATTTCTCTGGAAAGTGTCCGTGTCTCGTTATTGCATTGAAGAGCTGGCAAATAGCTCGAACAGCACAGAAAGGAAGTTCAATAATCATTTTTGGTGATATTAGGTCGCATCCTGGAAATTTTTTTGGGTTGAGTTCGTTTATGATTTTGAGTAACTCATGTGGCCTAAATACAATAGGTTCATACGTTGATGTGTCGATATCTGATGTTGCTGGCAGTGAGATCCCGTTTGATGATGTGTTGGGCTGAAATACATTTTGAAGATGCTCTGCGAATCTGACGGCTCTTTCTTTGTCGCTTCGAGCCCAGTTGCCTGTGGATGTCCTTAATGGCATTGCAGATTCGATTGGTGCGCAGAGAGATGAGTGTGCTCTCCAAAGTGGGAACTTGGAGCTCATTGGGGATAACTGTTCTATGTAATGTTTTTGCGACCCTTCTTCTTCATGACGAAGTGCAGCTCTCTGTAGCGTCTTTTAACCTTTGTTATGCGGTTGGTGATCTGTTGGATTGCCATTCTCGCCGTGAGCGTCGCTTTGCTAGAACGAGCTGCTCTATTTCAACGTTCGTGTATCTATTATTGTACGATGTTTTATGCGTTTGTGGAGTTGATACGCGAGCTGCTGCGACCAAGACGGATTCAAGAAAGCTTGTGGATAAGTTGATATTAGCTTTGTCATTCAGACGTGGATTCAACTCAATGTGCGAACTTACATATTTTTTGTACTTAAGGGGAGGTTCTTTTGGATTTTTCCGAAAATTAAGCAAACTTTGAGAATGGATTGCGGGAAAATGAAAAGACATACGAACTTATGCTTTTGAACTTTTGATTCGTTGTTTATTAGCGATTCAAAAAAATATTCAATATTCAAAATTCAAAATGGCGGCTTCAAAATGGCGTATCTCGTAGACCTCTATTTTTCTGCTTTGTCGAGTGTATGGCCGCTGGTAGTGAACTTGTATATATAATGTATATGTATATGTATATAATTTTGTATATAATTTATATAATTTCCTATGGCTTATACCTAACGACAATAATTTTTGGTAAAAATAAACCAATTTCATGGAAGTTTAAAAAAAAATTACATTTTTTCTCTTTTTTTACTTTGATCTCGTTTAAAAATTATAAATAAACAATTTTTTATGCCAATTTTAGGTATAAGGCATACAAAAAGTATGTACTTTTAATTATTTTTTTAATAAAGGAAATTGGATAAATAGAACGAGCCCTGTGCGCGACAAGAGGTTTCATAACATGGTTCCGAGAAAAACGCGTTTAAAGTTTTTAGAAACTTTGCCTTTACATAGCTTTCTTGTTATCATGGGTATGTTTGAAACGCTCTAGCTCAAGAAATACGCGTCGTATCGAAATATCCCTTGGCACGTATATTCTACACATATGTAACTTTCATTTTATTAAAAAAAAAAATCGATTTTTTCAAAAAAATCCAAAAGAACCTCCCCTTAAGCCGATTGGTTTTATTCGTTGTTAGTCTGAATGGTTTATCTACCGCAACTGGGTGTAGATTTAGATGAAGAAGTACAGGCGAATGATCGGACGATAGATCTGGTAAGGAGTTGGCACTTATCAGGTTGCGTGGAATGTTTTTTGTGACTGCAAAATCTATCTAGTCTGGCAGTTTTCTAGGATCTGTTGGCCAATATGTAGGTGTCCCAGGTGACACACAGTCTAGCTTGTTGCTTGCTTTTATTATTGCATTGTACAACTGCCTTCCCTTAGGAGTCACAAGTCGAGATCCCTAGTGCGTGTGCTTGGCATTGAAGTCTCCTGCTGCTATAAATTGTTCGCTCAGAGAGTTGAAATATTCCATGAATTGGGATTCTGATATTGTGAACCGAGGAGGACAGTATACGGCGGCAAGCTTTAAAGATCGGGAATCCATTTGCACCTCTATTGATGTAGCTTGCATGAAGTTAGTGGCGAAGCTATTGTGGAAGCAGTGCTTGATGCGATTTCTAATCAGAATCCCAGTGCCTCCATGAGCTTTCCCGTCTGGGTGATTCGTGTTGTAGAATAGATAGCCTCGAATTTGAAAATTATATTTATTTGTAAGATGAGTTTCTGCGAGTAGCATTACATCGATATGGTAATTAATAAGGAACTGAGTTAACTCGAGTTTGCGCTGTGAGACGCCGTTTGCGTTCCACAGTGCTATACGGAGTGGAGCCATTGATTATTTAGTCTGTTTTTGAGCAACAAGCAGCTCAATCAAAACGTTCTGGTTTCGCATAAGATCTTGCATAGTTGTCTGCATGAATGACATGAATTCCATCATACTTTGTTAAAGATTACATATCATTGTTTCAAGTTTGTTCGTAGACGGTTCTTCTGGTTGATGAGGTGGAACTGATGATCTTGGATTGGTGGGAGCGGTACTTTTAAGACCCAATTTTAGGGCAGTTGCATAGCTTGCGGATTTGTCGGTGACCTCGTTATTGGCTAAAGATTTAACAGCTGAAGGGGGGATGACATTACGTGTAGATTTCATAGGTGGTGTATGTGAGTGAGCAGTGGTCACTCTTTGGTATGTACGACTTTTCAGTTCCTTGTAGACTGGACAGCCCCTTCAGTTAGCCGTATGGTTGCCTCCACAGTTTCCGCACTTTTTGCTGCTGGGATCCTCTTTATTTTTTGGGCATTTGTGAGATTCATGAAGGTCTCCACAAGCAACGATTACTGGACGAAGCGTGCAATAAGACCTTGTGTGGCTATATTCCTGACAATTATTACACTGCACCGGTCCATTTCTTTTATGCGGCTCCTCTACCGTAATTCTGAGGTGTAGTAGGAACTGGAGAGTAAAGATTGGATGCACTTCATTTTTTTTCAGAGGCTTGGATTTGGTTTCGGGTTCAAGTTCTACCTTGAAAAGAGGTTGAGGCTTTCTTTCTCTATTTAAAATGTTACTAACATTTTTTACATTAGAACCTTTCTCCATCAGTGCTCTTGTAACTTCATCTGGTGTTACTTCCGGCTCGACACCTTTTAGAACTTAGGTACGTGTAGAAGTTTTTATTATTGTCGTTTAAATACTTCGACAGAATTCTGTAGTTCGCTTCCGTATTAGTCTGAACTTTAGTTTCATGAATATTTCCCTTTGTTAATGGAATTATGTGGAAATTGTCTGGTCCTATTAGATTCAGTATCGAGTTAACGAGAGTATTCGAACTTTTCTCTCGGATGTAAATCGGCGGCGGCTTAGGCTTTTTGTTGTCCCCTAAGATGACTTTAGGAGGTGCATCATCGGATTTATCTGCCAAAATAGCAAATCTGTTTGCTTCTATGGGCTTATCTATTGTAGATTGTTTTGAGGTGCCTCGAGTTACCAAGTCTAGAGTTCTGCGGGCTAAGCTTTCGTTTTATTTGTATGTAGCGATCCATACCAGTCTGTATGACCGAACGTTGTTTTGAAAGGGGCACGCTGGTGTAAGGTGCTGCATTATTTGCTTGCACTGCAGTTTCCGATATTACGGAAGATGGTATTGCGCGAGCAGTCGATACCATTGTAGTTGTTGTAATAGTTGCCGTTGCAGTTGCTAATGACGTCACTGTACTGGTGACCGTGGCTATGGAGGCAGGCATGAGGGAAGGGTATGGGGTTTTATCCAACGAGAGCGCAGGAGAGCAAGAACGCGCCCTGCCTTGCGATGTTGGATAGAGTTCATTACTCGGGGTTGGGGTTATTGATCGCGGTTGGTTATTTTTTGTTGGGTTTGCGGTCGCGTTGTCTTGCGTTGACACAAATGAGTGGTATGCGTTGTTACGTAGCAAGGAGAGTCGACGCTCGTCTTGCTGACGTTGGAGCACCGTATGAGTGTCGAATTCACTCATAGCTTAATGTTTTTGATTTTTTTGTTTTTTTCTTATTTACACAAAAAGTACGAAGTTCATCGCACTAAGCGTCTTTTCGCCCACTGTGTATTTTTTTTTAGAGCTTGCACTGCACTATGCTTAGTTTTTGTTTAATTTTCGTTGCACGATCAGAAGACAAAAAGAAAGCACGTCTGCACTCGCCGACGTTCGCGAACTTAATGAAGTCGCGAAGTTGGTTTAAAGATTGATTCAAGTGGCTTGTGGTCAGTTATCAGATCAAACTTTAATCCCGCTAAATAATAATAAAATTTTTCCACCGCCCACACCAATGCCAGGCTGTCTTTTTCTGTTTGTGAATATCTTTTTTCCACCGACGACAAACTCTTACTACCAACTCTTACTTACATACTGCACGATATTATGCGTGCAGTATTCGACTTATCAAATTGCACTAAGACTGCTCCCAAGGCCACTGGGCTGGCATATGCGATCAAACACGTTTTATCCTGCAGATTAAAATATGACAGCATTGGATTTGTGGAAATCTTAGCTTTGAGATTTTGGAATGCTTCTTCCTGTGGCTTGCCCCAACAGAACGTTTCATGGCTTTTCAGTAATTTCCTCAAAGGCTCTGTGTTATCCGCCAGATCAGATACAAATTTCCCAATGTATGTGACTAAACCGAGGAAACTGCGTACCTCTTCTTTATTTTTGGGCGCTCTAAACGTTGTAATCACCTTAACTTTCTCGGGGTCAACTTCGATCCCCTTGTCCGAGAGGATATGACCTAGAAATTTCAATTTCTGTACTCGAAAGACGCATTTCTTCAACACGTTTTGCGATCAAACACGTTTTATCCTGCAGATTAAAATATGACAGCATTGGAACTGTGGAAATCTTAGCTTTGAGATTTTGGAATGCTTCTTCCTGTGGCTTGCCCCAACAGAACGTTTCATGGCTTTTCAGTAATTTCCTCAAAGGCTCTGTGTTATCCGCCAGATCAGATACAAATTTCCCAATGTATGTGACTAAACCGAGGAAACTGCGTACCTCTTCTTTATTTTTGGGCGCTCTAAACGTTGTAATCACCTTAACTTTCTCGGGGTCAACTTCGATCCCCTTGTCCGAGAGGATATGACCTAGAAATTTCAATTTCTGTACTCGAAATACGCATTTCTTCTAATTTAGTGCTAGGTTATTAGCTAAAATGTGGAAATATTAGAAATATTTCCGTGACCTTTGCGAGTGATTTGTCATGCTCCTCAATATTGTTGCCAAATATGATCACGTCATCAATGTAATTCAAAGCATTCTGACAAGGGGCCAACATTTCCTCCATTAACCGTTGAAATATTTCTGGGGCTGAATTAACGTCAAACATCAGCCGCTTATATCGAAATAACCCGCGGTGCGTTATGAAGGTAGTAATTTCTCGGCTGGACTCGGTCAGCTCCAGCTGATGGTAAAGCGCTCTTTAAATCGAGTCGCGAAAAATACCTGGCACCTTTCAGCTTAGTCATAAACGTTTCAAACGTTGGCAACGGGTAGTTTTCTCGTTGTATTGCCTTGTTTGTACGTCTCATGTCCAAGCATACACGGATATCCCCGTCGTCCTTAAACGCAATCACGACTGGCGAAATCCAAGCGCTCGGGCCCAACACTGGTTCGATGATGTCCAAATTTAATGCTTCCTCCAAGCATTATCGGTGTATCGGTGACTTTACTTTCCAACGCTGTTGGCACTCGCCTCATTGGTTGCTTCACTGGGACTATTGACTTATCAATGGACAGCTTGACCGACACATCACGCCATTTGGGGAAAGGCTCGGCCTTTTCAACTCGATGTACGTCTAAGCCCAGTTTTAGAACCTTGAGTTTGATTGCTGTGTCATGTCCCAACAGCGATGTCTACTATTTTCAATGACGTAAAAAGTAGAAATCAGTTCAGGATCGCTTAGCACCGAAATCGGGGCTTCAAAAACTTGTAGCACTTTAAGCAGATGATCAGAAGCATATGCGCAAAACTGGTTGGCTGATTCCGCGCGCGTGTTAAACATTACTGCCCTTTTCTCACACAATTGCCGCTAATCCGACTGACTTATTAGATTGTACTTCGAGCCCGAATCAATTATCATAGTGATGGCATCGCCCCCTATTTAACATGGAATTTCTTCTTCTCGTGATAATCCATGTTCCACTGTGAATAATTCCGCGTCGTTTGGACTATCCGAGTAACTTTTAGAGCCACTAGATATGGACTTGATTATAGAATGATCACGTTGTTGTCGCTTTCTATCTGGTCCTTCCCATTTGTCGTATGGCTTCCTTTTCCTTGTACGGCATTTCCGATAAAAATGTCCAATCCTTTCGCATTTCCTGCATTTCGCGTTTCTGGCTGGGCAGTCCAAACTATTTTCTTGGTGCCCTTTTTGGCCACATCTGCCACATTCGAAACTCGCGCTGCGCTGGACTATTTTGTTGAGGCTATTTGCATTCGATTGAGGGATCATAGATTGCGTTTGTTCGTCGTAACAGATCATAACTTGTTCGTCGATATTACATGTTTTTATGACCTCCTCCAAAGTAAATTTATTTTCCAATAGCTTCTTTTTTAGCTCGAACGAAGCCCGGACATCGATGATCCTATCTTTTAGACAAATATCCTCTATTTGTTCTTTGGTCTCTCCAAATGAACACTTACCTATTTGGCGGCAAAGCCTCATCAAAAACTCTGTGAAACATTCTCCCTCTATTGGGGTGAAAAATACTCGTTCAATTTGGTAATAAGAGGTGTTAAGGGGTGAAAAATACTCGTTCAATTTGGTAATAAGAGGTGTTAAGACATCATTTTGCTCCTCTTCGACAAAAACAATTAATGCTCCCGGAATGCTGTAGTCTACAGCCTGGAGCTGCGGTCCACCCAGGTGGAGAAGCTTGTTTCTCTTCTTACATACGGATGTGATCTCCTCCGTGTCAATATATATATTAAACGCGCGCAACCACGCCTCCCACTCTGTCCTCCATAACGCTTTATCCATTCCCTGGCACAGTAATGGCTTTAACTCCGTCATGTTTAGTATAACTTGAAAGGTAATTAAAATTAGATGGCCATTAGCAATCTCTTATTTTTTTTTGTGTTATTGGTCTCATTCCATTTTGAATAGACTCTTTATGCGAACATCTCAAATTATGTTTCGCTCTTCTTATTTTTTTTCTCCGCATTCCCCTTGGAACCGGCTCTCTTAATGCAACAGCAAGAATTTTATCCGCTAGCGCTGCTCTTTTTCCTCTGGATCGCATTCCAGAACCGACTCCTTTAATGCAGAAGCCGGAATTTAATCGGCTAACGCTGCTTAATCTCGTTCCTTTTGGAAAAGATTCTCTTAATGCGAAAATTACATATTGCATTCGCTCTTATTTTGCTCTCGTTCTCTTAGGAACAGACTCTCTTAGTGCAGCCGCCGGAATTTAATCGGCTTGTGCTGTCCACCTTTTCTTTTCTTACCGTTCCTTTTTTTTGCGCCTCCTACATATATATATGTAACGTCGAGGCACGCGCCATTTTTCGTTACTTCTTTATTTAGTTTTTTTTTTTTGTTCCAGTTTTTCTCCTCGTCGCCAGTGTTACGACTCCAAATCCCCAATCTAAACAACAGTTCCAAATACGATATTTCAGCTCCTTCATAAGTCCCGGCACAGCGGGCGTTACTCGTCAACTAACTTCGATCGAATGGTGAACAATAATACTTTTCTTCTTCTTACGTCCTTCACTTCTTTTGAGAGAGCGCGTCAATCCCATCTCTGCCGTCGCTCTTCGCTGCCGATACGGATCTCCACAGTAAGTGACAATTTACCATCTCTGTATGTTAGAAAGTCTTCATCATTGTGAGATTCAATTGTAAATTCCAATAAACTAGACAGATTACATATCCTATCGCCATGCATAACATGATTTTTAACAGATGGTATTGGAAGCCTTATATGAGATCTTATTCTCACATTATTTTGGTTAGCACAATCAATGTTTATTATTTTTTAGGATTTTATACTATGAACGACTGTCCAAGTGCAAGTTGGGTTTGTATAAATGGAGCAGCCTCATACCCTGCTTGATTAAAATTGGTAACTAGCTCTTCTAAAATAGCATCAATTGGAACTTATGCCCCAGCGTATCTGAACATTTTTTTTTAAACTTCTTTTGCAAAGGAACGGTAATCCTTGTTTTCATCTATCTCTGTTGGTAATAGATGGATATACCTGTGGCCAGCATTGTAAAATTCTTCAAATTCTTTCTTATAAGAATCAGTTTTTTTATGATCAATAGTTTTGGGATCTTTGCAGTGGTTTCTTCTTCAATTTCTTCGAGTACTGAAGCAACAAAAGCTTTGCCACGATCCGTATCTTTTTCTCTTGTTCCGTTTTTGTTCAATATTTCGTCATTATATATATCATCACTATTAAAAAGTTCGCTTCTGCGGTGCTTAGCTCCTACCGTAAATGCAATAATAAGATTTTTATACCCTTGCAGAGGGTATTATAATTTTGGTCAAAAGTGTGCAACGCAGTGAAGGAGACATCTCAGACCCTATAAAGTATATATATTCTTGATCAGGATCAGGAGCTATTTTTGGCAAAATAATACGACATGCCAAATTTCGTAAGGATAGGCCGACTATATCCTATAGCTGCCATATAACTGAACGACCGGAAATGACCCAACATTTGTGTTTTTGAAGATAGAAAGCTGGAACTTGGTACAGATTATATATTTGGTCAGTTGATCCGACCAACCAAATTTCATTAGGATCGGCCGACTATGTCCTATAGCTGCCATATAACTGAACGATCGGAAATGGTATTTGGTAGAAATATCAACTTTCGTATTTTTGAAGATAGAAGTTTGGGACGTTTTTTAGATTTTGTGTTCTAATAAATTGGATTATATATTCCTATTCCCATAAGGATCGGCCAACCATATCCGATGTTTGCGATTTATATCCGGTTTTAACTGCAAGGGTATATAAACTTCGGCTCCGCCCGAAGTTAGCTTTCCTTTCTTGTTATCTATTTCTTTTCCGTTAATAATAAAATTCATCCTTTGAAAATCTAAGAACATTGTTTCACTAATTTATTATCTTGATCTGCTCTTAATTTTTTAAAATTGAACTCTTTAGCTGTGGCCTTTAATCTAACTACTGCACTCTTATTATTTTTTCCTTTTGTGTCTTTCATAAATAACATCTTACTGCAAATATGCTGTAAGTTATATCATATAATGATGAATAGTATATAATCGACAGTATATTTCTTTATTTAAGAGGTGTAGGAAAGGCGTAGATTTCTCTTTCCATTTTTAGCGTACTGCATTAATATTTATGTATTAATTTAGAAAATAATGATGAATAACACTGTAATTGTTGCAATGGGGTGACAAAGGCAAGGGTAAAATAGTAGATTATCTTTCTGAAAATGCAGATGAAGTTGTGAGATTTCAGGGAGGAAATAATGCAGGGCACACTTTAGTAATAGATGATGAGGTTTATAAATTAAATGAACTGCCCTCTGCTGTTTTGAGGCCAGGAAAAATATGTATCATAGGAAATGGCGTTGCTCTTGATTCATAAGCTCTCGCATTTGATAGTCCCCGGCGAGATCGCCTATATGTCGCCATGTCTGGTATACCAGCAAAGCTGACTAGACTTTGCAGAATGACATTGAGCAACACCATCAGCTCTGTCAAGGTAGGAAGTGGCCAATCGGAATACCTTTACTACCAAGTGTGGCCTCAGACAAGGTGACTCGCTGTCTTGTATACTCTTCAATATTTTAATGGAAAGTATTATGAGAAAGGCTGGTGTACATCGAACGGGCAAGATATTAACCAACAGATGTGTCCAGCTCCTTGGTTACGCTGATGATATTGATATCATTGGCCGCACCAAGCGTGATGTCACAGGAGCCTTCGGGGCTATTGAAATGGAATCAGCAAAAGTAGGACTAGCAGTGAATATGGAGAAATATGGAGAAAACAAAGTTTATGGTGTGCTCTAGCAGAGAATCGCGGCGTCTTGATTCTCAGCTGAGTGCAGAAATCTATAGCTTTGGGTCCGTCAAGGAGTTTATCTTCCTATGCACTGCTATAACAAGCACAAATGATGTCAGTCTAGAGATTAAGCGGAGAATAACTCTAAGAGGACATTCGGGATTTTGATAAAGATGAACTTTCTCAATATAGATACATCTGCTTCAGTATCCACTAGGCACTCCACTTCGACGTCGTTGATGATGACCTTTTTCATCCGTCTTCCGCTGCGCACAACTTGGACACCAGCAGCTGACCTAGGGCAATCTCTAGACATGTGTCCTTCGTTGTTGCAACTGAAGCATTTCGTGGCAGCTTTGCAATCCTTGCGAAGATGATCAGCTGATCCACAATTAAAACAGTATCTCTTTCGGTCGTTGAACTCGTACTGCTTTTTTCTGATTCGGCGTCCATTTTGCATCGTTCAGCTGGAACGGCTTGAAGCTCTTTTCGTTGACGCGTTCAAATACGTCATATTGCTCCTGCAGCTCTTTAAAAGACTTGCAATTGTACAGGGTGTATTTGAAGTCACTCCTCAAGTTCAGGCGGTCTACTATGTAGCGGATTACAGAACTTTCATCGATGCTGCCAAGTGCTGCAATCTTTCTCATCTGTAGAATATATTCGTGAAATGATTCCTGCTTGCGTTTCTTGCGATCACGAAGCTGCTCACGAAGATCCGCACTGCATACGTATTGACGACTAAATTCTGCCTGCAGCAACATCCGCATCTCTGTGTATTAGTGTACGTAAGTCGAATCCAAGGACTATTTAGCTGTTTTTGTCATTTTGGCACGTGCCTGTACAAGATAAGGTTTGGTTTAGTTTTGGCAGCGTGTTTGCCTACAACATTCTCCACCTGCACAGCTCTTGCAGGAGAGTTCCACCGTGGCACGTGCTGCTCACGGAATAGTGGGTTCTGACAAAACCGATGCGGCAAGTTGCTGCCCACAACGGCCGGACACTTTGTAAATGTCTCTGCACTTCTGTAATGATGCAGGGCATCGATCAAGATCAAGATGCTGCTGATCCTTTTCTTGTCAACTGGTAGCCGGGTCGTGGCTACAGATATTCTTCCAACGGTGATTAAGAATAAAACATAAGACTTGGAAGAGGTACCTTTATTCTTCGGCTGTCAGCTCAGAACTAACTAACTTAAGATAAGGAGAGCTTAGTCGTAATCCTAACTCACAGATCACAGCCGTCGGCCAACGCCCATCGTAAGACCATATGCGTCGTCCGTCTTCGTGTCCTTATCTGAGATCACCGTTACATTGTTAACTACTCTTCTTTTTCAAAACATGGACGTCCTCGGCCATATCCATGTTAGCGAGGATTTGAGTCACCACTATCGAGGCTCTGCTTCGCCGTCTGATAAATCTTTATCTTTATCGATACGCAGAACGCGAAGCAGTTGAGCGCTGCTGCAGCTGGCATTTGGTTGCAGGTAATTGCAGCTGCGTTATATGCTGCGGGCTTTTTCGTTTAGTGAAAAAAGGACAGACTTAAAGGGGAGTGGAGTCTGAGAGCACTTCGTTGCGGTGGCGAGCCTGCATGCGTTATCCTTGAATCGCTGCAAATGGTAAGTCGTAGCCTATGAAGAGAAAGCGTGTGATGGCGTATGGTATGTGGGCGATCGGAGAAGATACATATGGTCTAACATACAAACTAAATACAGATTTTACCAAATTTAACAATTTCTTACTAGCTAGTATTTTCATCTAAATATTAATACAAACTAAATATTAATTCTAAAAAATTCAACAATTTCTTGCTAGCTATTATTTTCATACAAATTAAATATTAATTTTACAAAATTCCAAAAATTTCTTATTTTCATCTTAGCCACCTCAAGCAGCAAGTTAGCCCTTGTGAAACCCCTTTTTCAGAATCGCCTTTAGGACATTAGTGTTAATATTAAATGATTTACAACATTTACTTTTGAAAGAGTGAGAGCAGATACGTTATTTTCAATTTAAGCTATGGACTACGGTTGTGTGAGGGTTCTTCTTTTTTTTTTTTTTATAGCTTTGCTTTTGTTTATTGAATCTACTCTTCATTTTGAGACTAACAATAAGTTGACGAATCTTAACATTAAAATTTAACTAACAGTATACTAAGACTGCATTCTGGTTGCGCGTCCCTCAGGTCGGTCGCTGGGTGGGTAAGTCATTGTGATTGGCGTGATTGGTTGCTCAACCTTGTTAGACCTCTCGCCAGGTGGTTAGGGTGCACCGATAGCTTGGTTAAGTACTTTACCTTCTGTTCAGCGATCACTTCTTTGACTGGTAGAATGATTAAGTCGCGGTGTATGTTTTCGTTGCGAACGTACCACGGTGCCCCGGTGATTGTTCTCAAGATCTTTGACTGAACTCTTTGAATTTCTATTGCAATGTTGCTATATCTATCATTATTATAATTGACTTTTTCCATCTCACTGGAAAGTGGCCAAGTTTTGCGATGGCATTAAATAGCTGGGTGAGAGTGCAAACGGCGCAGTATGGGAGCTCAATGATCATTTTAGGAGTTATGAGGTCGCAGCCCGGGGATTTTTTCGGATTCAATTGCCGTTTGATGATGTTAACGATTTCGTTTGGGTGAAACTCAATCGGCTCATGTTGAGGCTGGGGCTCATCTGGTAGAGTCGGCAAGGTAAACGCATTGGTGGCAGGATTTGGTTGGAAGACATTTTTTAAGGTGTTTGGCAAACGTGCTGGCTCTGTCTGAGTCGCTGCGCGCCCACCCGCCTGTGGAATTTCTAATAGGAATCACGGTTTCCTTCGGAGAGCTCAGAGTTGGGTGAGCTCTCCATAGTGAGTGTTTCGTACTATTAGTTGACAATTTCTCTATGTAGCGGTGGTGGACATACGTTTATTCTTGCTGTAGAGCTTGATCAAGTTGACGTGAGGCATGTTTAGCAGATGGCGATCTGTGACATTGCCATTCTCGACGTAAGCGTCGCTTTTCGAGGACGAGCTGTTCGATTTGTATATTTGTCTTCTTTTGAATGCGTTGTGTGTTTATAGTTTGAGGTGTTGAAACTCGAGCTGCAGAGACGAGTACAGACTCCAGCGAATTAACAAAACTGTCTACGTTGGCTTCGTCGCTGAGATGACGACTAAGCTCAATGTGTGAGCTGATGTACTTCCTGTACTTAACCCAATGTGGGTTACCCTTATGTGAGGTCAGATTTGATGATTGATCCCATGTTCCTGGGTGTTGGAGTAGAGTAAAAAGGACAGGCGAGTGATCAGATGAAAGATCCGAAAGGCATTCGGCGCATATCAGATTTTTAGGAATGTTTTTGGTAATCGCAAAGTCAATTAAATCGGGAAGTTTCTTTGGGTCTGCCGGCCAGTATGTTGGTGTGCCAGAAGAAGCATATTCTAGCTTGTTCTTAGCTTTGATAATTGCATTATAGAGCTGCATTACTTTTGGGGTCACAAGACGAGATCCCCAGTGTGTATGCTTGGCATTGTAGTCTCCTGCTGCTATGAAATGGTCTCCGAGTGAGTTGCATAAACTCATCTTCGGCTATGGTAAAGCGTGGGGGGCAGTATACGGCAGCTAGAGTTAATTGCTTGCCAGTATTTAGGTGTATATTTATTGATGCTTAATACAGCTTCTGATTAAAATTCCAGTCCCGTCGTGTGCTTTACCGTCTGGATGATTTGTTCCATAGAATGAATATCCTCGTAGTTGGAAATTGTATCTGTTTGTATGATGTGTTTCTGAAAGCAGCATTACGTCGATTTGATTGTCTAGTAGGAATTGCGCTAACTCGAGTTTATGCTGCGAAACGCCGTTAGCGTTCCATGTAGATATTCGTAAGGAAGTCATTATTTGGATTGTTGTGAAACCAGCATTTGTATTAATAGATTTTGGTTTCGCATTAGATCTTGCATAGTTGTACGCATAAACGACATGAACTCCGTAAGGCTTTGTTGTAGACTACATATCATAGCTTCAAAGTTACTTTTTGGCTGCTCCGGCGGTTGATGCTGCTGAGCCGTGTTCGGTTCTTGGTGTGCTGATTGAGGCAGTGAGCTTTTTGAGGATGGGGTAGCCAGTCCTGATTTTAAAGCGTTCTTCTGAGCCAGAAATTCGACATCGATGGTAAGACTCTACCTCTGCAGGTTTTCAGAGTTTAGGGTACCTAACACAATTTGGTACATTAAGCCTGGGAAAAAATATTTTTTTGGTGGCCCTTATTGAATATTGTCCTTGTGGACCACCCTCCCATTAATTAAGACCGTTGTCCCAGTATCAGCTTCGACCCTGTTCTCGACATACAAAGGAGTAAGCTTATCTCTTATCTAAGTCTCTTGTTGGTGTTTACTACAACTCTCCCACCTACGTTAAATACCCTATTCTGTCGAGCTGGATTGTCACGATTTAACTGCTCCTGCTGTGCCTTTTTAAGGTTCATAATTATGTCCGGGGCAGAGTCAGCACTAGCATGGATGATCTCAATAGGTTTTCTATAAATGACAGAGTGAAATGACCTATTGTACTCTATAGTCGCCTGAAGGAATAACTGCGTGACATCGTCTGTTTTCCTCTCCAATTTTAGACACCTGGCAATTTCTATAAGAGTACTGTGGAATCTTTCCACCTGTCCATTTGATGTGCTGTGTAAAGGTGGGGCAGTTGCTATATCGATATCGTAATGATTTTTCAGCATGGATCGTATAGTTTCGGAGTTAAACGATGCCTCATTATTGCAATAAATCGATCGATAAATAAATCTAATGTTCATTAAAGAAGAGATTCACCAGTTAAGGAATGGAATTTTCACATCTAAAATGACGCGCGATGCTATTGGCTGGACCACCGCAAACTTGCTGAATTTATCGACAGCAGTGAGAAAGTACTTTTCCCCTGTTGAGAAGATGTCCATGTGTAACATCTCTCCACACGCGATGGTATTGGCGAAATTCCTAATTCCTGCTTTAATGGGTGCCTATTATATTTTGCTTTCTGACAAATCCTGCAGTTTAGAACGATTTCAGTTGCTATTTTGCCCATTTTAGGAAAATAATAGACAAGCAGCACTTGTTTAATATTTTCCTGGGCAGCTCAGTGAGCCCTGTTATGCTCCACAACTAGAATTTCTTTTTGCTCGTCCAGTCTGATAACGTCAGACACCCAATACTTACAATACCAAAATCTAGTGGCCGGGAAGAGCCGAATCAGACTATATTGAATGCGGGTCAAAATTGGAAGCTTACAATGTATGGCGTTCACGACGTTGGGCTTTACTACGTCTTTCACTAAGTCCACCAATGTCTCCCAATCAGAAAAATCATTTTGATGTCGAGTCTTAGTACAAAACACAATAAATAGTGGCTTATTTGACGTGGACGCCTCCTGCAATATGATTTGGTTTTGAAAACAGTTAACTGGCTTTTCCGTGGCCTCAATAACAAGTGTTGATGACTCCTCACTGTGAATAGTGGCTCGATCCGACTTCGCTGAACCTTGCAAAGTGTGAATACGTTGTCGCGACAAAGCGTCCGCCACACAGTTTTCCTTTCCTGGCTTATACATCGCTTTGCACCACTTTCTTCAATGCGGGCCTTCTAGCGCTTGAGTTTTGAATTAGGATTCTTATCAGAAACCGCAAATATAAGGGGCTGATGGTCCGTAAATATGTTTATGTGACGATAGTGACGAAGACTATCCAAGGCCCATACAATTGCTAGTAGTTCCTTTTCATTCGTGGCATAATTTAATTCCCTATCCTTCAACGTTCTGGATATCATCGTTATAGGCCTATTTCCCTGAGACAAAACTGCACCTATGCCAAAGGATGAAGCATCAGTTGTCAAATCAAATGGTCGCGTAAAATCTGGGTAATGGAGGATAACGTCCTCTGAAGCAAGAATATTTTTAAGCTTGTCAAATGCGTTTAACTGGGACTCATCAAAGCTCACCGAAATGTCTTTTGAACGGTATTTGCTGACCCTGCCACCTTCACCCTTCAGTAACTCTGTCAAAGGTCTCGCTATTGATGCGAAATCTTTGATGAAGCATCGATAGTAACTCGCTAAGCCCAAGAACGATCTCAGCTCGAACAAATTACTTGGCTGTTTAAAATCCTTGATGGCTTTTACCTTGTCCTGACTTGTCCTAGTACCCTCCTTTGTCACAACAACACCGAGGAAGTCGACACTTTCTTTAAAAAAGTGTGACTTTTGCTTGGACACTCGCATGTTGGCTTCCTGCAGGCACTTTAAAACATCCGCAATATGGTCAACATGAGATTTTTCAGTTTCTGAAAAGACAATAACGTCATTCACATAGACGGAACACATCCTTCCTATTTTCTCCCGGAGGACATCGTCTATTGCCCTTTGAAAAATGCTTGAGGCATTCTTTAGTCCGAAGGGTTGCCGGCAGAACTCGTACTTGCCTCCATTGACCGAAAAAGAAGTTTTCTCCCTGTCCAATTCCGCAAGCTCTATCTGGTGGTATCCGGACTTAAGGTCGAGGGTAGTGAAAAATTTGTCCCTTCCCAGATTCGACAGTATCATATTTATACTCGGCATGGGGTATTTATCGGCAATAGTTTTCAAATTTTACTTTCTGAAATCGACTACTAAGCTTTTATTGGGCGATCCCGAAGCGTCGGAGCCCTTTTTACCGACAACCCATATGGGGTTATTGTAAGAGACCGAGATGGTCGAATAATGTCATTTTTTAGTAAGTCCTTAATCTCTTGATTGACAAAATCGGCAGCACGCATCGGAAACGGGTACAGTTTTGAATAAACCGGCTCATTATCCTCTGTCCGAATAGTCGCTACAACATTTGTGTTGAACGGCAACTTCTTATTTGGGTCAGCAAAGGCCCCTGAGTATTTAGACATCATCTGCTGAAAAGTTTCTTGCACTGTTGGGGGCACGACAATATCCTCAATATTCGTAAAGTTAACCTGAGCGCATTTTTGAAAGTGCAGATCCTCACGTCCCCCATTAAATCTAATAGAATTGCTTTTAAGATCAATGGTCGCACCTACTTGCGCTAACAGGTCAAGGCCAATTATGCCGTCAAAAGTTTTAAGCCCGGGTAATAAGAAGAAAGGGCTTTCTACACCAAAAAGATAAAACTGGCATTTGTGTTCTATTTTTTCGACCCCATGAAGCGACTTGACAGTAAATGGAGAACCAACGGGAATTGAAGTCGGCCACCCAATCTCTTTCTTTATGTTAGTTATGTTATCTTAGAGGCCCCAGTGTCATCTACAAACTTTCGTGGTTCCCCCGCTACTGTTCGTTGGACGAACGGAAGTAGGGACGATCCCCCTAAAAATGCACGGCATCACTTTCATAGCCCGTTTTTTTTTCATCATCTATGTCATCTACCGCATCAGTAGCAATCTGATTGTAATAATCCTCGGTTTGACCACCCTTTTCTTCTTCAAACAGATGATTAACCCTTTGACGCCTAAAGTCAGACAACCTTTGAGAGTTCATCGGTCTCTTGTGTAAATTTTGTGGCTGTGCATCCAGTGCCTGCAGTGCGGAAGAACCCTGAGAGCGCTGAAAGTTTGTCGCTTGACGGAATTTAGACGATGTTGGATCTACGTCCATCTTCTTTAATGGTGTATTATCACCAACGGTTCGTTGACCTTGATCCCTGGTAAAATATGGATTTTTCCACCCCTTTTTAAGTATCTGTTTGTAGGTGGAATCGGGTGTCCCTTGTAACGGATTACTCTGGGCCTGCCTAAGATGTTTCTCCTCTATGGACCTGGCATACTGTGTGGCAAAGGCATGCCTCTCGTGGTTTGCCTCTATTTCCTGAGCCATTGCCAAGGCTGATGGCAAGTCCCTAGGTTGAGCAGCAATGAGCACGTCTGTTAAGTTTCTCTTCAGACCGGAAACAAATACACGTAGGGCATCAGCCCTATACTTTTCATTCATATATCGAGCATGGTCAGTCTCATATGTCATAGTTGTCTTATTTGTTAGGAGTGTCAGCTTCTTCCCAACCTCCTCATAAAACTGTGTAATAGACATCTGCACCTGCCTTAGTATTGTGAGCTCTTGCTCGAGAAAGTATTATGGACGCTTATCAGAATAGGTAAAGTCAAGGCGGCTTATAATAGCCTCAAAATTAAGAATAGTATTAAAAGGATGAAAGGATAGAATCAGCAGATCCCCTAATCTTGTTACGGATTATTAGAACAGCCTGATATTGCTTAGAACTCCCATCAAAACGTCTGAAAAACTCATATGATGCTAGTGCTGCCTGTCGCCAAGAAACATATTTTCCCTGTGAGCCATCAAACTCTGGCAATGATTTTACCGCCTCAAGGCCTTCGTCACATGGCGTATTACCGGTTACAGCAACTGGTGAGTATACCGCAATATCAGGAGCAGATAGTGTCGCAGCGCTAAACCTATCAGTGACTTTCTGTAATTTCTCTTCAAAATCTTGTTTCTGCACCTGTAATGCGGCCGAAACCGCAGCATTTATGATTGCCTGTAGTTGTTGTGGATCCATACTTTGTTATTTCTTTACTATACGCCTCTTCTGATAATGCGTGGTTATTTAGCCGAACAATCAAGCTTTCAGACTCTGAATCGCTCATACAGTCGTCTCAAAAAAATATTGGACCGTCGCCAAGCTAGGCGCTAAACTAAGCGCTTATCTTTTTACCGTACTCTTCTCCGCGAATTGATTTTACTGATTTGAGAAAAGAAAAAAACCGCATCACAGAGAGAAATAAATACTCTAATTTCTTGACTTAAATGCCGTCACTGTTTTCAAAAGGAAATGTTTTATAAGAAATAACACAAATCTAAATATGTTATTTTATTAGCGATTCTTTTAATTTTTCCTGGCAATTCACAAAAGGGTTTCACTTACATGAATCTAGGAAAGTTTTCCTTCCTTTTCGCAGTCTTCTGTGTGGTCCAGACCACGTTACCAGTTTTAAGATGACGATTTTGTCTTTCCTCGTGTTTTCGAGGCTTGGAGCTTTCGTCGGGGTCTAAGACTTGGTTGGGCGCCAGATAAGGTTAGGTTTATTTGTGGCAGCGTGTTTGCCTACAACATTCTCCACCTGCACAGCTCTTTCAGGAGAGTTCCACCGTGGCACGTGCTGCTCACGGAATAGTGGGTTCTGACGAAACCGATGCGGAAAGTTGCTGCCCACAACGGCCGGACACTTTGTAGATGTCTCTGCACTTCTGTAATGATGCAGGGCATCGATTAAGACCAGGTGGTGGCCACGATTAGTGACGATGATGCTGCTGATCCTCTTCTTGTATACTGGTAGCCGGGTCGTGGCTACAGTTATTCCTCCAACGGTGATTAAGAATAAAACATAAGACTTGGAAGAGGTGCCTTTATTCTTCGGCTGTCAGCTCAGAACTAACTATTTTAAGATAAGGATCTTATTTGTATAAATGGAGCGGCCTCATACCCTGCTTGATTACAATTGGTAACTAGCTCTTCTAAAATAGCATCACTTCGAACTTATGCCCCAGCATATCTGAACATTTTTTTGAAAACTTCTTTTGCAAAGGAACGGTAATCCTTGTTTTCATCTATCTCTGTTGAAAATAGATGGATATACCTGTGGCCAGCATTGTAAAATTCTTCAAATTCTTTCTTATAAGAATCAGTTTTTTGATGATCAATAGTTTTGGGATCTTTGCAGTGATTTCTTCTTCAATTTCTTCGAGTACTGAAGCAACAAAAGCTTTGCCACGATCCGTATCTTTTTCTCTTATTCCTTTTTTGTTAAATATTTCGTCATTACATATATCATCACTATTAAAAAGTTCGCTTCTGCGGTGCTTAGCTCCTTCCGTAAATGCAATAATAAGATTTTTATACCCTTGCAGAGGGTATTATAATTTTGGTCAAAAGTGTGCAACGCAGTGAAGGAGACATCTCAGACCCTATAAAGTATATATATTCTTGATCAGGATCACCTCCTGAGTTGATATGAGCATGTCCGTCTATCCGTCTGTCTGTTTCTACGCAAACTAGTCTCTCATTTTTAAAACTATCGTCTTGAAACTTTGCACACATCCTTCTTTCCTTTGCACGCAGTATATAAAACGGAACGGCCCGGATCGGCCGACTATATCCTATAGCTGCCATATAACTGATTGATCGGAAATGGTATAACTTTGGTGTTTTAAGAGTTAGAGAGAAATTTAAATTCAAATTTGACATGAGAGGTTGTGCTTTTCTAAAATTCGCTTACTTGCATTTTCTCGCACAATGTCAAAGGAATCTGGGCGATTGAACTTTAATGAACGGTCGTCCAACAAGTTCAATTTCCTTAAAAGAGAATACGTTGTTCCCGAGGTAACCATATGTTGCCCAAACACCATGTAATATGGGGATGTACCTATACTATCATGCACCGAGGATCTCAACGCGCAACTAATTTTATTTAAATGTTCATCCCAATCCTTCTGATCCGGATGAATATAGGCTCGGATCGCGGAGATCATCGATCGGTTTACCTGCTCGGAAGCGTTAGTCTGTGGCGAATGAACAGCGGTGAGTGTATGCCTAACCCCGTATTGTTGCATTAACTTCTGGAATGTGTGAGACCGAAATTGTGACCCGTTGTCCGATACAACAGTCTCGGGAGTTTCAAAAGTCATAAATAACTCCCCCTTCAAGTATTTTATTACCGCGCTTGTATCGATTTTCCGTATTGCCTTCAAAAATACATACTTGGTGAAATGGTCAAGAACAATAAAGATGCCAACGTTTCCACTCCGCGACCTAGGATACGGTCCAAAAAAGTCGACAAAAAGCCTTTGGAACCGCTGACTCTCCGGCGCTTTACCTAGCGGCGGTCGCAATATGTGGCTTGTAGCTTTTGTTGTTTTGCAAACCTGACATGCGTTAACGTAAGCCCTTACATCGGGCACGAGTCCAGGCCAGAAGTAGTACCGCCTTATTTTCTCTATGGTTTTGTGTATCCCACCATGGGATGCCAGCGGACTATCGTGTGCTCGCGAAAGTATCTCTGGAACTAATCGTTTAGGGATCCAGAGTTTCCACGCAAATTCGTCATGTACTTGATCTCCTGTTAAATGTTCAGCTTTCCGATAAAGATAACCGCTATCGGTTTCCAAATCCGGAAAATTGTTTTGATCAGCTTCTACTTTCTGAACCAGCTCCGCGTACTTTGACGACTTAAAATGTTCGGAATTTAAGTCTACCAGAAACCCTTCCCGCAAATCTATGGCGGCTATAACCTCCTCGTTGACTCGAGACAATGAGTCTGGAACGACATTAAGAGTTCCTTTTCGGTGCTCAATCTTGAACCGATACTTTTGCAATGCTAAAGCCCATCGGGCCAGCCGTGAACTCAAGTCGTGATTAGACATCAGCCATTTCAACGACGCATGATCGGTGATGATCTTAAACTCGAGTCCTTCGACATACGCCCTAAAAACCTTTAAAGCTACTATCGTGGCCAGACACTCTTGCTTTGTAACAGTATAGTTACGCTGAGCTTTATTTAATTTTTTTTAGATAAATGCCATAGGACGCTCGTCTCCTTCTTCTGAAATCTGCACTAATACGGCTCCACCCTGTCTTACTCGTGTCACAATGAATGGCGAAAGGTTTTGTGAAATCAGGACTACACAATACTGGAGCTTCGCTTAGACATTTTTTAATGCCTCAAGAGCTGTTATGGCCTCCTCTGTCAAACTAAACTTCCGCTTTGTGGTCATTAAATCCGTCAACGGAGCAGCAACAGATGCAAAATTAGGAACGAACTTCCGATACCACCCGCACAGGCCCATAAAGCTCCGCAATCCCCTCAAACTTCTTGGCAAAGGAAAGTTTGTTATAGCATCCACCTTTTCTGGATCAGTACGAATCCCGCCGTCTCCAATGATGTGACCTAGATACTTTACTCGTCGCATACAGAAGTGACTTTTTCCAACATTGATCGTCAAACCTGCACAGCTTCAACTGTAAGGCTACAGCTTCAACTGTAAGGCTAACTTCCTAAGAACTTCGAGATGTCTCTCAATAGTCGCGGAGACTATCAACAAATCATCTAGATAAATAAAAACTTCATTTCTGAGGTGCGCAGGCACCACCTTGTCCATCAATCGGGACATTGTACTTGTTGCGTTGCACAGCCCGAAAGGCATGACCTTAAACTGATATAGAGGTCGTCCAGGGACCGTAAAAGCCGTTTTATTGCGAGATGTCACATCTAACGGAACTTGCCAATAGGCGTCTTTCAAATCCAAGCGGATATGCATCCTTTTCGGTTAAAATGTTCACCTTCCGGCAGTCGAGACAAATTCTCACTTTTCCGGGCTTCGTTACCATGACGATTGGGGACGACCATGCGCTTTCGGATTCCTCTATTACGCCGAGCTGCAACATCCTATCTATCTCAGCGTACATAGACGCTTCTACCGCCGGTGAAACCGGGAAATGGCGTTGCTTGACCGGTTCGGCCGTGCCTACATCTATCGTATGGGTAACTAGATTAGTTCTCCCTAGACCTTCTTTCGCAAAGGATGGAACAACTAATTACGGAACGTAATTTAGCCTGGTTTGTTTCAGATAGCTTATGCTGGTCGACTTCATCTTTGCAGTTGGTGTCCGCCGACTCCAACTCTGCAATATTTAAGCCTTTTGGCAGCAGATCGTAGCTTTGCCAGAAGTCTATGCCCAGATATAAATCTTGCTTTAGTGAAGGGACCAAGTATATTTTTAGTAATTTTTTAACTTCATTGCACTCCACCTCGATCTCTAAATGACCCAATATCTGCTGGGATCTTCCATCTGCCGTGGATGCGTTTCCCTTGATCGCTCGGTATTTGTGCTTTTTTATGACTTCGGTAGCTAACATGCCACCAAAACAACTTATCGAAGCGCCTGAGTCTAATAAGCCAAAGACTGTTCGATTCAATACTCGAATAGGGAACAAAATTTCGAGGGTCTTTTGATTCTGCAGGACGAGAATTTATATACGCCAGACCTAACTGGCATTTCTGCACTCTTTGCCAAAACGCTTTAATTCGTCTCCCATTACGCGATTTTCGCTTTTCTAAGTCTGGTAAATTGTTAAATTCCGGGATGTCTATATATTTTTTAATTTTTGAATTTTATTGTGAAGCCAAAGACTTGCATTTTATGATTGCTCGTCTGTGGCCGGAATACCGTCGACGGTAACTTCTCCTGTTATTCCTCGGTCATCGTCGCTTGGCTTCGAACGGCACTCGAAGTCTTCTTTTTGGGAGGCAACTTCTGAGTGCCGTGTTGTGGGTTTTTTTTAACTTCGGGAACAACTTGGTTTGTATGTGTTGGCCGCTCCGCAACCGTAACAGAAAACCCTTCGTTCCGATACGCAATCTTGGTATCTGTGTCCTTCCTTACGACAGTTTCAACACACCAATGAGAACGCATCTACCTCTTTCTCGCTCTCAGACTCAGTTTTCTTCTTGAAACTTAGATTCTATCAGAAACTCGGAAACCTCGCGTTTGGACGGAGTGCTTCTAACATATCCTTGATTGAGTTTTATGTCTTCCAAAAACGCTTCGCGCCTCCGACAAATTTGTCTTAGTTCTGACACCGTTTTTAAGTCGAGATTTAAAATTTCGTGCCTTTTTTCAGGGCGAAGGTTGTTCCGCAGGACTCTTACTACTTTAAGAGATGACCACGGCTGATCGAGTTGATCCATGAGTTCCGATATCCTATCGTAGAAGGAATCAAAAGGCTCGTTGGGATTTTGCTTGGTGTTCCTAACTAGTTCTTCTATGTCACCATCATCTCTACTTTGTCGGAACTGTTACCGTAAAGCCGTGCAGAAACTATCCCAACGGACTTCGCCATGAGCTTTGTGGTAACGCCAATAGAACTCATTGGCTTTCCCCTCGAACAAGACACTGGCGTTCCTACATAGCATAGTGAAATTTCTAGCTAATGTTTCTCTCCTGAGAGCCTCGACACGTTAAATAAAATTGTCTACGGCCATTCCTGTCCCCGAATACTTAATCTTCCAACCATTAAGTATCTGTACTACCTTATCGGGTCGATTAGATAAGTCGGAAGTTGTGCTGCGCTGCGAAACTGGATACCCCAAAAAGATTGGAGCACGGCCTGAATCAGTCTCCGTGGTACCGGTCCTATTATTCTCATTTTCGGACGGTTGTAAATCAGATGACCCATTCTGCACGTTACCTACGTTAGCGTTTTGAGTTGCTAAACCTCTTGTTATATTTTCCACTACTATCGTTTGGACTAGCTCTGCCATCTTCTCTGACAGAGTACTGAGCAATCTACGTTCCATGGCTAGCAACGTGATAGCATTAGCCGTAATGACGCTTGTGTTGTTCTCGTTCGTAACATTTGCATTTGAATTGACTCCTGAGGTAGACGCCAATTCTTCGGATACTTGTTGCTCGCTATAAGCGTTTGGCCGAATCTTGGATTGACTACGGGTTTGTCGATCCTGATTTTCTATGGCTGCAACATTTGCAACCTTCGGTCTACAAACCACTTTACAAATCGGACAATGTGCGCTTTTCTTCCAATGCGCTTCGATGCACCGCTTGTAAAATTTATGTGAGCATGCTGCTCGACATACCTCCACAGCATTAACTTCCCCATTACAAATTGGACAGACTAAAATAGAGCTTCCTTCAGCTCCTCTTTCTGGGGAACGATCTAACCCCATTTTATGCATTTATGCCAATATAATTGTTAAACAAGGAACCTAATCTGTAATGTTCTGGTCTAACGAAGTAACAAAACTGTATCCCGAAATTTTGTGATTGTAACCCAAAAAAAATATAACCAAATATAACGATATAATGGCAAAGAATAAAATTATAAAAAGAATAACGATATAATCAGCAGAATAATATAACAAAATTAATAAAAGGTATTTTCGCGAAGATTTCTTTTCCAAGATATTGAAAGATACTTAAACTGAACTCTTTCTGGATGTCACCCATCGTAGGGCATAATTCTTTGTTAGTCTCCTTGGAAATAATAAAGTTTTGTAGAATTAAATTTCGAAAAGATTGAAATCTAATTCAAGGGAAGCAGTTACTATCTTTAAGTCGGCCTTGGCCGGTGGCTATTCTAAGCCAGTTCCGTATTCCAGGTCGCGACTAATAGAAGTAAAATGCCCCAAGAGAGGGAAACAAATAGAAATTGTGACAACTTATTCTGGATCGAGCATCTCTCGCAAGTAATGCCTCGATTTTCCGTACAGTTCAGTATGATCACGTCTTTCTATTTAAAATTAGGTGGCTAGTTCAATAACTCAATGTTTTAAAACTGGGACAGGGTTCGGCCTAATCTCCGCTACCTCTGTATTCCTCCGTCTAAGCAACATCTTGTAATTTCTTCTAATGTTCAGGAAAATTCCCTTGAATATCTATTTTAGGAAGCTGTATTCCAGGACAAAATTGAAACTCAAGGAATATTTTGTTAGTGTAGAAAAAAAAGATTTTAAAATGAAATACAAAAGAATTTTGAATTTATCCTTCCGTGAGTCTCAATGAATAGCATTTTCCATTAAGGTCCCACGAGTTGGGCGCCACTTTCTATAATTATTAAGCTGTCAATTTGGTAGTAGTGCGCTAATCTTAAGAATAAAATTTCAACATTTAAAAAGGTAAAAAAAAAAAAAAAAAAAAACTTTCTATAATAATAATAATGAATTATATCTGTAATGTGCAACGGTACGGTGTGAACGGATTCGAAGAGCCTGTGCTAGCGGGGCACGCTATAGGGTCCGGCTACTGCTCGTCGGCTTTGGGGGTGGTGGTCTTGCTTGGACGGACTCTATCACTCACTACACATTATTACTATTAAATCCAGAATTGAGTGTGCTTGCGACAAACTAAAAGAATGGACGAGTGAACCGGAAGAGTTCGGAGGAATAAATTCGGAAGGACAGAAAGAAAGGACAGACAAAGAGAAGACTATTTATTTGTTAAACACCATTTTATTATAAACACCATTTGCAAGGCACTGGTGTTGTTGTGCTTGCGAACTGCCCACCCTACCTATGATCACCGGCCGCTAGAGCATTGCTCTGGTGATCCCTTTAACACCCTATATCCGGGCAAACATCAGCTGAGTTCCGTCACTTGAGATTTTAAGCGTTCATGGTTTTATTCTTTAAAAAAGAAAATGAACCTTCCATCCTTGATCTTTAGAAATAATTACAGGTATAAGAAATTCAATTCAAAGGGTTTATTAATAAAGAGTATATATAATAATTCAAAAGGACTTAACATAATAATACTTGTTTTAAAAGAAAATTAAACTTTAACAATTTCAATATTTAATACTTTAAGAATTAATTCAGTTTTCAAATTGCCAATGGATACTAATGGTTTTAAGTTTTACTTTACATTTAATATATTAACTTTTTAAGGGATATTCAAAAATAGATAGAACATTAAATACTTGTAATAACAATAATAATAAATTGGCAGTTACTACTGGGATTTATTTTTTTTATAAAGTAGCCAAAGTAATTAAAGACCATAAAAACATGGGGTAACTCACAGATTTTTTAGTCCAACGACGAAAGATCGATCCTTCTCGGTGGAGTGGCTGAAATAAATGCAGCGCTTGGCTAGTTGCCATAGTTACTAGTAAATTTGGGAATAATGGCTGACTTTAAAAATGTATAAATAAACCCAGTGGACAACTTGTTCCTTACAGAGAGGGCACTTAATTTAACATTAGCTCTTACTTTAGTTCCATTATCGTAGATTTAATTAAATTACTAATTTAAGAAAAATAAAGAAATAAAGAAATCTTTTCGAATTTAGAGCCACTCAAACAAAATGTAATATTAGATTCTTTCTCCTTTAATCGGGAGTCGTGGCCACTCCGAATAGAAATAGTGATTTTAGATTAAATAGAAATTACTAATGCTGCATGTAGCGGTAGAGAGAGTGTCATGACCCGGAGAGAGCGACATAACTGGGCACGTGAAAGTGAGGTTTTACTCGATCACACACAACAAGAGCCAACAAGAGAAATGGCGGCGCAGCCTATCTCCGTTACTCGGAAAACTTTCTTGCGTCTATAATTGCGTCTATATACACATTATTTAGTTGAGGTCCGCCAGTCGTTAACAAATTTCCAGCACTCTTCCGCCTGGGGCACTTTCTACCGATATGCCCCAACAAAGGCTGCACGGGAGAACGTTCCCTCTCGGCCAACGTTCCGTGGTGAGCTTGCTCGTTGTGAGGTTGTACACGATTTCCCTCCGGAATATTTTTTGGCCCGGGCCAATAATGGGCAATTGTCTTCGATAATAGTTTGTGAAGAATAGTGATTTTCCTCTGCAATTAAAAGCAATGCACTTATTAACCAAGCACACCGCGCAGGCATAAATACACTTACACACACACACACTCAGCAGCTCGGAACTTTCAAGTCCGGCTCGCAAAATTTTCTGATCGACGTCGGGGTGAAGTTCACTTTGTGGGTCGAGAGTTTATCCTTGCGACACTGTTTCACTTCCTTTTGGGTGTGCGGTCCAATTGGAAAAGAACTCGAATCCGATGTAAGAAAAAAATGAGCCGACGGCTTAGAAAAAAAATTGCAACTGCATTAACAGCTGCATTTGCGCCTACGCTTAACAACACTTTTTTCAACTAGTAATACTATAGATGGTAAAAAAAAAAATACCAAATATAAGTTAAACAAAACCGTCTTCGGTCCCCGCTACATAAGGCCGCTACATAAGGAAAGGCCTTATCTACCGGGTAGTTAAAAAAGAAGAAATATTAAAGGAAATTCAAGAGATTTAAGAAAAAATGCTTTGATATAAAAACCTGATGAAAGAAGGTAAGAAAATAATATTTGAAGGCGCGGTGCCCAAGGCGCATTTTTAGATATCGACCACGGAACTTACCCTTTTGTTACTTCAAGTAATACTGTAGCAACGCATGCAATAACAGGCTGAGGGTTATCCTCCAATGCTTACATTATTGGTGTGGTAAAAGCTTATACAACAAAGCTACAAAGCTTTATAGAGTGGGCAATGTCCCATTTCCTACTAAGCAGAAAAAAGAAGTAGAAGATAGCTTGTTTACTATAGGTAAGGAACTTGGAAAAGTGATTAATAGGAGAAGGCATTGCGGTTGGTTTGATGCAGTTTTAGTGCGCTAGGCCGTACAACTCTCTGGAGTTTCAAACATTGTAGTAATCAAAATAGATGTTCTTGATTCTTTTGATACAATTGAAATATGCACTGGTAACAAGTATAGTAGAAAAGTATATGATTATTTACCCGCATTGCATTCAATACAAGAGGAATTAGAGCCAATTTATGAGTTTTATGGCTGGAAAGAGAACACTCAAGGTAAAAGGTGGATTGATACATTGCCTATCAATTTAATAAAATATATAGACAGGTTAGAAAAATAATAGGTGTACCAATTCATCTAAGCTTAAAGATTTCTGAAAACGTCTTTGTATCTTAGAGCCTTTACGTAATCTCAAAAAAGAGATAAAGTGAGAGGATAAAATATATAAAGTAGGATATGCGAAGCTTATAACCAAGTGACATAAGTCGAGAAAAGTTTGAGATTATTGTAGCAGATCTTTAATCTTGCAGAAAGAAGACAAAATCAAGAACACTTGATTTACATGATGTATTTTGTGGAGTGTTATACGTGTTACAAAGTGGTTGCCAGTGGAGAATGGTATCAAAAGAGTTTCATTACTGGAACTCTTTTTCTTTTTTCCCATACTGGATTTTCATACGGTTATCAAAGATTATAAAGAACATAGATGGGACATCAGGGCCCAAAACGGTCAACTTTTTGCGTCGAGCTTGTTGGTGAGGGGGGAACGCACATGCATACGATTCTATTTTTAGAACTCTTTACATGTATCCGTCAACTACAATGTGAGCCTTTGTATGTATGTGTGACTGCTCGCACGACGGCGTAAAAAGGTTTTGGCTTCCAAATTTCAATTTCAATTTCTCGTTTCTGTTTTCAATGCGCCGATGTGGTAGTTACAACAAATAGTAGAACAAATAGTATTTTTAATCGCCGCAGATCGAGACAGGACGGTAGCGTAATGCATAGAGTAGTTACTCTATGTGTAATTTTTCTGTGTTCAAATCCTTGTAAAGACTTTGAACTTTTTCTTTCTTTTATTATTATTTTTTTTATTTTTCTTCAATTGTAATATTTTTCTTTAATTTTACAATTGTAAAATTGTTTTATTCTTCCTTGTGTCCCGCTAATAAAATGCTAATAAAATTTCAAGGGAGTCCTTCCGGCATTTTGTCATCCGACACGTCCGTCACTTATTTTTACAATAATTGTAATAGAACGCAATAAATAATAATAATAATAACGTAAAAAGTAAAAGTAAAAAAAAAAATAAAAGTAAATATGTATAAAAAGAATCAAAACTAAAACTTTATAAAAATTGGAAAAACCGCCCGTTACAACGTTTCAAACTTTCATCGTTCCAACGATCTAAAATTAGAATTCTCTCTTTCCATCTCTCATCTGCCAGCCGTTTGTCGTGGAACCCGCTCTCAAATCTTTTCATTATTGATGCTGGTTCCACGACGGAAAAAATGAAAACATTTGAGAGCGGGTTCCACGACACGGCCTGCCAAAATGCCGTAGAACCCGCACTTATAGACATTTTTACAGCGGGTTCTACTACGAACTGAGACGATGTTAAGGTTAATTTACAATTTTGTATTTTTTTTTATTGGATTATAAATTTAGAAAACTACATTAGAATAATAAAAATATAATATAAATAGATTTAAAATTAAAAAAAAATGGATGTCCCGAGCCTGGTTTGAACTCGTTTTACTTTGCACACCAGCCAAGCACTCTACCACTCGGCTATTCCTCATTCGTTGTCGCGCGAAAAATTTCTCAAACTTAACTTGTCGCGCAATGGAACCCGCTCGTTCCAGCGGGTTCCACTGCACTATAGGCCGGATGACCACTTTTTCTGGCCAAAATATTTTGAGAAAATAGGCGTGGCACCGCCACCTCTGGGCGGAACTAGATTTTATGTCTTCCAAAGTTATATAAAAGTAGATAACAAAAAAATAGAACTTAAAAACAAACAATAATATTAAGGTCTGGTTTTTTTAATTTGGTTTTTTCATAAGCATAAGCTTCAGTTCTGAGCGGATACTCTTTAGCTCTTTAGCTCTTCAGCTGAGCGGCACAACGGCCCCTCACCTAAATATTCTCCCCCCCCCTTGCAATCGCTCGGGCTGCAACAGATCCCTCGTCGCTAGCTATGCGTCACTGCAGCTAGAGGGCGTACACGGGTCGATGAAGGCCCCCGTGTCGAAAATCCGAGTCCCGATGTGGACGCTGTTCCGTCTCAGCAGGGACGATAGGGTGGGCGCAGCGAGCGCGTCCTGCGGGGGCCCTCGAGGAGAGGCGGAAAGTTGCCTAGGCGCGGATGACGCGGGCGGAAGAGCGGTGGACGGCACCCGATGAGTGGCGGACGAAAGCAGTGGAGCGCTTGACGACTGCCAGCCAGTGGCGGAAGAATGCCGAGGAGTTGCCGACGAGCGCCGGGAAGTCGATGGCCGTGGATCGGCTTGTGAGTGCCGGAAAATGGCGGACGCAGGGCAAGAAGCACCCGAACCGCGCCGGGAGTTGGCGGATGACGGCCGACGAGAGAGCGATACACCCCGTGTCCTGTCTCCCGTGGGCGGTGACCGGTGCTCCTTGGTCCCGGGGTGCAGCAGCGTGTGGTGATCCTGACCACACGTCTTACAGCCGTCCCCACGCCGACAGGATCCGTCGGAGTGCTCGTGGGCCAGGCAGCTCGAGCAATAGCTCGGAATCTAGAATTAGGCGCGGTTCAGTCGGATCATCAGCTGATTGCCACCGTGCAGCGTGATGCGATGTGTAAATCGAAGAAGGAGTCGTAACAGAATTATGCTCGCATACTGAATCGAAACCCTGAACCAGTGAGTCACCGAGGCTGCGGGCAACTCGTGCGGAAAAAACAGACACGCTGCGGGGGTTGGCTGGAGATAATGGGCCTGTCAGCACCCATCCGAAAATGGTCTCCTGACCGAGAAGCGACCCGCAGATGTTAGCCTTGGAATTACCGACGAAAATGGACGGAAGAATGTCAGCTCCTAATAACACATCGACTTGGGAGCTCTCAAAGAAGTTGGGGTCCGCCAGGGTAATATTGGGCAGCCCCTTGAGACGATCTCGCGAAATCGGATATGATGGCAGATTTCCTGCCAACTGCGGAAGAACGTAAGCCGCAGTCTCTAATTGTAGCCCGGGTCTTGACGGCGACCGAATAGAGAAATGGCACAATTTAGTAGACTGCGCGGAAATGGTTTGATTAAGGCCGGAAACTTGGGCTTGAATCGTCTTGAAGGGAGGCTTGACGAGGTTGAACAGTCGTTCCGTTATGAACGTCGCTTCGGAGCCTGAGTCTATCAGTGCTCGTGCTTGGACGGTGCACCCCAAATGGCACACGTTGATAAGGGCCGTGCCCAGTAGGACGGCTCCTGACCCGGAAGCGAAACACACCTGCACATTCGACTGATCCTCGGAGCCGTTTGTTGACGTAGGCGGACTTGGAGCTGGCTGCATAGGCGGACTTGGAGCGGTTGCGAATTGATTGCCGCGGTGCAAGAGGGTGTGGTGTCTGCTGTGGCATGTGGAGCAGGTATGGGCGCTCGTGCAGTCTCGCTGCTGGTGCCCTCGGGCAAAACAGTTTAAACATAACTGCTTCCTCCTTATGTAGTCAGAGCGCCCATTTACATCCATTTCTAGGAAACGCGGACATAAGCGAATGGGGTGGTCCTCCCTCGAACAGAGATCGCAGCCCTTTTGGCCCGGAACCACTCGAGTCTCGTATGAAGTGAGCCTCCGAGCAGGGGCAGTAGGAAGTCCCCACCTTGGCGGAAATTGCAAGGAGCCACTAGGCCTGACGTCGTTGATGGCCTCCAGAGTGCGATGGCGCTCTGTCAGGAAGTTATCTAATTCCTTCCATGTTGGAATCTCGGCCTTATTATGTACGGATTGCTCCCACATAGAAAGTGTGACCTTGGGGAGCTTTGACGAAATCATAAATACAAGGAGACAGTCCCAAGCCTCAGCATTAACGGAGGACAATTCTTGAGCTGTCAAACAACTCTGAATGGTAGCTTGCAGCTCCTTCAGCGCGACCCCGGTCTCTTGAGAAATAGCCTGGATGTTGAAAAGGATCTTCGACTGGCTGTTGACCAATAGCCGCCGGTTCTCAAAGCGGTCTGTGAGGCTTTGCCATGCGGCGACAAACCCCTCATGGGTAAGCGGAGCCTTAGAAACAATGGCGTGGGCGTCACCACTTGTTTTGGACAATAAGTGGAACAACTTCTCTACCGGGGTGAGCTGCGAGTTTTGGATGTAAATAGCCGTAAACAAGTCTCTGAAGGTGGGCCACCGAAGATAATCACCCGAGAAGACCTCGGTATCCACCGGAGGTAACCGGCAGCCTAAAGGCGCGGGTGTGTGAACATTGACGGGAGCCTGAGTGGATTGGGAAGCAATTTTCTCCCGAAGCTGGGCAATACATCTCGAATAGACGGAGTAACAGTAGCTGTACTTCGCTTCCAGCACTGTCGAGGCGGCCGCATTGTCGTCGGACACGGCTAGCAAATCGGAGCAGCTCTCATAGCTCTTCTCCACCTTCTCCCATAGTGCCTAAATTTGGTCCCGATGAACTTCGCACATGTATTGGGAGCCTATTTTCGTTTCTGGGGCGCCCGGAGTACTTATGTTAGCCTCAAATTCGATAATTCGATTTGTTGTGGCGATGAACTTTTTCAACGCCACTTCGACCGCACTTGGAGCCATTTTTGCAAAGGAGTGAGTCAGCCTCTGCGAAGGACCGGGGGTTGTATTGACGGATTCGTCACTCCTTGCCCTTGGACTGGTACTGGTAGCCTTAGGCTTCAAAAGTGGCGTCCGCGGAGATGCGGATTGAGATCTATCCAAACGGATGCCTGGGATCGAACGCAGCTTTTTGTCGTCTCCCGTGGGCATTCTCAGAGTCCAATTCGCTGGTCAGCGCTTGTCGACTGACTTGCGCAACAGGTGCCCCGTACGAAGTGGTGGCCGGTCGCACTAATGTGATGAAAACGGTGAGATCGCGGATGAAAGGCAATTACAGGGAGCAAGTGCGAACTAGTGGCGCCGATGTGGAAAGGAAAGTCGTGTGCGGCACAATTCGAATGTGGAAAGAAAAACTTCAGGCACCAGAAAAAACACAAAAGGAGGCGAGGTTTGTTCGGATTGTAGGCGGATGTTGCCTGATGCGGAGTAGAAGCAGAGTTGGAGGCACGAAAAATGGAAAAAGTACCGGAAAACGTGCTTGTTCGGAAAAAAATGATGACGGTCTATATATGTATGTATATTTCGACTTGTGTGGTTCGTACTGAATTTAATGTATACTGAGATATTAAATTCTTAACTATTTTCGAATTTGCGGAGCCGGAAGGTGGAATTAACTTTGGCTTGAATTTAACACACAAAAAAAATAAATAATTAATTTTTGGCTAACTGTCGAATTTAATTATAATGGAGCCAGAAGGGTGGAGATGAAAATCTTAATTTTTAATCAATTGAGGTTAATTATCACGAAGCTCGAACGGTGGAATTGAAACTTAACTATTTAACTAATTGAATTTAATTAACACGAGGCCGGGAAGATGGAATTAAAAAAAAACCGCGGCTCTATTCGGACAGAAGGTGGATAATTAAATTAATTAATTATAATTTTCCGAAAATTAAATCTTCGACTTTAATTATTGAGTGGCCGGAAAGGTGAATTAAAAAACCTGGCCCTTTGCTCGAACGGAAAATAAGAATTAAATAAATTTTCGTTGTTATAATTATAAATACATAAATTTATAATTAATTGATTTTTTAATTTATTTTGTTATGCAGCCGGTTATGCCGTCGGCACCCTGTACGTACCTCAAAGAAAAATAAACAGAACCGAAAAACAAAACACGGCTAGGTCGAGAATTTAAGCGACACAATCACGGATTTGTAGTGAAATGGCGGTTTATAATTGTTGGTTTTAGAAAATGTAAATTTTTTTTTAATTTTATCGGCTATATATTTCCTGAAATTGGAGGCAGAAAATATTTGGAAATTATATGGACATGCATGCAAGTAGGGCAAGGGCATGTGGGGCATATGATGGTACAGTAGAGCTTCGATAAGTGGACTGTATATGTTAAATTTTATCGGTTATATATTTCCTGGATTTGAAGGCAGAAAATATATGGACATGCATGCAGGTACGGATATATGTAAGGGCATTTGGGCATAAGTTGGCACAGTGGAGCTTTGATAAGAGCTTTGACTGTATAATTGGGGGAACAGAAAATTTATGTGGTGTAAAAAATGACGCTGATTGAGGAAGATAAAAAACAAATATTATGACAGCGGCGGACTGTTCGGTGAATTTGGAAATTCCGGAACTAATTCACACCGGTGGCCAATATTAATTATGCCTTCTTTTTGTCACCACACAATTTCACTGTTCACTTGCGAATTTTTCGCGGATTAATTGCACCAAAAAAATGCGTATGTGCGTATGTATGTATGCGGCTGCACATATGCCTCGACCGTTGGCAAGCGAATGAATAACGGAGAGGCCGAAAACGGCGAGGAATATGGGCAGCACACAAAACGGAGACGGATAGAAAAAATTGCCGAATTTTAAGATTATTATAGATTATTAGAAAATCTCAACCTGCCGTTGTGTCGGAAAACTCGGACTTGGAGTTGACACGGAGGGAAAACCATCTTGCAGCAGTGTGAACGAAATTTAATGTTCGGATCACTGCTGAAGACCGGCAGAGAGATGGGGACGGAAAAATGTACTTATCTTTTGGCGGAACAATGCCGAGAACTGCTGGCGGAAGAAAATCCAGTAATTATCCGGCTCGAAGGACCAATGTTTGTAGGGGGGCATGGTTTCCGCAAAAGATTCCAGGATGAGGGATGAAATGATAGATAAAAAGTCGGGGGCGTCTTCCACTGGATATAACGCGGTCAGCTTTATTGGGCTGCTTACATCGAATACTGACTTAAAAACTAGTACAAAAAGAGACGATCGACGACAACCAACGAGCGAGAGAGAGGGCACAGAGGGGCGAGTGTGGATGCGCTCTTCAGCGCGGGTGCGCTCTTTAGCGCGGGTGCGCTCTTCAGCGCGGATGCGCTCTTCAGCTGAGCGGCACAACGGCCCCTCACCTAAACAGTATTAAGGTTAAGTATTATTAAGGCCTGAAAGGTAAAATATAATCTAAACTGTTTCACATGCTCACCTAATCAACATCTTCTTCGGTCTCAAGTTCCATTTCCCTGAACTCAAGTGGATCGTCTTCAATTTTTTACTGATACTGATCATCAGCGCTCCTTAAGGGACTGTGGAGCAATTATAATACTTCCTTTGGAAGAAGCTATCTGTTTTGTTGTTTGATACGGTTGGCTAGGTTAACCGATGATATTGTAGGGTTTTATATATAATGATCTTTTTCTCGGCTTCAAATACAGAACCAGCTATAGAAACTTTGTATCTAGCCAATATTGCATCTTCTTTCGAACATTTGGTCGCAGCAGATCTCCAAACATCGAAAAACTCCATGTTGGCAAGCCTGAGGTTGCGACCTTAAAAAGTGAATTACGCAGATAGGGCGCAAAAGGGCTCTTTAATATTACATTCATATGAACAAGAATTGAATTACCTTCAACCCAGTATAAATATTAAGGTCAAACTAGCTCAAAGACCGTTTATATCTCTAACTCAACATTAGTTTTTGTTATTGATTAACACACACAAAAGCTCTGTTAAAAACACTCAATTACAGGGACAATCCCAAACAAACCAACATTTGAGAATCGAAAACATATAGTACAAATCACTCCCTTTCGATGCCATAACAACTTTTTTATAAATTACTAAGTTTAGTGCCTTTTTTATTAGCTTTAAATGGACTTTTTTCCGGTAACTAGCACACGTGATCACGACACTCCGAACAGCGGTTTTTGAAAACCGATAACTTAACCCTTTACATGGCAATAACTCCGATTTTCTTGTTTTTTTTGTTCGGTAGATAAGTGAAAATAAAAAATACACTTCTTTTATTTTTTTTTAAGGTTGGTTTTTCTTAATTTTTTTTTACAAAAAGCAAAAAAAACCGATTTTTTAAACTTAGCGAAATTAATGATTTAATTGTATTATAATGCAACAAACACAAAAACTCAATAATATACAACTAAATATAATATTTACCTGTTTTTAAACATTAATTGAATAAACTATAAAATTTTTTTTGATTTTTTAAATTTGGGTCAGAAACTGCACAACCAATTCAGATTACCACATTCACCAAATTGTTTGGAAAAGTAATCACCTGTTGAGTATTGGACAGAATTCTGAGTGATCAACACTTTTTAAATAAAAAACGAAAGTTTCTGAACTGCATAAAAAGTTTTTATACAGTTTTGTAACGCAGTTTGATAAATAATTGAATTTAAACGGTATGATGCAGATCTGCATCACCACCATGTAAAGGGTTAACGGAGCGTGGCTCTGTCAAAATTTCTGTTACGTAATATTGAAGTCTTAATTATAAGAACTTTCGAAAAATGGGTTTTTGGACAGAAAAAGTGGTCATCCGGCCTATAGTGCACTGCTGGAACCCGCCATAGAAAATTTTTCTTTGTATGAGATGTCCCATTTATGTACTTTATAATCTTTGCTGTTATACTGCTGCTGTTACATCTTCCACTCTCTTACATAAATATCTGATGCAAATTTACCAGCTTATTGAAGGACAAAATAAAAAAAAATTAATTAATTCAATTTTTCTAATATTCGTAATTTAATTTACTATAATCTTTAAAATAATAATTTTTTGTTCTGCGTAAAATCATACGCGAGTTCCTGGGAAATTTGAAATGTTTACTATATTTATTAAAAATGTTGTTTATTATTATCTTCAAGGTATGTATTACATAAAAAATCAATGTTTGTGTAGTTTATAAATGTGTAGCTTATAAAACGTAGTGGTAATTAAGTGTTTTAACAACAATACCAAATAAGGGTATACCTTTCGTTCGTAAAAAAGAACTTAGTAGGTTGAATCAACTGGCCAAAAATAGAATCTGTATTGAGTTTCAGCTTTTTATCTTCAAAAACACGACAGTTGGGTCATTTCCGATCGTTCAGTTATATGGCAGCTATAAGATATAGTCGGCCGATTCTTATGAAATTGGGCATTACGGGCGTTTGCCATTACGCAAACCATAAAAAGCTCTCGTGTCAAATTTGAACTCTCTAACTCTAAAAACACCAAAGATATACCAGTTCCGATCAATCAGTTATATGGTAGCTATAGGATACAGTCGGCCGATCCGGGCCGTTCCGACTTATATACTGCGTGCAAAGGAAAGAAGGGTGTGTGCAAAGTTTCAAGACGATAGTTTCAAAACTGAGAGACTAGTTCGCGTAGAAACGGACAGACAGACAGACGGACAGACGAACATGCTCATATCAACTCAGGAGGTGATCCTGATCAAGAATATGTATACTTTATAGGGTCGGAGATGTCTCTTTCACTGCGTTGCACACTTTTGACCAAAATTATAATACCCTCTGCAAGGGTATAAAAATATTGCTTATAGTAAAGTACAAAGATTGTGAAAGAAATCTTTTAAGAAGCTTGAAGCATTGAGTTAGAAGACCGCCTTTGGAGAGTCCAACAGCCCAAGAAGAGTAGGGTTGGATTTTACTCCTTCCTGGGCATTTACCAGAGACGATCTTTTCCCAAGGTAGCTCTCTAGAGTGGCGCACAAAAAGGAAGGATCCTTCGTGGATCCCTATGAAAATCCAAACCCTATCAAAAGCCAGAGAAATGTCAATAAAAGTTACACAGCAGTAATTTTTATTCTCAAAATTCCTCAAGAAATGCTGAGGACTTTCTATAGCTGCTGTTCAGCGCTGGGATCCTTCCTAAATTCAAATTGGTGATCTTTGCTGTTATACTGCTGCTGTTACATCTTCCACTCTCTTACATAAATATCTGATGCAAATTTACCAGCTTATTGAAGGACAAAATAAAAAAAAAATTAATTAATTCAATTTTTCTAATATTCGTAATTTAATTTACTATAATCTTTAAAATAATAATTTTTTGTTCTGCGTAAAATCATACGCGAGTTCCTGGGAAATTTGAAATGTTTACTATATTTATTAAAAATGTTGTTTATTATTATCTTCAAGGTATGTATTACATAAAAAATCAATGTTTGTGTAGTTTATAAATGTGTAGCTTATAAAACGTAGTGGTAATTAAGTGTTTTAACAACAATACCAAATAAGGGTATACCTTTCGTTCGTAAAAAGAACTTAGTAGGTTGAATCAACTGGCCAAAAATAGAATCTGTATTGAGTTTCAGCTTTTTATCTTCAAAAACACGACAGTTGGGTCATTTCCGATCGTTCAGTTATATGGCAGCTATAAGATATAGTCGGCCGATTCTTATGAAATTGGGCATTACGGGCGTTTGCCATTACGCAAACCATAAAAAGCTCTCGTGTCAAATTTGAACTCTCTAACTCTAAAAACACCAAAGATATACCAGTTCCGATCAATCAGTTATATGGTAGCTATAGGATACAGTCGGCCGATCCGGGCCGTTCCGACTTATATACTGCGTGCAAAGGAAAGAAGGGTGTGTGCAAAGTTTCAAGACGATAGTTTCAAAACTGAGAGACTAGTTCGCGTAGAAACGGACAGACAGACAGACGGACAGACGAACATGCTCATATCAACTCAGGAGGTGATCCTGATCAAGAATATGTATACTTTATAGGGTCGGAGATGTCTCTTTCACTGCGTTGCACACTTTTGACCAAAATTATAATACCCTCTGCAAGGGTATAAAAATATTGCTTATAGTAAAGTACAAAGATTGTGAAAGAAATCTTTTTAAGAAGCTTGAAGCATTGAGTTAGAAGACCGCCTTTGGAGAGTCCAACAGCCCAAGAAGAGTAGGGTTGGATTTTACTCCTTCCTGGGCATTTACCAGAGACGATCTTTTCCCAAGGTAGCTCTCTAGAGTGGCGCACAAAAAGGAAGGATCCTTCGTGGATCCCTATGAAAATCCAAACCCTATCAAAAGCCAGAGAAATGTCAATAAAAGTTACACAGCAGTAATTTTTATTCTCAAAATTCCTCAAGAAATGCTGAGGACTTTCTATAGCTGCTGTTCAGCGCTGGGATCCTTCCTAAATTCAAATTGGTGATCTGGCAAAGCATTCCTCAAACGATTCCCATTTGAACAGTTTTTGCAGGAAAAGTACCTTAAATATTTATCCAAGGCCAAAGAGTAAACTGATTGGGCGATAAGAGGATGGATCATAGGGGGATTTATACGGTTCAAGGATCATAGTAATACCACAGAGCTGGAAAGTGCCCATAACGCAGAATGCAATTGAAAATATTTATCAGTATTAGCACAGCTTTTTTTTGGAAAGATCTTAATAATACTATTTGGAATATGTTTGGTTTGTTCTCTTGTGTGTACCCCCTTCTCATTTTTGTTGTTTCAGAATATTACTAATTTTTTTTTTTATTTTATTAATATTTTTTTTTTTATGGACCCTTGGACGCTTCTTGGGGCATGAATTCTGGTGGCCAAGCGCTGGCCTCTCTGGCGCCGGCCATATCCATGACCCCTTCGTCCACGGCTCCTTCTCCTTGCGTTCTATCCTTGGGCGTGGAGTTGGCGATACCACGGGCCACCTTCCTTCTTCTCTCCCACTTTTGTGTGGCCCTCTGCCGAACGGCCTCTGCCTGTTTGGCCCTTTCCCTGGCCAGGTCCACGGCTGCCTTCATCAACAATCTTAACAATCATAAAGATACCTCCCCCATAAACTCGACCAGTCGCGAAAAGGGAGTAGCCGCCACTCAGCGTCTCATTACTAAATTGTTGCTCCGGGTTCGGTCACAATATGGCGCAACTAGCAGAGATGCAATTTTTTAACAAAACAAACAATGAAATAAGCAGGTGCACGAGTAACAATTATTAAAATTAATCAAGTTAAAAATTAAAATTAAAATTAAATAAAATTTAGTTTAACAAAATGGAGGAGGGCTGTCGCGCAAAAACTAACTAAAATTTTAAATAAATAATTTTCAAATTAAATAAATTTAACATCAGGCCGCATTCTTTGATGTAATCCGGATACTTCATCGGGCTCTTCTTCATTCTGCCCTTCATCGCGCTTATCCACATTCATTTTTCGATTCCTACTGCTGTGATGCTCCTCAAAAAAAATAAGGCTTTCTTCGAAAAAAACCGGGAATGGCAAAATTCGCCGCTAGTAATGATTGAAAGATCAAGATCCAAAAATATTGGACGTCCACAAAAAGATATTTCAGGTTGTTGCAAAAAAAACCTAATTCAAAAAATTGTCCGGACTTGTACTACTGAAAAATTGTACTACTGCAAGGCTGCAAGCTGCAGGTTTTGAAAAGGTGAAAAACGCAGTGCGTCACAGTTGAATTCTATGCTAAACGCCGACGAAGAGTTTAGCGGTAAGATAATGAAAACTATGACTACAGTGTCTATCGTCAAAATTATCGGATGAAAAAGCACTGGCCCTATTTGTAGATGTTGGACATACCAAGTACACATGGAATTTGCCAAGGAAAGCCGCCAATGGCAAAACGCCTATATACGGTGGCGAGCAAAATGTTCAGGACTCAGATTTTCGTCACTCATAAAATCATAATAACACAACAAAATCCAAAATTTTTTTTTTGTTTTCTATTAATTATTTAATTCTGTATAAATTCTAAACAAAAACAATTATAATATACATATATGAATTCGAGGAAACTTAAAGTAAAAACGAAAAAAAAACCGCATAAACTCAAACTCATAAACTACATATGGGAAAAAATTTGACTTCGATGGAAACATACAGATAAATATTTATTTTTAATTGTATGGTGCAGAAAGGACCGAGGGTTAAATGGAAAAACAATCGACTTTCTTCTACTCGATATTGAATACTCGAATATTTTACCATCAGTGAGCTTTAGAGTGGATCACCAATTTTACATGACCATGCTTGATGGAATAACGTTCGGTGATATATCGGAATCCACTTCGCAACTCAAAAAAAAATATATAAAAGATGTGAATTTGGTGAAGAGCTTTTCTATTAATGAAAATCTATTTATATATGGCTTATCAAGTCTCCACGCTTGGATTTGGTTTTTCGAGGGGGCTGTCTAAGGGCCATCTAAGGGGGCTGTCCCGAGGAAGAAGCGGATCAACCCTTATAGGCGCATTGTGGGACAAGCACCCAGTTGCGCTCAACTTCAAGTGTTTGCCACCTTGAAATACCTTCATGTTGGTAAATTCGCGACTTCTTCCCAACCAGATGCACTGTGCAAGTTTGTCGCAGATAAGCTGAACGTGGAGTCCAGTGATTTAGCCTCTGCTAGGCTGATCAAATAGGATGCTGACATCAACGCCCTCAAGTTCGTCAATTTTAAATTGGGAGTTCCAGAGCAAAATTTCCCTACAGTCTTCAATGATGATTTTTGGCCTATGTCGGTAAAAGTCAGCCGGTTTGTTCATAGAGAGCCTTTAAGGTTATTGACCTCCCAGCGATTCTACCTTTACCGCAATCGCAATCTTCAAAAAACCCCCAGTAAGCGTCGCCGCTGGCGCCGTTACCTCTTATTCTTCTCAAGCTGCAGTTCATCACCCCTATTGCTCTCTGCTGCGCTACCAACAACAATCGGCGTGGGCGTTCATGGTAACGGTTGACGCTGTCTTTAATTCCTCCAATAATTGGCTTCGTTTGCTTCAACAACAACAACTTTTATCAAGCAGAGTTGTTTATTTCTTATCTTCACTTGTGGATGCCCAGCCACAACAAGACGATGGTGATCGTGACGTTGGCAGCGCATCGTTCATCTTATCTCTTTTCGCTGGGCCACTCGCTGGTGCTTTCTTTTCGAACGCTCAATGTTTTCTAATCGCAATGGATTTTCCTTGCAACTGGACTCTCGCAGGTCTACTGATGAGTTTATTGGAAATATTTATGTGTCATCGTCGGCTATTTTGCAAGCTATGCGTATTGGATATGCCTCCACATGCACCAGTACCAGGAGTGCACTTTCATCATTACCGCCTTGCCGTCCAATTCCCAGTTTGGACTGTAGCTACTCGTCGTCCTCGGACCCTAATAAAAGCCTTAAATGTCTATTCCAAAATATATCGGGAATGAGAACCAAGACCCGGATGGTATTCCTCAATTCTTCTGCTTGCGATTTTGATGAAATCATCCTTGTGAAAACGTGGCTCAATGACAAATTCAGCTCCTCTGAGTTCTTCGAGCCTAACTTGTACCATGTACTTCGATAAGACCGAGATGCATTCAGTATCCAGTGTGAGCGAGGTGGTGGTGTGATCATCGCTATCCGTCGATCTCTTCAGGCTACACCACTGCGCTTTCCGGTGGCCGACCCTCTACTGGATCACGTTGCGGTTTCAATGGCGTCCATGGCCCGTTCGTCATCATTGCATCATACATCCCTCCGAACAGCGCATTTAGTATATATCATGCGCATATAGAAAACATCACTAGTGTCTGTGCTAGAACGTCGGACCCTACCGCTTTGATAGTAGCTGGCGATTTTATCCTGAGCTCCATTGTCTGGTCTTGGGACCCGGAATCTCCCTGCATGCTACCTAGCAACGTTCACCAAAGTCATAAAATTGTAGTTTTAGATGATATTTTTAGTCTGGGCCTCTCACAAGTAAATAATATTTTTAATGATTTATCCAAAATACTTGATCTTATATTTTTAAATAATTTGGTTAATAGTAAAGTAGAATTATGCAATGTACCATTAAGTCCTTGTGATATGCACCACAAGCCGTTGGTAATTAATATTGAGTTTTATAGTTTTTTGCCTTCTGCTTCCCCCATTCCATATTATCATCTGAATGATACTAACTTGTCACTTATTAATGCCTCTATTTCAGCCTTTGATTGGGTTTCCCTTTTTTCGGATGGCTCAATCAATGATTGTTATACTAAGTTCTTGGTTGCCCTCTTTAATATTATTGATACTTATGCCCCTGTGAGGGTACGCAGATCCTATAGGCTTCCTTGGTATACAAAAGGTTTAAAAAACTTAAAGAACAGAAGGGATAAGCATTACAAACGATATATAAAGACAGAGGAGTCTCGAGCAGGAGAGCTGTACTGGTAATTTAAGCGGGAATTTGATTTCCTTAATAAGTTCCGTTACAAACAGTATATATCCGATGTCGAAGCTAGCCTTCGATCCAGTCCTAAAGCTTTTTGGCGGTTTGATCAGGATCAGGATCAGGGCGTTTCTGATCTTGTTGCAAAGTACTTTGACTCTAACTTGGAGCCGAAGGTTCCTTGGACTGATCTTGAAACTCTTCTGAGCCTTTTCTCAATGTGAGTAGCATGGACGTTTTGGACGGTGACCTAGTTGAAGCCACAGGACATTTGACGGAGTCGCTCACACTTGACGTGGACGGTATCTCCCCATTCTTTCTTAAGAGGAGTATCAATTCTCTTTCTACTCCCCTTCATCAGCTGTTCTCCTTGTCGCTCTCATCTGGTACACTCAAAATAAAATGAACCCTAAGATTGAGAAATTCGCCCTATTTTTGTCTTCAACGGCACCGCACCATAAAATTGAGGGTACATTTTTCTAAAATTAATGGCGTTTCCTTTCTAAAATCTAAAGCAAATTTCCCTTAAAATAAGAAAAAAATTTCTAAAAAATAGAAAAAAATTTTTTAAATTTAGGGTTTGTTTTTCTAGTTTTTAGAAAGTACTTTTCTAAAACTAAGGAAAAAATGTCTTGATTTCATGGCGATTTTTTTCTAAGCCCCAGGGCAAGGCGCCCTAAAATTAAGAAAACCCTTTCTACAATATATACAAGTATTTCTCAAATTAAAGGTGACCTTTTCTAAATTCTAGAAATTTTATTTCTACATTTTACATTACATATTACATCATACATTTACATATTTTTACATTATTTTTACATTTACATTTGTTTTCATTGATAGCTCTCTTCAGTTCTTTTTATTATTATTATATGGCCATGACAACCCTTTTATCGGGTCTCGTCCTGAAGCGCAATGTGCCTCCACGCGACTCTGTCCTGGGCGCGCCTTCGCCAGTTGGTAACACCAAGTGTGGACAGGGTTTCCATCACCTGGTCTTGCCATCGCGTTCGGGGTCGTCCTCTCCTTCGTGTCCCAACAATCACCGCATCAAACACCTTACGGGCCGGAGCGTCTTCATCCATACGGGCAACATGGCCCAGCCAGCGAAGCCTTTGAGATTTCACTCGACTGGCTACGTCAACATCACCGTACAGCTCATACAGCTCGTGGTTGTATCTGATGCGATAAACATCGTCCACGCAGATTGGGCCAAAGATTTTACGAAGAATTTTCCTCTCGAACACTCCAAGAGCAGCTGCATCTGATTGCGTCACTGTCCAGCACTCCGCACCATATAGGAGTACTGGAAGAATGAGCGTCTTGTAGAGTGTGATTTTTGTGCGTCGAGGGAGAGCTTTACTATTGAACTGCCTACTGAGCCCAAAGTAACACCTGTTGGCAAGTGTTATTTTCCGCTTAATCTCCAGACTGACATCATTTGTGCTTGTTATAGCAGTGCCTAGGTAGATAAACTCCTTGACGGACCCAAAGCTATAGTTTTCTGCAGTCAGCTGAGAATCAAGGCGCCGCGATTCTCTGCTAGAGCACACCATAAACTTTGTTTTCTCCATATTCACTGCTAGTCCTACTTTTGCTGATTCCTTTTCAATAGCCCCGAAGGCTCCTGTGACATCACGCTTGGTGCGGCCAATGATATCAATATCATCAGCGTAACCAAGGAGCTGGACACATCTGTTGGTTAATATCGTGCCCGACGGATGTACACCAGCCTTTCTTATAATACTCTCCATTAAAATATTGAAGAGTATACAAGACAGCGAGTCACCTTGTCTGAGGCCACACTTGGTAATAAAGGTTTCGGATTGGCCACTTCCTACCTTGACAGAGCTGATGGTGTTGCTCAATGTCATTCTGCAAAGTCTAGTCAGCTTTGCTGGTATACCAAGCTCAGACATGACGGCATATAGGCGATCTCGCGGGGGGCTATCAAATGCAGCTTTGTAGTCGACGAAGAGATGGTACGTGTCGATCTGGTTTTCATAAGACTTCTCCAGGATTTGGCGCAAGGTGAAAATCTGGTCAACAGTGGACTTGCCAGGCCTGAACCCGCACTGATAAGGTCCAATCAGTGCTTCAGCATGGGGTTTCAGTCTTTCACACAATACGCCCGTTAGGACCTTGTATGCAACTGGAAGAAGACTAATTCCACGGTAGTTGGTGCGCACCGTGGCATCACCCTTCTTCATGATGGGACAGATCATGCTGAGGTTCCAATCTTCCGGAATGCTCTCCGTGAGCCATATCTTACTGATTAGTTGGTGCATGCTCCCTACCAACATTTCACCAGCTGCCTTAAACAATTCTGCCGGCAGGCCGTCAGCACCTGCAGACTTCTTGTTTTTAAGCCGTTGGATTGCATCCTTGACTTCGATATGACTTGGGATTGGCACTCCAATATCACTGCCATAGATTGGGGTTCGTGGATCATGGTCTTCAGAGTCTGTGCTTGAGCCAGATAACAGACTCGACCTCAGCATGACCTCTGCTTCTGTGACAAGATTTCCATTATCGTCCCTGCACGCCACTGCACCAGTCTTAAATCCTTGGGTCAGATGCTTGACCCTCTGGTAGAAGTTACGTGCTTCATTTCTGCATCTGCTGCTTCTTGTGCTCTCACACTCTCGCCTTTCCTGCTCTTTCTTCTTGCGTCTGAAAAGGTGTTTTCCGTCTCTTCTTCTCGACCTGTAGACATCCACAATAGCTCGTGTCACCCCAGCCTGCAGTGTTCTTCCGTAGGCGGCGTCCTTTGCAGCTGTTGCGTCACGACACTCCGGATCGTACCACGGATTCCTTGTTAGGGGACGCTGGAATCCAAGCACTTCTTCTGCCGAAGCTCGCAGGGAGTGAGATATGAGCGCCCACATATCGCCTATGTCTTCAGGTGTTGAAGGTGCTCGGCTTAATAGCCCCGAGACGTTAGTGGAGAATGCATTCTTCGCCTGTTGTGATTACAGTTTTCCAATGTGCAGCCTTCTTAACATACTTCGACGTGCAATCTTCGCCACACATAGCCGTGTGCGAATCTTAGCTGCAACACGATAATGCTCGGAGTCGATGTTGGGACCCCGACAGGATCGCACGTCGAGTATATTAGATGCGTGCGTCGCATCGATCACAACGTGATCGATCTGATTTCTGGTCAGTCGATCGGGAGAGAGCCAAGATGCTTTATGGATGTCCAAATGACGGAATCCAGTACTACGAACTACCATATTATGCGCATTACACACAGACGCATCAAAAGACGGATTTGCAGCGGTATTAATGCAGTGGTTCGATGACAAACTCCACCCTATCCAGTATTGGAGCAAGAAGACAACAGGAGCTGAGTCCCGCCAGCACAGTTATATCCTGGAAGCCAAAGCCGTGTATCTAGCGGTACACTAATTCAGACATTATCTGCTGGGATCGCCGTTTGAGCTGATAACGGATTGTGCCGGTTTTAAACAAACTCTAGAGAAGGCGGATATACCAAGAGCAGTCACGCAGTGGATTGTTTATCTGCAAGATTTCGTTTTTACAATGGAACATCGTCCTGGAGAACGATTAAAGCATGTTGACTGCCTAAGTCGCTATCCTGATCGGGTTATGCTTGTCTCCTTAGAGATCACAGCACGCATTAAAAACGCTCAATGAAAAGATGAGATTCTGAAAGCAATTGTGGAAATTCTCAAAGGCCGCCAATATGAGGGGTACAAGATAAAAGCTTCACTTGTCTATAAGGAGGTGAATGGTAACGATCTCCTCGTAGTCCCGAAAGCGATGGAAAAAGAAGTAATTGTTGACGCCCATAATGCAGGCCACTTTGCTCTACAAAAAACTCTACATACTATTCAACAATCCTATTGGATTCCTCATTTGGAGCAAAAAGTTTAGCAAGTGGTGAACAATTGTGTAAGATGCATAATTTTCAACAAGAAGAAACTTGGCAAGAAAGAAGGTTTTTTAAACTGCATCGATAAAGGTGATCAACCCCTTCACACGCTGCATGTTGATCATCTGGGTTCCATGGATGTCACTGGAAACCCATATAGGAAACAATACATATTTGCAATGGTGGACTCATTCACAAAGCTTACATGGCTTTTTCCTAAGAAGACTGCAAGCTGCGAGGAAACGCTGAAAAAGGTTGACACTTGGTCCGAAATTTTTGGGCAACCCAGTGCGGATGGTTTCGGACAGAGGTTCTGCTTTCACAGCCAACGTTTTTGCAGATTACAAGAAGGAAAACGGTATTGAACGCGTTTTAAGCACAACTGGAGTTCCCCGCGGAAATGGTCAGATCGCCAGGGTGATTATTTCTAAGATTTCGGCACATGATCCAGCCAAGTGGATTAAGGCAGTACCTGAGGTGCAGAGAGCTGTTAATTCCCACGTACATGCTTCTACTAAGAAGTCACCATTTGAGCTAATGTTTAAACAATAACCAGTGAAGATGAACAATAATCCAAACAATCGTATTCTACAGCTTCTAGATGAGGAGATGTATTCAAACTTCGACGAGCAACGGCAGCAATCAGCAGTATGGCAGCAGTGTGAATATCAGCAGGTATGGGAGCAGTATGAAGGTCAGCAGTATGGCAACTTGAAAGAAAAAGCGTCGGTAGGGTAGCATCGAGGAAGCAGCAACAGCAGAGAGAACGACGGAAAGCAGCAGCAGACATTATCCTAATTTTAAAATATAAGGAGTCAGAACTTGAGTTAAAAACTCTCCTCACATTTGGGGGCTCGTCTTAACCAGATAATTAAAAAGTGACGCCGTCCCGAAAAGTCTTAAAAAGTGAAGGAGTTGGATCACAAAAGGGAATGAGAGCAAATGAGTGAAAAGTCCAGACAGCAGGAGACTTCTAGAATACCAATTACGAAAGGAAAACAGGCGTACTACACAAGGTCAGTTGCCGCAGCAGATAAAAATCGGAAAATGAGTGAGTCGGAGAGAAACGATGAAGCAAGTACAGAAAAAAATATGAGTGAGATAAAGAGCTACGTGTAGAGTCTCGTCGAAGCAAGTGTGACTAAAACACAAAGCAACGTACAGAATCCCGCAATGTGCCTCCACGCGTCTCTGTCCTGAGCGCGCCTTCACCAGTTGGTAACACCAAGTGTGGACAGGGTTTCCATCACCTGGTCTTGCCAACGCGTTCGGGGTCGTCCTCTTCTTTGTGTCCCAACAATCACCGCATCAAACACCTTACGAGCCGGAGCGTCTTCATCCATTGAGATTTCACTCGACTGGCTACGGCTCATACAGCTCGTGGTTGTATCTGATCGTCCACGCAGATTGGACCAAAGATTTTGCGAAGAATTTTCCTCTCGAACACTCCAAGAGTAGCTGCATCTGACTGCGTCACTGTTCAGCACTCCGCACCATATAGGAGTACTGGAAGAATGAGCGTCTTGTAGAGTGTGGTTTTTGTGCGTCGAGGGAGAGCTTTACTATTGAACTGCCTACTGAGCCCAAAGTAACACCTGTTGGCAAGTGTTATTCTCCGCTTAATCTCCAGACCGACATCATTTGTGCTTGTTATAGCAGTGCCTAGGAAGATAAACTCCTTGACGGTCCCAAAGCTATAGTTTTCTGCAGTCAGCTGAGAATCCAGACGCCGCGATTCTCTGCTAGAGCACACCATAAACTGTGTTTTCTCCATATTTCTTCATATTCATTGCTAGTCCAACTTTTGCTGATTCCTTTTCAATAGCCCCGAAGGCTCCTGTGACATCACGCTTATTGCGGCCAATGATATCAATATCATCAGCGTAACCAAGGAGCTGGACACATCTGTTGGTTAATATCGTGCTCGTCCGATGTACACCAGCCTTTCTTATAATACTCTCCATTAAAATATTGAAGAGTATACAAGACAGCGAGTCACCTTGTCTGAGGCCACACTTCGTAGTAAAGGTTTTCTGATTGGCCACTTCCTACCTTGACAGAGCTGATGGTGTTGCTCAATGTCATTCTGCAAAATCAAGTCAGCTTTGCTGGTATACCAAGCTTAGACATGGCGGCATATAGTCAATCTCTCAAAAGAGATTGTACGTGTCGATCTGGTTTTCGTTAGACTTCTCCAGGATTTGGCGCAAGGTGAAAATCTGGTCAACAGTGGACCTGCCAGTCCTGAACCCGCACTGATAAGGTCCAATCAGTGCTTCAGCATGGGGTTTCAGTCTTTCACACAATACGCCCGTTAGGACGTTGTATGCAACTGGAAGAAGACTAATTCCACGGTAGTTGGTGCGCACCGTGGCATCACCCTTCTTCTGGATGAGACAGATCATGCTGAGGTTCCAATCTTCGGGAATGCTCTCCGTGAGCCATGCTCCCTACCAACATATCACCAGCTGCCTTAAACAATTCTGCCGGCAGGCCGTCAGCACCTGCAAACTTGTTGTTTTTAAGCCGTTGGATTGCATCCTTGACTTCGATATGACTTGGGATTGGCACTTCAATATCAGTGCCATAGATTGGGGTTCGTGGATCATAGTCTTCAGAGTCTGTGCTTGAGCCAGATAACAAACTCGAGAAGTGATCCCTCCATAACCTCAGCACGACCTCTGTTTCTGTGACAAGATTTCCATCATTGTCCCTGCACGCCACTGTACCAGTCTTAAATCCTTGGGTCAGACGCTTGACCCTCTGGTAGAAGTTACGTGCTTCATTTCTGCATCTGCTGCTCTCTGTGCTCTCACACTCTCGCCTTTCCTGCTCTTTCTTCTTGCGTCTGAAAAGGCGTTTTTCGTCTCTTCTTCTCGACCTGTAGACATCCACAATCGCTCGTGTCGCCCCAGCTTGTAGTGTTCTTCCGTAGGCGGCATCCTTTGCAGCTGTTGCGTCAGGACACTCCTGATCGTACCATGGATTCCTTGATAGAGGACGCTGGAATCCAAGTACTTCTTCTGCCGAAGCTCGCAGGGAGTGAGATATGAGCGCCCACATATCGCTTTTGTCTTCAGGTATTGAAGGTGCTCGGCTTAATAGCCCCGAGACGTGAGTGGAGAATGCATTCTTCGCCTGTTGTGATTGCAGCTTTCCGATGTCCAGCCTTCTTAACGCACTTCGACGTGCAATCTTCGCCACACATAGCCGTGTGCGAATCTTAGCTGCAACAAGATAATGGTCGGAGTCGATGTTGGGACCCCGACAGGATCGCACGTCGAGTATATTAGATGCGTACCTTGCATCGATCACAACATGATCGATCTGATTTCTGGTCAGTCGATCGGGAGAGAGCCAAGATGCTTTATGGATGTCCAAATGACGGAATCCAGTACTACGAACTACCATATTATGCGCAGCTGCAAAGCCTATTAATCTGTGACCATTGCTCGAGGTGGTCTCATGTAGGCTAAATCGCCCGACGGTGGCACCAAAGATGTCTTCTCGTCCTACCTTGGCATTAAAATGGGAAGGACAGCGGCTATAAGCTCGGTCGAGCTCCGCATAGAAAGCGTCCTTGGTGGCATCATCCTTTTCCTCCGTTGGGGCATGTGCGCATATCAGGCTGATGTTAAAGAATTTGGCAGTAATTCGGATCGTTACAATTCTCTCGTTTGTTGGCCGAAAGTGAGAGACTCGGCGCCGCAGCCTGGCACCTACAACGAAACCACAACCAAATTCATGCCGTTCTGGATGGCAGCTGTAGTAAATGTCACAGTTCTTCTTCTTTATGCAGCCTTGTCCTATCCATCGCATTTCCTGGATAGCAGTGATGTCAGCCCTACATTTGTTGAGGGTATCTGCTAGTTGTTGAGCAGCACCAGGTCTGTACAATGTTCGTACGTTCTAGGTGCATACTCTCAAATCATTGTCCTTTTTACGCTTGCTATGGTCGTCAACGTTAGACCTGTTCCTTTCCGAGGCTTCTCTTGCTTCCTTCACTGAAATTGTGTTTTACATGGGTGGATTTCAAGTCCTACGCCACAACCTAGTTTATAGAGTTAGGACTCTCGTCGCGCGCTTTAGTTTGCCACTCAACGGCTGTCAAGCGACAATCCAGGGAGAACCACGTGGAGGTAGTGCGTCGGCTTGAAGAAAGCAGTGACAGGAATCATGCTGGCATTCACCAAGTTGAATGCAATCAGACACTTTGACCTGTATGCTTTCCCCCATTCTCCCCTTTTCAGTTCTTACTTTCAAATAAGACTTTATTGATGGTATATAATAAATTTGACCCTCTAATCTTGAATTGTATACCTGACTTTTAAATTTCCAGTCCCCTTTTGGTGGGGACTAGAATAGCGTGAATCATGTGCGTCCTTTTTATCTGTGGAAAATAACGTCAATTAATATTGCGATATAAATATATCAATATACTATTTAATCGTGAATGTTTTAAAACATGTTTTAAGGTAGTGTAATTATTGCCTTTTTACCTTCGCTTTGTTGAGGGAATGTTTTTAGTTAGATAAAACTCTGGACTTCCTTTTAAAGAAATGAGAGAAAAAATTTCCACAATCTAAGAATTTATTCAATAAACGCATTAAATAAAACAAAATTAATGAATAAAAAATATTACCAATTTGTGTCACAATTCTGCTTAAGAATGGGCAATTCCTCCGTATGCTAAGTGTAGCTACACTTGTATCGTCCTAGAAAAAGAAACTTTTGCGCCACTCAAAAGTAAGATCAAATTTTGCGTTGACCTCTTCACCTCTTACCTGAAAATGTATTTGTAAAATTATTTTCAACCTTTGAAGAGGGGCGTAATTTACCAGTTGATAACTTTTTCTCCTTAGCCTTCAAATTATATATTTTGCCATATACAGCAGACCTTCTGGCTTTTTTCCGATGTTAAGATCTATCATGTCTTTCCACAATTAGCTCTAGATTAATTAAATTAGTAATTAAATTAAATTACTTATTAAATTAGTAACGTTTTTAGAAACTTACCAGCGAAAAAAAAGAAAAGGCTTCTCAGTTTATCTTTTTCAGCAAGGAATCCATTAGCACCTTTTAAATAAACTTTTTAATAAACTTGTAATGTCAACATCTTAGAGATGGAAGACTCCGTTATTTGTGCGATACTTGATAGTTCAAATATCGTTACATTATTTCTTAACATGATTTTTTGTATTTAACATGTTAGAACTTTATACATAAAATATAATATAGATCAGTCTGCATTTATCTGCCCGTGCTCTGCCACACACACAGTATAAGTGTGTGAAACGTCATGACGCGTCATGCTCAGAGCCTACTTTCTGCTTTCTGCTATACTAATACTAATGCGTTACAATCATATCAATGTATTGGGTGCCGACCACGGACAGAGATAAAATATAAAAAAAATTCTATATTAAACAAAATATTTCTATTTTCTATGGATACCTAAATTAAAGGGTAACACTGTGCATTTTTAGAAAGGAATTTCTATATTGTAGAAACAGTTTTCTATTTTTTAGGGTTAGTATCTTTTTAAGAAAGGAATTTCTATATTGTAGAAACAGTTTTCAATTTTTTAGGGTTAGTATCTTTTATGGTGAGCCTTTCTATTATTAAGAAAATATTTCCTGAAAATAAGTCATAATTTGCCTTAATTATAGAAAAATTTTCTTGATTTGTGGGCGATTTCAGCTTATGGAGACTATTTCTATATTTTAGAAAAACTTCTTTGATTTAAGAAATTTTTCTTTTTTCAGAAAATTTTTTCTAGAAACTAGAAATTTTTTCTTGTATTTAGAAAAATTAAGTTTTATGGCGAATTTCTAAATTTAAGGGTAAATTTTATTTTGAGTGTAGATTCCCCCACCGGTGGAAGATTACTTCTATTCACAAAGGTGTGATGTTAGCAACTATCGACCTATAGCCAAAATTTGCAACGTCGCTAATATACTGGAGCGGATAGTAACTAAAAAATTGACTTTTCTGGCTCGCAATTTTATATCCCCAACCAGCATGGTTTCTTGCCTGGGAGGTCCACTAAAACTTATTTAGCGATCTTCTCTAAGCATTGCTTTGAAGCTTTTGAAAACCGATTTCAGCCGATTGATGCCATTTACACTGACTTCTCCAAAGCCTTCGACAAAGTGTGTCACGCTGCCCTTCTGCCCAAATTATATAAATTAGGTATTCATTCCTGCCTATTAAGTTGGTTCGAGTCTTATCTGGCTGACCGACCTTGCCACGTTTCTATTAGAAACGCTATCTCAAGTCCATTTGTCACCTCCTCTGGTCTTCCACAAGGCAGCTCTCTTGGACCTCTTCTATTTATCATTTTCATTAATGACATCTCGTCATGCTTTCGTCATTCCTACTTTTTAATGTATGCGGATGCCATTAAAATCTATAAAGCGATTAGCTGCATTAGTGAAAGTTACTTGTTACAAGAGGATATATCCAGAGTTTACTCATGGTGCTTCCGTAATCTTCTTCCATTAAACTTATCCAAGTGTATGTTTACCCGTTACAGTAGGCGGTCTCTTTAAATCTGTACGGGTTTTCCATCAGTAATTATAATTTGGCAGCTAAAGAAGAGGTGTTAGACCTTGGTGTCTTATTCGATAGCAAATTTAAATTTTCTGATCACTTAGACTATATTCTACCTAAAGCGTATGCTATGCTGGTCTTTGTTAAGAGGCACGTGAAACGGTTCAAAAGTCCATACTCGAGCCTCAGCGTCTATGCTGCATTTATTCGGTCGAGGCTGGAATATGCCTCAATCATTTGGAATCCGGATTGTAAAGTTCGTTCCAACAGAATTGAGCGACTCCAGAAAATTTTTTTAAAATTTGCTCTTCTGCCTCTAAGGTTTCAGGATCCTATTCCTTCATACCAGAGCCGTTGCCTACTTCTGAATGTTTGCACGTTGGAGGATCGGCGTAAACTGGCAGCTTTAACTTTTTTGAACAATTTAATCGCTGATAACATTGATTGTCCTTTTTTATTGGGGCTCATTAATTTTAATGTTCCTCAAAGGGATCTTCGTACCTTTGCCCCCTTTCGGGTCAAGTGTCACAGGACCAATTATCTTTTAAATGAGCCGATTGAGCGGGCTCTTTCTTATTTTAATTTTTGCCGCCTAGCCTTCGAATTGAGTGGGGCTCTCATAAGGGTGTGTTAAAACGCATGTTAATCAGGCACTTATTAAGTTTTTATTAGTATTGTAGTATTATTTATTAGTTTGTAAGTTGTTATTATCTAGCCATGTAAGGATTTGTCCGTTGGCAAAATAAATAAATAAAATGCCTGGACATATCGACACCCGGCTCTCCTTCCGCGAGCACCCAGAATACATCCAGGGCAAGGCTACCAGGGGCCTGTACCAGGGGCCTCTACCAGGGGCCTCGCCAGGATCCTTCTCAACACCAAAGGCCTTAGGCAGAACAGGAGAAGGCTCCTCGTGAGCGTTGCCAAGGCGAGAATTTTGTACGCAGCACCCATCTGGGCTGAGACGATGAATACGCCTAGCTACAGGAGAGGGGTAGGTGCAGCGTACAGGCTGGTATACATAGGAGTGGCGTCCGGCCTCAGGACAGTCTCCGATGACGCCTTTCTTGTCATTGCGGGGATGGCCCCGCTGAAAGAGCGCGCTCGAGAGCTCAAGGAGCTAAAGGAAACTAGCGCTCGCTATGAGGATGCTGGCGTCGCCCTCAATATAACTACAAGGGAGGAGGCCAAGGAGAGGTCCCTCACAGCCTGGCAGAATTGCTGAGATACATCGACGAAAGGACGCTGGACATACACCTTAAATCCCATCCTTAGGAAGTGGGTGCTTCGATGCCATATAACTGAAAAAACGGAAATTACCCAACTTTCATGTTAAGATGGTGTTAGTATTTTTACGATATTAGACACATAGGCAAATTTTGGCAAAAAATGTTTGCACATTTGTTACCCTTGGAGACCGACAAACACATTGGTATATAAACGAATTGTAGAATTTTGTGGGATCACTACTAAAACTTCAGCTAAACATGAAAAATACGTTCAAAATATAGGAAAAAAACTGTTTTTTAAAAACATGCATTAGTTCATAGTAATATAATAATAACAATAATTATTATAAATATATCAAAATATATCTCATTTTATAGAAAATACCTTCAACTTCAAAATCCATTACAAATAATTTGAATTTGAACACGTAAATAATGATCTGACCACTTCAAAGTGCGGTATAGTTGTGAAATATTCGTGATGCGCGCAGCCGCGCTTTACAAATGAGCATCTTCAAATCATTTTTTAGAAAATCCAGTTAGATTTTTAGACAAATCTGGTTTGTCATGAAGAAGCTTGGACATTTTAGAGGCGATTTGTTTACTTTTCGATTATTTTTGTCGTTATCATTTTTTTTATTTTTGGCCTATGGGAGCAACCACTGTGGAGTGGTGCCCGGAGTGCGGGTCTATCGTCGAGGACGTCAAGCACGTAGTCTTCGAGTGCCGCCGGCATGCTCGTGAGCGCGACCGACTGGAGACGACGGCAGGCCGCTGAATCCATCCAGGAAACCTCGTGGAGGTAATGCTGGAGAACCAGATGCTCTGGGATGCAGTAGCATCTTTTGCTGCAGCGTTAATGCAGAGGCTCAGGAGCATCGAGTGGGAGAGGCGGTAGGGTAGAGAGTTGGGGCCTGCGGCGGGTGAAACAATGCCTAGCGGCCGTTCTGCCCGTTCTCAAGCCCTTACTATCCAATATCCATGGGCGGCCAGTCGCTCGTAGAGAGTTCGGATTATACTTTTGTCCAAAAGTGTGCAGCGCAGTAAAGATGACATCTCCGACCCTATAAAGTCAATATATATATTCTTTATCAAGATAACTTCCTGTGTTGATATGAGCATGTCCGTCTGTCTGTTCCTACGCAAACTTGTCTTTCAGTTTTAGCGCTATCGAATTGGAACTTTGCACACACCCTTCTTTCCTTTGCACGCAGTATATCGAAGTCGAAACGACCGGGATTGGCCGACTATAGCTGCCATATAACTGATTGATCGGAAATGGTATAACTTCGGTGTCTTTAAAGTAAAAGAGTTCAAATTTTACATGAGGGCAAAATAATACAACATGCCAAATTTCATAAGGATCGGCCGACAATATTTGTATAACGAGATTGATTTATCTCACACTTCAAATAATAAAAAAAAAAGGGTGGCTGCAAAATATTTAAAAATATGCAAAAAACAACGAAAAGAATGGTCGTGCCTCATCAACGTAATAAATTCGATTGTGTTTCTCTCTAATATTAAGCCTAACTTATCTATTGCGGCGAAGCGGGGGAATTCGCACAAGAGCGAATATGAGCTTTCGCTCCCGCTCCGCCCTAAGCTATCTAAGAGTAAATTTACAGACTAACAACTAACAAATACAATTCAGCTATAACTATAATTCACAATTTTCGACTTCAATAAAATAACAAATCAATTAACACCGGCCCCGTTTAAGGCCTCCATCAGGCTTCAACCAACTGGCAGCCGCTCCAGCTTGTGGACCGCTCTCCTGTATTCCGCTCCAGAGCTAGTTCGGTCGACGGTGACCTTGACCCTTTCGTCCGCGCCAGCGTGTGTTGCTCCTACTCGTCCCGTGAGCCACTGTTGTGGCGGCTTGTGATCCTCTGCGATCAGGACCAGCTCGCCCGTCCGGATGTCGTCCTCCTTGTCCTGTAGGCCCAAGACGTACTCCCGGGACCATCGCTGCCAAAACATTTGCTGGATTGACGAGACAAGCGGCCATCGCCGCAAGCACGTTAGACCCTGCTGGTCCGGGGTCCGCGGTGCTGGTGGGGCCTGTCAACAGGTGCCCGGGAGTAAGCGCCTCGCCGTCGCTTGGGTCCTGACTCAGAGCCCCCAGGGGTCGTGAGTTCAGGACGGCCTCGACTCCAACGAGGACGGTCTGCAGCTCCTCCGCGGTCAGTCTGGCGTTCCCTACCGCTCGTAGGAGTAGGTGTTTTGCAGACTTCAAACCTGCCTCCCATAGTCCGCCCATGTGCGGAGCCCGCGGCGGTATGAACGCAAATTCGCATCCGCTTTTTGATGCGTATTGCGTGACCGCGTCGACCTCGTCCTCGATTCTCCGACGAAGTTCTGCGAAGTGGCGACTCGCTCCGACGAAGTTCGTCGCGTTGTCGCAATGAACGATCTGCGGACATCCTCGGCGCCCAAAGAACCTTTGAAAAGACAACCAAAGGGAATCAGTTGAAAGGTCGGAAACTACTTCTAAATGAACTGCTTTGGACGCAAAACAAACAAATGAGGTAATGTAGGACTTATAGGGTGGCCTACCACGAATTTTCAATGTCGTATCAATAGGGCCACAAAAATCAACACCACATATGAAGAATGGGCGGAGAGCACGAATTCTATCTAAGGGTAAGTCATATATTATTTGAGTCATCAGACGAGGCTTGCATTTAAAGCAGCGTATGCATGACCGTACTGTCTGACTGCAGACTTCCTGCTCATTTACGATCCATATGCGCTGTCGCAAAAGACCCACAAGTGCTCGTGGACCCACATGAAAATTCGACATGAAATTCGGACTTAGCTCTGAACAAATTGAAAGCTTTTGTCAACAATACTGGAAACTTGGCATCGTACTATATAGGAGCTAGTCGCCCCCCAACCCGCAACAACGAAAAGGTGAGCCCAGCCTCTGAAGATTCGTGTAGAAAGGGATTTAGCTTTTGTAGGCTAGGGCCTACATACATTTTTTCGGATCTTTTCTATTTCATCTTGATACTCGTGCTCTTGGACTATTTCGACTATTTTCTTAAAAGCTGGTGAGGGAGGGAAAGGTGAGGGAACAATCTCAGAATTCACTACAAGTTTTTTCGATTTCCTTATAAAGCGGAACATATAAACGAACATTCGCAGCAGTTTTAGGTGAGAGGTATAACCTTCTATCACTTCCAATAAATCTGAGGTAGATACGATTGCGGTTAATCCGACCGCATTCTTTTTTGCTTCCATCTGTAGAAGTTCTGGTGACGGATCAAACCGGGGGCTCGTCGGCCACTTATCTTCCGGTTCCTTTAAAAACGATGGACCTGTAAACCAGGTCGATTCTACAGTCTGCTTTACGTCTCCACCTCTGGAAACTATATCTGCCGAGTACTGTTTAGTTGGTACATGCCGCCACGTGCTATCATCTGACCACTCTTGAATTTTAGCTACTCTATTCGATACGAACGTTGACAACGACGATGGATGGGAACGAATCCAATGGAGAGTTACTTCTGAATCCGACCAAAATACACTTCGTTCGATCGGAACTTTTATTAGAGGCTTTATCTTGCGGCTGAGATCTGCGAGAAGGTAAGCGGCACATAACTCAAGACGGGGGAGCGTCTTTGTCTTGAGCAGCGCTACTTTGGACTTTGCCGTCAACAATGAAACTTTAATACCTTCTGCAGATTTGCACCGAATATAGACGCAGGCTCCATAGGCTCTCATCGATGCGTCAGAAAAGGCATGAATTTGAATCGGTGACATCGGCTCGGTAAACACGAATCTCAGAATTGAGATGTCTTCTAATTGCGACAAGGCAAATTGTATTTTGTTCCACGCTGTTTCTAAGTGCAGTGGAATTGACTCATCCCAATCTAGCTTATTTAGCCAAAGTTCCTGCAATAGGATCTTTCCTTTTATAAGTATAGGGCTTAATAGGCCAAGGGGGTCAAACAACTTCGATGTCACCGAAAGGATGTTCCGCTTGGTCGCTCTTTGACCCATGACTGAAGCATCAATTTCAAATTTAAATACATCTTCTTTCCTAATGCTAAAGCGATTCCTAATGCTTTAGTCAGTTCTGAGTCCGAAAGTGTTATTGGCTTAACCGTGCTCTCGGATGCAGTAACTTCAGGCGAGTTTGAAAAACACTTGCTCAATTCAAACCCAGCGTTTTGAAGAACCTGAGTTACTTCAGACTTAATTTTCTTTAGCTCCTAAATGCAACCAGCACCCGTTAACATGTCGTTGACGTAAAAGTCGGAACCAATAACTTCGGCAGCTCGAAGGAATGTATTTTTCACAGATTCACTCAACCTTTTAAAACGCCTTATGGCCAGGAATGGGGCTGGCGCAGTGCCATATGTAACGGTGTTGAGCTTGCACAGTTTCAAGGACTCTGATGTGTCTTTCCTCCGCACTATCAACTGGTATCGCCTATCGGCTTCATTTACCATTACTTGGCGATACATCTGTATTACTTGGCGAGTCTGTTCAGCCGGAACCTAAGAAGAATTGAATACAACTTTTCCTGGATGGTAGGACCAACCATCAACAGATCGTTCAGACACGTATGTGTTGATGTCTTACAAGACGCATCAAACACGACTCGTAATTTGGTCGATGTGCTTTGAGGCCGTAAGACACACTGCCCATCAGTATGACGTAGTGTGGAGTAGCAAGAACATCATTGCTTGTAGGGGACATATGACCTAAGTATTCTTCCATAAATTCCACATACATTTTCTTTAAATTCGGATCTCGAGATAATCTTCTCTCGAGCGACAAAAAACGGCGTTTGGCTACCTCGAACGAGTTTCCCGAAACGCTTGGATCCGATTTAAATGGAAGCCTGACTTCAAATCGACCTGAAGGCAGTAAAACTGTATTTTTCTGATAATGTTCCTCACATAACTCTTGTTCAGGTGACAAAAGCTTTTTGGAAGTTGGTACTTCTTCCAACGACCAGAATTTTTTTAAATTGCCCTCTATCGACTCGAGTAGTTCTTCTTGGCAATTCAGGCTAGAGACAGGCTGTTAAGGAGTTGAGGTATTTGCCTTATATTTTCCCGATACTATCCATCTAAGGAGAGTTTTTTGGAGGATGGGATGGTTTGGCCCTTGTTTTATTTGGCCAACGGACAACAATTCGAAAAATGACTTAGCTCCAATTAACATATCTATCCGCTGAGGTTTGTAGAAATATGGGTCTGCTAGCGGCAAGTTCTTTGGTAGGTCCCAATCTTTCACGTTCACTGACTGGTCAGGGTGATAACCCGAGATAGTTCTCAAAATCCAAAAGTCGAACGGAAACTCACTACCATTAATCGTTGACTTCACCACAGTGTGTATCTTTTTCTTAACCTGGGAATTAGCTTGACCAATTCCAAGCAAGTTGATACACGATTCGTCCCTACGGATCTGTAAGCGTTGAGCAAGTTCTTCAGTAATAAAGTTCATTTGTGACCCAGAGTCAAGTAGTGCTTGTGCCAATATATGCTCGCCATTTTTAGTTCTAACGCTTACGATCGACGTCGCTAACAAAACCCTTTCTAGAGATGACGCATGCAAAGCATGTGACGTAGAAGGGCCATCAAGATGTAGCGTTGGGGGAGGATGTTCATTTGGTGGTGGTAACGCCAAGTTATTTTCGGTCACAGTAAATCGGTGCAGAAGTTTGTGGTGCGATCTTGCACAAATTTGGCACCTAGTCGATTTACACATCGCAACCGTGTGACCTTTTCGCAGACAATTTAAACATAATGAGGCTGACTTGACAAACTCAAACCGTTGCATTACAGCAAGGCGAGCGAACGGACTACACTGGGCAAGACTATGGTCTTGTGCGTTGCCATAACTGCAAGCTTGTTTATTGGAAGCGAGGCAAGCCAACGAACTCCAATTGTGCTGCTTCCCGAACCCAATTTTCTCCTGTTTTGGCTTGCCAGTCTCTTCAGCGGACAGGTGCTGGTACCTACAATTTAATATTTTTTCGAAATCGGACCACAGCGGCAATTCCTCATAATCCAGTGACTCTTCCCATTTTTCTCTGGTCACTGGATGTACTCTACTCAAAACTAAGTGAATGATCATTGAGTTTGCAATTTTAGTATCATCTCCTATAGATAATAGTGACCCATAGATCGATGACACTGTGTCGATGAGAGCTCTCAACGACGACGCAGACGGCTGGGAAACTTTCGGAAGGCTGAATAATTTGCTTATCTGGTTCACAAAGATGAGACATTCGTTATCGTAAACTCTTTTTAGACTAGCAATAGCTTTATCATAATTACTCTCGGTGACTTGAAATGCCTTAATAGTTCCTAAGGCTTCACCAGAGAGGCAAGAAATTAAATGGTTAAATTTCTCGATAACAGGAATGTTCACATCCTTGTCTACTAATGTCTCAAAGAGACTCATGATATTTTTAAACTACGAATAGTTTCCACTGAATTTTGGCAATGCCAAAGTGGGAAGTCGAGCTCGAGTTGGGGATGCAGAAATTGCAGTAGCTGGTGGGGACTTTTCAGCTAACGTGAAGGCATTTAATAATGACATCACCCTTGCCTTAGTTGTTATATCTAATTCTTCCAACTCGGCTCCAAATTCATCTTCCTCATCTAATTGCTCAATCTGGTCTTGCAACTCATTTGCCTTAAATATTGTCTCATTTAAAACCTGAAGCCTGCACTCTAGCTCGGTCTTCACTAAAGGAACTGACCCAGCTTCCAAACGTTCCTCTAACCGGCGAATGCTTTTTACCCTGACATTTAATCTTCTTCTTAATTCATCAAGAGTCGTGGATTTTAGTTTCTGTTTATTACTTTCCATTTTAAAATTTATTTATTTTTTAATAAACAAACAACGATAAAAAATTTAAAATTTTTTGTTTTTTATTTTTAAATAAAAATTTTTTAATTTATTTGTTAACTAGTAAAAATAAAAATTTTTGACTTATATAAAAAATTTTTTATTTTAATTATTTAATTAATAAATTAAATTCAAAAAACGAAAACGAACGAAAAAAGATATTTAATTTTATATCTAGCGAAAACGAAAAATAATTAATTAATATGGCGAAAAAGATGAAATAATTAATTAATTAATTGATAGTCGAATAATGTTGATAGTCGAGGCACTGAGTATCCAAAAAAATAGTAGGTTGCCAACGACACCGAAAAAGGTGTATACCCCACAATTATAGGGTAGCGCGTCACTTGGCGTTCCGGTAAAATAAAATGCGCCAAACTAATGCATATACATACATATGTACAAATTAAATTAATCCCAAAGTTCACTTTTTAAAAAAATAATTTTTAATTTTTAAATTTTTTATTTTTAAAAACTTTATTTATTATTTCTTATTTGGTTCACAAACTTTATTTAAACGCTTAGGCTAGACCGATTGTATGTGAAAGGCTTGCTCCCGGAATAAGACTGCCAATTTTTAATTGCCAGATAACAAACAAACCTCGGCTTAAGAGAAATAACCCAAAAGGGTACTTGGAGAGAATAAACAATTGCCCTAAGAGATTCTAAGAGAAAGGGACAATTTGCTGATGCAGTAGTTGAGTCATTCGTGAAGAGTGATAAGATCGGAAGATCGAACCAATTCGGACTGGTGACGGCTAGTCGGCTCTAATGTTTATGTCTGGCTTGGGCCATGGAAAATTTCATGGGAATGTTTACAAGTGGAGCTTGATGTTTAGTCTGGATAATCTTTTGGGGATCATCAGAAACGAGTGAGGGCAAATTAGGAGACAAGATAAGAAACGGCATGACGCATTCAGCAGGGGCTACTGCGTTTTGCAAATAATGTTTACATTGCCTTTTTGGTGAGGCAATTTATGAGTTGGATAACACACCCCCTTCTAAATTGAAGCGTCCCGATTCAAATGATGGTGCAGTCATGGAGTTTATTTGAGCTGTTAATTCTGCTACGATTATTTCTTCATGCGGGATTTCTTGATCGGACAAATTATTTGTTTTTAAAATATTGCTAAGCCGTGGTTTAATGGTTTTACAATATTTTCTTAATTTATAAATTAATAACCAAATTATATATGTTGAAATTAATGTGATTACAATTAATGTTAGTGGTATTCTGGTTTGTTTAATTTGAATAAAAGAATATAGGGTATTTATGTTATCAAATGATAGTTCCGAATTGTTGGATAATATATATTCGGATATTTCAAAATTATTATAATTGTGGGCTGTTATGTATTCTAATATTTTATTATCTACTTTTGAATATGATATATTATTAATTATTGTGGTGCCATTGAATGTTATTAAATAAGACCCTATTAGGCAAGAGTCATTTACAATATTATTTCCATTTACTAAAATAGCACCTTCCTGAATTATATCTATTTGTTTATTTTTTTCTCTTATTTTATTACATATTGATTTTTCACCGTTCAATAAGCGAGTGAAACATGATTTTTCTGTGCTAAGAACACAATAATTATTAAATAGTTCTTTTTTGAAATTATTTATTTCATAATAAATGTTGTCGCATTTTGCTACCTGATTGCTTAACAGTAATTTTCCATCATTATGAGAAATAGCTCTTGCGTAATAAGTATCGCATCTATTTTTTATAATGGGATATTTTAAATAGATTACAAATAATTCTTTATGTAAAGCAATTTTGAATTCAGATATGTCCAATAAATCCGTGATTACTACAGGTTTTGATTCGTGTTTATATATTTCTTGAATATCATCTACATTTAATATTTTTGTGTTAAAAATGTCCATTTTAGCCAATGTAATTGTATCAATTAAATTTTGTAGATCATAAGTTATTAAATGTAGACGATGTTTTCTTAGAGGTAACTCTTGGCTTGTAAAAACCGATTTTAAATTTGTGGACAGTATTTTGATTTCATCAAACAATTTGGAATTTATTATTTGTTGCTTGTTGTTGTTGTCAATTAGTTCATTGATTTTATTTTGAATTGTTATTACCTCATCGTGGTCCGGGGTACCAGCTAACCATTTTAAAACCGTTCCTAATTCATTAATACCTCTCTTAGATCTTGTTGGCAATAATTGTGATAGAATTAAATTTAAAGTTCTTAAATTATATGAAATTTCCCAGTTCAATCTATCATTATTAGTATTCTTTATGTAGTTAAGCTCTGTGTCCATAATTTCTTTATAGAAACTAATGTTGGTAACATGAAATAGCTCAGCATATGAGTCATAGGTCAGATCGTCCTTATTGTCTTTATAAAGAAAGAAGTCATGATTCGAATAATTAATTATTTCGGATGTTGTTGTAACTATGATCAGAAATAGAAGTATTGCGGAATGCATTGTTATCTGTAAGTTAGAGAACAAAAAAAATTTTAAGACTTAATATTATCTTTGTGAACTATTCTATTCCTATTGTTTATTATTACTCTATTATCTTGGTTTTCCTTAACTACCTGTTTTTTATATCTCGGTTTTAGTTTGTTTCTTTCCCCATATTTCTTTTCATAAATTATTTCTCCTACATTATAATTTTTTTGTTTCTTGTCTTTGTTATGCGTTGCTAGCATTTGAGCTTGTTGGAGAATGTTAGGTATTTTCTCATGGTTTATTTTGTTGTATAATATGTCCAATGGCTTTTCATTGGTAACTGAGTGAATACTCTGATTATATTTTTGAGCTGCCCTTATGATTATTTCAGAGTAATCTGTTAGATTGTATTCATCTTTGATACATCTAGCGATCTCTGTGAGTGTTGAATGTGCCCTTTCAATTTGACCATTGGAAGTGCTATGTCTTGGATCTGCAAAGTGCATTGTGAGTCCACTTTTACTTATAAATGAACGAAATTGCCAGATGTGAAACTTGGTTCGTTGTCTGTCATGACGGTTTTGGCTAATGGATAATGTTGTAAAATTTCTAGTACTTTGTTTTCAATATTTAGCTTATTTTCTATTTCTTTGACTGCTAAGAATTTTGAATAAGCGTCAATACATGTTAAAAAAATTTTTTTATCTGCGTAAAATATATCAATATGAAGATTTTCACCTTCGCTAGTTGGAATTGGTGCTTCACCTATCGGAATTTCTACTGGATGTCTGCAATATTTATTTTGGTTACAAATGACGCAATTTTTTATATATTCTTTTAATTTTATAAATAATTTGGCCAATAATAAAGTCTAGATATTTGTTTGTAATTTTCGTCTAATCCTTTATGGGCCAGAAAAATTTTACAAGAAAAATTCTTGTAAAAAGGAATTTGTTTCCGAAATTTTCTTTTACTGGTTTTTGCAATAAGTAAAGGTCTTCTAGGATACAGTGCAGGCCTATGGTTATATTTGGTGAAATAAATTCTTTTAGTAACGTTATTAAATTCTCTGGAGAATCATACTCAATAATATGTCTAACATTATTGAAGACATTTATTGATTCGTGGACTTTTAATCTGCCAGTAGTGATTAGGAGTTGAATTTTAAATTGATTAAGTGGTTTATTAGTTTCTTGGATTACATTTTCAAAGCTGCTTTCTGCAGAATGAATTGTATTTTCATCAGAGCTAACCTCTGATATATGTTCGTCTGACAAATTGTTTATTTGGACTCTGGATAAGGCATCCGGTACAATATTAGTTATACCTGGTTTTTAATGAATTTTTGGTGTAAAACTTTGTATGAATGAATACCAACTTTTCATGTCAATATTTGGGTTTTTGTCAGATATTGAATACGATAATGACTGATGATCGGTGTGAATTTCCATTCCAACCACGTCATATAAATAGTTTCTTAGGTTTTTTAATGCCCAAACAATTGCTAATAATTCTTTTTGGTTTGTGGCGTATGCTCGTTCTGTTTTATTGAGGGTTTTTGATATAAAGGTTATAGGTTTACCCTCTTGTGACAGAACCGTTCCTAATGCTATATTTGAAGCGTCTGTTGTAAGAACGAATTTTTTACTATAATCTGGTTGCACTAATTCAAGTTGATTAGTAAGGTTTTGCTTAAGTTCATTGAATGCTTTTACAGCTGGTTCGTCCAACTGTACCGACATTTTTTTCGACATGTTTTTAGATATTTTACCATTATGGCCTCCTAAATTTGAGGTGAGTGGTTTTGCTATGTAAGCATAATTACGGACAAACTTTCTATAATAACCTGTTACGCCAAGAAAGCTTCTAAGCTCTCTGATATTTTTTGGAATTGGGTAATTTTGTATTGCTGCGATTTTGACTGGGTCTGTTTTGATTGCATTATAAGAGACTACGTATCCAAGAAAGTTGGTTTCTTCAGAAAAGAATTTGGATTTTTCTAAAGAAATTTTCATATTTGCTTCTAAAAGGATATTTATTATTCTAGTTAAATCATTAAAATGTTCCTCTACTGAATTTGAGAAAATTATTATATCGTCCATATAGACGTGGCAAGTTTTTCCAACTTGATCTCTTAAAATGTCATCCATTGCTCGTTGAAAGATTCTTGGAGCGTTTGTCAAGCCAAAAGGCATTCTTAAAAATTCGTATTTACCGTTATTTATAGAAAAAGACGTTTTTTGAATGTCGGATTCTCTCATTAATATTTGATGAAAACCTGATTCCAGGTCAATTGTGGCAAAAATTTCGCTTTTCCCAGATTAGCTAATATAACAAATGGATCCTGCATAGGGTATCTATCGGGAATTGTGTTTTCATTTAATTTTTTAAAATCAATGACAAGTCTTAATTTTGGACTGCCATCTTCATTGTATCCTTTTTTCGGAACTACAAGAACTGGAGAATTATACGGACTCCTGCTGGGTTGTATGATTTTTTCGGACAACATTCTTTTAATTTCTTTATTAACAAATTGGGCTTTTAATTTCTTTAATCTGCTACAGATTGGGCATATGGGTATTGTTTACTATATATGGGTCTATCATGTTCTAAGTTTATTTCCCCTCTAATATCAGTGCGGAAAGGGATTTGCATATTGTTTAGTCGTAACTTGTTTAAAAAATAATAGGTGAGGGAAATACGTAGAACTCGCAACTTGGGCTACTTAGCTATGAGACGGGGCATAGCAAGCTACGAGCAAATAAAATAACCCCCAACGAGCACGAGCTGCAAGATCTCTACGTGTGTTCCTTACTCCCATACTTATGAGAAATATTTGAATTGTACCGCCTAAAAATGTTATCACTCTGTTAAGTACTCGCTCTTGTTACTCGCTGCGTCGCAGCTTCGAAGGAAAGAATAGAAGGAGCAGATAGAAACTAGTAATAAAAGAACTTGGATTGAATTCGGTTGATGCGTTGTTACTGGGACCATAGTTGCTGGCCTGAAACAGGCATTTTTGCAGTTTGCCAATTTGGAGCAAACATTTTTTGGCGCCCCCGGGTGGACTCAGAAGGACGTATCATCATATATACATAGCAGATCAGCTATACATTCACCGTGGAATCTCAGTTCGGGCTTGTACTCGACACGCCGCTGGAATTCACCGTTCATATAGCAGATCAGCTTTACATATATACATTCACCGTGGAATCTCAGTTTGGGCTTGTACTGGACACGCCGCTGGATTTACTTAATAGCTAAGTAACAAATTGATAGAATTTCGGTAAATGACCTACATACATAAGCCTGCAAAAATCAGCCAAGGCGTAAGTTTTGAGGCAAACACGTGTCAAGATTACAGGTTGGTTCTTTAGTTGCTTGGTGCCGTTCTTTCTCTCTTCACATGCACATACCATCGCACACATCACACACACATACATACAGCAAAAATACAGTTCATCGATCAGAGGGAGCTTTGGAAATCGTTGCAGCACCTTAATTGCGCTTAGCCCGAGTTTAGTGGATTCGAGTTGTTCAATTTGTCTCTCTGCTGTATTTGTCTTCAGCTCACATACAATTCGGGTACAGTTATAACAAAGTTCCAAAGTTAAAATAAGTTCAATCAATAACCTATCGTAACACTGGATAACTGTGCTTTTTACTTGAGAATTCAATTTAAATTAAATCAGTGGCTGGCAAAGATTCACTTATATTGACATTTTATCGTAAAATTGCATCATGGCTCCGAAGCGACGTTTAAGTCGTCAACAAAGTTCAAGTGCACATGATGTCAATGATGGCAACGATCGTGCTAACTCATTACTCTCGCGTCTTGAAAGTGTTAAGGGTGACATAGACCGCATGGGAGAGTTTATGCAACAACAAATCGTATCCATTCGAGGCAGCGAATTAGAGTGCAGATTAGACATTTTAAACAATTACATAAATCGTGCATTTAACCTTCAAGATGAAATTGAGTCCATTAATCCGGCATTGTCCTCGCGAGCTGAGCTTGAGGATAAGTGTGTAGCCACAAAATCTCTTTATATGTCAGCTAGTGGACAGAATCAAAGAGCACCATTACTTAACTCGACCCTTAATACCACAAGCTCCCATAATAAAAATTTACCTCGAATGAATTTACCTAAGTTTTCCGGATGCTACTCAGAGTACAAGAACTTTATTGGTTTATTCACTAGTCTCATAGATAGCGATCCAACTCTTAGCGACGTCGAAAAATTTAATCACCTGTTGTCATGTCTGGAGAAAGAAGCGTTGGGGACCGTGAAAGCATATCAAATAACTGAGACCAATTACCCAAAGGCACTAGCCGCCTTAAATCGGGTGTACGACAATCAGTGTTTAAAATTTTTTTGATTGTATCTCACGCCTCTTCGACATTCCCTCAATGCAGGGTCCGTCCGCCTTATCACTACGTCACATGATAGATACTGTCACAGCTATCTACGAATCCTTGCTTTCATTAGGCAGTGACAAAGTAATAGCAAATGCAATGCTCATACACATCGTCATGACCAAAGTGGACGCAAAAACTAAGTCTAAATGGGAAGAAAGTTTAGACTTTCAAAACATCCCCCTTTGGCAGGACTGCCAAGATGCACTCAATAAACGCTACCAACATTTAGCAGCAGATGAAGCTACGTCAAGCACGCAAAGGTCTCGTAAGCTGGGGCGGCCAAATTCTGTAAAGAACTTTAGTAAAACTTCCTTGTCCGTTGCCAATACTACTCGAACCCAGGATCCAAAATGCTATTATTGCAAAGCTGTGGATCACTACATTCACGCGTGCAGTTCGTTTGTGGCCGCAACGGTCGCTACACGATTCAAATTCGCTAAAACATTCCCATTGTGCATAAACTGCCTCAGGAAAGGGCATTCCGTTCTTACGTGTCAATCCTCTAAGTGCCGCGTGTGTTCGAAGCCACATCATTCACTGCTTCATAGATACAGCTCCGATTCTTCACCGTCAGAGCTAGCTTCCACTCAAGAGCCGTTGGTGACACAACCTTTGACCACCTCTGCCGTCCACCACGCGATGACAGCCGACTCAAATCAAATTGTATTAGCTACAGCCCTTGTTAACATTACAGGTAGCAATGGTCAAATGCACACTGCTCGTGTGCTTTTAGATTCTGGGTCACAGGTAAACTTTATAACAGAGGAGTTATCCAAAATTCTAAAACTTAAGCGCGATCGAAAAGACACAAACCTTCTTGGAATAGGTCAATCAGCTGTATCAGCTCGCCATGTAGTTCAAGCAACTATACACTCCAGAACACAGGCATTTCAATTGGAAGCTGACCTTATTGTTCTGAAGTCAATATCATCGTCCCAACCAGAGAGGGCAGTTCAAGTGTTAGACTGGAACCTCCCTGACAACATAAAGTTAGCTGATCCACTGTTCCACAAACCTCAGAGAATTGACATATTGCTTGGTGCTGACGCATTTTTCGAGTTGTTAAAGGAAGGGAAATTCAAGCAGGAAACATATGGTCCAGTCCTACAAAATTCCGTTTTTGGATGGATCGTATCAGGTCGGTGCAAGTCATCAAAAACAAATTTCAAACAGGCTACCTCAATGTTGAGCACGGTTCAAGATCATTGCAGTGTAGACATGTTGATTCGAAAATTCTGGGAAATAGAAAGTCTCCCGAGCATTGCACAGAATAAACTTTACAGTCCGGAGCAAATTATGTGCGAAAAGGCATTCATCGAGAGTATTGTTCGGTTACCCTCCGGTCGACTTCAAGTTTCATTGCCATTTAAGTCCAGCCCTACTTGTCTCGGCTCGTCGTTTGAAATCGCAAAAAGGCGGTTCTTAGCACTAGAAAGAAGGATGTCCAATAACCCAGAAATAAATTCCATGTACGTTGCTTTTATGAAGGAGTACATTTCCTCAGGGCACATGACGTTGGTCAATAATGAAATTCCTACTGAGCCTCATTTCTTCATTCCTTATCAATGTGTGCTCAGGCCGCAAAGTTCAAGCACTAAACTTAGAGTGGTTTTCGATGCATCGAGTAAGACAAGCTCTCAAGTGTCATTGAACGAATTGATGATGATCGGACCAACTATACAGCCGTGTCTACACGCGACATTGCTAAGGTTTCGTTTTCGCAAATACGCTATTACAGCAGATATCGTCAAAATGTATAGACAAGTCGAAATAACTGAATCCCATCGTAATTTTCAACTAATAGTATGGAGACAGTGTAAGGATGAAAAATTACAAGTCTATCGTTTGAATACCATTACATACGGCACGGCCTGCGCACCGTTCTTAGCTATCCGCTGCCTCAAGTATCTTAGTGAGATATATTCAGTTTCCCACCCTCTAGGATCCTTAGTCTTATCGAATAGCTTCTATGTTGACGATCTTTTGTCAGGCGCGGATACAATCGAAGAACTTACGTCGATGCGAAACGAAGTAGTTGAAATCTTAGGCTCGGCCGGGCTTGTTCTTTCGAAGTGGGCAACCAACTGTGAGCAGTTAATAGATCTTAATCAGTCTACAGATGTATCTGTCGGAGAGCACGAAGATACAAAAGCGTTAGGCCTCGTTTGGAACCCAAAACATGACATCTTTAAGTTTTCTTCGCGAGATATGTGTACAAGCCATGCGCCAACAAAAAGATCTATGTTGTCCCTTACTGCTCGCCTATATGATCCTCTCGGGCTTATCTGTCCTGTGGTCACAAAGGCCAAAATTCTCATCCAACAGATTTGGCTGCTCAAGATAGAGTGGGATGATCCAATTCCTGAAAGCCTTCAGCAGAAATGGCAATCGATCACAATTGGTTTGGAAGAGTTGGATATATTGACAATTCCAAGGCATGTAGGTGCGACAAAAAATACCGTTTGTCAAATACATGGCTTTGCGGATGCCTCAACTGAGGCATACGGATGTTGCCTGTACATCCGTGTCGAACATCCACATGGTGTGGAAGTTAAATTGCTTACTGCAAAATCAAGAGTGGCCCCTCTGAAAACAAAGTCGGTACCACGACTGGAGCTTTGCGCGGCGCACTTGCTAGCCAACTTGTGGGAAGAAGTTCGTCCATTGATCGACTCTCCAGTTGAACGAGTTGTAATGTGGTCCGATTCAGAAATCGTCTTGTATTGGCTGCAAACACATCCTTCAAAACTAAAAACCTTTGTTGCCAACCGCGTCAGTGAGATTCAAGAGATGACCTCATCGGCTAGTTGGCGCCATGTACCCACTGACAGCAATCCAGCAGACTTTCCATCTCGGGGTTGTACAGTTAATGAATTAAAAAATTCATTTTGGTTTGATGGTCCCCACTTCTTGACTCAAGATCAAAGGCGTTGGCCTCAAAATACAAAAATTCAGCAAATCAACACTAACGAGGAGTTAGAGATTCGGAATATACCTACTAGCCACGTTACAACACAACTCGAGCCGAATCCGATAGAAAAAATTGTCGAAAATTCATCTTCATTTCTTAAAGTAATGCGCATTGTTGCGTACTTCCTACGATTTGTTAACGCATCAAAATCTCGCTCGTGGTCTTCGCTAAATCCTACCTCGGTTGAGCTCGGCTCGGCCTTCTTACTTGTTGTAAGCGTCATCCAGCAAAATGCATATAAAAGTGAACTCATAAAATTACAAAAATCAGTTAAATTGCCAGACTCACTTCAAAAATTAAGTCCATTCGTTGTGACGGAATCAATCGGAAAGCTCGAGGTGTCTTTGTTGCGAGTAGGAGGTCGATTGTTCAATGCACAGTTAAGCTACAGCGTAAAGTTTCCGCTTCTTATGCCAAAGGGCAACAGATTCGTGAGATTATACATTCAATATCTGCATAGAACAAACTGTCATGCAGGACCCAGAGCATTGGTTGGTCTTATTCGCCAAACAATGTGGCTCATAAATGCTAGGCGCGAATGTAGCGCGGTCGTACGACAATGTGTACATTGCTTTCGATACAAGCCAAAATTAGCTTCACAAATAATGGGTAACTTACCAGCCGACCGTTTGATAGGAACAAGGCCGTTTGCAATTAGTGGAGTTGACTTATTTGGGCCGATTCGAGTATCGCTAGGAATTCGTGGCAAGCCTCCAATCAAGATATATGTATCGATATTCATTTGCTTCCTGTCAAAAGCCGTTCATCTTGAACTTGTAAAAGATCTCACCGCTAATACATTCATTATGTGCTTATCTAGATTTGTCGGAAGACGTGGACCCATCGAAAAATTGTATTGCGATAACGCTACGAATTTCTCGGGCTCGTCTCGCATCATACATGACCTAATGAGCAAATTGGAAACCCATAAGGACGCAATGACAGCATTCGGAGCACCTCGCCGATTCGAATTTATCTTCATCCCTCCCAGAGCCCCACATTTTGGAGGGCTTTGGGAGGCGGCCGTTAAATCGGCTAAACACTTGTTTCTCCGAGCTGTGGGTAACGCGTTACTAAAGGAAGACGAGCTCCAGACGGTGATCGTAGAAGTTGAAGCAGTGCTGAATTCGCGGCCGATTATCGCGGACGGCTCAAGCCCAAACGATGGTGAAGCTATAACCCCTGGGCACCTCCTCGTCGGGACCAGTTTGGCGACCTTGCCTCCAGCATCCACTCAGGCAATTGTGGAACCGAATTTATCGTTTCTTCAGCGCTGGCATTTGGTGTCTGCGATAAAACAACGCTTTTGGAAGGATTGGTCACGAGACTACTTGTTGAGCTTACAACAACGCGTGAAATGGAATAAGGAGTCGCCAAATGTAACTGCTGGAACCGTTGTCGCAATTCAGGAGGACAATCTGCCACCTCAGACATGGCTTCTGGGCATCATCACTGAAACGATTACAGGTGCTGATGGAAGGGTCCGAGTGGCCATCGTAAAAACTAAAAATGGAATCTACAAACGTGCTATCCATAGACTAGCACCATTACCTATCAATTCATAGGACAATTCACGCAATTCAGGAGGACAATCTGCCACCTCAGACATGGCTTCTGGGCATCATCACTGAAACGATTACAGGTGCTGATGGAAGGGTCCGAGTGGCCATCGTAAAAACTAAAAATGGAATCTACAAACGTGCTATCCATAGACTAGCACCATTACCTATCAATTGAAGCCCTTCGGCCATTCAACGCGGCCGATGTTTAGTCGTAACTTGTTTAAAAAATAATAGGTGAGGGAAATACGTAGAACTCGCAACTTGGGCTACTTAGCTATGAGACGGGGCATAGCAAGCTACGAACAAATAAAATAACCCCCAACGAGCACGAGCTGCAAGATCTCTACGTGTGTTTCTTACTCCCATACTTATGAGAAATATTTGAATTGTACCGCCTAAAAATGTTATCACTCTGTTAAGTACTCGCTCTTGTTACTCGCTGCGTCGCAGCTTCGAAGGAAAGAATAGAAGGAGCAGATAGAAACTAGTAATAAAAGAACTTGGATTGAATTCGGTTGATGCGTTGTTACTGGGACCATAGTTGCTGGCCTGAAACAGGCATTTTTGCAGTTTGGCCAATTTGGAAAAAAAAAAATTTATTTTTTTTTTTTTTTTTTTTTTTTTTTTTTTTTTTTTTTTTTTTTTTTTTTTTTTTTTTTTTTTTTTTTTTTTTTTTTTTTTTTTGTTTTTTTTTTTTTTTTTTTTTTTTTTTTGTGTTTGGGGGTGGGGTTTTTTTTTTTTTATTTTTTTTTTTTTTTTGGTTTTTTTTTTATTAAAAAAAAATATTTTGTGGGGTTTTTTTGTGGGTTTTTGTTTTTTTTTTTTTTTTTGAGGGAGAATGATTTTTTTTTTTTTTTTTTTTTTTTTTTTTTTTTTTTTTTTTTATTGTTTTTTTGGGGGGTGGTTTTTTTTTTTTTTGGGTTTGTATATTTTTTTTTATAAATTTTTTTTGAAAAAAATTTTTTTTCCCCTTCCCAAGAAAAAGGAATCCCCCCTTTTTGGTGTCGATTATAGCACCAATTTTTTTAAGTAGATTATATCCGACTAACAAGTCAGTTTCTAAACCCTCGATTTCATAAAAGATATGTTTAATATTGAAAATTGTTTTCATGTGAAAATATTTTATTATCGAATATCCGTTAACTATTGAAACCCTTTTATAAATAGGGAGTTCATTTTTATTTAAATATATTCCCTTTTTAATGTAACAAGCGGTTGCGCCTGTATCAATTAGTACTTTAAAATTTTTATTTTCTTTTCTGTCAAATCGTATTAAGTAAGGTAATCTTACTCTTGCCCTTCCCCTAAAAAATGGTCCTCCTGAATATTATTAATTTTCATGGTTTTATTTTGTGGTTGATTTACTGTACCCTCAAGCTCTCCCTTTACTGCTGCTTGATTTGCAAAGTTTTGTGGATCATTAATAGAAGGACGGCTATAATTATGTTGATAATAGTGTGGTCGACCTGAATACGGACGATCTTGGTTTTGGTTTGTGCCAAAATTTTGGGTATATCCCTGACGATAATTATTAGATTGCCCTTTTGGTCGGTTTACGAACTGTATGGAAGGATCGACTTCCATTGGTTCTGGGGTTTGTTGCCCCTGAACGTTATTCTGGTCGAAATAAGTCTGTTGGGGCAAACTTTGGTTTTGGCTGTTTCCCCATTTTGGTTTATTTAAATTTTGTTTTGTTTGGGCCAAGTTAAACCTTAGGTAATTATTTTGCCTTCGGTTTTCATTTTGAAAGCTATAATATCTATTGGCGAATTGTGCTCTAAAATTATTTGATTCAAGTTCTTGCACTTTTGCTAAAGCGTTTGGAAGGTCGGGTGGATTTAGCGAGAAAAGCGTCTCTGCTATTGATCCGTTTAGACCAGAAATAAAGATTCTTAGAGCATTTCTCCTAATTACTTTATTAGTTTCTTCTGTAATTTCGCTTTCTTTACCGTATGTCATTATGGTCTTATTGATCAGTAGGGTCATCTTTTTATTTACCTCATTATAGAACTCCGTAATAGACAACTTCTAGAACGTGGCTTGGTCTTCTATCATTATAGATAAAATCCAATCTAGACAAAATTGCATTGAAATTAAGAACTGTTCCATGGTTGGTCAGGGCATCATGTGCCGCTCCCATGATTTTGTTACGAAGTATGGTTAACGCTATAAAATATTGCTCACTGTTTATTTTATATAAACTCATTGCTGTCTCTGCAGCCTCCCTCCAGCCTACATACTGAGTTTGCTCCCCATTAAATTTTGGCAGAGCTTTAATCACTTCTAATGTTGTATCACAACTTATATTTGGATTAATTGCCTGAATTTTATAATCTTCTACCGTTTTTTCCTTACTTTCTACTTTTGCCGATAATTCATTAATTTTTGTAGTCAATTCATTTAACTGGACGATTATCAATCTATTTATTAATTCTGTTGTAATAGAACTGGTTCCAATTCCACTACCTAACGTGCTTGATCCACCACCAGTTGCCATGTTTAATTTTTGAAAATTATTTATTATATCTTCCAGATTGTTTAATCGTTTAGTATTTAATTTTTCAAGAGATTTGACTTAATTTTATACAAAAAAAAATTTTGTTAGTATTTTTTTTTTAAATGTAAAGTAAATTTAATGTGTAACTATGGATAAGCTTTTTTTTAATTTCTCACGATGATGTTGTATCCTTTCCTCCTTAGTTAGATGTCCTGTTTGGTTTCTTCCTTCCTGCTATCTGTATCCTTTTCTCCTTGGTTAGATGTGCTGTTGGATTTTTTTCTTCTTTCTTTCGTTGGATCAGTTAATCAGCTTTTGAATTTAATTGAATTTATTTATTTCTCTTGTATTTCTTTGTATATTGTATTTTTGTATTATTTTTTGTATTTTGCTTCTTTATTAAACTTTTCTGTTTATAAAACATTTTTTTTTTTTTTTTTTTGCTTATTCAGGTCTCTTTAAAGGCTCCAAATCACTGACGCACTGTATAGATTTGTTTTTGTTTGTGTTGTTTTTCAGGAACCATTGTTGGGACGATTGTTTTTCATTTGTCAATTTATTTTTCAGTGACCACGGTTTTTTTTAATTTTGAACATTGAATTTTAATGTGTTTTTTAATGTTTTGTATATATATTTTTGGTTGTTTTTTTTTTTTTTTTTATCGGAGTCTTTGCCAATCACTAGTCTTCGGTTTGCCCGTTCAACGCGATTAAATTGGGAATTATATGAGTTTTTGCCCAACGTTGGGCGCCAATTAAATTAATCCCGAAGTTCACTTTTTAAAAAAATAATTTTTAATTTTTAATTTTTTATTTTTAAAAACTTTATTTATTATTTCTTATTTGGTTCACAAACTTTATTTAAACCAGAGGTCGGCACGGCCCTATCTCGGGGGCATAGGAAATTTCTCTGTCCGAGCTCTGCCACACACACACAGTATAAATGTGTGAAACGTCATGCTCACAGCCTACTTTTTGCCCTTCAGTACCAAAATTCCTTCCGCGACTTTTCCTGGCAACATGTTCGAAAAACAAAAACAAATTGCATGGGCTTCGTTTACTCAAGTCCGAAACGAAAGGGGAAACGAAACTTCTACCTGCTTTGTGAATGTTTGTGAATGTAAAGTTTGTGAATGTTCCAAAGTGCATTGAAAAAAGAGCTTTGTGGGAACAAAACAACTTGAACTCATATTTTTACATATTGTTAGGGACACATTTCAAATAACTACAAATTTAAAACACACATTGTTAAACGCCGCTGAATTAAGAACTTAAAGAAAAGATTGGCTGTCCAAAAACAAAAACAAAGAATAATGTCAAACTCTAAACTTATTAAAATAAAATTATAAACATTACAACTCTTGTCATAACTAAGAAAAACTTTTAGCCCCATGCTCCGTGTAAGGGTTAATCAAAGTACTGTATAGCCGTTTCACTCGCACTATTCAACGCTTACTATGTTAAAACAAAAATAAGGGACTTATGTCAACGAATGGACTACCTTATATAATTGTATCATGGGTGAGGCAATTTATGAGTTGGATAACATACATGTAGGATTGGCAGTCCTATTTTGTAATCGATAAGTTGTTAAGTTCCGTCACACTATTCTTTAGTGTTGAAAAGCATGAAAAATGAGAAGGGTAGAGATTGAGCATCAGCAGAGGAAGGTCGCGTGTATCTCAGTAAATTGACAATGTTAAAACTAAGTAAAATGTTAAACTAAGTAACTAAACTACGTTAACCGAACAATAAAGTGAATTTAATTATAATGTAACGAAGTCAACGGATGCCTTTCTCTACAATTTTGGGGGCTCAACCGGGATGCAATCCAAACACGTGCCAATTTGAGTATCAGGCCGCGTATCAGGCCGAACAACCATCAAGTTTTTGTGCTAAGAATCCATCGATCGCAGTTTAATGACTAAAACTAAATGGAGAAAGAAAAAGTTATCAAACTGAAGAGATTATGAGACAAAAAACCATCCAGAAGAGCTGAGAATTTCCATATTGCGCAATTCCACCAAGTTTTGCAAAGTATTGTGAAATTCTGGAACTACAAAACTACAAGCTACAAAACTACAAATTTTGCGAGTGTGAGAGCAAAATTGGTCCTGTGGCGACAAGAAAATCGCTAACGGAAGACGACGAAAGGCGTTTATGGGATCCGTTGTCGCTGAGATCGACAATAATGGCTGAAGCGACAACTTGACCAGGAGGAGATCGTGGAAAAGTAATCTGGAGGAGATTACGACGGAGCAGAGATCCAGAGAGGAGTATTAAGTCGAGGCGGCAAAGTGACGTCACTGGAGTTGAAGGCGACACTGAAGGCGCGAGTGAAGACGACGTGGATAAGCAGTTCGAGAAGCAGTCATCAGAGAGGACGACGGCAGCAGCTTTTAGTTCAACGAGACGAATTTGAAAAGCAGTGATCAGAGATGAGCAACAAAAGACGAGAGACAGCAGGCGGTTCGCAAGTATAAATCCATACGAGCATTATTTAATCGATACCACGAAGTTGAGGTTAAACAAAAACAATTTAGTGTAACGTAAACAATATTTTATTCCCATTAAATTGTTCACTTGTATTAATCTGAGAGAAAAGTATTATAAAATAAGTTATGTAAGTGTAGAAGATATGAATGTTGAAGAGATCACACGATTTTCTGTTGCGGAGCTGAGAGAAAAACTAAGAGAATTAAGATTACCAAGTTCAGGCGTCAAAGCTGTATTGCAGGAAAGACTCATCTCCTATTTTGAGGGGGAAAATATCGACCAAGAGGAAAACTCAGAAAGTTCAGAGGAGTCAGTGTACGAGGAAACCAACGTAGAGTCCGATTTTTCTAATTCTCAACCCTCAGCCATGGCGTTTACATTGAGAGATATTGAAGATTCACTTTCAGCATTCACTGGAAATGGTTCTCCAGATATTGATGAATGGCTTGCAGATTTCGAGCTTAATTCTATTACAGTTGGGTGGACTGATCTTCAAAAATTCATTTACGGTAGACAGTTGGTAAAGGGAGCTGCAAAATTATTCTTAGGTAGCCAAGCAGGAATACATGATTGGGATGCATTGAAAGAAGCTCTGAAAAATGAATTTGGAGAGAAGCTTACAGCAAAACAGGTGCACAAGATGCTCGAAAATAGGAAGAAAACGCAGAAAGAGAGTTTGCTAGAATATTTCTACAGTATGACCGCATTAGCAAATCAGTCAAAGTTGGACGAAGAAAGTATTATAGAATACATAGTGGAGGGTATACCAGACTCGAAACAAAATAAAAATTGTCTGTACCAGGCGTCCAATCTTAAGGAGTTTCGTGAGAAGCTTAAGGTTTACGAGAAGATTTGCGCGAGTCAGGGGTTTAAGCCAAAGCCAAAATTTGACAGTACTTTAGTCAAAACTAACCAAGATGGCAGACGTTGCTTTAAGTGTGGTGGCAGCAATCATATTGCCAAGGATTGTAAGGAAGTAGGTATAAAATGTTTCAAATGCAATCAGATAGGTCACAAGGCAAATCAATGCGGTACCAAGGAAGCTCGTAAGGAAGTGAAAAATGAAAACTCAAACATTCAGCAGCTGTCACAGTCAACTTTTAACAGAGCGTTTAAAACCATTAACATTGGCAACGACCAGATTAGGGCTTTATTCGATTCGGGCAGCGATATTTGTACCATTTCCGAGACAGCGTACACTAGAATTTATCCTGATATTCTCAAACCTGATATTAAGGAGCTTATAGGAATAGGTGGTAAGAAGATATACACTCTAGGCTCATTCACAGTTGCGACGAAGTTAGATGACGTGGACGTTGACATGTGCTTCCATGTAGTGCGTGACAATGATACCCTTTATGAAGGTGTGATCGGTAGCGATGTCCTTAATATGGTAACCGCAACAATTGGAGCAAAAGGAGTCGTTTTCCACGCAGTTCATTCAGTAGACCATTCAGTAGACCATATCTCGGATCCCACTTTAGGTAGAGATGAAAATAGTCCAAGCCACGACATGGATCTCACTCATTATAGTGTCAATCAAAATGTGGCCGTAGATGCGACTTCCACTAGCATTTCAGACTTGACAGAAACTTTCGATCAATTAATGGCATCTAATTTCATTGAAGAAATTGTTCCAGATTTAGATCTGCTTCACTTGAGCACCGACATAAGATCAGCAGTAGTTGGATTAGTTAAAAATTACAAGCCATTAAAACCAGAGTCAAGCCCAGTAGAAATGAAATTGCTTCTCACAGATGAAATCCCAGTCTATCAGAGACCTAGGCGCTTACCATACGAGGAAACTGAGAAAGTTGACAAGCAGATTAGGGATTGGCTGAAGGAAGGAATCATTTGTCAAAGTGTTTCCGAATACGCTTCACCATAGTTTTAGTTGCAAAAAAGGATGGCACCAAAAGACTCTGTTGCGACTACCGCAAATTGAATCAGAAGATTATTCGTGATAATTTCCCTATGGCCTTGATTGACGATGTTTTACATAAGCTTCAGAAGGGAAAAGTATTTACAACGTTAGACTTGTCAAATGGATTTTTCCATGTCCCCGTGCAGGAAAGCTCTCGCAAATACACTGCGTTCGTCACCCAAAGCGGTCAATACGAATTCTGCTACGTACCATTCGGAATTTCCAATTCCCCTGCGGTGTTTATGCGATACATTTTTGCAGTGCTCAGGCCATTGATTGAAGACGGTACCCTAATCCTGTACATGGATGATCTGATTATTCCATCAAAAGACGAACAAGAAGGTTTGGAGAAATTAAAGACAGTTTTAGATATCGCAATGAGTTCAGGTCTGCGTATTAAGTGGGAAAAGTGTCAAGTTTTAAAGAAGAGGGTCCAATTCCTAGGCTATATAGTCGAAAACGCAACTATCCAACCATCAGCAGAGAAGACTGGTGCAGTCGAAAACTTTCCAGTCCCGCAAGACAAAAAAGGAGTTCAACGATATCTTGGCTTAACATCCTATTTCCGAAGGTTTGTGAAAGACTTCGCTATTATTGCCAGACCATTGTCGAACTTGCTTAGAAAGGGCACATCCTTTAAGATGGGCGAGGAAGAGTTAGCATCTTTTAAGCAATTAAAAGTATCCCTGACAAGTTCGCCTGTACTGAAGTTATTCGATCAAAAGAGTGCAACAGAAGTCCATTGTGATGCAAGCATGTACGGATATGGAGCAGTCCTTCTTCAAAAGGATTCAGCTGACCAAGAATTCCACCCAGTAGAGTACATGAGCCGCAAGACAACATATGCCGAGGAGAAATATCCTTCTTATGAGCTAGAAGTACTCGCTATAGTACAAGCTCTAAAGAAGTGGAGAATCTATTTGCTGGGGAGAAAGATTAAGATCGTCACTGACTGCAATGCGTTTGCTATGACCATGCGGAAGAATGACGTCCCAGTAAAAGTATCTCGTTGGGCCATGTTTTTACAAGACTTTGAGTACATAATAGAGCATCGTCCAGGCACAAGGATGAAACATGTCGACGCCTTAAGCCGAGTACATACCTTGTTGCTACAAGATTCAGTCAGACACCGAATTCAACAAGCTCAACGTCAGGATGAATGGATAAAAGCCATTTGTAAGGTCCTAGAAACAAATTCCTACGATGACTTCTATCTGAAGCACGAAGTTCTCCACAAGGATTCTATCAAAGAGCTCATAGTGATCCCATCAGCCATGGAGAACGAAATAATCAACACAGCTAACCGACAAGGACACTTTGGTGTAAAAAAGACAATTGACTTGGTGCAGCGTGATTATTACATCCTAGATTTAGAGAAGAAGGCTCAAACTATAGTGAAGTCCTGTGTAGAGTGCATAGTTGGCGAGGCTAAGTATGGGAAAAAAGAGGGGTTCTTAAACGCGATAAACAAGGCAGACGAACCGTTACAGACCTATCATATTGACCACATTGGCCCCATGGACATGACAAAGAAACAATACAATCATGTGTTAGTAGTAGTCGACGCTTTCTCTAAATTTGTGTGGCTTTATCCCACTAAGAGTACTGGCGCTGACGAAGTAGTGGATAGAATGGAAAGGCAGGCTGAAGTTTTTGGTAACCCAAGTCGTATAATCACGGATCGTGGAACGGCATTCACAGCCAATGTTTTTCAGGAATACTGTAAGGATCACAATATTCAGCATTTGTTGGTAGCCACAGGAGTGCCACGTGGCAACGGTCAAGTAGAGCGTATCAATAGGATCGTCATCACTATATTGACAAAACTTTGTGCAGAAGACCCGAAAGCTTGGTATAAGCATGTAGGCAGGGTTCAACAGTTTATTAATTCCTCCCCACCTAGAAGTACCAAGATAGCTCCATTCAAGATTCTTACCGGGATCAACATGAAGACCAAGTACGATAAAGAGTTAGAAAAGCTGTTAGAGAAAGATTTCCTAAAGGAATTTATGTTTTTGTCAATTTTAGCCACAGGCAGTTTGTTAATAATTTAACTAAACTACTCAAATTTTTAAGCTCTACTAATTTCAAGTACGTATGCGCCAAGAATTGAAAGCAGGGTGCAATATTTCAGCACAAGACGAAGATTTAATTTGTCTCTTCTCAACTTTCAATTTTTTGCACAAATACCTGGGGTTCCGCCTTGGGATCCTTTAATCCCGCTGCCACTTTCCTTTTGCAGTCGATGCAGGTGCACGGCATGGAAGTAGATGGAATTCGATGAGTGGCGAATTTTTGGTGAGTGGCGGTGAATTTTTTTTTATTTTCCACTTTACGGACGCGTCACGAACAGCTCTTTAATTGTAGTTATTTTTTGTGTGTAATAACACAGCGTCACTGTCACTTTGTTTATTTTTATTTTTGTTTTTTAATATTTTTTCACTAGAGTCCACCCGTGGGCGCCAAAATGTATAACGAGATTGATTTATCTCACATTTCAAAATAATAAAAAAAAGGATGGCTGCGAAATATTTAAAAATATGCGAAAACGAAAGAAATGGTCGTGCCTCATCAACGTTATAAATTCGATTGTATTTCTCTCTAATCTTAAGCCTAACTTATCTATTGCGGCGAAGCGGGACGAATTCGCACAAGAGCGAATATGAGCTTTCGCTCCCCCTAAGCCTTCTAAGAGTAAATTTACAGACTAACAACTAACAAATACAATTCAGCTATAACTATAATACACAATTTTCGACTTCAATAAAATAACAAATCAATTAACAATATTCTTTAGCTGCCATATAACTGATTGATCGGAAATGCTATAACTTCGGTTATAGAAATCGGATTGATCCGATTAGTTAGGTTAGTAGGTTGATTCGACCTACTATATTTCATTACGAACGTCCGATTACATCTTATAGCAGCCATATAACTGATCGATCTGAAATGATATTTGGTAAAAATACCAACTTTTTGATTTTTTGTAAGATAATTGGAATTTTTGAAGCTTGGATTTTTTTTTTACATTTTTATACCCTTGCAGAGGGTATTATAATTTTGGTCAAAAGTGTGCAACGCAGTGAAGTAGACATCTCCGACCCTATTAAGTATATATATTCTTGATCAGGATCACCTCCTGAGTTGATATGAGCATGTCCGTCTGTCCGTCTGTCCGTCTGTCGGTCTGTTTCTACGCGAACTAGTCTCTCAGTTTTAAAGCTATCGTCTTGAAACTTTGCACACACCCTTCTTTCCTTTGCACGCAGTATATAAGTCGGAACGGCCCGGATCTGTCGAGTATATCCTATAGCTGCCATATAACTGATTGATCGGAAATGGTATAACTTTGGTGTTTTTAGAGTTAGAGAGTTTAAATTTTAGGTGAGAGCTACTTTTGGAAAAAAATTTCGTAAGGATCGGCCGACTATATCCTATAGCTGCCATATAACTGAACGATCGGAAATGGTATTTGGTAGAAATATCAACTTTCGTATTTTTGAAGATAGAAGTTTGGGCCTTTTTTTAGATTATGTATTGTAATAAATTGGATTATATATTCCTATTCCCATAAGGATCGGCCAACTATATCCGATGTTTGCGATATATATCCGGTTTTAACCGCAAGGGTATATAAACTTCGGCTCCGATCGAAGTTAGCTTTCCTTTCTTGTTTATTGTAATAAATTGGTTATTTTATGATATTCTCATAAGGATCGACCAACTATGTATGTATATCCGTTGTTTGCGATATATATCCGGAAATTAGCGCCCGAAATTAGTGCGTTGCAGGGCGAAAAGGATGAAGATATACCATCGATACCCTGAGCCCGCGTCCTACTCTGAATGACCACTACTAGCCGGAACTTGAGGCTGTGACTGCGACGAAGATGGTCGAGCATCTAGCGCCTCCGAAGTACTTATACCCTTAAAAAAATACTGTTGTCGTACGACGTACATAACATAATTGCCAACCGGTCATTCAGAATCGTTATAAAATTAAAAAAAAGGGACTGTCGCTGCATTACCTTGGCTGTACTCCCAAGCGTTAAGGGCATCCTTTAGAAGCATAGAAGAGGAAGGATATGCCAGCCAATGGCATGAGCCTTCCCTTCTAAGGCCTTGGCGCACTTGAAAGCCGTAAGACAGATATTAATGGTGTTGAGCCATCTGCAACTTCGGAGGTGTACAAATTGCATTTATTGTAGCGTTTCAACCAAGCCATGGCGAAGATTTCATTGGTAAGCTGCATTTGGCGATTGTCGTCATCGTGCACTTCAAATTAACCTGTCCAGTTCACTCCGGCACATAAAGATTCTGAATATTCGACGATCTGCTCGTGAGGGGCTAGAGGGATTTTCAAGGAATCGGACCCATCAAAATAGATAAGCAGCAGCGAGATAAACAGCATGGTTTATTCCCTACAACTAAAAACCCTTCCCCTACAGACTAAAAAAATACATATGTGGTGCACTTGAAGCACTTAAGATAGCGTCACATAGCATGTCAGCGTGCAGTCCGTTGATAAGTTTTTTTTAGCCCATAAGATATATTAGGGCGCAGCTCTCAGGCTGGAAATTGCGGCACAGTGAGAAAAGTTATGTAAATCGATAAAACATTACGAAAGGTGTATCCTTTCTGGTATCCTCGCTACCCTGAATGTACGAACAGCATTCCCGTCTATAAATTCGGGTTCAGGGAGTCTTATGGCATTCTGCAACTGATTCAGTGAGTTCGAAAATTCATTTTATAAGCATTCCAATCTAAAAAAAAGAAAGTACGTCTTTAGTCGAGTTTTTCGCCTTTATTATACTTTATGTACTCATCTCGTCCAACCACACATTTACTAACCTTTGAAGTTTAAAGATGTTGATTCTCAGTAAAATATTTTTTTTGCACATTTTTGAGCTTGGGAAAAAAAACAACCAATGCCCTACTACCCCTTATGTCATTTCCACCGATTCAGTAGGGAAGTAGAATAAAAATTACAGACTTTTTATTGTACTTCCCTACTGAATTAGTAGGTGGTAGATGTACCTCCTTCAGGTAGATGTAGGTTGTAGGTGCAGATTACCCACTGGAATACTTTGGCGTTAAAACATTTCCCAAAAACATTATTGAACTACCGCTCTAACAAGATTTCCATCAAAACTCTCCCATGGGGGCGGGAGTGGGCTTGTCAAAATGTTGACACAAACTTGATCTGCGTGGATAACATACGATTCCAAGTTCGAAATTGGATAGTTATATCTCTTATAGTCTTCGAGATCCACACGTAAAATTTCAAAGAAACTGGTACTGCGTGGGTATTATAGAAGTCTCCATTTCAAATCCTATAGCTCTATTTCTTATAGTCTCTGAGATCTACGCGTTTTTACGGACAGACGGACATGGCTATATCGACTCGGCTGTTGATGCTGATTAAGAATAAATATAGTTTATGGGGTCGGAGATGATTCTTCTTTATGTTATATAGATTTACATGACTACAATATACCTATGTACTTTACGAGTACAGGGTATAATTATGTAGTGGATGTATTTTTTGACAACGAGCAAATGATTGAATTTATTGAATTTGAATTTGATGATTGAATTCCATCAAGGACACTTGTTCAAATTTAAAAAAAACGGACCTTCTACAAGACGGAGAGGCAACCAGAAACAGGTTAGTCTTCGCGGAAGTCCCTCAAGGCAGCGTAGTAAATGCCACCTTTTATACGCTCTTTATAAATGACACGCCAAAATAGCCGCTTGGGTGTTGGAGTTAAGATTGGATGTGTGTATGAAGCCACAGATTGAAGCCATTGATTAAATCTAAAAATAGATTTGGGCATGCTTATACCCTTGCAGAGGGTATTATAATTTTGTCCAAAAGTGTGCAACGCAGTGAAGGAGACATCTCCGACCCTATAAAGTATATATATTCTTGATCAGGATCACCTCCTGAGTTGATATGAGCATGTCCGTCTGTCCGTCTGTCCGTCTGTCCGTCTGTCTGTTTCTACGCAAACTAGTCTCTCAGTTTTAAAGCTATCGACTTGAAACTTTGCACACACCCTTCTTTCCTTTGCACGCAGTATATAAGTCAAAACGGATCGGCCGACTATATCCTATAGCTGCCATATAACTGATTGATCGGGAATGGTATAACTTTGGTGTTTTTAGAGTTAGAGAGTTCAATTTGACATGAGAGCTATTTTTGGCAAAATATTACGATATGCCAAATTTCATAAGGATCGGCTGACTATATCCTATAGCTGCCATATAACTGAACGATCGGAAATGACCCAACTTTCGTGTTTTTGATGATAGAAAGCTGGCGCTTGGTACACTTTCTATTTTTGGTCAGTTAATTCGATCTACCAAATTTCATAACGATCGGTTGACTATATCTTATAGCTGAAATATAACTGAACGATCGGAAATGCTAATTGGTAGAAATATCAACTTTCGTATTTTTGAAGATAGAAGCTTGGGACTTTTTTTTAGATTTTTTATTGTAATTAATTGGTTTTATTATGATGTAATCATAAGGATCGGCCAATAATATCCGATGTCTGCGATATATATCCGGTTTTAGCTGCAAGGGTATATCAACTTCGGGTCCGCCCGAAGTTAGCTTTGCTTTCTTGTTTAATTTGATTTCGATAAGCGCCATGTTTGGAAAAATATGCCGATTTTACTTCGACTCTCCGAAGGTAGTTCCGTCCCGATCTGTTGTTTCATGGGTCACGGGACACATCCTCCTGGAACTCACAAAAAACGCCTCATTTTCGCCTCGTGTATTGGGCTTTGGATTAAGCTAGTCGAAAAAGTAAGATGTCTTCGTTTTCACTAAAGAGCTCCATAAAACTGTATAGTACTCGACATTTCCGCGTGGTAATGCATCCATAAGGAGATATTCCACTAATTTGTAATGCAACAAAGGAGGCTGCCCTCCTATCAAGGACTTTGAGATCAAACAGAGCACCGACTTTTTGACTTATTTCCAGCGTGTTTGGACTAGTTTGCGTAGAATGTCAGACAAACAAACAAATGGATATAAACAATGGAGAATAAACAATTGCCCTAAGAGATTCTAATAGAAAGGGACAATTTGCTGATGCAGTAGTTGAGTCATTCGTGAAGAGTGATAAGATCGGAAGATCAAACCAATTCGGACTGGTGATGACGAGTCGGCTCTAATGTTTATGTCTGACTTGGGCCATGGAAAATTTCATGGGAATGTTTACAAGTGGAGCTTGATGTTTAGTCTGGATAATCTTTTGGGGATCATCAGAAACGAGTGAGGGGAAATTAGGAGACAAGATAAGAAACGGCATGACGCATTCAGCAGGGGCTACTGCGTTTTGCAAATAATGTTTACATTGCCTTTTTGGTGAGGCAATTTATGAGTTGGATAACATACATATATAGCAGCGGACAACGGTTGGAGCGAAAATTTTACCGCTGCATATATTTGTATGTACGCCAAATTATTTATGCACGTAAATATGTATTATATTTGTACATATATTTGTATATAAATAAATGTTTGGCTGCACTAAATTTAACTATTTTTTTTGGCGAAAAACGAACGAGGGGTATATGTATTGTATGTATTTATGTTTTTGTCAATTTTAGCCACAGGCAGTTTTTTAATAATTTAACTAAACTACTCAAATTTTTAAGCTCTACTAATTTCAAGTACGTATGCGCCAAGAATTGAAAGCAGAGTGCAATATTTCAGCACAAGACGAAGATTTAATTTGTCTCTTCTCAACTTTCAATTTTTTGCACAAATACCTGGGGTTCCGCCTTGGGATCCTTTAATCCCGCTGCCACTTTCCTTTTGCAGTCAATGCAGGTGCACGGCATGGAAGTAGATGGAATTCGATGAGTGGCGAATTTTTGGTGAGTGGCGGTGAATTTTTTTTTTTTTTCCACTTCACGGACGCGTCGCGAACAGCTCTTTAATTGTAGTTATTTTTTGTGTGTAATAACACAGCGTCACTGTCTCTTTGTTTATTTTTATTTTTTTTTAAATATTTTTTCACTAGAGTCCACCCGTGGACGCCAAAATGTATAACGAGATATATTTATAACACATTTCAAAATAATAAAAAAAAGGGTGGCTGCGAAATACTTAAAAATATGCGAAAACGAAAGAAATGGTCGTGCCTCATCAACGTTATAAATTCGATTGTATCTCTCTAATCTTAAGCCTAACTTATCTATTGCGGCGAAGCGGGACGAATTCGCACAAGAGCGAATATGAGCTTTCGCTCCCCCTAAGCCTTCTAAGAGTAAATTTACAGACTAACAACTAACAAATACAATTCAGCTATAACTATAATAAACAATTTTCGACTTCAATAAAATAACAAATCAATTAACAATATTCTTTAGCTGCCATATAACTGATTGATCGGAAATGCTATAACTTCGGTTATAGAAATCGGATTGATTCGAGGTTAGTAGGTTGATCCGACCTACTATATTTCATTACGAACGTCCGATTACATCTTATAGCAGCCATATAACTGATCGATCTGAAATGATATTTGGTAAAAATACCAACTTTTTGATTTTTTGTAAGATAATTGGAATTTTTGAAGCTTGGATTTTTTTTTTACATTTTTATACCCTTGCAGAGGGTATTATAATTTTGGTCAAAAGTGTGCAACGCAGTGAAGTAGACATCTCCGACCCTATAAAGTATATATATTCTTGATCAGGATCACCTCCTGAGTTGATATGAGCATGTCCGTCTGTCCGTCTGTCGGTCTGTTTCTATGCGAACTAGTCTCTCAGTTTTAAAGCTATCGTCTTGAAACTTTGCACACACCCTTCTTTCCTTTGCACGCAGTATATAAGTCGGAACGGCCCGGATCGGTCGACTATATCCTATAGCTGCCATATAACTGATTGATCGGAAATGGTATAACTTTGGTGTTTTTAGAGTTAGAGAGTTCAAATTCGACATGAGAGCTATTTTTGGCAAAGGATAGATAAAGATACGATATGCCAAATTTCATAAGGATCGGTTGACTATATCTTATAGCTGACATATAACTGTACGATCGGAAATGGTTTTTGGTAGAAATACCAGCTTTGGTATTTTTGAAGATAAAAACTTAAGACTTTTTTTAGATTTTGTATTGTAATAAATTGGATTATATATTCATATTCCCATAAGGATCGGTAAACTATATCCGATGTTTGCGATGTATATCCGGTTTTAGCTGCAAGGGTATATCAACTTCGCCTCCGCCCGAAGTTAGCTTTGCTTTCTTGTTTATAACTAAGTTTTTAATCAATTTAATATTTATTTCAGAGTCAACAAAAAACATAAAAATTCCTTTAATCCTCCTTCCTCTTAAAATACGATGACTACCACACAAGAGTTTCGCGTACGCTGGAACACACATTTGGGAAGCATAGGAGCTGTATTTCCCCAGCTCCTAGCCATTCAGAGGTTTGTTGATGTCACTTTAGTTTGTGAAGGTCACCAATTACGTTGCCATCGTTTAGTCTTGGCCGCATGTTCCAGTTATTTTGAAACCATATTAGCAGAGAATCCATGCAAACATCCCGTTATCATTCTGCCTAGAGAGGTACAACTTTGGGAAATTCAGGCTCTAGTAGATTTCATGTATAAAGGAGAAGTCAACGTCACACAGGCCGGCTTGGGTCAATTGCTGCGTTGTGCGCAGCACCTCCGAATACGTGGCTTATATGGCTCAGAAGTACCATATAAGCCAAGCCAGAGAAATGGGGATTACATCGCAGATAGTTTAGAGAAAGTGAGCAGCTCCGAAGGGGGCAGTGGTTTAACAAGTTTACCACCTCTATCTCGCATTCAGGAATTATCTGTCAAGCGGCAACTATCATTGACACCAAAAAAGAAAGAAAGCGAATTACGAAGTCACCAACAAATAAGAACTAATGGAGAAAATCTGGAAAACTGGAAAAGTCTGGAAAAGTCTTTTCATGTCGTCCCCGCAAAAAAAACAGCCATACTACCAATTATAGATAGCTGCGCCGATGAATTCTGTGCTACAAATGGCAATTGTTTTGAGAAGCTATGCGATTTTAATTTACTTGAGGATGAAAACATGTGTAGCCAACCATCTAATCTTCAAACAAGGTTTGTCTTATCTTTAAATTTATTATTATTTTTTTTTTTAATTTTCACAGCATACAATACAAATTTAGGTTTAAATTGTGTCTGTTTCGGTCCATATTCGCAACGCATGCTCCCAAAACAGAGTATTTTTTTTAATGAGTCGCGGATGTTAAATAATCAGTTGGTACTTGACAAAGGTGTTTTGTACAAATGTCGATAAGTAAGTATATATGTAGTATACTAGAAACCTCGAAGAACTTTGTTTTGAACGCGAATATTCTTCGACAGTTGTACTTTTTCAACATTACGCCACATTTTAAGCAAGCATTAATTTAATTAGCGTACGTTAAACGTGGAATAACGGGAAAAGTTTGTCTGAAATAAACTGAGAGAAGTTACAAAGAGCCGCCAAATAGTTTATCATTGTTTTTTGTATCCTTAAATTTTCAATTCAATGAATCAATCGAATGTTTACGTGCCATAGTGCATTCATCCCAAGTAATTATTTTACATTGTGAATAAAAATAATCCTCCTTGTCCTGCCGCATCTGCGAGCATACAACATTTAACTGGATAAACAACTGGTGGATACAACATTTAACTATTGAAAAACGTCGGAAATTTTAAAATCCGCTTAAAATTATGCGTTAAGGAATTTTTCGGAGCAAAAAGTAAATATTTAAAACACGGTTTTGTGTTATGTTCGACCCAATAAACAATTCCTACTGGGTCTTTTTAAAAGTTCCTCAAATTTTATTTTTTTTGGCGCACTGTGTAAATAATTTGGAATAAGGAGAATATTCAACATGGAATGGATCTGAGCGCTTCTCTTCCTTGCAGTTTTATTTGTTTAAGTTCATTAAGTTCATTCGCCTCTTTCGATTGTGATTCACGTAACTGCGCCATGCTCACACGGGCAGTTTCATTATCTTTATACCCTTGCAAAGGGTATTATAATTTTGTCCAAAAGTGTGCAACGCAGTGAAGGAGACATCTCCGACCCTATAAAGTATATATATTCTTGATCAGGATCACCTCCTGAGTTGATATGAGCATGTCCGTCTGTCCGTCTGTCCGTCTGTCTGTCCGTCTGTCTGTCTGTCCGTTTCTATGCGAACTAGTCTCTCAGTTTTGAAGCTATCGTCTTGAAACTTTGCACACACCCTTCTTTCCTTTGCACGCAGTATATAAGTCGGAACGGCCCGGATCGGCCGACTATATCCTATAGCTGCCATATAACTGATTGATCGGAAATGGTATAACTTTAATGTTTTGAGACACGAGAGCTACTTTTGGCAAAACATTACGACATGACAAATTTATTGGAATCGGCCGACTATATCCTATAGCTGCCATAGAACTGAACGATCGGAAATGGTTTTTGGTAGAAATACCAACTTTGGTACTTTTGAAGATAGAAGTTTGGCACTTTTTTTATAGATTTTTTATTTTAGTTTATTGGTTTTATTATGATTTAATCATAAGAATCGGTTTGCGATATATATCCGGTTTTAACTGCAAGGGTATATCAACTTCGGCTTCGCCCGAAGTTAGCTTTCCTTTCTTGGTTTTTTTTTATTTTTTTTATAGCTTTGCTTTTATTCATTGAATCTACTTTTTAATTTATTTTTTTTTTGGTTTTTTGTTTTTTTTTTTTTTTTTTTTACCGGTCCTTCAGATTTTTGGAATGGCTTGTGCGTCAATAAGAGCATCAGCTAGCATTCCTGTATTTACCATAAAGCTTAGAGGCCCAGACGACCGAGGGGCGCTCAAGAAACGATTTGTTAGAATATATTAAGCTATTTGTTAATTATTAAGCTAGGAGGAGTTAGTAAGGAAATTTAAAATTCTATATTTTAAATTTGAGGGACAGGAAAGAGATGTTAATGTTAACATGTTAATGATGTTAATGATAACATAATACCCTAAAAGGGTCATGCAGTGCATATGTCGAACTACAACGGCTAAGGAACAGAGGACTAAAGTTTCGAGTCCTTCTAATATGAATGTTAAAATTTAAGCGTGTTAGTAAATGCTGGCTATCAACATCCCCGTTAATAAGGTCATGCAGAAAGACTACACCGAGGATTGTCCTACGATTTGTTAAGCTAGGTAAGTTTATGAGTAAGAGTCTACTATTATAAGATGGAAGGTGAAGATTTGCATCCCAGGTTAGACTTCTAAGTGAAAAATTTAGGAAATTCATTTGTACGGATTCTATGCGGTCCTGAGGTACTCCATATTGGGGACTCCAGACACATGAACCGTACTCCAGTATAGGACGGACCAAAGAAATGAATAATGTTTTGGTTATATAGGGGTCATTAAATTCTTTTGACGACCTTTTAATAAAACCAAGGACTCCTTTAGCCTTATTAACCATTAAGGAAATATGGTCGGCAAATATAAGTTTGATATCTAATACCATGCCGAGATCATTAACCTGGGTTAATTTTTCTAAGGCAATCCCATTAATAGAATAAGTAGCTTGCAGAGGGTAAGAACGATAAAAAGACATATGTTTGCATTTTGATCCATTAAGTATTAAATCATTAGCTTAACACCATTCTTGAAAGTTATCAAGGTCAGACTGAAACTGCATTGGGCAGAGATGGATTTGTACTGAAGACAAAGCTTTACATCATCTGCATACATAAGAACTAGAGAGTTCGTTAAAGCAGGGGGCAAGTCATTTATAAAAAACGTAAATAATAGCGGGCCAATATGAGTTCCTTGAGGGACGCCAGATGTAGCACGGACCAGACGGGACTGTATGTTTTTAAATAAGACTCTTTGTGTCCTTCCATCTAAATAGCTGGAGATCCACGTTAAGAGGTCTATAGGAAAACCCAGCATATCCAGTTTACTCAACAAGAGTGAGTGATTAACTGAATCAAATGCTTTGCTGAAGTCTGTGTAAATTACATCGGTTTGATATCCCTTACAAAAGCCATCTATGACAAAGGATGTCAACTCCAATAAGTTTGTGGTGGTGGAGCGACGCTTAATAAAGCCATGCTGACAGGGAGAGATGATCGAAGAGCATAGGTGTTGCAAGTGAGGGGTATAACTTTAATTTTTCAAATAACTTTGGAATTGCCGACAACTTAGAGATGCCTCTGTAGTTGGCAGCCTCAGAAAATTTTTCCTTTTTTATGTAGGGGAATTATGAATGATTCCTTCCACTTCCACCCCTTCCACTTCCACGAATGATTCCTTTCTTTTGGATTTTTTTGAAAAAATCGATTGTTTTTTTTTTAATAAAATGAAAGTTGAATATGTGTAGAATATACGTGCAAAGGGATATTTCGATGCGACGCGTATTTCTTGAGCTAGAGCGTTTCAAACATACCCATGATAACAAGAAAGCTATCCATAGGCAAAGTTTCTAAAAACTTTAAACGCGTTTTTCTCGGAACCATGTTATGAAACCTCTTGTCGCGCACAGGGCTCGTTCTATTTATCCAATTTCCTTTATTAAAAAAATAATTAAAAGTACATACTTTTTTGTATGCCTTATACCTAAAATTGGCATAAAAAATTGTTTATTTATAATTTTTAAACGAGATCAAAGTAAAAAAAAGAGAAAAAATGTAATTTTTTTTAAACTTCCATGAAATTGGTTTATTTTTACCAAAAATTATTGTCGTTAGGTATAAGCCATAGGAAATTATATAAATTATATACAAAATTATATACATATACATATACATTATATATACAAGTTCACTACCAGCGGCCATACACTCGACAAAGCAGAAAAATAGAGGTCTACGAGATACGCCATTTTGAATTTTGAATATTGAATATTTTTTTGAATCGCTAATAAACAACGAATCAAAAGTTCAAAAGCATAAGTTCGTATGTCTTTTCATTTTCCCGCAATCCATTCTCAAAGTTTGCTTAATTTTCGGAAAAATCCAATAGAACCTCCCCTTAAGGGGAAAATCGAGGTTTCCAAAGATAAGTTGAAAAGTCTTTGAAGAGGTTTGCACAGAGCCCTGGCGCAGTATTTTAGCACACAGCCTGGTACTCCATCGGGGCCTGGTGAATAAATGGGTTTGACCCTTAAAAGACCAGATAATAAGTTGTTCTCAAAAAAAAAAAAGGGAAAGAAAATAAGATTTTCTGCTTGAATGTTATATGCGTAAGGCTGATCAGTCAATTTAGGAGAAGAATAAGTTGTTTGAATAAATTCTGCGAATAGATCGGCAATGGCCTGATCATAAGTCACAGAGGAATTTTCAAACGTAAGCAGGGGTAAAAAAGATACTTGTTTACGCTTAGTGTTTACAAAATTATAAAACTGCTTTGGATCCTGAGTAAATTGTATCAGGCAGCGGTCAATATATTTCCTATAACCTTCAGCGTTATGCACGGTAAAATTCGACCGAGCTAGTAGGTATCTTGAGAAATCAACACTACTGCAGGTTTTTTTGTATTTAAGTAAAAGCTTGATTTTTTTATATTTTAGGTTAGTGAGGCACCTTGTAAACCAAGGAGGATTTGTTGAAGCGGACGGATATTTCCAAGGCACACGTGAGTCAAAAAATGTATTTAAAGTAAAATAAAATTTTTCTAAAGTGACATTAAGATCAGTGCACGCCAGAATATCAGACCAGTCAAATTTATCGATAAGGCATGTATCGATTTTGAGACTCACAATAAGTTGGCGAATCTTAACATTAAAATTTAACTAACAGTAAACTAAAACTGAATTCTGGCTCGGTGGATAAGTCATTGCGACGAAGGCGTGCTCAACCTTGTTAGACCTCTCGCCCGGTGGTTAGGGTGTACCGATAGCTTGGTTAAGTACTTTACCTTCTGTTCAGCGATCACTTTTTTGACTGGTAGAATGATTAAGTCGCGGTGTATGTTTTCGTTGCGAACGTACCACGGTGCCCCGGTGATTGGTCTCAAGATCTTCGACTGAACTCTTTGAACTATGTCAATGTTGCTATTGACGGCGTTTTCCCATAACTGGGAGCCGTACATCCATATAGGTTTTAGGACCGAGTTGTACAACTGGACTTTATATTCAAGGCTAAGAGGTGACCGAGAGTTGATAAGCCAATGAAGGCTGCTGGCTTTTAGCTTTAGGGTTTAGGTTCTTTTGGCTTCAATGTGCCGGCGCCATGTGAGTCTTTTGTCGAGATGTACTCCTAGGTATGTTACTTCGTTTGCTTGTGGGAGTAGAGTGTGGTTTAATGTAATCGGCGGGCAGTTTTGCCTGTTCAGAGTGAACGTAACATGCTTGCATTTTAGTTCGTTCACTTTAATTCGCCAATCTGTCAGCCATTTTTCGACATCGACCATATGATGAGCTACCTGGGAAGTTGCTTGAATCGGGCATTTTGAGCGGCTAAGAATAGCTGTGTCATCGGCAAACGTGGATGTTGTTAGACGTGTGCTTGTCGGGATATCTGCTGTGTAGAGGACATATAATATTGGCCCTAGCACGCTGCCTTGAGGAACTCCAGCTCCAACAGTGTAATCATCGGATATAGCGGTGTTGCACCTCACGACAAATTTTCTGTCGTGAAAGTAAGACTCCAAAATCTTGTGGGTGCTGTAGGGGAGCATTGTCTTGATCTTGTACATTAGACCTTCCAGCCAGACTCTATCGAATGCTTGGGAGACCCCGACCCCAGGAATAGCCCATATGGAATCATAAAAAATAATGAAAATTTAAAAAAGTTTGAAATTTTTATGGAATGTTAATCCAATAAGAAACAAAATTCAGTAATTTTAATTAACATTTTTTTATTTTTTACTTTTTATTTTTTTTTATATTTAATTTTTCTATTTTAAAGATGTAATTTTACAAAATTAACTAGTTTTAATTATCCTAGTCTGAATCAAAATTGTTTTCTGAGTAAGAATCTGAATTTTCTTCGGCATTGTAGTCCATAAGAATATTTTGGCTATCAATCTTGAAGGAAACTGCCTTGCTCGAGTTATTGGTCTAACTTTTTAAAAAGCTTGTTATTAAGGGGGTCATCCCGTGTGCAGATTCGAAAAAAATCTAAAAAAAAAAAAAAAAAAACATCTCATAAATCGTATCTGTAAGTTATGTAGAATATATGGTTCAAAGGATTTTTCGATATTCGATGCCGTTAGAAAGTTATAGCGCTGAGAGAAATGCGTTCGGACGCGTGGCGGACGGAGTAAGTTTTTTTCAAACGCGTTTTTCACTTTTTTCCATTTGGCTATCAAGATATCTAAACAATGACTTGACCGATCGTTTTGAAGTTTATAGGGCGTGTTCAGCACAGGTGTGACTATAGCCAGTAGTAAAATCAGCCAAAAAAATGTAAGTTGTTTTTTTTATACACAAAAAAATAGAGAAACATAAGTTAAAAGTTGTGTACAAAAAATAATTTTTCAATATTTTTCAAAATTTTTACTACGGGCCATAGCCACAGGCACACAGATTAAAATGCTTTTTCGTTTTTTGGTTTCAGATTACCCAGTTTGCCGGAATCGTGATAGCCAGCGGAGAATTTGGTTTTTAATACTGTACTTCATCGCGCTAAAACTTCATCAAATTTTATTTTTTTTCGCTCAAATTTGTGAGTATTCATGAATACATACTAAAAAAAAGTAAAAAAGTAAAAAAAAAGTCTGAAATTCGCGTCACGCAATATATGGACGGCCCCTTATATTCCTAAAAATGTGATCTACCACTGCCATGCCATACTGAAAAAAATGATTATTGAAAATATCGCTAACTTTAACAGGGGCACGTAGGGGCAGCTGAACATGGATATTTAATACACTACACGAACCACAGTTTAGCACAAATATGCCCTTTTTGCGGCCCGAGGAGAGCTTCACAAAGTTTACCTCTACATAAGCTGAAATTTGTTATAAACAAGAAAGCAAAGCTAACTTCGGGCGGAGCCGAAGTTGATATACCCTTGCAGCTAAAACCGGATATATATCGCAAACATCGGATATAGTTGGCCAATCTTTATGATTACATCATAATAAAACCAATTAATTACAATAAAAAATCTAAAAAAAAAGTCCCAAGCTTCTATCTTCAAAAATATCAAAGTTCATATTTCTACCAAAAACCATTTCCGATCGTACAGTTATATGTCAGCAATAAGATATAGTCAACCGATCGTTATGAAATTTGGTAGATCGGATTAACTGACCAAAAATAGAATGTGTACCAAGTTCCAGTTTTCTATCTTCAAAAACACGAAAGTTGGGTCATTTCCGATCGTTCAGTTATATGGCAGCTATAGGATATAGTCAGCCGATCCTAATGAAATTTTGCAGGTCGGATAAACTGACCAAAAATATAATCTGTACCAAGTTCCAGCTTTCTATCTTTAAAAACACGAAAGTTGGGTCATTTCCGATCGTTCAGTTATATGGCAGCTATAGGATATAGTAAGCCGATCCTTATGAAATTTGGCATGTCGTAATATTTTGCTCTCATGTCAAATTTGAACTCTCTAACTCTAAAAACACCAAAGTTATACCATTTCCGATCAATCAGTTATATGGCAGCTATAGGATATAGTCGGCCGATCCAGGCCGTTCCGACTTATATACTGCGTGCAAAGGAAAGAAGGGTGTGTGCAAAGTTTCAAGTCGATAGCTTTAAAACTGAGAGACTAGTTTGCGTAGAAACAGACAGACGGACAGACGGACAGACGGACATGCTCATATCAACTCAGGAGGTGATCCTGATCAAGAATATATATACTTTATAGGGTCGGAGATGTCTCCTTCACTGCGTTGCACACTTTTGGACAAAATTATAATACCCTCTGCAAGGGTATAAAAAGGGTGCTACAAACATTGCTGGATTTAAACATGAATTATGAATACAACATCTACTCACAGGTCACAAAACGATTATTTTCATTTACTACATAGCTTGAACTTTGGAAAATGCTGAAATTGATTCCAAACAGACAAAATCAAAAAAGTGTCGCAAATAGGAAAAGATGTTGGTCAAGCAAAATTAAAAACCAGAAAATTGTATAGTACCATATGTTAGCTTTGAGAGCTTACATCTGATCTAGTTGATCAAGTTTATAAGTTTGCTATTATTTTACCGATATTTAATTATTTGACTATTTATTTTTATGAAATTTTTAATAGTTGAAAATTTTCCTAATCTGACGCTAGAATAGCCAAATCGGCCATTGTGCGGAGATAACTTAAAACTTAATTGGTAAAAATGCACCCTTTTTTTATGTCTTATGTCTTTTTATTGTTTCAGTTGTCTCCATGCCACGTATTTTCCCTGCCTTTAATTGGGAGTAAACTTAACTCAGGTTAATGATCTTGGGGCCGTATCATGGGACTTTAAACTCAAATTTGCCGACCATATTTCTAGAATGGTTAATAAGGCTAAAGGTGTGGGGTCTATGATAAACTTGGATCTACTCCCGAGCCGTATGTTATGCGGCAGCACCCCTCGGTCGGTTGGGCGGGAGGTGGGCTATACGTAAGCCGTAAAACTAAATAGCTATGCTTTGACAAACTAGGCGTAGGAGCCTCTTTTAGACTTCTTTTAGACTACGGACTAAAACATCTAAACAAAAATCCAGCTTTACAAACGATAAAAAAGGAATGGTCAATGAAATGGTGTTAAAGAGTGTCAAAATGTCAATCATATCTACACAAGAAGAACGCCCAACACTATGACATCAGCCTCATCTGGGTGCCAGGTCATAGGGACATAGCAGGCAACTGCATAACATACAAGCTGGTATAGACACCACCGAACCGCTCCAATTCAAAATGAAGGGGACTGGCTTAGCAAAATAAACATTGACTCAATGAAGCTCTCAATACAAAGAAACAACTCATCAGGAACTCCGATTCAAATGGGCTATCGGTCACTTATCCCAAAAAAAAAAGAACATACCAAGGATTAAGGATGGATCGAAACCGCATCAGCACGGCTATCAGAGTCATCACGAGGCACAGGCGAGTCAAACACGTACTAGGCGAATCAATTCACCCCAAAAAGAGTACTGCCGAATCTTCAGGGACAAGGATGAAGAAGACACTGTGAAACATCTTCTTTGCCAATGGCCGTCCCTAAAATCTCTCAGAGAAATATATCTAGGAAATACCGAATTTTCACCAAGATTCCGGAACTGTCGGAACTATTCTAGAAGTTTTTTGAGCACGGGAAAGTAAGATCCAAAATACAGTATTACAATGAACCGAATGGGCGCATTTTCTTAAATAACACTTGCAAATCTAAATACAAAGCACAATTGCTTCATTTTGTGCACTATTAAGGGGAAAAACAAAAATTATATTTCCAAATCTAGTTTTGCTTGGTTTTTTTAACTTCTTCTTTGCATACGTCTTTGCAGTTGCCAAGCTATATATATCATTTATTTTCATTTATATCTTAATACCCACTGCTCTCTTTTAGCTCTCTCACACTTATTCTTTATCAACTCTCTTTGATATATGTATATATTGGTAAAGTGGTTGAAGGTTTATTTATTCAAAGCTAAAGGACGCCAATAGTCGAGTTTCTTTAAAGGTATGGATTTTCAGCAAAACAATTTTTTTGCATACTTATTTTCTTGGGAAAAAAAACACCCGAAGCAATTCAGTGGGGAAACAGAATAAAAAGTGTATAACTCTAAAAATTGTCCGATTGGGCTGAAATTTGTTTTGCGAATATAAATTAACTATAGAAATAGTTTGGCAAAAGGATTTTTGATTTTTTTGAATCATCCTGTACTGGGGCCAAAAAACTTACGATTTTTGGAGGTTAAGGAGTTTGTATCAAACTTTAGGAGTCTACATGCCAAATCCTTGAGCTCTTTTTTATAGTCTCTGAGATCCACGCGTTCACACGGACACGGCTATATTGACTCGACTATTGATGCTGATCAAGAATATATATACTTTATGGGGTCGGAGATGATGATGTTACTTACATTCACACGAATACAATATACCCTTGTGGTCTACGCGAACCTGGTGTAATAAATGTGGAATCTCAAATTGCCTTCTTGCGAAAATCCTGTAATCCTTCTGCTGGCTGTCTGTAAGTGTTGCACATGCTAAATGTGCAGGCCTCACTGCTTCGGTATCGGGTGCTCCTCCTCGCAGGGTTGTTCTCCACTACTGTTGTAGTGGTTGTCATGCTGTCCAGGAAGAAAATCTATCTTTCAGGCGAGAAACCAAGACTATGTTTGAAGAGTTCTTGGGTGGTATTCGTTAAATCATCGATCAACTCATTGCGCTTGATACTTTATTTAATACTTTACAGCTATTGAATGAGTCGCCCAAAAAAAAGGTGGCCAGCCCACTGCTAGGGATGTTGCATCTTTAGAGGCTGCAATTCAGTCGGATCAGCACACTCACATGCAGTTACTCACATCTAATGCCACTCCAAGGACATGACAAAATTTCGGCTTCCGAATGTTTTTCCACAAATGAGAAATGGTCCGTTACGCCCTCCGTGCACTGACCTAATTAGTTAAAATTAACCCCAGTAGCTTCCACTCAAGGAAAAAAAACCGCGCGGACCCCCGGAACGGACTGATGTCGCGGAATTACCAACAGTGGAACCAAAATCCTTACAGGCGATCCCACCGGTTAGTCAAGGATTTGTTTGAAGGCAAGCCTCTGATAACTCTGATATTGACATCGCAGATTGGAACCCATTAGAAAAATTTAATATTGTCTCAGAAAGTGTCTAAAAAAAAATTTGGAAAATTCTCGGTCAAAAAGCTGTTGAAGTGGAACTCCCCAATCTGTCTCAAATTTTGCTTATAAAGAGGTTAAGTTACTAGAGTTTAATCTATTAAAACTCTTTTAAAACGAATTTATTACCTTTTTTTTTAGCTGTTGTTACATTTTACCATCTTCCGAACCGCCTACTGTCTGTCTGACTTTGCTGGGAAAGCAACACATGGACAATGTGTTGTATCTGTAATGTATCTGTTTTCATAACAATTTTATATTGAAATAATCAACTTATACCCTGACTGGAGAATACGCACTGCAATGTAGCAAAAGCAGATGTTACTGATTGTATAGCAAAGGTAGACGTTGTTGCCCTCATCGTTTCCCACGGACATCGACACATCGAATAGTGTCTCCATCTTCTACTGCAAGGTGGTATCGCGGTTTTTCGGCGACTAAGCGGATGGCGAAACGTCTCCCGCAACCACTTCAGCCGCTACCTTGTGCTACCGGTTAGGCAAGGGTCTATCTGATGGAGGTAGAGGATCTATGGGGCTTTCTAACGCTGCGGCTACAGGCTTCGTTACTGGAAATGGGTAACAAAAAGAGATTACGGTCTTTTTTAGGCTTATATGTAGGAATTTAAGATACACAACTACGATTTTACACCACAGTAACTTTCATCTCGACGTCGTAGCTCAGAAGCGAGTCCATGCCGAATCCTCTCAGAGCCCTCGCCAAGTCGCTCTTTTTCGGTATACCTCTCCAGGATGTCCTCCCCTTCTTCCGACAATTCTTCAGGCGCCCCTGTTCGGTCGGAACCTTTAAGTCTGGCTCATGCAAGTTATCCAACCCGTAAATACAGGCCACTTATGGCTTTTATAAACAATATTTTCAATCTGCATTTGCCTTTGACTCAATTATCAAACCCATAAATCCAGGCCACTTATGGCTTTTCAATTATGAATTTTATAAACAATATTTTCAAACTCTTCATTTGCCTTCGGCTTTGTCTTTGGCTCTGAGGTCCGATCTCGGTTCCCCATGAACAAATCAAAATCAAAAGTAAACATCAGCTTTCCTCCGAAGCCCAATTAATTACGCCTTTTGCGCTTCGAGTACCCACCAAATTGCATCGAACAGCTTAATCGAATTTCACAATAAGATGCGACAGTTTCATCTTAAGCCTCTAATCTAAACACAACTAATGGCCGAGGTTCTTTGGATCAGATTTAGAATTAAGAAGCCAGTCCTATTTTGACCGAGACCGCGAACGGTTGACAAAAATATTTAAGAGAAATCAAAAGTGTCTGGTAATTGTTACGTTTAATAAATAAAGGTTTAACACCAAGTTGTGTAATTAAAAAATAAAATTTACATTTTTTTAATTCACCGAACTACAAACATTAATTACGTAGTTCAGGAGCTGATGAACAAGGACATACTCTATTTATATTTGGATGATATAATAATTCACGCCGAGACTGCAGAGTAATGTTTGCAAAAGATGGCACTCGTCTTCAAAAGAGCTGGGCGTTTGGCCTGAAGATCAAGTGGCGAAAATGTCACTTCTTCCAGAGAAGAATTTACTTCTTGGGCCACAACATTGAAGACGGAAACCTGTGGCCTGGACAAGAGAAGACTGCAGCGGTCAGCAAATTTCCGGTGCCGAAAAACGTCAGAGCAGTATAAACTTTTCTGGGGCTGACGGGATTTTTCAGAAAATTTATTCTGAATTATTCGCAAATCGCACGCCCGTTAACTGACCTGCTGCGCAAAGATGTTCGTTTCCAAATGGCTGAGCTTCAGATGAACGCGTTCCAGAGTTTGAAGGATGCGTTGACAAAGGAACCTGTTTTGAAATTGTACACCACAGGAGCTAAAACTGAGTTACACTCAGACGCATCAAATGACGGATTTGCAGCGGTATTAATGCAGTGGTTCGATGACAAACTCCACCCTATCCAGTATTGGAGCAAGAAGACAATAGGAGCTGAGTCCCGCCAGCACAGTTATATCCTGGAAGGCAAAGCCGTGTATCTAGCGGTACACAAATTCAGACATTATCTGCTGGGATCGCCGTTAAAGCTGATAACGGATTGTGCCGGTTTTAAACAAACTCTACAGAAGGCGGATATACCAAGAGCAGTCACGCAGTGGATTGTTTATCTACAAGATTTCGTTTTTACAGTGGAACATCGTCCTGGAGAATGATTAAAGCATGTTGCTTGCCTAAGTCGCTATCCTGATCGGGTTATGTTTGTCTCCTTAGAGATCCCAGCATGCATCAAAAACGCTCAAAGAAAAGATGAGATGGTGAAAGCAATTGTGGAAATTCTCAAAAGCCGCCCATATGAGAGGTACAAGATAAAAGCTCACATGTCTATAAGGAGGTGAGTGGTAACGATCTCCTCGTAGCCCCGAAAGTGATGGAAGAAGATAGGTTGACGTCCATAATGCAGGCCACTTTGCACTACAAAAAACTCGACATACTATTCATCAATCCTATTGGATTCCTCATTTGGAGCAAAAAGTTCAGCATGTGGTGAACAATTGTGTAAGATGCATAATTTTCAACAAGAAACTTGGCAAGAAAGAAGGTTTTTTAAACTGCATCGATAAAGGTGCCATCCATGTTCCATGGATGCCACTGGAAAACAATATAGGAAACAATACATATTTGCAATGGTGGACTCATTCACAAAGTTTATATGGCTTTTTCCTACGAAGACTGCAAGCTGCGAGGAAAAGCTGAAAAAGGTTGACACTTGGTCCGAAATTTTTGGCAACCCAGTGCGGATAGTTTCGGACAGAGGTTCTGCTTTCACAGTCAAATTGTTTGGAACACGTTTTAAGCACAACTGGAGTTCCCCGCGGAAATGGTCAGATCGCAAGGGTGATTATTTCTAAGATTTCGGCACATGATCCAGCCAAGTGGTTTAAGGCAGTACCTGAGGTGCAGAGAGCTGTTAATTCCCATGTACATGCTTCTACTAAGAAGTCACCATTTGAGCTAACGTTTAAACAATAGTCAGTGAAGATGAACAATAATCCAACCAATCGTACTATACAGCTTCTAGATGAGAAGATGTATTCAAACTTCGACGAGCAACGGCAGCAACTTACATAAGATGCAAAAATCGAAATTCAACGTGCACAGGATTCCTACAAAAAGTAATATGACCTAAGGCGTAAACCAGAAGTCAATTATAAAGTTGGAGACTTAGTCGCTATACGCGGGAAACAGCTTATTGCAGGGAAAAAGCTGGCTGGAGAATATCTGGGACCGTATGAAATATCAAAAGTTAACAGGAACGGCAGATACGAAGTTCGAAAGGCTGCGGATGTAGAAGGCCCATGTAACACTTCAACCAGCTATGATCACATAAGGTTGTGGCGTTATGTAAAGGATAATGAAGACGCTTGGTCATCTGTGACAGATGACTAGTCAGGAATGGCCGAATGTAAGAGAGTGGAAGATATAACAGTATGAAAATCAACAGTATGGCAGCAGTGTGAATATGAGCAGGTATGGGAGCAGTATGAAGGTCAGCAGTATGGCAACTTGAAAGAAAAAGCGTCGGTAGGGCAGCATCGAGGAAGCAGCAACAGCAGAGAGAACGACGGAAAGCAGCAGCATACATTATCCTAATTTTAAAATATAAGGAGTCAGAACTTGTAACATTTAATACACATAAATATCTCTAATAAAACTGAGTGGAGTTAAAAGTTCTCCTCACATTTATATAAAAATTTCTTAGGTGCTTTTTTTTTTTTTTGTTTATTATAGCTTTGCTTTTATTTATTGAATCTACCCTTAATTTTGAGACTCACAATAAGTTGGCGAATCTTAACATTAAAATTTAACTAACAGTAAACTAAAACTGCATTCTGGCTTGGTGGATAAGTCATTGCGACGAAGGCGTGCTCAACCTTGTTAGACCTCTCGCCAGGTGGTTAGGGTGTACCGATAGCTTGGTTAAGTTCTTTACCTTCTGTTCAGCGATCACTTCTTTGACTGGTAGAATGATTAAGTCGCGGTGTATGTTTTCGTTGCGAACGTACCACGGTGCCCCGGTGATTGGTCTCAAGATCTTCGACTGAACTCTTTGAACTATGTCAATGTTGCTATTGACGGCGTTTTCCCATAACTGGGAGCCGTACATCCATATAGGTTTTAGGACCGAGTTGTACAACTGGACTTTATATTCAAGGCTAAGAGGTGACCGAGAGTTGATAAGCCAATGAAGGCTGCTGGCTTTTAGTTTTAGGTGTGTTCTTTTGGCTTCAATGTGCCGGCGGCATGTGGGTCTTCTGTCGAGATGTACTCCTAGGTATGTTACTTCGTTTGCCTGGCGGGCAGTTTTGCCTGTTCAGAGTGAACGTAACGTGATTGCATTTTGATTCCTTCACTTTAATTCACAAATCTGACAGCCATTTTTCAACATCGACCATATGAAGAGCTAGCTGCGCAGTTGCTTGAATCGGACATTTTGAGCGGCTAAGAATAGCTGTGTCATTGGCAAACGTGGATGTGCTTAGACTGTGCTTGTCGAGATCTGCTGTGTAGAGGTCATATAATATTGGCCCTAGCACGCAACCTTGAGGAACTCCAGCTCCAATAGTGTAATCATCAGATATAGCAGTGTTGCACCTCTCGTGTTTCGAACGCGTTCCGAATTTCTGATGTTATCCGGTTGACCTGCTCAATTGTACCATGCTTTTCACGAAACCCAAATTGGTGTGACGGGATTCCTTCCTGGATTCTCAGGTATGTGTTTATCCGAGCCATTAGGCATTTTTCAAAGAGTTTAGATAGGCAAGGTAGGCTTATAGGTCTATACGACGTGGGGATAGTGTGGTCTTTCCTCGGCTTTGCTATCATTATTATAATTGACTTTTTCCATCTCACTGGAAGGTGGCCAAGTTTTGAGATGGCATTAAAGATGGCACTGGGTAAACGGCGCAGTATGGGAGCTCAATGATCATTTTGGAAGTTATGAGGTCGCAGCCCGGGGATTTTTTCGGATTCAGTTGTCTTTTGATGATGTTAACGATTTCGTTTGGGCGAAACTCAATTGGCTCATGTTGAGGCTGGGGCTTATATGATAGAGTCGGCAAAGTAAACGCATTGGTGGCAGGATATGGTTGGAAGACATTTTTAAGATGTTTGGCAAACGTGCTGGCTCTGTCTGCGTCGCTGCGCGCCCACCCGCCTGTGGAATTTCTAATAGGCATCACGGTTTCTTTTGGTGAGCTCAGAGTTGGATGAGCTCTCCATAGTGAGTGTTTTGTACTGTTAGTTGGCAATTTCTCTATGTAGCGGCGGTGGACATACGTTTCTCCTTGCTGTAGAGCTTGACCAAGTTGACTTTAGGCATGTTTTAATCGTTGCTTAGCAGATGGCGATCTGTGACATTGCCATTCTCGACGTAAGCATCGCTTTTCGAGGACGAGCTGTTCGATTTGTATATTCGTCTTCTTTTGAATGCATTGTGTGTTTATAGTTTGAGGTGTTGAAACTCGAGCTGCAGAGTCGAGTACAGACCCCAGTGAATTAAAAATACTGTCTACGTTGGCTTCGAGCTGTTGGCTTCAGTATTTTGGTGTGCCAGAAGAAAAATAGTCTAGCTTGTTCTTAGCTTTGATATTTGCATTATAGAGCTGCTTTCCTTTTGGAGTCACGAGACGATCACGATCTCCAGTGTGTGTGCTTGGCATTGTAGTCTCCTGCTGCTATGAAGTGGTCTCCGAGTGAGTTGAAAAACTGCATAAACTCATCTTCGGCTATGTTGAAACGTGGGGGGCAGAATACGGCGGCTAGAGTTAATTGCTTGCCAGTATTTAGGTGTATATTTATTGATGCTTAATGCAGCTTCTGATTAAAATTCCAGTCCCGCCGTGTGCTTTACCGTCTGGATGATTTGTTCCATAGAATGAATATCCTCGTAGTTGGAAATTGTATCTGTTTGTATGATGTGTTTCTGAAAGCAGCATTACGTCGATTTGATTGTTTGGTAGGAATTGCGCTAACTCGAACTTTGCTGCGAAACGCCGTTAGCGTTCCACGTAAATATTCGTACGGAAGTCATTATTTGGATTGTTATGAAACCAGCATTTGTATTAATAGATTTTGGTTTTGCATTAGATCTTACATAGTTGTACGCATAAACGACATGAACTCCGTAAGGCTTTGTTGTAGACTGCATATCATAGCTTCAAAGTTACTTTTTAGCTGCTCCGGCGGTTGATGCTGCTGAGCCGTGTTCGGTTCTTGGTGAGCTTTTTGAGCCAGTCCTGATTTTAAAGCGCTTGCGTATGTGACATTTTTGGCAGAATTTATGGGTCCTAGTAAGGATCTGGCTGCAGTCGAGAAGAAGACTTCAGGGTTTGACTTGGAGGCTATGAACTGATTATTTTGGGTGCGGGCAGTAAATCCCCTCTGGTGGATGCGACTTTTAAGCTCCTTATAAACTGGGCAACCTCTATAGGTAGCAGTGTGATTTCCACCGCAGTTGCCGCACTTTTTTGACTTGTGGTCATCTTTGCTCGCTGGGCAGTGAGCGGAGTGATGAAGCTCACCACAAACTAAACACACCGGGCGCAGTTTACAGTAAGACCTTGTATGGCCATATTCTTGGCAGTTCGCACATCGTACCGGGCCATTGCGTTTGTGCGGCTCCTCAACTGTAATTCTGCGGTGCAGCAGGAACTGAAGATTGTATATTGGGTGCACTTCGTATTTCTTTAGGGGCTTAATTTGTGGTTCGAGCTCAACCTTTAAGAGTGGCTGAGGCTTTCTATCCCTGTTAAGGATATTGAAGACTGTATTAGCGCTAAATTCCTTCTCTTGTAGCGCCTTTGTTATCTCTGCAGGCGATACTTCGGACTCTATGCCCTTAAGTATCTATGCCCATCTCATGGCTCTAAGCTACCTCTCTAGCTCTAAGCTAGATAGATAAAGTTTGCTGAAGCCTTTTTATTTCAATCAGTTTGACCTTGAAACTTCAAAATGCTTTGTTTTTAGTCCATTGGAGCTTCTGATATTTACTTCTGCTTGTCCCAAAATACTCCCCCCGTTGGAAGCTGACTTTTAATTAAATCCTTGATGGGCAGTAGATGGGCATCTAAGCTGTAGCACGCTTCTTAGTTCTTGTCTCTAATTTCAAAACTGTTACACCATTATTTTCTGACTTAATCGTCAACTTAATTTTCTCCAAAGTGCTCGCACTCGCTGCTCTGGGCGTGTTAGATTGTTTAGGTTGTGGCCATTACGTTGTGCGCTTTTGGGAGCCGTCCGAATATGGACTAATGTCCAGAATTACATCATTGTTAGCGATGTGAGCGTCACAGTCGAGGTCGAGAATAAAAACAATGTTCCTTCTCCCATAATAGGACACCTAGATCTAACAAATCCTCTTTAGCTGTCAAACTATAATTATCGATAGAATAAGCCGTGCCGATAGTACAAGTCAGAGAAGATTACGGGAGCTCCATGAGTTATTGATAAGAATAATAAATAGGAGCGGTTCCAGGGGGCTGCTTTGAAAGACAAACTTTGTAAAAGGTTTGGAGAAGTCTGTGTAAATGGCAACCTGACATCGGCTCTTAAAGGCTTCAATGGAGTGCTTAGAGAAGACCGCAAAATTCGTTTTGGTGGACCTCTTAAACTATGCTGGTTGGGTCATATAAAAAAAAAAATAAACAAATTTTTAATTTTTAAGTAACTATTCGCTCCAGTATTTTAGTGACGTTGCAAATTTTAGCTATATGTCGATAGCTTGTAACATCAGACCTACTGCCACGTTTTTAAATAGGCGTGATAGAAGTAACCTTCCATCGATAAAGGAATCTATCGGATGAGAGCTACAAGGAGAACAGCAGTTGAAGGGGAGTAGAAAGGGAAGCGATACTCTTCTTAAGAAAAAATGGGCAGGTGTTATTCAAGTCAGAGGTGTGTGACTCGTTAAAATTATCAGTGGCTTTAAATGGGTTACAAAACAAGATGTCTAGAATGCTGAATCTTATGAAGAGTTCCATTATCATCCCAAGAAACCTTCGGCTCAATGTTCAAGTTAAAATAAGTTTTTAAGTTAAGTTTTTTACATTTTTTGTATAGCAGGGAAGCAAAAGGCACAAAACTATAAAAATCAATATGAAATACGGCTTGTGGTGAAAATCACATGGACTTAAGGGGGGACATCTGAGTAACAGGCCAAAAAAAGCGGTTTTTCTCGAATTTTTTTTGGCTAAATCAAAACAGCTAATCGAAAATTTGTAAATGGGGTCGAATTTTAATAAATCGAAAACAAAATGGCGGCCCTGCAGCCCTTATTCGTAGGCCCTATTTTTTAAAGGGGGTCCATGGCCGAACACCTAACGTCCTTAATTTTTGATCTAGAACAAAAAATCAAGTTTGTTTAGTTTCTTTATCTCAACGGCTATCGACACACGTAGGATTTTTTCAATATATTGATTTTTTCCAAAATGGCAAGTGATTGAACAAAATTTTCAATTTTCACTAACAAAAAACGTCACAAAATTGTTGATAAAAAAAAAAGTAAGCAAAATAAAAAAAAATCCTACGTGTGTCGATAGACATAGGTATTCTGAGTATACTGTCAAAATTTTAGATCGATAGGTTAAGAGTTGTTCGAGTTAGGTGTTCGGCCAACTCAAAAAAAGTGGTTTCGAGAAAAACGCGTTTAAAGTTTTAAGTACTGTGGGATATACCTGTGAGGCATCGCCGCAGAATGAAAAATTTCGACACTTAGACACTTTTACCGGACTCTATCTTTTGATATGTCATTTTAAAGAACCTAAAGAATTTTTTAAGCGAAAAAAAAAATTTCGATTTTTTCAAAATTCTACTCAGATGTCCCCCCTTAAGGAAGGAGTATAGTTAATTCGGTGCAACATCGGTAATTTTTAAGAATTTTTATTGGCGATGCGGATAGTTTCAGCTCAATTTGTTTCACGTAATAGGGCAATACAGGCAATTTCCGGCGGCGTTTCGAAGTTTTTTGGTGCACACAATCGCACAACTGGTCACAGAATCATCTGAAATGAATAAATCGATTTGCATTAGTTTGCAAGGACAAGATTGCTCAGGTAAGGCAAACGAGTTTTTATTCCAAGTATGCGCAAGTTCCCCAAAAGGTCGGGTTCTAAATTTCCAGTTGTTTAAAAAAAATACAATATTGTCATTCAAAGGAAAATTGAAATTTGATAACCCTTAAAAGTGAAACACACTCTGTTATAAAAGACACTTCTAACTAAAAATCGAAATTCGTACAGATTTTATCTTGGGTCAGTTAATCCAACTTACCGAGTTTCATATCGATCGACCAACTATATCTTATAGCTGCCATATAACTGAACGATCGGAAATGGTATTTGGTAGAAATACTTACTTTGGTATTTTTGAAGATAGAAGCTTGGGACTTTTTTTTTGTTAGATATTTTATAAATAAATTGGTTTTATTATGATATTTACCATATTTATGGTATTTCTACCAAAAAACATTTCCGATCGTTCAGTTATATGGCAGCTATAGGATATAGTTGGCCGATCCTTATGAAATCGAGTAGGTCGGATTATGTGACCAAATATATAATCAGTACTAAGTTCCAGCTTTCTATCTTTTCTAAAAACACGAAAGTTGGGTCATTTCCGATCAATGAGTTGGCACTCATTCCGATCAATATGGCAGCTATAGGATATCCTTATGTCAGCCGATCCTTATGAAATTTGGCATGTCGTAATGTTTTGTCAAAAATAGCTCTCATGTCAAATTTGTCACTCTCTAACTCTAAAAACACCAAAGTTATACCATTTCCGATATATATGGCAGCTATAGGATATAGTCGGCCGATCCCGGTCGTTCCGACTTTTATACTGCGTGCAAAGGAAAGAAGGGTGTGTGCAAAGTTTCCAGTCGATAGCTTTAAAACTGAGAGACTAGTTCGCGTACAAACAGACAGACAGACGGACATGCTCATATCAACTCAGGAGGTGATCCTGATCAAGAATATACACACTTCATAGGGTCGGAGATGTCTCCTTCACTGCGTTGCACACATTTGACCAAAATTATAATACCCTCTGCAAGGGTATTAAAAGTACTTACATAAAAGTGCTTTGCATAAAAAGTGTTACTTAAAAATACAAAATGTTCCTTGTTTGCCGTTTTTTAATCACTCCCCTCCAGAACACCAGAACACCCCTCCAGAACACTAGCTGACGAACTTTTTTTCAAAAGTCAGAGTGGTGTACTGTGATAACAAAGCCTACGCTACAACGGCTACCCTACGCTACAGCGTCTCTTATAAACAAGTGGCACGATGCCACAGTACCTTAGAGCTGGCTAGGTGCTTGAGAATCGATAGAAAGTTTACTGACACTGAGAAATACTCTTGATGGCTACAACCAGGTACAATAAATCGACTCGCTAATCGAAAAGAAACCGGTTCACGCTATGCAGGCGCAGGCATAGAAAATACTTAGTAAAAACTAACAGAAGGCTAGGAAATAAAATCACAGCTATGTGCTTTTCATTTGTCTTTTAACAACGCGATTCAAATTCAAATCTTCACATTTTTACGATTTAACCACTTGGCGTACGTGTTAAGTTAGATATAAGCACATGCAACAAAACCTTTACTTATCAGTAAAATTCCTCTGGTGGTGGCCAACCCAGTCATTATCTCTCAAATACTTTTCCAACATTGATGGTCGAATCCTGGTACAGTTAGACATAGACGGTTAGAATTTCGCGAATCCTTTAGTATATAGGCGCGTTTAAGAAAAAAAACCGGCAACGTTACAACGTGTACATCAGCACATGAGAAAACTTCTGAAACCTTCTATTAAAACTCAGAGAATTAGTATTATTATTCAACTACAATGGTCTCCAACTCCTCCTAGCTTAATAAATTTCAAGTAGCTTAACATATTCTAACAAATCGTTTCTTGAGCGCCCATCGGTCGTCTGGGCCTCTAAGCTTTATGGTGAATACAGGAATGCTAGCTGATGCTCTTATTGATGCACAAGCCATTTCAAAAATCTGAAGGACCGGTAAAAAAACAAAAAAAAAAAAAAACAAAAAATATAAAGAGTAGATTCAATAAATAAAAGCAAAGCTATAAAAAAAAAAAAAAAAAAGATAATGAAACTGCGCGTGTGAGCATGGCGCAGTTACGTGAATCACAATCAAAAGAGGCGAATGAACTTAATGAACTTAAACAAATAAAACTGCAACGAAGAGAAGCGCTCAGATCCATTCCATGTTGAATAGTCTCCTTATTCCAAATTGTTTACACAGTGCGCCAAAAAAAATAAAATTGGAGGAACTTTTAAAAAGACCTAGTAGGAATTGTTTATTAGGTCGAACATAACACAAAACCGTGTTTTAAATATTTACTTTTTGCTCCGAAAAATTGCTTAACGCATAATTTTAAGCGGATTTTAAAATTTCCGACGTTTTTCAATAGTTAAATGTTGTATCCACCAGTTGTTTATCCAGTTAAATGTTGTATGCTCGCAGATGCGGCAGGACAAGGAGGATTATTTTTATTCACAATGTAAAATAATTACTTGGGATGAATGCACTATGGCACGTAAACATTCGCTTGAGGCATTGAATTGAAAATTTAAGGATATAAAAAACAATGATAAACCATTTGGCGGCTCTTTGTAACTTCTCTCAGTTTATTTCAGACAAACTTTTCCCGTTATTCCACGTTTAACGTACGCTAATTAAATTAATGCTTGCTTAAAATGTGGCGTAATGTTGAAAAAGTACAACTGTCGAAGAATATTCGCGTTCAAAACAAAGTTCTTCGAGGTTTCTAGTATACTACATATATACTTACTTATCGACATTTGTACAAAACACCTTTGTCAAGTACCAACTGATTATTTAACATCCGCGACTCATTAAAAAAAATATTTGTATTTGAGAGATTATGACTGGGTTGGCCACCACCAGAGGAATTTAACTGATAAGTAAAGGTTTTGTTGCATGTGCTTATATCTAACTTAACACTTAACTTAGTCTGCTTTAAAACACATCATGGAAGACGAACTAACCAACAGCGAAGCAGCCAGAGGTGCATATAAAGCTAATATTGAAAATAACTGTCGGGTCAGGCAGCAGCCCACCGGTGTAATTTTGTTTTAATATGTTAAGGTAATTTTTGGTAATGTTTATTTATTAGGCTTAAGTTTATACAAAAGCTAGTTGATCGCAAGCCGACTCAACGGGCTTTCTATAAAGAGTTTTAGCTCGGTAATGTCTAGGTCGGGCCGCCTCCTCCATTTTCGAGAGCTTTAGCTCGAGGTGACTTTTCGGGCCGCCCTCTCTGTGTATTTACTTGAGTCCCTGCATGCACCATAAGCTGGTCTAACGTCTGATAATCCGGTTTCATCTGCATGTAGGAATAAACATTTATAACGTTTTAAATTAATTAAATTCTGCGTTTTATTTTACTGGCATTGACCATTTTACCGACCATACTTCCAGTTCCTAAGTCATTCTTGGAAGACCGTAAATGACCGTTGCGGTAAGATACGGCGACGCCATCTCCGGTTTAAGAGAAGCTCATGCTGGTGTCCCCCAAGGCAGCGTTCTTGGCCCGTTTATGTACAACGCTTACACGGCCGACCTCCCTGTTCTCCAGAGGCCTGACCTGCTCGAAGAAACCTATGCTGTAAAATTATCTATAAGTGAAGTTCATGTAATAAAATTTAATGGTTGTCCCTAAAGGACAGTTTTAAATAAACGTTATCTTGCTATTACAAAAAGAAAAAGAAAAAAAATTCGCGATACGCTTGACCCAGCGATCCAGCGAACCCGTCTGAATAATATGTTTTCGTTTCGACGACCTCCTCATTCTACAAAAACTTCTGTCCAGCGAGTGACTTCATTTTGGAAACAAAAAGAAGTCACATGCGGCCAAATCTGAAGAATTTGGTGTATGGAGTAGCAGTTTGTAGCCTAATTCGACCAATTTGGCCTTGGCGAGGGCGGAAATGTTAGCCGGTGCGTTGTCGGTAGAGCACTTTTTTCTTTGCCAAATGGGGCCATGTTTTCTGCAATTCGGTGGCGAATCGGCACAATAATTCAGCATAGTACAGCTCTGTGACCGTTTTGCCCTTCTCCAGGTAGTCGATGCAGATCACACCTTGTGAATCGCAAAAAACGGATTCACCGGAATCACGTTTCCGGCCGATAAGACAGTCTTTGCCTTCTTCGAAGCAGGTTCGCCGGGGGAAGTCCACTTTTTCGACTGTTCCTTGGTCTCTAGTGTGTACCAGTGGATCCATTCTTCGTCGACGGTCACGAAACGACGCAGAAACTCCTCTGGATTGCGCTTCAACAGCGTCAAACGCTGTTGCGTTTGTTGTGCGGAGTGAGCAAACGCGGCACCCATCGCGGCGGCAGCTTTTTCATGCCAAAAGCTTCACGCAGTATATGACCCACGCGGTCTTTTGAGATGCCTACTCTCAGCTATCTCCCGCATCGGCGGTCTGCCAATACAATATCATGGATTTTTGTCACGTTATCCTCCGTACTAGCCGTTTTTTCCAATTTGTACGGTGACCATCGAAGGAGAAGCGTCACCGTACACAGCATCCAAGCGCTCTTTTACTTCCCTGTCCGATGTCCCTTCCAAATACAAGAATCGAATCACTGACCGATATGGCTCTTTCTCCATTTTTCTTAAATCCGCGGACACGTCCGATTCCACACGCAGTCAAAACAAAAGTATGAGTCCGATTTATCTAAAATTTCGACAATAGCCATCTACGAGAATGTCAAAATTCTCCTAGGTTCCGGGACTCCGCCCCAAATCGGTGAAGAGCTCCGAGGAGTGACTTAAAAAAGTGGAAAAAAAACGTACTACATGGCAAAAAAGTCGCAATTTTCTCGGAGATGTCGACAAAAGCAACCCTGACGGTAAAATTCCAAGGTGAATTCTAAGCTAAGCACTGCTATGCCACACGGAAATTCTCGAAAAATTCCTGTAACGAGACGTTTCCTGAGCTCATCTATAGTTATCTGTCGATAGTCTCGCATTGAGTATGCCAGAATCTAACTTCCGTGAGTCAAAGTGGGTTTACTATATTGCGCTTCCCGTTGCTGCTTTCGATACCTTTCCTTTGGCTATGTCATTTCCGAGGGTCGTTGGCGAATAATATTATAAAATAACCTCTCAAAGTTTCCTGCCTTTGGACCCCACAACTCCAACGATGGAAACAAAGCAGCCAATACTCAGGAAGAACTGGCCTCAGAGAAAGTGTCTGGCTGAAGACAAAGCCGACATTGTCCTAGTCCAGGAATCAAGGTTAGTAGAAGGAAGGGTTTCAGGGCTACCAACCTAGGATTATATGCTGCTAGCAGCGTACTCAGAGAGTAACATTGGAGCCTGTATTCTAGCTAAAAAGCAACTAAGCATATTTTTGCTCCACAATTACAGTAAAAGAGACAACACGGCAGCTACTGCGTTTTGGAACATCGGCCGTTTCAATTCGGGTACTGTCATCGTACATGGCCGGAACTGCCAGACGAGCTAATGGAACAAATAGCAGAAGACAGCGAGAAGCTCAATATAGGCCTTCTAATAAGATGAGACTCTAACGCTCACTACACTTTAAAAAAAAAACTTTAAGAATCATTTTATTTAACACAAGTATCCAAACATATACCCAGCTTTGTATCTCTCTGAAGAGTGTTGGATAAGCCCTCCTTCTTTTTTAAAGCTCAAAGCAAGAATTTGGTTGAAACTTCAGGAATACTAACTGGACCTAACGTTTCGAAGTCCTTGCGATACCACACCACAGAAACTAGACTATTCGCAAGCCGTAAAAAATCTTACCGCTCTGGTGTAACCATTTCATTAGGCCAGTCCCAAAAACAAAACCAAAAAAGCGAATCCGAAAAGCGAATATGACCAGAAAACTCTGTACTGGGCAATAAACTGCTTGATGAAGCGATACAAATCAGCGGGTCGTGATGAAATCATACCCAACATGCGGGCCAAATTGCCATGGACTTGGACTTGCCATGGACGCTCAGGTTACGGTTTGTGTTCTTACCCAAAGCGGAACAGACTTAAGACCATTCAGTCTATCATTCTTTCTGCGTTAGACCTGACGGAAAATATCCTTGTCGGGTCAGGCAGCAGTCGTTGTTTTAGTGTAATTTCTATTGGGCTTAAGTATGTACAAATAGCTTAGCTGGTCGCAAGCCGACTCTCAGCCGTTCGACTTCAACGGGCCTTTTTTTAGAATTTTAGCTCCGCAATGTCTAGGTCTCCATTATCGAGGGCTTTAGCTTCGCAATGTCTAGTCGGGCCGCACTCTCTCTACATAACATCCAGAAACTTGCATGAACCATAAACTGGTCTATCAATGATGATCATCCGGCTTCATCTGCATGCAGCATAAACATTCTTAAAACGTTAAATAAATCAATTTGTCTTTATATTTTGGTGCGGATTGAGGTCATTGAAAAATCTCAATGCCCAAACAACCCTAAAACAACAACCCGTTAATTAACTTCACAATGACTAGCCCTGCAGTTTTTCTGTTTGAAAGACGAATGAGGAACGGAAATTGAATCGAAGCAGACTAAGAATTCTGCTTGGCGCTGTGCCTGATTCAAAGTGCATATTAAATGCCAAATGCTTAAAATGATAGAAATAAAGATCAGAAAGAGATGGAAAAGTGTGGAACGGGAGGAAAAATAATTGGGCATTGACTCATAATTACCATTTTCGGTGTATAATGCTTTTCATGTTGCTAATTATAGCAACCCCAATAAGTTGATGAGAATGAATTGATTAAAAAAAGGTATTTCTCAAGTCGGTTATACAATAGAATGAGACAGTTACTGCGTTGCTTAGCTTTGTCGTTGCCCGTTTGCGCTTTCAGTTGATTTTAAGATTTTCAGGTGGTGGCAGGTGGCAGCAACAGAAGTGGAAAGACCGTGGGAGAGACCACGGCTAGGGCAAAAATTCTGAAGGCCCTTAAAAACATTCACAACCAAACTGACAAGGGCGTGCCCCACTTGGCAACCCTGGAATGCTAAAAGTGCAGAAGATGCAAAGAGTGCCAAAACGGGTGACCCGTTCAGAAAGAACAATAAAATACCCGGGAGATGCTTTGCCCGAACAAATATCAGAGGTACTAGCTCCCCGGAAGAAAAACAAGGCTAGAAGCTCGCCGGAAAGAAGCGAAGAATGTCTGACGGAGCTGGACACGATAGTGAACGAGCTGCTATAATGGTTCACAGAAAAGAACAAGAGGCATATTTTCACGATGCAGAGGAGCCTGATAACTAGATTGAAGGACATCCTCTGGAGTGCCAACCGGCAAAATACTGTGAGGGACATGGGCGGAGCGGAGACGAGCCCGACCCGACGCCATAGTGATCCAAGCAGCGGACCTGATTAACGGCCAGATCCTAAGCATGGTAATGCTCAAAGAGGACGGGAATCTGGACGACTAGCTAACAACCTATCGGTTTTAGACCACCGCTGGGGCGTAGACCTATCGGGGAAGGCAGCGATCTTGAGCTGCGGCGCAATCGTCGCAACAGTGCACAGTGCGGAGGGATACGTCAGGGATCGGATAGGTGGCCATGGCTTTACAACTGCTACCTGGCACCTAGCCTAATTGCATTCGAGCGCATTATGGAAAATCTGGGGAATGTCATCCAAACCCGCTCTGATGTCCTTGTAGCTGGGGACTTCAATGCGTGGGCCCAAGTCTGGGGCTGCCATAGAAAAACGAATGCAAAAAAAAGGAGTTGTAAGAAATTCTTTTGCCTCACTCGATATCGCACTACTGAACAAGCACACTTTCAGCCATGCTGGGGAAAGATCAATCATAGACCTTCTGTTCGCAAGTTCCCCGCTCTTGACTGGGGCATAAGCTGTACCTTTAGGGCCAGCGACCATGAGGCGACCATATCATTTTGACGCGGAGGAAAACCCATGAGACAACGCCTATAGAATGGTTGTAAAGGGCTGCGCGCATAAGGCCAGACTCCCTTGGCCCCGGGCGCATTGTGGAACACAGTGCGGACGCTGTTCCCAGCCGGCAGTCAGTTCCTCAAGCTACTCACCCCCCAATAAAGTGGCAGGGGTGGTAACGGAAGGGGAAATAGTGGCAATTGGAAGAGGTGTAGCCCCAAATAAAGCACCGGGCCTGGATCCGGTTTGTAATCGATCCCTAAAAATGGTTCTGCCGCTGCATCCGAGCAAATTTTTGCAGCTATTCAATAAGTGCTTGAGTCTGCCTAATAGTTACCCTGGACATCAGAATCGCCTTCAATACGGCGGACTGGGGAAAAACATTGGCAGCCCTAAGGCAGTTCAACATGCCCAGTACAATTAAAGCAATAGAATCTGTAGAGCAGTGGCTCCAAAATGTTACACAAAGCCTAGACCCGCAGAAAACGGAAGCGGTGCTAGTCAGAAGCTGCAAGGTGTTGGAATCGGCAACAATCTAGGGTGGTGGCCATAACCTTCAAGCGGGCCATAAAATACATTGGCGTGATTGAAGGCCGGCTCTCCTTACTGGAGTACATCCTGGCTAAGGCCTCACCTAGTACCAGGGGCCTCCCTAGGATCCTAATTAAAAATTTTTTTTTTTTTTATTTAACGTTGCTTTTTATTTCTTGAATCTTCTCTTTCCGAGACTAACAACAGGTGTATCAAATCTTATATTTTTAACTTAACTAACAGTCATATTGACTGATACGGAGTTAGACGGCCCTAAAAATCGATGGCTGAATTGGGAGGTCGTTGCGTCTAAGGCGGGATACGCTAGAAACCCGAGTCAATCCCCGAGCGAGAAAATTTGGGTGCGAAGACAGTTTTTCTTTGTATGACTCTTTTTGCATCTGGATTTCGTCTTTCACTGCGAGGATGCCCAAATCCCGGTGGATGTTTTCGTTGCGAACATACCAAGGTGCCCCTGTGATAGTTCTCAGGATTTTTGATTGTGCGCGCTGTATGATGTCTATGTTGCTGCTGCTCGCGTTCCCCCACAGCTGGGAGCCATACGTCCAGATTGGCTTTAGGACTGAATTGTACAGTAGTAACTTGTAGTCCAGGCACAGTGGCGATCGTGAGTTTATGATCCAGTGGAGGCTGCTGGCTTTCAGTTTTAGGTGCATCTTTTTGCATTCGATGTGCTTACGCCAGGTAAGTCGTCTATCAAGGTGAACGCCAAGGTACGTTACGTCGTTAGCTTGAGGGATCTGCATACCGTTTAGTTAAAGCGGAGGGCATGTTTGTCTATTAAGAGTAAACGTTATATGTTTACACTTTTGTTCATTTATTTTAATGCGCCAGCCGGACAGCCACCTTTCCACTATTGTGAGATGATTAGCCAGCTGGGTTGTTGCCTGCGTTGGGCATCTGGAGCGACTAAGGATAGCGGTATCGTCGGCGAACGTTGAGGTTGTTAGTTGTGCGCTCGTAGGAATATCTGCAGTATACAAAACATATAGACACGGGCCGAGTGCGCTTCCTTGTGGAACTCCAGCTTCGATGGTGTAGTCGCCCGAAGTAGCTGCGTTGCATCTCACTGAGAATACCCTATTGTAGAGGTATGATTCCAGTAGCTTGTGGGTGTATGTTGGCAAATACGTTTTAATTTTGTGCATGAGTCCGATGAGCCAAACTCGGTCGAAAGCTTGAGATACGTCGAGGAAAATAGCGCTGCAGTATTCTCGCTGTTCGAAGGCTGAGCGTATTTCGGATGTTAATCTGTTCACTTGTTCATTGGTTCCATGGTTTCTTCGAAAGCCAAATTGGTGTGCCGGGATGATATTGCAAGCTTCCAGATGTGGTATTATGCGAGTTAACAAGCATTTTTCAAACAATTTAGACAAACAAGATAGAAGGCTTATTGGTCTGTATGATGACGGAATTGTGTGGTCTTTTCCAGGCTTCTGTATCATTATAATGATGGATTTCTTCCACTTTTTTGGGAAATAGCCAAGATTAATGATTCCATTAAATAGTTTGCAGACGACCTCTACAGCGCATTTTAGAAGTTCGATCAGCATCTTTGGGGTCAATAGGTCACCACCGGGAGCCTGTTCTTGTTTTAGTCCTCTTATGACTTTTTTCGATTTCGTTCGGCCGGAATGAAGGTGCGGCTGGCTGAGGGGAGGACTCTGGCTGAATTTCTGGCAGGAGGAATGAATTTGAGGCTGGGTTTGGCTGGAAGACACTTTGGAGATGTGTGGCGAATGTTTCAGCTCGGTCTTCGTTGCTGCGAGCCCAGCATCCCGAAGAGTTTCTTATCGGGGTGGTCGTCTCAATTGGGGCGCTAAGATTTGGATGGGCCCTCCACAGGGGGTACTTTGTGCTTGTTGGCGAGAGATTCTGGATGTACCTCAGCTGTGCATTTTCTTCCTGTTGGTGAAGAGCCTGGTCGAGTGATCGGGTTGCATCCTTAAGGCGTTGTTTTGAAGCTGGTGATCTGCTGTTTTGCCAATCACGACGCGTGCGCCTCTTTTCTCGCACAAGCTGTTCGATTTGCTGATTAAGTGTTTGAAGTGTTTGTTCCGGTCTACTTCTTTCCTATGAGGAGTAGAGATTTTAGCTGCCGCAACAAGTACCTCTTCCAGGGCGCTCGTAGTGTAGTCGATGTCCGATTCCATGTTAAATTCTGGGGCGAGTTCTATGTGGGCACTCACGTACTTTTTGTATTTTAGCCAGTTCGTTTTTGGCGTCGTCAGGCTGAAGGGGTGTTCGGTTATTTCTGGGCTTTGAAGAAGCGTTAGAAGCACAGGCGAGTGGTCTGATGATAAGTCCGAGACTGCTTTGGCACTTATTAGATTGCGAGGTATGTTTTTTGTCACTGCAAAATCAATAAGGTCTGGTAGCTTTCGTGAGTCTGTTGGCCAGTATGTGGGGCTTGTATGGTAAACTATGGTGGGGTAAACCTTTTTTATTTTCAAAAAATCGAACATTTTTCGAACACTGCAGGCCAAATCGATTTTTTGAAAATAAAAAAGGTTTATAACCCCTTAAAGAGTCGCATGCGTCAAGCGACCGCAACGCGCAACCAAAATCCACAGAATGCGTACATTGTGTCAAAAACTACGCCAGACGTCTTCTTCGCCAAAGCTGCGAGATCCTCATTCGGTCCACTAAACACCACCAACGGCTTCTCCTACGCCGATGCTCTACGATCTGGAAGGGAAATTCCAATTCAGCCTAACTCTCAAAGCGCTCAACAGGCCCCAGAACAGCCACACAGCAAAACGGAAACTATGATGCTTACCCTCCAACAAAGTATGATGGAGCTTATGTCATTGATGAAAACGACCATGCAAACGCTTGTTCAAAACCAGAACATGGTGATACAGCTGCTCGTAGCACAACAGTCTAAATAATCTATGCAGGCGCTACGAATATCAATGTGGAACGCCAATGGTGTCTCACGGCATAAACTAGAATTGTCACAATTCTTGACCGAAAACCATATTGACGTTATACTACTGGTAAAAACGCATCTTACAAGCAAATACAACTTTCATATAAGAGGCTACACAATCTACCGCACAGATCATCCAGATGGGAAAGCCCACGGCGGAACTGGAGTTCTAATCAGAGAACGCATTAAACACCACATTCACAAAAGGTTTGCAACAAACTTCCTGCAGGCCAAATCGATACAAATTCAGTCAAGCAACGGAATCCTTTCAATCGCTGCCGTTTACTGCCCTCCTCGTTTCTCAATCTCGGAAGGACAATTTATGGACTTCTACAATTCACTTCACGTCTAGTGACTCCCAAAGGAAGACAATTGTACAATGCAATTATAAATGTGAAAAATAAACTGGACTACGTTTCCCCTGGAAGCCCCACATACTGGCCAACAGACTCACGAAAGCTACCAGACCTTATTGATTTTGCAGTGACAAAAAACATACCTCGCAATCTAATAAGTGCCAAAGCAGTCTCGGACTTATCATCAGACCACTCGCCTGTGCTTCTAACGCTTCTTCAAAGCCCAGAAATAACCGAACACCCCTTCAGCCTGACGACGCCAAAAACGAACTGGCTAAAATACAAAAAGTACGTGAGTGCCCACATAGAACTCGCCCCAGAATTTAACATGGAATCGGACATCGACTACACTACGAGCGCCCTGGAAGAGGTACTTGTTGCGGCAGCTAAAATCTCTACTCCTCATAGGAAAGAAGTAGACCGGAACAAACACTTCAAACACTTAATCAGCAAATCGAACAGCTTGTGCGAGAAAAGAGGCGCACGCGTCGTGATTGGCAAAACAGCAGATCACCAGCTTCAAAACAACGCCTTAAGGATGCAACCCGATCACTCGACCAGGCTCTTCACCAACAGGAAGAAAATGCACAGCTGAGGTACATCCAGAATCTCTCGCCAACAAGCACAAAGTACCCCCTGTGGAGGGCCCATCCAAATCTTAGCGCCCCAATTGAGACGACCACCCCGATAAGAAACTCTTCGGGATGCTGGGCTCGCAGCAACGAAGACCGAGCTGAAACATTCGCCACACATCTCCAAAGTGTCTTCCAGCCAAACCCAGCCTCAAATTCATTCCTCCTGCCAGAAATTCAGCCAGAGTCCTCCCCTCAGCCAGCCGCACCTTCATTCCGGCCGAACGAAATCGAAAAAGTCATAAGAGGACTAAAACAAGAACAGGCTCCCGGTGGTGACCTATTGACCCCAAAGATGCTGATCGAACTTCCAAAATGCGCTGTAGAGGTCGTCTGCAAACTATTTAATGGAATCATTAATCTTGGCTATTTCCCAAAAAAGTGGAAGAAATCCATCATTATAATGATACAGAAGCCTGGAAAAGACCACACAATTCCGTCATCATACAGACCAATAAGCCTTCTATCTTGTTTGTCTAAATTGTTTGAAAAATGCTTGTTAACTCGCATAATACCACATCTGGAAGCTTGCAATATCATCCCGGCACACCAATTTGGCTTTCGAAGAAACCATGGAACCAATGAACAAGTGAACAGATTAACATCCGAAATACGCTCAGCCTTCGAACAGCGAGAATACTGCAGCGCTATTTTCCTCGACGTATCTCAAGCTTTCGACCGAGTTTGGCTCATCGGACTCATGCACAAAATTAAAACGTATTTGCCAACATACACCCACAAGCTACTGGAATCATACCTCTACAATAGGGTATTCTCAGTGAGATGCAACGCAGCTACTTCGGGCGACTACACCATCGAAGCTGGAGTTCCACAAGGAAGCGCACTCGGCCCGTGTCTATATGTTTTGTATACTGCAGATATTCCTACGAGCGCACAACTAACAACCTCAACGTTCGCCGACGATACCGCTATCCTTAGTCGCTCCAGATGCCCAACGCAGGCAACAACCCAGCTGGCTAATCATCTCACAATAGTGGAAAGGTGGCTGTCCGGCTGGCGCATTAAAATAAATGAACAAAAGTGTAAACATATAACGTTTACTCTTAATAGACAAACATGCCCTCCGCTTTAACTAAACGGTATGCAGATCCCTCAAGCTAACGACGTAACGTACCTTGGCGTTCACCTTGATAGACGACTTACCTGGCGTAAGCACATCGAATGCAAAAAGATGCACCTAAAACTGAAAGCCAGCAGCCTCCACTGGATCATAAACTCACGATCGCCACTGTGCCTGGACTACAAGTTACTACTGTACAATTCAGTCCTAAAGCCAATCTGGACGTATGGCTCCCAGCTGTGGGGGAACGCGAGCAGCAGCAACATAGACATCATACAGCGCGCACAATCAAAAATCCTGAGAACTATCACAGGGGCACCTTGGTAAGTTCGCAACGAAAACATCCACCGGGATTTGGGCATCCTCGCAGTGAAAGACGAAATCCAGATGCAAAAAGAGTCATACAAAGAAAAACTGTCTTCGCACCCAAATTTTCTCGCTCGGGGATTGACTCGGGTTTCTAGCGTATCCCGCCTTAGACGCAACGACCTCCCAATTCAGCCATCGATTTTTAGGGCCGTCTAACTCCGTATCAGTCAATATGACTGTTAGTTAAGTTAAAAATATAAGATTTGATACACCTGTTGTTAGTCTCGGAAAGAGAAGATTCAAGAAATAAAAAGCAACGTTAAATAAAAAAAAAAAAAATTTTTAATTAGGATCCTAGGGAGGCCCCTGGTACTAGGTGAGGCCTTAGCCAGGATGTACTCCAGTAAGGAGAGCCCGCTTGAAGGTTATGGCCACCACCCTAGATTGTTGCCGATTCCAACACCTTGCAGCTTCTGACTAGCACCGCTTCCGTTTTCTGCGGGTCTAGGCTTTGTGTAACATTTTGGAGCCACTGCTCTACAGATTCTATTGCTTTAATTGTACTGGGCATGTTGAACTGCCTTAGGGCTGCCAATGTTTTTCCCCAGTCCGCCGTATTGAAGGCGATTCTGATGTCCAGGGTAACTATTAGGCAGACTCAAGCACTTATTGAATAGCTGCAAAAATTTGCTCGGATGCAGCGGCAGAACCATTTTTAGGGATCGATTACAAACCGGATCCAGGCCCGGTGCTTTATTTGGGGCTACACCTCTTCCAATTGCCACTATTTCCCCTTCCGTTACCACCCCCGCCACTTTATTGGGGGGTGAGTAGCTTGAGGAACTGACTGCCGGCTGGGAACAGCGTCCGCACTGTGTTCCACAATGCGCCCGGGGCCAAGGGAGTCTGGCCTTATGCGCGCAGCCCTTTACAACCATTCTATAGGCGTTGTCTCATGGGTTTTCCTCCGCGTCAAAATGATATGGTCGCCTCATGGTCGCTGGCCCTAAAGGTACAGCTTATGCCCCAGTCAAGAGCGGGGAACTTGCGAACAGAAGGTCTATGATTGATCTTTCCCCAGCATGGCTGAAAGTGTGCTTGTTCAGTAGTGCGATATCGAGTGAGGCAAAAGAATTTCTTACAACTCCTTTTTTTGCATTCGTTTTTCTATGGCAGCCCCAGACTTGGGCCCACGCATTGAAGTCCCCAGCTACAAGGACATCAGAGCGGGTTTGGATGACATTCCCCAGATTTTCCATAATGCGCTCGAATGCAATTAGGCTAGGTGCCAGGTAGCAGTTGTAAAGCCATGGCCACCTATCCGATCCCTGACGTATCCCTCCGCACTGTGCACTGTTGTTTATGCCGTGAGACACCATTGGCGTTCCACATTGATATTCGTAGCGCCTGCATAGATTATTTAGACTGTTGTGCTACGAGCAGCTGTATCACCATGTTCTGGTTTTGAACAAGCGTTTGCATGGTCGTTTTCATCAATGACATAAGCTCCATCATACTTTGTTGGAGGGTAAGCATCATAGTTTCCGTTTTGCTGTGTGGCTGTTCTGGGGCCTGTTGAGCGCTTTGAGAGTTAGGCTGAATTGGAATTTCCCTTCCAGATCGTAGAGCATCGGCGTAGGAGAAGCCGTTGGTGGTGTTTAGTGGACCAAATGAGGATCTCGCAGCTTTGGCGAAGAAGACGTCTGGCGTAGTTTTTGACACAATGTACGCATTCTGTGGATTTTGGTTGCGCGTTGCGGTCGCTTGACGCATGCGACTCTTTAAGGGGTTATAAACCTTTTTTTATTTTCAAAAAATCGAACATTTTTTTTATTGCTTTATCTTTAAGAACTACTCCTTGAGAACAATTTTTGTTTTAAAATGTTCATAGTGAAATTCTTCTGTGCTTGAACTATCGACTTTTCACGCACAAACTTTTTTTTCGCCGAAATGAATTTTTTAGTGAAATTTCTAGAGACCAAAAAGTTAATTTTTAGCATAAAACGTTCCCGTATGCATAAAAAAACAAAAAATTTTAAAACCGATCGTTCAAGCACAAGGAATTACACTAAACTAATGCAATTTTTTTACTTTTATGGTTTCAGTTGACCTGTTAGACCTGGGGAACTGTCACCGCAAGGCTCTAAAAAAAAAAAGCCCCTAAGGGAAACAGCCACCCCTTTAAAACTATTTAATATTTTTCCACGAAATTTTGCACAAACATTTTTTATAAAGTGTACTATCAAAAAATTAAAACATCCGTGTAATTAAATAATTGCTACATACCTAAAGAAAAATCCAAACTTTCCTCTTTTTCTTCGACAAAGAAGGTATATAACCCCTTAACTCCTTATACACCATACATCCTCTATAGTTTGCTGTATGGCTGCCTCCGCAGTTTCCACATTTCTTCACGGTTCTGTCCTTGTTTGTAGTGCAGCAAGCGGACTTGTGGGCGTCCCCGCAGACTACACAAACAGCCCGAAGTGTGCAGTAAGACCTTGTGTTTCCATACTCTTGACAGTTAGTGCATTGCACTGGACCGTTGCGTTTATGTGGCTCTTCAACAGTGATTTTCCGATGCAAAAGATATTGCAGGTTGTAGATTGGGTGGACTTCGTTCTTCTTCAGCGACTTGCTTTCTGGCTCGAGCTCGACCTTGAAGAGGGGTTGTGGCTTTTTATCTTTATTTAGAATGTTAATAACATTCTTGGCGGCGAAGCCCTTTTCTTTAAGGGCGGTTTTTATTTCCTCGGCGGTAACATCAGGTTCTATTCCCTTTACTACCACTTGTAGGCCCTTACTGCTTTTCAGCTGGTACGTGTAATAGTTTTTCTGTACAGTGTCCAGATATTTGGACATGATTCGGAAGTGCTCTTCAGACTTGGTTTGCACCTTTGTTTCATGGATGTTCCCTTTGATAAGCGGAACAACATGAAAGTTGTCACCGTTCCCGATCAACGACGCAATTTTGTTGACCAGGGCACTCGAGCTTTTCTCCCTAATATAGATTGGAGGGGGCTTGGGTTTTTTTGCGGTGTCTTGGGCTGGTTGGTTTTCCTCAACCTCCGCCAGTAGGGCAAATCTGTTAGTAGTGTATCTGTCTGGTTCTTTATCGATCTTCAGGACACGGTTAATTTTTGTTTTATTCCCTGCCGTATTACTCTGCGGGCTAAGCTTGCGCTTAATTTGGATGTAGGTATCCATTCCAGTCTGCGTGGCCGTGGCCGCTTTGGCACTTTCCGAAGTTGTTGTTTTTGTACTCGCTGTAGTCGTTGACGTCGCGGTACTTTGAGTTGCAGAGGTTTCCGCTGTTGTTGCGGAAATTGCAGCGCTGCTAGTTGTTGGTGCAAAAGTTGTTTCCGATATTGGAGGGGGGGTTTTACACTGCGAACTCTTTTATATAAAGCTTGTCTGTCGCTTTTAGTAAATTGTAGTTCAGAGTCTTTTCGCTAAAATTTGGTTACCCCAGTTTATTTTTGGTTAGCTGTATTATGGTGCAGTTTTCCCGGAGCTCGGACAAAGCACGTCCGCTCAGTTCGGTAGTTCGTATAGTTCTCCTAATTTAAAATAAATATACATAAAATATACATAATTTATAAGTCATAACATCCAGAATGGGGCGACTATATCCTAAAGTTAACTTCGGTTAGAGCTTTTCAGTGAAAATTGGATATGTATTGCAAACATCGGGTTACAACTTGACCAGATCATTACGAGAACGGACAGACGGCATGCTTATAAATATTCAGGAGGTGATCTTGATTTTTTCGCGTCATTCGTCCTCTCGGTACGATGGACCTTGGTCGCATGACATACGGGACATACGGGATTTGGATACAATTTATGTTTCAAATCTGACAGGGCACTCTGGTCGACATACTGATTTAAACTTTCTATGGCGCACCCATAGATAAAATCATAGCCTGGTGAGGACTAGATCAATAAATTGACATGAACTTGCGTTTCGATGCATAAAGTTTTAGATAATTTTCCAAACACCATTTTTAATTTTTTCAAATCAGATTGAAGTTTAGATACATTAATAAGATTGATTGATTAGATTACGCAATGAGTTAATTAAGGCAAGGGGTAAATCCTTAATGAACAGTGTGAAATGCAATGTTTCAAGATGGGTCCCTTGAGGAACACCTGATGCAATACAAACTAAGCGAGTGTAAAATTCTTTAAATGAGCCACATTAGGTTCTTCCACCTAAGCAGCTTCTTTGATGGTTGTTTAATTCCAACTTAAATTGCCTATTACTGATGCTACTGTACCCAGATTCCCAAATCAAAACTATTGTTGTTTAATTCCAACATATATTGCCTATTACTGATGCTACTGTACCCAGATTCCCAAATCAAAACTATTGTCGTGTTCTTACATCTATGCAGAAGAAAATTAAAGAAAAAAGAGAACTAATAACTGTTCATCTTAAAAATATAGAACCACTGAACTGATGATTATCAGTCGTCATGAGTGGTAGCCTCCGGCCAGACATTAGACCTTTCTAGCTTATTCTTGCTTCTGACCTGCATTTGACGTCTAGCGCTAACGGTCGTGAATAAGTTAACGATAGTTAACCGACTATTACATTATTTGACCTAAAAAAGACCGGAAATGGGGTCAATGGCCCGTCAAACTCCAAGGCCCTCAAAAGCCAAGGAGATGCTGAGATGGAGAAGCCCCCCACAGAGGGGCAACATCTGGAGGCGGGACGCGCCGGTGCGGAGGAGGTTGCCAAGGCAACTTCTTCCATAGCGGGGCTAGCTATGGGACCATCGAACAGTGTGGAGAGAAAGACCCCAGGGTCAACCTCTAAACCAACCGGCGGTGCCCCTAAGGCGAACCCTGGTCCGAAAGCGCCTCACTCGAAGCAGCGTAAAGGATCCTACAAGGACAGAAGAAGAGCAGCCTTCATTCTGATGAGGGCGGACCCATCGGCCGAAGCCAACCCGGACCAGGCCGAGATTATTAAGTGGGAAAGGGAGATCCTACCCGACTTTAATCCGGAAAAGGCGGGAGAAAGGCTGGATCCGAAGAGGCGTACTGGGTTAGACCTTGCCGAGGGCGCGAGTGTGGCTCACAGAAAAGCCAGCCGACCCGAAAACCATTTTAACAATGCTTAGGATGTGCAACCCGACGTTCCCCACGGCGGACTGGAGAGTCGCCAAGGTCGAGGAGGCGGTGGGACTGCGGAGGCAGGTCGTCCTCACACTAAACGAGGAGGCCGTAAAAGCCCTGGGGAGGACGGAGCACCAGCTGAAGTACGGATTCGAGCATGTTTCGGGCCGTATCTATAAATCTGATGCGAAGGCTAAGCCAGGAGGTATCGGTCTGGAGGCAGACACACGAGATCCAGACTTGGAGGAGCCGACCGAAGAGGGGCACCCGGAAGGAATGTCGGATGAGGAGGAGGACATTCAAGAAGGGTACACCTCGGAGGAAAGCGACTTGGCAAAGGCGCTTGGTGGAGTCGGAATGGAGGAGGACTCTTTGCTGGGCTCCGATAACTGCGGTGGAGATTTGTAAGGATGTCCCTGACGATCTTACAAATAAACCTATACCACAGTAGAGCGGCGTCAGCTGCCCTCCTACTCCACCTCGCCGAGAATGGAGCTGATGTGGCCCTCATCCAGGAACCCTGGATCCTAGGAGACAGGATTCTTGGGTTGGGGGCGTCGGAGTTCAGGCTCTGCAAAGCCGATACTACAAATACAAAGCCGGTAAAAGGCGAGCCTGCATCCTCGCAAAAAAGAACCTTAACCTCTTTTCGCTACCCAATTTCAGAGCAATGAAGACCACGTAGCCGCAGCCGTAGAGAGCCCAAATGGCCCTCTAAGGATATGTTCGGCGTATATGGGCCAGGACCAGGAGACCCTTCCCCCGCACCCGCTAATCAAACAGCTGGTGGAAGACAGCAGGAAGCACAAGATCGACCTGATCATTGGTTGCGATGCTAACGCCCATCATCATCAGTGGGGCAGCACTGACACGAACGAGAGCGGTGAGTCAATCTTCGATTTTATCCTAGGCTCCAATCTTCTGGTGGGTAACACGGGTACAGAACCCACTTTCATAGTCAAGAACAGAAGGGAAGTACTTGACGACACTCTTTACTCTGAATCCCTAGCAGACAGGATTGTTAGATGGGGAGTCCTAGAGAAACACTCATTCTCAGACCACCGATACATAGTGGTCAATTTCGAGAACTTTAATCGACTAACGGTACGCCACCCGAGGAACTGGGAGTTATACAGGAAAAAACTAGATAGTTCCATGGGGAGACCTCCAACAGGGGACGTTGACAATAGGGTAGCCCTGGATGCCATGGTGGACACGCTCACGGCAGCGTGCGCCAGGGCATTCAATAAAGCTTGTCCCAAAAGCAGATCGGGCAATAGCAAGTCGAAGAAACCACCATGGGGGTCGCAAACACTTGCGCCCTTTAAAACCAAGGCCCGCAAGGCCTTTAATTTCGCCAGGAAAACAAACTCGGAAATAGCCTGGGAGTCGTATAAAGCGGACCTTAGGCGATATAACAAAGAACTTCGCAAGGCAAAAAGGAATGCCTGAGCCAAGTTCTGTATGAACATTCAGCAAACGTCAGAGGCCTCCCGACTCGGGAAGGTCCTCGCAACTACTGCACCACATGTAGGATACATTAAAACCTCAGAAGGTAACTGGACATCGTCCAGCAAAGAAACCCTAGAGGCTCTCATAGGGACACATTTCCCGGGATGCTCTCCAGAAGATACAACCCTAGAAATGCAGACACAGAGGAATAGCCCCTCCACCGCTAACCAACTTGAATACCTATTGAGTGATAGGTATCTCAGCTGGGCAATAAATAGCTTCAAGCCCTTCAAATCCCCGGGCCCAGATGGCATTGTCCCGGCTCAACTTATTAAAGCCGGTCCCAACCTGAGAGCTTGGGTCAAGAAAGCTTTCTCAGCAATTTTCAGGATGGGCATCGTACCCGCAATGTGGTTGCGAACGAAAGTCGTATTTATACCCAAGACGGGAAAACCATCTCACTGCACCCCCAAGGACTTCAGACCAATAAGCCTGTCGTTCTTCCTTCTAAAGACAATGGAGAGACTAATAAGCCTCCATATTAATCTTACTTTAAACCCAGATGATATCTCGGGATCACAGCATGCGTATAGGAAGGGCCGATCCACGGAAACGCCACTCCACGAAATCACTACTCTTGTCGAAAAGGCACTTAGTGATAAGGAATACGCACTCATTGCTTTTCTAGACATAGAAGGTGCGTTCAACAACATCCTACCAAGCTCGATAATAGTTAATAGCCTACTGCGATCCGTAGAAGGTATTGGTTGCAAAGTTATCGCTTACGCAGATGATGTCGCAATTGCCTTCTCTGGAAAATTTCCTCAGACTCTATGTGACCGTATGACGGACAAACTTAGGGTCCTCTCAACATGGGCAGTTAGAAATGGACTAGGTATAAACCCGTCCAAAACCGAGCTCGTCCTCTTCACCAGGAAGTACAAAATAACAAACTTAAGGCTTCCAAAACTATCAGGAGAAACACTATTCCTTAGCGATAGACAGGAAACCGGACTGGAAGTCAAACACCAGGGATAGAGCTAACAAGGCTACAATCGCGCTCTATACTTGCAGGAAAGCCATTGGCCTTAAATGGGAAATGTCCCCAAAAATAGTAAGATGGCTTTATACAGCTGTCATTAGACCAATCCTTTTCTACGGGGTGGTGGTCTGGTGGCCTGCTCTTACCAACTCCACAATCAGGGAGAAGCTTAGGAAAACGCAATGGATGGCGGAGGTCTGTATCACAGGCAGCCTACGTACCACACCGACGGACGCACTAGACTTCATAATCGACCTATTACCGGTAGAGATAATGGGGGTCAAGATAGCAACGCTATCGGCAATCTGGCAACCCGAGACGGGCATATGGAAATGGACTGACTATGGACATACCAAGTTAGATCTACACCACTGCACTCCAACGGGGTGTACAGACTACTGCGTACCTGTCGATCATCCCCCTTAAAATACAAGGTCTACATTCCAACAAGAGAGGAATGGGCCAAACAAATCCCGGGACCAACCGGTTCCCTCCATATCTACACAGATGATTCAAAATTGAATGGCCAGGTGGGAGGCGGTATCCATTGCGAACGGCTGTGTCTAAATGAGTCCTTCAGACTCCCCGACTACTGTAGTGTTTTCTAAGCAGAAGTAAAAGCTATCGGAGAAGCACGCAAATCCCCAGCACCTACTGGCAATCAAGACAAAATCTGTATCTTTTCAGATAGTCAAGCGGCACTCAAAGCCCTTGACGGATTTTCATCCAACTCCAGGACAGTAAATGACTGTCGCAGATCTCTTAACGAGATGGCAGAGCAGCATGACATTCACCTCATATGGGTGCCCGGGCATAGGGACCACGAGGGTAATTGCGCCGCCGACGAACTTGCAAGAGCAGGTACTACCACTCCTCTCCTACCGGAGAAGGAACCATAGGTATCCCCTTAGGCTAAAATGCAGGGATCACTTTGACCGCGCATCACTGAGGAAATGGAGAAATCTCCAAAACTGCAGGAACTCCCGGATGATATGGCCCATCTGATATAGGAAGAGGTCAATGATGCTTATCGCCCTTAAAAGGCAGGACTGTAGTCTGGCGGTCAAGGCCATTACGGGACATTGGTTAATAGGAGCACACGCGGCTAGACTAGCGGTGCCACATTATGACTAATGCAGAAGCTGTGGAGACGAAGAAGAGGAAGAGACAGTTGCACACCTCCTGTGTCAATGCCCTGCGCTGGGGCGCATCCGACTCAAATTCTTGGGCGCAGAAATACTTACAGACCTTACAGACCTCGCGGAGGTCGCTCCACACAGACTCGTAGCCTTCATCAGTAAATCTGGATGGGACCGCGAGCCGTTTCAGAAAGGATAGAGCACCCTTGGGCACATAAGTAGTGGGAAGGGAGAGGTCCTTTTGAAGGATCCTTGCCTGTGCGGTATCACAAGGAGCCCCAGCGGCTCAAGTGGATGGGGGTCAGAACCGGCCCCTCATCGCCGCCTCAACCTAACCTAACCTACATCTATGCAGAAGAAAATTAAAGAAAAAAGAGTATTAATAACTGTTCATCTTAAAAATATAGAACCACTGAACTGATGATTATCAGTCGTCATGAGTGGTAGCCTCCGGCCAGACATTAGACCTTTCTAGCTTATTCTTGCTTCTGACCTGCATTTGACGTCTAGCGCTAACGGTCGTGAATAAGTTAACGATAGTTAACCGACTATTACATTATCTGACTCTCTATATTAAAATAATGCAAGATCACGGTTGGTTTTCGTAGGTGATACTCATACTAAAGGTGTATCGGCGCAACGACTCTAACGTTCGATAGCTCCCATTTATGTATGTAGTTCTAATTTATACTGATAAGCTCCAGCGGTACTCGGGATAAAGTTTAACAAAGGGGATGAAAACACGCGGTTTAGGGTACGCTAAGCTAGTTCTAGTTCAATCTGAAATAAGCGTTGGATTGTGACACTACAATAAAGAATAAGAGCAAAGTTGATATCATTGTTTCTTCTTTGACCCACGGGGTGATAGTCTCTGGTGTGGGACTTCCAAACTTTACTGGCTAAGACTCCATCGAGCTGCTACCAGTAGCTCGCAATATAGCTGCAGGCCTTCGTCGCCAGTTAGCATCAAAAGCGCAACCAAGATCAGGTGCACTTGGAACCCACGTGCACGACGGAGAAAACCTATTGGAATTAATTTATACGGCTTGTGTTTTTGGCCCACTGTCTTTCGCACATGGACCCCTCTTAAGTTTCGGGATGTTTCATACTTTTTCACAGATCTTCGCGCCGATCAGATGATCGAAAAGGGCATGCTTCCTTTTTATTGTAGTGGGCCACCAAATTTCCGAATTAGAGTTCTTGAAAGCCATGAAGGAAGCAATGACTGGTGCATTGTAAGGTACAGGGTTTTAAACTTTTGGGGTCTCCAAGAAATTCCATTCGCAAAATAGAAAACAATTTGAGGCACTTAATTAATCAATTCCATATAATTCCATAATTCGTCAGTCGAATGCTGTGGAAAAAAGAACCAATCCAACCAAAATCAATGAGTCAGGAAGATAAGGGTGCTCGGCACAGGGACAAGAGTGACAGCCAACAAAGTACCAAAAGTATTTCTGCATTTGTCAAATTTGGCGGTGTCAATAAAATTAGTTTTAGCAGAGTCAATTAAAACTTTTTTTATTTATTAACGTGTTGGTCCAAAGGCTCTGAAGCACGGTGTCTCCATTTTTAACATAGCTCAAAGCAATGGGGGTTGGAATCTAATAGATTCAATGCTCAATAGAATCTATGGAGCAGTGGCTCCAAAATGTTACACAAAGCCTAGACCCGCAGAAAACGAAAGCGGTGCTAGTCAGAAGCTGCAAGGTGTTGGAATCGGCAACAATCTAGGGTGGTGGAATGGCCATAACCTTCCAGCGGGCCATAAAATACCTTGGCGTGATTGAAGGCCGGCTATCCTTACTGGAGTACATCCTGGCTAAGGCCTCAGCCAGTACCAGGGGCCTCCCTAGCATCTTAATTTAAAATAAATATACATAAAATATACATAATTTATAAGTCATAACATCCAGAATGGGGCGACTATATCCTAAAGTTAACTTCGGTTGGAGCTTTGCAGTGAAATTGGATATATATTGCAAACATCGGGTTACAACTTGACCAGATCATTACGAGAACGGACAGACGGCATGCTTATAAATATTCAGGAGGTGATCTTGATTTTTTCGCGTCATTCGTTCTCTCGGTACGATGGACCCTGGTCGCATGACATACGGGATTCGATGGGATTGATACGAGAGTACAATTTATGTTTCAAATCTGACAGGGCACTCTGGTCAACATACTGATTTAAACTTTCTATGGCGCACCCATAGATAAAATCATAGCCTGGTGAGGACTAGATCAATAAATTGACATGAACTTGCGTTTCGATGCATAAAGTTTTAGATAATTTTCCAAACACCATTTTTAATTTTTTCAAATCAGATTGAAGTTTAGATACATTAATAAGATTGATTAATTAGATTACGCAATGAGTTAATTAAGGCAATTAATGAACAGTGTGAAATGCAATGTTTCAAGATGGGTTCCTTGAGGAACACCTGATGCAATACGAACTAAGCGAGTGTAAAATTCTTTAGAAGAGCCACATTAGGTTCTTCCACCTAAGTAGCTTCTTTGATGGTTGTTTAATTCCAACTTAAATTGCCTATTACTGATGCTACTGTACCCAGATTCCCAAATCAAAACTATTGTTGTTTAATTCCAATTTGGATTGCCTAGTACTGACGCTACTGTACTCAGATTCCAAAATCAAAAATATTGTCGTGTTATATTTATGCAGAAGCAAATGAAAGAAAAAAAGAGAACTAATAACTGTTCATGTTAAAAATATAGAACCACTGAACTGATGATTATCAGTCGTCATGAGTGGTAGCCCCCGGCCACACAGCCCTTTATAGCTTATTCTTGCTTCGTGCAACCCGTCCGCGTACAGTCGATCTGAATAAGTCGTGAGTCGTAAGAATAAGTACGGTCGTGAATAAGTTAACGATAGTTAACCGACTATTACATTATCTGACTCTCTATATTAAAATAATGCAAGATCACGGTTGGTTTTCGTAGGTGATACTCATACTAAAGGTGTATCGGCGCAACGACTCTAACGTTCGATAGCTCCCATTTATGTATGTAGTTCTAATTTATACTGATAAGCTCCAGCGGTACTCGGGATAAAGTTTAACAAAGGGGATGAAAACACGCGGTTTAGGATACGCTAAGCTAGTTCTAGTTCAGTCTGAAATAAGCGTTGGATTGTGACACTACAATAAAGAATAAGAGCAAAGTTGATATCATTGTTTCTTCTTTGACCCACGGGGTGAGAGTCTCTGTTGTGGGACTTCCAAACTCTACTAGCTAAGACTCCATCGAGCTGCTACCAGTAGCTCGCAATATAGCTGCAGGCCTTCGTCGCCAGTTAGCATCAAAAGCGCAACCAAGGTCAGGTGCACTTGGAAGCCACGTGCACGACGGAGAAAACCTATTGGAATTAATTTATACGGCTTGTGTTTTTGGCCCACTGTCTTTCGCACATGGACCCCTCTTAAGTTTCGGGATGTTTCATACTTTTTCACAGATCTTCGCGCCGATCAGACGATCGTCATCGACCTCTTCCATCGGTACACTGAAATAAAAGACGTATTAATTAGTTATTTGGATCTAGTAAAAACTGAAGCTACCGAAAACGCTCGGTAGCTTAACATCAATTTTTGGGGAAAATATTCAAAGTTTCGAAAAGGGCATGCTTCCTTTTTATTGTAGTGGGCCACCAAATTTCAAATTTGAGTTCTTGAAAGCCATGAAGGAAGGAATGACTGGTGCATTGTAAGGTGCAGGGTTTTAAACTTTTGGGGTCTCCATATTTTTTCCGGTAAACAAAATATGGTATAAATAAAAAAAATTGAAAACGACTAATGGAATATTAATTTGCAATGGTTTTGCTAACAGCTCGCTTGCTTTCAACTAAATAATGTTTTTCTCTCTCTAGCAAATGTAGATAAGACTGTAAAGATCTCGGAGAATGAGACATGCGTTACGTTGTTTAAGTTTTAGGTTCACACAGAACGTTGAACAACACTTCCACAATTACAGCTTTTCGAAGGTATGATCTTATAAGATACATCCTTTTAAATCGAAAGCTTTTTTTTATGTGCTATATTTCTAAGCAAGCCTAAACTTTTAAGCGTTGGTAAATAATATTAGTGAATGCCTGTTTTATTAATGGCATCCGAGAAGATCCGAACAAACTTTACTTCAAATTTTGTTAATATATTATTATTCATTCACAAAAACCGCTTCCTTCTTTTAAATAAAAATATAACTAAATATAAAGAAAACTATTGGGGCTTTCTCCGTAGCTCACCTTCTTATCCCGCAGCCGTTAGTTCTGTTAAGGCCTGTCTTTTGTATTCGAGGGTTTCAGGGGTATTTCCTGGTATGACACCGCCGAGGATATTCTTTGTGAATCAAATTAGCAGCTAGGTGCAATAGCGGAAATAAGAGGATTCTTCCCTGAGGCGTTCTGCAGATGGCCCTTTTTAAAGACAATGTGCGTAGAGACGACGTCACTATCCGGCCAACAAGTCCTTAATCAATTAGTAGCACTAATAGTATGTCCTACTAATTGAATATCTAGCCGTAATAGTGTTTGGAATGGTGTTTTGTTCCGTCTATGTCTAAAAAAACAGAAGGGCATATTTTTGTTGGAATATTGATTTCTCTATCTAAGAAAAGAAGATAAGCAAGTGGAGATCTTTCATTGCGCCGTCATATTGCGCCTTTTAGGCGTTTCTAAAGAATTTAAACCAACTTTTATTTGTAACCAAGCCCAACGCCGACATCGTTGAATTTTTATACAGCGAAGGTGATAGCCGATGGATTAAAGCTCCACACAAGACGTCAATTTATGTGTGCGTAATCTTGTTAGGCGGCACGACAAAATACAAAGAAAAACGGAGGCGTTGCGTAAGACAATAGCTAATGGTTGCACAACAGCAGGGCCAAAGATCAGGCAAAGGAGTCAGAGATCTAAAGAGACGAAAAAAATTCGATGGAAAATTCATTTTATACGACGAGCGAGCGGAATTTTAAGAGCGAAGACGAGTGCAGCTAAACTTGGGGAATTGATGTCTCACGGCTCAAAGGATAAAAAAGAGCAAATGAAGATTGCGAAACTACGACAGCAATTTTCTATCCTTACGAAAAAGGATACAATTGGCATAAAACGCAAACGGAGTGCAAGGCTTAATTTTACGAGAAAGCAGAAGCCAACTTCAGTTCCAAGAAAACGGAATCACTAAAAAACCAGAAAGGAAAGATAACTTCAGGCGGAGCCGAAGTTGATGTACCCTTGCTGTTAAAACCGAATATATTTCGAAAACATCGGATAGAATTGTCCGATCCTTATGAGAATATCATAATATAACCAATTTATAAAAAATAAAGCTCAAACAAAGTATCAAGTTTCTATCTTCAATAATACAAAAGTTGGTATTTTTACCAAAAACCATTTCCGATCGTTCAGTTATATGAAAACTATAAGATATAGTCGACCGATCCTTATGAATTTTGGAATGTCGTAATGTTTTGCCAAAAATATGTCAAATATTTTCTCATATCAAATTCTCTCATGTCAAATTTTAACTCTCTAACTCTAAAAACACTAAAGTTATACCATTTTCGATGAATCAGTTATATGGCAGCAATAGAATATAGTCGGCCGATCCCGGTCGTTCCGACTTATATAGTGCGTGTAAAGGAAAGAAGGGTGGGTGCAAAGTTTCAAGACGATAGCTTTAAAACTGAGAGACTAGTTCGCGGTGAAACAGACAGACAGACGGACATGCTCATATCAACTCAGGAGACGATCCTGATTAAGAATATATAAGTTAACTGATGTTAACCGAGCAGCGGCAATGTCCGATTATTTAAGAGCTCGCTCTGACACAGCGTCTGGCCGGAAGCCCATGCATAGCGGCAAGCACTGCACATTTGCGTGGCCGCTATGAAATACTTTTTGTTAGCTTTAAGTTTCAGTTTGTGTCAGAGTCTCATACAATAAAGAGCACCATAAAACCAATTATAACCAATATTATAATTATATCGTTCAGTTATATGGCAGCTATAAGATATAGTCGGCCGATCCTTATGAAATTTGGCATGTCGTAATGTGTTGCCAAAAATAGCTCTCATGTCAAATTTGAAAATTTGACTCTAAAAACACCAAAGTTATACCATTTCCGAACAATCAGTTATATGGCAGCTATAAGATATAGTCTGGCGATCCTTATGAAATTTGGCATGTCGTAATATTTTGCCAAAAATAGCTCTCATGTCAAATTTGAAAATTTGACTCTAAAAACACCAATGTTATACCATTTCCGATCAATCAGTTATATGGCATCTATAGGATACAGTCGGCCGATCCCGGTCGTTCCGGTCGTTCCGGTACTGCTTGCAAAGGAAAGAAGGGTGTGTGCAAAATTTCAAGACGATAGTTTTAAAATTGAGGGACTAGTTTACGTTGAAACAGACGGACATGCTTATATCAAGTTGATATACCCTTGCAGTTAAAACCGGATATATATCGCAAACATCGGATATAGTTGGCCGATCCTTATGAGAATATGATAATATAACCCAATTTATTATAATAAAAAATCTGAAAAAAAATCCCATCCCAGTTTGGCGAATTCTTGCCAAACTTGCTTTTGTAATTGAAAAATCAAAATCTGAAGCATCCTATAGCTTTCAAGAATCTTTTAGTTAAAAAATGTTCATATTAAGTTTTTTCCAATGTTTCCAATGTCCAATTGCATGGTACTAAATGGTTCCTGAATATATTGTCTCATGAGGTATGCAGGGCCGTAGCTAGAGCCTCGGGGGCCCTGGGGCAACAAGTAAATTTGGGGCCCCCTATACGGAACTTTTGCCCCGGCGGGGCCCCTTCCCTTCGGGGGCCCTGGGGCACCGCCCCACCTGCCCCATGCTAGCTACGGCCCTGGAGATATGCAATCAAATATCTTATAAAATCGAACACTTAGCGCGAAATCATGAATTGAGTGATATTTTTGAGCGAAAACAAATAAAAATCAAAAATAATAAATATTTATGATTTTTTTTTTCGATCAAAGAATAATGATTATTTCGTGAATATTTTGTGATATTTTAAGGGGTTATATACAGTTGTGATAGATGAAAAAATCTTAGATTATCTCAGAATCTTGTTTTTTCGAAATTACCTTTGCGGTGGACACGATTACTAAAAAACTATCAATCCGATCAACACCAAATTTTGACCACGAAAGATTTTCAATTTTTTTTTTTTTTTTTTAGAGCATAAAAATTGAGAATCTTACACCTTGAAAAAGTAAATTTTTTGTTAAAACCGTCGCCTTTTTTTTTTTAAATCAAAATTTTTACAAATCGTTGGTTCACGGACTAGGCAATACAATATACTAACGAATTTTATTTCGGACGGTTTTAACAAAAAATGTACTTTTTCAAGGTGTAAGATTTTCAATTTTTTTTTTTTTTTAGAGCATAAAAATTGAAAATCTTACACCTTGAAAAAGTACATTTTTTGTTAAAACCGTCGCCTTTTTTTTTTTAAATCAAAATTTTTACAAATCCTTGGTTCACGGACTAGGCAATACAATATACTAACGAATTTTTTTAAATTTTTTATTTCGGATGAACCGTTCTTGGGATATGATGTCCACCGCAAGACACCATCGAAAAAAGACGATCTTGAAATTCGGTTAAAACATTTTTGATATTTAATATTTTTTATGAAAAAATTTAAATAAGTACCCAGAAACATGTACTAAACAACGTCAGTAAAACATTTTTAATAAATATTTTCTATGGTGTCGAAAAAAATTGATAAAAATTCATTTTTACTTTTGTTTTATTTTATCTTTTAGCTGCCATAAAACTGGACGATCGGAAATGGTATTTAGTAGAAATACCAACTGTGTTAAGAGGAGCCCCAAAATACGGGTCTTACTCCAATGAGCTCTTTATGGAAACTGATTTTATTCGTCAAAGTTCTCTTATAAGTACGATACATGAAATTCTTAAATCTATGTAAAACTACTTGTCAACGCACTGCACGCTGACCTGCTATGCGACCCTTTCTCAAGTGCTTTAAGCGCACCACTTATGTATGTGTTTGTGTTAGGCTGCAGGGGATCGATTTTGAACCATTTTTTTGACTCATATTTCATGGGTTCGATCCCTTGAAACTCTAACTTAAGAATTTCTATACAAAATAGTGTTCAATGCTTGAACAAACTGTATTATTGAATATAGAAGCTTGGCAATTTTTTTTAGATATTTTATTGTAATAAATGGGTTTTATTATGATATTCTTATAAAGATCGGCCAACTATAGGCGATGTTTGCGATGTAAGTCTGGTTTTAACTGCAAGGTTTTATCAACCTTGGATCCGCCCGAAGTTAGCTTTCCTTTCTTGCTTATTATAAAAATGGAATTCACTGGTCTACTCAAACAAGTTTTATAACAAGACAATGTCCTAGGTTTTGTTTCCTACAGATAGTCAAATATTTGAATATCGTTAAAAAAATACCAAAACCTATAAACTTGATCAACTAGATCAGCTTTAAGCTCTTAAAGCTAACATATGGTACTATACAATTTTCAGGTGTTGAATTTAGCAAAGATCGATGTCTTTTTATATTTGCGATACTTTTTTTGATTTTGTCTGTTTGAAATCAATTTTAGAATTTTCTCAAAGTTCAAGGTATGTAGTAAACGAAAATAAAGGTTTTGTGACCTGTGAGTAGATGTTGCATTCATAATTGCACTGCTAGTAAAAGCGCTAGTACTGACTTGCACTGACTTGTTTTTGGGAAAAGCGTTATAACTTCAACAATTTTCATAATTTCCTTATAAAATTGGTCTCGTTTTATTCAGAATTAACGAGGCAATATTGATATGTATCAAAAATGATACCATTTTTTGGAAGTTGTACCGAAAAAATGGCATCAAAGTCCGAAAAACACTACAAAAATTCAAAAATGTCAGTTTCTTGCGTAAAAATCGCAAGCGCTGAACGATGTGATGGAGGAACCGAGACACGCTATCTCTCCCCTTCTCTCTCGAATGCCTTTCTTTCTCTCCAGTTTGCTTTATAGCAAACTACCCACGCAGTGCATCAGCCGTTCAGTAAGTGTGAAGCGAGGTAAGGATATTGCGTTGACCTGTGATTCGCATTAAACGAAGTGATTCTTAATAGTTTTTAACAATATCGCTAAATCGAAGGAATATACGTATTACGGCTATTGATTTTTCTTTATTGAGTAACTATTCAGAGGAAATTCGGTGTGTGTTGGTGAACAATTAAGTTACGGGCAAAATGAGTCAGAGTGAGACTGATGTGATGCAAACTTGCGCATCAGATCCGACTCATTAACAGATAGTTGTCTCCAATATGCCTGATGAAATACATGGCAACCCAAGGTAAATATATATTAAGTAAATATATCAAATAAATATATCTAAAAGGTTCATTCACAATGTACTCTTGGCGTACACCATGTACACCATGTACCCGGAAGGTGGTTCAAGACTGTTAAATAAAAACTACCATGAGTTGCCAATGATCGTTACCGGAGATTTTAATGTCAATTTCGCGAGCAAAGAATCGTTGAAACTTTTGAAATTTTTCAAAGAAGTCTTTGATCTAGATATTGTCAACGATATAAATGTTGGTACAACTAGACAGGGAAAGACAATAGGCGCGGTTTTCGCACGATTCATCAACAATTTGAGCGCAAATGTATATATCTCCCACTTTAGCTATCATAAGCCGATTATTACTATATTAGGAAATAACCATTGAGAGTGATCCTGAAAATTTTGCGATGTCATGTGAATAATTTGTGAATATAATCGATGTATATACTAGAAATGTGTTGAAAGGTGCTTATGATTCCATTGTGATTATAACTATATTTTATCAATGTATAATAAAATATTTATGAGTAATATTTATGCTATTCTGAAAAAAAAAATATGGAAACCTGAATTTAACACGAGAGAGGGGGGAGAGATCTAAACCGGGGCTCGCATGCATGGAACAACCAACTTAGAAGTTTCACTTTTGCCGTTCGGGAGTCTAACACACCCAGTTTTTTGTTGAAATAAATTAAAGATCTATTTTATTTTCAAAAGCTACAACATTTAAATATTAAAAAAATTCAAAAATTTAATAACGGTTTAAAATTTTGCGCTTAGGAATTTTAAAGAGCAAAAAATTCCCGAAAAACCGTTTTTATACCCTTGCAGAGGGTATTATAATTTTGTCCAAAAGTGTGCAACGCAGTGAAGGAGACTTCTCCGACCCTCCGATTCTTGATCAGGATCACCTTCTGAGTTGATATGAGCATGTCCGTCTGTCTGTCTGTTTCTACGCGAACTAGTCTCTCAGTTTTAAAGCTATCGACTTGAAACTTTGCACACACCCTTCTTTCCTTTGCACGCAGTATATAAGTCGGAACGACCGGGATCGGCCGAGTATATCCTATAGCTGCCATATAACTGATTGATCGGAAATGGTATAACTTTGGTGTTTTTAGAGTTAGAGAGTTCAAATTTGACATGAGTGTTATTTTTGGCAAAACATTACGACATGCTAAATTTCATAAGGATCGGCCGACTATATCCTATAGCTGCCATATAACTGAACGATCGGAAATGACCCAACTTTCGTGTTTTTGAGGATAAAAAGCTGGAACTTGGTACAGATTCTATTCTATATTCCGGTTTTAACTGCAAGGGTATATCAACTTCGGCTCCGCCCGAAGTTAGCTTTCCTTTCTTGTTTTTTTCTAAATAAATGAAGATTTTGAGGGTGTTAGAAAAATTTCAAACACGGTTTTATACTACTTTCGACCTAATGAACAATTCCTACCAGGTCTCTTCAAAAGTTCCAAGTCACTGTCGCACTGTGCCCCTGAAACATGCGTTTATTATAAATATTGCCGTAAACCAGTGTTTACTTACTTGAGAATCGAATTTTGAGAAACTTAAGTTTTAACTTGAGCCGCATCGCTTCGCGTGTGCTGTGGTATTTTTGAGGTTCCTTCGCTCTGTCCAAAGCTTTCGCTTCGGCTCCTATTTGGCACAGAGGTTCAATGTATAGTGTTTTTTACCTTTTTATACGTTATTTTTATATTCTTAATTATTAAAATAGTTTAGAGTTTAAAAGAGCTTAAACTCGTCTGTTCAATGACGTTTTGTCAAAAGACAATCTACTCATCCCACCCTACCATCCATTGCTGGCTATGTGAAAACGTCGTACCCGCCAAGTGTGCAGGGTTCACTGCCTCAGTTTCGGATGCCTTTCCCGTAGGTCTGGCCTCCATTATTGTTGTGAAAATTGTTTTGCTGTCCATCACGAAATGAGGCCGTTCATGAGACAAACTAAGCACGGATTTAAGATGTTGATACTTGTTCTTTGTACGCTTGACACTCAGTTAAGCGGCCTTCAGCTGCTAAATGTGACCTAAAAGCGTAAGAACTTCGAACCGCCTCAGCCTCTTCAGCCGTCATTAATGCAGCCGCTCATATCTCCTACAACTGAGAACAATTCGCCGTCCGAATTTTCCAGTACAAATGAAAAATTTTTCGACATGTCCTCAGTGGCATCCCTTCAAGTGAGACCACAGTGAAACCGCCGTTATAGTTTTGAGCTGATGTGAGAGCTCGCATTGTCATGGTGCACAATGATCCGTGATTTCTTGTTCGTTTTTAATTTAATTTCTTCGAAGACTTCTGGCAAACAAATTGTGGTGTACCACTCAGAATTGACCGTCCTACGTTGCTCAAGCGGAACAGTCGCCACACGACCTGTTTTACCGAAGAAACAGGCCACCATTTGCTTCGAAGTTCTTCTTGCACGAACAACTTGTGTTGGATTTGGCTCGTCTTCGAAATTCGGGCTCATAAGCATAGATCCATGATTCGTCACCCGTGACGATCTTATAAACGTCATTTAAAACACCGCCACTGTATTTTTTTCAAATTTTTTTTGCACTAATTTTTTTTTTTCTTTGTTTTTTTTTTTTTTACGCGGTCTTTCAGAATTTGGAAATGGCTTGTGCATCAATAAGAGCATCAGCTAGCATTCCTATATTCATCATAAAGCTAAGAGGCCCAGACGACCGAGGGGCGCTCGAGAAACGATTTGTTAGTACATATTAAGCTATCTTAAATTTGTTAAGCTAAGAGGAGTTAGTAAGGAAATTTAAAACTCTATATTTTAAATTAGAGGGACAGGAAAGAGATGTAATAGAGTAGAGACCATTGTAGTTCGAACATAATACCCTAAAAGGGTCATGCAGTACATATGTCGAACTACAACGGCTAAGGAACAGAGGACTAAAGTTTCGAGTCCTTCTAATAGGAATGTTAAAATTTAAGCGTGTTAGTAAATGCTGGCTATCTACATCCCCGTTAATCAGGTAATGCAGAAAAACTACACCAAGCATCGTCCTACGATTTGTTAAGCTAGGTAAGTTTATTAGTAAAAGTCTGCTACTGTAGGATGAAAGCTGAAGATTTGCATCCCAGTATAGACCTCTAAGTGCAAATATTAAAAAGTTCTTTTGTACGGATTCTATTCGGTCCTTATGTACTCCATATTGGGGACTCCAGACACATGAACCGTACTCTAGTATGGGACGGACCAAGGAAATAAATAAAGTTTTGGTTATATAAGGGTCATTAAATTCTTTTGACCACCTTTTGATAAAACCAAGGACTCCTTTAGCCTTATTAACCATTAAGGAAATATGGTCGGCAAATTTAAGTTTGATGTCTAATAGGATGCCGAGATCATTAACCTGGGTTAATTTTTCTAAGGAAATCCCATTAATAGAATAAGTAGCTTGCAGAGGGTAAGAACGATAAAAAGACATATGGTTGCATTTTGATCCATTAAGTATTAGATCATTAGCTAAACACCATTTTTGAAAGTTATCAAGGTCAGACTGAAGACTGCATTGGGCAGAGATGGATTTGTACTGAAGACAAAGCTTTACATCATCTGCATACATAAGAACTAGAGAGTTCGTTAAAGCAGGGGGCAAGTCATTTATAAGAAGCGTGAATAATAGCGGGCCAAGATGACTTCCTTGATATGATACCTGATACCTTCCTTGATACCTGAGTTGATATGAGCATGTCCGTCTGTCCGTCTGTCTGTCCGTCTGTCTGTCAGTCCGTTTCTATGCGAACTAGTCTCTCAGTTTTGAAGCTATCGTCTTGAAACTTTGCACACACCCTTCTTTCCTTTGCACGCAGTATATAAGTCGGAACGGCCCGGATCGGCCGACTATATCCTATAGCTGCCATATAACTGATTGATCGGAAATGGTATAACTTTAATGTTTTGAGACACGAGAGCTACTTTTGGCAAAACATTACGACATGCCAAATTTATTGGAATCGGCCGACTATATCCTATAGCTGCCATAGAACTGAACGAGCGGAAATGGTTTTTGGTAGAAATACCAACTTTGGTACTTTTGAAGATAGAAGTTTGGCACTTTTTTTTTATAGATTTTTTATTTTAGTTTATTGGTTTTATTATGATTTAATCATAAGAATCGGTTTGCGATTATATCCGGTTTTAACTGCAAGGGTATATCAACTTCGGCTTCGCCCGAAGTTAGCTTTCCTTTCTTGGTTTTTTTAAATTTTTTTTATAGCTTTGCTTTTATTCATTGAATCTACTTTTTAATTTTTTTTTTTTGTTTTTTGTTTTTTTTTTTTTTTTTTACCGGTCCGTCAGATTTTTGAAATGGCTTGTGCGTCAATAAGAGCATCAGCTAGCATTCCTGTATTTACCATAAAGCTTAGAGGCCCAGACGACCGAGGGGCGCTCAAGAAACGATTTGTTAGAATATATTAAGCTATTTGTTAATTATTAAGCTAGGAGCAGTTAGTAAGGAAATTTAAAATTCTATATTTTAAATTTGAGGGACAGGAAAGAGATGTTAATGTTACCATGTTAATGATGTTAATGATAACATAATACCCTAAAAGGGTCATGCAGTGCATATGTCGAACTACAACGGCTAAGGAACAGAGGACTAAAGTTTCGAGTCCTTCTAATATGAATGTTAAAATTTAAGCGTGTTAGTAAATGCTGGCTATCAACATCCCCGTTAATAAGGTCATGCAGAAAGACTACACCGAGGATTGTCCTACGATTTGTTAAGCTAGGTAAGTTTATGAGTAAGAGTCTACTATTATAAGATGGAAGGTGAAGATTTGCATCCCAGGTTAGACTTCTAAGTGAAAAATTTAGGAAATTCATTTGTACGGATTCTATGCGGTCCTGAGGTACTCCATATTGGGGACTCCAGACACATGAACCGTACTCCAGTATAGGACGGACCAAAGAAATGAATAATGTTTTGGTTATATAGGGGTCATTAAATTCTTTTGACGACCTTTTAATAAAACCAAGGACTCCTTTAGCCTTATTAACCATTAAGGAAATATGGTCGGCAAATATAAGTTTGATATCTAATACCATGCCGAGATCATTAACCTGGGTTAATTTTTCTAAGGCAATCCCATTAATAGAATAAGTAGCTTGCAGAGGGTAAGAACGATAAAAAGACATATGTTTGCATTTTGATCCATTAAGTATTAGATCATTAGCTAAACACCATTTTTGAAAGTTATCAAGGTCAGACTGAAGACTGCATTGGGCAGAGATGGATTTGTACTGAAGACAAAGCTTTACATCATCTGCATACATAAGAACTAGAGAGTTCGTTAAAGCAGGGGGCAAGTCATTTATAAGAAGCGTGAATAATAGCGGGCCAAGATGACTTCCTCGAGGGACGCCCGATTTAGCACGAACGGAAATAAGACTCTTTGTGTCCTTCCATCTAAATAGCTGGAGATCCACGTTAAGAGTTCTTTAGGAAAACCCAGCATATTCAGTTTACTCAACAAGAGTGAGTGATTAACTGAATCAAATGCTTTGCCGAAGTCTGTGTAAATTACATCGGTTTGATATCCCTTACAAAAGCCATATATGACAAAGGATGTCAACTCCAATAAGTTTGTGGTGGTGGAGCAACGCTTAATAAAGCCATGCTGACAAGGAGTGATAGCAAGGAGCAAGGAGGACCTTTGCTCGAAGAGCAAAGGTGTTGCAAATGAGGGGTAATACATTTTTTTAATTACTTTGGAATTGCCGACAACTTAAAGTAGGGGAGTCCCTTTTTTATGTAGGGGAATTATAAATGATTCCTTCCACTTAAGGGGAAAAATCGGGGTTTCCAAAGATAAGTTGAAAAGTCTTAGAAGAGGTTTGCACAGAGGCCTGGCGCAGTATTTTAGCACACAGCCTGGTACTCCGTCGTGGCCTGGCGAATAAATGGGTTTTACCCGTAAAAGACCAGATAATAAGTTGTTCTCAGAAAAAAACGGACAGAAAATAAGATTTGCTGCTTGAATGTTATATGCGTAAGGCTGATCTGTCAAATTAGGCGGAGAATAAGTTGTTTGAAAAAATTCTGCGAATAGATCGGCAATGGCCTGATCAGAAGTCGCAGAGGAATTTTCAAACGAGGATTTGTTGAAGCGAACGGATATTTCCAAGGCACACATGAGTCAAAAAATGCATTTAAAGTAAAATAAAATTTTTCTAAAGTGACGTTAAGATCAGTGCATGCCAGAATATCAGACCAGTCAAATGTATCGATAAGGCTATTAAGTTTCTGAAAATCAGCTTTACGGAAGCAGCGAATCTTATTTGCCACGCTCGGAGACATCTGATCGATACCAGGAGTGGTTTCGATTGAGACCTCCAGCGTGGGGTGATATGGATCCTCTGGGGTTGAAAGGGGAAAAGCTCTGAAGAGAGCGGTACCATCAGGATCAGATACAAAACATAAGTCTAAAAGCCAACCTAACGAATTTCTAACATGGTTAATCTGACCTAGGGACATGTCAAACATTCCCGCGGTGAAGTTATGGTGAGTAATAAGTGACAAAGATGGTGAGTTATCGGCGTTGGACCACTTGAATTCTGGGATATTAAAGTCGCCCAACGCTACAAGTTGGTCACGATCCGTCATAAGATTAAAGACGTGTCGAATAGCGGACAAATGCTGCCAATATGTGGGCGGTTCAGACATAGGCGGTATATATGAACATGTAATGTATAAAGATTTCACGGACATAGTGATTTTAACGCAAATAAATTCTATGTCACCAAACTCTTGGGATTTCACCTCTTCAGAAGCAAGAGTAGAGTCTACCGAAATGAGTACTCCACCCACCTTCGCTGAGGTCGATCCCGTCTAAAAATGGTGTACTTACTTGGAAAAACTTCGGAGCTAAAGGTCTCCGGCTTTAACCAAGTTTCTGTAAAGGCTAAAATGTGGGATGCAAAGGAAGAACTATCAGAATATAGATTAGGGAGTTTGCTACGGAGCCCCTAGTGTTCTGATAGGTAAGAGTTAGTGACGAAACTAGTTTTTTGGGTTAGTGGCCAAAGAAGAGGTGGAGGTTGGTCAGTGGATTCGATATTGGGAAGTCTCACTCCCACTGGTTTTTTAACTTTTTTCTTTACGGAACTAGGCTGATGTTCTTGGACGAAAAGATTCTCTGCCCAAAAACTGGGAGAACAAATCGTCTTGAACACCAGCGAGGGCACACGAATCTTGAAAGAAGACGTGCGCTGTGTATAATTATATTTAAATTTAGTTATGTCCTCCACCTTTATATCGGCTTTTGTTTTGGCTTTGATATAAGCCGAGATATCAATCTCTGAAGTATCAGGGGCAAGCCGAGAAACAAATATATGTTTCGATGGAGGAATCACCTGTAAGGGTTTTGGTGTCGCAGGTACGAGAACTGCAGCATCAGTCGGTGCCGGTGGTCCGGACTGTGGAATACCCTTTTGGGTGACTCTAATGGGGGTTTCGTTCCCTAGGACCTGTGGCATCACTTGAAGGGATGCCATGGCGGACATATCGGACAATTGCTCATTATCCCTGAGAAGTTCGGACGAATTTTTCTCAGTTCTAGCCCTTGGGGTGGCCAGAGATATAAGCGGCTGCATTAATGTCGGCTGAGCAGGCTGAGGCGGATCACAAACAGCGGATTTCTTACGCTTAGGAGACTCCGTTAGTAGCTGAAGGCTGCTAAAATGAGTGTCAAGCGCACAGAGTTGTTTAAATCCATTTTTGGTCTGTCTCATGAACGACCTCATTTCGCCTTGGACAGCACGACAATTTTCACAAAAATAGTGTATACCCGACTTACGGGAAGTGGAATCCGAAACTGAGGCAGTGAATCCGGCACACTTGGCGTGCACGACGTTTTCACATAACCAGCAATGGATGCTAGGCTGGGATGTGGAAATTGTCTTGTTACAAGACTTAATTGCGCAGACAAGTTTAAATTCCATTTTTTTTAATTAATACAACAAAAATTAATATATAAAAAGTTAAAAAACACTATACCTTGAACCACTGTGCCAAATAGGAAGCCGAAGCGGGAGCTTTGGAGAGTGAAAAAGAAAAATGCAGAAATACAGATAAGACGGGCAAGAAGCAGAGCTGAGCTATGCTTGGAATTGAATTTAGACAAATTAATAATTCGACTACAAATATACCACAGCACTCGCACAGATTCACAATATATGTATGCAATTGATAAAGTGAGTAAATACCGGTTTACCAATATTTATAATCAAACGCAGTGCGCAAATTAAATTTATCCCGAAGTTCACTTTTTAAAAAATAATTTTTAATTCTTAAATTTTTTATTTTTAAAAATTTTTTTTATTATTTCTTATTTGGTTCACAAACTTTATTTAAACGCTTAGGCTAGACCGATTGTATGTGAAAGGCTTGCTCCCGGAATAAGACTGCCAATTTTTAATTGCCAGATAACCAACAAACCTCGGCTTAAGAGAAATAACCCAAAAGGGTACTTGGAGAGAATAAACAATTGCCCTAAGAGATTCTAAGAGAAAGGGACAATTTGCTGATGCAGTAGTTGAGTCATTCGTGAAGGGTGATAAGATCGGAAGATCGAACCAATTCGGACTGGTGACGGCGAGTCGGCTCTAATGTTTATGTCTGGCTTGGGCCATGGAAAATTTCATGGGAATGTTTACAAGTGGAGCTTGATGTTTAGTCTGGATGATCTTTTGGGGATCATCAGAAACGAGTGAGGGGAAATTAGGAGACAAGATAGGAAACGGCATGACGCATTCAGCAGGGGCTACTGAGTTTTGCAAATAATGTTTACATTGCCTTTTTGGTGAGGCAATTTATGAGTTGGATAACACTCCCCCTTCTTAATTGAAGCGTCCCGATTCAAATGATGGTGCAGTCATGGAGTTTATTTGAGCCGTTAATTCTGCTACGAACTATTTCTTCATGCGGGATTTCTTGATCGGACAAATTATTGGTTCTTAAAATATTGCTAAGCCGTCGTTTAATGGTTTTACAATATTTTCTTAATTTATAAATTAATAACCAAATTATATATGTTGAAATTAATGTGATTACAATTAATGTTAGTGGTATTCTGGTTTGTTTAATTTGAATAAAAGGATATAGGGTATTTATGTTATCAAATGATAGTTCCGAATTGTTGGATAATATATATTCGGATATTTCAAAATTATTATAATTGTGGGCTGTAATGTATTCTAATATTTTATTATCTACGTTTGAATATGATATGTTATTAAATATTGTGGTGTCATTGAATGTTATTAAATAAGACCCTATTAGGCAAGAGTCATTTACAATATTATTTCCATTTACTAAAATAGCACCTTCCTGAATTATATCTATTTGTTTATTTTTTTCTCTTATTTTATTACATATTGATTTTTCACCGTTCAATAAGCGAGTGAAACATGATTTTTCTGTGCTAAGAACACAATAATTATTAAATAGTTCTTTTTTGAAATTATTTATTTCATAATAAATGTTGTCGCATTTTGCTACCTGATTGCTTAACAGTAATTTTCCATCATTATGAGAAATAGCTCTTGCGTAATAAGTATCGCATCTATTTTTTATAATGGGATATTTTAAATAGATTACAAACAATTCTTTATGTAAAGCAATTTTGAATTCAGAAATGTCCAACAAATCCGTGATTACTACAGGTTTTGATTCGTGTTTATATATTTCTTGAATATCATCTACATTTAATATTTTTGTGTTAAAAATGTCCATTTTAGCCAATATAATTGTATCAATTAAATTTTGTAGATCATAAGTTATTAAATGTAGACGATGTTTTCTTAGAGGTAACTCTTGGCTTGTAAAAACCGATTTTAAATTTGTGGACAGTATTTTGATTTCATCAAACAATTTGGAATTTATTATTTGTTGCTTGTTGTTGTTGTCAATTAGTTCATTGATTTTATTTTGAATTGTTATTACGTCATCGTGGTCCGGGGTACCAGCTAACCATTTTAAAACCGTTCCTAATTCATTAATACCTCTCTTAGATCTTGTTGGCAATAATTGTGATAGAATTAAATTTAAAGTTCTTAAATTATATGAAATTTCCCAGTTCAATCTATCATTATTAGTATTCTTTATGTAGTTAAGCTCTGTGTCCATAATTTCTTTATAGAAACTAATGTTGGTAACATGAAATAGCTCAGCACATGAGTCAAAGGTCAGAACGTCCTTATTGTCTTTATAAAGAAAGAAGTCATGATTCGAATAATTAATTATTTCGGACGTTGTTGTGACTATGATCAGAAATAGAAGTATTGCGGAATGCATTATTATCTGTAAATTAGAGAACAAAAAAAAATTTTAAGACTTAATATTATCTTTGTGAACTATTCTATTCCTATTGTTTATTATTACTCTATTATCTTGGTTTTCCTTAACTACCTGTTTTTTATATCTCGGTTTTAGTTTGTTTCTTTCCCCATATTTCTTTTCATAAATTATTTCTCCTACATTATAATTTTTTTGTTTCTTGTCTTTGTTATGCGTTGCTAGCATTTGAGCTTGTTGGAGAATGTTAGGTATTTTCTCATGGTTTATTTTGTTGTATAATATGTCCAATGGCTTTTCATTGGTAACTGAGTGAATACTCTGATTATATTTTTGAGCTGCCCTTATGATTATTTCAGAGTAATCTGTTAGATTGTATTCATCTTTGATACATCTAGCGATCTCTGTGAGTGTTGAATGTGCCCTTTCAATTTGACCATTGGAAGTGCTATGTCTTGGATCTGCAAAGTGCATTGTGAGTCCACTTTTACTTATAAATGAACGAAATTGCCAGATGTGAAACTTGGTTCGTTGTCTGTCATGACGGTTTTGGCTAATGGATAATGTTGTAAAATTTCTAGTACTTTGTTTTCAATATTTAGCTTATTTTCTATTTCTTTGACTGCTAAGAATTTTGAATAAGCGTCAATACATGTTAAAAAAATTTTTTATCTGCGTAAAATATATCAATATGAAGATTTTCACCTTCGCTAGTTGGAATTGGTGCTTCACCTATCGGAATTTCTACTGGATGTCTGCAATATTTATTTTGGTTACAAATGACGCAATTTTTTATATATTCTTTTAATTTTATAAATAATTTGGCCAATAATAAAGTCTAGATATTTGTTTGTAATTTTCGTCTAATCCTTTATGGGCCAGAAAAATTTTACAAGAAAAATTCTTGTAAAAAGGAATTTGTTTCCGAAATTTTCTTTTACTGGTTTTTGCAATAAGTAAAGGTCTTCTAGGATACAGTGCAGGCCTATGGTTATATTTGGTGAAATAAATTCTTTTAGTAACGTTATTAAATTCTCTGGAGAATCATACTCAATAATATGTCTAACATTATTGAAGACATTTATTGATTCGTGGACTTTTAATCTGCCAGTAGTGATTAGGAGTTGAATTTTGAATTGATTAAGTGGTTTATTAGTTTCTTGGATTACATTTTCAAAGCTGCTTTCTGCAGAATGAATTGTATTTTCATCAGAGCTAACCTCTGATATATGTTCGTCTGACAAATTGTTTATTTGGACTCTGGATAAGGCATTCGGTACAATATTAGTTGTACCTGGTTTGTAATGAATTTTTGGTGTAAAACTTTGTATGAATGAATACCAACTTTTCATGTCAATATTTGGGTTTTTGTCAGATATTGAATACGATAATGACTGATGATCGGTGTGAATTTCCATTCCAACCACGCCATATAAATAGTTTCTTAGGTTTTTAAATGCCCAAACAATTGCTAATAATTCTTTTTGGTTTGTGGCGTATGCTCGTTCTGTTTTATTGAGGGTTTTTGATATAAAGGTTATAGGTTTACCCTCTTGTGACAGAACCGTTCCTAATGCTATATTTGAAGCGTCTGTTGTAAGAACGAATTTTTTACTATAATCTGGTTGCACTAATTCAAGTTGATTAGTAAGGTTTTGCTTAAGTTCATTGAATGCTTTTACAGCTGGTTCGTCCAACTGTACCGACATTTTTTTCGACATGTTTTTAGATATTTTACCATTATGGCCTCCTAAATATGAGGTAAGTGGTGTTGCTATGTAAGCATAATTGCGGACAAACTTTCTATAATAACCTGTTAGGCCAAGAAAGCTTCTAAGCTCTCTGATATTTTTTGGAATTGGGTAATTTTGTATTGCTGCGATTTTGACTGGGTCTGTTTTGATTGCATTATAAGAGACTACGTATCCAAGAAAGTTGGTTTCTTCAGAAAAGAATTTGGATTTTTCTAAAGAAATTTTCATATTTGCTTCTAAAAGGATATTTATTATTCTAGTTAAATCATTAAAATGTTCCTCTACTGAATTTGAGAAAATTATTATATCGTCCATATAGACGTGGCAAGTTTTTCCAACTTGATCTCTTAAAATGTCATCCATTGCTCGTTGAAAGATTCTTGGAGCGTTTGTCAAGCCAAAAGGCATTCTTAAAAATTCGTATTTACCGTTATTTATAGAAAAAGACGTTTTTTGAATGTCGGATTCTCTCATTAATATTTGATGAAAACCTGATTCCAGGTCAATTGTGGCAAAAATTTCGCTTTTCCCAGATTAGCTAATATAACAAATGGATCCTGCATAGGGTATCTATCGGGAATTGTGTTTTCATTTAATTTTTTAAAATCAATGACAAGTCTTAATTTTGGACTGCCATCTTCATTGTATCCTTTTTCGGAACTACAAGAACTGGAGAATTATACGGACTCCTGCTGGGTTGTATGATTTTTTCGGACAACATTCTTTTAATTTCTTTATTAACAAATTGGGCTTTTAATTTCTTTAATCTGCTACAGATTGGGCATATGGGTATTGTTTACTATATATGGGTCTATCATGTTCTAAGTTTATTTCCCCTCTAATATCAGTGCGGAAAGGGATTTGCATATTTATTTTAGAGTGCTCATTTTTGATATGGTTTGTTATTATATTTCTTAATTCTTCCATATCATTTTCTGATTTCAATTTTATGTTGTTTAGGCAATGTTTTTTATTTTTTTTTTTGTTGCCTGAAGTGGATTGTGAGGTTATTGACCTTAGACCTTCATTTTTTGATTGGAAGGACTTTATTGAACAAAAATCTTCTGAGCGCTCTGATTCGGAGCTGTAGTCATAGTCGCTTGTTTCGACGCAGACTGAATACGGTTTAACTTGTTTTATCTGGTTTAAATATTTGCTTATTAAGAATTTGTTCAGAGGGTGATTACATTTTTCCTCGGTGTGGCATAGATTTTCATTACACACTTTATTGTGAAAAAGTAATTTTTCCTCTTTCCCATGATATTGTATAACTCCCTTTTTTGTGTCGATTATAGCACCAATTTTTTTAAGAAGATTATATCCGACTAACAAGTCAGTTTCTAAACCCTCGATTTCATAAAAGATATGTTTAATATTGAAAATTGTTATCATGTGAAAATATTTTATTATCGAATATCCGTTAACTGTTGAAACCCTTTTATAAATAGGGAGTTCATTTTTATTTAAATATATTCCCTTTTTAATGTAACAAGCGGTTGCGCCTGTATCAATTAGTACTTTAAAATTTTTATTTCCTTTTCTGTCAAATCGTATTAAGAAAGGTAATCTTACTCTTGCCCTTCCCCTAAAAAATGGTCCTCCTGAATATTATTAATTTTCATGGTTTTATTTTGTGGTTGATTTACTGTACTCTCAAGCTCTCGCTTTACTGCTGCTTGATTTGCAAAGTTTTGTGGATTATTAATAGAAGGACGGCTATAATTATGTTGATAATAGTGTGGTCGACCTGAATACGGACGATCTTGGTTTTGGTTTGTGCCAAAATTTTGGGTATATCCCCGACGATAATTATTAGATTGCCCTTTTGGTCGGTTTACGAACTGTATGGAAGGATCGACTTCCATTGGTTCTGGGGTTTGTTGCCCCTGAACGTTATTCTGGTCGAAATAAGTCTGTTGGGGCAAACTTTGGTTTTGGCTGTTTCCCCATTTTGGTTTATTTAAATTTTGTTTTGTTTGGGCCAAGTTAAACCTTAGGTAATTATTTTGCCTTCGGTTTTCATTTTGAAAGCTATAATATCTATTGGCGAATTGTGCTCTAAAATTATTTGATTCAAGTTCTTGCACTTTTGCTAAAGCGTTTGGAAGGTCGGGTGGATTTAGCGAGAAAAGCGTCTCTGCTATTGATCCGTTTAGACCAGAAATAAAGATTCTTAGAGCATTTCTCCTAATTACTTTATTAGTTTCTTCTGTAATTTCGCTTTCTTTACCGTATGTCATTATGGTCTTATTGATCAGTAGGGTCATCTTTTTATTTACCTCATTATAGAACTCCGTAATAGACAACTTCTAGAACGTGGCTTGGTCTTCTATCATTATAGATAAAATCCAATCTAGACAAAATTGCATTGAAATTAAGAACTGTTCCATGGTTGGTCAGGGCATCATGTGCCGCTCCCATGATTTTGTTACGAAGTATGGTTAACGCTATAAAATATTGCTCACTGTTTATTTTATATAAACTCATTGCTGTCTCTGCAGCCTCCCTCCAGCCTACATACTGAGTTTGCTCCCCATTAAATTTTGGCAGAGCTTTAATCACTTCTAATGTTGTATCACAACTTATATTTGGATTAATTGCCTGAATTTTATAATCTTCTACCGTTTTTTCCTTACTTTCTACTTTTGCCGATAATTCATTAATTTTTGTAGTCAATTCATTTAACTGGACGTTTATCAATCTATTTATTAATTCTGTTGTAATAGAACTGGTTCCAATTCCATTACCTAACGTGCTTGATCCACCACCGGTTGCCATGTTTAAATTTTGAAAATTATTTATTATATCTTCCAGATTGTTAAATCGTTAAGTATTTAATTTTTCAAGAGATTCGACTTAATTTTATAAAATTTTTTGTTAGTATTTTTTATATGTAATGTTAATTTGTTAATTAATTAATAACTAAGGATAAGCCTTTCTTTAATTTCTCACGATGATGTTGTATCCTTTCCTCCTTAGTTAGATGTCCTATTTGGTTTCTTCCTTCCTGCTATCTGTATCCTTTTCTCCTTGGTTAGATGTTCTGTTGGATTTCTTCCTTCTTTCTTCAGCTTTTGTATTTAATTGAATTTATTTATTCCTTTTGTATTTGTTCCTTTTTTTAAATTATTTCTTTTGTATTTCTTTGTATATTGTTTTTTGTATTATTTTTTGTATATTGTTTTTTTTGTTAAACTTTTCTGTTTATAAAACGTTTTTGCTTTATTGTTTTTTTGCTTCTTCAGGTCTCTTGAAAAGCTCCTCTTGATAAATCACTGACGCACTGGGTGGATTTGTTTAGATTTGTTTTTGTTTGTGTTGTTTTTCATTTGTTAATTTATTTTTCAGTGACCACGTTTTTTTTATTTTGAACACTGAATTTTAATGTGTTTTTTTAATGTTTTGTATATATTTTTTTATTTTTTTATCGGAGTCTTTGCCAATCACTAGTCTTCGGTTTGCCCGTTCAACGCGATTAAATTGGGATTTATATGAGTTTTTTTGAGCCACGCTGGTGCTTTCCTTCTAATTAATTTGTTTTTATTTTAATTAATTATTTATTAGAATCACCTTTATTTGCATGGCCCCACGTTGGGCGCCAATTAAATTTATTCCGAAGTTCACTTTTTAAAAAAATAATTTTTAATTTTTAAATTTTTTATTTTTAAAAACTTTATTTATTATTTCTTATTTGGTTCACAAACTTTATTTAAACGCTTAGGCTAGACCGATTGTATGTGAAAGGCTTGCTCCCGGAATAAGACTGCCAATTTTTAATTGCCAGATAACCAACAAACCTCGGCTTAAGAGAAATAACCCAAAAGGATACTTGGAGAAAATAAACAATTGCCCTAAGAGATTCTAAGAGAAAGGGACAATTTGCTGATGCAGTAGTTGAGTCATTCGTGAAGGGTGATAAGATCGGAAGATCGAACCAATTCGGACTGGTGACGGCGAGTCGGCTCTAATGTTTATGTCTGGCTTGGGCCATGGAAAATTTCATGGGAATGTTTACAAGTGGAGCTTGATGTTTAGTCTGGATGATCTTTTGGGGATCATCAGAAACGAGTGAGGGGAAATTAGGAGACAAGATAAGAAACGGCATGACGCATTCAGCAGGGGCTACTGCGTTTTGCAAATAATGTTTACATTGCCTTTTTGGTGAGGCAATTTATGAATTGGATAACACGCACAAAAAAAACACGACCGTTCGCTTAAGAGAAAGAGAGGGAAGTGAAAGAGAGAGAGGAGAGTGTGAGAAGAGAGAGGATCCACACGAACCTTTTTATTTGAGCGATTGTCAAATGGCGCGAATGTATGCTGCATGCAATATCAAATAAATACTGGTCGAGGAAATGCCCATGGATGACCCTATCTCACGGTATGTCACATGACGATCTTGCATTATCAATTCTTGCACGGCGTCAATGTTCTTTGGTAAAACGACTCTTTTTGGATGACCTTTACGACCTTCGTCTTCGAACGAGTGTCGTCTACGATTGAATTTATTATACCAGTTTTTACCAGTTTTTTTTTTATAGGATGGTGCTTTATCGTCATACAAGGAATTAAGTTCATCGATGCACTTCTTTGGTGTTAATTCACGTCGAATAGAGTAAAAAATGATTGCGCGAAAGTGTTCGTTCGCTAGATAATTCCATTTTTTGCCAAATTGATTTTTTTCAAGTCACTGTAAACAACAGTGACAACAGTAAATTATGGCCGTAAGCCAAAACGTTCTGAGTACGTTTCTGCTAAAAGATGTCAACTTTTCAATGAAAACTTCAGATGGCGCCAGGCAACACTAAGTGTAACCTACGCCAAAAATATATATAGCAACCCTCGTATTAAAGCTAAAAAAAAATATCTTTTTGGGCAGAAATACTTTTTCGTCCAAGAACATCACGGTACCGGTAAGGAAAAGGTTTTAAAACCAGTGGGAGTGAAACTTCCCCATATAAGAACCACTGACCAACCTTTCACCTCTTCTTTGTCCACTAATTAAATAAAAAACTATTATCGTCACTATTACTTACATATAAGAATACTAAGGGGCTGCTTTACAGAAACTTAGTTAATGCCGAAGATCTTTAGCTCCAAAGTTTTTCTAAGCAAGTACACAGCTTTAAAATTTCTTCTGAAGAGGTGAAATCACAAGAGTTAAATTTAAATAATTTTGTCCGGTAAATCTTAATATATTACCTGGTCATATATACCGCCTTTGTTGGCCTTGGCAGGGAGATCGGCCGACACTTTACGTATTGGCGGGTTATTAACTGGCAGGGGATCGGCCAGGCTTTTCACGTCGCGGCAGGGGTATAATACGGCTTGGCACTCCCAACTCAAGTGCGGGATCGGCCGTGCACTCCAGGACTTGGCAGGGAGATCGGCTAGGCACTTCACGTATTGACGGGTTATCAACTGGCAGGTGAATCAACTAGGCACTCGACGCGTCGGCAGGGGAATCGGCCGGGCACTCCAGGGCTTAGCAGGGAGATCGGGGAGGTATATCATTTACTGGCGGGTTATCTCTTCACGTCTCGGCAGGGGTATCAGATTACAGGAAATACGGCTTGGCACTCCTACCTCGGCTGTGGGATCGGCCGGGCACTCCAGGCCTTGGCAGGGAAATCGGCCAGGCACTTCACGTATTGGTGGGTTATACGCTGGCAGGGGATCGGCCGGGCACTTCACGCGTCGGCAGGGGAATCGGGCAGGCACTTTACGTATTGGCAGACTACCAGCTGGCAGGGGATCGGCCAGGCACTCCACGCGTCGGCAGGGGAATCGGCTGGACACTCCACGCCTCGGCAGGGGGATCAGCCGGGCACTCCAAGCCTTGGCAGGGAGATCGGTCAGGCACTTCACGTATTGGCGTGTAATCAGCTAGCAGGGGATCGGCCAGGCACTCCACGCGTCGGCAGGAGAATCGGCCAGGCAATTTACGTATTGGCGGGTTATCAACTGGCAGGGATTGGCCAGGCTTTTCACGTCGGCAGGGGAATCGGCTGGACACTCTACGCCTCGGCAAGGGGATAGGTCCGGCACGCCATATAGGAAATAGGCTTTTACTGAAATTTAAAAAAAATGCAGTAGTATAGATTTTTAAAGATATCTACTAGCTCTGTTAAATTTTACGTGCATAACGCTGAATGTTACAGGAATTATATTCGCCGCTGTTGGACACAATTTACACAATGGACACAGGATCCGAAGCAGTTTTATAACTTTCTAAACACTAAGCGTAAACATGTATCCTTCTTTATCTTCTCTGCGAAATCTGATCAGCCCATTGCCAAATTTTGCTAATATTTTTTCAAAAAACTTATTTTCCGCCTAAAATGACATATCACCCTTAACATTCAATAAGCAAATATTATTTTCTGTCCGTTTTTCTCCGAGAGTAGCTCATTATTTGATTTTCTAAGGGTCAAACCCGTTTATACGCCAGACCCCAATGGAGAACCAGGCTGTGTGCTAAAATACTGTGCCAGGACTCTGTAAAAACCTCTTAATAGACTTTTTAACTTAATCCTTGAGTCCTCGATTTTTCCCCTTAAAGGGAAGGAATCTTTCATAATTCCCTCACAAAAAAAAAGAGAAAAGTCTGATGTTGCCAGCTACAGAGGCATCTTTAAATTGTCGGAAATTCCAAACTTATTTGAAAAATTAATTACTCCTTTATTGAACACCTTTGCTCTTCGATCATCTTCATGACAGTCAAATTGAATCGTCGTTGCATGCAGACGTGTATTTATTGTGCTCCGGGAAAAAAGTATTCAATAATATCAAAAAAGTGCAGTGGCTGGTTTCGTAAATCAGCAACAATGCGAAAATACGCTTTTGCCGATGAAGCGATGAAATCGCTAATGTTTATATTGATTAATTAATTAATTAATATAAAACATAACATTTAAACAAACTCAACCTTGATTGCAATGAGTCTAAACGACGTTCGCAGTCAACATCAACGTGAGCAAGACGATAGGCTCTCAGTACAAAGAAACAACGCTTAATTCACTTTCAAAGCAACCGAAAGTGATGCAAGCTCATCCCAAACCCGGTCAATTACCCCAAAACTTGACCGAATTCTTGAACGTAGAGAGCGCGTTCTTGCTCCCCCTTGCTACCATCGATGTCTCTGCAGCCAAAGAGCGCATTAACTGGCACCGCAACTTCTTTGACAACGTCAACCGTAACAACAACAACAGCCGCAACTGTAACGACAGCGCGTTTAACGACGTCATCAGCTAGCAGCACAAACATTAATACTTCTGCCGCTGCGCTGCTCGAAAAAGAGAACAAAAACAAAGAAAATAATTTGCCGGCTGTGCAGACTGGTATGGATCGCTACATCTAAATCAAAAGGATGCTGAGCCCCTTAAACTCTCAATGCAAAATAACCCATGGCAATGCTAACATAGCTGCAATAGAAACGCCCACGAACTTAAACCGTTTTAAAATATTGCCAGACTATGAGGATGACGCCGAATCTACAGAAGTCGAATAAGGAAGCCTAAGCCCCTGCCAATTTACATACGAGAAAAAAATTCCAAAATTCCAAATTCAACAAAATTATAGAGCTTATTGGCAAGGACAACTTCCACATAATACCACTCGTAAAGGGCAACATCCGGGAAACAAACAAAATAATAACAGAGTATTTTCGAAATACCTCACCGACAAAAAAAAGAACTTTTACACGTGTCGGGTCAAGCAGCAGCACGGCGTTTAATGTTTATGTTTAAATAATGTTTATGTTATGTTTAGTGTAATGATTAGTGTAATGTTTATTTATTAGGCTTAAGTTTGTACAAAAGCTTTGTTGATCGCAAGCCGACTCTCTCTCGGCCGCTCGACTCAACGGGCTTTCTGTATCCACTTGAGTCCCTGCATGCACCATAAGCTGGTCTATCTGCGGATCATCCGGCTTCATCTGCATGCAGGTGTAATATGCCCATATATGCACTATTAATATAATATACATATATAGACCACCCACTGTACCAAGAGTACTTAAAGGGTACACACTGTAACACTTTGTCGCAGTGCTTATGTTATCCAAGGTCTCGGTCATAAACCTAAGTGCACCGAAATATGAACCGCCCGCTGTGCCTTTGCTGTACGCCGAAAAGTGCATATGTTCGCATATACGTAACTCGAGTGGACCTTGTGCAAGTCCACATACCTCCGCCTAATCGAACATAACATAAATATATATTCATATATAAATATTTAAGAATACATAACCGTCTCTCCGCTGCCGCTTTGGACAGCGCAGCTACGAGACTTAGACCTCCTTTAATTCATAAGTAAATTTGTAAAACCAGAAACTCCCTTGAGCTCGGAGCGGCAACAACGGCTGCTCCGAATCTAATAAAAAACAAGTAAAGACTAAATCTCAAAAAGGAACATATTACATTTGGGAACCTGCTATTCCAATCTATTACATGGCGACCGTGACAGGACCAAAGGACATCGAAGGAGTCCCACAGAAGGCATCATAGAATCTACAACTGGAAAAAATCAACAAAGAAAAAAAAAAAACACACACAGCAGCGATCTAAATGGAAAAAACAAAATATCGCAGTGAGTAGAGTGTGATGTGTGCAAAGCGTAGTGGCGTGGTTCAACGGTTAAAAGCCAGAAAGGCTGAATTACTGAAGCTACTAAATAGCGGAAGTAAAGTAGAATGGAACAACTCGGTGAAAATACACGCCGAAGTTGAACACATTAAAAACCTTCTAACCCAAAGAAAAAATAAAACCACTGCCACACACACATCCACCTACCCTGCAATATCTAATATATCTAAAGAAAAGATAATACTAAATCCACCACCAAAACAGGAGTTACCAAGGATAAAAAAAAAATGCCCCAATGACTGCAGAGGACCCCTGGAATCACCCTTCTGCGAGCAAACCTGTGCCAGCACCGGTGCCCCAACAACCCAATAAAGAAGAAACGCCTGTGCAGCCAGCAACGGCCCCGTTTAGCGCTCCAAGCTAAGCCCGGAAAAGTGAACCGACAGCGCTACCAAGGGCGCAACATTTTTTTTCCCATGCACTGCGTTGCATATTTTTTTTTGTATTGCACTGCGATGCATATTTTTTTCTATATATATAAAAAATTTTTGTAAAATTGAGCGACATTAAAGTTGCCCGATTAGCGTGTGGCCTGAAAACCATACAAAAAATAGGCAGGTTATTATGTAAAAAAAAATATTCAATGAAAAACAGGCAGGTTTCATAAAAAAAAAAATTACAAAAAAAAAAAAAAGGCAATACACACATAGCCAAATAAGGCAAATCTTTAAATGAGCCAAACTGAATGGCAAATAAACCATAAATTAAACCATACTATTTACACGAAAAATTATATACCAATCCTAGAGAAAATACCCAAAATGGGTTTAGTAGACGTAAAACAAGTGGACTCCACAGCCAATGTAATAAATAAAATTGAGTCCAGCACTATGAACACAGAATTAACAAACATACTATTATAAATTATTTTATTCATTTTAATCGCATTCATTTTATATAAAGCATACATTTTTCATAATAAATGTATAGCAAAAAGAGCGATTAATAAAAGCCAGGCTATCGATCTGGATAAAATATAAAAAAAAAATATAACGAAAAAAAAAATAAATAAAAATTAATTTTTAGACACATATATATATATAAAAAAATATATATATATATAAAAGGCACCTATGATATATACACAAAAAAAGAAAGAATTCCATATGTTCATGAATAATCTTATCTTTATGTACAATGAAAATAATATATATAAAAAAAAATAATAAATAAAATGAAGAAAGTCTAAAAGAAAATAATTCCAGTATGACTACCCAAAGAGCCATAGACAAAACATATGAAAAGGACCCCTATTTCCAAGAAAGGATTAAGCAGTTAGTATCAACAACCCCAGTTAGTGTGTATGAGCTAGAAATACTTTATATAGAAACATTTAACTGCCACGTTTCACCATTGTTTCACTGCACCGCAACACAAAAAGGAATAGTATTAACAACAGTTCCGGGTGTGCTAGTAAAATCAAGAATAGACGAGCATCCACTTTTAGGTAGAACGATTATTATGATGGTTTCTAAAAGATAAGCCATATCCTTAATATAATGGAATGGAATGAATTATCGAAAGAACTATCGAGCATTAAAGCAGAATTCGACAAATCTCATAAGTCACTCACACAGAATAGACCGATACAAAAAACAACGGTCAATAAACACGTAGAAATATTAGTTAAATGCTTTAATGAATTAATATATGAACACAGAGAAAAGTTAAATCCGGATCACTGGTCTCGAGTATCAAAGTTCTTGATCAGACTAAGATCTAATCTAACATCTGTTAAGGAAAGGTTCAAGCTAGATATTTCAATACCTACTATTCTAAATACTTCAATAACAATTGAAGCTGGTGACGAACCAGAAGCAAAAGAAGAAATTGACCAACAAGAAATAGAAGAAAGCGATATTAATAACCTTACGGTTCCGGCAGTCCTTATTCAATCTGAATTATCAGACCAGGACTTGTCCGACTCTGAGTTTAACGACAGCATTGTAGAATTAAAACCAACCGCAATGGCTGACGAGAGCATTGCCCAAAGGGCATACATTTGTCTGATAAATTTCCACTCCTTAGAATTGATGACATTTTAGATCAACTAGGTAGAGCAAAGTATTTCTCATGTCTCGACTTAATGTCCGGTTTTCACCAAATTGAACTCGAAAAAAATTCACGAGATATAACATCCTTTTCAACGAACAATGGTTCGTATCGTTTCACGCGATTACCATTCGGTTTAAAAATAGCGCCAAACTCCTTTCAAAGAATAATGACTATAGCTTTCTCTGGATTGGAGCCTTCCCAAGCATTCCTGACTGACTTAATGGATGACTTAATAGTCATAGGTTGCTCTGAAAAACACATGCTCAAAAACTTAACTGATGTTTTCGAGAAATGTAGGAAACACAACCTAAAGTTACATCCCGAAAAATGTTCATTTTTCATGCATGAAGTCACTTTCTTAGGACATAAATGCACAAATAAAGGAATCTTGCCCGACGACAAAAAATACGACGTCATTCAAAATTACCCAGTCCCACATGATGTGGACAGCGCTAGAAGATTCGTCGCATTTTGCAATTATTACAGACGTTTCATAAAGAATTTTGCAGAATACTCCCGTCACATAACTAGATTATGTAGGAAAAATGTAAAATTCGAATGGACAACAGAATGTCAAAACGCTTTCGAACATCTAAAATCAGCATTAATAAACCCAACTCTGTTGCAATACCCAGATTTTAGCAAAGAATTTTGCATAATTACAGATGCTAGCAAATACGCTTGTGGAGCAGTACTAACTCAGAATAAAAATGGATTACAGCTCCCAGTTGCATACGCATCAAGATCCTTTACGAAAGGTGAAAGCAACAAGAGCACTACAGAACAAGAATTAGCAGCTATTCATTGGGCAATAACATACTTCAGACCATATATTTATAGTAGACACTTCACTATCAAAACAGACCACAGAGCACTTACCTATTTATTTTCAATGATAAACCCCAGTTCCAAACTAACACGTATGAGACTTGAATTACAGGAATATAATTTTACAGTAGAGTATTTAAAGGGTAAAGATAATTATGTAGCCGATGCGCTATCTAGAATAACAATAACAGACTTGAAAAACATAAATTTAAATATTAAAATTCTGAAAGTCACTACAAGAAACCAAAGTAGACAAAAATCCTGCGCAGGAAAAGAAAAAATAGAATTGCATAAGCAATCCATAGAAAAAGCTTCAAAGCCCAACGTATATGAAGTCATTAATAATGATGAAGTACGTAAAGTAGTGACCTTGCACGTAAATGACAATATGTGTTTATTTAAGCACGGAAGGAAAATTACAGCAAGATATAATGTTAGCGATTTGTATACTAATGGAACCCTTGACTTAGGTCAATTCTTTCAAAGGCTTGAAAAGCAAGCCGGTATGCACAAAATCAGCCAACTTAAAGTGGCACCGTGGGAAAATACCTTTGAACATGTTTCACTTGATAATTTTAAAAATATGGGCAATTATATATTGAAATCATTAAGAGTAGCGCTACTCAACCCGGTGACCGTAATAAAAAATAATAAAGAAAAAGAAGCTATATTGTCTACATTCCATGATGATCCTATACAAGGTGGTCATACAGGCATTACAAAAACCTTGGCCAAGGTCCAGAGACACTATTACTGGAAAAATATGTCCAAAGACATAAAAGAGTACATAAAGAAATGTCCTAAATGCCAAAAGTCTAAAACGACTAAACACACTAAGACCCCATTAACCATAACCGAAACTCCGCAAAGAGCTTTCGATAGAGTAATTGTGGATACGATTGGTCCACTACCCAAATCTGATAATGGAAATGAATAAGCAGTAACACACATCTGCGATTTAACCAAATACCTGGTAGCGATACCAATACCAAATAAAAGTGCAAATACGGTAGCAAAAGCTATATTTGAAGATTTTATTCTAAAGTACGGTCCAATGAAGACGTTCATTACGGACTTGGGAACGGAATATAAAAATTGAATTATTGAAGGTCTATGTAAAAATCTAAATATTGAAAACATAACTTCTACTGCACATCATCACCAAACTGTAGGTACCGTGGAGCGAAGCCACAGAACACTCAATGAGTATATTCGTTCATACATCTCAGTCGACAAAGCGGATTGGGACATATGGCTACAATACTTCGTCTATTGTTTCAATACAACACCCTCTAGGGCACATGACTATTGTCCATATGAATTAGTTTTTGGTAAAACTTCAAATTTGCCAAAGCATTTCAATAGCGTAGATATAATAGAACCCCTTTACAATATAGAAGATTATGCTAAGGAATCAAAATTTAGATTAGAGCAGGCATTTAAGAGAGCTAGACTAATGCTAGAAGCTCATAAGCTAAAACAAAAAATTATGTACGACAAAACTAGTTTGGATTTTGATTTAAAAATAGGAGATCAGGTTTTATTGAAAAATGAAACAGGACATAAACTAGATTTTAAATATACAGGTTCTTATAAGGTAGAACAAATAGGAGATAGAGATAATATAACTATATTAGACAATAAAAATAAAAAACAAATAGTACATAAAGATAGATTAAAACTTTTTATTTCATAATCAATTAACATTTCATAAATATATCACGTATGGCCATACATAAATAAATATAAAAAAAAGGAGAAAAATATACATACATAAATAAATATAAAAAAAAGGAGAAAAATATACATACATAAATAAATATAAAAAAAGGAGAAAAATATACATACATAAAAAAATATAAAAAAAAGGAGAAAAATATACATACATAAATAAATATAAAAAAAAGGAGAAAAATATACATACATAAATAAATAAAAAAAAAGAAAAATAAGCATACCGAATATAAAAACACAAAAAAAAACTTATTGTTAACACCATTTATTAAATTTTGTACAATCTATGTTAGAAAATAACTTCATTATATTACGTTATTTTTCAAAAAGAGGGAGATGTAATATGCCCATATATGCACTATTAATATAATATATATATATCGACCATCCACTGTACCAAGAGTACTTAAAGGGTACACACTGTAACGCTTTGTCGCAGTGTTAATGTTATCCAAGGTCTCGGCCATAAACCTAAGTGCACCGAAATATGAACCGCCCGCTGTGCCTTTGCTGTACGCCGAAAAGTGCATATGATCGCATATACGTAACTCGAGTGGACCTTGTGCAAGTCCACATACCTCCACCTAATCGAACATAACATTAATATATATTCATTTATAAATATTTATATTTATATTTAAATATAATATATTATTTATATATTTCGTAATCGAACTACCGAACTGAGCGGACGTGCTTTGTCCGAGCTCCGGGAAAACTTCACTTCGCTTATATTTTCGCCAATATAAGCGAAAAGACACTGAAATACAATTTACTAAAAGCGACAGACAAGCTTTTTTTTTATAACAGTTGTAATGTACTAAACCAAAACTAGTGCATTGTTGAAAAAAAAAAAATACGTACCACGCAATGAGCTCATTGAGCAACGACCAAAAGAACGAGCGTAGAAGTTCAGTGAACCAAAGAAACGGCTTCTACTCTTACTTTTCAACCCGCGATACCGAAGTGGAAAAATCGGCGCTTAAAAGCAACCCGGCTTTACTGACCGCTGAAACCCAAAGGGCACGGTCTTGCTCACCCGCTCTGCTCACTCCGACTCCCGCGTCATGGAGTTCGCAGTGTAAAACCCCCTCCAATATCGGAAACAAATTTCGCACCAACAACAAGCAGCACTACAACTTCTGCAACAACAGCGAAAACCCCTGCAACTCAAAGTACCACGACGTCAACGACTACAGCGAGTACAAAAACAACAACCTCGGAAAGTGCCAAAGCGGCAACGGCCACACAGACTGGAATGGATCGCTACATCCAAATTAAGCGCAAGCTTAGCCCGCAGAGTAATCCGGCAGGCAACAAAACAAAAATTAACCGTGTCCTGAATAACGATAATGAACCAGACAGATCCACTACTAACAGATTTGCCCTACTGGCGGAGGCTGAGGAAAACCAACCAGCACAAAACACCGCAAAAAAACCCAAGCCCCCTCCAATCTATATTAGGGAAAAAAGCTCGAGTGCCCTGGTCAACAAAATTGCGTCGTTGATCGGGAACGGTGACAACTTTCATGTTGTTCCGCTTATCAAAGGGAACATCCATGAAACAAAGGTGCAAACCAAGACTGAAGAGCACTTCCGAATCGTGTCCAAATATCTGGACACTGTACAGATAAACTATTACACGTACCAGCTGAAAAGCAGTAAGGGCCTACAAGTGGTAGTAAAGGGAATAGAACCTGATGTTACCGTCGAGGAAATAAAAACCGCCCTTAAAGAAAAGGGCTTCGCCGCCAAGAATGTTATTAACATTCTAAATAAAGATAAAAAGCCACAACCCCTCTTCAAGGTCGAGCTCGAGCCTGAAAGCAGGTCGCTGAAGAAGAACGAAGTCCACCCAATCTACAACCTGCAATATCTTTTGCATCGGAAAATCACTGTTGAAGAGCCACATAAACGCAACGGTCCAGTGCAATGCACTAATTGTCAAGAGTATGGACACACAAGGTCTTACTGCACACTTCGGGCTGTCTGTGTAGTCTGCGGGGACGCCCACAAGTCCGCTTGCTGCACTACAAACAAGGACAGTACCGTGAAGAAATGTGGAAACTGCGGAGGCAGCCATACGGCAAACTATAGAGGATGTATTGTGTATAAGGAGTTAAAGAGTCGCATGCGTCAAGCGACCGCAACGCGCAACCAAAATCCACAGAATGCGTACGTTTCGTCAAAAACCACGCCAGACGTCTTCTTCGCCAAAGCTGCGAGATCCTCATTCGGTCCACTAAACACCACCAACGGCTTCTCCTATGCCGATGCTCTACGATCTGGAAGGGAAATTCCAATTCAGACTAACTCTCAAAGCGCTCAACAGGCCCCAGAACAGCCACACAGCAAAACGGAAACTATGATGCTTACCCTCCAACAAAGTATGATGGAGCTTATGTCATTGATGAAAACGACCATGCAAACGCTTGTTTAAAACCAGAACATGGTGATACAGCTGCTCGTAGCACAACAGTCCAAATAATCTATGCAGGCGCTACGAATATCAATGTGGAACGCCAATGGTGTCTCACGGCATAAACTAGAATTGTCACAATTCTTGACCGAAAACCATATTGACGTTATGCTACTGGTGGAAACGCATCTTACAAGCAAATACAACTTTCATATAAGAGGCTACACAATCTACCGCACAGATCATCCAGATGGGAAAGCCCACGGCGGAACTGGAGTTCTAATCAGAGAACGAATTAAACACCATTTTCACAAAAGGTTTGCAACAAACTTCTTGCAGGCCACATCGATACAAATTCAGTCAAGCAACGGAATCCTTTCAATTGCTGCCGTTTACTGCCCTCCTCGCTTCTCAATCTCGGAAGGACAATTTATGGACTTCTACAATTCACTTGGGGATCGATTTATAGCCGCAGGAGACTACAACGCCAAACATACGCACTGGGGATCACGTCTAGTGACTCCCAAAGGAAGACAATTGTACAATGCAATTATAAATGTGAAAAATAAACTGGACTACGTTTCCCCTGGAAGTCCCACATACTGGCCAACAGACTCACGAAAGCTCCCAGACCTTATTGATTTTGCAGTGACAAAAAACATACCTCGCAATCTAATAAGTGCCAAAGCAGTCTCGGACTTATCATCAGACCACTCGCCTGTGCTTCTAACGCTTCTTCAAAGCCCAGAAATAACCGAACACCCCTTCAGTCTGACGACGACAAAAACAAACTGGCTAAAATACAAAAAGTACGTGAGTGCCCACATAGAACTCGCCCCGGATTTTAACATGGAATCGGACATCGACTACACTACGAGCGCCCTGGAAGAAGTACTCGTTGCGGCAGCTAAAATCTCTACTCCTCATAGGAAAGAAGTAGACCGAAACAAACACTTCAAATCTAATCAGCAAATCGAACAGCTCGTGCGAGAAAAGAGGCGCACGCGTCGTGATTGGCAAAACAGCAGATCACCAGCTTCAAAACAACGCCTTAAGGAAGCAACCCGATCACTCGACCAGGCTCTTCACCAACAGGAAGAAAATGCACAGCTGAGGTACATCCAGAATCTCTCGCCAACAAGCACAAAGTACCCCCTGTGGAGGGCCCACCCAAATCTTAGTGCCCCAATTGAAACGACCACCCCGATAAGAAACTCTTCGGGATGCTGGGCTCGCAGCAACGAAGACCGAGCTGAAACATTCGCCACACATCTCCAAAGATGTTAGATCTTAAGGGCACTACTGTACAATTCAGTCCTAAAGCCAATCTGGACGTATGGCTCCCAGCTGTGGGGGAACGCGAGCAGCAGCAACATAGACATCATACAGCGCGCACAATCAAAAATCCTGAGAACTATCACAGGGGCACCTTGGTATGTTCGCAACGAAAACATCCACCGGGATCTGGGCATCCTCGCAGTGAAAGACGAAATCCAGAAGCAAAAAGAGTCATACAAAGAAAAACTGTCTTCGCACCCAAATTTTCTCGCTCGGGGATTGACTCGGGTTTCTAGCGTATCCCGCCTTAGACGCAACGACCTCCCAACCCAGCAATCGATTTTTAGGGCCGTCTAACTCCGTATCAGTAAATATTACTGTTAGTTAAGTTAAAAATATAAGATTTGATACACCTCTTGTTAGTCTCGCAAAGAGAAGATTCAAGAAATAAAAGCAACGTTAAAATAAAAAAAAAAAAAAAATTTATAAATATTTAAGAATACATAACCGTCTCTCCGCTGCCGCTTTGGACAGCGCAGCTACGAGACTTAGACCTCCTTTAATTCATAAGTAAATTTGTACAACCAGAAACTCCCTTGAGCTCGGAGCGGCAACAACGGCTGCTCCGAATCTAATAAAAACCAAGTAAAGACTAAATCTCAAAAAGGAACATATTACATTTGGGAACCTGCTATTCCAATCTATTACACAGGAATAAACATTTGTAACGTTCAAGATAATTAAATTTGTCTTTTATTTACGGCATTGAAAACGCTCAATGACCAAACAACACGTATCAGCTAAAAAGCAGCAAGAGCCTGCAAGTCGTACTTAAGGGCATAGAGTCCGAAGTATCGCCTTCAGAGATAACAAAGGTGGAAATCACACTGCACATAGAGCTTGCCCAGTTTATAAGGAGGTGAAAAGTCGCATCCACCAGAGGAGAGTTCATAGCCTTCAGGTCAAACCCTGAAGTCTTCTTCTCGACTGCAGCCAGATCCTCATCTTCTCGAATTATTTGTTCAGACAAATTAGTTGGTGTCGCTACAGTCGCTGACGCTGGTGGTAAGCGCTTTAAAATCAGGACTGGCTTCCCCAGCCTCAAAAAGCTCACTGCCGCAATCCGCACACCAAGAACCGAACACGGCTCAGCAGCATCAACCGCCGGATCAGCTAAAAAGTAACTTTGAAGCTATGATATGCAGTCTACAACAAAGCCTTACGGAGTTTATGTCGTTTATGCGTGCAACTATGCAAGATCTAACGCGAAACCAAAATCTATTAATACAAATGCTGGTTTCACAACAATCTAAATATTGACTTCCGTACGAATATCTACGTGGAATGCTAACGGCGTTTCGCAGCATAAACTCCAGTTAGCGCAATTCCTACTAGACAATCAAATCCACGTAATGCTGCTTTCAGACACATCTTACAAACAGATACAATTTCCAACTACGAGGATATTCATTCTATTGAACAAATCATCCAGATGGTAAAGCCCACGGCGGGACTGCATCCACTGCATGTCTTACAACATCCACGTTTGCCGATGACACAGCTATTCTTAGCCGATCAAAATGCCCGATTCAAGCAACTAGCTCTTCATATGGTAAATGTTGAAAATGGCTGTCAAATTGGCGAATTAAAGTGAACTAACTAAAATGCAAGCACGTTACGTTCACTTTGAACAGGCAAAGCTACCTGCCGATTACATTAAACCACACTCTACTCCCACAAGCATACGAAGTAACATACCTAGGAGTACATCTCGACAGAAGACTCACATGGCGCCGACACATTGCAGTATGGGGTTTTTGACCTGTTTTTGTGGCATTAATTAATAATCAGTTTTGGAGATATCGACATGAAACTTTACCAATCGTTATTATTTGATCCTAGGCACATATAGTATGAAAATCGTTCGGATCAGGAAACTATATCCTATAGCTCCCATAGGAACGATTTGGTAAAAGTAAAGATAAATTAATGAAATTTAAGGAGCTGATATTTTTTGCTATTTTAATACGATATAGCAATTTTTAACCAAATCGGACAACGCTTTCCTTGGGAACTGTCAGTTTAAAATACCGGATTTCAGTGTTCTTCCATACAAATGCATATAAAAGTTGAAAAACAGTACAGTAGTATTATTCTTATTATTCTTTTTTTTTCATTTTCTATAATATATCAATATTATCTAAAAAAAAAAAGCTGGAATCGTTAAATTCGTCATCTTCGAGACAAACATTATTTTCGTATTCTCAATTACCTCAATTGGAAGTAAAAGACTCTATAGTTTTTTATGCATCTCGAAAAATTAAGGACGAAATAATTGGATCTTATGTATCCATAGCTCTGTTGAACACATCTGCGATGGAATGTAATCGGTAGTGTTTTCTTAAATGGTGACGCCTGTCTGATTTATACAGCTTGTTTCAGGACTCAGACGCTTCTTCTCCAAAATAGCCGACTGAAAGCACCGTATTTTCCATTATTTCCATTAAAAACTGGTGGTTTTTTTTCAAAACGACATTATCCACATTGTTATTTGCATGGCGTTACAAAAAAAACATTGTACACCCATTTGATGCTCAGCCCGGCCCCTTTCGCTGTTCCAAGCAGCGACCAAGTCGGCTTTTGGAGAAAGTGAGGTTATCTAAGGAAAATTCAAATTGCACCAATAGTGGAGAAAAGTGCACAATAAGACTAACAGCCTTTGCTCAGTATTGACAACGCTACAACATACACTTGGACGCATTGAAAACTTTTTATTCCTTCTATTTCAAAACTCTTCTCAAAGTTGAAATTTGTTTCCCAAAATTCAGCTTAAGGTGCATCTATAAAATGACAAAATTTTAGTATAGACACGCACAATTTAAACAGTTAATACATTTAACATCTAGTACAAACCTGTGAAATGAGTCTCCATTACTATTTTTCTTTTTAAATGGAGTTTTAAACAAATAATCTAATTTTACAAATCACTATGTGAAAATTGCAAACTTAGCGCACGTGCTTTCGGATGCAACAGCTGACTTTGCAGCTGTTATGCTAGCATTAATAATAATAATAATAATAATAATAATAATAATAATAATAATAATAATAATAATAATAATAATAATTAATATTTTGAGTATGAGGCATAATAGTTTGATGTTTTCTTAATACATTCCCATTAATTTTTTTAAAATCAGAGAACTTTCAAAAAATGATTAAATGCCACATAAAGTGGTCAAAAACCCCATAGTGCATTGAAGCCAAAAGAACACACCTAAAACTAAAAGCCAGCAGCATTCATTGGCTTATCAACGCTCGGTCACCCCTTAGCCTTGAATATAAAGTCCAGCTGTACAACTCGGTCCTAAAACCTATATGGATGTACGGCTCCCAGCTATGGGGGAACGCCCCTTAGAAAAATAACTCAGGTTAATGGTCTCGGTGTCCTATTAGACTCTAAACATAAATTTTCCAACCATATTTTTTACAATGGTTAATAAGGATAAGGGTGTCCGTTTTTTTTTTTTGAAGGCGGGTAAAAGAATTTAACGACCCCTACATAACTAAAACCTTATTCTTTTCCTTGGCCCGAGCGATACTAGAGTACGGTTCATGTGTCTGGAGTCCCCAATATGGAGTACATTAGGACCGAATAGAACCCGTACAAAAGAATTTCTTAACATTTTCACTTGAAGGTCTTTACTGGGATGAAAATCTGCATCATCCATCTTATAGTAGAAAACTCCTATTAATAAACTTATTAGGTTTAACTTATTGTAGGACAATGCTGGATAAAGTTTTTCTACATAACCTAAGCAATGGGTATTTTGATAGCCTGTATTTACTAACACGCTTAAATTTTAATAGAAGGACTGGAAACTTTAGTCCTCTATTGCTTAGCCAATGACCCTTTTAGGGTCTTTTGTTTGTACACCAATGGTCACTACTCTATAACATCTCTTTCCTGTCCTTCATATTTAAAATCTAGTGTTTTAAATTTTCCTACTGACTCCTCTTAGCTTAATAAATAAGAAATAGCTTAATAAATACTAACAAATCGTTTTTCTGTACCTTTTTAAGATAGATCTGATGTGAATATAAACTGCAAGCATTATTAGAATAAAAGTTAATTCATCAACCAAGACGCGCAATTAAAAGTGCAGAAAATCTGCTAGCCGATATTAAAGGAATTAAATCATGCCCATACCTAGCTTCATTAGGTATCTCAATAATTAATGTGTTTAATTTAAATTTGTACACAATTTGAATATGTACATGTTACCACGTAAATGTTGCAAGAAAAAAAGATTTAATATAACGGCTCCGTATTGAGCGCTTGCGTATAGTGTTGAGGCTGATTCAGCCGGCACCCTCCAGTACTTTCAGAGTCTGGGTTAAGAAAAGATAGATAAATGTGTTCTGAATTGTAAATGTTTAATGAAGGTTATTCTTGTATAGGGACATAAGAGGTATAGGAAAGATCTTCAAAGCTTGTTTGGTTTTTAGCGTTACCACGCGAATCAAGTCGTCCTGATTCAGATTAAGCTCCATGATCCTTTGGAAATCATTTATGAGTTAATCTAAGTGGGCAGACTGCCTTTGAAGAGGCTTCTATGCTAACTACCACTGTGTCTATCTTCTCGTAAGTTAGTCTTAGATGCCCTCCTATAAGGCGTTAATGGCATGACTGTGAAGGGCTAAAATGTCAGTAGCCTTGAAGTCGGCTTGAAACTGGGAGGTTAATGCCCACACACCACAAGCCCCGTGGAACCACTGAACAGTATTACTTCGCGGGGAAGGGTTGCCTAATCTAGGCATTTTCCCGTAAGCGACGTTCATTTTCAAGTCTTCGCCCTGTGTCGCCCTGTGTCGCCCTGTGTATAAGCTATCAAACTGCTTACCCAGTCCTATTGCTCCTCCGAGCTACACCTCCGAGCTACACATAAAATTTATAAGCTGGTAGTGATTCAACTCTGGTACGATACCTCCTACAGCTGTAGAGGATGGGCTTTGTGTCTTCAGGTGCTCCTAGACAGTTGGAGCACTTTTCATCATGGGGGACTTTCATCATGTCCGAATCTGTATTTTCTATACCCCCCGTGGCCTTAAAGAGTCTGTGGGGTTGGCAACTAACCTTGCCGTTGTTTTTTTCGAACCAATCTTGAATTTTTGGGATTAACCTGTGCGTCCATCCGCTCTTGGTTGTTGAGTCCCACCTCTCCTGCCATGTGCATCTTCTGCCTCTTTTCGGGCTGACCTCTTCATGGCTCCCCGAGTTGAGTTCCTTTCCTGTTGTTGATTGGATGTCGCCAGGATGTCGATTGGGATCATTCCGGCTAGAACGAGAGCAACTTCCTCTGCTATTGTTCTGAATCCGGAAATGACGCGTAGGGTTGCTAGTCGGATGCCCTTAGCTTCTTCCTAAGCCCCTGGTGTCTTCAAACTGAAGTAGCCCATTCGGCACTGCGTACAATAAAACCCATATGATGGCCCTCGCTAGAAGCTGTTCCTTGCCTTCTCTTGGGACTCCCACGTATGCGCTATAGGAAATATGACTTTTTCTGGCCAAAAATATTATCTCAAGAAAGAAACAAGATATTTAAGTTCTGATTTTTGGTTTGAGTTCACATGGTCAAAAGATTTAAGATTTAAAAAAAATGTGGGCGTGGCACCGCCCACTTTTTAAGAAACACATTCTAACTCAAAAACTATGCAAGATATTTAGATTTTGACTTTTGATTTGAGTTTATATGGTCAAAAGAACTCAGAAATGAAAAAACTGTGGGCATGGCACCGCCCCCTATTTAAAAATGACATGCTAACTGTTCGGTTTTGAACTAGTCCCACAGCTAACAGATTCACAATCAAGGTGTTGAGGTTGCCTCCTTAAATTATGAATTTCTTCGAAAGTGCATAAAAGGTCATATTCATATTTCACTCATTTGAAGAAAATTAAACAATCTACAACATGGACTAAATTTCAATGTCGGACTCGGTCGGACTTAGTTTAAATCTCTTTTTAAAAATGTGATTCATTTGTAAAAATTTCTTTTGCTAGACTACTTACATTTTCACTATATTAAAAAGACAACACAAGTTTTTTGGACACTTCACATACACAAACACATAATAAAAACCACATTAAAAAGTATTCATTTCAAAATTTTTGATTTTGTCAATAAAATTTTCAGTATTCGCGTTTTTAAAATCGCACCAAAAATCGTAATTTCTAAGCCCATGTTAATGTTAACATCAATGCTGTTTTTAACAGCTAATTTCTTCGCAGTGGCGCCATCTATGAAAATTTCTGGTTATTTCTTGTAACATTAAAAATTAATCTATTGCGAATGATATGCAGTTAAAATTATTTTATTCCTTTAAATTTCAAAAAATGGTTTTTGGCCAGAAAAAGTGGTCAAATTTCCTATGGTGGTATGGCAGCATCCGTGAGAGTGTTTCTTCAATCCTTGCTTCTAGGTATTTTATTGCCTCCTTTGTCTTAATACTCCCCAACCAACTTGAATACCTATTGAGTGACAGGTATCTCAGCTGGGCGATAAATAGCTTCAAGCCTTTCAAATCCCCAGGCCCAGATGGCATTGTCCCGGCTCAACTAATTAAAGCCGGTCCCAATCTGAGGTCTTGTGTCAAGAAAGCTTTCTCAGCAATTTTCAGGATAGGCATCGTACCCGCAATGTGGCTGCGGACGAAAATCGTATTTATACCCAAGGCGGGAAAACTATCTCACTGCACCCCTAAGGACTTCAGATCAATAAGCCTGTCGTCCTTCCTTCTCAAGACAATGGAGAGACTAATCAGCCTCCATATTAATCTTACTTTAAACCCAGATGATATCTCGGGATCACAGCATGCGTATAGGAAGGGCCGATCCACGGAAACGGCACTCCACGAAATCACTACTTTTGTCGAAAAGGCACTTAGTGATAAGGAATACGCACTCATTGCTTTTCGAGACATAGAAGGTGCGTTCAACAACATCCTACCAAGCTCGATAATCAATGCGCTGACAGGACTAGGAATAGTCAGAAGAGGCACTGAGCAAGGAGGCGTACTCTCACCCCTACTCTGGAACGTGGCAGTTAATAGCCTACTGCGATCCGTAGAAGGTATTGGTTGCAAAGTTATCGCTTACGCAGATGATGTCGCAATTTCTTTCTCTGGAAAATTTCCCCAGACTCTATGTGACCGCATGACGGACAACCTTAGGGTCCTCTCAACATGGGCAGTTAGAAATGGACTAGGTATAAACCCGTCCAAAACCGAGCTCGTCCTCTTCACCAGGAAGTACAAAATAACAAACTTAAGGCTTCCAAAACTATCAGGAGAAACACTATTCCTTAGCGATAGACAGGAAACCGGACTGGAAGTCAAACACCAGGGATAGAGCTAAGAAGGCAACACTCGCGCTCTATACTTGCAGGAAAGCCATTGGCCTTAAATGGGGAATGTCACCAAAAATAGTAAGATGGTTTTAAACAGCGGTTATAAGACCCATCCTATTCTACGGGGTGGTAGTCTGGTGGCCTGCTTTCACCAACTCCACAATTAGAAAGAAACTTATGAAAATGCAAAGGATGGCGGAGGTCTGTATCACAGGCAGCCTACGTACCACACCGACGTATGCCCTAGATTTCATACTCGACCTATTACCGGTAGAGATAATGGGGGTCAAGATAGCAACGCTATCGGCAATCTGGCTACCCGAGACGGGCATATGGAAATGGACTGACTATGGACATACCAAGTTAGATCTACACCACTGCACTCCAACGGGGTGTACAGACTACTGCGTACCTGTCGATCATCCCCCTTAAAATACAAGGTCTACATTCCAACAAGAGAGGAATGGGCCAAACAAATCCCGGGACCAACCGGTTCCCTCCATATCTACACAGATGATTCAAAATTGAATGGCCAGGTGGGAGGCGGTATCCATTGCGAACGGCTGTGTCTAAATGAGTCCTTCAGACTCCCCGACTACTGTAGTGTTTTCCAAGCAGAAGTAAAAGCTATCGGAGAAGCACGCAAATCCCCAGCACCTACTGGCAATCAAGACAAAATCTGTATCTTTTCAGATAGTCAAGCGGCACTCAAAGCCCTTGGCGGATTTTCATCCAACTCCAGGACAGTAAATGACTGTCGCAGATCTCTTAACGAGATGGCAGAGCAGCATGACATTCACCTCATATGGGTACCGGGGCATAGGGACCACGAGGGTAATTGCGCCGCCAACGAACTTGCAAGAGCAGGTACTACCACTCCTCTCCTACCGGAGAAGGAACCATAGGTATCCCCTTAGCTACGTGTAGGCTAAAATGCAGGGAACCCTTTGACCGCGCATCACTGAAGAAATAGAGAAATCTCCAAAACTGCAGGAACTCCCGGATGATATAGACCATCCGATCTAGGAAGAGGTCAATGATGCTTATCGCCCTTGAAAGGCAGGACTGTAGTCTGGCGGTCAAGGCCATTACGGGATATTGGTTAATAGGAGCACACGCGGCTAGACTAGCGGTGCCATATTATGACTACTGCAGGAGAGGAAGAGACAGTCGCACACCTCCTGTGTCAATGCCCTGAGCGGGGGCGCAGCCGACTCAAATTCTTGGGCGCAGCAATACTTACAGACCTAACAGACCTCGTGGAGGTCGCTTCACACAGACTCGTAGCTTTCATTCGTAAATCTGGATGGGACCGCGAGCCGCCGCAGGAAGGATAGAACACCCTTGGGCATATAAGTAATGGGAAGGGAGAGGTCCTTTTGTAGGACCCTTGCCTGTGAGGTATCACAAGGAGCCCCAGCGGCTCAAGTGGATGGGGGTAAGGCACCGGCCCTTCATCGCCGCCTCAACCTAACCTAACCTTGTCTTAATAGTGCAGTTGAATGAATGTACTCCAGTCTTTATTCAGCATCACCGAATATTGGGGACGTGATTGAGTGATGGAACTTACTCTTCTCCCTTTAAGAGCTATCAGTGGGAGAAGTTGTTGACTTTTTCCTCCAATTTGAGAAATTTTTTGAACGTAGTCCAGTCCTTATTCAGAATCACCGATTATTGGTGATGTGATTGTTTTATTACAGTGCTGGCACCTTCGTTACTATCTTGTTAATTTAAAGAGTTCTTCAAATCGTGCCTGGTGCCACATCAGATCTCAATGATCCCATTTACAATTTATTTAAAAAGCGCTTCATCACTGATGTAGACAAGAAAGTTATTCCCAAAAATCAGTTAAAAAAGGCTTCATATACAGCATGACACCTTTGAGAATGGATAATCTTTTGCTATAGTTAGTAGATTTTTGGAACGTATTACAGTCTATATTCAGCATCACCGATTTTTAATGGAATGATGGAGCTAACTTTTCCCTCTTTATGAGCTACCAGTGGGTGAAGTTTCTGACTGGTTCCTTTAATTCGACAGATTTTTTGATCGTACTTCAGTCTTTATTCAACGTCACCGATTATTGGGGATGTGATTGTTTTATTGCAGCGCTGCTACAGTACCTTCGTTACTTCTTTGTTAATTTAAAGACATTCATACCGTGACTGATGCCACATCAGATCTCATTGATAATTCCCAAAGCACAGTAAAAAACGGCTTTAACACGGCAAATGAGAATGGAAGATCCGTTTTTATAGTTAGCCTTGCTTTGAATTGCAAAGTGGTTGAGTGATGGAACAAACTATACTCCCTTTAAGAGCTACCAGTGGGTGAAGTTGCTGACTTGTTCCTTTAATTCGATAGATTTTGTGAACGTACCCCAGTCTTTATTCAGCATCCCCGATTATTGGAGTTGTGATTGTTTTATTGCACTGCTGCCACTGTACCTTCGTTACTTCTTTGTTAATTTAAGGGGTTATATACAGTTGTGATATATGAAAAAATCGATTTTTTTTTATTGCATATTCTTTAAGTATATTTTATTGGGAATATTCTCACAAAAATTCATAACGATCGGAGCATTAGAACCGAAGCTGTAGCTATTTATAGCGCACTATCTGCATATAAATCTTGAACAAACTTGAAACTTTAAACGCGATTATCTCAGAATCTTTTTTTTGGGAAATTACCTTTGCGGTGGACACGATTACTAAAAAACTACTAATCCGATCAACACCAAATTTTGACCACTTATTAATTATGATATTAGCTAGTCCGTGAACGAGGGACTCCTTTTTTAAAGCACAAAAAACGAAAATCTTATACGTTGAAAAAGTACATGTTTTGTTAAAAACGTCGCCTTTTTTTTTTTAATCAAAATTTTTAAAAATCCCTCATTTACGGACTAGACAATACAATATACTAGCTAAACTTTTTTGAATTTTGGATTTCGGATGAACCGTTTTCGAGAAATTTTGTCCACCGCAAGACACCATCGAAAAAAGACGATCCGGGAATTCGGCTATAACATTTTTGTTATGTAATATTTTTTTATGAAAAAATTTAATTAAGTACCCAGAGACATATACTAAACAACTATGGTGTCAAAAAAAAATCGATAAAAATCCATATTTTTGCGCGGTACAACTGTATATAACCCCTTAAAGATTTCTTTGTACTGTGCCTGATGCCAGATCAGATCTCATTGATCCCATTTACAATTTATTTAAAAAGCGCCTCAGTATAGATGTAGACAAGAATCAAATTGGTGAAAATTCTTTTAAAGCGGCTTTAACACGGCAGGACACTTTTGAGAACGGTAAATCTGTTGCTTTAGTTATCAGGATTTTTTAACGTTATCCAGTCTATATTCGTCATCTTCTAATTTAAAGACTTCTTTATACCGTGCCTGATGCCACATCACATCTCAATGATCCCAATTACAATTTATTTGAAAAACGCTTTATCACTGATGTAGACAAGATATTAATTCCCAAAAATCAGTTAAAAAAAGCTTCATATACAGCATGACACCTTTGAGAATGTAAAATCTTTTGATATAGTTAGCAGATTTATTGAACGTTATCCAGTCTATATTCAGCATCACCGAATTTTAATTGAGTGATGGAGCTAACTTTTCCCTCTTTCTGAGCTACCAGTGGGTGAAGTTGCTGACTTGTTCCTTCAATTCGACAGATTTTTTTAATGTACTCCAAACTTTATTCAGCATCACCGATTATTGGGGATGTGATTGTTTTATTGCAATGCTGCCACTGTATTGTTGTTAATTTTTTTTAAATTTAAAGATTTCTTCATGCCGTGCCTGATGCCACATCAGATCTCATTGATAATTTCCAAAAAAAAAAACAGCTTAAAGCGGTTTCAACATGGCATGACACATTTAAGAAGGCAAAATCGGTTCTTATAGTTACTTTTTTTTTTGTATTTCTAAGTAATTGAGCGATGGAGCTAAAATATTTTTATACCTTTGCAGAGGGTATTATAATTTTGTCCAGAAGTGTGCAACGCCGTGAAGGAGACACCTCCGACCCTATAAAGTATATTTATTCTTGATCAGGTTAGAGAGTTCAAATTTGACAGAAGAGCTATTTTTGGCAAAACATTACGACATGCCAAATAGATAGCTGGAACTTAGTACAGATTATATTTTTGTCAGTTAAGCCGATCCACCGAATTTCATACGGATCGGCCAACTATATCCTATAGCTGCCACATAACGATCGGAAATAGCCGAACTTTCGCGTTTTTGAAGATAGAAAGCTGGAACTTGGTACAGATTTGTGGTCAAATAATCCGACCTACCAAATTTCATTAGGATCGGCTGACTATATCTTTTAGCTACTATAGAACTGAACGATCGGAAATGGTTTTTGGTAAAAATACAAACTTTGGTATTTTTGAAGATAGAAGCTTGGGATCTTTTTTAGATCTTATATTACAATAAACTAGCGACCCCGTCAAACGTTGTTTTGCCCTTTTTTGTTTTCTATAAGGGCTAGCTGTTTTTTCTTCATTTATTTTGGTTAATAAATTTGTCAGTATTTCAAGTACATCCAGTATTTTCACGTACAGCAAAATTCCCCTCGCCAATATCTAACAGTTGTTTAGAGAAAGGATGGATCCTGAAGCATTTGATCGCGCATATTCTTGGTCAGTTTTTTTTCAACATTACGCCACAGTTGCGATGATTTTAAGCAAGCATTGAATTCATCAGCGTACGTTAACCGTGAACACCTGAAAGGAGTAACAAAGGGCCGTAAAATAGTTTATCATTGTTCCTTATATCCTTAAATGACCAATCCAATTCCCCAAGCGAATTTTTACGTCCTATAGTGCATTCATCCAAAATATGGGCACTATGCCCATAGACGATTGTTTTTATGTGGCACACTGCATCTGGATTATTTTGAATGTTCAATGACAGCTTAAGTGCTGAATGAGCTGTTATGCCTCCATCTAATAAGGTTGCTGCAACGCCAGAATGCGTTGCCACTTTTTTTAATCGTAACTCGGCAGGAAGAAGCGAAATAAGGAATGTTCACTTTGGAACTTTCACTTTGAATGTTCACAATAATCACTTTGGAATAAGCAGAATTTTCAACATCAGGCTCTTACTGGAATGCTAGTCGAAGAAATTGCCCAGATGTGAATCCTCGATAAACTTGTTGACGTTGTTAGTTAATTCTTCTTCTAACTATTAATCTGTGCGCTTCTCTTCTTTGAAAAGTGGTCTTTGTTGATTATGTTCATCTCGTACATCTTTCGATTGTGATTCACGTAACTGCGCCATGCTTACACGCGCCTTTTCATTACCTTTATAAATTTTTTCTCCTAATCTCGTATTCTTCTATCTCGCGCAGCTCTAGTATTGACTGTTTGATGACTAAAATTGGCCCAATTGCGTTTTGGCATTGGTCTTGGCCAAATCTTGGCATTGGTGACTGCATGATACAATTATATAATAATTGTATCATGGGTGACTGTAGATAAGTAATCGGCGGACATCTTTTTCAGGGGCAAATGACACACACATAAATGTACAATACGTTACGCTCTCAGCCTACTTATTGTTATTCATTACTATAAAAGCAGCCATTTCGGAGGAGTATAATTCCCGTTGTCGAACGGGATGAAAAGTATCCTATGTCCGTCTCCTGGCTCTAAGCTACCTCCCTACCAATTTTCACCCAAATCTGTTCTGCCGTTCTTGAGTTATAAGTGGTGTAATTAACACGACTTTCTTTTATATATATAGATAAATACCTTAAATGTCGGATTAAAACCTCCTTCTTCGATAATGTCTGCCCCAAATGACGTCATTTGGAAACAACTATTGTATTTTCGAGTATTTGCAAGAAAGTGGCGTGATTCTTGTGTTTCGCCGCAAAGCAATGAATACAATGGCTCATGTGGCGGAGTCAACACTGGCAATTTCACTTTACCATTAACGCAGCATAATCCAGGCATTTCTCCGGAAAACTTTAATACACCACAATACTCGCAAACAACGTCCATTTGCCCAATGCAAACGCTAGGATGCAAGCTGTAATCATTGCTGCAATCGTATCGAAACGCAGCTCGATTCAAATCAGCTAAATATCTTGTTCTGCGTCGCAATTATCTATTTGTTGACTTCTGTTGTTCGCTCGACGATTCTGCATTGCCAACCGAGCTGTTTCACGGGCTGCTTCAGTTTGCTCTCGTGATTGCGAAGCACGAAGTCGAGCCATACTATTGCGGCGCTGTTCACGTGCAATTTCTTGTTCTTCTTCAGTCCCTTCATTTGCAGTATTTTGTATTCTTCTTGCATTACGGCTTTGTTGGGAAAGATTCGATCGTCTTGGTCGCGGCATTATTAATTAAACATCCGAATCAAATCGATTGCTGCAGAACGCGACTGCCTAACTCTCAATCGTGTTCGCTCAAGCCTAGCTTCTGACATTTTGACATTTGACATTTTCTTGTGCATCTTTCGATTGTGATTCACGTAACTGCGCCATGCTTACAAACGCCTTTTCATTACCTTTATACATCTAGATAAATGTATAAATACATAATATCGTACATAAAAATATGATACGTTACGCTCACAGCCTACTTACTTTTATTCATTACTATAAGTGGAGTATAGTTCGGTGGAGTATAATTCGCGCTGTCAAACGGGACAAAAAGTATCCTATGTCCTTCTCCTGGCTCTAAGCTACCTCCCTACCAATTTTCACTCAAACCTGTTCTTCCGTTCTTGATTTATAAGTGGTGTAACATATAACACGACTTTCTTTTATATATATAGATTGGGTTTTATTATCACATTCTTATAAGGATGGGGCAATTATATCCGATGTTTGCGATATATATCCAGTTTTAACTACAAGGGTATATCAACTTCGAACTAACTTCCGAACTAACTTCGGGCGAAGCCGAAGCTAACTTTCCTTTCGTGTTTTATTTATTTTTTATTTTTACTTTTTTTATTTACTTCATTATTATTATTTTTAATTGTTGTAAAAATAAGTGACGGGAGTGTCGGATGACAAAATGCCGGACAGAGTCCCTTGAAATTTTGATAGCCGGACAGAAGAAAAAACAAAACAAACTAACAATAGATCCGCTAGGCTTTGCTTCGCAGGGCCAGGATTGGCGTGCATTAACGCTCAACTACGAATGATGCTCGGCTAGCCTAGCCTCCGCCCGGATTCTTTCAAGCCGTTTTAGCTCATTAATTGTTGTGACGGCTCAGCATAGGCATAGGGCCTGCCCAGAACTGGAAGTCCTCCAGCAACTTCATTCCAATGAGATCCGCCGTTGCTATTTTCCCTAGGAATCTCCGCCTAGGTACTAAAAAGCGTGGGCAGTCCAAGACCACATGCTCTGCCATTTCGTCTACCCCGCATTCAGGGCACCTAGGGTCTTCATCATGGCCAAATTTTAATAGGTAGCTCCTGAAGCAACCGTGGCCGCTGATAATCTGCGTGAGCCAGAAGTTTACCTCCTTTGGAGTCTTCTTTGGAGCCATTTTTCGAGGTCGGGGAATAGTTGGTGGGTCCAGCGTCCCTTGATCGACTCGTCCCAAGGCCGTTGCCACGTCTGGATACTTCTTGCTGTTGAGCTCACGACGTGGCACCGCCGGAGCTTGCCCGATCATCGCTACTAGAGCCTGGTATAGTTTTTGTCGCTCCGCCGCGAAAAGGTCGATTGGGACCATGCCTGCGATGACGAAAGCAGCGTCGTCCAACATAGTGCGGAAGCCCAAGCAAACCCTTAGGGCGCACAACCTATATTTGCTGTTCAGCAATTGGTGTACGACCTTGTTTTGGCTGCCTCCGCCCACACGGGGGCTGCGTAAAGCATCGTTGCGCTGCAGACGGTCTGGAACAGTAGTCTGCTTCCTTTCCTTGGGCCCCTGCAGTTAAGCCTATTCTTCCCAGGTGCTCTGATGACGTTCGATGCCTTTCTATTGGCTTCTTTGAAGTCCTCCCTGACTCAAAGCCTCGTGTCCAGAGTTACTCTCAGGTACCTGATGGCCCTGGTTTACATTTAACCGTGTGTTCGTTTACATTTATCGTGGCCGTCGTTATCCGCTTCCTGCTTGAGATCAGGACAGCCTCCGTCTTGAGCCAAGCTTAAGCCCTGCCTGGTCGAGCCAATCGAGCCAATGTCGTTCGCCAATCCCTTCTAAGTGTGTTCGTTTCGGGAGCTTGAGTCTAAGGACGTACGACGGCGTCATGACGTTCCATAGGGCTGGGCCTAAGACTGAGCCTTGAGGGAGACTGCAGGTGGCCGCATGCTCTTGGATGTCTGTGGTCGTCTTGTATCTGATAAAACGATCGCCTCCACTATACTAGTCGGCACTCGGAGATTGTGCAGCGCTTCCACAATGACGTCCCATCTGGCTGTGTTAAGGGCGTTCTTAGTGTCCAGTGTGTCGATCACATAGTATTCCTTGTTGCCGCTCGTCCATCTGGTCCCCTCGATTGCCTTGGCTGCGGTACTTTTAATAAGGGAAATTGTATCAACCGTAGAACGGTTTTCCCTGATTCCTTACTACAATGGGAAGAGATCTCCTGCTCAGATTACAGCCTCCTGGGGCCTCCGGCGCATGCAGCGCTCTAGGGCATTGCCGGCATGTTCTATGAGGCAGATCGGCCTGAGAGACAATGGTACCTCCGGCGGCTTTCCTGGTTTTGGTAGCAAGGCCAGACTTGATTTTCCACCATCTAGTAAAAATGCCTTCTTGTAAGCATCCGTTTGTGAGGGTGATTTTCAGAAGCAAATTTTAAGACAAACAATTTCAGTTGTGTCCAATTGTCCAGATTGCCAGATTGGTCCCCATGCCATTAATTTAACACGTTAAAGCTCCCTGGTTTTGGTTCGGTTCGGTTTTGCATCAAAGATAAGCCCAGCTTCACTTCCAAATCATTTTTTGACTCCCGTGGATTGACCTAAGATTTTTCCTTTTCAAGTATAAAAAACGTGGAAAGACTTCATTAAACGTTTTCCGCACTCCCCCTATTTGAATTAAAATGAATTTATGAAACTAGTTGTAACAAAACTAGTGTGATTTTCAAGTGCAATTGAGAGTTCCGGTTTAAATTCTTTTCTGTGGCTCGGCCAATATCAGGTGAGAGAGAGACGGCGAAAGTTATGTGAAAGTGAAAGTGGCCGTGTACTTGGCAGAGCCATGGTGGCCTGGTATTTTGGCCGAAATTATATATAAGAAAGAAACGTAGGTAACCGATATGAGAAATTAAAGCTACTGAGGATCGTTTTAGAGGAACAGTAACGGAGTTTTATGAAACCCCCCGCGCTGTTCCCTGACATTACATAAGGACCACGAGGGGTCCATGAGCCGTGGAATCAACCCTCCTTTTCTCTCGCCTAACTATTAAAGTAGCTCTCGCGGATTGGTGTTCTTCGTTCTACCGTGCTGCAGCCGTTATCTCAAGAGAATAAACAGAAAAACAAATACCTTGTAACCCACACACCCACAGTTTTGGATGCATAACTGGTCTGCCACTCTAGGAAATGTGAAACTGTAAAGAATTTTGAATCAATTTTGTTAATTTCTAGAATTACTCAGTTTTTTTCAAATTTTTTCCATGTTTTTTTTTAATTGATTACGTAAAACATTATTTTGAAGTAAACTTTAAAAAACACGTATAAATAGCTGCATCGGAAGTCGACAGGCCTGCTGATCTTGAGGGACGAGCTGTAACTACGGCATAGCCGCAACACGCAAGAATATGTGTTAGAATGACATATAAACGAGATATACATATGTGTATGAATATTTTGGATAATATGAGTCACATCATTTCAGTAAAGTAGAACAATTTTCCTTATTCGCCAAATACAAATCAACGTAAACTGCAAACTAAATCGCTTTCAATTAAGGTTAGGTTAATCACTTTGAATTAATAATGTTGAATTAGGATTAGAATTAGGATTATATTAGGAATAATGAACCAAACACTAAAATACCTATTGAATGTATTGAAGTAATGAAGTTATAATGAATCGCGTCTAAATGTTTCCCAGCTGTTTCCAGAGACAATCTAACGCAACATGGGTTGCCCAAGAATAATGGTGCAACAAGGCAGTGCGGGTAAAGAGGAGATCTATGACACCTGAGTTTTCTAAGCTAGTATCCTCATTCTCCCTTCCCCCCACAACCTTTCCTTTAGTACTGCCGATGATTTCTTTTATTTGGTAACCCTGATTTGGGGGAAGCACAACAGACAGTGCGTGCTCCCGATCAGAACTAGGGCGTAACACGTTGAAGGCCCAAGCGAGCCGATCCGGACACGTAGTCATCGTCAGTTTAATAGTGCTGTCTGGGATCCCATCTGGGCCTGGAGCTTTTCCGACCTGTATTACCTGTATAGAGGTGTTCCACTATGTCTTACATTAGGGCGGCTACGCACATCTCCAGGAAGCACCTCAATTTTGCCTCTTTTATCTTTCTCTTCAGGATCTTCCTCTTCACAGCAAAGTCCTCTCTCTTCTGTTCGTAGTCGGCTTCTGCCAGTCTTCTGGTTCGGGGACACTCCCTACGCGCATGGGCTATCTCCGGGGACCACCAAGGCACCCGTTCATGGTGCCTTAAATGCCCGCGATAGATCTCATGCATGCACGGCAGGCCTATTGAACCGCCGCCTGGGTTGCCTGGACGTCGCGTTCAGCGTCTCCCGAAGGATCTGGAATCCAGAGCTCCTGCGCGAAAATTTGGGGTGTCGCCGGATTAAACCTCGGTGGTTTCGCTCTTGCGGAGGTTCGCTCTATTCTTAATGACGCAGACTAAATATTTGTGGTCGCTCGCAGTGAAGTCCTCACTGAGGGACCACTTTGACCTCCAGAACAGTCCGCCGTTGCAGAAGGTGAGGTCACGATTGAGCCGTACCCCGCTCTGTTCAGCAGTGCAACGTCGAGAGTCGCAAAGGTCTCTTGGAGGGTGCGACCCCAAGCGTTGGTGCGGGATGAGCCCTATTCCTCGGCCCAGTCGTTGAAGTCGCCTGCGATCACCACCTTTGATTTGTGCCTCGCATCCTGGGCTATATCGTCCTGTGGGTGTGTAAACTGATGCAGTGTGAGGTGGGGCGGCAGGTAGCAGCTGTAAAGCCAGAACTCGCCCACTTTGGACCGGATGAAACCTACGCCGCTTCGTGTGCTTTTGGGTTGTCTGCCTGGAGTGGTGCTGATTTGCCGGAGTCCAAAATATAATATTGTGTATCACCTTTCTTATAAGCCTCGCTGATTAGGGCTATATCTGCCCGCTTCTCCCTTAAATCCTGCTTGAGTGGGCTATCCGCTACTTCGCAGTGGTTGAGGTTAATTTTTATGAACCTCGTTCTCGTCTCTGATTTTTTGCTCCCGGTTTACCGAGTGGGCATCTGTTACTGCCAGCTACGTGAGCAAGCTCTGCCTTATTTGCAACTGCTAAGAGGAAGCATTCTGCTACGTTCATGCAGGACGCCACTTTGTGTCCTGGTTTTCCGCATCTGAGACCCCAATCGCTTCTATCCGTCAGCTCTTTGCAGAAATCGGCGATGTGCCCGAAGCTAAGGCGTGCGCTAGTTACAGTCTCGTGACCGAGGGAGTAGAGGAGATCTCGTATGTGTTATCGCTTTTAAAAATGCTGGATGGAAAGCTTGCAAATAAAGTGACTGTGTGCTTGGAGTACAAAATAAGAATGATCTTTTATTACAAAGAAGTATGTACGGTTATATGTATGAGTGTACGAGAATTGTGTGTGTTCGTCAGAGTACTTCCATTGGCGTTTTTTTTTGTTGTCCATCGGCGCTAGTCTTGCAGTTGCCGGGTCTGCGTTCTCTCCCTGTGGCTGTGGAGAAGACATGTTAACTCCTCCCCCTCCTAGTCCGAAGAGAAGGCCACAGAGGGGGAATGGCCGGATTTGAGCCAGGTGGCCAGGCGACGAGTTGTTGGTGTGCGCCACGAACTCCGACGATATTTTGAATTTATCAATTTGTAGGTTATCTTGGTGGTTATCTTAATATTAAACTGTGTGTTGTGTTTAAGGTATAACGTGATTTATAATATGTTCATCTAATGCTAACCTTGCATTTTGTTTACTTATAATATATCTTATGTTGTATTTGTAATTTAATAAAAATTTAGGGATAAGGTTTAGCTTACTGGCTAAGAAACTATCAGTTCAATGTTTCTATATTGTAGTTTATCCTATTACTATATATTGAAATGGATAAATGTTATTTCTGTCTTCCCCATGTGGGTGAATGTGGGCTTTTTTGTCTATCTTGTGTTTTTGCCAGATCTTTGATATTGGTTTGGGTATTTTTCAGTTTCACAAATGTTTTGACCGTCGTTATCATCAAGGTTTCGCGGGATAGATTTGAGTATGGTCCCCAGACCATTAATAATACCACTTTTACTTCTAGTGTGCGTCAAGAATGTATCTGTTTCGGTTTCTACCTGTTTGATTTGTTTCGTCGGACTTCTAATGATACTTTAAAAGCTGGGTGGTTATTTTGGCCACAGTAGTCTATTTGGCCTCGCTAGCGGCATTTAATTAAGATTTTCAAATTTAAATAAACGTTAATTTAAGTTTATTTATCGATAATATACACCTTGATTAGATGCTAATTGATGTTTTCTAAGCTTATCAATAAGCTGATGATCAGCTGTGAACTGTCAAAGTCAACATATGTTTTAGCAGTTAATATATACAATTTTGACGCCCTTTTATTTATTGGTTGAATATTTGAATACGATTTTATTTACGATTAACGCAATTTACGATTATTCTAGTGCAAGTTTGGTTTTTAACAACTATTAAGGTATGTGCTACATGGAAAATCTGTTCTTGTGACGTGTCAGTATATGTGTTACTTATAAATTATAGTGGATTTCGAGTGTATTAAAAATGTGCGGAATAGAGCGTACACCAGTCTTTCGTGAAGTAGAACTTAACAGATTCACCTGGATTCACTCTGGTTGCAATTGTTTGTTAAATTATTTTTAGAATAATTTTTAGAATAATTAGAATTATTATCTGTCCAAAATTTAAAAAAATAAGTGCGTAGTCCTGCGTATCTACAAGTTATTACACTTATTAGGAAGAATGTCAGTGTCGAAGCGCTCACTTTTCCTAGTATGGCACGGCAAAGCGATCCCCACTTAAAAGTTCTTCGTAATGGAAAGCTTTGCATTAGGAGAAGATGGTAGCAAATATGATTGTAACGAAAAGGAGCTTTGCAAAATTGGGCAAAATGAGCCCAGTTGTGGAAGAAATGCGATGGCAGCTTTTGAAAAAAGAAATAAAGAATGGCTAGAAACGCCTCAGGTGTTGATGGAAAGATCATAATTTAGAAATGTTGGACGCCCAGAGAAAAGTATTTCAGAGTGATACAGAATAACTCAAATCAACAAACTATCAGGAATTTCGGATAAAGTCTCGACGGATGCATTGTTGTTGGCTGAAAGAAGCCGCTTGTATAAGGACGGAAATACATCAAGAATTGTGTCGAAGCTTGTAACGAACTGTCTTTTCTGCTTCCGCTCGTCACAATTTTCAGCGGCTAGCTCACAGAGTTTCGCCGATCCGTTCCACCGAATTTATAGATTCGACGTGATTGGCCAAGCCCAGAAAGTAATACAAATAGTTTGAATTTCCACACTCTTTATTTTGAGACCTCTTTACACTACAAAAGGCTTTCTTTCTCTTTTCCTCGTTGCTCCCTTACGTTTCTGCTGGCTCCGTCGGCGGCGTCCTCTACGGGTTGTTCAGGATACGCTGCCGCCACTCCGTCGCCGATGGTACTCCTGTTGCCGCGCTTCTAGCGATTCCGCTACCCTCCGCCCTTTTGCCTTGAGAAGCACCCCCTTGGGTCGACTACGACTGGTCAGACGATTGGCAGTGATCTTTCGCCCCCTACTCCCGAGAACCTCCGTGTATATGCGCCGGCGGGCCGGGATTAGAGGTTGGCTGCGGTCTGTCGCCCCTGCTACACCGGGACACCGTGCATACGCTCCGGTGCCAGGTTTGGGAGTTTGTTTGCTGACTGCCGCCTCCGCTACACCGGGACACCGTGCATACGCTCCGGTGCCAGGTTTGGAAGTTGCCTAAGCGTGTCGCCTTCGCTACACCGGGACACCTTGCATACGCTCCGGTGCCAGGTTTGGAAGTCACCGTGTGACTGACCGTACGTCGCTCTCCCGCTACACCGGGATACCGTGCATACGCGCCGTCGAACCCGAGTTTGTAGTGGCGGAACTGGTGACCAGGGTGTTCTCACTTGGCCTGTGACTTGGACGCGAGTCCTTGAGTCGGCCGATCCGTGTTTCGCAGGACCGCGCCTGTTGGTTGCGATTCCAGGAGTCGGTAAGGCATACGCCAGACTTATCCTTTCCTCACTTCCTTGCAAGGCTACCTGCCGTGTTCGGGAATAAACCAACTCGATTACACGACCCTGGGTTTTTAGAGGAAAGTCCAGCAATGGATCCTTTCCTTATTGTCTATTCGCTCTCCTTGCGCTTGGCTGTCGGACTCTCCAAAGGCGGTCCTTCAACTTAAACAAACCGAATCCTTTTTAGAAACGCTCTAACACTTGAATGGCGGACTCTCCAATGGCGGTCCTCCAACTCAACGCTACAAGCTTCCTAAAAAGACTCGTCCCGAGCCGCTCCAATGGGCCTCCTTTTATACTGACCGGAGCGCCCGTTAATCCTGGATTCTGCTCCTGTTAATCCTACTTCCAGAATCACGCCACTTTCCCGTTGGCGGGTCACTGTCCGTGGCCCCTCGTTTCCCCCGGCCACGGATCTCTGCTGCTGGTATGTGGTGCACCGGTGGGCTTCCAGGGCCCACTGCACTCTGCATCACCACCCCCCCTTTGCTCCTTGCCGCTCCTTTGCTGCTCACCCCGCCACACTTTCTAACGCACGCCTGCGCATCGTGCTGATTCCCCCACTGGACTACTTTCCCAACGTTGCTCCGGGAACCGTTATGTTCCATGTCAATTCCTTCTTCCCCCGGGTGGCGGCGTTTACCGCCGTTTATATATATATATATATATATATATTTTTTTTTTACACGGATATTTTTCTGAACAAAATTTTTTTTTTTTATTTATAAGTTGTTTTTCCTTCTTGATTCATATATTTTTTTTAACTTGTTACCTTCACGCCGTTGGCACCTCCTCATACCCGGAACTTCACCGATCCAACCTGCGCCATCACGCACCAACGACCGGTTCGTCCGCGCCGTCTCTCCGTGTCCTCCGTTGCTGGCCGTGTCCTCTTTGCGTTCTCCTTCCTCCTCGCGACCTCCACCAGCCGCCTTGCCCGTCGCAGACGCATCCTCTTCGCCATCGACCTCCTCATGTCTCTCTCCCGTCCATCTCTCATCACTTTCTTCCACTCCCGGGCGTTCTTCTCCCACATCTCCTCCGCGCGTTGGGCCCTCTTCCTGGCCATGTCCGCGACGGTGACCATCGCCTCTTGTCGCTGGCGACACCTTTCGGCTCTCCTTCGGAGCTCCAGCACTTCGCTCCGGCGCCACTCTTCCACCGTGGCGCGACCGACGGGTATGCGCCTCCGTCCTCCTGCTGCCCGTTCGATTGCCCGCTCCGTCCTCATCCTTCTCCCGTTCCAGGACGGATCGCCGACCACCTTTAGGTCGCTCTCGTCTGACGAGACGATCATCGTAGCTTCCGATTCGTGGGAAAGTGTGCTCCGCTGATTAGAATTTTTGAATAGACCGTGCTCCTCCCAGCCGCCGCCTTTTATAGCACATCTAGTTCCCGTTACTGGACCTGTTACGGCTCCCGTTACTGGACATGTCCCGTTTTTCACTGTGCATTCCTTTGTACATTTGTGTGGGTTTAGTGTTGCTGTTCTATTCTTCTTTCGCCGGTGAAACCATGTCTTGGATCTTCAGCTCACTCACGAGTGCCCTTTTCTCTTTGTTGGTCCTTCCGTGCCGTATGATGACAATTACCGGAGAAACGAAATTGACGACCGTGTAGGGCCCATCATACCGTTTTTTTTTTTTTTTTTATTATAGCTTTGCTTTTATTTATTGAATCTACTCTTAATTTTAGGACTATCAATAAGTTGACGAATCTTAACATTAAAATTTAACTAACAGTATACTAAGACTGCATTCTGGTTGCGCGTCCCTCAGGTCGGTCGCTGGGTGGGTAAGTCATTGCGACGAAGGCGTGATTGGTTGCTCAACCTTGTTAGACCTCTCGCCAGGTGGTTAGGGTGCACCGATAGCTTGGTTAAGTACTTTACCTTCTGTTCTGCAATCGCTTCTTTGACTGGTAGAATGATTAAGTCGCGGTGTATGTTTTCGTTGCGAACGTATCACGGTGCCCCGGTGATTGTTCTCAAGATCTTCGACTGAATTTTTTGAATTATGTCAATGTTGCTATTGCTGGCGTTCCCCCATAACTGGGAGCCATACATCCATATAGGTTTTAGTACCGAGTTGTACAGCAGGACTTTATATTCAAGGCTAAGAGGTGACCAGCAGTACAGTACTCTCGTGACCTGCTCAATTGTTCCATGCTTTTCACGAAACCCAAATTGGTGTGACGGGCTTCTATCCTGGATTCTCAGGTATGTGTTTATCCGAGTCATTAGGCATTTTTCAAAGAGTTTAGATAGGCAAGGTAGGCTTATAGGTCTATACGACGTGGGGATAGTGTGGTCTTTTCCCGGCTTTGCTATCATTATTATAATTGACTTTTTCCATCTCACTGGAAAGTGGCCAAGTTTTGTGATGGCATTAAATAGCTGGGTGAGAGTGCAAACGGCGCAGTATGGGAGCTCAATGATAATTTTGGGAGTTATGAGGTCACAGCCCGGGGATTTTTTCGGATTCAATTGTCGTTTGATGATGTTAACGATTTCGTTTGGGCGAAACTCAATCGGCTCATGTTGAGGCTGGGGCTCATCTGATAGAGTCGGCAAAGTAAACGCATTGGTGGCAAGATTTGGCTGGAAGACATTTTTTAGGTGTTTGGCAAACGTGCTGGCTCTGTCTGAGTCGCTGCGCGCCCACCCGCCTGTGGAATTTCTAATAGACATCCCGGTTTCTTTCGGAGAGCTCAGAGTTGGGTGAGCTCTCCATAGTGAGTGTTTCGTACTGTTAGTTGACAATTGCTCTATGTAGCGGTGGTGGACATACGTTTCTTCTTGCTGTAGAGCTTGATCGAGTTGACGTGAGGCATGTTTGAAGCGTTGCTTAGCAGATGGCGATCTGTGACATTGCCATTCTCGACGTAAGCGTCGCTTTTCGAGGACGAGCTGTTCGATTTGTATATTTGTCTTCTTTTGAATGCGTTGTGTGTTTATAGTTTGAGGTGTTGAAACTTGATCTGCAGAGACGAGTACAGACTCCAGCGAATAAACAAAAATGTCTTCGTTGGCTTCGTCGATGAGGTGAGGACTCAGCTCAATGTGTGAGCTGATGTACTTCCTGTACTTAACCCAATTGGTTTTATGTGAGGTCAGATTTGATGATTGATCCCATGTTCCTGGGTGTTGGAGAAGATTAAAAAGGACAGGCGAGTGATCAGATGAAAGATCCGAAAGACATTCGGCGCATATCAGATTTTTAGGAATGTTTTTGGTAATCGCAAAGTCAATTAAATCGGGAATTTTCTTTGGGTCTGCCGGCCAGTATGTTGGTGTGCCAGAAGAAGCATAGTCTAGCTTGTTCTTAGCTTTGATAATTGCATTATAGAGCTGCATTCCTTTTGGGGTCACGAGACGAGATCCCCAGTGTGTGTGCTTGGCATTGTACTCTCCTGCTGCTATGAAGCGGTCTCCGAGTGAATTGAAAAACTGCATAAACTCATCTTCGGCTATGTTGAAACGTGGGGGGCAGAATACGGCGGCTTGAGTTAATTGCTTGCCAGTATTTAGGTGTATATTTATTGATGTGGCCTGTAGGTAGTTTTTTGCAAATTTCGTATGATAATGGTGCTTGATACGGCTTCTGATTAAAATTTCAGTCCCACCGTGTGCTTTACCGTCTGGATGATTTGTTCCATAGAATGAATATCCTCGTAGTTGGAAATTGTATCTGTTCGTAAGATGTGTTTCTGAAAGCAGCATTACGTGGATTTGATTGTCTAGTAGGAATTGCGCTAACTGGAGTTTATGCTGCGAAACGCCGTTAGCGTTCCATGTAGATATTCGTAGGGAAGACATTATTTGGATTGTTGTGAAACCAGCATTTGTATTAATAGATTTTGGTTTCGCATTAGATCTTGCATAGTTGTACGCATAAACGACATGAACTCCGTAAGGCTTTGTTGTAGACTGCATATCATAGCTTCAAAGTTACTTTTTGGCTGCTCCGGTGGTTGATGCTGCTGAGCCGTGTTCGGTTCTTGGTGTGCGGATTGCGGCAGTGAGCTTTTTGAGGCTGGGGTAGCCAGTCCTGATTTTAAAGCGCTTGCGTATGTGACATTTTTGTCAGAGTTTATGGGTCCTAGTGAGGATCTGGCTGCAGTCGAGAAGAAGACTTCAGGTTTTGACTTGGAGGCTATGAACTGATTATTTTGGGTGCGGGCAGTAAATCCCCTCTGGTGGATGCGACTTTTCAGCTCCTTATAAACTGGGCAACCTCTAAAGTTAGCAGTGTGATTTCCACCGCAGTTGCCGCACTTTTTCGAGTTTTGGTCATCTTTGCTCGCTGGGCAGTGTGCGGAGTCATGAAGCTCACCACAAACTACACAGACTGGGCGCAGTTTACAGTAAGACCTTGTATGGCCATATTCTTGGCAGTTCGCACATTGTACCGGGCCGTTGCGTTTGTGCGGCTCCTCAACTGTAATTTTGCGGTGCAGCAGGAACTGAAGATTGTATATAGGGTGCACTTCGTATTTCTTTAGGGGCTTAATTAGGGGTTCGAGCTCAACCTTAAGGAATGGCTGCGGCTTTCTATCCCTGTTAGAGATATTGAACACTGTCTCAGCGCTAAATCCCTTCTCTTGTAGCGCCTTTGTTATCTCTGCAGGCGATACTTCGGGCTCTATGCCCTTAAGTACGACTTGCAAGCCCTTGCTGCTTTTTAGCTGATACGTATAAAAGTTATTTTTTTTTGGTGGTGAGGTATTTCGATAATACTCTGTAATTATCTTCAGACTTCGTTTGAACTTTTGTTTCCTGGATGTTGCCCTTTACGAGTGGTATTATGTGGAAGTTGTCCTTGCCAATGAGCTCTATAATTTTGTTGACAAGAACGTTGGAACTTTTTTCTCGTATGTATATTGGCGGGGGCTTAGGCTTCCTTTTCGACTTCTGATTCTAGATTCGGCGTCATTCTCATAGTCTGCCAAGATTTTAAAACGGTTTGAGTTCGTGGGCGTTTCTATTGCGGCTATGTTAGCATTGCCACGGGTTATTTTGCGTTGAGAGTTTAGGGGGCTCAGCTTCCTTTTGATTTGGATGTAGCGATCCATACCAGTCTGCTCAGCCGGCTTAATATTTTCTTTGTTTTTGTTCTCTTTTTCGGGCAGCACAGCGGCAGAAGTATCAATGTTTGCGCTGCTAGCTGAAGACGTCGTTAAACGCGCTGTCGTTACAGTAGCGGTTGTTGTTGTTTTTCCGTGTTTATCCGCAGGTTTTCTGCTTTCAACCTTCTGAACACCTCTCTTAGGTTCGCCATGTGTTCTTCCTTGGTGCGTCCGATCACGATGATATCGTCTTGATATCCAAAGACATGTCCTTTGGAGCCTTTGGAATGTTGCCGAGGCTGAGTGCAACCCAAACGGCATCACCTTCCATTGGTACAGACCCTTCCCTGGAACGGAGAAGGCGGTGTACTTTCTGCTTCCTTCCTCCAGAGGGATCTGCCAATATCCGTCCTTTAAGTCGAGGCTGCTGAAGAATCTGGCCTCCCTCAGTTGCTCAAATATGGAATTTATTTGGGGCATTTGGTACGCATCTTTTACTGATTTTTCGTTGATTTGTCGGAAGTCCACGCACATTCTCCATTGACTCGTCTTTTTCTTCACCATTACAATGGGTGAGCTGTATGCGCTATTCGAGGGCTCAATGCATCCCTTTTCCAACAGCTCCTCCACTTTTGCGTTTATTTTCCCCTGTATTTTCGGGTTTTTGGGGTAATATCGCTGTTTTATGGGAATGTCGTCTTTCATGGCGATCCTGTGCTGCGTTATGTTCGAGCATCCTCTTTGGCCAGCGAACGCTTCTAGCTCTCTCTCGATAAATCTCTTATTGCGTTCGTCTTCCCATACTTCTGGACATCCGGCCACTGCTACGGACAGTCTATCCTCCAGACAGCCGCCCCATCTCTCCCTTTTGGGTATGGTAACGCGGTGGCCTGCACATGTCACCGGTGCGCCAAACTCGCTGAGGAAATCCCATCCCAGCACCAGACTGTCCTCCAAGCCCGGCATCACCAGCTGGTTCAGGGTCTTTGTCCTGTTGCCGATGCTTATTCAAGCCTAAAATGCCAAACTTTTTTTTTTTCAAGCCTAACTTTTCCCGTCTCCTTTTCACGACTCGTTTCCCGGCTATTTCCTGGCTCTCTGCTAGATCTTCTGATATGAAACTCGCCGTCACTCCTGTAATGACCTCCGTGCCCTCGACCTCGATGGCTTAGGTTGATTAGGTTGTTGCGGAGCCGACCTATGCTGGGTCTCAGGCTGCCATCTCGGCATCCAACTTTGGTTCGTGGCGCGGTTCCTCTCTTTGCCACCTTGGTGCCCATTGTGTGTTTTGGACGGCCTGTTGGTGGAACTCGTCCCGTTGCCCTTTCTGGGTCCATTGGTCCCTCTGGTACCTTGCCGCTTCACTATGCCGCGGTTCTTCTCTCTGCCACCTCTCGTTTACGGCCGATTGGCTCCACCTGTGGAGCCTCTCGTTTACGGCTCCACTGTGCCTCCACCTTTGTTCCGTGGCGACTTGCCTGTTAAAGGCCTCTTCCTCCTGCGCTAATTCCTGAAACTCCTTTTTCTGTGGTCGAGTATAAATGTTTCTGTACTTTTGGGTACATTTCTTTCCTAAATTCGTTTAATTTCTTAAAATAGTCGTGGTAATTGTCGAATGTTATTGTTTTGTTGCATATGTGAGTTCTTCTGTGAAAGAGCTCAAAGGGGGTATAGGAAGTGCTGGAGTATATTGCATTGTTATATGTTGCAACAGCTTCTGCGAGTATTTGGTCATGCCCGCATTCTAGGCGTGCTTCCTTTCTTTTGTTCATGATTATTCTGTATAGTTCGGTTAAGGTGGATTGCAGTCTTTCGATACAAGCGTTGCCCGTTGATTGTTGGAATAAAGTTGTATGAGGCCATTGAATAGTCTGCTCGAAAATTCCGAGCCCTGGTCTAACATTATTTTCTTTGGTGCGCCGTTGTGACTTATAAATTGTTATAGGGCATCGGCGACTTTTATTGAATTCCTATTGCTAAGAGGGTAGGCTTGCGCTACCTAGGTGAATTTGTCTATAATGGTGAGGTTACAAGCATTGTTAATGAAATATATGTCTATATGCACGACCGCCAATGCACACTGGGGAATTTGCCCTGTTTTTATACCCTTGCAGAGGGTATTATAATTTTGGTCAGAAGTGTGCAACGCAGTGAAGGAGACATCTCCTGAGTTGATATGAGCATGTCCGTCTGTCTGTCTGTTTCTACGCGAACTAGTCTCTCAGTTTTAAAGCTATCGCCTTGAAACTTTGCACACACCCTTCTTTTCTTTGCACGCAGTATATAAGTCGGAACGGCACGGATCGGCCGACTATATCCTATAGCTGCCATATAACTGAACGATCGAAAATGACACAACTTTCGTGTTTAAAGATAGAAAGCTGATTCTATTCTTAGTACAGATTCTATTCTTGATCAGTTGATCCAACCTACCAAATTTCATTAGGATCGGCCGACTATATCTTATAGCTGCCATATAACTGAACGATCGGAAATGGTTTTTGGTAGAAATACCAACTTTGGTAAATTTGAAGATAGAAGCTTGGGACTTTTTTTTTAGATTTTTTATTATAATTAATTGGTTTTATTATGATGTAATCATAAGAATCGGCCAACTATATCCGATGTTTGCGATATAAATGATAGTGTCCTGCTAGCGAAAGATATGGGTCTGTCATTAGTGTCCGGGCCTTGTGACAACACAGAGCCTATCTCATAATTACTTGCGTCTGTGGCACAGGTATGTAGAGGTATGATTCCAGTAGCTTGTGGGTGTATGTTGGCAAATACGTTTTAATTTTGTGCATGAGTCCGATGAGCCAAACTCGGTCGAAAGCTTGAGATACGTCGAGGAAAATAGCGCTGCAGTATTCTCGCTGTTCGAAGGCTGAGCGTATTTCGGATGTTAATCTGTTCACTTGTTCGATGGTTCCATGGTTTCTTCGAAAGCCAAATTGGTGTGCCGGGATAATATTGCAAGCTTCCAGATGTGGTATTATGCGAGCTAACAAGCATTTTTCAAACAATTTAGAAAAACAAGATAGACGGCTTATTGGTCTGTATGATGACGGAATTGTGTGGTCTTTTCCTGGCTTCGGTATCATTATAATGATGGATTTCTTCCACTTTTTTGGGAAATAGCCAAGATTACTGATTCCATTAAATAGTTTTCAGTCGACCTCTATAGCGCATTTTGGAAGTTCGATCAGCATCTTTGGGGTCAATAGGTCACCACCGGGAGCCTTTTTTGGTTTTAGCCCTCTTAAGACTTTTTCGATTTCGTTCGGCCGGAATGAAGGTGCGGCTGGCTGAGGGGAGGACTCTGGCTGAATTTCTGGCAGGAGGAATGAACTTGAGGCTGGGTTTGGCTGGAAGACACTTTGGAGATGTGTGGCGAATTTTTCAGCTCGGTCTTCGTCGCTGCGAGCCCAGAATCCCGAAGAGTTTCTTATCGGGGTGGTCGTTTCAATTGGGGCGCTAAGATTTGGGTGGGCCCTCCACAGGGGGTACTTTGTGCTTGTTGGCGAGAGATTCTGGATGTACCTCAGCTGTGCATTTTCTTCCTGTTGGTGAAGAGCCTGGTCGAGTGATCGGGTTGCATCCTTAAGGCGTTGTTTTGAAGCTGGTGATCTGCTGTTTTGCCAATCACGACGCGTGCGCCTCTTTTCTCGCACAAGCTGTTCGATTTGCTGATTAAGTGTTTGAAGTGTTTGTTCCGGTCTACTTCTTTCCTATGAGGAGTAGAGATTTTAGCTGCCGCAACAAGTACCTCTTCCAGGGCGCTCGTAGTGTAGTCGATGTCCGATTCCATGTTAAATTCTGGGGCGAGTTCTATGTGGGCACTCACGTACTTTTTGTATTTTAGCCAGTTCGTTTTTGGCGTCGTCAGGCTGAAGGGGTGTTCGGTTATTTCTGGGCTTTGAAGAAGCGTTAGAAGCACAGGCGAGTGGTCTGATGATAAGTCCGAGACTGCTTTGGCACTTATTAGATTGCGAGGTATGTTTTTGTCACTGCAAAATCAATAAGGTCTGGGAGCTTTCGTGAGTCTGTTGGCCAGTATGTGGGGCTTCCAGGGGAAACGTAGTCCAGTTTATTTTTCACATTTATAATTGCATTGTACAATTGTCTTCCTTTGGGAGTCACTAGACGTGAAGTGAATTGTAGAAGTCCATAAATTGTCCTTCCGAGATTGAGAAACGAGGAGGGCAGTAAACGGCAGCGATTGAAAGGATTCCGTTGCTTGACTGAATTTGTATCGATTTGGCCTGCAGGAAGTTTGTTGCAAACCTTTTGTGAATGTGGTGTTTAATGCGTTCTCTGATTAGAACTCCAGTTCCGCCGTGGGCTTTCCCATCTGGATGATCTGTGCGGTAGATTGTGTAGCCTCTTATATGAAAGTTGTATTTGCTTGTAAGATGCGTTTTTACCAGTAGTATAACGTCAATATGGTTTTCGGTCAAGAATTGTGACAATTCTAGTTTATGCCGTGAGACACCATTGGCGTTCCACATTGATATTCGTAGCGCCTGCATAGATTATTTAGACTGTTGTGCTACGAGCAGCTGTATCACCATGTTCTGGTTTTGAACAAGCGTTTGCATGGTCGTTTTCATGAAGGACATAAGCTCCATCATACTTTGTTGGAGGGTAAGCATCATAGTTTCCGTTTTGCTGTGTGGCTGTTCTGGGGCCTGTTGAGCGCTTTGAGAGTTAGTCTGAATTGGAATTTCCCTTCCAGATCGTAGAGCATCGGCGTAGGAGAAGCCGTTGGTGGTGTTTAGTGGACCGAATGTGGATCTCGCAGCTTTGGCGAAGAAGACGTCTTGCGTGGTTTTTGACGAAACGTACGCATTCTGTGGATTTTGGTTGCGCGTTGCGGTCGCTTGACGCATACGACTCTTTAACTCCTTATACACAATACATCCTCTATAGTTTGCCGTATGGCTGCCTCCGCAGTTTCCACATTTCTTCACGGTACTGTCCTTGTTTGTAGTGCAGCAAGCGGACTTGTGGGCGTCCCCGCAGACTACACAGACAGCCCGAAGTGTGCAGTAAGACCTTGTGTGTCCATACTCTTGACAATTAGTGCATTGCACTGGACCGTTACGTTTATGTGGCTCTTCAACAGTGATTTTCCGATGCAAAAGATATTGCAGGTTGTAGATTGGGTGGACTTCGTTCTTCTTCAGCGACCTGCTTTCAGGCTCGAGCTCGACCTTGAAGAGGGGTTGTGGCTTTTTATCTTTATTTAGAATGTTAATAACATTCTTGGCGGCGAAGCCCTTTTCTTTAAGGGCGGTTTTTATTTCCTCGACGGTAACATCAGGTTCTATTCCCTTTACTACCACTTGTAGGCCCTTACTGCTTTTCAGCTGGTACGTGTAATAGTTTTTCTGTACAGTGTCCAGATATTTTGACACTATTCGGAAGTGCTCTTCAGTCTTGGTTTGCACCTTTGTTTCATGGATGTTCCCTTTGATAAGCGGAACAACATGAAAGTTTTCACCGTTCCCGATCAACGACGCAATTTTGTTTACCAGGGCACTCGAGCTTTTTTCCCTAATATAGATTGGAGGAGGCTTGGGTTTTTTAGCGGTATCTTGGGCTGGTTGGTTTTCCTCAGCCTCCGCCAGTAGGGAAAATCTGTTAGTAGTGGATCTGTCTGGTTCTTTATCGATATTCAGGACACGGTTAATTTTTGTTTTGTTGCCTGCCGGGTTACTCTGCGGGTTAAGCTTGCGCTTAATTTGGATGTAGCAATCCATTCCAGTCTGTGTGGCCGTTACCGCTGTGGCACTTTTCGAGGTTTTTGTTTTTGTACTCGCTGTGGTCGTTGACGTCGCGGTACTTTGAGTTGCAGAGGTTTTTGCTGTTGTTGCAGAAGTTGTAGCGCTGCTAGTTGTTGGTGCGAAATTTGTTTCCGATATTGGAGGGGGGGTTTTACACTGCGAACTCCAAGACGCGGGAGTCGGAGTGAGCAGAGCGGGTGAGCAAGACCATGCCCTTTGGGTTTCAACGGTCAGTAAAGCCGGGTTGCTTATAATCGCCGATTTTTCCACTTCGGTATCGCGGGTTGAAAAGTATGAGTAAAAGCCGTTTCTTTGGTTCACTGAACTTCTACGCTCGTTCTTTTGATCGTTGCTCAATGAGCTCATTGCGTGGCCACCCAAGCGTCTAGGTCACCCAAGACGTTGTCCATAACGCGTTGGAACGTGGCAGGGGCGTTCTTGAGACCGAAGGGCATCCTTGTGAACTCATAATGTTCATTTTCGACGGTGAATGCCGTCTTGTTGGCGTCGCGTGGGTTCATTTGTATTTGGTGAAAACCACTTGCTAAGTCTATTGTTGTGAAATACATAGTCTTTCCTATGCTGTCTAGTATATCTACAATGTTCGGAATAGGGTATCTATCAGAAATCGTTTTTTCATTTAATTTTCGAAAATCAATTACCAAGCGCCACTTTTTTTCGCCTGTGATGTCTCCTTTCTTAGGTACGACACAGACGGGTGCACTTCAAGGGGAATAGCTGCTTTTTATGATGTCCGTTCGAGCATTTTTGAAATATGCTTTCGAACTTCGTCTTTATGTACAAATGGGTAACGGTAAGATTTTGTGTGAATCGGTATATTTTCTGTTGTTGGTATAGAGTGTTTGACGGCGTTAGAGATCGTTAGTTGATTGTTTTCGCCGTGAAAAAGTCTTTTGAATGATTTGCATAGTTTGAGAAGATGTTGTTTTTCCTCGCTATTGAGGTGTTCCGTCTGAATGTTTAATTGTTGATCGTCCGGTAATTCTGTATCAGTTGCCGCGGACATGCAGTTTAAGTATTGGTGGGTTCGTGGAGAGATTTCTTCTGCCTGTAACGGTTCTTCCAGATAAAGTGTGTGGATTTGGTCTGAGTTATTACAGACTTCGAAATATGCGGATCCTGCGATTGCGGTGTATAAGCCACCTGTTATGACTAATTGATTATCCAAATTAGTGGTTTCATATATAAAGTCTCCCTGCATGAAGTTTACTGGGAGCGGTAGTCGTATTTTGGTATTTTGTGGTGTGGTATGTAATGTATCTACAGGGTTTGCTCTTGTAAGGATTGGTATGGCGGTTTTTGGTGTTTCTAATATGGAGTCGGCCAAGTTTATTTTTGAGTTTAGCCCGGATAGGAAATCCATGCCTAGAAGACCATTGAAGTGAGAGTGGAAATTAAATAGTAAGAACTTGAAATTGGGAATTTTTTTTAACTGTTTGAAATTTATTCCATCTCTATATTCCCGAATTTTTGAATGTATTGAGTACAGTCTGGATATTTATATCGGAGGTTAGATTTTTGATGCGGTCTTCGTTAAAAAGTGCTGGGTTTGTGAATGAGTAGATACTGGATCTATCTATTAGAAATTTAAGAGGTTTTGACACCATGGAGTTTGATGATAGGAAAACAAATGGCAAGGAAGATCCGTGACTCTGCTTGCTTATGTAACCGATTGGCTTCCCGAGAATTCTAGTAGAAAATTTGCATCATCGTTGATGTTACATAGGGGAGCGCTTGGATTATGGTTGTTCTTGTCTTGGTGGTTTAGGGTTAGGGTGACCAGATAGCTGAAGTGGAAAATACGGACGCCACCGTTTCCTCGTTTCCTCCCGATTTGTTTCAACAAAGCAGTGTTCTTTTTCAAATATGTATGATACTGTTGACAGGAATATTTTTTGAAATTGAATTGAACCAAGATTATACTTTTCAAGTTTTCGAAAACAAAATTGTTCCGTTCGTCGCTGCATTGAATATTAACAAGTGAAAAAACGCGTTCACAATTTGCGTTGTGACAGGGAATCGCAAAGAAATATTGAGCAATTTTGAGTGTTTCAGAACATGATTTAAGACAACTGTTAGCAGAAAGAAAATCACAGACTTTTTCATTGCTACTTTTTTTGAAAAAATCATCTCTTGCTTCTTTTTCTTTCTTTTCTTTTTCATTCAAAAATTTTTTTTAAATTAAAAAACTGGTCGAACAATTTTGAATCATCAATTTGAGTATTTTTGGGTGCGAGAAATTCAACAGATTTTTCAACAGCCTCAAATCTTTTCCTGGCTTGAAATTTAACCATTCGAAGTATTCCAAATGACGCAATGACTGGCTCCATTTCAGCAAATAATCACAAGATCTTTCATACACTACATGCTTGGATTCTGTAAAGCTTTGACACTCAGTTTCTTTACCTTCATTTGTTAGCTTTTGCATTTTCTGCTTGACTGCGAATGGTATAAATTTCGAATTAAGTCTTTCAGTCAAAGTCTCCGATACTTCGTCAATGATTTGCAAAACTTCTAGAACAGAATTGTCTTCGCGTTCGATGCTTTTGATTCTATTGTGAAAGACATTCATAAGTGAACTTATAAACATCAATTGCAATTCCGCAAAATCATCTTTGAAAAAACTCTCTAAAATAATTGACGGATGTTCAGTGGATAAAAAAAATTATTTCAAAGCTGGAAAAATTTGTAAAATTCGATCAACGCATGGCGTGAGGGTTACCCATCGTATTTTGCTGTGAGATAGCAGTTTCCTGTACTCCACGTCAACGAAATCGCAAAAATTCTTTAATTGATTTGTCCGAACAGTGTAAATCGAGATGTGATTGAAAATTTTCATTACAATACATTCAATGTCGGAAGAACCGAACCGATCTATACCATGGTGAACTGAATTGTTCATGACATGGCCTGAACACCCAATGCCAATGATATTTTGTTTGATTTCACGCCTTAAATAAGTCAATAAGTTTTCTCCTTCTTTGCGATTTAGCCCACCAAAGTTTGTATTGATATTATCGCCTCCGTATGCGACCAGTTTCTCAGTCAAAGCATGTTTATCCAATTCACTTTTTATCATTTTAGCAATAGTTTGTGCTTTTTCATCAAACTTTTCTTTGATATTTAACAATTTGACAACTATCCCTCCTTCAGCAGGATCAAAATATTGGACTATCAATGGAAACATTTTCAAATTACCATGATTACTCGAATCAGTGCCTATACTTAAGAAAGGTGTCTTTTTCAAATCTTGCACTACCATTTCAATGGAATGAACAGATAGAACCTTATTTACAATAGCTTCGGTTTTTGTACGTCCGCAAGAAACATTTTTTCCTGCATGAGAATCGCCAAAGAGTGAACGAATGAGTTGACTTGTGCAGTCCATGGATCTGTAGCTTTGATGATGTTTTATGGTGTGGTATGCCAAATTTCCTTCAGCCGCCCAAACTGCATGTGCCTCTGTTGCTGATTTTTGATAAGTGAAGTCCAAAATGGAACGCGAAGTAGATGCATCTTGCACTTTTTTTGAATGTTTTGGTGTAGCGGGGTGTTTTTCCAGATCACGTGTTCCTACAATTTCACAAGAGCAATAAGGCAATACTTCATGAAAAAAAAAAAAATACAAACCACTATTTGCAACCGACACCTCACAATCACAAACAATGCAATGAGCAAAATATGCAGATTTCCCATCGCTAAAACTACGAGAATAAGTTTTTCTCAACTCCTCTGTAAATTTACACTTGCGTTTGGTTGAATTCGGCGTGGTTTTCAAGCGTTTGTGATCGGGTGACTCGGACATTATGCCGTGTTAATTGTCACAAGCTTGTTGTCCCTGTCGGGTGTCAGGTTAGATTTTTCTTTACCGATTTTTGCGTTGAAAACATTCAGACCATTCGATTAGTTGAAACCTGAATTTCCAGGATCTGCAACAACATGTACACTTTTTTTACAATAAAGTTCTCAACTAATCTAATCGTAATTAGCATTTATAAAACATTCAGAATACTTACGAGTTGGTTGTTTTGTTACAGATTGACTGATTGAGAATAAAAAAGTCAGCTGTTACAGAAATACACAAAACAACGCTATATGCAATGTACATGTGTACGCGACAGTATGCATACATAGCAAACCGAATAACCAGACGCAATCGTCCCATATTTCTAGGGAATTTTACCGTATAACGCGTGCTAAACTGATTGCGCGTCCTCTACGTCAACTGAGAGCGCGGGCGTTTTCGAATGTTTAAGTCTAGAAATTCATTTCGGAAAAATTGCAGGTGCAACCTGTTTTTTCGTCAAAAACGCGAAAAATAAGGACATTTTACAAAAAACTACGGACTAGCGGACACAGAGCTAAAATAACGGACATGTCCGTATTAATACGAACGCCTGGTCACCCTAATTATTAGGGACTAATCTGGTTTGATGTTATTGTGGAAGGGGTTTCGAGTTACTTTCTTGTCTACATCAGTGATGAAGCGTTTTTCACATAAATTGTAAATGGGATCATTGAGATCTGATGTGGCATCTGGCACGGTGTGAAGAAGTCTTAAAATTAACAAAGAAGTAACGAAGGTACAGTAGCAGCACTGCAATAAAACAATCACATCCCCAATGATTGGTGATGCTGGATAAAGACTGGAGTAGGTTAAAAAAATCTGTCGAATTAAAGGAACAAGTCAGCAACTCCACCCACTGGTAGGTCATAAAGAACCGCTCGGAGCCGCTCCTCGGCACTAAGGCGTAGGAAGCGCCGACACTTCTTCAATGGATGAATCCCATTGCAGACTCGGCATCGGTAGGATTGTGTACCTCGAGTACATCTGCTCTCCAGTGACTGGGCGTTGCGTGGGCGTGGCGACATCGTGCTGAATATGACCTTGGAATCCAGAATTTGGCCCGGATCAGACGGATCATCAGCTGATTGCCTGATCACCGAGGCTGCGGGCAACTCGTGTGGAAAAAACAGACACGCTGCGGGGGTTGGCTGGAGATAATGGGCCTGTCAGAAGAATGTCAGCTCCTAATAACACATCGATTTGGGAGCTCTCAAAGAAGTTGGGGTCCGCCAGGGGAATGTCGGGCAGCCCCTTGAGAAGATCTCGTGAAATCGGATATGATGGCAGATTTCCTGCCAACTGCGGAAGAACGTAAGCCGTAGTCTCTAATTGTAGCCCGGGTCTAGACCACGACCGAATGGAGAAATGGCACAATTTAGTAGACTGCGCGGAAATGGTCTGATTAAGGCCGGAAACTTGGGCGTGAATCGTCTTGAAGGGAAACTTGACAAGGTTGAACAGTCGCTCCGTTATAAAAGTCGCTTCGGACCCTGAGTGCTCGTGCCTGGACGGTGCACCCTAAATGGCACACGTTGATAAGGGCCGTGCCCAATAGGACTGCTCCTCACCCGGAAGCGAAACACACCTGCACATTCGACTGATCCTCTGAGCCGTTTGGTGGCGTAGGCGGACTTGGAGCGGTAGGCGGCGTAGGCGGGCTTGGAGCGGTGGCGAACGGATTGCCGCGGTGCAGGAGGGTGTGGTGTCGGCAGTGGCATGTGAAGCAGGTATGGGCGCTCGTGCAGTCTCGCTGCTGGTGCCCTCGGGCAAAACAGTTTAAACATAGCTGCTTCCTCCTTATGTAGTCAGAGCGCCCATTTACATCCATTTCTAGAAAACGCGGACATAAGCGAATGGGGTGGTCCTCCCTCGAACAGAGATCGCAGCCCTTTTGCCCCGGAACCACTCGAGTCTCATATGAAGTGAGCCCCCGAGCAGGGGCAGTAGGAAGTCCCGACCTTGGCGGAAATTGCCTGGAGCCACTAGCCCTGACGTCGTCGATGGCCTCCAGAGTGCGATGGCGCTCTGTCAGGAAGTTATCTAATTCCTTCCATGTTGGAATCTCGGCCTTATTATGTACGGATTGCCCCCACATGGAAAGTGTGACTTTGGGGAGCTTTGACGAAATCATAAATACCAGGAGACGGTCCCAAGCCTCAACATTTATGGAGGACTTTTCTAGGGCTGTCAGACAACTCTGAATGGTGGCTTGCAGCTCCTTCAGCTCGACCCCGAACTCTTGAGAAATAGCCTGGATGTTGAAAAGGATCTTCAACTGGCTGTTGACCAATAGCCGCCGGTTCTCAAAGCGGTCTGTGAGGCTTTGCCATGCGGCGACAAACCCCGGAGTATTTATGTTAGCCTCAAATTGGCTAATTTGATCTGTTGTGGCGATTAACTTTTTTAACGCCACTTCGACCGCACTTGGAGCCATTTTTGCAACGGAGCGACTCTGCCTCTGTGAAGGACCGGGGTTTGTATTGACGGATTCGTCACTCTTTGCCCTTGGACTGGCACTGGTAGCCTTAGGCTTCAAAAGAAGCGTCCGCGTAGATGCGGATTGAGATCTGTCCAAACGGATGGCTGGGATCGAACGCGGCTTTTTGTCGTCTCCCGTGGGCATTATCAGAGTCCAATTCGCCGGTCAGCGCTTGTCGACTGACTTGCGCAACAGGTACCTCGTACGCAGTGGTGGCCGATCGCACTAATGTGATGAGAACAGTGAGATCGCGGATAAAATGCAATTACAAGGACCAAGTGCGAGCTAGTCGCGCCGATGTCGAAAGGAAAGTCATGTGCGGCACAATTCGAATGTGGAAAGAAAAACTTCAGGCAACAGAAAAACCCAAAAGGAGACGAGGTTTGGTCAGATTGTAGGCGGATGTTGCCTGATGCGGAGTAGAAGCAGCGTTGGAGGCACGGAAAATGGAAAAATTCGTGCTCGTTCGAAAAACAAATTGATGACGAACTATAAATGTATATATGTATATGTATACAAGTGTATATTGAATCCTTAACTCTTTTCGAACTTGCGGAGTCGGAAAGGTGGACTTGACCTTGGCTTGTATTTAACACAAAAAAAATAAATAATCAATAATTATTAATTTTTGGCTAATTGTCGGACTTAATTATAATAGAAGGGTGGATTTGAAACCTTAATCTTTCATTAATTGGATTTAGTTATCCCGAAGCCGGAATGGTGAAATTGAAACCGCGGCTCTATTCGGACAGAAGGTTGATAATTAAATTATTAATAATTTTCGATTATTAATTTTTTAAATAATTTTAACTGTTGAGTGGGCGGAAAGGAGACTTAAAACAAAACTGGCCCTTCGCTCGAACGGAAATATTAATTGAATAAATTGTGGTGGTTATAATTATAAATATATGCATTTATAATTAATATATTTTTTTGGTTGAAGTGAGTTGTTACGCAGCCGGTTATGCCGTCGGCACCCTGTACGTACCCCAAAGGAAAAAAACGGCACCAAAAAACACAACACGGCTAGGTCTGAATTTGAGCGAAACAATCACAGATTTTGAGTGAAATGGCGTTTTATAATTGGCGAATTATAAATGTTGGTTTTAGGAAATTAAAAAATGTTTTTTAATTTTATCGGTTATATATTTCCTGAAATTGGAGGCAGAAAATATTTGGAAATATATGGATATGCATGCAAGTAGGGCAAGGGCATGTGGGACATATGATGGCACAGTGGAACGTCGATAAGTGGACTGTATATTTTAAATTTTATCGGTTGTATATTTCCTGGAATTTTAGGCAGAAAAATATATGGACATGCACGCAGGTACGGATATATTTAAGGGCATGTGGGCATATTTTGGCACAGTGGAGCGTTGATAAGTGGACTGTATAATTGGGGGAACAGAAAAGTTATGTGGTGTAAAAAATGACACTGATTGGGGAAGCTAAAAAACAAATATTAAGACAGCGGCGGACTGTTCGGTGAATATTTGGAAATACCGGAACTAATTCACACCGGCTGGCCAATATTAATTATGCCTTCTTTTTGTCACCACACAATTTCACTGTTCACTTGCGAATTTTTCGCGGATTAATTGCACCAAAAAAATATGTATGTGCGTATGTAGATGCACATATGCCTTGACCGTTGGCAAGCGAATGGATAACGGAGAGGCCAAAAAACGGCGAGGAATATGGGCAGCACACAAAACGGAGACGGATGGAAAAATTTGCAGATTTTTAAGATTATTATAGATTATTAGAAAATCTCAAGCTGCTGTTGTGTCGGAAAACTCGGACTTGGAGTTGACACGGAGGAAAAAACAATCTTGCAGCAGTGTGAACGAAATTTAATGTTAGGATTACTGCTGAAGACCGGCAGAGAGATGGACAAATGTACGTGTCTTTTGGCGGAACAATCCCGAGAACTGCTGGTAGAAGAAAATCCAGGAATTATCCGGCTTGAAGCACCAAATGTTGGTAGGGGGGCGTAGTTGCCGCAAAAGATTCCAGGAGTAGAAATGTTGAATTAAAAAAGTCGGGGGCGTCTTGCAGTGAATGTAACGCAGTCAGCTTTATTGGGCTGCTTACCGAGAATACTGAACTTAACATAGAAAGCATAAACGCTAAACGTAAATATAAACCAGAGCGGACGATCGACGACGGCCGACGAGAGAGGAAGAATGCATAGAGGGGCGAGCGCGAATGCGCTTTTCAGCACGGATGAGCTTTTACTCGCGGGTGCGCTTTTCAGCGCGGATGCGCTCTTAAATTCAGCTGAGCGGCACAACGGCCCTCACCTAAACAATAAGGATCGGCCGACTATATACTATAGCCGCCATATAGCTGACCGATCGGAAATGACCCAACTTTCGAGCTTTTGAAGATAGAAAGCTGTAACTTTGTACAGATTACATTTTTTGTCAGTTTATCCGACCTACTTAATTTCATAAGGATCGGCCGACTATATCCTATAGCTCCCATATAACTGAACGATCGGAAATGGTATTTGGTAGAAATACCAACCTTGGTATTTTTGAAGATAGAAGGTTGAGACTTTTTTTAGATGTTTTATTGTAATTAATTGGTTTTATTATGATATTCTTATAAGGCTCGGCCAATTTTATCCGATGTTTGTGATATATATCCGGTTTTAACTGCAAGGGTATATCAACTTCGGCTCCGCCCAAAGTTAGCTTTCCTTTCTTGTTTGACCGTTATCCAGTTTATATTCACCATCACTGATTATTAATTGATTGATGAAGCTAACTTTTCCCTCTTTAAGACCTACCAATGGGTGAAGTTTCTGATTTTTCCTATTATTCGACAGATTTTTTGAACGTTTTCCAGTCTTTATTCAGCGTCACCGATTATTGGGCATGTGATTGTTTTATTGCAGTGCTGCCACTGTACCTCCGTTACTTCTTTGTTAAATTTAAGACTTCTTCATACCGTGCCAGATGCCACATACGATCACATTGATCCCATTTACAATTTATCTAAACAGCGCTTCATCACTGATATAGACAAGAAAGTAATTCCCAAAAATGAGTTAAAAAAGGCTTCATATACAGCATGACACCTTTGAGAATGGAAAATCTGTTGCTATAGTTAGCAGATTTTTTGAACGTACTCCAGTCTTTATTCAGCATCATCGATTATTGGGGATGTGATTGTTTGTTAGTTGTTTGTGATTGAAAATCAGAAATTGTGATTGTGATTGTTTTTGATCACGAAAACAGTTTATCACTGATGTAGACAAGAAAGTAATTCCCAAAAATCAGTTAAAAAAGGCTTCATATACAGCATGACTTCTTTGAGAGTGGAAAATCCTTTGATATAGTTAGCAGATTTTTTGAACGTTATCCAGTCTATATTCAGCATCAACGACTATTAATTGATTGATGGAGCTAACTTTTTCCTCTTTATGAGCTACCTCTTTATGAGCTACCAGTGGGTGAAGTTGCTGACTTGTTTCTTTAATTCGACAGATGTTTTGAACCTACTCCGGTCTTTATCCAGCATCACCGATTATTGGGGATGTGATTGTTTTATTGCAGTGCCTTTACTGTATCCTCGTTACTTCTTTGTTAATTTTAAGACTTCTTTATACCTTGCCTGATGCCACATAAGATCTCAATGATCCCATTTACAATTTATCTGAAAAACGCTTCATCACTGATGTAGACAAGAAAGTAATTCCCAAAAATCAGTTAAAAAAGGCTTCATATACAGCATGACACCTTTGAGAATGGAAAATCCTTTGATATAGTTAGCAGATTTTTTGAACGTTATCCAGTATATATTCAGCATCACCGATTATTAATTGATTGATGGAGCTAACTTTTCCCCCTTTATAAGCTACCAGTGGGTGAAGTTGCTGACTTGTTCCTTCAATTCGACAGATTTTTTGAACCTACTCCGGTCTTTATCCAGCATCACCGATTATTGGGGATGTGATTGTTTTATTGCAGTGCCTTTACTGTATCCTCGTTACTTCTTTGTTAATTTTAAGACTTCTTCATACCGTGCCTGATACCACATCAGATCTCAATGATCCCATTTACAATTTATCTGAAAAACGCTTCATCACTGATGTAGACAAGAAAGTAATTCCCAAAAATCAGTTAAAAAAGGCATCATATACAGCATGACACCTTTGAGAATGGAAAATCTGTTGATATAGTTAGCAGATTTTTTGAACGTTATCCAGTCTATATTCAGCATCACCGATTATTAATTGATTGATGGAGCTAACTTTTCCCTCTTTATGAGCTACCAGTGTGTGAAGCTGCTGACTGGTTCCTTTAATTCGACAGATTTTTTGAACGTACTTCAGTATTTATTCAGAATCACCGATTATTGGGAATCTGATTGTTTTATTGCAGTGCTGTCACTCAACCTTCGTTACTTTCTTGTAAATTTAAAGATTTCTTCATACCGAGCCTGATGCCACATCAGAGATCATTGATCCCATTAACAATTTATTTGAATAACGCTTCATCACTGATGTAGACAAGAAACGAATTCCCCAAAATCAGTTAAAAAAGGCTTCATATACAGCATGACACCTTTGAGAATGGAAAATTTTTTGATACAGTTAGCAGATTTTTTGAACGTTATCCAGTCTATGTTCAGCATCACCGATTATTAATTGATTGATGGAGCTAACTTTTCCCTCTTTATGAGCCACCAGTGGGTGAAGTTGCTGACTTGTTCCTTTAATTCGACAGATTTTTCGAATCTACTCCAGTCTTTATCCAGCATCACCGATTATTGGGGATGTGATTGTTTTATTGCAGTGCTGTTACTTTACCTTCGTTACTTCTTTGTTAATTTTAAGACTTCTTCATACCGTGCCTGATGCCACATAAGATCTCAATGATCCCATTTACATTTTATCTGAAAAACGTTTCATCACTGATAAAGACAAGAAAGTAATTCCCAAAAATGAGTTAAAAAAGGCTTCATATACAGCATGACACCTCTGAGAATGGAAAATCCTTTGATATAGTTAGCAGATTTGTTGAACGTTATCCAGTCTATATTCAGCATCACCGATTATTATTGATTGATGGAGCTAACTTTTGCCCCCTTTATAAGCTACCAGTGGGTGAAGTTGCTGACTTGTTCCTTTAATTCGACAGATTTTTCGAATCTACTCCAGTCTTTATCCAGCATCACCGATTATTGGGGATGTGATTGTTTTATTGCAGTGCTGTTACTTTACCTTCGTTACTTCTTTGTTAATTTTTACACTTCTTCATACCGTGCCTGATGCCACATAAGATCTCAATAATCCCATTTACATTTTATCTGAAAAACGCTTCATCACTGATATAGACAAGAAAGTAATTCCCAAAAATGAGTTAAAAAAGGCTTCATATACAGCATGACACCTTTGAGAATGGAAAATCCTTTGATATAGTTAGCAGATTTTTTTAACGTTATCCAGTCTATATTCAGCATCACCGACTATTAATTGATTGATGGAGCTAACTTTTTCCTCTTTATGAGCTATCAGTGGGTGAAGTTGCTGACTTGTTCCTTTAATTCGACAGATTTTTTGAACCTACTCCAGTCTTTATCCAGCATCACCGATTATTGGGGATGTGATTGTTTTATTGCAGTGCCTTTACTGTATCCTCGTTACTTCTTTGTTAATTTTAAGACTTCTTCATACCGTGCCTGATACCACATCAGATCTCAATGATCCCATTTACAATTTATCTGAAAAACCCTTCATCACTGATGTAGACAAAAAAGTAATTCCCAAAAATCAGTTAAAAAAGGCTTCATATACAGCATGACACCTTTAAGAATGGAAAATCCTTTGATATAGTTAGCAGATTTTTCGAACGTTATCCAGTCTATATTCAGCATCACCGATTATTAATTGAGTGATGGAGCTAACTTTTCCCTCTTTATGAGCTACCAGTGGGTGATGCTGCTGACTGGTTCCTTTAATTCGACAGATTTTTTGAACGTACTTCAGTATTTATTCAGCATCACCGATTATTGGGGATATGATTGTTTCATTGTACTACTGTCATCATACTTTCGTAACTTCTTTGTTGTTTTTAAGACTTCTTCATACCGTGCCTGTTGCCAGATCAGATCACATTGATCCCATTTACATTTAATCTAAACAGCGCTTCATCACTGATGTAGACAAGAAATTAATTCCCAAAAATGAGTTAAAAAAGGCTTCATATACAGCATGACCACCTTTGAGAATGGAAAATCTGTTGCTATAGTAAGCAGATTTTTTGAACGTACTCCGTTCTTTATTCAGCATCACCGATTATTGGGGATGTGATTGTTTGTTTGTTGTTTGTGATTGAAAATTAGAAATTGTGATTGTGAAGTTTGTGATTTAAAAAACGCTTCATCACTGATGTAGACAAGAAAGTAATTCCCAAAAATCAGTTAAAAATGGCTTCATATACAGCATGACACCTTTAAGAATGGAAAATCCTTTGATATAGTTAGCAGATTTTTTGAACGTTATCCAGTCTATATTCAGCATCACCGACTATTAATTGATTGATGGAGCTAACTTTTTCCTCTTTATGAGCTACCTCTTTATGAGCTACCAGTGGGTGAAGTTGCTGACTTGTTTCTTTAATTCGACAGATGTTTTGAACCTACTCCGGTCTTTATCCAGCATCACCGATTATTGGGGATGTGATTGTTTTATTGCAGTGCCTTTACTGTATCCTCGTTACTTCTTTGTTAATTTTAAGACTTCTTCATACCGTGCCTGATACCACATCAGATCTCAATGATCCCATTTACAATTTATCTGAAAAACGCTTCATCACTGATGTAGACAAGAAAGTAATTCCCAAAAATCAGTTAAAAAAGGCTTCATATACAGCATGACACCTTTGAGAATGGAAAATCCTTTGATATAGTTAGCAGATTTTTTGAACGTTATCCAGTCTATATTCAGCATCACCGATTATTAATTGATTGATGGAGCTAACTTTTCCCCCTTTATAAGCTACCAGTGGGTGAAGTTGCTGACTTGTTCCTTCAATTCGACAGATTTTTTGAACCTACTCCGGTCTTTATCCAGCATCACCGATTATTGTGGATGTGATTGTTTTATTGCAGTGCCTTTACTGTATCCTCGTTACTTCTTTGTTAATTTTAAGACTTCTTCATACCGTGCCTGATACCACATCAGATCTCAATGATCCCATTTACAATTTATCTAAAAAACGCTTCATCACTGATGTAGACAAGAAAGTAATTCCCAAAAATGAGTTAAAAAAGGCTTCATATACAGCATGACACCTTTGAGAATGGAAAATCCTTTGATATAATTAGCAGATTTTTCGAACGTTATCCAGTCTATATTCAGCATCACCGATTAGTAATTGAGTGATGGAGCTAACTTTTCCCTCTTTATGAGCTACCAGTGGGTGAAGCTGCTGACTGGTTCCTTTAATTCGACAGATTTTTTGAACGTACTTCAGTATTTATTCAGAATCACCGATTATTGGGAATCTGATTGTTTTATTGCGGTGCTGTCACTCAACCTTCGTTACTTTCTTGTAAATTGAAAGATTTCTTCATACCGAGCCTGATGCCACATCAGAGATCAATGATCCCATTAACAATTTATTTGAATAACGCTTCATCACTGATGTAGACAAGAAACGAATTCCCCAAAATCAGTTAAAAAAGGCTTCATATACAGCATGACACCTTTGAGAATGGAAAATTTTTTGATACAGTTAGCAGATTTTTTGAACGTTATCCAGTCTATGTTCAGCATCACCGATTATTAATTGATTGATGGAGCTAACTTTTTCCTCTTTATGAGCTACTAGTGGGTGAAGTTGCTGACTTGTTCCTTTAATTCGACAGATTTTTTGAACCTTCTCCAGTCTTTATCCAGCATCACCGATTATTGGGGATGTGATTGTTTTATTGCAGTGATGCTACTGTACCTTCGTTACTTCTTTGTTAATTTTAAGACTTCTTCATACCGTGCCTGATACCACATAAGATCTCAATGATCCCATTTACAATTTATCTGAAAAACGCTTCATCACTGATATAGACAAGAAAGTAATTCCCAAAAATGAGTTAAAAAAGGCTTCATATACAGCATGACACCTTTGAGAATGGAAAATCTGTTGCTATAGTTAGCAGATTTTTTGAACGTACTCCAGTCTTTATTCAGCATCACCGATTATTAATTGATTGATGGAGCTAACTTTTCCCCCTTTATAAGCTACCAGTGGGTGAAGTTGCTGACTTGTTCCTTCAATTCGACAGATTTTTTGAACCTACTCCGGTCTTTATCCAGCATCACCGATTATTGTGGATGTGATTGTTTTATTGCAGTGCCTTTACTGTATCCTCGTTACTTCTTTGTTAATTTTAAGACTTCTTCATACCGTGCCTGATACCACATCAGATCTCAATGATCCCATTTACAATTTATCTAAAAAACGCTTCATCACTGATGTAGACAAGAAAGTAATTCCCAAAAATGAGTTAAAAAAGGCTTCATATACAGCATGACACCTTTGAGAATGGAAAATCCTTTGATATAATTAGCAGATTTTTCGAACGTTATCCAGTCTATATTCAGCATCACCGATTAGTAATTGAGTGATGGAGCTAACTTTTCCCTCTTTATGAGCTACCAGTGGGTGAAGCTGCTGACTGGTTCCTTTAATTCGACAGATTTTTTGAACGTACTTCAGTATTTATTCAGAATCACCGATTATTGGGAATCTGATTGTTTTATTGCGGTGCTGTCACTCAACCTTCGTTACTTTCTTGTAAATTGAAAGATTTCTTCATACCGAGCCTGATGCCACATCAGAGATCAATGATCCCATTAACAATTTATTTGAATAACGCTTCATCACTGATGTAGACAAAAAACGAATTCCCCAAAATCAGTTAAAAAAGGCTTCATATACAGCATGACACCTTTGAGAATGGAAAATTTTTTGATACAGTTAGCAGATTTTTTGAACGTTATCCAGTCTATGTTCAGCATCACCGATTATTAATTGATTGATGGAGCTAACTTTTTCCTCTTTATGAGCTACTAGTGGGTGAAGTTGCTGACTTGTTCCTTTAATTCGACAGATTTTTTGAACCTTCTCCAGTTTTTATCCAGCATCACCGATTATTGGGGATGTGATTGTTTTATTGCAGTGATGCTACTGTACCTTCGTTACTTCTTTGTTAATTTTAAGACTTCTTCATACCGTGCCTGATACCACATAAGATCTCAATGATCCCATTTACAATTTATCTGAAAAACGCTTCATCACTGATATAGACAAGAAAGTAATTCCCAAAAATGAGTTAAAAAAGGCTTCATATACAGCATGACACCTTTGAGAATGGAAAATCTGTTGCTATAGTTAGCAGATTTTTTGAACGTACTCCAGTCTTTATTCAGCATCATCGATTATTGGGGATGTGATTGTTTGTTAGTTGTTTGTGATTAAAAATCGGAAATTGTGATTGTGATTGTTTTTGATCTGGAAAACGCTTTATCACTGATGTAGACAAGAAAGTAATTCCCAAAAATCAGTTAAAAAAGTCTTCATATACAGCATGACTTCTTTGAGAGTGGAAAATCCTTTGATATAGTTAGCAGATTTTTTGAACGTTATCCAGTCTATATTCAGCATCACCGATTATTAATTGAGTGATGGAGCTAACTTTTCCCTCTTAATGAGCTACCAGTGGGTGAAGCTGCTGACTGGTTCCTTTAATTCGACAGATTTTTTGATCGTACTTCAGTCTTTATTCAACGTCACCGAATATTGGGAATATGATTGTTTCATTGTACTGCTGCATCATACCTTCGTAACTTCTTTGTTGTTTTTAATACTTCTTCATACCGTGCCTGTTGCCAGATCATATCACATTGATCCCATTTACAATTTATCTAAACAGCGCTTCATCACTGATGTAGACAAGAAACAAATTCCAAAAAATCAGTTAAAAAAGGCTTCATATACAGCATGACACCTTTGAGAATGGAAAATCTGTTTCTATAGTTAGCAGATTCGTTGAACGTACTCCAGTCTTCATTCAGCATCACCGATTATTGGGGATGTGATTGTTTGTTTGTTGTTTGTGATTAAAAATCGGAAATTGTGATTGTGAAGTTTGTGATTTGAAAAACGCTTCATCACTGATGTAGACAAGAAAGTAATTCCCAAAAATCAGTTATCAGCCTTCATATATAGCATGAAACCTTTGAGAATGGAAAATCTGTTTCTATAGTTGGCAGATTTTTTGAACGTACTTGTCTTTATTCAGCATCACCGATTATTGGAGATCTGATTGTTTTATTACAGTGCTGCCACTCAATCTTCGTTACTTTCTTGTAAATTTAAAGATTTCTTCATAAAGAGCCTGATGCCACATCAGAGATCAATGATCCAATTTACAATTTATCTGAAAAACGCTTCATCACTGATGTAGACAAGAAAGTAATTCCCAAAAATCAGTTAAAAAAGGCTTCATATACAGCATGACACCTTTGAGAATGGGAAATCCTTTGATATAGTTAGCAGATTTTTTGAACGTTATCCAGTCTATATTCAGCATCACCGATTATAAATTAATTGATGGAGCTAACTTTTTCCTCTTTATGAGCTACCAGTGGGTGAAGTTGCTGACTTGTTCCTTTAATTCGACAGATTTTTTGAACCTACTCCGGTCTTTATCCAGCATCACCGATTATTGGGGATGTGATTGTTTTATTGCAGTGCCTTTACTGTATCCTCGTTGCTTCTTTGTTAATTTTAAGACTTCTTCATACCGTGCCTGATACCACATCAGATCTCAATGATACCATTTACAATTTATCTGAAAAACGCTTCATCACTGATGTAGACAAGAAAGTAATTCCCAAAAATCAGTTAAAAAAGGCTTCATATACAGCATGACACCTTTGAGAATGGAAAATCCTTTGATATATTTAGCAGATTTGTTGAACGTTATCCAGTCTATATTCAGCATCACCGATTAGTAATTGAGTGATGGAGCTAACTTTTTCCTCTTTATGAGCTACCAGTGGGTGAAGCTGCTGACTGGTTCCTTTAATTCGACAGATTTTTTGAACGTACTTCAGTATTTATTCAGAATCACCGATTATTGGGAATCTGATTGTTTTATTGCGGTGCTGTCACTCAACCTTCGTTACTTTCTTGTAAATTTAAAGATTTCTTCATACCGAGCCTGATGCCACATCAGAGATCAATGATCCCATTAACAATTTATTTGAATAACGCTTCATCACTGATGTAGACAAGAAACGAATTCCCCAAAATCAGTTAAAAAAGGCTTCATATACAGCATGACACCTTTGAGAATGGAAAATTTTTTGATACAGTTAGCAGATTTTTGGAACGTTATCCAGTCTATGTTCAGCATCACCGATTATTAATTGATTGATGGAGCTAACTTTTCCCTCTTTATGAGCCACCAGTGGGTGAAGTTGCTGACTTGTTCCTTTAATTCGACAGATTTTTCGAATCTACTCCAGTCTTTATCCAGCATCACCGATTATTGGGGATGTGATTGTTTTATTGCAGTGCTGTTACTTTACCTTCGTTACTTCTTTGTTAATTTTAAGACTTCTTTATACCTTGCCTGATGCCACATAAGATCTCAATGATCCCATTTACATTTTATCTGAAAAACGCTTCATCACTGATATAGACAAGAAAGTAATTCCCAAAAATGAGTTAAAAAAGGCTTCACATACAGCATGACACCTTTGAGAATGGAAAATCTGTTGCTATAGTTAGCAGATTTTTTGAACGTACTCCAGTCTTTATTCAGCATCATCGATTATTGGGGATGTGATTGTTTGTTAGTTGTTTGTGATTGAAAATCAGAAATTGTGATTGTGATTGTTTTTGATCACGAAAACAGTTTATCACTGATGTAGACAAGAAAGTAATTCCCAAAAATCAGTTAAAAAAGGCTTCATATACAGCATGACTTCTTTGAGAGTGGAAAATCCTTTGATATAGTTAGCAGATTTTTTGAACGTTATCCAGTCTATATTCAGCATCAACGACTATTAATTGATTGATGGAGCTAACTTTTTCCTCTTTATGAGCTACCTCTTTATGAGCTACCAGTGGGTGAAGTTGCTGACTTGTTTCTTTAATTCGACAGATGTTTTGAACCTACTCCGGTCTTTATCCAGCATCACCGATTATTGGGGATGTGATTGTTTTATTGCAGTGCCTTTACTGTATCCTCGTTACTTCTTTGTTAATTTTAAGACTTCTTTATACCTTGCCTGATGCCACATAAGATCTCAATGATCCCATTTACAATTTATCTGAAAAACGCTTCATCACTGATGTAGACAAGAAAGTAATTCCCAAAAATCAGTTAAAAAAGGCTTCATATACAGCATGACACCTTTGAGAATGGAAAATCCTTTGATATAGTTAGCAGATTTTTTGAACGTTATCCAGTATATATTCAGCATCACCGATTATTAATTGATTGATGGAGCTAACTTTTCCCCCTTTATAAGCTACCAGTGGGTGAAGTTGCTGACTTGTTCCTTCAATTCGACAGATTTTTTGAACCTACTCCGGTCTTTATCCAGCATCACCGATTATTGGGGATGTGATTGTTTTATTGCAGTGCCTTTACTGTATCCTCGTTACTTCTTTGTTAATTTTAAGACTTCTTCATACCGTGCCTGATACCACATCAGATCTCAATGATCCCATTTACAATTTATCTGAAAAACGCTTCATCACTGATGTAGACAAGAAAGTAATTCCCAAAAATCAGTTAAAAAAGGCTTCATATACAGCATGACACCTTTGAGAATGGAAAATCCTTTGATATAATTAGCAGATTTTTCGAACGTTATCCAGTCTATATTCAGCATCACCGATTAGTAATTGAATGATGGAGCTAACTTTTCCCTCTTTATGAGCTACCAGTGGGTGAAGCTGCTGACTGGTTCCTTTAATTCGACAGATTTTTTGAACGTACTTCAGTATTTATTCAGAATCACCGATTATTGGGAATCTGATTGTTTTATTGCAGTGCTGTCACTCAACCTTCGTTACTTTCTTGTAAATTTAAAGATTTCTTCATACCGAGCCTGATGCCACATCAGAGATCAATGATCCCATTAACAATTTATTTGAATAACGCTTCATCACTGATTTAGACAAGAAACGAATTCCCCAAAAACAGTTAAAAAAGGCTTCATATACAGCATGACACCTTTGAGAATGGAAAATTTTTTGATATAGTTACAGATTTTTTGAACGTTATCCAGTTTATGTTCAGCATCACCGATTATTAATTGATTGATGGAGCTAACTTTTTCCTCTTTATGAGCTACTAGTGGGTGAAGTTGCTGACTTGTTCCTTTAATTCGACAGATTTTTTGAACCTTCTCCAGTCTTTATCCAGCATCACCGATTATTGGGGATGTGATTGTTTTATTGCAGTGATGCTACTGTACCTTCGTTACTTCTTTGTTAATTTTAAGACTTCTTCATACCGTGCCTGATACCAAATAAGATCTCAATGATCCCATTTACATTTTATCTGAAAAACGCTTCATCACTGATATAGACAAGAAAGTAATTCCCAAAAATGAGTTAAAAAAGGCTTCATATACAGCATGACACCTTTGAGAATGGAAAATCTGTTGCTATAGTTAGCAGATTTTTTGAACGTACTCCAGTCTTTATTCAGCATCATCGATTATTGGGGATGTGATTGTTTGTTAGTTGTTTGTGATTAAAAATCGGAAATTGTGATTGTGATTGTTTTTGATCTGGAAAACGCTTTATCACTGATGTAGACAAGAAAGTAATTCCCAAAAATCAGTTAAAAAAGTCTTCATATACAGCATGACTTCTTTGAGAGTGGAAAATCCTTTGATATAGTTAGCAGATTTTTTGAACGTTATCCAGTCTATATTCAGCATCACCGATTATTAATTGAGTGATGGAGCTAACTTTTCCCTCTTTATGAGCTACCAGTGGGTGAAGTTGCTGACTTGTTCGTTAATTCGTCAGATTTTTTGAACCTACTCCAGTCTTTATCCAGCATCACCAATCATTGGGGATGTGATTGTTTTATTGCAGTGCTGCTACTGTACCTTCGTTACTTCCTTGAAAATTTAAAGATTTCTTAATACCGTGCCTGATGCCACATAAGATCTCAATGATCCCATTTACATTTTATCTGAAAAACGCTTCATCACTGATGTAGACAAGAAAGTAATTCCCAAAAATCAGTTAAAAAAGGCTTCATATACAGCATGACACCTTTGAGAATGGAAAATCTTTTGATATAGTTAGCAGATTTATTGAACGTTATCCAGTCTATTTTCAGCATCACCGATTATTAATTGATTGATGGAGCTAACTTTTCCCTCTTTATGAGCTACCAGTGGGTGAAGCTGCTGACTGGTTCCTTTAATTCGACAGATTTTTTGAACGTACTTCAGTATTTATTCAGAATCACCGATTATTGGGAATCTGATTGTTTTATTGCAGTGCTGTCACTCAACCTTCGTTACTTTCTTGTAAATTTAAAGATTTCTTCATACCGAGCCTGATGCCACATTAGAGATCAATGATCCCATTAACAATTTATTTCAATAACGCTTCATCACTGATTTAGACAAGAAACGAATTCCCCAAAAACAGTTAAAAAAGGCTTCATATACAGCATGACACCTTTGAGAATGGAAAATTTTTTGATATAGTTACAGATTTTTTGAACGTTATCCAGTTTATGTTCAGCATCACCGATTATTAATTGATTGATGGAGCTAACTTTTTCCTCTTTATGAGCTACTAGTGGGTGAAGTTGCTGACTTGTTCCTTTAATTCGACAGATTTTTTGAACCTTCTCCAGTCTTTATCCAGCATCACCGATTATTGGGGATGTGATTGTTTTATTGCAGTGATGCTACTGTACCTTCGTTACTTCTTTGTTAATTTTAAGACTTCTTCATACCGTGCCTGATACCACATAAGATCTCAATGATCCCATTTACATTTTATCTGAAAAACGCTTCATCACTGATATAGACAAGAAAGTAATTCCCAAAAATGAGTTAAAAAAGGCTTCATATACAGCATGACACCTTTGAGAATGGAAAATCTGTTGCTATAGTTAGCAGATTTTTTGAACGTACTCCAGTCTTTATTCAGCATCATCGATTATTGGGGATGTGATTGTTTGTTAGTTGTTTGTGATTAAAAATCGGAAATTGTGATTGTGATTGTTTTTGATCTGGAAAACGCTTTATCACTGATGTAGACAAGAAAGTAATTCCCAAAAATCAGTTAAAAAAGTCTTCATATACAGCATGACTTCTTTGAGAGTGGAAAATCCTTTGATATAGTTAGCAGATTTTTTGAACGTTATCCAGTCTATATTCAGCATCACCGATTATTAATTGAGTGATGGAGCTAACTTTTCCCTCTTAATGAGCTACCAGTGGGTGAAGCTGCTGACTGGTTCCTTTAATTCGACAGATTTTTTGATCGTACTTCAGTCTTTATTCAACGTCACCGAATATTGGGAATATGATTGTTTCATTGTACTGCTGTCATCATACCTTCGTAACTTCTTTGTTGTTTTTAATACTTCTGCATACCGTGCCTGTTGCCAGATCATATCACATTGATCCCATTTACAATTTATCTAAACAGCGCTTCATCACTGATGTAGACAAGAAACAAATTCCAAAAATCAGTTAAAAAAGGCTTCATATACAGCATGACACCTTTGAGAATGGAAAATCTGTTTCTATAGTTAGCAGATTCTTTGAACGTACTCCAGTCTTCATTCAGCATCACCGATTATTGGGGATGTGATTGTTTGTTTGTTGTTTGTGATTAAAAATTAGAAATTGTGATTGTGAAGTTTGTGATTTGAAAAACGCTTCATCACTGATGTAGACAAGAAAGTAATTCCCAAAAAATCAGTTATCATCCTTCATATATAGCATGACACCTTTGAGAATGGAAAATCTGTTTCTATAGTTGGCAGATTTTTTGAACGTACTTGTCTTTATTCAGCATCACCGATTATTGGAGATCTGATTGTTTTATTACAGTGCTGCCACTCAATCTTCGTTACTTTCTTGTAAATTTAAAGATTTCTTCATACCGAGCCTGATGCCACATCAGAGATCAATGATCCCATTTACAATTTATCTGAATAACGCTTCATCACTGATGTAGACAAGGAAGTTATTCCCCAAAATCAGTTAAAAAAGGCTTCATATACAGAATGATACCTTTGAGAATGGAAAATTTTTTGATATAGTTACAGATTTTTTGAACGTTATCCAGTCTATGTTCAGCATCACCGATTATTAATTGATTGATGGAGCTAACTTTTCCCTCTTTATGAGCCACCAGTGGGTGAAGTTGCTGACTTGTTCCTTTAATTCGACAGATTTTTCGAATCTACTCCAGTCTTTATCCAGCATCACCGATTATTGGGGATGTGATTGTTTTATTGCAGTGATGCTACTGTACCTTCGTTACTTCTTTGTTAATTTTAAGACTTCTTCATACCGTGCCTGATACCACATAAGATCTCAATGATCCCATTTACATTTTATCTGAAAAACGCTTCATCACTGATATAGACAAGAAAGTAATTCCCAAAAATGAGTTAAAAAAGGCTTCATATACAGCATGACACCTTTGAGAATGGAAAATCTGTTGCTATAGTTAGCAGATTTTTTGAACGTACTCCAGTCTTTATTCAGCATCATCGATTATTGGGGATGTGATTGTTTGTTAGTTGTTTGTGATTAAAAATCGGAAATTGTGATTGTGATTGTTTTTGATCTGGAAAACGCTTTATCACTGATGTAGACAAGAAAGTAATTCCCAAAAATCAGTTAAAAAAGTCTTCATATACAGCATGACTTCTTTGAGAGTGGAAAATCCTTTGATATAGTTAGCAGATTTATTGAACGTTATCCAGTCTATTTTCAGCATCACCGATTATTAATTGAGTGATGGAGCTAACTTTTCCCTCTTTATGAGCTACCAGTGGGTGAAGTTGCTGACTTGTTCGTTAATTCGTCAGATTTTTTGAACCTACTCCAGTCTTTATCCAGCATCACCAATCATTGGGGATGTGATTGTTTTATTGCAGTGCTGCTACTGTACCTTCGTTACTTCCTTGAAAATTTAAAGATTTCTTAATACCGTGCCTGATGCCACATAAGATCTCAATGATCCCATTTACATTTTATCTGAAAAACGCTTCATCACTGATGTAGACAAGAAAGTAATTCCCAAAAATCAGTTAAAAAAGGCTTCATATACAGCATGACACCTTTGAGAATGGAAAATCTTTTGATATAGTTAGCAGATTTATTGAACGTTATCCAGTCTATTTTCAGCATCACCGATTATTAATTGATTGATGGAGCTAACTTTTCCCTCTTTATGAGCTACCAGTGGGTGAAGCTGCTGACTGGTTCCTTTAATTCGACAGATTTTTTGAACGTACTTCAGTATTTATTCAGAATCACCGATTATTGGGAATCTGATTGTTTTATTGCAGTGCTGTCACTCAACCTTCGTTACTTTCTTGTAAATTTAAAGATTTCTTCATACCGAGCCTGATGCCACATTAGAGATCAATGATCCCATTAACAATTTATTTCAATAACGCTTCATCACTGATTTAGACAAGAAACGAATTCCCCAAAAACAGTTAAAAAAGGCTTCATATACAGCATGACACCTTTGAGAATGGAAAATTTTTTGATATAGTTACAGATTTTTTGAACGTTATCCAGTTTATGTTCAGCATCACCGATTATTAATTGATTGATGGAGCTAACTTTTTCCTCTTTATGAGCTACTAGTGGGTGAAGTTGCTGACTTGTTCCTTTAATTCGACAGATTTTTTGAACCTTCTCCAGTCTTTATCCAGCATCACCGATTATTGGGGATGTGATTGTTTTATTGCAGTGATGCTACTGTACCTTCGTTACTTCTTTGTTAATTTTAAGACTTCTTCATACCGTGCCTGATACCACATAAGATCTCAATGATCCCATTTACATTTTATCTGAAAAACGCTTCATCACTGATATAGACAAGAAAGTAATTCCCAAAAATGAGTTAAAAAAGGCTTCATATACAGCATGACACCTTTGAGAATGGAAAATCTGTTGCTATAGTTAGCAGATTTTTTGAACGTACTCCAGTCTTTATTCAGCATCATCGATTATTGGGGATGTGATTGTTTGTTAGTTGTTTGTGATTAAAAATCGGAAATTGTGATTGTGATTGTTTTTGATCTGGAAAACGCTTTATCACTGATGTAGACAAGAAAGTAATTCCCAAAAATCAGTTAAAAAAGTCTTCATATACAGCATGACTTCTTTGAGAGTGGAAAATCCTTTGATATAGTTAGCAGATTTTTTGAACGTTATCCAGTCTATATTCAGCATCACCGATTATTAATTGAGTGATGGAGCTAACTTTTCCCTCTTAATGAGCTACCAGTGGGTGAAGCTGCTGACTGGTTCCTTTAATTCGACAGATTTTTTGATCGTACTTCAGTCTTTATTCAACGTCACCGAATATTGGGAATATGATTGTTTCATTGTACTGCTGTCATCATACCTTCGTAACTTCTTTGTTGTTTTTAATACTTCTGCATACCGTGCCTGTTGCCAGATCATATCACATTGATCCCATTTACAATTTATCTAAACAGCGCTTCATCACTGATGTAGACAAGAAACAAATTCCAAAAAATCAGTTAAAAAAGGCTTCATATACAGCATGACACCTTTGAGAATGGAAAATCTGTTTCTATAGTTAGCAGATTCTTTGAACGTACTCCAGTCTTCATTCAGCATCACCGATTATTGGGGATGTGATTGTTTGTTTGTTGTTTGTGATTAAAAATTAGAAATTGTGATTGTGAAGTTTGTGATTTGAAAAACGCTTCATCACTGATGTAGACAAGAAAGTAATTCCCAAAAATCAGTTATCATCCTTCATATATAGCATGACACCTTTGAGAATGGAAAATCTGTTTCTATAGTTGGCAGATTTTTTGAACGTACTTGTCTTTATTCAGCATCACCGATTATTGGAGATCTGATTGTTTTATTACAGTGCTGCCACTCAATCTTCGTTACTTTCTTGTAAATTTAAAGATTTCTTCATACCGAGCCTGATGCCACATCAGAGATCAATGATCCCATTTACAATTTATCTGAATAACGCTTCATCACTGATGTAGACAAGGAAGTTATTCCCCAAAATCAGTTAAAAAAGGCTTCATATACAGAATGATACCTTTGAGAATGGAAAATTTTTTGATATAGTTACAGATTTTTTGAACGTTATCCAGTCTATGTTCAGCATCACCGATTATTAATTGATTGATGGAGCTAACTTTTCCCTCTTTATGAGCCACCAGTGGGTGAAGTTGCTGACTTGTTCCTTTAATTCGACAGATTTTTCGAATCTACTCCAGTCTTTATCCAGCATCACCGATTATTGGGGATGTGATTGTTTTATTGCAGTGATGCTACTGTACCTTCGTTACTTCTTTGTTAATTTTAAGACTTCTTCATACCGTGCCTGATGCCACATAAGATCTCAATGATCCCATTTACATTTTATCTGAGTAACGCTTCATCACTGATATAGACAAGAAAGTAATTCCCAAAAATGAGTTAAAAAAGGCTTCATATACAGCATGACACCTTTGAGAATGGAAAATCTGTTGCTATAGTTAGCAGATTTTTTGAACGTACTCCAGTCTTTATTCAGCATCATCGATTATTGGGGATGTGATTGTTTGTTAGTTGTTTGTGATTAAAAATCGGAAATTGTGATTGTGATTGTTTTTGATCTGGAAAACGCTTTATCACTGATGTAGACAAGAAAGTAATTCCCAAAAATCAGTTAAAAAAGTCTTCATATACAGCATGACTTCTTTGAGAGTGGAAAATCCTTTGATATAGTTAGCAGATTTTTTGAACGTTATCCAGTCTATATTCAGCATCACCGATTATTAATTGAGTGATGGAGCTAACTTTTCCCTCTTTATGAGCTACCAGTGGGTGAAGCTGCTGACTGGTTCCTTTAATTCGACAGATTTTTTGATCGTACTTCAGTCTTTATTCAACGTCACCGAATATTGGGAATATGATTGTTTCATTGTACTGCTGTCATCATACCTTCGTAACTTCTTTGTTGTTTTTAATACTTCTTCATACCGTGCCTGTTGCCAGATCATATCACATTGATCCCATTTACAATTTATCTAAACAGCGCTTCATCACTGATGTAGACAAGAAACAAATTCCAAAAAATCAGTTAAAAAAGGCTTCATATACAGCATGACACCTTTGAGAATGGAAAATTTGTTGATATAGTTAGCAGATTTCTTGAACGTTATCCAGTCTATGTTCAGCATCACCGATTATTAATTGATTAATGGAGCTAACTTTTCCCTCTTTATGAGCTTCCAGTGTGTGAAGTTGCTGACTTGTTCCTTTAATTCGACAGATTTTTCGAATCTACTCCAGCCTTTATCCAGCATCACCGATTATTGGGGATGTGATTGTTTGGTTTATTGCAGTGCTGCTACTGTACCTTCGTTACTTCTTTGTTAATTTTAAGACTTCTTCATACCGTGCCTGATGCCACATAAGATCTCAATGATCCCATTTACATTTTATCTGCAAAACGCTTCATCACTGATGTAGACAAGAAAGTAATTCCCAAAAATCAGTTAAAAAAGGCATCATATACAGCATGACACCTTTGAGAATGGAAAATCTTTTGATATAGTTAGCAGATTTTTTGAACGTTATCCAGTCTATATTCAGCATCACCGATTATTCATTGATTGATGGAGCTAACTTTTTCCTCTTTATGAGCTACCAGTGTGTGAAGTTGCTGACTTGTTCCTTTAATTCGACAGATTTTTCGAATCTACTCCAGCCTTTATCCAGCATCACCGATTATTGGGGATGTGATTGTTTTATTGCAGTGCTGCTACTGTACCTTCGTTACTTCTTTGTTAATTTTAAGACTTCTTCATACCGTGCCTGATGCCACATAAGATCTCAATGATCCCATTTACATTTTATCTGAAAAACGCTTCATCACTGATGTAGACAAGAAAGTAATTCCCAAAAATCAGTTAAAAAAGGCTTCATATACAGCATGACACCTTTGAGAATGGAAAATCTTTTGATATAGTTAGCAGATTTTTTGAACGTTATCCAGTCTATATTCAGCATCACCGATTATTAATTGATTGATGGAGCTAACTTTTCCCTCTTTATGAGCTACCAGTGTGTGAAGTTGCTGACTTGTTCCTTTAATTCGACAGATTTTTTGAACTTACTCCAGTCTTTATCCAGCGTCACCAATCATTGGGGATGTGATTGTTTTATTGCACCGCTGCCACTCAACCTTCGTTACTTCCTTGTAAATTTAAAGATGTCGCCTGTCTGCCAGATCAGATCACATTGATCCCATTTACAATTTATCCAAACAGCGCTTCATCACTGATGTAGACAAGAAACGAATTCCAAAAAATCAGTTAAAAAAGGCTTCATATACAGCATGACACCTTTGAGAATGGAAAATCTTTTGATATAGTTAGCAGATTTATTGAACGTTATTTAGTGTATATTCAGCATCACCGATTATTTATTGATTGATGGAGCTAACTTTTCCCTCTTTATGAGCTACCAGTGGGTGAAGTTGCTGACTTGTTCCTTTAATTCGACAAATTTTTTGAACCTACTCCAGTCTTTATCCAGCATCACCAATCATTGGGGATGTGATTGTTTTATTGCAGTGCTGCTACTGTACCTTCGTTACTTCTTTGTTAATTTTAAGACTTCTTCATACCGTGCCTGATGCCACATAAGATCTCAATGATCCCATTTACATTTTATCTGAAAAACGCTTCATCACTGATGTAGACAAGAAAGTAATTCCCAAAAATCAGTTAAAAAAGGCTTCATATACAGCATGACACCTTTGAGAATGGAAAATCTTTTGATATAGTTAGCAGATTTTTTGAACGTTATCCAGTCTATGTTCAGCATCACCGATTATTAATTGATTGATAGAGCTATTTTTTCCCTCTTTATGAGCTTCTAGTGAGTGAAGTTGATGACTTGTTCCTTTAATTCGACAGATTTTTCGAATCTACTCCAGTCTTTATCCAGCATCACCGATTATTGGGGATGTGATTGTTTTATTGCAGTGCTGCTACTGTACCTTCGTTACTTCTTTGTTAATTTAAAGACTTCTTCATACCGTGCCTGATGCCACATAAGATCTCAATGATCCCATTTACATTTTATCTGAAAAACGCTTCATCACTGATGTAGACAAGAAAGTAATTCCCAAAAATGAGTTAAAAAAGGCTTCATATACAGCATGACACCTTTGAGAATGGAAAATTTTTTGATATAGGTAGCAGATTTTTTGAACGTTATCCAGTCTATATTTAGCATCACCGATTATTAATTGATTGATGGAGCTAACTTTTCCCTCTTTATGAGCTACCAGTGGGTGAAGTTGCTGACTTGTTCCTTTAATTCGACAGATTTTTCGAATCTACTCCAGTCTTTTTCCAGCATCACCGATTATTGAGGATGTGATTGTTTTATTGCAGTGCTGTTACTTTACCTTCGTTACTTCTTTGTTAATTTTAAGACTTCTTCATACCGTGCCTGATGCCACATAAGATCTCAATGATCCCATTTACATTTTATCTGAAAAAAGCTTCATCACTGATGTAGACAAGAAAGTAATTCCCAAAAATCAGTTAAAAAAGGCTTCATATACAGCATGACACCTTTGAGAATGGAAAATCCTTTGATATAGTTAGCAGATTTTTTGAACGTTATCCAGTCTATATTCAGCATCACCGATTATTAATTGAGTGATGGAGCTAACTTTTCCCTCTTTATGAGCTACCAGTGGGTGAAGCTGCTGACTGGTTCCGTTAATTCGACAGATTTTTTGATCGTACTTCAGTCTTTATTCAACGTCACCGAATATTGGGAATATGATTGTTTCATTGTACTGCTGTCATCATACCTTCGTAACTTCTTTGTTGTTTTTAATACTTCTTCATACCGTGCCTGTTGCCAGATCATATCACATTGATTCCATTTACAATTTATCTAAACAGCGCTTCATCACTGATGTAGACAAGAAACAAATTCCAAAAAATCAGTTAAAAAAGGCTTCATATACAGCATGACACCTTTGAGAATGGAAAATCTGTTTCTATAGTTAGCAGATTTTTTGAACGTACTCCAGTCTTCCTTCAGCATCACCGATTATTGGGGATGTGATTGTTTGTGAGTAAAAATTAGAAATTGTGATTGTGAAGTTTGTGATTCGAAAAACGCTTCATCACTGATGTAGACAAGAAAGTAATTCCCAAAAATCAGTTAAAAAAGGCTTCATATATAGCATGACACCTTTGAGAATGGAAAATCTGTTTCTATAGTTGGCAGATTTTTTGAACGTACTTGTCTTTATTCACCATCACCGATTATTGGGAATGTGATTGTTTTATTGCAGTGCTGCCACTCAACCTTCGTTACTTTCTTGTAAATTTAAAGATTTCTTCATACCGAGCCTGATGCCACATCAGAGATCAATGATCCCATTTACAATTTATCTGAATAACGCTTCATCACTGATGTAGACAAGGAAGTTATTCGCCAAAATCAGTTAAAAAAGGCTTCATATACAGCATGACACCTTTGAGAATGGAAAATTTGTTGATATAGTTAGCAGATTTTTTGAACGTTATCCAGTCTATGTTCAGCATCACCGATTATTAATTGATTAATGGAGCTAACTTTTCCCTCTTTATGAGCTTCCAGTGTGTGAAGTTGCTGACTTGTTCCTTTAATTCGACAGATTTTTCGAATCTACTCCAGCCTTTATCCAGCATCACCGATTATTGGGGATGTGATTGTTTTATTGCAGTGCTGCTACTGTACCTTCGTTACTTCTTTGTTAATTTTAAGACTTCTTCATACCGTGCCTGATGCCACATAAGATCTCAATGATCCCATTTACATTTTATCTGCAAAACGCTTCATCACTGATGTAGACAAGAAAGTAATTCCCAAAAATCAGTTAAAAAAGGCATCATATACAGCAAGGCATCATATATTGCAACAAACTTCTTGCAGGCCACATCGATACAAATTCAGTCAAGCAACGGAATCCTTTCAATTGCTGCCGTTTACTGCCCTCCTCGCTTCTCAATCTCGGAAGGACAATTTATGGACTTCTACAATTCACTTGGGGATCGATTTATAGCCGCAGGAGACTACAACGCCAAACATACGCACTGGGGATCACGTCTAGTGACTCCCAAAGGAAGACAATTGTACAATGCAATTATAAATGTGAAAAATAAACTGGACTACGTTTCCCCTGGAAGCCCCACATACTGGCCAACAGACTCACGAAAGCTCCCAGACCTTATTGATTTTGCAGTGACAAAAAACATACCTCGCAATCTAATAAGTGCCAAAGCAGTCTCGGACTTATCATCAGACCACTCGCCTGTGCTTCTAACGCTTCTTCAAAGCCCAGAAATAACCGAACACCCCTTCAGCCTGACGACGACAAAAACAAACTGGCTAAAATACAAAAAGTACGTGAGTGCCCACATAGAACTCGCCCCGGATTTTAACATGGAATCAGACATCGACTACACTACGAGCGCCCTGGAAGAAGTACTCGTTGCGGCAGCTAAAATCTCTACTCCTCATAGGAAAGAAGTAGACCGAAACAAACACTTCAAATCTAATCAGCAAATCGAACAGCTCGTGCGAGAAAAGAGGCGCACGCGTCGTGATTGGCAAAACAGCAGATCACCAGCTTCAAAACAACGCCTTAAGGAAGCAACCCGATCACTCGACCAGGCTCTTCACCAACAGGAAGAAAATGCACAGCTGAGGTACATCCAGAATCTCTCGCCAACAAGCACAAAGTACCCCCTGTGGAGGGCCCACCCAAATCTTAGTGCCCCAATTGAAACGACCACCCCGATAAGAAACTCTTCGGGATGCTGGGCTCGCAGCAACGAAGACCGAGCTGAAACATTCGCCACACATCTCCAAAGTGTCTTCCAGCCAAACCCAGCCTCAAATTCATTCCTCCTGCCAGTAATTCAGCCAGAGTCCTCCCCTCAGCCAGCCGCACCTTCATTCCGGCCGAACGAAATCGAAAAAGTCATAAGAGGGCTAAAACCAAAAAAGGCTCCTGGTGGTGACCTATTGACCCCAAAGATGCTGATCGAACTTCCAAAATGCGCTATAGAGGTCGTCTGCAAACTATTTAATGGAATCATTAATCTTGGCTATTTCCCAAAAAGTGGAAGAAATCCATTATTATAATGATTCCGAAGCCTGGAAAAGACCACACAATTCCGTCATCATACAGACCAATAAGCCTTCTATCTTGTTTGTCTAAACTGTTTGAAAAATGCTTGTTAACTCGCATAATACCACATTTGGAAGCTTGCAATATCATCCCGGCACACCAATTTGGCTTTCGAAGAAACCATGGAACCATCGAACAAGTGAACAGATTAACATCCGAAATACGCTCAGCCTTCGAACAACGAGAATACTGCAGCGCTATTTTCCTCGACGTATCTCAAGCTTTCGACCGAGTTTGGCTCATCGGACTCATGCACAAAATTAAAACGTATTTGCCAACATACACCCACAAGCTACTGGAATCATACCTCTTCAATAGGGTATTCTCAGTGAGATGCAACGCAGCTACTTCGGGCGACTACACCATCGAAGCTGGAGTTCCACAGGGAAGCGCACTCGGGCCGTGTCTATATGTTTTGTATACTGCGGATATTCCTACGAGCGCACAACTAACAACGTCAACGTTCGCCGATGATACCGCTATCCTTAGTCGCTCCAGATGCCCAACGCAGGCAACAACCCAACTGGCTAATCATCTCACAATAGTGGAAAGGTGGCTGTCCGACTGGCGCATTAAAATAAACGAACAAAAGTGTAAACATATAACGTTTACTCTTAATAGACAAACATGCCCTCCGCTTTTACTAAACGGTATGCAGATCCCTCAAGCTAACGACGTAACGTACCTTGGCGTTCACCTTGATAGACGACTTACCTGGCGTAAGCACATCGAATGCAAAAAGATGCATCTAAAACTGAAAGCCAGCAGCCTCCACTGGATCATAAACTCACGATCGCCACTGTGCCTAGACTACAAGTTACTACTGTACAATTCAGTCCTAAAGCCAATCTGGACGTATGGCTCCCAGCTGTGGGGGAACGCGAGCAGCAGCAACATAGACATCATACAGCGCGCACAATCAAAAATCCTGAGAACTATCACAGGGGCACCTTGGTATGTTCGCAACGAAAACATCCACCGGGATCTGGGCATCCTCGCAGTGAAAGACGAAATCCAGAAGCAAAAAGAGTCATACAAAGAAAAACTGTCTTCGCACCCAAATTTTCTCGCTCGGGGATTGACTCGGGTTTCTAGCGTATCCCGCCTTAGACGCAACGACCTCCCAACCCAGCAATCGATTTTTAGGGCCGTCTAACTCCGTATCAGTCAATATGACTGTTAGTTAAGTTAAAAATATAAGATTTGATACACCTCTTGTTAGTCTCGCAAAGAGAAGATTCAAGAAATAAAAGCAACGTTAAAATAAAAAAAAAAAAAAAAAAAATATACAGCATGACACCTTTGAGAATGGAAAATCTTTTGATATAGTTAGCAGATTTTTTGAACGTTATCCAGTCTATATTCAGCATCACCGATTATTCATTGATTGATGGAGCTAACTTTTCCCTCTTTATGAGCTACCAGTGGGTGAAGTTGCTGACTTGTTCCTTTAATTCGACAGATTTTTCGAATCTACTCCAGTCTTTATCCAGCATCACCAATCATTGGGGATGTGATTGTTTTATTGCAGTGCTGCTACTGTACCTTCGTTACTTCTTTGTTAATTTTAAGATTTCTTCATACCGTGCCTGATGCCACATAAGATCTCAATGATCCCATTTACATTTTATCTGAAAAACGCTTCATCACTGATGTAGACTAGAAAGTAATTCCCAAAAATCAGTTAAAAAAGGCTTCATATACAGCATGACACCTTTGAGAATGGAAAATCTTTTGATATAGTTAGCAGATTTATTGAACGTTATCCAGTCTATATTCAGCATCACCGATTATGAATTGATTGATGGAGCTAACTTTTCCCTCTTTATGAGCTACCAGTGGGTGAAGTTGCTGACTTGTTCCTTTAATTCGACAAATTTTTTGAACCTACTCCAGTCTTTATCCAGCATCACCAATCATTGGGGATGTGATTGTTTTATTGCAGTGCTGCTACTGTACCTTCGTTACTTCTTTGTTAATTTTAAGACTTCTTCATACCGTGCCTGATGCCACATAAGATCTCAATGATCCCATTTACATTTTATCTGAAAAACGCTTCATCACTGATGTACCCAAGAAACAAATTCCAAAAAATCAGTTAAAAAAGGCTTCATATACAGCATGACACCTTTGAGAATGGAAAATCTTTTGATATAGTTAGCAGATTTATTGAACGTTATCCAGTCTATATTCAGCATCACCGATTATTAATTGATTGATGGAGCTAACTTTTCCCTCTTTATGAGCTACCAGTGTGTGAAGTTGCTGACTTGTTCCTTTAATTCGACAGATTTTTTGAACCTACTCCAGTCTTTATCCAGCATCACCAATCATTGGGGATGTGATTGTTTTATTGCAGTGCTGCTACTGTACCTTCGTTACTTCTTTGTTAATTTAAAGACTTCTTCATACCGTGCCTGATGCCACATAAGATCTATATGATCCCATTTACATTTTATCTGAAAAACGCTTCATCACTGATGTAGACAAGAAAGTAATTCCCAAAAATCAGTTAAAAAAGGCTTCATATACAGCATGACACTTTTGAGAATGGAAAATTTTTTGATATTGTTAGCAGATTTATTGAACGTTATCCAGTCTATATTCAGCATCACCGATTATTTATTGATTGATGAAGCTAACTTTTCCCTCTTTATGAGCTACCAGTGGGTGAAGTTGCTGACTTGTTCGTTAATTCGTCAGATTTTTTGAACCTACTCCAGTCCTTATCCAGCATCACCAATCATTGGGGATGTGATTGTTTTATTGCAGTGCTGCTACTGTACCTTCGTTACTTCCTTGAAAATTTAAAGATTTCTTAATACCGTGCCTGATGCCACATAAGATCTCAATGATCCCATTTACATTTTATCTGAAAAACGCTTCATCACTGATGTAGACAAGAAAGTAATTCCCAAAAATCAGTTAAAAAAGGCTTCATATACAGCATGACACCTTTGAGAATGGAAAATCTTTTGATATAGTTAGCAGATTTATTGAACGTTATTTAGTCTATATTCAGCATCACCGATTATTTATTGATTGATGGAGCTAACTTTTCCCTCTTTATGAGCTACCAGTGGGTGAAGTTGCTGACTTGTTCCTTTAATTCGACAAATTTTTTGAACCTACTCCAGTCTTTATCCAGCATCACCAATCATTGGGGATGTGATTGTTTTATTGCAGTGCTGCTACTGTACCTTCGTTACTTTTTTGTTAATTTTAAGAATTCTTCATACCGTGCCTGATGCCACATAAGATCTATATGATCCCATTTACATTTTATCTGAAAAACGCTTCATCACTGATGTAGACAAGAAAGTAATTCCCAAAAATCAGTTAAAAAAGGCTTCATATACAGCATGACACTTTTGAGAATGGAAAATTTTTTGATATTGTTAGCAGATTTATTGAACGTTATCCAGTCTATATTCAGCATCACCGATTATTTATTGATTGATGAAGCTAACTTTTCCCTCTTTATGAGCTACCAGTGGGTGAAGTTGCTGACTTGTTCGTTAATTCGTCAGATTTTTTGAACCTACTCCAGTCCTTATCCAGCATCACCAATCATTGGGGATGTGATTGTTTTATTGCAGTGCTGCTACTGTACCTTCGTTACTTCCTTGAAAATTTAAAGATTTCTTAATACCGTGCCTGATGCCACATAAGATCTCAATGATCCCATTTACATTTTATCTGAAAAACGCTTCATCACTGATGTAGACAAGAAAGTAATTCCCAAAAAATCAGTTAAAAAAGGCTTCATATACAGCATGACACCTTTGAGAATGGAAAATCTTTTGATATAGTTAGCAGATTTATTGAACGTTATTTAGTCTATATTCAGCATCACCGATTATTTATTGATTGATGGAGCTAACTTTTCCCTCTTTATGAGCTACCAGTGGGTGAAGTTGCTGACTTGTTCGTTAATTCGTCAGATTTTTTGAACCTACTCCAGTCTTTATCCAGCATCACCAATCATTGGGGATGTGATTGTTTTATTGCAGTGCTGCTACTGTACCTTCGTTACTTCTTTGGTAATTTTAAGACTTCTTCATACCTTGCCTGATGCCACATCCCATCTCAATGATCCCATTTACAATTTATTTGAAAAACGCTTCATCACTGATGTAGACAAGATATTAATTCCCAAAAATCAGTGAAAAAAGGCTTCATATACAGCATGACACCTTTGAGAATGGAAAATCTTTTGATATAGTTAGCAGATTTATTGAACGTTATCCAGTCTATATTCAGCATCACCGATTATTTATTGATTGATGGAGCTAACTTTTCCCTCTTTATGAGCTACCAGTGGGTGAAGTTGCTGACTTGTTCGTTAATTCGTCAGATTTTTTGAACCTACTCCAGTCTTTATCCAGCATCACCAATCATTGGGGATGTGATTGTTTTATTGCAGTGCTGCTACTGTACCTTCGTTACTTCCTTGAAAATTTAAAGATTTCTTAATACCGTGCCTGATGCCACATAAGATCTCAATGATCCCATTTACATTTTATCTGAAAAACGCTTCATCACTGATGTAGACAAGAAAGTAATTCCCAAAAATCAGTTAAAAAAGGCTTCATATACAGCATGACACCTTTGAGAATGGAAAATCTTTTGATATAGTTAGCAGATTTATTGAACGTTATCCAGTCTATTTTCAGCATCACCGATTATTAATTGATTGATGGAGCTAACTTTTCCCTCTTTATGAGCTACCAGTGGGTGAAGTTGCTGACTTGTTCCTTTAATTCGATAGATTTTTTGAACCTACTCCAGTCTTTATCCAGCATCACCAATCATTGGGGATGTGATTGTTTTATTGCAGTGCTGCCACTCAACCTTCGTTACTTCCTTGTAAATTTAAAGATTTCTTCATACCGTGCATGATGCCACATCAGATCTCAATGATTCCATTTACAATTTATCTGAAAAACGCTTCACCACTGATGTAGACAAGAAACTTATTCCCAAAAATCAGTTTAAAAAGGCATGACACTTTTGAGAATGAAAAATCTGTTGCTAGCAGATTTATTGAACGTTATCCAGTCTATATTCAGGATCACCGATTATTAATTGACTGATGGAGCTAACTTTTTCCTCTTTATGAGCTACCAGGGGGTGAAGTTGCTGACTGGTTCCTTTAATTCGACAGATTTTTTGATCGTACTTCAGTCTTTATTCAACGCCACCGAATATTGGGGATATGATTGTTTCATTGTACTGCTGTCATCATACCTTCGCAACTTCTTTGTTGTTTTTAAGACTTCTTCATACCGTGCCTGTTGCCAGATCATATCACATTGATCCCATTTACAATTTATCTTAACAGCGCTTCATCACTGATGTAGACAAGAAACAAATTCCAAAATATCAGTTAAAAAAGGCTTCATATACAGCATGACACCTTTGAGAATGGAAAATCTGTTGCTATAGTTAGCAGATTTTTTGAACCTACTCCAGTCTTTATCCAGCATCACCGATTATTGGGATGGGATTGTTTTATTGCAGTGCTGCTACTGTACCTTCGTTACTTCTTTGGTAATTTTAAGACTTCTTCATACAGTGCCTGATGCCACATCACATCTCAATGATCCCAATTACAATATATTTGAAAAACGCTTCATCACTGATGTAGACAAGATATTAATTCCCAAAAATCAGTTAAAAAAGGTTTCATATACAGCATGACACCTTTGAGAATGGAAAATCTTTGGATATAGTTCGCAGATTTATTGAACGTTATCCAGTCTATATTCAGCATCGCCGATTATTTATTGATTGATGGAGCTAACTTTTCCCTCTTTATGAGCTACCAGTGGGTGAAGTTGCTGACTTGTTCGTTTAATTCGGCAGATTTTTCGAACCTACTCCAGTCTTTATCCAGCATCACCGATTTTTGGGATGGGATTGTTTTATTGCAGTGCTGCTACTGTACCTTCGTTACTTCTTTGTTATTTTTAAGACTTTTTTATACCGTGCCTGATGCCACATCAGATCTCAATGATCCCATTTACAATTTATCTGAAAAACGCTTCATCACTGATGTAGACAAGATAGTAATTCCCAAAAATCAGTTAAAAAAGGCTTCATATACAGCATGACACCATGAGAACGGAAAATTTTTTTAAATAGTTAGCAGATTTTTTGAACGTTATCCAGTCTATAATCAGCATCACCGATTATTTATTGATTGATGGAGCGTACTTTTCCCTCTTTATGAGCTACCAGTGGGTGAAGTTGCTGACTTGTTCGTTAATTCGTCAGATTTTTTGAACCTACTCCAGTCTTTATCCAGCATCACCAATCATTAGGGATGTGATTGTTTTATTGCAGTGCTGCTACTGTACCTTCGTTACTTCCTTGAAAATTTAAAGATTTCTTAATACCGTGCCTGATGCCACATAAGATCTCAATGATCCCATTTACATTTTATCTGAAAAACGCTTTATCACTGATGTAGACAAGAAAGTAATTCCCAAAAATCAGTTAAAAAAGGCTTCATATACAGCATGACACCTTTGAGAATGGAAAATCTTTTGATATAGTTAGCAGATTTATTGAACGTTATCCAGTCTATATTCAGCATCACCGATTATGAATAGATTGATGGAGCTAACTTTTCCCTCTTTATGAGCTACCAGTGGGTGAAGTTGCTGACTTGTTCCTTTAATTCGACAGATTTTTTGAACCTACTCCAGTCTTTATCCAGCATCACCAATCATTGGGGATGTGATTGTTTTATTGCAGTGCTGCCACTCAACCTTCGTTACTTCCTTGTAAATTTAAAGATTTCTTCATACCGTGCATGATGCCACATCAGATCTCAATGATTCCATTTACAATTTATCTGAAAAACGCTTCACCACTGATGTAGACAAGAAACTAATTCCCAAAAATCAGTTTAAAAAGGCATGACACTTTTGAGAATGGAAAATCTGTTGCTAGCAGATTTATTGAACGTTATCCAGTCTATATTCAGCATCACCGATTATTAATTGAGTGATGGAGCTAACTTTTTCCTCTTTATGAGCTACCAGTGGGTGAAGTTGCTGACTGGTTCCTTTAATTCGACAGATTTTTTGATCGTACTTCAGTCTTTATTCAACGTCACCGAATATTGGGGATATGATTGTTTCATTGTACTGCTGTCATCATACCTTCGCAACTTCTTTGTTGTTTTTAAAACTTCTTCATACCGTGCCTGTTGCCAGATCATATCACATTGATCCCATTTACAATTTATCTTAACAGCGCTTCATCACTGATGTAGACAAGAAACAAATTCCAAAATATCAGTTAAAAAAGGCTTCATATACAGCATGACACCTTTGAGAATGGAAAATCTGTTGCTATAGTTAGCAGATTTTTTGAACCTACTCCAGTCTTTATCCAGCATCACCGATTATTGGGATGGGATTGTTTTATTGCAGTGCTGCTACTGTACCTTCGTTACTTCTTTGGTAATTTTAAGACTTCTTCATACAGTGCCTGATGCCACATCACATCTCAATGATCCCAATTACAATATATTTGAAAAACGCTTCATCACTGATGTAGACAAGATATTAATTCCCAAAAATCAGTTAAAAAAGGTTTCATATACAGCATGACACCTTTGAGAATGGAAAATCTTTGGATATAGTTCGCAGATTTATTGAACGTTATCCAGTCTATATTCAGCATCGCCGATTATTTATTGATTGATGGAGCTAACTTTTCCCTCTTTATGAGCTACCAGTGGGTGAAGTTGCTGACTTGTTCGTTTAATTCGGCAGATTTTTCGAACCTACTCCAGTCTTTATCCAGCATCACCGATTTTTGGGATGGGATTGTTTTATTGCAGTGCTGCTACTGTACCTTCGTTACTTCTTTGTTATTTTTAAGACTTTTTTATACCGTGCCTGATGCCACATCAGATCTCAATGATCCCATTTACAATTTATCTGAAAAACGCTTCATCACTGATGTAGACAAGATAGTAATTCCCAAAAATCAGTTAAAAAAGGCTTCATATACAGCATGACACCATGAGAACGGAAAATTTTTTTAAATAGTTAGCAGATTTTTTAAACGTTATCCAGTCTATAATCAGCATCACCGATTATTTATTGATTGATGGAGCTAACTTTTCCCTCTTTATGAGCTACCAGTGGGTGAAGTTGCTGACTTGTTCGTTAATTCGTCAGATTTTTTGAACCTACTCCAGTCTTTATCCAGCATCACCAATCATTGGGGATGTGATTGTTTTATTGCAGTGCTGCTACTGTACCTTCGTTACTTCCTTGAAAATTTAAAGATTTCTTAATACCGTGCCTGATGCCACATAAGATCTCAATGATCCCATTTACATTTTATCTGAAAAACGCTTCATCACTGATGTAGACAAGAAAGTAATTCCCAAAAATCAGTTAAAAAAGGCTTCATATACAGCATGACACCTTTGAGAATGGAAAATCTTTTGATATAGTAGCAGATTTATTGAACGTTATCCAGTCTATTTTCAGCATCACCGATTATTAATTGATTGATGGAGCTAACTTTTCCCTCTTTATGAGCTACCAGTGGGTGAAGTTGCTGACTTGTTCGTTAATTCGTCAGATTTTTTGAACCTACTCCAGTCTTTATCCAGCATCACCAATCATTGGGGATGTGATTGTTTTATTGCAGTGCTGCTACTGTACCTTCGTTACTTCCTTGAAAATTTACAGATTTCTTAATACCGTGCCTGATGCCACATAACATCTCAATGATCCCATTTACATTTTATCTGAAAAACGCTTCATCACTGATGTAGACAAGAAAGTAATTCCCAAAAATCAGTTAAAAAAGGCTTCATATACAGCATGACACCTTTGAGAATGGAAAATCTTTTGATATAGTAGCAGATTTTTTGAACGTTATCCAGTCTATAATCAGCATCACCGATTATTTATTGATTGATGGAGCTAACTTTTCCCTCTTTATGAGCTACCAGTGGGTGAAGTTGCTGACTTGTTCCTTTAATTCGACAGATTTTTTGAACCTACTCCAGTCTTTATCCAGCATCACCAATCATTGGGGATGTGATTGTTTTAGTGCAGTGCTGCCACTCAACCTTCGTTACTTCCTTGTAAATTTAAAGATTTCTTCATACCGTGCATGATGCCACATCAGATCTCAATGATTCCATTTACAATTTATCTGAAAAACGCTTCACCACTGATGTAGACAAGAAACTAATTCCCAAAAATCAGTTTAAAAAGGCATGACACTTTTGAGAATGGAAAATCTGTTGCTAGCAGATTTATTGAACGTTATCCAGTCTATATTCAGCATCACCGATTATTAATTGAGTGATGGAGCTAACTTTTCCTCTTTATGAGCTACCAGTGGGTGAAGTTGCTGACTGGTTCCTTTAATTCGACAGATTTTTTGATCGTACTTCAGTCTTTATTCAACGTCACCGAATATTGGGGATATGATTGTTTCATTGTACTGCTGTCATCATACCTTCGCAACTTCTTTGTTGTTTTTAAGACTTCTTCATACCGTGCCTGTTGCCAGATCATATCACATTGATCCCATTTACAATTTATCTTAACAGCGCTTCATCACTGATGTAGACAAGAAACAAATTCCAAAATATCAGTTAAAAAAGGCTTCATATACAGCATGACACCTTTGAGAATGGAAAATCTGTTGCTATAGTTAGCAGATTTTTTGAACCTATTCCAGCCTTTATCCAGCATCACCGATTATTGGGATGGGATTGTTTTATTGCAGTGCTGCTACTGTACCTTCGTTACTTCTTTGGTAATTTTAAGACTTCTTTATACAGTGCCTGATGCCACATCACATCTCAATGATCCCATTTACAATTTATTTGAAAAACGCTTCATCAATTATGTAGACAAGATATAAATTCCCAAAAATCAGTTAAAAAAGGTTTCATATACAGCATGACACCTTTGAGAATGGAAAATCTTTGGATATAGTTCGCAGATTTATGGAACGTTATCCAGTCTATATTCAGCATCGCCGACTATTAATTGAGTGATGGAGCTAGCTTTTCCCTCTTTATGAGCTACCAGTGGGTGAAGTTGCTGACTTGTTCGTTTAATTCGGCAGATTTTTCGAACCTACTCCAGTCTTTATCCAGCATCACCGATTATTGGGATGGGATTGTTTTATTGCAGTGCTGCTACTGTACCTTCGTTACTTCTTTGGTAATTTTAAGACTTCTTCATACAGTGCCTGATGCCACATCACATCTCAATGATCCCAATTACAATTTATTTGAAAAACGCTTTATCACTGATGTAGACAAGATATTAATTCCCAAAAATCAGTTAAAAAAAGCTTCATATACAGCATGACACCTTTGAGAATGGAAAATCTTTTGATATAGTTCGCAGATTTATTGAACGTTATCCAGTCTATATTCAGCATCGCCGATTATTTATTGATTGATGGAGCTAACTTTTCCCTCTTTATGAGCTACCAGTGGGTGAAGTTGCTGACTGGTTCCTTTAATTCGACAGATTTTTTGATCGTACTTCAGTCTTTATTCAACGTCACCGAATATTGGGTATATGATTGTTTCATTGTACTGCTGTCATCATACCTTCGCAACTTCTTTGTTGTTTTTAAGACTTCTTCATACCGTGCCTGTTGCCAGATCATATCACATTGATCCCATTTACAATTTATCTTAACAGCGCTTCATCACTGATGTAGACAAGAAACAAATTCCAAAATATCAGTTAAAAAGGCTTCATATACAGCATGCCCCCTTTGAGAATGGAAAATCTGTTGCTATAGTTAGCAGATTTTTTGAACCTATTCCAGCCTTTATCCAGCATCACCGATTATTGGGATGGGATTGTTTTATTGCAGTGCTGCTACTGTACCTTCGTTACTTCTTTGGTAATTTTAAGACTTCTTTATACAGTGCCTGATGCCACATCACATCTCAATGATCCCATTTACAATTTATTTGAAAAACGCTTCATCAATGATGTAGACAAGATATAAATTCCCAAAAATCAGTTAAAAAAGGTTTCATATACAGCATGACACCTTTGAGAATGGAAAATCTTTGGATATAGTTCGCAGATTTATTGAACGTTATCCAGTCTATATTCAGCATCACCGATTATTATTTGATTGATAAAGCTAATTTTTTCCTCTTTATGAGCTACCAGTGGGTGAAGTTGCTGACTTTTTCCTTTAATTCGACAGATTTTTTCAACGTACTTCAGACTTTATTCAACATCACCGATTATTGGTATGCGATTGTTTCATTGCAGTGCTGCCACTGTTCCTTTGTTACTTCTTTGTTAATTTAAAGACTTCTTTATACCATGCCATATGCCACATCAGATCTCATAGATAATTTCCATAAAATCAGCTAAAAGCGGCTTCAAGATGGCCTGACATATTTAAGAAGGGCAAATCTGTTTTTATAGTAAGCCTAGCTTTGTATTGCAAAGTGATTGAGTGATAGATTTTACTCTTCTCCCTTTAAGAGCTATCAGTGGGAAAAGTTGTTGACTTTTTCCTCCATTTTGAGAAATTTTATGAACGTACTCCAGTCCTTATTCAGCTTCACCAATTATTGGTCATGTGATTGTTTTATTACAGTGCTGGCATCTTCGGTACTTTCTTCTCAAAGTAACATTGAGAACATCAGATCTCAATGATCCCATTTACAATTTATCTGAAAAACGCTTCATCACTGCTGTAGACAAGGAAGTTATTCCCCAAAATCAGTTAAAAAAGGCTTCATATACAGCATGACACTTTTGAGAATGGAAAATTTTTTGATATAGTTAGCAGATTTATTGAACGTTATCCAGTCTATATTCAGCATCACCGATTATTGATTGATTGATAAAGCTAACTTTTCCCTCTTTATGAGCTACCAGTGGGTGAAGTTGCTGACTTGTTCGTTAATTCGTCAGATTTTTTGAACCTACTCCAGTCTTTATCCAGCATCACCAATCATTGGGGATGTGATTGTTTTATTGCAGTGCTGCTACTGTACCTTCGTTACTTCCTTGAAAATTTAAAGATTTCTTAGTACCGTGCCTGATGCCACATAAGATCTCAATGATCCCATTTACATTTTATCTGAAAAACGCTTCATCACTGATGTAGACAAGAAAGTAATTCCCAAAAATCAGTTAAAAAAGGCTTCATATACAGCATGACACCTTTGAGAATGGAAAATCTTTTGATATAGTAGCAGATTTATTGAACGTTATCCAGTCTATTTTCAGCATCACCGATTATTAATTGATTGATGGAGCTAACTTTTCCCTCTTTATGAGCTACCAGTGGGTGAAGTTGCTGACTTGTTCCTTTAATTCGACAGATTTTTTGAACCTACTCCAGTCTTTATCCAGCATCACCAATCATTGGGGATGTGATTGTTTTATTGCAGTGCTGCCACTCAACCTTCGTTACTTCCTTGTAAATTTAAAGATTTCTTCATACCGTGAATGATGCCACATCAGATCTCAATGATCCCATTTACAATTTATCTGAAAAACGCTTCACCACTGATGTAGACAAGAAACTAATTCCCAAAAATCAGTTTAAAAAGGCATGACACTTTTGAGAATGGAAAATCTGTTGCTAGCAGATTTATTGAACGTTATCCAGTCTATATTCAGCATAACCGATTATTAATTGAGTGATGGAGCTAACTTTTTCCTCTTTATGAGCTACCAGTGGGTGAAGTTGCTGACTGGTTCCTTTAATTCGACAGATTTTTTGATCGTACTTCAGTCTTTATTCAACGTCACCGAATATTGGGGATATGATTGTTTCATTGTACTGCTGTCATCATACCTTCGCAACTTCTTTGTTGTTTTTAAGACTTCTTCATACCGTGCCTGTTGCCAGATCATATCACATTGATCCCATTTACAATTTATCTAAACAGCGCTTCATCACTGATGTAGACAAGAAAGTAATTCCCAAAAATCAGTGAAAAAAGGCTTCATATACAGCATGACACCTTTGAGAATGGAAAATCTTTTGATATAGTTAGCAGATTTATTGAACGTTATCCAGTCTATATTCAGCATCACCGATTATTAATTGATTGATGAAGCTAACTTTTCCCTCTGTATGAGCTACCAGTGGGTGAAGTTGCTGACTTGTTCGTTAATTCGTCAGATTTTTTGAACCTACTCCAGTCTTTATCCAGCATCACCAATCATTGGGGATGTGATTGTTTTATTGCAGTGCTGCTACTGTACCTTCGTTACTTCTTTGTTAATTTTAAGACTTCTTCATACCGTGCCTGATGCCACATAAGATCTATATGATCCCATTTACATTTTATCTGAAAAACGCTTCATCACTGATGTAGACAAGAAAGTAATTCCCAAAAATCAGTGAAAAAAGGCTTCATATACAGCATGACACCTTTGAGAATGGAAAATCTTTTGATATAGTTAGCAGATTTATTGAACGTTATCCAGTCTATATTCAGCATCACCGATTATTAATTGATTGATGAAGCTAACTTTTCCCTCTGTATGAGCTACCAGTGGGTGAAGTTGCTGACTTGTTCGTTAATTCGTCAGATTTTTTGAACCTACTCCAGTCTTTATCCAGCATTACCAATCATTGGGGATGTGATTGTTTTATTGCAGTGCTGCTACTGTACCTTCGTTACTTCCTTGAAAATTTAAAGATTTCTTAATACCGTGCCAGATGCCAAATAAGATCTCAATGATCCCATTTACATTTTATCTGAAAAACGCTTCATCACTGATGTAGTCAAGAAAGTAATTCCCTAAAATCAGTTAAAAAAGGCTTCATATGCAGCATGACACCTTTGAGAATGAAAAATCTTTTGATATAGTTAGCAGATTTTTTGAACGTTATCCAGTCTATATTCAGCATCACCGATTATTAATTGATTGATGGAGCTATCTTTCCCTCTTTATGAGCTACCAGTGGGTGAAGTTGCTGACTTGTTCGTTAATTCGACAGATTTTTTGAACCTACTCCAGTCTTTATCCAGCATCACCGATTATTGGAATGGGATTGTTTTGTTGCAGTGCTGCTACTGTACCTTCGTTACTTCCTTGTAAATTTAAAGATTTCTTATAACCGTGACTGATGCCACATAAGATCTCAATGATCCCATTTACATTTTATCTGAAAAACGCTTCACCACTGATGTAGACCAGAAACTAATTCCCAAAAATCAGTTAAAAAAGGCTTCATATACAGCATGACACCTTTGGGAATGGAAAATCTTTTGATATAGTTAGCAGATTTATTGAACGTTATCCAGTCTATTTTCAGCATCACCGATTATTAATTGATTGATGGAGCTAACTTTTCCCTCTTTATGAGCTACCAGTGGGTGAAGTTGCTGACTTGTTCGACGGATTTTTTGAACCTACTCCAGTCTTTATCCAGCATCACCAATCATTGGGGATGTGATTGTTTTATTGCAGTGCTGCCACTCAACCTTCGTTACTTCCTTGTAAATTTAAAGATTTCGCCTGTCTGCCAGATCAGATCACATTGATCCCATTTACAATTTATCTAAACAGCGCTTCATCACTGATGTAGACAAGAAACGAATTCAAAAAAGTCAGTTAAAAAAGGCTTCATATACAGCATGACACCTTTGAGAATGGAAAATCAGATTCTATAGTTAGCAGATTTTTTGAACGTACTCCAGTCTTTATTCAGCATCACCGATTATTGGGGATGTGATTGTTTGTTTGTTGTTTGTGATTAAAAATTAGAAATTGTGATTGTGAAGTTTGTGATTTGAAAAACGCTTCATCACTGATGTAGACAAGATATTAATTCCCAAAAATCAGTAAAAAAAGGCTTCATATACAGCATACCTTTGAGAATGGAAAATCTTTAGATATAGTAAGCAAATTTTTTGAACGTTATCCAGTCTATATTCAGCATCACCGATTATTAATTGATTGATGGAGTTAACTTTTTCCTCTTTATGAGCTACCAGTGGGTGAAGTTGCTGACTGGTTCCTTTAATTCTACAGATTTTTTGATCGTACTTCAGTCTTTATTCAACGTCACCGAATATTGGGGATATGATTGTTTCATTGTACTGCTGTCATCATACCTTCGCAACTTCTTTGTTGTTTTTAAGACTTCTTCATACCGTGCCTGTTGCCAGATCATATCACATTGATCCCATTTACAATTTATCTTAACAGCGCTTCATCACTGATGTAGACAAGAAACTAATTCCCAAAAATAAGTTTAAAAAGGCATGACACTTTTGAGAATGGAAAATCTGTTGCTAGCAGATTTATTGAACGTTATCCAGTCTATATTCAGCATCTATATTCAGTCTATATTCATTAGTCGAAAATTAATCTTTTTTTCGTGTTAAATCCAAGCCAAGGTCAAGTCCACCTTTCCGGCTCCGCAAATTCGAAAATAGTTAATAATTCAAAATCTACTTACGAGCCACACTTGTCGAAATATACATACTATATAGAGCGCCATCAATTTTTTTCCGAACGAGCACGAAATTTTCGGTACCTGTCCATTTTCCGTCTCTCTAACGCATCAGCCAACATCCGCCTAGAATCTCAACAAACCTCGTCCCCTTTGGTTTTTTTGGGTGCCTAAAGTTTTCTTCCACATTCGAATTGTGCCGCATACGACGTTCCTTTCGACATCGGCGCTACTAATTCCCACTTGTGCCTTGTAATCGCATTTCATCCGCGATCTCACCGTTCTCATGACATTAGTGTGACCGGCCACCGCTTCGTACGAGGCACCTACTGCGCAAGTCAGTCGACAAGCGCTGACTAGCGAATTGGATTCTGAGAATGCCCACGGGAGACGACAAAAAGCCACGTCCGATCCCAACCATCCGTTTGGACAGATCTTAATCCGCAGTGCCATTCCAAGGGCAATGAGTGACGAATCCGACGATACAATCCCCGGTCCTTCAAAGAACCACATTGCGAAAATGGCTCAAAGTGCGGTCGAAGTGGCGCTGAAAAAGTTCATTGCTACAACAGATCGAATTAGCCAATTTGAGGCTAACATAAATACTCCGGGCGCCCTAGAAACGGAAATAGGCTCACAATACATGTGCGAAGTCCATCGGGACCAAATTCAGGCACTGTGGGAGAAAGTGGAGAAGAGCTATGAGAGCTGCTCCGATTTGCTAGCCGTGTCAGACGAAAGTGCGGCCACCTCGACAGTGCTGATATCGAAGTAAGCTACTGTTACTCCGTCTATTCGAGATGTATTGCCCAGCTTCGGGAGAAAATTGCCCCCCAGTCCACTCAGACTTCCGTCAATGTACACACGCCTGCGTCTACAGGCTGCCGGTTACCTCCGGTGGATACCGAGGTCTTCGCGGGTGATTATCTTCGGTGGCCCACCTTCAGAGACTTTTTTACGGCCATTTACATCCAAAACTCGCGGCTCACCCCCATTGGCGGATACAAGGGGGGGGCGATAGGGGCGATCGCCCCCCCCCCAGCTTCTGAAAAAAGGTTTATTGTTTATATTGTTTCTGAAAAAAGGTTTATTGTTTATATTGTTTATTGTTGGAAACTGCGTATAATTTTTGATTATTTGCCACCTGCTACTTATTTATAATTATTATTAATTTTATTATTTAAATATTATTAATTATAATTATTTATAATTATAACTATTTTAAAAAAAATTATGATCGCCCCGCCCCAGGCAGATACCTGTATCCGCCCCTGCTCACCCCAGTAGAGAAGTTGTTCCACTTACTGTCCAAAACAAGTGGTGACGCCCACGCCATTGTTTCTATGGCTTACCCAAGGTTGGGACTTCCTACTGCCCCTGCTCGGGGGCTCACTTCATATGAGACTCGAGTGGTTCCGGGGCAAAAGGGCTGCGATCTCTGTTCGAGGGAGGACCACCCCATTCGCTTATGCCCGCGTTTCCTATAAATGGATGTAAATGGGCGCTCTGACTACATAAGGAGGAAGCAGCTATGTTTAAACTGTTTTGCACGAGGGCACCAGCAGCGAGACTGCACGAGCGCCCATACCTGTTTCACATGCCATAGCCGACACCACACCCTCCTGCACCGCGGCAATCCGTTCGCCACCGCTCCAAGTCCGCCTACGCCAGCAAACGGCTCAGAGGATCAGTCGAATGTGCAGGTGTGTTTCGCTTCCGGGTCAGGAGCCGTCCTACTGGGCACGACCCTTATCACCGTGTGCCATTTGGGGTGCAGCGTCCAGACACGAGTACTGATAGACTCAGGGTCCGAAGCGACTTTCATAACGGAACGACTGTTCAACCTTGTCATGTTTCCCTTCAAGACGATTCACGCCCAAGTTTCCGGCCTTAATCTGACCATTTCCGCGCAGTCTACTAAATTTTGCCATTTCTCCATTCGGTCGACGTGTAGACACGGGCTACAATTAGAGACTGCGGCTTACGTTCTTCCGCAGTTGGCAGGAAATCTGACATCATATCTGATTTCGCGAGATAGTCTCAATGAGCTGCCCGACATTCCTCTGGTGGACCCCAACTTCTTTGAGAGCTCCCAAGTCGATGTGTTATTAGGAGCTGACATTCTTCCGTCCATTCTCTTCGGCAATTCCAAGGCTAACATCTGCGGGTCGCTTCTCAGTCAGGAGACCATTTTGGGTTGGGTGCTGACAGGCCCATTATCTCCAGGCAACTCCCGCAGCGTGTCTGTTTTTAATCTAAAGCGAACCCCCGCAGCCGCGGGCTCAGCGCAAGGCACTTCAAAAGGAGCACCGGTCACGGAGCGCGGGAGACAGAACACGGAGTGTCTCAGCTGGTGCTCGGCCGTCGTCCGCCAACTCCCGGCGCGGTTCGGGTGCTTCTCGGCCTTCGTCCGCCACTTTCCGGCACTCACAAGCCGATCCACCATCGACTTCCCGGCGCTCGTCGGCAACTCCTCGGCAGTCTTACGCCACTAGCCGGGTGTTTTCAAGCACTCCTCGGCATTCTTCCGCCACTGGCCGACAGTCGTCAAGCGCTCCACGGCTTTCGTCCGGCACTCATCGGGTGCCGTCCACCGCTCGTCCGCCCGCGTCATCCGCGCCTAGGCAATTTTCCGCCTCGCCTCGAGGGCCTCTGCAGGAACAACGTCAACACCGGAACCTGGATCTTCGACACGGGGGCCTTCATCGACCAGTGTACGGCCTCGAGCTGCAGTGACGCATCGCTAGCAACGAGGGATCTGTTGCAACCCGAGCGATTGCAAAATCGGGATGTTTAGGCGAGGGGCCGTTGTGCCGCTCAGCTGACCTTAAAAGCGCATCCGCACTCGCCCCTCTATGCACTCTCGCTCTTTCGTCGGCCGTCCTCGATCGTCCGTTTATTCTTTTCTAAGTAAAGTTTAATCTCTTGTAAGCAGACAAATAAAGCTGAATGCGTTTTGAATAAACCACGACGCCCCCGACTTCTTTCTTTCATTTTACCAATTCTAGAATCTATTGCGGAAACAACGCACCCTCCAACATTCAGCATCACCGATTATTGGGGATGTGATTGTTTTATTGCAATGCTGCCACTGTACCTTTGTTACTTCTTTGTTAAATCAAAGACTTCTTCATACCGTGCCTGATTCCAGAAGAGATCTCATTGATCCCATTTAAAGCGCTTCATCACTGATGTAGACAAGAAAGCAATTCCCAAAAATCAATTTAACAAGAAAGGAAAGCTAACGGATATATATCGCAAACATATTGGATATAGTTGGCCGATTCTTATGAGAATATAAAAATATAACCCAGTTTACTATAATATAAAATTTAAAAAAAAGTCCCAAACTTTTTTCTTCAAAAATACCAAAGTTGGTATTTCTACCAAAAAACAAAGTTTCAACACGATAGCTTTAAAACTGAGAGACTAGTTCGCGTAGAAACAGACAGACAGACGGACATGCTCATATCAACTCAGGAGGTGATCCTGATCAAGAATATATATACTTTATAGGGTCGGAGATGTCTCCTTCACTGCGTTGCACACTTTTGAACAAAATTATAATACCCTCTGCAAGGGTATAATAAGGGTATAATATACAGCATGACACTATTGAGAATGAAAAACCTGTTGCTATATTTAGCAGATATTTTGAACGTCATCCAGTCTATATTCAGCATCACCGATTATTAATTGAGTGATGGAGCTAACTTTTCCCTCTTTATGAGCTACCAGTGGGTAAATTCGGAGACTTTTTCCTTTAACCCTACAGATTTTTTGAACCTACTTCAGTCTTTATTCAACATCACCGATTATTGGGGATGTGATTGCTTTGTTGCAGTGGTGCCACTGTACCTTCGTAACTTCTTTGTTGTTTTTAAGACTTCTTCATACCGTGCCTCATTTCACATCAGATCTCATTGATCCCATTTACAATTAATCTAAAAAGCGGTTCATCACTGTCGTAGACAAGAAAGTAATTCCCAAAAATCAGTTAAAAAGGCTTCATATACAGCATATACAGAATGGAAAATCTGTTGCTATAGTTAGCAGATTTTTTGAACGTACTCCAGTCTTTATTCAGCATCTCCGATTATTGGGGATGTGATTGTTTTATTGCAATGCTGCTACTGTACCTTTGTTACTTCTTTGTTAATTTTAAGACTTCTTCATACCGTGCCTGATGCCAGATCAGATCTCATTGATAATTCCCAAAAAAAATTTTAACGTACTCCAGTCTTTCTTCAACATCACCATACTCCAATTTTTATTCAACATCACCATACTCCAGTCTTTATTCAAAATCACCGATTACTGGGGATGTGATTGTTTTATTGCAGTGCTGCCACTCAATCTTCGTTACTTCCTTGTAAATTTAAAGATTTCTTCATACCGTGCCTGATTCCAGATCAGATCTCATTGATCACATTTAAAATTTATTATAAAAGCGCTTCATCACTGATGTAGACAAGAAACTAATTCCCTAAAATCCCTAATTCCCTAATTCCATAAATTTCCCTAAATTGAGAATGGAAAAGCTGTTGCTATAGTTAGCAGATTTTTTGAACGTAATTCAGTCTATATTCAGCATCACCGATTATTAATTGAGTTATGGAGCTAACTTTTCTCTCTTAATGAGCTACAAGTGAGTGAAATTGCTGACTGGTTCCTCTAAGTGGAAAGATTTTTTGAACGTACTCCAGTCTTTATTTAGAATCGCCGAATAATGGGGATGTGATTGTTTTATGGCAGTGTTTTCGATGTGCCTTCGTAATTCGTTTTTTGTTTTTAAGGCTTCTTCATACCGTGTTTGAGGCCAGATCTCATTTATCCCATTCACGTTTGATCTGAAAAGCGCTTCAGCACAAATGAAGAAAAAAATCAACTTCCAAAAATCCGCCGAAAAATTCTTTAACAATGCAGGACACCTTTGAGAATGGAAAACCTGTTTCCATACAAAGTCTTGCGTTGTATTGCTGAGTATTTAGGGGATGGACCAAAGTATTCTTTTTTAAAGAGCTACCAGATGGTGTAGACTTCTTCCTCCAATTCGACAGATTTTTTGAACGTACTCCAGTCTTTATTCAAATTCACCGATAATTGGGAACGTGATTGTTTTATTGCACTGCTGCCACTGTACCTTCGTTACTTCTTTGTTGTTTTAAAGAATTTTTTGTACCTTTTCTTATATCAAATCAGATCTCATTGATCCCAATCACAAATTATATCAGCACAGATGTAGACAATAAACAAATTCCCGAAAATTCGTATAAAGCATATTCAACACGGCATGACACCTTTGAGAATGGAAAATCTTTTTCCATAGTAAGCCTTGCTTTGTATTGCTAAGTGATTGAGTGATGGAGCTAACTCTTTTTCCTTTAAAAACTACCAGAGGGTCAAGTTGCTGACTTCTTCCTACAATTCGACCGATTTTTTGAAAGTACTCCAGTCTTTATTCAGAATCACCAAATAATTTGGGACGTGATTGTTTTATTGCACTGCTGCCTTTGTACTTTCTTTACTTCTTTAATGTTTTAAAGAATTCTTCGTACCTTTTTTTATATTATATCAGATCTCTTTGCTCCCATTTACAATTTTTATCAGCACAGATGTAGACAATAAACAAATTCCCGAAAATTCGTATAAAGAATATTCAACACGGCATGACACCTTTGAGAATGGAAAATCTTTTTCCATAGTAAGCCTTGCTTTGTATTGCTTAGAGATTGAGTGATGGAGCTAACTCTTTTTCCTTTAAAAACTACCAGAGGGTCAAGTTGCTGACTTCTTCCTACAATTCGACCGATTTTTTGAAAGTACTCCAGTCTTTATTCAGAATCACCGATTATTGGGGACGTGATTTTTTATTGAATTGCTGCCAATGTACCTTCGTTACTTCTTGTTAATTTAATGAATTTTTCGTACCTTTTCTTATATCAGATCAGAACTCATTGATCCCAATCACAAATTATATCAGCACAGACGTAGACAATAAACAAATTCCCGAAAATTCGTATAAAGCATATTCAACACGGCATGTACCCTTTAAGAATGGCACATCTGTTGTTACAATTAGCATTGCGTGTTTCGCTGAGTAATTGAGTGATGGAGCTTACTTTTCTCCCCCCTAAAGAGCTACCATTTGGTGAAGTTGCCGACTTCTTCGTACAATTCGACCGATTTTTTTGAACGTACTCCAGTCTTTATTCAAATTCACCGATAATTGGGAACGTGATTGTTTTATTGCACTGCTGCCACTGTACCTTCGTTACTTCTTTGTTGTTTTAAAGAATTTTTCGTACCTTTTCTTATATCAAATCAGATCTCATTGATCCCAATCACAAATTATATCAGCACAGATGTAGACAATAAACAAATTCCCGAAAATTCGTATAAAGCATATTCAACACGGCATGACACCTTTGAGAATGGAAAATCTTTTTCCATAGTAAGCCTTGCTTTGTATTGCTAAGTGATTGAGTGATGGAGCTAACTCTTTTTCCTTTAAAAACTACCAGAGGGTCAAGTTGCTGACTTCTTCCTACAATTCGACCGATTTTTTGAAAGTACTCCAGTCTTTATTCAGAATCACCGATTATTGGGGACGTAATTTTTTTATTGAATTGCTGCCAATGTACCTTCGTTACTTCTTGTTAATTTAATGAATTTTTCGTACCTTTTCTTATATCAGATCAGAACTCATTGATCCCAATCACAAATTATATCAGCACAGACGTAGACAATAAACAAATTCCCGAAAATTCGTATAGAGCATATTCAACACGGCATGACACCTTTGAGAATGGCACATTTTTTGCTATAGAAAGCATTTTTTTGATTTTTTTTTTGTTTTTTTGCGGTCTTTTAGTTGGTGGCTTGTGCACCATGGCTTGTGCACCAATAAGAGCATCAGCTAGCATTCCTGCATTCATTATAAAGCATTGAGGCCCAGACGACCGAGGGGCGCTCGCGAAACGATTTGTTAGCATATATTAAGCTAATTGTAATTTGCTAAGCTAGGAGGAGTTAGTAAGAAAATTTAAAGTTCTATATTTTAAATAAGCGGGACAGGAAAGTAATGGTATAGAGTAGAGACCATCAGTGGCGGATTTAACAGGTGGGCAAAGGCGCGCTTGCCCACTGGGCCCCCCCGACGAAATGCTTTCAGGGCCCCTCTTGGTGAAAGTTACACCTTCGATTTTTTTTTTTTTGTTGAAAAAATGTTTTGGTGAGTCTCTTGTGGACAGCACAAGTTCAATTTTCATTCAGGGGCCCCCTGTTATCAGAATAATTGCAATGCTTGATAACTATCGTAAATTGAATATAAAATCAAATAACTTTTGGGTGCAATTCTAGAAGAGGGGCCCCCCAGCGTATTTTCGGCAATTTTTGGTATTTTCGGCCAAATTTGGAGTTGATCGAAAGGGGAAAGCCTCAGGTAACGACGTAGACCCAAAAAAAACCGATTGCGGTCATTCCTTACCTTGTAATTTACGGTTATTTCCGGCAATGGGGGGGTAATTTTTTCCCATATTACGGCGTCGTTATTAAACGACGGGGGTATGGGGTGACAGGGGGCCCTGAAAAAATTTTGCCCACTGGGCCTTTTTTCTTAAATCCGCCACTGGAGACCATTGTAGTTCGAACATAATACCCTAAAAGGGTCATGCAGTGCATATGTCGAACAACAATGGCTAAGGACAGAGGACTACAGTTTCGAGTCCTTCTGTAAGGAACGTTAAATTTTAAGCGTGTTTGTAAATGCTGGCTATTTACATCCCCGTTAATAAGGTTATGCAGAAAGACTACACCGAGCATTGTCCTACGATTCGTTAAGATAGGTAAGTTTATAAGTAATTTTGTAGGCTATTGTAGGATGGAAGCTGAAGATTTGCATCCCAGTATAGACCTCTAAGTGCGAATATTAAAAAAATTCATTTGCACGGATTCTATGCGGTCCTTATGTTCTCCATATTGGGGACTCCAGACACATGAACCGTACTCCAGTATCGAACGCACCAAAGAAATAAATAATGTTTTGGTTATGTGTTGGTCAGGAAATTCTTTTGACCACCTTTTAATAAAACCAATGACTCCTTTAGCCTTATTAACCGTTAAGGAAATATTAAATATTAAATAAATAAGGAAAATTTAAGTTTAATGTCTAATAGGACGCCGAGATCATTAACCTGAGTTAATTTGAGTTTACCTGAGTTAATTTAAGTTAACCTGAGTTAACCTAAGGGCAGGATGATAAATAGTTATATTCTTGTATTTTGATCCATTAAGTATTAAATCATTAGCTAAACACCATTTTTGAAAGTTACCAAGGTCAGACTGAAGACTGCATTGGGCAGAGATGGATTTGTACGGAAGTCAAAACTTTACATCATCTGCTTACAGAAGAACTAGAGAGTTCGTTAAAGCAGGGGGCAAGTCGTTTATAAAAAACGTTATGTACGCTTATGTAACGGGCCAAGATGACTACCTTGAGGGACGCCAGATGTAGCACGGACCAGACGGGGCTGTATGTTTTTAAATAAGACTCTTTGTGTCCTTCCATATAAGTAGCTGGAGATCCACGTTAAGAGGTCTATAGGAAAACCCAGCATATTCAGTATACTCAACAAGAGTGAGTGATTAAATGAATCAAATGCTTTGCTGAAGTCTGTGTAAATAACATCGGTTTGATATCGTTAACGGGTTTGTATCGTTAACGGGTTCAGGTTAACGTCACGGTTTGTGGTCACGGGGGTCTAACGTGTCATGGTTTGTCACGCAGGGGGGGACAGGGTCAAAAAAGTCTGAAATTCGCGTCACGCAATATATGGACGGCCCCTTTGGAATTTCCGACAACTTAGAGATGCCTCTGTAGTTGGCAGCATCGGACTTTTTCCCTTTTTTATGTAGGGGAATTATGAATGATTCCTTCCACTTAAGGGGAAAATCGAGGTTTCCAAAGATAAGTTGAAAAGTCTTTGAAAAGGTTTGCACAGAGCCCTGGCACAGTATTTTAGCACACAGTATGGTACTCCATCGGAGCCTGGCGAATGAATGGGTTAGACCCTTAGAAGATCAGATAATAAGTTGTTCTCACAAAAAAATGGAAAAAAAATAAAATTTGCTGCTTGAATGTTATATGCGTAAGGCTGATCTGTCAATTTAGGCGGAGAATAAGTTGTTTGAAAAAATTCTGCGGATAGATCGGCAAAAACCTGATCAGAGATCGCAGAGGAATTTTCAAACGTAAGCAGGGGTGAAAAAGATACGTGTTTACGCTTAGTGTTTACAAAATTATAAAACTGCTTTGGATCCTGAGTAAATTCCACGATATTTCCATGGCACACATGAGTCAAAAAATGTATCTAAAGTACAATAAAATTTTTCTAAGGTCACGTTAAGATCAGTGCCAAAATATCGGACCAGTCATATGTATCGATAAGGCTATTAAGTTTATGAAAATCGGCGTTACGGAAATAGCGAATCTTATTTAACACGCGTGGGGACATCTGATCGATACCAGGAATGGTTTCGATTGAGACCTCCAGCGTGGGGTGATATGGATCCTCTGGGGTTGAAAGGGAAAAGCTCTGGAGAGAGCTGTACCATCAGGATCAGATACAAAACATAAGTCTAATGGCCGACCAAACGAATTTCTTACATGGTTAATCTGACCCAAGGACATGTCAAACATGCCCGGGGTGAAGTCATGGTGAGTGATAAGTGACAAAGATGGTGAGTTATCGACGTTTGACCACTTTAATTCTGGTATATTAAAGTCGCCCACCGCGACGAGCTGGTCACGATCAGTCATAAGATTAAAAACGGATTGAATAGCGGACAAATGCTGCCAATATGAGGGCTGTTCAGACGAAGGTGGTATGTATGAACATTTAACGTAAAGAGATTTCGCGGACAAAGTGATTTTAATGCAGATAAATTCTATGTCACCAAACTCTTGTGATTTCACCTCTTCAGAAGCAAGAGTAGAGTCTACCGAAATGAGGACTCTACCTCCCCTTCGCTGAGGTCGATCCCGTCTAAAAATGGTGTACTTACTTGGAAAAACTTCGGAGCTATAGATCTTCGGCTATAACCAAGTTTCTGTAAAGGCTATAACATGGAACGCAAAAAAAAAACTATCCGAATAAAGTTTAGGGAGTTTGCTACGTAGCCCCCTAGTATTCTGATAGGTAAGTGTTATTGACGATACTAGTTTTTTGGGTTAGTGGCCAAAGAAGAGGTGGAAGGTTGGTCAGTGGTTCTGATATCGGGTAGTTAAACTCCCATAGGTTTTATAACTTTTTTCTTCACGGAACTAGGCTGATATTCTTGGACAAAAATATTCTCTGGCCAAAAACTGGGTGAACAAATCGTCTTGAACATCAGCGCGAACACACCAATCTTGAAAGAAGACGTGCGTCGTATATAATTATATTAAAATGTAGCTATGTCCTCCACCTTTATATCGGCTTTTGTTTTGGCTTTGATACAAGCCGAGATATCAATCTCCGAAGTACCAGGGACAAGACGAGAAACAAATATAACTTTCTATGGAAGAAAAATCACGTCCCCAAATATAAGTGATTCTGAATAAGGACTGGAGTACGTTCAAAAAAAGTATTGCTGAGTAATTGAGTGATGGAGCTTACTTTTCTCCCTTTAAGAGCTACCATTTGGTGAAGTTGCTGACTTCTTCCTACAATTTGACCGATTTTTTAAACGTATTCCAGTTTTTATTCAGCAACACCGATTATTGGAATGGGATTGTTTTGTTGCAGTGCTGCTACTGTACCTTCGTTACTTCCTTGTAAATTTGAAGATTTCTTAATACCGTGACTTATGCCACATAAGATCTCAATGATCCCATTTACATTTTATCTGAAAAACGCATCATCACTGATGTAGACAAGAAAGTAGTTCCTTTAATTCGACAGATTTTTTGAACGTACTCCAGTCTTCATTCAGCATCACCGATTATTGGGGATGTGATGGTTTGTTTGTTGTTTGTTCTGGGCCCGAGTTCTGGGCTCAGATCATGTTTACCATATGTTTTTGGGGTCGCTCGGAAAATAAAAATTTTATCAAGTTTTTGACGTTATGTCGTAACCCTGACATTCTGGAGTTTTTTAGACCTCGGATTCGGATTCAGCGACCCTGAAAAAAATATAATAAACATGGTCTGACCCACGGACTCCAATATAATTTTGTATGAGGTTTTTTGAGGTTATGTCAGAACCCTGACGTGCTGCGGTTTTTTGGACCTCGGATTCGGATTCAGCGACCCCGAAAACATATAAAAAACATGGTCTGCCCTCCAGACCCGAAAAAATATTTTTTTTTTGTGTGGCTGTGTAATTTGCCTCAAAAGTCATTTGACGTCACGCCTTTTTACAGACAGACGGACACGGATAAATCGATTCGGCTCTTGAATCTGATAAATAATTTATAAATTTTTTTGATCGGATGGGTTTGCGTATGATTTTTATTCGAATTTTTTTATACTTGCACGAATAAAACATACATACTTTTGTATTTTCTTTTGTATATAAAAATTTTTTATTAATTGTATATATTTATACTTTTCAGGCAGCAACATGAATGTTTGCAACATCATTCTTTGGAATCTACTTGTGAGGAGGATCACAACTATTTTACAACACAAGAAGAGAAAAGCATTTCTGGAACTTTATCTTGCGTTCTGCCCCTGAATATGAAAGTCGAATCTCCAAATAATGTTTCGACCTTGTTGAGAAATAGTTCGATTAATGGACTTACATCATATAAGCGAGTACGCCGTCCTGAGGCATCTTTAGCTCAAGCTGCCAAATACATTTCAAAGGGTCGAACATTTCAAACTGTTAGTAATATGTTCAATATACCGGTCTCAACTATTCGTTTTTATATGGCTCGAAAAGGTATTCTTCCAAAACGCAAACGTGGACGAGGAGCTTCACATGTCAGCAATGTTGCTATCCCCTCCCACGCTGAGATATCTCAACAAAATCAAGTTTTTTCAGATTCTGTTCTAAAGGAAGAATCTACAAATTCAATTCTACAACAGTCCACAAACAGTAAAAAGTATACCAAATTCACAATCTTTTGAAATAGATAAAGCTTTGATCACTTCACACGTAAAGTACTGTGAATGCTTTTGAGGCTAACAGCTATAAATTTAAAATTGTCTTCAATTAAATAAATGTTAGCTAATATTATAAGTAAAAATACATTTTATAGAAACGATTACAGTTTTGTGAGATTATCTTATGGATAATTTTAAATAAATAATTTATTTTTGTTTCATTTTAGGGAGGTTGGTTACATAATTAGTTGCGGGGCGTGACTTTGTGTGACTCCATTTTGTGTTTATTGTGAAGTTTTTTAGTGCTCCGTTGCCGTGACTGGTGTTTATTTATTCTTCTTGACCTATGCCCCCACTCGTCCCCCTGGTTTTTTCGTGACGAAAGAAAATCTCCTCAAATGAATCCTCAAATAAAAAATCCAGTGGAACCGAGCCGAAGCATTTGCCAAGGTCAAGTTTAAAAACTTGAAGATGTTGAAATCCAAACGAGAATCCACTAAAACATCACAAGATTATGTCTATAAAATGTTAGCGACAGAAAGAAAAAGTATGGTGCTAATATTTGCAATCACATCATCAACGGTCTCAACGACTCTTAATGATTTTGGCATACGTGGCCCACAAAGAAGTTGAATGTTATCCAACCGGCACGATAAAGAAACGGGATAATTAAAACAGCTTCAAGAAAATGTACTCTCTACTCATTGCAATCATATTACGCACAATTGAGATGCCTGCCTCGAAAATAAAAGACCTTAAACAAACAAAAAAAAATCAACAGCTGTTTCGGGCTTCTTTAAGCCACTTTCAGTAAATGATAACGACACTGTAGCGTTCTTTGCCCGCGGTAGTACTAGGAAAATTATCCACAAGCCACTGTCGCAACTAATATAATTGACAAATTAATTTGTGCAGTCAAATTGTATTGTGGAAAACGAACTATTATCGCAAGATATTTTTCTAAGTAAAAATATATTGTGCGGCTACGTATATAAACATTCAATAGAAGACAACCAGTATTTCATCGAAAACATCCGTCAGATCACACGTGATCCACATTAATCAACCCTCGAAGCCAAACAAATCGAAAAAAAATGTAAGCAAGAACTCTTCTCGCTTTCCCAATAAAACGAGTGAGTTTGGAAAATGTTTCCTAAAAATATGTGTTAGCTTTGAGCTCCCCGAAAACGACATTATTCGCTTTTTTAATTCAGCGTATGCCTCTGGAATCGTTATTGGAAAAAGAATGAAGGATATTGTATGTGTTGATTACCGGCGTTTAAATAGTATAACCTTTAAAACGTCGTTTCCTATGCGTAGCCTTGAGAAACAGTGTAGCCCAACTTGATGGTAATGCATTCTTTACCCAATTTTGTCTACGTATGAGTTACCATCAAATTAAAGTCAGAGAATCGTCTAGAAAGTACACGGCATTTGTCACGCCCGACGGACACTATGAATACAACCGTATCCCTTTTTAACTCGTCAATGCCCCAACGGTCTTTCAGTTGCTAGTAATCAGATCATTAAACGTATTAACCCAGGTGAAGTACTCGCGAAGATAAAAGATACTCGCGTCTGATAAAATCGGAACCAATAAACTGCAAACCCTACAAGTATATTGACATTATATGATTTTTCAGACCACCGTGAGGTCCACACTGACGCTTGTGCCGTAGGAATTGTGGACGTCCTTCTGCAATCTCAGGAAAGTAAGGATTGACATCTAGGTGATTTTAATATCCTAGACCTAAAGTGACTTAACATTGATAATTCACGATTTCCCCACGGGCACGTCATGTCACTCGGTCAAATTCAGCACGTAAATTGTTAACTTTTTTCGGAAAACTTCGACTCTTTTCCCTAATTGGAAGGAATCTTTCATAATTCCATTACATAAAAATGGGAAAAATCCGATCGAACGCAAATCTACGGACGCATCTCTAAATTTTCAGCAATTCCTAAGTTATTTGAAAAATGAATCTTCAACAGGCAGACAGACAGACAAACAGGTAAGCAGAGAGACAGTCAGACTGTCTAACCCTGAGGAGCCAAATCATCCCACTCTTAAGATTTTAATCGAAACTAATACTTCTATCGAACTTAAGGCTGACTTTATGAAACTAAATACCTTATTTCTTGAATGGCGTTTCATCGATCTTCTGGCACGTGAAGATATGAATATCGGCATATATAAATTTTAATAAACTTTAAATTTATTATTTGACTCCTGCCGTCCGTGTAAAAAATATCCATGTAAATATCCGTCCGTGTTAACATCTTAGCCTTGGTAAATTAGGCATCTATTAAATTAAAAGAACATTAAAATTAGCTCTGTTTAATTTCAAAGTGCCTAACGCGGAATTTTTTAAGACCTATATTTGCCGCTGCAGGATTCAGTTAACTTAGGAAGCGAAGCGAAGATAACTTTGAAATACCGATCTGACAATTTTCACAATCAGACAATCGATCAGACAATTTTTACAAAACCTGTGACTTATAATAGCCAGCTTGGCTCAGCTTTACACTTATAATAGTCAAGCAGCCAACCATATTTTTTCTCATTTTTTTCTACAAGTAGTTTGTTATCGGATCTTCCTAAGGTTAAGCCCGTTTATTCGTCAGGCCCCAATGGAGTATAAGTTCTGAAATACTTCTTCTGTGTAAACCTCTCCTTAAACTGTTCAACCCATCTCCAAGGGGCCTCAACCCCGCTTAGCTCATGCTGAACTATGCAAACCCCATACCGAGGGAGCCCTTTATCAATTTTTGATAACATTTATGCCATTCTTGCTTAGATACGTATTTATATTGAATAAAGATGAATGAGACACAACAATGAGATGCATGGAAGATAGAAATTTTATAATGCTAAGACACGTAATAATATTATTTCGTAGCTCAAGTATGTATAAGTTCTTTCCTACATATATGCAGTATTTTATATTTTTTAGAGCGATTGTTGCCCCAGTTTTCTCCTGTTTCAGATTTTGTTGGTAACACTACTGCTCTTGATATCGCGAGTAGAAAAATTCGTACATTTGCTGAAGAAAAAGAAGGCGCCCGCGTATATAAAAAGTTTTATTTGTTTGTGGTAGATTGGAAGGCTATCATGGACATTTTGTCAAAAATCTTGGTGAGAAAAGAAAGCAAGGCTAAGAAAAGCTTTGACACGTACCAGCTGAAAAGCACCAAGGCCCTACTGGCAAGGCCCTAAGTGTTAATATAGGGTATCGAACCCGATGTTACCGCCACGGAAATAAAAGCCGCCGTTAAAGAAAAGAGCTTCGACGCCAAGAATTTTATAAACATTCTAAACAAAGACAAAAAGCTACATTGCCTCTTCCAGGTCGTGTTCGAGTCAGAACGCAGATCGTTAAAAAAAATAAAACTCCACTCAATGCACTAGAAACAAGGAAGAATATACCGTGATGATATGTGGAAACTTCAGAGGGAACCATACCGCGAACTGAAGAGGATGTGTGGTGTACATGGAGTGGAAAAATCCCATGAGACAAATGACACCAACGCGCAACCAATATATGAAAATCTACGGAATGTGTACATGGCATCAAAAAGCTGCAATGCCTTCATTCGGTCTTTAAAACACCACTAACGGCTTCTCTTATGCCGATGTTCTATGGTCTGGGGTGGAAAATCATTGCAACAGGTGGAAAAGAATCCTTCAAGAAAATACAACTCTGAAATAAGATGCAGTGTATACCATTGTAGATGATAATCTACCGCACAGACAGGGCCGTAGCTAGCATGGGGCAGGTGGGGCGGTGCCCCAGGGCCCCCCGAAGGGAAGGGGCCCGCCGGGGCAAAAGACTTCCGTATAGGGGGCCCCAAATTTACTTGTTGCCCCGGGCCCCCGAGGCTCTAGCTACGGCCCTGCGCACACATTATGCGGATGGTAAAGGCCACGTCGAAACCTGTCTTCTAATCGGAGAACGCATCGTTTTATAGCCGCACTAGACTACAATACCAAATATTCGCACTACGTGAACCCTAGACGTCTTGTTATTCCCAAAGGAAGGAAATTATACCATGAATTATAAATGTGAGAAATAAACTGGATTATGTTTCTTCAGGAAGCCCCACATACTGGCCAGCAGACCCACGAAATCTTCCAGACCTTATTGAATTTGCGCTGACAAAAATATACCTCGCCATCTAATAAGTGCCAAAGCAGTATCGGACTCATCATCAGACCACTTGACTGTGCAATTAACGCTTCTTCAAAGCCCACATATAACCGAACACCCTTTCAGCCTGACGTCGTCAAAAACTAACAGGCTTTAATACAAAAAATACATGAGTGCCCATATCGAACTTGCCCCAGAGCTTAATATGGACACCGACTAAACTACGAGCGCCCTGGAAGAAGTACTCGTTGCAGCAGCTAAAATCTCTACTCCTCACGGAAATGAAGTAGACCCAAACAAATTCTACAAACCCAAGCAGCGAATCGAAAAGCTCGTGCGAAAAAAGAGGCGCACGTGCCGTGATTGGCAAAACAACAGATCACAAGCCTCGCAGAGCAACGCCTTAAGAAAGCAAACCCAATCAATCGACCAGGCTCTTAAACAACAGGAAGAAAACGCAGCATCTCCAGAATCTTGCAGCAAAAAATAAAATGTATTCCATGTAGATGGCCCGATAAGAAAATATTCGAGATTCTGGGCTCGCAGCGACAGTGACAGAGCTAAAATATTTGATACACATCTCCGAAGTCTCTTCCAGACAAACCCTGCCTACCTAAAGTGTCTTTCGAGGCTCCCTGTGATGAACTACTAAAAACCTAAAAAGTCTCCCGGTGATGATCTACTCACTTCAAAGATGTTAATCAAACTTGCGCTATTGACCCTCAATGTAAATGTCTAAATAAACCCTCAATGTCTGTAAACTTTTCAATAAATCTTGGCTATTTCTAAAAAAGATGGAAGAAATTCATTATTAGAATGATACCAAAGCCCGTAAAAGGCCACATAGGTAACTGTAACTGTTGACTGTTGAATTCTTTCCCGGCCAACCAGTTTGGCGTCCGAAAAAAACTATCGAGAAAGTAAACAGAATAACATCAGAAATTATATATATTTAACATAAATATATCAGCGTATTTTATCGTCTTCTGGGATAGTGCCGATGGATATCATTTCAATGTGAGGATGGTAGATCCAGTCAATGGTGTAGAAACGAATAAAAAGTGCAGCGTGATGAACTTTTACTCATACCGATTAATGGTTCGGAGGACCGATGACAATCATATATTGAAATGTCGTCAGTTGTTTCATCAGTACATTGTCGATATGTATGCAAAAATTGAAACAGCACGTTTGCTGTTCCTCCGATTAAATCAGACGAAACTTCCGTCCGAGGAGTATATCCATTTGCGGGATGCTGTGATGAATGACCGTAATACAACCAACGTTGGAAAGCTCACGATTTTGCCATCCTCATACATAGGTAGTCCACGCCACATGCAGGAATATGCTCAAGATGCCATGGCATATGTTCGTTGCTAGGCCGTCCAGACTTATTTATCACCTTCACATAAAATCAAGCTTGGGACGAGATAGTGCAGCTGTTATTTCCTGGACAATCATCTACGGATAGGCATACATTATATCAGACAAAAGCTCAAGTCACTGATGGATTTCATTGTGAAACATGGAGTTTTTGGATCTGTGCGGTGCTGGATGTATTCAGTAGAAGGGCAGAAGAGAGGATTGCCGCATGCGCACATACTGATCTTGCTGTATGATAAAATTACTCCAGACGAAATCGACGATGTGATATGCGCTGAGATTCCACGGGCCGAGGTTGATACGGATTTGCATGCAGTTGTCATCAAGAACATGATCCATGGCCCATGTGGTACCCTCAACACAAGTTCATCATGCATGGTAGACGGGAAGTGTTCCAAGCGATGTCCTCGAGCATAGAAAATTAAGCATTTAATTACCCTACGGAGTTTCTACCCTCACTTGATCTGCCTAAAATGCCACCACACATATTGAAATTAAAAATAGGTGTGCCGATTATCATGCTCCGGAATATGAATCAGCCGAAGCTCTGCAATGGTACGCGACTCGCAGTCAAGTAATTGATGAACAACGTTGTAGAAGCAACGATCATAACTGGTCCTTTGAAAGGTGAAGATGTCCTCATTCCTAGGATTCCTATGTTCCCGACTGATACACCGTTCCAGTTCAAGAGATTGCAGTTTCCCATTCTTTTGGCGTTCGCAATGACCATAAATAAAACTCAAGGTCAATCTCTGGAGTTTTGTGGTTTGGATTTGGATGAAGATTGTTTTTCCCTCGGACAATTATATGTTGCGTGTTCCCGTGTCGGAAAACCAAATAATCTTAATATTTACGCGGAGAATGGGGAAACAAAGAATATTGTATACCCACAAGTATTACAGAATTAAATTAATTTGAAAATTATTCTTTTTTGTTTGACTTATTTCTTATGCGTGCAACCACAATATGCCACAGCGAAACGTGGCAGGGTACTGCTAGTTCAGAATTAAAAGTTTCCTACAAACAAAAACTTTCTTCAAACTTAAATTCTCTTTCTCGGGACTTGACTTGGAGTTCGAGTGGATCCCGCTTTCGACGCAACGAGCGCCCAACCCGGCAATCAATTGGGTTGGGTAGAAGGATTGGACACGATATGCGATCAAAGCTTGGTGTTTTTCCTTTGGCATGCTGTATTCGAGTTCTGGAAAGATGTAGAAGTCGAGATATTTGGAGTAAGAGTTTAGGTTGACTCCAGCGTATTTTTCCAGCGTATTATAATTTTGTGCAAAAGTGTGCAACGCAGTGAAGGAGACATCTCCGACCCTATAAAGTATATATATTCTTGATCAGGATCACCTCCTGAGTTGATATGAGCATGTCCGTCTGTCCGTCTGTCTGTTTCTGCGCAAGCTAGTCTCTCAGCTTTAAAGCTATCGACCTGAAACTTTGCACACACCCTTCTTTGCACGCAGTATATAAGTCGGTACGGCCGGGATCGGCCGACTATATCCTATAGCTGCCATATAACTGATTGATCGGAAATGGTATAACTTTGGTGTTTTTAGAGTCAAATTTTCAAATTTGACATGAGAGCTATTTTTGGCAACACATTACGACATGCCAAATTTCATAAGGATCGGCCGACTATATCTTATAGTTGCCATATAACTGAACGATCGGAAATGACGCAACTTTTGTGTTTTTGAAGATAGAAAGCTGGAACTTGGTACAGATTAGATTTTTGGTCAGTTAATCCGACCTACGAAATTTCATTAGGATCGGCCGACTATATCCTATAGCTGCCATGTAACTGAACGATCGGAAATGGTATTTGGTAGAAATATCAACTTTCGTATTTTTGAAGATAGAAGCTTGGAACTTTTTTTAAAATTTTGTATTGTAATTAATTGGTTTTATTATGATGTGATTACATCATCGGATTAAGGATCGGCCAACTATATCCGATGTTAGCGATATATATCCGGTTATAACTGCAAGGGTATATCAACTTCGGCTCCGCCCGAGCTTTGCTTTCTTGTTGAAAAATTATTTCATTCTCTAAGTTGTATATTTAATCGATGAATTAACGTTCTTAGAATAATTTGAACAACAGAAAGCATTGTTAATGTCAAGTGGACCGCGAAATACTCTATAAATTTGTTTAATTGTAGACAAATTAGTTGAAATTAACTCTGAGAATCGAGTCGTTGGTTTTCAAGTTGAATTGACCAGAGATGACAGCTAAAGCAAATCGCTACTTCGAAAAGAAGATGTCGTGAATGGCACCATGGTTTGCATTTACTACTCCGTACAGCGAGATGCTCTATTTATAAGAAATATTGCTCTGCTGTCACTTTTCCGAAAGCGGGAGCGTAGCCGTAGCAGAAAAATGTAAATTGTCTGCTCTGATCTGCTCCGAGCTTTAAGAGCGAGAAGGTTAAATCTATAGCTATAGAAATAGCAGAAAAAAATATTCTGTGCTCCTCGTAGCCGTAGCCAAAAAATTAGAGCGAGAGCAGAGCAGTGCAAAAAATATTTTTGTATGTGCTACTGCTCTGTCATAGTTTTGTTTTTGTTTTTTCACCCGATTTTTATGCAACGTCACTGTGTGACCATTTTCTTTACCTCCTTTCTTCCTTACCCACTTTCTTTACCCCTGTAAGAATGATTTGTAGGTAATTACAAATATTAATAAATAATAATAATTAATATTTAATTCCTTCAGAAACAACAAATAAATATTGATAACTCCCAATTAAATCAAAATTAACAAATTAAGCACTTCTAAATTTAATTAGTAAATATTTAATCGTCGTCTTCAAATAAACTCAAGTTGTCGATCGCATTATCTAAGTGTGTTGAGTTTACGCGAGCAAGGAGTATATTTTCAAATGTGTCGTGGCTTAAACGATTTCACGACTGTACATCACATTAATAAAAATTTTCACTTATGAATAGCGTTAGAATTTTAGTTATATATATGTTCCTTAGATATCGAATGAGGTTATGAATAAGACACTTAATAAGACACTGAATAATACAAAACACTTATGTGCAATGTACAATGTGTTTTGAATAAAACTATAGAATCACTTTATTGTTTGAAACCGCGTATAACTATTTGCCACCTGCTACTATTTGCCAACAAGAAAAGAAAGCTAACTGCGAAGGAGCCAAAGTTTATATACCCTTGCAGTTAAAACCGGATATATATCGCAAACATCGGATATAGTTGCCCGATCCTTATAAGATTATCATAATAAAACCAATTCATTACAATAAAATATCAAAAAAAATTCCCAAGCTTCCATCTTCAAAAATACCAAAGTTTGTATTTCTACCAAATACCATTTCGGATCGATAAGTTATATGACAGCTATAAGATATAGTCGACCGATCGTTATGAAATTTTGTAGGTGACAGCACTAACCATACAGCATATAGACAACCCATTTCATACAACGAAAATGGACGCAAAAATTTCTTGCGAAAGGCCCCAGCAGGCCCCAGAGCGGATTTCTTACGCTCTCTCTCTCTCTCTTTAGCGCACAAAATTTTGATTTTTCTTACTTTTCAGGCTTGCTACCCTAACAAAATTCGGGTATTCGTTATTTGATGAAATGACGAAAGAAATTATAATATTTTTTATATTATATTTTTTATTATTTCAGCATACATTTTTAATTTATTTAGGAATAAGATTAAGTGTTAGTAGTAAAATGTTTTCTGTATATATATTTTTACGAATCATTAAAAATCAATATACTGAGAAAGTGTCAGTATATTTCAGTCGGAGTCACTTAAAACGCCGATTGCTTTTAAGTTTTTGTTGTTCTGCAAGAGGTTTGTGCATGCCTACTCTAACGATGGAATGATTTTTAGGGGAGGGTGACACGAAAACAGCTGATGGACTTGTTTACCTTTTTTGTTTACAATTTTTCAGGCACTTGTTATTATTTTGGGTTATTGTGAGATTTAATTAAATTATTGTCGTTAATTTAATAATTTCCTTATATATTTTGTAACTTTAAAAAAGTCGCCGCCCGCATTTGTTACAGATATATATACATATATATAAATATATATATATATATTTACGTACTTATATATGTATACTAGCTGACCCGGCGAACTTTGTTCCGCCTTAATGGCAATAAATAAGCAGTTTTTTTTTTATTTTATTCGAAAAAATACAAAATAAAATTAAATAACTACATTAAACATTCATTATTATTTCTGTATTTTAGTACATAGGTTGCTCTTCACTTAAGCACCTTGTGATACACGACATTTTATTGTTTTATTATCAGGCGCAAAAACAAACAACGCAGATGGTCTTCCGACCCGTGAACATGCCACGTATAATTGACCATGGGAAAAACATGAATGTTCTTGATTTAAACCACAAACTTTTAAGGATTGGCCTTGTGATTTGTTGATTGTCATGGAGAACTTCCTCACCTTTGAATTTTCCTATCATTATCGTAGCGTAAATTACATTGTTCATCAATTCACTAACCACCAAACGCGTACCGTTGCACAGTTTTGGTTGGTTTATGTTTCGAAGCATGATTACTACGGAGCCAACCTTTAGGCGTAAATTGTGCGGTGGTAAGCCAGGCACGTCCAAAGAGTTTAAAAATTCAATTGGATAGTTGGTGGCTTCATCTTTATTTGTGACGCAGTCAATAGATTTGAATGAATGCATTGTTCCAATGATCTTATTTTGAATTATGTAGTTCAGGTCATCTACATCTAAGAATAAGCTAAGAATAAGCCGCTAAAATTGCTCGCTCACTCAACCATTCATTATTTTTGTAGTTAGAAATAATATTTGGAAATACATTGTTGATAAGTTCGTCTTTTGATGAGACAAAATAACAGAAATTATTTGTAAATGATATTAATCCGCTCGATTCATCGACAGGTACTTGACCATTACAGAAAGTTAGCAATTTCTCCGAGAAATCTTCAGCACATGTATCATTAAGCAATGTAACTCTCATGTTTGTTGTCAGCTGCAGTTTCTTCACATAGCGCCATAGATTTGACGATTTGAGGCAAGCGTTTATTTTGTCGGCAGCCGTAGATCTTGGAATTACTGGCAGTATTTGGCGGAAATCGCCAGACAGTAAAATCATTGCTCCTCCAAAACATCTCGAGTCATTGCGTAAATCTTTTAATGTTCGGTTAAGTGCTTCTAATGCACGTTTATGCGCCATCGTGCATTCGTCCCAGATGATGATTTTCGATGTCGCTAAAACTTTGGCCATTGCTGAGTGTTTTGCAATATTACACGTTGGTTCTTCAATAGTTTGAAGATTTAACGGTAATTTGAATGCTGAATGAGCCGTACGGCATCCTTCTAACAATGTGGCTGCTATTCCAGAAGAAGCAACTTCAACCGCTATGTTGGATCTCGCCCGAACAGTTGCTAAAACTAATGACATAAGGAATGTCTTGTCAGTTCCACCAGGGGCATCTAGGAAATATAAACCACCATTTTCATCAGCGATTGCCTTCATTAAAGTATCATAAACTTCATTTTGTTGGTAATTCAACAGGGGTACATTCCTTTGAACTACTAAATCTAATTCCTAGTGATCATATTCACGTTCCCGTTCCAATTCTCGATTAAATGCGTCATTCATTTGACGATTTGGCGCTGGCATTCCTAACCTGATTAACCCTCTAGTGCCCAAGACCGCCTCTAGACGGGTAATGTTAAAAATACCGTTATTTTATTAGTTTCATTCCTTTTGATTTGTTTTTGAATTTTTTCAAATTCGGGGAAGTCAAAAAAATAAGTTCGTTGCGTTTGGAATACATACTAGAGCTTGCGCAAGCCGCTGTATTCATTTAAAGCAGCAAATTTGTGCAAATCGGACGAAGTAATTATTTCGTTAGAAGTGCAAAATGTAAATATTTTTTAAAATATTATTAACAGTTTTCTGCTGGAAAAAAAAATGTTATGCTGATATACTCATGGACGCAAAATACGAAACCCACACTGAAAATTAGTTTTCGTTAGCTTTTTATTGCTTTTATAAAGTATCCCGTCTAGATACGGTCATGGGACAATTCGCGAAAAAAAATTTATAAGGTAAGTTTGAAAGGGAAACAACCTATGATTTATTTAAGTACAAATAATTGCTTCAGTAGACATGGAACGACGATAAGTGAATAAGCTATCTGCTCTTTTCGACGTGGAGATTGAAAAATTATTAAATTCTATTGATTTTGACATTGATACGGATAGAGAAGAAGAATTGGAGGACGGTTTGACTAATTGTTTTTGCGAGGCAGCACTTCCTGTCAATGAGGAAAATGAAGAAGCGATTGAAAAAGTGATATTTTTTTTTTGTTATTTATTTCAATATTAGCTATAATACATAAATCGAATTTACATTATAATAACTAATTTAGAGGGAAGAGTAACTAGCCACTATGGCCATCGACTCGAAAATTGATAACAGTTTGTTTACATTTGTATTTGAGATTTAACATTTAAAGAAATGGATATTAGATAATTAAAAGGGGGAGCTTAAATTAGGTGTGTAATTTTACAATTTCGTAGGAAAGATAATAATAGTTTGGAGTTGGCAGCTGTGAGGTCAGATAATAGATTTGATGGCGGGGTGAGACCGAATAGGTGTGTTCTGCTGTTTTGGTAGTGACCACAGGTATCCAGTAGATGTTTTACTGATAGTTCTTCTCCGCAATTAGGGCAGTTTGGCCGAGTTTCCCCATTAAGGATGTGCTTATGCGTGAGATTTGTGTGTCCGGTTTTTAGAATGAGAATGGCGCATTCCCTTCCGTTAAGCGACGTAGGGAACTTGATGTCTTTCTTGTCAGGGTTAGATTGTTTATACCAGTGGTTAAACGACGACCAGTCTTCCAGTTTGATGTCCCGCAAAATGTTTTTGATGTTTTTCCAGATGTCCTGTTGTACTCCAGGTATGATTGTAAGGCACGGAGCCCGTCCGGCTAATTTTGCAGCATTGTCGGCCATCTCGTTCCCAGTTATTCCTATATGGGCCGGGACCCATAACAGTTGAATTTTGCTAATGTTTTTTATGCAGAGGTGACGAATTTCGGATAAAAGGTTATTGTTATTGTAGAAGTTTTGTACTCCTTGCAGGGTGGACAGACTATCACTGCAGATGACATAACTTCCTTTAAGTTCGAGAGCAAATTTAATTTCCTTAATAATAGCTACTGCTTCCGCAGCGAAAACTGAGAAGTGGTGAGGTAGTCGACCCCAAGAGACAATTAATCCGTGTTGGTCAACCACTGCAAAGGTGGTGGTGGCATCGGACTTTGAACCATCGGTGTAAAGCCATTTCCTATCGGAGTATTTATGGGTAACTTCTTCGAATAGCTGCTTAAACGTTGTGATTGGGGTCTTTGATTTTTGAAAATCATGAAGTGTAGTGTCAATGGCGGTGGAGCGTATTTTCCACGGAGGGGATGGAATGACTTTGTTCCAACGATAAGGCGATCCTATGTTGTGTCTCTTGGTAAAGGTTATACATCTTCGAATCGTAGATTGGACTTTGAATTTCCTACGGTGCTTTGAGGCAACTTTATAGTCCTTCAGCAGAATAGAGTTGGTTGAGCACATGAGTTTTGGTATTAATTTAAAGGTAGTTTGCGTGACTCTGGTTATAATGTCCGGCAAACCTGCTTCTGCTAGGATGCATTTAGTTGGGGTCGTTGGAAATGCGCCAATGCTACGCCTGACGGCCGCATGGTAAGGAGGTAAGATTTTTCTTAAGTGCGATGGCGCGCACCAGCCGTAGATGGGGAGTCTATAATCAATAATGGACAACAACAGAGCTCTTGTCGCCTGTATAAGTGTGGTCCGGTGGATGAGAGATCGCTTAGATGTTACGAATTTTATAATGTTAAGTCTCTTAATAAGTTTCATCCTAAGTTCGCTACAGTGTTGTTTAAATGTGAGTCGTTTATCAAATGTCAGGCCAAGTATTTTAAGAAAAGAAACGCGTTCTATATCTATGTCATTGTGCGATAATGGTGGGTATGTACAGCGCTTTTTTTACAAATATGAAAAACTTTACATTTATTTACAGCAAGAGTCGCACCGGAGGTGTTTCCCCAGATTTGGATTTCATTAAGGACTTCTTTAAACTTATTATTTATTTATTTTATTTTATTTTAACAAAATTAAATCTAGTATATAATACTAAATCTAATGGGTTTCTTAAAAGAGTACTAGCTGCTATGGCCTTCGACTCGAGACTTAGTTAATTATTTACAATACTTAAATATTAAGGTTGGATTTGATTACAAATGTATAAAGGTGTGTTATGTTTTCTTGAGAAACTACATTTAAACTGTCGGATGGTTTATGTTGTTTGAAGATGTGAGCCCTGACGCTCTCTAGAAGATGGCATGAGTTAAGAAGATGGTCTATTTCAAGGCGTTCGCCACAAAGGCAAGAGGGACGTGGTGTTCCTGAAAGAATATGTTCGTGTGTTGCACGAGTGTGTCCGATGCGAAGGCGAATGAAAGTTGAGCATACCCGTTTTCCAAGGTAGGCAGGCAGAGAAATTTTTGTAAAAGTATTGTTGATGGAAAAATATCGGTGGTTATAAAGTTCCCATTCTCCAATTTGTTTGTCCTTAAGGTGATGACGGATTAGGTTACTTATGTCCTTGCTGTTGAAAGGATTGAACAGAGGAGACGGTTTTAGTCTCATGTCCTGAGCAGCCTGATCTGCTAGTTCATTGCCAACGATTCCTTGGTGGCTGGGGGTCCATAAGAGAGTTATCTTGTTGGTGGTGGAAAGCTTTCTTATCTCCTCGATTGTGGGATCGGTGTGCCCCCAGTTCCTTAAAGAAGATAAGGTGGAGAGGCTATCGGTACAGATAACAAATTGTCCAAGGTGTTTCTTGGCGAAGAGGCAGGCTTGTAGTATGGCGAAGGCTTCGGCTGTAAAGATGGAGTTGTACTGAGGTAGCATTCCTCCTGAGATTATTTTGCCTTCGCTGTCGACAACAGCAAAGGTAGTTGATTCGTCTGTTTTAGATCCATCGGTGTAAAGCCATGATTTTGAGCCAAGTTTTTCTTGTAACGATCGGAAGCGGGTCTGGAATTCTGATCTCGTGGTATTCTTTTTTGAGGCGTTATACATATCCAGGTTCACATTAGATTTTGTATTATTCCAGTAGGCTGGGGGCTTTGTGTACTTTAGTTTGGGAGGTGGTAGGCCAAGCTGCGTTGTGTAGTTGGCACATCGCCTAAGGGTGGATATGACTTTGTATATTCGTTTTTGCTTAAACAAAGCAGAAAAATCCTTCCTTAAAAGAGCATTTTTTGTTAAATGCAATTTGGGAATGAGCTGCATGGTCGTTTCTTCTCTGCGGGCCTGAATGCTCGGAAGACCGGATTCAGCCAAGATGCATGCGGTAGGAGAGGTAGGATACGCGTTAAGAGCACGTCGAATTGCACCGTGGTATGGAGCCTGCAGCTTGCTTAGGTGCGATTTTGCACACCATCCGTAAACTGGTAGGCCGTAATCTATTTTAGAGAGCATCAGGGCACGAGTAATCCCTAACAGTGTATTGATGTGAATGTTAGTATATTTGGAGGACAAAAATTTTATAATATTCAATCTAGTCTCGAGCTGTTTTCTTAATTTAATACAGTGTTGATCAAAAGGAGTTTGGTATCGAAGGTTAAGCCCAAAATGGTTAAACTTTTTACATTTTCAATTATTTTATTTTTAAAGTTAATTTCAGAGAGAGAGCATCTGTGCTTACGGCAAATATGAAGTATTTTACATTTATCTATGGCTAGTGAGGCACCCGAAATGGCTCCCCAGGAGTCTATGTCTTTTAATATATCTACAAATTTTTCTTTAACAGTATTTACATTTTTAAGTTTAGTAAACAGAATTGCGTCATCTGCATATATTGAGACTTGAATATCCTTATATCTACGTATTATACAATTAAGTTTTTCGAAAGCAATAATAAAAAGAACAACTGAAAGAGGGGAGCCTTGCGGGATGCCGTTATAGAGGCTGTGGGTGTTAGAGGTGTTGTTGTTAACGCGAACTCTGAAGGATCTATTGGTCATGAAGGCCTTTATAAGGTTATAAAGTTTTGGACCAACACCCCAGCGCTCAAGTTGACTGAGTACGGCATGAATCCCTACACGATCGAAGGCTCTTTCAAAATCCGTCGCCAATATAGAGACGTGATTTTTTGTGGAAAGGGCGTTCGACGCGAAGTGTTGAATACGCAATAAGGCGTCCATAGTACTATGTTTTTGTTTGAAAGCTACTTGGTTATGTGAGATTAGATTATTGCGGGTTATGAACCACATAAGTCTGCGGGCTATAATTTTATCTATTGTTTTACCTAAACAGGATAGGAGGGAGATGGGGCGGTAGCTGTTAATTTCGGCAGGAGGTTTATTGGGTTTGGGTATTGCGATGACAGTGGCTGATCTCCAGCTGTGTGGGTATGTTCCGGAGTTAAGGATTTGATTATATATTTCTAAAAGTCTAATTTTGAGGGAATGTGGCATTTCTCTAAGCATAGGATATGAAATCCTGTCTGCACCAGGGGTTTTACCTTTTGACCCTGCTAAGGCATTATCAATTTCACCTAGAGTAAAGCGTTTATCTAATGTTTTGGCAGGGGATGTCAGTGTTGTCGGAAGATAGGTCAGGGATAAATAGGCATCTTTTTGGTGTATGTAATCGCCAGAAAAGTTACTATCTGCCGAATAGTTAGACCAGAGATGCCCGAACTCTTCGGCGATACCCTGAGAATCTGTTACGACACCTGAATGACACTTCAAGAATCGAAATGGTTGTGGTGGCACACCGGCCAGCCTCTTTACGTCGGACCAAACTTTTTTTGAAGAAGAAAGAGGGGATATCCTGGAGGTGAAATTTTCTAGACATTTCCGTTTAGCCACAAGTACAGATTTTTTAAAAACTGCATTGGCTCTTTTATAATTTTTTAGATTGGTGTCTGACATACTGGCCTTGTAAACCGCGAACAAATGTTGCTTTTCATTTCGAAGCTTCTGAAGTGTATAATTCCACCACGGAACTGCTGCCTTATGCACGACACGTTTGGTTTGAGGGATACTGCAGTTCGCTGCAGACCTAATGCCTTTGGTTAATTGGGCAACTTGGTGGCTTAAGCAACCGGTCTTCCAACTAGTTGCTGTCTGTTCGCACTTTGATCTATATACATCCCAATTAGCTAAATCTATTTTATATTTAGGTAGGGGAGGGGTGTGGTCAGAACTGAAATTGATGGACCAAATAATTGATATGGGGAAATGATCACTTCCGAAAAGGTTGGTCAAGGTCGACCAACTACACCTATGTGCTATTTGCGGGGTGATCAAGGAAAGGTCTACATGGGTTAGGGTGTTATGGGTGGATAAATGTGTGGGAGATCCATCGTTTAGGACAATAAGATCTTGTTCCGCTATTAGTTTTTCGATTTTTTTGCCTCTGGTGTTTGATTGAGGAGAGCCCCAAAGAGGAGACCACGAGTTAAAGTCCCCTAGAACGATGTATGGTTGTCTGACTGTGTCAAGAATAGCAGATACGTCGAATGTAGAAAAGCTTTGATTAGGAGGAATGTAAACATTGACGATCTGTATGTCAATGCTTACATTGAGCTCCAAAACAGAGCAAAGGATGTTGGAGTTGATGTTGCGGTGTTTGTGGGGGAGGTTTTGTTTAATAAGAATACCGATACCTTGCTTAGCACTGATATTCTGCGGTAAATTGTGGAAATAACCAACGTAGCCTTTGGGACAGACAAAATTTATAAAGTTAAATGGCAGGTTTGTTTCTTGTAAACATAAGATGTCGGGCGATTGTTCTTTTATTAGAATAGAAAGTTCGTGGTAGTTGTTAAATATTCCGTTTATATTCCATTGCAAGATTTTAATTGGCATAGATTAAATTTAAAAAATAAGATAATACTAAAATTAGTATTATAGTGGTGATGATTAATGTAAAGGGAAAAAAACTAAACTATGAATCCGGTGAATGCATAGAATCGGAATCAGAAATCGGATAAGATACTTGGGACGTAGATATAGTTGGGGATTTAGGTACAATTATATTGTTTGCTTCTTCAGTAAGAGCTTTGATAACATTGGAGTGCGAGCGGATAAAAGAGCTCGGGTTTTGAGTATTGGGTATAGTAGATAGAGAAGGCTTGTATGAGTTTGAATTAGAAGAGGTTGGCGTGTTAGTAAGAGAGATCGTGTTGATCTCGCTATCAGGCTTCGGAGTTGTGGTACTTTTGTCGGTTTTCGTGGTTATCATGTTCGGGGTTCGGGCAGTTGTATTAGACGAGCTTTCTGAGCTGGCGACAGAAGCGAAGGTAGTCGATGTGTTGTTCTTATTGGTTTGTTGTTGTAGAATAATACGGGCTTCACGGAAGCTGCATTTCTTGCTTGTTTTTATGCAGAGAAGTTCTCTTTGGTATTGATATTTTGGGCATGTTGGAGAGGAGGCGGGATGATCGCCACTGCAGTTCGCGCAGAAAATGCGAGTGCAGGGCACTGGAAGATGAGGAGGGAGATTGCAAGAAACGCAAGTTGCGGTGTTTTTGCAGTGTTTCATTGTGTGTCCCAGTAGTTGACAAGATTTGCACCTCATTGGATTAGGAAAGTATTCCCTAACCTTTACGGTATGCCAAGAGACGTCAAGCTTGTTCGGTAACTTGTAAGAGTCAAATGTGACAAGTATTTTGCCGAAGGGTTTGGGTTTGCCTTCAATCATTTTCGTAAATTTGTAAACGCTGTGAACATTTTGCGACTTCAGCTCCTCGACAATTTCAGTTTCGGGAACATTGATCAAGCAAGGGGCATAAATTGTGCCTTTAACATAATTAAGAGATTGGTGAAGTTTGATTTCAACATCCGTTAAACCAGGCAAAGCAGAAACTTTGGTAAACTTATCGGCGACTTCACGGGAGTTAACCAGGAGAAGCAGATTACCATCACGTAAGGTTGATATAGAGGAGATTTCTTTGCTTATAAGCTTAAGAGAGCGGTGGACTGCGAAACAAGAGAATTCGGATAGTGGTTTAGTGGATTTGGATGCAACGACTATAAATCGTGGGTTTTTTTGCTGGGTTAAGGGGAGTTCAGGGAAATAGACGGGAAGTTTTTGATATGGTCTTTTTTTTTTGCTTTGGGGCTAGCGCTAAGGCTGGCAAAGCGGTTATCACCATGATTTGGTGGCCCGGGGGCCATGGTAATTATTTTTGGTGTGCACTAAAAAAAGTTGCTAGAACGACGTGCGCGAAGGGAAGATCGTAGGCCGAAAAATAGGCGAGAGAGTGAAAGAAGCAATTTGCAAGAAACCACTGGTAGTTCGGAAGACAACGACGTCCGCACTCGAAGAGAGATAGTCGGTGACTGACTTATTATTTAGTGCAGTAGTATTCTTACATTTGCTAAAAATTATGGCATCGTCTGCATAAATTGCCAGTTTAATTTGCTAATGTCTTAATATTATGTTGTTTAAGGACTGGAAGTTGAAGGTCTTTTGACCTACCCCCCACCGTGAAAGTTGATCCAGTACTGTATGCACCCCTACGCGATCGAAAGCCCTTTCAAAATCAGTTGCCAATATGGTAACATGATTTTTGGTAGAAAGGGCATCCGATGCGTAATGGTGGAGATGCAGGAGGGAATCAATAGTACTATGCTGTTGCTTAAAAGCCGTTTGGTGGGGGCTGATAAGTTTATGTTTCGTAACGAACCACATTAACCTTTTGGCTAGCATTTTTTCTAAGGTCTTGCTTAAACATGGGAGTAAAGAAATAGGTCTAAATGATGTTATTTCATGTGTTGGTTTGTTAGGTTTTAGGATAGGGATAATTACGGCGGATTTCCACACATGAGGGTAGGTACCCCTATCGAGCATAGCGTTATACATCTCTAATAGGCGGTATTTGGCCTCGGAGGGCAACTGTTTCAGCATTGGGTATGAAATTCGGTCTATACCGGGTGTTTTTCCTTTCGCATGCTGAAGTGCATATTCAAGCTCACTAAGGGAAAAATTTGAGTCAAGGTCTGTAGAGGCGGTCGACAAATTGGTGGGTGTGTATTCCTGAGAAAGAATTACTTCTTTACGGGCCTTGTATTGGTTGGAGAAATTGCTGTCCTTAGAGTAGTCCGACCAAAAGTTCCCAAATGCATCGGCAATGTCTACGGAGTGGTGGAGGTTCTCGTTGTTGTATTTTATTGTCCTGAGGTTACTTGGAAAATTACCTATCAAGCGATTTAGGTCAGCCCAAGTTTTCTTGGTCGATGATAGAGGCGTTATATTAGAGGTGAATCTTTCATAGGATTTCCGTTTTGCTTTTTTTGAATTGTACTTGAAAATAGCGTTAGCTTTTCTCTAAGAAATTAGAGCAGCGGTGCTCTGAGTTTGTTTATATGCGTGCCAAAGAGATTGCTTTTGTTGTCTTAAATCCTGCAGAGTTTTGCTCCACCAAGGAACATTTCTCTGATGTAGAGAGGGTTTGGTTTGAGGGATTGCTAAATTGGCTGAGGCTTTGATTCCTTTTATTATTTTGGCGGCAAACAGATTTAAGTCGTGTGTTGTAGGGAAATTGAAGTTATCTCTGCATTTGGCACGATACAGATCCCAATTGGCTTTATCTAATTTGAATTTAGGGGATGGCGGTATGTTTATGGGATTAGTTCGAAATTGAATCTTTGTCTTTAAAGGATAGTGATCGCTTCCGTAAAGAGAGTCTAGTACGGACCACTTACAGAAAGGGAACAACGATGCGGAAGCTAATGTTAGATCGATAGCCGTGAAAGAGTTGTGAGTGGAATGATGGGTAGCGGAGCCATCATTGAGGAGAGTTAAGGTTGATTTGTTTATGACTTTTTCTATTTGTAACCCTCTAGAGTTATGCAAAGATGATCCCCACAATGGACTCCAGGCATTAAAATCACCCACATATAAGATTGGCTTGCTAGAAAGATCTACTATTTTAAGAATTTCGTTGGCTGCTACAAATTGAGATGGAGGTATATATGTATTAAAAATACATATTTTGGGATGGGCTAGGAGTTCAATACCTAAAGAGCAAGTATTACTGTTAATTGGTATGGGCTGTGGGGAATGTCTTTACGTACAAGTAGGCTAACACCTTGTTTGGCATAGGTATTAGAGCTAAAGTTATAGAAATATCCAATTTGTGTTTCGCCGCAAAGCAATGAATACAATGGCTCATGTGGCGGAGTCAACACTGGCAATTTCACTTTACCATTAACGCAGCATAATCCAGGCGTTTCTCCGGAAAACTTTAATGCACCACAATACTCGCAATCAACGTCCATTTGCCCAATGCAAACGCTAGGATGCAAGCTGTAATCATTGCTGCAATCGTATCGAAACGCAGCTCGATTCAAATCAGCTAAATATCTTGTTCTGTGTCGCAAATTATCTATTTGTTGACTTCTGTTGTTCGCTCGACGATTCTGCATTGCCAACCGAGCTGTTTTACGGGCTGCTTCACTTTGCTCTCGTGATTGAGAAGCACGAAGTCGAGCCATACTATTGCGGCGCTGTTCACGTGCAATTTCTTGTTCTCTTCAGTCCTTTCATTTGCAGTATTTTGTATTCTTCTTGCATTACGGCTTTGTTGGGAAAGATTCGATCGTCTTGGTCGCGGCATTATTAATTAAACTTCACTTCACTTCAATCCACTTGTTAATTATTTATTTAATAGAAATAGTTTTAATATTGATTTCTTACAAATATCAAATTGTCATCCATACGTCATTACATAGCTGTCGTTTTACGTCAATTACATAGCTGTCATTTGCGTTTTGTTATACCACATTTTATAGTGACTGACGTTTCATGTCAAGTCACAGAGGAACGCTGTCGAACGGGATAAAAAGTATCCTATGTCCGGCTCCTGGCTCTAAGCTACCTCCCTACCAATTTTCAGCCAAATCTGTTCTGCCGTTCTTGAGTTATAAGTGGTGTAACTAACACGACTTTCTCTTATATATATAGATATATATATATATATGTATTTATGTCGGTATCCAGGAAACACCACGAGGAGGCCATTGCGATTGCGATGGAGTCTTCAATGAAGACTTTCGAGTCGACTTGAGATACCAAAACTAATTGGCTATCTCCTTGTTCCCCACCTAACATAACCCACTCCTAACCTAATAATAAAATGAGACAATTACAAAACCAAAAATTATTGTTTGAGTATTTTAAGTTTCTTTCAACCTTCTGCTGATACAGCTTTTCCTTTGAAATACATTTTTACTGTTAGCTATTTGCTGTTTTTCCTCAATAATATTAAAACAAATCCGTCAAGCATTTTCATCCTGTGTTCATAACAGGGATGGGTAACTGAAAACCAATTAGAATATATGCTGGATTTTTCAGTGCAGGATATGCAAGATTGAATAATTGTTTTTGGCTTGTTTGTTTCTGTGGCTTTTTTTCAAATATTTTCTTAAAAACAGAATTATGTATTTCAATCAAAGAAAAATAGTAGTCAGAAGGAGTTTTAAGTTTTAAAGTTTTATCAGCGCAGTCATAATTTTTATTCAGTATAAAATTTTCCGTACAGGTTTTTTGCTTCTATTTTTTTCTTTAATAGATCAGCACACACTCCGCAATCTTTTTTTTCCAAAATTTTAAACAATATATAGCCTGCAAAATATCGCAAGGCATTGCTATCAAACTCGTCACCAGTTGCAATATCCAAAACTTGCTCAATTTCCGTCTCGTCATCTGAGAACATCTCGAAATCGGTATTGTCTTCGTCGGTTTTTAACTCTTTGCAAGTTTTATTCAAGCTGCAGTCCTTGATAACATGATAATTAACATTGTATCTTCATCTGGGCCGCAATTACCAGATAATGATTTCGAAGTTAATATTTTCATTAATAGCATTTTTGACATTATTGTATTAAATTCTGACATCGATGGATTGTTATTTGTTACTCCGCGAGCCCTTATTAAATAAAACAAGTTTTCTAAGGGGTCTTGATTCAATTTCGCAATGCAATGTACTACTTGTGGATATTTAAATTCTGCAAAATAATTCCTCATTTCTAAGAGGTAATTGTGAACGTTATCATTATTTTGCAGTGCACACCTGTACGGATTTTTTTCATACAAAATATGGCTATTGAGGCAATCAAAGAGCTTATTAACCTTTTCAATAAAATTTGCCGTAGCTTCTGCGCTATTTCGGCATTCCACAAATCCGCCAGAATCAATCACTGTTCGGATTGTATTTGTGTTGCATATTTAACTTTCATTTTTATACCCTTGCAGAGGGTATTATAATTTTGTCCAAAAGTGTGCAACGCAGTGAAGGAGACATCTTCGACCCTATAAAGTATATATATTTTTGATCAGGATCACCTCCTGACTTGATATGAGCATGTCCGTCTGTCCGTCTGTCTGTCTGTCTGTTTCTACGCGAACTAGTCTCTTAGTTTTAAAGCTATGACCTGAAACCTGAAACTTTGCACACACCCTTCTTTCCTTTGCACGCAGTATATAAGTCGGAACGACCGGGATCGGCCGACTATATCCTATAGCTGCCATATAACTGATTGATCGGATATGGTATAACTTTGGTGTTTTTAGAGTTAGAGAGTTCAAATTTGACATGAATGCTATTTTTGGCAAAACATTACGACATGCCAAATTGCATAATGATCGGCCGACTATATCCTATAGCTGCCATATAACTGAACGATCGGAAATGACCCAACTTTCGTGTTTTTGAAGTTAGAAAGCTGGAACTTTGTACAGATTCTATTCTATACACAGATTTTAGGTCAGTTCGTCCAACCTACCAAATTTCATAAGGATCGGCCAACTATTCCGATGTTTGCGATATATATCCGGTTTTAACTGCAAGGGTATATCAACTTCGGCTCCGCACGAAGTTAGCTTTGCTTTCTTGTTTCAAATGAGTTTGGATTTATGTGCTTCGCCGTTACTTTGGGACAAAGCCTCGTTGAGTTTCTAGACTCAATTTGGTATAATTTCCTTATTATATCCCAAGATACATCTCCATCCGGCGTATTGAAATTATTTTTTTTTAAAAGGTTTCTCAATGATTTTAAAAGATGTGGGGCATCAAATATTGTAAATATTTCTTTACCGTTAACATTAAAATTCGGCTTGTTTATGTAAACGCCCCATTTTTTAAATGCAGCTCTATTATTTGAGCCTTGATCGCATATTATGGCTCGTACGTTTAACCCCAACGTTTGCGAAACTTCTATGTTCGCTTCAACTTTTTTCATGAGGCAATCATGCTTAATACCGTTAGCCGAAACAGTATAGCTTAAAACGTACTTCCAAATAAGCCTCTAGCCATGAAGACGCATACTTGCTGCCCTAAAAATCGAGTTCTTTTTTCACCATCATTTTCAAATCCCTGAATTTCATCGAGAGCGGTATTATATTGCAGCATAAAATTTTATATTCCATATAAAAGCATAAAACCAATGTAAATATATATATATATGTGTTTGTAGGGGGGCGTGGTTTCCGCAAAAGATTCCAGAATGGGGTTGAAAATTAGAAGTCGGGGGCGTCTTCAGTGTAATTACAAAAAAACGCGTTCAGCTTTATTGGCTGCGTACATCGAATTGATCTTAAAAACTAGTGAAAAAAAAGAGATCGCCGACAGCCAACGAGCGAGAAGAGAGGGCAAAGAGGGGCGAGTGTGGACGCGCTCTTCAGCGCGGGTGCGCTCTTTAGCGTGGGTGCGCTCTTTAGCGCGGGTGCGCTCTTCAGCGCGGATGCGCTCTTCAGGTGAGTGGCACCACGGCCCCTCACCTAAACATTCCGCCCCTCTTGCAATCGCTCGGGTTGCAATAGCTCCCTCGAAGTTATGGCTGGTGGCAGGCTCCGGACACGACCCATCCAAACACGGTGCTCTGGGCCACTGGGAGTCCGTCCTGGATCTTCAGGAAGCCCGGTTGAATAATCCGTGGGTACATATCTGCGCCCAGGACGACGGAGATTGTCGCTGGCAGATGGAATCGCTCATCCGCCAGGGTCACGCCTCGGAAGTGGGCACGCACCGCCTCGCTCAGCTCCCGGGACGGCGTACGAACTCGCACGTGAGGCTCGATCTTGAACATGACCTCCAGCCGAACGCTGTCATCGGTCGTTGACCCCACGGTGGCGGAACACACCTGTTCGTCCCCCACGCTGGTAGTGGGCAGCCGGAAACACGCAGCGAGCGAGGCGTCGATGCAGCTCGAGGGCGTGCATGTTTCGATGAGGGCCCCCGTATCGAAGCTCCGGGTCCCGGTGTCGATCCGCACTAGTGCAGTCGGCAGCACGTTGACGCTGTTCCGTTGCAACAGCGATGAGAGGGTGGGCGCAGCAACCGCGTCCAGCGGGGGCCCTCGACGAGAGGCGGAACTTTGCCTAGGTGCGGATGACGCGGGCGGATGAGCGGTGGTTGGCAATCGAGGAGTGGCGGACGAAGGCCGAGGATGCATCGACGAGTGCCGGGACGTCGGTAGCCGTGGATCGGGTTGGGATTGCCGGAAAGTGGCGGACCCGGGCCGAGGAGCACCCGAACCGCGCCGGGAGTTGGCGGATGACGGCCGGGCGCCAGACGTGACACTCTGTGTCCTGACTCCCGCGCTCCGTGACCGGTGCTCCTCTTGGCGTGCCTTGCGCCGAGCCCGCGGCTTCTCCACGAGATGCAGCAGCGTGTGGTGATCCTGTCCACACGTCTTACAACCGTCACCCCGACGACAGGATCCGTCGGAGTGCTCGTGGGCCAGGCAGCTCGAGCAATACCGGTTCACAAGAACCGCTCGGAGCCGCTTCTCGGCGCTAAGGCGTAGGAAGCGCCGACACTTCTTTAAGGCGTGGATTCCATTGCAGACTCGGCAACGGTAGGATTGAATACCACGAGTACATCTGCTCTCCAGCGATGCTTGGGTGTTGCGTGGACGTGGCGACATCGTGTTGGCTATGGCTGACGGAAATATGATAAAGGAACAAATAACATGATCAGAATCGGTGTAAATGAAGGTTCGGAACTACGGGCAGAGCTACGGGACAGCACAATTGGACAGGAACATTGGAGCGGAAGGAATGTTGATCACTGTGGGTAGGCGGACGCGTCCAACGGAAGAAGCACGACCTTAACAACGGGCCGCTTTACAAGCCCTCGCGCGGTGCGGATGTCGATCACGCGGACATGGCCATCAGAGCCGGGATACACCGCGTCAACCCTGCCTAAACGCCACTCATTGGACGGAAGGTTGTCTTCCTTGATGACGACCATATCCCCAACGCGGAGGTCCCTCGTAGGGGCTCGCCACTTGTTTCTCTTATGGAGCTCCTTGAGATACTCCTCCTTCCACCGGAGCTGAAATTGCTGCTGAAGCGCCTTGAGGTGTTGCCAACGATTGATGATGGAACTGGTGTCCCCCCTTTATCTCGGGCTCGACCGTGGCGAGAAGTGGTCCTCCCACAAGAAAGTGCCCGGGTGTAAGAGCTAGCAGGTCAGCAGGGTCTTCGGACATTGGCGCGAGTGGCCGCGAATTCAGGCACGCCTCGATCTTCGCCAGGAGAGTAGCCAGCTCCTCAAAGGTGTATTTTCGCGTGGCGGCGGACTTGTAGAACAAGGTCTTGAAGCTCTTGACCCCTGCTTCCCAAAGGCCCCCCATGTGGGGAGCTCCCGGAGGAATAAAATGCCAGAGAAGCTGCTGGTGACTATAGGCACCAGAAATTTCTCGGTCGTAAGGTCCGACGTAGGCTCTAAATGGATGGCCTTAGTGGAGAAACACACAAACACCAACACATAACCCTTTGTGATGAGACAGGCCCTCCCCGTATAGTTTTTTATCTCGAAGGGACCGGCATAATCCACACCGGTGTGCGTGAACGGGCGCGAGAAGGACGTCCGTTCCTTGGGTAGCTCTCCCATGAGTTCTGCAACTTCTTCTTGTGGATGACACATACCTTACAAGAATGGACAACGGACTTGACCAAATTCCTCACCCTTGGAATCCAGAACTTGGCCCGGATCAGACGGATCATCAGCTGACTGCCACCGTGCAGCGTGATGCGATGTGTAAAATGAACCAGGAGTCGAGACAGCTGACAGTCGTACGGAAGGATAATAGGGTGCCGTTCGTCATATTGGAGAAGCTCAGAGGACGTGACCTGGCCGCAGGCTCTCATAAGGCCTTGCGAATCCACGAAGGGGTTCAGATTCTGAATCGGACTGGATGCCGATATTGGACGCTTTTCGCTTAAGCAGCCCATCTTAGAGACGAAGTGTCTGCGCTGAGTGACGGAAACTAGAAGACGTTCAGCCGACGTTATCTCATTAGCGGTCAGGTGCTCTTCAAACGAAAGTCGAATCTTCCGCGCGCGCTGGATGAAGCGATTAACATAGGAAAGGACTCGTAATGCCTTGTCGAGTGTGGAAAAACGCTCAAGGAGATCTTCGGGGGGTACTTTCGCGACATGGACCTTGACTGTTCGCTTCTCGAGTTCAGTCACGGGGGTATCATAGCCTTGAGTGGGCCAGTCGCTGCGAGGCCTCTGCAGCCAGTCAGGACCGTGCCACCACAACTGGTTATCTGCAAGATCTTGGAGAGCTACGCCCCGGCTAGCGAGATCCGCAGGGTTATGCTCGGAGCGGACATGTGCCCATTTCTGCACGTCGGTGAACTGGGTGATCTTGGTCACCCGGTTGGCCACGAACGTTGTCCACTGGCACGCTGGCTTATGCAGCCACGCGAGGACAATAGTCGAGTCGGTCCAACAGTATAGGGCAGACGCGGCCCCTGGCATTTGTGGCAGAACGGCGGTGGCCATCTCGGACAACAACAAGGCACCGCACAGTTCTAGTCGAGGGAGCGAAACCGTCTTAACTGGGGCCACTCGAGTCTTTGCAGTCAGCAGGGTCACTATTACCGTGGACCCGATTTCGACACGAACGTAAATTGCTGCGCCGTACGCCTTCTGTGAAGCGTCGCAAAACCCGTGGTGTTCGACCTTTAGGTGTGGTCGGAACGCGACCCATCGAGGAACACGAATCTGATCGAGCACCGAGTAATTTTTTAGGAAGTCAACCCATCGCTGACAGAAATCTTGAGGGAGGGCGTCATCCCACCCTAGATCCAGAAGCCAAATGTCTTGCATGAACATTTTTGCCCGAACAATGAAAGGAGCGAGCCAACCTGCTGGATCGAACAATTTGGCAATTTGGGAGAGGACTTGGCGCTTTGTGAAAACTGAGCCGGAAGTCAATTCTGGCGGGACAAAAAAGAATTCATCAGTCGTCGCTTTCCACCGCACGCCGAGTGTCTTGGCCGTGCTCTCTGCATCGATGTCGAGAAAGTCAGCTCGGAGACGGTGATCGATCGGAATGTCGGCCAGGATTGCCTTGTTATTCGACGTCCATTTCCTAAGTGGGAACCCTGCTGACTCTAGGGCCCCTTTCAGCTCCCGAATCGAAGCTTGGGCTTCAGTTTTGGAGTCTGCCCCCGCGAGAACGTCATCAACGTACATAAACTGCCGGATAATTTGGCTTGCCTGCGGATACTTCGACTCTTCGTCGTCAGCGAGCTGTCGCAGCACACGGATCGCCAGGAACGGGGCACAATTGACACCGAAGGTGACCGTTTTCAACTCGTAGTCGCGGATATCCCCATCGGGATTGCGAAACAAAATGCGTTGGAGCGGAGTATGCTTGGGGTCTACCCAAATTTGCCGATACATCTTCTCGATGTCGGCGTTGAAGACAAACCTAAAGTACCGCCACTTTAGGATTTGAATCGTCAGGTCGGATTGTAAGACCGGGCCCGCGTAAAGAATGTCGTTCAGACTGGTCCCGTTTGCGGACGGGCTCGAAGCATTGAAAACCACTCGCACCTTGGTGGTCGTGCTTTCGGGCTTGAAGACTGCATGATGTGGAAGATAGTAGGTAGCGGAATTGCTCGCGGGAGAGACCTCGGTCATGTGGCCTAAGTCGATGTACTCCTGAATTACCGAGTCATAGCGGGCCTTAAGGGGCGGGTCCCTCTTCAGGCGCTGCTCGTTACGCAGAAACTGAGCAAGGGCAAAGGACCGTGAAGCCGCTAGCTCGGAACCCTTCTGCCCGGGGTCGCGTAAGGGGAGCGTCACAACGTACTTGCCACACTCGTCTCTTTTCGTCGTCTGGACAAAATTGTGCTCGCAAACGGAATCCGACTCCGAACTTATCGGTGTGGGCACATCTTCCACCTCCCAGAATTTGGTGAGGAGCTGATCCAGTGAGTCACCGAGGCTGGGGGCCACTCGTGTGGAAAAAACGGACACGCTGCGGGGATTGGCTGGAGATAATGGGCCTGTCAGCACCCATCCAAAAATGGTCTCCTGACCGAGAAGCGACCCGCATATGTTAGCCTTGGCATTACCGAGGAGAATGGACGGAAGAATGTCAGCTCCTAATAACACATCGACTTGGGAGCTCTCAAAGAAGTTGGGGTCCGCCAGGGGAATGTCGGGCAGCCCCTTGAGACGATCTCGCGGAATCGGGTATGATGGCAGATTTCCTGCCAACTGCGGCAGAACGTAGGCCGCAGTCTCTAATTGTAGCCCGGGTCTAGACGGCGACCGAATGGAGAAATGGCACAATTTTGTAGACTGCGCGGAAATGGTCTGATTAAGGCCGGAAACTTGGGCTTGAATCGTCTTGAAGGGTGGTTTGACGAGGTTGAACAGTCGTTCCGTTATGAAAGTCGCTTCGGACCCTGAGTCTATCAGAGCTCGTGCCTGGAAGCTGCACCCCAAATGGCACACGTTGATAAGGGCCGTGCCTAGTAGGACGGCTCCTGACCCGGAAGCGAAACACACCTGAACATCCGACTGATCCTCTGAGCCGTTTGCGCTTCTGACAGTCTGTGCGGGTCGAGCCCTTGCTGTCGTAGGCGGACTTGGAGCGGTGGCGAACGGATTGCCGCGGTGCAAAAGGGTGTGATGTCGGCTGTGACATGTGAAGCAGGTATGGGCGCTCGTGCAATCTCGTTGCTGGTGCCCTCGGGCAAAACAGTTCAAACATAGCTGCTTCCTTTTAATGTAGTCCGAGCGCCCATTTACGTCCATTTCCAAGAACCGCGGACATAAACGAATGGGGTGGTTCTCCCTCGAACAGAGATCGCAACCCTTGGGGCCCGGAACCACTCGAGTCTCGTATGAGTGGAGCCTTCGAGCAGGGGCAGTAGGAGTTCCCGACCTTGGCGGAAGTTGCCCGGAGCCACTAGGTCTGACGTCGTCGATCGCTTCCAGAGTGCGATGGCGCTCTGTCAGGAAGTTGTCTAATTCCTTCCATGTTGGAATTTCGGCCTTGTTATGAACGGATTGCTCCCACATGGAAAGTGTGATTTTGGGGAGCTTTGACGAAATCATAAACACCAGCAGGCAGTCCCAAGCCTCAACATTGATGGCGGACATTGCTAGGGCTGTCAGACAACTCTGAATGGTGGCTTGGAGCTCCTTCAGCGCGACCCCGGACTCTTGAGAAATAGCCTGGAGGTTGAAAAGGATTTTCAACTGGCTATTGACCAGTAACCGCCGGTTCTCAAAGCGGTCTGTGAGGCTTTGCCAAGCGACGACAAACCCCTCATGGGTAAGCGGAGCCTTAGAGACAATGGCGTGGGCGTCTCCACTTGTTTTGGACAGTAAGTGGAACAACCTCTCTACCGGGGTGAGCCGCGAGTTTTGGATGTAAATGGCCGTAAACAAGTCTCTGAAGGTGGGCCACCGAAGATAATCACCCGCGAAGACCTCGGTATCCACCGGAGGTAACCGGCAGCCTGTAGGCGCGGGCGTGTGGACATTGACGAAAGCCTGAGTGGATTGGGAAGCAATTTTCTCCCGAAGCTGGGCAATACATCTCGAATAGACGGAGTAGCAGTAGTTGTACTTCGATTCCAGCACGGTCGAGGTGGCCACATTGTCGTCTGGCACGGCTAGTAAATCGGAGCAGCTCTCATAGCTTTTCTCCACCTTCTCCCACAGTGCCCGAATTTGGTCCCGATGGACCTCGCAAATGTACTGGGAGCCTCCTTCCGTTTCTCTGGCGCCCGGAGTATTTATGTTAGCCTCAAATTGGCTAATTCGATCCGTTGTGGCGATGAACTTTTTCAGCGCCACGTCGACCGCACTTTGAGCCATTTTTGCAACGGAACGAGTCTGCCTCTGTGAAGGACCGGAGATTGTATTGACGGATTCGTCACTCTTTGCCCTTGGAATGGCACTGTACGCCTTAGGCTTTAAAAGAGGCGTCCGCGGAGAAGCGGATTGAGATCTGTCCAGACGGATGGTTGGGATCGGACGTGGCTTTTGGTCGTCTCCCGAGGGCATTCTCAGACACCGATTCGCTGGTCAGAACTTGTCGACTGACGCGCGCAATGGGTGCCTCGTACGAAGCGGTAGCCGGTCACTAATGTGATGAGACCGGTGAGATCGCGGACGAATTGCGATTGCAAGGCCAAGTGGGAATTAGAGGCGCCGATGTCGAGAGGAACGTCGGATGCGGCACAATTCGGATGTGGGAGAAACTTCAGGAGGCCACAAAGAAAAAATCCAGAAGGGCCAAGGTTCGTTGAGATTCTAGGCGGATTTTGCCAGATGCGAAGTAGAAGCAGCGGTAGGGAAATGACGGAACGGAAAATGGACAAGGCCCGGAAAATTCGTGATCGTTCGGAAAAATAATTGATGACTGTCTATATAGATGTCTGTATATTTCGACCAGTATGGCTCGTACGTAAATATTCAATTCCTGACTATTTTCGAAATTGCGGAGCCGGAAAGGTGGACTTGACCTTGGCTTGGATTGAACGCAGAGAAAAAAAATAAATAATTAATTTTTGCCTAATTGGCGGATTTAATTATTATGGAAACAGACGGGTGGAGTTGAAAATTTCAATTCTTAATCAATGGAGGTTAAGGAACCCGAAGCTGGAACGGTGGAATTGAAACCGCGGCTAGGTTCAGAAAGAAGATCGACAATTAAATTATTTAATTATAATTTCTTTTTTTCGAAAATTAAATTTTCGATTTAATTATTGAGTGGCCGGAAAGGTGAATTAAAAAACCTGGCCCTTTGCTCGGACGGAAAATACGAATTAAATAAATTTTTGTAGTTGTAAATATAAATAAATAAATTTATAATTAATTGATATTTTTTTTTTTTTAATTTGTTTGGTTATATATGTCCTGAAATTGGAGGCAGAAAATATTGAGAAATATATGGGCATACATGCAAGTAGGGCAAGGGCATGTGAGACATATGATGGCACAGTGGAACCTCGATAAGTGGACTGTATGGTTAAATTTTATCGGTTATATATTTCCTGAAATCGGAGGCAGAAAATATTTGGAGATATGTGGACATGCATGCAGGTACGGATATATGTATGTAAGGGCATGTGGGCATATGTATGTTGGCACAGTGGAGCGTCGATAATGTGTAACGGCGGAAACGGAAAAGTTATGTGGTGTAAAAAATTGGGGATGAAAAACCAATATTACGACAGCGGCGGACTGTTCGGTGAACTTGGAGATTCCCGGAACCACTTCACACCGGCTGGCCAATATTAATTATGCCCTTTTATTTTTATATTTTTTTTTTTCTTCACCACACACTTTCACTGTTCACTTGCCGATTTTTTTTTTTTTTTGCGGATTAATTGCACGAAACACAATGTATGTGTGTATGCATGTACATACATATGCCTCGACCGTTGGCGAGCGAGCGGATAACGGAAAAGCCAAAAACGGCGAGGAATATGGCGAGGCACACACAACGGAGATGGATGGAAAATTTGGTAATTTTTTGTCTTAGAAAAGTCTCAAGCTGCCGTGGTGTCGGAAAACTCGGACTTGGAGTCGACACGGAGGGAAAAACAATCTTGCAGCAGTGTGAACGAAATTTTATGTTCGGACCACTGCTGAAGACCGGCAGAGAGACGGAGACGGAAAAAATTTCGTACTTATCTTTTGGGCGGAACAATGCCTGAACTGCTGGTGGATCCAAAATATCCTGAATATCCTGGTATCCGGCTCGAAGGACCAATGTTTGTAGGGGGGCGTGGTTTCCGCAAAAGATTCCAGAATGGGGTTGAAAATTAGAAGTCGGGGGCTTCTTCAGTGTAATTACAAAAAAACGCGTTCAGCTTTATTGGCTGCGTACATCGAATTGATCTTAAAAACTAGTGAAAAAAAGAGATCGCCGACAGCCAACGAGCGAGAAGAGAGGGCAAAGAGGGGCGAGTGTGGACGCGCTCTTCAGCGCGGGTGCGCTCTTTAGCGTGGGTGCGCTCTTTAGCGCGGGTGCGCTCTTCAGCGCGGATGCGCTCTTCAGGTGAGTGGCACCACGGCCCCTCACCTAAACAATATGTATATATCTGTAACAATTTTTTAACTTTTTTAAAGTTCCAAAATATATAAGGAAATTATTAAATTAACGACAATAATTTAATTAAATCTCACAATAACCCAAATTAATAACAAGTGCCTGAAAAATTGTAAACAAGTCCATCAGCTGTTTTCGTGTCTTCACCCTCCCCTAAAAATCATTCCATCGTTAGAGTAGGCATGCACAAACCTCTTGCAGAACAACAAAAACTTAAAAGCTGAAATATACTGACACTTTCTCAGTATATTGATTTTTAATGATTTGTAAAAATATATATACAGAAAACATTTTACTACTAACACTTAATCTTATTCCTAAATAAATTAAAAATGTATGCTGAAATATTAAAAAATATAAAATAAAAAATAATATAATTTCTTTCGTCATTTCATCAAATAACGAATACCCGAATTTTGTTAGGGTAGCAAGCCTGAAAAGTAAGAAAAATCAAAATTTCCTCTGAAGAATGTGTAAATGTATGTGAATGTGTGACATGCATACATACGAAGATCAACCGAAGCGCAGGCCGACCTTCTTCATCGCGCTCCGTTTAGAGACTGAGAAACAGAAAACATTTAATGAGAGAACGAGCGTAAGATGAACGAACGATGAGCGTAAGAGAGCGTAAGAAATCCGCTCTGGGGCCTGCTGGGGCCTGTCGCAAGAAATTTTTGCGTCCATTTTCGTTGTATGAAATGCGTTGTCTATATGCTGTATGGTTAGTGGTGACAGCTTCCCAATTATCTAGTTTATGTTTTGGAGGAGTTTGTTTAATTACAGACCTAAAACGGCTTTGCCAGAAAAGAGTTGTGGGTGGAATGGTCGGTGGGCGAGCAATATTTAACGGCTTTTTGGCTGTATCTGTATACTACATCTTATATCTTATGCCATTGGGGGTGAGAGAGCCATTTCTTGATTGATTTCTCCTTCACGGGAATGCAAGGGAGTATGCTACAGTAGCGGACAATGAAATCCGGACACCTAAGTACTTGCACTAAATGTGAACTTTGCATTAGTGTGGTAGGAGCGGGTGTTATTATATCGAGTTGAAATTTTTTCGTTATAGGCGGAAGGTATTTAGCTTTCATGATCTGAAAGCATTTTTTAAATTATTAAATTTCCTATGTTCAAAAAAGTTATTTTTAAATATGTCGAAAATGACCGAAAATTTTCAAGGGGCCTTATTGGCCTTATTGGCCTTACAGTAGAAAATCTTAAGCTTCAGAGGAATAAGCTCTAACGTTGGACTTATTAAGTCTTCTTTCAAGGATTTCCTACAAAATTTTGAGAAAACCAGAACTCTAAAGCATTTGCCATGATCAGAAAGAAAAAGAAGGCCAACTACCACATGAATCGAATCCTCGAATCCAAATCAGCAAAACATGTAAGAAGTAAGTTTTTCCAGTCGAAAGGAGTCAAAATAAGCACTCCACGAAATCGACGATGTGATATGCGCTGAGATTCCACGGGCCGAGGTTGATACGGATTTGCATGCAGTTGTCATCAAGAACATGATCCATGGCCCATGTGGTACCCTCAACACAAGTTCATCATGCATGGTAGACGAGAAGTGTTCCAAGCGATGTCCTCGAGCATAGAAAATTAAGCAGTTAATTACCCTACGGAGTTTCTACACTCACTTGATCTGCCTAAAATGCCACCACACATATTGAAATTAAAAATAGGTGTGCCGATTATCATGCTCCGGAATATGAATCAGCCGAAACTCTGCAACGGTACGCGACTCGCAGTCAAGTAATTGATGAACAACGTTGTAGAAGCAACGATCATAAGTGGTCCTTTTAAAGGTGAAGATGTCCTCATTCCTAGGATTCCTATGTTCCCGACTGATACACCGTTCCAGTTCAAGAGATTGCAGTTTCCCATTCGTTTGGCGTTCGCAATGACCATAAATAAAACTCAAGGTCAATCTCTGGAGTTTTGTGGTTTGGATTTGGATGAAGATTGTTTTTCACTCGGACAATTATATGTTGCGAGTTCCCGTGTCGGAAAACCAAATAATCTTTATATTTGCGCGGAGAATGGGGAAACAAAGAATATTGTATACCCAATACTTGTGGGAACAGAATTAAATTAATTTGAAAATTATTCTTTTTTGTTTGACTTATTTCTTATGCGTGCAACCACAATATGCCACAGCGAAACGTGGCAGGGTACTGCTCGTTCAGAATTAAAAGTTTCCTACAAACAAAAACTTTCTTCAAACTTAAATTCTCTTTCTCGGGACTTGACTCGGAGTTCGAGTGGATCCCGCTTTCGACGCAACGAGCGCCCAACCCGGCAATCAATTGGGTTGGGGGGAAGGATTGGACACGATATGCGATGAAAGCTTGGTGTTTTTCCTTTGGCATGCTGTATTCGAGTTCTGGAAAGATGTAGAAGTCGAGATATTTGGAGTAAGAGTTTAGGTTGACTCCAGCGTATTTTTCCAGCGTATTATAATTTTGTCCAAAAGTGTGCAACGCAGTGAAGGAGACATCTCCGACCCTATAAAGTATATATATTCTTGATCAGGATCACCTCCTGAGTTGATATGAGCATGTCCGTCTGTCTGTTTCTGCGCAAGCTAGTCTCTCAGTTTTAAAGCTATCGACCTGAAACTTTGCACACACCCTTCTTTGCACGCAGTATATAAGTCGGTACGGCCGGGATCGGCCGACTATATCCTATAGCTGCCATATAACTGATTGATCGGAAATGGTATAACTTTGGTGTTTTTAGAGTCAAATTTTCAAATTTGACATGAGAGCTATTTTTGGCAACACATAACGACATGCCAAATTTCATAAGGATCGGCCGACTATACCTTATAGCTGCCATATAATTGAACGATCGGAAATGACCCAACTTTTGTGTTTTTGAAGAAAGAAAGCTGGAACTTGGTACAGATTATATTTTTGGTCAGTTAATCCGACCTACGAAATTTCATTAGGATCCGCCGACTATATCCTATAGATGCCATGTAACTGAACGATCGGAAATGGTATTTGGTAGAAATATCAACTTTCGTATTTTTGAAGATAGAAGCTTGGAACTTTTTTTTAGATTTTTTATTGTAATTAATTGGTTTTATTATGATGTAATCATAAGGATCGGCCAACTATATCCGATGTTAGCGATATATATCCGGTTTTAACTGCAAGAGTATATCAACTTCGGCTCCGCCCGAAGTTAGCTTTGATTTCTTGTTGAAAAATTATTTCATTCTCTAAGTTGTATATTTAATCGATGAATTAACGAATGATGAATGATTTATTTTTCTTAGAATAATTTGAACAACAGAAAGCATTCTTAATGTCAAGTGGACCGCGAAATACTCTATAAATTTGTTTAATTGTAGACAAATTAGTTGAAATTAACTCTGAGAATCGAGTCGTTGGTTTTCAAGTTGAATTGACCAGAGATGACAGCTAAAGCAAATCGCTACTTCGAAAAGAAGATGTCGTGACTGGCACCATGGTTTGCATTTACTACTCCGTACAGCGAGATGCTCTATTTATAAGAAATATTGCTCTGCTGTCACTTTTCCGAAAGCGGGAGCGTAGCCGTAGCAGAAAAATGTAAATTGTCTGCTCTGCTCTGCTCCGAGCTTTAAGAGCGAGAAGGTTAAATCTATAGCTATAGAAATAGCAGAAAAAAATATTCTGTGCTCCTCGTAGCCGTAGCCAAAAAATTAGAGCGAGAGCAGAGCAGTGCAAAAAATATTTTTGTATGTGCTACTGCTCTGTCGTAGTTTTGTTTTTGTTTTTTCACCCGATTTTTATGCAACGTCACTGTGTGACCATTTTCTTTACCTCCTTTCTTCCTTACCCACTTTCTTTACCCCTGTAAGAATGATTTGTAGGTAATTACAAATATTAATAAATAATAATAATTAATATTTAATTCATTCAGAAACAACAAATAAATATTGATAACTCCCAATTAAATCAAAATTAACAAATTAAGCACTTCTAAATTTAATTAGTAAATATTTAATCGTCGTCTTCAAATAAACTCAAGTTGTCGATCGCATTATCTAAGTGTGTTGAGTTTAGGCGAGCAAGGAGTATATTTTCAAATGTGTCGTGGCTTAAACGATTTCACGACTGTACATCACATTAATAAAAATTTGCATTTATGAATAGCGTTAGAATTTTAGTTATATATATGTTCCTTAGATATCGAATGAGGTTATGAATAAGACTATAGAATCACTTTATTGTTTGAAACCGCGTATAACTATTTGCCACCTGCTACTATTTGCCAACAAGAAAGGAAAGCTAACTGCGGAGGAGCCAAAGTTTATATACCCTTGCAGTTAAAACCAGATATATATCGCAAACATCGGATATAGTTGACCGATCCTTATAAGATTATCATAATAAAACCAATTCATTACAATAAAATATCAAAAAAAAGTCTCAAGCTTCCATCTTCAAAAATACCAAAGTTTGTATTTCTACCAAATACCATTTCGGATCGATAAGTTATATGACAGCTATAAGATATAGTCGACCGATCGTTATGAAATTTGGTAGGTGACAGCTTCCCAATTATCTAGTTTATGTTTTGGAGGAGTTTGTTTAATTACAGACTTAAAACGGCTTTGCCAGAAAAGAGTTGTGGGTGGAATGGTCGGTGGGCGAGCAATATTTAACGGCTTTTTGGCTGTATCTGTATACTACATCTTATATCTTATGCCATTGGGGGTGAGAGAGCCATTTCTTGATTGATTTCTCCTTCACGGGAATGCAAGGGAGTATGCTACAGTAGCGGACAATGAAATCCGGACACCTAAGTACTTGCACTAAATGTGAACTTTGCATTAGTGTGGTAGGAGCGGGTGTTATTATATCGAGTTGAAATTTTTTCGTTATAGGCGGAAGGTATTTAGCTTTCATGATCTGAAAGCATTTTTTAAATTATTAAATTTCCTATGTTCAAAAAAGTTCTTTTTAAATATGTCGAAAATGACCGAAAATTTTCAAGGGGCCTTATTGGCCTTATTGGCCTTACAGTAGAAAATCTTAAGCTTCAGAGGAATAAGCTCTAACGTTGGACTTATTAAGTTTTCTTTCAAGGATTTCCTACAAAATTTTGAGAAAACCAGAACTCTAAAGCATTTGCCAGGATCAGGAAAGAAAAAGAAGGCCAACTACCACATGAATCGAATCCTCGAATCCAAATCAGCAAAACATGTAAGAAGTAAGTTTTTCCAGTCGAAAGGAGTCAAAATAAGCACTCCAACCGTTCGAAGGAATATTGATGAGGCAGGACTTCATGGCAGTCATTAAACTGGCCAGGCAGTAGTCCTGATTTCTATCCGATTTAAAATCGTTGGCCTATTTTAAAAATTAAAATACATAAAAAGAAAACCAAAAAAATAAATAATTGTGGCAATGGAAAGTGCCTGTTATAAAGAAATAATAAAGGAAACTATCGAACACTTGGTAGATTTTATGCCATAAAAATTAAAGGCCGCATTAAAAACCCAAAAAGAAACAACTAAATACTGAAGATCCAAAAAAAAAATATTTTAGAATACGTTAAATACTAAGCTATTAAGAAATAATTTTCAAAAATTTTTTGTTACCAGGGAATAGTTCCAAAAAAAATTTTTTTCGTTGCCTACATTTTTGGTAATTTTATCGAATATCGAAGTATACGTTTTATTTCCAAATAAAACAAACTGACATTTAAAATAACACGTTTTGAATAACCATTTATATTAATTTCATCGAATTGAAACAAATTAAGTCCATAAAGTAAACGCTGTCTGAAAAAAAATAAAAAGTAGTATTTCTGCCTGTCCGGATTTCATTCTCCGCTACTGTATATTAGGTATTTCATTTTATTTTTAAGGGGTCACGCCACCTGAAATTTTCAAAAAATCGATTTTTTACTTAATTTAAAAGACTATATTCTTACGCGTATTTTAAGACGTCCCCGAAGACAATATCTTGATAATTATGGAAGTTATGTTTATTTGAAGTCGGCACGGCAGGAGGGCACCTAAGACACTTCTTTTTCTTCTTTTGCGTTTTTCTCGAAAACACTTTTTCAAGACGGTGGGCATGATAACTCAAAAACTGTTCAACCGATTGACTTGAAATTTGAAACACATCTTCTTACATGGATTTTCCACAGAGTGACGTAATATTTTTTCGATCCAATGGATAGAAATTTTTTTTTTGCCCAAAACATTGAGTCAAGTTTTGAAGTGCTCTCATTTGCGTAATTTTTCTTTTTTTCTAAAACGGCTACGTCACTCTGTTCCAAATTTATCACTTTTTAAAAAAAAAATTTGATTTCTTTTTCTGATGAAAATTGACACGTGAATCATGCCCACCATCAAGGAGCACTCCGGAAAAACCCATGATCGCCGATGTTCATATCTCCGCCATTTTGAATTGAAAACAAATTTTTTTTTAGAATTTATAAAGCTCATTAGTTGTATTAAATAGAAATAAAAGTGGAAAAATCCTATCTCAACTAGTTTAGTCACAAGAAATTCCTGAAAAACCGTCCCGTTTCCACGCGGTCAGGGTGGCGTAACCCCTTAAGTCAAGCTAAGGTCTTTGTATGAGATAAATATATTATATTATAATGATATTTATATTATATTGAACAAGCTGAGCGTCCAAAGACAATCCGATTATGGGGAATATATTCCCGATAAGTATTGCAACAGCTTGTTTGACATTTAAGTTGAAATCGAGATAGTGAAAATAGAGGGGTAACGTTGGGTATTCCCTTAGTTAAACCGAGTTCCATGAGAAAGCAAGTTTCGATGGAAAATTATATATTTGCAGGTTAATTGCATACCACCGCTTAATTTTGTTACGCCCTCTTAGGTATTAGTGCACTTATATACTTCGGTAACTTTTTGGTCTTTTAATTCATCGACAATCACCTTCTTTGAAGAACATCGCACCAGGAACATTCAAATAGAGGCGAAAATAGTACTTTTAATTTAATTTAGCGACTGGTGCATGTAATTGCGCAAACTCCATTAACCCTCTCATGTCCAAATTAAAATGGGAGTGGTCAAAAAGTAGACAGTAGAGTTTTTGAGTAGACATATAAGCTAAAGTTGACCCCAATCTCAACCGACAAAGATTTCCTGTTCAAGAGCTACAGGATATTGCGTATATGCAAAAATATGCAAATTACAAAAAAACTAAATAATACTTTCATTTTTGTTTTTGAGGTTTTGTTTTAAATACTCCCTTACCTTTCTTTATAAAGTTGCTAAACTTGGTATTAGGATGAAGTAATTATTTTAATGTTTATTTAACACTTTTCAAAAACCAAACTTTTCAAACTTTTTTTTGCACAATGAATTTGTCAACTACACTCTCGGGAAAATAACTAAAAACTGAACGCATGTGCAGCTGACTACCGAACAAATATGTATAATCTCACTCAACACATGCAGCTATTTTTCTGCGAAAGAATCAAATCAAAAAGATTAAAATACGGGAGATAGAGGCTCATAAATACAATGTTGCGTATACGCAACAGCGGGCATGAGAGGGTTAGGCTTGGTGGTGGTCATACATATTTTTGCATCGGATTGAGATTTCGCTAGCATCAGTACATAACCGTCCATTCATAACCATTCATAAAGTTGGAGATTGATACTTTGTTTTTGGAAATCATTTTTTACGCATGGGCAACGGCGAAGCATGGTTGAGCGATAGTTTTTTTTTACATTTACTGGAAGATTTTATAAAAAATTTCGGATTTTCCAGTGCGGTTGGAGGAACTTCAGGTCGAATGTGGTATGTTATCATTTTTTTTTTTTTGAGGCCGGACTTTGCAATAGCCCGGTACCGAACCACATTTGATGTCATGAGGACAAAAGTCGAAGACTACAAGATTTATATGTAGAGTTTTATTACAAAGAACACAAAGAAATGGGCTTAGTGCAGCTTATTTTAACTTAGAACTCCGTTTAATGTTTGCTGTTTCGCGATTCTTCATTTAACGACCAAATTTTGCGACAACGAATTTCTCAAATTTGCACAGGACTTGTTTGATACTAATGCATCTTCTTAGACCCAAAGGGTTTATTTGAACCTGTGTGATATATTAAAACTTTACAATTTGCCAACCTAATTATTATCTGACTTAAATGACAAAATGTTCCCGTTCCCGTATGTATAAGAACGAGATAACTCGTTACCATAGACCGCTTTAAAAGAAAACCAGCCTTCAGCATAAAACCTTGATCAGGTCGGCTTTAAAGGATCTACTTGATTGCTTAGATCGATTCGTTTATTTTGTTAGGTCCTAAATACTTCAGGCCCTACAAAAGTTTTTTACATATCACAGTTCAAGTTGGCAAATAATTTTATTTTTTCAAATTTTTGTTTTTATTTATTTGTTTATATTTATTGTTTTTGTCGATTGTTAGAATTAGCTGTCAAGAAGAAGGTAACTATGTAAAATTTTAAAAATGGGTCCTTGTTGAGTTACCGAGCCTTTTCGGTAGCCGGCAAGTTTCCCAGGTTCAATAAATAATCAAAGCGATTAATTAATATGTATGTATTTTGGTTATATATACGGAGCGGAGGTTAGGACTAATGCAGCTTTCCGGAGCTAACGGGTCAAATTCATAGCAATAGACTGGTCGCACCCCATGTGCGAAAGAATTAGACTGGGACAGGATGTTATGTTATATATGAAGATAGCCCAGGTGAAACAAGGCGGAACATGCGCAAAGCTCAAGAGAAGACAATTAATATCGACAAAACATGCAAACCTGTATGATAAGAGATAAGAAAACTGATAAGAGATAAGAAAACTGACCAGAGATTCGCAATTAACTGAAACAGATTAATTAAATTAGTTAACTCACACAAAACCAAAAAGTACTTTTTCGACTTAGGTGCCGTCCATATATTGCGTGACGCGAATTTCAAACTTTTTTGACCCCCTGCCCCCCCCCTGCGTGACAAACCATGACACGAGGTTAGACCCCCGTGACCACAAACCGTGACGTTAACCCGGAGCACAGATGCTGCCAGTGGTCGGGAAATGCGCAGCGGTTCCAGCAACAGGGCTCGCACGGTGCTGCCTCTCAAAATTAATAGGAGGTCTGTCAGGAGAGGAGTAGCCGTTGACAGCAACCATCGAGCAACGGCGAGCTTTATCTAGCGGATACCCTGGAAATCACCGGGAAACGCATCACGACAAGGACACAGGTGAATTTGGCCAATGGAAGCCACACGGAGACGCGCGCCGCATTCCAGGGAAGAATAAACTTCGGTGACAAGACAAAAATAAGATTCGGATGAGCCGCCAACCGCCGAGGTAAGAGGCACGAAGAGAGCTTGCTCTTCTAGGAATTCTCTTTGCGACACCTTCCTCCTGAGTTGAAGGAGCTAAGCAAACGGCTGCCCCCACCAGAATTGCGCAGGTCATGGCAGCTGATCGTAACCAGCTAGCGGGCAGTGTTGGGGAACGCTTAACAGTGTCTGCCGATAGAGGGCGCTAGATCCGGACCAAGGGCACCAGGGCTGCCAAACGTCGCAATATCGCAATGACGCGACTGCAGGAGCCCGCTAGAGGGCGCCAGCAACTCAAGGCAAAGCAGAAGGGTAGCATACCTTTCAGGGCTGCTGTCTCAGGTCCTTTGAGCCACCTAGCGCGAAAGGGGCTAGAAAACTCTGGCCTGCCATGAGGTGACGAAAGTCATGGAGCTGACCAACTGCCAACCCCTCCGCTACGGCGCGCCGCGCGGCGGTTCACCCTCAAAAGGGGCTCTGGCGACCGAGACGGAGCGGTATAACTCCCATCGCTCCCGCCAGGAGGAAATTTTAGGCGCACCGATGTAAGGCAGTTCTGAAACCCCCCAACCGCAGCATGCATTAGCCATGCTCTATCCACTTCCCTATCCTCTATTCCACTTTTGGAATGTCGTCAAACAACGAAATTTTTCTAAGTGGCAGCCACAGAAGTGGAAATCCACACGTGGAAGAGACCACGGCTAGGGCAAGGATTCTGGAGGCCCTAAACAACATTCCAATTCAACCTGACAAGGCGGTGCCTCACTTGGCCGCCCTGGAAAGAAACCCTACAAGTTCAGAAGAGTTTAAGAGTGCCAAAACGGGAGACCCGTTCAAAAAGAGCAATAAAATGCGACGCTCGCCGCTATTTGCGTCACAGGCTGGCAGCTCAGCAGGTACTGGCAGCCCAGCAGCGGTAGAGAAGGATACGCCAAAGAGGCCACGGGAGATGCTTAGCCCGGACAAGGACCAGAGGGCGGCTCCCCTGATGAAAAATAAGGCTGGCAGCCCGCCGGCAAGAAGTGAAGAAGGCCTGACGGAGTTGGGCACGATGGTGAACGAGCTGCTATCGTGGGTCACGGAGAAAAATAAGAGACATATTTCCGCGATCCACTCCATTTTGTTCGGAAGTGTTCCTGAGGAGCATGCGCGACCGGTCATTATGCCCAAGCCTGTGTGCCCCAGATACGAGAGAGCCGGCATCGATACCGTGGAGAAGGAGCAGCAGACCCTTCCGACGGAGGTCTGGACCCAGGACCAGGCTGTGCAGACCGGCAGCATCCCGAAAAGCATGGGCCCCTGAAGTGCACACCGGAAAATTACTGCGAGGGACTCGGGGGCCAAAGTAGCAAAGGCCACCACGGCGGCAAGGCCAAACCAGCTGCTGCAAACCCGGGTGCCGACAAAGGAAGCGACGGCGAAGCAAGCATGAGAAGGACTGAATGGACGAGGGCCAAGCCTAGAAATCCCGAGCGGGGACGAGCCAGACCCGACGCCATAGTGATCCAAGCAGCAGGCCTGACGTACAGTCAGATCCTAAGCATGGTAACGCGCAGGGAGGACGGAAAGCTAGACCTTGGCCCATGCGTCAAGAAAGTGAGGAAGACAGCCAAGGGCGGGCTGCTACTGGAATTGGCCACGAGGAAGGAGAGCTCCATACAGGCCCTTAAAGGCTGCATCGAGGAGGTCCTAGGGAACAAGGCAGAGGTGCAGGCGTACTTGGAGGAGACCAAGGAGTCGCTCGTCGAACTACGAGGACTCGACGCACTAGCCATCATCGGGGCATCGAGCAGCAGGCAGCGGTGGACCAAGGCACCTTGAAAGTCAAGAAGCTGAGAAGCACCTATGGCGAGACACAGACCGCTATCGTGACTTTTCCCGCGAGCCTTGACAAGGCCATCGTTACTGTGGGCAAGGTGAAGCTTGGGTGCACAGTGGGAGGTAGTGGCTCGCTGCTACAGGTGCCTTGGGATGGGGCACATCGCAAGCGCTTGCAAGAGCTCGAAGGACAGGAGCGGCGGTTGCTTCCGCTGTTGCTTCCGGAGACACGGGCCATAGGGCGGCCACCTGCCGTGTGAAGATAAGGGCCGGAAAGATGTAAGGCATCAGACTGGAAGCAAAAGTTGCCTCATGTCAGCGAAAGGAGGTGGACCTAGGACGTCAGGATGTTAGTGCTCCAGCTGAACCTGAACCACTGTAGGGCGGCCCAAGATGTGCTGTCGCAGACGGCGAGGGAGACGAAGGCGGACATAGCGCTCCTAAGCAAGCCCCATAGGACTGGCTCAGACAACCGCTGGGCAGTTGACCCATCGGGGAAGGCCGCCATCTGGAGCTGCGGCGCAACCGGCGCGACAATGCACTCAGTGCATAGTGCGGAGGGATTTGTAAGGGCTCGGATAGGTGGGGCATGGCTGTACAGCTGCTACATGGCACCTAGCCTAACCACCATTGAGTTTGAGCGCATGATGGACTGCCTAGGAAATGACATCAGAGGCCGTTCTGACGTCCTTGTAGCAGGGGACTTCAACGCATGGGCGCAGGAGTGGGACTGCCCGAGGACGAATGCGAGAGGGAGAGTGGTCAGAGAAACCTTTGCTTCACTCGATCTTGTCCTGCTGAAAGAAGGAAACCAGCACATCTTCAGCAGAGCCGGAGCAGGTTCCATCATAGACCTGACGTTCGCAAGCCCCTCGCTAGCGAATGGCGCTAACTGGAGGATAAGCGGCAGCTTTACGGCCAGCGACCACGAAGCAATATTGTGCTCAATTGGTAACCCTCAAGAACGACCGAGGGATCCGAAACCACGAGGCTACAGAGTCGGCACGCTCCAGGCGAGGATCTTCACCGAGTCAGCGCGCGACATTGGCAACGTCTTACCAAGCGGAGCCAACGAAATGGCTGATACCCTGGCTGCTAAGCTGGAGGCAGCGTGCATGGCGAGCATGCAGCGGAGAAGCGGTGGAGCGTCGAGATTGGCTCCATCCGAGCTGAGTGCATGAGAGCAAGGAGGCTCATGCAGCGCGCGAGAGGCAGCGACGCCTTTGAGGAGCGGCTCCTAGCCTTTTAGGACCGGCGCAAAGCATTGAAGGTGGCCATCCGAGACAGCAAAAGGAAATGCTTCCTGGAGCTATGCGACTCGGCGGAGGAAAATCCATGGGGCAACGCGTACCGGATAGTGGTGAAGAGGCTGTGCGCAGGAACCCAGTCCCCCACGGACCCGAACGTACTAAGGACCATAGTGCAAGCACTGTTCCCAGCCGGCAACCATAGTTCTGGCCATAGGGAGAGGCCTGGCCCCCAACAAAGCACCCGGCCCGGACTCGATTCCTAACCGAGCCCTGAAGCTGGCTCTGGCCCTGCAGCCGGGAAATTTTGCGGAGCTGTACAACAAATGTATCCGCGAAGGCACCTTTCCCACCAGGTGGAAGGTGCAGAAGCTACTGCTGCTACTAAAACCAGGAAAACCAAGGGAGGAGGCGTCGTCCTATAGGCCAATCTGCCTGCTGGATACAACGGGCAAGGTCTTCGAGAGGGTGATAGCGGTAAGGCTCGAAGCCACCATAGAGGAGGCGGGAGGGCTGTCTCCAAAGCAGTAAGGGTTTCGGAAGGGAAGGTCTACAGTGGATGCCATAGCAGAGGTGGTTGAAATTGCTCGCAACGCAATAGCGGGAACCAGGTGGAAGGGTGGCTGCAAGCAATACTGCCTAATAGCAAATATAATAAAGAACATAGATGGGACATCTCATACAAAGAAAAATTTTCTATGGAACGAGCGGGTTCCATTGCGCGACAAGTTAAGTTTGAGAATTTTTTCGCGCGACAACGAATGAGGAATAGCCGAGTCGTATAGTGCTTGGCTGGTTTTACGGCATTTTGGCAGGCCGCGTCGTGGAACCCGCTCTTAAATGTTTTCATTTTTTCCTTCGTGGAACCCGCTGTAATAATGAAAGCATTTGAGATGAAAGCCTTTGATTTAAGCTTTAGCTTTCTGATTTAGCTTTCATTTAATAATGAAAGCTGGCAGATGAGAGAGGGAAAGAGAGAATTCCATTTTTAGATCGTAACATCTTTGGAACGATGAAAGTTTGAAACGTTGTAATCTAACCAATGTGAGAGTAAATAGATCAGAAATATCTTTTACTATCCTTACTCGTTAGCTCTGTTTTTGGCATGGATTCTAGCGCCTCCTTTAACACCAATTTTAAGTATCATAAAATCAACTTAGAGGGTAGCCTAGATGGATAGTGCGCGGTCCTTATTCATGGGGTCCTGGGTTCGATTTCATAAGCGGGCGGTTGTTTCAATTTTAATAAAATTTTAGTTTTATGATTCTTTTTATATTTACTTATTCAGTTTCACTTCAAACCTCTTTGAGATAAGACGTGTATTCTTTGAGCTCCACAAATCCCCAATCAAAACCAACAACAAACCTCAGGAAAAAAGCAAATAAGTGTATTAAACAGAATTCGAAAAAAAAAACAAACACATAACACACGTGTTCAAGTGCCGGGCGCCAGCCCAATAAAAACCAACAACAAAGGATAAACCACCTGACATAGGTAATACATCCATATACCACAAACATCTAGGCGAACCAAAATATATAGTCATAAACAGAACCGACAACAAATCTCTCGAACATGTTTCACCCTTCATTATTAAATTGGTTATAAGAGAGAGTTGAAGTGCGTACATTTATACCGCGTCCTATGCATTGCAACAAATGCTTTAGGTTTGGTCATATCGCAAAGTTCTGCAAAAACACACCAACGTGCGCCAACTGTGGTCTCGATGCCCACGTTAACTATGAGAACTCAGAAATTTGCCAAAACAAACCGAATTGCATAAATTGCTGTCTTAAAAAACTCCCAACATCTGACCACCATGCCCGCAACAAGGACTGCCCTGTCTTCTTGTCGAACAAGGAAGTCCAGGCCATTAAAACCCTACAAAAAGTTGACAATAGGACAGCCTGGTCCATATACAACAGAAGACACCACGATGGATCTCTCTACTCCTCAGCAGCAAAATCCAATCTAGCCAACTCAAGCCAATATTTAACTCACGGAAATGTTAATTGACCCTAATCCTGCAAGCCTCCAGCTAATTTTAAACTTCCTTAAATCACCTAACCCTTTGCATCTCATATGAACTCATATAAACTGTTATTAAATTTATAAATAATTTAAGTGTAAATAACTTGTTACCACACGTGTAAATAATCATTATTTTTTATAAGTTTAATATATAAGCAAATATGTAACACCTTCCAGCCGAAAGCCACCGCAGCTATGGCCGATCCCCGTCTGTACCTAAAGTTTGCAATTTTTGAGTGCAGAGTACAATAAATAAAATAAATAAATTAACATACCTTGATCTTTATTTTCTCTAAAACACTTTTATCTTTTAATGTTCGCTTTAATTGACTCACTAGGTGTAAGATGTGATCATTTTCCCGCTTTTTTAGGCTAAAGCGCCTAGAAAACTAAGGGGTATTCCGAAAAAATCTCTTCAAAAATTTTTGTATATCATTTCAGTGTTAAGAATAGCAAAAATAAGCAAAATTAAATTATTAAAAAAAATATAAAAGAAGTGTTCAGGAGGTTGACCTGAGGTTAATGCGGAATAGTGTCATTTCTTCAGGCAGGAGTTGCTATACCTAGGGCACCGAATAACGAGCCAGGGGATCGGCATAGATCCTGAAGATCCGACGGAGAAGGAGTGCCTTGCCATAGTTTGGGCGATTAAGGGGTTATATACAGTTGCGATATATGAAAAAATAGATTTTTTTTTATTGCATATTCTTTAAGTACATACTGTTGAGAATACTCTCACAAAAATTTATAATCGGAGCATAAGAACCAAAGTTGTAGCTACTTATAGCGCACTACCTGCAAACTTGAACAAACTTGAAACTTTAAACGCGATTATCTCAGAATCTTGTTTTTTTCGAAATTCTCCTTGCGGTGGACACGATTACTACAAAATTATTAATCCGATCAACACCAAATTTAGACCACTTATTTATTTTGATAATAGCTAGTCCGTGAACGAAGGAATTTCAATTCCTTCTTAAAAATTCGGATGATTTCGGATGACATTCGGAACGAGCGGGCTGGAACCCGCCATAGAAAATTTTTTTTTTGTATCAGATGTCCCATCTATGTACTTTATAATTGTTGCTTATAGCTATATTCCAGCTCATGTCTCTGTACTCGTAAAAGTAAAACTCGTAAACGGGATCCATTTCACGTAAGAGATACTATTTATAGCTTTAAGTGTGCAAAATATGGCACTGATAAGTAAATTAATTTCTTTGCTAAAACACGTGATGTGAGAGATTATGAATTTTTGGGTAAAAAAAAATATTTGGCATTGTATTCAATCAGTTCTCATTTGTTTCGCGCGAGTTACAGTCCAATGCCCGAGTGAATAGAGGAGGTTACGATCAAAAGGACTGTGTTGTGTGGAGAACAGGATAAGACTGAGTATTTATTAATAAAGTATGTATGGGTGTGTAAGTATGAGTGTAAGTATGATTGTATACGTGTGAGAGTATGTATGAGTGTACAAGGATGTGTGTATTCGCACTTGGCTTGCAGCTGCCGGATCTGCGTTGTTTTCATGTGGCCGGAGAAAGGGGCATGTTAACTCGCGCATTAAAGACAGTTTTATTGTTATTTATAACTCAAGCTTATAAATCTGTTTCAAGCTTTATTACATTTTTTTTCCTAATTTTCCTCATTTCTGTGCTGCTATTTATTGAAAATATGGGTAAAACACGGGAGCTAAGCCAAATCCATCAAAACGAAATAAAATTTAAGTATCACGCAGGTATTTCGGTCCAGAGCCTCAGCATATTATATAAAGTACCCCGAAAAACTATTTACTACCAAATTAACGAACATAAACTGATAAATTCGACGGATAGTTTAGTCGGACAAGATCGACTAATCGTTGCAAAATTTAAAGATGATGGCCTTATTACACCAAAAGCAGCTTCAGTGAAAGGTAAAAGAGATTATTATATTTCCATTTCTACTATTAGTAGAAAAACATTTGAAAGAAGATTGAAAGAGGCTAACATAGCTATTTATGTGGCCTGTCCGATACCTTTCATTACACCTAAAAATAAGTAGAAACGAATAGCCTTTGCCAAATTATTTGTTAACAAGCCTTAATCTTTCTGGGAACAAATTTTGTGGACCGATGAGAGTTCTTTTGGGTACCATGGTCAAAAAATAAAATTCACTGCAGATAACCCAAAAATATTCGCAAGAAGGTGCGACCTATAATTAATCGTATACCACCTGGTGGCGGCAGTGTGATGTTTTGGGGATGTGTCTGCTTTAAAGGGATCGGTGATTTGGTCCTCATCAATGGGACGACGAATCAAGGACACTATTTACGTATCCCGAATGAACACGCATTGCTTGCCGGCGACAGACTTACTGGGCAAGACATTATCCTGCAACAGGATAATGCTCCATGCCATAAAGCAAAAATGATAAAGTTTATGAGGGACTTGGAAGTAAAGTCTTTAGATTGGAAACTCCAAAGCCCCGATCTCAACATCATAGAGAATGTGTTGGGTTACATAAAACTTTAGAGGAGTCCATATATAAAAAAAAGAACTCGGGAGCAGACAATTAATGAAGTCGAAGGACTTTGAAAGTAAATTTCCCTTGAAACGCTTCAAAATTTAGTAAAATCTGTTCCTGCACGACAAAAGGCAATATATGCCAAAGGTGGGCTCATTATACCCTTGCAGAGGGTATTATAATTTTTGTCCAAAAGTGTGCAACGAAGTGAAGGAGACATCTCCGACCCTATAAAGTATATAAATTAACAAAGAATCCTTTTAGGATTCTTTTAAGACGCGATTTTATTTCGCGAATGAGAAGATTTTGTAACTGTGAGGTTTGACCGTCACCGTTTATTTCCAAAATTCAACTAACTGCTAAATACATTAATTCTTATAACGAAAGCTGGAAAGTTGGGTAGCCCTATGCCGTAAAAGTGCTGACTCGGCTGCCCACGCATGGTGTTGGGTAGCCGCCGTTGCATCGGAGTGCATTGCCCGCTGATTGCGCTGACCGAAGCCCGGGATTTCGGCAACGTCGTTGTGCAACGTCCGCAGGTGTCGCTAGCCTTGCATTATTTTATGCTGTGAAGAATTATCAGCCTGGAAACTTCCTGATCATGATATATAAGTTAAAACGGTCTCCCAGCAAAACGGAAGTTTAAAAACGCTGGGAGACCGTTTTAACTTATATATCACGATCAGGATCACCTCCTGAATTTATATGAACATGTCCGTTCGATGTTTTTGCGCAAACTAGTCTCACAGTTTTAATACTATCGACTTGAAACGTTCAACACACCCTTCTTTCCTTTGGACGCAGTATATAAGTCGGAACGGCCGACTATATCCTATAGCTCCCATATAACTGATTGATCGGAAATGGTATAACTTTGGTGGTTTTACAGCTAAGGAATACGAATTGTGTACGAATGCTATTGTGTACGAATGCTATTTTTGACAAAATAATAAGACATGCCAAATTTCATAAGGATGAGCCGACTATATTCCCAAATAAGCCCTAAATAAATAGGTCTTACTCTAATGAGCTCCTTATGGAAACTGATTTTATTTGGTAAAGTTCTCTTATAAATCTATTTAAAACTACTTTTCAACGCACTGCACGCTGACCTGCTATGCGACCCTTTCTGAAGTGCGATAAGAGCACCACTTATGTATTTGTTTGTGTTAGGCTGCAGGGGATCGGTTTTAAACCATCTGTTTGACTCGTATTTCATGGGTCCGATCCCTTGAAACTCTAACTTAAGAATTTCGATGTAAAATAGTGTTCAATGCTTGAACATTCTGGAAAGGGCCATAAAACAGACGTGTAAATTTGATGTGTGTTTGATTAATTTTTTTTTAAATAAATTTGATGTTACTTTAACCTTTTCTTCGATTATAATTTTTAGTGGACTGTATAAATGTCTATTTTTGTTTTTGTATTTTGTTAATACATTTTTTTCTTTTAATAATTTGTGCAAGAATTATTTAATTTGAATTTTAATATTTTAATTATTTGAAAATTATTTAACCCTCTCATGCCCAAATTAAAATGGGCGTGGCCAACAATTTTTTGAGTAAACATATAAGCTAGAATTGACCCCAATATCAACTGAAAAAAATTTCAATGCCCTAGGTGTCCTGGTTCAAGAGCTACAGGATGTTGCGTATATGCAAACATATGCAAATTACAAACAAACTAAATAATATTTTCATGCGGGGTTTTGTTTTAAATACTCCCTTACCTTTCTTTATAAAGTTGCTAAACTTGGTATTAGGATAAAGTAATTATTTTAATGATTATTTAACACTTTTCAAAAACCAAACTTTTCAAACTTTTTTTTGCACAATGAATTTGTCAGCTACACTAGCGGAAAAATAGCTACAAACTGAACGCGTGTGCAGCTGGCTACCGAACAAATATGTATAATCTCACTCAACACATGCAGCTATTTTTCTGCGAAAAAATCAAAACAAAAAGAATTAAAATACGGGAGATAAAGGCTCATAAATACAATGTTGCGTATATGCAACATCGGGCATGAGAGGGTTAAGCTTTTATTTGTTATGTTCAACCTAATGTTTGAATATCCTGCAAGGGGCCACAAAAGTGCCTTAGTATATATTTTTTTTAATTTAGATTTACTTTGAAAAATTTATTTTTTTTCTTCGATTTTTAGTGGACTGTAATTTTAAAATTTTTGTTTTACTGAGGGCTAATTTCTTTTAAAATTTTAATTTTTTTTTTTGTTTCAAATTTAATTGATAATTTATATCTTTTTTACCGATTTTTTTTTAACTATTATTTTTTAAATTGTAAATATTTTTTTTGTAGCCATACCATACAGTTGTTAAATTTTCTTTTTTGATGCGTGTTCCTCCTGCAGATGATGTAAATAGATCCGCCCTTGATGCTGCTGATGGTGTAGCTCGTTGTTTTTTCTGCCGCTGATGTTGTTCTTCTACACGACGGTGGTCCTACCGCAGACGTTGGTCCCGCCGTATAAAATGCCAAAGACTTTGGCTGTCGTTGTTCCCAGGAACCCGACTTTTTATTTTTGCTCGAAATTTGTCCTCGAACACGCCGTATATTATTTTCAATATTTATGAATTTCCGATGTTGTTCCGGAAAAACATATTTTTTTTTTACAAGTTGTGTTTTTAACTCCTTGCGCCGTATCGCTTTGGAGATCCGATGGCTAAATTCCAGCCCAAAGATTTTTCATAAATAATCCGATGTAAGGCCTCGGAAAGTCCTGCGCTAAGCCAAAAACGCACTTATTGCTCGATGGCAATTCTCAATCTCTGTGTCCCTCACCACTTGGGGGGAAACAACAGAGGACCACGATTTTACACTAAGCTCTTTTATGCCCAGTTCGCAGCCATCTTAGCTACCTTTGACTGACTGTGTCAATGCACATCCAGCCACTATTTAGGTGCCAATGTTAATAGGAGCCCCAAAATACGGTTGAGAATACTCCTTGAGCCGATTTTTTGACTCATTTTTATTATTTTTTTTATTTTATGCTCATTGGCATTTATATAATTTTGTTCTCTGTGTCCCTTACCTCTTGGGAAAGAACAGAGTACTACGGTTTTCAAATTGGGCTCTTTTTTACCCAGATCGCAGCCTTATTTTTTAGCTACCTTGGGCTGAGAGTTTTTATTTTTCTACAGCCACTTATAGGTGCCAGTTTAAAACCTGAGTCTCTTACCACAGGGGGGGAAACGTCAGGGTGCCTCGATGGACCAAATGTTAAGAGGAGCCCTAAATAAATAGGTCTACTCCAATGAGCTCCTTATGGAAACTGATTTTATTTGGTAAAGTTCTCTTATAAGTGAGATACATGAAAATCTTAAATCTATTTAAAACTACTTTTCAACGCACTGCACGCTGACCTGCTATGCGACCCTTTCTCAAGTGCGATAAGCGCACCACTTATGTATGTGTTTGTGTTAGGCTGCAGGGGATCGGTTTTAAACCATCTGTTTGAGTCGTATTTCATGGGTCCGATCCCTTAAAACTCAAACTTAAGAATTTCGATATAAAATAGTGTTCAATGCTTGAACAATAGCTGCCATATAAATGAACAATCGGCAATGACCCAACTTTCGTATTTTTAAAGAAAGAAACTTGGAACTATGTACAGATTCTATTTTGGGTCAGTTGAACCACTCTGCCAAATTTCAAAACGATCGGCCGACTATATCTTATAGCTGCCATATAACTGAACGATTGGTAATGGTATTTGGTAAAAATACCAACTTTGGTGTTTTTGAAAATACAAGTTTGGGACTTTTTTTTGGTTTTTTGTTTTGTAATGAATTGGTTATATTATTATATCCTTATAAGAATCGGGAAACTATATTGCGATATATATCAGGGTTTAACTGCAAGCGTATATCAACTTCGGCTACGCCCGAAGATAGCTTTCTTTTCTTGGTTTTAGAAATTTTATTGTAATTAATTGGTTTTATTATGATATTCTCATAAGGATCGGCCAACTATATCCGATGTTTGTGATATATATCCGGATTTGACTGCAAGGGTATATAAACTTCTGTGTAGTGTGATCTAAGTGTACTCTTTATTGAGGGTTCTGGACATACAATCCAAAAAATTACAAAAAAAAAAACAAGAACGCAAAGCTAACTTCGGTGGGAGCCGAACTTTAAACACCCTTGCAGTTAAAACCGGATATATAACGCAAACATGGGATATAGTTGGCCGATCCTTATGAGTATATCTTATTAAAACCAATCAATTAACGCAAAATATTTAAAAAAAAAAAGTCTCAAGCTTCTGTCTTCAAAAATATCAAAGTTGGTATTTCTACCGAATACCAGTTCCGATCGTTCAGTTATATGGCAGATATAAGATATAGTCGACCGATCGTTATGATATTTGTTAGGTCGGATTAACTGACCAAAAGTAGAATCTGTACTAAGTTCCAGCGTTCTATATTCAAAAACTCGAGAGTTGGGTCATTTCCGATCGTTCAGTTATATGGCAGCTATAGGATATTGTCAGCCGATCCTTATGAAATTTGGCATGTCGTATTATTTTGTCAAAAGTAGCTCTCGTGTAAAAATCTCTAACTGTAAAAACACCAAAGTTATACCATATACAATCAATCAGTTATATGGCAGCTATAGGATATAGTCGGCCGATCCCGGTCGTTCCGACTTATATACTGGGTGCAAAGGAAAGTAGAGTGTGTGCAAAGTTTCAAGTCGATAGCTTTAAAACTGAGATATTATTTTGCGTAGAAACATAAAAACAGACGGACAGACAGACAGACTGACGGACAGACGGACATGCTCATATCAACTCAGGAGGTGATCCTGATCAAGAATATATATACTTTATAGGGTCGGAGATGTCTCCTTTACTGCGTTGCACTTTTGGACAACATTATAATACCCTCAGCAAGGGTATAATAAACTTCATGCCGGAAGAAAAAACCGACGACGTAGACTATGATCCCTGCTCCCTTATATCACACGCACGGTAGCAGGAAAGGAATTAAAACTACTTTTGGACACAGGTACTTCAAAAAACTACATAGCTCCCATCCCGGGGCTGAAAGGCATCGTGGCAGCGGAGAAACCCTTCACGGTGAAGTCAATCCATGGCTTCACCAAAATAGACACAAAATGTCTAGTTTCTTTTTTTGACGTAAAAACACCCTTTTTCATATTAAATAAGCTCAAAGACTTTGACGGCATTATTGGGCTCGACTTCCTTTAACAAGTGAATGCGAATCTTCATTTAACCGGCAATACTCTGCACACAAACAATGGAAATGAAAATATCAGATTCACTAAGGCAGAAAACGTAAATTTTATTAAAATCGATTATGAAGACGTTCCCCTGGCAATAAAAGCCACCTTTGATAAAATTATTGTAAAAAATCATAAAGCCTTCGCCGATCCGGACGAAGCGTTGCCATTTAATATAAACACTATAGCAACAATTAAAACTGATGGTGAACTGGTGTACCCCAGGTCATATCCGCACCCCATGGGTGTAACCCATGCAGAGGGTTACGTCAATGCAGAGATTAAACAACTTCTTGCGGACGGCGTAATAAGGCCATCCAAGTCCCATATAATAACCCCACCTGGGGTTAAGAGGAAGCTAAACCAAAGAACCGTAGATGATAGATCCCCTATCCCTAAAATTTCGAAAATACTGTCAAACATGATCGAGTCACAATTTTTCACAACGCTCGACCTCAAATCAGGCTTTCACCAGATGGAGCTGGCGGAAAAGACAGGGAAAAACTGCCTTTTCTATAAACAATGGCAAATACGTGTTTTGTAGAATGCCATTCGGACTTAAAAATGCCCCGAGCATCTTTCAAAGGGCTATCGATGACGTCTTAAGAGAGGGAATCTCTAAGTTATGCTACGTTTATGTAGATGACGTCATAGTTTTCTCAAAAACAAAAGAAGACCACATAAAAGACGTGGATTGGGTCTTCAAAACACTCTTAGAAGAGTCAATGTTCTTAGTTCTTTGACTCTTAGAAGTCAAAGTTCTTTAAAAAGAGCGTTGAATACTTGGGGTTCATAGTGTCGCAGGGGGGACTCCGAACTTCACCCGAAAAGGTAGAAGCCATTAAGCATTTTCCCCCACCAAAAACACTCTTCGACCTTAGATAATTTCTGGGGTTAGCAAGCTACTTTCATACAGGAGTTTCATTAAAAACTTCGCGACAATCGCAAGGCTACAGTTTATTCTAAAATGGAGCCTTGACATTCTGAAATGGCAAAGTGTGCAAACATCAATCAAGAAAAATTGACATCAGCATGAGCAAAGAATAGAGAGAAGCGTTTGACAAGCTGAGAGAAATCTTGGCATCAGAGGACGTTTTGCTGTCATACCCAGACTTTAAGATGCCGTTTGATTTAACAACGGACGCGTCAGGTCTCGGACTTGGGGCGGTACTATCTCAAGATTGCCGCCCAATCACAACGATATCACGTAGCCAACGTGACAACGAAAAAATTACACAACCAACGAGCGAGAGCTCCTCGCCATTTTTTGGGCATTAAGAAACCTCCGAAATTACCTTTACGGATTAAAAGATTTGCGGAACTTCACAGTTCACCAACTACTCACCTTTGCCGTCTCAGAAAAAACTGTTCCAGTAAACTGTTCCCGAAATCAAAAAATAATTGAGGATGGAAACAGTTTCTAAGATTCAGGAAACGTTCATCTTGTTTAAGAGCAAGGTAAGGCACATAATTAGAACTCCCAACCGGGAGAACCTGCTAAATGCATAACAGGAAGTGGTAAACGCAATATATTGCACCCTACCAACCCTGGCATTTATCCAGCACCGACTAATAGAGTCCTTCCCTAGCACTTCCTTCAAGAACACAAAAAGCTTCGTACTAGACATAACGGCCACGACCGAGCAGAAAGAAATCGTTATAGCATAACGCAACAGGGATCATTGAGCAGCCCAAGAAAATGTAAAGAAAATTCTAAGGGATTATTTTTTTCCCAAAAATGCTTCGTTTAGCAACAGAAATTACGTCGAACTGCAGAGCCTGTTCATTGGCAAAATACAAATGCCATCCATCTAGGCTGGTAGCAGAAACACCTATTCCTTCACCTGTGGGAGAAATCCCACACATTGATATTTTCTCAACAGACGGAACCCTTTTCCTTACATGTGTAAACCATTGCATCGAGAGCTATTGTGGACATAAAAGCCCCTCTGTCAATATCACCATTTCCAATGTAGAGACATAGCACCTCAAATGGTCAAGTAGAGATGTTTCATAGCGCTCTAGCTAAAATAGCCAGATGCCTGAAACTGGGACGTTTTCTAAATGACACTGTAGAATTAATTCGTTTGGCGACTAACAAATATAATAATTCAATTCACTCAGTAACTGATAAAAAAACCAATGAAATTGTTCACTTAAAGTCCCCATGATTCGAGAAAAGAATAAGTAGGAAAAATCCAGAAGCCCAAGAAAGGGACTATCAAGTCGGCGAAAAAGTTTTTCTAAAAGCAAATAAGCGACTAGGAATCAAGCTATCATCGCTATGTTCGGAGGAAGTTATTGAGGCAGACCTGGGGGCCACGGTCCTAATTAAAGGGAGGGCGGTCCACAAGGACAATATACGCTAATAACCCTCGCTACCTTCGTCACCCTTTTTGAGACATTTTTTATTCATTTATATCCTTCTAGGATAGGAAAATAAATTTTATTATAGGCACTAACGGCTGCTAGAACAGACGCAACGATGAAACTGAATGACTATACGAACGCAGACTTTATCCCTATAGAAGACGGTGACATTGTAGTTTGGAAATCTTACGGATACTTACAACACGCGACGAACATGACAACTTACGAAGACTACGCTGACCAGACTAAAACATTGAAAAGAACATTAACTGACGACTACAGGATACCAGTCATAATGACAAACCTCACAGACATTCGCAAGTTAGTAACAACACTAATAATTCATCATAGGGCCGCTAGGAATATAAACTTAATAGGGACAGCTTTAAAAGTTATTGTAGGCACACTCGTCTGAAATGATTGGGAGCAAATAAAATTCAACCAAAAGCAACTAATGAAAGCAGATGAAGGACAAACTGAATTGAATATCAAATTTCAAAAACGTTTGAACGAACTTGTAAACGCAATGAACCAAATTCAGAAATTCGAAGCAAACAAAGAAACACACCTTTTAGAAATCATTTTGGCTAAAAACAGAATCATAATCATGGATTTGGAAAATATCCTAATGTGCCTAACCCTAGCAAAACTAAACATTGTAAGTCCGGCAATTCAAGATAGCTCTGACATTAGCGAATTTAAAGACAAGCAGCCCATTAATATATGTTTAATATAAATATTAGAAGTATCTAGTATAAGTGTTTTTTCAAAATTCCGATATCATGTAGCATGCGTACATATGTATATACAGCTGTGTTCACTAAAATAGCAGTGCAATAGCAACGAAGTAAAAGGACGGTAATTTTTGCATTTTCCTTTTCGTTAGTTGCTCGCTTGATCATTATTTTTGTAAAATGGGATATGGAGATAGGAAAAGTAAAAAAATTTCGTAAGATTTGCTTTTTATTTGCGTTTTCTGGGCATTTTGGTTCAAAATCACAAGTTTTTGGCTGTTCACTACAATAGCAGTTTTTCATTTTGATCCCCAAAAAGCGCCGAAAACATTAAAAATTTGGTGAAAAGTAAGTTTTCTTAAGTTTATTTATTTAATTTAAATGAAAATACACAATAACCATGCAAAAATGTTGATTTTAGTGGGTAAAGGACACCACTGTTCAAAGGAAGAGAGGAATTTTATAGTTCAGCTTAGAAAGCAGGAAAAACCCTATAAAAAATCTAAAATACGGTAAATTTTTCTGCCAAAATGGTATCCAATGCCGTAAAATATGAGGGAAATCCGAAACACGTGGGTCCAAACGAAAAACCACCGATATTGGGGGCCGAAGAAAGGTGCGCTTCAGCAAAGCGAATCCTTTTGCGTCTTCTAGGGCTGTAAAAACGGTCCTGAAGTTAAGGATCAGCGTCGTCACCATTCGCCGTCGATTAGTAAATGAAAATATAAATACGCGAAGCCCCCGAAAGGTGCCATTATTTGGTACAAGGCATATCCATGCTCGATTGGAGTTTGCCAAAAGCCATTTGAAGTGGCCAGTGACGAAATGGCGCAATATTCTTGGGATAAATGAGTCCAAACTGAACTTGTTTGGTGGGACAGGCCCAAGACAGTATGTCCGACGACCCTCAAACACTGAGAACCACCCAAACCCCACTTTTAAGACCGTTATGCAGGGTGGCCCTAAAATATTGGTATGGGCTCGTTTTTCGTACAGTGGCATGGTCCCATACATATGATGGATGGGATCATGGACCAAGACGTCAATGTCGACATACTCAAAAAAGTAGTGTTTTCTTAGGCACAGTGAGATATGTCCTTAAAATGGACGTTCCAGCAGGATAACGATCCAAAACATACCAGCAAATTGGCTAAGAGTTGGGTTAGTCAACCAAACATAGATGCAATGTCGTGGCCAGCACAGTCCTCGGATTTAAATCCGATTGAAAATTTATGGGGGGACATCAAGGGATATGTGGCAAAGAAATATCCGACTTCAAAACCGCAGCTTTGGCAATTTTTACAGGACGAGTGGACCCAGATTCCCCTCAAGCGTTGCCAGGACTTGGTGGACTCCTTGCCACGTAGGTGTGAAGCTGTTATTGCCAATAAAGGCTTTACGACAAAATATTAGTTTATATTTATAATTTCTGTTACTTGTATTAAGTAATTTCTAAAATTTAATGAATTTTTAGTTTTTTTTTGGTAACACTGCTATTTTAATGAACAGCACATTTTGTCGATGTTATTTTGTTATAGATTGATCCGGTAGGCTTTGAACCTAAAGCATCGTTTTATTGTTTGTTAAAAAAAAAAAAAAAGAAAAATTTTAAATTTTTTTTCCAACCACCAAAAAAATATAAAACCACTCTTATTTACTTAATCTTGCGGCCATTCTCGGGCAAAACCAACTCAATGGGCTGGCAAGACCCTCCCAGTTCCATCAAAATCAAGCCGCCTTCGAAAAAGAAAGCCTATTCTAATTTTGAAGATGACGATTCCAGCGACTCCGAGCATGGAGAAATGAAGCGGAAGTCTGCTAAAACACCCATTATTGAAGACGAACCTACCACCAGCGAAGCAGCCAGAGCTGCACTTAAAGCTAATATTGAAAAAATTATTATGCAATTCTATCTGATTTAGACGATGAAGATCGTGTCAGCGACATGGAGGTTGACGGTATAAAGAAAAAAGATGACAAGAAGACCAAGCAATCTGCGGTAAAAACGGCGAAAATCATCAAACCCAATTTTTATCCCGGACGTATCCAGCATCAAGGGCCTTTCCAAAGACATTTCCCACCTCTTAGGCGGGGATGTTGAAGTGACCTACAAGGCAAGCACTAACAACACAATTCGCGTCATGACTCCAGACAAGGATACTTACTCAACTCTGAAAAAGTTCCTGAGCGAAAATAACCATCGATACCACACATCCCAGCCCCGAGACAAGCGCGCTTTTCGGATCGTCGTTAAAGGCCTCCACTTCTCCACTGACCCGGAGGATATTAAGGTGGGTTTCAGCAGCCATGGACACAAAGTCAGGGATATACACAATACTACGCAAAAAGGTACAAAGAAGCCACTAAACATTTTCTTTATTAACCTTGAGCCAGCCAAAAACAACAAGGAGGCCTTTCAAGTCAAGCGGCTATGCAGCACGGTGGTTACGGTTGAGCCACCAAAAAAATTCGACGATGTGCCCCAATGCCATCGCTGCCAGGGCTTCGGTCACACGAAACGGTACTGCCATCTGGAGTACAGATGCGTAAAGTGTGGAGATAGGCACTCATCGTCCGAATGCACCAAAATCGCCAGTGAACCAGCCGTTTGCCTCCATTGCGACGGATCACACGCGGCCTCTTACAAGGGCTGTCCAGCCTGTCCCCAAGCAGACTGCCCCAAGACGCCAGCAACCTCAATTCAGCAAAATTAACCCTAACATCAGCTATGCTAGCGGAGTCAAAAACGGAGCACCACAGTTTGACTCCAACCCCAATCCCGATCCCAATCTTCCAAGTAATCCAATGGACGCCCTAATGGGTAGGATGGAATCTATGTTTGAGCGCATGATGGATAAGGTCTTGAGTCAAATAGCCCAATTGATGGCCACCGTTTTCAAATCCTTATGCATACGCAATTAGATATAACCATATGGAATGCTAACGGCCTGGAAAAAAGAAGGTAAGAGGTCGAGCTATATTGCAAGACCCACCTAGCAGACGTTCTCCTCATATCAGAAACGCATTTTACCAACAGATCATACTTGACTATTAGAGGATACGACCTCATTGGCGCTAACCACCCGAACGGCAGAGGTCGCGGGGGCGCGGCCATCCTTATTCGCAGCTGCATCAAGTATGAGGCACTTCCAGCCATGTGCGAAGACTGGGTGCAATGTGCCCAAATTAAAGTCTCCACTACCAACGGTGACATAACAATCGCTGCAGCATATTGCCCCCCAGGCACAACATCCACGAACAGGAATTCGGCTTGCTACTGGATTGCCTCGGCCACAAGTTCATAATCGGAGGGGACTTTAATGCTAAACACCCCTGGTGGGGCTCCAGGATTAGGAACCCAAAGGGCTCGGCCCTATACAGGCAGATTCAGTCCCACATACTGGCCTACGAATCCTCACAAAATCCCAGATGTCCTAGACTTCGCCATCTCCGGAGGACTGGATTGTGCCGGAATTCAAGCGAGAGAAGTAGAAGACCTCTTCTCGGACCACAGCGCCTTTGCCGTGTCACTTTTCACCCCAGCCTTGCTCAGGTCAGCCCACAAAAAGCTGATCTACAAGACAACAGACGTTGACAAGTACCAATCTTACCTGAACAACGTTACCGACCCCAGCCCGACACTTGATTTCCCGGTTGGCATCGACACCGTTGTAGAAGAGTTAACAGCCCATATTCAGGCGGCAGCTTCTGAAGCAGCACCAAGGCCCTCCAACCGCCCAAGAGCCACTGACAGGGACATCCATTTTTGGAGCCCAGAAGTCGAAGAACTCAAACTTGAAAAGCGACGACTCCGAAGAGTGTGGATACTCTCGAGGAATCCTTTGGACAAAACCGCCTTCAATAGAGCGACCAAATGTCTAACAGAAACGCTGGCAAGACTAAGAAAGCAGGCCTTTGGCGGGTTCGTCGAACAACTTGAGCCAGGCGACCCTCAACATAACTTATGGCGAGTCACCAAATCTATCAGACAGCCGCTGAAAAGGATCCCACCTGTACAAAGAACCGACGGCAGCTGGTGCAGATCGGAGATGGATAGGGCCAACGCATTCGCCGAACACCTCGAAGGTGTCTTTACGCCTTTCGATCGCTGCTCACCGGAGGATGCTGCTTAAACTGCCCGTCTCACATAGGAGTATTTATCAAAAAAAGCCGGACAAATTTGAAAATCGTGAAGTGCTTTTAAGCTCATCAAAACGGCACTTTTTCTTATCTCTAATAACCGCCTCTTCTATAAACAGACCCCCCTTTCGCCACAGTCCACTTACTTGGTGACAACGGTGTTCGCAAGTACGTTATTGTGCTTTTTGCGTGTCTTTGTTTTTGGTGCTTTAGTATATTCGCAGTAGTTTTGTGTTCAAAAATAAATTCGTCTAGCGGACAAGTGGAAAAAAACGACTTGATCATGGAATTAGAAAGTAAGTACTGTATAAAAATCATTTTATAAGTTATTTCTTCATTATATTTTGATTTATACATTCAATTTTAGAAAATGCGTTTTTCGTCGATTTTTTTTTATGAAATTTACAATACATTAGTGATTTTGTTTATGTGTCGCGCCTTGTCGCCTAGAACTTTTTATGCAGGAATAAAATTTATCTCTGTCGATAACTTAAAAGAAAAAAACATTTCCCCCCAACGCACCCCATTTTATTTTTTAGTGTTTCAAAGTATGCGATCATAATTTTCATTAAATCGGCAATAACAAGAAGAAAAGCAGACCTCTTTCCTAGAAGGCAATGTCTATTTTAATGGAAAGGTCCACGAATTATTATAGCACCGACTCTGATCAGAATAATGATTCTAACTGACTGAATTTCATAAAAATTTCTTTAAATTTTTTATTTTTTTTCTTCAAAATTTTCCCTTTTTTTTTTTTATCCGAAATTATGAGTTAGTATAAGAACTGAGTTAGTTAGTTATTATAAGCTAGTATAAGACATTATAAGTTAGTAAAAAATAAAAAAATGCTAATAAATAATTTTGTCCGGATTTTTATTTCAAATACTCCTGTGAGCGTCTGCTAGCCGAGCCTTCCAGGGACGCCGATCCAATACCACCAGTGACTGAGGAGGAAACAGCTGAGCTCATAACCATCATGAGCAACAACAAGGCCCCGGGCGATGATGCTATCAATGCAATTGCATTAAAAATGTTACCACCTCCAAGCATTCAGCTAATTACGAGGATCTATAATAGATGCTTGGAGATAGGGTACTTTCCGTCCACATGGAAACGTGCCCAGGTAACTATGATACCTAAGCCCGGGAAACCCGAAGCAAACCTTTCGTCCTACCGTTTGTTACCATTGCTCTCCAAAATACTTGAACGAGTGTTTTTAAGCAGAGCACTGCCAGTATTTGACGAGCCTGGACTGATCCCTGACCACCAGTTTGGCTTCAGGCGGCGACACGGTACCCCAGCTGTACACGGGTGTGACGAGCAGTGCCATCGGGTAGTGCAGTGCATCCTGGACGCGTTTGAAACCAAGAAGTACTGCATGGCCGTCATGCTGGACGTGAAGCAGGCGTTTGACCGAGTCTGGCATCCTGGTCTTCTATATAAATTAAAGACTGGCCTACCCCGACCATACTTCCAGTTCCTAAAGTCGTTCTTGGAAGACCGTAAATTTGCTGTTAGATGTGGCGAGGCCATCTCCGGTATAAGAGAAGCTCACGCTGGTGTACCCCAAGGCAGCGTTCTTGGCCCGTTGATGTACAATGCTTACACGCCCGAGCTCCCTGTTCTTCAGAGGCCTGACCTGCTTGCAGCAACCTATGCAAACGACACCGCCTCCTTTCCACCGCCGATAGCGCATTGGGGGCAGCCGAAACGATGCAATTGCAGCTTGACTTGCTCAGCGACTGGCAAAAGCGATGGAACATTGCCGTCAATAATGAGAAGTCCACTGCCTCCACATTTTCTCTCTGCAAAGGCAACTGCCCTCCAGTTAACCTTAACGGCTCTCAAATTCCACAGGTAGACAATCCCAAGTACCTGGGATTCACCCTAGACAGGAGGCTCACCTGGAAGCCCCATCTGATTAAGAAGAGGAAACAGGCTAATCAAAGACTTCGATCCTTCTACTGGCTTATGGGTAGGAGATCGAAGCTGAGAACTTCCACTAAACTCCTCATTTACAAGGCAATAATACGTCCAATCTGGACGTACGGCATACAGCTCTGAGGCACTGCGAGCAAGACGAATGTCCGAACACAAGCTTTCGAAAATAGAGCCCTTCGAATCGCCACTGGGGCCCACGTCTTTCATGACAATCGCACCATCCACGAGGTTCTTAATTTCCCTTGGGTCAAGGACGAGATACAAAGAAGCAGCGGACGTTACATGCAGAGGCTTCATAATCACCCGAACCGGTTGGCCAGCTCCCTGCTGGACAACAGCGAGCAGCCCAGAAGACTAAAAAGGACACACCCGCTGGACTTCCCCTTACTACTCTAATTTATTTCTACCATATTAATATTTAAAATTATCTATAAGTTCAGTTTATGTGATAACATTTAATGGTTGTCCCTAATGGACAGTTTTAAATAAACGTTACCCTGCTATTACAAAAAAAAAACAAGAATGCAAAGCTAACTTCGGGCGGAGACTTGCAGCTAAAACCGGATATATATCGCAAACATCGGATATAGTTGGCCGATCCTTATGATTACATCATAATAAAACCAAATAATTACAATAAAAAATCTAAAAAAAAGTCCCAAGCATCTATCTTCAAAAATACGAAAGTTGATATTTCTACCAAATACCATTTCCGATCGTTCGGTTATATGTCAGCTATAAGATATAGTCAACCGATCGTTATGAAATTTGGTAGGTCGGATTAACTAACTAAAAATAGAATGTGTACCAAGTTGTAGCTTTCTATCTTAAAAAACACGAAAGTTGGGTCATTTCCGATCGTTCAGTTATATGGCAGCTACAAGATATAGTCGGCCGATCCTTATGAAATTTGGCATGTCGTATTATTTTGCTCTGAAAATAGCTCTCATGTCAAGCTGTTTGAACTCTCTAACTCTAAAAACACCAAAGTTATACCATTTCCGATCAATCAGTTATATGGCAGCTATAGGATATAGTCGGCCGATCCCGGCCGTTCCGACTTATATACTGCGTGCAAAAAAAAAAGGGTGTGTGCAAAGTTTCAGGTCGATAGCTTTAAAACTGAGAGACTAGTTTGCGTAGAAACAGACAGACGGACATGCTCATATCAACTCAGGAGGTGATCCTGATCAAGAATATATATACTTTATAGGGTCGGAGATGTCTCCTTCACTGCGTTGCGCACTTTTGGACAAAATTATAATACCCTCTGCAAGGGTATAAAAAAAAAAATGTTGTTATTGTCTATATTTTCAAAAAAAAAAGCCAGTAATTAGACTGAAAAAATTTTTAACATAATTAAAAATAAATATATTATGTGGATGTTAACCAAATTTGTCCCATTTTGGTGTTTATGCTACGATTTTTCGATCTTAAACATTTATGTCATTAGCACTGCTATTTTCATGAACACAGCTGTACATACATATAAATAAGGCTGCTTCACTTTGTTATTATGCCAACATACATCAACCATACATCATACATAACCAGCGACTTCGCAGCGCTAAGTGTCCTCAGCACATACTCAAGTGCAGACGAAATATGATTCGCACTTGGATAACAGCGACCGGCCAATGGCTTTCCCACGCTTGACCGTCACTGTGTATACATATGTATGTGCGCGCATAACTCCCTCAGCTAGCCAGCAACGTTCCTGTTGCTGTACATAATAAGCAAAAACAAAATGATGTAAGCGCTGCTTACTGCTAAGTGCAAAAGCCAAAGCATTCAATAAAGATCGATCGGAGCAGGCTGACGTCTTCTCCTTAATCAACAAACAACTGGACTAAATCTTCTAAATAACACTACATGGCGATCCTGCCAGAAGACTCTACAATCATTCAATTCCTTATTAAATACCCTAACCCTAAACTCGTATGTAAGAAGATAACGTTCTATCCGGTTGAGTACCACAACAAGATCCTAGACTTCGAAAGTGGAAACTTGGTCGCTGAGTGCCCAAGACGAAACATCAACATCGGGTACTGCAAGACGACGGTCGGCGCCACCTACTGCAGGGAGCTCCAAAATGGCACTTGTGCCCAGCAAATAATTTCTGGAGCTATTGCGCAATGCTCTACGCTCCCAGGTCATCTGGATCCCGTTACAGTTGAAGATTATGGCACCCTCATAGTAAACGAGGTCAACATGACCATAACCGACGACCAGGGACGGGACCAAAAAATATCTGGAACCTACTTGGTAACCTATTATGATAGGCCTTGGGATAGGCCTCAACGCAACTTGGTTCGTAAATCAGCTGCGAAGTTCGATGAAAAAGCCCGCTGTGTCAGCCATGACCGTGGTCAACATCACGACACACCAAAACCGGCTAAGTCTCCCATTTCTTTACGAGAGTCTTACCAACCTACACCACATCGGGACCCTTAGGGAAGAACTTACCTTGGGCCCTTCCTCAACTACTCCCTAACCCTACTCGCCTTCGTCCTACTATGCACCACCGTTTAGCTCGGCTACCATTATTTAAAACCAGAGGTCACCCCGAATCAGGAACTAATAAAGACGTGGAACTAGCGGGTCACCGGAACGATAACCACTTAAAGGGAGGAGAAGTTAACACACCCAGTTCCCACAAAGAGAAATTGCCGAATTGCAGGCCCTATCCAGTGCACTATGGTCCCAGTGCAGCATAAAATCGAAAAAATTATGAAACTATTTTTTGAATATGCACAAAATTTTGATGAATAGACATTCCAAATAAATATAATTATAAATTTTTTTGAGCTTTAATGCAACCCTGTTAATTTAGCGCGGTCATTTAACCAGCTGATTCATTGCAATCCTGAAACTTGAAAATTGTTGGCAACTTTAAGGCAACTTTTAATTGTGTTACAATTGGCTTAAATTGAGTGAAAATACCAGATTAAATATGGAAGACAAAGATCAAGGTATGAAAAATCAATAATAAAACTATTTCGTGTTCTCATTACATTTGTGTCTGTGTTGTCAAATGTTTTGTAAGTGTCTATTTAGCAGGAATGTGTTATAAAAGTAGTTGTGTTTTGTGGAGTGTCACTTTTTCAGCTCATATATCGGCGCATATTACTTATAAATATATAGGAATTCAAATTTAATTGGTCTTCTTTGCCCGTTTTTGCCCCTTTTCGAAAAAACAATACATGTAGCAGGTGTTCATGAGTTCTCTCATGCAGCGCTCCTGCAGCGAAGTTTGGGAGGAGAGCCACCGGAAAGACGGCGCTGTTAGAGGTTTAAATTAAATATTATAACTAATAGAACCATATTTAGTAAAAGTATTTAGTTCTTTTTATGAAAAACTTAAGTTTATATAAAAATTAAGTAAAAATGACAGTATAGCCAACTCTTGATGTAAGGGGCGGCCATAGGCGTGGTCATATTTCCAAAACAATAAAATTCGAAAAAAATAGTTCAAGCATATTTGCAAAATTTTAGCCCAGTATATCTAAAATTGGAGTTTATGCAAAAAAAAACAGGGTTTCCGCCCGAAGTGGGCGTGGTCAAATTAAAAAAAAAAATCAAAATTCGACAAAAATAGTTTAAGCGTATGTGCAAAATTTGAGGCTAGTATCTCTAAAACTGGAGTTTCTGCCAAAAAAAAAAAACGGCGTTTCGGCCCATAGTGCAGTGGCCAACAAGCGCAGTAAAGAAAATGTCGAATCTCTGGGCGCAATCGCCCGGTGCCCGACCAGAACACTCGTGCAACGAGTAATCGTCACCGGATACCACCTGATGACCCGGCACTTTTAGCGACAGCGCTGAAGCCAGGCAAATGCCTCCAGTTGAAGCCGGATCAGACCCTTAAGTTAGTCTAAGATCTGTACTCCACAACCATAGTTGTGCTAATTAATTATCAACAACTTAATAATTTGTAACCAAACTTTAACCTTTATCTTAATAGGTTTAAGATAAATAAAGTAATAATAAAATAACCCAATTGGTTTATTATTTAACTCTTGCCTAAACAGGCTTAAGGAAAATAATTAAACAAATATAATAGCCCACGCTTATCAATAACATCTACATTCTTGATCAGGATCACCTCCGGAGTTGATATAAGCGTGTCCGTATGTCTGTCTTTTCGTCTGTCTGTCCGTCTGTCTGTCCGACTGTCTGTCTGCTTCTACGCGAACTAGTCTCTCAGTTTTAAAACTTTGCACACACCCTTTTTTCCATTGCACGCAGTATATATGTATGTCGGAACGACCGGAATCCAATACTACTTATTTGACTACATCCAATAACTGCCACAGAACTGATTGATCGGAAATGGTATAACTTCAGTGTTTTTAAAGTTAGAGAGTTCAAATTTTGTACAAATGCTACTTTTAGCAAAATAATACGACATTACGCGTATTTTCATAAGGATCGGACGACTATATACTATAGCTGCCACATAACTGAACGATCGGAAATGGTATTTCGTAGAAACTTGGGATTTTTTTTTTTAGATAGTTTATTGTAGTTCATTGGGTGTGGGTTTTACAAATAATATTTATTTATCATTTGTTTCGCACAAGCCCGTTAGGATTAGTGTTACTGGCAAAGATAGAATAAAATATAACGCGAGCTAAGGCTGCGGAGCTAGTTAATAATAAGTTATTTGTGTGTGAGTTTTTCAAATAATATTTATTGATGGTTTGTTTCGCACAAGCCCGTTAGGGTTAGTGTTACTGACAAAGATAAAATATAATGCGAGCTAAGACTGTGTTTTACTTAAGACTAAATTAAAATACTACCCGGGCTGTACTTCGAAGCCTTCGTTGGGCTGCGGCGCAGTTGCCCAGTTGCAGTGTCAGCATTACGCGTCCGGCTAGCAAAGATCACTTGTTGCGCAAGTGCCCGAGCCGGTCCGCGGACAGTTGGCCTTGGAATGCGTAGTCAGCACCTCTTTCGTTACGCGTGCGGGCCACCAAATCCAGTGTGTAATTTGGCACTTTTCCTAAATTCTGCCTGCGCGTGTTAACTTCTCCCTCCTTTAAATGGTCGTCGTCCCGGCGACCCAATAGTCTACATCGTCGTCGGCACTCGATTTCTTGCGGCGATTGGTCTTCAGGTGATATTTCCCAATGCACAGGAATCTATTATGGCGTTGAACCGGGTAGACCGGGTGTTATTCTCTTACATACGAGCTTAGGATTAGGAAGTTTAATGCGAAAGTACAGAATGTCAGAATTTTGAAAAACGCTTATGCTAGATACTTCTAATATTTCTACCAAACTAATATTAATATTAATAGGCTGTTTGTCTCTGAATTCGCTTACGTCGGTACCATCTAGAATAGCTGGGCTTACAATATTTAATTTTGCTAGGGTTACCCCATAAGGATGTTCTCTAGGTCTGTAAAGATGATTCTATTCTTTGCTAAAATGATTTCTAACAAGTCTGTTTCTTTATTTGTTTCGTATTTCTGAATCTGATTCATTGCGTTAGCGAGACGTTCTTGCAACTTTATATAATTCTGTCTGAACTTCATCTGCCCTCATTAACCGGTTCTGATTAAATCTTACCTTATCAGAACCGGTTCTAATTAAATCTAGTATGAAAATTTAAAAATATTTCTGTAACTTAGAAAGAATAAAGAAAAGAACAAAGGGGTAGGTCAAAATCTTGTGAGGACGATTACCGTAGATTGTCCTTGGGGACCACCCTCCTTTTAATTAGGACCGGGGTCCCCAGGTCTGCCTCAATAACTTCCTCCAAAAATAGCGGTTATAGCTTGTTTCCTAGTCGCTTTTTTGCTTTAAGAAAAAATTTTTCGCCAACTTGAGAGTCCTTATAGGTCCTATTCTTATTTATTTAGTCAAGGGTCTTTTCTTTGGCTTCATGAATTTTCATACTTATTCTTTTCTCGAATTCTGCGGACTTTGAGTGAACAATTTCCATTGGTTTTTTATAAGTTACTGAGTGAAATTTTGGGAAGAAATTTATAATGTATAACAGAGGGGCTTTTATGTCCCCAATAGCTCTTATTGCGATGGTTTGCACTGTGGCGAATTTCGAAAATTCTCGAAAAAATTCTCTGTCTGTTGATAAAATATCAATGTGTATGATTTCCCCCACAGAAGAGGGTATAGATGTTTCTGCTACCACCTGCCTGGCGTTTTTATTTTGCCATGGAACAGGTTCTGCAGTTCGACGTAATTTCCGTTGCTAACCGAAGCCGTTTTGGGAAAAAAATAATCCCTTAGAATTTTCTTTACATTTTCCTGTGCTGCTCGATGAGCCCTGTTGTGTTCTGCTATAACGACTTATTTCTGCTCGGTCGTGTCCGTTATGTCTGGTACGAAGCTTTTTGTGTTCTTGAAGGAAGTGCTAGGGAAGGACTCTTTTATTTGGTGCTGGATAAATGCCAGGGTTGGTAGGGTGCAATATATTGAGTTTACCACTTCAGCGTTTACCACTTCCTGTAATGCATTTAGCAGGTTTTCCCGGTTGGGGGTTCCATCCTCAATTATTATTTGATTTCGGAAACAGTTTACTGGGTTGTCGGTGGTATCGATAGTGTAAGTCAGGCACTGTTCGCTATGAATGGTGGCTACATCTGATTTCGGAACGTCCTCAGGGCTTTTATGTTCGGGGGAGATAACGCGTCCGCTACGAAATTTTCTTTGCCCGGTTTATAGATCACCTTTGCGCCATGATCGTCAATAATCCCTTTCCAGTGGTTCCATTTCGCGTTCGGTTTTTGGTTTTTTCTGAGACGGCAAAGGTGAGTGGTTGGTGATCTGTGAAGTTCCGCAAATCTTTTAATCCGTAAAGGTAATTTCGGAGGTTTCTTAATGCCCAAACAATGGCGAGGAGCTCTCGCTCGTTGGTTGTGTAATTTTTTCGTTGTCACGTTGGCTACGTGATATCGTTGTGATTGGGCGGCAATCTTGAGATAGTACCGCCCCAAGTCCGAGACCTGACGCGTCCGTTGTTAAATCAAACGGCATCTTAAAGTCTGGGTATGACAGCAAAACGTCCTCTGATGCCAAGATTTCTCTCAGCTTGTCAAACGGCTCTCTCTATTCTTTGCTCATGCTGATGTCAATCTTTCTTGATTGATGTTTGCACACTTTGCCATTTCAGAATGTCAAGGCTCCATTTTAGAATAAACTGTAGCCTTGCGATTGTCGCGAAGTTTTTAATGAAACTCCTGTATGAAAGTAGCTTGCTAACCCCAGAAATTATCTAAGGTCGAAGAGTGTTTTTGGTGGGGGAAAATGCTTAATGGCTTCTACCTTTTCGGGTGAAGTTCGGAGTCCCCCCTGCGACACTATGAACCCCAAGTATTCAACGCTCTTTTTAAAGAACTTTGACTTCTAAGAGTCAAAGAACTAAGAACATTGACTCTTCTAAGAGTGTTTTGAAAACCCAATCCACGTCTTTTATGTGGTCTTCTTTTGTTTTTGAGAAAACTAAGACGTCATTTACATAGACGTAGCATAACTTAGAGATTCCCTCTCTTAAGACGTCATCGATAGCCCTTTGAAAGATGCTCGGGGCATTTTTAAGTCCGAATGGCATTCTACAAAACACGTATTTGCCATTGTTTATAGAAAAGGCAGTTTTTCCCTGTCTTTTCCGCCAGCTCCATCTGGTGAAAGCCTGATTTGAGGTCGAGCGTTGTGAAAAATTGTGACTCGATCATGTTTGACAGTATTGTCGAAATTTTAGGGATAGGATATCTATCATCTACGGTTCTTTGGTTTAGCTTCCTCTTAACCCCAGGTGGGGTTATTATATGGGACTTGGATGGCCTTATTACGCCGTCCGCAAGAAGTTGTTTAATCTCTGCATTGACGTAACCCTCTGCATGGGTTACACCCATGGGGTGCGGATATGACCTGGAGTACACCAGTTCACCATCAGTTTTAATTGTTGCTATAGTGTTTATATTAAATGGCAACGCTTCGTCCGGATCGGCGAAGGCTTTATGATTTTTTACAATAATTTTATCAAAGGTGGCTTTTATTGCCAGGGGAACGTCTTCATAATCGATTTTAATAAAATTTACGTTTTCTGCCTTAGTGAATCTGATATTTTCATTTCCATTGTTTGTGTGCAGAGTATTGCCGGTTAAATGAAGATTCGCATTCACTTGTTAAAGCAAGTCGAGCCCAATAATGCCGTCAAAGTCTTTGAGGTTATTTAATATGAAAAAGGGTGTTTTTACGTCAAAAAAAGAAACTAGACATTTTGTGTCTATTTTGGTGAAGCCATGGATTGACTTCACCGTGAAGGGTTTCTCCGCTGCCACGATGCCTTTCAGACCCGGGATGGGAGCTATGTAGTTTTTTGAAGTACCTGTGTCCAAAAGTAGTTTTAATTCCTTTCCTGCTACCGTGCGTGTGATATAAGGGAGCAGCGATCATAGTCTACGTCGTCGGTTTTTTCTTCCGGCATGAAGTTTATTATACCCTTGCTGAGGGTATTATAATGTTGTCCAAAAGTGCAACGCAGTAAAGGAGACATCTCCGACCCTATAAAGTATATATTCTTGATCAGGATCACCTCCTGAGTTGATATGAGCATGTCCGTCTGTCCGTCAGTCTGTCTGTCTGTCTGTCTGTCCGTCTGTCTGTCCGTTTCTACGCGAACTAGTCTCTCAGTTTGAAAGCTATCGTCTTGAAACTTTGCAAACACCCTTCTTTCCTTTGCACCCAGTATATAAGTCGGAACGGCCCGGATCGGCCGACTATATCCTATAGCTGCCATATAACTGATTGATCGGAAATTGTATAACTTTAATGTTTTTAGAGTTAGAGAGTTCAAATTTGACATTAGAGCAAAACATTACGTTAGAAACAGCAAAACATCGTTAGAGTAGGCAAGCACAAGCCTCTTGCAGAACAACAAAAAATTAAAAGCAATCGGCGTTTTAAGTGACTCCGACTGAAATATACTCTGACACTTTCTCAGTATATTGATTTTTAATGATTCGTAAAAATATATATACAGAAAACATTTTACTGCTAACACCTAATCTCATTTCTAAATAAATTTGTAATGTATGCTGAAATATTAAAAAATATAATGAAAAAAAAATAAAAAAATTTAGAAAAATCAAAATTTTGTTCGCTGCCTTCGAAACGAAATCGCACGCACACATGCCCCCGTGTATGTGAATGTATGACACGCATACATACAAAGAACAATCCAAGCGCAGACCAACCTTTTTGTCGCGCTCCTTTCAGCGACTGAGAAACAGAAAGCATTCTTTGAGAATATGAGCGTAAGATGAACGAACGATGAGCGTAAGAGAGCGTAAGAAATCCTCTCTGGGCCTTCTGGGGCCTGTCGCAAGAAATTTTTGCGTCCATTTTCGTTGTATGAAATGGGTTGTCTATATGCTGTATGGTTAGTGATCTAACCTACCAAATTTCATAAGGATCGGCCGACTATATCCCATAGCTGCCATATATATATATAGCTGATCGGAATTGACCCAACTTTTGTGTTTTTGAAGATAAAAAGCTGGAACTTGGTACAGATCATATTTTTGGTCAGTTAATCCGACCTACCAAATTTTATAACGACCGGCTGACTATATCTTATAGCTGCCATATAACTGAACGATCGGAAATGGTTTTTGGTAGAAAGACCCACTTTGGTATTTTTGAAGATAGAAGTTTGGGACTTTTTTTAAATTTTATATTATAATAAATTGGGTAATATTATCATATTCTCATAAGGATCGGCCAACTATATCCGATGTTTGCGATATATATCCGGTTTTAATTGCAAGGGTATATCAACTTCGGCTTTCCCAAAGTTAGCTTTCCTTTCTTGTTTTTTGTTGGAATCGTTCTGACTGCCTCTTTTGCCATGTTGTGGGCTGCCTAAACCTGGAAGAGGTGTCAACCTCCATTGGCTCCGAAGCTGGCTGAGCCTGAGTGTTGTAGGGTCTTTGTTTAAATTTTGGTTGTTGGTTCCCTTTTGAGGCCTAATGAAGTGAGGGGTTTTTATTATCGCCCGTAGTGGTCTGTTCGTAGTGGGTTTGGAAATTTTTCCAACCACCTTGCCGTTCGATATTCGGCTTATATGTTCTCTCCTCATTGTGTCGAGCGAAAGTGGGCGCAAAGGCGCTTCTTTCGTTACTTGTGCCAATGCTAATGCTGTTGGCAAGTATCGTGGCTGTGCCGGAAAAACTGATATTTTTAGAGATTTTTTAAGACAGATACGAACGCATGCGAAGCGTCATTTATGTTTTGTTCATTTAAGATGGCAGCTGCGGCTGCGTCATGCGTTATAATTGTCTTGTTAGTTAAAAGAGTTAGCTATTTCATCGTTGTACTTAAGCAGGGGCAGTTCCCTTTGTCTGCACAAGCTTAATTCTTGTTTAATAACGTGCGTCTGAGTTTTGTCCGCGTACGTAAAATCTAGGCGTGCCAGTATAGCAAAATTAAATACTGTGTTAAATGAGGATAATACAGCAGCCCCTGGTCCTCTCACTTTATTTTTTAGTATTAAAAGGTCCCCCTACCGCCTGATAATGTCGGCTACTGCTATCATAAGTTCCAAAAACCTTATAAGCTGCGGTGGCGGCTTGCCTCCAGGAAACATAATTTTTCTGCTTGCAGTCAAATTCTGGGACTGATTTGACCATTTCAGGGGTTCATTACACTGCACTATAGGCCGGATGACCACTTTTTCTGGCCAAAATTAATAACTTCTAAACGAAACAAAATAATTGGGTTCTGTTTTTTGATTTGGGTTCTTAGTAAGCTAAGGAACATATTTTGAGAAAATAGGCGTGGCACTGCCACCTCTGGGCGGAACTAGATTTTATGTCTTCCAAAGTTATATAAAAGTAGATAACAAAAAAATATAACTTAAAAACCAACAATAATATTAAGGTCTGGTTTTTTTATTTTGGTTTTTCATAAGCTTAGGTATTAAAAAAAAAGGCGTGTCACCGACACAGGAACTGGCAGGAACTATGGACATGTTTTCTACAAGTAATTATTATTAAAAAAGGCCTGAAAGGTAAAATATAATCAAAACTGTTTCACATGCGCACCTAATCAACATCTTCTTCGGTCTCAAGTTCCATTTCCCTGAACTCGAGTGGATCGTCTTCAATATTTTACTGATAACGTCATCAGCGCTCCTTAAGGGAGTGTGGAGCAATTCTAATACTTCTTTTGGAAGAAGCTATCTGTTTTGTTGTTTGATACGGTTGGCTAGGTTAACCGATGATATTGTAGGGTCTGATATATATAATGATCTGTGGAATACATCTTTTAAACTTTTGCTTCGACTGATTTTTCTCGCAAGCTTTTTCTCGGCTTCAAATACAGAACCAGCTATAGAAACTTTGTACCTAGCCAATATTGCATTCTCTTTCGCACATTTGTTCGCAGCAGATATCCAAACATCGAAAAACTCCATGTTGGCAAGCCTGAGGTTGCGACCTTAAAAAGTGAATTAGAATTGAATTACCTTCAACCCAGTATAAATATTAAGGTCAAACTAGCTCAAAGACCGTTTATATCTCTTACTAAACATTAGTTTTTGTTATTGATTAACACACACAAAAGCTCTGTTAAAAACACTCAATTACAGGGACAATCCCAAACAAACCAACATTTGAAAATCGAAAACATATAGTACAAATCACTCCCTTTCGATGCCATAACAACTTTTTTATAAATTACTAAGTTAAGTGCCTTTTTTATTAGCTTTAAGTGGACTCTTTATCTCTATCTCTATCTCTATCTCTATCTCTATCTCTATCTCTATCTCTATCTCTATCTCTATCTCTATCTCTATCTCTATCTCTATCTCTATCTCTATCTCTATCTCTATCTCTATCTCTATCTCTATCTCTATCTCTATCTCTATCTCTATCTCTATCTCTATCTCTATCTCTATCTCTATCTCTATCTCTATCTCTATCTCTATCTCTATCTCTATCTCTATCTCTATCTCTATCTCTATCTCTATCTCTATCTCTATCTCTATCTCTATCTCTATCTCTATCTCTATCTCTATCTCTATCTCTATCTCTATCTCTATCTCTATCTCTATCTCTATCTCTATCTCTATCTCTATCTCTATCTCTATCTCTATCTCTATCTCTATCTCTATCTCTATCTCTATCTCTATCTCTATCTCTATCTCTATCTCTATCTCTATCTCTATCTCTATCTCTATCTCTATCTCTATCTCTATCTCTATCTCTATCTCTATCTCTATCTCTATCTCTATCTCTATCTCTATCTCTATCTCTATCTCTATCTCTATCTCTATCTCTATCTCTATCTCTATCTCTATCTCTATCTCTATCTCTATCTCTATCTCTATCTCTATCTCTATCTCTATCTCTATCTCTATCTCTATCTCTATCTCTATCTCTATCTCTATCTCTATCTCTATCTCTATCTCTATCTCTATCTCTATCTCTATCTCTATCTCTATTTTTTTTTGTTGAAACAAACTGCAAGCGCGATGGAATTGGAGTTTTTTAAATATTTTATTGTTTTCAATTTACTTGGTAAATGCACTGCATTTTGTCGCGCGAGTATTTGGAACTCCGAATTTGCAATTACTTTGCAAATTTATTGAACTGTGTATCGCGTAGGTTTTTAATCACGATTGGGCGCCAGTTATTGATAAGCGTGGGCTATTATATTTGTTTAATTATTTTCTTTAAGCCTGTTAAGGCAAGAGTTAAATAATAATCCAATTGAGTTATTTTATTATTACTTTATTTATTTTTAAACCTGTTAAGGTAAAAGTTAAAGTTGGGTTACAAATTATTAAGTTGTTGATAATTAATTAGCACAACTATGGTTGTGGAGTACAGATCTTAGACTAACTTAAGGGTCTGATCCGGCTGCAGCTTGAGGCCGGGTCAGCAGGTTGTATCCAGTGACGATCACTCATTGCATGAGTGTTCTGCCCGGGAGATTGCCCCCAGAGTGCGGATTCGGCAGTTTCTTTACTGCTCGTGTTGGCCACCGGATAGGGCCTGCAATTCGGCAATTTATCTTTGTGGGAACTGGGTGTGTTAACTTATACGCGGTGTTTCTTTGGTAAAGCTGAGGCGCCACGTACCGGGTCCGGGCTAGCTAGCGGGTATGCGCGATGTTTCCCAGCTGTAGTGGAAGCGTGACGGTACTGGAAACTTCCACTCCGGACTCGCTAGCGCCTGTGCGCGGTGTGCGCGACGCAGTCACAGATGACCCAAGGGTGTGTTCCAAGAAATAGGAAGGACTGCTGACCAACAAAAGGGGGACATTTAGGGAACCAACGGCAATGTAGCAGGAGGCACAGCAGCGGCGACGGAGGAACAGCCGCGATCATAACAACAAGAACGGTCAACAGGAAGGTCGACGACGGAGCTGAGCGGAAACGAGAAGGAGCAGGAAGGATCCGGAGCGGAGCTCATTAAGGAAACAAGAAGTAATCTCTATATTGGAAAGACCTCTGAATAAAGGGGTTGTAAAGTTTTTAGCTATCTATATTATTTCGAGGCTAAATTCTGTGAGCTTGCTGATGCACAGCGGGACTAATTGTTCCGAGCGGGAAGCAGATAAACAGTTCGTTACAACATGTATGTGTCAAATGAAATTTGTGCCTTTGTATGCATACACTGCCGCTCAACTGAATAGGTTCATGATCTTATTGGTAGAAATTTATCTATAATTCCTAAACCAGTTTTACGATTTACATAATTTTTTTTCTTTAATTCTTAAATCATCTTAAATTAAAATCTGAAGAAGTTTTTTTCAAAAACATTTTATTTATTCTTTTTTTATTTTTTCTTCTGAAAGCTTAACAAAATCAATGAATTTTTTTTCGTTCATCTGAATAGGTTCAGCCTAAAAAAATGAAAATTATTTAAATAACTTAAGACATTTTCAAATTTTTGGCTCTTGGCTTAAACTTAAGTACATTTCTAATGTAATTTTTAATAAGTTTAATAATAAATGAATCCGTCGTTTTTCGATATAACTTTATATAAACGATATATAACGATTATATAAACAATATTTGCAGGAAAATTGTTGTCCAAGCTGTTTTAATTGCCGTTACTAAATTTGTTTTGCTATCAAATTGCCTGCCTCCATCATATACCATTCGCGATAGCAACCCCCATAGGTTTTTGATTATATTAAGGTAAGGTGAATAGGGGGTATATTCGAGCAACCCCACATTTTGAGCCTTAATTCAATATTTTATCACCCTTACTATTAATAGGAGCGTTATCTTGCTAGTAATTCCATTTAATAACGTGCAAAATGTTGGAGTAATAAGGAAACGCATTCTGTATTATAGATTTTTAAGTTTCTACGCTCATTTTGGAAGTAACAAATTGCAGGTCGCAAGAGCCAAAGACTGATACCGACCTCCAAGCCATTACGCCTCCTCCACAGCTATGGCGATGGCTCAGGAAATGCTTTTCCTTTCGAAGATCATGATAGAAGATATCCATCGGGGACGTCCAAATTAATTTTTTTTTCGTCGGAAAAAAACCATTTTTGCCATTCGCTCGTCCAGCTCCTGTGCTTGCGCGCAAAGAGCAATCGTGAAGCTTTACGTGCATCATTTAACGGTGTTTTTTTTTTAAGTTTCATTCGGTTTAGATGATTACCCGACAAAATCACTCTTTTAACTGTTGATACACTGGCTTTAACACCGCAAATTACTTTAATTTTGGGGGCTGAGAGATGTGAATTGGACACAGGTCGCACAATACGCCTCCTGTCTGCCGCAGAGGTGGCGTCACTGCTCCCACGACGGCGTAGAAATGTTTTGGCTTCCAAACTTCAATTTCTCTACTATAGTAGAACGAATAGTATTTTTGATCGCTACCGCTTAAGTCAAGGTGGAAGAGCAATCTAATCTTCGGAAGCGTAATCTTCTAAGCTCGCTGAAGATGGAGCGATAAATCGAAATGATAAATAACGGCCGTACATACCGCCCCCGGAATGCTGGGATCAGCATGATATGACTTCTATTGATTTCGGAGTAGTAGTGGTGGGTATTAGCAATGGACTAACCATGATCTATTAGATCGCTGTCCATGATCTCTCTTAGGTTCCAGAGGCGGTCTTCAGCGAGACTACGCGAACAAGTCCATCTTCTTCAGGATGCAAATCGATTATTCGAGCCATCTTTCATTCATTTGGGGGGAGCCGGTCATCCTTGATTACAACTAAATCATAAATTTGCTGATCTCTGGAGAAAAGGCTTGTTTCTGCACCATCCTTATGATTTGATGCAGAGCTCTTGTAATTCTGATATTCAAACCGCGCCCACATGACGAAGTACTTGTGGGTTGCGTAAGTTATGCAGATACCTTTGGACGTAAGCACTGTGCCTGGATAAAAATTTTGTTGCCAGGACTCGGCTGCTCTCTGGAGAAAAGGCTTCTTTCTGCACCATTCTTATAATTTGATGCAGAGCTTCTCGTAATTCTAGTTTTCAGGCCGCGCCCACATGACGAAGTCCTTGTGGGTGGCGTAAGATATTCAGATACCTTTGAACGTAAGCCATAACGAATAAAAATTTGTTATATGATGAATAAGAGGTGCTGATTAAGTCGTCAACTGAACAAACATGTACCATCACGTTCGTTGGTTGTCTTCTTTCTTCGTGATGTTGGACAGGGGGATGAGACTAAGTTTTCTTCGGACACCGATTCTCATCCTCCCGTTGCCAATCGGAACCGAACCACCAGATGTTATGCCTGGCTGGCTGGTGAGGGGTAAGACTCCTTGAAGCGCAATCGGCTGGGTTTTCTCCCGAAGGTACGTGCTGCCATTGGGCTGTCGTACTTAGTTCCAAAATCTTGCGAATTCGTTTGGAGACGAAAGTCTTCCAACGGGTTGGATTTCCTTTGATACAATATAAAACGATTGATGAATCAGTCCAGAATTTAACGGAAATGGGAATTCCGGTTGATGAAAACTGCGTTAGTACCCATTTAGTCAGTTAAGCAGCCAACATAGCACCAGAGAGTTCGATTCGAGGAATTGTTAGTGGCTTAGTGGGCGTGACTCGACTCCGTGCTGTGAATAGGGCCGTGCTCACTCTCCCGGATTGATATTGTATTTGAAGATAAACACAGGCTGCGTATGCTTGCGAGGAGCCGTCACAAAAGGCGTGTAGTTAATGTGACTTCAAGCCTTCGAGGTATTTTTAACTTTTCAATGTTTGGTAAATGATGTCGGAATTCTTCACATCCGACTTGAAGAATTGAGGGTAATGGGTCGTCCCAATCAAATGCGGGTTAGTTCTTTTTGGATGTCCTTAAAGGTATAGAAATCCTCGTGTGGGCTCCAATAGAGTCCCAGAATTTTAATAGTATCCTAGAAATTTACTTCTTCATTTCTTTTTTGAGCACATGTGCTGATCTGGAATTCCGGATCAGATCTGATTTGAAGCCCATTTCCTGAGTTCCATTTCAAATTCTCCATGGATAGTATTGTGACCAGTTTGGTCTGGACGACGTCGTCGACATATACTTCATTTAATAAGACTAGAGTTGCTAATGGGTAGCGATGTTGTTCGTCGTGAGCGAGTTGACGGAGCACGCGTATCACTGTATACGGTGCTAATGCAGTACCAAAAGTGACAGTATTTAGGATGTACTCGGCTATTTCGTTTTGATCATTCCTCCATTAGATGCGTTAAAATTGAGCATCATCCTGGTGCATGTCGATACAGCGATACATTGGTTGAATATCTGCTGCAAACACGGAAGGATGTAGCCTCCATTTCATGATGACTCCCCCTAAATCATTTTATAGCGGTGGGCCGATACACAATATGTCGTAAAGGGAATTTCCATTTGAAGTGGTACATGATGCATCGTATACCAACCGAACTTTGGTCGTTGTGCTGTCCTCCTTTACCCCGGCGAGCATCTGTGGTAGTGACTTCGGAGAGTTGCTTAAGTCAAAATATTCTTTGATGGTGGAGTGATATTTTTGTTTAAGTGTGTCGTTTCTGTTTAGCCGACGTTCTAAGAGGTGGAATCTATTGAGTGCGAGACTTACCGATGACTTGTTCCTTGTCAAATTCAGTTTTTAACGGAAGCCGGACCAGGTATTTTTTATTGGGTTGTCTGGTGCAGATACGCAGAAAATGATCTTCACACCATTGTTCTTCTGCTGTAACGTTCTCTCAGAGCTGATTTAATCGAGATCGAAAAACCGTTTACCAGTGAATCCAGAAAAGTCTGATGGCATCGAATGATTACCACATTTACTTTTGTTTCATTGCTATGGCCTATTTGGCCGTCAGCCACCGGGTACAACAGGGGGACCTACGCGCATGCAATTGCGTGCCGTAACTGTGTACACCGCTGGTAGTGCGGCTATACACTCCACGTGAGGGCGGCTGGTAACAGGTCCCGGTAAGGTCAGGGCTGGAGGCTGACACACAAGAGCCAGACTTGGAGAAGCCGACCGAAGAGGGGCACCCGGAAAGAATGTCGGATGAGGAGGAGGACATCCTGGAGGTGTACACCTCGGAGGAAAGCGACTTGGCAAGGGCGCTTGGTGGTGTCGGAATGGAGGAGGACTCTCTGCTGAGCTCCGAGACGGAGGCAGAAGTTACTGTGGTGGAGAATTGTAAGAATGTCCCTAACGATCTTGCAAATAAATCTCCATCACAGTAAAGCGGCGTCAGCTGCCCTCCTACTCCACCTCGCCGAGAGTGGAGCTGATGTGGCCCTCATCCAGGAACCCTGGATCCTAGGAGACAGGATTCTTGGGCTGGGGGCGTCGGAGGTTAGGCTCTGCAAAGCCGATACTACAGGTAAAAGGCGAGCCTGCATCCTCGCAAAAATGAACTTTAACCTTTTTTGCTACCCAATTTCAGCAATGAAGACCACGTAGCCGCAGCCATAGAGAGCCCAAATGGCCCTCTAAGGATATATTCGGCGTATATGGGCCACGACCAGGAGGCCCTTCCCCCGCACCCGCTAATCAAACAGCTGGTGGAAGACAGCAGGAAGCACAAGATCGACCTGATCATAGGTTGCGATGCTAACGCTCATCATCATCAGTGGGGAAGCACTGACACGAACGAGAGCGGTGAGTCAATCTTCGATTTTATCCTAGGCTCCAATCTTTTGGTGGGTAACACGGGCACAGAACCCACTTTCATAGTCAAGAACAGAAGGGAAGTACCCCTAGCGGACAGGATTGTTAGATGGGGAGTCCTAGAGAAACACTCATTCTCAGACCACCGATACATAGAATTAGTGGCCAATTTCGAGAACTTTAATCGACTAACGGTACGCAACCCGAGGAAAGCGAACTGGGAGTTATATAGAAAGAAGCTAGATAGTTCCTTGGGAAATCCTCCAACAGGGAACGTTGACAGTAGGGAAGCCCTGGATGCCATGGTGAACACGCTCACGACAGCGTGCGCCAGGGCATTCAATAAAGCTTGTCCCAAAAGCAGATCGGGCAATAGCAAGTCAAAGAAACCACCATAGTGGTCGCAAACACTTGCGCCCTTTAAAACCAAGGCCCGCAAGGTCTTTAATTTCGGCAAGAAAACAAACTCGGAAATAGCCTGGGAGTCGTATAAAGCGGACCTTAGGCGATATAACAAAGAACTTCGCAGGGCAAAAAGGAATCCCTGGGCCAAGTTCTGTACGAACATTCAACAAACGTCAGATGCCACACGACTCAGGAAGGTCCTCGCAACTACTGCACCAAATGTAGGATACATTAAAACCTCAGAAGGTAACTGGACATCGTCCAGCAAAGAAACCCTAGAGGCTCTCATAGGGACACATTTCCCGGGATGCTCTCGAGAAGATACAACCCAGGAAATGCAGACACAGGGGAATAGCCCCCCCACCGCTAACCAACTGGAATACCTATTGAGTGATAGGTATCTCAGCTGGGCAATAAACAGCTTCAAGCCCTTCAAATCCCCGGGCCCAGATGGCATTGTCCCGGCTCAACTTATTAAAGCCGGTCCCAACCAGAGATCTTGGGTCAAGAAAGCTTTCTCAGCAATTTTTAGGATAGGCATCGTACCCGCAATGTGCGGACGAAAGTCGTATTTATACCCAAGGCGGGAAAACCATCCCACTGCACCCCCAAGGACTTCAGACCAATAAGCCTTTCGTCCTTCCTTCTCAAGACAATGGAGAGACTAATCAGCCTCCAAATTAATTTTACTTTAAACCCAGATGATATCTCGAGATCACAGCATGCGTATAGAAAGGGCCGATCCTCGGAAACGGCACTCCACGAAATCACTACTTTTGTCGAAAAGGCACTTAGTGATAAGGAATACGCACTCATTGCTTTTCTAGACATAGAAGGTGCGTTCAACAACATCCTACCAAGCTCGATAATCAATGCGCTGACAGGACTAGGAACAGACGATCAATCCATACGCCCTATAGAGCAGATCCTGGTAAACAGGACTGTTGAGGCGTCACTAGGAGGAGAATCTATTCATAGATACGTCAGAAGAGGCACTGCGCAAGGAGGCGTACTCTCACCCCTACTCTGGAACGTGGCAGTTAATAGCCTACTGCGATCCGTAGAAGGTATTGGTTGCAAAGTTATCGCTTACGCAGATGATGTCGCAATTGCCTTCTCTGGAAAATTTCCTCAGACTCTATGTGACCGTATGACGGACAAACTTAGGGTCCTCTCAACGTGGGCAGTTAGAAATGGACTGGGTGTAATCCCGTCTAAAACCGAGCTCGTCCTCTTCACCAGGAAGTACAAAATACCGAACATAAGGCTTCCAAAACTTTTAGAAGAAACACTATCTCTTAGCGATAGCGCCAAGTACCTAGGGATTACGCTAGACAGGAAACTGGACTGGAAGTCAAACACCAGGGATAGAGCTAACAAGGCTACAATCGCGCTCTATACTTGCAGGAAAGCCATTGGCCTTAAATGGGAAATGTCCCCAAAAATAGTAAGATGGCTTTATACAGCGGTCATAAGACCCATCCTTTTCTACGGGGTGGTGGTATGGTGGCCTGCTCTCACCAACTCCACAATCAGGGAGAAGCTTAGGAAAACGCAATGGATGGCGGAGGTCTGTATCACAGGCAGCCTACGTACCACACCGACGGACGCACTAGACTTCATACTCGACCTACTACCGGTAGAGATAATGGGGGTCAAGATGGCCACGCTATCGGCAATCAGGCTACGCGAGGCGGGCATTTGGAAATGGACTGACTATGGACATACCAAGTTAGATCTACACCACTGCACGCCAACGGGGTGTACAGACTACTGCGTACCTGTCGATCATCCCACCATAAAATACAAGGTCTACATTCCAACAAGAGAGGAATGGGCCAAACAAATCCCGGGACCTGCCGGTTCCCTCCATATCTACACAGATGGTTCAAAATTGAATGGCCAGGTGGGAGGCGGTTTCCATTGCGAACGGCTGTGTCTAAATGAGTCCTTCAGACTCCCCGACCACTGTAGTGTTTTCCAAGCAGAAGTAATAGCTATCGGAGAAGCACGCAGATCCCCAGCACTCACTGACAATCAAGACACAATCTGTATCTTTTCAGACAGTCAAGATGGATTTTCATCCAATCCCAGGACAGTAAATGACTGCCGCAGATCTCTTAACGAGATGGCAGAGCAGCATGACATCCACCTCATATGGGTACCCAGGCATAGGGACCACGAGGGTAATTGCGCCGCCGACGAACTAGCAAGAGCAGGTACTACCAATCCTCTCCTACCGGAGAAGGAACCAGTAGGTATCCCCTTAGCTACGTGTAGGCTAAAATGCAGGATTCACTTTGACCGCGCATCACTGAGGAAATGGATAAATCTCCAAAACTGCATGAACTCCCGCATGATATGGCCCATCCGATCTAGGAAGAGGTCAATGATGCTTATCGCCCTGAATAGGCAGGACTGTAGTCTGGCGATCAAGGCCATTACGGGACATTGGTTAATAGGAGCACACGCGGCTAGACTAGCGGTGCCACATTATGACTACTGCAGGAGCTGTGGGGACGAAGAAGAGGAAGAGACAGTCGCACACCTCCTGTGTCATTGTCCTGCGCTGCGGCGCATCCGACTCAAAATCTTGGGCGCAGCAATACTCACAGATCTAATAGACCTCGCGGTGGTCGCTCCACACAGACTCGTAGCTTTCATCCATAAATCTGGATGGGACCGCGAGCCGCCGCCGGAAGGTAGTACACCCTTGGGCACATAAGTAAGGGGAAGGGAGAGGTCCTCTTGTAGGATCCTTGCCTGCGCGGTATCACAAGGAGCCCCAGCGGCTCAAGTGGATGAGGGTCAGACCCGGCCCCTCATCGCCGCCTCAACCTAACCTAACCTAACCTAACCCATGGCCTATTTGAAGCTCCTTTCCGTAAATCTGGCAGTAACAAATATAGTATTAGATCTACTCAAAATAACGCGTCGATGCGGCCTGGCCTGGTAAAGCTGGGATCGGCCAAGTGTAATCCCTGTAGATGCTGACAAGTGTCCACGATGACATTGCTTCTTGGTAAATGAGAGGTTATCGAGTTGAGGACATACGCTGGTCGCATCAGGTGGTGAAATTGAGGGTCCGTACATGAGCTTATGGAGAACTCTGTACTAAATCTACAGGTGTTCTGTGAGTTATCACCGATCCCGTTGATCTGTGCTGTGACTCGGTGACGTGAAACTCCAAGTAACTGAGTGGCACGTTTTGTGATTAACGTGCCCTCAGAGCCATGATCGATTAAGGCTCGAATAATTGCAAATTGTCCGGTGTTGTTATTAGGTAGTTGTACTAAAGCTGTGGGCAGCAAAATGGATCGGGTTGACTGCGCAGCAGTGGCCATCAGCACTGTAGTGGAATCGGAAGGTTGAGCTGGATCGGACCCCTCCATTGTTGCTTTCTGAGTCATCGGTGATGTGCTGGTATACGTCGTGGGGAAGTGAAGCAGGGTATGGTGACGAATTCCGCGTTGTAAACAATTTTTGTGATGTTGATGATTGATGCTGAGGAAATTTACACATGCCTTTGTGTGGTCAATAATTCGTTTGCGGGAAAAGCAATCCTTGGACGCAAGAGATTCCAGTCGTAGTGTGGAAAGTGCTTCCTTTGTAGAAGCCGGAATCCTTTTGCTTGGGATTTTGGCGTGGATATTTTTGTCGATTTGTTGATCGTAGAGTTTTGCGTGAGCTGGGAACATTTCCGGTTCTCAATGATGTTCATGCTGACGAGGCGATTGTCAAGTCGAGGAAGGTTGCCAAGTCGAGGAAACTCGGAATGTCACTAAAGTTACCCCAGTAATGTTCTCTGGCTTGTACAGTTGTGGTAGGTAGTCTAGCGATCAAATGATGGACTATCCATTGCGAGCTTGAATGGATATTCATTGTGAGACGATTTAACTCGTTGATGCATACGTTGGTTCATTATATGTTTGATCTCTGATGAGCTTTCCCATGAGATTAAGGGTAAGTCGTAGAGGGCGTTCATGTGGCGGGGTTGTTATGTACACGTGGGTTATCATAGCTTTTGATGATAAGATCCCATGCGATAGTGTAGGTGCCATCCGTTAGTTCCATTTGGTTTGGTGTTCTGTTCATTTGGAACAGAACGCTGTGATAAACTCCTCTTCGAACTGGTCCGCTAAATTTTCGGCGAAGTATGGGTGTGTAGGGTAGCCAGCGCTTACAAGCTCTTGATGATTCTAGTTGAGTTGCTGGCTTAATACGTTGAGTTCGAAAAGGCGCAGTTGGAGATAGGGCTTAGTTTTCCAAGAAGTGCTGCCCTTCTTGAAGCTTACTTGGAGTTGGTTGAGCTGAAGATCTTTCTGGAGCGCAAATAAGCTGTCGGCGTTGCCACCCTTTGCCACTGTTTCAGACTCTGCACTAGAAGTGCTCGCTGGCTTGGGCTTGCTCATTTTGCGTATGCACTCACACTTATGTATGTATGGTCTTCCAAAGTGAGAGAGCGACAAAGGGCTAGCGTTTGCGCGACACGTGCGATGATTACGTTACGTTATTTTCGCCTCCTCTTTGTCAAAGAGAATGAAGGAGTTAAAAAGGAGAATAATGGTTTCGTGTTGAGATTAGGTTTCCATTAATGACTTCGATGGAACTGTAGGAGATGACCATGGATCGTGGAGTCGTGTGGGGATTGATCCCCTCATGGGCCACCAAAAATGTTGTGACAAATGCCTTTCATGGGCGGAATGGCATAGTTGAGCACAGTTCTGCTCGGGGGTTTTCAATCCAAACGACTAGCCAGAATTATGCATTGAACTTCATTTATTTATTTACTTGCTAATTAATTAATGTTGTTTATGTTGGTTAGGTTACAAATATTTCTGAATGGGTCAGCTTTAATCCCTCGTTGTTTATACCCTGACCTTCTCCACCACTCCGATCGCCTTGCTTGCCCTTCGACTCTTCTTAAACAACTACTTTACAAGGGAAGAGAAAGACAAGTAAGGGGAGATTTCAGGGAGAAATCTGGGTGGCTTATAAGCTCGCTAAAGATGGAGCGATAAATCAAAAAGATAAATAACGCCCGTACACCACCAGTCCAGACAAATGACGGCAGGAATGAGCTGGTTTAAGACAGACCGGAAAAACGCGTTTAGCGAACATCTTGAAAACGCGTTCACTCCGCTTAGTCGCTGTTCATCAGAAGAGGCATCTGAAACAATCCGCCTTTTGACCGAGCCCCCAGAGATGTCGCTCCAAAAGCACCAGTCACGGAAGAGGAGACAGCCGCTCTGATTTCCACGATGAACAACAAAGCCCCGAGCGATGATGGTATCAATGCAATAGCATTAAAACTATTGCCACCTCTAAGTATTAAACTGGTACAACAAATTTTCAACAGATGCTTGGAGATTGGGTACTTTCCGACCACCTGAAAATGATACCTAAGCCCGGAAAACTTGAAGCCAATCGTGCCCTTTACTGTCCGATTAGTCTACTGCCGATACTATTTAAAATACTAGAAAGACTTTTTTTAAATAACGCTATATAACGCCTACACGGCCAACCTTCCAGTCGTCCAGAGGCCGAACCTGACAGAGCCACAACCAGCGCTATTGAGGAAGCTATTGTCATGCAAGAGGAGCGCAAGCTACTCAGCGATTGGCAGAAGAGACTGAATGTTGAGGTTAATAACGACAAATCCACTGTCTATCCCGAAGATAGACAACTCGAAATACCTAGGATTCACGATTGGCAGGAGGTTTACTTGGAAGCCACATATTATTAATAAGTGAAAGCCGTGCGACATGAGGCTTAATGCGTTCCATTGGGTAATGGGAAGAAAATCAAAGCTGCACACTTCTTCGAAACTCCTAATTTATAAAGCCATCATGCGGCCAATATGGACGAGTAGGAATCAGCTATGCGGCATTGCCAGTATGACAAACGTCGAAACGAAACAGACGTTCGAAAACAGAGTCCTCCGCATTGCCACTGGGGCCCTTGTCATTCGCGACAACGCTACCATCCAGGTCCTTAATGTTCTATGAGTGAGGGATGAGATTCATAGAATCAGCAGCAAATACATGCAGAGGCTGCAAGACCACCCAAACCAGTTGGCCATCTTCTAGACAACAGCGAGCTGACGAGAAGGCTGTGCAGGACCCACCTTACCATGGGACCTACCATGGAATAAACCCTAATCATTACCCATACCTACAGCCAAAATATTGTGAAACAATTTGATGTTTGTCAATTTGAAAGTTTTAAATAAAAACTACCCCTGTTATAACAAAAAAAATAATAAAAATTACCTGGAGTTGGAGGAAGAGCTTTGGGAAGAATAAATTATTAACTGGGCATAAAGGTATGGAGTTATAAAACTTAATATTGGGCTATAACTTATTTAAAGATTTTATTTTAAATTTTGCAGGTATCCAAATCAACTTTATAATGCAAATTTGCTAAATATGTATTAATTAAATACATTTACTTCACATTTCCGAAATATATTACATTAAAATATTTTTAAAAAAAATTTAAAAAAAAAACCGGAAATTTCAACTTTATGGTAAAGTAAAATTTTGGCGCGGTCCGAAATTCTTTTTTTTATTTTGTAAGTATATTTACCAATATGTATGTACATACGTATACGCATACTACGTTTCTATCTTAAACAAGAAAGGAAAGCTAACTTCGGGCGGAGCCGAAGTTTATATACCCTTGCAGCTTAAACCGGATATATATCGCAAACATATCACAAATTTGGTAGGTTGGATCAACTGATCAAAAATATAATCTGTACTAAGTTCCAGCTTTCTATCTTCAAAAACACAAAAGTTGGGTCATTTCCGATCGTTCAGTTATATGGCAGCTATAGGATATAGTCGGCCGATCCTAATGAAATTTGGCATGTCGTAATGTGTTGCCAAAAATAGCTCTCGTGTCAAATTCGAACTCTCTAACTCTAAAAACACCAAAGTTATACCATTTCCGATCAATCAGTTATATGGCAGCTATACCGACTTATATACTGCGTGCAAAGGAAAGAAGGGTGTGTGCAAAGTTTCAAGACGATAGCCTTAAAACTGAGAGACTAGTTTGCGTAGAAACAGACAGACGGACAGACGGACATGCTCATATCAACTCAGGAGGTGATCCTGATCAAAAATATATATACTTTATAGGGTCGGAGATGTCTCCTTCACTGCGTTGCACACTTTTGGACAAAATTATAATACCCTCTGCAAGGGTATAATAAAAAATAAAAATAATAAAAGTGACAGTGACACTGTGTTATTACACACAAAAAATAACTACAATTATTCTGTTCGCGACGCGTCCGTGAAGTGGAAAATAAAAAACAAAATTCACCGCGTCGTGAAACCCGCAAGCCTCCAGGATCATCACCGCAGGATCATCGCTACTCATCGAAACCCATCTACTTCCAAGCCGTGCACCTGCATCGACTGCAAAAGAAAAGTGGCAGCGGCATTAAAGGATCCCAAGGCAGAACCCCAGGTATTTGTGCAAAAAATTGAAAGTTGAGAAGAGACAAATTAAATCTTCGTCTTGTGCTGAAATATTGCACCCTTCTTTCAATTCTTGGCGCATACGTACTTGAAATTAGTAGAGCTTAAAAAATTGAGTAGTTTAGTTAAATTATTAACAAACTGCCTGTGGCTAAAATTGACAAAAACATAAATACATATCCACATCACTGTCGCCAAGTGACGCGCTACCCTATAATTGTGGGGCATACACCTTTTTCGGTTTCATTTTTTTGGATACTCAGTGCCTCGACTATCAACATTATTCGACTATCAATTAATTAATTAATTATTTCATCTTTTTCGCCATATTAATTAATTATTTTTCGTTTTCGCTAGATATTAAATTAAATATCTTTTTTCGTTCGTTTTCGTTTTTTGAATTTAATTTATTAATTAAATAATTAAAATAAAAAGTTTTTTATAATAGTCAAAAATTTTTATTTTTACTAATTAACAAATAAATTACAAAATTTTAAAAATAAAAAATAAAAAGTAATAAACAGAAACTAAAATCCACGACTCTTGATGAATTAAGAAGAAGATTAAATGTCAGGGTAAAAAGCATTCGCCGGTTAGAGGAACGTTTGGAAGCTGGGTCAGTTCCTTTAGTGAAGATCGAGCTAGAGTGCAGGCTTCAGGTTTTAAATGAGACAATATTTAAGGCAAATGAGTTGCAAGACCAGATTGAGCAATTAGATGAGGAAGATGAATTTGGAGCCGAATTGGAAGAATTAGAGATAACAACTAAGGCAAGGGTGATGTCATTATTAAATGCCTTCACGTTAGCTGAAAAGTCCCCACCAGCTACTGCAATTTCTGCATCCCCAACTCGAGCTCGACTTCCCACTTTGGCATTGCCAAAATTCAGTGGAAACTATTCGTAGTTTAAAAATATCATGAGTCTCTTTGAGACATTAGTAGACAAGGATGTGACCATTCCTGTTATCGAGAAATTTAACCATTTAATTTCTTGCCTCTCTGGTGAAGCCTTAGGAACTATTAAGGCATTTCAAGTCACCGAGAGTAATTATGATAAAGCTATTGCTAGTCTAAAAAGAGTTTACGATAACGAATGTCTCATCTTTGTGAACCAGATAAGCAAATTATTCAGCCTTCCGAAAGTTTCCCAGCCGTCTGCGTCGTCGTTGAGAGCTCTCATCGACACAGTGTCATCGATCTATGGGTCACTATTATCTATAGGAGATGATACTAAAATTGCAAACTCAATGATCATTCACTTAGTTTTGAGTAGAGTACATCCAGTGACCAGAGAAAAATGGGAAGAGTCACTGGATTATGAGGAATTGCCGCTGTGGTCCGATTTCGAAAAAATATTAAATTGTAGGTACCAGCACCTGTCCGCTGAAGAGACTGGCAAGCCAAAACAGGAGAAAATTGGGTTCGGGAAGCAGGAGTTCGTTGGCTTGCCTCGCTTCCAATAAACAAGCTTGCAGTTATGGCAACGCACAAGACCATAGTCTTGCCCAGTGTAGTCCGTTCGCTCGCCTTGCTGTAATGCAACGGTTTGAGTTTGTCAAGTCAGCCTCATTATGTTTAAATTGTCTGCGAAAAGGTCACACGGTTGCGATGTGTAAATCGACTAGGTGCCAAATTTGTGCAAGATCGCACCACAAACTTCTGCACCGATTTACTGTGACCGAAAATAACTTGGCGTTACCACCACCAAATGAACATCCTCCCCCAACGCTACATCTTGATGGCCCTTCTACGTCACATGCTTTGCATGCGTCATCTCTAGAAAGGGTTTTGTTAGCGACGTCGATCGTAAGCGTTAGAACTAAAAATGGCGAGCATATATTGGCCCAAGCACTACTTGACTCTGGGTCACAAATGAACTTTATTACTGAAGAACTTGCTCAACGCTTACAGATCCGTAGGTACGAATCGTGTATCAACTTGCTTGGAATTGGTCAAGCTAATTCCCAGGTTAAGAAAAAGATACACACTGTGGTGAAGTCAACGATTAATGGTAGTGAGTTTCCGTTCGACTTTTGGATTTTGAGAACTATCTCGGGTTATCACCCTGACCAGTCAGTGAACGTGAAAGATTGGGACCTACCAAAGAACTTGCCGCTAGCAGACCCATATTTCTACAAACCTCAGCGGATAGATATGTTAATTGGAGCTAAGTCATTTTTCGAATTGTTGTCCGTTGGCCAAATAAAACAAGGGCCAAACCATCCCATCCTCCAAAAAACTCTCCTTAGATGGATAGTATCGGGAAAATATAAGGCAAATACCTCAACTCCTTAACAGCCTGTCTCTAGCCTGAATTGCCAAGAAGAACTACTCGAGTCGATAGAGGGCAATTTAAAAAAATTCTGGTCGTTGGAAGAAGTACCAACTTCCAAAAAGCTTTTGTCACCTGAACAAGAGTTATGTGAGGAACATTATCAGAAAAATACAGTTTTACTGCCTTCAGGTCGATTTGAAGTCAGGCTTCCATTTAAATCGGATCCAAGCGTTTCGGGAAACTCGTTCGAGGTAGCCAAACGCCGTTTTTTGTCGCTCGAGAGAAGATTATCTCGAGATCCGAATTTAAAGAAAATGTAAGTAGAATTTATGGAAGAATACGAATCCTTAGGTCATATGTCCCCTACAAGCAATGATGTTCTTGCTACTCCACACTACGTCATACCCCATCATTGTGTCTTACGGCCTCAAAGCACATCGACCAAATTACGAGTCGTGTTTGATGCCTCTTGTAAGACATCAACACATACGTGTCTTAACGATCTGTTGATGGTTGGTCCTACCATCCAGGAAGAGTTGTATTCAATTCTTCTTAGGTTCCGGCTGAACAGACTCGCCAAGTAATACAGATGAATCGCCAAGTAGTGGTAAATGAAGCCGATAGGCGATACCAGTTGATAGTGTGGAGGAAAGACACATCAGAGTCCTTGAAGCTCAACACCGTTACATATGGCACTGCGCCAGCCCCATTCCTGACCATAAGGTGTTTGAAGAGGTTGAGTGAATCTTTGAAAAATACATTCCCTCGAGCTGCCGAAGTTATCGGTTCCGACTTTTACGTCAACGACATGTTAACGGGTGCTGGTTGCATTGAGGAGCTAAAGAAAATTAAGTCTGAAGTAACTCAGGTTCTTCAAAATGCTGGGTTTGAATTGAGCAAGGGGTTTTCAAACTCGCCTGAAGTTACTGCATCCGAGAGCACGGTTAAGCTAATAACACTTTCGGACTCAGAACTGACTAAAGCATTAGGAATCGCTTGGGTTCCTAAAGAAGATGTATTTAAATTTGAAATTGATGCTTCAGTCATGGGTCAAAGGGCGACCAAGCGGAACATCCTTTCGGTGACATCGAAGTTGTTTGACCCCCTTGGCCTATTAAGCCCTATACTTATAAAAGGAAAGATCCTATTGCAGGAACTTTGGCTAAATAAGCAAGATTGGGATGAGTCAATTCCACTGCACTTAGAAACAGCGTGGAACAAAATACAATTTGCCTTGTCGCAATTAGAAGACATCTCAATTCCGAGATTCGTGTTTACCGAGCCGATGTCACCGATTCAAATTCATGCCTTTTCTGACGCATCGATGAGAGTCTATGGAGCCTGCGTCTATATTCGTTGCAAATCTGCAAAAGGTATTAAAGTTTCATTTTTGACGGCAAAGTCCAAAGTAGCGCCGCTCAAGACAAAGACGCTCCCCCGTCTTGAGTTATCTGCCGCTCACCTTCTCGCAGATCTCAGCCGCAAGATAAAGCCTCTAATAAAAGTTCCGATCGAACGAAGTGTATTTTGGTCGGATTCAGAAGTAACTCTTCATTGGATTCGTTCCCATCCATCGTCGTTGTCAACGTTCGTATCGAATAGAGTAGCTGAAATTCAAGAGTGGTCAGAGGATAGCACGTGGCGGCATGTACCAACTAAACAGAACCCGGCAGATATAGTGTCCAGAGGTGGAGACGTAAAGGAGACTGTAGAATCGATCTGGTTTACAGGTCCATCGTTTTTAAAGGAACCGGAAGATAAGTGGCCGACGAGCCCCCGGTTTGATCTGTCACCATAACTTCTACAGATGGAAGCGAAAAAGAATGCGGTCGGATTAACCGCAATCGTATCTACCTCAGATTTATTGGAAGTGATAGAAGGTTATTCCTCTCACCTAAAACTGCTGCGAGTGTTCGTTTATATGTTCCGCTTTATAGGGAAATCGAAGAAATTAGTAGTGAATTCGGATATTGTTCCCTCACCTGTCGAATATAATGAAGGTTTTAAGAAAATAGTCGAAATAGTCCAAGAGCACGAGTATCAAGATGAAATAGATGATCCGAAAAAATTTAAGTGTTAGCCCTAGCCTACAAAAGTTAAATCCCTTTCTACACGAATCTTCAGAGGCTGGGCTTACCTTTTCGTTGTTGCGGGTTGGGGGGCGACTAGCTAATGCTCCTATATCGTACGATGCCAAGTTTCCAGTATTGTTGACAAAACGCTCTCAATTTGTTCAGAGCTACGTCCGATACTTGCACGAGTCGAATTTTCATGTGGGTCCACGAGCACTTGTGAGTCTTTTGCGACAGCGCATATGGATCGTAAATGCGCAGGAAGTCTGCAGTCAGACAGTACGGTCATGCATTCGCTGCTTTAAATGCAAGCCTCGTCTGATGACTCAAATCATGGGTGATTTACCCTTAGATAGAATTCGTGCTCTCCGCCCATTCTCCATATGTGGTGTTGATTTTTGTGGCCCTATAGATACGACATTGAAAATTCGTGGTAGGCCATCCTATAAGTCCTACATTGCCTTATTTGTTTGTTTTGCGTCCAAGGCAGTTCATTTAGAAGTAGTTTCCGACCTTTCAACTGATTCCTTTTTATTGGCTTTTCAAAGGTTCGTTGGGCGCCGAGGATGTCCGCAGATCGTGCACTGCGACAACGCGACGAACTTCGTCGGAGCGAGTCGCCACTTCGCAGACCTTCGTCGGAGAATCGAGGACGAGGTCGACGCGGTCACGCAATACGCATCAAAAAGCGGATGCGTATTTGCGTTCATACCGCCGCGGGCTCCGCACATGGGCGGACTATGGGAGGCAGGTTTGAAGTCTGCAAAACACCTACTCCTACGAGCGGTAGGGAACGCCAGACTGACCGCGGAGGAGCTGCAGACCGTCCTCGTTGGAGTCGAGGCCGTCCTGAACTCACGACCCCTGGGGGCTCTGAGTCAGGACCCAAGCGACGGCGAGGCGCTTACTTCCGGGCACCTGTTGACAGGCCCCACCAGCACCGCGGACCCCGGACCAGCAGGGTCTAACGTGCTTCCGGCGATGGCCGCTTGTCTCGTCAATCAAGCAAATGTTTTGGCAGCGATGGTCCCGGGAATACGTCTTGGGCCTACAGGCGCGGTCGAAGTGGCAGGACAAGGAGGACGACATCCGGACGGGCGAGCTGGTCCTGATCGCAGAGGATCACCAGCCGCCACAACAGTGGCTCACGGGACGAGTAGGAGCAACACACGCTGGCGCGGACGAAAGGGTCAAGGTCACCGTCGAACGAACTGGCTCTGGAGCGGAATACAGGAGAGCGGTCCACAAGCTGGCGCGGCTGCCAGTTGGTTGAAGCCTGATGGAGGCCTTAAACAGGGCCGGTGTTAATTGATTTGTTATTTTATTGAAGTCGAAAATTGTGAATTATAGTTATAGCTGAATTGTATTTGTTAGTTGTTAGTCTGTAAATTTACTCTTAGATAGCTTAGGGCGGAGCGAGGCGAAAGCTCATATTCGCTCTTGTGCGAATTCGCCCCGCTTCGCCGCAATAGATAAGTTAGGCTTAAGATTAGAGAGAAATACAATCGAATTTATTACGTTGATGAGGCACGACCATTTTTTTCGTAATCGTTGTTTTTCGCATATTTTTAAATATTTTGCAGCTACCCTTTTTTTATTATTTTGAAGTGTGAGATAAATCAATCTCGTTATACAGTGCCAATTTTAACAAGTTTTTGATAAAAGTGTTTTTGGATGCCAAACTATTCCAATGCCTTATCCTTAACTAAAAATAAAAATGCAGCCCAGTCGGACAATTTTAGAGAAGTTATATACATACTTTATATTGTGCTTCCCTACTGATTTCCCTAATTGATTTAATGATTTTTCCCCGAGCAGAAAAGTATGGACTAACAATTTTTTAGCCTTAGGCTTACCATAGCTTTTTTTTTATAGCTTTGCTTTTATTTATTGAATCTACTCTTAATTTTGAGACTAACAATAAATTGACGAATCTTAACATTAAAATTTAACTAACAGTATAGAAAGACTGCATTCTGGTTGCGCGTCCCTCAGGTCGGTCGCTGGGTGGGTAAGTCATTGCAACGAAGGCGTGATTGGTTGCTCAACCTTGTTAGACCTCTCGCCAGGTGGTTAGGGTGCACCGACAGCTTGGTTAAGTACTTTACCTTACCTTTACCCCGGTGATTGTTCTCAAGAGCTTCGAGTAAACTCTTTAAATTATGTCATATTGCTATTGCTGGCGTTCCCCCATAACTGGGAGCCGTACATCCATATAGGTTTTAGTACCGAGTTGTACAGCAGGACTTTATATTCAAGGCTAAGAGGTGACTGAGCGTTGATAAGCCAATGAAGGTCACTGGCTTTTAGCTTTAGGTGTGTTCTTTTGGCTTCAATGTGCCGGCGGCATGTGAGTCTTCTGTCAAGATGTACTCCTAGGTATGTTACTTGGTTTGCTTGTGGGAGTAGAGTGTTGTTTAATGTTATCGGCGGGCAGTTTTGCCTGTTCAGAGTGAACGTAACGTGCTTTCATTTTAGTTCGTTCACTTTAATTCGCCAATCTGACAGCCATTTTTCAACATCGACCATATGAAGAGCTAGCTGCGCAGTTGCTTGAATCAAGCATTTTGAGTGGCTAAGAATAGCTGTCGGCAAACGTAGATGTTGTCGTGAAGGTAAGACTCCAAAATCTTGTGGGTGCTGTAGGGGAGCATTGTCTTGATCTTGTACATTAGACCTTCCAGCCAGACTCCATCGAATGCTTGAGAGACATCTAAAAATATGGCAGTACAGTACTCTCGTTTTTCGAACGCGTTCCGAATTTCTGATGTTATTCGGTTGACCTGACCCAAATTGGGGCGAAGAGATTCCTTCCAGGATTCTGAGGTATGTGTTTATCCGAGTCATTAGGCATTTTTCAAAGAGTTTAGATATGCAAGAGAGTAGGCTTATAGGTCTATACGACGTGGGGATATGGTGGTCTTTTCCCGGCTTTGATATCATTATTATAATTGAGTTTTTCCATCTCACTGGAAAGTGGCCAAGTTTTGAGATGGCATTAAAGAGCTGAATGAGAGTGCAAACGGCGCAGTATGGGAGCTCAATGATCATTTTGGGAGTTATGAGGTCGCAGCCCGGGGATTTTTTCGGATTCAATTGTCGTTTGATGATGTTAACGATTTCGTTTGGGCGAAACTCAATCGGCTCATGTTGAGGCTGGGGCTCATCTGATAGAGTCGGCAAAGTAAACGCATTGGTGGCAGGACTTGGTTGGAAGACATTTTTAAGGTGTTTAGCAAACGTGCTGGCTCTGTCTGCGTCGCTGCGTGCCCACCCGCCTGTGGAATTTCTAATAGGGTGAGCTTTCCATAGTGAGTTTTTTGTACTGTTAGTTGAAAATTGCTCTATGTAGCGGCGGTGGACATAAGTTTCTTACCATAGCCCTGTGTTTTTTCACGTTTTTTTTTTTGGCATAAAGTCAATTTTTTTTTTGTGTCTTACAAATTTTTTTATTTTTAATTTTTAAGCACCCTAGACAGATTTAAAAATATAGAGCAAAACTTTTCTGCTGGCCAGCTGTTACAATCGGGTGATTAAGTAACACCAGTTTTTTATGAAATTGGCGCGAAAAATTGTGCGACTTTGATCGTATGTTGTGGCAAAAGTGTAAGAAGCAGTTAATTGAATAAATATGGAAAACGATTGTCCAGGTATGTAAAATTAAAATTTACCAATGTTTGTGTCGTTGTTATGTGTTTTGTCCAATTGTACCTCGTTTTGTTTATGTGTATTTTTAGAACGAGCTAAACAAGTGTAGTTGTGTTTCGCGGATCAGTACTTTTGCATGGCAAAGTGTTGCAAAAAGTTGTAAACGAGAAACTATTAACCAAAGTATGCAGATGAATGAAAAACTAACCCTTTTTGTCCAAATCCACACGTTTTCGAAAAAATCAAAATTTTTAGTACAATATTTTTTTCACTTTTTCCTTGATTGACTTTATGGTTTCGTTATCTAAATGTTTTTGTGCGATCACTCTCAATATGTGCTGTTGTACGGCGTGTCCTGAGCGATTTTTGTTGCTCCAAACGTCAACAAAAAGTGAAAAGCTTTGTCAGTTATTTAAATAAACACTTGCCTAAATCTAATTCAGGTAATCAGTCATTTACATGCTTGGATCTGCTTTTTCGAGTTTGTTTTAAAAATCTCATGTAGAATTGAGCTTAAGAACTGGCATGTCAATGACAGCGATAAGCCTACATTAAAAGAACGAAAAAGTCTTTTACAATTTTTTTGTTTTTTGGTTATTCTGGTCTTTGAAGAAGCGTTAGAAGCACAGGCGAGTGGTCTGATGATAAGTCCGAGACTGCTTTGGCACTTATTAGATTGCGAGGTATGTTTTTTGTCACTGCAAAATCAATAAGGTCTGGGAGCTTTCGTTAGTCTGTTGGCCAGTATGTGGGACTTCCAGGGGAAACGTAGTCCAGTTTATTTTTCACATTTATAATTGCATTGTACAATTGTCTTCTTTTGGGAGTCACTTGACGTGATCCGCAGTGCGTATGTTTGGCGTTGTAGTCTCCTGCGGCTATAAATCGATCCCCAAGTGAATTGTTGAAGTCCATAAATTGTCCTTCCGAGATTGAGAAACGAGGAGGGCAGTAAACGGCAGCGAATGAATGGATTCCGTTGCTTGACTGAATTTGTATCGATGAGGCCTGCAAGAAGTTTGTTGCGAACTTTTTGTGAAAATGGTGTTTAATACGTTCTCTGATTAGAACTCCAGTTCCGCCGTGGGCTTTCCCATCTGGATGATCTGTACGGTAGATTGTGTAGCCTTTTATATGAAAGTTGTATTTGCTTGTAAGATGCGTTTCCACCAGTAGCATAACGTTTCGGTCTACTTTTTACCCATGAGAAGTAGAGATTTTAGCTGCCGCAACGAGTACTTCTTCCAGGGCGCTCGTTGTGTAGTCGATGTCCGATTCCATGTTAAATTCCGGGGCGAGTTCTATGTGGGCACTCACGTACTTTTTTTATTTTAGCCAGTTCTTTTTTGGCGTCGTCAGGCTGAAGGGGTGTTCGGGTATTTCTGGGCTTTGAAGAAGCGTTAGAAGCACAGGCGAGTGGTCTGATGATAAGTCCGAGACTGCTTTGGCACTTATTAGATTGCGAGGTATGTTTTTTGTCACTGCAAAATCAATAAGGTCTGGGACCTTTCGTGAGTCTGTTGGCCAGTACATTTATAATTGCATTGTACAATTGTCTTCTTTTGGGAGTAACTAGACGTGATCCGCAGTGCGTATGTTTGGCGTTGTAGTCTCCTGCGACTATAAATCGATCCCCAAGTGAATTGTTGAAGTCCATAAATTGTCCTTCCGAGATTGCGAAACGAGGAGGGCAGTAAACGGCAGCGATTGAAAGGATTCCGTTGCTTGACTGAATTTGTATCGATGAGGCCTGCGAGAAGTTTGTTGCGAACCTTTTGTAAAAATGGTGTTTAATACGTTCTCTGATTAGAACTCCAGTTCCGCCGTGGGCTTTCCCATCTGGATGATCTGTGCGGTAGATTGTGTAGCCTTTTATATGAAAGTTTTATTTGCTTGTAAGATGCGTTTCCACCAGTAGCATAACGTCAATATGGTTTTCGGTTAAGAATTGTGACAATTCTAGTTTATGCAGCGATACACCGTTGGCGTTCCACATTCTTATTCGTAGCGCCTGCATAGATTATTTGGACTTTTGTGCCACGAGCAGCTGTATCACCATGTTCTGGTTTTGAACAAGCGTTTGCATGGTCGTTTTCATCAATGACATAAGCTCCATCATACTTTGTTGGAGGGTAAGCATCATAGTTTCCGTTTTGCTGTTTGGCTGTTTGGGGGCTGTTGAGCGTTTTGAGAGTTAGGCTGAATTGGAATTTCCCTTCCAGATCGTAGAGCATCGGCATGGGAGTGGTGTTTAGTGGACCGAATGGGGATCTCGCAGCTTTGGCGAAGAAGACGTCTGGCGTAGTTTTTGACGCAATGTACGCATTCTGTGGATTTTGGTTGCGCGTTGCGGTCGCTTGACGCATGCGACTCTTTAACTCCTTATACACCATACATCCTTTATAATTTGCCGTAAGGCTGCCTCCGCCGTTTCCACATTTCTTCACGGTTCTGTCCTTGTTTGTAGTGCAGCAAGCGGACTTGTGGGCGTCCCCGCAGACTACACAGACAGCCCGAAGTGTGCAGTAAGACCTTGTGTGTCCATACTCTTGACAGTTAGTGCATTGCACTGGACCGTTGCGTTTATGTGGCTCTTCAACAGTGATTTTCCGATGCAAAAGATATTGCAGGTTGTAGATTGGGTGGACTTCGTTCTTCTTCAGCGGCCTGCTTTCTGGCTAGAGCTCGACCTTGAAGAGGGGTTGTGGCTTTTTATCTTTATTTAGAATGTTAATAACATTCTTGGCGGCGAAGCCCTCTTCTTTAAAGGCGGTTTTTATCTCCGCGGCGGTAACATCAGGGTCTATTCCCTTTACTACCACTTGTAGGCCCTTACTGCTTTTCAGCTGGTACGTGTAATAGTTTTTCTGTACAGTGTCAAGATATTTGGACACGATTCGGAAGTGCTCTTCAGTCTTGGTTTGCACCATTGTTTCATGGATGTTCCCATTGATAAGCGGAACAATATGAAAGTTGTCACCGTTCCCGATCAACGACGCAATTTTGTTGACCAGGGCACTCGAGCTTTTCTCCCTAATATAGATTGGAGAAGGCTTGGGTTTTTTTGCGGGGTGTTGATCTGGCTGGTTTTCCTCAACCTTCACCAGTAGGGCAAGTCGGTTAGTAGTGGATCTGTCTGGTTCTTTATCGATCTTCAGGACACGGGTAATTTTTGTTTTATTGCCTGCCGGATTACTCTGCGGGCTAAGCTTGCGCTTAATTTGGATGTAGCGATCCATTCCAGTCTGTGTGGCCGTGGCCGCTTTGGCACTTTCTGAAGTTGTTGTTTTTGTACTCGCTGTAGTCGCTGACGTCGCGGTACTTTGAGTTGCAGTGGTTGTCACTGTGATTGCAGAAATTGTAGCACAATTAAAAATTATGAAAGAAATGAGCCTAAATGTAGACAAGCCTCTTTTAAATGGCAGTGAAAACTCCAATGACGGCAACACAGCAAAAAGAGCATTTTCCAATGCAGCATTACTGTCATCAGTTCTGGGTTTTGATTATGATATTTTACAAAGTTTTCGAAAAATTCTAATAACAATTAACTGCGAGTATGAAATAAGCTCGGAAAAGTTTAAAAACTTCTGTGTTAAAGGTTTTGTGACCTATCAGGAAAAATATCCTTGGTATCCGATGTCGCCCACTGTTCACAAAGTCTTAGTACATGGCTACCAAGTAATATACACTTGTTTAGTTCCTGTAGGATGGCTTGGGGAACACACATCAGAGTCCCGAAATAAATTGTATAAGAGCGATAGAAGAGACCACGCTAGAAAATGTAGTCGATTAGACAATATTACAGGATAGTTCTGATACAGGATAGTTCGGATCCATGGATAGTTCTGATCCGTTGCTGTCCAGTACATATTTAAAAGATCGATTAAATACAATCAAAAAGAAAACCATACCAGCAGAAGTTTTACCTCAACTATGGGCCGTCAGCCAACGGGTACAACAGGGGGACCTACGCGCAAGCAATTGCGTGCCGTAACTGTGTACACCGCTGGTAGTGCGACTATACTCTCCACGTGAGGGCGGCTGTTAACAGGTCCCGGTAAGGTCATGTCTCTGCCGAGGATGCTGGCTAATGGTAGTCGGGCGGGGAGAAGAACACTCCCTTCCTTAAATTACCCCAATCCAAGGTGGAACAGCATATGCCCAAGGATGCGTGTCCGAGAGGGGGCTCGGACGCTAATATGCGAACTCTGGGGGACAGGCCGACCTCCCAGTTTCAATCAGGCTTATCGTGACAAGCGTGACTATGTCATGATGGACGAACCCCTTCCCGCCTACTCGTGGGACCAAAACATGAACATCACTTTACCTAAAAAAAACCAAAGCGGATAACGGAACTCCCTAAAAAGACCGGAAATGGGGCCAACGGCCCGTCAAACTCCAAGGCCCTCAAAAGCCAAGGAGTTGCTGAGATGGAGAAGTCCCCCACAGAGGGACAACATCTGGAGGCGGGACGCGCCGGTGCGGTGGAGGTTGCCAAGGCAGCTTCCTCCAAAGCGGGGATAGCTATGGGAACCAACCGGCGGTGCACCTAAGGCGAACCCTGGTCCGGAAGCGTCTCACTCGAAGCAGCGTAGAGGATCCTACAAGGATAGAAGAAGAGCCGCCTTCATTCTGATGAGGGCGGACCCATCGGCCGAAGCCAACCCGGACCAGGCCGAGATTATTAAGTGGGCAAGGGAGATCCTACCCGACTTCAATCCGGAAAAGGCGGGAGAAAGGCTGGATCCGAATGGTATCCGATGGTATCAGGGTAGCGTCAAGGTGATTGCTTGCCAAGACGCGCGATCGGTGGAGACTTACAAGCTGATGGTTGCATCGCTTGGAGAGGTCTACCCTGGAGCTAAGCTGGTGGCGGTTGACTGGGACGAGATCCCCAGCAAACCGAGGGCGCGAGTGTGGCTTACAGAAAAGCCAGCCGACCCGAAAACCATTCTAACAATGCTTAGGATGTGCAACCCGACGCTCCCCACGGCGGACTGGAGAGTCGCCAAGGTCGAGGAGGCGGTGGGACTGCGGAGGCAGGTCGTCCTCACACTAAACGAGGAGACCGTAAAAGCCCTGGAGAGGACGGAGCACCGGCTAAAGTACGGATTCGAGCATGTTTCGGTCCGTATTTATAAATCTGATGCGAAGGCCAAGCCAGGAGGTATCGGTCTGGAGGCAGACACACAAGAGCCAGACTTGGAGGAGCCGACCGAAGAGGGGCACCCGGAAAGAATGTCGGATGAGGAGGAGAACATCCTGGAGGGGTACACCTCGGAGGAAAGCGACTTGGCAAGGGCGCTTGGTGGTGTCGGAATGGAGGAGGACTCTCTGCTGAGCTCCGAGACGGAGGCAGAAGTTACTGTGGTGGAGAATTGTAAGAATGTCCCTAACGATCTTGCAAATAAATCTCCATCACAGTAAAGCGGCGTCAGCTGCCCTCCTACTCCACCTCGCCGAGAATGGAGCTGATGTGGCCCTCATCCAGGAACCCTGGATCCTAGGAGACAGGATTCTTGGGCTGGGTGCGTCGGAGGTTAGGCTCTACAAAGCCGATACTACAGGTAAAAGGCGAGCCTGCATCCTCGCAAAAAAGAACCTTAACCTTTTTTTGCTACCCAATTTCAGCAATGAAGACCACGTAGCCGCAGCCATAGAGAGCCCAAATGGCCCTCTAAGGATATGTTCGGCGTATATGGGCCACGACCAGGAGGCCCTTCCCCCGCACCCGCTAATCAAACAGCTGGTGGAAGACAGCAGGAAGCACAAGATCGACCTGATCATAGGTTGCGATGCTAACGCCCATCATCATCAGTGGGGCAGCACTGACACGAATGAGAGCGGTGAGTCAATCTTCGATTTTATCCTAGGCTCCAATCTTCTGGTGGGTAACACGGGTATAGAACCCACTTTCATAGTCAAGAACAGAAGGGAAGTACTTGACGTCACTCTTTACTCTGAATCCCTAGCAGACAGGATTGTTAGATGGGGAGTCCTAGAGAAACACTCATTCTCAGACCACCGATACATAGAATTAGTGGTCAACTTCGAGAACTTTAATCGACTAACGGTACGCAACCCGAGAAAAGCGAACTGGGAGTTATATACCCTGGATGCCATGGTGGACACGCTCACGGCAGCGTGCGCCAGGGCATTCAATAAAGCTTGTCCCAAAATCAGATCGGGCAAAAGCAAGTCAAAGAAACCACCATGGTGGTCGCAAACACTTGCGCCCTTTAAAACCAAGGCCCGCAAGGCCTTCAATTTTGCCAGAAAAACAAACTCGGAGACAGCCTGGGAGGTCCTAAAGCGGGCCTTAGGCGATATAAAAAAGAACTTCGCAAGGCAAAAAGAAATGCCTGGGCCAAGTTCTGTACGAACATTCAGCAAACGTCAGAGGCCTCCCGACTCAGAAAGGTCCTCGCAACTACTGCACCAAATGTAGGATACATTAAAACTTCAGAAGGTAACTGGACATCGTCCAGCTTTATACGACTCCCAGGCTGTTTCCGAGTTTGTTTTCCTGGCGAAATTAAAGGCCTTGCGGGCCGTGGTTAAAGGGCGCAAGTGTTTGCGACCACCATGGTGGTTTCTTTGACTTGCTATTGCCCGATCTGCTTTTGGGACAAGCTATATTGAATGCCATAGCGCACGCTGCCGTGAGCGTGTCCACCATGGCATCCAGGGCTACCCTATTCTCAACGTTCCCTGTTGGAGGATTTCCCAAGGAACTATCAAGCTTCTTTCTATATAACTCCCAGTTCACTTTCCTCGGGTTGCGTACCGTTAGTCGATTAAAGTTCTCGAAATTGACCACTAATTCTATGTATCGGTGGTCTGAGAATGAGTGTTTCTCTAGGACTCCCCATCTAACAATCCTGTCCGCTAGGGGTACTTCCCTTCTGTTCTTGACTATGAAAGTGGGTTCTGTGCCCGTGTTACCCACCAAAAGATTGGAGCCTAGGATAAAATCGAAGATTGACTCACCGCTCTCGTTCGTGTCAGTGCTTCCCCACTGATGATGATGAGCGTTAGCATCGCAACCTATGATCAGGTCGATCTTGTGCTTCCTGCTGTCTTCCACCAGCTGTTTGATTAGCGGGTGCGGGGGAAGGGCCTCCTGGTCGTGGCCCATATACGCCGAATATATCCTTAGAGGGCCATTTGGGCTCTCTATGGCTGCGGCTACGTGGTCTTCATTGCTGAAATTGGGTAGCAAAAAAAGGTTAAGGTTCTTTTTTGCGAGGATGCAGGCTCGCCTTTTACCTGTAGTATCGGCTTTGCAGAGCCTAACCTCCGACGCCCCCAGCCCAAGAATCCTGTCTCCTAGGATCCAGGGTTCCTGGATGAGGGCCACATCAGCTCCACTCTCGGCGAGGTGGAGTAGGAGGGCAGCTGACGCCGCTTTACTGTGATGGAGATTTATTTGCAAGATCGTTAGGGACATTCTTACAATTCTCCACCACAGTAACTTCTGCCTCCGTCTCGGAGCTCAGCAGAGAGTCCTCCTCCATTCCGACACCACCAAGCGCCCTTGCCAAGTCGCTTTCCTCCGAGGTGTACACCTCCAGGATGTCCTCCTCCTCATCCGACATTCTTTCCGGGTGCCCCTCTTGGTCGGCTTCTCCAAGTCTGGCTCTTGTGTGTCAGCCTCCAGCCCTGACCTTACCGGGACCTGTTACCAGCCGCCCTCACGTGGAGTGTATAGCCGCACTACCAGCGGTGTACACAGTTACGGCACGCAATTGCATGCGCGTAGGTCCCCCTGTTGTACCCGGTGGCTGACGGCCAAATAGGCCATAGCAATGAAACAAAAGTAAATGTGGTAATCATTCGATGCCATCAGACTTTTCTGGATTCACTGGTAAACGGTTTTTCGATCTCGATTAAATCAGCTCTGAGAGAACGTTACAGCAGAAGAACAATGGTGTGAAGATCATTTTCTGCGTATCTGCACCAGACAACCCAATAAAAAATACCTGGTCCGGCTTCCGTTAAAAACTGGATTTGACAAGGAACAAGTCATCGGTAAGTCTCGCACTCAATAGATTCCACCTCTTAGAACGTCGGCTAAACAGAAACGACACACTTAAACAAAAATATCACTCCACCATCAAAGAATATTTTGACTTAAGCAACTCTCCGAAGTCACTACCACAGATGCTCGCCGGGGTAAAGGAGGACAGCACAACGACCAAAGTTCGGTTGGTATACGATGCATCATGTACCACTTCAAATGGAAAATCCCTTTACGACATATTGTGCATCGGCCCACCGCTATAAAATGATTTAGGGGGAGTCATCATGAAATGGAGGCTACATCCTTCCGTGTTTGCAGCAGATATTCAACCAATGTATCGCTGTATCGACATGCACCAGGATGATGCTCAATTTTAACGCATCTAATGGAGGAATGATCAAAACGAAATAGCCGAGTACATCCTAAATACTGTCACTTTTGGTACTGCATTAGCACCGTATACAGTGATACGCGTGCTCCGTCAACTCGCTCACGACGAACAACATCGCTACCCATTAGCAACTCTAGTCTTATTAAATGAAGTATATGTCGACGACGTCGTCCAGACCAAACTGGTCACAATACTATCCATGGAGAATTTGAAATGGAACTCAGGAAATGGGCTTCAAATCAGATCTGATCCGGAATTCCAGATCAGCACATGTGCTCAAAAAAGAAATGAAGAAGTAAATTTCTAGGATACTATTAAAATTCTGGGACTCTATTGGAGCCCACACGAGGATTTCTATACCTTTAAGGACATCCAAAAAGAACTAACCCGCATTTGATTGGGACGACCCATTACCCTCAATTCTTCAAGTCGGATGTGAAGAATTCCGACATCATTTACCAAACATTGAAAAGTTAAAAATACCTCGAAGGCTTGAAGTCACATTAACTACACGCCTTTTGTGACGGCTCCTCGCAAGCATACGCAGCCTGTGTTTATCTTCAAATACAATATCAATCCGGGAGAGTGAGCACGGCCCTATTCACAGCACGGAGTCGAGTCACGCCCACTAAGCCACTAACAATTCCTCGAATCGAACTCTCTGGTGCTATGTTGGCTGCTTAACTGACTAAATGGGTACTAACGCAGTTTTCATCAACCGGAATTCCCATTTCCGTTAAATTCTGGACTGATTCATCAATCGTTTTATATTGTATCAAAGGAAATCCAACCCGTTGGAAGACTTTCGTCTCCAAACGAATTCGCAAGATTTTGGAACTAAGTACGACAGCCCAATGGCAGCACGTACCTTCGGGAGAAAACCCAGCCGATTGCGCTTCAAGGAGTCTTACCCCTCACCAGCCAGCCAGGCATAACATCTGGTGGTTCGGTTCCGATTGGCAACGGGAGGATGAGAATCGGTGTCCGAAGAAAACTTAGTCTCATCCCCCTGTCCAACATCACGAAGAAAGAAGACAACCAACGAACGTGATGGTACATGTTTGTTCAGTTGACGACTTAATCAGCACCTCTTATTCATCATATAACAAATTTTTATTCGTTATGGCTTACGTTCAAAGGTATCTGAATATCTTACGCCACCCACAAGGACTTCGTCATGTGGGCGCGGCCTGAAAACTAGAATTACGAGAAGCTCTGCATCAAATTATAAGAATGGTGCAGAAAGAAGCCTTTTCTCCAGAGAGCAGCCGAGTCCTGGCAACAAAATTTTTATCCAGGCACAGTGCTTACGTCCAAAGGTATCTGCATAACTTACGCAACCCACAAGTACTTCGTCATGTGGGCGCGGTTTGAATATCAGAATTACAAGAGCTCTGCATCAAATCATAAGGATGGTGCAGAAACAAGCCTTTTCTCCAGAGATCAGCAAATTTATGATTTAGTTGTAATCAAGGATGACCGGCTCCCCCCAAATGAATGAAAGATGGCTCGAATAATCGATTTGCATCCTGAAGAAGATGGACTTGTTCGCGTAGTCTCGCTGAAGACCGCCTCTGGAACCTAAGAGAGATCATGGACAGCGATCTAATAGATCATGGTTAGTCCATTGCTAATACCCACCACTACTACTCCGAAATCAATAGAAGTCATATCATGCTGATCCCAGCATTCCGGGGGGCGGTATGTACGGCCGTTATTTATCATTTCGATTTATCGCTCCATCTTCAGCGAGCTTAGAAGATTACGCTTCCGAAGATTAGATTGCTCTTCCACCTTGACTTAAGCGGTAGCGATCAAAAATACTATTCGTTCTACTATAGTAGAGAAATTGAAGTTTGGAAGCCAAAACATTTCTACGCCGTCGTGGGAGCAGTGACGCCACCTCTGCGGCAGACAGGAGGCGTATTGTGCGACCTGTGTCCAATTCACATCTCTCAGCCCCCAAAATTAAAGTAATTTGCGGTGTTAAAGCCAGTGTATCAACAGTTAAAAGAGTGATTTTGTCGGGTAATCATCTAAACCGAATAAAACTTAAAAAAAAACACCGTTAAATGATGCACGTAAAGTTTCACGATTGCTCTTTGCGCGCAAGCACAGGAGCTGGACGAGCGAATGGCAAAAATGGTTTTTTTCCGACGAAAAAAAAATTAATTTGGACGTCCCCGATGGATATCTTCTATCATGATCTTCGAAAGGAAAAGCATTTCCTGAGCCATCGCCATAGCTGTGGAGGAGGCGTAATGGCTTGGAGGTCGGTATCAGTCTTTGGCTCTTGCGACCTGCAATTTGTTACTTCCAAAATGAGCGTAGAAACTTAAAAATCTATAATACAGAATGCGTTTCCTTATTACTCCAACATTTTGCACGTTATTAAATGGAATTACTAGCAAGATAACGCTCCTATTAATAGTAAGGGTGATAAAATATTGAATTAAGGCTCAAAATGTGGGGTTGCTCGAATATACCCCTATTCACCTTACCTTAATATAATCAAAAACCTATGGGGGTTGCTATCGCGAATGGTATATGATGGAGGCAGGCAATTTGATAGCAAAACAAATTTAGTAACGGCAATTAAAACAGCTTGGACAACAATTTTCCTGCAAATATTGTTTATATAATCGTTATATATCGTTTATATAAAGTTATATCGAAAAACGACGGATTCATTTATTATTAAACTTATTAAAAATTACATTAGAAATGTACTTAAGTTTAAGCCAAGAGCCAAAAATTTGAAAATGTCTTAAGTTATTTAAATAATTTTCATTTTTTTAGGCTGAACCTATTCAGATGAACGAAAAAAAATTCATTGATTTTGTTAAGCTTTCAGAAGAAAAAATAAAAAAGGAATAAATAAAATGTTTTTGAAAAAAACTTCTTCAGATTTTAATTTAAGATGATTTAAGAATTAAAGAAAAAAAATTATGTAAATCGTAAAACTGGTTTAGGAATTATAGATAAATTTCTACCAATAAGATCATGAACCTATTCAGTTGAGCGGCAGTGTATGCATACAAAGGCACAAATTTCATTTGACACATACATGTTGTAACGAACTGTTTATCTGCTTCCCGCTCGGAACAATTAGTCCCGCTGTGCATCAGCAAGCTCACAGAATTTAGCCTCGAAATAATATAGATAGCTAAAAACTTTACAACCCCTTTATTCAGAGGTCTTTCCAATATAGAGATTACTTCTTGTTTCCTTAATGAGCTCCGCTCCGGATCCTTCCTGCTCCTTCTCGTTTCCGCTCAGCTCCGTCGTCGACCTTCCTGTTGACCGTTCTTGTTGTTATGATCGCGGCTGTTCCTCCGTCGCCGCTGCTGTGCCTCCTGCTACATTGCCGTTGGTTCCCTAAATGTCCCCCTTATGTTGGTCAGCAGTCCTTCCTATTTCTTGGAACACACCCTTGGGTCATCTGTGACTGCGTCGCGCACACCGCGCACAGGCGCTAGCGAGTCCGGAGTGGAAGTTTCCAGTACCGTCACGCTTCCACTACAGCTGGGAAACATCGCGCATACCCGCTAGCTAGCCTGGACCCGGTACGTGGCGCCTCAGCTTTACCAAAGAAACACCGCGTATAAGTTAACACACCCAGTTCCCACAAAGATAAATTGCCGAATTGCAGGCCCTATCCGGTGGCCAACACGAGCAGTAAAGAAACTGCCGAATCCGCACTCTGGGGGCAATCTCCCGGGCAGAACACTCATGCAATGAGTGATCGTCACTGGATACAACCTGCTGACCCGGCCTCAAGCTGCAGCCGGATCAGACCCTTAAGTTAGTCTAAGATCTGTACTCCACAACCATAGTTGTGCTAATTAATTATCAACAACTTAATAATTTGTAACCCAACTTTAACTTTTACCTTAACAGGTTTAAAAATAAATAAAGTAATAATAAAATAACTCAATTGGATTATTATTTAACTCTTGCCTTAACAGGCTTAAAGAAAATAATTAAACAAATATAATAGCCCACGCTTATCAATAACTGGCGCCCAATCGTGATTAAAAACCTACGCGATACACAGTTCAATAAATTTGCAAAGTAATTGCAAATTCGGAGTTCCAAATACTCGCGCGACAAAATGCAGTGCATTTACCAAGTAAATTGAAAACAATAAAATATTTAAAAAACTCCAATTCCATCGCGCTTGCAGTTTGTTTCAACAAAAAAAATAGAGATAGAGATAGATAGAGATAGAGATAGAGATAGAGATAGAGATAGAGATAGAGATAGAGATAGAGATAGAGATAGAGATAGAGATAGAGATAGAGATAGAGATAGAGATAGAGATAGAGATAGAGATAGAGATAGAGATAGAGATAGAGATAGAGATAGAGATAGAGATAGAGATAGAGATAGAGATAGAGATAGAGATAGAGATAGAGATAGAGATAGAGATAGAGATAGAGATAGAGATAGAGATAGAGATAGAGATAGAGATAGAGATAGAGATAGAGATAGAGATAGAGATAGAGATAGAGATAGAGATAGAGATAGAGATAGAGATAGAGATAGAGATAGAGATAGAGATAGAGATAGAGATAGAGATAGAGATAGAGATAGAGATAGAGATAGAGATAGAGATAGAGATAGAGATAGAGATAGAGATAGAGATAGAGATAGAGATAGAGATAGAGATAGAGATAGAGATAGAGATAGAGATAGAGATAGAGATAGAGATAGAGATAGAGATAGAGATAGAGATAGAGATAGAGATAGAGATAGAGATAGAGATAGAGATAGAGATAGAGATAGAGATAGAGATAGAGATAGAGATAGAGATAGAGATAGAGATAGAGATAAAGAGTCCACTTAAAGCTAATAAAAAAGGCACTTAACTTAGTAATTTATAAAAAAGTTGTTATGGCATCGAAAGGGAGTGATTTGTACTATATGTTTTCGATTTTCAAATGTTGGTTTGTTTGGGATTGTCCCTGTAATTGAGTGTTTTTAACAGAGCTTTTGTGTGTGTTAATCAATAACAAAAACTAATGTTTAGTAAGAGATATAAACGGTCTTTGAGCTAGTTTGACCTTAATATTTATACTGGGTTGAAGGTAATTCAATTCTAATTCACTTTTTAAGGTCGCAACCTCAGGCTTGCCAACATGGAGTTTTTCGATGTTTGGATATCTGCTGCGAAGAAATGTGCGAAAGAGAATGCAATATTGGCTAGGTACAAAGTTTCTATAGCTGGTTCTGTATTTGAAGCCGAGAAAAAGCTTGCGAGAAAAATCAGTCGAAGCAAAAGTTTAAAAGATGTATTCCACAGATCATTATATATATCAGACCCTACAATATCATCGGTTAACCTAGCCAACCGTATCAAACAACAAAACAGATAGCTTCTTCCAAAAGAAGTATTAGAATTGCTCCACACTCCCTTAAGGAGCGCTGATGACGTTATCAGTAAAATATTGAAGACGATCCACTCGAGTTCAGGGAAATGGAACTTGAGACCGAAGAAGATGTTGATTAGGTGCGCATGTGAAACAGTTTTGATTATATTTTACCTTTCAGGCCTTTTTAATAATAATTACTTGTAGAAAACATGTCCATAGTTCCTGCCAGTTCCTGTGTCGGTGACACGCCTTTTTTTTTAATACCTAAGCTTATGAAAAACCAAAATAAAAAAACCAGACCTTAATATTATTGTTGGTTTTTAAGTTATATTTTTTTGTTATCTACTTTTATATAACTTTGGAAGACATAAAATCTAGTTCCGCCCAGAGGTGGCAGTGCCACGCCTATTTTCTCAAAATATGTTCCTTAGCTTACTAAGAACCCAAATCAAAAAACAGAACCCAATTATTTTGTTTCGTTTAGAAGTTATTAATTTTGGCCAGAAAAAGTGGTCATCCGGCCTATAGTGCAGTGTAATGAACCCCTGAAATGGTCAAATCAGTCCCAGAATTTGACTGCAAGCAGAAAAATTATGTTTCCTGGAGGCAAGCCGCCACCGCAGCTTATAAGGTTTTTGGAACTTATGATAGCAGTAGCCGACATTATCAGGCGGTAGGGGGGACCTTTTAATACTAAAAAATAAAGTGAGAGGACCAGGGGCTGCTGTATTATCCTCATTTAACACAGTATTTAATTTTGCTATACTGGCACGCCTAGATTTTACGTACGCGGACAAAACTCAGACGCACGTTATTAAACAAGAATTAAGCTTGTGCAGACAAAGGGAACTGCCCCTGCTTAAGTACAACGATGAAATAGCTAACTCTTTTAACTAACAAGACAATTATAACGCATGACGCAGCCGCAGCTGCCATCTTAAATGAACAAAACATAAATGACGCTTCGCATGCGTTCGTATCTGTCTTAAAAAAATCTCTAAAAATATCAGTTTTTCCGGCACAGCCACGATACTTGCCAACAGCATTAGCATTGGCACAAGTAACGAAAGAAGCGCCTTTGCGCCCACTTTCGCTCGACACAATGAGGAGAGAACATATAAGCCGAATATCGAACGGCAAGGTGGTTGGAAAAATTTCCAAACCCACTACGAACAGACCACTACGGGCGATAATAAAAACCCCTCACTTCATTAGGCCTCAAAAGGGAACCAACAACCAAAATTTAAACAAAGACCCTACAACACTCAGGCTCAGCCAGCTTCGGAGCCAATGGAGGTTGACACCTCTTCCAGGTTTAGGCAGCCCACAACATGGCAAAAGAGGCAGTCAGAACGATTCCAACAAAAAACAAGAAAGGAAAGCTAACTTCGGGCGGAGCCGAAGTAGATATACCCTTGCAGTTAAAACCGGATATATATCGCAAACATCGGATATAGTTGGCCGATCCTTATGGGAATAGGAATATATAATCCAATTTATTACAATACAAAATCTAAAAAAAGTCCCAAACTTCTATCTTCAAAAATACGAAAGTTGATATTTCTACCAAATACCATTTCCGATCGTTCAGTTATATGGCAGATATCGGATATAGTCGGCCGATCCTTATGAAATTTGGCATGACGTAATGTTTTGCCAAAAATAGCTCTCAAATTGGAACTCTCTTACTCTAAAAACACAAAAGTTTTACCATTTCCGATCAATCAGTTATATGGCAGCTATAGGATATGTCGGCCGATCCGGGCCGTTCCGACTTATATACTGCGTGCAAAGAAAAGAAGGGTGTGTGCAAAGTTTCAAGTCGATAGCTTTAAAACTGAGAGACTAGTTCGCGTAGAAACAGACAGACAGACGGACAGACGGACATGCTCATATAAACTCAGGAGGTGATCCTGATCAAGAATATATATACTTTATAGGGTCGGAGATGTCTCCTTCACTGCGTTGCACACTTTTGGACAAAATTATAATACCCTCTGCAAGGGTATAAAAACAATTTTTAAAACAAATGAAACAAACTGGATAACATTTGTAATACACACACACAACACTAAAAACCTATACCCTTCATCATCCAACATAAATAAAAAAGCAGCACTAATTAACAAAATAATTATACAAAGCGCACACCATACAATACCACAGACATTACCCAACAGACACTCACGCACAGTTCCTTGGTGGAATAAAAAGTTAGCAGACCTACACATAATAAAGAAACAAACATGGAAAGCACTAAAAAGACACACAACCCAAGAAACGATCATAGCATACAGGAAAGCAAACGCACTCTTGAAGAGAGAAATCAAAATTAGGAAAAAAGAATCCACAACCATATTCACATCCTCCATTCAAACAAACACTTCTACAACTAAAATCTGGAACAACATACGGCGATTTTGCGGTCTTAACCCTGTAAAGCAAATACATTGCATAAAAATCAACAACAACGAATCTACCAACGACAAAAACAAAACAGCCACCCTGCTCGCAGAACACTGGTCCAATCTCTCCAAAGACACAAACTTCAGTCAGGAATTTACGTCACATAAATACAAAACAATAGTCCTCAACCATACACCATCCACCTCAGCCACAGAAATAGACAAACCCATATCCAAAATCGAACTAACTATTGCTCTCCACTCTCTCAAAGGCACAACACCAGGAATAAACCGAATGATAAAAAACAGCTCAACAACAGTTCAAAACAGAATACTTTCTCTCTTTAACCAGATCTTCAATAATCACATACCTCAGTCATATAAAACCATCCTGATTATACCCATACTAAAGCCCGAAAAAGATAAGACCGATATCGCCTCCTACCGGCCCATCTCACTCAATTGCTGTCTGGGGAAAACACTGGACAAAATAATAGCAAACAGATTGTGGTGGTTCCTAACCAACGACAAACTTCTAAACCCAAATCAGTTCGGTTTCAAGAAAGGCAAATCGACTTCGGATAATCTGCTTTATGCAGATCACATCATCACGAAGGCACTTAATAACAGAAAGCACACCTCACTCATTTCTCTTGACTTTGCAAGAGCTTTTGATCGAGTAGGTATCCACTCAATAGTAGATCAATTAATAGAATGGAAAAGTGGCCACAAAATAATAAACTACTCAGGTGCATCTCTTTCGCAAACAAAATGTCAACACCTTCACATTTGCAGGAAACAGAGATACAACTGTACAATTACAACACTGAACTCTAGCATAAAGAACGTTACATCACTTAAAATACTCGGACTACTCATACGGACTACTAAAATACTCATACCATCACTTTCCAACAAACTCAACATAATAAAATTCCTGGCCAGCCAAAAATTTAACTGCAACACAAACATTCTACTAAATATCACAAAAGCCATACTCATATCTTAAATCGATTACGCACTTCAGACATACGGATACGCCCCAAAAAATACGCTAAACAAACTAAAAACGACATTAAATGCAGCACTAAGGCTAGTTTTTGGGGCCTTCCGCACCACACCTACATACAACATGCTTTACGAAACCAACACACCAACAATTGAACAAAAACGTGACCACCTAACAACCAAACTATTTAAAAACCTTATGCACTCCAAAGATACACCGATACACAAATACATTAAACCAAAAACAAGAAATCGGAAATGGACCTCAACCTTAGAACGCACATTAGATGTCAACTACTTGGCATACCCTTCTAATCAGCAAAATTATACAAAACAAAACCACCATGGCAATTACCACAAAACCTAATCAAAACCTCACTACACAACTACAAAAAAACCAACACTTCACCAGAAACTTTCCAAAAACTTTTTTACGAAACAAAGGAAACCTACAAAAACCATTCATCTATCTACACGGACGGATCTAAACAAAATTCAATTGCAACATTCGCTGTAACAACAGATACAGAAACAATACATTACGGCAGCTTGCCACCTTACTCCACCATCCTTACAGCAAAAATGATCGGAATCCTCGAAGCCGTCTAAATCGCGATGAACAAGAGAGGAAAATTTGTTATCTGTTCCGACTCTCTGGGAGCGATAGAAGCAATCCGTAACCCATTAAACCACAACAATTACCCCGCACACATTAGATCATACAACTGAAACAACCAAAAATAAAAATCTTGTGTATCCCAGGACACTCTAACATAAACGGAAACGAACTAGCAGACAAAACAGCAAAAGAGGCAACAAAAATGCCATTAATATATGCTCCCAACGTAAATATAAAAGACATGACCATTTGTTAAAAATGGGAAAATTTAAAATCCATTTAGTTAAAAAAAATTAATGAGTAGTAACATACAAATAATCAGTTTACAATATCTGGCAGATAGTTTTCAAGAATGTTTAAATAATAATCTTTAAACATTATGCCATTTATCCTAAATAACGTAATCATGAAATTTTATTTATAAAGCCTTTTCATGAAATTTATTAACTCTTTTGTTCCGATTTGTTCCGATTTGACAGTGATTCGCATGGGATTCGCACGGTCAAATATGTTTTCAGCATTAATTCGTAATGCGGTTGAAATAGAAATTGTTTCGGGTCCATAAACTGCATGCATTTAGGGGGAGGGTAAGGTCAAATCATGCGAAAAAAGCCATGTTTTTGTGATTTTTTTCCTGACGACACAGTTAAAATTTATTTATTCAACCAACGGTATATTAAAGTATGACATTTGAAGAATGTTCTATCAAATTTTTACAAAAAAATATTTAAAAATATGGCAATGGTAGCAATTGTCCGGACGTGTCGCCAAAAAAATTGCGGTGCCCCTCATAACTCGGTGCTGGATCATTTGTAATCAAAAAATGAAAATTCATTCGTTAGATAATAGTTCGCCCCAGGTAACGCTGTAAAGGTTTTTTGAAAATTGCAATTTTTTAATTTTTTCGAAGACTTTAAAGTGAAAAACTCAATTTTTTGGGAAAAAATCGGTTAATTTGTCATTGCCAAATCAAAATTATGAACAAAAAAAAAAAAAAACTCGACAGCGTTACCTCGTAAAATATGTACAGAAATAGTGTTAAAAATTTCAAAAGGATCGGTGCAGTAGTTTTGAAGTTATGAGGGGCACCGAATTTGAAAACGTGAGTTGTGGGAATAACGCTTTAAAGTTTTAAACAAAAAAAAATCCAGTGTAAAACGTTTGCAAGCAACTTCGTCAATAACTAATAACTTCGTCAATTTTGCTTTAATTGACTTGAAATTTTGACACAATATTCTTCAGATATTATGCATTCAATTTAAAAAATAAAAAAAAAAAAAAAAAAAAAAAATTTAATACCTTACCCTCCCCTTAATATGCCCGATTTTCTCTTTATTTTGCTTCATGTTTTTTATATCTCACGAACAACTCAACCAGACAACGGGCTGTTAGCGCGCGAAAAGTCGTTTCCAAAAAGATAAAAGATTACCTGATGCGGTAAATGCTTCGCGCGATCCTAAATGCGATTTTGATAACTAGAACTATGCGCTTAAAACGACAGCTAGCGAATATTTATATCCTATTTTGATCTTGCCAGTGCCCCGTGCACAGAGATTGCGGCCATAAGACAAAATCATCACAAAAAAAACTTGCGAAAAGTAATAAAATTGTCTGTACAACGACAAAGCATCTTCACAGCAACCCGGTTTTTCCTGGATATCTAACGGGACTTTCTAAAAATAGAATTGAAGCTGTGAAAACGTGTTCATTTGCAAAGTGCATCTGCACGCATCGCGAATATTTCAAAATAAAAACGACCGTCAAAGTGTTCAATCAACTATTGACGCTCCCAATTTAAATTATAAACAAGAAAGGAAAGCTAACTTCGGGCGGAGCCGAAGTTTATATACCCTTGCAGTTAAAACCGGATATATATCGCAAGCATCGGATATAGTTGGCCGATCCTTATGGGAATAGGAATATAAAATCCAATTTATTACAATACAAAATCTAAAAAAAGTCCCAAACTTCTATCTTCAAAAATACGAAAGTTGATATTTCTACCAAATACCATTTCCGATCGTTCAGTTATATGGCAGATATCGGATATAGTCGGCCGATCCTTATGAAATTTGGCATGACGTAATGTTTTGCCAAAAATAGCTCTCAAATTGGAACTCTCTTACTCTAAAAACACAAAAGTTATACCATTTCCGATCAATCAGTTATATGGCAGCTATAGGATATAGTCGGCCGATCCGGGCCGTTCCGACTTATATACTGCGTGCAAAGGAAAGAAGGGTGTGTGCAAAGTTTCAAGACGATAGCTTCAAAACTGAGAGACTAGTTCGCATAGAAACAGACAGACGGACAGACAGACGGACAGACGGACAGACGGACATGCTCATATAAACTCAGGAGGTGATCCTGATCAAGAATATATATACTTTATAGGGTCGGAGATGTCTCCTTCACTGCGTTGCACACTTTTGACCAAAATTATAATACCCTCTGCAAGGGTATAAAAATGGATTTTGAAGTTAAAGGTATTATTTTTAAGTTTCAAGATTAATAAAAGCAAAGTTGTGTTGTCTTTTTGAAACTAATTATTTACTGTATAATATTTGTACAATTTTTTGTATTTGACTTTTTATGTTTACTTAAAGTTTTAACTGTGATCCTTCAAAATACTCAGATTCATTTTTTAATCAGTGTATTTGTTAATATTTTAAGGTATAAAAAAAGTTAAAGCTTGCCACAGATATTAGCAGCTGTTTTCATAACCAAAAGTATACTAACATCGTCTCGTTATCTTCTAAGTATGTGAGACGAAGCCAACAGAGATGAACGATTAGAAAAATTGTTAGAAAAAGAAGGTTCATAAAGCACCCTTTGAGGTTGGATTAATTGTAACCTAAACATACATAGAAAATTAGAGATAAGATCCACTGTAATTAGACTTTAAGCTCTTTCTGATCGCTGCTAAGAGGAGAGTTGAATTTAGACCGTACAAGAGTTCGGACGTAATAATAAAATCATACTGAGAGTCTAGCAACCTTCTCTTTGTGTAACACGTGAAACTCAACTAGCAATTGAGCCATCTAAACATCAGCTCATTTTATAATCGGCTTCGGACCCGGCTGAAATAGCTCCTGGTCCCAAAAGACACGGAGATCGAAGAAGATCTGGCACGTGTGGGACCTCTACTAAACTGGGTCCAAGCATCGACGTAACTGGCGACGAGGACTAACAAAAAATTAAACCACCCGTTCGGAATTAAATTCCAAAAACATCACTAACACGCGTATTAAACATACGAAATACGACCAGAGAAGTCCGTAAATAGCGGCTCAAGCATAATCAATAAAGCCAGCCTAATCAGCACATAAGATAACGGCCATACACTCACCTGATCGGTTCACCATTTCTTGTTGAGACCGAGCTTTGGCAATCATCATCACCGCCGTCGCTTATCTTACCCTACAGAGACTGCCTCGTTGGACAATGCATACATCATAAAATCAATCATCTTTCTGCATTATATTTTGCGGGAGCTGTACTATTCTAAAAGACTGCTGCGTTGGAGCTTTATTACCTTCACAGACCACCGTTTTTTATTTGCTTTACACTACCAGCAGACCCTCACTGTTCTAAAGGAAGCTAAGCTATGTTAGTAAGTAACTAACATACATACACAAAAAAAAATTAATACCGAAATAGTTGCATCGTTTAATCTATATTTAAATTGTAATTAAAAACCAGCTTCCAGATTTCATAAATCAAATTAATGACTTAATTCCAACCTTTGAAAGTTTTGATGAATAATCAAAAACTCTTTTACTTTTTTACTCTTTTACTCTTTTTTAATCTTTTACTTAATTACATAAAAAACAAATGCATTGGATTAGTAAGACCCGTTTTGAATAGATATGGAAACATATATCCTAGAACCAATTAAAAGACATTTTGATAAAAAATTTTGGGGAAAAAGAGAGTAGCGATGTATTAATGGATACCCTAAAATTATGTAGAATAGATTCCACAATAGAGCAATATTACAATAAAATTAATGAAATTGCTAGTAGAATACATAACCGAATATTGACACACTCTAACGAGCCATTTAGTACAGAGGAAGTTAATAGGATATCACTTAGAATCCGGGACCGTAATCATTATAAGTAATATTTTAAAAATTACTTTGTAATGATTACTTTTCGATTTTTAATTTTTTAAATCAAGACTAATAATTATTTTTGATCGAAAAAAATAAAAATCACAAATAATCATTAAGCTTGAACAAAAAAATAAAAACTCAAAAATAATGATTATTTGTGATTTTTATTTTTTTGATCAAAAATAAAACTCACCAAGCAATAACTTCTGATCCTTTGAGGATATTGCCAATATTGTCCTATGTCTTTATAAAGGGACCCTAGAGCAATAATTGACAACAACAATATTTAAAATTTTTTTTTTTTGATTTTTAAAATAGGTAAAAAAAATGCATTTTACCTGTGTTTGTTGCAATTATTTAATATAAGGTCAACTGTTACATACAGAGCAGCAGCAGCAGATATAAACAATTACCAAAACAATGATAATGATAATCATCATAATGATCAACCAGTAAAACAATTAGGTACATTAATTTTCAATTTATTATGCATTTATGACAATATGAATTTTATGTATTTTTATAATTTTTATTTAATTTTAGAAATAATAATTTTGACAGCGACTCGCTCGACAAGTTGCTCGACACTGCTTAAACGTTATTCGCGAGTTTTTTTCCAAAAGTTTTTCCAATGACTTGCAAAATGCTCTTGGAAATTCTCGTTTTTGCATTGCATTGTCACTGGAAGTGAAAAGTGGATCTATTTTCAAAACCCAAAATGAAAAAAATCCTATGTTAGCCCAGCCCAGCCGGCCCAATCCCAATCTCGGCCAAACCGTTTCGGCCGCAAAGCCATGCTGAGCGTTTTCCGGGATCAGTCCTAAAACCGAGTGAAACCGTTGATAGCAAACGCTACCAGCAACAATTGGAAGAATTGAAAGAATCTCTGCTCCAAAAATACCTAAAATGCTTGTTCTATGTTGATTGGAAGTGATTGATTTATTCATTTAAAAATAGCGACAATAATCATTATTTACGGTCCCTGCTTAGAATATTTAGGGACAATCTTCCCGAACCTACTAAAACAATGATTTTTGCTAGGAATCCGCAGTCATTGGACGACGCATACAAAATTATTGAAGACGCTCGCCACCAAAATTATACCCATATGGGCCCATAGAGTCCATTCGAAAACAGTTGTATAATAAAACTCCCTTTAGAACAAACTTCAGTAATGATAATTATAATCGAAATAACCCAATCCAAAATGAATATCAGATCCAACCACGGGCAGAGGATAACCCTGGTACTGGTACAAATAGGCAAAATATTAGAAAATTCGCAAACAATCATAATAATTATTTTAACAGACATACTGCTAATCCAAACAGTAACTCTCGAATGTCTTACAATACCATCCAACCGCAACAATTAGTTAATTATAACCCTAACAACGATACTCCACCAGCTCCCATGGATGTAGGCCAGATTAATACAAATTTTCAATTAAAGGACCATCAAGATTACCCTACATAAAAATTGAATCCTCCGAAAGAGACCTGCTATTCATTATTGATACTGGAGCGGATTTCAGTATCATCAATGAAAATGTCTGCCACCCGAAGTGGAATACTAAAATCGATGCCCAAGTAAAAGCAATGGGAAATATTATTAAAATTCAAAAACTTTATAGATTCAGGGAATTCATTCAAAGAATTTCGAATAAAAAATTACTGGTGTGAGTTATTAGAATACAAATTTCACGACCATTTCGACGGTATAATTGGAGGAAATATATTGAACGATTTAAATGCAATCATAAATTACGGAGAAAATAACATTATTTTAAATAATGTAAGCCTGAAGTTAAACACCCAACACCCAAAACTCAAAACTAAAAACTTTACAGCTAATGTAAGTCAATTTACGAGGCTAGAACATCTTGATTATAATTCTTAAAACCAGCTTAGCACTATTCTTAAACGATTCGAAAATATTTTCTATAAAGAGGGAGACAGCTTAACATTTACAAGCGTAATTAAACATAACATATCCACAAAAAATGAGATACCTGTCTATTCAAAAGGGTCTATTCTATAGACAGTCATTGGTCATTGATTATAGAAAATTGAACTCTCAAACAATCGAAGATGAATATCCTATCCCTAGCATTGACGAAATATTTCACAAATTAGGCGGATGCAAAATCTTTTCTTCGCTCGATCTGGCAAAAGGGTTCTACCAAATAGAAATGAATGAACGCGATATTCCGAAGACAGCTTTTTCTACCGCTAACGGACATTATGAGTTTTTGCGAATGTCTTTTGGCCTTCGAAATGCACCAGCAACGTTCCAGAAACTTATGAACCACTTGCTTCGATCCTTCGAACATTTCTGTCTCGTATACATGGACGACATTCTTATTTCTAAATGAAATGAATCTAAATGAAATATTAAAATGCCGATGCTAACTTGAAACTTTGAAAAAAATGTGAGTTTGCCAAATGCGAAATAGAGTTTTTAGGACACGTTCTTAATAGAGACGGGCTAAAACCAAGCTCAAAGAAAGTCGCGGCAATCTATAAAATAAAACTACCAACGACACAAAAACAAATTAAAATTTTTTTTTGAATTACCAGCTATTTAAGAAGATACATTGAAGACTATTCTAAAATTGCAAAACATTTAATTAAATACTTGAAAAAAATTCCAAAATAAAAACAAAAGATTTAGAATTTATAGAAGCATTCGAAAAATTGAAACTATTAATCAAAAGTGACCCAATTGTAGTCTACCCCGACTTTAAAAATCAGTTTACACTTATTACAGATGCCAGCAACTCATGCAGGATAAAAAAGTTATATGCTATGCTAGTCGTACTTTAAAAACTCATGAAAATAACTACAGCACGATAGAAAAAGAATTATTAGCTATTTTCTGGGGAATTAAACATTTTCATTACTACTTGTATGGGAGAAGATTTATAGTTTAAACCGACCACCGCCCACTAGTATGGCTTAACAATTTAAAAGAACCTAACGTAAAGCTGCAAAGGTGCAAAATTCAATTGAACAAATATGATTTCGAAATCGAATTCATAAAAGGGAAAGAAAACGCGTTAGCTGATGGACTTAGTAGAATATGCGATCATAATACACCCTTAAATAGTCCCGAAATAGATCAAAACTTTTCTATAAACTCAACTGAAACCGATATATTTATGGGCGAACTTATAAACCCAATACAATCTCAAAAAGAAAACAATGAACCAACCTATGACTTCTCCTCAGATCTAATAAACTTTTTTTCAAGCCAATCGTCAAATTATGAAACCATTCACAGTGCTCATTCAGACTACTTAAACTGTATACGAAATACAGAAAACCCTCTTAACATATACAAATTACAAATTGTTCTGGAAAAATCAGATAAGGAATTAAGAACCATTAAAATCTTGTACAAAAAGAAAATCTGACATATTATACAAACAAATGGCAATAGCTCAGATTTATTAGAGATAATGCCAGACATTTTACCTGAAAAAGGCTTAATAGCCATCTTCTGTAAAGACATAAACCTGTATGTAAAATTCCAGGAATGGTATAGACAATTTTTTGCTTCCAACGTTAATATAAAGTTAATAAGATCATTTTCACTTCTTAAAGATATTACAGATAAGGATAAAATTTTAAAAACAATCGACGAGAAACATTTAAGAAACAACCATAGGGGTATCAACGAAATTTTTTCAGAAATAAAAAGATATATTATTATCTAAAGATATATTATATCTTTATATATTATATTAAAGATATATTATTATCGATATATAATATATTATTATTATTATCCTAACCTTCAGAAAGAAGTTCAAATATACGTCAATAACTGTAAAATATGCCACTTAGCCAAGTACGATCGGAACCCAATAAAATATAAGCTAAACATAACTGATACTCCTTCTCAACACAACGATCCACAAATATCTTAAAGATAGATCGTGGATATCTCTTTTGAAAGCATTAAAAGATAGGATACAAAACTTAGGTAAGCCCAAAATGATTATAACAGAAAATGAATTTAATATAAACTGTATAAAACACTTTCTGCTAGACAACAATATAAAATATATGTACATTACACGACCACCTATAAAAACACAGGAAACTCAGATATAGAAAGACTACACTTAACATTAAATGAACATAGTCGATTGTTTAACGCAGATGATAAAAATAAAGATACAATTCAAAACAAAGTATATCAAGCAATTATCCACTATAATAATACAATCCACTCTACCACAAAATATAGACCAATAGATATTTTAAACAATTTACTAAGTTCAGAACAACTTCAGAATCTCTCAGAAATTATTAAGCAACATAAGGAACAATTAAATGTAAAGAATAATAGTACTGATAAGTATTATTTTACGAACGACTATGTGAAAAATAATAAAGTTGGCAAGTCTAGACCTAAGTATAAACCATCTCAAAACTACCATCAAAATGGAAATTACCTAATATCAAATGACAATATAAACAAGAAAATTTACAAAGATCAAGTTAAAAGAAAATTTAAATTCCAAAATTAAAATTAAGAAAAAACATGAAAGGAAAGCTAACTTCGGGCGGAGCCGAAGTAGATATACCCTTGCAGTTAAAACCGGATATATATCGCAAACATCGGATATAGTTGGTATATAGTTAGTATATAGTTCTACCAAGTACCATTTCCGATCGTTCAGTTATATGGCAGCTATAGGATATAGTCGGCCGATCCTAATGAAATTTGGTAGGTTGGATCAACTGGCCAAAAATATAATCTGTACCAAGTTTCAGCTTTTTATCTTCAAAAACACCAAAGATGGTTCACTTCCGATCGTTCAGTTATATGGCAGCTATAAGATATAGTCGGCCGATCCTTATGAAATTTGGCATGTCGTAATTTGTTGCCAAAAATAGCTCTCATGTCAAATTTGAACGCTGTAACTCTAAAAACACCAAAGTTATACCATTTCCGATCAATCAGTTATATGGCAGCTATAGGATATAGTCGGCCGATCCGGGCCGTTCCGACTTATATACTGCGTGCAAAGGAAAGAAGGGTGTGTGCAAAGTTTCAAGACGATAGCTTCAAAACTGAGAGACTAGTTCGCGTAGAAACGGACAGACAGACAGACGGACAGACAGACGGACAGACGGACATGCTCATATCAACTCAGGAGGTGATCCTGATCAAGAATATATATACTTTATAGGGTCGGAGATGTCTCCTTTACTGCGTTGCACACTTTTGGACAAAATTATAATACCCTCTGCAAGGGTATAACAAGTATATTAACAATTTATTGAACGTATGTATATGTATTACAATTATTTACTATTCATCAATTAATATTGCCTAATTTTGTCGGGGGGGACTCACATATGACTACAACTATAACTATAACCAAAGATTATAAAGTACATAGATGGGACATCTCATACAAAGAAAAATTTTCTATGGCGGGTTCCAGCAGTGGAACCCGCTGGAACGAGCGGGTTCCATTGCGCGACAAGTTAAGTTTGAGAAATTTTTCGCGCGACAACGAATGAGGAATAGCCGAGTGGTAGAGTGCTTGGCTGGTGTGCAAAGTAAAACGAGTTCAAACCAGGCTCGGGACATCCATTTTTTTAAATTTTAAATCTATTTATATTATATTTTTGTTCTTTTAATATGTTTTCCTAAATTTATAATCCAATAAAAAAAATACAAAATTGTAAAATCACCTTAACATCGTCTCAGTTCGTAGTGGAACCCGCTTTAAAAATGTCAATAAGTGCGGGTTCTACGGCATTCTGACAGTCCGCGTCGTGGAACCCGCTCTCAAATTTTTTCATGTTTTCCGTCGTGGAACCCGCTGTAATAATGAAAACATTTGAGAGCGGGTTCCGTGACAAAAGGCTGGCAGATGAGAGAGAGAAAGAGAGATTTCTATTTTTAGATCGTAACATCTTTGGAACGATGAAAGTTTGAAACGTTGTAATCGAACCAATGTAAGAGTAAATAGATCAGAAATATCTTTTACTATCCTTACTCGTCAGCTCTGTTTTTGGTATGGATTCTAGCGCCTCCTTTAACACCAATTTTAAGTATCATAAAATCAGCTTTGAGGGTAGCCTAGATGGATAGTGCGCGGTCCTTATTCATGGGGTCGTGGGTTCGATTACATTAGCGGACGTCTTTTCCAATTTTGATAAAGTTTTAGTTTTATGATTATTTTTTTTATATTTACTTTTATTTTTTATTTTTTTGTACTTTTAATTTTTAAGTTAATTATTGTTAAGTTATTATTATACCCTTGCAGAGGGTATTATAATTTTGGTCAAAAGTGTGCAACGCAGTGAAGGAGACATCTCCGACCCTATAAAGTATATATATTCTTCATCAGGATCACCTCCTGAGTTGATATGAGCATGTCCGCCTGTCCGTCTGTCTGTCTGTTTCTACGCGAACTAGTCTCTCAGTTTTAAAGCTATCGACTTGAAACTTTGCACACACCCTTCTTTCCTTTGCACGCAGTATATAAGTCGGAACGGCCCGGATCGGCCGACATATCCTATAGCTGCCATATAACTGATTGATCGGAAATGGTATAACTTCGGTGTTTTTAGAGTTAGAGAGTTCAAATTTTACACGAGCGCTATTTTTGGCAAAATAATACGACATGCCAAATTTCGTAAGGATCGGCCGACTATATCCTATAGCTGTCATATAACTGAACGATCGGAAATGACCCAACTTTCGTGTTGTTAAAGATAGAAAGCTGGAACTTGGTACAGATTATATTCTTGGTCAGTTAATCCGATCTACCAAATTTCATAACGATCGGCCGACTATATCTTATAGCTGCCATATAACTGAACGATCGGAAATGGTTTTTGGTAGAAATACCAACTTTGGTATTTTTGAAGATAGAAGCTTGAGACTTTTTTTAGATTTTGTATTGTAATAAATTGGATTATATATTCATATTTCCATAAGGATCGGCCAACTATATCCGATGTTTGCGATATATATCCGGTTTAAACTGCAATATTTTAAAAAAATATTAAAAGAAAGAAAAAGTTCAATGCCTCACGAGGATTTGAACACAGAAAAGGCATTACGCTACCACGCTGTCTCGATCTGCGGCGATTAAAAATACTATTTGTTCTACTAATTACCATATCGGCGCATTAAAAAAACAGAATCGAGAAATTGAAATTGCAATTTTGAAGCCAAAACATTTTTACGCCGTCGTGCGAGAAGTCACACATAGATACAAAGGCTCACAGATACAAAGGCTCACAGGCCCCCTCACCAACAAGCTCGACGAAAAAAAGTTGACCGTTTCGGGTCCTGATGTCCCATCTATGTATATATTTTATAATCTTTGCTATAAGCTATGTCAAAATAATATATAATTTGTCCACGATTATAGTTCGCCTTATGCCAAGCATGATCTGTGGGCAGCAAAATAATAGACGGTTCACTCTTTTTTCATTCTGTAAAGACTTATTTTTTTAACCCTATTATGACACTTGCGTTATCAGTACCGATCCCTTTCATATTAAGGGGTCACGCCACCCTGAAATTTTCAAAAAATTTATTTTTTTTTTTTTACTTAATTTAAAAGACTATATTCTTACGCGTATTTTAAGACGTCCCCGAAGACAATATCTTGATAATTATGGAAGTTATGTTTATTTGAAGTCGGCACGGCAGGAGGGCACCTAAGACACTTGATTTTCTTCTTTTGCGTTTTTCTCGAAACCACTTTTTTCAAGACGGTGGGCATGATAACTCAAAAACTGTTCAACCGATTGACTTGAAATTTGAAACACATCTTCTTACATAGATTTTCCACAGAGTGACGTAGGGTTTTTTCGATCCAATGGATAGAAATTTTTTTATGCAATTTTTAGTACGAAATTTTTGCCCAAAACATTGAGTCAAGTTTTGAAGTGCTCTCATTTGCGTAATTTTTCTTTTTTCTAAAACGGCTACGTCACTCTGTTCCAAATTTATCACTTTTTAAAAAAATTTTGTTTACTTTTTCTGATGAAAATTGACACGTGAATCATGCCCACCATCAAGGAGCACTCCGGAAAAACCCATGATCGCCGATGTTCATATCTCCGCCATTTTGAATTAAAAACAAATTTTTTTTAAGAATTTATAAAGCTCATTAGTTGTATTAAATAGAAATAAAAGTGGAAAAATCCTATCTCAACTAGTTTAGTCACAAGAAATTCCTGAAAAACCGTCCCGTTTCCACGCGGTCAGGGTGGCGTAACCCCTTAAGAATATTGTACATGTTTATGTTTTGATTTAAATTCTCCAATGATGGACCATCCGCTATTGTTATAGCGTTCTCAGCCTCAATCAGAATTAAACTTAAAAAAAAGTTAAAACATTACTTGTATTTTTCATGCTATTGTTATTTAGAACAACGCCTAAAAATTGTTAGACAAAAACAATAACCATTGTAAACAAAAACAATTTACTGCTAGTTTTTTTTCATTTTTATAATTGTTGCTCTCGATCAACAGCGTAAATCGATGAAGTAGCAAGGGACCAATTTTATTTTTTGGAAGCGGAAACAAAGCTCATCAGTCGAGGCAGCTGCAGGTAGGGTTGTCAAATATTTTAAAAAATATCGTATCGATAATATTTTTTTTATCAAAAAATATGATGATAATATTTAAAATATCACTGGGAAATATCGATATATTTGATAATTCTTGAATAAATTGTTTTCCTGCACAATTAGGGGATTCCCTTATCTGTTGAATCTCTAACTAAAACAACAAGTTTCCTAAATAATGATTTAATTATATTTTTATATATTGTATAAACCTAACTTTTATTTTATGATATACAAAATTAATCCCAATGTTTTGATACCCAATCTAATACCCTTTGCTTTATGTGTGTGTCCGTCATATAATTTCAGCTCCTTATTGTCGAAACAAAATAAGAAGCTGAAATTATACTTCAGCTTGCCTCAAGCTGCGTGGAAAAGCAAACCATTGGATGTATGGAAATCCCATAAAGCGATCCCATCCATAAAATCCCATATCCCACTGCTCAACTTGGTACAGAAGTTCAATCCGCGTTGCTTTGAAATTCATTGACCAAGGAAAAAATATCCAAAAATATCGAAAACAAACATCGATATTTCGATATTTAGGCAAAACAAATATTACGATATAAATATATTATTATTATATAAATTATAAGAAATTATTTTATAAATTATTAGAAAAAAATATCGATATATTGATATTTTGATATATTATCAACAACTCTAGTGCGGAATAAGTTTAAATTACGCAGACCCAAGACACAGTTCTTCAAACGGACAAGTTGAGAGAGCACACTCAACATTAACGGAAATAGCTTGCTGCATAAAAGAAGAGTTGAATTTAACAGACTATTCTAAAATAGTTGTAGGAGCTGCTTAAATATATAATCAGACCATTCACTCCACGACAAACTAAAAACCTTTTGACAACCTTTATAATAAAATTGAGCACGAAAATATTTCCCATATATTAAAAAATACACAATCAAAAATGTTGGAAAAACAAACCGAAAAAAAAAAGAAAAACAGTATCATGTTGGACAAGTTGTTTATGAGAAAAAACATGGGGAACGAAATAAGCCAGAATTCCAGATATAAACAAGAAAGGAAAGCTAACTTCGGGCGGAGCCGAAGTTGATATACCCTTGCAGTTAAAACCGGATATATATCGCAAACATCGGATACAGTTGGCCAATCCTTATGAAAATATCATAATAAAACCAATTATCTAAAATAAAAAATCGAAAAAAAGTCCCAAGCTTCTATCTTGAAATATGCGAAAGTTGATATTTCTACCAAATACTATTTCCGATCGTTCAGTTATATGGCAGCTATAGGATATAGTCGGCCGATTAGGATTAGGAAATTTGGTAGGTTGGATCAACTGACCAAAAATACAATCTGTACTAAATTCCAGCTTTCTATCTTCTAAAACACAAAAGTTGGGTCATTTCCAATCGTTCAGTTATATGGCAGCTATAGGATATAGTCGGCCGATTAGGATTAGGAAATTTGGTAGGTAATCAACTGACCAAAAATACAATCTGTACTAAATTCCAGCTTTCTATCTTCTAAAACACAAAAGTTGGGTCATTTCCGATCGTTCAGTTATATGGCAGCTATAGGATATAGGCGGCCGATCCTTATGAAATCTGGCATGTCGTAATTTGTTGCCAAAAATAGCTCTCATGTCAAATTTGAACGCTGTAACTCTAAAAACACCAAAGTTATACCATTTCCGATCAATCAGTTATATGGCAGCTATAGGATATAGTCGGCCGATCCGGGCCGTTCCGACTTATATACTGCGTGCAAAGGAAAGAAGGGTGTGTGCAAAGTTTAAGACGATAGCTTTAAAACTGAGAGACTAGTTTGCGTAGAAACAGACAGACGGACAGACGGACATGCTCATATCAACTCAGGAGGTGATCCTGATCAAGAATATATATACTTTATAGGGTCGGAGATATCTCCTTCACTGCGTTGCACACTTTTGGACAAAATTATAATACCCTCTGCAAGGGTATAAAAAGGTATCATCCAAGATCCAAAACTACAAGGTTCATATTTAATTTTGTTCAATGACTCAGTAACCATAAATAATATTACTTAGCGTAATAATATTATTAATAAATAATAATATAAATAATATTACTTAAACAACGAAAGGAATATATTAAACTACATAGCACAGCAGTAATTTATGAATTATGACATTGACGAATATATTATTTTTAATAATTCAGAACTTCTCAATCCATATTTCCAATTAATAATAAAAAAATACCAATTTCTTATATATTATAATTTGTAATCATCGTATATTTAATTTTTTACTTTTTATAATGTATAAAAACTTTATTTTTGTAAACAAAAAACAACGGCCAGAACTAGAAAAAAACCAACCATGAAAATTTAAAAAATGAAAATTCAAAACATGAAATTATTATACAAGAAGACACAAATCAAGAAGAAATTTTCACAGAAAAAAATATAAACTAAGACCAATGCTTTTTTCAAAACTAAGAGACCGATTAAAAGAAATTAATAATGAATCGGTGCGATCAATTTAAGAAAGGGGAGAGTTATCCAACCCATGAAACCAGGCCTTTTATGGCATTTATAAACAATTTTCCAATTTCAATCTCAGCGATCTTCGCATTAGCCTTTGCCATTGCCTATGCCTTTGGCTTCAAGGTCCGCTCTTTAGTGTTGGGTTGCAAAAAAGAGTTGTTCACTCAACTGAGTGAGCGAACTGGTTCCTTCCTTTTTGTTCTTTTTTGTTCACTTGCTCATTTTTGCTCACTTGCTCATTTTTGTTCATTTGTTCATTTTTGTTCACTTGTTCGCTTGCTCCCTTGTTCATTTGTGCTTAGATACTCTTTTTGCGCATTTTTTCTCATTCAATAAGTACAGAATTTAAACCGAAAATGTGCAAAAATGAGTAAGTCGTTGCGCAAAAATGAGCAAGACGTTGCGCAAAAATGAGCGTTTTTGAATTCTGCTTTGTACTGTTATTGTGCTTTCTTTGCTTCAACATTTCTATTACCGCCAAAACTGTTTATAATTTAAAAAATAATAATATGTCGTGCATAAGAAACTTTAGTGAGATTTGGAATCATTTCGATGATTTGGGAAACCAACAGGCCAAGTGCAAATTTTGCAAGTCAATTTTAAGCTCCAAATCTCAGAGCAATTTGTCCAGACATCTGAAGAGCAAGCATCCAGCAGCACTTGATCCCGTTGCACGTCAAATCGATGACGACAGTGTGGTTGCTGTGCAAAATGCCCAGCCAAATATCTCCACATTTTTGCACAGGCCTGTTTCGCAAAATAAATTGCAATGCCTCGACAAGCAAGTGGTTCGTATGATTGCCAAAGGTCACCACGCTTTGCGATTGGTAGATGAGCCGGAATTTAAAAAGCTGATTAATGACGTGTCGAACTGCCCTGGTTACAAGCTGCCCACAAGAAAAACTTTAACCAATGCTTTAATTCCAAAACTTCGAGATGAACTCAAAGGAACAATAAATGAGAAGCTTCGAGAAGCACAAGCGGTTTGTTTGGCCACAGATGGATGGACATCTTTAACAAATGAGAGCTATATGGCCGTCACCGTTCACTTCATTGACAAGGAGTCAACAAGCCTAAATTCATATATGTTAGCTTGCCGATCATTTCCGAACAGGCACACATCTGAAAATCTTTGCCAATTTTTGCAGACCATCATTTCAGAATGGAATATCAAAAACAAAGTGGCGGCAATAGCTTCAGACAATGCAGCGAATATTGTCAGAGCCATTCAACTAGGCAAGTGGCGACATATTGGGTGCCTTGCGCATATATTAAATCTAATTGTCCAGAAGGCTCTAGACGGAATTGGCAATATGAGGGTAAAAGCAAAGTCAATAGCTCAATATTTTAATAGTAGCTCAACTGGATTAAAAAAATTGGAGGACATGCAAATATTGTTGAAATTGCCTGAGCTTAAAATTAAGCAAGACGTTCCAACACGATGGAATTCAACTCTCAAAATGTTCGAGCGTCTCCTACTTTTAAAAGAGGCAGTTATGGCCACGTTATCGAACCTGCGGATCGACTTAATGTTATCAGCGGAGGATCGGGAGGTAATTGAATGAGTGATTCCAGTACTGCAGCCATTTAGCCAAATAACAACGGAAAGCAGAGAAGAACGTGACACTGTCAAAGATAATTGTGCTATCTGGAATTTTGCAAAAAAAAAAACAAGCATATTGGATAACTTGTAATTTGATACAAATACAACTATTGTCGAATTCGTAAAATGCATACAAACTGATATGCATACACGATTTCAAGATTACGAATCGAATGTTTTGTATGCTGAAAGCACCATTTTAGATCCCAGATTCAAAGGAAGAGTTTTTAAATCTGAAGAAGCATACAAAAAAGCAGTTCATGATTTAAAAACAAAACTGATATCATTTCATTCGGCAACTCCTCATACTGAATCTGTTCGGATGGATAATGCCTGCCAAGTAAAGGCTAATGAAAATGACAATGACATCTGGAAAGATTATGATAACGCTTTCCAAAAAGTCAGTAAGCTCTATAAGCGCCCGCACCTATAAGGGAACTAGATAAATATCTAGCCGAGGAGTACATACTGAGAACAGATGATCCATTGGTCTGGTGGGATCAGCGGAAATCCCAATATTCGCTGTTATACACATAAATATATGCTTAAGCGGCTTTGTATAATGGCCACATCTGTGCCTTGTGAACGAATATTTTCAGGTGCAGGCGAAACAGTGGAATCATCTAATGTGGAAAATCTTATGTTTTTGCATACCAATTTGTAAGCAATAAGGTATGTATAATTACATTTCCGAAAAGTGCATATTGATAAACGTTCTTCTCATTATAGCGCGAACTCATTCATCCATAAAGGAACTTTTTTAACTATTTTTAAATGCTTAATGAAGGGAGCAAAAGTTTTGCCACAAATTAAAATGCAGAGATATCGCATTTTTCGCATATCGCAAAACATGTTAAATTTTAATAATAATAATGATTTCATTGCTTGTAGCATATTAAATTTATTTGAAAATTCAATTATCCATGAAGGATTTCGTTTAACTATTTTTAAATGCCCAATGAAGGGAGCAAAAGTTTTGCCACAAATTAAAATGTAAAAATATCGGTAAGTTTGAAAATTAATTATGAAACATAATCTATTTTTGAAAAGTCGTTGAGATGCAGTGCTCATTGGCTTGGTAATTCACTGAACAACCAGTGAGCAACTAAGCAATGAGCAACTGAGCAATGAACAGTGAGCAACTGAGCAGTGAACAGTGAGCAAGTGAGCAATTTGAGTGAGTTGATCTTTTGAAAAAAAGAACAAGTGAACATGTTCACCTAAAAGAGCAGTATTTACACAACACTACCTCTCTTGGATCCCCAATCGAAATAAACAAATCAAACTTAAAGTACCTCTTAAAGTAACTTAAAACTTAAAGTAACTTAAAGTACCGTATATGGCCCGTCATACCGAGGCGCAAGTTTCGCCGCGAATCCTTCAGCTGCCTTTAATAGGTGGTGCTCTTTTGCCCACACTGTCTCACCGACCTTTGGGCTCCACTTCCGTCTTCTCAAATTATAATGTCGCTCCTGGTCCTGGGCAGCTCGCTCCATATTCCTCCGCACTATCTCGACTGTTTCCTTAAGTTTCGCCGCGTTCTCCGTGGGTGTTCCTTGTTCAACTCCCGTGCCTAACACATTCTCATCGAACATCTTTGGCTCGCGGCATCTTTGGCCCCCTGCCCTGCGTTACAAAACACGGCGAGTACCCCGTGGATTCCAAGACTGCCGAATATACTGCCAACATTAGCTCCGGCCAGTGTTCGTCCCACTTCCTTTGGTCTTCCCCAGCGAACTGGGCGATCATTGTTTTTATCGTTCTATTCGCTCTTTCCGTGGGATTCTCCTGCGGCGTATATGGTGCAGTGAGTTGGCGTACGCCGAGCTCTCCGAGGAATTTCTTAAAGCTGCGACTGGTGAACTGCACCCCGTTGTCCGTTATTGTTATTTTCGGTACTCCATACCGAGCGACAATTCTTTCCCTGAATGCCTTCTGTAGCGCCTCGGTTGTTGCTTTTCGAAGTGGCACTGATTACTGATAACCGATCGATTATCACCAACATCATTGTATTGCCGTGTTTCGACCTGGGCAGTGGGCCTACGAAATCCGCACATACCGTCGCCCATGGCTCCTCCGAACGTGTGTCAGCATTTGCCCGGCCGTCTGCATCTGACTCGGCTTGTACTTCAGGCACGTCTCGCATCTCCTGACGTATTTCCGGATGTCCCTCTGCATCCCTGGCCAGAAATACCGGGCGGCCACTCTGGCTATAGTTTTTCTTACGCCCAAGTGTCCTGCCGTTGGTGCGTCATGGTTTTCCTTGAGGACCTGCTGCCTCATCTCCATCGGCACGCACAGCTTCCATAACACCACTTCCTCGCTTCCGGCTCTATGCGGGACGTGGCGGTAGATCAAACCGCCCTCTTCAACGTAATCTGGGAACTTTTGTGGGCTTGTTTTTTTTTTTTTTGTATTTTAACGTTGCTTTTATTTCTTGAATCTTTTCTTTGCGAGACTAACAAGAGGTGTATAAAATCTTATATTTTTAACTTAACTAACAGTCATATTGACTGATACGGAGTTAGACGGCCCTAAAAATCGATTGCTGGGTTGGGAGGTCGTTGCGTCTAAGGCGTGATACGCTAGAAACCCGAATCAATCCCCGAGCGAGAAAATTTGGGTGCGAAAACAGTTTTTCTTTGTATGACTCTTTTTGCTCTTATATTTTGTCTCTCACTGCGAGGATGCCCATTTGGTTCCGACTTATATACTGCGTGCAAAGGAAAGAAGGGTGTGTGCAAAGTTTCAAGACGATAGCTTTAAAACTGAGAGACTAGTTCGCGTAGAAACAGACAGACAGACAGACGGACATGCTCATATCAACTCAGGAGGTGATCCTGATCAAGAATATATATACTTTATAGGATCGGAGATGTCTCCTTCACTGCGTTGCACACTTTTTGACAAAATTATAATACCCTCTGCAAGGGTATAAAAACAGGTAGTTAAGGAAAAATGTTTTCCCCGGTACTTATATTGAACTTAATATTTTTAACAAGTTCCGAAATACTTGACTACAAAAGACACGATTATTTATTATTTAAAGAAAGCAAAGACGTATTGACGTACGATTCATGCGGAGACTTATTTCACGTAACTAATTTAAGTTTTTATGAAGAAATAATTAACACGGAAACAAGAAGTTTAAATAAATCAGCAAAAACAGATATAGAATGGGAAATTTCAATGGATTTAGAACTTGTCAGAAAAACATGGATGGATTTCATAAGTGTACAAAATAAAATAGACGACTTAATACAAAATAAAAACAAACAATAATATTCTTAATGTTCTTCACACAAAATTCCAAATTATTTAATGAGGTAAAATACCTAAATGAAAATTTAAAAAATGAAGTCTTCAATGATGAAACAATTTAACGAAAACACCGTTTCCGGTTGCTTATACTCGATTGGCACAATTTATTAGATACCAGTACGTTGGCAAAAAAAAATTTTTTTAATACAAAAATTCTAAATGAAAAAGAATTTAAGGAAATTTACAATCACGAACAACAATCTGTAGTATTAACCGACTTAACCGATATATCAACCGTATAAAATTTTATTTAATAACGATTTAATAGTAATCTATATAAAATACCCCATTATTAATGTTACAAGTTGCTTTATAAAACTTTTAAATGGCGAAAAATCCAACAGTTCTAAAATAAAAACAAATTTAAAAAAAAGGTATCATCCAAGATCCAAAACTACAAGGTTCATATTTAATTTTGTTCAATGACTCAGTAACCATAAATAATATTACTTACCGTAATAATATTATTAATAAATATTAATATAAATATTATTACTTAAACAACGAAAGGAATATATTAAACTACATAGCACAGCAGTAATTTATGAATTATGACATTGACGAATACATTATTTCCAATAATTCAGAACTTCTCAATCCATATTTCCAAATTAATAATAAAAAAATACCAATTTCTTATATATTATAATTTGTAATCATCGTATATTTAATTTTTTACTTTTTATAATGTATAAAAACTTTATTTTTGTAAACAAAAAACAACGGCCAGAACTAGAAAAAAAACTAACCATGAAAATTTAAAAAATGAAAATTCAAAACATGAAATTATTATACAAGAAGACACAAATCAAGAAGAAATTTTCACAGAAAAAAATATAAACTAAGACCAATGCTTTTTTCAAAACTAAGAGACCGATTAAAAGAAATTAATAATGAATCGGTGCGATCAATTTAAGAAAGGGGAGAGTTATCCAACCCATGAAACCAGGCCTTTTATGGCATTTATAAACAATTTTCCAATTTCAATCTCAGCGATCTTCGCATTAGCCTTTGCCATTGCCTATGCCTTTGGCTTCAAGGTCCGCTCTTTAGTGTTGGGTTGCAAAAAAGAGTTGTTCACTCAACTGAGTGAGCGAACTGGTTCCTTCCTTTTTGTTCTTTTTTGTTCACTTGCTCATTTTTGCTCACTTGCTCATTTTTGTTCATTTGTTCATTTTTGTTCACTTGTTCGCTTGCTCCCTTGTTCATTTGTGCTTAGATACTCTTTTTTGCGCATTTTTTCTCATTCAATAAGTACAGAATTTAAACCGAAAATGTGCAAAAATGAGTAAGTCGTTGCGCAAAAATGAGCAAGACGTTGCGCAAAAATGAGCGTTTTTGAATTCTGCTTTGTACTGTTATTGTGCTTTCTTTGCTTCAACATTTCTATTACCGCCAAAACTGTTTATAATTTAAAAAATAATAATATGTCGTGCATAAGAAACTTTAGTGAGATTTGGAATCATTTCGATGATTTGGGAAACCAACAGGCCAAGTGCAAATTTTGCAAGTCAATTTTAAGCTCCAAATCTCAGAGCAATTTGTCCAGACATCTGAAGAGCAAGCATCCAGCAGCACTTGATCCCGTTGCACGTCAAATCGATGACGACAGTGTGGTTGCTGTGCAAAATGCCCAGCCAAATATCTCCACATTTTTGCACAGGCCTGTTTCGCAAAATAAATTGCAATGCCTCGACAAGCAAGTGGTTCGTATGATTGCCAAAGGTCACCACGCTTTGCGATTGGTAGATGAGCCGGAATTTAAAAAGCTGATTAATGACGTGTCGAACTGCCCTGGTTACAAGCTGCCCACAAGAAAAACTTTAACCAATGCTTTAATTCCAAAACTTCGAGATGAACTCAAAGGAACAATAAATGAGAAGCTTCGAGAAGCACAAGCGGTTTGTTTGGCCACAGATGGATGGACATCTTTAACAAATGAGAGCTATATGGCCGTCACCGTTCACTTCATTGACAAAGAGTCAACAAGCCTAAATTCATATATGTTAGCTTGCCGATCATTTCCGAACAGGCACACATCTGAAAATCTTTGCCAATTTTTGCAGACCATCATTTCAGAATGGAATATCAAAAACAAAGTGGCGGCAATAGCTTCAGACAATGCAGCGAATATTGTCAGAGCCATTCAACTAGGCAAGTGGCGACATATTGGGTGCCTTGCGCATATATTAAATCTAATTGTCCAGAAGGCTCTAGACGGAATTGGCAATATGAGGGTAAGAGCAAAGTCAATAGCTCAATATTTTAATAGTAGCTCAACTGGATTAAAAAAATTGGAGGACATGCAAATATTGTTGAAATTGCCTGAGCTTAAAATTAAGCAAGACGTTCCAACACGATGGAATTCAACTCTCAAAATGTTCGAGCGTCTCCTACTTTTAAAAGAGGCAGTTATGGCCACGTTATCGAACCTGCGGATCGACTAAATGTTATCAGCGGAGGATCGGGAGGTAATTGAATGAGTGATTCCAGTACTGCAGCCATTTAGCCAAATAACAACGGAAAGCAGAGAAGAACGTGACACTGTCAAAGATAATTGTGCTATCTGGAATTTTGCAAAAAAAAAAACAAGCATATTGGATAACTTGTAATTTGATACAAATACAACTATTGTCGAATTCGTAAAATGCATACAAACTGATATGCATACACGATTTCAAGATTACGAATCAAATGTTTTGTATGCTGAAAGCACCATTTTAGATCCCAGATTCAAAGGAAGAGTTTTTAAATCTGAAGAAGCATACAAAAAAGCAGTTCATGATTTAAAAACAAAACTGATATCATTTCATTCGGCAACTCCTCATACTGAATCTGTTCGGATGGATAATGCCTGCCAAGTAAAGGCTAATGAAAATGACAATGACATCTGGAAAGATTATGATAACGCTTTCCAAAAAGTCAGTAAGCTCTATAAGCGCCCGCACCTATAAGGGAACTAGATAAATATCTAGCCGAGGAGTACATACTGAGAACAGATGATCCATTGGTCTGGTGGGATCAGCGGAAATCCCAATATTCGCTGTTATACACATAAATATATGCTTAAGCGGCTTTGTATAATGGCCACATCTGTGCCTTGTGAACGAATATTTTCAGGTGCAGGCGAAACAGTGGAATCATCTAATGTGGAAAATCTTATGTTTTTGCATACCAATTTGTAAGCAATAAGGTATGTATAATTACATTTCCGAAAAGTGCATATTGATAAACGTTCTTCTCATTATAGCGCGAACTCATTCATCCATAAAGGAACTTTTTTAACTATTTTTAAATGCTTAATGAAGGGAGCAAAAGTTTTGCCACAAATTAAAATGCAGAGATATCGCATTTTTCGCATATCGCAAAACATGTTAAATTTTAATAATAATAATGATTTCATTGCTTGTAGCATATTAAATTTATTTGAAAATTCAATTATCCATGAAGGATTTCGTTTAACTATTTTTAAATGCCCAATGAAGGGAGCAAAAGTTTTGCCACAAATTAAAATGTAAAAATATCGGTAAGTTTGAAAATTAATTATGAAACATAATCTATTTTTGAAAAGTCTTTGAGATGCAGTGCTCATTGGCTTGGTAATTCACTGAACAACCAGTGAGCAACTAAGCAATGAGCAACTGAGCAATGAACAGTGAGCAACTGAGCAGTGAACAGTGAGCAAGTGAGCAATTTGAGTGAGTTGATCTTTTGAAAAAAAAGAACAAGTGAACATGTTCACCTAAAAGAGCAGTATTTACACAACACTACCTCTCTTGGATCCCCAATCGAAATAAACAAATCAAACTTAAAGTACCTCTTAAAGTAACTTAAAACTTAAAGTAACTTAAAGTACCGTATATGGCCCGTCATACCGAGGCGCAAGTTTCGCCGCGAATCCTTCACCTGCCTTTAATAGGTGGTGCTCTTTTGCCCACACTGTCTCACCGACCTTTGGGCTCCACTTCCGTCTTCTCAAATTATAATGTCGCTCCTGGTCCTGGGCAGCTCGCTCCATATTCCTCCGCACTATCTCGACTGTTTCCTTAAGTTTCGCCGCGTTCTCCGTGGGTGTTCCTTGTTCAACTCCCGTGCCTAACACATTCTCATCGAACATCTTTGGCTCGCGGCATCTTTGGCCCCCTGCCCTGCGTTACAAAACACGGCGAGTACCCCGTGGATTCCAAGACTGCCGAATATACTGCCAACATTAGCTCCGGCCAGTGTTCGTCCCACTTCCTTTGGTCTTCCCCAGCGAACTGGGCGATCATTGTTTTTATCGTTCTATTCGCTCTTTCCGTGGGATTCTCCTGCGGCGTATATGGTGCAGTGAGTTGGCGTACGCCGAGCTCTCCGAGGAATTTCTTAAAGCTGCGACTGGTGAACTGCACCCCGTTGTCCGTTATTGTTATTTTCGGTACTCCATACCGAGCGACAATTCTTTCCCTGAATGCCTTCTGTAGCGCCTCGGTTGTTGCTTTTCGAAGTGGCACTGCCTCCGTCCATTTCGAAAACCGATCGATTATCACCAACATCATTGTATTGCCGTGTTGCAAAAAAGAGTTGTTCACTCAACTGAGTGAGCGAACTGGTTCCTTCCTTTTTGTTCTTTTTTGTTCACTTGCTCATTTTTGCTCACTTGCTCATTTTTGTTCATTTGTTCATTTTTGTTCACTTGTTCGCTTGCTCCCTTGTTCATTTGTGCTTAGATACTCTTTTTGCGCATTTTTTCTCATTCAATAAGTACAGAATTTAAACCGAAAATGTGCAAAAATGAGTAAGTCGTTGCGCAAAAATGAGCAAGACGTTGCGCAAAAATGAGCGTTTTTGAATTCTGCTTTGTACTGTTATTGTGCTTTCTTTGCTTCAACATTTCTATTACCGCCAAAACTGTTTATAATTTAAAAAATAATAATATGTCGTGCATAAGAAACTTTAGTGAGATTTGGAATCATTTCGATGATTTGGGAAACCAACAGGCCAAGTGCAAATTTTGCAAGTCAATTTTAAGCTCCAAATCTCAGAGCAATTTGTCCAGACATCTGAAGAGCAAGCATCCAGCAGCACTTGATCCCGTTGCACGTCAAATCGATGACGACAGTGTGGTTGCTGTGCAAAATGCCCAGCCAAATATCTCCACATTTTTGCACAGGCCTGTTTCGCAAAATAAATTGCAATGCCTCGACAAGCAAGTGGTTCGTATGATTGCCAAAGGTCACCACGCTTTGCGATTGGTAGATGAGCCGGAATTTAAAAAGCTGATTAATGACGTGTCGAACTGCCCTGGTTACAAGCTGCCCACAAGAAAAACTTTAACCAATGCTTTAATTCCAAAACTTCGAGATGAACTCAAAGGAACAATAAATGAGAAGCTTCGAGAAGCACAAGCGGTTTGTTTGGCCACAGATGGATGGACATCTTTAACAAATGAGAGCTATATGGCCGTCACCGTTCACTTCATTGACAAGGAGTCAACAAGCCTAAATTCATATATGTTAGCTTGCCGATCATTTCCGAACAGGCACACATCTGAAAATCTTTGCCAATTTTTGCAGACCATCATTTCAGAATGGAATATCAAAAACAAAGTGGCGGCAATAGCTTCAGACAATGCAGCGAATATTGTCAGAGCCATTCAACTAGGCAAGTGGCGACATATTGGGTGCCTTGCGCATATATTAAATCTAATTGTCCAGAAGGCTCTAGACGGAATTGGCAATATGAGGGTAAAAGCAAAGTCAATAGCTCAATATTTTAATAGTAGCTCAACTGGATTAAAAAAATTGGAGGACATGCAAATATTGTTGAAATTGCCTGAGCTTAAAATTAAGCAAGACGTTCCAACACGATGGAATTCAACTCTCAAAATGTTCGAGCGTCTCCTACTTTTAAAAGAGGCAGTTATGGCCACGTTATCGAACCTGCGGATCGACTTAATGTTATCAGCGGAGGATCGGGAGGTAATTGAATGAGTGATTCCAGTACTGCAGCCATTTAGCCAAATAACAACGGAAAGCAGAGAAGAACGTGACACTGTCAAAGATAATTGTGCTATCTGGAATTTTGCAAAAAAAAAAAAACAAGCATATTGGATAACTTGTAATTTGATACAAATACAACTATTGTCGAATTCGTAAAATGCATACAAACTGATATGCATACACGATTTCAAGATTACGAATCGAATGTTTTGTATGCTGAAAGCACCATTTTAGATCCCAGATTCAAAGGAAGAGTTTTTAAATCTGAAGAAGCATACAAAAAAGCAGTTCATGATTTAAAAACAAAACTGATATCATTTCATTCGGCAACTCCTCATACTGAATCTGTTCGGATGGATAATGCCTGCCAAGTAAAGGCTAATGAAAATGACAATGACATCTGGAAAGATTATGATAACGCTTTCCAAAAAGTCAGTAAGCTCTATAAGCGGCCGCACCTATAAGGGAACTAGATAAATATCTAGCCGAGGAGTACATACTGAGAACAGATGATCCATTGGTCTGGTGGGATCAGCGGAAATCCCAATATTCGCTGTTATACACATAAATATATGCTTAAGCGGCTTTGTATAATGGCCACATCTGTGCCTTGTGAACGAATATTTTCAGGTGCAGGCGAAACAGTGGAATCATCTAATGTGGAAAATCTTATGTTTTTGCATACCAATTTGTAAGCAATAAGGTATGTATAATTACATTTCCGAAAAGTGCATATTGATAAACGTTCTTCTCATTATAGCGCGAACTCATTCATCCATAAAGGAACTTTTTTAACTATTTTTAAATGCTTAATGAAGGGAGCAAAAGTTTTGCCACAAATTAAAATGCAGAGATATCGCATTTTTCGCATATCGCAAAACATGTTAAATTTTAATAATAATAATGATTTCATTGCTTGTAGCATATTAAATTTATTTGAAAATTCAATTATCCATGAAGGATTTCGTTTAACTATTTTTAAATGCCCAATGAAGGGAGCAAAAGTTTTGCCACAAATTAAAATGTAAAAATATCGGTAAGTTTGAAAATTAATTATGAAACATAATCTATTTTTGAAAAGTCTTTGAGATGCAGTGCTCATTGGCTTGGTAATTCACTGAACAACCAGTGAGCAACTAAGCAATGAGCAACTGAGCAATGAACAGTGAGCAACTGAGCAGTGAACAGTGAGCAAGTGAGCAATTTGAGTGAGTTGATCTTTTGAAAAAAAGAACAAGTGAACATGTTCACCTAAAAGAGCAGTATTTACACAACACTACCTCTCTTGGATCCCCAATCGAAATAAACAAATCAAACTTAAAGTACCTCTTAAAGTAACTTAAAACTTAAAGTAACTTAAAGTACCGTATATGGCCCGTCATACCGAGGCGCAAGTTTCGCCGCGAATCCTTCACCTGCCTTTAATAGGTGGTGCTCTTTTGCCCACACTGTCTCACCGACCTTTGGGCTCCACTTCCGTCTTCTCAAATTATAATGTCGCTCCTGGTCCTGGGCAGCTCGCTCCATATTCCTCCGCACTATCTCGACTGTTTCCTTAAGTTTCGCCGCGTTCTCCGTGGGTGTTCCTTGTTCAACTCCCGTGCCTAACACATTCTCATCGAACATCTTTGGCTCGCGGCATCTTTGGCCCCCTGCCCTGCGTTACAAAACACGGCGAGTACCCCGTGGATTCCAAGACTGCCGAATATACTGCCAACATTAGCTCCGGCCAGTGTTCGTCCCACTTCCTTTGGTCTTCCCCAGCGAACTGGGCGATCATTGTTTTTATCGTTCTATTCGCTCTTTCCGTGGGATTCTCCTGCGGCGTATATGGTGCAGTGAGTTGGCGTACGCCGAGCTCTCCGAGGAATTTCTTAAAGCTGCGACTGGTGAACTGCACCCCGTTGTCCGTTATTGTTATTTTCGGTACTCCATACCGAGCGACAATTCTTTCCCTGAATGCCTTCTGTAGCGCCTCGGTTGTTGCTTTTCGAAGTGGCACTGCCTCCGTCCATTTCGAAAACCGATCGATTATCACCAACATCATTGTATTGCCGTGTTTCGACCTGGGCAGTGGGCCTACGAAATCCGCACATACCGTCGCCCATGGCTCCTCCGAACGTGTGTCAGCATTTGCCCGGCCGTCTGCATCTGACTCGGCTTGTACTTCAGGCACGTCTCGCATCTCCTGACGTATTTCCGGATGTCCCTCTGCATCCCTGGCCAGAAATACTGGGCGGCCACTCTGGCTATAGTTTTTCTTACGCCCAAGTGTCCTGCCGTTGGTGCGTCATGGTTTTCCTTGAGGACCTGCTGCCTCATCTCCATCGGCACGCACAGCTTCCATAACACCACTTCCTCGCTTCCGGCTCTATGCGGGACGTGGCGGTAGATCAAACCGCCCTCTTCAACGTAATCTGGGAACTTTTGTGGGCTTGTTTTTTTTTTTTTTTTGTATTTCTTTTCTTTGCGAGACTAACAAGAGGTGTATAAAATCTTATATTTTTAACTTAACTAACAGTCATATTGACTGATACGGAGTTAGACGGCCCTAAAAATCGATTGCTGGGTTGGGAGGTCGTTGCGTCTAAGGCGCGATACGCTAGAAACCCGAATCAATCCCCGAGCGAGAAAATTTGGGTGCGAAAACAGTTTTTCTTTGTATGACTCTTTTTGCTCTTCTATTTTGTCTTTCACTGCGAGGATGCCCATTTGGTTCCGACTTATATACTGCGTGCAAAGGAAAGAAGGGTGTGTGCAAAGTTTCAAGACGATAGCTTTAAAACTGAGAGACTAGTTCGCGTAGAAACAGACAGACAGACAGACGGACATGCTCATATCAACTCAGGAGGTGATCCTGATCAAGAATATATATACTTTATAGGGTCGGAGATGTCTCCTTCACTGCGTTGCACACTTTTTGACAAAATTATAATACCCTCTGCAAGGGTATAAAAACAGGTAGTTAAGGAAAAATGTTTTCCCGGGTACTTATATTGAACTTAATATTTTTAACAAGTTCCGAAATACTTGACTACAAAAGACACGATTATTTATTATTTAAAGAAAACAAAGACGTATTGACGTACGATTCATGCGCAGACTTATTTCACGTAACTAATTTAAGTTTTTATGAAGAAATAATTAACACGGAAACAAGAAGTTTAAATAAATCAGCAAAAACAGATATAGAATGGGAAATTTCAATGGATTTAGAACTTGTCAGAAAAACATGGATGGATTTCATAACTGTACAAAATAAAATAGACGACTTAATACAAAATAAAAACAAACAATAATATTCTTAATGTTCTTCACAAAAATTCCAAATTATTTAATGAAGTAAAATACCTAAATGAAAATTTAAAAATGAAGTCTTCAATGATGAAACAATTTAACGAAAACACCGTTTCCGGTTGCTTATATTCGATTGGCACAATTTATTAGATACCAGTACGTTGGCAAAAAAAAATTTTTTTTATACAAAAATTCTAAATGAAAAAGAATTTAAGGAAATTTACAATCACGAACAACAATCTGTAGTATTAACCGACTTAACCGATATATCAACCGTATAAAATTTTATTTAATAACGATTTAATAGTAATCTATATAAAATACCCCATCATTAATGAAAAATGTGACCTGTATAAAATAAGAATTAGTGCTCAACCCGATGGAAAATTATTGATAAACTGTCAAGTTGCCTTTTGCAAAAATAAATATTACTTAATGACCAATTTTAAAGAAGTTTGAAGAAGATGTAAATTAAGTTTTAAAACAAGTTGCTTTATAAAACTTTTAAATGGCGAAAAATCCAACAGTTCTAAAATAAAAACAAATTTAAAAAAAAGGTATCATCCAAGATCCAAAACTACAAGGTTCATATTTAATTTTGTTCAATGACTCAGTAACCATAAATAATATTACTTACCGTAATAATATTATTAATAAATATTAATATAAATATTATTACTTAAACAACGAAAGGAATATATTAAACTACATAGCACAGCAGTAATTTATGAATTATGACATTGACGAATACATTATTTCTAATAATTCAGAACTTCTCAATCCATATTTCCAAATTAATAATAAAAAAATACCAATTTCTTATATATTATAATTTGTAATCATCGTATATTTAATTTTTTACTTTTTATAATGTATAAAAACTTTATTTTTGTAAACAAAAAACAACGGCCAGAACTAGAAAAAAAACTAACCATGAAAATTTAAAAAATGAAAATTCAAAACATGAAATTATTATACAAGAAGACACAAATCAAGAAGAAATTTTCACAGAAAAAAATATAAACTAAGACCAATGCTTTTTTCAAAACTAAGAGACCGATTAAAAGAAATTAATAATGAATCGGTGCGATCAATTTAAGAAAGGGGAGAGCTATCCAACCCATGAAACCAGGCCTTTTATGGCATTTATAAACAATTTTCCAATTTCAATCTCAGCGATCTTCGCATTAGCCTTTGCCATTGCCTATGCCTTTGGCTTCAAGGTCCGCTTTTTAGTGTTGGGTTGCAAAAAAGAGTTGTTCACTCAACTGAGTGAGCGAACTGGTTCCTTCCTTTTTGTTCTTTTTTGTTCACTTGCTCATTTTTGCTCACTTGCTCATTTTTGTTCATTTGTTCATTTTTGTTCACTTGTTCGCTTGCTCCCTTGTTCATTTGTGCTTAGATACTCTTTTTGCGCATTTTTTCTCATTCAATAAGTACAGAATTTAAACCGAAAATGTGCAAAAATGAGTAAGTCTTTGCGTAAAAATGAGCAAGACGTTGCGCAAAAATGAGCGTTTTTGAATTCTGCTTTGTACTGTTATTGTGCTTTCTTTGCTTCAACATTTCTATTACCGCCAAAACTGTTTATAATTTAAAAAATAATAATATGTCGTGCTTAAGAAAGTTTAGTGAGATTTGGAATCATTTCGATGATTTGGGAAACCAACAGGCCAAGTGCAAATTTTGCAAGTCAATTTTAAGCTCCAAATCTCAGAGCAATTTGTCCAGACATCTGAAGAGCAAGCATCCAGCAGCACTTGATCCCGTTGCACGTCAAATCGATGACGACAGTGTGGTTGCTGTGCAAAATGCCCAGCCAAATATCTCCACATTTTTGCACAGGCCTGTTTCGCAAAATAAATTGCAATGCCTCGACAAGCAAGTGGTTCGTATGATTGCCAAAGGTCACCACGCTTTGCGATTGGTAGATGAGCCGGAATTTAAAAAGCTGATTAATGACGTGTCGAACTGCCCTGGTTACAAGCTGCCCACAAGAAAAACTTTAACCAATGCTTTAATTCCAAAACTTCGAGATGAACTCAAAGGAACAATAAATGAGAAGCTTCGAGAAGCACAAGCGGTTTGTTTGGCCACAGATGGATGGACATCTTTAACAAATGAGAGCTATATGGCCGTCACCGTTCACTTCATTGACAAGGAGTCAACAAGCCTAAATTCATATATGTTAGCTTGCCGATCATTTCCGAACAGGCACACATCTGAAAATCTTTGCCAATTTTTGCAGACCATCATTTCAGAATGGAATATCAAAAACAAAGTGGCGGCAATAGCTTCAGACAATGCAGCGAATATTGTCAGAGCCATTCAACTAGGCAAGTGGCGACATATTGGGTGCCTTGCGCATATATTAAATCTAATTGTCCAGAAGGCTCTAGACGGAATTGGCAATATGAGGGTAAAAGCAAAAAAAAAAAAAGCAAAAAAGTCAATAGCTCAATATTTTAATAGTAGCTCAACTGGATTAAAAAAATTGGAGGACATGCAAATATTGTTGAAATTGCCTGAGCTTAAAATTAAGCAAGACGTTCCAACACGATGGAATTCAACTCTCAAAATGTTCGAGCGTCTCCTACTTTTAAAAGAGGCAGTTATGGCCACGTTATCGAACCTGCGGATCGACTAAATGTTATCAGCGGAGGATCGGGAGGTAATTGAATGAGTGATTCCAGTACTGCAGCCATTTAGCCAAATAACAACGGAAAGCAGAGAAGAACGTGACACTGTCAAAGATAATTGTGCTATCTGGAATTTTGCAAAAAAAAAAAACAAGCATATTGGATAACTTGTAATTTGATACAAATACAACTATTGTCGAATTCGTAAAATGCATACAAACTGATATGCATACACGATTTCAAGATTACGAATCGAATGTTTTGTATGCTGAAAGCACCATTTTAGATCCCAGATTCAAAGGAAGAGTTTTTAAATCTGAAGAAGCATACAAAAAAGCAGTTCATGATTTAAAAACAAAACTGATATCATTTCATTCGGCAACTCCTCATACTGAATCTGTTCGGATGGATAATGCCTGCCAAGTAAAGGCTAATGAAAATGACAATGACATCTGGAAAGATTATGATAACGCTTTCCAAAAAGTCAGTAAGCTCTATAAGCGGCCGCACCTATAAGGGAACTAGATAAATATCTAGCCGAGGAGTACATACTGAGAACAGATGATCCATTGGTCTGGTGGGATCAGCGGAAATCCCAATATTCGCTGTTATACACATACATATATGCTTAAGCGGCTTTGTATAATGGCCCCATCTGTGCCTTGTGAACGAATATTTTCAGGTGCAGGCGAAACAGTGGAATCATCTAATGTGGAAAATCTTATGTTTTTGCATACCAATTTGTAAGCAATAAGGTATGTATAATTACATTTCCGAAAAGTGCATATTGATAAACGTTCTTCTCATTATAGCGCGAACTCATTCATCCATAAAGGAACTTTTTTAACTATTTTTAAATGCTTAATGAAGGGAGCAAAAGTTTTGCCACAAATTAAAATGCAGAGATATCGCATTTTTCGCATATCGCAAAACATGTTAAATTTTAATAATAATAATGATTTCATTGCTTGTAGCATATTAAATTTATTTGAAAATTCAATTATCCATGAAGGATTTCGTTTAACTATTTTTAAATGCCCAATGAAGGGAGCAAAAGTTTTGCCACAAATTAAAATGTAAAAATATCGGTAAGTTTGAAAATTAATTATGAAACATAATCTATTTTTGAAAAGTCGTTGAGATGCAGTTGTCGTTGAGATCATTGGCTTGGTAATGCACTGAACAACCAGTAAGCAACTAAGCAATGAGCAACTGAGCAATGAACAGTGAGCAACTGAGCAGTGAACAGTGAGCAAGTGAGCAATTTGAGTGAGTTGATCTTTTGAAAAAAAAGAACAAGTGAACATGTTCACCTAAAAGAGCAGTATTTACACAACACTACCTCTCTTGGATCCCCAATCGAAATAAACAAATCAAACTTAAGGTACCTCTTAAAGTAACTTAAAGTACCGTATATGGCCCGTCATACCGAGGCGCAAGTTTCGCCGCGAATCCTTCAGCTGCCTTTAATAGGTGGTGCTCTTTTGCCCACACTGTCTCACCAACCTTTGGGCTCCACTTCCGTCTTCTCAAATTATAATGTCGCTCCTGGTCCTGGGCAGCTCGCTCCATATTCCTCCGCACTATCTCGACTATTTCCTTAAGTTTCGCCGCGTTCTCCGTGGGTGTTCCTTGTTCAACTCCCGTGCCTAACACATTCTCATCGAACATCTTTGGCTCGCGGCATCTTTGGCCCCCTGCCCTGCGTTACAAAACACGGTGAGTACCCCGTGGATTCCAAGACTGCCGAATATACTGCCAACATTAGCTCCGGCCAGTGTTCGTCCCACTTCCTTTGGTCTTCCCCAGCGAACTGGGCGATCATTGTTTTTATCGTTCTATTCGCTCTTTCCGTGGGATTCTCCTGCGGCGTATATGGTGCAGTGAACTGTTGGCGTACGCCGAGCTCTCCGAGGAATTTCTTAAAGCTGCGACTGGTGAACTGCACCCCGTTGTCCGTTATTGTTATTTTCGGTACTCCATACCGAGCGACAATTCTTTCCCTGAATGCCTTCTGTAGCGCCTCGGTTGTTGCTTTTCGAAGTGGCACTGCCTCCGTCCATTTCGAAAACCGATCGATTATCACCAACATCATTGTATTGCCGTGTTTCGACCTGGGCAGTGGGCCTACGAAATCCGCACATACCGTCGCCCATGGCTCCTCCGAACGTGTGTCAGCATTTGCCCGGCCGTCTGCATCTGACTCGGCTTGTACTTCAGGCACGTCTCGCATCTCCTGACGTATTTCCGGATGTCCCTCTGCATCCCTGGCCAGAAATACCGGGCGGCCACTCTGGCTATAGTTTTTCTTACGCCCAAGTGTCCTGCCGTTGGTGCGTCATGGTTTTCCTTGAGGACCTGCTGCCTCATCTCCATCGGCACGCACAGCTTCCATAACACCACTTCCTCGCTTCCGGCTCTATGCGGGACGTGGCGGTAGATCAAACCGCCCTCTTCAACGTAATCTGGGAACTTTTGTGGGCTTGTTTTTTTTTTTTTTTGTATTTTAACGTTGCTTTTATTTCTTGAATCTTCTCTTTGCGAGACTAACAAGAGGTGTATAAAATCTTATATTTTTAACTTAACTAACAGTCATATTGACGGAGTTAGACGGCCCTAAAAATCGATTGCTGGGTTGGGAGGTCGTTGCGTCTAAGGCGCGATACGCTAGAAACCCGAATCAATCCCCGAGCGAGAAAATTTGGGTGCGAAAACAGTTTTTCTTTGTATGACTCTTTTTGCTCTTCTATTTTGTCTTTCACTGCGAGGATGCCCATTTGAATATATATTTTATAGGATCGGAGATGTCTCCTTCACTGCGTTGCACACTTTTTGACAAAATTATAATACCCTCTGCAAGGGTATAAAAACAGGTAGTTAAGGAAAAATGTTTTCCCGGGTACTTATATTGAACTTAATATTTTTAACAAGTTCCGAAATACTTGACTACAAAAGACACGATTATTTATTATTTAAAGAAAACAAAGACGTATTGACGTACGATTCATGCGCAGACTTATTTCACGTAACTAATTTAAGTTTTTATGAAGAAATAATTAACACGGAAACAAGAAGTTTAAATAAATCAGCAAAAACAGATATAGAATGGGAAATTTCAATGGATTTAGAACTTGTCAGAAAAACATGGATGGATTTCATAACTGTACAAAATAAAATAGACGACTTAATACAAAATAAAAACAAACAATAATATTCTTAATGTTCTTCACAAAAAATTCCAAATTATTTAATGAAGTAAAATACCTAAATGAAAATTTAAAAAATGAAGTCTTCAATGATGAAACAATTTAACGAAAACACCGTTTCCGGTTGCTTATATTCGATTGGCACAATTTATTAGATACCAGTACGTTGGCAAAAAAAAAATTTTTTTTATACAAAAATTCTAAATGAAAAAGAATTTAAGGAAATTTACAATCACGAACAACAATCTGTAGTATTAACCGACTTAACCGATATATCAACCGTATAAAATTTTATTTAATAACGATTTAATAGTAATCTATATAAAATACCCCATCATTAATGAAAAATGTGACCTGTATAAAATAAGAATTAGTGCTCAACCCGATGGAAAATTATTGATAAACTGTCAAGTTGCCTTTTGCAAAAATAAATATTACTTAATGACCAATTTTAAAGAAGTTTGAAGAAGATGTAAATTAAGTTTTAAAACAAGTTGCTTTATAAAACTTTTAAATGGCGAAAAATCCAACAGTTCTAAAATAAAAACAAATTTAAAAAAAAGGTATCATCCAAGATCCAAAACTACAAGGTTCATATTTAATTTTGTTCAATGACTCAGTAACCATAAATAATATTACTTACCGTAATAATATTATTAATAAATAATAATATAAATAATATTACTTAAACAACGAAAGGAATATATTAAACTACATAGCACAGCAGTAATTTATGAATTATGACATTGACGAATACATTATTTCTAATAATTCAGAACTTCTCAATCCATATTTCCAAATTAATAATAAAAAAATACCAATTTCTTATATATTATAATTTGTAATCATCGTATATTTAATTTTTTACTTTTTATAATGTATAAAAACTTTATTTTTGTAAACAAAAAACAACGGCCAGAACTAGAAAAAAAACTAACCATGAAAATTTAAAAAATGAAAATTCAAAACATGAAATTATTATACAAGAAGACACAAATCAAGAAGAAATTTTCACAGAAAAAAATATAAACTAAGACCAATGCTTTTTTCAAAACTAAGAGACCGATTAAAAGAAATTAATAATGAATCGGTGCGATCAATTTAAGAAAGGGGAGAGTTATCCAACCCATGAAACCAGGCCTTTTATGGCATTTATAAACAATTTTCCAATTTCAATCTCAGCGATCTTCGCATTAGCCTTTGCCATTGCCTATGCCTTTGGCTTCAAGGTCCGCTTTTTAGTGTTGGGTTGCAAAAAAGAGTTGTTCACTCAACTGAGTGAGCGAACTGGTTCCTTCCTTTTTGTTCTTTTTTGTTCACTTACTCATTTTTGCTCACTTGCTCATTTTTGTTCATTTGTTCATTTTTGTTCACTTGTTCGCTTGCTCCCTTGTTCATTTGTGCTTAGATACTCTTTTTTGCGCATTTTTTTCTCATTCAATAAGTACAGAATTTAAACCGAAAATGTGCAAAAATGAGTAAGTCGTTGCGCAAAAATGAGCAAGACGTTGCGCAAAAATGAGCGTTTTTGAATTCTGCTTTGTACTGTTATTGTGCTTTCTTTGCTTCAACATTTCTATTACCGCCAAAACTGTTTATAATTTAAAAAATAATAATATGTCGTGCATAAGAAAGTTTAGTGAGATTTGGAATCATTTCGATGATTTGGGAAACCAACAGGCCAAGTGCAAATTTTGCAAGTCAATTTTAAGCTCCAAATCTCAGAGCAATTTGTCCAGACATCTGAAGAGCAAGCATCCAGCAGCACTTGATCCCGTTGCACGTCAAATCGATGACGACAGTGTGGTTGCTGTGCAAAATGCCCAGCCAAATATCTCCACATTTTTGCACAGGCCTGTTTCGCAAAATAAATTGCAATGCCTCGACAAGCAAGTGGTTCGTATGATTGCCAAAGGTCACCACGCTTTGCGATTGGTAGATGAGCCGGAATTTAAAAAGCTGATTAATGACGTGTCGAACTGCCCTGGTTACAAGCTGCCCACAAGAAAAACTTTAACCAATGCTTTAATTCCAAAACTTCGAGATGAACTCAAAGGAACAATAAATGAGAAGCTTCGAGAAGCACAAGCGGTTTGTTTGGCCACAGATGGATGGACATCTTTAACAAATGAGAGCTATATGGCCGTCACCGTTCACTTCATTGACAAGGAGTCAACAAGCCTAAATTCATATATGTTAGCTTGCCGATCATTTCCGAACAGGCACACATCTGAAAATCTTTGCCAATTTTTGCAGACCATCATTTCAGAATGGAATATCAAAAACAAAGTGGCGGCAATAGCTTCAGACAATGCAGCGAATATTGTCAGAGCCATTCAACTAGGCAAGTGGCGACATATTGGGTGCCTTGCGCATATATTAAATCTAATTGTCCAGAAGGCTCTAGACGGAATTGGCAATATGAGGGTAAGAGCAAAGTCAATAGCTCAATATTTTAATAGTAGCTCAACTGGATTAAAAAAATTGGAGGACATGCAAATATTGTTGAAATTGCCTGAGCTTAAAATTAAGCAAGACGTTCCAACACGATGGAATTCAACTCTCAAAATGTTCGAGCGTCTCCTACTTTTAAAAGAGGCAGTTATGGCCACGTTATCGAACCTGCGGATCGACTAAATGTTATCAGCGGAGGATCGGGAGGTAATTGAATGAGTGATTCCAGTACTGCAGCCATTTAGCCAAATAACAACGGAAAGCAGAGAAGAACGTGACACTGTCAAAGATAATTGTGCTATCTGGAATTTTGCAAAAAAAAAAAAACAAGCATATTGGATAACTTGTAATTTGATACAAATACAACTATTGTCGAATTCGTAAAATGCATACAAACTGATATGCATACACGATTTCAAGATTACGAATCGAATGTTTTGTATGCTGAAAGCACCATTTTAGATCCCAGATTCAAAGGAAGAGTTTTTAAATCTGAAGAAGCATACAAAAAAGCAGTTCATGATTTAAAAACAAAACTGATATCATTTCATTCGGCAACTCCTCATACTGAATCTGTTCGGATGGATAATGCCTGCCAAGTAAAGGCTAATGAAAATGACAATGACATCTGGAAAGATTATGATAACGCTTTCCAAAAAGTCAGTAAGCTCTATAAGCGCCCGCACCTATAAGGGAACTAGATAAATATCTAGCCGAGGAGTACATACTGAGAACAGATGATCCATTGGTCTGGTGGGATCAGCGGAAATCCCAATATTCGCTGTTATACACATACATATATGCTTAAGCGGCTTTGTATAATGGCCACATCTGTGCCTTGTGAACGAATATTTTCAGGTGCAGGCGAAACAGTGGAATCATCTAATGTGGAAAATCTTATGTTTTTGCATACCAATTTGTAAGCAATAAGGTATGTATAATTACATTTCCGAAAAGTGCATATTGATAAACGTTCTTCTCATTATAGCGCGAACTCATTCATCCATAAAGGAACTTTTTTAACTATTTTTAAATGCTTAATGAAGGGAGCAAAAGTTTTGCCACAAATTAAAATGCAGAGATATCGCATTTTTCGCATATCGCAAAACATGTTAAATTTTAATAATAATAATGATTTCATTGCTTGTAGCATATTAAATTCAATTATTCAATTATAGAAAATTCAATTATCCATGAAGGATTTCGTTTAACTATTTTTAAATGCCCAATGAAGGGAGCAAAAGTTTTGCCACAAATTAAAATGTAAAAATATCGGTAAGTTTGAAAATTAATTATGAAACATAATCTATTTTTGAAAAGTCGTTGAGATGCAGTTGTCGTTGAGATCATTGGCTTGGTAATGCACTGAACAACCAGTAAGCAACTAAGCAATGAGCAACTGAGCAATGAACAGTGAGCAACTGAGCAGTGAACAGTGAGCAAGTGAGCAATTTGAGTGAGTTGATCTTTTGAAAAAAGAAACAAGTGAACATGTTCACCTAAAAGAGCAGTATTTACACAACACTACCTCTCTTGGATCCCCAATCGAAATAAACAAATCAAACTTAAAGTACCTCTTAAAGTAACTTAAAACTTAAAGTAACTTAAAGTACCGTATATGGCCCGTCATACCGAGGCGCAAGTTTCGCCGCGAATCCTTCAGCTGCCTTTAATAGGTGGTGCTCTTTTGCCCACACTGTCTCACCAACCTTTGGGCTCCACTTCCGTCTTCTCAAATTATAATGTCGCTCCTGGTCCTGGGCAGCTCGCTCCATATTCCTCCGCACTATCTCGACTATTTCCTTAAGTTTCGCCGCGTTCTCCGTGGGTGTTCCTTGTTCAACTCCCGTGCCTAACACATTCTCATCGAACATCTTTGGCTCGCGGCATCTTTGGCCCCCTGCCCTGCGTTACAAAACACGGTGAGTACCCCGTGGATTCCAAGACTGCCGAATATACTGCCAACATTAGCTCCGGCCAGTGTTCGTCCCACTTCCTTTGGTCTTCCCCAGCGAACTGGGCGATCATTGTTTTTATCGTTCTATTCGCTCTTTCCGTGGGATTCTCCTGCGGCGTATATGGTGCAGTGAACTGTTGGCGTACGCCGAGCTCTCCGAGGAATTTCTTAAAGCTGCGACTGGTGAACTGCACCCCGTTGTCCGTTATTGTTATTTTCGGTACTCCATACCGAGCGACAATTCTTTCCCTGAATGCCTTCTGTAGCGCCTCGGTTGTTGCTTTTCGAAGAGGCACTGCCTCCGTCCATTTCGAAAACCGATCGATTATCACCAGCATCATTATATTGCCGTGTTTCGACCTGGGCAGTGGGCCTACGAAATCTGCACATACCGTTGCCGATGGCTCCTCCGGAACCTGTGTCAGCATGTGCCCGGCCGTCTGCATCTGACTCGGCTTGTACTTCAGGCACGTCTCGCATCTCCTGACGTATTTCCGGATGTCCCTCTGCATCCCTGGCCAGAAATACCAGAAATAGCCACTCTGGCTATGGTTTTTCTTACGCCCAAGTGTCCTGCCGTTGGTGCGTCATGGTTTTCCTTGAGGACCTGCTGCCTCATCTCCATCGGCACGCACAGCTTCCATGACGCCACTTCCTCGCTTCCGGCTCTATGCGGGACGTGGCGGTAGATCAAACCGCCCTCTTCAACGTAATCTGGGAACTTTTGTGGGCTTGTTTTTTTTTTTTGTATTTTAACGTTGCTTTTATTTCTTGAATCTTCTCTTTGCGAGACTAACAAGAGGTGTATAAAATCTTATATTTTTAACTTAACTAACAGTCATATTGAATGATACGGAGTTAGACGGCCCTAAAAATCGATTGCTGGGTTGGGAGGTCGTTGCGTCTAAGGCGCGATACGCTAGAAACCCGAATCAATCCCCGAGCGAGAAAATTTGGGTGCGAAAACAGTTTTTCTTTGTATGACTCTTTTTGCTCTTCTATTTTGTCTTTCACTGCGAGGATGCCCATTTGGTTCCGACTTATATACTGCGTGCAAAGGAAAGAAGGGTGTGTGCAAAGTTTCAAGACGATAGCTTTAAAACTGAGAGACTAGTTCGCGTAGAAACAGACAGACAGACGGACATGCTCATATCAACTCAGGAGGTGATCCTGATCAAGAATATATATACTTTATAGGATCGGAGATGTCTCCTTCACTGCGTTGCACACTTTTTGACAAAATTATAATACCCTCTGCAAGGGTATAAAAACAGGTAGTTAAGGAAAAATGTTTTCCCGGGTACTTATATTGAACTTAATATTTTTAACAAGTTCCGAAATACTTGACTACAAAAGACACGATTATTTATTATTTAAAGAAAACAAAGACGTATTGACGTACGATTCATGCGCAGACTTATTTCACGTAACTAATTTAAGTTTTTATGAAGAAATAATTAACACGGAAACAAGAAGTTTAAATAAATCAGCAAAAACAGATATAGAATGGGAAATTTCAATGGATTTAGAACTTGTCAGAAAAACATGGATGGATTTCATAACTGTACAAAATAAAATAGACGACTTAATACAAAATAAAAACAAACAATAATGTTCTTAATGTTCTTCACAAAAAATTCCAAATTATTTAATGAAGTAAAATACCTAAATGAAAATTTAAAAAATGAAGTCTTCAATGATGAAACAATTTAACGAAAACACCGTTTCCGGTTGCTTATATTCGATTGGCACAATTTATTAGATACCAGTACGTTGGCAAAAAAAAATTTTTTTATACAAAAATTCTAAATGAAAAAGAATTTAAGGAAATTTACAATCACGAACAACAATCTGTAGTATTAACCGACTTAACCGATATATCAACCGTATAAAATTTTATTTAATAACGATTTAATAGTAATCTATATAAAATACCCCATCATTAATGAAAAATGTGACCTGTATAAAATAAGAATTAGTGCTCAACCCGATGGAAAATTATTGATAAACTGTCAAGTTGCCTTTTGCAAAAATAAATATTACTTAATGACCAATTTTAAAGAAGTTTGAAGAAGATGTAAATTAAGTTTTAAAACAAGTTGCTTTATAAAACTTTTAAATGGGGAAAAATCCAACAGTTCTAAAATAAAAACAAATTTAAAAAAAGGTATCATCCAAGATCCAAAACTACAAGGTTCATATTTAATTTTGTTCAATGACTCAGTAACCATAAATAATATTACTTACCGTAATAATATTATTAATAAATATTAATATAAATATTATTACTTAAACAACGAAAGGAATATATTAAACTACATAGCACAGCAGTAATTTATGAATTATGACATTGACGAATACATTATTTCTAATAATTCAGAACTTCTCAATCCATATTTCCAAATTAATAATAAAAAAATACCAATTTCTTATATATTATAATTTGTAATCATCGTATATTTAATTTTTTACTTTTTATAATGTATAAAAACTTTATTTTTGTAAACAAAAAACAACGGCCAGAACTAGAAAAAAACCTAACCATGAAAATTTAAAAAATGAAAATTCAAAACATGAAATTATTATACAAGAAGACACAAATCAAGAAGAAATTTTCACAGAAAAAAATATAAACTAAGACCAATGCTTTTTTCAAAACTAAGAGACCGATTAAAAGAAATTAATAATGAATCGGTGCGATCAATTTAAGAAAGGGGAGAGTTATCCAACCCATGAAACCAGGCCTTTTATGGCATTTATAAACAATTTTCCAATTTCAATCTCAGCGATCTTCGCATTAGCCTTTGCCATTGCCTATGCCTTTGGCTTCAAGGTCCGCTTTTTAGTGTTGGGTTGCAAAAAAGAGTTGTTCACTCAACTGTGTGAGCGAACTGGTTCCTTCCTTTTTGTTCTTTTTTGTTCACTTGCTCATTTTTGCTCACTTGCTCATTTTTGTTCATTTGTTCATTTTTGTTCACTTGTTCGCTTGCTCCCTTGTTCATTTGTGCTTAGATACTCTTTTTTGCGCATTTTTTTCTCATTCAATAAGTACAGAATTTAAACCGAAAATGTGCAAAAATGAGTAAGTCGTTGCGCAAAAATGAGCAAGACGTTGCGCAAAAATGAGCGTTTTTGAATTCTGCTTTGTACTGTTATTGTGCTTTCTTTGCTTCAACATTTCTATTACCGCCAAAACTGTTTATAATTTAAAAAATAATAATATGTCGTGCATAAGAAAGTTTAGTGAGATTTGGAATCATTTCGATGATTTGGGAAACCATCAGGCCAAGTGCAAATTTTGCAAGTCAATTTTAAGCTCCAAATCTCAGAGCAATTTGTCCATACATCTGAAGAGCAAGCATCCAGCAGCACTTGATCCCGTTGCACGTCAAATCGATGACGACAGTGTGGTTGCTGTGCAAAATGCCCAGCCAAAGATCTCCACATTTTTGCACAGGCCTGTTTCGCAAAATAAATTGCAATGCCTCGACAAGCAAGTGGTTCGTATGATTGCCAAAGGTCACCACGCTTTGCGATTGGTAGATGAGCCGGAATTTAAAAAGCTGATTAATGACGTGTCGAACTGCCCTGGTTACAAGCTGCCCACAAGAAAAACTTTAACCAATGCTTTAATTCCAAAACTTCGAGATGAACTCAAAGGAACAATAAATGAGAAGCTTCGAGAAGCACAAGCGGTTTGTTTGGCCACAGATGGATGGACATCTTTAACAAATGAGAGCTATATGGCCGTCACCGTTCACTTCATTGACAAGGAGTCAACAAGCTTAAATTCATATATGTTAGCTTTGCCGATCATTTCCGAACAGGCACGCATCTGAAAATCTTTGCCAATTTTTGCAGACCATCATTTCAGAATGGAATATCAAAAACAAAGTGGCGGCAATAGCTTCAGACAATGCAGCAAATATTGTCAGAGCCATTCAACTAGGCAAGTGGCGACATATTGGGTGCCTTGCGCATATATTAAATCTAATTGTCCAGAAGGCTCTAGACGGAATTGGCAATATGAGGGTAAGAGCAAAGTCAATAGCTCAATATTTTAATAGTAGCTCAACTGGATTAAAAAAATTGGAGGACATGCAAATATTGTTGAAATTGTCTGAGCTTAAAATTAAGCAAGACGTTCCAACACGATGGAATTCAACTCTCAAAATGTTCGAGCGTCTCCTACTTTTAAAAGAGGCAGTTATGGCCACGTTATCGAACCTGCGGATCGACTAAATGTTATCAGCGGAGGATCGGGAGGTAATTGAATGAGTGATTCCAGTACTGCAGCCATTTAGCCAAATAACAACGGAAAGCAGAGAAGAACGTGACACTGTCAAAGATAATTGTGCTATCTGGAATTTTGCAAAAAAAAAAAACAAGCATATTGGATAACTTGTAATTTGATACAAATACAACTATTGTCGAATTCGTAAAATGCATACAAACTGATATGCATACACGATTTCAAGATTACGAATCGAATGTTTTGTATGCTGAAAGCACCATTTTAGATCCCAGATTCAAAGGAAGAGTTTTTAAATCTGAAGAAGCATACAAAAAAGCAGTTCATGATTTAAAAACAAAACTGATATCATTTCATTCGGCAACTCCTCATACTGAATCTGTTCGGATGGATAATGCCTGCCAAGTAAAGGCTAATGAAAATGACAATGACATCTGGAAAGATTATGATAACGCTTTCCAAAAAGTCAGTAAGCTCTATAAGCGGCCGCACCTATAAGGGAACTAGATAAATATCTAGCCGAGGAGTACATACTGAGAACAGATGATCCATTGGTCTGGTGGGATCAGCGGAAATCCCAATATTCGCTGTTATACACATACATATATGCTTAAGCGGCTTTGTGGCCACATCTGTGCCTTTAATGGCCACATCTGTGCCTTGTGAACGAATATTTTCAGGTGCAGGCGAAACAGTGGAATCATCTAATGTGGAAAATCTTATGTTTTTGCATACCAATTTGTAAGCAATAAGGTATGTATAATTACATTTCCGAAAAGTGCATATTGATAAACGTTCTTCTCATTATAGCGCGAACTCATTCATCCATAAAGGAACTTTTTTAACTATTTTTAAATGCTTAATGAAGGGAGCAAAAGTTTTGCCACAAATTAAAATGCAGAGATATCGCATTTTTCGCATATCGCAAAACATGTTAAATTTTAATAATAATAATGATTTCATTGCTTGTAGCTCTTAAAGTAACTTAAAACTTAAAGTAACTTAAAGTACCGTATATGGCCCGTCATACCGAGGCGCAAGTTTCGCCGCGAATCCTTCAGCTGCCTTTAATTGGTGGTGCTCTTTTGCCCACACTGTCTCACCAACCTTTGGGCTCCACTTCCGTCTTCTCAAATTATAATGTCGCTCATGGTCCTGGGCAGCTCGCTCCATATTCCTCCGCACTATCTCGACTATTTCCTTAAGTTTGTTCAACTCCCGTGCCTAACACATTCTCATCGAACATCTTTGGCTCGCGGCTTCTTTGGCCCCCTGCCCTGCGTTACAAAACACGGTGAGTACCCCGTGGATTCCAAGACTGCCGAATATACTGCCAACATTAGCTCCGGCCAGTGTTCGTCCCACTTCCTTTGGTCTTCCCCAGCGAACTGGGCGATCATTGTTTTTATCGTTCTATTCGCTCTTTCCGTGGGATTCTCCTGCGGCGTATATGGTGCAGTGAACTGTTGGCGTACGCCGAGCTCTCCGAGGAATTTCTTAAAGCTGCGACTGGTGAACTGCACCCCGTTGTCCGTTATTGTTATTTTCGGTACTCCATACCGAGCGACAATTCTTTCCCTGAATGCCTTCTGTAGCGCCTCGGTTGTTGCTTTTCGAAGTGGCACTGCCTCCGTCCATTTCGAAAACCGATCGATTATCACCAACATCATTGTATTGCCGTGTTTCGACCTGGGCAGTGGGCCTACGAAATCCGCACATACCGTCGCCCATGGCTCCTCCGAACGTGTGTCAGCATTTGCCCGGCCGTCTGCATCTGACTCGGCTTGTACTTCAGGCACGTCTCGCATCTCCTGACGTATTTCCGGATGTCCCTCTGCATCCCTGGCCAGAAATACCGGGCGGCCACTCTGGCTATAGTTTTTCTTACGCCCAAGTGTCCTGCCGTTGGTGCGTCATGGTTTTCCTTGAGGACCTGCTGCCTCATCTCCATCGGCACGCACAGCTTCCATAACACCACTTCCTCGCTTCCGGCTCTATGCGGGACGTGGCGGTAGATCAAACCGCCCTCTTCAACGTAATCTGGGAACTTTTGTGGGCTTGTTTTTTTTTTTTTTGTATTTTAACGTTGCTTTTATTTCTTGAATCTTCTCTTTGCGAGACTAACAAGAGGTGTATAAAATCTTATATTTTTAACTTAACTAACAGTCATATTGACTGATACGGAGTTAGACGGCCCTAAAAATCGATTGCTGGGTTGGGAGGTCGTTGCGTCTAAGGCGCGATACGCTAGAAACCCGAATCAATCCCCGAGCGAGAAAATTTGGGTGCGAAAACAGTTTTTCTTTGTATGACTCTTTTTGCTCTTCTATTTTGTCTTTCACTGCGAGGATGCCCATTTGAATATATATACTTTATAGGATCGGAGATGTCTCCTTCACTGCGTTGCACACTTTTTGACAAAATTATAATACCCTCTGCAAGGGATATAAAAACAGGTAGTTAAGGAAAATTGTTTTCCCGGGTACTTATATTGAACTTAATATTTTTAACAAGTTCCGAAATACTTGACTACAAAAGACACGATTATTTATTATTTAAAGAAAACAAAGACGTATTGACGTACGATTCATGCGCAGACTTATTTCACGTAACTAATTTAAGTTTTTATGAAGAAATAATTAACACGGAAACAAGAAGTTTAAATAAATCAGCAAAAACAGATATAGAATGGGAAATTTCAATGGATTTAGAACTTGTCAGAAAAGCATGGATGGATTTCATAACTGTACTAAATAAAATAGACGACTTAATACAAAATAAAAACAAACAATAATATTCTTAATGTTCTTCACAAAAAATTCCAAATTATTTAATGAAGTAAAATACCTAAATGAAAATTTAAAAAATGAAGTCTTCAATGATGAAACAATTTAACGAAAACACCGTTTCCGGTTGCTTATACTCGATTGGCACAATTTATTAGATACCAGTACGTTGGCAAAAAAAAAATTTTTTTTATACAAAAATTCTAAATGAAAAAGAATTTAAGGAAATTTACAATCACGAACAACAATCTGTAGTATTAACCGACTTAACCGATATATCAACCGTATAAAATTTTATTTAATAACGATTTAATAGTAATCTATATAAAATACCCCATCATTAATGAAAAATGTGACCTGTATAAAATAAGAATTAGTGCTCAACCCGATGGAAAATTATTGATAAACTGTCAAGTTGCCTTTTGCAAAAATAAATATTACTTAATGACCAATTTTAAAGAAGTTTGAAGAAGATGTAAATTAAGTTTTAAAACAAGTTGCTTTATAAAACTTTTAAATGGCGAAAAATCCAACAGTTCTAAAATAAAAACAAATTTAAAAAAAAGGTATCATCCAAGATCCAAAACTACAAGGTTCATATTTAATTTTGTTCAATGACTCAGTAACCATAAATAATATTACTTACCGTAATAATATTATTAATAAATATTAATATAAATATTATTACTTAAACAACGAAAGGAATATATTAAACTACATAGCACAGCAGTAATTTATGAATTATGATATTGACGAATATATTATTTTTAATAATTCAGAACTTCTCAATCCATATTTCCAATTAATAATAAAAAAATACCAATTTCTTATATATTATAATTTGTAATCATCGTATATTTAATTTTTTTACTTTTTATAATGTATAAAAACTTTATTTTTGTAAACAAAAAACAACGGCCAGAACTAGAAAAAAACCAACCATGAAAATTTAAAAAATGAAAATTCAAAACATGAAATTATTATACAAGAAGACACAAATCAAGAAGAAATTTTCACAGAAAAAATATAAACTAAGACCAATGCTTTTTTCAAAACTAAGAGACCGATTAAAAGAAATTAATAATGAATCGGTGCGATCAATTTAAGAAAGGGGAGAGTTATCCAACCCATGAAACCAGGCCTTTTATGGCATTTATAAACAATTTTCCAATTTCAATCTCAGCGATCTTCGCATTAGCCTTTGCCATTGCCTATGCCTTTGGCTTCAAGGTCCGCCCTTTAGTGTTGGGTTGCAAAAAAGAGTTGTTCACTCAACTGAGTGAGCGAACTGGTTCCTTCCTTTTTGTTCTTTTTTGTTCACTTGCTCATTTTTGCTCACTTGCTCATTTTTGTTCATTTGTTCATTTTTGTTCACTTGTTCGCTTGCTCCCTTGTTCATTTGTGCTTAGATACTCTTTTTTGCGCATTTTTTTCTCATTCAATAAGTACAGAATTTAAACCGAAAATGTGCAAAAATGAGTAAGTCGTTGCGCAAAAATGAGCAAGACGTTGCGCAAAAATGAGCGTTTTTTAATTCTGCTTTGTACTGTTATTGTGCTTTCTTTGCTTCAACATTTCTATTACCGCCAAAACTGTTTATAATTTAAAAAATAATAATATGTCGTGCATAAGAAAGTTTAATGAGATTTGGAATCATTTCGATGATTTGGGAAACCATCAGGCCAAGTGCAAATTTTGCAAGTCAATTTTAAGCTCCAAATCTCAGAGCAATTTGTCCATACATCTGAAGAGCAAGCATCCAGCAGCACTTGATCCCGTTGCACGTCAAATCGATGACGACAGTGTGGTTGCTGTGCAAAATGCCCAGCCAAATATCTCCACATTTTTGCACAGGCCTGTTTCGCAAAATAAATTGCAATGCCTCGACAAGCAAGTGGTTCGTATGATTGCCAAAGGTCACCACGCTTTGCGATTGGTAGATGAGCCGGAATTTAAAAAGCTGATTAATGACGTGTCGAACTGCCCTGGTTACAAGCTGCCCACAAGAAAAACTTTAACCAATGCTTTAATTCCAAAACTTCGAGATGAACTCAAAGGAACAATAAATGAGAAGCTTCGAGAAGCACAAGCGGTTTGTTTGGCCACAGATGGATGGACATCTTTAACAAATGAGAGCTATACAAGCCTAAATTCATATATGTTAGCTTGCCGATCATTTCCGAACAGGCACACATCTGAAAATCTTTGTCAATTTTTGCAGACCATCATTTCAGAATGGAATATCAAAAACAAAGTGGCGGCAATAGCTTCAGACAATGCAGCGAATATTGTCAGAGCCATTCAACTAGGCAAGTGGCGACATATTGGGTGCCTTGCGCATATATTAAATCTAATTGTCCAGAAGGCTCTAGACGGAATTGGCAATATGAGGGTAAAAGCAAAGTCAATAGCTCAATATTTTAATAGTAGCTCAACTGGATTAAAAAAATTAGAGGACATGCAAATATTGTTGAAATTGCCTGAGCTTAAAATTAAGCAAGACGTTCCAACACGATGGAATTCAACTCTCAAAATGTTCGAGCGTCTCCTTTTTTTAAAAGAGGCAGTTATGGCCACGTTATCGAACCTGCGGATCGACTTAATGTTATCAGCGGAGGATTGGGAGGTAATTGAATGAGTGATTCCAGTACTGCAGCCATTTAGCCAAATAACAACGGAAAGCAGAGAAGAACGTGACACTGTCAAAGATAATTGTGCTATCTGGAATTTTGCAAAAAAAAAAAACAAGCATATTGGATAACTTGTAATTTGATACAAATACAACTATTGTCGAATTCGTAAAATGCATACAAACTGATATGCATACACGATTTCAAGATTACGAATCGAATGTTTTGTATGCTGAAAGCACCATTTTAGATCCCAGATTCAAAGGAAGAGTTTTTAAATCTGAAGAAGCATACAAAAAAGCAGTTCATGATTTAAAAACAAAACTGATATCATTTCATTCGGCAACTCCTCATACTGAATCTGTTCGGATGGATAATGCCTGCCAAGTAAAGGCTAATGAAAATGACAATGACATCTGGAAAGATTATGATAACGCTTTCCAAAAAGTCAGTAAGCTCTATAAGCGCCCGCACCTATAAGGGAACTAGATAAATATCTAGCCGAGGAGTACATACTGAGAACAGATGATCCATTGGTCTGGTGGGATCAGCGGAAATCCCAATATTCGCTGTTATACACATACATATATGCTTAAGCGGCTTTGTATAATGGCCACATCTGTGCCTTGTGAACGAATATTTTCAGGTGCAGGCGAAACAGTGGAATCATCTAATGTGGAAAATCTTATGTTTTTGCATACCAATTTGTAAGCAATAAGGTATGTATAATTACATTTCCGAAAAGTGCATATTGATAAACGTTCTTCTCATTATAGCGCGAACTCATTCATCCATAAAGGAACTTTTTAACTATTTTTAAATGCTTAATGAAGGGAGCAAAAGTTTTGCCACAAATTAAAATGCAGAGATATCGCATTTTTCGCATATCGCAAAACATGTTAAATTTTAATAATAATAATGATTTCATTGCTTGTAGCATATTAAATTTATTTGAAAATTCAATTATCCATGAAGGATTTCGTTTAACTATTTTTAAATGCCCAATGAAGGGAGCAAAAGTTTTGCCACAAATTAAAATGTAAAAATATCGGTAAGTTTGAAAATTAATTATGAAACATAATCTATTTTTGAAAAGTCGTCGAGATGCAGTTGTCGTTGAGATCATTGGCTTGGTAATGCACTGAACAACCAGTGAGCAACTAAGCAATGAGCAACTGAGCAATGAACAGTGAGCAACTGAGCAGTGAACAGTGAGCAAGTGAGCAATTTGAGTGAGTTGATCTTTTGAAAAAAAAGAACAAGTGAACATGTTCACCTAAAAGAGCAGTATTTACACAACACTACCTCTCTTGGATCCCCAATCGAAATAAACAAATCAAACTTAAAGTACCTCTTAAAGTAACTTAAAACTTAAAGTAACTTAAAGTACCGTATATGGCCCGTCATACCGAGGCGCAAGTTTCGCCGCTAATCCTTCAGCTGCCTTTAATAGGTGGTGCTCTTTTGCCCACACTGTCTCACCAACCTTTGGGCTCCACTTCCGTCTTCTCAAATTATAATGTCGCTCCTGGTCCTGGGCAGCTCGCTCCATATTCCTCCGCACTATCTCGACTATTTCCTTAAGTTTCGCCGCGTTCTCCGTGGGTGTTCCTTGTTCAACTCCCGTGCCTAACACATTCTCATCGAACATCTTTGGCTCGCGGCATCTTTGGCCCCCCTGCCCTGCGTTACAAAACACGGTGAGTACCCCGTGGATTCCAAGACTGCCGAATATACTGCCAACATTAGCTCCGGCCAGTGTTCGTCCCACTTCCTTTGGTCTTCCCCAGCGAACTGGGCGATCATTGTTTTTATCGTTCTATTCGCTCTTTCCGTGGGATTCTCCTGCGGCGTATATGGTGCAGTGAACTGTTGGCGTACGCCGAGCTCTCCGAGGAATTTCTTAAAGCTGCGACTGGTGAACTGCACCCCGTTGTCCGTTATTGTTATTTTCGGTACTCCATACCGAGCGACAATTCTTTCCCTGAATGCCTTCTGTAGCGCCTCGGTTGTTGCTTTTCGAAGTGGCACTGCCTCCGTCCATTTCGAAAACCGATCGATTATCACCAACATCATTGTATTGCCGTGTTTCGACCTGGGCAGTGGGCCTACGAAATCCGCACATACCGTCGCCCATGGCTCCTCCGAACGTGTGTCAGCATTTGCCCGGCCGTCTGCATCTGACTCGGCTTGTACTTCAGGCACGTCTCGCATCTCCTGACGTATTTCCGGATGTCCCTCTGCATCCCTGGCCAGAAATACCGGGCGGCCACTCTGGCTATAGTTTTTCTTACGCCCAAGTGTCCTGCCGTTGGTGCGTCATGGTTTTCCTTGAGGACCTGCTGCCTCATCTCCATCGGCACGCACAGCTTCCATAACACCACTTCCTCGCTTCCGGCTCTATGCGGGACGTGGCGGTAGATCAAACCGCCCTCTTCAACGTAATCTGGGAACTTTTGTGGGCTTGTTTTTTTTTTTTTTGTATTTTAACGTTGCTTTTATTTCTTGAATCTTCTCTTTGCGAGACTAACAAGAGGTGTATAAAATCTTATATTTTTAACTTAACTAACAGTCATATTGACTGATACGGAGTTAGACGGCCCTAAAAATCGATTGCTGGGTTGGGAGGTCGTTGCGTCTAAGGCGCGATACGCTAGAAACCCGAGTCAATCCCCGAGCGAGAAAATTTGGGTGCGAAAACAGTTTTTCTTTGTATGACTCTTTTTGCTCTTCTATTTTGGCTTTCACTGCGAGGATGCCCATTTGGTTCCGACTTATATACTGCGTGCAAAGGAAAGAAGGGTGTGTGCAAAGTTTCAAGACGATAGCTTTAAAACTGAGAGACTAGTTCGCGTAGAAACAGACAGACAGACAGACGGACATGCTCATATCAACTCAGGAGGTGATCCTAATCAAGAATATATATACTTTATAGGATCGGAGATGTCTCCTTCACTGCGTTGCACACTTTTTGACAAAATTATAATACCCTCTGCAAGGGTATAAAAACAGGTAGTTAAGGAAAAATGTTTTCCCCGGTACTTATATTGAACTTAATATTTTTAACAAGTTCCGAAATACTTGACTACAAAAGACACTATTATTTATTATTTAAAGAAAACAAAGACGTATTGACGTACGATTCATGCGCAGACTTATTTCACGTAACTAATTTAAGTTTTTATGAAGAAATAATTAACACGGAAACAAGAAGTTTAAATAAATCAGCAAAAACAGATATAGAATGGGAAATTTCAATGGATTTAGAACTTGTCAGAAAAACATGGATGGATTTCATAACTGTACAAAATAAAATAGACGACTTAATACAAAATAAAAACAAACAATAATTTTCTTAATGTTCTTCACAAAAAATTCCAAATTATTTAATGAAGTAAAATACCTAAATGAAAATTTAAAAAATGAAGTCTTCAATGATGAAACAATTTAACGAAAACACCGTTTCCGGTTGCTTATACTCGATTGGCACAATTTATTAGATACCAGTACGTTGGCAAAAAAAAAATTTTTTTAATACAAAAATTCTAAATGAAAAAGAATTTAAGGAAATTTACAATCACGAACAACAATCTGTAGTATTAACCGACTTAACCGATATATCAACCGTATAAAATTTTATTTAATAACGATTTAATAGTAATCTATATAAAATACCCCATCATTAATGAAAAATGTGACCTGTATAAAATAAGAATTAGTGCTCAACCCGATGGAAAATTATTGATAAACTGTCAAGTTGCCTTTTGCAAAAATAAATATTACTTAATGACCAATTTTAAAGAAGTTTGAAGAAGATGTAAATTAAGTTTTAAAACAAGTTGCTTTATAAAACTTTTAAATGGCGAAAAATCCAACAGTTCTAAAATAAAAACAAATTTAAAAAAAGGTATCATCCAAGATCCAAAACTACAAGGTTCATATTTAATTTTGTTCAATGACTCAGTAACCATAAATAATATTACTTACCGTAATAATATTATTAATAAATATTAATATAAATATTATTACTTAAACAACGAAAGGAATATATTAAACTACATAGCACAGCAGTAATTTATGAATTATGATATTGACGAATATATTATTTTTAATAATTCAGAACTTCTCAATCCATATTTCCAATTAATAATAAAAAAATACCAATTTCTTATATATTATAATTTGTAATCATCGTATATTTAATTTTTTACTTTTTATAATGTATAAAAACTTTATTTTTGTAAACAAAAAACAACGGCCAGAACTAGAAAAAAAAACTAACCATGAAAATTTAAAAAATGAAAATTCAAAACATGAAATTATTATACAAGAAGACACAAATCAAGAAGAAATTTTCACAGAAAAAAATATAAACTAAGACCAATGCTTTTTTCAAAACTAAGAGACCGATTAAAAGAAATTAATAATGAATCGGTGCGATCAATTTAAGAAAGGGGAGAGTTATCCAACCCATGAAACCAGGCCTTTTATGGCATTTATAAACAATTTTCCAATTTCAATCTCAGCGATCTTCGCATTAGCCTTTGCCATTGCCTATGCCTTTGGCTTCAAGGTCCGCTCTTTAGTGTTGGGTTGCAAAAAAGAGTTGTTCACTCAACTGAGTGAGCGAACTGGTTCCTTCCTTTTTGTTCTTTTTTGTTCACTTGCTCATTTTTGCTCACTTGCTCATTTTTGTTCATTTGTTCATTTTTGTTCACTTGTTCGCTTGCTCCCTTGTTCATTTGTGCTTAGATACTCTTTTTTGCGCATTTTTTTCTCATTCAATAAGTACAGAATTTAAACCGAAAATGTGCAAAAATGAGTAAGTCGTTGCGCAAAAATGAGCAAGACGTTGCGCAAAAATGAGCGTTTTTGAATTCTGCTTTGTACTGTTATTGTGCTTTCTTTGCTTCAACATTGCTATTACCGCCAAAACTGTTTATAATTTAAAAAATAATAATATGTCGTGCATAAGAAAGTTTAGTGAGATTTGGAATCATTTCGATGATTTGGGAAACCATCAGGCCAAGTGCAAATTTTGCAAGTCAATTTTAAGCTCCAAATCTCAGAGCAATTTGTCCATACATCTGAAGAGCAAGCATCCAGCAGCACTTGATCCCGTTGCACGTCAAATCGATGACGACAGTGTGGTTGCTGTGCAAAATGCCCAGCCAAAGATCTCCACATTTTTGCACAGGCCTGTTTCGCAAAATAAATTGCAATGCCTCGACAAGCAAGTGGTTCGTATGATTGCCAAAGGTCACCACGCTTTGCGATTGGTAGATGAGCCGGAATTTAAAAAGCTGATTAATGACGTGTCGAACTGCCCTGGTTACAAGCTGCCCATAAGAAAAATGCTTTAATTCCAAAACTTCGAGATGAACTCAAAGGAACAATAAATGAGAAGCTTCGAGAAGCACAAGCGGTTTGTTTGGCCACAGATGGATGGACATCTTTAACAAATGAGAGCTATACAAGCCTAAATTCATATATGTTAGCTTGCCGATCATTTCCGAACAGGCACACATCTGAAAATCTTTGTCAATTTTTGCAGACCATCATTTCAGAATGGAATATCAAAAACAATTGAATAAGTGATTCCAGTACTGCAACCATTTAGCCAAATAACAACGGAAAGCAGAGAAGAACGTGACACTGTCAAAGATAATTGTGCTATCTGGAATTTTGCAAAAAAAAAAAACAAGCATATTGGATAACTTGTAATTTGATACAAATACAACTATTGTCGAATTCGTAAAATGCATACAAACTGATATGTATACACGATTTCAAGATTACGAATCGAATGTTTTGTATGCTGAAAGCACCATTTTAGATCCCAGATTCAAAGGAAGAGTTTTTAAATCTGAAGAAGCATACAAAAAAGCAGTTCATGATTTAAAAACAAGAAAGGAAAGCTAACTTCGGGCGGAGCCGAAGTTTATATACCCTTGCAGTTAAAACCGGATATATATCGCAAACATCGGATATAGTTGGCCGATCCTAATGATTACATCATAATAAAACCAATTATTTACAATAAAAAATCTAAAAAAAAGTCCCAAGCTTCTATTTTCAAAAATACGAAAGTTGATATTTCTACCAAATACCATTTCCGATCGTTCAGTTATATGGCAGCTATAGGATATAGTCGGCCGATCCTAATGAAATTTCGTAGGTCGGATTAACTGACCAAAAATATAATCTGTTCCAAATTCCAGCTTTCTATCTTCAAAAACACGAAAGTTGGGTCATTTCCGATCGTTCAGTTATATGGCAGCTATAAGATATAGTCGGCCGATCCTTTTGAAATTTAGCATGTCGTAATTTGTTGCCAAAAATAGCTCTCATGTCAAATTTAAAGTCTCTAACTCTAACAACACCAAAGTTATACCATTTCCGATCAATCAGTTATATGGCAGCTATAGGATATAGTCGGCCGATCCGGGCCGTTCCGACTTATATACTGCGTGCAAAGGAAAGAAGGGTGTGCAAAGGAAAGTTTCAAGACGATAGCTTTAAAACTGAGAGACTAGTTCGCGTAGAAACGGACAGACAGACGGACAGACGGACATGCTCATATCAACTCAGGAGGTGATCCTGATCAAGAATATATATACTTTATAGGGTCGGAGATGTCTCCTTCACTGCGTTGCACACTTTTGGACAAAATTATAATACCCTCTGCAAGGGTATAACAAAACTGATATCATTTCATTCGGCAACTCCTCATACTGAATCTGTTCGGATGGATAATGCCTGCCAAGTAAAGGCTAATGAAAATGACAATGACATCTGGAAAGATTATGATAACGCTTTCCAAAAAGTCAGTAAGCTCTATAAGCGGCCGCACCTATAAGGGAACTAGATAAATATCTAGCCGAGGAGTACATACTGAGAACAGATGATCCATTGGTCTGGTGGGATCAGCGGAAATCCCAATATTCGCTGTTATACACATAAATATATGCTTAAGCGGCTTTGTATAATGGCCACATCTGTGCCTTGTGAACGAATATTTTCAGGTGCAGGCGAAACAGTGGAATCATCTAATGTGGAAAATCTTATGTTTTTGCATACCAATTTGTAAGCAATAAGGTATGTATAATTACATTTCCGAAAAGTGCATATTGATAAACGTTCTTCTCATTATAGCGCGAACTCATTCATCCATAAAGGAACTTTTTTAACTATTTTTAAATGCTTAATGAAGGGAGCAAAAGTTTTGCCACAAATTAAAATGCAGAGATATCGCATTTTTCGCATATCGCAAAAATTAAACATGTTAAATTTTAATAATAATAATGATTTCATTGCTTGTAGCATATTAAATTATTAAATGATTATATAACATAATCATAGAAAATTGATATATGTGCAAAACTATTTAAGTGAAAAAAAAAATATTTTATACATTTGTAATATAAGTTAACTTTTTAATTAATATAGTATAGTGTCTCCTTTATGCTGATCTAATAATTTCCATCGCTTCGGCATTGAATTTGCCAAGTTTTGGAGGACAGCTATATCAATGGATGCCCATTCATTAACAATGGCCGCCTTTAATTTCTTAAGGGCCTCAAATTGCCTTCCACCTCCAAAAAATTTTGCTGACAAAATGCCCCAAAGATCCTCGATCGGATTTAAGTCCGGACTTAAAGCTGGCCACTGCATCAAATCGATTGATTTACTTTCCAAAAACGTCTTCGTATACCGCGCTAGGTGTATAGGAGCTTTATCCTGTTGAAAGACAAAATTTCCGGGATGAAACTCTTCGGAAAATGGTACTAGCTCACTTTCCAAGAGCTTAGGATACGTTTCCGCATTCATACGACATGGCACAAAGCATATAGGCGATTTCTTGAAGTAACTAAAGGCAGCCCAAACCATAAGGGAACCACCACCATGGTTGCGTCTGTGGCAAGTTTGTCTGGGATGCCTGGGGTCTCGCTAATACTTTTGATTTTCATCTGGGCCATCTAAATTAAATTTTTTTTCATCACTGAAGATGACATTTTGAAATTCGGTGGTCCAAAATTTAAATTTCTCGTAATAGGCTAGTCGAGCCATTTTATGCCGCCGCAATAGCTTAGGTTTCGGGACCTTTGCTTCGTATGTGAGATGCAAATCTTTTCGGCAAATTTGTTGCACCCGTTGCCTACATTGCCTATTGGTAACTTCAATTGTGCCTTAATTTTGGCACAGCTCAAATTTTTGGCAGTTGCCGAAGCCCTAATGTGGCGCTTAGTGCGGTTATCAATCTTTGGAATTGCACCTTTGCGATTGTTTTAGGCATATTTTTGGGGCAGTGTTTCGATGCCTATTTATTGTTTTAGCAATAGCACCAACTTTGACGCCACAGTCAGCCATAGTCCTTATTTGGATCTGCTCTTCTTTAGATAATTCGGTTGCTCGTGGCATTTTTGATATTTAATACAACTTATTTAACGCAAACCGTTTTTTTAATAGCTCAAGATAATTTTTAATTCAATTCAAGTCAAATTTGTTCTCTTTGTTTTACTAGAACCTTGCCGGAACCCACTCCAAACGTGAATGAAGCTTTTTGCACATATATCAACTTTCTATTAAATTCCTCACATTGCGTTATTCTTTCTTTGGGCTAACGGTGCAATAGGATGGGGACAGATAAGAAACCAATACATGATGTGTAATTCGTGTGTTCTCAAAACACACCTAGAGCTATTAAAATACTAGCAATATAGAAAACAAATCTTGCACATGTACCAATTTTACTGAGGTAAACATCAGCATCCGTTCGAAGCCCAATCAATTGCGTCTTCCCCAGCCCCAAATAAACTGCATTGGTCAGCATAATTGAATTTCTCAATAGGATGCGAAACTTACATCATAAAATTATATTTTAAACCAATAGAAACTTCTTTAAGTTCGAAAAAAGCTTTTGGCCGATGTTATTTGGATCAGATTTAAGAGGTGGCAGTCGGAAAATAATTAGCTGGCACGCAACACGTGGGGCGGTGTCATAAAAAGTTCGTTATAAAATGAATGAAAACAAGTTAATTAAATCATAACGCAACGCGCGCCGCCAAAAACCCAAACAATTATAAGTGGAAAAAATGTAAAAAAAAATCAATTTTAGAATTATTACTTTGACACAAGATTATAAAATAAAAACCAAACAAATTTAAAGTAAAATTAGAACATACAATATAATACAAACTAAACAAAAAATTGGAGAAATAGTTAAAAATAAATAAAGAAAAAAAAATTTAACCAAGAAAAGAAGGAGAATTAAAAAGTGCTATTCAAATAGAAGTAAAGGCTGACGGGTATTCCCTCGCCAAACTCAACACAACAACTAAATTAACTTAAGAAGGAAGAAAGGGCTGAAGGGCATTCCCTCGCCAAAATCAACACGACAACAATCAAATAAACCAAATAAGGAAGGACGTAACATCATCAAGGAAATTAAAGCAAAAAAAAAAGGAAAAATAATTAGAATTAATAATTCGTAAGAATTAAGATATAAGGTAATTTGTGGAATAAAAAGATAAAACTTCATAATCTACGTGGGAGAATTTAGACGATTGATTACATCTATTTAACAATTTAAGAATGGTCGATGAGCCAAACACAAGTAAAATGGCAAACACAGAATTAAAAAAACATGTATTATTGACACATGAATTAATAACGCAGATTGTTTCAACCAAAGTTAATTCCCTTAAACATGAAAACGAAACTTTAAATGCAGAAAAAAGTAGAAGACTATAATATCGAAGAAGTTGACCATTCGATAAAATGTGAGGTATCATATGAAATCATTAAATCAGTACCAGAATTTAAAGGAGAACATACAAAATATGTTAGTTAGAGGGAAGCAGCAGAGAGCGCCATGGGCCAGTACACTTGAAAAAGTAAGCGATATTTCGCGGCATTATGAATACTAAGGAATAAGATAACTCAAAGAGCAAATGATGATTTAACAATTTACGGAACAGTTTTAATCTTTGATGCCATTCTGGTCAGATTAGATTTTATTTTTAGCGATAGGAGACCACTTCACATAATTGAACAAGAACTAAGCGTTTTAACCCAGGGCAGGCAAACTTTTATGGAGTATTAACCTCTGCCAATAAATAAGCCAATAACCTCTGAAATTAATAATAGACTTAGGCAGAGTGCCTTGAGAGTTTTCATAACAGGCCTAAACGGACCAATGTCTTTAACTCTGTATTCTATGAACCAACAGACTTGCCAAATGCAACGATGTTAGTACAGGAGATGGAAAGCAACAATATGAGAGCAAGGTTCGCTCATAACTTCATTAGAATGAGTTATAGAAATTATAACTCAAATTATAATAACGAACCACAGAAAAATGGTATTACTTCTAACCATAAGACATCTAACTATAACCAAAGATTATAAAGTACATAGATGGGACATCAGGGACCAAAACGGTCAACTTTTTGCGTCGAGCTTGTTGGTGAGGGGGGAACGCACATGCATACGATTCTATTTTTAGAACTCTACATGTATCCGTCAACAAAAATGTGAGCCTTTGTATGTTTGTGTGACTGCTCATACGACGGCATAAAAATGTTTTGGCTTCCAAATTTCAATTTCAATTTCTCGTTTCTGTTTTCAATGCGCCGTTGTTGTAGTTAGTAAAACAAGAGACATGGTTGTAGCGTAATGCATAGAGTAGTTACTCTATGTATAATTTTTCTGTATTTAAATCCTCGTTAGGACTTTGAAGTTTTTCTTTCTTTTATAATTATTATTTTTTTATTTTTCTTTAATTGTAACATTTTTTTACAGTAGTAAAATTGTTTACTTTTTCATTATGTCCGGCTAATAAAATTTCAAGGGAGTCCTTCCGGCATTTTGTAATATAATGCAATAAAAAATAATAATAAAAAAAGTAAATAAGAAAAACAAAAAAAAAAAAAATATTAAGAAAAAAATTAAATTATTTATAAAACTAAAACTTTCTAAAAATTGAAACAACCGCCCGCTAATGAAATCGAACCCAGGACCCCAAGAATAAGGAGCGCGCACTATCCATCTAGGCTACCCTCGAAGTTGATCTAATGATACTTAAAATTGGTTTTAAAGTTAGCGCGAGAATCCATACCAAAAACAAAGCTAAAGAGGAAGGATAGTAGATAATATTTCTGATCTCTTTGCTCTTTGAATATTTCTGACATTGGTTCGATTTGAACGTTTCAAACTTTTATCGTTCCAAAGATGTTACGATCTAAAAATAGAATTCCCTGTTTCCCTCTCTCATCTGCCAGCCGTTTGTCGTGGAACCCGCTCTCAAATGTTTTCATTTTTTCCGTTGTGGAACCCGCTGTAAAAATCAAAACATTTGAGAGCGGGTACCACGACGCGGCGTGCCAAAATGCCGTAGACCCCGCACTTATAGACATTTTTACAGCGGGTTCCATTACGAACTGAGACAATGTTTAGGTGATTTTAAAATTTTGTATTTTTTTATTGGATTATAAATTTAGAAAAATACATTTAAAGAATAAAAATATAATATAAATATATTTAAAATTTAAAAAAAATTGATGTCCCGAGCATGGTTCGATGTCCCGAGCATGGCGTGGTTCCAGCGGGTTCCAGCGCTGGAACCCGCCATAGTAAATTTTTCTTTGCATGAGATGTCCCATCTATGTACTTTATAATCTTTGCTATAACGATTCAAATTATTTAAGATATAATTAAAGATCACCAAAACATGTCGATATTTATCAGTGGAATCAGGCATAAAATAAAAATATACAATTGGGAAAAAGGAATAATAACCAGTGGGGACAAAACAAAAACAATCAGTGGGGAAAAAATTATAATTGGAAGCTCAATAATAATCAGGTACAGCAAACTGCCGTACCAATGGAAGTAGATGAATCAATCCAATATAAAAATCGTCCGAATAAAAATTTTTATAGAGGTAATAATAAGAAACAAAATTATAATAATTATTATCCCAGAAATAATTATAATCAAAACCAAACTCAACAAGTAAATACAAACGCACAGTGGTGGCTCCCATAGGCCAAAAATAAAAAAATTGATAACGACAAAAATGTACGAAAAGTAAACAAATCGCCTCTAAAATTTCCAAGCTTCTTCATGACAAACCAGATTTTTCTAAAAATCGAACTGGATTTTCTGAAAATTGATTTGAAGATGTGAACAGTTGCTCATTTGTAAAGCGCGGCTGCGCGCATCACGAATATTTCACAACTAAACCGTCAAAGTGGTCAGATCATTATTTACGTGTTCAAATTCAAATTATTTGTAATGGATTTTGAAGTTGAAGGTATTTTCTATAAGATAAGATACAATTTAATATATTAATAATAATTATTGTTATTATTATATTACTATGAACTAATGGATTTTTTTTGCCTATATATTGAACGTATTTTTCATGTTTAGCTGAAGTTTTAGTAGTGATCCCACAAAGTTCTACAATTCGTTTCTATACCAATGTGTTTGTCGGTCTCCAAGGGTAACAAGTGTGCAAAAATTTTTTACAAGCCGGACCACTGTGAAACGCCTGTCAGAACAAACAGTCTGAACCACATCCACCATTAAAGCGAGAACCAACAGGTTCAGCAAATCAACCCGTTCCAAAAGTAATAAGAGTAAATAATATAGAAAAAGATAATTTTTTAGTTCAGAACCCAAAGTAGGATTACCCTACTACCCTACTGGAAAAAAATAGATAACAAAGTCGAAAAGGAATTAAAAATTTTAATTGATACAGGTGCAAAATTACATACATACTGTTACATATAAAAGACAATATATTAAAATAAAAATGAGCTTCCGATTTACAAAAGAGTTTCAACCATTAATGGGTTAACTATAAATTAATATTCTGTATATTTACTTGCCGTACCCGGACGTGTTTTTTCTATCGCTCTTGCCAGTTTGCATTTCTCTTCGATCTTGAATTAAAGCTTTCTCCTTTCGCGACAAATGGAAATATAACGATTATTTCTAAAAATAAATTTGACTTGGTTCATTGAACTATTTATTTCCTATTTATACATTTAATCGTTTAAAGTTATCTCTGTTGCGCTTTAACTATATTTTCCTACATATGTCTCTCCGAGCTGTACTCTCTGGACTTAACCCGTTACATCATAGTTACTGTGGAGTTCGTTGTTCTTTACGACGCCAAGCCTTCGTTGCACATCTCTTTTGTAACGTCGTCTCTTACATCCGATCTGATCGACCACTCTCGGCTACAGAGTGCTTCAGCCTAAATTCTTTACACGCTACTACAGTGGTCTGCAATCCGTCAACAATGAGACTAATTTGCACAGCAAAAAAATGTGAATTTGGTGGATCCATCACGGGTGACTCATACCTCTTGTTGGTTCTGCAACAACTGCTCATATATTAAATGTGCTGAAGGATGACACAATGGACGGATAAGTGACCTTATCAACAAGAAAATTGGCCTGACGTGGTCTTGCATCGCTTGCAGAGAAATCGAGTCGTAGATGCGGACTTTTATGAAACAGACGAGAAATGGTTTCCTTGATGTTCGCAAGCAATTCTCGGCCCATAATGAGCAATTCCTCACTCTTGAAACCCAATTTCTTGGGCTAAAGTTGTTAAGCGAATACCCCAGGCAGAAAATTCCGAACAACAACCTGCTGAACGACAACCTCCATCGTTGCACAACCTACCCTCTGCTCTTGCTGTGATGTCTCCAAGGCCTCTGATTGGTGTGGCGCCTGAAGTTAGATCTTCTGGAAATACGCTGAGGGAGGTTGCTCCTCGTGAGGCCATATTTGTCACTCGGCTTATGCCGGATGCTACTGTTGATGATGTCAGGAGTCACCTATTAAACCATCTTAAGGTAGCTTCTAATGAAATAGCTGTTTTTAAGTTTAACTTTAAGCGTAAGCGTTCTATTTCTTCTTTTAAAATAGTCCTACCTGATTCCTACCTTGAAAAAGCACTTGATCCTGTAGCTTGGCCTGAGCACAGTATCATTCATGAATTCCTAGCAAAAGACGCTCAGAATGCTATCGCTGCAGAAACTGCTTCAAAAAACTGAATAACATAGTATATTTCTGCTGCTATCAAAACGTTAGAAGTAGTCTTGGTAAGCTGAGAAAATTTTTTACAAAGAGTGCTTCTTTTGATTTTGATGCTATCGTGCTTACTGAAACTTGGCTTAACTCCTCTGTCTCTGATTATGATATTCTTGTTTCCAAATTCATAGTGTTTCGATTGGATCGTCCAACTTTTGCAGGTCCTCATTGCTGTTAGTAATGAGTTCCCTTCTGAACTTATTCCTTTCCCGAATGAGTTCGGAATTGAGTTCATTGCCGTGAAAATTTTAACTGGCTCGTCTCATATTTTCCTGACCTGTTCCTACATTCCTCCCATGGCTGAAGATATTGTATACTTTCACCATCTTGATGCCATTAGGTCTGTTTTTTCGTTGGTCAAGGACCGTGATTTAATCCTTATCATGGGAGATTTCAACCTTCCCATCATTTCCTGGATCCCGTCTGAGGTAGACAATTCCCTGCTTTCCAGTTGTCATAACGACTTTATCGATGGCTTAACTGATCTTGCCCTGCTTCAAATTAATCCAATTCATAACACTCATGGCAGATTTCTGGACCTTATTTTTTCCAATGTGTCATCCCCTGTGACAGTCATTCGGTCCCCGCCGATATCGCTTCCTGAAGACTTTCACCATCCTACACTATTAGCATCGGTGTTAATTGATGTGCCTCACAATGAAGCTTGCTTTAATTTTAAGCCTCGTTTCAAATGCTTCAGAAAGACTGATTTTATGGCCCTTCGGAATCATTTGGCTGAAATCGATTGGAATGTTCTTTCGTCTATAAACACAATTGAAGCAGCTACGGATTCGTTTTACGACATAATTCAAATTGCGTTGAACATATTTGTTCCGGAAGTCCCAGTATCATTGTCTACAAAACCACCTTGGTATAATAAACATCTTTCTCGTCTTAAGCACAGGAAATCCAGAGCTTACAAAAAGTTTCTTAAGTCAGGATCGATGTGCCATCAGTCAAACTTTCTTTATGTTCGTAACCAGTTTATTATTCTCAACAATCAACTTTATAAGCAGTATATCAGGAATTGTAAGGTAAACTTTCATAATGATCCAAGCTCCTTCTACTCTTTTGTCAATATGTAGCGTAAATCAAATATTTTTCCTCCTTCCCTATCATATAAAAATATTTCACATTCTTCTGAGCAAGGTATTGCTAATCTCTTTGCGTAATTTTTTCAAGCCACTTATTCGTCCGATTCATATAACCACAATTCTTCTTATCCTTATAAATTACCACATATAAACAACATTTACTTTTCAAAATTTCGAATTCAGGATCTGTTCGAAGCTCTTTCAACAATAGATGTATCATTCTCTGCTGGTCCTGACAATGTTCCTAGCTGTGTTCTAAGGTACTGTTCTGATATCCTTTGCTATTTTTTCACTATCTTACTCAACTTATCCTTGGAGCTGGCATGTCATCCCAAGAGATGGAATGAATCATTTATTATTCCGCTTTATAAGAAAGGCTCTAAAGCACTTATTGAGAACTACCGGGGGATTGCAAAGCTATTGCAAAGCGATTCCCAAACTGCTTGAGAAACTGGTTACGTTCCAACTGCAACATTTTTGTAAAAGCATTATTTTCACTTCACAGCATGGTTTTGTCAAGCATCTACCACAACTAACCTTCTTGAATTCACTTCGATTATCCACAGAGGTTTTCTGAGCCGCATGCAAAGTGATGTGGTATACACTGACTTTAGCAAAGCGTTTAATTCTGTGAACCATTCTGTGAATCTCCTCCTTCATAAGCTATGTCTTATGGGGTTTTCTCCTCAAATAGTACAGTGGTTGACCTCCTATCTATCGAACCGCACGCAGCGTGTTTTGTTTAAAAACATTACATCACAGATTATCAACGTTTCATCTGGTGTCCCACAAGGTAGTCACTTAGGACCTCTTCTGTTTGTTCTTTTTGTTAACGATTTCCTAGTGTTGTAAACTATGCTACTACATTCTACATTCTACATTCATTCTACATACTACATTCTGATGATGTCAAGTTATGTCTTTCTTTCTCAGACCATTTCATTCATAGACACCTGCAATTAGACCTTAACGAAGTCTTCTTGTGGTGCTCAAGCAATCTCTTTTTACTTTACTGCTCTAAGTGTAAGGTTATGACGTTCAATCGCAGTGTGCCTCACATCGTTTCGTACTCACTTGGGAATAACGTCTTAGATCGTGTTTCCCTAATTAACGATCTTGGAGTCCTTTTTGACAATAAGTTGTCGTTCAACGAACACATATCGCTAACAGTTAATTAAGCCAGAGGTGTGCTAGCTTTTATCAAACGTTGGTCTAAAGAATTTGATGATCCTTTCACAACTAAAATTCTATATGTATCTTTGGTTATTTGCATTAAAAAGCTTAAACTGGGATACTGCCACTTGCCTCCCGTCGTATCATTGCCGGTTAAAACTATTAAACCACCTCCTTGAAAAGAGCGCCGTACTTGTGCTGGGGTTATGCTACATCATGTGCTTATTCTTGGACAGGTGGACTCACGAGTACTTCTTAAAAAATTATTGTTCTCCGTTCCTAATAGAGTAACTAGATCCTTCCGACCCCTTTGGTTACCAATTTCTAGGTCTAATTTTGTTGAACACGATTCATTTCGCGTTATTTGTAAAAATTACAATTCATTGCCCCATGTATTATCCCCCGAACTATCCCTAGATGTAATTAAATCCAAAATTCTTTTATCTTAATTTATCCTTACTTTTAGTTATAATAATCTAGATTCTAGAATTGTTAATCAGATCAATTGCTAGATTCAGATCATTGTTAATAATAATAAATAAAAATTACGTTATAGTTACCATATATAATAAGAAACAAGTTTTTTACGAAATAGAAGAATTAGAATCCGACTTACTAAAAAAAAATAGGAGCTGTAATAATCATGTGCAGGGATCGCGCGGTGCTGCCTCTCAAAACTAATAGGAGGACTATCCGAGGAGGAGCAGCAGCTGACGGCAACCATCGAGGTCGAGGGCACGGAGATAAAGGCCATGCTGGACACGGGAGCAACGGCGAGTTTTATTTCTGAAGATTTAGCGGAGAGGCCGGACGTCACCGGGCAACGCATCGCGACAAGAAGACGAGTAAAGCTGGCTAATGGAAGCCATACGGAGACACGCGCCGTGCTCCAAGCAAGGATAAGTTTCGGCGATCGGACAAAGACCCTAAACCTGCTGGTGATGCCAGGCATGGAGCACAATCTGATGTTAGGATGCGATTTCCTCAGCGAGTTTGGCACAACAGTGTCATGCGCAGGCCACCGGATTTCGATACCCAAAAGGAAAAGATGGGGCGGCTGTCTGGAGGATAGGCTTTCCGTAGCGGTGGCCGGATGCCCAGAAAAATGGGAAGAGGAACGAGATAAAAGATTCATCGAAAGAGAACTGGAAGCGTTCGCAGGCTAAAGGGGCTGCTCAAACATAACGCAGCACAGGATCACGATGAAGGACAACATTCCCATAAAACAACGGTATTACCCCAAAAATCCAAAGATTCAGGGGGAGATAAACTCGAAGGTAGAGGAATTGCTGGAAAAAGGATCCATCGAGCCCTCAAATAGCGCGTACAGTTCACTCATTGTAATGGTGAAGAAGAAAACGGGTCAATGGAGGATGTGCGTGGACTTCCGACAAATCAATACGAAATCAGTAAAGGATGCGTACCCAATGCCACGCATAAATTTCATTTTGGAGCAGCTGAGAGAAGCAAGGTTCTTCAGCAGTCTCGATTTGAAGGATGGGTATTGGCAGATTCCCCTAGAGGAAGGCAGCAGGAAATTCACCGCCTTCACCGTTCCAGGGAAGGGTCTATACCAATGGAAAGTGATGCCTTTTGGGTTGCACTCAGCCTCGGCAACGTTTCAGAGGGCCCTTGACCCAGTCATAGGCCCGGATATGGCTCCACACGCATTCGCGTGTCAAGATGACATCATAGTGATCGGACGCACCCAGAAGGAGCATATGCGAAATCTAAAAGAGGTATTCAGGAGGTTGAGAGCGGCAAACCTGTGGATAAATACGGAAAAGTGTCATTTCTTCAGGCAGGAGCTGCTCTACCTGGGTCACCGGATAACAAGCCAAGGGATCGGAATGGATCCGGGAAAGGTCGCCGCGATTACAGAGCTACAACCCCCGACGAACGTCAAGGGAGAGCGCCAGTTCATAGGGATGGCATCGTGGTATCGGCGTTTCGTCCCAGATTTCGCAGGAATCGCGAAGCCCCTGAACGATCTGCTACGAAAGGGAACAAAATGAGAATGGACAACCAAGCACCTAGACCCCTTTGAGACTTTAAAGTCACGGCTAGCGGAGGATCCAGTGCTAGCGTGCCCAGATTTCGTCGGGGCGGTCCTGACCCAGGACACCGAGGAGGGCGAACAAGTGATCGCGCATGCCAGTCGAACGTTGATTGGGGCCGAGAAAAACTACTCCGCAACGGAAAAGGAGTGCCTGGCAATAGTATGGGCGATAAGGCAAATGAGGCCCTACCTGGAGGGGTACCAGTTCGACGTGATCACGGACCACATGGCATTGAAGTGGCCCACTTGGCAGAATAGCGAGGTGGGTGCTCGAACTGCAGCAGTATGACTACGTCATCAGCTACCGTAAGGGAAAGCTCAACGTGGTTGCCGACGCGCTGTCCCGCCAGCCGGTAGTGGAAAAATTAAGAAAAGTCATGGAGGTGGTCGACAAAGAATGCGGGTGGATAAGCGCATTGAAGAAGAAGATGACAACAAGCCCACGGTATACGAACTACCGAACTGAGCGGACGTGCTTTGTCCGAGCTCCGGGAAAACTGCACCATAATACAGCTAACCAAAAAAAAAACTGGGGTAACCCAATATAAGCGAAAAGACGCTGAACTACAATTTACTAAAAGCGACAGACAATCTTTTTATAACAGTTGTGATGTGCTAAACCAAAACTAGTGCATTGTTAAAAAAAAAAGTAAGAGCCACGCAATGAGCTCATTGAGCAACGATCAAAAGAACGAGCGTAGAAGTTCAGTGAACCAAAGAAACGCCTTCTACTCTTACTTTTCAACCCGCGATACCGAAGTGGAAAAATCGGCGATTATAAGCAACCCGGCTTTACTGACCGTTGAAACCCAAAGAGCACGGTCTTGCTCACCCGCACTGGGTGCGGACTACTAAAAGATTTGCCTTACTGGCGGAGGCTGAGGAAAACCAACCAGCCCAAGACACCGCAAAAAACCCAATCCCCCTCCAATCTATATTAGGGAAAAAAGCTCGAGTGCCCTGGTCAACAAAATTGCGTCGTTGATCGGGAACGGTGACAACTTTCATGTTGTTCCGCTTATCAAAGGGAACATCCATGAAACAAAGGTGCAAACCAAGTCTGAAGAGCACTTCCGAATCGTGTCAAAATATCTGGACACTGTACAGAAAAACTATTACACGTACCAGCTGAAAAGCAGTAAGGGCCTACAAGTGGTAGTAAAGGGAATAGAACCTGATGTTACCGCCGAGGAAATAAAAACCGCCCTTAAAGAAAAGGGCTTCGCCGCCAAGAATGTTATTAACATTCTAAATAAAGATAAAAAGCCACAACCCCTCTTCAAGGTCGAGCTCTAGCCAGAAAGCAGGTCGCTGAAGAAGAACGAAGTCCACCCAATCTACAACCTGCAATTTTTTTGCATCGGAAAATCACTGTTGAAGAGCCACATAAACGCAACGGTCCAGTGCAATGCACTAACTGTCAAGAGTATGGACACACAAGGTCTTACTGCACACTTCGGGCTGTCTGTGTAGTCTGCGGGGACGCCCACAAATCCGCTTGCTGCACTACAAACAAGGACAGAACCGTGAAGAAATGTGGAAACTGCGGAGGCAGCCATACAGCAAACTATAGAGGATGTATGGTGTATAAGGAGTTAAAGAGTCGCATGCGTCAAGCGACCGCAACGCGCAACCAAAATCCACAGAATGCGTACATTGCGTCAAAAACTACGCCAGACGTCTTCTTCGCCAAAGCTGCGAGATCCTCATTCGGTCCACTAAACACCACCAACGGCTTCTCCTATGCCGATGCTCTACGATCTGGAAGGGAAATTCCAATTCAGCCTAACTCTCAAAGCGCTCAACAGGCCCCAGAACAGCCACACAGCACAATGGAAACTATGATGCTTACCCTCCAACAAAGTATGATGGAGCTTATGTCATTCATGAAAACGACCATGCAAACGCTTGTTCAAAACCAGAACATGGTGATACAGCTGCTCGTAGCACAACAGTCTAAATAATCTATGCAGGCGCTACGAATATCAATGTGGAACGCCAATGGTGTCTCACGGCATAAAATAGAATTATAACAATTCTTAACCGAAAACCATATTGACGTTATGCTACTGGTGGAAACGCATCTTACAAGCAAATACAACTTTCATATAAGAGACTACACAATCTACCGCACAGATCATCCAGATGGGAAAGCCCACGGCGGAACTGGAGTTCTAATCAGAGAACGCATTAAACACCACTTTCACAAAAGGTTTGCAAGAAACTTCTTGCAGGCCACATCCATACAAATTCAGTCAAGCAACGGAATCCTTTCAATTGCTGCCGTTTACTGCCCTCCTCGTTTCTTAATCCCGGAAGGACAATTTATGGACTTCTACAATTCACTTGGGGATCGATTTATAGCCGCAGGAGACTACAACGCCAAACATACGCACTGGGTATCACGTCTAGTGACTCCTTAAGGAAGACAATTGTACAATGCAATTATAAATGTGAAAATTGAACTGGACTACGTTTCCCCTGGAAGCCCCACATACTGGCCAACAGACTCACGAAAGCTACCAGACCTTATTGATTTTGCAGGGACAAAAAACATACCTCGCAATCTAATAAGTGCCAAAGCAGTCTCGGACTTATCATCAGACCACTCGCCTGTGCTTCTAACGCTTCTTCAAAGCCCAGAAATAACCGAACACCCCTTCAGCCTGACGTCGCCAAAAACGAACTGGCTAAAATACAAAAAGTACGTGAGTGCCCACATAGAACTCGCCCCGGAATTTAACATGGAATCGGACATCGACTACACTACGAGCGCCCTGGAAGAAGTACTCGTTGCGGCAGCTAAAATCTCTACTCCTCATAGGAAAGATGTAGACCGAAACAAACACTTCAAATCTAATCAGCAAATCGAACAGCTCGTGCGAGAAAAGAGGCGCACGCGTCGTGATTGGCAAAACAGCAGATCACCAGCTTCAAAAAAACCAAAAAAGGCCCCCGGTGGTGACCTATTGCGCAAAATGCGCTATAGAGGTCGTCTGCAAACTATTTAATGGAATCATTAATCTTGGCTATTTCCCAAAAAAGTGGAAGAAATCCATCATTATAATGATACCGAAGCCTGGAAAAAGCCACACAATTCCGTCATCATACAGACCAATAAGCCTTCTATCTTGTTTGTCTAAATTGTTTGAATTTAAATTCACTGTTAAATTAAACTCTTTTATTATTTTGGTTTTTTTTTTATATAATTTATTATTTCTTTATAACAGACACTTTCCACTGCCAAATTAAATTCTCTTATTATTTTGGTTTTGTTTTTATGTATTTTAACTTTTAAAATAGCAAGGACCTTAGTCGACCTGAAAGATTATGTTTGCGGCACGAGAAAGATGCTCCTCCATTGAGGGTAGAAGGTGACGATTCAGAACACTCTATATGCGCCGGTTTTTGAAAAACTTTTGATGTCAAACTATTACTATAGTTAATATAAATCTGAAAAACAAATTTCAAATAGGACTAGGAAATAGTATATAATATAGTATATATGTATAGTATATATTATAATAGGACTCCTTTGCACGCAGTATATAAGTTTCAAGTCGATAGCTTTAAAACTGAGAGACTAGTTAGAACTAGAAACAGACAGACGGACAGACGGACATGCTTATATCAACTCAGTAGGTGATCCTGATCAAGAATATATATACTTTATAGGATCGGAGATGTCTCCTTCATTGCGTTACACACTTTTGACCAAAATTATAATATCCTCTGCAAGGGTATAACAATACATGTTGACGGATTCTCAGACCTACTCAATACGCTCAACAAAATGAGAATCATGAGAATCGGTATAGCCGTTTCGGAGGAGTATGGTTACAAAAACTGTGACACGAAAATTTTATATATACGATTTTTGGCTTCTATGATTGTTTTCCAAACACTGACTATGTCCTTCGGGTGCTATATACATGATTGATCGGAAACGGATTGGTTTTCGTAAATGGTTATACGCAGTGGAGCGACCCGAAAAACAGCAATTTTTAAATGTTCTGACGAAAGAACTTTAACTGTTTTTGGCATAATAATAGCATGTCGATCATGTAAAAATATGTATTTTCTAATTCCAATTCTGTAGACGTTGTAAGTACGTCTTCGAAAACAGGTGCCTTGAGGTGATCTCGTGTTTGTCAGTTTGGAATATACAAAATCAAAAAATTGTATTGATTATTTAAAATTATTACTTTGTATAACCCCTTAAGTCCCCTATCGAGGATTCGATCTTATTTGAATATTTTTATTCTAAGAAATTGGTTTTAAATTGAAGTTCTCATAAGAATTTCCAACTATATCCGACATTTGCGACATATACATATATATTAAATTTTAGATGACTTTTTTTTTATATTGAATTGCTTTTTAATTTTCCTAAAGGAAACACGCTTTATATGTTTCTGATATGTTTCGATTGGTATACGAACTACCGAACTGAGCGGACGTGCTTATCCGAGCTCCGGGAAAACTGCACCATAATACAGCTAACCAAAAAAAAAACTGGGGTAACCCAATATAAGCGAAAAGACGCTGAACTACAATTTACTAAAAGCGACAGACAATCTTTTTATAACAGTTGTGATGTGCTAAACCAAAACTAGTGCATTGTTAAAAAAAAAAAGTAAGAGCCACGCAATGAGCTCATTGAGCAACGATCAAAAGAACGAGCGTAGAAGTTGAGTGAACCAAAGAAACGGCTTCTACTCTTACTTTTCAACCCGCGATACCGAAGTGGAAAAATCGGCGTTTATAAGCAACCCGGCTTTACTGACCGTTGAAGCCCAAAGGGCACGGTCTTGCTCAATCGCACTGCTCACTCCGACTCCCGCGTCATGGAGTTCGCAGTGTAAAACCCCCCCTCCAATATCGGAAACAAATTTCGCACCAACAACTAGCAGCGCAACAACTTCTGCAATAACAGCGAAAACCTCTGCAACTCAAAGTACCGCGACGTCAACGACTACAGCGAGAACAAAAACAACAACCTCGGAAAGTTCCAAAGCTGTAACGGCCACACAGACTGGAATGGATCGCTACATCCAAATTAAGCGCAAGCTTAGCCCGCAGAGTAATCCGGCAGGTAACAAAACAAAAATTAACCGTGTCCTGAATATCGACAAAGAACCAGACAGATCCACTACTAACAGATTTGCCCTACTGGCGGAGGCTGAGGAAAACCAACCAGCCCAAGACACCGCAAAAAAACCCAAGCCCCCTCCAATCTATATTAGGGAAAAAAGCTCGAGTGCCCTGGTCAACAAAATTGCGTCGTTGATCGGGAACGGTGACAACTTTCATGTTTTTCCGCTTATCAAAGGGAACATCGATGAAACAAAGGTGTAAACCAAGACTGAAGAGCACTTCCGAATCGTGTCCAAATATCTGGACCCTGTACAGAAAAACTATTACACGTACCAGCTGAAAAGCAGTAAGGGCCTACAAGTGGTAGTAAAGGGAATAGAACCTGATGTTACCGCCGCGGAAATAAAAACCGCCCTTAAAGAAAAGGGGCTTCGCCGCCAAGAATGTTATTAACATTCTAAATAAAGATAAAAAGCCACAACCCCTCTTCAAGGTCGAGCTCGAGCCAGAAAGCAGGTCGCTGAAGAAGAACGAAGTCCACCCAATCTACAACCTGCAATTTTTTTTGCATCGGAAAATCACTGTTGAAGAGCCACATAAACGCAACAGTCCAGTGCAATGCACTAACTGTCAAGAGTATGGACACACAAGGTCTTACTGCACACACTGCTGTCTGTGTAGTCTGCGGGGACGCCCACAAGTCCGCTTGCTGCACTACAAACAAGGACAGGACAGAAGCGACCGCAACGCGCAACCAAAATCCACAGAATGCGTACATTGCGTCAAAAACTACGCCAGACGTCTTCTTCGCCAAAGCTGCGAGATCCTCATTCGGTCCACTAAACACCACCAACGGCTTCTCCTACGCCGATGCTCTACGATCTGGAAGGGAAATTCCAATTCAGCCTAACACTCAAAGCGCTCAACAGGCCCCAGAACAGCCACACAGCAAAACGGAAACTATGATGCTTACCCTCCAACAAAGTATGATGGAGCTTATGTCATTCATGAAAACGACCATGCAAACGCTTGTTCAAAACCAGAACATGGTGATACAGCTGCTCGTAGCACAACAGTCTAAATAATCTATGCAGGCGCTACGAATATCAATGTGGAACGCCAATGGTGTCTCACGGCATAAAATAGAATTATAACAATTCTTAACCGAAAACCATATTGACGTTATGCTACTGGTGGAAACGCATCTTACAAGCAAATACAACTTTCATGTAAGAGGCTACACAATCTACCGCACAGATCATCCAGATGGGAAAGCCCACGGTGGAACTGGAGTTCTAATCAGAGAACGCATTAAACACCACATTCACAAAAGGTTTGCAACAAACTTCTTGCAGGCCACATCCATACAAATTCAGTCAAGCAACGGAATCCTTTCAATCGCTGCCGTTTACTGCCCTCCTCGTTTCTCAATCTCGGAAGGACAATTTATGGACTTCTACAATTCACTTGGGGACCGATTTATAGCTGCAAGAGACTACAACGCCAAACGTAAGCACTGGGGATCACGTCTAGTGACTCCTAAAGGAAGACAATTGTACAATGCAATTATAAATGTGAAAATTGAACTGGACTACGTTTCCCCTGGAAGCCCCACATACTGGCCAACAGACTCACGAAAGCTACCAGACCTTATTGATTTTGCAGTGACAAAAAACATACCTCGCAATCTAATAAGTGCCAAAGCAGTCTCGGACTTATCATCAGACCAGTCGCCTGTGCTTCTAACGCTTCTTCAAAGCCCAGAAATAACCGAACACCCCTTCAGCCTGACGACGCCAAAAACAAACAGGCTAAAATACAAAAAGTGCGTGAGTGCCCACATAAAACTCGCCCCGGAATTTAACATGAAATCGGACATCAACTACACTACGAGCGCCCTGGAAGAAGTACTCGTTGCGGCAGCTAAAATCTAAATCAGACACTTCAAATCTAATCAGCAAATCGAACAGCTCGTGCGAGAAAAGAGGCGCACGCGTCGTGATTGGCAAAACAGCAGATCACCAGCTTCAAAACAACGCCTTAAGGAAGCAACCCGATCACTCGACCAGGCTCTTCATTCAGAATCTCTTGCCAACAAGCACAAAGTACCCCCTGTGGAGGGCCCACCCAAATCTTAGCGCCCCGATAAGAAACTCTTCGGGATGCTGGGCTCGCAGCGACGAAGACCGAGCTGAAACATTCGCCACACATCTCCAAAGTGTCTTCCAGCCAAACCCAGCCTCAAATTCATTCCGCCTGCCAGAAATTCAGCCAGAGTCCTCCCCTCAGCCAGCCGCACCTTCATTCCGGCCGAACGAAATCGAAAAAGTCATAAGAGGGCTAAAACCAAAAAAGGCCCCCGGTGGTGACCTATTGACCCCAAAGATGCTGATCGAACTTCCAAAATGCGCTATAGAGGTCGTCTGCAAACTATTTAATGGAATCATTAATCTTGGCTATTTCCCAAAAAAGTGGAAGAAATCCATCATTATAATGATACCGAAGCCTGGAAAAGACCACACAATTCCGTCATCATACAGACCAATAAGCCTTCTATCTTGTTTGTCTAAATTGTTTGAAAAATGCTTGTTAGCTCGCATAATACCACATCTGGAAGCTTGCAATATCATCCCGGCACACAAATTTGGCTTTCGAAGAAACCATGGAACCATCGAACAAGTGAACAGATTAGCATCCGAAATACGCTCAGCCTTCGAACAGCGAGAATACTGCAGCGCTATTTGCCTCGACGTATCTCAAGCTTTCGACCGAGTTTGGCTCATTTGACTCATGCACAAAATTAAAATGTATTTGCCAACATACACCCACAAGCTACTGGAATAATACCCCTACAATAGGGTATTCTCAGTGAGATGCAACGCAGCTACTTCGGGCGACTACACCATCGAAGCTGGCGTTCCACAAGGAAGCGCACTCGGCCCGTGTCTATATGTTTTGTATACTGCGGATATTCCTACGAGCGCACAACTAACAACGTCAACGTTCGCCGATGATACCGCTATTCTTAGTCGCTCCAGATGCCCAACGCAGGCAACAACCCAACTGGCTAATCATCTCACAATAGTGGAAAGGTGGCTGTCCGACTGGCGCATTAAAATAAACGAACAAAAGTGTAAACATATAACGTTTACTCTTAATAGACAAACATGCCCTCCGGTTTTACTAAACGGTATGCAGATCCCTCAAGCTAACGACGTAACGTACCTTGGCGTTCACCTTGGTAGACGACTTACCTGGCGTAAGCACATCAAATGCAAAAAGATGCACCTAAAACTGAAAGCCAGCAGCCTCCACTGGATCATAAACTCACGATCGCCACTGTGCCTGGACTACAAGTTACTACTGTACAATTCAGTCCTAAAGCCAATCTGGACGTATGGCCCTCAGCTGTGGGGGAACGCGAGCAGCAGCAACATAGACATCATACAGCGCGCAAATCAAAAATCTTAAGAACTATCACAGGGGCACCTTGGTATGTTCGCAACGAAAACATCCACCGGGATCTGGGCATCCTCGCAGTAAAAGACGTAATCCAGAAGCAAAAAGAGTCATACAAAGAAAAACTGTTTTCGCACCCAAATTTTCTCGCTCGGGGATTGACTCGGGTTTCTAGCGTATCGCGCCTTAGACGCAACGACCTCCCAACCCAGCAATCGATTTTTAGGGCCGTCTAACTCCGTATCAGTCAATATGACTGTTAGTTAAGTTAAAAATATAAGATTTTATACACCTCTTGTTAGTCTCGCAAAGAGAAGATTCAAGAAATAAAAGCAACGTTAAAATAAAAAAAAAAAAAAAAACAAGCCCACAAAAGTTCCCAGATTACGTTGAAGAGGGCGGTTTGATCTACCGCCACGTCCCGCGTAGAGCCGGAAGCGAGGAAGTGGTGTTATGGAAGCTGTGCGTGCCGATGGAGATGAGGCAGCAGGTCCTTAAGGAAAACCATGACGCACCAACGGCAGGACACTTGGGCGTAAGAAAAACTATAGCCAGAGTGGCCGCCCGGTATTTCTGGCCAGGGATGCAGAGGGACATCCGGAAATCCGGAAATAAACACCACATTCACAAAAGGTTTGCAACAAACTTCTTGCAGGCCACATCCATACAAATTCAGTCAAGCAACGGAATCCTTTCAATCGCTGCCGTTTACTGCCCTCCTCGTTTCTCAATCTCGGAAGGACAATTTATGGACTTCTACAATTCACTTGGGGACCGATTTATAGCTGCAAGAGACTACAACGCCAAACGTAAGCACTGGGGATCACGTCTAGTGACTCCTAAAGGAAGACAATTGTACAATGCAATTATAAATGTGAAAATTGAACTGGACTACGTTTCCCCTGGAAGCCCCACATACTGGCCAACAGACTCACGAAAGCTACCAGACCTTATTGATTTTGCAGTGACAAAAAACATACCTCGCAATCTAATAAGTGCCAAAGCAGTCTCGGACTTATCATCAGACCAGTCGCCTGTGCTTCTAACGCTTCTTCAAAGCCCAGAAATAACCGAACACCCCTTCAGCCTGACGACGCCAAAAACAAACAGGCTAAAATACAAAAAGTGCGTGAGTGCCCACATAAAACTCGCCCCGGAATTTAACATGAAATCGGACATCAACTACACTACGAGCGCCCTGGAAGAAGTACTCGTTGCGGCAGCTAAAATCTAAATCAGACACTTCAAATCTAATCAGCAAATCGAACAGCTCGTGCGAGAAAAGAGGCGCACGCGTCGTGATTGGCAAAACAGCAGATCACCAGCTTCAAAACAACGCCTTAAGGAAGCAACCCGATCACTCGACCAGGCTCTTCATTCAGAATCTCTTGCCAACAAGCACAAAGTACCCCCTGTGGAGGGCCCACCCAAATCTTAGCGCCCCGATAAGAAACTCTTCGGGATGCTGGGCTCGCAGCGACGAAGACCGAGCTGAAACATTCGCCACACATCTCCAAAGTGTCTTCCAGCCAAACCCAGCCTCAAATTCATTCCGCCTGCCAGAAATTCAGCCAGAGTCCTCCCCTCAGCCAGCCGCACCTTCATTCCGGCCGAACGAAATCGAAAAAGTCATAAGAGGGCTAAAACCAAAAAAGGCCCCCGGTGGTGACCTATTGACCCCAAAGATGCTGATCGAACTTCCAAAATGCGCTATAGAGGTCGTCTGCAAACTATTTAATGGAATCATTAATCTTGGCTATTTCCCAAAAAAGTGGAAGAAATCCATCATTATAATGATACCGAAGCCTGGAAAAGACCACACAATTCCGTCATCATACAGACCAATAAGCCTTCTATCTTGTTTGTCTAAATTGTTTGAAAAATGCTTGTTAGCTCGCATAATACCACATCTGGAAGCTTGCAATATCATCCCGGCACACAAATTTGGCTTTCGAAGAAACCATGGAACCATCGAACAAGTGAACAGATTAGCATCCGAAATACGCTCAGCCTTCGAACAGCGAGAATACTGCAGCGCTATTTGCCTCGACGTATCTCAAGCTTTCGACCGAGTTTGGCTCATTTGACTCATGCACAAAATTAAAATGTATTTGCCAACATACACCCACAAGCTACTGGAATAATACCTCTACAATAGGGTATTCTCAGTGAGATGCAACGCAGCTACTTCGGGCGACTACACCATCGAAGCTGGCGTTCCACAAGGAAGCGCACTCGGCCCGTGTCTATATGTTTTGTATACTGCGGATATTCCTACGAGCGCACAACTAACAACGTCAACGTTCGCCGATGATACCGCTATTCTTAGTCGCTCCAGATGCCCAACGCAGGCAACAACCCAACTGGCTAATCATCTCACAATAGTGGAAAGGTGGCTGTCCGACTGGCGCATTAAAATAAACGAACAAAAGTGTAAACATATAACGTTTACTCTTAATAGACAAACATGCCCTCCGGTTTTACTAAACGGTATGCAGATCCCTCAAGCTAACGACGTAACGTACCTTGGCGTTCACCTTGGTAGACGACTTACCTGGCGTAAGCACATCAAATGCAAAAAGATGCACCTAAAACTGAAAGCCAGCAGCCTCCACTGGATCATAAACTCACGATCGCCACTGTGCCTGGACTACAAGTTACTACTGTACAATTCAGTCCTAAAGCCAATCTGGACGTATGGCCCTCAGCTGTGGGGGAACGCGAGCAGCAGCAACATAGACATCATACAGCGCGCAAATCAAAAATCTTAAGAACTATCACAGGGGCACCTTGGTATGTTCGCAACGAAAACATCCACCGGGATCTGGGCATCCTCGCAGTAAAAGACGTAATCCAGAAGCAAAAAGAGTCATACAAAGAAAAACTGTTTTCGCACCCAAATTTTCTCGCTCGGGGATTGACTCGGGTTTCTAGCGTATCGCGCCTTAGACGCAACGACCTCCCAACCCAGCAATCGATTTTTAGGGCCGTCTAACTCCGTATCAGTCAATATGACTGTTAGTTAAGTTAAAAATATAAGATTTTATACACCTCTTGTTAGTCTCGCAAAGAGAAGATTCAAGAAATAAAAGCAACGTTAAAATAAAAAAAAAAAAAAACAAGCCCACAAAAGTTCCCAGATTACGTTGAAGAGGGCGGTTTGATCTACCGCCACGTCCCGCGTAGAGCCGGAAGCGAGGAAGTGGTGTTATGGAAGCTGTGCGTGCCGATGGAGATGAGGCAGCAGGTCCTTAAGGAAAACCATGACGCACCAACGGCAGGACACTTGGGCGTAAGAAAAACTATAGCCAGAGTGGCCGCCCGGTATTTCTGGCCAGGGATGCAGAGGGACATCCGGAAATACGTCAGGAGATGCGAGACGTGCCTGAAGTACAAGCCGAGTCAGATGCAGACGGCCGGGCAAATGCTGACACAGGTTCGGAGGAGCCATGGGCGACGGTATGTGCGGATTTCGTAGGCCCACTGCCCAGGTCGAAACACGGCAATACAATGATGTTGGTGATAATCGATCGGTTTTTGAAATGGACGGAGGCAGTGCCACTTCGAAAAGCAACAACCGAGGCGCTACAGAAGGCATTCAGGGAAAGAATTGTCGCTCGGTATGGAGTACCGAAAATAACAATAACGGACAACGGGGTGCAGTTCACCAGTCGCAGCTTTAAGAAATTCCTCGGAGAGCTCGGCGTACGCCAACAGTTCACTGCACCATATACGCCGCAGGAGAATCCCACGGAAAGAGCGAATAGAACGATAAAAACAATGATCGCCCAGTTCGCTGGGGAAGACCAAAGGAAGTGGGACGAACACTGGCCGGAGCTAATGTTGGCAGTATATTCAGTATATATATAGTGGATGATAAAGCGGGCAGCAGGAGGACGAGCAGAGATACCCGTCGGATCCGTCCGGGTGGAGCAACGGCGCCGGAGCGAGGCGTTGGTCGTACACCTGCGGGCAGAACGAGACCGCCGGCGTCTGGACATAATGAAGGCCACGGAGGACATGGCGAGGGCCCGATTCAAGGTGGTGGAGCAGATGCGACGGAGGAGCGCCAAGGAAGGGCTGCAACGACGTATCGACGGACGCGTGAGGGCGATGGTGGTGGCAAGGACAAGGATGGCACGGCAGCGGCGGACAAGGAGGATAGTGGAGAAGGCCAGGAGAAGGGCTGCCGCCGGCAGGGAGCGGCAGGCAACGGCGTGTGGCCCAACGACGCCACGCCCAAGGGCTGAATGGGCGGAGGAGAAGCCGTGTAAGGCGGGTCCGAAAAATTATTTTAAACATCTATGGTTTTACATGAATATCCCTAATGTTTATACATATATGAGCGATATTATCGCGATAGTTTCGAAGTTTAGTCCGCCAACTATGAAAACTATCGATGGGGCTACCATCGATGTTTTTGCAGCTCTACAAGCAAATATATTACGACAACATCGATGTTTACCGAGACAACATCTAATATTAAAAGTATAAGGAAGTTTGACACATTTTAATTACATACAAGTTAACTATTTTCCGAAAACTTTTTGAAAAAAATTATTTTTTATTTTCAATATTATTTGGTGATAAACTTTTAATAAAAATATTCTTCACACAAGATTAATCTTAACTTTTATTTCCGCCACCGATCTCGGCTCGGGTCAAAATATGACTGACTGCCAACTCTTAAATCTGATCCAAAGAACATCGGCCAAAAGCTTTTCTCGAACTTCTAGAAGTTTCTTTTTGTTTAAAATATAAGCTCATGATGTAAGTGTCGTATCCTATTGTGAAATTCAATTATTTTGAAGCCAAAGGCATAGGCAATGGCAAAGGCTAATGCGAAGATCGCTGAGATTGAATTTGGAAAATTGTTTATAAATGCCATAAGAGGCCTGGTTTCATGGGTTGGATAACTTACACATATCATACAATTTTTTGCTTTTTTAGTTATATTTAGCAAAGCTGTAAAACTTATTAGTGAGCGTCGAACGCGGCTATTATCGACCGTTGAAGATATGCTACTCTTTTTAAACAAATACCAACTTGTAGGGATAGTACAGTAAGGATGGTGTACTAGGGATAGTAAAGTAAGGATAGTGTAGTAAGGATAGTAAAATATTCACAAAGTATTATTTTATTTGTCATGTCTTTTCGTCTATATTTAAAATGTTAATAATAAATTGGATAAAAATTAAATTTTAATTTAAGGAAAATTATATATTTATGTTAAAGCATTAAAAATTTTAAAAATATGTCAAACTAGACTTAAAAAAACTGCTTATTTTTTTAATTTCAAACATCGATGAAACATGGATCGAGTTTTTGGTTTTTCGCCAAAAAACATCGAAAACATCGATGTCCGTTAACATCGATGTTTCTCCACCTCTGGTTTTTAAAACAAGGGTAACAATGTCTAATTTACGTCAAATTAGCGTCGCTCAGTTAGCGTCGAAGTGGAACGGTGGAATTGGAACACAGCAACGAATATTTTGTTTTTCAATTATTTCCGTATTTAGCCACTAAATTTAATCAAATAAACACCAGAATTGTTAAGAATTGAATAAACGATTGTTTTTTCTAACTTTGAGCGGGTTCTTCACTCTTTAAGTAGCTTAAAAATGGGGTTGAAAAATTGCCCCTACACTGAATTGAGCATTATCTCAGAAATAAGAGGATGCGCCAATAAGCGCGATACACCAGCTTATAGCCCATTCTTTTGAGAATATGCCCTGAAAATTTCATTAAAATCGTTCCTTACGTTTTGGAGCAAATCGACTAAAAGTGGACCAACCCGGCTAACAGCCCATACAAAAATGACCCCAAAAAATTGTTTTTAAAATTGTGAAGCTCCAAGAGGATGCGCCAATATGCACGGTAGTGGAGTCGATGTAGGACCTTTTCAAGTATATATGGACCAAAAATCATACAAATCGTTCCCACAGATTTTGAGAAAATCGAATTACAGTTTCCCATATAATTTGAACTAATAAGAGGAGCGCCAACCAGTGAACCGGAACCAGTCCGCAAAAAGTTCATTGAACTAGTTTAAAAATACTATATGGCTCTGTTAGACTTATTAAGTCCTTCACAGAGGATGCGCCATTATGCACGGTATACCGTTGAAAAGCTTATTTTATACAGAACATTATAAGACAACTTTTATTTAAATCGCTCCCACAGATTTAAAGAAATCAAGTCCCAAAAATTTCAGACCCTGATTCACCAACACTGGCCATTAACAGCATCACATATTTCTGCGGTGCCTAACACGGCGCTAGCCGTTATGGAATTTGAATGCCCCCCTAGCTTTTTTTTAAGAGGATGCGCCATTATGCACGGTATACCAGGAGAAAGCTAATTTTTAGCCCATTCGAATGGTACCAGTGCCATTAAAATCCTTCCCACAGATTTTTAGAAATCAAGTCCCGAAATTTTCGGGACCTGGTTTGCCAATACTGGCCATACTCATATTTCCGTGTTTGCACGCTGCCCAACACGGCAGCCGCCATTATGTATGTTTGCCTTTTTTTAAAGAGGATGCGCCATTATGCACGGTATACCACGAGAAAGCTAATTTTTAGCCCGTTCGAATGGTACCAGTGCCATTAAAATCCTTCCCACAGATTTTTAGAAATCAAGTCCCGAAATTTTCGGGACCTGGTTTGCCAATACTGGCCATACTCATATTTCCGTGTTTGCACGCTGCCCAACACGGCAGCCGCCATTATGTATGTTTGCCTTTTTTTAAAGAGGATGCGCCATTATGCACGGTATACCACGAGAAAGCTAATTTTTAGCCCATTCGAATGGTACCAGTGCCATTAAAATCCTTCCCACAGATTTTTAGAAATCAAGTCCCGAAATTTTCGGGACCTGGTTTGCCAATACTGGCCATACTCATATTTCCGTGTTTGCACGCTGCCCAACACGGCAGCCGCCATTATGTATGTTTGCCTTTTTTAAAGAGGATGCGCCATTATGCACGGTATACCACGAGAAAGCTAATTTTTAGCCCGTTCGAATGGTACCAGTGCCATTAAAATCCTTCCCACAGATTTTTAGAAATCAAGTCCCGAAATTTTCGGGACCTGATTCGCCAATACTGGCCATTATCATTTTCCCGGGTTTGCACGCTGCCCAACACGGCAGCCGCCATTATGTATGTTTGCCTTTTTTTAAAGAGGATGCGCCATTATGCACGGTATACCACGAGAAAGCTAATTTTTAGCCCGTTCGAATGGTACCAGTGCCATTAAAATCCTTCCCACAGATTTTTAGAAATCAAGTCCCGAAATTTTCGGGACCTGATTCGCCAATACTGGCCATTATCATTTTCCCGGGTTTTGACGCTGCCCAACACTTATGGCGCCAATAAAAAAAGAGCTCATGTACGTACATACATACATACATATATAGAAACTACTATATGTATGTATGCTGCCATATGTTTTCTATATATGTATGTATGCTGCCATGTGTTTTCTATATATGTATGTATGCTGCCATGTGTTTTCTATATATTGATTTCTAAAAATCTGTGGGAAGGATTTTAATGGCACTGGTACCATTCGAATGGGCTAAAAATTAGCTTTCTCGTGGTATACCGTGCATAATGGCGCATCCTCTTTAAAAAAAGGCAAACATACATAATGGCGGCTGCCGTGTTGGGCAGCGTGCAAACACGGAAATATGAGTATGGCCAGTATTGGCAAACCAGGTCCCGAAAATTTCGGGACTTGATTTCTAAAAATCTGTGGGAAGGATTTTAATGGCACTGGTACCATTCGAATGGGCTAAAAATTAGCTTTCTCCTGGTATACCGTGCATAATGGCGCATCCTCTTAAAAAAAAAGCTAGGGGGCATTCAAATTCCATAACGGCTAGCGCCGTGTTAGGCACCGCAGAAATATTATGATGCTGTTAATGGCCAGTGTTGGTGAATCAGGGTCTGAAATTTTTGGGACTTGATTTCTTTAAATCTGTGGGAGCGATTTAAATAAAAGTTGTCTTATAATGTTCTGTATAAAATAAGCTTTTCAACGGTATACCGTGCATAATGGCGCACCCTCTGTGAAGGACTTAATAAGTCTAACAGAGCCATATAGTATTTTTAAACTAGTTCAATGAACTTTTTGCGGACTGGTTCCGGTTCACTGGTTGGCGCTCCTCTTATTAGTTCAAATTATATGGAAAACTGTAATTCGATTTTCTCAAAATCTGTGGGAACGATTTGTATGATTTTTGGTCCATATATACTTGAAAAGGTCCTACATCGACTCCACTACCGTGCATATTGGCGCATCCTCTTGGAGCTTCACAATTTTAAAAACAATTTTTTGGGGTCATTTTTGTATGGGCTGTTAGCCGGGTTGGTCCACTTTTAGTCGATTTGCTCCAAAACGTAGGGAACGATTTTAATGAAATTTTCAGGGCATATTCTCAAAAGAATGGGCTATAAGCTGGTGTATCGCGCTTATTGGCGCATCCTCTTATTTCTGAGATAATGCTCAATTCAGTGTAGGGGCAATTTTTCAACCCCATTTTTAAGCTACTTAAAGAGTGAAGAACCCGCTCAAAGTTAGAAAAAACAATAGTTTATTCAATTCTTAACAATTCTGGTGTTTATTTGATTAAATTTAGTGGCTAAATACGGAAATAATTGAAAAACAAAATATTCGTTGCTGTGTTCCAATTCCACCGTTCCACTTCCAATTCCGTACATCAATGTCTATGCTTTTTGATTTTGCCAAAGTGTGACCAAAAATAATCAACAAATATTATAACTAATAAACGAATGTACGTGATGTACCAAATACAAACATCTATAAAAATATGAAAAATGTTCTTTGAAAGATTAAAATAAAAAATTAATGTTGTATCCAAACTAGTTTTAAATTTGAATTCAAATACATTCTTTAGTATTCTTTAGGATCTCAGTACTAAATTTGAAAACATTCTTCCACACTGGAAGGAAATTCCGTTTTTGGTCGTCTAAGAAGTTTTTTGGTCTGAGAACAATGCTTAAATATTAAAACTTATAATATGGTATATATTGGTTTGTGCGAATATATACCATTTATTTTATTATTATTTTATAATATATATTTGACTTACTTGTCTGAACTAGATGAATCTTTCCACAATAGTTTAAAAAAATGTATGTAATGTATACTTAAATTTATATAGGAGTAAAGAGTAAATAATCAATATGTTCAAGATTTAATAAAATGTACAGTTGAACAAACATATGGTACTATCTACTACATATGAACGGTATATAAAGGGCAAATTCCCAAAAATTTATACATATTTTGTAATATAATTATATTTGTTTTTACGTTTCTATCGAACCCTATTTGCGCAAATTTTTTTTATGCACATGTGTACATAATTACCAACCGCATTTGCTTCCAAAATATTAAAAACTAGTTGAATCTATTTACGGAGATATCGGCATGTCAAGCGCAAACGTCTATGTTAGCGGCCGATAAAATAATGAGAAAGAACCCTCTTCTGTAAAATTGGCTTTTTGGCGCTTACTTTTTTTATCTAAAATAGGGCTCTATGTATGCGAGGATTTCTTTTACACGTTTATGTACGTTTATTAGATATATGTTTAATATACAGTAGCGGACAATGAAATCCGGACACCTAAGTGCTTGCACTAAATGTTAACTTTGCATTAGTGTGGTAGGAGCGCGTGTTATTATATCGAATTGAAAATTTTTCGTTATATCCGGAAGCTTTCATGATCTAAAGGCATTTTTTAAACTATTAAATTTTTTATGTTACAAAAATTTGGATTTTTAAATATTTCGAAAATGACTGAAAATTTTCAAGGTGCCATATTGGCCTTACAATCGAAAATCTTAAGCTTCCGAGGAATAAGCTCTAACGTTGGACTTTTTAAGTCTTCTTTCGAGGATTTCCTACAAAATTTTGAGAAAACCAGAACTCTAAAGCATTTGCCAGGATCAGGAAAGAAAATGAAGACCAACTACCACAAGGATCGAATCCTTTCACGATTAGGCATGACTGATCGTTTCCAATCAGCAAAACATGTAAGAAGTAAGTTTTTCCAGTCGAAAGGAGTCAAAATAAGCACTCGAACCGTTCTAAAGAACATTGAGGAGGCAGGACTTTATGGCCGGCGAACAGCGAAAAACCCAATCTTGACCGCAAAAATGCTCCAGAAAAGGCTACAGTGGGTCAATATTCACGAATCTTGGACTGTACATGATTGGCGAAACGTCATTTTTTGTAACGACACCAAAATAATCCATTTGTCATACAAAAGTATGAGCTAGGTGGGTGCCAAACGCGACAAACTCTTCAAAAATAATTGCTTACGGCGAAAGTTCAGGCAAGGAGTATGCCGAATGGTCCGGGGATGCTTTACTTACTATGGCGTTGGTGATCTGACATTAATTGATGGAACTGTGAATGCTAAAAAGTTCCAACGTGTTCTGAATCGTCACCTTCTACCCTCAATGGAGGAGCATCTTTCTCGTGCCGCAAACATAATCTTTCAGGTCGACTAAGGTCCTTGCTATTTTAAAAGTTAAAATACATAAAAACAAAACCAAAATAATAAGAGAATTTAATTTGGCAGTGGAAAGTGTCTGTTATAAAGAAATAATTAATTATATAAAAAAAAAAACCAAAATAATAAAAGAGTTGTGAGGAGATTTAGTCTCCCCACACGCGAAGACAGATAGCCGGGGGCAAGGGGGGGGCCGAGGAGGCGGAAAGAGGGGGTCAACCACCGGTCAACAACCCGGGCAGCCCAAGGGAACGTCGCCAGGATCAGTACGGGGGGTTGGGGGAAAGGTGAAAGCCAGTTACCGTGGGTTCTGGCGAAGGGCTACCCGTGGGAGGACGGAATCTACGTGGAACGTAACGGTGGCAGGTGAAAGGGTAAACGGCGCCACCCGGGGAAGAAGGAATCGACGTGGAACGTAACGGGTCCCGGGGCAACGTTGGGAAAGTAGTCCAGTGGGGAGTCAGCACGATGCGCAGGCGTGCCTTAGAAAGTGTGGCGGGGTGAGCGGCAAGGAGCAGAGGGGGGGTTGCGACGAAGAGTGCAACGGGCCCTGGAAGCCCACCGGTGCACCACGCACCAGCGGCAGAGATCCGTGGCCGAGGGAGACGAGGGGCCACGGACAGCGACCCGCCAACGGGAAAGTGGCGTGATTCTGGAAGCAGGATTAACGGCAGGAGCAGAATCCAGGAGGATTAACGGGCGCTCCAGTCAGTATAAAAGGAGGCCCACTGGAGCGGCTCGGGACGAGTCTTTTTAGGAAGCTTGTAGCGTTGAGTTGGAGGACCGCCTGTGGAGAGTCCGCCATTCAAGTGTTAGAGCGTTTCTAAAAGGATTCGGGTTTTGTTTGAGTTGAAGGACCGCCTTTGGAGAGTCCGACAGCCAAGCGCAAGGAGAGCGATTAAGAAAATAATTAAAGGATCCATTGCTGGACCTTCCTCCGGAAACCCAGGGTCGTGTAGACGAGTTGGTTCATTCCCGAACACGGCAGGTAGCCTTGCAAGGAAGTGAGGAAAGGATAAAGTCTGGCGTATGCCTTACCGACTCCCGAAATCATAACCAACAGGCGTGGTCCTGCGAGACAAGGATAGACCAACTCGAGATCGCACGCCCGGTGTACACGAGACGTAAAGGACGAGACACGAGACAGAACCAGGGTGGGGAGACCGAGTTTAGCCACTCCCGAACACGGCAGGTAGCCTTGCAAGGAAGTGAGGAAAGGATAAAGTCTGGCGTATGCCTTACCGACTCCTGGAATCGCAACCAACAGGCGTGGTCCTGCGAAACAAGGAGGCATACTTGGGATCACACGTCCGGTAACCACGAGTCATACAGAACTAGGGAGACAAGGATCCGTTGCTGGACGGTTTCCTCTACAAGCCCGAGGCGTCAGAGTCGAGTTGAGCCATTCCCGAACACGGCAGGTAGCCTTGCGAGGAAGTGAAGAAGGGATAAAGTCTGGCGTACGCCTTACCGACTCCTGGAATCGCAACCAACAGGCGTGGTCCTGCGAAACACGGATCGGCCGACTCAAGGACTCGCGTCCAAGTCACAGACCAAGTGAGAACACCCTGGTCACCAGCCCCGCCACTACAAACTCGGGTCCGCCGGAGCGTATGCGACACCAAAATAATCCATTTGTCATACAAAAGTATGAGCTAGGTGGGTGCCAAACGCGACAAACTCTTCAAAAATAATTGCTTACGGCGAAAGTTCAGGCAAGGAGTATGCCGAATGGTCCGGGGATGCTTTACTTACTATGGCGTTGGTGATCTGACATTAATTGATGGAACTGTGAATGCTAAAAAGTTCCAACGTGTTCTGAATCGTCACCTTCTACCCTCAATGGAGGAGCATCTTTCTCGTGCCGCAAACATAATCTTTCAGGTCGACTAAGGTCCTTGCTATTTTAAAAGTTAAAATACATAAAAACAAAACCAAAATAATAAGAGAATTTAATTTGGCAGTGGAAAGTGTCTGTTATAAAGAAATAATTAATTATATAAAAAAAAAAAACCAAAATAATAAAAGAGTTGTGAGGAGATTTAGTCTCCCCACACGCGAAGACAGATAGCCGGGGGGCAAGGGGGGGCCGAGGAGGCGGAAAGAGGGGGTCAACCACCGGTCAACAACCCGGGCAGCCCAAGGGAACGTCGCCAGGATCAGTACGGGGGGTTGGGGGGAAAGGTGAAAGCCAGTTACCGTGGGTTCTGGCGAAGGGCTACCCGTGGGAGGACGGAATCTACGTGGAACGTAACGGTGGCAGGTGAAAGGGTAAACGGCGCCACCCGGGGAAGAAGGAATCGACGTGGAACGTAACGGGTCCCGGGGCAACGTTGGGAAAGTAGTCCAGTGGGGAGTCAGCACGATGCGCAGGCGTGCTTTAGAAAGTGTGGCGGGGTGAGCGGCAAGGAGCAGAGGGGGGGTTGCGACGAAGAGTGCAACGGGCCCTGGAAGCCCACCGGTGCACCACGCACCAGCGGCAGAGATCCGTGGCCGAGGGAGACGAGGGGCCACGGACAGCGACCCGCCAACGGGAAAGTGGCGTGATTCTGGAAGCAGGATTAACGGCAGGAGCAGAATCCAGGAGGATTAACGGGCGCTCCAGTCAGTATAAAAGGAGGCCCACTGGAGCGGCTCGGGACGAGTCTTTTTAGGAAGCTTGTAGCGTTGAGTTGGAGGACCGCCTGTGGAGAGTCCGCCATTCAAGTGTTAGAGCGTTTCTAAAAGGATTCGGGTTTTGTTTGAGTTGAAGGACCGCCTTTGGAGAGTCCGACAGCCAAGCGCAAGGAGAGCGATTAAGAAAATAATTAAAGGATCCATTGCTGGACCTTCCTCCGGAAACCCAGGGTCGTGTAGACGAGTTGGTTCATTCCCGAACACGGCAGGTAGCCTTGCAAGGAAGTGAGGAAAGGATAAAGTCTGGCGTATGCCTTACCGACTCCCGAAATCATAACCAACAGGCGTGGTCCTGCGAGACAAGGATAGACCAACTCGAGATCGCACGCCCGGTGTACACGAGACGTAAAGGACGAGACACGAGACAGAACCAGGGTGGGGAGACCGAGTTTAGCCACTCCCGAACACGGCAGGTAGCCTTGCAAGGAAGTGAGGAAAGGATAAAGTCTGGCGTATGCCTTACCGACTCCTGGAATCGCAACCAACAGGCGTGGTCCTGCGAAACAAGGAGGCATACTTGGGATCACACGTCCGGTAACCACGAGTCATACAGAACTAGGGAGACAAGGATCCGTTGCTGGACGGTTTCCTCTACAAGCCCGAGGCGTCAGAGTCGAGTTGAGCCATTCCCGAACACGGCAGGTAGCCTTGCGAGGAAGTGAAGAAGGGATAAAGTCTGGCGTACGCCTTACCGACTCCTGGAATCGCAACCAACAGGCGTGGTCCTGCGAAACACGGATCGGCCGACTCAAGGACTCGCGTCCAAGTCACAGACCAAGTGAGAACACCCTGGTCACCAGCCCCGCCACTACAAACTCGGGTCCGCCGGAGCGTATGCACGGTGTCCCGGTGTAGCGGAGACGTCACACGGCAACTTCCAAACCTGGCGTCGGAGCGTATGCACGGTGTCCCGGTGTAGCGAAGGCGGCAGTCAGCAAACAAACTCCCAAACCTGGCACCGGAGCGTATGCACGGTGTCCCGGTGTAGCGGAGGCGAGCGACCGCAGCCAACCGTCAGAGCAGTCGTAGTCGACCCAAGGGGGTGTCTTCTCAAAGTCAAAGGGCAGAAGGTAGCGGAATCGCTGGCAGCGCGGCGACAGGAGTACCATCGGCGACGGAGTAACGGCGGCGACGGAACAGCGGCAGCGTATCCCGGCCAACCCGCATAGGACGCCGACGACGGAGCCAACAGGAACGGACGGAGCAACGAATCAAAGAGAAAGAAAGCCTTTTGTAGTGTAAAGAGCTCTCAAAATAAAGAGTGTGGAAACTTCAAGCTATTTGTATTACTTTCTGGGCTTGGGCAATCACGTCGAATCTATAAATTCGGTGGAACGGATCCGCGAAACTCTGTGAGCTAGTCGCGGCAAATTGTAGCGATCAGCAGCAGGAAAGACAGTTCGTTACACCTGGCGCCCAAACTTCGTGATTGCATTTAGCCTAGAAAATAACGTAGCAGAAAGATGGGAAGAAAGAATTGGATCTACACATTGAGAAAGGAGGAGCTGAGCGAAGTGTGTAGAGAGATCGGTCTACCAGCAGACGGGACTGTGGAAGCGATGAGATCCTCAGTGGCGAGGTGGGTCGACGAATCCAAGGAAGAGGAGGTACTGGCGCTAACACACGGCCTAGAGGAAAGGTTTGGACAAAGATCAACCCCCAGGCAGAGAGCAGCCAGCGAAACAGAGAAGTTCATAGAGAGCCTGGCGGTACCAGATCCAAGAATGGGAAGGAGCATTGAACCGCAGTCGAGAAAGTATGTTCCGGCCCCGGTGGATTACGCCAAAGTAGCCAGACAGGTGCGAGACTGGTCGTTTCGTTTCGACGGCACAGGGGACCCGTTAGAGTTCCTGGACCGAGTAACGTGGTCCGCAAAGACATACGGATTAGACATAAACTCGATCCCCAGAGCCATGCCAGAACTACTGCAGGGCAGGGCCCAAAGGTGGTTCATCATGAACGACGAAGAATGGCCAACATGGGCGAGGTTCAAGGCAAGCTTCGAGAATTTTTTCCTGCCGAAAGGATACTTCGAAAAGTTGGCGGACCAAGTTCGCCAACGGAAGCAGCGTCGCGGAGAGCCTTTCAAAGAGTACATGGTGGACCTTCAGTCACTAATGAAACCTTTAGGAAAAACCACGAAAGAAGTAATCGAGAGGCTCGTCGAAAACTGCATGCCAAGGATGAAAATGTTCATAAGGCCATACGCCTGTGCATCTTTAGAGGAGGTGATGGGTTTAGCAGAGGAGTTTGAAGAATTAGCGCAGGAGGAAGAGGCCTTTAACAGGCAAGTGGCCACAGAACAAAGGTGGAGCCACAGTCAGCCGGCCGTAAACGAGAGGTGGCAGAGAGAAGAACCGCAGCATGGTGAATCGGCAAGGTACCAGAGGGACCAATGGACCCAGAAAGAGCAACGGGACGAGTTCCACCACCAGGCAGTCCAAAACACACAATGGGCACCAAGGTGGCAAAGAGAGGAACCACGCCAAGGCCCACCGGAGCGACAGAACAGCACGAACCAAAGTTGGATGCCGAGATGGCACCCCGAGACCCAGCATAGGTCGGCTCCGCAACAGCCTAATCAGCAGTGGGCAGCAGGGCCAAGGCAGGGTCCGGTCGAGAACCCAGCCCAGGCATGCAATCGATGCGGTGGCATGGGCCATTGGGCCAGCGGGTGCAGGAACCCGAGGCTGCTTTTCTGCAAAATGTGCGGCGCGACAGGAGTTCGAAGCACAGAATGCTGCCAGAGGGCGGGAAATGCGCAGCGGTCCCAGCAACAGGGAGGAGAGCAGGGATCGCACGGTGCTGCCTCTCGAAATTAATAGGAGGACTAGCCGGAGAAGAGCAACAGTTGACGGCAACCATCGAGGTCGAGGGCACGGAGGTGAAAGCCATGCTGGATACAGGAGCGACGGCAAGTTTTATATCAGAGGACCTAGCAGAGAGCCAGGAAATAGCCGGGAAACGAGTCGCGATAAAGAGGCGGGTAAAGTTAGCCAATGGAAGCCATACAGAAATACGCGCCGCATTACAGGCTCGGATAAGCTTCGGCAACAGGACAAAGACACTGAACCTGCTGGTGATGCCAGGCATGGAGGACAGTCTGGTGCTGGGATGGGATTTCCTCAGCGAGTTCGGCGCAACGGTGACATGCGCAGGCCACCGCGTTACCATACCCAAAAGGGAGAGATGGGGCGGATGTCTGGAGGATAGACTGTCCGTAGCAGTGTCCGGATGTCCAGAGGTATGGGAAGACGAACGCAATAAGAGATTTATCGAGAGTGAGCTAGAAGCGTTCGCCGTCCAAACAGGATGCTCGAACATAACTCAGCACAGGATCACCATGAAGGACGACATTCCCATAAAGCAGCGATATTACCCCAAAAACCCAAAAATACAAGGGGAAATAAACGCAAAAGTGGAGGAGCTGTTGGAAAAGGGATGCATTGAGCCCTCGAATAGCGCATACAGCTCACCGATTGTAATGGTGAAGAAAAAGACGGGCCAGTGGAGAATGTGCGTGGACTTTCGGCAAATCAACGCAAAATCAGTAAAAGATGCGTACCCAATGCCACGAATAAATTTCATATTGGAGCAACTAAGGGAGGCCAGATTCTTCAGCAGCCTCGACTTGAAGGACGGGTATTGGCAGATCCCTCTGGAGGAAGGAAGCAGAAAGTACACCGCCTTCACCGTTCCAGGGAAGGGTCTGTACCAATGGAAGGTGATGCCGTTCGGGTTGCACTCAGCCTCGGCAACATTTCAAAGGGCCCTTGACCAGGTCATAGGGCCGGACATGGCTCCACATGCCTTTGCGTATCAGGACGATATCATCGTGATCGGACGCACCAAGGAAGAACACATGGCGAACCTAAGAGAAGTGTTCAGAAGGTTGAAAGCAGCAAACCTGCGGATAAACACGGAAAAATGTCATTTTTTCAGGCAGGAACTGCTATACTTGGGACATAGAATAACGAGCCAAGGGATCGGCATGGATCCGGGGAAGGTCGCTGCCATTACGGAGCTGCAACCCCCGACAAACGTCAAGGGAGTACGACAGTTCATAGGGATGGCGTCATGGTATCGGCGGTTCGTCCCAGATTTCGCAGGAATCGCGAAGCCCTTGAACGATCTGCTACGAAAGGGGACGAAATGGGAATGGACCCCCAAGCACCAGGAGGCGTTCGAGACCCTGAAGGCACGGCTGGCGGAAGACCCAGTTCTGGCGTGCCCAGATTTTGAGAAAAGGTTCGTGCTGCAAACGGACGCAAGCGACTACGGCGTCGGAGCGGTCCTGACCCAGGACACCGAGGAGGGCGAACGAGTGATCGCATACGCCAGTCGAACGCTGATTGGAGCTGAAAAAAATTACTCGGCAACGGAGAAGGAGTGCCTAGCCATAGTATGGGCGATCAGGCAAATGAGGCCCTACCTGGAAGGATATCAGTTCGACGTAATCACGGATCATATGGCACTGAAGTGGCTCAACAACCTCGAGAGCCCGCTTGGAAGAATAGCGAGGTGGGTGTTCGAGTTGCAGCAGTATGACTACGTCATCAGCTACAGGAAGGGTAAGCTGAACGTGGTCGCCGACGCGCTATCTCGCCAGCCGGTGTTGGAGCAATTCAGAAGAACCGTGGATCTGGAAGTCCAAGAGTGCGTGTGGATAAACGCGTTAAAGGAGAAAATGAAGACAAGCCCGCAAAAATTCCCGGACTACGTCGAGGAGGGCGGCTTGATTTACCGCCACGTTCCACATAGAGCAGGAAGCGAGGAAGTGGCGTCATGGAAGTTGTGCGTGCCCACGGAGTCGAGGCAGCAGGTCCTTAAAGAGAACCATGACGCACCGGCGGCAGGACACCTAGGCGTGAGGAAGACGATAGCCAGAGTGGCCGCCAGGTACTTCTGGCCAGGGATGCAAAGAGACATCCGGAAATATGTCAGGAGATGCGAAACTTGCCTAAAATACAAACCATGCCAGATGCAAGCAGCAGGACAAATGCTGACACAGGTCCCGGAAGAGCCATGGGCAACGGTGTGCGCGGACTTCGTGGGTCCATTGCCAAGATCTAAACATGGGAATACAATGGTTTTGGTAATGATGGACCGGTTTTCGAAGTGGACGGAGATAGTGCCACTGCGGAAAGCAACTACCGAGGCACTGCAAAAGGCAGTCAGAGAAAGGATTGTCGCTCGGTGTGGAGTTCCGAAGGTGATGGTGACGGATAACGGCGTACAATTCACCAGCCGCAGCTTTAAGAAGTTCCTCGGGGAGCTTGGCGTGCGCCACCAGTTCACCGCACCATATACGCCCCAGGAAAATCCAACAGAAAGGGCGAATAGAACGATCAAAACGATGATCGCCCAGTTCGCTGGGGAGGACCAGAGGACGTGGGACGAGCACTGGCCAGAGCTCATGCTGGCAGTAAACTCGGCAGTGTCAGAGTCGACAGGGTATTCGCCTTGCTTTGTAACGCAGGGCAGGGAGCCCAGGACGCCAAGAGCGTTGTTCGACGAAAACGCGTTGGGCACAGGAGTTGGGCAAGGAACGCCCACGGAGAACGCGACGAAGATGAAGGAAGTCTTCGAAATAGTGCGGAGGAACATGGAGCGGGCGGCCCAGGACCAGGCGAGGCACTATAATTTACGGAGACGGAAGTGGAGCCCAAAGATTGGCGAAACGGTGTGGGCAAAAGAGCACCATTTGTCGAAGGCAGCCGAGGGATTCGCAGCAAAACTGGCGCCGCGGTACGATGGGCCCTACACGGTCGTCAATTTCGTTTCGCCGGTAATTGTCATCATACGGCACGGAAGAACAAAGAAAGAGAAGAGGGCACACGTGAGTGAGCTGAAGTGCCAAGACATGGGATCACCGGCGAAGGAGGAATAGAACGGCAACCGGCACAAGTGCACAATGGAAAACGGGATATGTCCAGTAACGGGAGCTTTAACAGGTCCAGTCACGGAACAGTAACGGAGCATATCCAGTAGCGGGAGTTGGACGTGCTATAAAAGGCGGCGCCTGGGAGGAGCACGGTCTATTCAAAAAAAAAATCAACGAAGCAACATGAGCAACAGGTCAGAGCCAACGATGATCGTCTCGTCTGACGAGAGCGATTTGGAGATAGTCGGCGATCCCACATGGAGCGGAAAACGGATCAGGACGGAGTGGGCGATCCAACGGGCAGCAGGAGGAAGGAAACACATTCCGGTCGGTCGCGCCACTGTGGAGGAGCGACGCCGGAGCGAGGCGCTGGAGCACAGGAGGAGATCGGAGAGGTGCCGCCAGCGGAAGGAGGCGATGGTCACCATCACGGAGATGGCGAGGAAGAGGGCCCAAAGGGCAGAGGAGATCTGCGAGGAGATCGAAAGGGAGTGGAGAGACGTGAGGAGAGATGGACGGGAGAGAGCCATGAGGAGGGCGATGTCGAGGAGGATGCGGCTGCGACGGGCAAGGCGGCTGGTGGAGGCTGCGAAGAGGAGGAAAGCCACGAGGAGGACCCGACCAGCGACGCGGTGGCCCGCGGTGCCACCAACACCACGCCCTCGGTCGGAACGACCGGAGGAAAGGGAGGTGGCAACGGCCGCCAGGAAGAGGCAGCAGGAAGCAACGTGGCCTGCGGCACCACCTACACCACGCCCAAGGAAGGAGGATAAGGAGGAGGAGCCATGGACGAAGGGGCCGTGGGTGTGGCCGACACCAAAGAAGCCGGCGCTGGGCCGGCAGCACTCTTGCCCGGAGGAGAGGCCAACAAGGCCGGTGCTGATGAGGTCAGCGTCGGATGGAGGTGACAAGGAGGTCCCAGAAGAAGACTGGCCGCCGGAGCTCTGTGTGAGGGTGGCGGCGGAGGTGGAGAGGAGGCGCGGACGCACCGGAAGGTGGTGTGTCATGGCACAGGTTGGAGCCGTATGCTTCCGAGTGCGAGGAGGAACCAACGGCGTGAAAATATTGAGAAAAGTATAAAAAGTAAAAGTCAAGAAAAATTTATAAATAAAAGAAAGCAAAGAAAAAAAAAAAAAAACAACCCAATTAATTAAAAAAAAAGGAGGGGAAACAACCAAAAAAAAAAAAAAAAAAAAAAAAAAACCAATTAATTTAAAAAAAAAAAAAAAAAACCAATTAATTAAAAAAAAAAATTAAAAAAAAAAAAAAAAAATAAATAAATAAATTGAAGTTTAGGATAAAAAAAGAGGGGGTATATAGAAAAAATTTAAAATAGGAAAGAAAAAACATAGATACATATATGTACAAAAAAATTTAAAAAAAAAAAAAAAAAAAAAAAGGGTATATAAAAAAAAAATTAATAGAATAACAAAAAAAAAAAAAAAAAAAAAAAACTCTAACTGAAAACAAAAATAAAGAAAAAATAATTATAAGGAAAGAAGAACAACAAAAAAAAAAAAAAAAAAAAAAAATTAAAAATTATAGATTATTAAAGAAAAAGAATATATAAAAAAAAAAAAAATTATTATTATTAAAAAAAAAATTAATTGAAAAAAAAGGGGGAAAAAAACAGGGAATAGGGTACATAGGCTAGGTGCTCTAAAAGGGTCCCAGGGGAGCGCACAGTCGTTTTCCGAAGGAGGGGGGAAGTGGATAGGGATCCACACCAAAATAAGAGGGTAACCGAGAATGTCATTTTTTTTTGGGGGCCTATGTTCAGCACAGCGTATCAACGCCGATGTCCAAACGGCTCTGTCGTTTCCCGAAGAAGGGGGGAAGTGTGAGGAGATTTAGTCTCCCCACACGCGAAGACAGATAGCCGGGGGCAAGGGGGGGCCGAGGAGGCGGAAAGAGGGGGTCAACCACCGGTCAACAACCCGGGCAGCCCAAGGGAACGTCGCCAGGATCAGTACGGGGGTTGGGGGAAAGGTGAAAGCCAGTTACCGTGGGTTCTGGCGAAGGGCTACCCGTGGGAGGACGGAATCTACGTGGAACGTAACGGTGGCAGGTGAAAGGGTAAACGGCGCCACCCGGGGGAAGAAGGAATCGACGTGGAACGTAACGGGTCCCGGGGCAACGTTGGGAAAGTAGTCCAGTGGGGAGTCAGCACGATGCGCAGGCGTGCCTTAGAAAGTGTGGCGGGGTGAGCGGCAAGGAGCAGAGGGGGGGGTTGCGACGAAGAGTGCAACGGGCCCTGGAAGCCCACCGGTGCACCACGCACCAGCGGCAGAGATCCGTGGCCGAGGGAGACGAGGGGCCACGGACAGCGACCCGCCAACGGGAAAGTGGCGTGATTCTGGAAGCAGGATTAACGGCAGGAGCAGAATCCAGGAGGATTAACGGGCGCTCCAGTCAGTATAAAAGGAGGCCCACTGGAGCGGCTCGGGACGAGTCTTTTTAGGAAGCTTGTAGCGTTGAGTTGGAGGACCGCCTGTGGAGAGTCCGCCATTCAAGTGTTAGAGCGTTTCTAAAAGGATTCGGGTTTTGTTTGAGTTGAAGGACCGCCTTTGGAGAGTCCGACAGCCAAGCGCAAGGAGAGCGATTAAGAAAATAATTAAAGGACCCATTGCTGGACCTTCCTCCGGAAACCCAGGGTCGTGTAGACGAGTTGGTTCATTCCCGAACACGGCAGGTAGCCTTGCAAGGAAGTGAGGAAAGGATAAAGTCTGGCGTATGCCTTACCGACTCCCGAAATCATAACCAACAGGCGTGGTCCTGCGAGACAAGGATAGACCAACTCGAGATCGCACGCCCGGTGTACACGAGACGTAAAGGACGAGACACGAGACAGAACCAGGGTGGGGAGACCGAGTTTAGCCACTCCCGAACACGGCAGGTAGCCTTGCAAGGAAGTGAGGAAAGGATAAAGTCTGGCGTATGCCTTACCGACTCCTGGAATCGCAACCAACAGGCGTGGTCCTGCGAAACAAGGAGGCATACTTGGGATCACACGCCCGGTAACCACGAGACATACAGAACTAGGGAGACAAGGATCCGTTGCTGGACGGTTTCCTCTACAAGCCCGAGGCGTCAGAGTCGAGTTGAGCCATTCCCGAACACGGCAGGTAGCCTTGCGAGGAAGTGAAGAAGGGATAAAGCCTGGCGTACGCCTTACCGACTCCTGGAATCGCAACCAACAGGCGTGGTCCTGCGAAACACGGATCGGCCGACTCAAGGACTCGCGTCCAAGTCACAGACCAAGTGAGAACACCCTGGTCACCAGCCCCGCCACTACAAACTCGGGTCCGCCGGAGCGTATGCACGGTGTCCCGGTGTAGCGGAGACGTCACACGGCAACTTCCAAACCTGGCGTCGGAGCGTATGCACGGTGTCCCGGTGTAGCGAAGGCGGCAGTCAGCAAACAAACTCCCAAACCTGGCACCGGAGCGTATGCACGGTGTCCCGGTGTAGCGGAGGCGAGCGACCGCAGCCAACCGTCAGAGCAGTCGTAGTCGACCCAAGGGGGTGTCTTCTCAAAGTCAAAGGGCAGAAGGTAGCGGAATCGCTGGCAGCGCGGCGACAGGAGTACCATCGGCGACGGAGTAACGGCGGCGACGGAACAGCGGCAGCGTATCCCGGCCAACCCGCATAGGACGCCGACGACGGAGCCAACAGGAACGGACGGAGCAACGAATCAAAGAGAAAGAAAGCCTTTTGTAGTGTAAAGAGCTCTCAAAATAAAGAGTGTGGAAACTTCAAGCTATTTGTATTACTTTCTGGGCTTGGGCAATCACGTCGAATCTATAAATTCGGTGGAACGGATCCGCGAAACTCTGTGAGCTAGTCGCGGCAAATTGTAGCGATCAGCAGCAGGAAAGACAGTTCGTTACAGAGTTTAATTTAACAGTGGAAAGTGTCTGTTATAAAGACATAATTAAGAAAACTAGCGAACTTTTGGTAGATTTTATGCCACCAAGAATAAAGGCCGTATTAAAAACTCGAGGAACTAAATACTAAAGAACCAAAAAAAAATTATTTTTGAATATGTCAAATACTAAGCTATTAAGAAATCATTTTCAAAAACTTTTGTTACCTAGGAATAGTTAAAAAAAAAACTTTTTTGTTGCCTACATTTTTTGGTAATTCCATCGAATATTGAAGTATACGTTTTATTTCCAAATAAAACAAAATTAAATTTAAAAGAACACATTTTTATTTAACATTTATATTAATTGCATCGATGTGAAACAAATTTACTTTATAATGTAAACTCTGTCTGAAAAAAAAACTATAAATGTAGTATTTTCTGTCTGTCCGGATTTTATTTTCCGCTACTGTATGTACGTTACCTTACATTGTTCAAAATTTTATATTACAGTTTGGTCACACCTAGCTTTTATTTAAGATTGACAAATTTTTATTTATGTTTCTTATGTATGACGATTGAAAAACCGAATAGCTAATGATTTTACTGACTTTTTACCTTACATTCTCGTTTATTTATGATGAACAGTTTTTAAATTAATTATTATAATATCCCCTTTATCGTGTTTTGTCGGTACAATAGGCGTTTATGCATCGCCATTCGATTGATGAAATATTTTTTGATTCACCTATTCTGCAACACAGGAATGGTATATATTGAACCGTTTTTGTTTATTTTAATTTCTTTTATATTAAGAAAAAACAGTTTTAGTCCAACACCACCCAACATGTTATACATGTATATACATACATACATATATAGGATGAGTTTTAATTCTTTTTCTGCATGTTTCTATATTTTAGGATATACAACAGCTCGAGGTACTCTGCGAGCAGCTTTATGAAGCAACAGACGTTAGTGTTCGTGGTGAAGCTGAAAAAGCCCTTGCTTTATTTGTATCCAGTCAAGATGCATTGCAAAAATGTCAAATGCTTTTGGATAGAGGAAATTCAAGCTATGCCCAATTGCTAGCTGCCTCGACTTTGACCAAGCTTATACAAGGACTCACTATTGAACAACGGATTCATATTCGGAGCTATACGCTAAGCTATTTAGCTACGAGAACTAATTTGCAACATTTTGTTATTCAGGCGCTGGTTACTCTTCTAGCAAAAATTACAAAATTAGGATGGTTCGATGCTTACAAAGGAGAATTGGTCTTTCAAAACTTATTAGAAGATGTTAAAACATTTTTACAGGTTAAAAATGATCGATACTAGTATAAAGAAAATATTTATCAAATATTTATTATAGGGCTCTGTGGAGCATTGCATTGTTGGAGTTCAAATCCTTTCCCAATTGGTTTCCGAAATGAACTCAATAGTGGAGTTAGATGCTCATTTGTCTTTTTCTAAAAATCGAAAAATAGCCACATCTTTTCGTGACCTCCAGCTCTACGACACTTTTCTTTTATCGTGCTCCCTATTGATAACAGCTCGTGAGAATAGCAAAAACATAAATTTTTCTGATGATTTGCAGCAAACGTAAGTTTTGTATTTTTGTATATGTATTTTTATGTATATAAAAAAATGTTTTCAGCATGTGGCTCTTTAAATTGCTTTTTATACCCTTGCAGTAGGTTTCATAATGTTGTCAAAAGTGTGCAACGCGTCAAATGAGATATGATATGTCCGTCCCTATAAATTTATACTCTATAGCAGCGGTGCCCAAAACCCTATCACATGTGATTGAAAATTTCTCTGCCAGACCTCTGCCTTCACACGGACACTGTTAACGCCTATAACGATCTCCTTATGGGGAGAATTCTGCTAATTTCAAACAAATGCAAGTTTAACATGTGAATGTATTTATGTGGGCACCACTAGCTTATAGGGTGTGTGTGCGGCAGAACTGAGGCGGAGAAATTTCATAAGTCGGGATCGGCCGACTATATCCGGTGGGCCGGGGGGTTGCTACTCCTTGTAGGTAGTGGTTGGGATCCCTGGCCGTTGCCGAGGGGAGATCCGTTCTGTGACGGGAGTTATGATGGGAGCACTTGCCCCGTTGTCACGGCCCTTGAGGCGCGGTGAGCAATTCAACAAATGAATTTACAAGTTAACGGCAGTGCGGGAGATTGGTTTTATGGTGCTCTTTATTGTATGAGACTCTGACACAAACTGAAACTTAAAGCTAACAAAAAGTACTTCATAGCGGCCACGCAAATGTGCAGTGATTGCCGCTATGCATGGGCTTCCGGCCAGACGCTGTGTCAGCAGTTTGCCCAGAGCGAGCTCTTAAATATTCGGACATTGCCGCTGCCCGGTTAACTTTAGTTAACTTATATCTTATAGCTGCCATATAACTGAACGATCGGAAATGGTATTTGATAGAAATACAAACTTTGGTTTTTTTGAAGATAGAAGCTTGGCCCTTTTTTTTTAGATATTTTATTGTAATAAATTGGTTATATTATGATATTCTAATAAGGGTCAACCAACTATATCCGATGTTTCTGATATACATATATCCGGTTTTACCTGCAAGGGTATATCAACTTCGTCTCCGCCCGAAGTTAGCTTTCCATTCTTATTTTTAGTACGTATCATTTTTGAAATGTATGTTTACCAGCTCAATTATGAACTGACATTTATAAGTTACCACATTTTTGGAATATTCATCCAAAGTTAAAATCTCAGATTTTATAAAGTTACTAGCTGACCCGGCAAACGTTTATAATTTCTCTAAAAAATTTACTCAGTTCTAGACTTATGTATTATAAAGTCATCTGGATCGCTGTGAACCATGATAGAATATAAAAATAACAAAAGGCGAACATTATTTTTAAGGTATTATTTGATCGCAATTCAGCAAGTCAATCTCTGGAACACGTTAGAATCTGGATCCGTGCCGATAAGTAAGCCGTTCAATGGTTCAGGTGGCGTTTCAATATCTGGTAGTTACAGTTTTCCTGACGCGCAACACATGTGAGCATAATACTCAATATCAGGAATAGTCTTGTTGTTCTAATCTTCTGACTTCATTGCGTTCAGCTCGTGTATCTTCAGGCTCTTCTTCATGCAATTGCGCTATTCTAATTGCGCTGTTCTTCGGTTTTTTCGGATCTTCTATTTCGCATGTTTCGAGATCTACTTGTATCTCGGCTCAAATTACCCCCGCGTTTTCTTGGAATTGCTCACTGTACAAAACACTCATAAAAAGAATTAATGTTTTTACTTAATTATGACGAATTTTTGCCCCAGTTTAAATTGAGTTAAAATGCTATAGTAGCGTGAGTTTGTCAGTGTGATGAGGTACTAACTCACTTTAGATGCGATTTTTGTATGTCGAACAGGATTTAAGAGGATGAAAAATAGATGTTGGCGGATTCTCAGACCTACTCAATACGCTCAGAAAATGAGAATCATTAGAATCGGTATAGCCGTTTCGGAGGAGTATGGTTACAAAAACTGTGACACGAAAATTTTATATATAAGATTTTTGGCTTCTATGATTGTTTTTCAAACACTTTTCTATGGAAGATTTTTTTCTCTTATTTAAATCGGTAGATTATACCATATCAAATCATGACTATGTCCTTCAGGTGCTATATATGTACACTGCCGTGCACTTGAATAGGGACAAGAATTTTTTTATGTTTCGTTTTATTTTTCTCCTAATCTATTACAGCTATCGGCATATGCTTTGCTGAGTTTTGAAGAATAGAACAAAGGCTAACTTTGGAAATAAGAGAGAGGTCCCAAGATTTTCCCGTTATATTTTTTTCTTGTTTTTCCTGGAACCATTCCTAGAAAGCTGTACATTTTGGCATGACCTTGAATAGGGACAGACGTGATTTCTTCATTCTGAGCCAAATTCCATGCGTTAAAGTTTATTATTTGTCAACTTACACACCTTTTAAATATAAATAAAACAGAATGGGCCGCGGCAAAGCTCTAACTACTGTTGAAAAAGGAATAATAATGGCGTATAAGGAATGTAATCTTACATACAGAAAAATTGCTGAAAAAATACGAAAAAGCCAAAATTTTATTTGCTTTGTCCTTAAAAACCCTGCAAATTATGAGAATAACATGAAAGGGCGCACCAAAAAGTCCTTTTATCTACTGCAGACCGCCGAATTGTTCGAGAAGAGTCAAATTCACACTGTGCGGCTTTGAAAATTCATTAAAAACTAAATTAAAATGCAAGTGTGGATACAGTACGGAGAGTTATACGGCAAGCTAATCATCTGAAAAGATTGAAACTAAAAAAAAACCTCCGTTAAATAACCAAAGAAAGGACTCTCGCCTCATCTATGCACGTTATCATATGACTTGACAGAAGGAATGGCATACTGTTGCGTTTTTAGATGAAAAGCGTTGTAATGGTATGGGATGCTTTAACATACTATGAGACATGCAAGCTGCAGATTGTGTCTTCTAAAATGAACGCAACGCATTACAAAGGCTTACTCGAAGAAGCGTTTTCTGAGGCAAAAATCATCTTTGGATCATTGTCGTGGACTTTCCAACAGGATAATGCCCCAATCCACACAGTACGAGTGGTAAAAGCTTGGATTCGGCAGCAAAACCTGGATCTTATGGAGTAGCCCCCATATTCTCCGGATCTTAATGTAATTGAGAATGTGTGGGGATGGATGACAAAAAATTATATGAATCTGGGAGACAATACAAAGACATACAAGCATTAACGGATGCCATCAACACATCCTGAAGTCAAATATCCTTAGATTACATAAAGGCACTATATGACTCTATTCCAAATAGGATTTATGAGGTTATATCCAACAATGGTGGCCACACACATTATTAAAATAATTTAATTTGACAAATTTTTAATAAATAAGACTTAAAATTAATAAAATTTTGTATATTATTCCTTAAACACCAATTTTTAGTTCCTGTCCCTATTCAAGTGTACAGCTGTAAATGTACACCTTTCTAGGAATGGTTAAAGCAAATACGAAAAAAAATTATAAAGGTAAATGGTTGCGACCTTCATTTTATTTCCATAGTTAGCCAATGTTCTCTTTTTCAGAAATCAAAAAGGCATTTGTCAATAGCCCTAGCCCTAGTAGCACGGCAGTGTACATGATTGATCGGAAACGGATTGGTTTTTGTTAATGGTTATACGCAGTGGAGCGACCCGAAAAACAGCAATCAGTTTATCAATTTTCGAGAAATCGAGTTATACCGAGACAGTGTTTTCTAGAAACACTTCAGAAAAAGGAGTTCAAAGTATAATGAAATGAAACGAGTATACTATACTATATGTAGTATACTATATAAGTATGTAGACTAGAATAAAAAAAATATTTTTTTTTTAATTTTTTTGAAAATTATTAATTTGTAACCCCTTAAGTTGGGATTTCTTACAGATTGTATTTAAAGTCAACTATCGAGGATTCGATCTTATTGAAGTTCTCATAAGAATTGCCAACTATATCCGACATTTGCAACATATACATATATATTAAATTTTAGCAGATTTTTTTTTTATATTGAATTTCTTTTTAATTCCCTAAAGAATGTTGGTGTTTTTGAAGATAGAAAATGATATTCTCATTATGATGGGCCAACTATATCCGATGTTTGCGATATATATCCGGTTTTAACTGCAAGGGTATATCAACTTCGGCTCCGCACGAACTTAGCTTTCCCCTCTTGTTTTGTTTTGCCGTTACCGGCCAATTCTTTTGGGAATATTTTTCTCAGTGAAAACATTTTACTTATTTTAAGTTTGGGCTGTCAAGTGAGGTAAAATGGTAGCAAGTGAGAGATGGTATAATTTATGACCCTATGCACGCGTGCTATAGAAAATGAGAGTTGGCCAACTACTTCCCTAAACCTACCATAAAAATAGATTTTAGGGTCTATTTTTTCAGATCCTTTCAAGTGCAGGAGCTTTACGACGTGTTCAGATGCTAGGTTTCCTTGGATCGTTGTCCGTTGACTACTTGCAGACCGTAAAACGGATGGCGATACGATATACGCTTTTGGGTTTTGGTCTGTTATTGACTGCAGGCTCTTTTGAGATACTTTCCCTAAGGCTGCTAATGCCTAATTTAGTTCTGCTTACTATAACCATTTACTTGTAGCCGTCTAGGGTTAAAAAAGTTGATTAGATCGGCTTAGAACTAAATTTGTATTATGCATACGTCTAACCTGTAAAATAACCCTAATTATATTGTAATAATAATTATAAAAGGAAATATATATATATAACGAAGTTGCAAAGTCTGAAGAACAGACAGACACGTGTCTGCCAGACACGTATAGTTTCATGCCACAATAGTTTGACTTGTACTTGCTCTGTTTTTACAGAAGCAACAATGGCTGAAGTAAAAAAAAAATAAGTATGCGCCTTTATTCGTATGAACCGCTTGTTATTAAAAGCTCGTTCAAACAGGCACTAGGCGTATATGAACTACCGAACTGAGCGGACGTGCTTTGTCCGAGCTCCGGGAAAACTGAAAAATACAGCTAATCAAAAAAAAAAAAACTGGGGTAACCCAATATAAGCGAAAATACGCTGAACTACAATTTACTAAAAGCGAAAATACGCTGAACTACAATTTACTAAAAGCGACAGACTAGCTTTTTATAACAGTTGTAATGTGCTAAACCAAAACTAGTGCATTGTTCAAAAAAAAAGTAAGAGCCACGCAATGAGCTCATTGAGCAACGATCAAAAGAACGAGCGTAGAAGTTCAGTAAACCAAAGAAACGGCTTCTACTCTTACTTTTCAACCCGCGATACCGAAGTGGAAAAATCGGCGATTATATATCGGAGATTATATACCGCGACGTCAACGACTACAGCGAGTACAAAAACAAAAACCTCGGAAAGTGCCAAAGCGGTAACGGCCACACAGACTGGAATGGATCGCTACATCCAAATTAAGCGCAAGCTTAGCTCCCAGAGTAATCCGGCAGGCAACAAAACAAAAATTAACCGTGTCCTGAATATCGACAAAGAACCAGACAGATCCACTACTAACAGATTGCCCTACTGGCGGAGGTTGAGGAAAACCAACCAGCCCAAGACACTGCAAAAAAACCCAAGCCCCCTCCAATCTATATTAGGGAAAAAAGCTCGAGTGCCCTGGTCAACAAAATTGCGTCGTTGATCGGGAACGGTGACAACTTTCATGTTGTTCCGCTTATCAAAGGGAACATCCATGATCCACGTGAACCATGATAGAATATAAAAATAACAAAAGGCGAACATTATTTTTAAGGTATTATTTGATCGCAATTCAGCAAGTCAATCTCTGGAACACGTTAGAATCTGGATCCGTGCCGATAAGTAAGCCGTTCAATGGTTCAGGTGGCGTTTCAATATCTGGTAGTTACAGTTTTCCTGACGCGCAACACATGTGAGCATAATACTCAATATCAGGAATAGTCTTGTTGTTCTAATCTTCTGACTTCATTGCGTTCAGCTCGTGTATCTTCAGGCTCTTCTTCATGCAATTGCGCTATTCTAATTGCGCTGTTCTTCGGTTTTTTCGGATCTTCTATTTCGCATGTTTCGAGATCTACTTGTATCTCGGCTCAAATTACCCCCGCGTTTTCTTGGAATTGCTCACTGTACAAAACACTCATAAAAAGAATTAATGTTTTTACTTAATTATGACGAATTTTTGCCCCAGTTTAAATTGAGTTAAAATGCTATAGTAGCGTGAGTTTGTCAGTGTGATGAGGTACTAACTCACTTTAGATGCGATTTTTGTATGTCGAACAGGATTTAAGAGGATGAAAAATAGATGTTGGCGGATTCTCAGACCTACTCAATACGCTCAGAAAATGAGAATCATTAGAATCGGTATAGCCGTTTCGGAGGAGTATGGTTACAAAAACTGTGACACGAAAATTTTATATATAAGATTTTTGGCTTCTATGATTGTTTTTCAAACACTTTTCTATGGAAGATTTTTTCTCTTATTTAAATCGGTAGATTATACCATATCAAATCATGACTATGTCCTTCAGGTGCTATATATGTACACTGCCGTGCACTTGAATAGGGACAAGAATTTTTTTATGTTTCGTTTTATTTTTCTCCTAATCTATTACAGCTATCGGCATATGCTTTGCTGAGTTTTGAAGAATAGAACAAAGGCTAACTTTGGAAATAAGAGAGAGGTCCCAAGATTTTCCCGTTATATTTTTTCTTGTTTTTCCTGGAACCATTCCTAGAAAGCTGTACATTTTGGCATGACCTTGAATAGGGACAGACGTGATTTCTTCATTCTGAGCCAAATTCCATGCGTTAAAGTTTATTATTTGTCAACTTACACACCTTTTAAATATAAATAAAACAGAATGGGCCGCGGCAAAGCTCTAACTACTGTTGAAAAAGGAATAATAATGGCGTATAAGGAATGTAATCTTACATACAGAAAAATTGCTGAAAAAATACGAAAAAGCCAAAATTTTATTTGCTTTGTCCTTAAAAACCCTGCAAATTATGAGAATAACATGAAAGGGCGCACCAAAAAAGTCCTTTTATCTACTGCAGACCGCCGAATTGTTCGAGAAGAGTCAAATTCACACTGTGCGGCTTTGAAAATTCATTTAAAACTAAATTAAAATGCAAGTGTGGATACAGTACGGAGAGTTATACGGCAAGCTAATCATCTGAAAAGATTGAAACTAAAAAAAAACCTCCGTTAAATAACCAAAGAAAGGACTCTCGCCTCATCTATGCACGTTATCATATGACTTGACAGAAGGAATGGCATACTGTTGCGTTTTTAGATGAAAAGCGTTGTAATGGTATGGGATGCTTTAACATACTATGAGACATGCAAGCTGCAGATTGTGTCTTCTAAAATGAACGCAACGCATTACAAAGGCTTACTCGAAGAAGCGTTTTCTGAGGCAAAAATCATCTTTGGATCATTGTCGTGGACTTTCCAACAGGATAATGCCCCAATCCACACAGTACGAGTGGTAAAAGCTTGGATTCGGCAGCAAAACCTGGATCTTATGGAGTAGCCCCCATATTCTCCGGATCTTAATGTAATTGAGAATGTGTGGGGATGGATGACAAAAAAATTATATGAATCTGGGAGACAATACAAAGACATACAAGCATTAACGGATGCCATCAACACATCCTGAAGTCAAATATCCTTAGATTACATAAAGGCACTATATGACTCTATTCCAAATAGGATTTATGAGGTTATATCCAACAATGGTGGCCACACACATTATTAAAATAATTTAATTTGACAAATTTTTAATAAATAAGACTTAAAATTAATAAAATTTTGTATATTATTCCTTAAACACCAATTTTTAGTTCCTGTTTTTTGTGCCTATTCAAATGTACAGCTGTAAATGTACACCTTTCTAGGAATGGTTAAAGCAAATACGAAAAAAAATTATAAAGGTAAATGGTTGCGACCTTCATTTTATTTCCATAGTTAGCCAATGTTCTCTTCTTCAGAAATCAAAAAGGCATTTGTCAATAGCCCTAGCCCTAGTAGCACGGCAGTGTACATGATTGATCGGAAACGGATTGGTTTTTGTTAATGGTTATACGCAGTGGAGCGACCCGAAAAACAGCAATCAGTTTATCAATTTTCGAGAAATCGAGTTATACCGAGACAGTGTTTTCTAGAAACACTTCAGAAAAAGGAGTTCAAAGTATAATGAAATGAAACGAGTATACTATACTATATGTAGTATACTATATAAGTATGTAGACTAGAATAAAAAAAAATATTTTTTTTTTTAATTTTTTTGAAAATTATTAATTTGTAACCCCTTAAGTTGGGATTTCTTACAGATTGTATTTAAAGTCAACTATCGAGGATTCGATCTTATTGAAGTTCTCATAAGAATTGCCAACTATATCCGACATTTGCAACATATACATATATATTAAATTTTAGCAGATTTTTTTTTATATTGAATTTCTTTTTAATTCCCTAAAGAATGTTGGTGTTTTTGAAGATAGAAAAAGATATTCTCATTATGATGGGCCAACTATATCCGATGTTTGCGATATATATCCGGTTTTAACTGCAAGGGTATATCAACTTCGGCTCCGCACGAACTTAGCTTTCCCCTCTTGTTTTGTTTTGCCGTTACCGGCCAATTCTTTTGGGAATATTTTTCTCAGTGAAAACATTTTACTTATTTTAAGTTTGGGCTGTCAAGTGAGGTAAAATGGTAGCAAGTGAGCAATGTTGGTGTGTAGCAATGTTGGTGTTTTTGAAGATAGAAAAAGATATTCTCATTATGATGGGCCAACTATATCCGATGTTTGCGATATATATCCGGTTTTAACTGCAAGGGTATATCAACTTCGGCTCCGCACGAACTTAGCTTTCCCCTCTTGTTTTGTTTTGCCGTTACCGGCCAATTCTTTTGGGAATATTTTTCTCAGTGAAAACATTTTACTTATTTTAAGTTTGGGCTGTCAAGTGAGGTAAAATGGTAGCAAGTGAGAGATGGTATAATTTATGACCCTATGCACGCGTGCTATAGAAAATGAGAGTTGGCCAACTACTTCCCTAAACCTACCATAAAAATAGATTTTAGGGTCTATTTTTTCAGATCCTTTCAAGTGCAGGAGCTTTACGACGTGTTCAGATGCTAGGTTTCCTTGGATCGTTGTCCGTTGACTACTTGCAGACCGTAAAACGGATGGCGATACGATATACGCTTTTGGGTTTTGGTCTGTTATTGACTGCAGGCTCTTTTGAGATACTTTCCCTAAGGCTGCTAATGCCTAATTTAGTTCTGCTTACTATAACCATTTACTTGTAGCCGTCTAGGGTTAAAAAAGTTGATTAGATCGGCTTAGAACTAAATTTGTATTATGCATACGTCTAACCTGTAAAATAACCCTAATTATATTGTAATAATAATTATAAAAGGAAATATATATATATAACGAAGTTGCAAAGTCTGAAGAACAGACAGACACGTGTCTGCCAGACACGTATAGTTTCATGCCACAATAGTTTGACTTGTACTTGCTCTGTTTTTACAGAAGCAACAATGGCTGAAGTAAAAAAAAAAATAAGTATGCGCCTTTATTCGTATGAACCGCTTGTTATTAAAAGCTCGTTCAAACAGGCACTAGGCGTATATGAACTACCGAACTGAGCGGACGTGCTTTGTCCGAGCTCCGGGAAAACTGAAAAATACAGCTAATCAAAAAAAAAAAACTGGGGTAACCCAATATAAGCGAAAATACGCTGAACTACAATTTACTAAAAGCGAAAATACGCTGAACTACAATTTACTAAAAGCGACAGACTAGCTTTTTATAACAGTTGTAATGTGCTAAACCAAAACTAGTGCATTGTTCAAAAAAAAAGTAAGAGCCACGCAATGAGCTCATTGAGCAACGATCAAAAGAACGAGCGTAGAAGTTCAGTAAACCAAAGAAACGGCTTCTACTCTTACTTTTCAACCCGCGATACCGAAGTGGAAAAATCGGCGATTATATATCGGAGATTATATACCGCGACGTCAACGACTACAGCGAGTACAAAAACAAAAACCTCGGAAAGTGCCAAAGACTGGAATGGATCGCTACATCCAAATTAAGCGCAAGCTTAGCTCCCAGAGTAATCCGGCAGGCAACAAAACAAAAATTAACCGTGTCCTGAATATCGACAAAGAACCAGACAGATCCACTACTAACAGATTGCCCTACTGGCGGAGGTTGAGGAAAACCAACCAGCCCAAGACACTGCAAAAAAACCCAAGCCCCCTCCAATCTATATTAGGGAAAAAAGCTCGAGTGCCCTGGTCAACAAAATTGCGTCGTTGATCGGGAACGGTGACAACTTTCATGTTGTTCCGCTTATCAAAGGGAACATCCATGATCCACGTGAACCATGATAGAATATAAAAATAACAAAAGGCGAACATTATTTTTAAGGTATTATTTGATCGCAATTCAGCAAGTCAATCTCTGGAACACGTTAGAATCTGGATCCGTGCCGATAAGTAAGCCGTTCAATGGTTCAGGTGGCGTTTCAATATCTGGTAGTTACAGTTTTCCTGACGCGCAACACATGTGAGCATAATACTCAATATCAGGAATAGTCTTGTTGTTCTAATCTTCTGACTTCATTGCGTTCAGCTCGTGTATCTTCAGGCTCTTCTTCATGCAATTGCGCTATTCTAATTGCGCTGTTCTTCGGTTTTTTCGGATCTTCTATTTCGCATGTTTCGAGATCTACTTGTATCTCGGCTCAAATTACCCCCGCGTTTTCTTGGAATTGCTCACTGTACAAAACACTCATAAAAAGAATTAATGTTTTTACTTAATTATGACGAATTTTTGCCCCAGTTTAAATTGAGTTAAAATGCTATAGTAGCGTGAGTTTGTCAGTGTGATGAGGTACTAACTCACTTTAGATGCGATTTTTGTATGTCGAACAGGATTTAAGAGGATGAAAAATAGATGTTGGCGGATTCTCAGACCTACTCAATACGCTCAGAAAATGAGAATCATTAGAATCGGTATAGCCGTTTCGGAGGAGTATGGTTACAAAAACTGTGACACGAAAATTTTATATATAAGATTTTTGGCTTCTATGATTGTTTTTCAAACACTTTTCTATGGAAGATTTTTTCTCTTATTTAAATCGGTAGATTATACCATATCAAATCATGACTATGTCCTTCAGGTGCTATATATGTACACTGCCGTGCACTTGAATAGGGACAAGAATTTTTTTATGTTTCGTTTTATTTTTCTCCTAATCTATTACAGCTATCGGCATATGCTTTGCTGAGTTTTGAAGAATAGAACAAAGGCTAACTTTGGAAATAAGAGAGAGGTCCCAAGATTTTCCCGTTATATTTTTTTCTTGTTTTTCCTGGAACCATTCCTAGAAAGCTGTACATTTTGGCATGACCTTGAATAGGGACAGACGTGATTTCTTCATTCTGAGCCAAATTCCATGCGTTAAAGTTTATTATTTGTCAACTTACACACCTTTTAAATATAAATAAAACAGAATGGGCCGCGGCAAAGCTCTAACTACTGTTGAAAAAGGAATAATAATGGCGTATAAGGAATGTAATCTTACATACAGAAAAATTGCTGAAAAAATACGAAAAAGCCAAAATTTTATTTGCTTTGTCCTTAAAAACCCTGCAAATTATGAGAATAACATGAAAGGGCGCACCAAAAAAGTCCTTTTATCTACTGCAGACCGCCGAATTGTTCGAGAAGAGTCAAATTCACACTGTGCGGCTTTGAAAATTCATTAAAAACTAAATTAAAATGCAAGTGTGGATACAGTACGGAGAGTTATACGGCAAGCTAATCATCTGAAAAGATTGAAACTAAAAAAAAACCTCCGTTAAATAACCAAAGAAAGGACTCTCGCCTCATCTATGCACGTTATCATATGACTTGACAGAAGGAATGGCATACTGTTGCGTTTTTAGATGAAAAGCGTTGTAATGGTATGGGATGCTTTAACATACTATGAGACATGCAAGCTGCAGATTGTGTCTTCTAAAATGAACGCAACGCATTACAAAGGCTTACTCGAAGAAGCGTTTTCTGAGGCAAAAATCATCTTTGGATCATTGTCGTGGACTTTCCAACAGGATAATGCCCCAATCCACACAGTACGAGTGGTAAAAGCTTGGATTCGGCAGCAAAACCTGGATCTTATGGAGTAGCCCCCATATTCTCCGGATCTTAATGTAATTGAGAATGTGTGGGGATGGATGACAAAAAAATTATATGAATCTGGGAGACAATACAAAGACATACAAGCATTAACGGATGCCATCAACACATCCTGAAGTCAAATATCCTTAGATTACATAAAGGCACTATATGACTCTATTCCAAATAGGATTTATGAGGTTATATCCAACAATGGTGGCCACACACATTATTAAAATAATTTAATTTGACAAATTTTTAATAAATAAGACTTAAAATTAATAAAATTTTGTATATTATTCCTTAAACACCAATTTTTAGTTCCTGTCCCTATTCAAGTGTACAGCTGTAAATGTACACCTTTCTAGGAATGGTTAAAGCAAATACGAAAAAAAAATTATAAAGGTAAATGGTTGCGACCTTCATTTTATTTCCATAGTTAGCCAATGTTCTCTTCTTCAGAAATCAAAAAGGCATTTGTCAATAGCCCTAGCCCTAGTAGCACGGCAGTGTACATGATTGATCGGAAACGGATTGGTTTTTGTTAATGGTTATACGCAGTGGAGCGACCCGAAAAACAGCAATCAGTTTATCAATTTTCGAGAAATCGAGTTATACCGAGACAGTGTTTTCTAGAAACACTTCAGAAAAAGGAGTTCAAAGTATAATGAAATGAAACGAGTATACTATACTATATGTAGTATACTATATAAGTATGTAGACTAGAATAAAAAAAATATTTTTTTTTTAATTTTTTTGAAAATTATTAATTTGTAACCCCTTAAGTTGGGATTTCTTACAGATTGTATTTAAAGTCAACTATCGAGGATTCGATCTTATTGAAGTTCTCATAAGAATTGCCAACTATATCCGACATTTGCAACATATACATATATATTAAATTTTAGCAGATTTTTTTTTTATATTGAATTTCTTTTTAATTCCCTAAAGAATGTTGGTGTTTTTGAAGATAGAAAAAGATATTCTCATTATGATGGGCCAACTATATCCGATGTTTGCGATATATATCCGGTTTTAACTGCAAGGGTATATCAACTTCGGCTCCGCACGAACTTAGCTTTCCCCTCTTGTTTTGTTTTGCCGTTACCGGCCAATTCTTTTGGGAATATTTTTCTCAGTGAAAACATTTTACTTATTTTAAGTTTGGGCTGTCAAGTGAGGTAAAATGGTAGCAAGTGAGAGATGGTATAATTTATGACCCTATGCACGCGTGCTATAGAAAATGAGAGTTGGCCAACTACTTCCCTAAACCTACCATAAAAATAGATTTTAGGGTCTATTTTTTCAGATCCTTTCAAGTGCAGGAGCTTTACGACGTGTTCAGATGCTAGGTTTCCTTGGATCGTTGTCCGTTGACTACTTGCAGACCGTAAAACGGATGGCGATACGATATACGCTTTTGGGTTTTGGTCTGTTATTGACTGCAGGCTCTTTTGAGATACTTTCCCTAAGGCTGCTAATGCCTAATTTAGTTCTGCTTACTATAACCATTTACTTGTAGCCGTCTAGGGTTAAAAAAGTTGATTAGATCGGCTTAGAACTAAATTTGTATTATGCATACGTCTAACCTGTAAAATAACCCTAATTATATTGTAATAATAATTATAAAAGGAAATATATATATATAACGAAGTTGCAAAGTCTGAAGAACAGACAGACACGTGTCTGCCAGACACGTATAGTTTCATGCCACAATAGTTTGACTTGTACTTGCTCTGTTTTTACAGAAGCAACAATGGCTGAAGTAAAAAAAAAAATAAGTATGCGCCTTTATTCGTATGAACCGCTTGTTATTAAAAGCTCGTTCAAACAGGCACTAGGCGTATATGAACTACCGAACTGAGCGGACGTGCTTTGTCCGAGCTCCGGGAAAACTGAAAAATACAGCTAATCAAAAAAAAAAAAACTGGGGTAACCCAATATAAGCGAAAATACGCTGAACTACAATTTACTAAAAGCGAAAATACGCTGAACTACAATTTACTAAAAGCGACAGACTAGCTTTTTATAACAGTTGTAATGTGCTAAACCAAAACTAGTGCATTGTTCAAAAAAAAGTAAGAGCCACGCAATGAGCTCATTGAGCAACGATCAAAAGAACGAGCGTAGAAGTTCAGTAAACCAAAGAAACGGCTTCTACTCTTACTTTTCAACCCGCGATACCGAAGTGGAAAAATCGGCGATTATATATCGGAGATTATATACCGCGACGTCAACGACTACAGCGAGTACAAAAACAAAAACCTCGGAAAGTGCCAAAGCGGTAACGGCCACACAGACTGGAATGGATCGCTACATCCAAATTAAGCGCAAGCTTAGCTCCCAGAGTAATCCGGCAGGCAACAAAACAAAAATTAACCGTGTCCTGAATATCGACAAAGAACCAGACAGATCCACTACTAACAGATTGCCCTACTGGCGGAGGTTGAGGAAAACCAACCAGCCCAAGACACTGCAAAAAAACCCAAGCCCCCTCCAATCTATATTAGGGAAAAAAGCTCGAGTGCCCTGGTCAACAAAATTGCGTCGTTGATCGGGAACGGTGACAACTTTCATGTTGTTCCGCTTATCAAAGGGAACATCCATGAAACAAAGGTGCAAACCAAGTCTGAAAAGCACTTCCGAATCGTGTCCAAATATCTGGACACTGTACAGAAAAAACTATTACACGTACCAGCTGAAAAGCAGTAAGGGCCTACAAGTGGTAGTAAAGGTAATGGAACCTGATGTTACCGCCGAGAAAATAAACACCGCCCTTAAAGAAAAGGGCTTCGCCGCCAAGAATGTTATTAACATTCTAAATAAAGATAAAAAGCCACAACCCCTCTTCAAGGTCGAGCTCTAGCCACAAAGCAGGTCGCTGAAGAAGAACGAAGTCCACCCAATCTACAACCTGCAATTTTTTTTGCATCGGAAAATCACTGTTGAAGAGCCACATAAACGCAACGGTCCAGTGCAATGCACTAACTGTCAAGAGTATGGACACACAAGGTCTTACTGCACACTTCGGGCTGTTTGTGTAGTCTGCGGGGACGCCCACAAGTCCGCTTGCTGCACTACAAACAAGGACAGAACCGTGAAGAAATGTGGAAACTGCGGAGGCAGCCATACAGCAAACTATAGAGGATGTATGGTGTATAAGGAGTTAAAGAGTCGCATGCGTCAAGCGACCGCAACGCGCAACCAAAATCCACAGAATGCGTACATTGCGTCAAAAACTACGCCAGACGTCTTCTTCGCCAAAGCTGCGAGATCCTCATTCGGTCCACTAAACACCACCAACGGCTTCTCCTATGCCGATGCTCTACGATCTGGAAGGGAAATTCCAATTCAGCCTAACTCTCAAAGCGCTCAACAGGCCCCAGAACAGCCACACAGCACAATGGAAACTATGATGCTTACCCTCCAACAAAGTATGATGGAGCTTATGTCATTCATGAAAACGACCATGCAAACGCTTGTTCAAAACCAGAACATGGTGATACAGCTGCTCGTAGCACAACAGTCTAAATAATCTATGCAGGCGCTACGAATATCAATGTGGAACGCCAATGGTGTCTCACGGCATAAAATAGAATTATAACAATTCTTAACTGAAAACCATATTGACGTTATGCTACTGGTGGAAACGCATCTTACAAGCAAATACAACTTTCATATAAGAGACTACACAATCTACCGCACAGATCATCCAGATGGGAAAGCCCACGGCGGAACTGGAGTTCTAATCAGAGAACGCATTAAACACCACTTTCACAAAAGGTTTGCAACAAACTTCTTGCAGGCCACATCCATACAAATTCAGTCAAGCAACGGAATCCTTTCAATCGCTGCCGTTTACTGCCCTCCTCGTTTCTTAATCTCGGAAGGACAATTTATGGACTTCTACAATTCACTTGGGGATCGATTTATAGCCGCAGGAGACTACAACGCCAAACATACGCACTGGGGATCACGTCTAGTGACTCCTTAAGGAAGACAATTGTACAATGCAATTATAAATGTGAAAATTGAACTGGACTACGTTTCCCCTGGAAGCCTCACATACTGGCCAACAGACTCACGAAAGCTACCAGACCTTATTGATTTTGCAGTGACAAAATACATACCTCGCAATCTAATAAGTGCCAAAGCAGTCTCGGACTTATCATCAGACCACTCGCCTGTGCTTCTAACGCTTCTTCAAAGCCCAGAAATAACCGAACACCCCTTCAGCCTGACGTCGCCAAAAACGAACTGGCTAAAATACAAAAAGTACGTAAGTGCCCACATAGAACTCGCCCCGGAATTTAACATGGAATCGGACATCGACTACACTACGAGCGCCCTGGAAGAAGTACTCGTTGCGGCAGCTAAAATCTCTACTCCTCATAGGAAAGATGTAGACCGAAACAAACACTTCAAATCTAATCAGCAAATCGAACAGCTCGTGCGAGAAAAGAGGCGCACGCGTCGTGATTGGCAAAACAGCAGATCACCATCTTCAAAAAAAACCAAAAAAGGCCCCCGGTGGTGACCTATTGCGCAAAATGCGCTATAGAGGTCGTCTGCAAACTATTTAATGGAATCATTAATCTTGGCTATTTCCCAAAAAAGTGGAAGAAATCCATCATTATAATGATACCGAAGCCTGGAAAAAGCCACACAATTCCGTCATCATACAGACCAATAAGCCTTCTATCTTGTTTGTCTAAATTGTTTGAAAAATGCTTGTTAGCTCGCATAATACCACATCTGGAAGCTTGCAATATTTAAATTGTTTAGTTTAGTTTTAGTTTTTGAAAATTATTTCTTAATAGCTTAGTATTTAACGTATTCAAAAATAATTTTTTTTGGTTCTTTAGTATTTAGTTCCTCGAGTTTTTAATACGGCCTTTATTCTTGGTGGCATAAAATCTACCAAAAGTTCGTTAGTTTTCTTAATTATGTCTTTATAACAGACACTTTCCACTGTTAAATTAAACTCTTTTATTATTTTGGTTTTTTTTTTATATAATTAATTATTTCTTTATAACAGACACTTTCCACTGCCAAATTAAATTCTCTTATTATTTTGGTTTTGTTTTTATGTATTTTAACTTTTAAAATAGCAAGGACCTTAGTCGACCTGAAAGATTATGTTTGCGGCACGAGAAAGATGCTCCTCCATTGAGGGTAGAAGGTGACGATTCAGAACACTCTATATGCGCCGGTTTTTGAAAAACTTTTGATGTCAAACTATTACTATAGTTAATATAAATCTGAAAAACAAATTTCAAATAGGACTAGGAAATAGTATATAATATAGTATATATGTATAGTATATATTATAATAGGACTCCTTTGCACGCAGTATATAAGTTTCAAGTCGATAGCTTTAAAACTGAGAGACTAGTTAGAACTAGAAACAGACAGACGGACAGACGGACATGCTTATATCAACTCAGTAGGTGATCCTGATCAAGAATATATATACTTTATAGGATCGGAGATGTCTCCTTCATTGCGTTACACACTTTTGACCAAAATTATAATATCCTCTGCAAGGGTATAACAATACATGTTGGCGGATTCTCAGACCTACTCAATACGCTCAACAAAATGAGAATCATGAGAATCGGTATAGCCGTTTCGGAGGAGTATGGTTACAAAAACTGTGACACGAAAATTTTATATATACGATTTTTGGCTTCTATGATTGTTTTCCAAACACTGACTATGTCCTTCGGGTGCTATATACATGATTGATCGGAAACGGATTGGTTTTCGTAAATGGTTATACGCAGTGGAGCGACCCGAAAAACAGCAATTTTTAAATGTTCTGACGAAAGAACTTTAACTGTTTTTGGCATAATAATAGCATGTCGATCATGTAAAAATATGTATTTTCTAATTCCAATTCTGTAGACGTTGTAAGTACGTCTTCGAAAACAGGTGCCTTGAGGTGATCTCGTGTTTGTCAGTTTGGAATATACAAAATCAAAAAATTGTATTGATTATTTAAAATTATTACTTTGTATAACCCCTTAAGTCCCCTATCGAGGATTCGATCTTATTTGAATATTTTTATTCTAAGAAATTGGTTTTAAATTGAAGTTCTCATAAGAATTTCCAACTATATCCGACATTTGCGACATATACATATATATTAAATTTTAGATGACTTTTTTTTTATATTGAATTGCTTTTTAATTTTCCTAAAGGAAGCACGCTTTATATGTTTCGGATATGTTTCGATTGGTATACGAACTACCGAACTGAGCGGACGTGCTTGTCCGAGCTCCGGGAAAACTGCACCATAATACAGCTAACCAAAAAAAAAACTGGGGTAACCCAATATAAGCGAAAAGACGCTGAACTACAATTTACTAAAAGCGACAGACAATCTTTTTATAACAGTTGTGATGTGCTAAACCAAAACTAGTGCATTGTTAAAAAAAAAAAGTAAGAGCCACGCAATGAGCTCATTGAGCAACGATCAAAAGAACGAGCGTAGAAGTTCAGTGAACCAAAGAAACGGCTTCTACTCTTACTTTTCAACCCGCGATACCGAAGTGGAAAAATCGGCGATTATAAGCAACCCGGCTTTACTGACCGTTGAAACCCAAAGAGCACGGTCTTGCTCACCCGCACTGGGTGCGCACTACTAAAAGATTTGCCTTACTGGCGGAGGCTGAGGAAAACCAACCAGCCCAAGACACCGCAAAAAAACCCAATCCCCCTCCAATCTATATTAGGGAAAAAAGCTCGAGTGCCCTGGTCAACAAAATTGCGTCGTTGATCGGGAACGGTGACAACTTTCATGTTGTTCCGCTTATCAAAGGGAACATCCATGAAACAAAGGTGCAAACCAAGTCTGAAGAGCACTTCCGAATCGTGTCAAAATATCTGGACACTGTACAGAAAAACTATTACACGTACCAGCTGAAAAGCAGTAAGGGCCTACAAGTGGTAGTAAAGGGAATAGAACCTGATGTTACCGCCGAGGAAATAAAAACCGCCCTTAAAGAAAAGGGCTTCGCCGCCAAGAATGTTATTAACATTCTAAATAAAGATAAAAAGCCACAACCCCTCTTCAAGGTCGAGCTCTAGCCAGAAAGCAGGTCGCTGAAGAAGAACGAAGTCCACCCAATCTACAACCTGCAATTTTTTTTGCATCGGAAAATCACTGTTGAAGAGCCACATAAACGCAACGGTCCAGTGCAATGCACTAACTGTCAAGAGTATGGACACACAAGGTCTTACTGCACACTTCGGGCTGTCTGTGTAGTCTGCGGGGACGCCCACAAGTCCGCTTGCTGCACTACAAACAAGGAGAGAACCGTGAAGAAATGTGGAAACTGCGGAGGCAGCCATACAGCAAACTATAGAGGATGTATGGTGTATAAGGAGTTAAGGGGTTATATACCTTCTTTGTCGAAGAAAAAGAGGAAAGTTTGGATTTTTCTTTAGGTTGTAGCAATTATTTAATTACACGGATGTTTTAATTTTTTGATAGTACACTTTAAAAAAAATGTTTGTGCGAAATTTCGTGGAAAAATATTAAATAGTTTTAAAGGGGTGGCTGTTTCCCTTAGGGGCTTTTTTTTTTTAGAGCCTTGCGGTGACAGTTCCCCAGGTCTAACAGGTCAACTGAAACCATAAAAGTAAAAAAATTTCATTAGTTTAGTGTAATTCCTTGTGCTTGAACGATCGATTTTAAAATTTTTGTTTTTTTATGCATACGGGAACGTTTTATGCTAAAAATTAACTTTTTGGTCTCTAGAAATTTCACTAAAAAATTCATTTCGGCGAAAAAAAAGTTTGTGCGTGAAAAGTCGATCGTTCAAGCACAGAAGAATTTCACTATGAACATTTAAAAAAAAAATTTGAAGCAAATCGGTTCAGTAGTTTTCCCCCAATCCATGTCACCGCAAAGTCATTTTTCAAGAAACACCATTTCGAGATATTCGCGTTTAAAGTTTCAAGTTCAGTTCAAGGCGGCGACAAGGCACGCGGTTAGGAGCGCTGCAACTTTTGTTCTACTGCTCCAATCTCTATGAAAATTTGGGAAAATGTTCTCAAGGAGTTGTTCTTAAAGATAAAGCAATAAAAAAAATTTTTGATTTTTTGAAAATAAAAAAGGTATATAACCCCTTAAAGAGTCGCATGCGTCAAGCGACCGCAACGCGCAACCAAAATCCACAGAATGCGTACATTGCGTCAAAAACTACGCCAGACTTCTTCTTCGCCAAAGCTGCGAGATCCTCATTCGGTCCACTAAACACCACCAACGGCTTCTCCTATGCCGATGCTCTACGATCTGGAAGGGAAATTCCAATTCAGCCTAACTCTCAAAGCGCTCAACAGGCCCCAGAACAGCCACACAGCACAATGGAAACTATGATGCTTACCCTCCAACAAAGTATGATTGAGCTTACCCTCCAACAAAGTATGATTGACAAAGTATGTCATTCATGAAAACGACCATGCAAACGCTTGTTCAAAACCAGAACATGGTAATACAGCTGCTCGTAGCACAACAGTCTAAATAATCTATGCAGGCGCTACGAATATCAATGTGGAACGCCAATGGTGTCTCACGGCATAAACTAGAATTATGACAATTCTTAACCGAAAACCATATTGACGTTATGCTACTGGTGGAAACGCATCTTACAAGCAAATACAACTTTCATGTAAGAGGGTACACAATCTACCGCACAGATCATCCAGATGGGAAAGCCCACGGCGGAACTGGAGTTCTAATCAGAGAACGCATTAAACACCACTTTCACAAAAGGTTTGCAACAAACTTCTTGCAGGCCACATCCATACAAATTCAGTCAAGCAACGGAATCCTTTCAATCGCTGCCGTTTACTGCCCTCCTCGTTTCTCAATCTCGGAAGGACAATTTATGGACTTCTACAATTCACTTGGGGACCGATTTATAGCCGCAGAAAGCCCAGAAATAACCGAACACCCCTTCAGCCTGACGTCGCCAAAAACGAACTGGCTAAAATACAAAACGTACGTGAGTGCCCACATAGAACTCGCCCCGGAATTTAACATGGAATCGGACATCGACTACACTACGAGCGCCCTGGAAGAAGTACTCGTTGCGGCAGCTAAAATCTCTACTCCTCATAGGAAAGATGTAGACCGAAACAAACACTTCAAATCTAATCAGCAAATCGAACAGCTCGTGCGAGAAAAGAGGCGCACGCGTCGTGATTGGCAAAACAGCAGATCACCAGCTTCAAAACAACGCCTTCAGGATGCAACCCGATCACTCGACCAGGCTCTTCACCAACAGGAAGAAAATGAACAGCTGAGGTACATTCAGAATCTCTTGCCAACAAGCACAAAGTACCCCCTGTGGAGGGCCCACCCAAATCTTAGCGCCCCGATTAGAAACTCTTCGGGATGCTGGGCTCGCAGCGACGAAGACCGAGCTGAAACATTCGCCACACATCTCCAAAGTGTCTTCCAGCCAAACCCAACCTCAAATTCATTCCGCCTGCCAGAAATTCAGCCAGAGTCCTCCCCTCAGCCAGCCGCACCTTCATTCCGGCCGAACGAAATCGAAAAAGTCATAAGAGGGCTAAAACCAAAAAAGGCCCCCGGTGGTGACCTATTGACCCGAAAGATGCTGATCGAACTTCCAAAATGCGCTATAGAGGTCGTCTGCAAACTATTTAATGGAATCATTAATCTTGGCTATTTCCCAAAAAAGTGGAAGAAATCCATCATTATAATGATACCGAAGCCTGGAAAAAGCCACACAATTCCGTCATCATACAGACCAATAAGCCTTCTATCTTGTTTGTCTAAATTGTTTGAAAAATGCTTGTTAGCTCGCATAATACCACATCTGGAAGCTTGCAATATTTAAATTGTTTAGTTTAGTTTTAGTTTTTGAAAATTATTTCTTAATAGCTTAGTATTTAACGTATTCAAAAATAATTTTTTTTGGTTCTTTAGTATTTAGTTCCTCGAGTTTTTAATACGGCCTTTATTCTTGGTGGCATAAAATCTACCAAAAGTTCGTTAGTTTTCTTAATTATGTCTTTATAACAGACACTTTCCACTGTTAAATTAAACTCTTTTATTATTTTGGTTTTTTTTTTATATAATTAATTATTTCTTTATAACAGACACTTTCCACTGCCAAATTAAATTCTCTTATTATTTTGGTTTTGTTTTTATGTATTTTAACTTTTAAAATAGCAAGGACCTTAGTCGACCTGAAAGATTATGTTTGCGGCACGAGAAAGATGCTCCTCCATTGAGGGTAGAAGGTGACGATTCAGAACACGTTGGAACTTTTTAGCATTCACAGTTCCATCAATTAATGTCAGATCACCAACGCCATAGTAAGTAAAGCATCCCCGGACCATTCGGCATACTCCTTGCCTGAACTTTCGCCGTAAGCAATTATTTTTGAAGAGTTTGTCGCGTTTGGCACCCACCTAGCTCATACTTTTGTATGACAAATGGATTATTTTGGTGTCGTTACAAAAAATGACGTTTCGCCAATCATGTACAGTCCAAGATTCGTGCATATTGACCCACTGTAGCCTTTTCTGGAGCATTTTTGCGGTCAAGATTGGGTTTTTCGCTGTTCGCCGGCCATAAAGTCCTGCCTCCTCAATGTTCTTTAGAACGGTTCGAGTGCTTATTTTGACTCCTTTCGACTGGAAAAACTTACTTCTTACATGTTTTGCTGATTGGAAACGATCAGTCATGCCTAATCGTGAAAGGATTCGATCCTTGTGGTAGTTGGTCTTCATTTTCTTTCCTGATCCTGGCAAATGCTTTAGAGTTCTGGTTTTCTCAAAATTTTGTAGGAAATCCTCGAAAGAAGACTTAAAAAGTCCAACGTTAGAGCTTATTCCTCGGAAGCTTAAGATTTTCGATTGTAAGGCCAATATGGCACCTTGAAAATTTTCAGTCATTTTCGAAATATTTAAAAATCCTAATTTTTGTAACATAAAAAATTTAATACTTTAAAAAATGCCTTTAGATCATGAAAGCTTCCGGATATAACGAAAAATTTTCAATTCGATATAATAACACGCGCTCCTACCACACTAATGCAAAGTTCACATTTAGTGCAAGCACTTAGGTGTCCGGATTTCATTGTCCGCTACTGTATATTAAACATATATCTAATAAACGTACATAAACGTGCAAAAGAAATCCTCGCATACATAGAGCCCTATTTTAGATAAAAAAGTAAGCGCCAAAAAGCCAATTTTACAGAAGAGGGTTCTTTTTCATTATTTTATCGGCCGCTAACATAGACGTTTGCGCTTGACAGGCCGATATCTCCGTAAATAGATTCAACTAGTTTTTAATATTTTGGAAGCAAATGCGGTTGGTAATTATGTACACATGTGCATAAAAAAAATTTGCGCAAATAGGGTTCGATAGAAACGTAAAAACAAATATAATTATATTACAAAATATGTATAAATTTTTGGGAATTTGCCCTTTATATACCGTTCATATGTAGTAGTACCATATGTTTGTTCAACTGTACATTTTATTAAATCTTGAACATATTGATTATTTACTCTTTACTCCTATATAAATTTAAGTATACATTACATACATTTTTTTAAACTATTGTGGAAAGATTCATCTAGTTCAGACAAGTAAGTCAAATATATATTATAAAATAATAATAAAATAAATGGTATATATTCGCACAAATCAATATATACCTTATTATAATTTTTAATATTTAAGCATTGTTCTCAGACCAAAAAACTTCTTAGACGACCAAAAACGGAATTTCCTTCCAGTGTGGAAGAATGTTTTCAAATTTAGTACTGAGATCCTAAAGAATACTAAAGAATGTATTTGCATTCAAATTTAAAACTAGTTTGGATACAACATAAAAAGAGAAGTTCATAATTTTTTATTTTAATCTTTCAAAGAACATTTTTCATATTTTTATAGATGTTTGTATTTGGTACATCACGTACATTCGTTTATTAGTTATAATATTTGTTGACTATTTTTGGTCACACTTTGGCAAAATCAAAAAGCATAGACATTGTTACCCTTGTTTTAAAAACCAGAGGTGGAGAAACATCGATGTTAACGGAGATCGATGTTTTCGATGTTTTTGGCGAAAAACCAAAAACTCGATCCATGTTTCATCGATGTTTGAAATTAAAAAAATAAGCAGTTTATTTAAGTCTAGTTTGACATATTTTTTATATATCCTACAAGTTTTTTTAAGTCTAGTTTGACATATTTTTTATATATAAAATATATAATTTTCCTTAAATTTAAAATTTAATTTTTACCCAATTTATTATTAACATTTTAAATATAGACGAAAAGACATGGGACAAATAAAATAATACTTTGTGAATATTTTACTATCCTTACTACACTATCCTTACTTTACTATCCCTAGTACACCATCCTTACTGTACTATCCCTACAAGTTGGTATTTGTTTAAAAAGAGTAGCATATCTTCAACGGTCGATAATAGCCGCGTTCGACGCTCACTAATAAGTTTTACAGCTTTGCTAAATATAACTAAAAAAGCAAAAAATTGTATGATATGTGTACGTTATCCAACCCATGAAACCAGGCCTCTTATGGCATTTATAAACAATTTTCCAAATTCAATCTCAGCGATCTTCGCATTAGCCTTTGCCATTGCCTATGCCTTTGGCTTCAAAATAATTGAATTTCACAATAGGATACGACACTTACATCATGAGCTTATATTTTAAACAAAAAGAAACTTCTAGAAGTTCGAGAAAAGCTTTTGGCCGATGTTCTTTGGATCAGATTTAAGAGTTGGCAGTCAGTCATATTTTGACCCGAGCCGAGATCGGTGGCGGAAATAAAAGTTAAGATTAATCTTGTGTGAAGAATATTTTTATTAAAAGTTTATCACCAAATAATATTGAAAATAAAAAATAATTTTTTTCAAAAAGTTTTCGGAAAATAGTTAACTTGTATGTAATTAAAATGTGTCAAACTTCCTTATACTTTTAATATTAGATGTTGTCTCGGTAAACATCGATGTTGTCGTAATATATTTGCTTGTAGAGCTGCAAAAACATCGATGGTAGCCCCATCGATAGTTTTCATAGTTGGCGGACTAAACCTCGAAACTATCGCGATAATATCGCTCATATATGTATAAACATTAGGGATATTCATGTAAAACCATAGATGTTTAAAATAATTTTTCGGACCCGCCTTACACGGCTTCTCCTCCGCCCATTCAGCCCTTGGGCGTGGCGTCGTTGGGCCACACGCCGTTGCCTGCTGCTCCCTGCCGGCGGCAGCCCTTCTCCTGGCCTTCTCCACTATCCTCCTTGTCCGCCGCTGCCGTGCCATCCTTGTCCTTGCCACCACCATCGCCCTCACGCGTCCGTCGATGCGTCGTTGCAGCCCTTCCTTGGCGCTCCTCCGTCGCATCTGCTCCACCACCTTGAATCGGGCCCTCGCCATCCACGCTGCCCTCGCTTTCCTGGTGTCCCAGGACGGGTCGCCGACGATTTCGATGTCGCTCTCATCCGACGACACTACCATGGAGGCACTGGTTATGCTTGACATGTTGACGCTGCTTGTTGACTTCGAATAGGCCGTACACCTCCCACGTCTCCACTTATATAGCGAATCCATTTCCCGTTGCTGGAAATGTCCCGCTAATGCTCCCGTTACTTGATCTTCTCCTCTTTGGGGTTTTTTTTTTTTTTTGCCAATCATGTACAGTCCAAGATTCCTGCATATTGACCCACTGTAGCCTTTTGTGGAGCATTTTTGCGGTCAAGATTGGGTTTTTCGCTGTTCGCCGGCCATAAAGTCCTGCCTCCTCAATGTTCTTTAGAACGGTTCGAGTGCTTATTTTGACTCCTTTCGACTGGAAAAACTTACTTCTTACATGTTTTGCTGATTGGAAACGATCAGTCATGCCTAATCGTGAAAGGATTCGATCCTTGTGGTAGTTGGTCTTCATTTTCTTTCCTGATCCTGGCAAATGCTTTAGAGTTCTGGTTTTCTCAAAATTTTGTAGGAAATCCTCGAAAGAAGACTTAAAAAGTCCAACGTTAGAGCTTATTCCTCGGAAGCTTAAGATTTTCGATTGTAAGGCCAATATGGCACCTTGAAAATTTTCAGTCATTTTCGAAATATTTAAAAATAAAAATTTTTGTAACATAAAAAAATTTAATATTTTAAAAAATGCCTTTAGATCATGAAAGCTTCCGGATATAACGAAAAATTTTCAATTCGATATAATAACACGCGCTCCTACCACACTAATGCAAAGTTCACATTTAGTGCAAGCACTTAGGTGTCCGGATTTCATTGTCCGCTACTGTATATTAAACATATATCTAATAAACGTACATAAACGTGCAAAAGAAATCCTCGCATACATAGAGCCCTATTTTAGATAAAAAAAGTAAGCGCCAAAAAGCCAATTTTACAGAAGAGGGTTCTTTTTCATTATTTTATCGGCCGCTAACATAGACGTTTGCGCTTGACAGGCCGATATCTCCGTAAATAGATTCAACTAGTTTTTAATATTTTGGAAGCAAATGCGGTTGGTAATTATGTACACATGTGCATAAAAAAATTTGCGCAAATAGGGTTCGATAGAAACGTAAAAACAAATATAATTATATTACAAAATATGTATAAATTTTTGGGAATTTGCCCTTTATATACCGTTCATATGTAGTAGATAGTACCATATGTTTGTTCAACTGTACATTTTATTAAATCTTGAACATATTGATTATTTACTCTTTACTCCTATATAAATTTAAGTATACATTACATACATTTTTTTAAACTATTGTGGAAAGATTCATCTAGTTCAGACAAGTAAGTCAAATATATATTATAAAATAATAATAAAATAAATGGTATATATTCGCACAAATCAATTTATACCATATTATAATTTTTAATATTTAAGCATTGTTCTCAGACCAAAAAACTTCTTGGACGACCAAAAACGGAATTTCCTTCCAGTGTGGAAGAATGTTTTCAAATTTAGTACTACGATCCTAAAGAATACTAAAGAATGTATTTGAATTCAAATTTAAAACTAGTTTGGATACAACATTAATTTTTTATTTTAATCTTTCAAAGAACATTTTTCATATTTTTATAGATGTTTGTATTTGGTACATCACGTACATTCGTTTATTAGTTATAATATTTGTTGATTATTTTTGGTCACACTTTGGCAAAATCAAAAAGCATAGACATTGTTACCCTTGTTTTAAAAACCAGAGGTGGAGAAACATCGATGTTAACGGACATCGATGTTTTCAAAGTTTTTGGCGAAAAACCAAAAACTCGATCCATGTTTCATCGATGTTTGAAATTAAAAAAATAAGCAGTTTTTTTAAGTCTAGTTTGACATATTTTTAAAATTTTTAATGCTTTAACATAAATATATAATTTTCCTTAAATTAAAATTTAATTTTTATCCAATTTATTATTAACATTTTAAATATAGACGAAAAGACATGACAAATAAAATAATACTTTGTGAATATTTTAGTATCCTTACTACACTATCCTTACTTTACTATCCCTAGTACACCATCCTTACTGTACTATCCCTACAAGTTGGTATTTGTTTAAAAAGAGTAGCATATCTTCAACGGTCGATAATAGCCGCGTTCGACGCTCACTAATAAGTTTTACAGCTTTGCTAAATATAACTAAAAAGCAAAAAATTGTATGATATGTGTAAGTTATCCAACCCATGAAACCAGGCCTCTTATGGCATTTATAAACAATTTTCCAAATTCAATCTCAGCGATCTTCGCATTAGCCTTTGCCATTGCCTATGCCTTTGGCTTCAAAATAATTGAATTTCACAATAGGATACGACACTTACATCATGAGCTTATATTTTAAACAAAAAGAAACTTCTAGAAGTTCGAGAAAAGCTTTTGGCCGATGTTCTTTGGATCAGATTTAAGAGTTGGCAGTCAGTCATATTTTGACCCGAGCCGAGATCGGTGGCGGAAATAAAAGTTAAGATTAATCTTGTGTGAAGAATATTTTTATTAAAAGTTTATCACCAAATAATATTGAAAATAAAAAATAATTTTTTTCAAAAAGTTTTCGGAAAATAGTTAACTTGTATGTAATTAAAATGTGTCAAACTTCCTTATACTTTTAATATTAGATGTTGTCTCGGTAAACATCGATGTTGTCGTAATATATTTGCTTGTAGAGCTGCAAAAACATCGATGGTAGCCCCATCGATAGTTTTCATAGTTGGCGGACTAAACTTCGAAACTATCGCGATAATATCGCTCATATATGTATAAACATTAGGGATATTCATGTAAAACCATAGATGTTTAAAATAATTTTTCGGACCCGCCTTACACGGCTTCTCCTCCGCCCATTCAGCCCTTGGGCGTGGCGTCGTTGGGCCACACGCCGTTGCCTGCCGCTCCCTGCCGGCGGCAGCCCTTCTCCTGGCCTTCTCCACTATCTTCCTTGTCCGCCGCTGCCGTGCCATCCTTGTCCTTGCCACCACCATCGCCCTCACGCGTCCGTCGATACGTCGTTGCCGCCCTTCCTTGGCGCTCCTCCGTCGCATCTGCTCCACCACCTTGAATCGGGCCCTCGCCATGTCCTCCGTGGCCTTCATTATGTCCAGACGCCGGCGGTCTCGTTCTGCCCGCAGGGGTAGAACCAACGCCTCGCTCCGGCGCCGTTGCTCCACCCGGACGGATCCGACGGGTATCTCTCCTCGTCCTCCTGCTGCCCGCTTTATCATCCACGCTGCCCTCGCTTTCCTGGTGTCCCAGGACGGGTCGCCGACGAATTCAATGTCGCTCTCATCCGACGACACTACCATGGAGGCACTGGTTTTGCTTGACATGTTGACGCTGCTTGTTGACTTCGAATAGGCCGTACACCTCCCACGTCTCCACTTATATAGCGAATCCATTTCCCGTTGCTGGAAATGTCCCGCTAATGCTCCCGTTACTTGATCTTCTCCTCTTTGGGGTTTTTTTTTTTTTTGCCAATCATGTACAGTCCAAGATTCCTGCATATTGACCCACTGTAGCCTTTTGTGGAGCATTTTTGCGGTCAAGATTGGGTTTTTCGCTGTTCGCCGGCCATAAAGTCCTGCCTCCTCAATGTTCTTTAGAACGGTTCGAGTGCTTATTTTGACTCCTTTCGACTGGAAAAACTTACTTCTTACATGTTTTGCTGATTGGAAACGATCAGTCATGCCTAATCGTGAAAGGATTCGATCCTTGTGGTAGTTGGTCTTCATTTTCTTTCCTGATCCTGGCAAATGCTTTAGAGTTCTGGTTTTCTCAAAATTTTGTAGGAAATCCTCGAAAGAAGACTTAAAAAGTCCAACGTTAGAGCTTATTCCTCGGAAGCTTAAGATTTTCGATTGTAAGGCCAATATGGCACCTTGAAAATTTTCAGTCATTTTCGAAATATTTAAAAATAAAAATTTTTGTAACATAAAAAATTTAATATTTTAAAAAATGCCTTTAGATCATGAAAGCTTCCGGATATAACGAAAAATTTTCAATTCGATATAATAACACGCGCTCCTACCACACTAATGCAAAGTTCACATTTAGTGCAAGCACTTAGGTGTCCGGATTTCATTGTCCGCTACTGTATATTAAACATATATCTAATAAACGTACATAAACGTGCAAAAGAAATCCTCGCATACATAGAGCCCTATTTTAGATAAAACAAGAAAGGAAAGCTAACTTCGGGCGGAGCCGAAGTTGATATACCCTTGCAGTTAAAACCGGATATATATCGCAAACATCGGATATAGTTGGCCGATCCTTATGATTACATCATAATAAAACCAATTAATTACAATAAAAAATCTAAAAAAAAGTCCCAAGCTTCTATCTTCAAAAATACGAAAGTTGATATTTCTACCAATTAGCATTTCCGATCGTTCAGTTATATGTCAGCTATAAGATATAGTCAACCGATCGTTATGAAATTTGGTAGATCGGATTAACTGACCAAAAATAGAATGTGTACCAAGCGCCAGCTTTCTATCATCAAAAACACGAAAGTTGGGTCATTTCCGATCGTTCAGTTATATGGCAGCTATAGGATATAGTCGGCCGATCCTAATGAAATTTTGTAGGTCGGATTAACTGACCAAAAATATAATCTGTACCAAGTTCCAGCTTTCTATCTTCAAAAACACGAAAGTTGGGTCATTTCCGATCGTTCAGTTATATGGCAGCTATAGGATATAGTCGGCCGATCCTTATGAAATTTGGCATGTCATATTATTTTGCCAAAAATAGCTCTCATGTCAAATTTGAACTCTCTAACTCTAAAAACACCAAAGTTATACCATTCCCGATCAATCAGTTATATGGCAGCTATAGGATATAGTCGGCCGATCCGGGCCGTTCCGACTTATATACTGCGTGCAAAGGAAAGAAGGGTGTGTGCAAAGTTTCAAGTCGATAGCTTTAAAACTGAGAGACTAGTTTGCGTAGAAACAGACAGACGGACAGACGGACAGACGGACAGACGGACAGACGGACAGACGGACAGACGGACAGACGGACATGCTCATATCAACTCAGGAGGTGATCCTGATCAAGAATATATATACTTTATAGGGTCGGAGATGTCTCCTTCACTGCGTTGCACACTTTTGGACAAAATTATAATACCCTCTGCAAGGGTATAAAAAGTAAGCGCCAAAAAGCCAATTTTACAGAAGAGGGTTCTTTTTCATTATTTTATCGGCCGCTAACATAGACGTTTGCGCTTGACAGGCCGATATCTCCGTAAATAGATTCAACTAGTTTTTAATATTTTGGAAGCAAATGCGGTTGGTAATTATGTACACATGTGCATAAAAAAATTTGCGCAAATAGGGTTCGATAGAAACGTAAAAACAAATATAATTATATTACAAAATATGTATAAATTTTTGGGAATTTGCCCTTTATATACCGTTCATATGTAGTAGATAGTACCATATGTTTGTTCAACTGTACATTTTATTAAATCTTGAACATATTGATTATTTACTCTTTACTCCTATATAAATTTAAGTATACATTACATACATTTTTTTAAACTATTGTGGAAAGATTCATCTAGTTCAGACAAGTAAGTCAAATATATATTATAAAATAATAATAAAATAAATGGTATATATTCGCACAAATCAATTTATACCATATTATAATTTTTAATATTTAAGCATTGTTCTCAGACCAAAAAACTTCTTGGACGACCAAAAACGGAATTTCCTTCCAGTGTGGAAGAATGTTTTCAAATTTAGTACTACGATCCTAAAGAATACTAAAGAATGTATTTGAATTCAAATTTAAAACTAGTTTGGATACAACATTAATTTTTTATTTTAATCTTTCAAAGAACATTTTTCATATTTTTATAGATGTTTGTATTTGGTACATCACGTACATTCGTTTATTAGTTATAATATTTGTTGATTATTTTTGGTCACACTTTGGCAAAATCAAAAAGCATAGACATTGTTACCCTTGTTTTAAAAACCAGAGGTGGAGAAACATCGATGTTAACGGACATCGATGTTTTCAAAGTTTTTGGCGAAAAACCAAAAACTCGATCCATGTTTCATCGATGTTTGAAATTAAAAAAATAAGCAGTTTTTTTAAGTCTAGTTTGACATATTTTTAAAATTTTTAATGCTTTAACATAAATATATAATTTTCCTTAAATTAAAATTTAATTTTTATCCAATTTATTATTAACATTTTAAATATAGACGAAAAGACATGACAAATAAAATAATACTTTGTGAATATTTTAGTATCCTTACTACACTATCCTTACTTTACTATCCCTAGTACACCATCCTTACTGTACTATCCCTACAAGTTGGTATTTGTTTAAAAAGAGTAGCATATCTTCAACGGTCGATAATAGCCGCATTCGACGCTCACTAATAAGTTTTACAGCTTTGCTAAATATAACTAAAAAAGCAAAAAATTGTATGATATGTGTAAGTTATCCAACCCATGAAACCAGGCCTCTTATGGCATTTATAAACAATTTTCCAAATTCAATCTCAGCGATCTTCGCATTAGCCTTTGCCATTGCCTATGCCTTTGGCTTCAAAATAATTGAATTTCACAATAGGATACGACACTTACATCATGAGCTTATATTTTAAACAAAAAGAAACTTCTAGAAGTTCGAGAAAAGCTTTTGGCCGATGTTCTTTGGATCAGATTTAAGAGTTGGCAGTCAGTCATATTTTGACCCGAGCCGAGATCGGTGGCGGAAATAAAAGTTAAGATTAATCTTGTGTGAAGAATATTTTTATTAAAAGTTTATCACCAAATAATATTGAAAATAAAAAATAATTTTTTTCAAAAAGTTTTCGGAAAATAGTTAACTTGTATGTAATTAAAATGTGTCAAACTTCCTTATACTTTTAATATTAGATGTTGTCTCGGTAAACATCGATGTTGTCGTAATATATTTGCTTGTAGAGCTGCAAAAACATCGATGGTAGCCCCATCGATAGTTTTCATAGTTGGCGGACTAAACTTCGAAACTATCGCGATAATATCGCTCATATATGTATAAACATTAGGGATATTCATGTAAAACCATAGATGTTTAAAATAATTTTTCGGACCCGCCTTACACGGCTTCTCCTCCGCCCATTCAGCCCTTGGGCGTGGCGTCGTTGGGCCACACGCCGTTGCCTGCTGCTCCCTGCCGGCGGCAGCCCTTCTCCTGGCCTTCTCCACTATCCTCCTTGTCCGCCGCTGCCGTGCCATCCTTGTCCTTGCCACCACCATCGCCCTCACGCGTCCGTCGATGCGTCGTTGCAGCCCTTCCTTGGCGCTCCTCCGTCGCATCTGCTCCACCACCTTGAATCGGGCCCTCGCCATCCACGCTGCCCTCGCTTTCCTGGTGTCCCAGGACGGGTCGCCGACGATTTCGATGTCGCTCTCATCCGACGACACTACCATGGAGGCACTGGTTATGCTTGACATGTTGACGCTGCTTGTTGACTTCGAATAGGCCGTACACCTCCCACGTCTCCACTTATATAGCGAATCCATTTCCCGTTGCTGGAAATGTCCCGCTAATGCTCCCGTTACTTGATCTTCTCCTCTTTGGGGTTTTTTTTTTTTTTGCCAATCATGTACAGTCCAAGATTCCTGCATATTGACCCACTGTAGCCTTTTTGTGGAGCATTTTTGCGGTCAAGATTGGGTTTTTCGCTGTTCGCCGGCCATAAAGTCCTGCCTCCTCAATGTTCTTTAGAACGGTTCGAGTGCTTATTTTGACTCCTTTCGACTGGAAAAACTTACTTCTTACATGTTTTGCTGATTGGAAACGATCAGTCATGCCTAATCGTGAAAGGATTCGATCCTTGTGGTAGTTGGTCTTCATTTTCTTTCCTGATCCTGGCAAATGCTTTAGAGTTCTGGTTTTCTCAAAATTTTGTAGGAAATCCTCGAAAGAAGACTTAAAAAGTCCAACGTTAGAGCTTATTCCTCGGAAGCTTAAGATTTTCGATTGTAAGGCCAATATGGCACCTTGAAAATTTTCAGTCATTTTCGAAATATTTAAAAATAAAAATTTTTGTAACATAAAAAATTTAATATTTTAAAAAATGCCTTTAGATCATGAAAGCTTCCGGATATAACGAAAAATTTTCAATTCGATATAATAACACGCGCTCCTACCACACTAATGCAAAGTTCACATTTAGTGCAAGCACTTAGGTGTCCGGATTTCATTGTCCGCTACTGTATATTAAACATATATCTAATAAACGTACATAAACGTGCAAAAGAAATCCTCGCATACATAGAGCCCTATTTTAGATAAAAAAAGTAAGCGCCAAAAAGCCAATTTTACAGAAGAGGGTTCTTTTTCATTATTTTATCGGCCGCTAACATAGACGTTTGCGCTTGACAGGCCGATATCTCCGTAAATAGATTCAACTAGTTTTTAATATTTTGGAAGCAAATGCGGTTGGTAATTATGTACACATGTGCATAAAAAAAATTTGCGCAAATAGGGTTCGATAGAAACGTAAAAACAAATATAATTATATTACAAAATATGTATAAATTTTTGGGAATTTGCCCTTTATATACCGTTCATATGTAGTAGATAGTACCATATGTTTGTTCAACTGTACATTTTATTAAATCTTGAACATATTGATTATTTACTCTTTACTCCTATATAAATTTAAGTATACATTACATACATTTTTTTAAACTATTGTGGAAAGATTCATCTAGTTCAGACAAGTAAGTCAAATATATATTATAAAATAATAATAAAATAAATGGTATATATTCGCACAAATCAATTTATACCATATTATAATTTTTAATATTTAAGCATTGTTCTCAGACCAAAAAACTTCTTGGACGACCAAAAACGGAATTTCCTTCCAGTGTGGAAGAATGTTTTCAAATTTAGTACTACGATCCTAAAGAATACTAAAGAATGTATTTGAATTCAAATTTAAAACTAGTTTGGATACAACATTAATTTTTTATTTTAATCTTTCAAAGAACATTTTTCATATTTTTATAGATGTTTGTATTTGGTACATCACGTACATTCGTTTATTAGTTATAATATTTGTTGATTATTTTTGGTCACACTTTGGCAAAATCAAAAAGCATAGACATTGTTACCCTTGTTTTAAAAACCAGAGGTGGAGAAACATCGATGTTAACGGACATCGATGTTTTCAAAGTTTTTGGCGAAAAACCAAAAACTCGATCCATGTTTCATCGATGTTTGAAATTAAAAAAATAAGCAGTTTTTTTAAGTCTAGTTTGACATATTTTTAAAATTTTTAATGCTTTAACATAAATATATAATTTTCCTTAAATTAAAATTTAATTTTTATCCAATTTATTATTAACATTTTAAATATAGACGAAAAGACATGACAAATAAAATAATACTTTGTGAATATTTTAGTATCCTTACTACACTATCCTTACTTTACTATCCCTAGTACACCATCCTTACTGTACTATCCCTACAAGTTGGTATTTGTTTAAAAAGAGTAGCATATCTTCAACGGTCGATAATAGCCGCGTTCGACGCTCACTAATAAGTTTTACAGCTTTGCTAAATATAACTGAAAAAGCAAAAAATTGTATGATATGTGTAAGTTATCCAACCCATGAAACCAGGCCTCTTATGGCATTTATAAACAATTTTCCAAATTCAATCTCAGCGATCTTCGCATTAGCCTTTGCCATTGCCTATGCCTTTGGCTTCAAAATAATTGAATTTCACAATAGGATACGACACTTACATCATGAGCTTATATTTTAAACAAAAAGAAACTTCTAGAAGTTCGAGAAAAGCTTTTGGCCGATGTTCTTTGGATCAGATTTAAGAGTTGGCAGTCAGTCATATTTTGACCCGAGCCGAGATCGGTGGCGGAAATAAAAGTTTAGATTAATCTTGTGTGAAGAATATTTTTATTAAAAGTTTATCACCAAATAATATTGAAAATAAAAAATAATTTTTTTCAAAAAGTTTTCGGAAAATAGTTAACTTGTATGTAATTAAAATGTGTCAAACTTCCTTATACTTTTAATATTAGATGTTGTCTCGGTAAACATCGATGTTGTCGTAATATATTTGCTTGTAGAGCTGCAAAAACATCGATGGTAGCCCCATCGATAGTTTTCATAGTTGGCGGACTAAACTTCGAAACTATCGCGATAATATCGCTCATATATGTATAAACATTAGGGATATTCATGTAAAACCATAGATGTTTAAAATAATTTTTCGGACCCGCCTTACACGGCTTCTCCTCCGCCCATTCAGCCCTTGGGCGTGGCGTCGTTGGGCCACACGCCGTTGCCTGCTGCTCCCTGCCGGCGGCAGCCCTTCTCCTGGCCTTCTCCACTATCTTCCTTGTCCGCCGCTGCCGTGCCATCCTTGTCCTTGCCACCACCATCGCCCTCACGCGTCCGTCGATACGTCGTTGCCGCCCTTCCTTGGCGCTCCTCCGTCGCATATGCTCCACCACCTTGAATCGGGCCCTCGCCATGTCCTCCGTGGCCTTCATTATGTCCAGACGCCGGCGGTCTCGTTCTGCCCGCAGGGGTAGAACCAACGCCTCGCTCCGGCGCCGTTGCTCCACCCGGACGGATCCGACGGGTATCTCTCCTCGTCCTCCTGCTGCCCGCTTTATCATCCACGCTGCCCTCGCTTTCCTGGTGTCCCAGGACGGGTCGCCGACGAATTCAATGTCGCTCTCATCCGACGACACTACCATGGAGGCACTGGTTTTGCTTGACATGTTGACGCTGCTTGTTGACTTCGAATAGGCCGTACACCTCCCACGTCTCCACTTATATAGCGAATCCATTTCCCGTTGCTGGAAATGTCCCGCTAATGCTCCCGTTACTTGATCTTCTCCTCTTTGGGGTTTTTTTTTTTTTTTGCCAATCATGTACAGTCCAAGATTCCTGCATATTGACCCACTGTAGCCTTTTGTGGAGCATTTTTGCGGTCAAGATTGGGTTTTTCGCTGTTCGCCGGCCATAAAGTCCTGCCTCCTCAATGTTCTTTAGAACGGTTCGAGTGCTTATTTTGACTCCTTTCGACTGGAAAAACTTACTTCTTACATGTTTTGCTGATTGGAAACGATCAGTCATGCCTAATCGTGAAAGGATTCGATCCTTGTGGTAGTTGGTCTTCATTTTCTTTCCTGATCCTGGCAAATGCTTTAGAGTTCTGGTTTTCTCAAAATTTTGTAGGAAATCCTCGAAAGAAGACTTAAAAAGTCCAACGTTAGAGCTTATTCCTCGGAAGCTTAAGATTTTCGATTGTAAGGCCAATATGGCACCTTGAAAATTTTCAGTCATTTTCGAAATATTTAAAAATAAAAATTTTTGTAACATAAAAAATTTAATATTTTAAAAAATGCCTTTAGATCATGAAAGCTTCCGGATATAACGAAAAATTTTCAATTCGATATAATAACACGCGCTCCTACCACACTAATGCAAAGTTCACATTTAGTGCAAGCACTTAGGTGTCCGGATTTCATTGTCCGCTACTGTATATTAAACATATATCTAATAAACGTACATAAACGTGCAAAAGAAATCCTCGCATACATAGAGCCCTATTTTAGATAAAAAAGTAAGCGCCAAAAAGCCAATTTTACAGAAGAGGGTTCTTTTTCATTATTTTATCGGCCGCTAACATAGACGTTTGCGCTTGACAGGCCGATATCTCCGTAAATAGATTCAACTAGTTTTTAATATTTTGGAAGCAAATGCGGTTGGTAATTATGTACACATGTGCATAAAAAAAATTTGCGCAAATAGGGTTCGATAGAAACGTAAAAACAAATATAATTATATTACAAAATATGTATAAATTTTTGGGAATTTGCCCTTTATATACCGTTCATATGTAGTAGATAGTACCATATGTTTGTTCAACTGTACATTTTATTAAATCTTGAACATATTGATTATTTACTCTTTACTCCTATATAAATTTAAGTATACATTACATACATTTTTTTTAAACTATTGTGGAAAGATTCATCTAGTTCAGACAAGTAAGTCAAATATATATTATAAAATAATAATAAAATAAATGGTATATATTCGCACAAATCAATTTATACCATATTATAATTTTTAATATTTAAGCATTGTTCTCAGACCAAAAAACTTCTTGGACGACCAAAAACGGAATTTCCTTCCAGTGTGGAAGAATGTTTTCAAATTTAGTACTACGATCCTAAAGAATACTAAAGAATGTATTTGAATTCAAATTTAAAACTAGTTTGGATACAACATTAATTTTTTATTTTAATCTTTCAAAGAACATTTTTCATATTTTTATAGATGTTTGTATTTGGTACATCACGTACATTCGTTTATTAGTTATAATATTTGTTGATTATTTTTGGTCACACTTTGGCAAAATCAAAAAGCATAGACATTGTTACCCTTGTTTTAAAAACCAGAGGTGGAGAAACATCGATGTTAACGGACATCGATGTTTTCAAAGTTTTTGGCGAAAAACCAAAAACTCGATCCATGTTTCATCGATGTTTGAAATTAAAAAAATAAGCAGTTTTTTTAAGTCTAGTTTGACATATTTTTAAAATTTTTAATGCTTTAACATAAATATATAATTTTCCTTAAATTAAAATTTAATTTTTATCCAATTTATTATTAACATTTTAAATATAGACGAAAAGACATGACAAATAAAATAATACTTTGTGAATATTTTAGTATCCTTACTACACTATCCTTACTTTACTATCCCTAGTACACCATCCTTACTGTACTATCCCTACAAGTTGGTATTTGTTTAAAAAGAGTAGCATATCTTCAACGGTCGATAATAGCCGCATTCGACGCTCACTAATAAGTTTTACAGCTTTGCTAAATATAACTAAAAAAGCAAAAAATTGTATGATATGTGTAAGTTATCCAACCCATGAAACCAGGCCTCTTATGGCATTTATAAACAATTTTCCAAATTCAATCTCAGCGATCTTCGCATTAGCCTTTGCCATTGCCTATGCCTTTGGCTTCAAAATAATTGAATTTCACAATAGGATACGACACTTACATCATGAGCTTATATTTTAAACAAAAAGAAACTTCTAGAAGTTCGAGAAAAGCTTTTGGCCGATGTTCTTTGGATCAGATTTAAGAGTTGGCAGTCAGTCATATTTTGACCCGAGCCGAGATCGGTGGCGGAAATAAAAGTTAAGATTAATCTTGTGTGAAGAATATTTTTATTAAAAGTTTATCACCAAATAATATTGAAAATAAAAAATAATTTTTTTCAAAAAGTTTTCGGAAAATAGTTAACTTGTATGTAATTAAAATGTGTCAAACTTCCTTATACTTTTAATATTAGATGTTGTCTCGGTAAACATCGATGTTGTCGTAATATATTTGCTTGTAGAGCTGCAAAAACATCGATGGTAGCCCCATCGATAGTTTTCATAGTTGGCGGACTAAACTTCGAAACTATCGCGATAATATCGCTCATATATGTATAAACATTAGGGATATTCATGTAAAACCATAGATGTTTAAAATAATTTTTCGGACCCGCCTTACACGGCTTCTCCTCCGCCCATTCAGCCCTTGGGCGTGGCGTCGTTGGGCCACACGCCGTTGCCTGCTGCTCCCTGCCGGCGGCAGCCCTTCTCCTGGCCTTCTCCACTATCCTCCTTGTCCGCCGCTGCCGTGCCATCCTTGTCCTTGCCACCACCATCGCCCTCACGCGTCCGTCGATGCGTCGTTGCAGCCCTTCCTTGGCGCTCCTCCGTCGCATCTGCTCCACCACCTTGAATCGGGCCCTCGCCATCCACGCTGCCCTCGCTTTCCTGGTGTCCCAGGACGGGTCGCCGACGATTTCGATGTCGCTCTCATCCGACGACACTACCATGGAGGCACTGGTTATGCTTGACATGTTGACGCTGCTTGTTGACTTCGAATAGGCCGTACACCTCCCACGTCTCCACTTATATAGCGAATCCATTTCCCGTTGCTGGAAATGTCCCGCTAATGCTCCCGTTACTTGATCTTCTCCTCTTTGGGGTTTTTTTTTTTTTTGCCAATCATGTACAGTCCAAGATTCCTGCATATTGACCCACTGTAGCCTTTTGTGGAGCATTTTTGCGGTCAAGATTGGGTTTTTCGCTGTTCGCCGGCCATAAAGTCCTGCCTCCTCAATGTTCTTTAGAACGGTTCGAGTGCTTATTTTGACTCCTTTCGACTGGAAAAACTTACTTCTTACATGTTTTGCTGATTGGAAACGATCAGTCATGCCTAATCGTGAAAGGATTCGATCCTTGTGGTAGTTGGTCTTCATTTTCTTTCCTGATCCTGGCAAATGCTTTAGAGTTCTGGTTTTCTCAAAATTTTGTAGGAAATCCTCGAAAGAAGACTTAAAAAGTCCAACGTTAGAGCTTATTCCTCGGAAGCTTAAGATTTTCGATTGTAAGGCCAATATGGCACCTTGAAAATTTTCAGTCATTTTCGAAATATTTAAAAATAAAAATTTTTGTAACATAAAAAATTTAATATTTTAAAAAATGCCTTTAGATCATGAAAGCTTCCGGATATAACGAAAAATTTTCAATTCGATATAATAACACGCGCTCCTACCACACTAATGCAAAGTTCACATTTAGTGCAAGCACTTAGGTGTCCGGATTTCATTGTCCGCTACTGTATATTAAACATATATCTAATAAACGTACATAAACGTGCAAAAGAAATCCTCGCATACATAGAGCCCTATTTTAGATAAAAAAAGTAAGCGCCAAAAAGCCAATTTTACAGAAGAGGGTTCTTTTTCATTATTTTATCGGCCGCTAACATAGACGTTTGCGCTTGACAGGCCGATATCTCCGTAAATAGATTCAACTAGTTTTTAATATTTTGGAAGCAAATGCGGTTGGTAATTATGTACACATGTGCATAAAAAAATTTGCGCAAATAGGGTTCGATAGAAACGTAAAAACAAATATAATTATATTACAAAATATGTATAAATTTTTGGGAATTTGCCCTTTATATACCGTTCATATGTAGTAGATAGTACCATATGTTTGTTCAACTGTACATTTTATTAAATCTTGAACATATTGATTATTTACTCTTTACTCCTATATAAATTTAAGTATACATTACATACATTTTTTTAAACTATTGTGGAAAGATTCATCTAGTTCAGACAAGTAAGTCAAATATATATTATAAAATAATAATAAAATAAATGGTATATATTCGCACAAATCAATTTATACCATATTATAATTTTTAATATTTAAGCATTGTTCTCAGACCAAAAAACTTCTTGGACGACCAAAAACGGAATTTCCTTCCAGTGTGGAAGAATGTTTTCAAATTTAGTACTACGATCCTAAAGAATACTAAAGAATGTATTTGAATTCAAATTTAAAACTAGTTTGGATACAACATTAATTTTTTATTTTAATCTTTCAAAGAACATTTTTCATATTTTTATAGATGTTTGTATTTGGTACATCACGTACATTCGTTTATTAGTTATAATATTTGTTGATTATTTTTGGTCACACTTTGGCAAAATCAAAAAGCATAGACATTGTTACCCTTGTTTTAAAAACCAGAGGTGGAGAAACATCGATGTTAACGGACATCGATGTTTTCAAAGTTTTTGGCGAAAAACCAAAAACTCGATCCATGTTTCATCGATGTTTGAAATTAAAAAAATAAGCAGTTTTTTTAAGTCTAGTTTGACATATTTTTAAAATTTTTAATGCTTTAACATAAATATATAATTTTCCTTAAATTAAAATTTAATTTTTATCCAATTTATTATTAACATTTTAAATATAGACGAAAAGACATGACAAATAAAATAATACTTTGTGAATATTTTAGTATCCTTACTACACTATCCTTACTTTACTATCCCTAGTACACCATCCTTACTGTACTATCCCTACAAGTTGGTATTTGTTTAAAAAGAGTAGCATATCTTCAACGGTCGATAATAGCCGCGTTCGACGCTCACTAATAAGTTTTACAGCTTTGCTAAATATAACTGAAAAAGCAAAAAATTGTATGATATGTGTAAGTTATCCAACCCATGAAACCAGGCCTCTTATGGCATTTATAAACAATTTTCCAAATTCAATCTCAGCGATCTTCGCATTAGCCTTTGCCATTGCCTATGCCTTTGGCTTCAAAATAATTGAATTTCACAATAGGATACGACACTTACATCATGAGCTTATATTTTAAACAAAAAGAAACTTCTAGAAGTTCGAGAAAAGCTTTTGGCCGATGTTCTTTGGATCAGATTTAAGAGTTGGCAGTCAGTCATATTTTGACCCGAGCCGAGATCGGTGGCGGAAATAAAAGTTTAGATTAATCTTGTGTGAAGAATATTTTTATTAAAAGTTTATCACCAAATAATATTGAAAATAAAAAATAATTTTTTTCAAAAAGTTTTCGGAAAATAGTTAACTTGTATGTAATTAAAATGTGTCAAACTTCCTTATACTTTTAATATTAGATGTTGTCTCGGTAAACATCGATGTTGTCGTAATATATTTGCTTGTAGAGCTGCAAAAACATCGATGGTAGCCCCATCGATAGTTTTCATAGTTGGCGGACTAAACTTCGAAACTATCGCGATAATATCGCTCATATATGTATAAACATTAGGGATATTCATGTAAAACCATAGATGTTTAAAATAATTTTTCGGACCCGCCTTACACGGCTTCTCCTCCGCCCATTCAGCCCTTGGGCGTGGCGTCGTTGGGCCACACGCCGTTGCCTGCTGCTCCCTGCCGGCGGCAGCCCTTCTCCTGGCCTTCTCCACTATCTTCCTTGTCCGCCGCTGCCGTGCCATCCTTGTCCTTGCCACCACCATCGCCCTCACGCGTCCGTCGATACGTCGTTGCCGCCCTTCCTTGGCGCTCCTCCGTCGCATATGCTCCACCACCTTGAATCGGGCCCTCGCCATGTCCTCCGTGGCCTTCATTATGTCCAGACGCCGGCGGTCTCGTTCTGCCCGCAGGGGTAGAACCAACGCCTCGCTCCGGCGCCGTTGCTCCACCCGGACGGATCCGACGGGTATCTCTCCTCGTCCTCCTGCTGCCCGCTTTATCATCCACGCTGCCCTCGCTTTCCTGGTGTCCCAGGACGGGTCGCCGACGAATTCAATGTCGCTCTCATCCGACGACACTACCATGGAGGCACTGGTTTTGCTTGACATGTTGACGCTGCTTGTTGACTTCGAATAGGCCGTACACCTCCCACGTCTCCACTTATATAGCGAATCCATTTCCCGTTGCTGGAAATGTCCCGCTAATGCTCCCGTTACTTGATCTTCTCCTCTTTGGGGTTTTTTTTTTTTTTGCCAATCATGTACAGTCCAAGATTCCTGCATATTGACCCACTGTAGCCTTTTGTGGAGCATTTTTGCGGTCAAGATTGGGTTTTTCGCTGTTCGCCGGCCATAAAGTCCTGCCTCCTCAATGTTCTTTAGAACGGTTCGAGTGCTTATTTTGACTCCTTTCGACTGGAAAAACTTACTTCTTACATGTTTTGCTGATTGGAAACGATCAGTCATGCCTAATCGTGAAAGGATTCGATCCTTGTGGTAGTTGGTCTTCATTTTCTTTCCTGATCCTGGCAAATGCTTTAGAGTTCTGGTTTTCTCAAAATTTTGTAGGAAATCCTCGAAAGAAGACTTAAAAAGTCCAACGTTAGAGCTTATTCCTCGGAAGCTTAAGATTTTCGATTGTAAGGCCAATATGGCACCTTGAAAATTTTCAGTCATTTTCGAAATATTTAAAAATAAAAATTTTTGTAACATAAAAAATTTAATATTTTAAAAAATGCCTTTAGATCATGAAAGCTTCCGGATATAACGAAAAATTTTCAATTCGATATAATAACACGCGCTCCTACCACACTAATGCAAAGTTCACATTTAGTGCAAGCACTTAGGTGTCCGGATTTCATTGTCCGCTACTGTATATTAAACATATATCTAATAAACGTACATAAACGTGCAAAAGAAATCCTCGCATACATAGAGCCCTATTTTAGATAAAAAAGTAAGCGCCAAAAAGCCAATTTTACAGAAGAGGGTTCTTTTTCATTATTTTATCGGCCGCTAACATAGACGTTTGCGCTTGACAGGCCGATATCTCCGTAAATAGATTCAACTAGTTTTTAATATTTTGGAAGCAAATGCGGTTGGTAATTATGTACACATGTGCATAAAAAAAATTTGCGCAAATAGGGTTCGATAGAAACGTAAAAACAAATATAATTATATTACAAAATATGTATAAATTTTTGGGAATTTGCCCTTTATATACCGTTCATATGTAGTAGATAGTACCATATGTTTGTTCAACTGTACATTTTATTAAATCTTGAACATATTGATTATTTACTCTTTACTCCTATATAAATTTAAGTATACATTACATACATTTTTTTAAACTATTGTGGAAAGATTCATCTAGTTCAGACAAGTAAGTCAAATATATATTATAAAATAATAATAAAATAAATGGTATATATTCGCACAAATCAATTTATACCATATTATAATTTTTAATATTTAAGCATTGTTCTCAGACCAAAAAACTTCTTGGACGACCAAAAACGGAATTTCCTTCCAGTGTGGAAGAATGTTTTCAAATTTAGTACTACGATCCTAAAGAATACTAAAGAATGTATTTGAATTCAAATTTAAAACTAGTTTGGATACAACATTAATTTTTTATTTTAATCTTTCAAAGAACATTTTTCATATTTTTATAGATGTTTGTATTTGGTACATCACGTACATTCGTTTATTAGTTATAATATTTGTTGATTATTTTTGGTCACACTTTGGCAAAATCAAAAAGCATAGACATTGTTACCCTTGTTTTAAAAACCAGAGGTGGAGAAACATCGATGTTAACGGACATCGATGTTTTCAAAGTTTTTGGCGAAAAACCAAAAACTCGATCCATGTTTCATCGATGTTTGAAATTAAAAAAATAAGCAGTTTTTTTAAGTCTAGTTTGACATATTTTTAAAATTTTTAATGCTTTAACATAAATATATAATTTTCCTTAAATTAAAATTTAATTTTTATCCAATTTATTATTAACATTTTAAATATAGACGAAAAGACATGACAAATAAAATAATACTTTGTGAATATTTTAGTATCCTTACTACACTATCCTTACTTTACTATCCCTAGTACACCATCCTTACTGTACTATCCCTACAAGTTGGTATTTGTTTAAAAAGAGTAGCATATCTTCAACGGTCGATAATAGCCGCGTTCGACGCTCACTAATAAGTTTTACAGCTTTGCTAAATATAACTGAAAAAGCAAAAAATTGTATGATATGTGTAAGTTATCCAACCCATGAAACCAGGCCTCTTATGGCATTTATAAACAATTTTCCAAATTCAATCTCAGCGATCTTCGCATTAGCCTTTGCCATTGCCTATGCCTTTGGCTTCAAAATAATTGAATTTCACAATAGGATACGACACTTACATCATGAGCTTATATTTTAAACAAAAAGAAACTTCTAGAAGTTCGAGAAAAGCTTTTGGCCGATGTTCTTTGGATCAGATTTAAGAGTTGGCAGTCAGTCATATTTTGACCCGAGCCGAGATCGGTGGCGGAAATAAAAGTTTAGATTAATCTTGTGTGAAGAATATTTTTATTAAAAGTTTATCACCAAATAATATTGAAAATAAAAAATAATTTTTTTCAAAAAGTTTTCGGAAAATAGTTAACTTGTATGTAATTAAAATGTGTCAAACTTCCTTATACTTTTAATATTAGATGTTGTCTCGGTAAACATCGATGTTGTCGTAATATATTTGCTTGTAGAGCTGCAAAAACATCGATGGTAGCCCCATCGATAGTTTTCATAGTTGGCGGACTAAACTTCGAAACTATCGCGATAATATCGCTCATATATGTATAAACATTAGGGATATTCATGTAAAACCATAGATGTTTAAAATAATTTTTCGGACCCGCCTTACACGGCTTCTCCTCCGCCCATTCAGCCCTTGGGCGTGGCGTCGTTGGGCCACACGCCGTTGCCTGCTGCTCCCTGCCGGCGGCAGCCCTTCTCCTGGCCTTCTCCACTATCTTCCTTGTCCGCCGCTGCCGTGCCATCCTTGTCCTTGCCACCACCATCGCCCTCACGCGTCCGTCGATACGTCGTTGCCGCCCTTCCTTGGCGCTCCTCCGTCGCATATGCTCCACCACCTTGAATCGGGCCCTCGCCATGTCCTCCGTGGCCTTCATTATGTCCAGACGCCGGCGGTCTCGTTCTGCCCGCAGGGGTAGAACCAACGCCTCGCTCCGGCGCCGTTGCTCCACCCGGACGGATCCGACGGGTATCTCTCCTCGTCCTCCTGCTGCCCGCTTTATCATCCACGCTGCCCTCGCTTTCCTGGTGTCCCAGGACGGGTCGCCGACGAATTCAATGTCGCTCTCATCCGACGACACTACCATGGAGGCACTGGTTTTGCTTGACATGTTGACGCTGCTTGTTGACTTCGAATAGGCCGTACACCTCCCACGTCTCCACTTATATAGCGAATCCATTTCCCGTTGCTGGAAATGTCCCGCTAATGCTCCCGTTACTTGATCTTCTCCTCTTTGGGGTTTTTTTTTTTTTTGCCAATCATGTACAGTCCAAGATTCCTGCATATTGACCCACTGTAGCCTTTTGTGGAGCATTTTTGCGGTCAAGATTGGGTTTTTCGCTGTTCGCCGGCCATAAAGTCCTGCCTCCTCAATGTTCTTTAGAACGGTTCGAGTGCTTATTTTGACTCCTTTCGACTGGAAAAACTTACTTCTTACATGTTTTGCTGATTGGAAACGATCAGTCATGCCTAATCGTGAAAGGATTCGATCCTTGTGGTAGTTGGTCTTCATTTTCTTTCCTGATCCTGGCAAATGCTTTAGAGTTCTGGTTTTCTCAAAATTTTGTAGGAAATCCTCGAAAGAAGACTTAAAAAGTCCAACGTTAGAGCTTATTCCTCGGAAGCTTAAGATTTTCGATTGTAAGGCCAATATGGCACCTTGAAAATTTTCAGTCATTTTCGAAATATTTAAAAATAAAAATTTTTGTAACATAAAAAATTTAATATTTTAAAAAATGCCTTTAGATCATGAAAGCTTCCGGATATAACGAAAAATTTTCAATTCGATATAATAACACGCGCTCCTACCACACTAATGCAAAGTTCACATTTAGTGCAAGCACTTAGGTGTCCGGATTTCATTGTCCGCTACTGTATATTAAACATATATCTAATAAACGTACATAAACGTGCAAAAGAAATCCTCGCATACATAGAGCCCTATTTTAGATAAAAAAGTAAGCGCCAAAAAGCCAATTTTACAGAAGAGGGTTCTTTTTCATTATTTTATCGGCCGCTAACATAGACGTTTGCGCTTGACAGGCCGATATCTCCGTAAATAGATTCAACTAGTTTTTAATATTTTGGAAGCAAATGCGGTTGGTAATTATGTACACATGTGCATAAAAAAAATTTGCGCAAATAGGGTTCGATAGAAACGTAAAAACAAATATAATTATATTACAAAATATGTATAAATTTTTGGGAATTTGCCCTTTATATACCGTTCATATGTAGTAGATAGTACCATATGTTTGTTCAACTGTACATTTTATTAAATCTTGAACATATTGATTATTTACTCTTTACTCCTATATAAATTTAAGTATACATTACATACATTTTTTTAAACTATTGTGGAAAGATTCATCTAGTTCAGACAAGTAAGTCAAATATATATTATAAAATAATAATAAAATAAATGGTATATATTCGCACAAATCAATTTATACCATATTATAATTTTTAATATTTAAGCATTGTTCTCAGACCAAAAAACTTCTTGGACGACCAAAAACGGAATTTCCTTCCAGTGTGGAAGAATGTTTTCAAATTTAGTACTACGATCCTAAAGAATACTAAAGAATGTATTTGAATTCAAATTTAAAACTAGTTTGGATACAACATTAATTTTTTATTTTAATCTTTCAAAGAACATTTTTCATATTTTTATAGATGTTTGTATTTGGTACATCACGTACATTCGTTTATTAGTTATAATATTTGTTGATTATTTTTGGTCACACTTTGGCAAAATCAAAAAGCATAGACATTGTTACCCTTGTTTTAAAAACCAGAGGTGGAGAAACATCGATGTTAACGGACATCGATGTTTTCAAAGTTTTTGGCGAAAAACCAAAAACTCGATCCATGTTTCATCGATGTTTGAAATTAAAAAAATAAGCAGTTTTTTTAAGTCTAGTTTGACATATTTTTAAAATTTTTAATGCTTTAACATAAATATATAATTTTCCTTAAATTAAAATTTAATTTTTATCCAATTTATTATTAACATTTTAAATATAGACGAAAAGACATGACAAATAAAATAATACTTTGTGAATATTTTAGTATCCTTACTACACTATCCTTACTTTACTATCCCTAGTACACCATCCTTACTGTACTATCCCTACAAGTTGGTATTTGCTTAAAAAGAGTAGCATATCTTCAACGGTCGATAATAGCCGCATTCGACGCTCACTAATAAGTTTTACAGCTTTGCTAAATATAACTAAAAAAGCAAAAAATTGTATGATATGTGTAAGTTATCCAACCCATGAAACCAGGCCTCTTATGGCATTTATAAACAATTTTCCAAATTCAATCTCAGCGATCTTCGCATTAGCCTTTGCCATTGCCTATGCCTTTGGCTTCAAAATAATTGAATTTCACAATAGGATACGACACTTACATCATGAGCTTATATTTTAAACAAAAAGAAACTTCTAGAAGTTCGAGAAAAGCTTTTGGCCGATGTTCTTTGGATCAGATTTAAGAGTTGGCAGTCAGTCATATTTTGACCCGAGCCGAGATCGGTGGCGGAAATAAAAGTTAAGATTAATCTTGTGTGAAGAATATTTTTATTAAAAGTTTATCACCAAATAATATTGAAAATAAAAAATAATTTTTTTGAAAAAGTTTTCGGAAAATAGTTAACTTGTATGTAATTAAAATGTGTCAAACTTCCTTATACTTTTAATATTAGATGTTGTCTCGGTAAACATCGATGTTGTCGTAATATATTTGCTTGTAGAGCTGCAAAAACATCGATGGTAGCCCCATCGATAGTTTTCATAGTTGGCGGACTAAACTTCGAAACTATCGCGATAATATCGCTCATATATGTATAAACATTAGGGATATTCATGTAAAACCATAGATGTTTAAAATAATTTTTCGGACCCGCCTTACACGGCTTCTCCTCCGCCCATTCAGCCCTTGGGCGTGGCGTCGTTGGGCCACACGCCGTTGCCTGCCGCTCCCTGCCGGCGGCAGCCCTTCTCCTGGCCTTCTCCACTATCCTCCTTGTCCGCCGCTGCCGTGCCATCCTTGTCCTTGCCACCACCATCGCCCTCACGCGTCCGTCGATGCGTCGTTGCAGCCCTTCCTTGGCGCTCCTCCGTCGCATCTGCTCCACCACCTTGAATCGGGCCCTCGCCATCCACGCTGCCCTCGCTTTCCTGGTGTCCCAGGACGGGTCGCCGACGATTTCGATGTCGCTCTCATCCGACGACACTACCATGGAGGCACTGGTTATGCTTGACATGTTGACGCTGCTTGTTGACTTCGAATAGGCCGTACACCTCCCACGTCTCCACTTATATAGCGAATCCATTTCCCGTTGCTGGAAATGTCCCGCTAATGCTCCCGTCTTAAACTTGATCTTCTCCTCCTTGGGGTTTTTTTTTTCCTTTGTTTTTTTTTACGGTATGCGGATTTGATGTATTTATCTCGCTATCGTTATTCCTTTGCTGTTGCCTCCGTATCTTGACACTTCAGCTCGCTAACATGGGCCCTCTTTTCCCTCTTTGTCCTGCCGTGTCGTAATGTGACAATTACTGGGGACGCGAAATCCACAACCGTATATGGCCCGCCATACCGAGGCGCAAGTTTCGCCGCGAATCCTTCAGCTGCCTTTAATAGGTGGTGCTCCTTTGCCCACACTGTCTCACCGACCTTTGGGCTCCACTTCCGTCTTCTCAAATTATAATGTCGCGCCTGGTCCTGGGCAGCTCGCTCCATATTCCTCCGCACTATCTCGAATATTTTCTTAAGTTTCGCCGCGTTCTCCGTGGGTGTTCCTTGTTCAACTCCCGTGCCTAACACATTCTCATCGAAAATCTTTGGCTCGCGGCATCTTTGGCCCCCTGCCCTGCGTTACAAAACACGGCGAGTACCCCGTGGATTCCAAGACTGCCGAATATACTGCCAACATTAGCTCCGGCCAGTGTTCGTCCGACTTCCTTTGGTCTTCCCCAGCGAACTGGGAGATCATTGTTTTTACCGTTCTATTCGCTCTTTCCGTGGGATTCTCCTGCGGCGTATATGGTGCAGCGACTGGTGAACTGCACCCCGTTGTCCGTTATTATTATTTTCGGTACTCCATACCGAGCGACAATTCTTTTCCTGAATGCCTTCTGTAGCGCCTCGGTTGTTGCTTTTCGAAGTGGCACTGCCTCCGTCCATTTCGAAAACCGATCGATTATCACCAACATCATTGTATTGCCGTGTTTCGACCTGGGCAGTGGGCCTACGAAATCCGCACATACCGTCGCCCATGGCTCCTCCGGAACCTGTGTCAGCATTTGCCCGGCCGTCTGCATCTGACTCGGCTTGTACTTCAGGCACGTCTCGCATCTCCTGACGTATTTCCGGATGTCCCTCTGCATCCCTGGCCAGAAATACCGGGCGGCCACTCTGGCTATAGTTTTTCTTACGCCCAAGTGTCCTGCCGTTGGTGCGTCATGGTTTTCCTTAAGGACCTGCTGCCTCATCTCCATCGGCACGCACAGCTTCCATAACACCACTTCCTCGCTTCCGGCTCTATGCGGGACGTGGCGGTAGATCAAACCGCCCTCTTCAACGTATTCTGGGAACTTTTGTGGGCTTGTTTTTTTTTTTTATTTTAACGTTGCTTTTATTTCTTGAATCTTCTCTTTGCGAGACTAACAAGAGGTGTATAAAATCTTATATTTTTAACTTAACTAACAGTCATATTGACTGATACGGAGTTAGACGGCCCTAAAAATCGATTGCTGGGTTGGGAGGTCGTTGCGTCTAAGGCGCGATACGCTAGAAACCCGAATCAATCACCGAGCGAGAAAATTTGGGTGCGGAAACAGTTTTTCTTTGTATGACTCTTTTTGCTTTTGGATTACGTCTTTTACTGCGAGGATGCCCAGATCCCGGTGGATGTTTTCGTTGCGAACATACCAAGGTGCCCCTGTGATAGTTCTTAAGATTTTTGATTTGCGCGCTGTATGATGTCTATGTTGCTGCTGCTCGCGTTCCCCCACAGCTGAGGGCCATACGTCCAGATTGGCTTTAGGACTGAATTGTACAGTAGTAACTTGTAGTCCAGGCACAGTGGCGATCGTGAGTTTATGATCCAGTGGATGCTGCTGGCTTTCAGTTTTAGGTGCATCTTTTTGCATTTGATGTGCTTACGCCAGGTAAGTCGTCTACCAAGGTGAACGCCAAGGTACGTTACGTCGTTAGCTTGAGGGATCTGCATACCGTTTAGTAAAACCGGAGGGCATGTTTGTCTATTAAGAGTAAACGTTATATGTTTACACTTTTGTTCGTTTATTTTAATGCGCCAGTCGGACAGCCACCTTTCCACTATTGTGAGATGATTAGCCAGTTGGGTTGTTGCCTGCGTTGGGCATCTGGAGCGACTAAGGATAGCGGTATCATCGGCGAACGTTGACGTTGTTAGTTGTGCGCTCGTAGGAATATCCGCAGTATACAAAACATATAGACACAGGCCGAGTGCGCTTGCTTGTGGAAGTCGAGCTTCGATGGAGTAGTCGACCGAAGTAGCTGCGTTGCATCTCACTGAGAATACCTAATTGTAGAGGTATGATTCCAGTAGCTTGTGGGTGTATGTTGGCAAATACGTTTTAATTTTGTGCATGAGTCCGATGAGCCAAACTCGGTCGAAAGCTTGAGATACGTCGAGGAAAATAGCGCTGCAGTATTCTCGCTGTTCGAAGGCTGAGCGTATTTCGGATGTTAATCTGTTCACTTGTTCATTGGTTCCATGGTTTCTTCGAAAGCCAAATTGGTGTGCCGGGATGATATTGCAAGCTTCCAGATGTGGTATTATGCGAGTTAACAAGCATTTTTCAAACAATTTAGACAAACAAGATAGAAGGCTTATTGGTCTGTATGATGACGGAATTGTGTGGTCTTTTCCAGGTTTCTGTATCATTATAATGATGGATTTCTTCCACTTTTTTGGGAAATAGCCAAGATTAATGATTCCATTAAATAGTTTGCAGACGACCTCTACAGCGCATTTTGGAAGTTCGATCAGCATCTTTGGGGTCAATAGGTCACCACCGGGAGCCTGTTCTTGTTTTAGTCCTCTTATGACTTTTTCGATTTCGTTCGGCCGGAATGAAGGTGCGGCTGGCTGAGGGGAGGACTCTGGCTGAATTTCTGGCAGGAGGAATGAATTTGAGGCTGGGTTTGGCTGGAAGACACTTTGGAGATGTGTGGCGAATGTTTCAGCTCGGTCTTCGTCGCTGCGAGCCCAGCATCCCGAAGAGTTTCTTATCGGGGTGGTCGTTTCAATTGGGGCCCTAAGATTTGGGTGGGCCCTCCACAGGGGGTACTTTGTGCTTGTTGGCAAGAGATTCTGAATGTACCTCAGCTGTTCATTTTCTTCCTGTTGGTGAAGAGCCTGGTCGAGTGATCGGGTTGCATCCTGAAGGCGTTGTTTTGAAGCTGGTGATCTGCTGTTTTGCCAATCACGACGCGTGCGCCTCTTTTCTCGCACGAGCTGTTCGATTTGCTGATTAGATTTGAAGTGTTTGTTTCGGTCTACATCTTTCCTATGAGGAGTAGAGATTTTAGCTGCCGCAACGAGTACTTCTTCCAGGGCGCTCGTAGTGTAGTCGATGTCCGATTCCATGTTAAATTCCGGGGCGAGTTCTATGTGGGCACTCACGTACGTTTTGTATTTTAGCCAGTTCGTTTTTGGCGACGTCAGGCTGAAGGGGTGTTCGGTTATTTCTGGGCTTTCTGCGGCTATAAATCGGTCCCCAAGTGAATTGTAGAAGTCCATAAATTGTCCTTCCGAGATTGAGAAACGAGGAGGGCAGTAAACGGCAGCGATTGAAAGGATTCCGTTGCTTGACTGAATTTGTATGGATGTGGCCTGCAAGAAGTTTGTTGCAAACCTTTTGTGAAAGTGGTGTTTAATGCGTTCTCTGATTAGAACTCCAGTTCCGCCGTGGGCTTTCCCATCTGGATGATCTGTGCGGTAGATTGTGTACCCTCTTACATGAAAGTTGTATTTGCCTGTAAGATGCGTTTCCACCAGTAGCATAACGTCAATATGGTTTTCGGTTAAGAATTGTCATAATTCTAGTTTATGCCGTGAGACACCATTGGCGTTCCACATTGATATTCGTAGCGCCTGCATAGATTATTTAGACTGTTGTGCTACGAGCAGCTGTATTACCATGTTCTGGTTTTGAACAAGCGTTTGCATGGTCGTTTTCATGAATGACATAAGCTCAATCATACTTTGTTGGAGGGTAAGCATCATAGTTTCCATTGTGCTGTGTGGCTGTTCTGGGGCCTGTTGAGCGCTTTGAGAGTTAGGCTGAATTGGAATTTCCCTTCCAGATCGTAGAGCATCGGCATAGGAGAAGCCGTTGGTGGTGTTTAGTGGACCGAATGAGGATCTCGCAGCTTTGGCGAAGAAGACGTCTGGCGTAGTTTTTGACGCAATGTACGCATTCTGTGGATTTTGGTTGCGCGTTGCGGTCGCTTGACGCATGCGACTCTTTAAGGGGTTATATACCTTTTTTATTTTCAAAAAATCGAACATTTTTTTTATTGCTTTATCTTTAAGAACAACTCCTTGAGAACATTTTCCCAAATTTTCATAGAGATTGGAGCAGTAGAACAAAAGTTGCAGCGCTCCTAACCGCGTGCCTTGTCGCCGCCTTGAACTGAACTTGAAACTTTAAACGCGAATATCTCGAAATGGTGTTTCTTGAAAAATGACTTTGCGGTGACATGGATTGGCGGAAAACTACTGAACCGATTTACTTCAAATTTTGTTTTAAAATGTTCATAGTGAAATTCTTCTGTGCTTGAACGATCGACTTTTCACGCACAAACTTTTTTTCGCCGAAATGAATTTTTTAGTGAAATTTCTAGAGACCAAAAAGTTAATTTTTAGCATAAAACGTTCCCGTATGCATAAAAAAACAAAAAATTTTAAAACCGATCGTTCAAGCACAAGGAATTACACTAAACTAATGAAATTTTTTTACTTTTATGGTTTCAGTTGACCTGTTAGACCTGGGGAACTGTCACCGCAAGGCTCTAAAAAAAAAAAGCCCCTAAGGGAAACAGCCACCCCTTTAAAACTATTTAATATTTTTCCACGAAATTTTGCACAAACATTTTTTATAAAGTGTACTATCAAAAAATTAAAACATCCGTGTAATTAAATAATTGCTACATACCTAAAGAAAAATCCAAACTTTCCTCTTTTTCTTCGACAAAGAAGGTATATAACCCCTTAACTCGTTATACACCATACATCCTCTATAGTTTGCTGTATGGCTGCCTCCGCAGTTTCCACATTTCTTCACGGTTCTGTCCTTGTTTGTAGTGCAGCAAGCGGACTTGTGGGCGTCCCCGCAGACTACACAGACAGCCCGAAGTGTGCAGTAAGACCTTGTGTGTCCATACTCTTGACAGTTAGTGCATTGCACTGGACCGTTGCGTTTATGTGGCTCTTCAACAGTGATTTTCCGATGCAAAAGATATTGCAGGTTGTAGATTGGGTGGACTTCGTTCTTCTTCAGCGACTTGCTTTCTGGCTCGAGCTCGACCTTGAAGAGGGGTTGTGGCTTTTTATCTTTATTTAGAATGTTAATAACATTCTTGGCGGCGAAGCCCTTTTCTTTAAGGGCGGTTTTTATTTCCTCGGCGGTAACATCAGGTTCTATTCCCTTTACTACCACTTGTAGGCCCTTACTGCTTTTCAGCTGGTACGTGTAATAGTTTTTCTGTACAGTGTCCAGATATTTGGACACGATTCGGAAGTGCTCTTCAGACTTGGTTTGCACCTTTGTTTCATGGATGTTCCCTTTGATAAGCGGAACAACATGAAAGTTGTCACCGTTCCCGATCAACGACGCAATTTTGTTGACCAGGGCACTCGAGCTTTTTTCCCTAATATAGATTGGAGGGGGTTTGGGTTTTTTTTTGCGGTGTCTTGGGCTGGTTGGTTTTCCTCAGCCTCCGCCAGTAAGGCAAATCTTTTAGTAGTGCGCACTCAGTGCGGGTGAGCAAGACCGTGCTCTTTGGGTTTCAACGGTCAGTAAAGCCGAGTTGCTTATAATCGCCGATTTTTCCACTTCGGTATCGCGGGTTGAAAAGTAAGAGTAGAAGACGTTTCTTGCACTAGTTTTGGTTTAGCACATCACAACTGTTATAAAAAGATTGTCTGTCGCTTTTAGTAAATTGTAGTTCAGCGTCTTTTCGCTTATATTGGGTTACCCCAGTTTTTTTTTGGTTAGCTGTATTATGGTGCAGTTTTCCCGGAGTTTGGACAAGCACATCCGCTCAGTTCGGTAGTTCGTATACCAATCGAAACATATCAGAAACATATAAAGCGTGTTTCGTTTAGGAAAATTAAAAAGCAATTCAATATAAAAAAAAGTCATCTAAAATTTAATATATATGTATATGTCGCAAATGTCGGATGTAGTTGGAAATTCTTATGAGAACTTCAATTTAAAACCAATTTCTTAGAATAAAAATATTCAAATAAGATCGAATCCTCGATAGGGGACTTAAGGGGTTATACAAAGTAATAATTTTAAATAATCAATACAATTTTTTGATTTTGTATATTCCAAACTGACAAACACGAGATCACCTCAAGGCACCTGTTTTCGAAGACGTACTTACAACGTCTACAGAATTGGAATTAGAAAATACATATTTTTACATGATCGACATGCTATTATTATGCCAAAAACAGTTAAAGTTCTTTCGTCAGAACATTTAAAAATTGCTGTTGTAACCATTTACGAAAACCAATCCGTTTCCGATCAATCATGTATATAGCACCCGAAGGACATAGTCAGTGTTTGGAAAACAATCATAGAAGCCAAAAATCGTATATATAAAATTTTCGTGTCACAGTTTTTGTAACCATACTCCTCCGAAACGGCTATACCGATTCTCATGATTCTCATTTTGTTGAGCGTATTGAGTAGGTCTGAGAATCCGCCAACATGTATTGTTATACCCTTGCAGAGGATATTACAATTTTGGTCAAAAGTGTGTAACGCAATGAAGGAGACATCTCCGATCCTATAAAGTATATATATTCTTGATCAGGATCACCTACTGAGTTGATATAAGCATGTCCGTCTGTCCGTCTGTCTGTTTCTAGTTCTAACTAGTCTCTCAGTTTTAAAGCTATCGACTTGAAACTTATATACTGCGTGCAAAGGAGTCCTATTATAATATATACTACACATATATACTATATTATATACTATTTCCTAGTCCTATTTGAAATTTGTTTTTCAGATTTATATTAACTATAGTAATAGTTTGACATCAAAAGTTTTTCAAAAACCGGCGCATATAGAGGCTTGTGCATGCCTACCCTAACGATGGAATGATTTTTAGGGGAGGGTGAAGACACGAAAACATCTGATGGACTTGTTTACCCTTTTTTTTTTAAATTTTCGGAACTTGTTATTATTTTGGGTTATTGTGAGATTTAATTAAATTATTAAGCTTCTTGCAGAACTACAAAAACTTAAAAGCAATCGGCGTTTTAAGTGACTCCGACTGAAATATACTCGGACACTTTCTCAGTATATTGATTCTTAATGATTCGTAAAAATATATATACAGAAAAAATTTTACTTCTAACACTTAATCTTATTCCTAAATAAATTAAAAATGTATGCTGAAATAATAAAAAATATAATATAAAAAATAATATAATTTCTTTCGTCATTTCATCAAATACGAATACCCGAATTTTGTTAGGGTAGCAAGCCTGAAAAGTAAGAAAAATCCAAATTTTGTGCGCTGGCTTCGAACCGAAATCGCACGCACATGTGTGAGGGTGAAAAAATCGATTTTTTTTTCACATATTTCGATAGTATTGTTTATTAAGAATGTACTGTTAAGTTTCAAATAAAAATATCAAATAATGACAGAGATACAGCACATAATCGAGAGTGCGCCTACACCGAAAAGTATGAGTTTCTCGGTAGCGTCTAAACTTTAAACGCGTTTTTCTCGGAACGACATTTTTGTGTGCGGCGCAGGTGATTCACAAAATTCTATGGTACCGATCTAGCTGAAATTTGGATATGTTGTTCTAAAAAGTAACACCTCTGTCCCGTACTAGAATCATTTATTTTTAATGATTAGTTTTTTTTTTATCATTTATTTAAGATAAATTTTTTAATTTTAAAAAAATTTTTTTTATGTGAATTCGCCATTTTGTTGTTTATTGATGAAAATAATTCATTCTAGTACGGGACAGAGCCATAAGCTTACAAAACAATAATCTATTCTAATTTTTTGTTTCGGATGACTCTAGCAGTCGAAATCACCTGCGCCAGGGACCTACCTTTTTTTTTTTATATGCATACTTTGGCATGCTATAAAGTGTATTAAACTACACAAGAATAAATTGAACAAAATATTTTCAAATAGTTTATGATGCCTATAAAAACATATGTGAAAATTGGAACGATCGCATTATTTTTTATTACAAAAAAATTTTTTTGAAATAACCTCTAAAAAGTAGGCCGGAATATGAGACTACATCCTTAAAAAGATTCACTTTTTGTTCAAGAATTTCTCTTGCAGTCATGAAGTCTTTGTCAAAAGCAATAAGAAAAAAATCGTCCGCGTATTGAAAAAGTAGACTTTTATGATCAATAATAGTATAAAGGACGGTTGTGTACAGGTTAAAAAGAATAGGACTGAATAGGAACTTCCTTGACTAACTCCTTTGCTTACAATGACCTCGGATTTTCCCAAGACCAGGATTCTTTTTCTTAAAAAGCCAATAACGAAATTAATGTAGCGGTGGTTGAAACCAAAATCAACAAGAACTTTGCAAAGAATGGAGATATTGACACAGTCAAAGGCTTTGCTCAGGTCCAGTACTGCTGCCCAAACATGAAAGCCCTTGGCTTTAAGATTAGCAACATTGTTTATCACATCATTAATGCATTGTGCTGTTGAGCGGTTTCTCCTGAAGGCGTAAGACCTGTCAGGAAGTAGTTGATTTTTTGTAATGTGTTCTTCTAAGCTATTTTTAACAAGACCTTCAAGGCACTTAAAAACTACACTTAACAAACATATAGGTCTATTATTAGTAATGATAGAGGAATCCAAATTTTGGAACAGGTACGATTTTAATTTTTCGCCATATATCGGGTATTTGGCCTTCGTTAAAAATATCATTCAACATGGACACAAAATTTTGAATTTGTTGGGGTGGTAAAGATAGAAGCATACTATAAGAAATATTATCCAATCCCTTCGATGAATTTGGGTTACGAGTCTTGAGAAAGTCTAAGACTTCATTAGGAGAAAAGTATTTTCTATTTATGGACCCAAGTTCAAAATTAGGGAAATTATAATTTATACAGCCTGGGGTATCAGAACCTATTGCAATTTGCTGAACAAAAATTTGATGATCCTGGTCGTCAAAAAGTTTAGGTGTGGGTTTAGTTTAGAGATGAAACGGATATCCGGCCAAATCGTAGCTATCCGGTATCCGGCCTATCCGGCCTCCATGATACTATCCGGCCGAATACCGGATAGCTACGATTTGGCCGGATAGATATCCGGCCGATTTAAAAAAAAAAAAAGCTTTATAAAATAAACATATTTTTGTTAATTATTTGCTTATTTAGTTAATCTTAAGTATTAAATTACACATTAGAAAGTAAGTACATTTGGTACTCATACTGCACTAAGGGCAAATTATGATGGATAAATACTAATTCCTCTGCATTGAGAGGTAGCAGGCGGTTGCGTTTTTCTTCATTAATAAGGCCAGCTTCAGAAAAAAGTCTTTCGCTATACACAGTAGTGCAAGGAGCAGAAAGGTAGATTTTTGCAAGCTTTGCTAAATTTGGGCATTAGCTGCCCACCAAGAATAAGGGTGCGATCAATTTGCATTGACTAGAGATGAAAGTCCAGCTCACAGGTTATGGATATGGATACAACTGTTAACTTCACTCATCAACGAAAAAAACCAAATCGAACCGAGTCCACCCGATCGTTGGCGCGACGTCTACGCAAACGGCTAAGTTTTGCAAAACATTCGGATATTCGGCGGCCGGATATCCGGCTATCCGGCCAAATGGTCGGCCGAATATCCGGTATCCGGCCAAACTGCTATCCGTTTCATCTCTAGTTTAGTTTGTCTATAATATTTTAAGGGTTTGATTTTTTCCCATGAGGGGCCGTCCATATATTGCGTGAAGCGAATTTCAGACTTTTTTGACCCCATTGACTCTAGATACAATACTGCATCGAATGTCAATTTGGTTTTATAATATTTTTGTCTGCATGCATTCCTTAATCTAAAAAGCTTTTCACAAGTATTATCCCAATACTTTTTTGGAACATATTTATTATTTTCATTGAGATTTATAGTGTTTTTTTTATTATGTCCTTAGCTGCGCTACGTAAACTGTCAAGAGAGCTAATATTAATTTTGGAAAAATCATTTATAACTTTTTTCGTTAAGGTTTTATGTAATGTGATAGTGGATGGGACATTTAATAATTCAATAATTATTGGAAAATGGTTACTGTTAGAGATTTTAGAGCTTGTAGTAGTCCAAATAGGAGAAAGGGAATTTTTATTAACAAACGAAACGTCAGGAGCTGAATTGGAAGTAGGGTTAGTGGAATAGATGTGATCGTTAATACAAAAAAAACCTGTGGATAAAAGTACTTCCTCCACTGCCAATATTATATTGGCAAAATGGAGGATATAATATTCTCCAAATATAATATTCTCCAAAATATTATAAAACCTTTGTTGTCCTGAATGAGGTTGCCCCATATGGGCGATTTGGCATTAATATCGCCCCCCACTAACGAGGGACCATTTAGTTTAGCAGCTATGTACATAGTTTCCTTGAGTCCTGCTTTAAAACCATTTATGCTCAAATTAGGTGGGGCATAGACGCTGAATATGTTAAAGTTGTGCCTACGGTTTTTAGTTGATATTCCGATAGATTCGATTTTTGAGTTAAGACTTAGGATTTTTATATTAATATTCTTTTTCACGTAAATCCCTACGCCCCTATAACAGAGGTCGGCACCACAATACATTGATATAATTTTACCGCATTAGTGTTAGTAACGTATAGCAGAAAGTAGGCTTTGAGCATGACGTTTCACACATTTATACTGTGTGTGTGTGGCAGAGCTCGGGCAGAGAAATTTCCTATGCCCCCGAGATAGGGCCGTGCCGACCTCTGCCCTATAACCATCCTCACGAGGCTTGCAATGAAATTATAGTTAGCTAGACCATTATTGTTATTAATAAGAAAAAGTTCCAACAACTGTTTGTTATTTTGTGAAGTTAAGCTTTGAATATTATATTGAAGTTTTTTTATAGGCTTAATCATGATGAGAGATTAACCCATTATAGATTTCATTTTTTTAATATCGATTTCAGAGTTGGCTTTGGCTATAATATCCCTTAAGGATTCGAGAAAAGATCTGGTATTACCTGAGTTGTTCGGATTGTTTATTAAAAGGAAGGAGGCAATCTCCGAAGAAATGTTGATTAAACTGTTCTCAGCTGTTTCCAAGGTTGGGTTCTGATAACAACTGGCTGAAGGTGGCAAAGAGCTAGAATCAGCCGGTTGATTGAAAAGAGGAGCCCCTTGAAGGGGAACAAATCTTTCCTCAAGAGAAATTTCGTGATCTTTTAAAATTTGTTTCCAATTGGACATCGTCTCTTGCGACTTTCTTCCTTCGACTGACTTGTTTTTATAATTTTTAGCTATTTTGTTGTAGGGTAAATATTTGTGAATAGATTCAGCAGCTAATTTAGTGTTATCCTGCAAAACCAGGGATGCAGAATTTTTAGGGGCTTCTAGTAGAGGGAATTCGGTGGTATTAAAAATCTCAGGAGTGGATGGAGCTAGTTCATCAAAAAGAGCAGGAACTTCCACTCTAGATAGGTTTTGCGATGTCATACATTTCTGTATGGCAAACGCTCTTTTCCTTGCCGGACATTCAAGGGAGGTAGCGGTGTGGGAGAAGTGGCAGTTTATACATTTAAGTGTCGTACATGTCTCTTCTCTTGGATGAGAAAGGGAAAAATTGTGACACTTCTCTTCAGACTGCTTACAGTGTTGAGCAAAATGCCCAAATCTGAAGCACCTAAAACATTGGCTAAAAGGAACATAAGGTTCCACTTCGACCTTTGTATAAAGGAAGTCAATTTCCTCTGGAATCTGGGAGCCTTCAAAAATAATCTTAACCCTGGACGTGGGGACAAATTCTTTGTTTTCATTTTTTCTATTGACTCTAATAATTTCGTGAATGGGCACTGGGGATGAAATAAATTCTTTTAAATCGTCAGTAGTAAATTTAATTGGAATTTGAAAAATGATACCAGTTTTAAAAATTAAATGCTTAAGAATTTTGGGGTCGTTGCCCTCTTTTTTTTAGATCAGAATTTATTAAATCATTAGCTGCTTTAGCTGTCTTGCACTCTGCCTTACAACGCCCGTAGCCTATTTTATTGACTTTTAATAAATTTTTAAGTTTAAGCTTAACAAGAAAGGAAAGCTAACTTCGGGCGGAGCCGAAGTTTATGTACCCTTGCAGCTAAAACCGGATATATATCGCAAACATCGGATATAGTTGGCCGATCCTTATGAAATTTGGTAGGATGGATCAAAATATAATCTGTACCAAGTTGCAGCTTTCTATCTTCAAAAACACAAAAGTTGGGTCATTTCCGATCGTTCAGTTATATGGCAGCTATAGGATATAGTCGGCCGATCCTTATGAAATTTGGCATGTCATATTATTTTGCCTCTAAAATAGCTCTCATGTCAAATTTGAACTCTCTAACTCTAAAAACACCAAAGTTATACCATTTCCGATCAATCAGTTATATGGCAGCTATAGGATATAGTCGGCCGATCCGGGCCGTTCCGACTTTTATACTGCGTGCAAAGGAAAGAAGGGTGTGTGCAAAGTTTCAAGACGATAGCTTTAAAACTGAGAGACTAGTTTGCGTAGAAACAGACAGACGAACAGACGGACAGACAGACAGACGGACATGCTCATATCAACTCAGGAGGTGATCCTGATCAAGAATATATATACTTTATAGGGTCGGAGATGTCTCCTTCACTGCGTTGCACACTTTTGGACAAAATTATAATAACCTCTGCAAGGGTATAAAAATAGTTGCATTTAGTTCGAGGGCATTAATAGGTTCACGGTTCTCTCTAGTACTGTCACCGTTAGTGAGTTTGTCAATATAAACAATAAAAGGACCTTTGTGATTGCTTTTATAGCTAAGCGGTACTTGCTGTGGTTTGGAGGAATCGCCGCTGTCATTGTCGTTGACGTTGATGACGTTTGTATCCTGCTCGTTGATCAAAGTCTGCTGTAAAACATTAGCGTTGCATTCTTCTAACTCCAAGATGTCCACTTCTTCCTGAACTCTTTGAGAAATTTCTAGATCCGATGTTTTCCTTTTTTTAATATTAGCCGCATCAGAGCACAGGGTCGTTGCCCTGGCTGAGTGGGGCATTTTTGACTTGAGGGGATTTCCTCCCGTTGTAATAATAATAAATCCCTCTTTTATGAAATTCTGAAATTCCTCCCTCTATGCAGAATATTCTTCGATGTTGCAAAGTTGCAACTATTAAAATGGAAAGTTATCTTTTTTTTTTTTTGGCAGTTTAGGAAAAAAAAAGTGCAAAGTGCTTATATGTGACCAACCGTCAGAACGTTCCGAATGTATGAGAGAGCTTCTAAAAAAAATTTGAGAGTGCTTACACTGTCAGTGTGCCAGCAGCGCTGCGGCAGAATTTCCTACCCCATGGACGCGTGCTATGGAAAATGAAAGTTTGCCCCCACTGTTTTACAAAAACATATAAAGCGTGATTTCTTTAGGCAAATTAAAAAGAAATTCAATATAAAAAAACCAGCTAAAATTTAATATATGTCGCAAATGTCGGATATAGTTGGAAATTCTTATGAGAACTTCAATTTAAAACCAATTTCTTAGAATAAAAATATTCAAATAAGATCGAATCCTCGATAGTTGACCCTAAATACAATCTGTAAGAAATCCCAACTTAAGGGGTTATACAAAGTAATAATTTTAAATAATCAATACAATTTTTTGATTTTGTATATTCCAAACTGACAAACACGAGATCACCACCAAGCACCTGTTTTCGAAGACGTTACTTACAACGTCTGCAGAATTGGAATTAGAAAATACATATTTTTACATGATCGACATGCTATTATTATGCCAAAAACAGTTAAAGTTCTTTCGTCAGAACATTTAAAAATTGCTGTTTTTCGGGTCGCTCCACTGCGTATAACCATTTATAAAAACCAATCCGTTTCCGATCAATCATGTATATAGCACCCGAAGGACATAGTCAGTGTTTGGAAAACAATCATAGAAGCCAAAAATCGTATATATAAAATTTTCGTGTCACAGTTTTTGTAACCATACTCCTCCGAAACGGCTATACCGATTCTCATGATTCTCATTTTGGTGAGCGTATTGAGTAGGTCTGAGAATCCGCCAACATGTATTGTTATACCCTTGCAGAGGATATTACAATTTTGGTCAAAAGTGTGTAACGCAATGAAGGAGACATCTCCGACCCTATAAAGTATATATATTCTTGATCAGGATCACCTCCTGAGTTGATATAAGCATGTCCGTCTGTCCGTCTATCTGTCTGTCTGTTTCTAGTTCTAACTAGTCTCTCAGTTTTAAAGCTATCGACTTGAAACTTTACACACACGCTTTTTTCCTTTGCATGCAGCATATAAGTCGGAGTCGGAACGGCCGGGATCGGCCGACTATATCCTATAGCTGCCATATAACTGATTGATCGGAAATGGTATAACTTTGATGTATTTTGAGTTAGGGGGATATTCAAATTTTACATGAGTGCTATTTTTTTGGCAAAATAATACGACATGCCAAATTTCATAAGGATCGGCCGACAATATCTTATAGCTGCCATATAACTGAACGATCGGAAATGACCCAACTTTCGTTTTTGAAGTTAGAAAGCTGGAACTTGGTACAGATTATATTTTTGGTCAGTTAATCCGACCTACCAAACTTTATAACGATCGGCTGACTATTTCTTATAGCTGCAATATAACTGAACGATCGGAAATGGTTTTTGGTGGAAATACCAACTTTGGTATTTTTGAAGATAGAAGTTTGGGACTTTTCTTTAGATTTGGTATAAAAAATTTGAAGTCAGAAGATTAGAACAACGACAATCACGCCATTTCACAGACGCAGAACAAATGACCAACAACGACAACAGGTACATCGAGCATTTATATCTGATTCAATCCTGTGCCTAGAATTCCTGATATTGTGAATTCTGATATTGAGTATTATGCTCACATGTGTTGCGCATCAGGAAAACTGTAACTACCAGAAATTGAAACGCCACCTGAACCATTGAACGGCTTACTTATCGGCACGGATCCAGATTCTAACGTGTTCCAGAGATTGACTTGCTGAATTGCGATCAAATAATACCTTAAAAATAATGTTCGCCTTTTGTTATTTTTATATTCTATCACACAGATGGTTCACAGCGATCCAGATGACTTTATAATACATAAGTCTAGAACTGAGTAAATTTTTTACAGAAATTATAAAGTCATCTGCTGGCGAAACGTTTGCCGGGTCAGCTAGTAACTTTATAAAATCTGAGATTTTAACTTTGGATGAATATTCCAAAAATGTGGTAACTTATAGATGCCAGTTCATAATTGAGCTGGTAAACATACATTTCAAAAATGATACGCACTAAAAACAAGAATGGAAAGCTAACTTCGGGCGGAGACGAAGTTGATATACCCTTGCAGGTAAAACCGGATATATGTATATCACAAACATCGGATATAGTTGGTTGACCCTTATGAGAATATCATATACGAGGGTGGTCCGATAAATACTTAGCCTACAAAAGAAAAACAAAAAATTTTGGAAAAGTGCTAATTTATTTTTCAACATAGTCTCCTTTTAGGTCTATACATTTAGTCCAGCGATGCTCAAACTTTTTTAACCCTTCTAAAAAATATGATTTTTCAAGGTCTGCAAAATAGGCCTCCGTGGCATGACTTCTTCATTTGATCGAAATTTTTGCCCGGCGAGTGACTTTTTCATGTTTGGGAACAAAAAAAAAATCGCACGGAGCCAAATCTGGCGAATACGGTGGATGGGGCAGCAATTCGTACCGCAATTCGGCCAACTTTGCGGTGGCGAGAGCGGAGGTGTGTGCCGGTGCATTGTCATGGTGGAAAAGAACTTTTTTTTTGGCCAAATGGGGCCGTTTTTTCCGAAATTCGGCATCGAATCGGCCCAGTAATTCAGCGTAGTACATCCCTGTAATTGTTTTGCCCTTCTCCAGGTAGTCGATGAGAACCACACCTTGTGAGTCCCAGAAAACAGTGGCCATCACCTTACCGGCCGAGATCACTGTCTTCGCCTTCTTCGGAGCACTTTCGCCAGGTGAAGTCCACTGTTTCGACTGTTCCTTGGTCTCTGGTGTATTCCAGTGGATCCACGTTTCGTCAAGGGTCACAAAACGGCGCGAAAATTCCTTCGGATTGCGTTTAAAGAGCGTCAAACACTGCTCTAAAGTGGTCTCTCGGTTACGTTTGTTGTCTGCAATAGGCAAACGCGGCACCCATCGCGCCGACAGCTTTCTCATCCCCCAAACTTCATGCAGGATATAGCCCACGCCTAGCCCATGCCTACTGTATCGGCTATCTCGCGCACCTTCAATCGGCGGTCTCCCAATACGAGGTCGTGGATTTTGTTTATATTTTCCTCCGTACTAGCCGTTTTTGGGGCACCTGGGAGTGACTCATCAAAAACGGATATGCGACCACCTTCGCCATCGAAGGAGAAGAGTCACCATACACGGCATCCAAGCGCGCTTTGATTTCGGAGCGCGACTTCCCTTCCAAAATTAGGAATCTTATCACCGATCGGTACTGCTCTTTTTCCATTTCCTTAAAATTCACGAGCTTTCCAACTTCCACACGTGGTTTTAAAAAAGCTTTGGCACCGATTCGGTTGAAATTTTTACAGTAGTCGTCCAAAAGAATATTCTAATCGATAATAATATAGGTAACCGATTTGGAACACCTCAGTCGTTGAGGCTAAGTATTTATCGGACCACCCTCGTAACTAATTTATTACAATAAAATATCTAAAAAAAAAAAAGTGCCAAGCTTCTATCTTCAAAAATACCAAAGTTGGTATTTCTACCAAATACCATTTCTGATCGTTCAGTTATATGGCTATAAGATATAGTCGGGCGGTCTCCTTGTATACTAGTGACTTTATACAAGTGACTAAATATAGAATAATTACGAAGTTCTAACTTTCTGTCTTTAAAAACACGACAGCTGGGCAGCTATAGGTTATAGTCGGCCGAACAAGGCCGTTCCGACTTATATACTGCGTGCAAAGGAAAGAAGGGCGTGTGCAAAGTTTCTCAAAACCACTATTTTGCATCTGGCCATCTAAGTATCTAAAAAGCAAATTGACCGATCGATCCAAAAAAATGCTAAGACTCTTGCAAGTTTATTTTTAGAATGTTTTTAGCTATCTAAGTATCTAAAAAGCAAATTGACCGATCAATCCAAAAAAATGTTAAGACTCGTGCAAGTTTATTTTTAGAATGTTTTAGCTCAGGCCATAGCCACCTTTTTTTTTTTTTAATTTTGAATTTTTTTCTAGTTTAGAAAATTTAGATGTATACATAAAAATATTTTTAATATACGGTAAAAAGTTCAATGTAATATTTTTTTAAATATTTTATTTCGTTCTAGTCTTAATAAATATTTAATAATAAATAATAAAATATTAATCCGATAAATATTTTTTAAGCCACACTTAGTATTTAGTATGGCTTAGTATTAGTATTATTTAGTATTTTTATTCTGAATTCAGAGTGCCTCAAAGGGACCCGGATAATTTTAAACGCATTTTTCTCAAAATAGCTTTTTTAAAGAATATGATCTCGAAAATGGATTTGCTTATCGGTCTGAAATAAGAATTTTGATAAACCCTTTGTTCATAAACTGTATATATTTACTCTTTAAAAGAACCAGGCAAATTTTTTGATTTTGGTTGTTTCTAACGAACTGTTTAGGGGCCGTCCATATATTGCGTGACGCTCCTGGGGAGGTGGAGAGGGTTCGGGATAACGTCACTGTTTGTGGTCACGGTTTTCATGGGGCGTCATGGTTTGTCACGCAGGGGGGGGGAGGGAGTAAAAAAAGTCTGAAATTCGCGGCACGCAATATATGGACGGCCCCTTACCGAGAATATTTTGTCAATTACCAAATTAAAAAAATAAAAAGTAATTAGTGGCTGATAAATATTTAAACAAGAAATAAACTAAAGATACCTTTTTGACGTTATAATTCCATTCGGAGAGCGAATATGAGATTTCGCTCCCGGTCCGCCCTTAGCTATCGTATACTACATTAGAAATAACTAACAAATTCAAAATTAAACTTTGATATATATCAATTCAAATTAATTAAAACGGCGTATCCGTTTACACTGGCCCTGTTGAAGGTCCATCCGGCTTCAACTAACTGGCAGCTGCGCCAGCTTGTGGACTGAGATAGTCCTGAAGACGGCGACCCTGACTCTCCATCCGCGCCGGCGTGCGTTGCGACGAAACTTCCAGTGAGTCACTGTTGTGGTGGCTGGTGATCCTCCTCGATCAGGACCGGCTCTCCATCGGGATATCTTCCTGATGAGCTGCCACTTCGACGCGCCTGTAGGCCCCAGACGTACTCCGGGACCATGAGACAAGCCGCAAGCACGTTAGACCCTGCTGGCCCGGGGTCCGCGGTGTTGGTGGTCAACAGTTGCCTGAGGGTAACCGCCTCGCCGTCGCTTCGGTCCTGACTCAGAGCACCCAAGGGTCGTTCTGGACGGCCTAGACTCCTCCGCAGTCGCAAATACGCATCTGTTTCTTGATGCGTATTATGTGACCGCGTCGACCTCGTCCTCGATTCTCCGACGGAGCACCTCGAAGTGGCGACTCACTCCGACGAAGTTTGTCGCAGTGCACGATCTGCGGACATCCTCGGCGCCCAACAAACCTTTGAAAAGCCAACAAAAAGGAATCAGTTAAAAGGTCGAAAACTATTTCTAAATGAGCTGCCTTGGACGCATAACAAACAAATAAGAAAATGTAGGACTTATAAGGTGGTCTACTACGAATTTTCAATGTCGTATCAATAGGGCCACAAAAATCAAAACCGCATATGGAAAATGGGCGGAGAGCACGAATTCTGTTTAAGGGTAAATCTCTAATAGCTTTCTTTGCGTTCGGACGCTTTCTACTTCATTCATTTCGCCTCTTGTTTGCACCGAAAGCCGTGCAGAAGTTACTGCTACTAAACTTCGTGGGTGTGAGACCGTTCCGTGCCCTTGGATGCTATAAAATTATTTAATAACATTCCGAACTTAATTTTGCAATGAGATAGCTGCGTCATTGAAAATGATTCGCATTCCAAAATAGATGAGCTAAATCATAAGGTTCTGGATCTGGAATCCCTTTTTGAAAGCCTTAAAACCAAAGTGGATCATGGTAAATGGAGCGGCTGGCCCCGCTGGGCCCGAGGTCTCTCCGGCTGAGGTGCATGTTGTTGCTCCCCCTTCTACGCCTACCAGCACTGGGAGCAAAAAGGCTACACTGGGCCAGGACTCAACGGCATCTAAGATGGCTGTACCGAGGAAGAAGCGGATCAACCCTAATAATAGGTGCATTGTGGGACAAGCACCCAGCTGCGATCAAGTTCTTTCCACCTTAAAATACCTTCATATTGGTAAATTCTTGAATTATAATTAACCTGATGCACGGTGCAAGTTTTTCGCACATAAGCTGAACGTGGAGCCGAGTGATTTAGCCTGTGCTAGGCTGGTCAAAAAAGATGCTGAAATCAACGCCCTCAAGTTCGGCCTTTGTCGATCAGCCGGTCAGCCGGTATGTGCATAGAGAGCCTGCTAAGGTTATTGAGCTCCCGGCTATTCTCCATTTACAACAAACGCGATCGTCAAAAAAGCACCAGTAAGCGCGGCGCAGTTACTTCTTCCTTTTCACAAACTTCTTTTTATTACCATGATTGCTCTTTGTTGCGCTACCAACAACAAACGGTGCGGCCGTTAAAGGTAACGGTTGACGTTTTCTTCAATTCCGCCAATAATTTACTCCGTTGAGTGATCGATATGCTCCAACAACAACAACAAAAACTAATTCAAAGGCGAGTTGTTTACATATCTTCACTTGAGGATGTCCAGCAAAAACAAGACGATGGTAATCGAGACGTTGGAAACGCATCGCTGCTCATCTTATCTCTTTTCGTAATCATTTTCGCTGGGCCTCCCGTTGGTGCTTTCTTCTCGCCGAATAATGATTTTCATTTAGCCTTTGCACGTTAGAGTAGATCATTGCTGCGCGTGGATGCGCCAGACTATAAATGTTCTACGTTTTCGCCTGGAACTAGATTTGCCTTGCAACTGGAAACTCGCAGGTCTACTGTTGAGTCTACTAAAAATATCTTTGTGTCCTCGTCAGATATCTTGCAAGCTATGAGTATTGGATATAAACCAGGGCGCAGAGCGACTATGTTCGACCTTTACTTCGCTTCGATGAACACTGGGTCTAATTGAGTGTGTGTCGTTTAACGCTTTACCTACGACGTAGCGAAATGAGCCGAAGAAAACTACAGGATGACTTACTTCAGTAGAAATTTTGTCTCAAACGCCGTTTAACCGATTTGCACCACTCCAAAGCTCCTTGAAGGGTGTCTGCGAGTTCAGGATCTGAAGCCTTAAAAGGAGGCTCCACGATGGAGCGTGTGTGTTGAGAGTGTTTTTTAATCTCTTCAGTTTCTATTATTTTCTGAGAGTGGCAAAAATGTCGATTTTTGTTGTGGGTGCCGTAGCGGTTTTTGCTCTTAGTCAAAAAATAGTGACGTGACCAAGCATCCAAAAATTTGTTCGTAGGTTTTTTTTAATTAGTCGCACTTTAAACTAGGCTTTTTTATAATATATCAAAGTATCAATAACATTGATATATTTTTTTTAAATGATATATTTATGTGGCGATTTTCCCAACAACAGTGATTCCGATAGAACACACGCATTGTTCGCAACAAATGTTAATTATTTTTAGTTCTTAAATGTTAACTTTGAAAATATTATGAAAATAACGGAGTTTTTAAGAAGGTGGCGTCCGCCATCAAATGTTATGTGATGACGGACGGAAAGTGTATTTTGAAAAATCCCTAAAAACTGAATACTAGTCATATCATAAAAATATTATTTTTAAAAAGAATATTATTTATTTATTAATTATTATTTTTTTTAGGCAAAAAACTACAAAAAAAAAATATATATACATATAAAAAAAATATATCAATATTTTTTTATAAAAAAAAAAAAACACCATTGAAACGATATTTAAAAGAATTTTTCACAACCTTACCTTCAAAAATGCTTGCTGCCAAAAAGAATCTCGATTAGGGCAGGGCCCTTGTGCTAAATTGTAAATCTGCCAGTTGCAGATTGTTAAAGTCTTGAAGTGCAGACGCGTCAATTCTCTAGCTTGGTAAGCACATTTTGTCACCTTGTTGTGTCTCCTTTAATCGATGAAATTCCCGTTCAGGGTTCAGATACATATGAAAATTCTAAGCCAGTATTTCAAAACCCCCATTAGCATTGTGAATGTTGACCATAGCCGAGGGGAGGGTGCTTTTGTTTCATCCATATGATGATGTTGAACTTGCAGTGCTTTATGCAAATACAGATGCATTTTATTTTTTTAAATCGTTTCTTTATTTATGAAACTTAAAACTAACAACAGAGCCTCCTACAGTCCTAGTCTCCTGCGGTAATGCCGCTAGGCCACGGTTGGCCTGGCTTGGAGCCTCTGCCCGGCCTTTCAAGCCGTATCAGCTTCTTCATGATGGTGACTGCAAAGCTGCTCATGCTTGCCCAGAACTGGGCGTGCTCCAGCAACTTCGTTCCAAGAAGTCCAAGGCAGTGTCGTTCACCCGGCAACAGGTAGTTCCTGAAGCACCCGTTTAGCAAGATAGTAATCGAGACGTTGGCAGCGCATTGCTGCTTATCTTATCTCTTTTCGTAATCATTTTCGCTGGGCCACCCGATGGTGCTTTATTTTCGCCGAATGAAGATGTTTATTTACCTTTTTAGAGTATATCATTGCTTCGCGTGGATGTGCCAGACTATGAATGTTTTATGTTTTCACCTGGCACTGGATTTTCCTTGGAAGTGGAGAATCGCAGGGCTATAGTTGCGTCTAATGGAAATATCCATGTTTCCTCGTCGGCTATCTTCCAAGCTATGCGTATTGGATATGCCTCCACATGAACCAGTTCCAGAAGTGTACTTTCATCATTACCGCTTAGCCGTCTAATACCCAGTAGCTATAATTCGTCCTTGGACTCCAATAAACCATAAAAGTTCTATTCCGAAATATATCGGAATGAGAACCAAGTCCCGGATGGTATTCATCCTATTTTGATGTAATCATTCTTATGGAAACGTGGCTCAATAACAATTTTAGCTCCCCGAGTTCTCCAAGCCCAACTTGTACCGAGTATTATTTTTTTTTAAATACCGAGATGCATCTAGTACCCAGTGTGTGCAAGGAGGTGGTGTGATCATCGCTATCCGTCGATCTCTTCAGGATATATCACTGCGCCCTCCGGTGGCCGAACCGCTACTGGATCAGCTTGCTGTTTCAATCCAGGGCATCCATGGCCCGTTCGTCATCACGGCGTCGTATATCCCTCCAAACAGCGCATTTAGTATCTATCATTCGCATATGGAAAACATCACCAGTGTCTGGCTAGAACGATTTGATGGTAGCTGGCGATTTCAAGCTCTATTGTCTCGTCTCGGGACTCAGATTCACTCTCCACGCCTAGCAAAGTTCATCAAAGTCATGAAATTGTAGTGTTAGATGATATTTTTAGTCTGGGCCTCTCCCAACTAAATAGTATAAAATACATTAAAAAATGATTTATCTAAAAATTTTGATCTTATATTTTTAAATAACTTGGTTATTAGTAAAGTAAAATTACGCAATATACCATTAAGTCGATGTGATATGCACCACACCCCTTTAGTAATTAATATTGAGTTTTGTAGTTTTTTGCCTTATTCTTTACCCATTCCATATTATCATAGAATGATACTAACTTGTCACTTTTCACATGGCGTAATTGATAATTGTTATACTAAATTCTTGGTTGCCCTTTTTAATGTAGTTGATATTTATGCCCCTGTAAGGGTACGAAGATCTCATAGGCTTATAGAGTATAGAGTAGAAGGGATCAGGAATACATTCTTATTGCCTCAGTCATAGAATAAATCCGAATGGAATAGAATGAATGAGTGCAAGAGACACAACTAATTGAGTGAGCGGAAGTGAGAGAGTAAAAGGGCATTCCCTTGCTTTGAAACCGTGTGAGTTTGGGTGGAAAGTAAGAAGAGTGCTTTTGGAATGAGGAATGCAGCCGAATGTCTTGAATGGTTTTTAACACACTCTATGCAATTATTTATTTTCTTCTGTTGAGCAAAACGCTTATTTTAATACTTCTTTTACAACTACGGAGTTGACCGATTGGTAAATTATAATAAAAGTGTTTTTTAGCGAATGTATGAATAGTTATTTTATACTTTTGGTTTTTAACTTTAATTACATTATTATTATTGTGGGAATGGGTCTGGCAGCGCTGTTTCCACCTATCCCATCCCTATCGTGGAGAGCAGATTTGGCGGAAGTTCTGAAAGAAAAACCGACGACGAAAGACGCGAGATTACGACGAGCAGCAGAACAATTCAACAAAGACGAAAAAAGCGCGATTTAAACCAATTAAAAACGTTTAACTTACTTTATATTCTATAACTTTCAATATATAATCAAATAAACATTACAATAAAACATTAAAATAAAACTAGTGGGACTTTCTCATTTTACAAGGAAACACTAATCCCACAAATATGGGGGCTCAACCTACGTGATAAAGTGAAGTTAATAAAACGATGAACATATTAATTTAAAACGACGAAAAACTAAAGAAGAGTGCTAAAACGCTGTATTGTGAAATTAAAAACGACGACGACGCCACACACACAACTCTGATCTACACGCATACATTTATAACGACGCATGAGTGTATGTAAACGACGGGTAGAGAAAACGTGAAAAAGAACGGCGAACACTTGCGTAAGAACGACGTGAAACATCGTGTTAAAACGGGAATTGATTTTCGCATTACAAAAAAGCTTGACTATACCGAGGCTGCACAAATGTCTCAACTCGGTGATTTTGATTCCGTGCTGCGGGCATTGAAAACGGAGAAGAAGAAAAATGTGGATCTTTTACACATGTTTGTGTATGAAAACAACGGTGATCGGCATAATAGAAAACGACTGCGAAATTTTCAAGGATTTGACTTTGCCAAAGATAATGAAGAGTTTGGACAAAAAGTTTCATATGTTGCTGAGAATTTGTCCAACAACGATTTGGCTGTAATTTGCAACATATTGGGATTGCAGCATGACAAAGATGTCCTAATGGTCTATATTTTTCGAAATTTGCAAGCGGGAAACTTACTGCCGGACGCCGGTAAAGAGAACGACGAAGATGACGAAGATGATGAATATGAAGAGGACGAAGAGGAAAACGATGAGAGTGGTATACCGAACCGTGTGATCACTAGAGCCAGAGAGCAAGAGAGAGCTGAAAACAAGGCTCTGAACTCGAGCGACGAAGAGGAAGAATTTCGCTCTGTGGGAAGCAACACACAACAACAGAAGAAGAAGAGAGCCAAAGCCAAGGTCTCTACAGTCACGTCCGAAAACAATGATGTGAGCTCAGTGAAAAGTTTTGGAGCGGTTTCGCCACGATTTTCGGTGAATTTCCGGGATATTGAGGACTCAATTAGACCCTTTAGCGGTGACGACACGCTTGCAGTGGAAGTGTGGGTGCATGATTTTGAGGACATGGCTTCAATTATGTACTGGGATGATCTTCAAAAGTTTATTTTCGCGAAACGGTCACTCAAAGGTCTTGCCAAAATGTTTATAATGAGTGAACGTGGTATAAGAAGCTGGCAAATGTTAAAAAATGCTCTGATCAACGAGTTTAAAGCGGAAGTGAATGGTGCACAAATACATAAAATGCTGTCTGAGAGAAAAATTAAAAACAGTGAAAGCGTACAAGAATATCTGCTCAAAATGAAAGAGATTGCTTCTCGTGGAAGCGTAGACAGCAGTGCGCTTATGCAATATGTGATCGATGGCATAAACGATCTAAGCGTTAACAAATCAATATTGTATAATGCGAAGGATATGAAAGATTTTAAGGAGAAGTTGAAGTGCTATGAAAAAATTCGCGAAAAATCCTGAAAATCTAAAAATCAGGACGAGAAGTTTAAATATTTAAACGCGAAAGACAGTGGCCATAAAGACGTGTCCGGTCCAAAAAAAGTAAATTGTTTTAACTGCGGTGCTTTAGGGCATACATCCGCTCAGTGCGCTAATCGAAGTAACGGCCGAAAGTGTTTTAATTGCAATAATTATGGGCATATTTCAAAAGACTGCACCGTTGGCAAAATCGAACCGGTAGCAAATCCGATCAATATGCGTAAAGTTTCTGAGGAAAAATTACCGATGTGTAAGGAGATTCGTATGCAGCGTAATAAGTATACGGCCCTGATTGACACTGGCAGCAAATATAACATTATGAGTGAAACAGTCTACGTGAGTTTAAATAAGCCAATGCTGAATGCAGTAAACATTGTTCTCCTCGGGTTCGGAAATCAAAACAGAGTAAAACCGTTCGGTTCATTTGAAGAAGAGTTCGAAGCGGACGGGCAAGTCTTTCGAGAAAACTTTCTTGTAGTTTTATCTAATTTTTTGGACGTTGAAGTTGTGTTAGGGGCAGAATTTTGTAACAATGCGGAAATTCAAATAAATCGCGACGGAATAAAAATCAAAAAGCCAGACAACAAGGACTTGGATGTGGAAATAGAGGCGTTAATGAAAATCAATGTTGAAAATGATGAAAACGTGAACATTAATATTGACAAAGATGCAAGTTTCGAAGCACAACGCGAAGTGAACGACTTAATTAAAAACTATAAGCCTGTGAATACGAAGTCAACCAACGTTGTTATGCGTATCGTTTTGAAGGATGACACTCCTGTGCACTCGCGTCCACGTCGATTCGCATTTTCCGAGCGATGTGTCATTGATGATCAAGTTGAACAGTGGCTAAAAGACGGTATCATTGAACATTCTGAGTCCGAGTACAGCAGTCCAGTCGTTCTCGTGAAGAAACGTGATAATTCAGCACGTCTATGCATCGATTACAGGAGAATAAATAAGGTAATAGTACGAGATTTATTTCCCTTGCCCCTGATTGAGGACCAATTGGATCGTCTTCAAAATGCACACATATTTAGTACACTGGATCTAAAAAACGGATTTTTTCACGTAAACGTTGAGAAGGACAGCCGCAAGTTTACATCCTTCGTAACGCACAATGGCCAGTACCAGTTTCTTAAAGTCCCATTTGGTCTCACGAATTCTCCAGGTGTGTTTCAAAGACACGTCAACGCCATCTTTCGAGATTTGACTCGTTCTGGTATTGCGATTCCATATGTAGACGACATTATAGTTCCTGCTGAAAACGAAAGACAAGCTGTTACCAATCTGAAAATTGTTATTCGACGTTGTGAAGAGTTCGGGTTAGTAATCAATCTCAAAAAATGCTGCTTTTTGAAGAAGAAAATCGAGTTTCTAGGTCATGTGATCCAGGACCAAAAGATTGCTATCTCTGACGACAAAACCAAAGCCGTGACGAAGTTCCCGGTTCCGACAAATCAAAAGCAACTTCAAAGCTTTTTGGGTTTGGTTGGGTATTTTAGGAAGTTTATTCTTGATTTTTCGATCATCGCGAAACCTTTAACTGATCTTTTAAGGCGCGACGCAAAGTTTGTCATTACTGCTAGAGAGATTGCTGCTGTTGATAAGCTTAAGAATTTGATTTCACAGAAGCCGGTGCTTAAGATCTTCCATCCCCAACATGAAACGGAGTTGCACACAGATGCGTCGATCGATGGTTTCGGAGCAGTCCTACTTCAAAAATGTCCCTCCGATAGTCAGATTCATCCAGTCTATTATATGAGCAAGAAAACGACTGATGCTGAGAGAAAGTTTTCCAGTTACGAGTTAGAAGTATTGGCGGTGGTTGAAGCTCTTAGAAAATTTAGAGTTTATCTTCTCGGTATGAACTTCAAATTGATTAGCGATTGCAACGCATTCACCAAGACCATGGAGAAAAGAGAAGTGTGCACTAGAGTCGCTCGTTGGATTCTCGAACTTCAAGAGTTTACCTTCGACGTGGAGCACAGATCGGGAACACGTATACGTCATGCTGACGCTTTAAGCAGATACCCTGTAATGATGATCTCCGACGAAACATTACACAGTCAGTTAAGACATATACAGTCGCAGGATGAGGAGCTGAAGGCGATTATTGACATCCTGAATGAGAAGCCGAGTCACAATAATTTTTTCATGAATTCTGGTCTCCTTTACAAGCTAGTTGACGACGATGAGCTGATAGTTGTGCCACCAGTTTTTCAACGCGAAATTATCAGGCAGGCGCATGAAAGAGGACATTTTTCTGTAAAGAAAACCAAAGAAATTATATCCAAGAAGTATTTCATTCCGAAACTGGAAGAAAAAATACAACGACAGATCAGATGCTGCATTCCATGCATCGTCTCTAACCGTAAGCTTGGTAAAAAGGAAGGAGAGTTGCATCCTTTGCCGAAAGAAGCGGAACCACTTCACACGTTTCATATTGATTTCTTAGGGCCGCTCGAATTAACACATAAGGCGTATAAACACATTCTAGCCGTTATTGATGGGTTTACCAAATTCTGCTGGCTGTATCCAACCAAAACAACTTCTTCAAAAGACGTCATCGCTAGGCTGGAGGCACAGAGCGCAATTTTTGGCAACCCTGTGCAAATCATCTCCGACCGTGGTACTGCCTTCACATCCGATGAGTTTAAGCAGTATTGTAGCAAAGAAAATATCGAACTTCATGCAATAACGACTGGCCTTCCTAGAGCAAACGGACAAGTGGAGCGCCTCAATGCAACAATCATATCAGTCCTATCCAAACTATCCATCGAGGACCCCAGCAAATGGTACAAATTTGTGAGCAATGTTCAGCAAACAATTAACTCGACGTACTGTAGGAGTATACACACAACTCCATTTGAACTACTTGTAGGCGTAAAGTTGCGGACTAAAACTGACGTACAGATTAAGGAAATTATACATCAAGAGTTGATCCAAGCGTTTCAGGATCATAGAGACGATATACGCAAGATAGCCAAGCAACAGATTCTTGTCATGCAGGACGAAAACAAGCACACGTATAATCTTAGACGCAAACCTGCAGCAAAATACAAAGTCGGCGATATTGTTGCTATAAAGCGTACTCAACTTGGCGGTGGGCTTAAGTTGAAGCCAAAGTTTTTGGGACCTTACCGAGTTACAAAGGTGAAGCCGAAAGATACCTACGATGTATCGAAAGATACTGTATCTGCTGATGGGCCGAGATTCACTACCACTTGTGCTGAGTACATGAAGCCGTGGGTTCATCTAGGTCTTGAGGACGACGACGACGACGCATTCGGGACGAATGCATAGAAGGATGGCCGAGTTGTGGGAATGGGTCTGGCAGCGCTGTTTCCACCTATCCCATCCCTATCGTGGAGAGCAGATTTGGCGGAAGTTCTGAACGAAAAACCGACGACGAAAGACGCGAGATTACGACGAGCAGCAGAACAATTCAACAAAGACGAAAAACCGCGATTTAAACCAATTAAAAACGTTTAACTTACTTTATATTCTATAACTTTCAATATATAATCAAATAAACATTACAATAAAACATTAAAATAAAACTAGTGGGACTTTCTCATTTTACAAGGAAACACTAATCCCACATTATGTATTATTATTATTATGTATGTATTATTTTCTTAGTTTGTTTAATTTTCTTGTGAGTTTTTCCAAATTAAATGATTTCACAAAAATTTTTTAGCGGCCAAATTGTGTTGGAAAAGTATTGGTTAATAAATATTGCAAATATTGTTACATTCTTATAAGTAAAATATGTAAAAAAAAAAAAAATGTACAACATAATAATGAATATTTAAAAAAAAAAAAAAACAATGACTTGCTTCCACTTTTGAATTATTTTATTATCAGCGTCTAAAAATACAGGCAAATATGCATAGTTATATCGAACATTCTAGAATTCATTCGAAACAATTTGAATGCGAAATTTTACTCTTACTCATTCAATTAGGGTTTCATCCCCCGAATTTTGTGCGAGTGCGACCTACTCATTCATTAATTTTCGTCTCAGCATTCTATCTCACTCAATTCATTTTCAAGGTTGTGCATTTGAATGTCGTTTTCAAGCTATTCATCCAGACCTCCAATAAGCATTACAAACGATTTAGAAAGACAGGGGAGCTTCGAGCAGGAGAGCTGCACAGGCAATTTAAGGGTTTATACACAGTTCTACCGCGCAAAAAAAAGAAATTTTATTGATTTTTTTTGACACCATAGAAAATATTTATTAAAAATGTTGTACCGAAGTTGTTTAGTACAAGTTTTTGGGTACTTATTAACATTTTTTTATTAAAAAATATTAAATAATAAAAATGTTATAGCCGAATTCCAAGATCGTCTTTTTCCGATGGTATGTTGCGGTGGACAAAAATAAAAAAGCCTCTAAGGGAAACAGCCACCTCTTAAAAACTATTTAATATTTTTCCACCAAATTTTGCACAAACATTGTTAATAAAGTGTACCATCAAAAAATTAAAACATCCCTGTAATTAAATAATTGCTACATACCTAAAAATAAATCCAAACTTTGCTCTTTTTCTTCGACAAAGAAGGTATATAACCCCTTAATAGTTTTTTAGTAATCGTGTCCACCACAAAGGTAATTTCGCAAAAACAAGATTCTGAGATAATCGCGTTTAAAGTTTCAAGTTTGATGTGTAGGTAGTTCGCTATAAATAGCTACAACTTCGGTTCTAATGCTCCGATCGTTATGAATTTTTGTGAGAGTATTCTCAACAGTATATACTTAAAGAATATGCAAATAGTGATATAACAACTGTATATAACCCCTTAAGCGGAAATTTGAATTCCCTTATAAGTTTCTTTACAACCAGTATATATCCGATGATGAATGTAGCCTCCGATCCAATCCTAAAACTTTTTGCTGTTTTGTTAATAGCAAAAAATCAACATCGGACATACCTTCTTCCATATTTTATGGTAATTTGTAGCAGACTAGGATCAGGGCGTTTCTGAACTTTTTGCAGTACACTTTACCTCTAACTTGGAGCCGAAGGTTCCTTGGAGTGATCATGAAACTCTTCTTAGCATTGAGCCTTTTCTCATTAAGAGTAACATGGACATATGGGACTGTGACCTAGTTGAAGCCACAGGACATTTCAACTGCGGTTATCCTTGTAGCTCTCATCTGGTAGATACCCCTATCGATGGAAGATTACTTCTATCACGCCTACTCATAAAGGTGGCAGTAGGATGTTACCATCTATCGATCTATAGCCTGCATATGCAACGTCGATAAGATACTGGAGCGGATAGTTACTGAAAAATTGACATACCGGACTCGTAATTTTATATTCCCCAACGAGCATGGTTTCTTGCCTGGGAGGTCCACTACAACTAATTTAGCGGTCTTCTCTAAGCACTGCTTTGAAGCTTTTAAAAACCGATTTCCGGTTGATGCCATTTACACTGACTTCTTCAAAGCCTTTGATAAAGTTTGTCATTCTGCCCTTCTGTCCAAGTAATAAATTTTAAAATCTATAAAGCGATTAGCTGCATTAGTGACAGTTACTTGTTACAGGAGGATATATCCAGAGTTTACTCATGGTGCTCCCGTAATCTTCTTCCATTAAACTTATCCAAGTGTATGTTTACCCGTTACAGTAGGCGGTCTGTTGAAATCTGCACGGGTTATTCTATTAGTAATTATCATTTGGCAGCTAAAGAAGAGGTGTTAGACCCTGGTGTCTTATTCGACAGCAAATTTTTTAAATTTCTGGTCACTTAGACTATATTCTGCCTAAAGCGTATGCTATGCTGGGCTTTGTTAAGAGGCACGTGAACCAATTCAAAAGTCCATACTCAAATTCCATAGAATTTTGTGAATCACCTGCGCCGCGCACAAAAATGTCGTTCCGAGAAAAACCGAGTTTAAACGCTAATGAGTAACTCATACTATTCGGTGTTGGCGCGCTCTCGATAATGGAATGTATATTTGTCATTATTTGTAATTTTTTTTATAAACATCAACATTACATTCTCAATAAACAGTACTTTCCAAATATGTGAAAAGAAAAAAAATTTATTTTTTTAACCTCTTACATGAGACTACACCCTTAACTAACAGTCATATTGACTGATTCAGAGTAAGACGGCCCTAAAAATCGATTGCTGGGTTGGGAGGTCGTTGCGTCACTGGCGGGATTCGCTAGAAACCCAAGTCAATCACCGAGCGAGGAAATTTGGGTGCAAAGAAAGTTTTTGCTTTGTAGGACTCTGTAGGCAAAAAGGATTTTTCGGATTTTTCTGGATTTTGCGTCTTTCACTGCGACGATGCCCAGATCCCGGTCGATGTTTTCGTTGCGAACATACCAAGGTGCCCCAGTGATAGTTCTCAAGATTTTTGATTGAGCGCGCTGTATGATGTCTATGTTGTTGCTGCTCGCGTTCCCCTATAGCTGGAAGGCATACGTCTAGATTGGACTGAGCTGTAGAGTAGTAACTTGTATTCCAGGCACAGTGGCGATCGTGAGTTTATGATCCAGTGGAGGCTGCAAGCTTTTAGTTTTAGGTTGTGGGGGTCGCTCGTTGAATCAAAACCAAAACAAAAATAAATAAAAGATTAATTTGAAAATTTTTGAAAAATAGTAAACAAAAAACATAAGGTCTTATTTACCTATCTGACCCAATTCAGCTAATAAAATAAATATCGATACGCTCAGCTGACCCCAACTGGCATTAAAATTATTATGAAGAAAAGAAATAAAATTATTATATTTTGAAATTTAAAAGAGAATATTATCTTGGTTAAATTGTAGAATACCTAAACGTACAGTTAATCAAACAAAATAAAAACTTAAAAATCCCTAATTATCAATTTTTTCGAGTTTTTGAGTTTTTCCTGAATTACTATTTGTCGGGTCAGGCAGCAGCGGTGTAATTTTAATGTTAAATATGTTAACGTAATGTTTGTTGTAATGATGTTTATTTATTAGGCTTAAGTTTGTACATAAGCTTCGTTGATCGCAAGCCGACTCTCTCTCGGCCGCTCGACTCAACGGGCTTTCTATAGAGAGTTTTAGCTCGGCAATGTCTAGGTCGGGCCGCCCTCTCCACTTTCGGGAGCTTTAGCTCGAAGTGACTTGTCGGACCGCCCTCTCTCTGTACTTTTTACTTTCGTCTCTGCTTGCACCATAAGCTGGTCTATCAAATGATCATCCGGCTTCATCTGCAGGCAGAAATAAACATTTTTATAACGTCGTACTAAAATTAAATTCGTCTTTCATTTCCCGGCATTGAAAACGCTCAATGACCAAACATTGGTGACCCCGACGTGATATAGTTAATATAATTAACTAAATTATTAACTATAATTTACGAAAGCTATAGAAACTAAAACTAAACCAAGCTATCCCCGCGAAAACATATGTGGTGCAGATTAAAATTTACATGAACGGTTGTGGTGCTAAAAAGCAATCAGGTTTATATAAAATAATAAACAAATTCAAATTAAGAATAAAACATAAACCTAACGGCAGTTCATTTGTGGCCCGGTAAATTATTGGCACACATACATATTTACGTTCCACAAAGCAAGTGCATTCGCCCGCGCATAGACTTCATATATATATACGTTCCACAATTCCGCTACGGTTCTGAGCGCACAGTGGGACAAGTCGTGTTCGTCGTGAGCAAATAAATTTGGAGCGATAAAATTTGGCGCCGGAATTATTTACTTCGGGTTCGTCGGAACTTAATAAATCCACCATGAACTCCAGCGGCGCAGACACAGGAGCACCCACTCCAACCCGTAGTGCTATTCTAAAGTGCAAGGCCCTGGGTATTCTCCAGGACTTGCAGAGGGTCCAAAGAGCTCTTCAGCCTGTTTCCAAGGTGGACGATGCCATGCTCAACGTGCGTCATGGTCAGATAGTTGCCATGTTCAGCGACTTCAAGGCCATCCACGGGGAGCTTGAGGATTTGGACATTTCGCAGATCAGTAGTGAGCTCCGATGGACTGTCTCGGAGCTGGTAGTGACAATGCAGGCCGAAATCGAGCACGAGACGACCCTTCGCTCTTCCCGAATTGCTGCCCACTCCACCCTAGCTAACGGAATGTCCACCATGCAGGGTGACTCAGGGTCAGGTCAAAGGTTTCAAGCTTTGCCTCCCTTGCCTCTTCCTACCTTCAGCGGTGGATACTCTGAATGGCCTGAGTTTTACTCGATATTCTGTACAATCGTTGGCGGTAATCCGAGCATCAGTAAGGTGGAAAAGCTGCAAAGGTTGCGATCTTGCCTTCGGGAGTCCGCTTTCGAAGCAGTTCGCTCCTTGGAAGTCTCCGATGAGAATTATGATGTCGCGCTGAATTTGTTGGAGAAACGATTTAATAGCCGTCGTTTAATATTTCAGGCTCACGTGAACGAGATTCTTGGCCTCAGTCTAGTGGAAGGTGATTCAATAACAGGTCTTCGAGGGTTATCCGACAAATTCAATGCCCATATGAGAACTTTGAAAAATTTGGGTTCGACGAATGAGATAGCCGGCTGCATCATTGTCCAGGTTCTTCTTCAACGGTTGGACCCAGCTACCCAGGTGAAGTGGGAGGAGAGTCTAAATTCTTCAAGTTCCGACGCCATCCCTACTTGGGAGTCGCTGGCAGAGTTTCTGGAGCAGCGATGCAGGACTTTGGAGGCTATGGATGTGGCCGCTGGGCAGAGCTATGGAGCGGATCCCTCTTCGGGTTGGAGTGCTTCGCTGGGAGCTGATTAAGCTGTACCTCGCCCCTTACGAATATAGTTGGATGACAGGCCCCAACGGAGGGGGGAATGTCGGGTCAGGCAGCAGCGGTGTAATTTTAATGTTAAATATGTTAACGTAATGTTTGTTGTAATGATGTTTATTTATTAGGCTTAAGTTTGTACATAAGCTTCGTTGATCGCAAGCCGACTCTCTCTCGGCCGCTCGACTCAACGGGCTTTCTATAGAGAGTTTTAGCTCGGCAATGTCTAGGTCGGGCCGCCCTCTCCACTTTCGGGAGCTTTAGCTCGAAGTGACTTGTCGGACCGCCCTCTCTCTGTACTTTTTACTTTCGTCTCTGCTTGCACCATAAGCTGGTCTATCAAATGATCATCCGGCTTCATCTGCAGGCAGAAATAAACATTTTTATAACGTCGTACTAAAATTAAATTCGTCTTTCATTTCCCGGCATTGAAAACGCTCAATGACCAAACACTATTTTTAAGCAACCTAATTGAAATATTATTTTTTTAAGCACCAAACCTAAATTATTATCTTTAGGCATTACTATTGAATTATTATAATTACGGCCATATTAATGTAAACTATCAAGATATCGAAGATATCGTTTTTAAATTATTATTGTTAATGAGAACCATCTTCTTGTAAAATATGTACATATATTGAATTATGTTAAGTTATTTTATAAGAAATTTCCCCAAATTACAACGTTAATGAAAATGAATTTATAATAAATTTTTTGTTTGGGCACCGGAGGGAATCTCGCCATTTATTTCAACAGCATTTAGCCACTTCCAATATTGACCTCAGCCAAGGAATGTTTTCACCCCCACACAATGCTATTTCGGAATCCTTCTAACAGTCCCTTTTCGACTTGATGAAGATACAAGAACCACGCCCACTTTCCCTGAGCACGGCTGGACCCTGTTAGTAGATCGAAGTACCTTCAGGACATGTGCCAAACCGTTACAGAATTATGGCGCCCAACGCGGCTTTAATTATCCTTTAAGGATGTTCAAAAAATATAAAATTGCATGGCCCGATTCATTTTAACCTTTTCTTACCCCGAATGGTTTTTAACCTCTAACCTTTTAACCTTTTCTTACCCCGAATGGTTTTTTTGTTTATATTTTGTATTCAAAGTCAATTCTTTAATTTCTTTTTTTGATTAGTCTTTTTTTTTGAATTGACATTTTTCATGCTCCTAAGCTGGCAGTGTGTCCCTTTTCAAGGAAGGTAATCAAACCAACTTCTATAATATTTTTTTTGATATGTCGTTTTTTATACCCTTGCAGAGGGTATTATAATTTTGTCCAAAAGTGTGCAACGCAGTGAAGGAGACGTCTCCGACCCTATAAAGTATATATATTCTTGATCAGGATCACCTCCTGAGTTGATATGAGCATGTCCGTTTTTCCGTCTGTCTGTTTCTACGCAAACTAGTCTCTCAGCTTTAAAGCTATCGACTTGAACACACCCTTCTTTTTTTTGCACGCAGTATATAAGTCGGAACGACCGAGATCGGCCGACTATATTCTATAGCTGCCATATAACTGATTGATCGGAAATGGTATAACTTTGGTGTTTTTAGAGTAAGAGAGTCAAATTGAACACGAGAGCTATCTTTGGCAACACATTACTACATGCCAAATTTCATAAGGATCGGCCGACTATATCCTATAGCTGCCATATAACTGATTGATCGGAAATGGTATAACTTTTTTTTAGATTTAGAGAGTTCAAATTTGACATGAGAGCTATTTTAGAGGCAAAATAATACGACATGCCAAATTTCATAAGGATCGGCCGACAATATCCTATAGCTGCCATATAACTGAACGATCGGAAATGACCCAACTTTCGTGTTTTTGAAGATAGAAAGCTGAAACTTGGTACAGATTCTATGTTTGGTCAGTTGATCTAACCTACCAAATTTCATTACGATCGGCCGACTATATCCTATAGCTGCCATATAACTGATCGATCGGAAATGGTATTTGGTAGAAAAATCAATTTTCGTATTTTTGAAGTTAGAAGCTTGGTACTTTTTTTTTTGTATTTTTTATTTTGATTAATTGGTTTTATTATGATGTAATCATAAGGATCGGCCAACTATATCCGATGTTTGCGATATATATCCGGTTTTAACTGCAATATAACGATATATTTAACCTGTAATCGGGAAGATTTCCTATTATTTGTTGTACGGTGTTTTTTTGATACCTTGAAAATTAAAACTTTGGGTTAGAATTTGTTCCTGTTTTTATCTTTAAAGACAAAAAAGTAAAGTAGCCAAAAAAATAGTTGATTGCCAATGACACCAGAAAACATATTTGAGTATACTCAACCCATTTGAAGGGAAGTACGTCATTTGGCGTTCCGTTAAAATCAAATGCGCCAAACTAATGCATATACATACATACAGCAGCGGTAAACAGTAGAAGCGAAAACGAATTATTTACCGTAGCCTTTTTGTATTTATTTGTATGTATACCAAATTATTTATGCTCGTAAATATGTATTGAAAATGAACATATATCTATAAATATTTTTGTTTAACTACTTTGCGACAGTGATGTAAATATATTTTTATGTTTATGAATTTTATTCACAGGCAGTTTGTTAGTTATGCATGTTCAAAATTTTGCATTTATGTTAGCTCTAATAACTACTAAAGTACGTATGCGCCAAGAATTGAGAGGATGCAATATTTTAGCACAAGACTTGGATTATATTTGTCTTTTCCCGACTTTCAATTTTTTGCACAAATACCTGCGGTTCTGCCTTACGATCCTTTAATCCTGCTGCCACCTTCCTCTTGCAATCCATGCAGGTGCAGGACATGAAACTTTCAATGGTGGTGATTCGATGATCCTCGATTCAGGCTTGCCTCTCACACAATTAATAAAAAATAACAAATAATTGGTGGCTGCTAAAGTCGACACCAACGTCGACTGAGGGATTATTATACTTGATTGCTATGGTACTTGATACGGTTCTCTTTGACGCTCTCATCTGATAGATTCCCCTATCGGTGGAAGATTACTTCTATTACGCCTATTCACAAGCGTGGCAGTAGGTCTGCTGTTACCTATAGCTATAATTTGCAACGTCGCTGCAAACGTGGTAGTTTTATATTCCCCAACCAGCATGGTTTCTGTCTTGGGAGGTCCTCTACAACTAGTTTAGCGGTCTTCTCTAAGCACTGCTTTGAAGCTTTTAAAAACCGATTTCAGGTTGATGCCATTTACACTGTCTTCTTCAAAGCCTTTGATGAAGTTTGTCATGCTGCCCTTCTGCCCAAGTTATATAAATTAGGTATTTATTCCTGCTTATTAAGTTGGTTCGAGTCTTATTTTGCAGATGGACCTTGCCACGTTTCTATTGAAGACGCTATCTCAAGTCTATTTGTCACATCCTCTGGTCTTCCACAAGAGAACTCTTTGGGACCTCTCCTATTTAATCGGCGTACACTGGCTGCTTTAATTTTTGTCAATAATGTAGTCTCTAATAACATTGATTGCCCTTTTTTACTGGAACTTAATTATTTTAATGTTTCCACAGGGCCAATTATCTTTTAAATAAGATCATTGAGTGCGCTCTTTCAGTTTTTAACTCTTTGCCGCCTCGCCTCCGAATAAAGTGGGGCGCTGATAAGGGTGTTTTCAAAGGATTGATAATCAGGCACCTATTATGTAGTTTGTAAGATGTTATTTTGTAGCCAGGTAAAAATGTATCCGTTAGCGGAAATAATTAAATAAAGCAGCATATGCATGACCGTACCATCTGACTGCAGACTTTCTGCGCATTTAAGATCTATTTGCGCTGTCTCAAAAAACTTACAGAGCGCTGAGAAAACGCTTTGGCAACAATATTGGAAACTTGGCATTGTACGATATACAAGGGGGAACGGCCAGGCACTCTATGCTTCGGCAGAATAATCGGATGAGCACTTCACGTCTCGGCAGAGGAATCGGCACGGCACTCCACGTCTTGGCAAGGGGATCGGCCTGGCACTCCACGTCTCTCCCGGGGAGACGGCCAGGCACTCCACGTCTCTGCAGGGGAAAGGGTCAGGCACTTCAGGTCTCGGAAGGGGGAACGACCAGGCACTCCACGTCTCGGCAAAAGAATCGGAAGGCACTCTATGTTACTGCAAAAGGATCGGCCTGGCACTCGACGTCTCTGCGGGGGGAACGGCCAGGCACTCTATCCTTTGGCAGAATAATCGGCTGTGCACTCTATGTTTCGGCAAGAGGGTCGGCCTGGCACTCGACTTCTCTGCAGGGCGAACGGCCAGGCACTCTATCCTTTGGCAGAATAATCGGCCCGGCACTCCACGTCTCGGCAGAAGAATCGGCTGTGAACTCTACGTCACGGAATTAGAATCGGCAAGGGGCACTCCACATCTTGGCGAGGGGATCGGCCTGGCACTCAACGAAGAAGATTAATTCTATAATCTCCTTTACGTCTCCACCTCTGGAAACTATATTTTCTCGGTTCTGTTGCTACATGCCGCCACGTAATATCATCTGACTACTCTTCAATTTCAGCAACTCTATTCGATAAAAACGTTTACAACAACGATGGATGGGAACGAATCCAATGAAGAGTAACTTCTCAATCCGACGAATACAGTTCGTCCAATGGAAACTTTTATTAGAGGCTTTATCTTGCGGCGCCGTTCGAGAAGGTGAACGGCACAAAACTCAACAAAGGGAACCGTCTTTGCCTTCAGCTTTAGTCTACTTTTGACTTTGCAGTCAATAACGAAACTTAAATACCTTCTGCAGATTCGCAACGAATATAGACGCAGGCTCCATAGGCTCTCATAGATAAGTCAGAAAAGGCATGCATTTGAATTGGTGACATCGGCTCGGTGAATGGAACACGAATGGCGTGTTGGAAAACCACATTCCCAATTCAAACCCAGCGTTTTGAAGAACCTGAGTTGCTTCAGATTTAATTGTCTTTAGCTACCCAATGCTACTAACTCCCGTTAACATGTCATCGACGCAAAAGTCGGACCCAATAACTTCGGAAGCTTGAGGGAATGTATTTTTTACGGATTCATTCAACCTATTCAAACACCATATGGCCAGGAATGGGGCTGGCGCAGTCCGATATGTAACGGTATTAAGCTTGCACAATTCCAAGGACTCTGATCGGTCTTTCTTCCACACTATCAACTGATATCGCCTATTGGCTTCATTTACCATTAATTGGCATGACATTTTTTTTATGTCTGCTATCAGAGCGAATCTGTTTAGCCGGAACCGAAGAAGAGTTAACTATTACTTCTCCTGGATTGTAGGACCAACCAATAATAAGTCACTTAGGCACGTCTGTGTAGATGTCTAACAAAACGCATCAAACTCGACTCATAAATTGATCGATGTTCTTTGAGGCCGTAAGACACACTGATGGGGTATAACATAGTATGGAGTAGATGGAACATCGTTGGTTGCAGGGGACATATAAATTTCCGTATTCTTGCATAAATTGTAAGTAAATTTTTTTTTAATTCGAATCTCGAGATCTCTCAAGCGACAGAAAACGGCGTTTGGATACCTCGAAGGAGTTTTCCAAAATGCTTCGATCCGATTTAAATGGAAGTCTGACTTTAAAATGACCTAATGGCAGTAATCTTACGATAATGTTCCTCACATAACTCTTGCTCAGGCGTCAAAATCTATTTAGATGGTGCTAATTCTTCCAACGACCAGAATATTTAAGATCAGAAAGACCAGAAATACCAGGAAAGCAAGATATTCATGTTACATTTGGCCAACGGGCAACAGTTCGAAAAATGACTTTGCTCTAATTAACTTGTCTATACGCTGAGGCTTATAGAAATATGGGTCTCCTAATGGTGGGTTCTTTGGGAAGTCAATACCATTAATTCTCGACTTTACCACATTGTCTATCTTTTTCTTTAATTGTGAATTAGTTTACCCAATTTCGTTGACCAAGACCGTTCCTGTAAGCGTTGAGCAATTTCTTGAGCAATAAAGTTAGTTCGTGATCCAAAGTCAAATAATCCTTTGGCCAATATGTGCTCGCCATTCTTCGTCCAAAGTTTAATATCGACGTCGCTAAGAAAACCCTTTCTAGGGATGACGCATGCAAAGAATGTGACATAGAAGGGCCATCAAAGGTCATTTAGCGCTAGAGGAGTATTTTCTTTCGGTGGGGGTAATGCTAAGGTATTCCAAATGACGGGTTGATTGAAAATTATTGATTAAAAATTTGTTCACGGCTTGCTGTTTCTTTCGCTCCCCCAATCTTAAGTAAAATTTCAAACGCAGCTCACTCTACGGATCGCTCAGTAAAGACCAATTCACTCTCACTCTTGTTTCGCCATTTTCGTGCACACCATTGCATTGGAGCGAGCGATCGGACCAAAATGTGCAAGACTATAGTGTTGCGAATTACAACTGCATGCTTGTTTATTTTTGACAGCGGAAAAACCCAACGAATTTTTATACCCTTGCAAGAGGCTATTATAATTTTAGCTGATAGATAGCTGAAACTGAGTACAGATTCTATTTTTGGTCAGTTGATCCAACCTACCAAATTTCATTACGATCGGCCGACTATATCCTATAGCTGCCATATAACTGAACGATCGGAAATGGTATTTGGTAGAAAAATCAATTTTCGTATTTTTGAAGATAGAAGCTTGGTACTTTTTTTTAGATTTTTTATTTTAATTAATTGGTTTTATTATGATGTAATCATAAGGATCGGCCAACTATATCCGATGTTTGCGATATATATCCGGTTTTAACTGCAAGGGTATATCGATTTCGGTTCCGCCCGAAGTTAGCTTTCCTTTATTGTTAATAAGTTTTTTGTTAGGCCCAGTTTCGCCTGTTTTGGATTGCCAGTTTCTTTAATAGACTGGTGCTGGTACCTACGATTTAAATTTTTTTCGAAATCGGACCACAGCAGCATTTCCCCTTAATCCAATGATTCTTTCCATTTTTGTCTAGTCACTAGATCTTCTCACTGGATCGATGACACTGTGTCGATGAGAACTCTCAATGACGACGCAGACGGCTGGAAAACTTTCGGAAGGCAGAAAAATTTGCTTATTTGGTTTGAAAACATGAGACATTCGTTATCGTCGACGCTTTGTAGACTAGCGATAGCTTTAACTTCGAATGGTAGCCTTGATAGCTCCTAAGGTTTCACCAGAGAGGCAAGAAATTAAATAAAAAAATTTATCGATGACATAAATGTTCACGTTTACTAATGTCTCGAAGAGACTTACTTCATTATACCCTTGCAGAGGGTATTATAATTTTGTCCAAAAGTGTGCAACGCAGTGAAGGAGACATCTCCGACCCTATAAAGTATATATATTCTTGATCAGGATCACCTCCTGAGTTGATATGAGCATGTCCGTCTGTCCGTCTGTCCGTCTGTCTGTCCGTCTGTCTGTCCGTCTGTCTGTTTCTACGCGAACTAGTCTCTCAGTTTTAAAGCTATCGTCTTGAAACTTTGCACACACCCTTCTTTCCTTTGCACGCAGTATATAAGTCGGAACGGCCCGGATCGGCCTACTATATCCTATAGCTGCCATATAACTGATTGATCGGAAATGGTATAACTTTTGTGTTTTTAGAGTTAGAGAGTTCAAATTTGACATGAGAGCTATTTTTGGCAAAACATTACGTCATGCCAAATTTCATAAGGATCGGCCGCCTATATCTTATAGCTGCCATATAACTGAACGATCGGAAATAACCCAACTTTCGTGTTTTTGAAGATAGAAAGCTGGAATTTGGTACAGATTATATTTTTGGTCAGTTAATCTGACCTACGAAATTTCATTAGGATCGGCCGACTATATCCTATAGCTGCCATATAACTGAACGATCGGAAATGGTATTTGGTAGAAACATCAACTTTCGTATTTTTGAAGATAGAAGTTTGGGACTTTTTTTAGATTTTTTATTGTAATTAATTGGTTTTATTATGATAAATCATAATCATAAGGATCGGCCAACTATATCCGATGTTTGCGATATATATCCGGGTTTAACTGCAAGGGTATATAAACTTTGGCTCCGTCTGAAGTTAGTTTCCTTTCTTGTTTTATTATAATTTTAAGCCTGAACCCTGCACTCTAGCTCGATCTTTACTAGAGGAACTGGAAAACGAAAAACGTTCATCTAACCGTCAAATGATTTTTATACCCTTGCTGAGGGTATTATAATTTTGTCGAAAAGTGTGCAATGCAGTGAAGGAGACATCTCCGACCCTATAAAGTTTATATATTCTTGATCAGGATCACCTCCTAAGTGGATATGTGCATGTCCGTCTGTCTGTCTGTCTGTTTTTTTTTTTTTTTCTCGCGGTCTTGCAGAATTTGGAAATGGCTTGTGCATCAATAAGAGCATCAGCTAGCATTCCTGTATTGATCATAAAGCTTGGAGGCCCACGCAGTATATAAGTCGGAACGGCCGGGATCGGCCGACTATATCCTATAGCTGCCATATAACTGATTGATCGGAAATGGTATAACTTTTTTTTAGATTTAGAGAGTTCAAATTTGACATGAGAGCTATTTTAGAGGCAAAATAATACGACATGCCAAATTTCATAAGGATCGGCCGACTATATCCTATAGCTGCCATATAACTGAACGATCGGAAATGACCCAACTTTCGTGTTTTTGAAGATAGAAAGCTGGAATTTAGTACAGATTCTATTTTTGGTCAGTTTATCCAACCTACCAAATTTCATTACGATCGGCCGACTATATCCTATAGCTGCCATAAAACTGAACGCTCGGAAATGGTATTTGGTAGAAAAATCAATTTTCGTATTTTTGAAGTTAGAAGCTTGGTACTTTTTTTTTTGATTTTTTATTTTGATTAATTGGTTTTATTATGATGTAATCATAAGGATCGGCCAACTATATCCGATGTTTGCGATATACATCCGGTTTTAACTGCAAGGGTATATCAACTTCGGCTCCGCCCGAAGTTAGCTTTGCTTTCTTGTTACTCTTACATTTAATGTTTTTCTAAAATTATCAAAGTTTATGTTTTTAGTTTCTGTTTATTATTATCCATTTTATAATTTTATTTATTTTTAATAAACAGACAACAACGATTTTTAACAAAATTTTTACAAGATTTATTATTTTATATTTTTCAATAAATAAATATATATATATATATTTTTTTTTTTTATAACATAAAAATTTAATATACAAATATACACATAAGGATACAAGAGTCTGCTTGGGGGAGGGCGATCATAATTTTTTTTTTTAAATTCAAGTAGCACGTGGCAAATAATCAAAAATTTTATACGCAGTTTCAAACAATAAAGTGATCCTATAGTTTTATTCAAAACACACTGTACATTGCACATTAGGTCTTATTCACAACCTCATACGATATCTTAGGAACATAAATATAACTACAATTCTAACGCTATTTATAAATGCAAATTTTTACTAATGTAATGTACAGTAGCTGAAGTAAATTAAAATTAAATTAAATTCAGTTCACCTTCGACAGTCTAACCGATCGGTCGTGTTCTTTCGCGAGACGTCTACGTAGCGCAGCTTCAAAACAACAACACAAGCACAAAGCAAACGAAATAACGAAATCTTCTTATCTCTACTCCAACTGGAGCGACGGACAATTTTGGCAGAATTTAAGCGGCCTTAAAGTTTGTTGACCCCACAATGCTGGACCCTCCAGATATCTGGAGAAAACACCCTCCAGATGGTATATATTTGGTTGCAACCAGAACGGACGAAGATTCCCAGCCCCTGGCTGCAATCTGCCCGTTCATTATTAAGAAGACAATCGACAATACTATTCAAGGTGAAGTTTCAAGTTGTAAGAAAACCAAAGACGGCAATTTACTGATTAAGACTAAAAACTTATTACAAGCCGAAAAACTTAAGAAACTCGTCAGTATGCCTTCCAACACTCCATATGTCGATGTCCCCAATAAAATATCTGAACACCGAAGTCTTAACTCGAGTATTGGGATTATATATTCGAACGATTTGCGAGGAATTGAGTCGAAAAAATATAAAAGAGAATATAAAATATAAAAAAAAAGAAAGAGTCGAGAAAATATGTAAATATATTCCCAACCAGGTTCTCAATAAAACTCCACAAAACGAAACGGGTCTAATAAAAATCTCATTTAAGCTAACCCATCTGCCAGACTTTCTCTATATTGGTTATGAGAGAGTTGAAGTGCGTACATTTATACCGCGTCCTATGCGTTGCAACAACTGCTTTAGGTTTGGTCATACCGCAAAGTTCTGCAAAAACACACCAACTTGCGCCAACTGTGGTCTCGATGCCCACGTTAACTATGAGAACTCAGAAATTTGCCAAAACAAGCCGAATTGCATAAATTGCTCCCTTAAAAAACTCCCAACATCTGACCACTATGCCCGCAACAAGGACTGCCCTGTCTTCCTGTCGAACAAGGAAGTCCAGGCCATTAGGACCCTACAAAAAGTTGACAATAGGACAGCCTGGTCCATATACAACAGAAGACACTACGATGGATCTCTCTACTCCTCTGCAGCCAAATCCAATCTAGCCAACTCAAACCAAACGTCAACAAGGAAAACAATAAGCTATGCCTTAAATGAATTCTAAACACCAACATCCAGGAACATCGACCCAGACCCAGACGAACCTATGTCATCCAGCTCGGAAACTCCCTGCACTTTCCACACTGCTAAAAAACCGGCAAAGATCCTTCGGCTTAACACAACAAATAGAACCAAAAGGCTTCTTAAAAACGATCAGAGCGCAATTATCACCAGATCTAAACTTAAATCCCCTGCCTCAATTGAAACTAAAACAACACAGTAACAATCATAATGACCCTAAAATTTCTACAATGGAACATGAATGGATACCTGAACAACTACAACGAACTGCAAGTCCTGATTTAACGCTTTACTCCCAAAATCATTTCACTACAAGAAACCCACATAACGTACACCCAACCAATCCCTATTCCAGTTAACTACAATATTTACTACACAGCCTCGCACAGCCCGGATGGCGGCGCGGCAATTTTAATTCACAAATCTATACAGCACAAATCCATCCCTCTTCAGAGCACAGTTGATTACATTGCATTGGAAATTCAGTCTGTAAAAAAATTTAATATAATAGCATCCTATATACCTCCTAACAAGAAAATTCAACCAAATAGATCTCCATTCAATTTTACCACCAGGAAACTCCCCTAATCTAATTACAGGAGACTTCAACAGTTGGAATACCAGCTGGGGATCCCCAAAAATTAATCTGAGGGGAAGAATATTAGGAAAATTCATTCTGGATAACAACTTCATTATCCTTAACAACGGACAACCCACGCATTTCTCAACACATAGGACCTTTACACATATTGACTTGGCATTCTGTTCACCTGAACTTAAAGTATATTGCGACTTCAAAATCAGTGACTCCCTCCAAGGAAGCGATCACTTCCCAATCACCATCGAAATTTTCCCGAAAAATCAGAGAGCAAGTCAAAACTTTGTACAACGATTCATTACTAGCAGAGCTGATTGGGAAAAATTCGAGATGCTAACTGAAGACCTGAACAATAAAATACCAATATCACTAAACATTAATCAGGAAGCAGGCAATATCAAGAAAATTGTTTTGCAAAGTGCATACGAGAGCATTCCACACACGAGACCACCTAAGACCCACCACAATGTTCCTTGGTGGAATAAAAAACTGGAAGGTCTGAATAAGGAAAAATGTAAAGCCTGGAGAACATTCAATAGAGATATGTCCAACGAAAACCTCATCCATTATAATAAAATGAACGCAAAATTCAGAAGGGAATTAAAATTGAGTAAAGCCGATGGCCTATTTAAATTGACTCCGACAATCTCTCCTCAGTCCAAACCGGAAGCAATTTGGAGTAATATAAAAAAGCTCTGTGGTCTTCACAAAGCTACACAAATACACGCTATCAAGGATAACAGCAGTAGCGATCTGCTCACCAGCTCCGAAGATATTTCTGAAGCCTTCGCAAGCTACTGGTCACTCCGTTCAGAAGACTCCCAATTCACCAACCTTTTCATTGAAGAAAAAAATAATCTGAATACGCTAAACTTTTTATCTCCCCCACACAAAACTGCAGCGTTCATGGAACAGGATATAAACTTCCTAGAGTTCTCATCGGCACTAAATAGCTTAAAGGGTCACACCCCAGGTCAAGATAAGATTAACTATGACATGATACGACACGTCGCTGAATCACTGAAAATGAGAATTATCCGCTTTTTCAACAACATTTTAAAATCTTTTATTCCTCAATCGTACAAAATCAGCACAATTATACCTATCCACAAACAAGGCGCAGACAAAACCATGACGGAATCATATAGACCTATCTCCCTCAACCCATGTTTATCTAAAACCCTTGACAAAATAATCTCAAAGCGGCTATGGTGGTTTGCTACAACCAACAAGCTACTGAACAGCCGTCAACTCGGATTTAAAAATAGAAATCTGCAATGGATTGTCTGCTTTACGCAGACGCTCTAATTAGCAGAGCCCTCGCTGAAAAAAGACACATATCCATTATATCTCTTGACTTCGCAAAAGCATTCGAAAAAATAGGTTTGCATACCATCACAAATCAACTATCAGTATGGGGCTGCGGCCCATTAATTATCAAATATGTAATGAACTTCATGTCAAAAAGGAAAATAAGAGTTCGTGCCAATGATAACACCTCAAGGACACACCCTCTCCACAATGGCATTCCGCAGGGATCTCCTCTCTCGGTAGTACTTTTTCTCATTGCGTTCAACAGTCTCTCGATATAATCGATAAGCACAAGGAACTTCAACCCACAACTTATGCGGACGATTTTAACATCTTAATACCATTGAAAAAAGATAAAAACATTTCAATCAACCTCGACATGCTGTTTACTGAAATCAATGAATGGTGCCAAAAATCCGGCGCAATGCTTTCAATTTCAAAATGCAAACACATCCACATTTGCCGGAAAAAACAATGTTCATGCCAGGTCTACACAATCCGCAATTATAAACACAGTTAACGAACTAACTATTCTAGGTCTGTCCTACAACACAAAATACAAATTCAAACCCCACTTCAATAAATTACACAAATGTTAATCGTGGAGACATCAACAAACAATTAAAATCTGAGTCCATCAAAAAAAAAACTATATTCTTGCAAAAATCATCGCGGTGGTACCAAAAAATTAATCCTGAAGCAATAAGCATAGCCGACTACAGTAAAAATGCACAGACCTCCAACCTTCCAAGAAGAGAGATTACCAAAATAATCCGGCTTCGACTTGGCCACACCAGACTCACCCACGAACATCGCTTCTCACAGATACCAAACTATCAATGCCAGTTCTGCACCACGGACACCATATCAATCTCCCATATCCTTGACGACTGCCCCGCCCTACAAACACATAGAACAAATTTTCCAAATTTTAAACTCTCGGAACTATTAATTGACCCTAATCCTGCAAACCTCCAGCTAATTCTAAACTTTCTTAAATCAGCTAACCTTTTGCATCTCATATAACTTTATATTATATGTTATTAAATTTATAAATAATTTAAGTGTAAATAACTTGTTACCACACGTGTAAATAATCATTATTTTTTATAAGTTAAATTTATAAGCAAATATGTATGTAACACCGTCCGGCCGAAAGCCACCGCAGCTATGGCCAATCCCCATCTGTACCTTAAGTTTGCAACTTTTGAGTGCAGAGTACAATAAATAAAATAAATAAAATTAAATTAAATTGTAATTTGAAGTAAATAAATTAGTTAATTCTAAATGGCGAATTCCATTTTCCTTTTTCCTCTTTTTGAAAACTTTTCTATTACTCTCGCGATGTCAATACTGATTTCGGAATGAGTATGTAGCAATGCTAGGCCAGTTAGCCTCCCCTTGTACGCAATCATTTTTTCAACCTGCGAAGAGTTGAAAAACTACGTTCTGCCGTAGCATTGCTAACCGGAAGTGTGGCCAAAATCTGGACGAGTATTCTCATAGCTGGAATCATATATTGGTGCAATCATTTAGGGCTTCCGCTGCCGATTGTTGTATTGATATTTTCTTACCAGTCCAGAGTTCTGACCACACTTTATACTCCCCTTGCAAATTCGCAAAACGAAATAAAATAGTTCATTTAATATCTGGCGAAAAGCGAGATAATAATGAATTGATATCTGGCAAAAAAAAGGACAATAATTACTTAATTAATTGATAGTCGAATAATGTTGATAGTCGAGGCACTGAGTATCAAAAAAAAAAGTCCAAAAAAATCTGGCGAAAAGCGAGATAATAATTAATTATTATCTGGCAAAAAAATGACAATAATTACTTAGTTAATTGATAGTCGAATAATGTTGATAGTCGGGGCACTGAGTATCCAAAAAAAGTCGAGTATCCACAACATCCACGAATGTTGAATTCATGTTCACTCTACTAATTTTAAAGTACGTATGCGCCAAGAATTGAAAGGAGTGTGCAATATTGTAGCACAAGACTTTGATTTAATTTGTCTTTTTTCGACTTTCAATTTTTTGCACAAATACCTTCGGTTTTGCCTTAGGATTCTTCAATCCTGCTGCCTCTTTCCACTTGCAGTCGATGCAGGTGTAGGACATGGGGCTTTTGATGTTGATGATGGGATGATCCTGGATCTTTGCTTTTTCTGGATTTCACGACGCGGTTAATTTATATAAATGTGTGTTTTTACTTAACACACACGTCGCGAGAAACCTTTTTGTTTTGTTTTTATGTATGTTTTGTGTTTTTTGTGTAATGTCACTGGCACCTTTTTCTGTATTAAACACATATTATACATTTAAAATTTATATACAATATATACAAAGTTTATCGAGACTATTGTCTCTCGCACACTTAAAAAAAAAAACTGTTAAATATTCAAACAAGAAATAAACTAACGATACTCTTTGACGTTATAATTCAATATATATTTTTTCTAATCTGAAGCCTAACTTATCTATTGCGGCGAAGCTGAGAGAATTCGTACAATAGCGAATATGAGCAGTCGCTCCCGCTCCGCCGTAAGCTATTGTATAGTAGATTAGAGATAACTAACTAAAGATAACTAACAAATTTAAATATTAACTTCAATGTAGAATTAAATTCAAGGCAAATTCAAAAACTAATTAAAACGGCGTATCCGTTTACGTTAAAAGGATATCACCAAAAAGCTCAATTTTTTTTTCTTACAACGGCTACAGCAGTGGAATTAGAAAATATTTTTACATGATCGACATGCTATTATCAACTTAATAGAACCTAATTGTTAAGTAAATAATAATTGTCTTGAAACAGTTCAATTTCTCTTCGCGTAAGTTGCGCAACGGCGTATAACGCCTTACAGCATATAGATAAAATAAAAATATGCACACATATATTTATTTGCAATGATAGAATTAAAAATAACGAAAAGCTTACCGGTGAGCTTACCTTCCGGTAAAGTCATGCAGCTCTTGGAATAGTGTTGATTCGAATTGTCGTCCTAAATCCGACCTAAGAGGGATTACGTACCGAGCGAACCAGCCTGAAATCAGTACATTGGCTACAGATTGTGCTGTGATGTCGACTAAGGAAACTGCTGCGGACCATCTTGAAAAACGATCGATACACCTAAGGCAGTATTGGTATCCGTTTCATGAAGGCAGTGGGCCGACGATGTCGATATCGATATGTTCAAAACGGGCGTTACTGGCGGCATACTTTCCCAGTGATTTGGTGTGACGATGAATTTTGGCTTTTTGACACCGGACTCAAGAGTGTAAGATTTTAGCGAAATCCTTTGCCATGCGGGACCAAAAGTAACTTCTGGATGACTCAGCCAATGCACGGGTTGGCGAAGGCATCTGGGCACGAACGGGCGTATCTGGATATTGGCGACATTGCAGTACATTGCTTGTTTGAGCCTGAAACATACAATTTTTTTAGTGAGATGCTATCTTTTGCGTCAGAATTGAGTAGCGATTGTAGTTCATCATCGTTTTCCTGTTCCAGTGTCATCTCGTCGAAGTTGATGTGTTTGATGGCGTCAATGCGTAAGAGAAGATCAGCTACGTTGTTTTCTTCTCCAAAGATGTGCCGGATATCGGTGCTGAATTGGCTGATAAAATTCAATTGGCGGGCGCGTCGTGGTGATACTTTCTCGCTATTTTGATTAAAGGGGTACATCAGCTGCTTGTAGTCGGTGAAAATTATGAAGTTTCTGCCCTCCAGTACGTACTTAAAGTGCAAAATGGCCTGATAGATAGCAGTCAGCTCTCTATGGTAGATGCTGTACTTCTTTTGCGTCGATATGAATTTCTGGGAGAAGAAACCTAGTTGTAGTGTCTGCCCATCAAAGATCTCTGGTTATCTGTAGATCATCCATGATGATCTGCATCGGTGGTTAGCGTTAATTGCGAGTTTGGTGCCATTAGTTTAACGACGAAGCGTTAGCAAGCTCGTTCTTGCAGGAGGTGATTGCGTGATCGGCTTCTGTAGACCAGAGTCCTTCTGTCCCTATCTACGGTAGAGTACAGACGTGTTTTTCGATCGCTCCGTTCTTGAAGTCATTTTCTCCAGTAATCGGTGTCTTAAGCGATTAAATTTAGTATCAAAATTCGCGTATTAACTACGCAATGTTCGTCGCGGAAAATTAAGTTTTGCCAACGAAAAACTCGGTTTTTCGTTTTCACACGTGAAGCACGCGGTGGGAATTTTCCACTCCAAAAGCTTGGTGAGTGTGATAAGAAGCTAGAGCGAGAGCGTAAGCACTTAAGAGAGCTAGAGCTTTGAGCTTGGAGCTTAGAGCTTCGAGCTTTGGAGCTTAGCAAAGCTCGTTGTGTGCTTTAACGAGTAAGCTTAGAAGCGTGCTTTCGTGCGCGCTTTTGGGAAACTTTTAGAGCACACTTTTGGGCGGTATTTTTGGGGGCCCAAATTTGTTGTATGTTTTTGGGCTCCATTATACATTAGCATATTTTCTGGGGCCCATTGTGAACATACCAGCACCCGGTGGCGATATTGTGCCCATACAGGGCGCACTGAACGCCATGATGTCCGAAAGCGAGCTGTCAGCAAGCAGTCGGGCAAGCAGCCGTACTAGCAGCACTACCGCCGCACGGGGACGCCGCTGCGGACGCAAGTCCAAGGCGAACTCCATCTCGGCGCCTACGCAGGCCAAGTTATTGGCCGTGCCAGGAGAAGGCAAACCGGAGCCAGTGGGTGTGCTGGAGGAGACGGCACTCTCCTCTTTGGAGATGCCGGCGACTACCGCCGCCACCACCGCTGTTGATGCCGCCGACGCCGATGATGTCGACTTTGTTGCCCCTGCTATCGCTGCGCGAGCTGCCGCCGCCGATGCACTGGAGCTGATGCTGCTGCCACTGTCGTCGTGGATGCCCCCGCTGCCGTCCCGGTGCGTTCGACCACCCCGACACGATGCCTGGATGGGATCGTTATCTGCAAAGCAGTGTGGCGCGCCGTACCTCAGCACCTGATGGCGCTATATTCCCGATGCATCCAGTCGGGTTACTTTCCCCGAGAGTGGAAGTGTCCACGTGTAGTGGCGCTGCTCAGGGGGCCCGATAAGGACAGGTGCGAACCCTCGTCGTACCGTGGGATATGCCTGTTGCCGGTATTTGGCAAGGTGCTCGAGGCCATCATGGTCAATCGTGTGAGAGAAGTTCTTCCGGAAGGATGCAGATGGCAGTTCGGATTCCGCCAAGGACGATGCGTCGAAGATGCCTGGAGGCATGTCATGAGCAGTGTCATGAGTCATGAGCGACAATGTCGAATGGAGTGCTTCGCTGCGCCGACTTGTGATGCCGAGTGTTGAGCTTGTGGCAGAGCTTCTTCTCAGACAGGAGCGCTGAGATCCGAAGCAGTTCTGGAGCTGCGTCGGTTCCAGTAACTAGAGGCTGCCCGCAGGGATCCATTAGTGGCCCATTTATTTGGGATCTACTGATCGACGTCCTGTTGCGGCGCCTCCAGTCATACTGCGCTTTTAGCGCGTATGCGGATGACCTGCTGCTCCTCGTTGAGGGCAATTCGCGAGCCGCGCTGGAAGGAAAAGGAGCGCAACTGATGTCCATCGTTGAAGCGTGGGGTACGGAAATCAGTGTTACCATATTCACCAGCAAGACGGTGGTAATGCTGCTGAAGGGGTCCCTCGCGCGTACCCCGTGTGTGAGAACCGCAGGAGCGAATCTCCCATACGTACGCAGCTGCCGGTACCTTGGCATCACGGTCAGCGAGCGCATGTTTTTCACTGCGCATATCGCATCGCTGCGTCAGCGAATGGCCGGAGTCGTGGGACCATTGGCGCGTGTGCTGCGAGTCGACTGGGAATTCAGTCCTTGCGCCAGGCGGACCAAATATGCCGGACTCATGGTGCCCTGTGCACTATTTGGTGCCTCGGTGTGGTATGTCTTTACGACGCGGCAAGTTGTATCCAGGAGGCTACTTCTTTCCTGCCAGAGGCTAATCCGTATGGGATGCCTTCCGGTATGCCGAACAGTGTCAACCCTGGCACTGCAGGTGCTTGCTGGAGCCCCGCCTCTGGACCTGGTTGCTATGAAAATAGGAATCAAGTACAAGTTGAAGCGTGGATACCCGTTGGAGGGGAACGACTGGCTCTACGGCAAAAACATTTCAAGTCTGAGCTAGACGCAAAAAGTCGCGCGCATCGAAGGATGCCTACTGGCAGACTCGGACTGGCAGACTAGGTGGGATGATGCTGGCTCTCCCGGTCGGGTGACCAACAAATTCATCCCGGACGTTTCGTTCATATATAAGAATCCAGACTTTGGATTCTTGATGCGCGCTGGCTTTTTCTTCTAAGAGCATAGACGAGCTCTTAGTGATGCTGCCGCATGCTCATGTGGCGATCCTAATGAGGATTGGGAGCACATTTTATGTGTCTGCCCCCTCTATGCAGACTTGCGAGACCTCGATGGACTCGGTCTGCAGCACGTTGGCGGAACCTGGACGTTTGGAAGGATTCTGGAGAACGACGACATGATGAGGAGATTGGAGCAGTTTGCCGAGGAGGCGTTCCGGAGGAGGAGGGGTCTTTAGACCCACTTCTCGTGCCGTGTGGCTAGCGGCGAAAAATTCTACCACAGTTCGCCATAGCTTGTCGTAGGAGGCGACTAACATGGCAGGGCCCCCCATCCGAGCTTGTCGGAGCTAAAGGGGTGGGGCACCGAGCCCACAAACTTCGGTGCCACGGGTTGGATAGTTTGTCCAAGACACTACCATTGAGGTGGGCCCCCTTGTGGTAGTATCGTGGTGGCTGTGGTTGATACCCATATCTACCCTACGTGGAGTTGCGTTATACAACTCGGGTGCTGTGACCCATAGATCAGCAGAGGTGATAGATACACTTCGCCTCTCATCCAGAGGGAGTATGCTGCCCGGCAAGCACATACTCGAAAGGTACCAGGCTGGTCGCTATAGCGACATAGCTAAAGCTTCTAGTCTGGGGCGCTGGCAGGCGTACCATCCGTGACCATGCACTATATACCTCTTGTGGGTATTTTCGAGTGCCGTGGTCGTAATCCCTTCAGTGTAGAACACGCCATGTAAAACAAGTTCGGAGAGATCCGAGACGCTCATTGTAGACCAGAGTATCGGGGTTTTGTCGTTTTTTTATTTTCTTGGATCAGCGTCTGGAGTATGTGTTGGTTCTCGGCTGCTCGTGGGTCCTTTACTTTTTAGGTCTTTAGCAATGAGCGGTTCTTTAAAGTGCCGACTTTGGCTTCGCTGCTTTCAAGCCGTGTTGGCTGATGTCGTGTCCCAGGAATGTGAGTTGTGATTTACCGGATTGACACTTCTCGAAGTTCACAGTGATTTGTGCTTTTCGAAAGCGGTCGAGGATCGTGCGGAGTTACGTCTCGTGCTGCGCCTCGGAAGCGATCAAAATTTCGTCGATGTATGTAAAAAACGAAGTCGAGGCTCTGTACCACGTCGTTTCTGTGACGCTGAAAACCCAACGCCATGAAAAAAAATTCGAATAGCCCAAAAGTCGCAATAATTGCTGTTTTGGGAATATCTTGTGGTTCAACAGGGATTTGGTGACATGCTTTTTGCAGGTTGATTTTTAAGAATATCTTCTTATCGTATAAGATGCTCGTTATATCCAGTATGTACGAAATAGAATATCGATCCGGCACTATTACGTTGTTAAGTGCTCGGTAGTCGCCGCATGGTTGCCACTCTCCATTCTTTACCAGATTCAATGGGCTGGACCAGTTGCTATTTGAGGGGCGACATATTCCCTTCGTGATTAGATAGGAGTCGGGTGCGGAAGTGAGTAAGACGTTGGTCGAGACGAAGTGCGCTACTTCGGACGTTTTCGGCAGCCGGTTTGAGTTGATCATTGCGAGATCACCATATTCGTGAAGCAACCTAGAGTATTGGTTACTCGTGCCGTAGGATGAAATCGCGTTGATTTTATGTTGAGGGCCGTGACATGTTAATACGAGCAGCACAGCTAGATCGATGAGATTGTGTCGTTTCATATCGACAAGTAAGTCGAAATGTTGAAAGAAATCGGATCCAATGATAACGCAGTAGAGTAAAGCTTGGAATGAGCATAGTTTTTGCAGTTTTGCAGGGTGGCATCACTGAAATGTCGGTGTCGATGATAAACTGGGTTTTGGAGAAATTGTCGTTGATGGCGAGGCGGGCAATTGTGTTGTGGTCTTCTTCGGATTCGACGGACAAATTCGAAGTTTTACTGTTTTACAGAGCGTTGATCTGTTGTTCGATGGGGTCTAGACGGTCTACGAAAACGGCGCGGCTGGGTGGCGTCCATTACTATTTCTGCCAACTTAGCTAAGTTTGCTAGGCTGGCGTCCAATGCTTGCATGTCGCTTGCACTTGTATTGGTAAGCGCTGCACAGAAAGATTCGTTAACTTTGTTTGCGGCTAGTGCGTTTAACTCGTTGAGCAGCTGTGTGGGACGATTTTAAGTTTTCGTACTTACCTGTGCATTGACGTTGGCGTCGGCAATTCGGGCCAACACCGGTGCTTCGATTATCGCTAGGATCGTGTTAAAATTTCGACCTTTTGGTTATTCCCGCCAGAACGAATTGGGCTTCGATTTGCGATAGCCATCATTCTGGATGCTTGGGCCGAACCGTCGGTATTTTAACACCTACGCGGTTAATAACTGAGCCGAAATCCTGAGTAACGGCAATGTGAAAGACAATGTTCAAGTAGAAAATGAAGCGAATGGGACAAAGACGTAGAAATAGTGACGGACGTAGCTGTCGCAGTCGTTAGGCGAATGTGAGAGTGTACTGGAGATGTTCTCCCGCAATATCAATACTTGCGTGAGTTATTGAGTTCGGTCGTGCTAACGGAAGCTGATGAGGGTTGCCAAAGAGGAAATAATTTTGTGATGTTTGACTTGTTGCTTGACTTAAATTAACGCTATTATAACTCTCGACTTTTTATACCCGGTACTCGTAGAGTGAAAGGGTACATTGTATTCGTTTGAATGTATGTAACATAGAGAGGGCATCATCTCTGACCCAATAAAATATATATTGGTAGGTGTTTTGAAAAACTTTTGAAGCCAAACTATATCTATAGTTAATTTATATCTAAAAAATTTTAGACAATTCGGCCGATTTTTGGGTAGATATAGATATTAATTATTAATTCATTAATGTTTTTAAAAAAATGTTTTAATGCAAAATTATGCCAATCTACACTTAAAAATGAAAATTCAGACAAATCGGAAAACTGTTAGGGGAGACTTCTTATTCTGCTTCCCTACTGAATTACTAGGTGTTTTTTTCTCAAGCAAAAAAGTATGCAAAAATAATTTTTTTTTCTGAGAATCCATACCTTTAAATTTTCAAGGTTAGTTAAAGTGGGTGGAAGATATGGGTACCGGGTATAATACATTCGGTAAACTCGACTATAGCCGACCTTAGACTATATCTTATAGCTTCCATATAACTGAACGATCGGAAATGGTATTCGGTAGAAATAACAACTTTGGTATTTTTTAAGATAGAAGTTTGGTACTTTGTTTTAGATATTTTGCACAGATATTTTTTTCTGCAGATTTCTGGAACTTATATTCTCCAATGTGACATCCTCAGTGACAGTAATTTGGTCGTCGCCGCTATCGCTTCCTGCAGACTATCACTACACTATTAGCATCTGTGTTAATCGATGTGCCTCATGATGATGCTTAATGACGTTTCGAATAAAACGGATTTTAATGCAATTCGCAATCATTTGACTGAAATTGATTGGAAATTTCTGTCATATTTTAAGATCTTCATCTTCGTCATCTTATTGAAGCTGCTACGGATTCATTTTACGAAATAATTCATAATGTGTTGAATAAATTTGTTCTTCATCATCATTTTCTACAAAACCACCTTTATTTAATAAGTACCTTTCTACTCTTAAGAAAAGAAAATCGAGAGCTTCTTAAGTCCGGAACATTGTTTCATCAGCCAAATTTTGTATATATTCGTAACCAGTATATCATGCTCAACAATTAACTTTATAAACGTCATATTATGAATTTTATGTTCCCTATAATTTTCATGTTCCCTATAATATACAAATATCTCAGATTCTTTTTAGCTATGTATTGCTAATCTCTTTGTGTAATTTTTCCAAACCACGTATTTGTCCGATTCATATGACCTTAATTCTTTTTATCCTTATAAATTACCACACCTAACCATATAAACAATATCATTGTGTGTACAAGGCTCGCTTTTCTGGCCCTGATAACGTCTCTAACTGTATTCTTAGGCACTGCTCTTATATGCTTTGCTATCCTCTTACTATCTGATTCAATTTATCCTTGGAGCTTGCATCCCAAGCGATGGAATGAATCATTTAAACTTATTACTTCGCAACTGCAACATTTTTGCAAAAGCATCAATTTAACCGCACTGCATGGTTTTGTCCAGCATCGCTCTACAATATACAACCAACCTTCTTGAATTCACTTCGATCATCCACAAGGGTTTTCTGAGCCGCATGCAAAATGTTGTGAAATACACTGATTTTAGCAAAGCATTCGATTATGTGAACCATCATCTCCTACATATGCAGTATCTTATGAAGTTTTATCCAAAAATCGAACATTGGTTGACTTCTTATCTATCGATCTCTTCTCTTCTTGACTTCTTATCTTATCTATTAACTGGGACACTGTCACTTGCCTTCTAACAGTAACAGTCTACAATTATAAAATGGAAGGTGAAGATTTGCATTCCAGTTGAGTGAACAAGTTAAGAAATTCTTTTGTACGGATTCTATGCGGTTCTGATGTACTCCATATTGGGGACTTCAGACACATGAACCGTACTCCAGTATCGCACGGACCAAAGAAATAAATAATGTTTTAGTTATGTAGGGTTCGTTAAATTCTTTTGACCACCATTTAATAAAACCAAGGACTCCTTTAGCCTTTTTAACCATTGAGGAAATATGGTGGGCAAATTTATGTTTAATGTCTAATAGGACGCACCGAGATCATTAACCTGAGATAATTTCTCTAAAGCAATACCAAGATTGTCAAGATTGATCAAGATTGTTCAAGCATTGAACACTATTTTTTATAGAAATTCTTAAGTTAGAGTTTCAAGGGATCGGACCCATGAAATACGAGTCAAACAGATGGTTTAAAACCGATCCCCTGCAGCCTAACACAAACACATACATAAGTGGTGCGCTTATCGCACTTGAGAAAGGGTCGCATAGCAGGTCAGCGTGAAGTTCATTGATCAGTAGTTTTAATAATGTAGATTTTATATTTTTATGTATATTTCATATAAGAGAATTGTACAAAATAAAAACAGTTTCAAAAGGGAACTCATTGGAGTGAGCCCTTTATTTGGGGCTCCTCTTAACAACATGTTTTTACGCTTAGTGTTTAAAAAGTTATAAAACTGCTTTGGGTCCTGAGTAAATTTTGTATTTGTAATTCGAATATTATATATGTATATGTCGCAGATTGTTTTGGAAATTTTAATTATAACGATTATTTGTTGGTACACTCTTGTTTTACTTTCTTTCGGTTACGAAAGAATACGGTTCTTTCGTGCGAGACGGATACGCATTCCGTCAACGTAGTCTAGGCGTGAGTGAAAATAGTGTTCGTCATAACTCACTACACTATGCGCACTGCCAACGTTCAACGCCGATCGTGCAGGATCAGACTCGTTGTCCTGGTGTTCCACAGTCGACTACATTTTGTCTGAAAATCAGCTCGTGGGCAGCGCTCTTGTAATGGCGCTCAGCAAATCACTGGAAGGCAAAGCATCACACTGGCTCTCGCAGACATGTTTTCCTGGCATTACATGGACGCAGTTCCGAGAATTATTTTTGCAACATTGTTCTGGAACGGAGACTTTGGCCGCCACCGTTATGAATTTGCTAAATGGACGTCCAAATGAAGGAGAGTGCTTGTCGTTGTATGGGAGCAGAATGGTCACTTCCCTTATGGCCCGCTGGAAGTCGCTCAGCGTCGAGCAGATTGCAGTATCCGATACCATGGCACACGCAGCTGGGATAGATAAAAGATTGCGCCGTTTGGTCTTTACCACGGATATCCAAACCAGAAACGAGCTGCATCAGGAACTCAAAGCCTTTTCGTTTGACGCCAGACAGAGCCAACAGAAAGACAACGTACCAGTACAACAAGGAAAATGCCTCACATCCTCAAGAAGGCGGAATGTCGCTTTAATAAAGAGAAAACCCAGCATCAGCAGCCCCGTCCAGATCAACAAATCTGGATATACTGGAAGAAGAGATCGATCATCCGTCATCTGTTACAAATGTGAAAAAGCTGGACATATATCTACTGTCTGCCCGGATCGTCAGGACCGTCCGCTAGTCAAAGCGGAATCGTGTTATCATTTATACGAACTGGAAACACTTGCAGTTTACAGTGCTATTAAGCATTTTCGCCATTACCTACAGGGTCGACATTTCGTCGTGTTTACTGACTGCAATTCGCTCAAAGCCTCTCGCACAAAAGCAGAACTAACTCCGAGAGTCCATAGGTAGTGGTCATACTTGCAATCTTTTGAGTTTGATATTCAGTATAGGCCAGGTGAAAGAATGGCTCACGTAGATTTTCTTTCCCGAAATCAAAAGATCGCGTCAAGTCAAAAGGTACAGGTGAAAAACATATAAACTTGACAGAAATCACTGCCAATTGATTGTTAGCTGAGCAGCAACTCAATAGTGTCATTAGACGCGTTCACGAAGTTTGTCTCTATATCCCATACAGTGAGGCTGGATACATAACGTTGTATTAAGGCTTTAAAGTCCCTAATATCATTGTTTGGTGTCCCTTCTCGTCTGATTGCAGCTCAGGGACCAAGTTTTTCTAGTACAGCATTCCGTGATTTCTGCTCTGTTCAAAAAAATAGATTTACATTTGATCGCCACAGGCGCTAGTCAGGTCAATGGCCAAATAGAGCGAGTTATAAGTACTCTAAAATCTATGCTAACGGCGGTTGAGACAGGTCAGGGGTCATGGCAGGATGCTCTTTGCGAGCTTCAACTGGCTCTTAATTGTACGCCCAATAGAGTGCAAGGGCAAGGAAGCAAGGCCATTTGGTCTCGTTCCTGTTGTCGAAAATGAAAATGTTGTTGATATTGACCAAGTTAGAGAAATGGCAAAGCAAAACACGAAAAAAAATGCTGTTATGATAAAGCTAGATTTGATAAATCTAAGGCTACTATTATAAGACACAAGGTCGGTGACTACGTATTGCTTAAGGACGAAGAGCATCATCAGACAAAACTAGACCAGACAAAGTTTAGAGGACCATTCTTAGTGACCGAAATATTAGAAAGAGATCTTAAGAGAGAGACTTAAGGCGTTAAATAATAATAGGACATAAAAAAATTCTCACGAATTTTTGAGACGTATGCCTGAGAAGGGGATTGCCACAGAATTGGATGATGAAAGTGATGATAGAAGAAGACACGGAGCTGAATGATAAAGGGTTGATGGAGATACCACAGATCAAGCCGGTGAGGGCTGTGGTTTTGAAGAAGAATGAAATTTTTAAAATTATCGGTGAATTGTTATTTGGCCGGCTTATGAATCAAACTGCGAGCTATTTATGATGACCGGTTTGCCCAGATATAAGCTGTGGGCTAAATGAACACACCTATTGACTGGCCACTTTATTTTATGGATGAGTGTGTGCTAGTTGATGACATGGTTTTTGAAAAACTAATGAAGAACATGATCGCTATATGGAAGAAAAAGATGAATAATTGAAATTGTTAGAAATTAAGTCTAATCCGGTAATCCGGTGGTAATCTGGATCTCATGGCAAGAGTTGTATGAAGACATAAACAAATAAGAGAAACTTTGAAATGATTTTGTTCGATTTTGATTTAATAAGAATAAAATGTGAAGCCATCTTAAACTTTATTTTGTGTGGAACATAAGAGAATATACGTGAGATAGGTCAGGAAGGCCGTGTCGCAGGTTGTTTTGAAAATTCAAATTATAACGATTATTTGTTGTTACACTCTGGTTTTACTTCTTATTGCTTCTCGGTTCTTTCGTGCGAGACGTATACGCAATTCCGTCAACGTAGTCTAGGCTTGGGCGTGAGTGAGACAAATAGTGCTCGTCATAACACCACACTATGCATGTGTATTCGAGGGCAAGGGAAATGAGAAGGAACGGACGTGAGTTCGAGGGTCAGACTAAAAAGTGAATCTGGAGATCATGCCACGCCCCAGAAAACGTTTCGCCAAAAGTCTAGTCGAGTACTTTAATAATGGATCGTCGTCATATACATACATATTATATAATTCGAATATATTATATTCGGGCGAATATAATTCCTGTAACATTCTGCGTTATGCAGGGTAAAGTTTCACCGAGCTAGTAGATATCTTGAAAAATGTAAACTACTGCAGGTTTTTTTATATTTAAGTAAGAGCCTATTTTTGGTATTTTAAAGGTTAGTGAGGCACCTTGTAAACAAGGAGGATTTTTTAGAGCAGACGGATATTTCCATGGCACACATGAGTCAACAAATGTATATAAAGAACAGTAACATTTTTCTACTTTCTACCTTACTAAAACTTTCCTGCTCTACTGTAGGGGCGGGATTTCTAGACAAGCAGTCAACAAGAGCCATTTGGCTCCCTTTCTTGTATTCTACCTGGAATTCAAATGACTGAAAAAATGACCACCAACGATGAACCCGTGGTGTCAATACCGCTTTCTCTTGATTGCGTTGTACACCGCCAATGTCTCGAGTTTATACCAATGATATTTTGATTCAGTTATTGTGGTGCATTTACTGTAGTACTCAACTACACGGCGCTGACCATCTACCATGTGTAATAGCATAGCGCCATACCCATTATCACTAGCATCCTTATGCAGCTCTATTGGTAAGTTGGGATCTAATATAATCAACACTAGTTAGCACCTTAATAATTTAGTTGCGAAATTTCTCATGCTTTTTTTCTAGTCAAATTCGTTTAGTTTTAAAGTTAACAGATAAAGAGGCTCCATCACTTCTGAGAAATGAGGGATAAATTTCCTAAAGTACCTAGATGGTAAGACTTACCTAGGTAAGATGCTAAACCTATGAACTGTCTAGTTTGTGTGACTGATTCTGGTTTGGATAGTTGGGTCAATGATTGTGTTTTTTGAGGATTGGGTTATAGCTCGCCATCTCTTATAAGAAAACCTTTTTTTTTTTTTTTTTTAACGTTGCTTTTATTTCTTGAATCTTCTTTTTGCGAGACTAACAAGAGGTGTATCAAATCTTATATTTTTAACTTAACTAACAGTCATATTGACTGATACGGAGTTAGACGGCCCTAAAAATCGATTGCTGGGTTGGGAGGTCGTTGCGTCTAAGGCGGGATACGCTAGAAACCCGAGTCAATCCCCGAGCGAGAAAATTTGGGTGCGAAGACAGTTTTTGTTTGTATGACTCTTTTTGCTTCTGGATTTCGTCTTTCACTGCGAGGATGCCCAGATCCCGGTGGATGTTTTCGTTGCGAACATACCAAGGTGCCCCTGTGATAGTTCGCAGGATTTTTGATTGTGCGCGCTGTATGATGTCTATGTTGCTGCTGCTCGCGTTCCCCCACAGCTGGGAGCCATACGTCCAGATTGGCTTTAGGACTGAATTGTACAGTAGTAACTTATAGTCCAGGCACAGTGGCGATCGTGAGTTTATGATCCAGTGGAGGCTGCTGGCTTTCAGTTTTAGATGCATCTTTTGCATTCGATGTGCTTACGCCAGGTAAGTCGTCTATCAAGGTGAACGCCAAGGTACGTTACGTCGTTAGCTTGAGGGATCTGCATACCGTTTAGTAAAAGCGGAGGGCATGTTTGTCTATTAAGAGTAAACGTTATATGTTTACACTTTTGTTCGTTTATTTTAATGCGCCAGTCGGACAGCCACCTTTCCACTATTGTGAGATGATTAGCCAGTTGGGTTGTTGCCTGCGTTGGGCATCTGGAGCGACTAAGAATAGCGGTATCATCGGCGAACGTTGACGTTGTTAGTTGTGCGCTCGTAGGAATATCCGCAGTATACAAAACATATAGACACGGCCCGAGTGCGCTTCCCTGTGGAACTCCTAAGAAAACCTAAGTATAAGAAAATCTCCGTTTGCTGAAATCGGCATTTTTTAAATAATATTAAAAGAAAAAAAAACTGACTTTGATAATACGCTTAGCACTGTTTCCAATCTTTCAAATGCTGCCTCTATAGTATTATAAACAATTAATACGTCATCAATGTAGACTACTGCGTATCTATTAACAAAGTCCCCTAAAGCTCAAACTATGGCAAGTTGAAAGACTGACGAAGCGTTTTTGAGGCAGAAGGGCATGGGTAAAAATTCATATTGACCCTCTGGGGTCACGAGTGGGGTTCCCTCAATCGAATCGGGGTCAATGGGCACATGATAGAAACCACTGACCATGTCAACGCCAGAGAAATACTTAACGCCTCGCAGGCGATATATTTGGTCTAATATTAATGGTATCTATCAAGGGGTATCTATCTGACACAGTATTTGCGTTGAGTACTCGATAATTTATGCATAGTCTAGCACTGCCGTCTTTTTTTTTTTAATAATAACATTGGACTAGAGAAGGGGGAGCTGCTTGGTCGAATTACATTGGATTCTAGCATTTGCTGAATTTTTTTTCTAATTATTTCTTTCTTGCCCTCGCTAAGACGATATGGTCGTTAACGTTAAACGGCTATCTGTCTGCTTCTTCGTCGTAGAGTGAGAGAATATAACCATTTTTCCACTCTCTCGCTCTCCACTGCTCATGCTCCCCACTACGCGAGATTCACAAGTATGCTTATAGCTAAATTAGTGAAATTTTCGTACATGTGTCGGCTGTCGCGTCGCCGCAATAAAAAATAAAATCTGACCCTTGTAATAATTACATTTACAGCGTTGATGGACAGCGACAGAAGAACAGTAAAAAAATTGGAGCAGAGCCATCGAATTGTAATAATCAGAAGTCAATGCAAAAAGGACCAAAGCCAGGGGTACCGAAAACAAATTCACATCGTCAAAAGGAGTTTAGGGAACGCAGAAAAAGGCAACACATCGAATCGCAGGTGTTGCAATTACCAAAAACCTCTAATTTGCGAGATATAGTACTACAAATTTGTATGAAATGCCCTAATTTTGGCCGGTGATTTTAACAAACATTTCTGATAAAAAATCAGAGCTACTGACACAATTTCTCCTTGAAGAATTTGATTTAAAAATTAATAACGACCCGAAAATGTCTACAACCAGATTCAATAGCCAAAAGCCAATTATCACTAGATTTGAATGAACTGATTAGATTTATACCTAAAATAAATAAGTAATAAATAAAAGTCATTTTTGTATAAAGTTGTAAATTGTTGTTGTAAATCATTTTTCGCCTTCATTCACTCCTGTCTCTCCTTCATTGCCAAACATGCCAAAGGACCTTCGTTCCTCACGCGTGTCCCTAGACACACACTGATTTTTTTATCGTTATTTAGAGATAATACGGTTTGAGATCTGTAGATATCGAATCTATCTCTTCCTAAAGTTACTCCAAAACCAAGCTCAAAAATGTCTTGTCCAATTATTATATCATATTTAAGGCACTTATTATCTACTACGTGAAATAATAATTCAAAATTAAATTCAGAGATTTGTATGGTGGACAGAATTTGCATATTGCTCTTGAAACGTTGTCGCGTATGCCTCTCAGAACAACCATGTTATGGATTCTTTTACCGGTCAGCTTCGCGCCTACTGTTTCGCGCCTAAAGAAAAATGGAAACTTCTCACCAAATTGAATTGCAGTCCCGTTAGGCTGATGTACTGCGCACATGTCTACCCTTCTTTCGTTGCTGCTTCGGCTTGCTGTTGCTGTGTCCCTCGTACACACTATATGTCCGACGCCGCCACACTTGAAAAAAGTTACTGTTGATCTTTCTCGTACCATCGTTGTTCTGTTGTTGCTATGGCCTGGTCAAGTCTCATTTCGCTCTTCTCTTCTTCTCTTGCGACACTCCATTGCCTTATGTCCAAGTTTCAAGCATTTATGGCATCTAATCGGCGTCTGCATTTTGAACCTCTTCTTTTCGGGTCCCTCTGTTCCAGAAAATTCTACATTTCTACACATAAGTTTTAAAACGGCTCTCGCCGTCGCCTGACGCTTCCACCATAAATTGGCTATATCTTCAAGCGTTTTTGAAATTTTAAACGGCGAGAGCCGTCTCAAAACTTAAAACGCGTTTTTCTCGAAACAGTGTTTTTAGGACTGGCGCATGAGGTTACTCAAAACCTTATAATCCAATCGGTTCCAAATTTTAATACGTTATTCCATACATATATAGCTCTCGTATGAACTTGGATAAATCAAATTGGTGAAGATCTTCTTTACTTTTCAACTTGATTTGTGGCTGACGAAAATTAAATTTAAAAAAAAATTTCAAAGGTCCGCCATTTTGTTAATTTGTGTGCGAAATTAATAATCCTAGTTCATACGAGCCAAACATTTAATCCCGTTGGAACTTTTGGTTTCGGATGTTCCAGTGAATGGAAATCACATGCGCCGCCGAAAAGAAGGCATTTTGTTTGATCACAAAAAGCAATAACAAAAAAAATATATTATGTAAAATATTTTCCAGTTGATCCCAGTTTCATCTGTCTGGAGCATTAATAAATTATAACGTGAAATACTTAAATTCGGCCTTTTATTTTAGACCGGATTTACGGCATTGAACACCCTCAATGGCCAAACAATGTTTATTTTGTGTTAATATGTTATGGATGACAATAATTATGCAATAGAGCGGGATGATTATCGAAAGTGAAGATAAAACCGTGGTTTAACGCGGACGAGCGTTATAGCGGAGACAGTTAGCAACTGCGCCGATATAGCGACGAAACGGGGGTTGACGTCACTAAATAATAAATATGTATTCTTATTGTGAAAAAATAAAAATTATTAAGAATGATTATACCATAGGATTATAAAATAGGATGCATACCATCACAAATCAACTGTCGGTATGGGGCTGCTGCCCAATAATTATCAAATTTGTGATGAACTTCATGTCAAACAGGAAAATAAGAGTTCGTACCAATGATAACACCTCAAGGATACACCCACTCCACAATGGCATTCCACAGGGATCTCCCCTCTCGGTAGTACTTTTTCTCATTGCGTTCAACAGTCTCTCAGATATTATCGACAAGCACGAGGCACTTCAACACACAGCTTATGCAGATTTGAACATATTAATACCATTGAACAAAAAAAAAAACATTTCAATCAACCTCGACACGCTGTTTACTGAAATCAATGAATGGTGCCAAAAAGTCGTCTCAATGCTTTCAATTTCCAAATACAAACACATTAACATTCGCCGGAAAAAACAATGTTCATGCCAGGTCTACACAATCCGCAATTATAAACACAGTTAACGAAGTAACTATTCTAGGTCTGTCCTTTAACACAAAATACAAATTCAAACCCCACTTCAATAAATTACACAAATCACTACAGAAATCATCAAATATAATAAAATGCCTTTCCAGCGGAAAATACAACAGCCACCCCAACACCCTTGTTCAAATGGTCAAAAGTCTATGTATTTCCAAAATTGATTATGCTTTACCGATAATACGGTAACTCCTCAAAGTCACTTATAAAAGCAATTAAAACGTTAAATAACTTATTATTGCGAACATCTCTCTGGGAGCCTTCTGCTCAACACCCACTTTCAATCTATACCTGGAATCTAACATCGAACCATTAGAAATCAGAATCGAACACTTACAAACAAAAACAATTAACACTATCATGCACGCAAACGTCACCCCTCTAACAAAAATTATTCACCGGATAACCAAAAATAACACGAAACAATATCGAATTTCAACGGTCGACCGCTGCATTTCCCTAAGTCTAAAGCTAGAACTTCCAACCTCTCTTCCTCATAAGCCTAAACCAATATTACCGCCCTGGTTTCTAGATATCAATCTTATACAGAGGTCGGCACCCCAATACATTGATATGATTTTACCGCATTAGTGTTAGTAACGAATAGCAGAAAGTAGGCTTTGAGCATGACGTTTCACACATTTATACTCTGTGTGTGTAGCAGAGCTCCGGCAGAGAAATTTCCTATGCCCCCGAGATAGGGCCGTGCCGACCTCTGATCTAATAGATACCCGACTAAGCCGACTAAAAAAATCTGACACAAACAAGGACATATTTGTCCAACAATTTCTGGAAATTACTTCACGCTTCTGTTCACAGATGGATCCTTGAACAAGGAAATAATTGGCTTTGCGGTAACGACAGAAGATGAAACCCTTAAACAAGCTGTCCTCCCAAGCTACTCAACAGTCTATACGGCAAAAGCGATGGGTATTCTTGAAGCCATCAAAATAGCAGTCAAGATTAGAGGGGAATTCTGCATCTGCTCAGATTCCCTTTCTACATTGAAAGCAAAAGCTAACATAAACAATTCAAGCTTTTATGTAACATCAATCCGCGACCTTCTGTTAAAACATAAAAGTAAAATCAAACTCCTATGGGTCCCCAGCCACGTCGGAATCAAGGGCAACGAAAATGCCGATGCAGCAGCGAGAGGAGCGACCATCGCTCCACTATTTTCTACAACAAATGTTAACCGTGGAGACATTAACAAACAATTAAAATGATAGTCTCTCCAAAAAAACCTCTTTAATCTTGCAAAAATCATCGCAGTGGTACCAACAAATTAATCCTGAAGCAATAAGCATAGCCGACTACAGTAAAACTGCACAGACCTGCACAGAAAACAGACAGTGCGACAAAAAAAGAAAAATTGGAGGAACTTTTGAAGAGACCTAGTAGGAATTGTTCATTAGGTCGAGTATGGTATAAAACCATGTTTAAAATTTTTCATATACCCTCAAATTTTGATTTATTTCGAAAAAAAGGTTTTTCGAAAGTGTTTTGCTCTTAAAAATTCCTGAACGCGTAATTTTAGGCCGATTTTAAATTTTTTTAATATGAAAATATGATAATCAAAGTTCCTAATTAATTAAAAATAAAAAGCTTGATTACCTATAACAAATTCAATTAAATGTTTTTAGACTTTTCCTTTAATACAAAATTAACTACTTATTTCAATAAGAACTAAAAAATTTTCCATAGAAAAATTGGTTTCTATTATTTATTTAGCTTTATACATATTCAATTTTTCCAACTATTAGTGGTACAGAACGTCTGTGATTTTTCTTAAACCCTTGCAGAGGGTATTATAATTTTGGTCAAAAGTGAGCAACGCAGTGTAGGAGTAATCTCCGGCCCTTCAAGACTTTTTAAAATTTTGTTTTTAGTAAAATTCTAATAACGATCGGTCAACTATATCCGTTATTTGTAATTTATATCCGACCTCAACTGGGAGGGTAAATCGGCTTCGCCCGAAGTTAACTTTCCTTTCTTGTTTTAAACATAATCCTTATCATCATGTTCGGATCTAATTTACTTCTCAGGCATACTTCTCAGGTTACTGAAAATATTTGTAAGTTCGATTGTTTTTTCACTTTTTGAGCTTATGTTGATCTCTTGGTTATAACAAAACTACTAAAAATATGCCTTTTAACTTGAGCTATAATAATAATTTTGAAGAGGGTATTATATTTTTGGTCAAATGTGTGCCACGCAGTGAAAGAGACACATTCGACCCTATATATTCTGGATCAGGATCACCTCCTGAGTTGATATAGGCATGTCCCTCTGTCTGTTTGTACGCGAGCTAGTCTTTCAGTTTTAGAGGTATCTCTTGCTAGACTCTTTGCACGGTATCTCTTTGCACGCAGTATACAAGTCGGAACGGCCGGGATCGTCCGACTATATCCCATAGCTACCAACTGATTGATCGGAAATGCTATAACTTTGGTGTTCTTGGAGTACGAGGGTTCGGGTTCATGAATGCTATTTATTTAAAATAATATGACACACCAAATTTCATAAGGATCGGCCGACTGAATCCTATAGCTTCCATATAACTGATGGATCGAAAATGATATAACTTTGATGTTTTTATACCCTTGCAGAGGGTATTATAATTTTGGTCAAAAGTGTGCAACGCAGTGAAGGAGACATCTCCGACCCTATAAAGTATATATATTCTTGATCAGGATCACCTCCTGAGTTGATATGAGCATGTCCGTCTGTCCGTCTGTCCGTCTGTCTGTCTGTTTCTACGCGAACTAGTCTTTCAGTTTTAAAGCTATCGACTTGAAACTTTGCACACACCCTTCTTTCGTTTGCACGCAGTATATAAGTCGGAACGGCCGGGATCGGCCGACTATATCCTATAGCTGCCATATAACTGATTGATCGGAAATGGTATAACTTTGGTGTTTTTAGAGTTAGAGAGTTCAAATTTGATATGAGAGCTATTTTTGGCAAAATAATATGACATGCCAAATTTCATAAGGATCGGCCGACTATATCTTATAGCTGCCATATAACTGAACGATCGGAAATGACCCAACTTTCGTGTTGTTAAAGATAGAAAGCTGGAACTTGGTACAGATTATATTCTTGGTCAGAATATCCGATCCGATCTACCAAATTTCATAACGATCGGCCGACTATATCTTATAGCTGCCATATAACTGAACGATCGGAAATGGTTTTTGGTAGAAATACCAACTTTGGTATTTTTGAAGATAGAAGCTTGAGACTTTTTTTAGATTTTGTATTGTAATAAATTGGATTATATATTCATATTTCCATAAGGATCGGCCAACTATATCCGATGTTTGCGATATATATCCGGTTTTAACTGCAAGGGTATATAAACTTCGGCTCCGCCCGAAGTTAGCTTTCCTTTCTTGTTAGAATTAAGATTTTTTATGAATATGAATGCTATTTTTGGGCAAAATAGCACTACGTACCAAATTTTATAAGGATCGGCCGACTATATAGCTGTCATCTAACTGAACGTTCAGAAATGATATTTGGAAAAAATATCAAGTTTGGTAGTTTTGAAGATAGAAACTTGGCATTTTTTTAGATTTTGTATTATAATAAATGGGTTTTCATGGGTTGGTTTGTATTATAATAAATGGGGTTTTCTTAAAAGATTGGCCAACTATATCCGATGTTTGCGATATATATCTGCAAGGGTATGTCAGCTTCGACTCCGCCCGAAGTTAGTTTTATTTTTTTTTTTTTCTGATGTTGCTCCTTGTTCCTAAGGGGCTAAACGTAGCTCTGCAGCATTTCCATTTTAATTAATACTATTTCAAAACAATTATTATTTACTTGACTAGAATTTACATTTAAGCTGATAATAACATGTCGAGCATGTAAAAATATTTTTTAATTGCACTTCCGTAGCCTTGTAAGAAACAAAAGGTGATTCTTTTAAACAAAGGTAATAGAAAGGTAATAAACAAAGGATTTGAAATTCCTTTTTTGACAGTTGATTTATTCCTTTTCATTTATTTTTTGCAGGGACCGTAATCATTATAAGTAATATTTTAAAAATTACTTTGTAATGATTACTTATCGATTTTTAATTTTTTAAATCAAGACTAAAAATTATTTTTGAGCAAAAAAAATAAAAATCACAAATAATCATTAAGCTTGAGCAAAAAAAATAAAACTCAAAAATAATGATTATTCGTGATTTTTATTTTTTTGCTCAAATAAAACTCACCAAGCAACAACTTTTGATCCTTTATAAGGACATAGGACAATATTGGCAATATCCTTAAAGGATCAAAAGTTGTTGCTTGGTGAGTTGCTGGGGCCTGTCGCTGCTGGCGTTGTATAAAATGAGTAGTCTATTTAGGTTGTATGGTTCTAAGCTCTACGTAAATTACTAAGCTCTAAGTAATTTGTTAAACACCAATTTTGAAAGGTATCGAAATCCTATTTAAGTCTAGATTAGGCACTATTGAATTTGTATTGAAGGCAAAACTTAACGTCATCAACCATGTAGTACCAGTGAGTTAGTTAAGACAAGAGGAAAATCGTTAATGAATAGTATGAAAAGTAAGGGACCAAAAAGGCTTTCTTGAGGAACACCAAATGTAAAGCGAAAAAATCGCTTAAACGTCTTTAAAAGATACACTGGGCTCTTTGAGTTAAGTAGCTCGAAATCCACTTGACGAGATCAGTGGAGAATCCCTAAAGACTGAGTATACTTAAAAGGAGTAAGTGGTTAACTGGTAAGTGGCAAGTGATCAAATGCTTTACTAAAGTCAGTGTAAATGACATCAGTTTGAAACCACACTGGAATCCATCAATGACAAAAGAACTTAGCACCAACCTGGTGGTGGTAGTGGAGCCACGCTTCATGAAACCACGCTGGAAAGGAAAAAGTATTGAGCTACAAAGGTATTGAATCTGTGGCGTAAAACATTTTTCAAAAAGCTTTTGAATAGGTGACAATTTAGAAATGCTTCTATAATTAGCAGCGTCTCATTTTTTCCTTTTTTATGCAGAGGAATTATCAAAGATTCCTTTCAAATGAGGGGAAATGTTCAAGTTTCCAGAGATAGGTTAAATCGTTTAAGGAGAGGTTTGCACACGGCCTCGGCGTAGTTCTTCATAATAAAGCCTGGTAAACCATCGGGGGACCTGGCGACAAACGACTTTTAGAAAAAGATGAGCAAAAAATAGGGTTGTCTGCTTGGTCCGTAAACTGAGTGCGGCAGCGTCGAATAAAACTCTTACAACATTCCGCGCTACGGTGAAGTTAGATCGAACAGTTTTTGTGTTTATTAAAAAGTCTAATTTTATTGTTCCTTACATTTACTAAATGCCTTGTATAGCAAAGCAGATTTATAAAAATGGACGAATAATTTCATGACACGCAGGAGTCAAAAATAAATTTATAGTGCCAAAGGTATATGTAATCGCACCAATCAAAATCCAAAATTAAGTTTTGGATATAGTAAGGATATAAGTAAGTACAACGTAACTTTCATTAGACTGAGTAGTCTTACTAACTTCATTAGTTTTTGAGTGGAGACTTGATGTTTATATCACTAAATATATAAATAAATTCTATATCACCAAACTCTTGTGATTTTACCTCTTCAGAAGCAAGATTGGAATCTTCTTCTCGCCTCCCCGCGGTCGATCATGTCTAAAAGTGGTGTACTTTTTTGAAACAACTTCGAAGCTAAATAACTTTGGCTTTAACCAAGTTTCTGTAAAGGCCATACTGTAGATAGCTGGGATGTCAAGAAATAACTATCAAATAAAGTTTAGGGAATTTTCGACTTAGCCTCCTAGTATTCGCATAGGTAAGTACTAGTGACTTACAGAAGAGGTGAAAGTTGATCAGTGGTTCTAAGATTTTCACTCCCACTGGTACGGCAATTATTTCCCCTACGACTGACGTCTTTGGCTGACAAAAATCTTCTCTAGTCAAAAACTAGGTAAAACAAGAAAGCAAAGCTAACTTCGGGCGGAGCCGAAGTTGATATACCCTTGCAGCTAAAACCGGATATATATCGCAAACATCGGATATAGTTGGCCGATCCTTATGATTACATCATAATAAAACCAATTAATTACAATAAAAAATCCAAAAAAAAGTCCCAAGCTTCTATCTTCAAAAATACGAAAGTTGATATTTCTACCAAATACCATTTCCGATCGTTCAGTTATATGTCAGCTATAAGATATAGTCAACCGATCGTTATGAAATTTGGTAGATCGGATTAACTGACCATAAATATAATGTGTACCAAGTGCCAGCTTTCTATCATCAAAAACACGAAAGTTGGGTCATTTCCGATCGTTCAGTTATATGGCAGCTATAGGATATAGTCGGCCGATCCTTATGGGAATATGAATATATAATCCAATTTATTACAATACAACATCTAAAAAAAAGTCTCCAGCTTCTATCTTCAAAAATACCAAAGTTGGTATTTCTACCATAAACCATTTCCGATCGTTCAGTTATATGGCAGCTATAGGATATAGTCTGCCGATCCTTATGAAATTTGGTAGGTTGGATCAACTGACCAAAAATAGAATCTGTATTAAATTTCAGCTTTCTATCTTCAAAAACACGAAAGTTGGGTCATTTCCGATCGTTCAGTTATATGGCAGCTATAGGATATAGTCGGCCTTATAAAATTTGGCATGTCGTTATGTTTTGCCAAAAATAGCACTCGTGTCAAATTTGAACTTTCTAACTCTAAAAACACCAAAGTTATACCATTTCCGATCAATCAGTTATATGGCAGCTATAGGATATAGTCGGCCGATCCCGGCCGTTCCGACTTATATACTGCGTGCAAACGAAAGAAGGGTGTGTGCAAAGTTTCAAGTCGATGGCTTTAAAACTGAGAGACTAGTTCGCGTAGAAACAGAAAGACAGACGGACAGACGGACAGACGGACATGCTCATATCAACTCAGGAGGTGATCCTGATCAAGAATATATATACTTTATAGGGTCGGAGATGTCTCCTTCACTGCGTTGCACACTTTTGGACAAAATTATAATACCCTCTGCGAGGGTATAAAAAGTTGAAAAACACTTTACCTTGAACCACTGTGGCAAATAGGAAGCCGAAGCGGGAGCTTTGGAGAGTGCAAAAGAAATGTGCAGAAATATAGATAAGACGGGGAAGAAGCAGAGCTGAGCTAAGTTTAAAATTGAATTTGGACAAATTATTAATTCTTCTGCAAATATACCACAGCACTCGCAAAGCGATACGGTTTAGGTTAAAACTTAAGATTCTCAATAGATAAGATCAGTGGTCAGCACCCCAATAAATTGATTTGATTTTAACGCATTGGTATTAGTAACGAATAGCACAAAGTAGGCTGTGAGCATGACGTTTCACACATTTATACTGTGTGTGTGTTTTTTTTTTTTTTTTGTTATAGCAGGGTAAAGTTTATTTAAAACTGTCCATTAGGGATAACCATTAAATGTTATCACATAAACTTCACTTATAGATCATTTTAAATATTAATATGGTAGAAATAAATTAGAGTAGTAAGGGGAGGTCCAGCGGGTGTGTCCTTTTTAGTCTTCTGGGCTGCTCGCTGTTCGGGTCTGGGCCGGTTCGGGTGATTATGAATCCTCTGCATGCGCTGCTTCTTTGTATCTCGTCCTTGACCCAAGGGAAATTGAGAACCTCGTGGATGGTGCGATTGTCATGAAAGACGTGGGCCCCAGTGGCGATTCGAAGGGCTCTATTTTCGAAAGCTTGTATTGTTCGGACATTCGTCTTGCTCGCAGTGCCCCAGTGTGTGTGTGACCGAGCTCTGGCAGAGAAATTTCTTATGCCCTCGGGATAAGGCCGTGCCGACCACTGGATTAGATTCACAAGTAAGTAAACACCGGCTTACGGCAATTGTTATAATAAACGGAGTGCGGAAAAACAAACACGACCGTTCGCTTAAAAGAAAGAGAGAGAAGTTTTTTTATAACTGAATTGAAGGGAAGTAACATGTAACTTGTAACTTGGGATTTTATGATCCAGTGTAGGCTGCTGGCTTTCAGTTTCAGGTGAATCTTTTTGCATTCGATGTGCTTATGACAGGTTAGTCGTCTATCAAGGTGGACGGCAAGGAACTTCGTTAGCTTATGCAGAGGGATCTGCATATCGTACTGTACGATTATTGAAAACGTAGGGCATGTTTGTCTATTAAGAGAAATCATTACATGTTTACAATTTTGTTCGTTTATTTTAATGCGCCAGTCTGACACCCACCTTTCCACTACTATAAGATGATTAGAGTTGGTTTGTTGCTTGCGTAGGGCATCAGGAGCGACTAAGAATAGCGGTATCGTCGGCGAAAGTTGACGTTTTTAGTTAGTCGTTCGCAGGAATATCTGCAGTACAAAACATAGTATAAAAAACAGAACACTAGCTTTGATGATGTAGTCGCCCGAAGTAGCTCTATCTCACTGAGAATACCCTATTGTAGAGGTATGATTCCAATAGGTTTTGGGTGTATGTTGGCAAATAAATTTTAATTTTGCGAATGAGTCCATTAAGCCAAACTCGGTCGAAAGCTTGAGATACGTCGAGGATAATAGCGCTGCAGTATTGTCGCTGCTTAAAGACTGAGCGTATTTCGGATGTTATTCTGTTCACTTGCTCGATGGTTCCGTAGTTTCTTCGGAAGCCAAATTGGTGTGCCGGGATAATATTGCAAGCTTCTAGATAAGGTATTATGCAAGTTAAAACACATTTTTCAAACAACTTAGACAAACAAGATAGAAGGCTTATTGATCAGTATGATGACGGAATTGTGTGGTCTTTTCCAGGCATCGGTATCATTATAATGATGGATTTCTTCCACTTTTTTGGGAAAGCATTAGCATCCCGAAGAGTTTCTTATCGGGGTGATCATTTCAATTGGGGCGCTAAGATTTGCAGAACACACCATTGGCGTTCCACATTGATAATCGTAAAGTCTGCATAGATTGTTAAGACGTTTGTGCTACGAGCAACTGTATTACCAAGTTCTGGTTTTGAAAAAGGGTTTGCACGGTCGATTCGTGAACCGAATGAGGACCTCGCAGCTTTGGCGAAGATAACGTCTGGCGTAGCTTTTGACGCAATGTACGCATTCTGTGGATTTTGGTTGTTGAGCGATTTTTGAATTACGCTGATTGGAGTTAGGCGTAGAAGTCGCTGGTGGTGTTTAGGGGACCGACTAAGGACCTCGCAGCTTATGGCGAAGACGACGTCTGGCGTAGAATTTGGTGCAATTTACACATTCTGTGGTTGAATGTTGTTGTGGCTTTTTGTCTTTACCAAGAATGTGATTAACATTCTTGGGGGCGAAGCCCTTTTCGCGGCGGTTACATCGGGTTCGATTCCCTTTACTACCACATGTAGACCCATACTGCTTTTCAGCTGGTACGTGTAATAGTTTTTCTGAGCACTGTCCAGATATTTGCATAAGATTCGGAAGTGCTCTTCAGTCTTTGTTTGCACCTTTGTTTCATGGATATTCTCTTTGATAAGCGGGACAACATGAAAGTTGTCACCGTTCCCGATCAACGCTGCAATTCGGTTGACCAGGGCACTCGAGCTTTTCTTCCTGATATAGATTGGAAAGGGCTTGGGTTTTCTTGCGGTGTCTTGCGCTGGTTGGTTTTCCTCAACCTCCGCCAGTAGGGCAAATCTGTTACTATTGGATCTGCCTGGTTCTTCGCCGATCTTCTGGACTCTCTTTTGTTATTTTGTTTTATTGCCTGCCGGATAACTCTGCAGGATAAGCTTGCGCTTAATTTGGATTTAGCGATCCATTCCAGTCTGTGTGGCCGGGGCCGCTTTGGCACTTTCGGAAGTTTTTGTTTTTGCACTCGCTGTAGTCGTTGACGTGGCGGTACTTTGACAGTCGCGGTACAGAAATTGTAGCACTGCTTGTTGTTGCTGCGAAATCTGTTTCCGCCATTGTACACTGCGAACTTTATAACGTGGAGTCGGAGTGAGCAGAACGGGTGAGCAAGACCGTGCCCTCTGGCTTTCAGCGGTCGGTAGAGCCAAGTTGCTCTTAATTGCCGATTTTTCCATTTCGGTATCGCGGGTTGAAAAGAAAGATTAGAAGTCGTTTCTTTGGTTCTACGCTGGTTCTTTTGATCGTTGCTCAATGAGCTCATTGCGTGGCTCTTATTTATTTAAAAAAACTATGGACTAGTTTTTGTTTTAACAAATCACAACTTTTATATAAAGCTTGTCTATTGTAGAGTCGTTTAGGGCCGTCCATAAACCTCGTGGCGCCACCTCCAATTCCAACTCCCGCCACCTTTCTACAAGTCCCCAGACCACTATCCCCATAAGCCCTTTTACAACATTTACAATTAATGTTTTGTTATTACAACTTTTAAAACAAATACATAGTGAACATGAAACTATCAGCCACAGAGAAATATTGCTCCTGCAAATAATAGATCTATCTAGCAAACCCATCTTATATGTCGCAGACTTTTATGCTTGGAGCCCAATCTGGGGCGCACCCTAACATAACTTTAAAAAGTATCAAAGGGTTATATATGTATCAAATTGAAGAAATCATAAACAGATCAATGTTAAGTACCCTAAATGATGGCTCAACTACACATCCCTCCACCTATAACTCATTCACGGCTATTGATCTTACATTAGCCTCCGTTTCACTATCCCTTTTCTGCAAGTGGTCAATTAAGGACTCTCTATACGGCAGTGGTCACTATCGCATATTTACATGCATTCATTTTCAAACAAAGTCTAAAACATAATTCCTCCACCATAATTTATGCTAGACAAAGCCGATTGGGATCTGTTCCGGTCCAAATGAAAATGAGCTTTATTTTTGACACGACAAATGCCTTAAAAAGAATAAAAGATGCAGTTTATGTAGTTATCCCCCAAAACCAGACCATCCCTAATCCAGCGGAATGTTTCCTGGTGGAGCCAATTTCTCGAAGTCCTTAGCCAACAAAAGCAATCTCATTCGCACACATACAAAAAAATACGGGGCACCGATGCACTATGAGGCATTTGACTAGTTTTTGTGACATAAATTAATACATCAATATCGGAGCTAGATATTTGACATCTGCTCTTTGCATGGGGTTATATTGAAAAATATCTTTTATCAATAGAAAAATAGAGAGCGTGGCACATATTTTTAGCATAATGCATATTTTTAGAGTCTTAAAGAACTTTCATCTTCACCCGCCGTGGTGTCATCGGGATTTGATGAGCGCTCTAATAGGTCCAAAACCTCTAATGGAAGACACATTTTTTCTGTCGCTGTATTCTTCTATCCAAATTCACTGGCGAAATGATCGGATCAGAAGTATGTATAGCTCGCTGAAATACGTCTGGACTACAAGACTCTGCAGAGTGCCTTCGGCGAGATACATCGCACTTCGCATTAAAAGGCACGGTTGGCCGAGCTCCTGACTTTTTGGTGTTCCGAAAATTTATACCAGTTTTTGAGTTCAGCCAAACTGCATGATTCCAGCGCAACTGACCTAAATTAGAAGAGCACCTCTTCCACATTTGCGTCAAGCGGTAGCAAAATTCGTTACTCGCTTGGTCTACGATATCGTGTACTCTTCAAGTTGACTTCTGAGATGGAATCATTAATAAAATTAGGTCCAGCATTCTCCTTTGCGACTTTTCACTTTGCTTCGAGCCACTTCGCAAACAAATCTGTATTTGCCGAATTGAGGTCTTAAAAATGAAAAACTATCGCAAAATCTAAGAAAGTGGTATTTTAAATTACATTCATTCGAACAAGAATTTAATATTCTACAACATACAATACGTTTCGTGGATGAACTCTTCTGGACTCACTTTAAATCCCTTTTGGAACATGAGACTTTATCTAAAATATGCATTGGCAAGGATACCTTTATTTTTGACCTATTACGAGGACAACACGATTTTATTCTTGTGGTTTATAATACAAACCACAAAGATTGGAATTCTTTTCAAAAAATATTGTAATATTGTTTAGATTTTTACCTCTGCCCGCTCAAACTTTGTAAACAAAACTTTATATTGCAGTCGCCTGTGCTTTGCAAATGCAACAGCTGTGTTTTTCAGCTAATTTCTTTGTTCTGGCGCCCTTTATCATAATCACCACTGAACATTGGTGAATTTGCAATGCGTTACACTTAAACTTATTTTAATTATCCGATTTTCAGAAAATGGGGCTTTGTCACAAAAACTGGTCGAATTCCCCATAATGCGATGCCGTGGTTTCTACAGAAAAGTTAATCCACTTTTAAAATACAAATCAAAAAAAGAAAGACTATATTATACCCGATACTCATCTCTTCCACCCACAATTAAACTTTCCTTTAAAGTTTTAACTTTACCGGTATAAATTCCCTGCACCAAATTTTTGTTGCATTCTTTTGCGCTTGGACAAAAAAAAATCAACAAAAATACAGCCATACTACCGATTCAGTAGAGAAGCAGAAAAAAAATTAAAACACATCAAAACAGTGCTCGGGCAGGGAAATTTCCTATTTCCTAGTCCTATTTGAAATTTGTTTTTCAGATTTATATTAACTATGGAAATAGTTTGACATCAAAAGTTTTTCAAAAACCGGCGCATATAGAGGCTTGTGCAGCCTACTCTAACGATGGAATGATTTTTAGGGGAGGGTGAACACACGAAAACAGGTGATGGACTTGTTTACCTTTTTTTTTTTACAATTTTTCCGGAACTTGTTATTATTTTGGGTTATTGTGAGATTTAATTAAATTATTAAGCCTCTTGCAGAACAACAAAAAGTTAAAAGCCATCGGCGTTTTAATTGACTCCGACTGAAATATACTCTGACACTTTCTCAATATATTGATTTTTAATGATTCGTAAAAATATATATACAGAAAACATTTTACTACTAACACTTAATCTTATTCCTAAATAAATTAGAAACGTATGCTGAAATAATAAAAAATATAATATAAAAACTAATATAATTTCTTTCGTCATTTCATCAAATACGAATACCCGAATTTTGTTAGGGTAGCAAGCCTGAAAAGTAAGAAAAATCCAAATTTTGTGCGCTGGCTTCGAAACGAAATCGCACGCACACATACACCCATGTATGTGAATGTGTGACACGCATACATACAAAGATCAACTGAAGCGCAGGCCAACCTTCTTCATCGCGCTCCGTTTAGAGACTGAGAAACAGAAAACATTTAATGCGAGAATGAGCGTAAGATGAACGAACGATGAGCGTAAGAGAGCGTAAGAAATCCGCTCTGGGGCCTGCTGGGGCCTGTCGCAAGAAATTTTCGCGTCCATTTTCGTTGTATGAAATGGGTTGTCTATATGCTGTATAGTTAGTGGTTGCACACTTTTGGACAAAATTATAATACCCTCTGCAAAAGTATAAAAATCACCATGAACATCAACACGGGCACACAAATGTTGAAAGAAGACGTGCGCCTTATGTATTTATATTTTACTTATGTCCTCCACCTTTATATTGCCTTTTGTTTTGGCTTTGGTGTAAACTAAGATATCAATCTCCTTAGTATCAGCGTACGTTTTACATAGCCAGCAATGGAGCGTAGGCTGGGATGAGGAGATTGTCTTGTTACAAAACTTCATCGAAACGACCAGTTTAAATTCCATAGTAATAATTAAAAACAAAAATATAATGTATAAAAAGTTAAAAAAAAAAAAACACTATACCTTGAACCACTGTGCCAACTAGGAAGCCGAAGCGGGAGCTTTGGAGAGTGCAAAGGAAAATTGAAGAAATAGAGATAAGACCTCTATTGCACACGAAAGAAAAAAACAAAAGAAGAGGAAGATGCAGAGCCAAGCATAGCTTGGAATTGAAATTATGTACATAAATTCTTGATTTGCCTCCAAATATACAAAGTCACACGCGAAGCTATACGGTTTAGAATAAACTGAAATTTCTCAAAGTTATATTCTCAAGTTAGTTAACACCGGTTTACGGCAATACTTATAGTAAACGGAGTGCGCAAAAAACAAACACGACCGTTCGCTTAAGAGAAAGAGAGAGAAGTTTTTTTATAACTGAATTGTAGAGTAGTAACTTGTAGTCCAAGCACAGTGGCGATCTTGATTTTATGATCCAGCGCAGGCTGCTGGCTTTCAGTTTTAGGTGAATCTTCTTGCATTCGATGTGCTTATGACAGGTTAGTCGTATATCAAGGTGGACGCCAACGATCAACGTTCTGTACGATTATTAAAAGCGGATGGCATGTTTGTTTATGGCACTGCGAGCAAGACGAATGTCCGAACTATGCAAGCTTTCGAAAATAGAGCCCTTCGAATCGCCACTGGGGCCCACGTCTATCATGACAATCGCACCATCCACGAGGTTCTCAATTTCCCTTGGGTCAAGGACGAGATACAAAGAAGCAGCGCACGTTACATGCAGAGGCTTCATAATCACCCGAACCGGTTGGCCAGCTCCCTGCTGGACAACAGCGAGCAGCCCAGAAGACTAAAAAGGACACACCCGCTGGACCTCCCCTTACTACTCTAATTTATGTCTACCATATTAATATTTAAAATTATCTATACGTGAAGTTTACGTGATAACATTTAATGGTTGTCCCTAATGGACAGTTTTAAATAAACATTACCCTGCTATTACAAAAAAAAAAAAAAAAAAAAAATGTTTGTTTATTAAGAGTAATCGTTACATGTTTACAATTGTTTTGAGCGGCTGCGTTAATGTTGGCTGGGCAGGCTGAGGCGTATCACAAACAGCGGATTTCTCACGAGTGGGGGACCAGCAGCTGAAGGCCGCTAAATTGAATTTCAAGAATTTCGCAACAATAATAGAGACCAAACCTACAGGACATATCAAACGAAGCTGAGGCAGGGACCCCGACACACTTGGCGTGTACAAAGTGTTCTTGGTATGCTTGGATGAAGAGATTGTCTTAGTGCAAAACTTAATTCAGCAGGCCAATTTAAATTCTATGCTTATATCAAAAGACCCAGGAAACCAATGTACCTGGAACCACTGTACCATATAGAGACATAGCGAAAGCTTTGAAGAGAGCGATTGGCAAAGAAAACGTCAGAAATAGAAATAAGAACCTCTATTGCACAAGAAAAAAAGTGTCGCTACAAAAAAAGGTGAAGACGAAATTTAGTTTAAAACGATATGCGCAAAAAATAATACGAACTTTCTGTTAGGAAGAAGTGAAGAACCATGCTTCAATGCGAATAGGTTAGATTAAGTGAACAAAAATATAATCCCTAAAAAAAATCCGATAAATCAGTTATATTACAGCTATAGGCTACAGTCAGCCGATCCAGGCCGACTGGATACTTACAGATACTTCTACTGCATTATATATACATATACTGCGTGCAAAAGGGAGTAGTACGTATGCGAAGTTTGAGGTCACTAGCTCGTTCACGTAGAAACAACTAGACGAACAGACGGACATGTTTATATCGACTCGGAGATGTTTGTTTGTACCTTATGCCGTATCCACAGCGTTTTCCCGGCACTACAGCAAACGGTTATTACCGGGCCAGAAACCGGAATGTGATATAATGCGTAGTATAAAAGATCACTTTCTCGAGAATAAGGACAGCTGCCAATATAAACTTGTGCTTAAACAAAAAACCAACATACATCCGAATCCAGCCGACTTCAGTTGGCCCTTCACCATCCCGCACCCCATCTAAACCTCTTTTAACCATCATTTTAACGTTAACAAGCGGCTCACTACCCATAGCAGCGCACAGGAAAATCCAGGTATATGTCAGTCAACCCAGTTCACAAAGTTGACCCCGACTCTGGGACCTACCGCTACGGCTAGTGGCCGCAGAACGATCTACGGACGAACAGTGATGAAGAAAGGATATACTCTATAGGGTCAGAGAAGTCTGCTTTACTGCTTATTTTGACCAAAATAAGAATACCCGCTGCAAGGTAATAAAATATACCTACCACAAAATTTGTATTTTATTATTTTGTATTTATATATTTTGTATTATTTTGTTACGCGTTACGCTATTAAAGAACCAACGTGTAATATTGCAAAACACTCAGCAAAGGCCAAAGTTTTAACGGCATCGAAAATCATCATCTGGGACGAATTCACAATGGCGCATAAACGTGCATTAAAAGCTCTTAAGGGGTTATATACCTTTTTTATTTTCAAAAAATCGAAAATTTTTTTATTGCTTTATCTTTAAGAACAACTCCTTGAAAACATTTTCCCAAATTTTCATAGAGATGGGAGCAGTAGAACAAAAGTTACAGCGCTCCTAACCGCGCGCCTTGTTGCGGCCTTGAACTAAACTTGAAACTTTAAACGCGAATATCTCGAAATGGTGTTTCTTGAAAAATGACTTTGCGGTGACATGGATTGGCGGAAAACTACTGAACCGATTTACTTCAATTTTTTTTTAAATGTTCGTAATGAAATTCTTCTGTGCTTGAACGATCGACTTTTCACGCACAAACTTTTTTTCGCCGAAATGAATTTTTTAGTGAACATTCTAGAGACCAATCATTTCATTTTTATCATAAAACGTTCCCGAATGCATAAAAAAAAAATTTTAAAACCGATCGTTCAAGCACAAGGAATTACACTAAACTAATGAAATTTTTTTACTTTTATGGTTTCAGTTGACCTGTTCGACCTGGGGAACTGTCACCGCAAGGCTCTAAAAAAAAAGGCCTCTAAGGGAAACAGCCACCCCTTAAAAACTATTTAATATTTATCCACCAAATTTTGCACAAACATTGTTAATAAAGTGTACTATCAAAAAATTGAAACATCCGTGTAATTAAATAATTGATACATACCTAAAAAAAAATCCGAACTTTCCTCTTTTTCTTCGACAAAGAAGGTAGAAGATCGGAGAAATTGCTAACTTTCTGTAATGGTCAAGTACCTGTCGATGAATCGAGCGGATCTGTAATCCAAATAATTTCTGTAATTTTGTCGTATCAAAAGACGAACTTATCAACAATTTATTTCCAAACCTTATTTCTAACTACAAAAATAAGAATGGTTGAGTGAGCGAGCAATTTTAGCGGCTAAGAATGTAGATGAAAGATGTAGATGACCTGAACTGGATCATTGATCATTGAACATAAGATCATTTTAGCAATGCATCAATTCAATTCTATTGACTGAGTCACAAATGAAGATGAAACCATGAAGATTGAATTTTTAAACTTTTGGACGTTCTTTGGAAGTTTCGGATTGGATTAAATTGGATTAAATTTTTTAATAAAATGTACAATATGTGTACCCACAATGATGAGTATGGACAATGGGGAATGAAAAAAATTTCGAAACTTAAATTTAAAATTTTTAATTAAGAAAATAATACATTAATAAAAATTTGACTATCATTGCATAAATAATAACATATTTTTTAGTTTTTTTTTTCGATTTAAGTGCATCCAAAAAAAGAACATGCGTGCGTAAATTAAAAAATAAAGGTATCTTATAGCAATCTATTTCTTTATTTTTATTAAAAAAAAAAAGTTGACGCCTCTAGTAGCGGAAGTTTAAAGCAAGAAAGAAAAGCTAACTTCTAACTAATACTAATACTAATACTACTACTAACTAATACTACTAACTAATACTAACTAATACTAATAGCTATCTAACTTTTGACCCTTGCAGTTAAGATCGGATATAAATCAAAATATCAATCGATCGGTATGAGAATTTATTTTTTAAAACCAATTTATAAGAATAAAAAATTAAAAAAAAAAATAATCCATACAAAATTCGAACTCTCTGACTCTAAAAACACAAAAGTCATTAAATTTCCGTTCAGCAGCTATATAGACGACCGATACCGGCCGTTCCGACTTATATACTGCGTGCAAAGGAAAGAAAATTGTGTGCAAAGCACGCACGCGATTTTCTATAGATTCTATTTTTGGTCAATTTATCCAACCTACCAAATTTCAAAAGAATCGACCTACTTTAACCTATAGCTGCCATACAACTGAACGATCGTTATTGATCCAACTTATACGAACAATGAAAGTTCTTAATGTATTTTATCTTATATAAGTTAACACGCGCAGGCAGAATTTAGGAAAAGTGCCAAATTGCACACCGGATCCGGTGGCCCGCTCGCGTAACGAAAGAGGTGCTGACGCATTCCAAGGGCAACTGTCCGCGGACCGTCTCGGGCACTTGCGCCACAAGTGATCGTTGCTAGCCGGGTGCGGAATGCTGACACTGCAACTGGGCCGCAGCCCAACGAAGGCTTCGAAGTACAGCCCGGGTAGTATTTTAATTTAGTCTTAAGTAAAACACAGCCTTAGCTCGCGTTATATTTTATCTTTTTCAGTAACACTAACCCTAACGGGCTTGTGCGAAACAAATGATAAATAAATATTATTTGTAAAACCCACACACAAATAATCTATTATTAACTGGCGCCCAAGCGTGATAAAGAGTCCGCACCCAATTCGGAAAATTACGGCATAAAAATAAAGTTAATATAAGTGCAAAATTCGGCTACAGGAAAACAGTCGAAAAATAAAATAAACATACAAGTGAAAAAAAGCAGCTGAGAAGAAAACCCACTCTCAAAAAGCTTCTAAGACATTCCGGACAAAAATATATTTTTTCTAGACAAAAAGTTGTAGAAATAGTAAAAAATAATATAAAAAAAAAACAAAAAGTTCTAAAATAAAAAATTATGCAAGATTTTATGCAGTTAAATCTTGCATAAAACTCAAAAAACCAACGAAACATTGAAAAAGGGAGCTGTAGGGACAACCCTCGCCCCCCTCCGCGGGAATAATCCCAGTAAAGGGAGCTGTAGGGATACCCCTCGCTCCCCTCCGTGGGTTCAACTAAAGCAAAGAGAGCTATAGGGTAACCCTCGCCCCCTCCGTGGGAATCAACAAGCTAAACCGACGGAAAGCCGACGGCAACTTGCAGCATATCTTAATAAATAAATATAAAAAATGTAAGTAGGCTGTTTGTGTTGAAGCTTATAGTGCAAGAAAAATAATACAGAAAATAAAAAATTTTTTAAACAAATAAAAAGGATTCGCTAGGCCTGTAGTGACTACACGATTAAAAAAAAAAAAAGGAGAAAATATTTTTATTTTGTTTTTTTTTCTTTTCTCCTCTTAAAATTTTGTTTTTTTTTTCCCCATTCCTAAAAGGCTTAAAACTTGTCAAACTTATTGTGCAAAAAAAATAAAAAACTAATACAATAGGAAATTCATTTTTCTCTGAAATCTGAGTACGAATAAAAGCATTTGCGCAGCTAACTCATTTTTACTATTCATAAAAAGTGCACTGAAATTTTTTTTTTTAATAAAAACGAGCAAAATATTACGAAAAATAGATAAAGATAAAAGATAAGATATAAAAGATAGATAGATAAAAACCTATATCTATAAAATAGATAGATAAGAAATTTTTATTATTAATTTTGACCCACGACCACGGTAAACTACGCGTCGTCGGACGAAAAACTTTTAAAAGAATATAGAAAATTTCGGGGGTCAAGGGCCTCACCAAGAGGAGCCTTTATTCATCAACCAGTAGGGCCGCAACTAACACCCTCGTTCGAGAGAGCGTTCTTGAAACTAGAACCTCTGAATTATCCAGTCAAACAATAGAAATGTCTCATGAACAGCTTCTGAAAGGCGCACTCGAAAGGCAACAACGAGAATTTGATGAGAAGGTAGCCACATTGATGGCAGAAATAAACTCATTAAAAATCAAAACTCCAGATATCAAAACGTATCAGGAGATCAAAATTGTACCAGGAATAGAATGTTCCGAACCGCTAGATATAGTAAAATCCATCCCAGAATTTGAAAGGAAACAGGAAAATCACGTCTCTTGGAGGCAGGCTGCCACAGCAGCACACAGGGTATTCGAGCCTTGCAAGGGCAGCAATCGATTCTATCAAGCAGTCGCAATACTCAGAAACAAAATAAAAGGACCAGCGTACGCTGCATTGTCTTCATATAATACAGTGTTAAATTTCCATGCCATACTGGCACGTTTAGATTTCACGTATGCGGATAAAACTCCGGTACATGTAATTCAACAAGAATTAAGTTTATTAAGCCAAGGAGTTTATTAACGCTGGCAGGAAGGGAAATAAAGCTTTTAATCGATACAGGTACCTCAAAAAATTATATTACACTACCGGGGCTGAAAGGCGTCGTGGCTGTGGATACCCCATTTAACGTAAAGTCAATCCACGGCTTTAAAAAATCGAGAAGAAATGTTTTACTTCCATATTTAATGTTAAATCACCATTTTTCGTTCTCAAAGTTCTGTAAGATTTCTACGGTATTATCGGTCTCGACGAAAAAACCGTAGACGATAGATACCCTATCCCTGCGATTACGACAATATTGTCGAACCTGGACGAGTCAAAGTTTTTTACAACACTCGACCTTAAAGCCGGCTTCCACCAAATAGAGCTGGCAGAGAGAGACCGACATGAGACGACTTTCTTAATACACAATGGAAAATACGAATTCTGCAGATTACCATTTGGACTAAAAAATGCTCCGAGCATTTCCAAAGAGCTATCGACGATGTTCTACGAGATGGAAATTCAAAGATATGCTATGCTTATGTCGACGATGTCATAATATACTCAAAGATGAAAGAGGACCATCTTAATCACATAAGATGGGTCCTAGGAAAACTTTCCGAAGCAGGTATGAGAGTATCTCAAGAAAAATCAAAGTTCTTCAAAAAGAGCGTTGAATACTTGGGATTCATAGTGACGCAAGGGGGCTTGCGGACATCACCCGAAAAGGTCAGGGCCATCAACAATTTCCCCAGCCAAAGACCCTTTTCGAGCTGAGATCTTTCATAGGGTTGGCTAGCTACTACAGATGCTTTGTTAAGAATTTTGCAGCAATCGCAAGGCCTCTTACTAGCATTCTTAAGGGCGAAAACGGTAAGATAAGGAACAGATGGAAACATTCTGCAGACTAAGATAAATCCTAGCTTTAGAAGATGCTTTACTTTCCTACCCAGACTATAAGAAACAGTTCGATCTAACAACGGACGCGTCAGGTTTTGGTCTGGGGCGGTTCTATCGCAGGATGGTCGCCCAATTACAATGATATTACGCACTTTGCGGGATAACGAAAAGAACTATGCAACCAACGAGCGGGAACTCCTCGCCATAGTCTGGGCATTACAAAACCTCTGCAATTATTTGTATGGAGTAAAAAATTTACAGATCTTTACCGACATCCAGCCACTCACTTAAGCCGTCTCTGATAAAAATCCTAACGCTAAACTAAAGCGCTAGAAAGAAATTATTGACTACCACGGTGCAAAGGTGATTTATATACCTGGCAAAGAAAACTTTGTCGCTGACGCGTTGTCCCGTTGTCAAAACGTTGACACTTTAGAGGAAGAACAGGACTCCGATATGGCTACCATACATAGCGAGGAATCGCTAACGTATACCATAGCCACAACGAACACACCGGTTAACTGTTTCGAGAATCAAATAATAATTGAAGAGAGTAACAGCTCGTCCGTAGACACGTTTATTCTGTTTAAAAGCAAAGTTAGATACATAGTAAAAATAAATGACCGCGGTAACCTACTGAATACCTTAAAAGAGGTGGTTAATGCCGAAGTGGTAAACGCAATATATTGCCCCCTGCCAATCCTGGCATTAATTCAACACAAACTCGTGGAGCTATTCCCGAACACTACTTTCAGACATTCAAGGAATCACGGTCTTTATTAAAGAGAGGGTGGTCCACAAGAACAATCTACGTTAATCGTCCTCACAAGATTTTGATGTACTCCTTTGTTCCTTTCTTTATTCCTTCTAGGTTACAGAAATATTTTTTAATTTTCATACTAACGGCTATTAGGACGGACGCAACATTAAGACTTAACGATTACACGAACACGGACTATATCCCGATAGAAGACAATGAATTGTAATTTGGGAGAATTACGGGTACCTACAACACGCAACGAACATGACGACCTATGAGGACTACGCGGACCAGACAGAGGCAATGACGAAAACATTCACGGACGACCACAGAACAGACATATTCGCAAGTTGGTGACCACCCTTAAGTTCCACCACAGGGCTATTAGAAGTATTAATTTAATTGGTACGGCTCTCAAAGTTATTGCAAGTACGCCTGACTTTAATGATTGGGAGCAGGTAAGATTTAATCAGTTCGCTAACGCAATGAATCAGATTCAGAAATACGAAACAAATAAAGAAATGCACTTTTTAGAAATCGTTTTAGCAAAGAATAGAATCATCATTACAGACCTAGAGAACATTCCCTGCAGTTCTGAGCACTAGTTCGTTGCTGGTGAAATAAGCACTTACCAGCAGACCACCACTACTTACAATGTGGCGTCTAGCCATGCGTTTTTTAATTTCCATTTTTGTATGAAATGTCCGCAAATAGGGTCAACGCCACCGCCTCGATTACCCACGAACTAGGGAAATAGTGCATCATATTAGGGTCTTTAAAGAAACTACTTACATTAGACCCCATGCATGGCCATGGAACGGCCGGTAAAATAGGTGCTTACATGGGACCCCATAGAACGGCCGGTAAAATAAGTGCTTACATCGGACCCCATGAAGAGGTCGGTGAAGTAAGTACTTACATTGGACCCCATGGAGGGGCCTGCCATTATAATTTAAAAAACATGTACAATTGCAATTACAGTTTTTATTTAGTTAAAATTTTTTTTTTTATAACGGGGTTTGTTCTTTCATTACTTTTAGGCTGCTTGAGTTTTTAAAATCTCTTTTTTTGGAGCTGCAGGGCCTTTCTCAATTGTTTCTCAGCTGGGCCAATACCGCCGACTGCAGTTATTGAATCTATAAATAAAAAGGATTAAACAAGTTTTAATAGATTGAAGTGTATAATGATTATTAAACAATTATCTTTTAAAATACTCACCGATCATAACGCCAAAGAAATTTTCTTCTTTTCTTAGGGCACCTTTCCCCTGAACGCCATCCACATTATACGCCAAGACCACTTCATTGGCTAAAATGTATTTATACATATTTATACATAAAATATACATAAACATTTTTTATATTACAAACATATATTATTTTTTAAGTCACTCACCTAATAATCGATTGATCCGCTTTGCACTTCTTAACTCAAATGCTTGCAAAAATTTCTTCAGCCAGCAAACACAGCTGCGTTTAAGCGAAAGAGTAGCACAAAATAAAACAAACTGTTCTTTCTGGACAATGGTTTTTGTAAGCAGTGCACCGAAGACGCGTAAACAAACAGCGATGTAAAGCATAATCGAAGTTTTGTCTTTAATCTTGCTTATGCTATTTTCACAAAATAACAAAAACAAAAGCGATGCTTGCCGTTATTTTGTACTTATGCGCTAATGCGCATTTATTTATTAACTGGGTGGTTCGACGTTCGATTACTATAGGGTTAATTTAGTAAGTACCCATGTAGTGATCGGCGAGGTAAGCACTTACCCATGGCCAATCGACACCTCCAGTTCTGCAGGGTTCTTATGGGCCTAACCTAACCCTAGCAAAATTAAATATTGTAAGCCCAGCTATTATAGATGGTGCCGACGTAAGCGAATTCAGAAACAAACAGCCTATTAATATGTATTAATATTAGTTTGGTAGAATTAGAAGAAGTATCTAGCATAAGCGTTTTTCAAAATTCTGACATTCTGCACTTTCTTATTGAATTTCCTAATCCAAAGCTCGTATGTAAGAAAATAACAGTCTACCCGGTTCAACGCCACAATAAAATCCTGAACTTCGAGGGCGGAAATTTAGTTGCCGAATTCCCAACACGGAACCTCAATATCGGTGACTGCAAGACAACGGTAGGTGCCGCAATCTGCAGGGAACTTAAAAACGGCACTTGTGCTCAACAGATAGTTTCTGGGGCCACCGCGCACTGCTCCACGCTCCCAGGTCATCTAGACCCCGTCTAGATCACCGTTGTGGACCACGGAACCCTTATCATCAACGATGCCACCGTAACGGTGACTGACGACCAAGGCCGGCAACAAAGGGTATCCGGAACCTACCTGTTAGCGTACTCTGACAAGGTAGCGCTCAACGGAACCTGGTTTATAAACCAGCTGGGGAGCTCATCACAACCGGCTTAGCCTCCCGTTTCTCCATGAGCTTAGCCTAAGTAACTTACACCACATCGGGGCCCTCAGAGAAAGGCTGTCATCGGGATGCCGTCTCAACATTTGCCTTATTCTACTGCCTGCCCTTTCACTATGCACAATCCTGTACATTGGAAAATATCACCTGAGTCGCCGCAAGAAATCGAGGGCTGACGACGATGTAGAACGAGTGGGTCCTCGGGACGACGAGGGAGGAAATAACACGCGCAGGCAGAATTTAGGAAAAGTGCCAAATTGCTTACCGGATCCGGTGGCCCGCACGCGTAACGAAAGAGGTGCTACTACGCATTCCAAGGGCAACTGTCCGCGGACCGTCTCGGACACTTGCGCAACAAGTGATCGTTGATGGCCGGATACGGAATGCTGACACTGCAACTGGGCAACTGCGCCGCAGCCCAACAAAGGCTTCGAAGTACAGCCCGTGTAGTATTTTAGTTCAGTCTAAAGTAGAACTCCGCAGCCTTAGCTCGCTTTATATTTTATTCTATCTTTGTCAGTAACACTAACCCTAATGGGCTTGTGCGAAACAAATGATAAATAAATATTATTTGTAAAACCCACACACAAATAATCTATTATTAAGTTATATCTTAGTCTTAATGAAAAGTCTTAATGTATTTTATCTTATCTATCTTCAAATGAAAGTCTATCTTAAATATTTCTTAACGAAATATATCTCTAGATAGCTGTAATTGTTTATAATCTTTGGCTCTATCCGTGGTTTTCTTTTCCTTTATTTATTTTAATATAAATAAAAAGTTTTTTCAAACCAAAAAAATGTCTGTAGTAATTTTGTATAATATACAAACAGATTCAAGTAGATTGAAAATATTATCTTAACTTTAAGGCAATTTTCATATATTTTAAGTATTAATTGTTGGAGAAACTTTTATGGAGAATTTAAAAACTATCCTTTTATTTTGTTAAGGTTGATGTCACATCTACTACGTCTTACAAAAAACTGTTTGAGCTTTGATTTTATTGGAAGTTCGACAGATGAATCCGCTGATGATATGAACAATGTTCAGGTAAGCAGTAAATAATGCTCTAAGTAACGAACAATTTTTGTATGACCTTGCAGAGGGTATTATAGTTAATTCCAAGAGTGTACAACACATTGAAATGATAACCACATACTGTAATCAAACTTTAGAGCTGGCGTATAACTGCGATTTTTTGATTTTCTTAGACAAAAACTATCCGGATCCGGTGTATACATTTTAAAAAGGATATGAAAAAATTATCTATATATTATATAATATTTATATAAGTATATTTATTAAATCACTTCTTTTGATAGCGAGTGTTTATTTGTGCGCGTGCATTTTGTAATAATTACATCTTTGGGTAGTCTATTATAATTAGCGGCCGAAAGGAAAGGGGCAACGGCCGCACGGACGGCCACCTGCCAGCAAGAAAGTGGCGTGATCTTGGAAAACAGGAGTAACGGCAGCCCGCCAACGGGAAAGTGGCGTGATATTGGAAGCAGGAATAACGGCAACCCGCCAACGGGAAAGTGGCGTGATCTGTGGAGCAGAACCCAGGAGGACTAACGGGCACTCCGGAGGGTATAAAAGGAGGCCCACTGGAGCGGCTTGAGACGAGTCTTTTTAGGAAGCTTGTAGCGTTGAGTTGGAGGACCGCCTGTGGAGAGTCCGCCATTCAAGTGTTAGAGCGTTTCTAAAAAGGATTCGGTGTTGTTTGAGTTGAAGGACCGCCTTTGGAGAGTCCAACAGCCAAACGTAAGGAGGACGAACGAGACGAGAAAGGATCAGTACAGGGACAGTTCCTTGGAAGGACCTAGGCGACAGGAGACGAGTTGGACCGGTTCCTGGCCCCGGCAGGTAGCCTTGCAAGGAAGTTCGGGAAGGATAAGTCTGGCTTACGCCACTCCGACTCCTGACTCACAACCAACAGGCGTGGTCCTGCAACGGAAAGGACAGGCCAACTCAGGATCCCGAGCCCGGTTTGCTCCGGAGGACGAGAAGGACAGAACGAGAAAGGATCGGTGTCGTTTGGTTTCCTCGACAGCTACAGGGTATCAGAGTCGAGTTGGGCCATTCCCGGTCAAAGCAGGTAGCCTTGCAAGGAAGTGAGGAAAGAATAAGTCTGGCGTACGCCACACGGATTCCTGACTCGCAACCAACAGGCGTGGTCCTGCAGGACACGGATAAGCCGACTCGGGAACTCGCGCCCGCTTAGGAACGCGATCGGGGAGGCACCGATCACCCACCGAGCAGCTCTTGACCCGGGCCCATTGACGCGTACGCGCGGTGGTCACCCGGCCGAAAGGGAGGCGTGACATACGGTCCTGGACAGGCGACTCCCGACCCCGTCGGGACTGACAAGACTTCGGCGACTCCCAATCCAGGCCCGCCGGTGCGAAAAGCACGGCGTTTCCTGGCGTAGAGGAGCCGGCTGTAGGCAGCAAACTCTGAACCGGGGCCGCTGGTGCGCATGCACAGCGTGTTTTCCTGGCGTTACGGAGGCGACCATCAGTAGACATCTCCCAAACCGGACTCGCCGGTGCGAAAAGCACGGCGTTTTCCTGGCGTAGCGGAGCCTACTGTAGGCCGCACACTCCGAACCAGGTCCGCCGGTGCGCATGCACGGCGTTTATCCTGGTGTAGCGGAGGCTACAGCCCGCCAACTCCCGAGCCCGGCAGTGCGGCGCGTAGGCGCGGTATCCCCGGCGACTTAGTGGAGGCTTTTCAGTGCGCAGCCGAAGGCCAGACCGGACCAAGTCAAAGAGGTGGAAGGCTTGACGACAGAACAACAAAGAGGAACCCCCGGCAACGAGAGCAACAGCGGAAACACCAGCAACGGAGCAGACCACCAGGACGGCCAAAGGAGACACGAAGGGTCACGAACATTAGGAGTGGGGCCCATTCTCGGGAACCCGCTTAAACCATCATTGTAAGCAGAAAGAGCAGCGAATAAAGAGACTGCATAAAGTAAAGCTATTTGTATTATATCTAGGCTCGGGCAATCACGTCGAACTATAAATTCGGTGGAACTAACCCGCAGACTCTGTGAGCTAGCCGAGGCATACTGTGGCGAGCGGAAGCAAAGAAAACAGTTCGTTACAATATTGTGTCAAAAGCTACGATAGACGTTGTCGGGTCAAACAGCTAGCAACTAATTTAAACATAATAATTAATTATTAACTGATGTTTTGTTGGTCTCAAGCCGACTCTTTTTCGGCCGCTCGGCTTTACTTATTTATTATATAATTATTTATTTAAAACTTAGCGAGCATCCGCTCAGCCTATTCTGGAAGGTTGGCGGCACTCTCGTTCGTCTTCTTATTGCGCTCGCATCCTAAATTGGATTTCACATATTGTACATAAACCCTTATTTCATATGCGGCCCAAATAAAGTTTATATAATATAAAGAGAAATCAACCCTGGAGTTACTTCCAAGGGTTTTGCTCATTTAGTCTCCGTACGTGGATATAACAGCGGTTTCTAAGTACGCTAATTCGTTTCCAGCATTGCAGAGGGTATTCGCTTACGTGCGCCGTGTTTTCTAAGTTTTCTAAACGAATTCGCCACAACGGTGTCACGGCTAGCGATATAAAATCTGGAACACAGCTGTTATGCGTCTGCATGTGCATTTTTGGGAGGACATAAAGGCGCTTTAAAATGGAAAAGAGATAGCGGCATCCAATGCCCTTGCCTCATCCTCTCCCTTCTTGAATAAATTTGGTCTGTTGCGCGTAGACGGTCGGCTAAAAAATTCGTCGTTGGATTTTGACAGTCAGCATCCAATTATACTTCCAAGAAGCCATTTAAATACGCTGGCTATAATTGTTGACTTCCATGAGCGAAATTTATATACGGGGCCTCGCGCTCTGTTGGCAATTATTCGGTCCCAATATTGGGCAATTGGGGGGAGAAAAACCGTGACGAAGGGAATACCCAAATGCATCCGATGCTTCCGGACTAAGCCTCGGTTGTTGGAGCACATTATGGCTGATCTCCTGAAGCAAAGATTTAGCGGCTCCCAGGTTTTTGGAGTCACTGGTGTGGATTTTTGTGGTCCTTTCTATTATAAGCCGAAAGTGCGCAATAAGGCTCCAGTAAAATGTTACGTTAGCATTTTCATTTTTTTTGCTATCAAAGCCGTCCAACTGGAGCTTGTAAGGGATCTGTCCACAATTTCTTTTTTGCAGGCTTTGAAGCGGTTTATATGCACCCGCCGAAGACCTCAACATATTTGGTCGGACAACGCAACCAACTTTGTTGGAGCCAAAAACGAGCTGAAGGAGCTGCGCCGATTGTTTCTAAGCGAAGAGCATCAACGGGCACTGCTGGAGTTTTGCTCTATGGAGTCCATTCGATCGATCGCTGCTGTACCATATTAGGGCTGTTATAAATTCACGACCCTCTCTTTCAGAAAATCCTGCAGACCTTGATGTTCTGACCACAGCTCATTTTTTAACTGGTGGTCCGTCAGTCAGCTTTATTGAGTCCGATGTCACAAAGCTGAACATCAACAGATTGGACAGCTGGCAGCGCGTGTCTTTCCTGCAGCAGTCTTTCTGGTCCCGATGGAAGGAGGAGTACCTAAGCCTTCTCCAGCAGCGCTCCAAATGGCGTGCCTCCAGTCCTGCCCTGGCCCCGAACGATGTGGTGCTAGTAAAGGACGAGAACCTACCTCCGATGAAATGGCCGCTTGTGAGAATAATGGAGTTAATCCCTGGTCGAGATGGAATCTTTCGAGTGGCGGTGATAAAAACCTCACCTGGAGTTACCAAGCGAGCAGTGACTAAGCTGTGCCTGTTGCCCTTTAAGGATGAAGTTGGAGCAGAAGCCCCTACTGGGGGGAGAATGTCGCGTCAAGCAGCTAGCAACTAATTAAAACATAATAATTAATTATTAACTGATGTTTTGTTGGTCTCAAGCCGACTCTCTTTCGGCCGCTCGGCTTTACTAATTCGGCATTTAAAGTTAGCGAGCATCCGCTCAGCCTATTCTGGAAGGTTGGCGGCACTCTAGTTCGTCTTCTTATTGCGCTCGCATCTTAAAAAATATGTGAATTTAACATAAATTTTTATTTCATATGCGGCCCAAATAAAGTTTATAATGTTTAACTTAATTAAATTCTGATTTTTATTTACTGGCATTGAAAATCATCAATGACCAAACAGACGTCTTTTTCGCAAAGCTGCGAGGTCCTCATTTGGTCCCCTAAACACTACCAACGGCTTCTTCTCCTAAATCCAATTCAACGTAGTAAAAATCGCTCAGCAGGCACCAGAAAAGCAAAAAAAGCAGGCCCCTATAGCAAAACGGAAATAATAATATTAAGCCTACCAAAGTATGATGGAGCTTATGTCATTCATAACAAGAAAGGAAAGGTAACTTCGGGCGGAGCCGAAGTTTATATACCCTTGCAGTTTAAACCGGATATATATCGCAAACATCGGATATAATTGGCCGATCCTTATGGGAATATGAATATATAATCCAATTTATTACAATACAAAATCTAAAAAAAGTCTCAAGCTTCTATCTTCAAAAATACCAAAGTTGGTATTTCTACCAAAAACCATTTCCGATCGTTCAGTTATATGGCAGCTATAAGATATAGTCGGCCGATCGTTATGAAATTTGGTTGGTCGGATGAACTGACCAAGAATATAATCTGTACCAAGTTCCAGCTTTCTATCTTCAAAAACACGAAAGTTGGGTCATTTCCGATCGTTCAGTTATATGACAGCTATAAGATATAGTCGGCCGATCCTTAAGAAATTTGGCATGTCGTATTATTTCGCTCGTGTAAAATTTGAACTCTCTAACTCTAAAAAAAAGTTATACCATTTCCGATCAATCAGTTATATGGCAGCTATAGGATATAGTCGGCCGATTCCGGTCGTTCCGACTTATATACTGCGTGCAAAGGAAAGAAGGGTGTGTGCAAAGTTTCAAGTCGATAGCTTTAAAACTGAGAGACTAGTTTGCGTAGAAACAGACAGACAGACGGACAGACGGACATGCTCATATCAACCCAGGAGGTGATCAAGAATATATATACTTTATAGGGTCGGAGATGTCTCCTTCACTGCGTTGCACACTTTTGGACAAAATTATAATACCCCCTGCAAGGGTATAAAAACTACTAAAGTTATGGCATGGTTATGGTTTACTGCCCTCCTCGTTTCGCAATCTCGGAAGAGCAATTTATGGACTTCTACATTTCACTTGGGGATCGATTTATAGCCGCAGGAGACTACAACGCCAAACATACGCACTGGGGATCACGTCTAGTGACTCCCAAAGGAAGACAATTTTACAATGCAATTATAAATGTAAAAAATAAACTGGACTACGTTTCCCCTGGAAGTCCCACATACTGGCCAACAGACTCACAAAAGCTCCCAGACCTTATTGACTTTGCAGTGACAAAAAACATACCTCGCAATCTAATAAGTGCCAAAGCAGTCTCGGACTTATCATCAGACCACTCGCCTGTGCTTCTAACACTTCTTCAAAGCCCAGAAATAACCGAACACCCCTTCAGCCTGACGTCGCCAAAAACGAACTGGCTAAAATACAAAAAGTACGTGAGTGCCCACATAGAACTCGCCCCGGAATTTAACATGGAATCGGACATCGACTACACTACGAGCGCCCTGGAAGAAGTACTCGTTGCGGCAGCTAAAATCTTTACTCCTCATAGGAAAGATGTAGACCGAAACAAACACTTCAAATCTAATCAGCAAATCGAACAGCTCGTGCGAGAAAAGAGGCGCACGCGTCGTGATTGGCAAAACAGCAGATCACCAGCTTCAAAACAACGCCTTAAGGATGCAACCCGATCACTCGACCAGGTTCTTCACCAAGAGGAAATTGAAACGCCTCAATTGATACGACCACCCCGATAAGAAACTCTTCGGGATGCTGGGCTCGCAGCGACGAAGACCGAGCTGAAACATTCCCTACACATCTCCAAAGTTTTTTCCAGCCAAACCCAGCCTCAAATTCATTCCTCCTGCCAGTATTTAAGCCAGACGCTACTCCTCAGCCAACTGCACCTTCATTTCGGCCGAACAAAATCAAAAAAGTCATAAGAGGGCTAAAACCAAAACAGGCTCCCGGTGGTGACCTATTGACTCCGAAGATGCTGATCGAACTTCCAAAATGCGCTGTAGAGGTCGTCTGCAAACTATTTAATGGGATCATTAATCTTGACTTTTTCCCAAAAAAGTGGAAGAAATCCATCATTATAATGGTACCGAAGCATGGAAAAGACCACACAATTCTGACATCATACAGACCAAAAAGCCTTCTAACTTTTTTGTCTAAATTGTTTGAAAAATGTTTTTTCAACTCGCATAATACCACATCTGTAAGCTTGCAATATTATCCCGGCACACAAATTTGGCTTCCGAAGAAACCACGGAACCATTGAGCAAGTGAACAGATTAACATCCGAAATACGCTGAGCCTTCGAACAGCGAGAATAGTGCAGTACTTTTTCGTCGACGTATCTCAAGCTTTCGACCAAGTTTGGCTAATTGGACTCATGCACAAAATTAAAACGTATTTGGCACTCCAGCGGTATTGACCTGATCACTCCAGCGATATTTTGCATTTGCCCATCGGCGGTTTTTACCATCCTCTTTTCGGACTTAAAATTATTTTTCTCCTCCAGTATGCGTTTTGCTAAAGCACCTATTACACTTTTGTTGGCTTCGCTATCCAGCAGAGCTAAATATGATTGACCTAATACGTGTATATGTGAAAAGTGACGAATGTCGTTATGCTTGTGTAAGAGTGATGAAATTACGACTTTCTTTAGCTCTCGAACGTTTCTAAAATAATTTTGAATGCAACAAAAATGTGAACCTATGTGTGTATGTGTGTGTTGAAAATATTTGTGATTCTTTGCCTTCCTTAATTTCTCTAAAAATTAAGTTGCTGGAAGTGGGAGAACGACGAAAAGTGGGAGACAAAATGGACAATAAAGCGGAACAGAAAATCTACTCGTCGCGTGCCGAAAAGGAAAAGCCCAAGCATAAGAAAGACATGAAAAATGTGGAATGTTGGAACTGCGGTCGTTACGGACATGTTTCGGCAAAGTGCTACTCAAAACAGAAAAACGCAAGATCAGAAAAGGATAACAATAGTGTGAGCAAACGCGAGGAGAACCAAAAGTCGTTTTCTGTTTTCGCTGCCGCAGCGAGCCAAAGTGGACTAACGAAGAATATTTGGTGCATTGACAGTGGGGCAACAGCCCATTTATGTGCAAACAAATCGTTATTTGTTTCAATTCGTGAGCATAAGGAAAAACTAATGCTGGTTGGAGAAAATAACATTGAGGCTGAAGGCATTGGAACAGTAAAACTATTTTGGCAAGAAAACATTATTGAATTGGTTGATGTATTGTTCGTAAAAAACCTTCAGTGTAATTTTATTTCGGTGTCGAGAGCAACTAATAACGGGTTCGAAATAAGTTTTTCAAAAAATAGTGCTAGTGTCAATAATAAGAACGGCGAAACGGTATTAAAAGCAAACAAACAGAATGACTTGTTTATTTTCGAAAATAAAAACAAAACGGCTTTTGCTGCAAATGGAAAAACCAATCAAGTAATAACGTGGCACAATAGATTCGGACATTTAAATTTCGAAAGTTTAAAATCCATGATTCGAAAAGAACTGGTGTATGGTCTACGCGGAGTAACCGGTAGCACGAATGACTTTGTTTGCGAGACTTGTGCGAAAAGCAAGATATGCGTGAAACAATTTCCAAAAGTGGCGGAAAATCGTTCGAACAAAGTGTTGGGGCTGATCCATACGGACGTGTGCGGTCCTATGAGTGCAGTTTCCAAAGGTGGAGCGCGTTATTTTGCTACATTCATAGACGACAAGACGCGTTATGTATCGGTGTATATGCTTAAAACAAAAGACCAAGTTTTTGAGAAGTTCAAAGAATTTATGTTGTTGGCTGAGAAGCAAACTGGGCAGCAGATTAAGGGGTTATATACCTTCTTTGTTGAAGAAAAAGAGCAAAGTTTGGATTTATTTTTAGGTATGTAGCAATTATTTAATTACAGGGATGTTTTAATTTTTCGATAGTACACTTTATTAACAATGTTTGTGCAAAATTTGGTGGAAAAATATTAAATAGTTTTTAAGGGGTGGCTGTTTCTCTTAGAGGCTTTTTTTTTTAGAGCCTTGCGGTGACAGTTCCCCAGGTCAAACAGGTCAACTTAAACCATAAAAGTAAAAAAATTTCATTAGTTTAGTGTATTTCCTTGTGCTTGAACGATCGATTTTAATATTTTTATTTTTTTATTCATACGGGAACGTTTTATGCTAAAAATGAACTTTTTGGGCTCTAGAAATTTCACAAAAAAAAATCATTTCGGCGAAAAAAAGTTTTTGCGTGAAAAGTCGATCGTTCAAGCACAGAAGAATTTCATTACGAACATTTAAAAAAAAATTGAAGTAAATCGTAGTTCAGTAGTTTTCCGCCAATCCATGTCACCGCAAAGTCATTTTTCAAGAAACACCATTTCGAGATATTCGCGTTTAAAGTTTCAAGTTCAGTTCAAGGCCGCAATAAGGCGCGCGGTTAGGAGCGCTGTAACTTTTTTCTACTGCTCCAATCTCTATGAAAATTTGGGAAAATGTTCTTAAGGAGTTTTTCTTCAAGATAAAGCAATAAAAAAATTTTCGATTTTTTGAAAATAAAAAAGGTATATAACCCCTTAAAGCTATACGGAGCGATAACACAGTGCGACAAAAAAAGAAAAGTTGGAGGAACTTTTGAAGAGACCTAGTAGGAATTGTTCATTAGGTCGAGTATAGTATAAAACCATGTTTGAAATTTTTCTTACACCCTCAAATCTTGATTTATTGCGAAAAAACGGTTTTTCGAAAGTGTTTTGCTCTTAAAAATTCCTGAACCCGCAATTTTAGGCCGATTTTCAATTTTTTTATGTTTTTCAATAGTTAAATGTTGTAGCTTTTGAAAAAAAAATACATCTTCAATTTATTTAAACAGAAAGGACACAAATTTTACAAAAGAAACTGACTTTTTTGAATTTTTGTCACGTTTGTCGAACTTTGACGCCATTTTTTCGGTACAACTTCCAAGAAATGGTATCATTCTTAACACATATTAATATTGTCTCATTAATCCTGAATAAAACAAGACCAACTTCATTACGAAATTATGAAAATTGTTGAAGTTATTACGCTTTTCCCAAAACAAGTCAATTCAAATTCGAGCGCACCGTAACAGTATGTAAGTACCAGTATGTAAGTTAACAGAAAGATAGAAACTCAATGTAAGTTAACAGAAAGATAGAAACTCAATGGAAGATTATTCTTGTCAGTCTTATTTTTAATGATTTCATAGCTTTTACCAATGTTTAAAAATGCTAAAAATGAAAAAATAAATCAATAAAAATAAGACTGACAAGAATAATCTTCCATTGAGTTTCTATCTTTCTGTTAACTTACATTGAGTTTCTATCTTTCTGTTAACTTACATACTGGTACATACTTGAATTTGAAAAATTCAAAAAAGTCAGTTTCTTTTGTAAAATTTGTGTCCTTTCTGTTTAAATAAATTGAAGATGTATTTTTTTTTCAAAAGCTACAACATTTAACTATTGAAAAACATAAAAAAATTGAAAATCGGCCTAAAATTGCGGGTTCAGGAATTTTTAAGAGCAAAACACTTTCGAAAAACCGTTTTTTCGCAATAAATCAAGATTTGAGGGTGTAGGAAAAATTTCAAACATGGTTTTATACTATACTCGACCTAATGAACAATTCCTACTAGGTCTCTTCAAAAGTTCCAAATCACTGTCGCACTGTGTAATGGTAGAGAGTTTATAAATGGAGCATTCGAAACTTCAGCTCACCGTTCCCCATACTCCACAGCAAAACGGAGTGGCTGAGCGTGCCAATCGGACGCTAGTGGAAATGGAAAGGAGCATGATGGTTCACGCTTATGCGAACGAGTACCTGTGGGGGGAAGCGATAATGACTGCGATGTATTTGAGGAACCGATCAGAAACGTCTACATTGCCAGACATGACTCCATACGAAGCATGGTTTGGGAAAAAGCCCAGCGTATCCCATCTTAAGGTGTTTGGTACAAAGGCAATTGTGCTAGACAAGGCAATGAAAAGAAAATTTTCTCAGAAAGGAATAGAGCATATCCTGGTTGGGTATTCAGAAACTGCCAAAGCGTATAGACTCTTCAATCCTGATACGCAAACTATCAAGGAAGCCAGAGATGTGGTGTTCCTTGAGCACGATATAACAAAAACCGAGGATATATCGACTGTAGAATTGACAGAAAACGGGAGCGTTTTTGGTGAGGAGATAAATGGCGGACACGATGAAAATGACGGAGATCATGCAAGGGACGGACAGTCGGGAGCCGAAGATGGTGAAGACGAGTTGGTTGATAGCGTCGAACGAGTTCAGCGAGGCCCAGGTAGGCCTAAGATAATTCGTACTGGAAGGCCAGGACGACCACGTAAGGAGTACAATATGCTTCACGCTATTGGAGTTGCCGACGTCCAAGTACCGAGTGAAGTCAAGGAGGCTTTGAGCTCGACACAGGCTGAAGAATGGAAGGTTGCGATGCAAAAGGAGTATTCTCAACTACAGTCCACCAATACATGGAGTCTTGTAAATCTTCGTCCTGGCGAGAGAACTATTGGATGCAAATGGGTGTTTGCGGTTCAAGGAGACCAGTACGGCAACGTGGAAAGGTTCAAGGCTCGCTTAGTTGCAAAAGGTTGTGGACAGGAGTACGGCATAAACTACACAGAAACATTTTCCCCAGTGGCTGGGTATTCTTCTATCCGATTGGTGATCGCACTGGCTGTCGAGAACAAAATGTTTATGCATCAAATGGACGTCTCAGCTGCGTATGTAAATAGCGACCTACAAGATGTAGTCTACATGCGGCAACCGGAAGGGTTCGTGGACACAGCGTATCCAAAAAGGGTGTTGAAGTTACACAAGTCTTTGTACGGCCTTAAGCAGAGAGGGCGTGAATGGAACCAGAAATTGGACAGTACTCTTCAGCGTATTGGTTGTGTACAATGTCCCAGTGAGCCATGCATTTACACCAAGAACAACGGCCAAAAATTTAACATAATTGTTGTATATGTCGATGATCTAATAATTGCCTGTTCCAGAAAAGAAGACCTTGTCGACATAAAACTTCAAATCGCACGGGAATTCGAAGTAGTAGATGGCGGAGAGCTGAAACATTTTTTAGGCATGGAGATCGAGCGGGATGGAGAGACGGGCAGTGTGGCAATTGGCCACAAGCAGTATATTGACGGGCTGTTACGAGATTATGGCATGGAAGACTGTAAGCCGAATGCAACTCCTTTGGAGGTTGGTTATCAGAACCTATGTGTTTTGGAAGACTGTCCACGAGCCAACCAGAAGCAGTATCAATCGCTTATTGGATCACTGCTGTACCTAGCAATGACTACGAGGCCGGACATTGTTCATTGTGTGGCAAAGTTGGCTCAGAAGTGCAGTGACCCCCATAAGGAACATGAGGTGGCCGCTAAACGCGTCCTTCGTTACCTAAGAGGAACTTCGAGCTTGAAGCTGCACTTTGATCGAACTGATCGAACAGACTGGGCAGGTGACTGTTCTAACCGCAAATCGTTCAGTGGTTGGGCGTTTTTTTTGGCTGGAGCAGCGTTTTCGTGGGAGTCGAAGAAGCAGAGCTAACTAGGGTTAAACTAAAAAGGAATCTTTTGAATTAGATATACCGCAGTGAGAAGGAGTGTTGAAAATATTTGTATATGCACCACTGTATATCTCATTCCTCTTATGTTATACACTAAAGTAACGAGTAACGAATTATCACTCCTCTTTAAGTTCTGGTTCTGCCTGCGTGCAGCATTTTTTAGTCTCTAATAAATCGTCAAACCGAATAGTGTGACTGCTCACACGACGGCGTAAAAATGTTTTGGCTTCCAAATTTCAATTTCTATTTCTCGTTTCTGTTTTCGATGCGCCGATGTGGTAGAACAAATAGTATTTTTAATCGCTGCGGATCGAGACAGGATGGTAGCGTAATGCATAGAGTAGTTACTCTATGTGTAATTTTTCTGAGTTCAAATCCTCGTAAGGACTTCGAACTTCTTCTTTCTTTTATATTTATTTTTTTTTTATTTTTCTTTAATTTTACAATTGTAAAATTGTTTTATTCTTCATTATGTCTTGCTAATAAAATGTCAAGGGAGTCCTTCCGGTATTTTGTCATCCGACACGTCCGTCACTTATTTTTACAACAGTTGTAATAGAATGCAATTAAAATTTAAATTAAAATTAAGATAAAAGTAAATATAAAAAGAATTATAAAACTACAACTTTCTACAAATTGAAACAATCGCCCGCTAATGAAATCGAACCCAGGACCCCACGAATAAGGACCGCGCAATATCCATCTAGGCTACCCTCGAAGTTGTTTTTATGACACTTAAAATTGGTGTTAAAGGAGATATTTCTGATCTCTTTATTCTCACATTGGTTCGATTAAAACGTTTCAAACTTTCATCGTTCCAAAGATGTTACGATCTAAAAATAGAATTCTCTATTTCCCTCTCTCATCTGCCAGCCTTTTGTCACGGAACCCGCTCTTATATGTTTTCATTATTACAGCGGGTTCCACGATGGAAAACATGAAAAAATTTGAGAGCGGGTTCCACGACGCGGACTGTCAGAATGCCGTAGAACCCGCACTTATTGACATTTTACAGCGAGTTCCACTACGAACTGAGACGATGTTAAGGTGATTTTACAATTTGTATTTTTTTTAATTGATTATAAATTTAGGAAAACATATTAAAAAAATAAAAATATAATATAAATAGATTTAAAATTTAAAAAAAAATATGGATGTTCCGAACCTGGTTTGAACTCGTTTTACTTTGCACACCAGCCAAGCACTCTACCACTTAGCTATTCCTCATTCGTTGTCGCGCAAAAAATTTGTCAAACTTAACTTGTCGCGCAATGGAACCCGCTCGTTCCAGCGGGTTCTACTGCAGGAACCCGCCATAGAAAATTTTTCTTTGTATGAGATGTCCCATCTATGTACTTTATAATCTTTGGTTTAAGGATGTATTCTCATGTTCCGGCCTACTTTTTAGAGGTTTTCAAAAAAATTTTTTTGAAATAAAAAATAATGCGATTGTTTCAATTTTCAAATATGATTTTATAGGCATCATAAACTATTTGAAAATTATTAGTTTAATTTATTCTTGTGTAGTTTAATACACTTTATAGCATGCCAAAGTATGCATATAAAAAAAAGGGTAGGTCCCTGGCGCAGGTGATTTCGACTGCTAGAGTTATCCGAAACAAAAAATTAGAATAGATTATTGTTTTGTAAGCTTATGGCTCTTATGGATTATGGAAATATTTTCATCAATAAACAACAAAATGGCTAACTCACAAAACAAAAAATTAAAAAAAATGTATCTGAAATTAATGATAAAAAAAAAAACTAATCATTAAAAATAAATGATTCTAGTACGGGACAGAGGTGTTACTTTTAAGAACAACATATCCAATTTTACCAATCGGTACTATAGAATTTTGTGAATCACCTGCGCCGCACAAAAAAATGTCGTTCCGAGAAAAACGTGTTTAAAGTTTAGACGCTACCGAGTAACTCATACTATTCGGTGTAGGCACGCTCTCGATTATGAACTGTATCTCTGTCATTATTTGATATTTTTATTTGAAACTTTAACAGTACATTCTTAATAAACAGTACTTTCAAAATATGTGAAAAAAATCGATTTTTTTCAACCTCACACATGAGACTACATCCTTAAGTTAAGCTCGTCTTCCTTGAGTTCTGATTTGATTGGTTCCGAGACTTAAAGAGGGTATTCGCCTATTGGTTTTGGCGAATATCCCGAGAACGGTTTTGCGACACGGGATGACATTGTTCATTTCGAACAATTGGGTTAATAAGTGTTAATCGACCCACACCCGTAACAAAATATGCGCCGTGTTTTTAGATAATCTTGAAACCGATGTCCCAATTCGTCACAATTCCAACATTTGATTTTGTCTATCGAAAGAATGGGACAAACTTCATTTGATTCCTGGTCGTCTTAAAAAACCTCCTCCGTCTGGTTAATGTATTGAATTTCGTTAAGCGAAGGTCAAGTATTTGGTCAAATTCGCGGGACGGCTCTATTACGATTCTCTTTGAAAATCTCTTCATGCCTGTGGCATTCAGTGCGTAGCGCAGCCAAGGTTGGTGTTAGAACACCCAACAACTCGAGTTTCAATTCCGCCCTCAGACTATGTCGGACTTTAAGGGGTTATATACCTTCTTTGTCGAAGAAAAAGAGGAAAGTTCGGATTTTTTTTAGGTATGTAGCAATTATTTATTTACACGGATTTTTTAATTTTTTGATAGTTAACAATGATAGTTAACTTTATTAACAATGTTTGTGCGAAACTTGGTGGAAAAAAATTAATTAGTTGTTAAGGGGTGGCTGTTTCCCTTAAGGGCCTTTATTTTTTAGAGCCTTGCGATGACAGTTCCCCAGGTCGAAAATGTCAACTGAAACTATAAAAGTAAAAAAATTTCATTAGTTTAGTGTAATTCCTTGTGCTTGAACGATCGATTTAAAATGTTTTTTTTTTATGTATACGGGAACGTTTTATGCTAAAAATAAACTTTTTGGTCTATAGAAATTTCATTAAAAAATTCATTTCGGCGAAAAAAAAAAGTTTGTGCGTGAAAAGTCGATCGTTCAAGCACAGAAGAATTTCATTACGAAAATTTGAAGTAAATCGGTTCAGTAGTTTTCCGCCAATCCATATCCCCGCAGTCATGTTTCAAGAAACACCATTTCGAGATATTCGCGTTCAAAGTTTCAAGTTTAGTTCAAGTCCGCGCTGTAACTTTTTTTTTACTGCTCAAATCTCTATGAAAATTTGGGAAAATGTTCTCAAGGAGTTGTTCTTTGAGATAAGCAATACAAAATTTTTCGATTTTTATACCCTTGCAGAGGGTATTATAATTTTGGTCAAAAGTGTGCAACGCAGTGAAGGAGACATCTCCGACCCTATAAAGTATATATATTCTTGATCAGGATCACCTCCTGAGTTGATATGAGCATGTCCGTCTGTCCGTCTGTCTGTCCGTCTGTTTCTAGCTCTAACTAGTCTCTCAGTTTTGAAGCTATCGACTTGAAACTTTACACACACCCTTCTTTCCTTTGCACGCAGTATATAAGTCGGAACGACCGGAATCGGCCGACTATATCCTATAGCTGCCATATAACTGATTGATCCGAAATGGTATAACTTCGGTGGTTTAGAGTAAGAGAGTTAAAATTTTACATGAGCGCTATCTTTAGCAAAATAAAACGACATGCCAAATTTCGTAAGAATCGGCCGACTATATCCTATAGCTGCCATATAACTAAACGATCGGAAATGGTTTTTGGTAGAAATACAAACTTTGGTATTTTTGAAGATAGAAGTTTTGGACTTTTTTTAGATTTTGTATTGTAATAAATTAGATTATATATTCATATTCGCATAAGGATCGGCCAACTATATCCGATGTTTGCAACCGGATATAGGTTTTAACTGCAAGGGTATATAAACTTCGGCTCCGCCCGAAGTTAGCTTTCCTTTCTTGTTGTGAAAATAAAAAAGGTATATAACCCCTTAAAGCCTCCGCGATCCCTAACATCGAATCTAGGAAGTCATCAAAGGTTTCTGTTTTCCTTGCTTCCGACGTCGTAGAGATTCTTTGATATCGCGGTCTGATCGTTGATCTTGATATCTTTCCTTCAGTCGGTCACACAAACAAAACCAATTTGTGAGCTCGGGATACGTATGTACTCGCCAATAAAACTTCAATGCCTGAGTAAGTTTGCCAATTGGAACCACAATTCATAATTTTCATCTAGATACTGAGTGGTCAAAATATTTACTCGATATATAAAATTCTCTATAGGGATTTTTCCATTGGAACAGATAAATTTGAGGTTCCACTTTGAAATTACGCAAGATACTCTATCTGGTGAGTCATTGCTTAAACGATTTCATTTTCTCGAAAATTATCGCGAGGTGGGTTACTCCTAGACACAAAAGTGGGTACCTCATTATCCCATTCGAGTGGAGTTTCACCCCGTGATCCTCTACGACTTGGACCCAAATTTTAAGTGTCATTAATTTGATTAGAGATTGACGCTGTCAAGCTCGACATCTAATTTTCTAAAGCCCCTGCTATTATTTTGTGTACCCGCTCTTCTAAGACGCCGTTGCACAGTGGTCCGGCTTGTATGAAGAGAGCGGCCAAAAATACTTCTAGTTGAGGTAGGGACTGGAAACTTGGCACAAAATATTTCTATTTTTATACTAAAATAATATATTAAAATCAGGCAGATCGGGCAACTATATCATATAGCTGCCATATAACTGATTGATCGAAAATGCTATAACTTGGGTGTTTTTACAGTTAGAGAGTTCAATTTTTTTAAGAATGCTATATTTGACAAAATAACACGACCTACTAAATTTCATAAAGATCAGCCGACTATATCTTATAGCTGCCATATAACTGATTGATCGGAAATGATGTAACTTCGGTGTTTTTAAAGCTAGAGAATTCTGATTTGGTACGAATGCTATTTTTGGGAAAATAATTCAACATGCCAAATTTCATAAGGATCAGCCGACTATATCCTATAGCTGCCATATAACTGAAAAAACGGAAATTACCCAACTTTCATGTTAAGATGGTGTTAGTACTTTTACGATATTAGACACATAGGCAAATTTTGGCAAAAAATGTTTGCACATTTGTTACCCTTGGAGACCGACAAACACATTGGTATATAAACGAATTGTAGAATTTTGTGGGATCACTACTAAAACTTCAGCTAAACATGAAAAATACGTTCAAAATATAGGAAAAAAACATGCATTAGTTCATAGTAATATAATAATAACAATAATTATTATAAATATATCAAATTATATCTCATTTTATAGAAAATATCTTCAACTTCAAAATCCATTACAAATAATTTGAATTTGAACACGTAAATAATGATCTGACCACTTCAAAGTGCGGTATAGTTGTGAAATATTCGTGATGCGCGCAGCCGCGCTTTACAAATGAGCATCTTTAAATCATTTTTTAGAAAATCCAGTTAGATTTTTAGACAAATCTGGTTTGTCATGAAGAAGCTTGGACATTTTAGAGGCGATTTGTTTACTTTTCGATTATTTTTGTAGTTATCAATTTTTTTATTTTTGGCCTATGGGAGCAACCACTGTGCGTTGCCCGCCGAAGAACTTCGCGTATGGGTCGCCCTGGGATTGGATTTACCCTGGGAATGGTGGTGGCAACTCGATTACGCGGAACGGTGCCGGTACGCGGACTATTGCCAGTCGATGGCACTACATCGATCAACTGACGGGACTCACCTGTTTCAGGATTCCTTAATTCGCTTCTACTACATGCTCTTCTGCAGAGTGGACAAGTGGCGTTGTTTTCAAGCCAAGATTTGAGACACCTGAAATAGAATTGATGCCTACATAGTTATAGTAGGGTGACCAGATAGCTGAAGTGGTAAATACGGACACCACCGTTTCCAAAAAAATTAAAAGCCTATTTATTATATTGTATTCTTCCTAGCCAAGGAACTACAATTATTTAAAGAGGGAAAGCTGCGTACAGCCAAAGCTTGTTCCATCTCAATCCAAAAATGACCAAAGATTCTAATAAAATTTAAATTAAGTTCTTCCTTAAACAGTAATCCGCTTCCAGCTTACGAAAACAAAAAATCTCAATTCAAGTAGAAATATAACAATAAAACCGAATTGAAAAATTACTACTAGAATTTCGCTTGTTTTTATACCCTTGCAGAGGGTATTATAATTTTGGTCAAAAGTGTGCAACGCAGTGAAGGAGACATCTCCGACCCTATAAAGTATATATGTAAATTCTTGATCAGGCTGGTAGCTTTAAAGTCGATAGCTTTAAAACTGAGAGATTAGTTCGCGCAGAAACAGACAGATAGACGGACATGCTTATATCAACTCAGGAGGTGATCCTGATCAAGAATATATATACTTTATAGGGTCGGAGATGTCTGGTTCACTGCATTGCACACTTTTGACCAAAATTACAATACCCCCTGCCAGGGTATAAAAATTCGTTGGGTTTCTCCGCTGTCAAAAATAAACAAGCTTGCAGTTGACTATAGTCTTGCACATTTTGGTCCGATCGCTCGCTCCAATGCAATGGTGTGCACGAAAATGGCGAAACAAGAGTGAGAGTGAATTGGTCTTTACTGAGCGATCCGTAGAGTGAGCTGCGTTTGAAATTTTACTTAAGATTGGGGGAGCGAAAGAAACAGCAAGCCGGAAACAAATTTTTAATCAATAATATTCAATCAACCCGTCATTTGGAATACCTTAGCATTACCCCCACCGAAAGAAAATACTCCTCTAGCGCTAAATGACCTTTGATGGCCCTTATACGTCACATTCTTTGCATGCGTCATCCCTAGAAAGGGTTTTCTTAGCGACGTCGATATTAAACTTTGGACGAAGAATGGCGAGCACATATTGGCCAAAGGATTATTTGACTTTGGATCACGAACTAACTTTATTGCTCAAGAAATTGCTCAACGCTTACAGGAACGGTCTTGGTCAACGAAATTGGGTAAACTAATTCACAATTAAAGAAAAAGATGGACACTGTGGTAAAGTCGAGAATTAATGGTAGTGACTTCCCAAATAACCCACCATTAGGAGACCCATGTTTCTATAAGCCTCAGCGTATAGACAAGTAAATTAGAGCAAAGTCATTTTTCTAACTTTTGCCCGTTGGCCAAATGTAACATGGATATCTTCCTTTCCTGGTTGATCAGTTGATAGTGTGGAAGAAAGAACGATCAGAGTCCTTGGAATTGTGCAAGCTCAATACCGTTACATATCGGACTGTGCCAGCCCCATTCCTGGCCATATGGTGTTTGAATAGGTTGAATGAATCCGTAAAAAATACATTCCCTTAAGCTTCCGAAGTTATTGGGTCCGACTTTTGCGTCGATGACATGTTAACGGGAGTTAGTAGCATTGGGTAGCTAAAGACAATTAAATCTGAAGCAACTCAGGTTCTTCAAAACGCTGGGTTTGAATTGGGAATGTGGTTTTCCAACACGCCATTCGTGTTCCATTCACCGAGCCGATGTCACCAATTCAAATGCATGCCTTTTCTGACTTATCTATGAGAGCCTATGGAGCCTGCGTCTATATTCGTTGCGAATCTGCATAAGGTATTTAAGTTTCGTTATTGACTGCAAAGTCAAAAGTAGACTAAAGCTGAAGGCAAAGACGGTTCCCTTTGTTGAGTTTTGTGCCGTTCACCTTCTCGAACGGCGCCGCAAGATAAAGCCTCTAATAAAAGTTTCCATTGGACGAACTGTATTCGTCGGATTGAGAAGTTACTCTTCATTGGATTCGTTCCCATCCATCGTTGTTGTAAACGTTTTTATCGAATAGAGTTGCTGAAATTGAAGAGTGGTCAGATGATATTACGTGGCGGCATGTAGCAACAGAACCGAGAAAATATAGTTTCCAGAGGTGGAGACGTAAAGGAGATTGTAGAATTAATCTTCTTCGTTGAGTGCCAGGCCGATCCCCTCGCCAAGATGTGGAGTGCCCCTTGCCGATTCTTATTCCGTGACGTAGAGTTCACAGCCGATTCTTCTGCCGAGACGTGGAGTGCCAGGCCGATTATTCTCCCGAGACGTGGAGTGCACAGCCCATTATTCTGCCAAAGGATAGAGTGCCTGGCCGTTCGCCCTGCAGAGAAGTCGAGTGCCAGGCCGACCCTCTTGCCGAAACATAGAGTGCACAGCCCATTATTCTGCCAAAGGATAGAGTGCCTGGCCGTTCGCCCTGCAGAGAAGTCGAGTGCCAGGCCGACCCTCTTGCCGAAACATAGATAAGATATAAGATATAGTCGGCCGATCCTTATGAAATTTGGCATGTAGTAATGTGTTGCCAAAGATAGCTCTCGTGTTCAATTTGACTCTCTTACTCTAAAAACACCAAAGTTATACCATTTCCGATCAATCAGTTATATGGCAGCTATAGAATATAGTCGGCCGATCTCGGTCGTTCCGACTTATATACTGCGTGCAAAAAAAAGAAGGGTGTGTTCAAGTCGATAGCTTTAAAGCTGAGAGACTAGTTTGCGTAGAAACAGACAGACGGAAAAACGGACATGCTCATATCAACTCAGGAGGTGATCCTGATCAAGAATATATATACTTTATAGGGTCGGAGATGTCTCCTTCACTGCGTTGCACACTTTTGGACAAAATTATAATACCCTCTGCAAGGGTATAAAAAACGACATATCAAAAAAAATATTATAGAAGTTGGTTTGATTACCTTCCTTGAAAAGGGACACACTGCCAGCTTAGGAGCATGAAAAATGTCAATTCAAAAAAAAAAGACTAATCAAAAAAAAGAAATTAAAGAATTGACTTTGAATACAAAATATAAACAAAAAAAACCATTCGGGGTAAGAAAAGGTTAAAAGGTTAGAGGTTAAAAACCATTCGGGGTAAGAAAAGGTTAAAATGAATCGGGCCATGCAATTTTATATTTTTTGAACATCCTTAAAGGATAATTAAAGCCGCGTTGGGCGCCATAATTCTGTAACGGTTTGGCACATGTTCTGAAGGTACTTCGATCTACTAACAGGGTCCAGCCGTGCTCAGGGAAAGTGGGCGTGGTTCTTGTATCTTCATCAAGTCGAAAAGGGAAAGGGGAAAAGGGAAATAAATTAACATAATTCAATATACATATTTTACAAGAAGGTGGTTTTCATTAACAATAATAATTTAAAAACGATATCTTCGATATCTTGATAGTTTACATTAATATGGCCGTAATTATAATAATTCAATAGTAATGCCTAAAGATAATAATTTAGGTTTGGTGCTTAAAAAAATAATATTTCAATTAGGTTGCTTAAAAATAGTAATTCAGGAAAAACTCAAAAACTCGAAAAAATTGATAATTAGGGATTTTTAAGTTTTTATTTTGTTTGATTAACTGTACGTTTAGGTATTCTACAATTTAACCAAGATAATATTCTCTTTTAAATTTCAAAATATAATAATTTTAATTCTTTTCTTCATAATAATTTTAATGCCAGTTGGGGTCAGCTGAGCGTATCGATATTTATTTTATTAGCTGAATTGGGCCAGATAGGTAAATAAGACCTTATGTTTTTTGTTTACTATTTTTCAAAAATTTTCAAATTAATCTTTTATTTATTTTTGTTTTGGTTTTGATTCAACGAGCGACCCCCACAACCTAAAACTAAAAGCTTGCAGCCTCCACTGGATCATAAACTCACGATCGCCACTGTGCCTGGAATACAAGTTACTACTCTACAGCTCAGTCCAATCTAGACGTATGCCTTCCAGCTATAGGGGAACGCGAGCAGCAACAACATAGACATCATACAGCGCGCTCAATCAAAAATCTTGAGAACTATCACTGGGGCACCTTGGTATGTTCGCAACGAAAACATCGACCGGGATCTGGGCATCGTCGCAGTGAAAGACGCAAAATCCAGAAAAATCCGAAAAATCCTTTTTGCCTACAGAGTCCTACAAAGCAAAAACTTTCTTTGCACCCAAATTTCCTCGCTCAGTGATTGACTTGGGTTTCTAGCGAATCCCGCCTGTGACGCAACGACCTCCCAACCCAGCAATCGTTTAGGGCCGTCTCACTCTGTATCAGTCAATATGACTGATATGAATATTAATATATCGACGCATTTCCGCGAAAGTATCGTAAGTCGCTTTTTTCGAAATGGAGATTTTAATGCAAAATTGTTAGGCACCCAATGTCTCACTACCCTGTGAAATATTATAACTGAAAACTCTATAGTTTCGATAAAAATTAAGTTTCAATTTGATCGTATGTTACAGTGCTTTTCAATTTGCGCGCGAAATTATCGTATGTCCATACAAATTTTTTGCATGGAAATACTTCAAACGCACAAAAATAAAGAAATACAATAACAAATGTTTCTAATCGCTTAAACATCTTATGATTTTGCTTATTGTTTGTAAGAGATTAAATAAAAAAAGCTTCTCCTGTAAAATTGGATTTTTAAACATTTTTAAAATAAATTTTTTTTCTTTTCACATATTTTGAAAGTAGTGTTTATTGAGAATGTAATGTTGATGTTTATAAAAAAAAATTACAAATAATGACAGATATACATTCCATTATCGAGAGCGCGCCAACACCGAATTGTATGAGTTACTCGGTAGCGTTTAAACTCGGTTTTTCTCGGAATGACATTTTTGTGCGCGGCGCAGGTGATTCACAAAATTCTATGGTACCGATCTAGCTGAAGTTGCTGAGCTGAGTTGAAACCACCTGCGCCTGGGACCTACCTTTTTTTTAGATGTATACTTTGGCATGCTATAAAATGTATTCACAAGTATACACAAGTATAAACTTAAAAAAAATATTTTCAAAAATTTTTTGATACCTCTAAAACAGAGGTCGGCACCCCAATACATTGATATGATTTTACCGCATTAGTGTTAGTAACGAATAGCAGAAAGTAGGCTGTGAGCATGACGTTTCACACATGTATACTGTGTGTGTGTGGCAGAGCTCGGGCAGAGAAATTTCCTATGCCCCCGAGATAGGGCCGTGCCGACCTCTGCTCTAAAAACATATTTGAGAATTGAAACAATCACATTATTTTCCATAAAAAATTTATAATTTATGTAATTTATAATACACCTTCCCGTAATTGTGGAAAATATATTTATATAAATTCTATGGGCGGAAAATGCCCTTGCAAATAGAACGTATGCCAGCGGCGCCGCTTACTGGGGGTTTTTTGACAATTGCGTTTGTGGTAAAGTGAGAATAGCCGTGAGTTCAATAATCTTTGCAGGCTATCTAAACACAAACCGGCTACCGACATAGGCCAAAAGTCATCATTGAAGACTGTAGGCAAATTTTGCTCAAAACTTCCCAATTTAAAGTTTACGTACTTGAGGGCGTTGATGTCAGCATCTTTTTTGATCAGCCTAGCACAGGCTAAATCACTCGGCTCCACGTTTAGCTTATCTGCGACAAACTTGCACAGTGCATCTGGTTGGGTAGACGTCGTTAATTTACCAATATGAAGGTATTTTAAGGTGGGAAGCACTTGAAGCTGAGCGCAACTGGGTGCCTGTGTCACAATGCGCCTATTAGGGTTGATCCGCTTCTTCCTCGGTACAGCCACCTTAGATGCCGTTGGGGCCTGGCCCAGTGTAGCCTTTTTGCTCCCAGTGCTGGTAGGCATAGAAGGGGGAGCAACAACATGCACCTCAGCCGGAGAGACCTCGGGCCCAGCGGGGCCAGCCGCTCCATTTACCAGGGCATGATCCACTTTGGTTTTAAGGCTTTCGAAAAGGGATTCCAGACCCAGAACCTTATGATTTAACTCATCTATTTTGGAATGCGAATCATTTCCAATGACGCAGCTATCACATTGCCACATTAGGTTCGGAATGTTAATAAGTAATTTTATAGCCTCCGAGGGAAAATCCACACAAGCGGTGAGGTAGGCACACCGGCAGATCGACGCGCTCCGAACGGCCTCACACGCACGAAGTTCGATCTGCATATAAGCATATCAAGCTAGCGAACATCCACTCAGCCTTTTATCTTTTATCTAAGGCGGGAGCACTCTCGTTCGTTATATCATTGCGCTGGCACCCTAAATTGACGTACTTTTGTATATTTCCCAATTTCATGCGGCCAAATAAAGATTTTTATAACGTTTCAAAATAAAATACATTGGTACTTTTTATTTACCGTCATTGAAAAATATCAATGAAAAAACAGAAACGATTTAAAAAAAAAACACCAAGTGCTTGCCGACACACACATACACGGTCACCACACACAGTTTGATATGTAACATTTTTTGGTTCTTCACCAGTTGTTTCGTTGGTTTTTTTCTTTGAGTTGTTGTGTATGGATAATCGCGTTGACGAGTTAGCGTTTGTTGTACACATATACGGTCATCACATACATCATCTTGCATATTTCTAGAAAATTGTTCCGTACAAGAAATCCGGGTGCCTTAGTAGCGGTTGATGTACACATATACGGTCGCTTGCGGGCCAATTAGAATTTTTATTTTGTTTGGTTTCTTTAAAGTGTTTTCTACTCACAACTTAAATTTCCAAAACCGTTGCACCAGTTCACTCACCTCAGCGTACGAAGAAATTTGAACAATGAGCGCAGTGGGCATGGTTAATCGCTTGTTCATAATTCGGCCAATTTCAGTGCCGTGACCGAGAAAATAGGAGGTCTCATATGCGTGAAAATGCTGGAAGGAAGCTTGTAAACGACTGTATTTCTTGGAGTATCAAAAAAGAATGCATATTTATTATAAAGAAGTATGTCTGAGTATTTTTTTTTATATTTATATTTATTTATGCTTCTTAAAACTATCTGATAGGCCTCCTGAACATAAGGGCCTGCGTGAGGTACAAATCTACCTTACCGTAGCGCGCAGAGGCGGTAGTCTGCCTCGATTCCTCGCGCGTAGGATCTCACTCCCATCGCCTCGGCCCACACTGAGTGGCGTATAATATTATATTTAGAAGCATACCGCTGGTGATGCGTTTGCGCCTTTCCTGCTTCGGGTCTCTGATGTTTAAGAGCATCCGCGAGAGCGTTCTCGTCGTCTCACTTGCCCTCCTGTGAGAGTACTTCAGGAACGAGAGCTCCACTCTCGTTTGTCTTCTGTTGTGTGTTGGACAAAATAAGCTCTCAGCCGGCCTGTTGTTGCTGCAGAAAGCCCAACTTGGATGGGTCGTATGTGGGAGCAGTTCACATGTCCAGGGAAGATCACTCGTTTCCACTGCCCACAAGGATGTTCCAAAGAGCGCAACAATGCTGGATTATCGGTTTGATTTTCTGCTCCGCCGGTTTTGGGAAATCGAAGACTACTCCGAGAGCAGATTGCTATGCGCATTTTGTGCAACATGTTGCTCGGCCGGCGCTTACACTGTGAGACGTCCGTTGAAATTCATTTTTAAGTTGCAGGGAGAATCTTACTCCCAAGCCGTTCGACGATTTCTCTGCCTCGAAAAAAGGCTCTACCGCCGTCTTCAATTGAAAGAACAGTATGCTGCCTTCATAAAGGAGTATTTGCAGTTGGGTCATATGTCTCCATTCCCTGCTGATGCGAGCGTCATTGACCAGTACTTCTTGTGTTTTAAAGAAGGCAGTTCAACAATCAAGGTCAGGGCTGTTTTTGATGGCTTTCCTGTCACCACTTCTGTAGATTCATTGAATGACGTTTTAATGACTGACCAGTTATTCAGCCAAAGTTGCTGTATATGTTAAAGCTCCAATGCCATCGGGTGGTCATTACTGGAGATATTTGTAAAATGTATCGTTGCGTCCGCGTTTTTCCTGAGGACAGCTATCTTCAGTGCATTCGTTGGCGGGATTCAACCCAGGATGAGTTTCAGATTTTTATGCTGGATAGTATCCAGTGGATACTGCCACCTATGGAACGAAGCCTGCATCATTTTCAGCAGTTCGGACAATGCATCAGTTGGCAGATGATGAGCAATTAATGTTTCCAAAGGGGGCTGAAATTCTGCGTCGCGACTTTTATGTGGATGATCTACTTTCCGGAGGCGACTCTATAGATGAAGCTATTAGCAAACATTACAGCAAACATCCGGGATCCTTGCCAAAGCTTAATTTCGGTTAAGGAAGTGGTGCTCCAATGTTGCTGACGGTAGAAGAAGATCGGGAGTCTTTCCCAAGGTTTGATGATGGCAGCAACTTCACAAATACACTGGCTCTGGCTTGGGATCCTGCAACTGACCGCTTACTCTTTTCCTTTGAAGGGATTCAGTCAATCTCAAAGCCCACTAGGCGCATCGTGCTTTCTTCAGTCGCTCGGCTTTATGGCCCATTAGGCCTTGTTGGTCCTGTAATTTCAAAGGCAAAGATCTTTCTCCAGAAACTGTGCCGTGAGAAGTTGTCCTGGAATGAAAGTCTTCCTCAAGCTCTTCACTGCGACTGGAATATGATTTGTAGCAGCTTTGTTAGTACGCAGCGCGCCGAATTCCCTAGATGGGCGCTAACATCGAAATCCGAGGTGGAGGTCCATGGATTCTGTGACGCCAGCATTGAGGCGTATTGGGCATGCGTTAATGTCGTGTCGAAGGGCGCAGGATCTGCAAGCTATTTACTCTGTTCGAAGTCCCGAGTTGCGCCTTTAAAGACTGTTACAGTGCCGAAGCTGGAGTTATCGGGAGCCGAGTTGTTGGCTCGACTTATGTCGGAAGTAGCCCAGTTGAAGGTCTACGTTGGAAAGTATTTTTGCTGGTGCGATTCTGCTGTGGCTCTGTCTTGGATTCGAGAAGAACCCTCTCGGTTTAATGTTTTCGTCGCCAATCGAGTTTCGACCATTCAGAGGCTATATAGAGAAATGGAGTGGCGGTATGTTCCCACTTCTTTGAACCCAGCAGATATCCTGTCGCGTGGTGCTCTCCCCAATGAATTGGTTGAAAATAAGGTGTGGTCTCACGGTCCTCCGTTTCTCATTGGATCCCAATAAACCGCGGTCCCATCTGAGACATCAACACTGGAGTTACTTGCAAGGGTTCTGCTCATTCAGTCTCCGTATGTGGATATAACAGCGGTTTCTAAGTACGCTAATTCGTTTCCAGCATTGCAGAGGGTATTCGCTTACGTGCGCCGTGTTTTCTAAGTTTTCTAAACGAATTCGCCACAACGGTGTCACGGCTAGCGATATAAAATCTGGAACACAGCTGTTATTGCGTCTGCATGTGCATTTTTGGGAGGACATAAAGGCGCTTTAAAATGGAAAAGAGATAGCGGCATCCAGTGCCCTTGCCTCATCCTCTCCCTTCTTGAATAAATTTGGTCTGTTGCGCGTAGACGGTCGGCTAAAAAATTCGTCGTTGGATTTTGACAGTCAGCATCCAATTATACTTCCAAGAAGCCATCCAAATACGCTGGCTATAATTGACTTGTGCTTGGCATCTTAGATCTTGCATAGTTGTACGCATAAACGACATGAACTCCGTAAGGCTTTGTTGTAGACTGCATATCATAGCTTCAAAGTTACTTTTTGGCTGCTCCGGCGGTTGATGCTGCTGAGCCGTATTCGGTTCTTGGTGTGCTGATTGCGGCAGTGAGCTTTTTGAGGCTGGGGTAGCCAGTCCTGATTTTAAAGCGCTTGCGTATGTGACATTTTTGTCAGAGTTTATGGGTCCTAGTGAGGATCTGGCTGCAGTCGAGAATAAGACTTCAGGGTTTGACCTGGAGGCTATGAACTGATTATTTTGGGTGCGGACAGTAAATCCCCTCTGGTGGATGCGACTTTTCAGCTCCTTATAAATTGGGCAACCTCTATAGTTAGCAGTGTGGTTTCCATCGTAGTTGCCGCACTTTTTCGAGTTGTGGTCATCTTTGCTTTTCTTTAGGGACTTAATTTGTGGTTCGAGCTCAACCTTAAAGAGTGACTGTGGCTTTTTATCCCTCTTAAGGATGTTGAAGACTGTTTTAGCGCTAAATCCCTTCTCTTGTGGCGCCTTTGTTATTTCTGAAGGCAATTCTTCGGACTCTATGCCCTTTAGTACGACTTGCAGGCCCTTGCTGCTTTTTAGCTGATACGTGTAAAAGTTCTTTTTGCGTTGATGATTTTTCCATAATACTCTGTAATTATCTTCAGACTTCATATGAACTTTTGTTTCCTGGATGTTACCCTTTACGAGTAGTATTATGTGGAACTTGTCCCTGCCAATAAGCTCTATATTATTGTTGACAAGAACGTTGGAACGTTGGAGCTTAGGCTTCCTTTTTTCGACTTTTGTAGATTCGGCGTCATCCTCATAGTCAGCCAAGATTTTAAAACGGTTTGAGTTTGTGGGCGTTTTTATTGCAGCTAAGTTAGCATTGCCACGGGTTATTTAGCGTTGGGAGTTTAGGGGGCTCAGCTTCCTTTTGATTTGGATGTAGCGATCCATACCTGTCTGGACAGCCGGCATAATATTTTCTTTGTGTTTGTTCTCTTTTTCGGGCGGCGCAGCGGCAGAAGTATTAATGTTTGCGCTGCTAGCTGATGACGTCGTTAAACGCGATGTCGTTACAGTTGCGGTTGTTGTTGTTGTCTCGCGCTCTCACGCTCTCTACGTTTAAGAATTTGGTCAAGTTTGGGGTAATTGACCGTTTTTGGGATGAGCTTGCATTACTTTCGGTTGCTTTGAATGTGAAGTAAACGTTGTTTCTTTCTCTTTGTCCGTCTCTTGCCTTGCTCACGTTGACGTTGAGTGCGAACGTCGTTTAGACTCATTGCAATCGAGGTTGAGTTTGTTCGAGTTTTAAATGTTATGTTTTATATTAATTAATTAATTAATTAATATAAGCATAAGCGATTTCACCGCTGAAAGCGTCTTTTCGCGTTGTTGATGATTTACGAAACCAGTCACTGCACTTTTTTTATATTATTGAATACTTTTTTCCCGGAGCACAATAAATTCACGTCTGCATGCGACGACGATTCGATTCGAATTCAACGGGAACGGGGAACGGCTGACGATTTTTTAATTTCTCTAATAATTTACTTAACAACAACTATGTTTAATAAAAACTATTTCCAATGCGAGTTGTTTACATCTTATCTTCACTTGTGAATGTGCTGCATCGCTGCTCATCTTATCTCTTTTCGCTGGGCCACTCGCTGGTGCTTTCTTTTCGCCGATGGAAAATGTTTATTTACGGTTTCGACGCGAGAGTGGATCTTTCCTGCGTTTGGATGTGCCTGACTATGAATGCTCTATGTATTTTTTTTTTTTTTTGCTTTGCAGCTGGACACTCGCAGGTCTACTGTTGAGTCTAATGGAAAGATCTATGTGTCCTCGTCGGCTATCTTGCAAGCTATGCGTATTGGATATGCCTCCACATGCAGTACCAGTGCCAGGAGTGTATTGTCGTTACTGCCGCCTAGTCGTCCGATGCCCAGTTTGGACTGTAGGTACTCGTCCTCGGACCCCAATAAAAGCTTAAAAGTCCTATTTCAAAATATATCGGGAATGAGGACTAAGTCCCCGATGTTACTCCTGGATTCTTCTGCCTGCGATTTTGATGTAATCATCCTTGTGGAAACGTGGCTCAAAGACAACTTCAGCTTCTCTGAATTGTTTGACCACAACTTCTTTCACGTATTTTGAAAAGACCGAGATGCACTCAGTACCCAGTGCGTGCGAGGAGGCGGTGTGATTATCGCTATCCGTCGATCTTTTCAGGCTAAACCGGTACGCCTTCCGGTGGTCGACCCTCAACTGGATCAGCTTGCCGTTTCAATCCAGGGCATCCATGGCCTGTTCGTCATCATTGTGTCATATATCCCTCCAAATAGTGCATTTAGTATCTATCAAACGCATATGGGAAACATCATCAGTGTCTGTGCTAGAACGTTGGACCCCACTGCTTTGATGGTAGCTGGCGATTTCAACTTATTGTCTGCTCTCGAGACCCAGATTCACCCTGCATGCTACCTAGCAACGTTCAGCAAAGTCATGAGTTTCATAATTGTAGTTTTAGATGATAGTTTTTGTCTGGGCCTCTCCCAAAAACAAGTAGTTTTAATGATTTATCTAATATTCTTGATCGTATATTTTTAAATAACGTGGGTAATAGAAAAGTATAATTATTCAAGGTACCGTTAAAAGGGGACATCTGAGTAGAGTTTTGAAAAAATCGAACAATTTTTTTTTCGCCTAAAAAATTCTTTAGGGTCTTAAAAATAACATATCAAAAGATAGACGGTCTCTTTTTTGAGACTGCCGGAAACATAACTCAAACAAATCTTAACCGATCGATTTTGAATTTTTACTGTATATTTAAAATAAAGTAAATATCTATCGGCTGACGTAAGATTTTTAAAATTTTTTTTTCGTGAAAATTTTAACTTTTTTTCAATCACTCAACATTGTGCAAAAAATCAATATATCGCAAAAAAATATAGCCTACCTGTGTCGATAGCTGTTGATGTATAGCAGAGGTCGGCACGGCCCTATCTCGGGGGCATACGGAGTTAGACGGCCCTAAAAATCGATTGCTGGGTTGGAAGGTCGTTGCGTCTAAGGCGGGATACGCTAGAAACCCGAGTCAATCCCCGAGCGAGAAAATTTGTGTGCGAAGACAGTTTTTCTTTGTATGACTCTTTTTGCTTTTGGATTTCGTCTTTCACTGCGAGGATGCCCAGATCCCGGTGGATGTTTTCGTTGCGAACATACCAAGGTGCCCCTGTGATAGTTCTCAAGATTTGATTGTGCGCGCTGTATGATGTCTATATTGCTGCTGCTCGCGTTCCCCCACAGCTGGGAGCCATACGTCCAGATTGGCTTTAGGACTAAATTTTACAGTAGTAACTTGTAGTCCAGGCACAGTGGCGATCGTGAGTTTATAATCCAGTGGAGGCTGCTGGCTTTCTGTTTTAGGTGCATCTTTTTGCATTCGATGTGCTTGCGCCAGGTAAGTCGTCTATCAAGGTCGACGCCAAGGTACGTTACTTCGTTAGCTTGAGTGATCTGCATACCGTTTAGTAAAAGCGGAGGGCATGTTTGTCTATTAAGAGTAAACGTTATATGTTTACACTTTTGTTCGTTTATTTTAATGCACCAGTCGGACAGCCACCTTTCCACTATTATGAGATGATTAGCCCGTTGGGTTGTTGCCTGCGTTGGGAATCTGGAGCGACTAAGGATAGCGGCATCATCGGCGAACGTTGACAAACAAGATAGAAGGCTTATTGGTCTGTATGATGACGGAATTGTGTGGTCTTTTTCCTAGCTTCGTTATCAGTATAATGATCGATTTCAAGATTAATGATCCCATTAAATAGTTTGCAGACGACCTCCTTAGCGCATTTTAGAAGTTCGATCAGCATTTTTGGGGTCAATAGGTCATCACCGGGAGCCTTTTTTAGTTTTAGCCTTCTTATACTTTGATTTCGTTCGGCCGGAATGAAGGTGCGGCTGGCTGATGGGAGGACTCTGGCTGAATTACTGGCAGGAAGAATGAATTTTAGGCTGGGTTTGGCTGGAAGACACTTTGGAAATGTGTGGCGAATGTTTCAGCTCGGTCTTCGTCGCTGCGAGCCCAGCATCCCGAAGAGTTTCTTATCGGGGTGGTCGTTTCAATTGGGGCGCTAAGATTTGGGTGGGCCCTCCACAGGGGGTATTTTGTGCTTGTTGGCAAGAGATTCTGAATGTACCTCAGCTGTGCATTTTCTTCCTGTTGGTGAAGAGCCTGGTCGAGTGATCGGGTTGCATCCTTAAGGCGTTGTTTTGAAGCTGGTGATCTGCTGTTTTGCCAATCACGACGCGTGCGCCTCTTTTCTCGCACGAGCTGTTCGATTTGCTGATTAGATTTGAAGTGTTTGTTTCGGTCTAAATCTTTCCTATGAGGAGTAAAGATTTTAGCTGCCGCAACGAGTACTTCTTCCAGGGCGCTCGTAGTGTAGTCGATGTCCGATTCCATGTTAAATTCCGGGGCGAGTTCTATGTGGGCACTCACGTACTTTTTGTATTTTAGCCAGTTCGTTTTTGGCGACGTCAGGCTGAAGGGGTGTTCGGTTATTTCTGGGCTTTGAAGAAGCGTTAGAAGCACAGGCGAGTGGTCTGATGATAAGTCCGAGACTGCTTTGGCACTTATTAGATTGCGAGGTAAGTTTTTTGTCACCGTCAAATCAATAAGGTCTGGGAGCTTGCGTTTGTCGGTTGGCGAGTATGTGGGACTTCCAGGAGAAACATAGTCCAGTTTATTTTTCACATCTATAATTGCATTGTACTATTGCCTTGCGGCTATAAAACGGTCCCCAAGTGAATTGTAGAAGTCCATAAATCTTCCATCCGAGATTGAGAAACGAGGAGGGCAGTAAACGGCAGCGATTGAAAGGATTCCGTTGCTTGACTGAATTTGTATCGATATGGCCTGCAAGAAGTTTGTTGCAAACCTTGTGAAAATGGTGTTTAATGCGTTTTCTGATTAGAACTCCAGTTCCGCCGTGGGCTTCCCCATCTGGATGATCTGTGCGGTAGATTGTGTAGCCTCTTATATGAAAGTTGTATTTGCTTGTAAGATGCGTTTCCACCAGTAGCATAACGTCAATATGGTTTTCGGTCAAGAATTGTGACATTTGTAGTTTATGCCGTGAGACATCATTGGCGTTCCACATTGATATTCGTAGCGCCTGCATAGATTATTGGTTATCTGGTTTTGAACAAGCGTTTGCATGGTCGTATTCATGAATGACAAAAGCTCCATTATACTTTGTTGGAGGGTAAGCATCATAGTTTTCGTTTTGCTGTGTGGCTGTTCTGGGGCCTGTTGAGCGCTTTGAGACGCTTTGATATGTATAGAACTAACGAAACTTAATTTATTGCTCTACATCAAAAATTGAGGACTTAAGCATGGACCCCTATAAAAAAATAGGGCCTACGAAGAAATGCTGTACAGCCGCCATTTTGTTTTCGATTTATTTGAAATTTTTTTTTATACTTCGCATCTAATATTATAAAACCTAATTTACAAATTTTCAATTGGCTTTTCTTTTGGCCAAAAAAAAATTTCAGAAAATCGGTTTTTTTTTTGCCCTGTTACTCAGATGTCCCCCCTTAAGTCCGTGTGATATGCATCACATGCCGTAGCTATTATCCGTCTATACTATCTGAATGATACTAACTTGGGACTTATTAATGCCTCTATTTCAGCTTTTGATTGTGTTCCCCTAAAAAATATGAAATGATAAGTGTCGGGTCAGGCAGCAGCGGTGTAATTTTAATGTTTAAATATGTTAACGTAATGTTTGGTAATGTTTATTTATTAGGCTTAAGTTTATACAAAAGCTTAATTGATCGCAAGCCGACTCTCTCTCGGCCGCTCGATTCAACGGGCTTTCTATAGAGAGTTTTAGCTCGCAGTGTCTAGGTCGGGCCGCCCTCTCTATTATTCGAGAGCTTTAGCTTCGCAGTGACCAGTCGGGCCGCCCTCTCTGTATTTACTTTCGTCCCTGCATGCACCATAAGCGGGTCTATCTGCGGATCATCCCGTTTCATCTGTATGCAGAAATAAACATTTTTTATAACGTCATATTAAATACAAATTCTTTTATTTACGGCATTGAAAACGCTCAATGACCAAACAGATAAGCATTACAAACGATTTATAAAGACTGGAGCCACGAGCAGGAGAGTTGTACCGCCAATTTAAACGTGAATTCGAATTCCCTTATAAGTTTCTTTATAACCAGTACATATCCGATGTCGAAGCTAGCCTCCGATCCAATCGTAAAGCTTTTTGGCGTTTTGTTAATAGCAAAAAGTGAACATCGGACATACCTTCATCCATATTTTATGTTAATTTAGTAGCCGTCTCGGATTAGGGCATTTCGGAACTTTTTACAAAATACTTTGCCTCTAACTTGAAGCCAAACGTTCCTTGGCGTTCCTTTTCTCAATTTGAGTAATATGAACATATTGGAAAGTGTCCTAGTTGAAGCCACATGAAATTTTACCGAGTCACACACATCTGACTCGGGTGGTATCGCCCCATTCTTTCCATGGGGCGCTTCCCTTCCTACTCCCCTTCAACTGCGGTTCTCTTTGACGCTCTCATCTGATAGATTCCCCTATCGGTGGAAGATTACTTCTATTACGCCTATTCACAAGCGTGGCAGTAGGTCTGCTGTTACCTATAGCTATAATTTGCAACGTCGCTGCAAACGTGGTAGTTTTATATTCCCCAACCAGCATGGTTTCTGTCTTGGGAGGTCCTCTACAACTAGTTTAGCGGTCTTCTCTAAGCACTGCTTTGAAGCTTTTAAAAACCGATTTCAGGTTGATGCCATTTACACTGTCTTCTTCAAAGCCTTTGATAAAGTTTGTCATGCTGCCCTTCTGCCCAAGTTATATAAATTAGGTATTTATTCCTGCTTATTAAGTTGGTTCGAGTCTTATTTTGCAGATGGACCTTGCCACGTTTCTATTGAAGACGCTATCTCAAGTCTATTTGTCACATCCTCTGGTCTTCCACAAGAGAACTCTTTGGGACCTCTCCTATTTAATTGGCGTACACTGGCTGCTTTAATTTTTGTCAATAATGTAGTCTCTAATAACATTGATTGCCCTTTTTTACTGGAACTTAATTATTTTAATGTTTCCACAGGGCCAATTATCTTTTAAATAAGATCATTGAGTGAGCTCTTTCAGTTTTTAACTCTTTGCCGCCTCGCCTCCGAATAAAGTGGGGCGCTGATAAGGGTGTTTTCAAAGGATTGATAATCAGGCACCTATTATGTAGTTTGTAAGATGTTATTTTGTAGCCAGGTAAAAATGTATCCGTTAGCGGAAATAATTAAATAAAGCAGCATATGCATGACCGTACCATCTGACTGCAGACTTTCTGCGCATTTAAGATCTATTTGCGCTGTCTCAAAAAACTTACAGAGCGCTGAGAAAACGCTTTGGCAACAATATTGGAAACTTGGCATTGTACGATATACAAGGGGGAACGGCCAGGCACTCTATGCTTCGGCAGAATAATCGGATGAGCACTTCACGTCTAGGCAGAGGAATCGGCACGGCACTCCACGTCTTGGCAAGGGGATCGGCCTGGCACTCCACGTCTCTCCCGGGGAGACGGCCAGGCACTCCACGTCTCTGCAGTGGAAAGGGTCAGGCACTTCACGTCTCGGAAGGGGGAACGACCAGGCACTCCACGTCTCGGCAAAAGAATCGGAAGGCACTCTATGTTACGGCAAAAGGATCGGCCTGGCACTCGACGTCTCTGCGGGGGGAACGGCCAGGCACTCTATCCTTTGGCAGCATAATCGGCTGTGCACTCTATGTTTCGGCAAGAGGGTCGGCCTGGCACTCGACTTCTCTGCAGGGCGAACGGCCAGGCACTCTATCCTTTGGCAGAATAATGGGCTGTGCACTTCACGTCTCGGCAGAATAATCGGCCCGGCACTCCGCGTCTCGGCAGAAGAATCGGCTGTGAACTCTACGTCACGGAATTAGAATCGGCAAGGGGCACTCCACATCTTGGCGAGGGGATCGGCCTGGCACTCAACGAAGAAGATTAATTCTATAATCTCCTTTACGTCTCCACCTCTGGAAACTATATTTTCTCGGTTCTGTTGCTACATGCCGCCACGTAATATCATCTGACCACTCTTCAATTTCAGCAACTCTATTCGATAAAAACGTTTACAACAACGATGGATGGGAACGAATCCAATGAAGAGTAACTTCTCAATCCGACGAATACAGTTCGTCCAATGGAAACTTTTATTAGAGGCTTTATCTTGCGGCGCCGTTCGAGAAGGTGAACGGCACAAAACTCAACAAAGGGAACCGTCTTTGCCTTCAGCTTTAGTCTACTTTTGACTTTGCAGTCAATAACGAAACTTAAATACCTTCTGCAGATTCGCAACGAATATAGACACAGGCTCCATAGGCTCTCATAGATAAGTCAGAAAAGGCATGCATTTGAATTGGTGACATCGGCTCGGTGAATGGAACACGAATGGCGTGTTGCAAAACTACATTCCCAATTCAAACCCAGCGTTTTGAAGAACCTGAGTTGCTTCAGATTTAATTGTCTTTAGCTACCCAATGCTACTAACTCCCGTTAACATGTCATAGACGCAAAAGTCGGACCCAATAACTTCGGAAGCTTGAGGGAATGTATTTTTTACGGATTCATTCAACCTATTCAAACACCATATGGCCAGGAATGGGGCTGGCGCAGTCCGATATGTAACGGTATTGAGCTTACACAATTCCAAGGACTCTTATCGGTCTTTCTTCCACACTATCAACTGATATCGCCTATTGGCTTCATTTACCATTAATTGGCATGACATTTTTTTTATGTCGGCTATCAGAGCGAATCTCTTTAGCCGGAACCGAAGAAGAGTTAACTATTACTTCTCCTGGATTGTAGGACCAACCAATAATAAGTCACTTAGGCACGTCTGTGTAGATGTCTAACAAAACGCATCAAACTCGACTCATAAATTGATCGATGTTCTTTGAGGCCGTAAGACACACTGATGGGGTATAACATAGTATGGAGTAGATGGAACATCGTTGGTTGCAGGGGACATATAAATTTCCGTATTCTTGCATAAATTGTAAGTAATTTTTTTTTAAATTCGAATCTCGAGATCTCTCAAGCGACAAAAAAACGGTGTTTGGATACCTCGAAGGAGTTTTCCAAATTGCTTCGATCCGATTTAAATGGAAGTCTGACTTTAAAATGACCTAATGGCAGTAATCTTACGATAATGTTCCTCACATAACTCTTGCTCAGGCGTCAAACCAACGACCAGAATGTTTAAGATCAGGAAGACCAGAAATACCAGGAAAGGAAGATATCCATGTTACATTTGGCCAACGGGCAAAAGTTAGAAAAATGACTTTGCTCTAATTTACTTGTCTATACGCTGAGGCTTATAGAAACATGGGTCTCCTAATGGTGGGTTATTTGGGAAGTCACTACCATTAATTCTCGACTTTACCACAGTGTCCATCTTTTTCTTTAATTGTGAATTAGTTTACCCAATTTCGTTGACCAAGACCGTTCCTGTAAGCGTTGAGCAATTTCTTGAGCAATAAAGTTAGTTCGTGATCCAAAGTCAAATAATCCTTTGGCCAATATGTGCTCGCCATTCTTCGTCCAAAGTTTAATATCGACGTCGCTAAGAAAACCCTTTCTAGGGATGACGCATGCAAAGAATGTGACGTATAAGGGCCATCAAAGGTCATTTAGCGCTAGAGGAGTATTTTCTTTCGGTGGGGGTAATGCTAAGGTATTCCAAATGACGGGTTGATTGAATATTATTGATTAAAAATTTGTTTCCGGCTTGCTGTTTCTTTCGCTCCCCCAATCTTAAGTAAAATTTCAAACGCAGCTCACTCTACGGATCGCTCAGTAAAGACCAATTCACTCTCACTCTTGTTTCGCCATTTTCGTGCACACCATTGCATTGGAGCGAGCGATCGGACCAAAATGTGCAAGACTATAGTCAACTGCAAGCTTGTTTATTTTTGACAGCGGAGAAACCCAACGAATTTTTATACCCTGGCAGGGGGTATTATAATTTTGGTCAAAAGTGTGCAATGCAGTGAACCAGACATCTCCGACCCTATAAAGTATATATATTCTTGATCAGGATCACCTCCTGAGTTGATATAAGCATGTCCGTCTATCTGTCTGTTTCTGCGCGAACTAATCTCTCAGTTTTAAAGCTATCGACTTTAAAGCTACCAGCCTGATCAAGAATTTACATATATACTTTATAGGGTCGGAGATGTCTCCTTCACTGCGTTGCACACTTTTGACCAAAATTATAATACCCTCTGCAAGGGTATAAAAACAAGCGAAATTCTAGTAGTAATTTTTCAATCCGGTTTTATTGTTATATTTCTACTTGAATTAAGATTTTTTGTTTTCGTAAGCTGGAAGCGGATTACTGTTTAAGGAAGAACTTAATTTAAATTTTGTATTTGTATGTATACCAAATTATTTATGCTCGTAAATATGTATTGAAAATGAACATATATCTAAAAATATATTTTTTTAACTATGCGACAGTGGCAGGCACTCCACGTCTCTGCAGGGGAAAGGGTCAGGCACTTCACGTCTCGGAAGGGGGAACGACCAGGCACTCCACGTCTCGGCAATAGAATCGGAAGGCACTCTATGTTACGGCAAAAGGATCGGCCTGGCACTCGACGTCTCTGCGGGGGGAACGGCCAGGCACTCTATCCTTTGGCAGAATAATCGGCTGTGCACTCTATGTTTCGGCAAGAGCGTCGGCCTGGCACTCGACTTCTCTGCAGGGCGAACGGCCAGGCACTCTATCCTTTGGCAGAATAATGGGCTGTGCACTCCACGTCTCGGCAGAATAATCGGCCTGGCACTCCACGTCTCGGCAGAAGAATCGGCTGTGAACTCTACGTCACGGAATAAGAATCGGCAAGGGGCACTCCACATCTTGGCGAGGGGATCGGCCTGGCACTCAACGAAGAAGATTAATTCTACAATCTCCTTTACGTCTCCACCTCTGGAAACTATATTTTCTCGGTTCTGTTGCTACATGCCGCCACGTAATATCATCTGACCACTCTTCAATTTCAGCAACTCTATTCGATAAAAACGTTTACAACAACGATGGATGGGAACGAATCCAATGAAGAGTAACTTCTCAATCCGACGAATACAGTTCGTCCAATGGAAACTTTTATTAGAGGCTTTATCTTGCGGCGCCGTTCGAGAAGGTGAACGGCACAAAACTCAACAAAGGGGACCGTCTATGCCTTCAGCTTTAGTCTACTTTAGACTTTGCAGTCAACAACGAAACTTAAATACCTTCTGCAGATTCGCAACGAATATAGACGCAGGCTCCATAGGCTCTCATAGATAAGTCAGAAAAGGCATGCATTTGAATTGGTGACATCGGCTCGGTGAATGGAACACGAATGGCGTGTTGCAAAACCACATTCCCAATTCAAACCCAGCGTTTTGAAGAACCTGAGTTGCTTCAGATTTAATTGTCTTTAGCTACCCAATGCTACTAACTCCCGTTAACATGTCATCGACGCAAAAGTCGGACCCAATAACTTCGGAAGCTTGAGGGAATGTATTTTTTACGGATTCATTCAACCTATTCAAACACCATATGGCCAGGAATGGGGCTGGCGCAGTCCGATATGTAACGGTATTAAGCTTGCACAATTCCAAGGACTCTGATCGGTCTTTCTTCCACACTATCAACTGATATCGCCTATTGGCTTCATTTACCATTAATTGGCATGACATTTTTTTTATGTCTGCTATCAGAGCGGATCTGTTTAGCCGGAACCGAAGAAGAGTTAACTATTACTTCTCCTGGATTGTAGGACCAACCAATAATAAGTCACTTAGGCACGTCTGTGTAGATGTCTAACAAAACGCATTAACTAGACCCTTTTTAGGGATGACGCATGCAAAGAATGTGACGTAGAAGGGCCATCAAAGGTCATTTAGCGCTAGAGGAGTATTTTCTTTCGGTGGGGGTAATGCTATGGTATTCCAAATGACGGGTTGATTGAAAATTATTGATTAAAAATTTGTTCACGGCTTGCTGTTTCTTTCGCTCCCCCAATCTTAAGTAAAATTTCAAACGCAGCTCACTCTACGGATCGCTCAGTAAAGACCAATTCACTCTCACTCTTGTTTCAATTTTGGTTAAAAGTGTGCAATGCAGTGAACCATACATCTCCGACCCTATAAAGTATATATATTCTTGATCAGGATCACCTCCTAAGTTGATATGAGCATGTCCGTCTGTCTGTTTCTACGCAAACTAGTCTCTCAGTTTTAAAGCTATCTACTTGAAACTTTGTACACACCCTTCTTTCCTTTGCACGCAGTATATAAGTCGGAACGACCGGAATCGGCCGACTATATCCTGTAGCTGCCATATAACTGATTGATCGGAAATGGTATAACTTCTTAGAGTTAGAGAGTTCAAATTTGACACGGGAGCTATATTTTTGGGAACACATTACGACATGCCAAATTTCATAAGGATCGGCCGACTATATCTTATAGCTGCCATATAACTGAACGATCGAAAATCACCCAACTTTCGTGTTTTTGAAGAAAGAAAGCTGAAACTTGGTACAGATTCTATGTTTGGTCAGTTGATCTAACCTACCAAATTTCATTACGATCGGCCGACTATATCCTATAGCTGCCATATAACTGATCGATCGGAAATGGTATTTGGTAGAAAAATCAATTTTCGTATTTTTGAAGTTAGAAGCTTGGTACTTTTTTTTTTTGATTTTTTATTTTGATTAATTGGTTTTATTATGATGTAATCATAAGGATCCGCCAACTATATCCGATGTTTGCGATATATATCCGGTTTTAACTGCAATATAACGATATATTTAACCTGTAATCGGGAAGATTTCCTATTATTTGTTGTACGGTGTTTTTTTGATACCTTGAAAATTAAAACTTTGGGTTAGAATTTGTTCCTGTTTTTATCTTTAAAGACAAAAAAGTAAAGTAGCCAAAAAAATAGTTGATTGCCAATGACACCAGAAAACATATTTGAGTATACTCAACCCATTTGAAGGGAAGCACGTCATTTGGCGTTCCGTTAAAATCAAATGCGCCAAACTAATGCATATACATACATACAGCAGCGGTAAACAGTAGAAGCGAAAACGAATTATTTACCGTAGCCTTTTTGTATTTATTTGTATGTATACCAAATTATTTATGCTCGTAAATATGTAATGAAAATGAACATATATCTATAAATATTTTTTTTTAACTACTTTGCGACAGTGATGTAAATATATTTTTATGTTTATGAATTTTATTCACAGGCAGTTTGTTAGTTATGCATGTTCAAAATTTTGCATTTATGTTAGCTCTACTAACTACTAATAACTACTAAAGTACGTATGCGCCAAGAATTGAGAGGATGCAATATTTAAGCACAGGACTTGGATTTTATTTGTCTTTTTTCGACTTTCAATTTTTTGCACAAATACCTGCGGTTCTTCCTTACGATCCTTTAATCCTGCTGCCACCTTCCTCTTGCAATCCATGCAGGTGCAGGACATGAAACTTTCAATGGTGGTGATTCGATGATCCTCGATTCAGGCTTGCCTCTCACACAATTAATAAAAAATAACAAATAATTGGTGGCTGCTAAAGTCGACACCAACGTCGACTGAGGGATGTAAATCTAGATTATTATACTTGATTGCTATGATACTTGATTATTATACTTGTTGCTTGGGGAGTTACCTTTTAAGCGGGTTATGTCGGATGCTACTATTCGATGCTTATATTCGATATGAATTTTTCAAAAAATTCTCGTTTTGCTATTTATACCCGGTACTCAAAGAGTACTCTATTATATGCTCCAAGCATTAAAGTCTGCAACATATAGGATTGGTTTGCTAGTTAGATCTATTATTTGCCGGATTTCGTTGGCTGATACGAATTGGGATGGGGGTATATATGTGTCGGAGAGGAGACAATTCAGTCTCTTGTTAGACCGAGACTCTATGGTGTGACCATAGGTCGTGCTAGGATATACCAGTTCTAGTATGATGGGAACTCAGTTTGCGAACTGGTCTCTCTTTTTTCTCTCGTCACTTCTATTCGTCCCGAGCTTTAGCGTGGTGTTTTTGTTAAGGACTGAGTAACAATTATGAGCAACAAAGACACCGAAGACTCGCAGCAACATCCAGGACTCAATATGGAAGGGCAACAAGCTAACCAAAAAGCGACTGATGAAAACCTTCGTGGAGAAGGCTCCAATTCTTCGACATATGTATTAACAATGCAAACATTGGGTTGTTTTACTTTTTCAATACCCAAAGAGCCGGTATTTATTCGTATTGGCTTGTATGGAATGCCTTTGCGAACGAGTATGCCAACCTCTTGCTTGGCATAGGCATTAGAGATAGAATTATAGAAGTATCCAAAAAATTACTTTAGGGAGAAACATTTTTCTGGGTGGCAATAATATTAGTCTCCTGTAGGAAAATAAATAATATATAGGAAATAATATTCGTGGTGATTGTTAAAATATCGGTAAAGGTGGTAAAAACGTTAAAAAATAAATGTGGTAAAGGATTTATTTAATTATAAATCGCTCATAGAATCATCAGAGACGTCGGTTTTCGGTTTTTTAAGTATTCGAGTATAGAAAGTGTTGGGCTGATAGTTTTATGTTCACTATGCATTTGTTTTAATAGTTGCAATAACAAAACATTAATTGTAAATGTTTTAAAAGGGCTTATGGGGATAGTGGTATGGGGAATGGGAGAAGAGGGGCGGGAGTTATTCATTTAGTTTTTATTACGATTATGTGCTGTTTTGGCTGTTTTGGCGGAGGGGCTCAAAATCCCCAAAATTATCGTCACCAGGCTTATGGACGGCCCTAAAAGACTCTACGCTTTATATAAAAGTTGTGATGTGTTAAAACAAAAACTAGTGCATAGTTTTTTTTTAATAAATAAGAGTTACGCAATGAGCATCATTGAGCTCATCATTGATCAAAAGAACCAGTGTAGAAGCTCAGTGAAACAAAGAAACGGCTTCTAATCTTACTTTAAGATTAGAAGTCTTCTAATCTTACCCGCGATACCGAAATGGAAAAATCGGCGATTAAGAGCAACTTTGCTCTACCGACCGCTGAAAGCCAGAGGGCACGGTCTTGCTCACCTGTTCTGCTCACTCCGACTCCACGTTATAAAGTTCGCAGTGTACAATGGCGGAAACAGATTTCGCAGCAACAACAAGCAGTGCTACAATTTCTGTACCGCGACTGTCAAAGTGCCGCGACGTCAACGACTACAGCGAGTGCAAAAACAAAAACTTCCGAAAGTGCCAAAGCGGCCCCGGCCACACAGACTGGAATGGATCGCTAAATCGCAAATTAAGCGCAAGCTTATCCTGCAGAGTTATCCGGCAGGCAATAAAACAAAATAACAAAAGAGAGTCCAGAAGATCGGCGAAGAACCAGGCAGATCCAATAGTAACAGATTTGCCCTACTGGCGGAGGTTGAGGAAAACCAACCAGCGCAAGACACCGCAAGAAAACCCAAGCCCTTTCCAATCTATATCAGGAAGAAAAGCTCGAGTGCCCTGGTCAACCGAATTGCAGCGTTGATCGGGAACGGTGACAACTTTCATGTTGTCACGCTTATCAAAGAGAATATCCATGAAACAAAGGTGCAAACAAAGACTGAAGAGCACTTCCGAATCTTATGCAAATATCTGGACAGTGCTCAGAAAAACTATTACACGTACCAGCTGAAAAGCAGTATGGGTCTACATGTGGTAGTAAAGGGAATCGAACCCGATGTAACCGCCGCGAAAAGGGCTTCGCCCCCAAGAATGTTAATCACATTCTTGGTAAAGACAAAAAGCCACAACAACATTCAACCACAGAATGTGTAAATTGCACCAAATTCTACGCCAGACGTCGTCTTCGCCATAAGCTGCGAGGTCCTTAGTCAGTCCCCTAAACACCACCAGCGACTTCTCCGCCTAACTCCAATCAGCGTAATTCAAAAATCGCTCAACAACCAAAATCCACAGAATGCGTACATTGCGTCAAAAGCTACGCCAGACGTTATCTTCGCCAAAGCTGCGAGGTCCTCATTCGGTTCACGAATCGACCGTGCAAACCCTTTTTCAAAACCAGAACTTGGTAATACAGTTGCTCGTTGCACAAAAGTCTAAATAATCTAAGCCGACTCTACGAATATCAATGGTGCGTTCTTCAAATCTTAGCGCCCCAATTGAAATGATCACCCCGATAGACAACTCTTTGGGATGCTGGGCTCGCAGCGACGAAGACAGATACATTCAAATCTAGGAGGTTTGTGGGAGGACTATTGCAGGTGTGGCAGGTTGCAGACCATCCACTTAGAGTCGAGGCCGAACTGATTTCACGACCCCTGGGCGCTCTTCGTCTTCGGTTTTGTTAACGTTCTCCAGTGTTTATTCACCATCACCGATTATTGGGGACGTGATTGTATTATTTCAGTGCTGCCACCGTGCCTTCGTTACATCTTTATTGTTTTAAAGAATTCTTCTTACTTTTTTATATATCAGTCCAGGTCTCATTGATCTCATTAAATGTGTAATCTATCATTATTAAAAACAAGAAAGGAAAGCTATCTTCGGGCGGAGCCGATGTTGATATACTCTTGCAGTTAAAACCGGATATATATCGCAAACATCGGATATAGTTGGCCGATCCTTATGATTACATCATAATAAAACCAATTAATTACAATAAAAAATCTAAAAAAAAGTTCCAAGCTTCTATCTTCAAAAATACGAAAGTTGATATTTCTACCAAATACCATTTCCGATCGTTCAGTTACATGGCAGCTATAGGATATAGTCGGCCGATCCTAATGAAATTTCGTAGGTCGGATTAACTGACCAAAAATATAATCTGTACCAAGTTCCAGCTTTCTATCTTCAAACAAAAACAAAAGTTGGGTCATTTCAGATTGTTCAATTATAAGGCAGCTATAAGATATAGTCAGGCGATCCTTATGAAATTTGGTATGTCGTATTATTTTGACAAAAATTTATCCAAATCCGAACCCCTAACTCTAAATACTCCAAATACTCTGTAGCTCTCGTAGGCGTGAAGTGGTGTAGGCCGAACTTTGGCTGAAATTTAGTAGGTCGTATAGTTCCAGCTTTCTATCTTCAAAGTTGGGTCATTTCCGATCGTTCAGTTATATTTCAGCTATAAGATATAGTCGGTCCTTATGAAATTTGGCATGTCGTAATGTGTTGCCAAAAATAACTCTCGTGTCAAATTTGAACTCTCTAACTCTAAAAACACCAAAGTTAAACCATTTCCGATCAATCTGTTATATGGAAGCTATAAAATATAGTCGTTCGATTCCGGCCGTTTCGACTTACATACTGCGTGTATATACTGCGTGCAAAGGAAAAAAACTAATTTTCGTAGAAACAGACAGACAGAAAGATGGACGGAAGAATAGACGGACATGCTCATATCAACTCAGGAGTTGATCCTGATCAAGAATATATATACTTTATAGGGTCGGAGATGTTTCTTTCACGGCGTTTCACACTTTTGGACATAATTATAATACCCTCTGCAAGGCTATAAAAAGGCAGTGTGCACAAACAAAACACGCTCGTTCGCTTCAAAAGACGGAAAGTAGAAGAAGTATTTTTATTTTATTTTTTAAATTAGTAAATGTATTTTTTTTGTATTGCTCCGGAAGTAAAACTTTTTAACCAAAAGGCTTACAGGTTATTCCACCTAAAAACATATTACTATTTTTCTCACGGTCAGCACCTGATACCGCTGAGATTGATTGGCTTGCGTTGGAGGAAGTTATCCTTCAAGATATGCAAATATCCCCTTAAATTTTCGGGACGTCCTGTGCTCACTTCTTCTTTTCGACTGAAAAGATAGTATTCAACCTGTTTGAGTAAGCCAATCTCTGACCTGTACAAAAAAGAGGAGGAGTTTGAATCTTTTTGTTTTTATGTTTTTCTGCGAAATAGTTTTTTAGTTGTACCTTTATAGATCAGAAATGGAGAAAGTTTCTTCAAATTTGATTTACAGTTTTACTATTTTCACAGTTGCAGAAAAAGTTTTTTTGTTCGTGTTTTTTAAAAAGAATGCATTATTGGTGAAAGAATCTTAATAGGCAATATAGAAGTGAAGCTGATATTCAATCCTCAAAAGGTAAGTTTTTGCCTTTAAAAATCATCCAGAACTGTGTAAGTGCAATTTGATAGAGATGCTAAACTTATATCTTGTGCCCTCACACACTCAAGATGGAACTGAAACGTTTTTTATGTTTTAGTTCCATCTCGTTTCTCTGCTCAAGCAGAGACAAGGATGATCTCTGCCAAATTTATGTTTTACCCTTCAAATTATTTGTCGATTAAAAAGGTCATAAAACCGATCCCTCTGGCCCTGAGCTAGTCCAGCAACGAAAATTCCTACTACCAATCAAAAAAAATTGTTAAACAGTAGCTTGACACGTTCAGGTGTCACTTTGAAGTTGTAATAGTAAAGGATGAACTATCTTACTTAATGCAAGGATATACAATTATTTTGAATTTTCATACTTACATTTCTAAAACTTTTTTTTTTCATTTTGTAGATTCCAACGGCTTGGCGTCCTGCATTCCTTGATCCAAATACGCTTAAGTTATTTTTTGATTTATACCATATTTTACCAAATGGTTTATCTAGTTATTCCATTTCCTGTTTGGTTCAAATGACTTCTGTTCGTCGGTCTCTTTTTAGCAATTCCGAAAGGACGAAATTTTTAACGAACTTGGTTGAAGGAGTGAAAAATATACTAACTAATCTACATGTAAGTATATGGTTTTTTATATAAACGTTCTGCTATAAAAACATAAATTGCATTTAAGATTATACAAACAAGCTATAGGATATAGTCGACCGATCCTTATGAAATTTGGTAGGTCGGATTAACTGACCAAAAATATAATCCGTACTAAGATCCAGCTTTCTATCTTTAAAAACACAAAAGTTGGATCGTTTCCGATCGTTCAGTTATATGGCAGCTATAGGATATAGTCGGCCGATCCTTATGAAATGCGGCACGTCGTATTATTTTGCCAAAAATAGCTCTCGTGGGCCATCAATAGAACTCTCTAACTCTAAAAACACAAAAGTTATACAATTTCCGATCAATCAGTTATATGGCAGCTATAGGATATACTCGGCCGATCCCGGCCGTTCTGACTTACAAGGAAAGAAGGGTGTATTGAAAGTTCCAAGTCGATAGCTTTAAAACTGAAAGACTACTTCGCGTAGAAACAGACAGACAGACGGACTGACGGACAGACTGACATGCTATCAACTATCAACTCAGGAGGTGATCCTGATCAAGACATATACATATACTTTATAGGTTCGGAGATGTCTCCTTCACTGCGTTGCACACTTTTGACCAAAATTGTAATACCCTCTGCAAGGGTATAAAAATTGATAATACATCAGCGCCCAAAACGGTCAGATTTCTTCTTTGAGCTAGTTGGTGAGGTGGGGAACGCAAATGCATACGATTTTATTTTTTTAACTCTCTATATGCGTAAAAAATTACCGTTCAAAATAAAAAAAAGTTTTAAAATTAAATTTTTAAGCAGAAGTGCAATTGCGAAATTTTCTTTTGTTTTTTATTTTTCCATTTACTTCAAGAGCTTAGCATAGCTCCATTAAACAAAAATTTCTTTCCAGTTAACTCCTATAAACAATTAAATTTTATAACCGGAGCGTTCATCTTAATCATAATTTTCAAGTCCAAAATTTCTAATGAAAAACTTCTAGCTGAGGTACATAGAATCAGAATCAAAACGACAGGTCGGAAAAAAAAATTAAGTGCTTTGTAATAGTTCTGTGGAAGTAAATATGTGTTTAATACCAAAAAATACATAGTAAGAAAGAAAAGTTAACGTCGGGCGGAGCCGAAGTCTATTTACCCTTGCAGTTAAAACCAGATGTATAGTAAACATCGGATTTAGTTGGCCGATCCTTATAAGAATATCATAATAAAACCAATTTATAACAACACAAAATCTAAAAAAAAGTCCCAAGCTTCTATCTTCTGTCTTATTTATATACAGTTTCGGACAAAGTAATGGTAGTGCCCATTTGGGCTATGGAAAAATATGAAATCAAAACATATGTACCACAGCCTAAATAAATTTGATTATTATAAAGTAATATTGGAATTTTTGTTCCAAATTTTGGTATCTCTCGCCAGGAATTAAGGCTCAGGACCCTTAAAATTTAAATGTTAAAGTGTGGTTTTATTTCTAGGACTCATTTCCATGATCCAGATTCCATAATATTGATTCTGTTATCGGTAAACTACTTTTTGGCCAAAAAATTGGTGTCCTTCAGTTTTTTATCTCTTTAAAACTTCCAAAAAGTTTAATGTGCTCTTAAAAAATACGAAAGTATTTTTCAGAATAATTTTTCAGAAATGGTGACGATCAGTGATGATTTGGACCCAATAAATGGTCAAACCTAATAGTATGAAAAACTCAGTCAAATCAATATGCATGAATAATTTTTTGAATGTATTTTTTGGGGAAGAACCCCAGCCGCAAAAAAAAATAAGATTGAAGTCATACTAGGATACACAGGATGTTCCTAAATATTTTCAAGGGCTATTTTGAATGCCCGTTGTCGAACGTGATGCTATTGACTTCATGTTCGACAGCGCTTATGTTTTATTTTTTGTTAGAGAAGCGCTCATGTTTTATTTTTGTTAGAGATGCACTTTTCCAGGACTTTTATATATGAAAATATTTTCTCTAAATCGTCTTCCTACTGTCCCAAACTTGAATCAATTTTACAGTTGGTTCTAAACCGTTAGGAGACATAATTGACATATATATTTGTCTTTCGTTTGTAATTACTGTAGGGGATCAACCAATATTATTTTGTACTTGGGCTGACGTTCTCCCTTCCTGTATTAACTTTTAAATCACATTTCGCTCCTTGGCAGGGCAGTTTTTGGCAAGTACTATATTGCCAGGACCAAATGATAACGAAGAATCTAAAAAGTAAAAACACTGTTGGAGAACATCAAAAAGTATAAGTAAAACTTAAAAACATTACGAAAATAAAAATAAGTTTCATCTACTTACAATCTTTCTTTGGCACTGCTATTATTTTGACCTCGTCGACCAGGTGGTTAATAGAAAATAATGGCTAAAGAAATATAAAGGCATGAAATAAAACGATGAAACTGCATATTATAGTAGTAAGTGTATTAATAGCTAATAATATGAAAGCAATAATTCGATTCGATTCTGTATCCAAAACATATAGAAAATATAATCGAACAACCTTTTGCTCCACCAGCACTACTAATATTTTGACCGCAACTGTATATGTTAATTGAATTTAAAATGTTTAAAAATATATTTCTTGAAAGACTATTAAGTTTCAAAATTCACTTTATTTGTGTATGAAAAGCATGAGATTTACTTGAGGTAAATTATTAATGTTTTAAATTTTATTATCAAATATATTTTATAATATTATAATATTTTATTATTTATAAATTATTAATTTTAATTTTTTAATATTTATCAGAATATGTCAAGAATACATTAGGAAAATTAGGTTAAAATTTTCATTCAAATATCAATTAATTTGACCGAGTTATTATTGAAATCACAATCTGAATTGAGCGAATCACAATCTGAACTGAGCGAATCTGAATTATTGAGATTCGCTATCACAGGCACTTGGCCCACTGTGCGCAGCTAGCTCAAAATGCTTTTAGGGATGGTCCAGAATGTTTGGGTGCTCAGCTTCGCGTAGATTTAGAGCTCCAGATTCTGAGCTAACCTCACTCCAAGCACTGCTCCTATAAGGTCAAGCCTTGGTCGGTCTTAAAGAATCTACCTTGGTTTTAATGTCAAGGAGACTGCAGTAAATACCTGCCAAGCTTAGAAGTCTTATATAACTCACAGCGGCAAATCCATTCTCGCTTGCAGCCACGAAGGTGTGCATGTCCACTTTTGAATTCATCGATTCCTTCATGTGACATCTTGGGATAGCCATTTTTTTAACATCTAGGATATCCGAAGCCATTGGAAACAATGCCTCAGGTATGGGGTCATCCCAGGCAACCCCACTTTGCCATATATCATGGAATATTTTTTTTTAGCTTACATCACATAAAAGTAAATGAGCCATGTAGGATCAAATATAGGCAAACACACTGAGAAACTCTCGCTTAGCGCTTGGTCGTTGCCTTCCTTGGAGAAGTTTTCCATGAAGATATCGTAGGGATACACGGTAGCGGATGAGGTCTTTCTTCGTGTCGTGGAGGCTCCTTTCCCGAGCGTGGTTAGTACTTCTCTGGAATTCGATACCCAGTTTTGAATGAGGAATTCGTCCTGCAGATGAATGCAGTGGATGCAACGCGCAAGGCGGACGGCTTCATTTTCCGTTTCGATGCTGTCCCGCATGTCTTCTACACAGTGATTCTTCAGGATGCACTTTACAGTGCGTCGATACTCCTTCTTGATTCTAAATTTTTTTTCTTCACGTCCTGGGCACAACTGAGAGACCAACTTGTATCTCTATTCTTCTGTGCATCGCAGCGATATTGCCAACGATTGCAATACGTTTCTGACTAACCTGTGAAGTACTGGTACCAGCATTGTTTTCAGCGTGATCCCCTTAGCCTTTGTGACCGCATCCTTTATACTTTTATAACTTTGGTCGACTACCCCAGACGGGTCTACTTAGAGATCGGCTCTTCTGTAGTGCCTTTCTTGCATGCGTCCTAGCCTGCAATTGTTGAGACTTATCAGAAGCCTGGGCTGTGCTGAGACAGTGGTAGATGTCGAAAGTGTCTGTGCTGTGCTTTTAGGTGGGTTATATTCTTAACCATACAGCATATAGACAACCCATTTCATACAACGAAAATGGACGCAAAAATTTCTTCCGACAGGCCGTCTGGGGGCCCTAGAGAGGATTTCTTACGCTCTCTTATGCTCATCGTTCATTCATCTTACGCTCATATTCTCATAGAATGCTTTCGGTTTCTCAGTCGCTGAAAGGAGCGCGACGAAGAAGGTTGGTCTTCTAAGCCCAGACGACTTAGAGACTGCACAGACCACATTTAATTCCATTTTCTATTAATATTGATCTCCTGGACCCACTGTTTCAAAGAAAGATAAAGAGAGATCTTAAAAGATAACGATTACAGTGGGCCGAGAGAATAAATATGAAGAAATAAGGATAAAAACCTCATACAAACATACCACTACCCACGCGAAGCTATAAGAATTTTTAAGTATTTTTTAGGCTATTTTTTAAGTATCTGAAAACGTAATTTTAATTGATACAAAATTGATAAACACCGGCTTTTTTTAACCCGCAAAAAACTTGATTTTTGAGAGACTAAAAAGGATTACAAAGCAATTTTGAACTGGTTAGTACCAATTACGTAGGGTTAGTACCAATTATCGCCCCGTTATGGTCAAGTTTACTGTTGATTTTAATAAGTGGATTGTATCGATTGACTTCGAAAGAGATCGCCAGTGTGTCTGTTATTGTAATCTCCTGCCTCATACAATTTATATTTTTGCGTCTTTCAGAATTGAAGGAATGGTTCGTGCACCAATGAGTGCACGAGCTAACATTTTTCCATTCATCACCATGCTTAGAGGTCCAGACGATCAAAGGGCTCCGAAAAACGATTTATTAACTACATAGATAAATCAAAAAGATAACTAGAACGAAAAAAATACATTTTTTTAAATTTGAGATAAGAGATGAAAGGGAAGAGACCATTGTAGTTCAAACATAAGACCTTAAAATGGTCGTGTTGTGCATATGTCGAACTACAATGGACATCTAATAGAGTACTAAAGTTTCTAGTTCTTCTATTAGGAATATTGAAATGTTATCGTGTGAGTAAATTCTGGCTATCTACATCACCATTAATGGGGTTATGTAGAAAACAACACCCAGCATTGCGCTACGATTAGTAAAGGTTGGTAAGCTCTATGCGGTCCTAGACTCCGGTCCCCCATTGGGGACTCCAGACACATGAACCGTAATCCAGTATCGGACGGACCAAATAATAGCGAAAAAATTTTTCGACCACCACAAAAATATTAACCTGAGTTAATAGGGTATGCAAGCACAATTTACATGTAGAACAACAAAAACTTAAAAGCAATCGGCGTTTTAAGTGATTTCGACTGAATATACCCTGTTCCTTTCTCAGTATATTGTTTTTCATTCGTAAAAATATGTATATACAAAACATTTTACTGCTAACACTTAATCTTATTTCTAAATAAATTTAACATGTATGCTGAAAAATTAAAAAATATAATATAACAAATAATATAATTTATTTCGTCATTTCACCAAATAACGAATACCCGGATTTTGTTAGAGTAGACAGCCTGAAAAGTTAGAAAAATCAAAATTTTGTGCGCTGGCTTTGAAACGAAATCGCACGCGCACATGCCCCCGTGTATGTGAATGTGTGGTACGCATACATACAAAGAACAATCCAAGCGCAGACCAACCTTCTTCGTCGCGCTCAGAATATGAGCGTAAGATGAACGAATGATAAGCATAAGAGAGCGTAAGAAATCCTCTCTGGGGCCTGTCGCAAGAAATTTTTGCCTCCATTTTCGTTGTATGAAATGGGTTGTCTATATGCTGTATGGTTAGTGGTTATATCCAACGACTGTATCAAAAGGCTTGACCGAGTGTATGTCGCGAATATGATCAGCTTTATGATAATCTTCGTTTGGCCAATGCTAGAGATCCTTAAGTCTAATCTAACCGAGGTATCCTTATATCGGTGCATTCCGGCAGTTCATTGCATACATAGAGGCTGTCCGTTGCATACATAAGGCAATGAAATGGCGTTATGTTCTTACTGCATTCAACCCAGCCAATCTACTGACCATAGGTGCACTTGCCACTTACCCATAGGTCTCCATTATTTCCAGCTACCTAGGATGATTGGCCTATCACTATTGTGGCCGAAAGGGGAACTATCTAACTATTAGCTACGGTTCCGCCTAGGTACATCGCATCATTGTCAAATTTAGCGAACTTGTTTTCCGCCTTACAAAAAGTGTTCGCCTATTTTTACAAATTTTGCTATCGCATCCGTCTCGGAGGGATTTCTGTCTGTTTTCGCACTAAACTCTACTGGAGAATGTTATGGCTGATCTTTCGACCGGGAGAATTGAAGGTTTCCAAATCTTTAATATAACAAGTGTAACCTGTAGAAAAACGGTAGTGTATCGAACCAGACCTTACTGCTAATTTAATTTATTCATTAACTTACTGTACAACTAATTTCATAGTTCATAATTTCCTTATGAAGTTGGTCTCGTTTTATTCAGAATTAACGAGACAATATTGATATGTGTCAAAATGAATACCATTTCTTGGAAGTTTTACCGTAAAAATAGCGTCAAAGTCCGAAAAACACTACAAAAATTCAAAAATGTCAGTTACTTGTGTAAAAATGTTTGTTGAAATGTTTTTGTTGAAATAAATTAAAGATCTATTTTTTTTTTTCAAAAGCTCCAACATTTAACTATGGAAAAACGAAAAAAATTTTAAAATCGGTTTAAAATTACGCGTTTAGGAATTTTTAAGAGCAAAAAAGTCCCGAAAAACCGTTTTTTCCAAATAAATCAAGATTTTGAGGGTGTTTGAAAAATTTCAAACATGGTTTTATACTATACTCGACCTAATGAACAATTTCTACTAGGTCTTCAAAAGTTCCAAATCACTGTCGCACTGTGTTATTTTTTGACGCATACTATATCGCGTTTTAGTCCTACAGCCTTCTGACTCCATCAATGCAATGGTGTAAACCTTCCAGTCTAGTTTCCAAGGTGCTGGGTACTATCACTAATCATACAGCATATAGACAACCAATTTCATACAACGAAAATGGACGCAAAAATATCTTGCGACAGGCCCTAGCAGGCCCCAGAGCGGATTTCTTACGCTTTCTTGCGCTCATCGTTCGTTCATCTTACGCTCATTCTCTCATTAAATGTTTTCTGTTTCTCAGTCTCTAAACGGAGCGCGATGAAGAAGGTTGGCCTGCGCTTCGGTTGATCTTCGTATGTATGCGTGTCCCACATTCACATACACGGGTGTATGTGTGCGTGCGATTTCGTTTCAAAGCCAGCGCACAAAATTTTGATGTTTCTTACTTTTCAGGCTTGCTACCCTAACAAAATTCGGGTATTCGTTATTTGATGAAATGACGAAAGAAATTATATTATTTTTTATATTATATTTTTTATTATTTCAGCATACATTTTTAATTTATTTAGGAATAAGATTAAGTGTTAGAAGTAAAATGTTTTCTGTATATATATTTTTACGAATCATTAAGAATCAATATACTGAGAAAGTGTCAGAGTATATTTCAGTCGGTGTCACTTAAAACGCCGATTGCTTTTAAGTTTTTGTTGTTCTGCAAGAGGCTTAATAATTTAATTAAATCTCACAATAACCCAAAATAATAACAAGTTCCGGAAAAATTGTAAAAAAAAAAGGTAAACAAGTCCATCACCTGTTTTCGTGTGTTCACCCTCCCCTAAAAATCATTCCATCGTTAGAGTAGGCTGCACAAGCCTCTATATGCGCCGGTTTTTGAAAAACTTTTGATGTCAAACTATTTCCATAGTTAATATAAATCTGAAAAACAAATTTCAAATAGGACTAGGAAATAGGAAATTTCCCTGCCCGAGCACTGTTTTGATGTGTTTTAATTTTTTTCTGCTTCTCTACTGAATCGGTAGTATGGCTGTATTTTTGTTGATTTTTTTTGTCCAAGCGCAAAAGAATGCAACAAAAATTTGGTGCAGGGAATTTATACCGGTAAAGTTAAAACTTTAAAGGAAAGTTTAATTGTGGGTGGAAGAGATGAGTATCGGGTATAATATAGTCTTTCTTTTTTTGATTTGTATTTTAAAAGTGGATTAACTTTTCTGTAGAAACCACGGCATCGCATTATGGGGAATTCGACCAGTTTTTGTGACAAAGCCCCATTTTCTGAAAATCGGATAATTAAAATAAGTTTAAGTGTAACGCATTGCAAATTCACCAATGTTCAGTGGTGATTATGATAAAGGGCGCCAGAACAAAGAAATTAGCTGAAAAACACAGCTGTTGCATTTGCAAAGCACAGGCGACTGCAATATAAAGTTTTGTTTACAAAGTTTGAGCGGGCAGAGGTAAAAATCTAAACAATATTACAATATTTTTTGAAAAGAATTCCAATCTTTGTGGTTTGTATTATAAACCACAAGAATAAAATCGTGTTGTCCTCGTAATAGGTCAAAAATAAAGGTATCCTTGCCAATGCATATTTTAGATAAAGTCTCATGTTCCAAAAGGGATTTAAAGTGAGTCCAGAAGAGTTCATCCACGAAACGTATTGTATGTTGTAGAATATTAAATTCTTGTTCGAATGAATGTAATTTAAAATACCACTTTCTTAGATTTTGCGATAGTTTTTCATTTTTAAGACCTCAATTCGGCAAATACAGATTTGTTTGCGAAGTGGCTCGAAGCAAAGTGAAAAGTCGCAAAGGAGAATGCTGGACCTAATTTTATTAATGATTCCATCTCAGAAGTCAACTTGAAGAGTACACGATATCGTAGACCAAGCGAGTAACGAATTTTGCTACCGCTTGACGCAAATGTGGAAGAGGTGCTCTTCTAATTTAGGTCAGTTGCGCTGGAATCATGCAGTTTGGCTGAACTCAAAAACTGGTATAAATTTTCGGAACACCAAAAAGTCAGGAGCTCGGCCAACCGTGCCTTTTAATGCGAAGTGCGATGTATCTCGCCGAAGGCACTCTGCAGAGTCTTGTAGTCCAGACGTATTTCAGCGAGCTATACATACTTCTGATCCGATCATTTCGCCAGTGAATTTGGATAGAAGAATACAGCGACAGAAAAAAATGTGTCTTCCATTAGAGGTTTTGGACCTATTAGAGCGCTCATCAAATCCCGATGACACCACGGCGGGTGAAGATGAAAGTTCTTTAAGACTCTAAAAATATGCATTATGCTAAAAATATGTGCCACGCTCTCTATTTTTCTATTGATAAAAGATATTTTTCAATATAACCCCATGCAAAGAGCAGATGTCAAATATCTAGCTCCGATATTGATGTATTAATTTATGTCACAAAAACTAGTCAAATGCCTCATAGTGCATCGGTGCCCCGTATTTTTTTGTATGTGTGCGAATGAGATTGCTTTTGTTGGCTAAGGACTTCGAGAAATTGGCTCCACCAGGAAACATTCCGCTGGATTAGGGATGGTCTGGTTTTGGGGGATAACTACATAAACTGCATCTTTTATTCTTTTTAAGGCATTTGTCGTGTCAAAAATAAAGCTCATTTTCATTTGGACCGGAACAGATCCCAATCGGCTTTGTCTAGCATAAATTATGGTGGAGGAATTATGTTTTAGACTTTGTTTGAAAATGAATGCATGTAAATATGCGATAGTGACCACTGCCGTATAGAGAGTCCTTAATTGACCACTTGCAGAAAAGGGATAGTGAAACGGAGGCTAATGTAAGATCAATAGCCGTGAATGAGTTATAGGTGGAGGGATGTGTAGTTGAGCCATCATTTAGGGTACTTAACATTGATCTGTTTATGATTTCTTCAATTTGATACATATATAACCCTTTGATACTTTTTAAAGTTATGTTAGGGTGCGCCCCAGATTGGGCTCCAAGCATAAAAGTCTGCGACATATAAGATGGGTTTGCTAGATAGATCTATTATTTGCAGGAGCAATATTTCTCTGTGGCTGATAGTTTCATGTTCACTATGTATTTGTTTTAAAAGTTGTAATAACAAAACATTAATTGTAAATGTTGTAAAAGGGCTTATGGGGATAGTGGTCTGGGGACTTGTAGAAAGGTGGCGGGAGTTGGAATTGGAGGTGGCGCCACGAGGTTTATGGACGGCCCTAAACGACTCTACAATAGACAAGCTTTATATAAAAGTTGTGATTTGTTAAAACAAAAACTAGTCCATAGTTTTTTTAAATAAATAAGACCCACGCAATGAGCTCATTGAGCAACGATCAAAAGAACCAGCGTAGAACCAAAGAAACGACTTCTAATCTTACTTTTCAACCCGCGATACCGAAATGGAAAAATCGGCAATTAAGAGCAACTTGGCTCTACCGACCGCTGAAAGCCAGAGGGCACGGTCTTGCTCACCTGTTCTGCTCACTCCGACTCCACGTTATAAAGTTCGCAGTGTACAATGGCGGAAACAGATTTCGCAGCAACAACAAGCAGTGCTACAATTTCTGTACCGCGACTGTCAAAGTGCCGCGACGTCAACGACTACAGCGAGTGCAAAAACAAAAACTTCCGAAAGTGCCAAAGCGGCCCCGGCCACACAGACTGGAATGGATCGCTAAATCGCAAATTAAGCGCAAGCTTATCCTGCAGAGTTATCCGGCAGGCAATAAAACAAAATAACAAAAGAGAGTCCAGAAGATCGGCGAAGAACCAGGCAGATCCAATAGTAACAGATTTGCCCTACTGGCGGAGGTTGAGGAAAACCAACCAGCGCAAGACACCGCAAGAAAACCCAAGCCCTTTCCAATCTATATCAGGAAGAAAAGCTCGAGTGCCCTGGTCAACCGAATTGCAGCGTTGATCGGGAACGGTGACAACTTTCATGTTGTCCCGCTTATCAAAGAGAATATCCATGAAACAAAGGTGCAAACAAAGACTGAAGAGCACTTCCGAATCTTATGCAAATATCTGGACAGTGCTCAGAAAAACTATTACACGTACCAGCTGAAAAGCAGTATGGGTCTACATGTGGTAGTAAAGGGAATCGAACCCGATGTAACCGCCGCGAAAAGGGCTTCGCCCCCAAGAATGTTAATCACATTCTTGGTAAAGACAAAAAGCCACAACAACATTCAACCACAGAATGTGTAAATTGCACCAAATTCTACGCCAGACGTCGTCTTCGCCATAAGCTGCGAGGTCCTTAGTCAGTCCCCTAAACACCACCAGCGACTTCTCCGCCTAACTCCAATCAGCGTAATTCAAAAATCGCTCAACAACCAAAATCCACAGAATGCGTACATTGCGTCAAAAGCTACGCCAGACGTTATCTTCGCCAAAGCTGCGAGGTCCTCATTCGGTTCACGAATCGACCGTGCAAACCCTTTTTCAAAACCAGAACTTGGTAATACAGTTGCTCGTTGCACAAAAGTCTAAATAATCTAAGCCGACTCTACGAATATCAATGGTGCGTTCTGCAAATCTTAGCGCCCCAATTGAAATGATCACCCCGATAAGAAACTCTTCGGGATGCTAATGCTTTCCCAAAAAAGTGGAAGAAATCCATCATTATAATGATACCGATGCCTGGAAAAGACCACACAATTCCGTCATCATACTGATCAATAAGCTTTCTATCTTGTTTGTCTAAGTTGTTTGAAAAATGTGTTTTAACTTGCATAATACCTTATCTAGAAGCTTGCAATATTATCCCGGCACACCAATTTGGCTTCCGAAGAAACTACGGAACCATCGAGCAAGTGAACAGAATAACATCCGAAATACGCTCAGTCTTTAAGCAGCGACAATACTGCAGCGCTATTATCCTCGACGTATCTCAAGCTTTCGACCGAGTTTGGCTTAATGGACTCATTCGCAAAATTAAAATTTATTTGCCAACATACACCCAAAACCTATTGGAATCATACCTCTACAATAGGGTATTCTCAGTGAGATAGAGCTACTTCGGGCGACTACATCATCAAAGCTAGTGTTCTGTTTTTTATACTATGTTTTGTACTGCAGATATTCCTGCGAACGACTAACTAAAAACGTCAACTTTCGCCGACGATACCGCTATTCTTAGTCGCTCCTGATGCCCTACGCAAGCAACAAACCAACTCTAATCATCTTATAGTAGTGGAAAGGTGGGTGTCAGACTGGCGCATTAAAATAAACGAACAAAATTGTAAACATGTAATGATTTCTCTTAATAGACAAACATGCCCTACGTTTTCAATAATCGTACAGTACGATATGCAGATCCCTCTGCATAAGCTAACGAAGTTCCTTGCCGTCCACCTTGATAGACGACTAACCTGTCATAAGCACATCGAATGCAAAAAGATTCACCTGAAACTGAAAGCCAGCAGCCTACACTGGATCATAAAATCCCAAGTTACAAGTTACATGTTACTTCCCTTCAATTCAGTTATAAAAAAAACTTCTCTCTCTTTCTTTTAAGCGAACGGTCGTGTTTGTTTTTCCGCACTCCGTTTATTATAACAATTGCCGTAAGCCGGTGTTTACTTACTTGTGAATCTAATCCAGTGGTCGGCACGGCCTTATCCCGAGGGCATAAGAAATTTCTCTGCCAGAGCTCGGTCACACACACACTGGGGCACTGCGAGCAAGACGAATGTCCGAACAATACAAGCTTTCGAAAATAGAGCCCTTCGAATCGCCACTGGGGCCCACGTCTTTCATGACAATCGCACCATCCACGAGGTTCTCAATTTCCCTTGGGTCAAGGACGAGATACAAAGAAGCAGCGCATGCAGAGGATTCATAATCACCCGAACCGGCCCAGACCCGAACAGCGAGCAGCCCAGAAGACTAAAAAGGACACACCCGCTGGACCTCCCCTTACTACTCTAATTTATTTCTACCATATTAATATTTAAAATGATCTATAAGTGAAGTTTATGTGATAACATTTAATGGTTATCCCTAATGGACAGTTTTAAATAAACTTTACCCTGCTATAACAAAAAAAAAAAAAAAACACACACACAGTATAAATGTGTGAAACGTCATGCTCACAGCCTACTTTGTGCTATTCGTTACTAATACCAATGCGTTAAAATCAAATCAATTTATTGGGGTGCTGACCACTGATCTTATCTATTGAGAATCTTAAGTTTTAACCTAAACCGTATCGCTTTGCGAGTGCTGTGGTATATTTGCAGAAGAATTAATAATTTGTCCAAATTCAATTCCAAACTTAGCTCAGCTCTGCTTCTTCCCCGTCTTATCTATATTTCTGCACATTTCTTTTGCACTCTCCAAAGCTCCCGCTTCGGCTTCCTATTTGCCACAGTGGTTCAAGGTAAAGTGTTTTTCAACTTTTTATACCCTCGCAGAGGGTATTATAATTTTGTCCAAAAGTGTGCAACGCAGTGAAGGAGACATCTCCGACCCTATAAAGTATATATATTCTTGATCAGGATCACCTCCTGAGTTGATATGAGCATGTCCGTCTGTCCGTCTGTCCGTCTGTCTGTCTGTTTCTACGCGAACTAGTCTCTCAGTTTTAAAGCTATCGACTTGAAACTTTGCACACACCCTTCTTTCGTTTGCACGCAGTATATAAGTCGGAACGGCCGGGATCGGCCGACTATATCCTATAGCTGCCATATAACTGATTGATCGGAAATGGTATAACTTTGGTGTTTTTAGAGTTAGAAAGTTCAAATTTGACACGAGTGCTATTTTTGGCAAAACATAACGACATGCCAAATTTTATAAGGCCGACTATATCCTATAGCTGCCATATAACTGAACGATCGGAAATGACCCAACTTTCGTGTTTTTGAAGATAGAAAGCTGAAATTTAATACAGATTCTATTTTTGGTCAGTTGATCCAACCTACCAAATTTCATAAGGATCGGCCGACTATATCCTATAGCTGCCATATAACTGAACGATCGGAAATGGTTTATGGTAGAAACACCAACTTTGGTATTTTTGAAGATAGAAGCTGGAGACTTTTTTTAGATGTTGTATTGTAATAAATTGGATTATATATTCATATTCCCATAAGGATCGGCCGACTATATCCTATAGCTGCCATATAACTGAACGATCGGAAATGACCCAACTTTCGTGTTTTTGAAGATAGAAAGCTGAAACTTGTTACAGATTCTATTCTATATTCCGGTTTTAACTGCAAGGGTATATCAACTTCGGCTCCGCCCGAAGTTAGCTTTCCTTTCTTGTTATTTAATAATTTTGTTTGTTGTTAATTAAAAATATGGAATTTAAACTTGTCTGTGCTATGAAGTCTTGTAACAAGACAATTTCCTCATCACAGTCTTCCATCCATTGCTGGCTATGTTCACATATGCTGTAAGTAAGTAAGTAAACCACTTTTAGACGTGATCGACATCAGCGAAGGGGGAGTGGAGTCCTTATTTCGGTAGACTCTACTCTTGCTTCTGAAGAGGTGAAATCCCAAGAGTTTGGTGACATAGAATTTATTTGCGTTAAAATTACTATGTCCGTGAAATCTTTATACATTACATGTTCATATATACCGCCTATGTCTAAACCGCTGACATATTGGCAGCATTTGTCCGCTATTCGACACGTCTTTAATCTTATGACGGATCGTGACCAACTTGTAGCGGTGGGCGACTTTAATATCCCAGAATTTAACGTCGATAACTCACCATCTTTGTCACTTATCACTCACCATGACTTCACCGCGGGCATGTTTGACATGTTCCTAAGTCAAATCAACCATGTTAGAAATAAGTTCGGCTAATAGACTTATGTTGTCTATCTGATCCTGATGGCACCATTCTTTTTAGAGCTTTTCCCATTTCAACCCCAGAGGATCCATATCACCCCACGCTTGAGGTTTCAATCGAAACCATTTCTGGTATCGATCAGAAGTTTCCATGCGTGGCAAATAAAATTCGCTGTTTCCGAAAAGCTGATTTTCACAAACTTAATAGCCTTACCAATACATTTGATTGGTCTAATATTCGGCAACGATGTAACAAAATTTTACCATACTTTAAATTTGATTTTTGACTCATATGTGCCATGGAAGTATCCGTCCGCTTCAACAAATCCTCCTTGGCTTACAAGGTGCCTTACTTAAGTTCGTAAGGCGTAAAATACAAAAAACAGGCTCTTTCTTAAGTATAAAAAACCTGCAGTAGCATACATTTTTCAAGATATCCACCAGCTTGGTAAAATTTTACCGTTCATAACGCTAAATGTTATAGAAATTATATTCGCCGCTGCCTGAATACATTTTTTTTAGCTAATCAGCAAATTTTATTTTCAGTTCGTCTTTCTCCGAGAATAGCTTATTATAAGATCTTCTAAGGGTCAAACCCATTTATTCACCAGGCCCCGATGGACTACCAGGCTGTGTGCTAAAATACCGTGCCAGGGCTCTGTGAAAACCTCTTCTAAGACTTTTCAACTTATCTTAGGAAACCTCGATTTTTCCCCTTAAGTGGAAGGAATCTTTCATAATTCCCTTACATAGAGAAGGGAAAAAGTCCGATGCTGCCAACTACAGAGGCATTTCTAAATTGTCGGCAATTCTAAAGTTTTTAAAAAAATTAATTACTCCTCATTTGCAACACCTTTAATCTTCGATCATCTCTCCATGTCAGCATGGACATATTAAGCGTCGCTCCACCACCTCTTACTGGAGCGAACTTATTGGAGTTGACATCCTTTCATAATTTACACAGACTTTAGCAAAGCATTTGATTCAAACAATCACTCACTCTTGCTGAGTAAACTGAATATGCTGAGATTTTCTACAGGCCGCTTTTTCTTCAATACAAATCCATCTCTACCCAATGCAGTCTTCAGTCTGATCTTGAAAACTTTCAAAAATGGTGTTTAGCTAATGATTTAATAATTAATGAATCTAAATGCAAGCTTAAGTCTTTTCATCGTTCTTGCCCTCTGTATTCATCGTTCTTGGCTACGTATACTCTTTATGGGATTGCCTTAGAGAAATTAACTGAGGTTAATGATCTCGGCGTCCTATTAGACATTAACCTTAAAATTTGCCGAACATATTTCCTTAATGGTTAATAAGGCTAAAGGAGTTCTTGGTTTTATTAAAAGGTGGTCAAAAGAATTTAATGACCCCTGCAAAACTAAAACCTTATTTATTTCTTTGGTCCGTCCGATACGGGAGTACGGTTCATGTGTCTGGAGTCCCAAATATGAAGTATATTAAGACCGTATATAATCCGTAAAAAAGGATTTCTTAACTTTTTTACTAAGAGGTCTTAACTGGGATGCTTCACCTTCCATCTTTTACAGGGTGAGAATAAATAACCCGGACAAACTTTGAAGCAATCTATTATAAATGTGTTATGATGCATTCCTTAAATAAATGCATTTATCGATAGCTTGTACTTTTCTGAAACAAATGTATTTACATTTTTGTGATTCCCATCAATTTGATATTTGTTTCGGGATGTCTAACAATCGTTGTGCAATTTAAAAACTATTTCAACAAGGAAATCGCCAATGCGACATTGTTCGTTTGCTTGGCATACCAAAACAAACGGTCTCTGACGCTATCCGGCGATTTAATGAGCTTGGTTATGAAGTCGACCGTCTTGGACGAGGCAGACCATGCACCGCTAACACTTTTAGAATTCGCCAGATCGTGAAAAAGCGGATCACACGGAATTGCAGAGTCTCGGCCAGAAAAATAGCCCGTGAAATCGGAGTGAGTCTAGAAAGTGTTCGGTTGATTGCAAAAAATGAACCTAATCTCAAGCCCTACAAGCTCCAAAAAGTGCATCTTCTTACGGATGACAATAAGCACGTGAGACTCCAAAGATGCCGTCAGCTAAAGCGTCGGGCCGCAGGTCAAAAAGGGGAGCGTATTCCCTTCACGGAGAAGAGAAGATATTCACCATCCAACAGGCGCACAATCACCAAAATGACAGAAGCTGGTCGGCTGAAGCTCCAGGTACTTCTGCAATAATCGAGCGCCATTAATGTGAGCAGTCTTTAATGGTTTGGGGAGAAATATGCGCCACCGGTAAAACACCCCTTGTTTTGATCGATTAAGGGGTCAAAATCAATCAGGAAGTGTACCACCGGGACATTTTTGAAACTGTTGTGCTTCCTTGGGCCCAGCAGCACTTCGGTGATACGGAATGGACGTTTCAACAGGATTCAGCGCCAGCCCATAGAGCCAAATTGACTCAGGACTGGTGCAAAGCCAATTTTCCACACTTTATCACATCCAGTGAATGGCCACCTTACTCGCCAGATCTTAATCCGATGCACTACAGTGTCGTCTATTTTGGAGTCCAGGGCATGTGCTAAACGCCACATAAGTTTGGAGGCGCTGAGGCAATCATTGCTCCGAGAATGGGATCGATTATCGGAAGAAGACGTGCGGCCCATTGCGCTAAATTTCCAGAAACGTTTAGGGCTCTGCATTGCAGTCCAAGGAAGCCACTTTGATACCGGCTTAATATATGTTAACACAATACCTATTTAAAAGTTGCGTATCTGCATTTTTTCTCAAATACAGTTATGATCAAAAATTTTTTTCCGGGTTATTTGTTGTCACCCTGTAATAGTAGGCTTCTACTCCAACTTCAGTTTATTGCAATAAAAAATCTAAAAAAAAGTCACAAGCTTCTATCTTCAAAAATACCATATCTCAGCATCTTAACTAACTCTCCAACTCTAAAAACACAAAAGTTTTAACATTTCCGATCAATCAGTTATGCAGCAACTATAGAATATAGTCGGCCGATCCCGGCTGCGTGAAAAGGCGATCAACTCAGGAGGTTATCGTGATGAAGAATATATATACTTAATAGGGTTGGAGGTATCTCCTTCACTGCGTTGCACACTTTTGACCAAAATTATAATACCCTCTGAAAGGGAATAAAAATAAAATGAAGTGCTCCGAAACACTTGAAATGTTGACAGTGGCATACGGTGAAACGGTTCTGAGTAAGAAAAATGCTTACAAGTGTTACAAACTCTTCCAAGATGGCCGGGAAGATGCCAATGACGAGCCTCGCTCTGGACGCAAAAGCACGTTAACAACTGATGAAAACGTTCAAGCAGTGATGAAAATTGTTTTGGAAAATCGTCGAATCACTATCAAAGAAGTTGCTGAAAATGTCGGTATATCGCTTGGCTCGTGCCATGAAATTTTTTCAAACGTTTTGGAAATGAGTGAAATTGCTGAATTTTGACCATAAGAACTGTCGCATGAGCATCGCGCAAGAGTTGTTGAATCAAAAGGGTCATAACTTTGTTGATCTAAATGGTCATAACTGGTGACGAATAATGGGTATATGACAGTGGTCGGCACCACAATACATTGATATGATTTTAACGAATTAGTATTAGTAACGAATAGCAGAAATGACGTGAGCATGACGTTCACACATTTGTACTGTGTGTGTGTGACAGAGCTCGGGTAGGGAAATTTCCTATGCCCGCGTGATAGGCCCGTGCCGACCACTGGTGTATGGTTATGATATCGAAACCAAAGCCCAATCGTTCCAATGGAAGAGACCAGGTGATCCAAGACCGAAATCTCTGGATGAGCCACTAAACAAAACAACAAAATGAAGATGAAAAAACAAAACAACGTTATCAGAATTGGTGTGAATTACGATTTGAAACTACTCGCAGAGCTACGAGACTGCACAATGGACAGGCATATTGGAGCGGAAGAAATGCATAATTATTGTGGGAAGGAGGAGGTTTCCAGCGGAAAAAGCACGACCTTAGCAACGGGCCGCAACGAGCCTTCGCGCGGTGCGGATGTCGATCACGCGAACATGGCCATCGGATCCTGGATACACCGCGTCAACCCTGCCTAATCGCCACTCTTTGGACGGAAGGTTGTCCTCCTTGATGACCACCATATTCCCAACGCGGAAATCCCTCGTAGGGGCTCCTTACTTATTCCTCTTATGTAGCTCCTTGAGGTATTCTTCCTTCCATGAAGAGCCTTCAGGTGCTGCTAGCGGTTAAAAATAGACGTGGTATCCCCCTTTATCTCAGGTTCAACCGTGGCGAGAAGTGGGCCTCCCACAAGAAAGTGCCCGGGTGTAAGAGCCAACAGATCAGCAGGGTCTTCAGACATTGGCGCGAGCGGCCGCGAATTCAGGCACGCCTCTATCCTCGCCAGGAGAGTAGCCAGCTCCTCAAAGGTGTATTTCCGCGTGGCGGTGGACTTGTAAAACAAGGTCTTGAAACTCTTGACGCCTGCTTCCCACAGGCCCCCCATGTGGGGAGCTCCCGGAGGAATGAAATGCCAGGGAAGCTGTTGGTGACTATAGATACCGGTCACAGCCCCTTTTAGGCTCTGGCGAAAATCGCGAGATAGTAGGGCAGCTGCCCCCACAAAAGTCTTCCCGTTGTCCGACTGCACTTGACGGGGCCGTTCGTCATATTGGAGAAGTTCAGAGGACGTGACCCGACCGCAGGCTCTAATAAGGCCTTGCGAACCCATAAAGGGGTTCAGATTTTGAATCGGACTGGATGCTGATACTGGAAGCTTTTCGCTTAAGCAGCCCATCTCAGAGACGAAATGTCTGAACTGAGTGACGGAAACCAGAAGACATTCAGCCGACGTATTCTCATTAGCTGTCAGGTGCTATTCGAACGGAGATCGAATCTTCCGCGCGAGTTATGTGTAGAGGAAGGTTATCGGTGTGGTCCAGTGTCCCTCTCGGAATTATTCCAGTGATATCTTTGGATTTGCTTGGTATTTATGGATGATGGATAGTGAGGGCTTGAGAGCGGGCGGGACGACTTTGAGCTCCTTGAGCTCACGAGCGCGCTCCTTCAGCGGGACCATCCCCGCAATGACCAGAATGGCGTCGTCGGAGACTGTCCTGAAGCCGGACGCGACTCTTATAGCACCCAGGCCTCTGGTAGTGGCTGCAGCCTTGCCCTGGATATAATCAAGGTGCTCGCGGAAGGAGAGCCGGGCGTCGATCATCACGCCCAGGTACTTTATGGCCCGCTGGTAGGTAATGGCCATACCACCAACCCGGATTGTCGCCGTTTCCAGCACCTTGCGGCTGCTGACCAGCACCGCTTCGGTCTTTTGCGGGGCTGGGCTTAGCCCGGCATTTTGGAGCCACAACTCCATTGTCTCGATAGCCTTGTTCGCCGCTCTCTCCGCTTCCTCCCTGTGCTTGGCCACTATCACCAACGCTACGTCGTCTGCGAAGCCGACGACGTCGCATCCCGCTGGGAGCTGCAGCCTCAGGATTCCGTCGTACATGGCGTTCCACAGCAGCGGTCCTAGGACCGATCCTTGGGGCACACCCGCCGTAACGTCGTAGGACTCCGTGCCCATGTCCGTGTCGACCAGTAAAACTCTGCAGCTAAAGTACCTACTGACAACGTTCATTATGGCACTGGGAACGTTGAACCGCCTTAGGGCTGCCAGTGTTTTGCTCCAGTCCGCCGTGTTGAAGGCGTTCCTGATGTCCAGGGTGACTATCAGGCAGTATTGCTTGGTGCCACCTTTCCACCTGGTTCCCGCTATTGCGTTGCGAGCAATGCCGACCACCTCTGCTATGGCATCCACCGTTGACCTTCCCTTCCGGAACCCTTGCTTGGGAGACAGCCCTTCCGCCTCCTCTATGGCAGCTTCGAGCCTCGCCGCGATCACCCTCTCGAAGACCTTGCCCGTTGTGTTCAGCAGGCAGATTGGCCTATAGGACGACGCCTCCTCCCTTGGTTTCCCTGGTTTGAGGAGCAGCAGGAGCTTCTGTACCTTCCACCTGGTGGGAAAAGTGCCTTCGCGGATACATTTATTGTAGAGCTCCGCAAAGCTGGCTCGCGAACGTCAGGTCAATGATGGATCCTGCTCCGGCTCTGCTGAAGGTGTGCTGGTTTCCTTCGTTCAGCAGGACGAGATCGAGTGAGGCAAAGGTTTCTCTGACCACTCTCCCTCTCGCATTCGTCCTCGGGCAGCCCCAGTCCTGCGCCCATGCGTTGAAGTCCCCTGCTACAAGGACGTCAGAACGGCCTCTGATGTCATTTCCTAGGCAGTCCATCATGCGCTCAAACTCAATGGTGGTTAGGCTAGGTGCCATGTAGCAGCTGTACAGCCATGCCCCACCTATCCGAGCCCTTACAAATCCCTCCGCACTATGCACTGAGTGCATTGTCGCGCCGGTTGCGCCGCAGCTCCAGATGGCGGCCTTCCCCGATGGGTCAACTGCCCAGCGGTTGTCTGAGCCAGTCCTATGGGGCTTGCTTAGGAGCGCTATGTCCGCCTTCGTCTCCCTCGCCGTCTGCGACAGCACATCTTGGGCCGCCCTACAGTGGTTCAGGTTCAGCTGGAGCACTAACATCCTGTCGTCCTAGGTCCACCTCCTTTCGCTGACATGGGGCAACTTCTGCTTCCAGTCTGATGCCTCACACCCTTCCGGCCCTTATCTTCGCACGAGAAGCATCGAGGGTCCTTTTTGAAGGTGGCCGCTCTGTGGTCCGAGTCTCCGCAGCGGAAGCAACAGCCGCTTCTGTCCTTCGAGCTCTTGCAAGCGCTTGCGATGTGCCCCATCCCAAGACACCTGTAGCAGCGAGCCACTGCCTCCTTTTCCCTCATATGGCATACTGTCCACCCAACCTTCACCTTGCTCACAGCAATGATGGCCTTGGCAAGGCTCGCGGGGAAAGCCACGATAGCGGTCTGCGACTCGCCATAACTGCTTCTCAGCTTCTTTACTTTTAAGGCGCCTTGGTCCACCGCTGCCTGCTGCGCGATAGCCCCGATGATGTCCTCTGAAGTAGCTAGTGCGTCGAGTCCTCTTAGCTCGACGAGTGACTCCTTGGTCTCCTCCGAGTACGCCCGCACCTCTGCCTTGCTCCCTAGGACCTCCTCGATGCAACCTTTGAGGGCCTGTGTGGAGCTCTCCTTCTTCCTGGCCAATTCCAGTAGCAGTCCGCCCTTGGCTGTCTTCCTCACTTTCTTGACGCAAGGGCCAAGGTCGTCTAGCTTCCCGTCCTCCCTGCGAGTTACCATGCTTAGGATCTGACTGTACGTCATGCCTGCTGCTTGGATTACTATGGCGTCGGGTCTGGCTCGTCTCTTCTCGGGATTTCTAGGCTTGGCCTTCGTCCATTCAGACGTTCTCCAGCTTGCTTCGCCGTCGCTTCCTTTGTCGGCAGCCGGGCTTGCAACTGCTGGCTTGGGCCTTGCCGCCGTGTTGGCCGTTGCTACTTTGGCCCCCGAGTCCCGGTGTGCACTCTTGGGGCCCGTGCTGTTAGGGATGCTGCCGGTCTGCACAGCCTGGTCCTGGGTCCAGACCTCCGTCGGAAGGGTCTGCTGCTCCTTCTCCGCGGTATCGATGCCGGCCCTCTCGCATCTGGGGCACACTGGCTTGGGCATGATGGCCGGTCGCGCATGCTCCTCCGGAACACTTCCGACCAGAATGGAGTGGATGTCCTTCAATCTGGTTATCAGGCTCCTTTGCATTGCGGAAATATGCCTCTTATTTTTTTCTGTGACCCACGATAGCAGCTCGTTCACTATCGTGCCCAGCTCCGTCAGGCATTCTTCGCTTTTTGCCGGTGGGCTGCCAGCCTTATTTTTCTTCGGGGGAGCCGCCCTCTGGTCCTTGTCCGGGCTAAGCATCTCCCGTGGCCTCTTTGGCGTTTCCTTCTCTACCGCTGCTGGGCTGCCAGTGCCGGCTGAGCTGCCAGCCTGTGGCGCGAATAGCGGCGAGCGTCGCATTTTGTTGCTCTTTTTGAACGGGTCACCCGTTTTGGCACTCTTTAACTCTTCTGCACTTGTAGTGTTCCTTTCCAGGGCGGCCAAGTGAGGCACCGCCTTGTCAGGTATGATTGGGATGTTGTTTAGGGCCTCCAGAATCCTTGCCCTAGCCGTGGTCTCTCGCACGGGTGGATTTCCACTTCTGTGGCTGCCACCTGGAGTAATTTCGTTTTTCGACGACATTCCAAAATGGGGGCAGCCACGTTTGCTACAACTCGGAGAAAGGTGTCGCAAAGAGAGATCCTATAAGAGAAAGCTCTCTTCGCGCCTCTTACCTCGGCGGTTGGCGGCTATCCGAATCTTCACGGAGTCCATCTAGTGACCTATCCAGGGAGTGTTATGGATCGCTCGGCAGGTGAGTCCGTCCCCAGCTGTCCGGTCACCCATTTACCCACTCCTTTTTCAGATTCTGCGCCACTTGGGCGCGTCACTGGGGAGCGCCCGCGCGGCACGTCCGCTTTCTTCGACCCGCACTTCCCGACCCTCTGTATCCAGAGGATGATGGTCAGAGTGAGGATAACGCCCAAACCACTTTAGAGGGCTGTTGTATGGTAGCTCTGCGATATTTCGACTTGGGACATCTGTTTATGTAGGTTGATAGTCTTAAGATGTAAATTTTGTAAAGTTATAATTTGAGCCGTGTGGTTGGTTGTTATATTCATTATTAGTGGTAATAGCATGTTCAAGTGTTCCGTCATGACCTCTTCGGTGCTGTCGTATATTATTTTATTTGTTTCCACTGTACAGTTGGAGTGGGTGATGATTGCAGAACCATTAATTATCTTGTCTTCGCCGCAGCTAGATCTTACTGTAGTATTGACGACGTTGAACATGAATACATATCCTTCCTCTGGTTCGAAAATGTCCGCCATCCCATCAAATTCTTGAGTGGCGCAAAAGCGGGGTGCCTCTAGCTATCAAGAACTGATTTGCGCAACTAGAACTAGTACTAGAGAGTTCGTTAATGCAGGGGGCAAGTCGTTTAAGAGGTCTATAGGAAAACCCGGCATATTCAGTTTACTCAACAAGAATGAGTGATTAACGGAATCAAATGCTTTGCCGAAGTCTGTGTAAATTACGTCGGATTGATATCCCTTACAAAAGCCATCTATGACAAAGGATGTCAACACCAATAAATTTGTGGTGGTGGAGCGACGCCTAATAAAGCCATGCTGAGAGGGAGTGATAAACGAAGAGCAAAGGTATTGAAAATGAGGGGTAATTAATTTTTCAAATAACTTTGGAATTGCCGACAACTTAGAGATGCCTCTGTAGTTGGCAGCCTCGGACTTTTTCCCTTTTTTATGTAGGGGAATTATGAATGATTCCTTCCACTTAAGGGGAAAATCGAGGTTTCCAAAGATAAGTTGAAAAGTCTTAGAAGAGGTTTGCACAGAGCCCTGGCGCAGTATTTTAGCACACAGTCTGGTACTCCGTCGGCGCCTGGCGAATAAATGGGTTTTACCCTTAGAAGATCAGATAATAAGTTGTTTTCAGAGAAAAACGGACAGAAAATAAGATTTGCTGCTTGAATGTTATATGCGTAAGGCTGATCAGTCAATTTAGGAGGAGAATAAGTTGTTTGAAAAAATTCTGCGAATAGATCGGCAATGGCCTGATCAGAAGTATGGCCTAAAACTGTAACATTTAGCGTTATGCACGGTAAAATTTGACCGAGCTAGTAGATATCTTTTTTTTGCAGGTTTTTTTATATTTAAGTAAAAGTTTATTTTTAGTATTTTTTAGGTTAGTGAGGTACCTTGTTAACCAAGGAGGATCAGGATCAGATACAAAACATAAGTCTAAAAGCCGACCTAACGAATTTTTAACATGGTTAATCTGACCTAGGCACATGTCAAACATGCCCGCGGTGAAGTCATGGTGAGTGATAAGTGACAAAGATGGTGAGTTATCGACGTTGGACCACTATAATTCTGAGATATTGAAGTCGCCCACCGCTACAAGTTTGTCACGATCGGTGGGCGACTCAAAGGAAGGCGGTATATATGAACAGATAACATATAAACATGTACTGGACAAAATGATTTTAATGCAAATAAATTCTAAATCACCAAACTTTTGTGATTTTACCTCTTCAGAACCTCTTGATTAAAGACTGTTACCAAAGTCCACCATGAGATACCAAAAAATATACTGAGATTATTTTATCTCGGCTGGCTAAATTATAAAATTTACGAAAACGAAAGTATATAATCTGTCGCAAAAAAAAACAGAACTTTTTAAAAGTAACTGTTTTTGGTGGCGCCACCTACTGGTGGGTATATGAAATAAAAAGTTTGATTTCTTGTTTAAATTTCGTAAAAATTTTAAGACAATTCAAAGTTATTGATCAAAAAGTTACAGCAGCTTTTGGTCATCAGTCGTAAAGCGCATAAAAAATGATTTGTTTGACGATTCCGAGGGTATTGTTCACCGATGGTTCGTCCCAGCTGGCTAAACGAGTAATTTTGTGTGCTATCTTGTTGTAGAGAAGCGTCTTATCGTGACGAAGCGTCGTGAGGAAGGGTCCTGGCGTCTGTTTCACGAGAATACGCCGTCTCATCGATCGACACTTGTCTCTGATTTAAAAGAAAAAACACTTCATTTATCCATTATTCACTCACCCTACTCACCTGATCTGGGCCCCTGTGCTTTTAACCTATTTGGAAAACTTAATTTACCCATGAACCCGTGAATTTACCACTGGTCTCGAACATTTTAGCTATCCAACAGGCGACGAACGATATTCTCAAGAGCATACCGAAAACTTTCTATACTTTGAATAAAAATATATAACTTTTGAAATTATTGCCTTTACAGAGGGTAATATAATTTTGGCCAAAAGTTTGCAACGTAGTGACGGTGACATCTCCAACCCTATAAAGTATATATGTATATTCCTAATTTGGATCACCTCCTGAGTTGAAATAAAAATGTCCGTCTGTCCGTTCGTCTGTCTGTTTTCAAGCTATCGACTTAAAATTATGCACGCCCCTTTGAAAGACGGAACGGCCGAGATCGGTCGACTATATCCTAAAGCTGCCATAAACCAGGTTGGTCGAAAAAGTATAACTTTGGTGTTTTTAAATTTAGAGAATTGGTATTCTATTTGATTATATTTTTGGCAAAATAATATATATATATATTTTTTTTATTTTAAACGTTGCTTTGATTTCTTGAATCTTCTCTTTGCGAGACTAACAAGAGGTGTATCAAATTTGATATTGTTAACTTAACTAACGGTCATATTGACTGATACAGAGTTAGACGGCCCTAAAAATCGATTGCTGGGTTGGGAGGTCGTTGCGTCTAAGGCGGGATGCGCTAGAAACCCGAGTCAATTCCCTAGCGAGGAAATTTGGGTGCGAAGACAGTTTTTCTATGTATGACTTTTTTTGCTTTTGGATTTCGTCTTTCACTGCGAGGATGCCCAGATCCCGGTGGATATTTTCGTTGCGAACATACCAAGGTGCCCCAGTGATAGTTCTCAAGATTTTTGATTGTGCAGCGCTGATGTCTATGTTGCTGCTGCTCGCGTTCCCCCACAGCTGGGAGCCATACGTCCAGATTGGCTTTAGGACTGAATTGTAAAGTAGTAACTTGTAGTCCAGGCACAGTGGCGATCATGAGTTTATGATCCAGAGAAGGCTGCTGGCTTTCAGTTTTAGGTGAATCTTCTTGCATTCGATGTGCTTGCGCCAGGTAAGTCGTCTATCAAGGTGAACGCCAAGGTACGTTACGTCGTTAGCTTGAGGGATCTGCATACCGTTTAGTAAAAGCGGAAGGCATGTTTGTCTATTAAGAGTAAACGTTATATGTTTACACTTTTGTTCGTTTATTTTAATGCGCCAGTCGGACAACCACCTTTCCACTATTGTGAGATGATTAACCAGTTGGGTTGTTGCTTGCGTTGGGCATCTGAAGCGAATAAGGATAGCGGTATCATCGGCGAACATTGACGTTGTTAGTTGTGCGCTCGTAGGAATATCCGCAGTATACAAAACTTATAGACACGGGCCGAGTGCGCTTCCTTGTGGAACTCCAGCTTCGATGGTGTAGTCGCCCGAAGTAGCTGCGTTGCATCTCACTGAGAATACCCTATTGTAGAGGTATGATTCCAGTAGCTTGTGGGTGTATGTTGGCAAATACGTTTTAATTTTGTGCATGAGTCCAATGAGCCAAACTTGGGCAAAATAATATGACACTTAAAACTTGAATTCGTCCGTGGCTGGCTGCAATCGCATTCCCAAAATCTTTTTCTCGGCCTCGCCCCATTCAATACTCTGGGCATAATGACTTTGTCTGAGTATCCTTTCTACCTTTCGCGAACTAGACGAAAACTTGCACAGCTTGCATCCGCCTTCTGTATGTGTCTCATTCACTCGGGTAGATACTTCAATCGCCTCGATCTCTGTGGCGAAACAGTCCACATAGTGGAAATCCGCGATGGCATTGACCGCTCGGGGGTCCGATTCCAGGAATAGCCTAGCATTTACAGTCTTCACATGATGCGCAATCGGTAAGCATGTAGCTCCAAAGGTCATCACACAAAACTCATAAGCTTTGGGATCCCGTTGGTCATCCCCGTCTCTCCACAAGAATCTATCTTCAGGTTAGATCAGCACCTGGTGAAAGATCTCTTTGATGTCACTGCAGACTCCGGCAGCACCTTCCCTGAAAAGGAAGAGAATAGATCCCAAGGGCGTATAGTGTTGTGGCCCTGTGCTCAGTGCCAATTCAATGATTCAATTCAATTCACTTCTCCGACTCGTAGCGCCTCATTGAATACCAATCGAATCGTTCCCGGCTTGTTGGAATTCTCCACTTCAAAATGAAGCAAATACCAAGTATTATCGCTATCCATAGCGATATTCGGTCGTTCCATACGCCCAGCTTATCTTGTGACGACGTAGTCCTTCATGACCTGTAAATATTGCCTTGTCAACTGACGTCCCGTTTAATTTTTTTCTTTATATTGATCAGCCGATTGTACGCCATAATTACGTGGCAGCACAATGTGATCCTTTTTCCACAATAATACCGTCTGTTAAGGGGCCCATCCACAGGGGAGCATGTTCGTCAACCTGCTCGCCTACTTGAATTTTATTTTCCCTACTAACTAGAACCAACACTCGTGCGAATATCATTTTTCGATAAATTTTCAAACTATCAACATGTCAACGGACAACGACTGCGGCACTGTAATTGCACTTATGGCAATAAGTATTTGCTTAGAAAAAAAGAAAAAAAAAAATGAAGCGAAAAAAAGGAAGACAGTGCTCATCGAACTCCTTATATTTTTTGAGTTGAACTTCTTATGCATTATTACGCAAATGCTTGTTTTTATATTAATCGCTTTTGGCGTGCCATAATGCAGGCTCATTTTTTAGGCAATAAATAAAATCTAGCAACTTTTTATTAATTTTTCTCTACCAAAACGTTTTTTAAACTGACGTTCCTGCCAACATTGCTATCCAGTAGCGAGCATGGATGGGCCGCTTTATCGACGTCCAACTCGCACCGTAGTGTCCTCCAAGATCTGCTATGCCCTCACGTTGTCGCTGGCTGCAACTGCTGACGCCAACACCAAAATTCTTGGTCTCGAAGTAGTCCTCCACGTACGTTCAACGTTATCATCCAATGACTTTGCTAGCAGGCAAGTCCAAGGCGTCTCTCGTCGCCCTCTTACAGCACCTTCAAACTATTGGATATTCAGTTGACGACGTAGTCCCTGTACGCCTAGCTCCTCCATCAGCTCTTTGTCGACCATCGTCACAGAGGAACCTTCACCCAGCAGCGCGTACGTATCTTGCTTCCCGCTTCCCACCTCCGTATAGCGTCACCGGTAATACACGGAACAGTGGTCGTTCTGCGTTCTCGTCGACATAGCTTAAACTTCTTTCCGGAGTACATGAGCATCCACAGATGAAAATGCTCATTCATTTACTCGGATGCCTTCTCTCGCTTCTCCAATTCCTCCTCACTGTGATGGTCTCCTGAAGCCTTCATTGCGTCCTTCATGAAGAATTCGGTGATGCTTCCTCCTACATCCACTGAAATGACATTTTCTCAACACAGCGTAGGATCCTGTCATGTGCCCGCTTTGTGAGCACGTAAAGCAAAGTAGATGCGACCTCACGATCCAACACCTCGCTGTAGGTGTGACTCCGATGAACCATAGGCAGTTCCAAATGGCATGTTGTCCAGATCCGCTGTCTTCACACTTTGGACAACTGCTGAGGCATATTCTGTTTCTCATCCTGATCGCGATCAATGCTAGAATAAAGCCATCGACGCCTTGGCTCTTTTATGTCAATGTCTGCTACCACGCAGCCCACATTAGCTAAGTCCGTCAGCCACGAACTGAAACCCACAATGTTTGGATATCTTCATCGTTCAGACGAGGACTCCTTCTGGGCGAGCGCTGCATCTCGTCCAGGAACTAATCCATCAACACCTGTTGCTTCCAGTAAACTTTACGCTGTTCGCGCCACAAATGCTACCCTTTCGCTAGGGTGCGATTCAACTGCGCGAAGCGCCATACAACGCCTGCGGCGTTTTCCCGCAACACTGTCAAAATGGCCGCCAAATGCCAAGCCACCAACGCCAGTCGCCAACGCAGTCCACCAGTCTGCCAATCCAATCACTTCGTTCGGGTTTCTCACGCGTAGGCGTGCTCCTACCACTTTCTAACTAATGGCTGCTCAATGCCAGATCCATTAGTGCATTGTATACTCATCGAATAACGTAAAACAAATACGTATATTTTATTCTGTGGAGGGGTTACAAATTTAATAATAGTTCAAACTTCGTCTAGGAAACGCCTTACCGCAGTTTCACCTTCCACACTCCATGACTCTTGACGAAAAACTAACCGCGCGCGCCAACTTTATATTAGTGTGCCCAATTACTTCATAGGGGCATAATACCAAACGATAAGAAAATACTAAGCTAAACTATTGGTATCGCATTCGACCCGCGACCCCACCTTCGTGAAAAACATCTTCAATCAAATCAAAAAAACCGCCAATTTGGAAACGGGCGCATTATCCAGCGAGACCGATTTCCAACCATGATTCGCACGCTGGCTCGCCCGATTGCTCCATCCACTCCAGCAAAGGCTTCCTCTAAGATGCCTCTCCGCCAGTCTCGACGCGGTACAGCTGGGTCACAAGCGAAGACGATGTCTTCTTGACGAATCGGCTTCTCTCTTGTCAGCGTGGGCAGGTACTTCAAGACCCAACTTTTCCAGAATACTTTTCTGGCAGATAAGCTGCTTTCTTCAGAAGATTATTCGGCGCAAGATTGACTTCCTGGTCCGCACTCACCGACAGGTGAGTTAGCGGAGGAGAATAACCAATGTTATCCGCCTCTATCAGGAAATTCTCGAAGACTTGCTCCTTCGGCGCCACTTCCTTCACTGTGTGACGCAGCACCCTCCTCACTCACTGCACCATTCGGTCCCAGACTCCGCCCTCTAACGGATTCGATGGGCAATTAAAGATCCATTCAATGCCCTTACATGACAGCTCCGTGCTCAAACATTTTCGCAAATTTTTTCGCTTCCCTGTCCGCTCTCAAGAAATTCTTGTAATACTATGTGCTGGTGTCGACTGCAGATGAAATTCCTGATCACAATAATACAGGAATCCGTGAATACAGGAAATCATGGAAAGGTCTGTGCCAGTTCCATATTTATCGCCATGGTCGTCAGGCACGTGAACAAAGCCACCGATCGCTTCTCCTGGTGCCTGGTTTCGGTGACTAGCAGTGGTCTAAAGTAGTCCAGACCGGTACTCTTGAACGGCCAACCATTGGCCTCCAGACCATACTCTGGCAGGGGTCCTACAATCGGCGGCGTCAACCGCGCTCTCTGCAGCTTACACAGGCTCAATATCTTGTCCCTCACTCATTATTGCTGAATTATAATTTAAACCTTTTACCCAACTGAAGGAAATAAATGAATGAATGAAGTGTTTCAAGAAAGCACCCTATCACTTGTCCTCAAAAAAAGAGAATAGCAAAAAATGAGAATGCTCTTGTACTCATTCACTCCGACTCACTCAACTTCTTTTTGTGTCTTTTACTCTTTCATTCTTTTCCAATCGGATGCTTCTTTTGCCTGAGGCAATAAGAATGCATCCATGCAGATCTCAATTACATAAGCACAAATTTTTCTTAACATACATGCAAATACTAATGGCCTAGATAAGCAAATATGCATCCACATCTCGTTGTAAAAACTTATAACTTAATTATACATAAAAAATTTAAAAAAAAAACTATTTTTTTTTATTTACACACACATTTAATTTATACAAATTCAACTAATCTAAGCAAAGCTTCACAAAACAAGAATTTATATTATTTTTTTAATAATTATATTTATTGCATCTTTGTCTTTTATAAGGGCTTAAACGACCCTGAAAACTATCACGAATTCTGCAGGTTGCTTGCTCGCCTTAAATCAAATTACCAATTGGGTGAATTGATAGCAGTGCCTTGTTACCCAGAAGCAATCGAACTAATCGCAAAGTTCACCGTGCAATCATTGCATGTATGTATTAAAAAATAAGAAAGTGCGTACAATAAAATATCTAACAATTTATTTCTCCTTCAGTTGTGGCTTTTTGCTCCAAATAGTGTTCATTATTTACTTACTCTTTGGCAACGGATGGTAGCTTCTGTTCCATACGTCAAGTCTCCTGATCCACATTTACTTGGTACCTACACACCAGAAGTTGTCAAGGCGTACATTGAATCACGATTAGATGCTGTTGCTCTTATTGTGCGAGACGATTTGGAGGATCCATTAGATGACCTCTGTATGGTGCAGCAGCAACTAGACCAATTGTCTGTAATTGAAAGATGCGAATATAATAAGACTTGTCAACTTTTAGTGCAACATTTTGACATAAAAGCTCGTGAGTATGAAAATTTGGTTCAAATTCCCAATTTTAATCCTAAAGATGTTATTGTACGTGAGTTGCAATTAACTTGGTTGGTGTACATAATTGGATCGGCTATTGTTGGCCGGCTTTCTGTTACGACAAGCGACGAACAAGATACTATGGATGCTGATCTAGTGATTAGAGTTTTACAATTAATAAGTTTAACAGATACTCGTTTGCCACAAGCTGGCTGCGAAAAGCTTGAGCTTGCAATTCTAAGTTTTTTGGACCAAGTTCGCAAAATGCATAGTAGTGAACAGGCGCAAAAGGCAAATGTGTACAAGAGATTAAATGAAGTCTTTGGACTAAGTGATGAACAAATGCTTTTAAGTTTTATAAATCGTAAAATGTACGTAACAAATATTTTCATATTTAGTCATCTAGCCTAATTTTTTTTCAATTTTCAGTATTACAAACCTAAAGTTTTGGGGTCGATCTGAACCGATTATTTCAAAGACTCTTATACTACTTTCGGATCTTTCTCTTCACTTCAATTCAGTGCGAAAGCTTGCACGACTAGATGAAATACAATTTATGCTCACAAATCACACCTGCGAACACTTTCCATTCCTAGGGACCAACTCTTCTTTAAGTGAAATGAAGTGCAGAACTATGTTCTATACATCTTTGGGGCGGTTATTGATGTTCGATTTGGGCGAAGACGAGGAGAGATTTTACAACTTTTTGAAGCCATTAACAAGTAAGTTGACTTGTTAATATGCTCCTACCAAATTCAAAATATACTTTAATGTTAGGTCAATTTGAATTTCTTGGAACTGTACTTATGGAAACAAATGGATACCGTAACGATGAAGCTAAAAATGCGGTAATTGGCTTGGCGCGCGATCTCCGTGGATTGGCTTTGCCATTGAACGCTCGAATTCAGTATACTATGTTGTTTGATTGGCTGTACGTATAATTTTTGAAACATTTGATAATAATACCTCTGATAATGAATAGTACGATTGTTTTTTCTAGGTACTATACAGAATATTTACTAACATTTTTGCGGGCTGTGGAACTTTGGGCACACGATCCAGCGGTTACAACACCAGTTTTAAAACTCTTTGCCGAGCTGGTGCATTGTCGTACACAGCGGTTGTCAGGCAATGTGTCAAGCCCTATTGGCATTTTATTATTTCGAGAGGCATCGAAGCTTATTTGTATATATGGAAATTGTATCTTGCAGCTTGAAGTTCCTTATGATCGACTATACCCTATGAAACTTAAAGGAATTTCTATATGCTTTCTAATCTTAAAAAACTCTCTTGGTGGAAACTATGTAAATTGTGGTATCTTTAAATTATATGGAGACAATACGCTAGACAATGTTCTTAATATTATTGCAAAATTAATTCTTTCTATAAACCAAAATGATTTGCTCGTAAGTAATTTCACATTTTTTTAAATTTTTAAAAATTAAATTCAGTGATAAAAACTCATTAAACTTTTAGCGATTTTACCTAAATTTTATTTTTTTTTTTAATTTTTTTATTCAACTGTTAATTTAATTGCAGGAATACCCCAAACTATCAACATCATATTACAATTTCTTAAATTGTCTTTCCCAAGAACATGTTACTTATCTTGCCGCATTGGAACCATCTGCATTTATGTACATCTTAGAAACTCTTACAAAGGGAATTGAAGCATCCGGTTTGTTTTAAAATTTGTCCAATATGAAAGGTATAATCATATTCTACTTTTTTACAGATTCTGCAACTTATATTGTTTGCTGTACTATTTTGGATAGCATTGTTTCTTATATTTTTAAACAGTTGCAAATAAAAGGTAATAATAAATGTTCCCGAAATAGTGTTTCAAATTACTCAAATTACTCAAATTACTCAAATTACGGTCTCGGCATTTTCAGCGAACACATTTCCAATAAAAAAGCTTCATACTTTGACCCATGAAAATATAAAATTTTTAAAGGTACGTATAAAAATATTAAATAAATAAAAAATGTTGATATTTCCGTTTATACCCGGTTCATCTGTTGCACCCATTCAACAAAAATTTGTTCACCGAGAGTTCATACCTAAAAATATTAGTTAAAGTGTAGGGTATAATATAGTCAGGTAGTAGTCTCTATCAGGCCCGGCAATCATTTTTAGCCGGAGTGTGTAGTTAGAAATTTTTGCTTCCCTAAAAAAAAGATCGTCAATTGCGTTTCACGCAGTAAATTTGAAAACTTCTATAGGATTCCGAGTGGGTATTTTACCCGATTTCCGATTGTCGATTGCGTTCCACGCGGTAAATTTGAAAACTTTTGTAGGATTCCGAGTGGGTACTACTACCCACCATAAACACATTATCTGCAGGCCCTAAAAAGAATAGACTAAAAGAATAGACTTTTAAAACAAGAAAGTATTTATTTACTATAGAGATCTATATAGTCTACAAATCTCTATAGTAAATAAATACTTTCTTGTTTTAAAAGTTTATTGTTTTAAAAGTCTATTAGAAAAAGGGATATATTGCTTACTCCCTAGTACATATGTACTTTATTTAACAGCCGGGTTCATAAGTCACGGCCAGCTGTGCAGCTGTCTGCATAAAAACGTGGATATCTTTAATACCCTCATCCGAACTTTTCGATTGTAGCTCTGGTTCAAGGTTTAAATGGTTTCGCGCTTTTCTTCTTCTTTTGTTTTGGTACAGTATTTTAAATTATTTAAATTATTTGTTTCGTGTAAAATCTAATAAAAAATTATCCAACGTTAGAGCCAATAGTTTATCATACTTGTATATAATTATCAGTTTCACTCCGAGCTTCAAAGAGTTAAGACGTGCGACTAACCTAAGCTCCAAGCTACGGCTTATCAGCTTAATCTTTAAACAGATTACCCAATTCAATAACTTCTCCGCGCTTAATCGAAAAAAAAAACAAAAAAAAACTGAACTTACTATATGTACTTACACACCACAGGGCCAGAGCCCAAAATTACTACAATGTCTCGACCACCCGACCGACCGCTGACAACGATTAACTTGATACAAAGTGAACCAAAATACATGGCAATTGCTAGGACTGATAATGGAAAATTTTATAAAATATCTCCGTTTATCATAACTAAAGTGATAGACTTCACCTGTAATGGACCAGAAACCAAAAACCAAGTTCAGACACTACTAAAAATTCAGTCGTTTCATAATTTCCCGGTCCACGCTGAAGAGCACAAAACTCTGAACTCCCTCAAAGGTTTTATCTACTCTACGAAAAGAAAACTAGCAAGAAATGCAAGATATCTGATAACAAGAATACAATGAGTACAGATAAAGACTTAAACCTATAAATGTATACATAATAATATATACAGGGTGACAATAAATATCCCGAAAAAACATTTTTGATCATAACTTTTTAAGGAACTGTATTTGAGAAAAAATGCAGATACACAACTTTTAAATAGGTATTGTGTTAACAGCCGGTTTCGAAGTGGCTTCCTTGGGCTGCGATGCAGAGCCCTAAACTATTCTGGAAATTTAGCGCAATGGGCCGCAGGTCTTCTTCCGATAATCGATCCCATTCCAAACTTACTTATGTGGCGCCTCCAAACTTATGTGGCCAAAATAGACCACACACTGTAGTGCATCGGACTAAGATCTGGCGAGTAAGGTGGCCATTCACTGGATGTAATAAAGTACGGAAAATTGGCTTTGCACCAGTCCTGAGTCAATTTGGCTCTATGGGCTGGCGCTGAATCCTGTTGAAACGTCCATTCCGTATCACCGAAGTGCTGCTGGGCCCAAGCAAGCACAACAGTTTCAAAAATGTCCTGGCGGTACACTTCCTGATTGATTTTGACCCCTTGATCGATCAAAACAAGGGGTGTTTTACCGGTAGTGGCATAGGGTACCGGTGGCGCATATTCCTCCCCAAACCATTAAAGACTGCTCACATTGACGGCGCTCGATTATTGCAGAGGTACCTGGAGCTTTAGCCGACCAGCTTCTGTCATTTTGGTGATTGTGCGCCTGTTGGATGGTGAATATCTTCTCTTCTCCGTGAAGGGAATACGCTCCCCTTTTTGACCTGCGGCCCGACGCTTTAGCTGACGGCATCTTTGGAGTCTCACGTGCTTATTGTCATCCGTAAGAAGATGCACTTTTTGGAGCTTGTAGGGCTTGAGATTAGGTTCATTTTTTGCAATCAACCGAACACTTTCTAGACTCACTCCGATTTCACGGGCTATTTTTCTGGCCGAGACTCTGCAATTCCGAGTGATCCGCTTTTTCATGATCTGGCGAATTCTGGAAGTGTTAACGGTGCATGGTCTGCCTCGTCCAAAACGTTCACCTTCATGGCCAAGCTCATTAAATCGCCGGATAGCGTCAGAGACCGTTGGTTTTGGTATGCCAAGCAAACGAACAATGTCGCATTGGCGATTTCCTTGTTGAAACAGTTTTAAAATTGCACAACGATTGTTAGACATCCCGAAACAAATATCAAATTGATGGGAATCACAAAAATGTAAATACATTTGTTTCAGAAAAGTACAAGCAAAGATTATAAAGTACATAGTTGGGCCCAAAACGGTCAACTTTTTTCGTCGAGCTTGTTGGTGAGGGGGGAACGCACATGCATACGATTCTATTTTTAGAATTCATTACATGTATCCGTCAACAAAAATGTATGTATGTGTGACTGCTCGCACGACGAAGTAAAATTGTGTTGGCTTCCAAATTTCAATTTCAATTTCTCGTTTCTGTTTTCGATGAAACGATGTGGTAGTTGGTAGAAAAATTAGTATTTTAATCGCTGCAGATAGAGACAGGATGGTAGCGTAATGCATAAAGTAGTTACTCTATGTGTAATTTTTCTGTGTTCAAATCCTCGTAAGGACTTTGAACTTTTTCTTTCTTTTATAATTATTTTTTTTTATTTTTCTTTAATTGTAACATTTTTATTTAATTTTACAATTGTAAAATTGTTTTATTCTTCATTGTGTCCCGCTAATAAAATGCTAATACAATTTCAAGGGAGTCCTTCCGGTATTTTGTCATCCGACACCTCCGTCACTTATTTTTACAACAATTTTAATAGAATGCAATTAAAAACAAGAAAAGAAAGCTAACTTCGGGCGGAGCCGAAGTTTATATACCCTTGCAGTTAAAACCGGATATATATCGCAAACATCGGATATAGTTGGCCGATCCTTATGAACACATCATAATAAAACCAATTAACTAAAATAAAAAATCTAAAACAAGTCCCAAGCTTCTATCTTCAAAAATAAGAAAGTTGATATTTCTACCAAATACCATTTCCGATCGTTCATTTATATGGCAGCTATAGGATATAGTTGGCCGATCCTAATGAAATTTCCTAGGTCGGATTAACTGACCAAAAATATAATCTGTTCCAAATTCCAGCTTTCTATCTTCAAAAACACGAAAGTTGGGTCATTTCCGATCGTTCAGTTATATGGCAGCTATAAGATATAGTCGGCCGATCCTTATAAAATTTGGCATGTCGTAATTTGTTGCCAAAAATAGCTCTCATGTCAAATTTGAAGTCTCTAACTCTACAAACACCAAAGTTATACCATTTCCGATCAATCAGTTATATGGCAGCTATAGGATATAGTCGGCCGATCCCAACCGTTCCGACTTATATACTGCGTGCAAAGGAAAGAAGGGTGTGTGCAAAGTTTCAAGACGATAGCTTCAAAATTGAGAGACTAGTTCGCGTAGAAACGGACAGACAGACAGACGGACAGACAGACGGACAGACGGACATGCTCATATACACTCAGGAGGTGATCCTGATCAAGAATATATATACTTTATAGGGTCGGAGATGTCTCCTTCACTGCGTTGCACACTTTTGGACAAAATTATAATACCCTCTGCAAGGGTATAATAATAATAATTACGTAAAAATTAAAAGTAAAAAAAAAAAATAATAATAAAATAAAAGTAAATATGTATAAAAAGAATCATACAACTAAAACTTTATCAAAATTGGAAAAACCGCCCGCTGATGTAATCGAACCCAGGATCCCATGAATAAGGACCGCGCACTATCCATCTAGGCTACCCTCGAAGTTGATTTTATGATACTTAAAATTGGTGTTTAAAGAGGCGCTAGAAACTATACCAAAAACAGAGCTGACGAGTAAGATAGTAAAAGATATTTCTGATCTCTTTACTCTTACATTGGTTCGATTACAACGTTTCAAACTTTCATCGTTCCAAAGATGTTACGATCTAAAAATAGAATTCTCTCTTTCCATCTCTCATCTGCCAGCCGTTTGTCGTGGAACCCGCTCTCAAATGTTTTCATTATTACAGCGGGTTCCACGACGGAAAAAATGAAAACATTTGAGAGCGGGTTCCACGACGCGGCCTGTCAAAATGCCGTGAAACCCGCACTTATAGAAATTTTACAGCGGGTTCCACTACGAACTGAGACGATGTTAAGGTGATTTTACAATTTGTATTTTTTTTATTTGATTATAAATTTAGGAAAACATATTAAAAAAATAAAAATATATAATATAAATAGATTTAAAATTAAAAAAAAGGATGTCCCGAGCCTGGTTTGAACTCGTTTTACTTTGCACACCAGTCAAGCACTCTACCACTCGGCGCGACTTAACTTGTCGCGCAATGGAACCTGCTCGTTCCACCGGGTTCCACTGCTGGAACCCGCCAAAGAAAATTTTGCTTTGTATGAGATGTCCCATCTATGTACTTTATAATCTTTGGTACAAGCTATCGATAAATGCATTTATTTAAGGGCTGCATCATAACACATTTATAATAGATTGCTTCAAAGTTTGTCCGGGTATTTATTATCACCCTGTATTAATCAAAATTATTCTAGTTCTAGTTATCCTTATTTTATACTCAAAATAAATTAAAATAAAATTATAAATAAATAAAATTTATTTATAAATAAAAAAAAAAAAAAAAAATTAAAAAAAAAAAAAAAATAAATTTCCGAGTTTTCTTGCTTGCGTTAAAAATGATTTGCAATGAAATTCTGTCTATCTGCACTCTTCGGGATTGCAAACTTTTATTGCTTGTTAAAAACACAACCGCAGCCGGTAAATTCACAAAAATAAACAACCTAACTGGAATATGCGATATTGGGTGCCAATTACACGATTCCTTCAACTTTGTTAAAGGAACCATTTGTGCCCCTTGTCTCATCAACATCCCTGAAGACGAAATTGTTAAAGAACTCCCAGCCTAAACGTCCACTCGGTGTTCAAATTGACCAGGAAAGTCGACGGCCTCCCAAAACCCTCCGCTGTTATTCTCGTTACTTTCAATCTCTTCAACCTACCCAGCAAGCTAGACATCTCATGGCACACCGTCAAGGTCAGGAAGTACTTTCCCAACCCTATGAGAGGCAAGACTCGGCCATATGGCAAAATTTTGCAAAAAAATACATCAATCAACTATGCACGTACTGTTTCCAACAACGGCAATTTTACCAAACCAAATAACAATAGTAACGCTTATCAAGGCATTACCAACATCTCCAACCACATCTCCCTAGAGGCTTCTCAGCCAGTCTCTCATCAACAACCTCTCTCATATACACCTTCCTCAAGCATGATAAATACCTCCAATGCAATGAGAGATAACACAACACTCACTCGCTCTCTATCTACTCTCACGATATCTAGTGTTCCCAGCGTAAGCTCGGAGCAACAACCAAACTCCACAATCAGCAACAATCTCACTGCAAACATAGAATATAGCTGCTCTCTCAGAAGTGAAGCCGATAAGCTTTTAAATGAAATGAAATCCGTCTCACCCACAGACACCTCCACTTACTCTGATGCTTCTATGGTTGATGCTGACTCCGAGTCAGCGCACATTGACTCCCTCAAACAAAAATAAATAAAAAAAAACAATTTCTATAGTATGGTCTTAAATATCTTACAATGGACAGTTTCACTCCGAGCTTCAAAGAGTTAAGACGTGCAACTAACCTACGCTCCAAGCTACAGCTTATCAGTTTAATCTACCAACCGATCATTCGATTCGAAAACTTCTTTGCGATTAACCGCAAAAAAAACAAAAACTATAAACAAGTGAACTTACTTTACTTACGCACCAAGGGCCCGAGCTCAAAACAACAACAATGTCTAACTACAACTCGTCCACCCGACCGACCACTGATAACGATTAACACGATAAAAAGTGAACCCAAGTACATAATTATTACCAGAACTGATAATGGGAAATTTGAAAAAAGATCACCCTTCTCGTCAAAACAAAAAACCATATTCAAGCTCAGAAATAACTTAAAATGCAATCATTCCACAACTTTCCGCTACACGCCGAAGAGCACAAAACTCTAAACTCCACCAAAGGCAATATATACTCCAACGATTTAAGGAACATTGATGAAAATGAAATCTTGGAAGAACTGAAACCTCAAAACGTTATTGACGTTCGAAAAACATAAAAAACAAGACAAGAACGATAGCAATAAAACGACAGAAACAGGCCTGAACTTTGCAACAATTACCCTACCCGACAAACTCTGGACAGGATACCATAGATTCCACCTCCAATGGGATGCTTCAACTGTCAGATTTGGACACCCCTCCTCCTACTGTAAAAGCCCTAAAACATGCGCCAACTGCTCCGAAGAAATTCACTCAACAAACAACGAACCATGCACCAATACCCCTACCTGCATCAACTGCAAATATGAAGATGACCAAATTAAACACCACAACGCTATGGAAAAATCATGCCCCGCCTTTATCGAACAAAAAGAATTAACGGCCATCAAAATAACGCAAAAAGTAGACCACAAGACAGCCCGCTTCATACCTACCCACCAATATCCTACGCCCAAAAAGCCGCTATCACTGCACACAAAGAACCAGCTACCGAAACAACAACGCACGCAACCACTACATCAAAAACAAGCCCACCAACTCCAAATCCCATAACTAGACAAATTTTCATCTATGAAGACTCCCCTGAAGAACACATGGACACCACTGCATCAACATCATCATACTCCAAGCTCCCAAATTTCGGACGAACTTAAATTAAAAATGTTCACAACCAAATCAAATACGTTGGGAACTACCTTGAAATCAAAAGACAAAACAACCAAAAAACTAAAACCGAAAAGAAAACTAGTAAGAAATGTAAGATATCTGATAACATGAATATAATGAGCACAGATGAAGATTTATCCCTATGAAATGATATGTAACATATTAATAGCAAATTATTTTAGTTCTAGTTAGTCTTAAACTATACCCTTAACATTCTAAAAATATTACAACTGAATATAAATGGATACCTCAATCCACCTACAAAAATTTATAAAAAAACCATAAAATAATTTCCATTCAAGATACACACCTTCACTCTATCAATTATATTCCGATCCCAATAAACTTCACTCTGTACCACATAAATAGCTCGAACAACGCTTATGGGGGTGTAGACCTCCTATTCCACATCTCTAAACAACAACAACAAGCCCAAATCCACAATATAAGCTTTGACTCTGTCGCCGTTACAGTAAAATCTAAAATCAAATTCACAATAATTTCTAGTTATATACCTCCAAACATACCTTTCACCCTACAAGAATTGCAAGACACAACTATATTAACACTCCTCGCCTAATAATAGACGATTTCAACAGCTGGCACAAAAGTTGGGTATCACAAAATAATAACGCACGAGGAAACCTCGTTTAAATTGTTTATTTGTTTAAATTTAAAAACCAATCCTTGCTAACAAGAACCAATAATGACTCTCCAACCCACTTCACCACACATATTGACCTTTTCAATTGTCTCCAGAACAATTGACAATCAACTCTCAGGTAATGATCACTTCCCGATCTCAATCCAACCTTTTGAAAATGAATCAACTGATTCCTCCATTATCAAAAAACAAGTTAAATATTGATAAAGGCCTCTTTATCCATCATCCATATCACAATGTCACCCTAACTCATCCACACAGGTCCCCTGGTGGGACACCAATCTACAAATTCTAAAAAACAACCAAAAAAAATAGCCAGGAAAAATATGTGTCGTAATATAAACACAGCCAACAAAATAGCTTACTAAAAAGCCAACGCGATTCTTAAACGAGAAAGAAACACTTGCAGTGTGCCGGCAGTGCTACGGCAGAATTTTCTACCCTATGCACGCGTGCTATGGAAAATGAGATTTTGCCCATCCTTATCTACATAATCAACTCAATTATCATGTCAAAAATTGATTATGGGTTATTTCTATATGGAAAGGCACCCAATTCAAAACTTTTTGTTAAAAACAATATATCATTCAGATAATAGAATATCATTCGGGTCCTTTCGTTCCTCAACGATAAACAACCTACTATACGAATCTACCATAAGACCTATAGAACAAAGAACTAAACATGCTATATTAAAAAAAATTTAAAATGATATCCACCTCAAACAAAACCCTTCTAGAACACATTATTACAAAAGTTTCAAAAGCAAAATGAATTTCAAAACTGACATCAACAATAAAAGATACTGTTGACCACTGAAAAGCAATGCTACTACACCCTGTCCACATAACAAATAAAAACGAAACCACGCCAACATGGTCCTTCAACTTTTCTAAAATAAACAAATCCTTACACACTTTATTTAAGTCAAACACACCACCAATAAAAACTTCCAAGAAATCAAATATACCCTCAAAAAGCGCACATTCTTATACACAGATGGCTCCAAATCCGACAAGGAAGTTACCTACAGCGTAACCTCCACACAACACGTCATTACTCAGCAAATACTCACAACCTTTTCATACATTTTCACCGCTGAAGTAGCAGCCATTCTTCACTCATGCAGATATGCGGAAAGGCAAACAAGAAATTTTCCTATATGCACTGGCTGCTAAGCAAGCAACCACACTGCCACTAATATCAGAAAAAAACTACAACATATCCGATACTCTAAAATACATCAGTAATCACATTAAATACTACAATGACCTAAGCTGGAACAACACATCTGTTCACTACAAACTGATCAAAACAAAAAAACAGAACATTATCGATCTTTTAATCCCACTTATTCTCGAATAGATACCATTAAATTTATGAGACTCCGAATAGGACACACTAAACTGACTCACTGCCACCTATACATACATAACTAGATTAAGTACACATTAGAGGTCTGCAGGAATACATTCTTATTGCCTCAGCATCCGATAAGCATCGATCGAATACATCCGAATGGAATAGAATGAACGAGTGCAAGAGACACAACGAATTGAGAGAGTAAGAAAGCATTCTAACTCATGGGCATTCTCTTACTTTAAACCGAGTGAGTTGGGGTGGGAAGAATGAGATATGCAGCCGAATGTCTCGAATGGTTTTTAACACACTCTATACATTCATTTATTTTCTTCTGTTGAGCAAAACGCGTCTTTTAATATTCTTTTATAATGAGGGAGTTGACCGAAAGGTAAATTATAATGAAAGTGTTTTTTAGCGAATGTATGAATAATTATTTTATACTTCTGGGTTTTAACTGTTTTTACTATTCTCTTAGTGCTTTTTTTGTTTAGTTTTTTTCTGAGTTTTTCCTATTTTTACATTTATTTGAATAACAAATACCCGAATTTTGTTAGGGTAGCAAGCCTGAAAAGTTAGAAAAATCAAAAATTGTGTGCGCTGGCTTCGAAACGAATTCGCACGCACACTTACACTCGTGTATGTGAATGTGTGACACGCATACATACAAAGATCAATCCAAGCGCAGGCCAACCTTCTTCATCGCGCTCCTTTCCTTTCGCTCCAAAATCAACCGCGAATCGTCGTCGCATGCAGACGTGTATTTATTGTGCTCCGGGAAAAAATAAAAAAAAAAGAAGAATTCAATAATATCACAAAAAAAGTGCAGTGCAGTCACTGCAGTTTCGTAAATCAACAACAACGCGAAAAGACGCTTTCAGCGATGAAATCGCTAATGTTTATATTGATTAATTAATTAATTAATATAAAACATAACATTTAAAACTCGAACAATATCAACCTCGATTGCAATGAGTCTAAACTACGTTAGCACACAACGTCAACGTGAGCAAGACGAGAGACGGCTCTCACTTCACTTTCAAAGCAACCGAAAGTAATGCAAGCTCATCCCAAACACGGTCAATTACCCCAAACTTGGCCGAATTCTTAAACGTAGAGAACGTGAGAGCGCGTTCTTGCTCCTCCTCGCTACCATCGATGTCTCTGCAGCCAAAGAGCGCAGTGACTAGCACCGCAACCTCTTTGACAACGTCAGCCGTAAAAACAACAACAACCGCTACTGTAACGAAGGCGCGTTTAACGACGTCATCAGCTAGCAACGCAAACATTGATACTTCTGCCGCTGTGCTGCCCGAAAAAGAGAACAAAAACAAAGAAAATATTAAGCCGGCTGTGCAGACTGGTATGGATCGCTACATCCGAATCAAAAGGAACCTGAGCCCCCTAAACTCTCAACGCAAAATAACCCGTGGCAATGCTAACATAGCCGCAATAGAAACGCTCACGAACTCAAACCGTTTTAAAATCTTGGCAGACTATGAGGATGACGCCGAATCTACAGATGTCCAAAAAAAGGAAGCCTAAGCCCCCGCCAATATACATACGAGAAAAAAGTTCCAACGTTCTTGTCAACAAAATTATAGAGCTCATTGGCAAGGACAACTTCCACATAATACCACTCGTAAAGGGCAACATCAAGGAAACAAAAGTTCAAACGAAGTCTGAAGATAATTACAGAGTATTATCGAAATACCTCACCGACAAAAAAAATAACTTTTATACGTATCAGCTAAAAAGCAGCAAGGGCTTGCAAGTCGTACTTAAGGGCATAGAGCCCGAAGTATCGCCTGCAGAGATAACAAAGGCGCTACAAGAGAAGGGATTTAGCGCTAAGACAGTGTTCAATATCTCTAACAGGGATAGAAAGCCGCAGCCACTCTTTAAGGTTGAGCTGGATCCACAAATTAAGCCCCTAAAGAAATACGATATACAATCTTCAGTTCCTGCTGCACCGCAGAATTACAGTTGAAGAGCCGCACAAACGCAATGGCCCGGTACAATGTGCGAACTGCCAAGAATATGGCCATACAAGGTCTTACTGTAAACTGCGCCCAGTCTGTGTAGTTTGTGGTGAGCTTCATGACTCCGCACACTGCCCAGCGAGCAAAGATGACCAAAACTCGAAAAACTGCGGCAACTGCGGTGGAAATCACACTGCTATCTATAGAGGTTGTCCAGTTTATAAGGAGCTGAAAAGTCGCATCCACCAGAGGGGATTTACTGCCCGCACCCAAAATAATCAGTTCATAGCCTCCAGGTCAAACCCTGAAGTCTTCTTCTCGACTGCAGCCAGATCCTCACTAGGACCCATAAACCCTGACAAAAATGTCACATACGCAAGCGCTTTAAAATCAGGACTGGCTACCCCAGCCTCAAAAAGCTCACTGCCGCAATCAGCACACCAAGAACCGAACACGGCTCAGCAGCATCAACCGCCGGAGCAGCCAAAAAGTAACTTTGAAGCTATGATATGCAGTCTACAACAAAGCCTTACGGAGTTCATGTCGTTTATGCGTACAACTATGCAAGATCTAATGCGAAACCAAAATCTATTAATACAAATGCTGGTTTCATAAAAATCCAAATAATGACTTCCGTACGAATATTTACGTGGAACGCTAACGGCGTTTCGCAGCATAAACTCGAGTTAGCGCAATTCCTACTAGACAATCAAATCGACGTAATGCTGCTTTCAGAAACACATCTCATGAACAGATACAATTTCCAACTACGATGATATTCATTCTATGGAACAAATCATCCAGACGGTAAAGCACACGGCGGGACTGGAATTTTAATCAGAAGCCGCATCAAGCACCATTATCATATGAAATTTGCAAAAAACTACCTACAGGCCACATCAATAAATATACACCTAAATACTGGCAAGCAATTAACTCTAGCTGCCGTATACTGCCCCCCACGCTTCACCATAGCCGAAGATGAGTTTATGCAGTTTTTCAACTCACTCGGAGACCACTTCATAGCAGCAGAAGACTACAATGCCAAGCACACACACTGGGGATCTCGTCTCGTGACCCCAAAAGGAAATCAGCTCTATAATGCAATTATCAAAGCTAAGAACAAGCTAGACTATGCTTCTTCTGGCACACCAACATACTGGCCGGCAGACCCAAAGAAACTTCCCGATTTAATTGACTTTGCGATTACCAAAAACATTCCTAAAAATCTGATAAGCGCCGAATGCCTTTCGGATCTTTCATCTGATCACTCGCCTGTCCTTTTTACTCTACTCTAACACCCAAGAACATGGGATCATTCATCAAATCTGACCTCACATAAAACCAATTGGGTTTAGTACAGGAAGTATATCAGCTCACAAATTGACAAATTGAGTCCTCACCTCAGCGACGAAGCCAACGTAGACAGTTTTGTTAATTCACTGGAGTCTGTACTCCTCAAACTAAAAAAACACAATGCATTCAAAAGAAGACAAATCTACAAATCGAACAGCTCGTCCTCGAAAAGCGACGCCATCTGCTAAGCAACGCTTAAAACAAGAAGAAACGTATGTCCACCACCGCTACATAGAGCAATTGTCAACTAACAGTACGAAACACTCACTATGGAGAGCTCACCCAACTCTGAGCTCACCGAAAGAAACCGTGATGCCTATTAAAAATTCCACAGGCGAGTGGGCGCGCACCGACCCAGAAAGAGCCAGCACGTTTGCCAAATACCTTAAAAATGTCTTCCAACTAAATCCTAAATGCGTTTACTTTGCCGACTCTATCAGATGAGCCCCAGCCTCAACATGAGCCGATTGAGTTTCGCCCAAACGAAATCGTTAACATCATCAAACGACAATTGAATCCGAAAAAATCTTCGGGCTGCGACCTCATAACTCCCAAAATTATCGTTGAGCTCCCATACTGCGCCGTTTGCACTCTCACCCAGCTATTTAATGCCATCGCAAAACTTTGCCACTTTCCAGTGAGATGGAAAAAGTCAATTATAATAATGATAGCAAAGCCGGGAAAAGACCACACTATCCCCACGTCGTATAGACCTATAAGCCTACTCTCTTGCCTATCTAAACTCTTTGGAAAATGCCTAATGACTCGGATAAACAAATACCTGAGAATCCAGGAAGGAATCCCGTCACACCAATTTGGGTTTCGTGAAAAGCATGGAACAATTGAGCAGGTCAACCGGATAACATCCGAAATTCGGAACGCGTTCAAAAAACGAGAGTACTGTACTGCCATATTTGTAGATGTCTCTCAAGCATTCGATAGAGTCTGGCTGGAAGGTCTAATGTACAAGATCAAGACAATGCTCCCCTACGGCACCCACAAGATCTTGGAGTCTTACCTTCACGAAAGAAAATTTGTGGTGAGGTGCAACACCGCTATATCCTATGATTACAAAGTTGGAGTTGGAGTTCCTCAACGCAGTGTGCTAAGGCCAATATTATATGTCCTCTACACAGCAGATATCCCGACAAGCACACGTCTAACAACATCCACGTTTGCCGATGACACAGCTATTCCTAGCCGCTCAAAATGCCCGATTCAAGCAACTGCGCAGCTAGCTCTTCATATGGTTGATGTTAAAATTGGCTGTCAGATTAGCGAATTAAAGTGAACGAACTAAAATAAAAGCACGTTACGTTCACGATTACATTAAACAACACTCTACTCTACAAACAAACAAACAACAACACTCTACAAACAAAGTAACTTACCTAGGATTACATCTCGACAGAAGACTCACATGGCGCCGGCACATTGAAGCCAAAAGAACACACCTAAAGCTAAAAGCCAGCAGCCTTCATTGGCTTATCAACGCTCGGTCACCTCTTAGCTTTGAATATGAAGTTCTGCTGTACAACTCGGTACTAAAACCTATATGGATGTACGGCTTCCAGTTATGGGGGAACGCCAGCAATAGCAACATTGACATAATTCAAAGAGTTCAGTCGAAGATCTTGGGAACAATCACCGGGGCACCGTGGTACGTTCGCAACGAAAACACACACCGCGACTTAAACATTCTACCAGTCAAAGAAGCGATCGCAGAACAGAAGGTAAAGTACTTAACCAAGCTATCGGTGCACTCTAACCACCTGGCGAGAGGTCTAAAAAGGTTGAGCAACCAATCACGCCTTCGTCGCAATGACTTACCCACCCAGCGACCGACCTGAGGGACGCGCAACCAGAATGCAGTCTTAGTATACTGTTAGTTAAATTTTAATGCTAAGATTCGTCAACTTATTGTTAATCTCAAAATTAAGAGTAGATTCAATAAATAAAAGCAAAGCTATAAAAAAAAAAAAAATTCAATGAGAATATGAGCGTAAGATGAACGAGCGATGAGCTTAAGAAAGAGAGTAAGATTTTGCTCTGGGGCCTGCTGGGGCCTGTCGCAAGAATTTTTTGCGTCCATTTTCGTTGTATGAAATGGATTTTCTATATGCTGTATGTTTAGTGGTAGCATGCAGGGTGACTCTGGGTCCTGACACCAGACAATAGAGCTTAAGTTGAAATCGCCAGCTACCATCAAAGCAGTGGGGTCCAACGTTCTAGCACAGACACTGATGATGTTTCCCATATGCGCATGATAGATACTAAATGCACTATTTGGAGGGATATACGACCCTCCAGCTGATCTGAGCTGATCCAGTAGCGGTTCGGCCTCCGTAAGGCGCAGTGATATAGCCTGAAGTGATCTCGATAGCGATGATCACACCACCTCCTCCCACACACTGGGTACTGGATGCACCTCGGTCTATTCATAATCTCGGTACAAGTTGGGCTCGGAGAACTCGAGGAGCTAAAGTTGTTATTGAGCCACGTTTTCATTAGGATGATTACATCGAAAACAATGAATGACTTCGGGGACTTGGTCCTCATTCCCGATATGTTTTGGAATAGAACTTTTATGCTTTTATTGGACGAATTATAGGTTCTGGGAATTGGACGGCTAGGCGGTAATGATGAAAGTACTCTTCTGGAACTGGTTCATGTGGAGGCATATCCAATACGCATAGCTTGGAAGATAGCCGACTAGAAGATAGCCATTAGACGCAACGTAGCCCTGCGAGTCTCCAGTTGCAAGAAAATCCAGTGCCAGGTGAAAACATAAAACATTCATAGTCTGGCACATCCACGCGCAGCAATGTCCACTCTCACGTCCAATATGTAAAAAAACATCTAAATTCGGCGAAAAGATAGCACGAGCGGGTGACTCAGCAAAAATTAATAAGAAGATGGGTGCGATGCAGTGCCAAAGTCTCGATTACCATCCTTTTGCTGCATATTCACAAGTGAAGATAAGATGTAAACAACTCGCCTTGGAAATAGTTTTTGTTTAACATAGTTGTTAAGTAAACTATTCGAGAAATTAAAAAAACGTCAACCGTTCCAATTAACGCCCGCGCCGTTTGTTGTTGGTAGCGCAACAGAGAGCAATTGTGGTATAAAAAAGAAGTTTGTGAAGAGGAAGCAGTAACAGCGCCAGCGGCGCCGCTTAGAACTTGATGCTGATCGCAGTTGGGTGCTTGTCCCTATTAGGGTTGATCCAATTCTTCCTCGGGACAGCAACCTTTGGTGCAATCGGGGCTGGCCCAGTGTAGCCTCTTTGCTCCCAGTGCTGGTAGGAATAGAAGGAGGAGAAACAACATGCGCCTCAGCTTAAGAGACCTTGAGACCAGCGGGTCCAGCCGCTCCATTTACCAGCCGCTGCATTTTGGTTTTAAGGCTTTCGAAAAGGGATTCTAGATCATAAGAACCTAGATCATCTGGATCTAGATCATCATAAAAATCATAAGAACATTATGATTTAGCTCATCTATTTTGGAATACGAATCATTTCCAATGACGCCGCTATCACATTGCCACATTAAGTTCGGAATGTTAATAGTAATTTTATTGCCTCCGAGGGCGAATCAACACAGGCGCTTAGAAGGCACTCCGGAAAATCGACGCGCACCGAACGGCCTCACACCCACGAAGTTTGGTAGCAGTTACTTTTGTACTACTCTCGGTGCAAACGAGAGGCGACATGACCGAAATAGTAAAAGTCCGAATGCAAAGAAAGCTTGATGGAGACTAATGCAGCTTTAAATGCAAGCCTCGTCTGATGACTAAAATAATGTGCGATTTAGACAGAATTTGTTCTTCTCGCCCATTTTTCATATGCGGTGTTGATTCTTGTGGCCCTATTGATACGACATTAAAAATTCTTGGTAGACCACCCTATAAGTTAAATTGCCTTTTCTGTTTTTGCGGGCAGTTCATTTAGAAGTACTTTCCACCCTTTCAACTGATTCCTTTTTTGTTGGTTTTTCAAAGGTTGATATAATTCACCTTTGAAATTCTGTTGTTATTTTGTTAAGATTGTTGTTAAAATTAAATTTTTAGTTATCTAAATCTAGTATAGGAAAGCTTAGGGCGGAGCGGGAGCTAAAGCTCTTATGCGAATTCACCCCGCCGCAATAGATAAGTAAGGCTTAATATTAGATAAAAATGTATACATAGATCGATTTATAACGTTGAAGAGGCAGAATCTTTTATTTCGTTTACTTCTCGTATATTTTAAGCAGCCACCAAATATTTTTTATTTTCTGTGAGAGATAAACTAATCTCGACAATCAGCCTTCGTGACCAGAGGGGTATTGTTTAAATTGTACAGAGCCCCATTTGGATTCACAAGTTGGCCTCTGCCAAATTAACCTTTTTTCCTAATATATAATGCTTATTTTGGTTTTTGCATTCTCTTGCGGTAGTCCATCTCTAGGCTATGAGTCGCTTTTCTGCCAAAACAAAAGAAAGTTTCCTTTACATATTTTCATTGGTTCCACTCATTTTCTCAACATACAACTACGGCTTCACAGTGGACGGCGTCTAACGCTACGGAGGCGAACGAACGCACACCACTCATGGCTGCTCATGTCCATTCCTCGTCCTTGCCGCCGTCTGCATCCGCGGAAGCCGCAGGCATTGTTGACGGCAGCGTGAACGGCGAGACAGAGCGTTTGGAGCGTCCTCCAAAGCGGCAGAACCAACGAAACAACTACGGCTCCAACAATCAGGATCAACCGGATGCGGCCATACTTGCAGTACCCAGTGTAGTTGTTCGGGACTCCGGTGGCTCCCGGCCTTCAAGACTGAGTGGAGGCGGCGGTGGCGGTCCGCCCAAAAATGAAACTGAGGAGGAACAGGGCCTGAAATATGGAGCTCAGCATGTGATTAAGTTCATTGTGCCCGTCTCTCTCTGCATGTTAGTTGTGGTGGCCACTATTAATTCGATTAGCTTCTACTCCAGTACGGATTTCTATCTATTATACACGCCTTTCCACGAGCTTTCGCCAGAGCCGAGTGTAAAGTTGTGGAATGCCCTGGCCAACTCCTTGATCCTTATAAGCGTGGTAGTGGTGCTGACTATTCTGCTGATAGTTCTGTAAAAAAAGCGATGCTACCGCATTATTCACGGCTGGCTCATTCTCTCGTCCTTTATGCTTCTGTTCATCTTTACGTACTTATATTTGGAGGAACTACTTCGTGCCTATAACATTTCCATGGACTACCCCACTGCCTTGCTGATAATGTGGAACTTTGGGGTAGTGGGTATGATGGCCATACATTGGCAGGGTCCATTAAGTTTGCAGCAAAGATACCTCATATTTGTGACTGTTTTTGTGATACCTACCGGAATGGACTGCCTGGGCTGTATTGGCTGCTATTTCTACCGTCCTTTCGCCAAGAGGACCTCTACGCATACTGGTAGAAACGGCTCAAGAGCGAAACGAGCAAATATTCCCTGCGTTGATCTACTCATCTACTGTTATCTACACATATATGGGTACCCATTATACACCCCAGCAATCACAGGCTACGGCTTCGTCTTCGCCCTCGAAGACGAGCCACTCAAAATTCATTGGCATCTCCAGAGACTACTGTAGCCAGCGGATCACGTTCAGCAGAAGCTGCGGGCTTTACGCAGGAATGGTCTGCCAATCTTAACGAGCGAGTGGCGCGACGACAAATCGAGGTTCAGACCACACAGAGTGGAAACGCCTAGCGTTCCAACGAGTATCGAACAGTCACAGCCCCAGATCAGAGTCATCCTGATGGGCAAGAAGAACGCGGCATCAAGTTAGGTCTCGGCGACTTTATCTTCTACTCTGTATTGGTGGGCAAGGCCATCCTGATCGGACTTTGCCTCACGCTCCTGCTCCTGGCCATTTGACGGCCCTTCCTGCTCTGCCCATCTCAATCACATTTGGCTTGATATTCTGCTTCGCCACCAGTGCAGTGGTCAAGCCATTCATGGCGAATCTTTAGGCCAAGCAGGTGTTTATATGAACGAAAACCCACTTCTTTATTTAACAAAATGCATAGTAACATTCCCTTTGGCACTACCGTTACTCGGCTAGGACAAGCTCCTTGCTGATCCATGACTTTCCCCGAACTTGCTGTACTGCTGATCTACAATTTTTCTTGTTCTTCATTTTCTATTAATTGATGCCGATGCCGATTACACCAAAGGGTGCACTCAAACTTGCATGATTGTTTCTACTTTACATTAATATACTTTATATACTTTTATACATTAATATACTCTACGAGTTCAGGGTAAAAAAAATTCAGCCCTGGTCCAAACGGTATGCATGTGCGAAACAAGTGTCTGAGAAGAAGCTTCGTTTAACTGGGGTTATTAAAAAAGGACAAGACCACAAATAAACTCATGCCTGACGTGAGAAGTCAGGATTAGAATCAGTTCTTCTGCAAATACAACACTTACAACAAAGTTCAAACTAATTTCATAAACTGGTAAAGAGTCGTCCGGCTGTTGCAAACCCAGCGTCACGTGCTAATCAGCAGGTTGTTAAGAGCTTTAGGAAACTGGTTTGTGAACTGGGCCTGCAAACCATTGAATCTCAACTGCATACTCTTAAGAGCTTCAAAATTGTTTAAGACGATCTTGTGTGGCATAGTTTGGTCCAGAGCACTAATAGTTTCGACTACCTTAATAGCACCAGTTTCGATTCTTGGAGATTCTATTTTAAAAAAATATGGAAAAACCACTTCATTTAATCCTAGAAAATCGCCGTTTGAGGACATGAAGCAAATTGCCAACGTATCGCACTATTCATTCACAATGAGGTCAATGTGACCACATCAACTTCCGGATTTAGTACTTATGCAGTCACTAATACGACAATTGGAGGAGTAGGCTGTACTTTAAGCATATTGACCCTTACCAGTACATCAGAATGCATCCAAGAGTGTACAGGAGCCCCAGCTCTTCCAACTATGCCAAAATGGCCGTTGATGGCCGTTTTGATACGGAAGCTCAGATACAAAAGTCTTCCACGCCGGTTAAACGATCATTGAATCTGATACGGGAAATACATACCAACGTAAACAAACCGTCAACGAACCGACAACGAACCAACGTTTTGTTCGTTATTAGCAAATAAGGAAGAACCTTTAACAGATACTGAACTTTCTCTAACTGAGGAACTGCTGCGGAAACCGACTAAGTGAAGACCAATGTCAATTCTAAGCTAAACAAGCCTTCGCCAACTTTTATCGAAAATGTTTCTGGTATATCTTATGAATAAAGAAATTAAAAACGCAAACTCACAAGGCTTATCGTAGCGCGTAGCAAGATCCCGCGATGTGGCGCTGCGAGGCATTTTCAGGGGTAAAACTGGCAAATTTGGGATTTATAAGCTTGTTCCCAATGTAAGAAAAAGGAAAAAAATGAGTTCTTACAGGGTGGCAATTCGACCTTTTAAAAAAAAGTCGAATTGCAAAAAAAAAACACCTGAGGCCGAAAACAAAGGTTTTATTTACCTTCAATTTGCACCATATTTTTTGGTGAATGTACTTCACTTTTTATGCACTGAGCGCTGGTCACTTCCCTCGGCGCTTAAGCTGTGGAAACTTATATGGAAATTTCCCACCACGTGTCTTTTTTCCGGGGGCTAAATATATACTTTAGTTGAACCCCGAGCGATGCGCTTATCTTGGCAGCCGAAAGAGAAAAAGAACTGGGCCGCTGCTTAGACCGATACTTCAATTATCAATTCTAGGTAGATAATTTATTATCAATAGATAAGAAACTTTAAGCTTAACAACACTACAACACAAAGCGCACTACATTTACTATTGGTTCGTGTGTTGTATAACCTTTCATTCCGATTACGTTGGGCTTTCATGGTATTCTGGTGTGTAAAATGTCTAGGAAGACTCCCTTATAAAATTGGACACCCTGATCTTCTAGCATATTTAAGTCTCGTAGTAGTTCAAAATTTTCGCCGATCGTGACCTTATGTTGACCGAACGTTAGCTTATACTGCCTCGTGTTTATGGCCAGATGAACTCCAGATCGTAGAGCGCAGTTCCCCCAGAGTTTGCCTGTGGGGAATAAAATGCCGTATATGTGTGTCTGAAATTTTATTTGTTTAACAATCAATTAAAAGTTTGCGATTTAAACTGAACTCTATTATCAGAAACCACATATTCTGGAACCCCAAAATAATGAAAAAAATCTTGCAAATATTGCATAATCGAGTCGGCGGTGAACTTGCGAACTGGTTTCAAAAAAGGAAACTTGGTGGGATGGTCGAGCTCCACAAATAAACCTACATTTCCCGATTTACTGCGTGGATAGGGTCCTAAAAAATCAACAAAGTAGGCCCTAAAGAAAAAGACAGGGTTTTTGTTTCTCCTCTGTAAGTTGGTTGAAAATTTGCCGACTATAGTTTGACTTTTTCCATCAGCCGTTCTTTTTTTTGAGGTCATTAATTTTTATTTAAGGTTTTCTTAAAGTAGATTGTTTGCAAGTTTACCACCTATGCAACTTACAGAAGCACCAGTGTTCAAACATCACTTGAGCGTGAGAACGTAAGTTAAGAGGATTATCTAATATAGATGAAAGGATTAATTTCTTTTCTACTTTACATTGTTTTTTAAAAGCTTCTCGACGACCAGTAGACCGTTTTCTCTTAACGTCTAGCTTAATTTTAGGGAATACCTTTACCTTTAGGTTGCGGTAATGAGCCTACGGTCGACGGAAAGTGATACTCTGTATTGGTCGATATGCTGATTAACTGTTTGCGTGTACTTTTTTGTGGTGCACGCCCTTGGTAGTTTTTTTGAGCGTTTGGGTTACGAGTCCGACAGGTAGGTTTATACGTATCTTTCCACAACCATAGCAAAATATTTTTCGATCGGCCATACATTTTTGATATCTGTGACCTTTAGCGGCACAGTTCCAGCATGAATCATCCAACGCAGACATCTCATATTCATCCTGACCTGAGTCTTCATCTGATGAAGGTGCCACCTCTGGGTTTTATCGCCTAAGATTGGGTCGAGAAGTCGATAGTGTATTCGCTTTTGAGGCAGTTCTTAAGAACATTTCTTTTGTGCGGGCCACTGTTCTTAACTCCTTGAGAGTAGTTGTAGGGACGTACAATATTTCATGTTGAATTTCCGGTAATAAATTAAATCTTAAAGTTTCCACTAGAGAAGGTTCAGATAGTGGGGTTGAAAGTTTGTCAAGGGGGTGTTACAAAAAGTACAAAAAGCATTCTTGCATCGTTTTCGACATTCAAAGTAATTAAGGCCGTTCTGGCTGCGCTGGTAAAGTTGCAGCAGATGACGTAAAGCTGAAATAATAATTATAAAAGGCTATATCAAAGTAATATTAAGAACCGTGTGTATAAAGAGAATCTTGCATTCCATAGCGGGTATTCTCTAATATTATTTCCTAAATTTATTTCTTGAAATGTCTCAAAGGTAACTTATTTATTATCAATTCAAATTTGATAGCAAAGGATTTAGATTAACATTATAAATATTTTTAATTTTGGAATACAGCAAAAACAATAATAATAATATTTCAAGATTCCATTAATTATTATTAAATATTAATTAATTAATTTAAGAGCAAAAATAAATTAAATTTTCTTTTCTTATGTCATTACGGATTCCGTAATACAGAAGGCCATAATTCAATATTTAACATAAAATATTGTTCAATATAATTAAATTAAAAAAAAAAAAACGAAAATATAATTAGGAATTAGCAGGAATCTGTGAAATTGTAATTTTAGTGTTTTATGTAAGGTATGTTTTAAATTCTGTGCAGTGCAGTTATTTTTAAGGAATTATTACCACCCCAGGGCCATGTGCCAGTGCGGCTACTGCGAGATTATGCAATCGGCTAGTACGAAATTATATAACCGGTTAGTGGAAGATGTAATGAATGCAGAGCACCGAGTTTCGGGATTAATTCCGATAAAATCTAACGGAATCGTTCAATAAAATTTTGGAGTCGTCAATAACACCAGGCGACGGCAGTGTTTTTTCCTGGTGACATAAGTGACACCTAGTTTTCGTTACTCGGAGAAAAATCTCTTGCGAACTATGTATGCAGTCGTAACTATAAGTAGTGTTATTTTGTAAACATTGGCCTGCTTTTAAAGAAAGCTTTTTATACCCTTGCAGAGGGTATTATAATTTTGTCCAAAAGTGTGCAACGCAGTGAAGAAGACATCTCCGACCCTATAAAGTATATATATTCTTGATCAGGATCACCTCCTGAGTTGATATGAGCATGTCCGTCTGTCCGTCTGTCTGTTTCTACGCAAACTAGTCTCTCAGTTTTAAAGCTATCGACTTGAAACTTTGCACACACCCTTCTTTCCTTTGCACGCAGTATATAAGTCGGAACGGCCGGGATCGGCCGACTATATCCTATAGCTGCCATATAACTGAACGATCGGAAATGACCCAACTTTCGTGTTTTTGAAGATAGAAAGCTGGAATTTAGTACAGACTCTATTTTTGGTCAGTTGATCCAACCTACCAAATTTTATTAGGATCGGCCGACTATATCCTATAGCTGCCATATAACTGAACGATCGGAAATGACCCAACTTTTGTGTTTTCGAAGATAGAAAGCTGGAACTTGGTACAGATTATATTTTTGGTCAGTTGATCCAACCCACCAAATTTCATAAGGATCGGCCAACTACATCCGATGTTTGCGATATATATCCGGTTTTAGCTGCAAGGGTATATAAACTTCGGCTCCGCCCGATGTTAACTTTCCTTTCTTGTCAGTTTATTATTTTGTTATTTAATTATAAATAAATATATATATATATGCATTATATACAGATTTTATTGAAAAATTTCGTTGTGATAATATTCGAGCATGGCCAAGCAATTGTTATTTTACTATTTATATTCATTATTTTTGTAAACATCCCTACCACTGAAAGGAATTACATATATTTGTGACGAAGACAGAAAATTTTATGAAGTCATGATAATGATACTTCAATAATCTGAATTAACAATATCGCAAAATTTGCTAATATTGAATTTAAAATCTAGTTAAAATTTAATTATTGAACGTTTACCTAATAGTATTAAAAATTCTTCTTATACATAAATATTAGAGGTCTGCATGAATAGCTAAAAAAAGAAATTCAAATGCACAACCTTGAAAATGAATTTAGTGAGATAGAATGCTGAGACGAAAATGTAGGTTCCACTCGCACAACATTCGGGGTATTGAAACCGAATTGAATGAGTTCGAGTTGCAGATCGCATCCGAAATGTTTCTGTTATATATTGTCAATTTTACATCTGTTTTGTATTCCTCTATTCTACACACCCATGTAGTACTTTAAGAATCTGGTAACTCTGTGAGCTTCGCATATAATAGAGTCAGTCTGAAATAGAACTCAACAAGAACACAACATATTGGCGACGAGGAAAAAAGTGATGTATTTAGTCGAAAGATAAAAACAGTAAAATCGCGTAAATCGTGTCGAGTAGTCGTTCATTTTCATCAAGATGCCGGCAGATGAGGATTTGATCCAATCGATACTTGCTCAACAGCAAGCATTTACAAGGGACATTATGGAACAGCAACAAAAATGGATGCAAGAAATGATGGATAGAAACGCTTCTCCAGGGCAGGATGATTCAAGCAACACGGGTGAATTATTTGCGTATTTGCGTGAACATTCCACAAATTCGACAAAGACAATCAAAACTGGGAGCCTTACCTTGAACAGTTAACCCAGCATTTTAACGCGTATTCGGTTAGTGCAGAAATAAAGCAAAAGGCTTATTTTCTTTCGTGGTGTGGCATAAACATATTCGAACTATTGAAAAATCTGTTCGGAAGCAACAATTTGAACACGTATACATACAAGGAACTCACAGACAAGTTAACGGAACATTTCACAACAAAACGACACGTTGTTGCTGCTCGCTATGAGTTTTTTAAAAGGGAGATGAAGCATTCATAAACACACAGAGAGTGGGTAGCCGACTTGCGCGGGATCGTTTGGGAATGCCAATTCGTCTTCAACGGTTGTTCTTGTAACTATGTAAATGAAATGATTTGAGATCAGATCATGGTTCATACACCATCAATGCCGTCCGTGCATCTGCTCTTCAGAAGTCCCAGAAAACTCTTGAAGATGTGCTTATAGTTGCAGGAACCACAACAAAAAAATGAGACAACAACAAAAACCGTGACAGCCCTAAAAGAAACAGTATCAGCGCAAGACCCAATAAACGCAGTTCACACCTATACAAAGAAACCGTTTTTTGGTGGTGGTGAAAGTAATGCCAAATCCAACAAAAATTCGCTAAAATTGCTCTGGTTATGGACACAATCATGCCAGAGAGAAGCGCAAGTTTCGCGATGCCGTATGTCACAAGTGCGGTAGAAAAGGACATTTAGCTGTTGTATGCATGTCGAAGCAAGTCAAAAGTAAATGGCAAATGCACATGCATTTATTACATGCGTTTGGTCTTAAAACAATACCATTGCTTGGGAAGTTGCACACAATTGCAAAGTGCGGTGAAAAAGAGAAGCAAGTAGTCGTTATCGTTGCGAACATTGAGACTTCAAACAATCTATTTGGTATGGATTTATTTAACATTTTCGGCTTTGATATCATGCAAGTATCAAACGTTCAAGAGGTGCACGAAGACGAGTTACGTGACCTTTGCAGCAAGTACAACGAAGTGTTTGAACCAGCCATGGGTGTCATAAAAGACTTCAAAGCAAGTGTCTTTTTAAAGCCGTCAGCAACACCAAAGTTTTTCAAGAGCCGTCAAATTCCATTCGCACAGATGGACAAATTCAGAGCTGAAGCAGACAGACTAACACAAGCCGGAATTTGGAAGCCGAACAAATTCAGTAATTGGGCATCACCAATTGTGCTAGCACCAAAACCAGGTGGCGATATTCGCATATGTGGCGATTTGAAGCAAGCGGTCAACGCGCAGATCGATGCCGAACAGTACCCGTTACCGACAAAAGAGTCTCTGTTTCACATAATACGTCACGGCAAGCAATTTAGCAAAATAGAATTAAAGGATGCCTATCTTCAAATGGAACTGGATGAGGATTCAAAAACTATCATGGTCGTCAACACACCTTTTGGCTTATTTCAATACCAGCGCCTTTCTAAAAGGAGCTTCTAAAAGGAGTAGAAGCAGAAGAAGTAGAAGTAGAAGTAGAAGACATCATTATCTCAGCATCTACAAGCGAGCAACATCTAAAGCGAATCGACCAAGTTCTCAGTATTTTTCGTGAGAACGGTATTAAATGCAAAAAGGAGAAATGCTTCTTTTTCAAGGAGGAAATTGAGTACTTAGGACGAAGATTCAGCGCTCAAGGGATTCTGCCAGACAGCTCAGGCTTGGAGGCTGTTAAACTGTTGCGTTCGCCTTCTAATCTGCAGCAATTAGAAGCATTTATGGGTAAAGTTAATTAATATTGCAAATTTATACCGCACTTTTCTCAGTTGGTCGCACCTTTAAACCAACATCGTAGAAAAAATGTATACCTTTTCGGGCTGCAACAACAACAAGCTTTTACAGCCCTGAAGTCCCATATTATCAACGCGATTCGGCTAGTTCATTTCGATGAAAATCTACCACTAGTCCTAGCGACGGATGCATCATCTTTTGGTATTGGTGTAGTCCTTTCACATATCCAACATGATGGCAAGGAGAGGCCTATTGTTTTCGCATCCAAAACGCTTGACAAGCATCAGGTTAAGTACAGCCAAATCGAAAAAGAGGGACTTTCTCTAATATTCGGAGTAAAACGTTTTCACCAATATTTGTACGGCCGAAAGTTTACCCTTATAACGGATCACAAGCCACTTGTAACTATTTTCAATCCAGGCAAGCATCTGCCTTTAATGACGTCAAACAGGCTACAGCGCTGGTCCATCATTCTCATGGCCTATTTTTTTGAGATTGAGTATCGTTCTACATCTGCTCAAGGCAACGCAGATGCCCTATCGCGCCTTCCCGTGGGCATGGATCCAGATTTCGACAGAGAAGAAGAAGCCTGCCACATCGAAATGGAACTGTCACCACCGATCAATTCTGAGATCATTCACAGCCACATCGAGAAAGACAAACTTCTCAAACAAGTCTTACGGTATGTTAATGTTGGATGACCAGAAAAACTTCAGCAAGGCGAGGAAGCATTATCACCATACTTTAATCGAAAATTTGCCCTCACAATCAACAAAAAATTGCTTTGCCTACACACAGATGCCAGTCGTGGAGTAATTCCAGTAACTCTTCAAGCGCGTGTCCTAAATCTGTTACACGAAGGACATTGGGGAATTGTTCGAATGAAGCAGCTAGCGAGACAACATGTTTGGTGGCCTACAATCGACGCAGACATTAAAAGCCTTACTCAGTCATGCAGCATCTGCAAGTGCAACAATCCTGCTCCTCCAAAAGAGTACTAAAGTTGGCCTGCAGCTACAACAGCGTGGAAGCGAATCCATATCTACTTCGGCGGCCCAATATTCGATTCCATGTGGATAATCTGTGTAGACGCTTACTCGCAGTTCCCATTTGTAGTTCAAATGTCGTCCACTAAAACCGCTAACACGATCGCTGCCCTAGCATCGATATTCGCCATCGAAGGATATTCAAAAACCATGGGCAGCGACAACGGTCCGCAGCTTACGGCTGACGCTTTTGAGGAATTCTGCAAACTTCATGGAATAAAACATATTACCACAGCACCGTACCATCCAGCATCCAATGCATTAGCAGAGCGTTTCGTTCAGACGTTTAAATTCTCTGTTAAGAAAAACCTCAAAGACGGTATACGAGCAGCAGTTACTAAATACCTTGCTTCCTACAGGTTCACTCCAAATTCCTACGGAAAATCTCCCGCCGAGTTAATCCATGGTCGTCCAGTCCGAACCGTACTAAGCCAACTTTTCGAGCAGCCTGTCGAAGCCAAGCTATCAGTTACCAAGTACGTCCCAAATCAAATGGTCTACGCTCGTAATTATGCAAGGGGAGAAAAGTGGATTGAAGGATCTATTGATCGTCCAATTGGAAAAATGGTTTTCTTGGTTCGCACCACAAATGGTTATATCAAGCGCCATTTCAACCAGCTAAAACCGAAGTTCTCAGCAAGCTCCATCGAAAAACCTCCAGAGTTCTTTTGGATCCCGGATATTCCGCCCTCTTCAAATTATCCACTACAACAATAAGATCAACCACTACAACAACAAGATCAACCATTACAACAACAAGAAGATGCACCGGCAACTCCGTCAACCGTTCAGCAACGTCATTCTGAACCTGAGCCACCCGAGAGCTCCACATCATCGAACCAACAACCAAGGCAAAAACAACCAGCACGACTTTCATCCGGCATACCAGTTCGCCAAAGTAGTCGTGTTCGCCATGAAGTAGATCGTTTTAAGCCAACGGATTTCCGAAAACGTAAAAATCCTATTCGTTTTTAATTAAGGGAGGAGATGTGTTATATATTGTCAATTTCACATCTGTTTTGTATTCCTCCATTCTATACACCTATGTAGTACTTTAAGAATCTGTAACTCTGTAAGCTTCGCATATGATAAAGTCCGTCTGAAATAGAACTCAACAAGAACACAACAGTTTCGAATGCATTCTGGAATGTACGATACAGCTATGCACATTTGCCTGTATTTTTAGATGCTGATAATAAAATAATTCAAACGTGGAAGCAAGTCATTGTATTTTTTCAGAAATATTCATCATTATTTTGTATAACTTATATGTTTTACTTTATTATTATTACATCGTAGACTTAGGCTTACAAATCTACTACAAAAGCCATGCATCTGGGGCCTTCGGTTGTATTGTTTTCAGTTTGCTTTATCTTTTTTTGCATAGTATATAATAATATTGAGTTTAATTATTTTTTTTTAAATTAACTAATTTAAAACTAAAATATATATTAACATTTTTAATACATTTTAGAAAAGAACTTATAATTTCAGGTATTGGGTAAGATATTGGGGAGATGTGAATGGGGGAGGTGAATTTTAAGGGAAGAATGGAAGTTTTTTTTGCATAATGATAGGACATGATATTAGAAGGTGAGAAAGTGTAATTTCGGGATCATTGCGAAGGTGGTGGGGGAGGTCTGGTTATGTAATGCGAATGAGTTCGTTTTGTGTGCCCCAATCTGAGACGAAGAAGCTTAATTTCATCGCGTCTTGAGACTGGAGTCTGTTTGTGTGTTTTTGTAAAAATGTTGTCAATGGTTAATTTTTTTGGTTTATATTTTGGAACCCGTTTAAGGTAATGTTCAATGAGTTAGCTGAGGTAATAATATAAGTTATTGAAAATATTTTTGAATATCACTAGCATGTGGTTGGTCGTGTAGATAAGGGGATAAAGGATTGAGTCTTTGGCAATTTTATCAGATTTTGGCTAAATTCTTTTGGAGGGTTACGTTTAAATTCAAAGATTTTGTGAGTAGCAATTATTCTGTCGAGAAGTGAAGGTTTTTTTTATTGATATATTTTTTTCCATATATTTTTTTCTTTATTATTTTACAGTTAGGTTAATCTGTGCAATTGATTATGGACGTGAATAAATTTTCTGTCAGATTTTCTTTTCTATTTTAAATTTTTCAATGTTAGCCTCATATAGGAGGTTGTTAATAGGAGCAATTCATACTCCTGCGTGTAGTATTCATAGTATTGATATAGTGGGTCCAAAGTCTATTCTTGAAAAACAAGCGCCATAAAGACAAATATTAATGTGATTGTACTACAATTATATATTTGGGAACCAATCATTGAACTACGGAACTGAGTAGACGTGCTTTGCCCGAGCTCCGGAAAAACAGAACAAAACGAGCTCAAACAAAACAAAAAAAAAATTGGGGTAACCCAATATAAGCGAAAAGACGCTGAACCACAATTTATTAAGAGCAATAGACAAGCTTTTTATAACATTTCTGATGTTCTAAACCAAAACTAGTGCATTGTTTAAAATAAAAAAGTACCACACAATGACCTCATTGAGCAAAGAACAAAAGAACGAGCGTAGAAGTTCAGTGAACCAAAGAAACGGCTTCTACTCTTACTTTTCAACCCGCGATACCGAAGTGGAAAAATCGGCGATTAAGAGCAACCCGGCTCTACTGACCACTGAAACCCAAAGGGCACGTTCTTGCTCAACTGCTCTGCTCACTCCGACTCCCACATCACGGAGTTCGCAGTGTAAAAAAAGGCTTTGCCCTACTGGTGGAGATTGAGGAAAACCAACCAGCGCAAGACACCGCAAAAAAACCGAATCCCCCTCCAATCCACATCAGCTCGAACGCCCTGATCAACCAAATAATGGTGTTGATCGGGAACAGTAAAAAATTTGATATTGTCCCGCTTATCAAAGGGAACACCCATGAAACAAAGGTGCAAACAAAGACTGCAGAACAAACAAGTGGTAGTAAAGGAAATCGAAACCGATGTTACCGCCATGGAAATAAAAACCGTCTTAAAAGAAAAGGGCTTCGTCGCCACGAATATAATTAATATTCTAAATAAAGATAAAAAGCCACAACCCCTCTTCAAAGTCGAGCTCGAGCCAGAAAGCAGGTCGCCGAAGAAGAACGAAGTCCACCCAATCCACAACCTGAAATATCTTTTTCACCGGAAAATCACTGTTAAAGAGCCTCATAAACGCAACGGTCCAGTGCAATGCACTAATTGTCAAGAGTATGGACACACCAGATCATACTGCACACTTCGGGCTGTCTGTGTAGTCTGCGGGGACACAAGTCCGCTTGCTGCACTACAAACAAGGACAGAACCGTGAAGAAATGTGGAAACTGCGGAGGCAGCCATACAGCAAACTATAGAGGATGTATGGTGTATAAGGAGTTAAGGGGTTATATACCTTCTTTGTCGAAGAAAAAGAGGAAAGTTTGGATTTTTCTTAAGGTATGTAGCAATTATTTAATTACACGGATGTTTTAATTTTTTGATAGTACACTTTATAAAAATGTTTGTGCAAAATTTCGTGGAAAAATATTAAATAGTTTTAAAGGGGTGGCTGTTTCCCTTAGGGGCTTTTTTTTTTAGAGCCTTGCGGTGACAGTTCCCCAGGTCTAACAGGTCAACTGAAACCATAAAAGTAAAAAAATTGCATTAGTTTAGTGTAATTCCTTTTGCTGGAACGTTCGGTTTTAAAATTTTTTGTTTTTTTATGCATATGGGAACGTTTTATGCTAAAAATTAACTTTTTGGTCTCTAGAAATTTCACTAAAAAATTCATTTCGGCGAAAGAAAAGTTTATGCGTGAAAAGTCGATCGTTCAAGCACAGAAGAATTTCACTATGAACATTTTAAAACAAAATTTGAAGTAAATCGGTTCAGTAGTTTTCCGCCAATCCATGTCACCGCAAAGTCATTTTTCAAGAAACACCATTTCGAGATATTCGCGTTTAAAGTTTCAAGTTCAGTTCAAGGCGGCGACAAGGCACGCGGTTAGGAGCGCTGCAACTTTTGTTCTACTGCTCCAATCTCTATGAAAATTTGGGAAAATGTTCTCAAGGACTTGTTCTTAAAGATAAAGCAATAAAAAAATTTTTGATTTTTTGAAAATAAAAAAGGTATATAACCCCTTAAAGAGTCGCATGCGTCAAGCGACCGCAACGCGCAACCAAAATCCACAGAATGCGTACATTGCGTCAAAAACTACACCAGACGTCTTCTTCGCCAAAGCTGCGAGATCCTCATTCGGTCCACTAAACACCACCACCTCCTATGCCGATGCTCTACGATCTGGAAGGGAAATTCCAATTCAGCCTAACTCTCAAAGCGCTCAACAGGCCCCAGAACAGCCACACAGCACAATGGAAACTATGATGCTTACCCTCCAACAAAGTATGATTGAGCTTATGTCATTCATGAAAACGACCATGCAAACGCTTGTTCAAAACCAGAACATGGTGATACAGCTGCTCGTAGCACAACAGTCTAAATAATCTATGCAGGCGCTACGAATATCAATGTGGAACGCCAATGGTGTCTCACGGCATAAACTAGAATTATGACAATTCTTAACCGAAAACCATATTGACGTTATGCTACTGGTGGAAACGCATCTTACAAGCACATACAACTTTCATGTAAGAGGGTACACAATCTACCGCACAGATCATCCAGATGGGAAAGCCCACGGCGGAACTGGAGTTCTAATCAGAGAACGCATTAAACATCATTTTTTTTTTTTTTTTTTTGTTTTACCGGTCTTTCAGAATTTGAAAATGGCTTGTGCATCAATAAGATCATCAGCTAGCATTCCTGTATTCATCATAAAGCTTAGAGGCCCAGACGACCGAGGGGCGCTCAAGAAACGATTTGTTAGAGTATATTAAGTTATTTGTTAATTATTAAGCTAAGACGAGTTAGTAAGGAAATTTAAAATTCTATATTTTAAATTTGAGGGACAGGAAAGAGATGTTATAGAGTAGAGACCATTGTAGTTCGAACATAATACCCTAAAAGGGTCATGCAGTGCATATGTCGAACTACAACGGCTAAGGAACAGAGGACTAAAGTTTCGAGTCCTTCTATTAGGAATGTTAAATTTTAAGCGTTTTAGTAAATGCTGGCTATCAACATCCCCGTTAATAAGTTTATGCAGAAAAACTACACCGAGCATTGTCCTACGATTTGTTAAGCTAGGTAACTTTATAAGTAAGAGTCTACTATTATAAGATGGAAGGCGAAGATTTGCATCCCAGTTTAGACCTTTAAGTGAAAAAGTAAGGAAATACTTTTGTACGGATTCTATGCGGTCCTGATGTACTCCATATTGGGAACTCCAGACACATGAACCGTACTCCAGAATAGGACCAAAGAAATGAATAATTTTTTGGTTATATAGGGGTCATTAAATTCTTTTAACCACCTTTTAATAAAACCAAGGACTCCTTTAGCCTTATTAACCATTAAGGAAATATGGTCGGCAAATTTAAGTTTTATGTCTAATAGGATGCCGAGATCATTAACCTGGGTTAATTTTTCTAAGGCAATCCCATTAATGGAATACGTAGCTTGCAGAGGGCAACAACGATAAAAAGACATATGCTTGCATTTTGGTCCATTTAATATTAAATCATTACCTAAAAACCATTCTTGAAAGTTATCAAGGTCAGACTGAAGACTGCATTGGGCAGAGATGGATTTGTACTGAAGACAAAGCTTTACATCATCTGCATACACAAAACTAGAGAGTTCGTTAAAGCAGGGGGCAAGTCATTAATAAAAAGCGTGAATAATAGCGGGCCAAGATGACTTCCTTGAGGGACGCCAGATGTGGCACGGACATGTGTATGTTTTTAAATAAGACTCTTTGTGTCCTTCCATCTAAAGCTGGAGATCCACGTTAAGAGGTCTATAGGAAAACCCAGCATATTCAGTTTACTCAACAAGAGTGAGTGATTAACTGAATCAAATGCTTTGCTGAAGTCTGCGTTCCCCCATTCCACAAATTCGACAAAGACAATCAAAACTGGGAGTCTAACCTTGAACAGTTAACCCAGCATTTTAACGCGTATTCGGTTAGTGCAGAAATAAAGCAAAAGGCTTATTTTCTTTCGTGGTGTGGCATAAACATATTCGAACTATTGAAAAATCTGTTCGGAAGCAACAATTTGAACACGTATACATACAAGGAACTCACAGACAAGTTAACGGAACATTTCACAACAAAACGACACGTTGTTGCTGCTCGCTATGAGTTTTTTAAAAGGGAGATGAAGCATTCATAAACACACAGAGAGTGGGTAGCCGACTTGCGCGGGATCGCTCGGGAATGCCAATTCGTCTGTAATGCCAGCGGTTGTTCTTGTAACTATGTAAATGAAATGATTCGAGATCAGATCAGATCATAGTACATACACCATACGATGCCGTCCGTGCATCTGCTATTCAGAAGCCCAAGCCAACTCTTGAAGATGTGCTTATAGTTGCAGAAACCTATGAGACAACAACAAAAACCTAGCGACGGATGCATCATCTTTTGGTATTGGTGTAGTCCTTTCACATATCCAACATGATGGCAAAGAGAGACCTATTGTTTTCGCATCCAAAACGCTTGACAAGCATCAGGTTAAGTACAGCAAAATCGAAAAAGAGGGACTTTCTATAATATTCGGAGTTAAACGTTTTCATCAATATTTGTACGGCCGAAAGTTTACCCTTATAACGGATCACAAGCCACTAGTAACGATCTTCAATCTAGGCAAGCATCTGCCTTTAATGACATCAAACAGGCTACAGCGCTGGGCCATCATTCTCATGGCCTATATTTTTGAGATACAGTATCGTTCTACATCTGCTCATGGCAACGCAGATGCCTTATCGCGCATTCCCGTGGGCATGGATCCAGATTTCGACAGAGAAGAAGAAGCCTGCTGAAGCCAGAGAATGGAACTGTCACCACCGATCAATTCTGAGATCATTCGCAACCACATCGAAAAGGACAAACTTCTCAAACAAGTCTTACGGTATGTTACTGTAGGATGGCCAGAAAAACTTCAGCAAGGCGAGGAAGCATTATCACCATACTTTAATCGAAAATTTGCCCTCACAATCAACAAAAAATTGCTTTGCCTACACACAGATGCCAGTCGTGGAGTAATTCCAGTAACTCTTCAAGCGCGTCTCCTAAATCTGTTACACGAAGGACATTGGGGAATTGTTCGAATGAAGCAGCTAGCGAGACAACATGTTTGGTGGCCTACAATCGACGCAGACATTAAAAGTCTTACACAGTCATGCAGCATCTGCAAGTGCAACAATCCTGCTTCTCCAAAAGAGTACCAAAGTTGGCCTGCTAAAACAGCGTGGGAGCGAATCCATATCGACTTCGCCGGCCCAATATTCGACTCCATGTGGCTAATCTGTGTAGACGCTTACTCGCAGTTCCCATTTGTAGTTCAAATGTCGTTCACTACAACATCCAACACGATCGCTGCACTATCATCGATATTCGCCATCGAAGTATATTTAAAAACCATGGTCAGCGACAACGGTCCGCAGCTTACGGCTGACGCCTTTGAGGAATTCTGCAAACTTCATGGTATAAAACACATTACCATAGCACCGTTCCATCCAGCATCCAATGGATTAGCAGAGCGTTTCGTTCAGACGTTTAAATTCTCTGTCAAGAAAAACCTCAAAGACGGTATTCCACTACGAGCAGCAGTTACTAAATACCTTGCTTCCTACAGGTTCACTCCAAATTCCTACGGAAAATCTCCCGCCGAGTTAATCCATGGTCGTCCAGTCCGAACCGTACTAAGCCAACTTTTCGAGCAGCCTGTCGAAGCCAAGCTATCAGTTACCAAGGACGTCCCAAATCAAATGGTCTACGCTCGTAATTATGCAAGGGGAGAAAAGTGGATTGAAGGATCTATTGATCGTCCAATTGGAAAAATGGTTTTCTTGGTTCGCACCACAAATGGTTATATCAAGCGCCATTTCAACCAGCTAAAACCGAAGTTCTCAGCAAGCAGCTCCATTGAAAAACCTCCAGAGTTCTTTTGGATCCCGGATATTCCGCCCTCTTCAAATCATCCCCTACAACAACAAGAAGATGAACCAGTAACTCCGTCAACCGTTCAGCCAAGTCATTCTGAACCTGAGCCACCCGAGAGCTCCACGTCATCAAACCAACAACAAAAGCAAAAACAACCAGCACGACTTTCATCCGGCATACCAGTTCGCCAAAGTAGTCGTGTTCGCCATGAAGTAGATCGTTTTAAGCCCAAGGATTTCCGAAAACGTAAAAATCCTATTCGTTCTTAATTAAGGGAGGAGATGTGTTATATATTGTCAATTTCACATCTGTTTTGTACTCCTCCATTCTATACACTAATACACCTATGTAGTACTTTAAGAATCTGGTAACTCTATAAGCTTCGCATACAATAAAGTCAGTCTGAAATAGAATTCAACAAAAACACAACAAAAGCCATCTATGACAAAGGATGTCAACTCCAGTAAATTTGTGGTGGTGGAGCGACGCTTAATAAAGCCATGCTGACAGGAAGAGATGATCGAAGAGCATAGGTGTTGCAAGTGAGGGGTAATTAATTTTTCAATTAACTTTGGAATAGCCGACAACTTAGTAGTAAGTACAACTCTGTAGTTGGCAGCATCGGACTTTTTCCCTTTTTTATGTAAGGGAATTATAAAAGATTCCTTCCACTTAAGGGGAAAAATCGAGATTTCCTAAGATAAGTTGAAAAGTCTTAGAAGAGGTTTGCACAGAGCCCTGGCACAGTATTTTAGCACACAGCCTGGTACTGTATCGGGGCCTGGCGAATAAATGGGTTTGACCCTTGAAAGACCAGATAATAAGTTGTTCTCAGAAAAAAACGGACAGAAAATAAGATTTGCTGCTTGAATGTTATATGCGTAAGGCTGATCAGTCAATTTAGGAGGAGAATAAGTTGTTTGAAAAAATTCTGCGAATAGATCGGCAATGGCCTGATCAGAAGTTGCAGAGGAATTTTTAAACGTAAGCAGGGGTGAAAAAGATACGTGTTTACGCATAGTACTTACAAAATTATAAAACTGCTTTGGATCCTGAGTAAATTGTATCCGGCAGCGGTCAATATAATTCCTATAACATTCAGCGTTATGCACGGTAAAATTCGACCGAGATACTAGGTATCTTGAGAAATCAACACTACTGCAGGTTTTTTTATATTTAAGTAAAAGTTTATTTTTAGTATGTTTTAGGTTAGTGTTCCTTGTAAACCAAGGAGGATTTGTTGAAGCGGACGGATATTTCCAAGGCACACATGAGTCAAAAAATGTATTTAAAGTAAAATGATCAACGCCACTACATACGCGCTGTTGAATAAGCCAAAATTACGCAATTGTTCCCGAGTTTTACATGCGTTTGATCATACACCAATACCATTGCTTGGGGAGTTGCACACAATTGCAAAGTGCGGTGAAAAAGAGAAGAAAGTAGTCATTATTGTTGCGAACATTGAGACGTCAAACAATCTATTTGGTATGGATTTATTCAAAATTTTCGGCTTTGATATCATGCAAGTATCAAACGTTCAAGAGGTGCACGAAGACGACTTACGTGACCTTTGCAGCAAGTACAACGAAGTGTTTGAACCAGCCATGGGTGTCATAAAAGACTTCAAAGCAAGTGTCTTTTTAAAGCCGTCAGCAACACCAAAGTTTTTCAAGAGCCGTCAAATTCCATTCGCACAGAAGGACAAATTCAGAGCTGAAGCAGACAGACTTACACAAGCTGGAATTTGGAAGCCAATGAAATTTAGTAATTGGGCATCACCAATTGTACTAGCACCAAAACCAGGTGGCGCTATTCGCATATGTGGCGATTTTAAGCAAGCAGTCAACGCGCAGATCGATGTCGAACAGTACCCGTTACCGACAAAAGAGTCTCTGTTTCACATAATACGTCACGGCAAGCAATTCAGCAAAATAGATTTAAAGGATGCCTATCTTCAAATGGAACTGGATGAGGATTCAAAAACAATCATGGTCGTCAACACACCCCTTGGCCTATTTCAATACCAGCGCCTTTCCTACGGAATTGCCAGTGCACCAGCGATCTTCCAAAGGTATTTGGAACAGCTTCTAAAAGGAGTAGAAGGATGTGGAAACTACTTAGATGACATCATTATCTCAGCACCTACAAGCGAGCAACATCTAAAGCGAATCGACCAAAGCGAATCTAAAGCGAATCGTATTCTTCGTAAGAATGGGATTAGATGCAAAAAGGAGAAATGCTTCTTTTTCAAGGACGAAATTGAGTACCTAGGACGAAGAATCAGCGCTCAAGGGATTCTTCCAGACAGCTCAGGCTTGGAGGCTGTTAAACTGTTGCGTCCGCCTTCTAATCTGCAGCAACTAGAAGCATTCATGGGTAAAGTTAATTACTATTGCAACTTTATTCCGAACTATTCTCAGTTGGCCGCACCATTAAACCAACTTCGTAGAAAAAATGTAGCATACATTTTCGGGCCGCAACAACAACAAGCTTTTACAGCCCTGAAGTCCCATATTATCAACGCGACGCAGCTAGCTCATTTCGACGAAAATCTACCACTAGTCCTAGCGACGGATGCATCATCTTTTGGTATTGGTGTAGTCCTTTCACCTATTGTGATATAGGAGAGACCTATTGTTTTCGCATCCAAAACGCTTGACAAGCATCAGGTTAAGTACAGCAAAATCGAAAAAGAGGGACTTTCTATAATATTCGGAGTTAAACGTTTTCATCAATATTTGTACGGCCGAAAGTTTACCCTTATAACGGATCACAAGCCACTAGTAACGATCTTCAATCCAGGCAAGCATCTGCCTTTAATGACATCAAACAGGCTACAGCGCTGGGCCATCATTCTCATGGCCTATATTTTTGAGATACAGTATCGTTCTACATCTGCTCATGGCAACGCAGATGCCCTATCGCGCCTTCCCGTGGGCATGGATCCAGATTTCGACAGAGAAGAAGAAGCCTGCCGAACACAGAGAATGGAACTGTCACCACCGATCAATTCAGACACCAGAAAAACAAACTTCTCAAACAAGTCTTACGGTATGTTACTGTAGGATGGCCAGAAAAACTTCAGCAAGGCGAGGAAGCATTATCACCATACTTTAATCGAAAATTTGCCCTCACAATCAACAAAAAATTGCTTTGCCTACACACAGATGCCAGTCGTGGAGTAATTCCAGTAACTCTTCAAGCGCGTGTCCTAAATCTGTTACACGAAGGACATTGGGGAATTGTTCGAATGAAGCAGCTAGCGAGACAACATGTTTGGTGGCCTACAATCGACGCAGACATTAAAAGCCTTACACAGTCATGCAGCATCTGCAAGTGCAACAATCCTGCTCCTCCAAAAGAGTACCAAAGTTGGCCTGCAGCTACAACAGCGTGGGAGCGAATCCATATCGACTTCGCCGGCGCAATATTCGACTCCATGTGGCTAATCTGTGTAGACGCTTACTCGCAGTTCCCATTTGTAGTTCAAATGTCGTCCACTACAACATCCAACACGATCGCTGCACTATCATCGATATTCGCCATCGAAGTATATTCAAAAACCATGGTCAGCGACAACGGTCCGCAGCTTACGGCTGACGCCTTTGAGGAATTCTGCAAATTTCATGGTATAAAACACATTACCACAGCACCGTTCCATCCAGCATCCAATGGATTAGCAGAGCGTTTCGTTTAGACGTTTAAATTCTCTGTCAAGAAAAACCTCAAAGACGGTATACCACTACGAGCAGCAGTTACTAAATACCTTGCTTCCTACAGGTTCACTCCAAATTCCTACGGAAAATCTCCCGCCGAGTTAATCCATGGTCGTCCAGTACTAGTACGAACCGTACTAAGCCAACTTTTCGAGCAGCCTGTCGAAGCCAAGCTATCAGTTACCAAGGACGTCCCAAATCAAATGGTCTACGCTCGTAATTATGCAAGGGGAGAAAAGTGGATTGAAGGATCTATTGATCGTCCAATTGGAAAAATGGTTTTCTTGGTTCGCACCACAAATGGTTATATCAAGCGCCATTTCAACCAGCTAAAACCGAAGTTCTCAGCAAGCAGCTCCATTGAAAAACCTCCAGAGTTCTTTTGGATCCCGGATATTCCGCCCTCTTCAAATCATCCCCTACAACAACAAGAAGATGAACCAGTAACTCCGTCAACCGTTCAGCCAAGTCATTCTGAACCTGAGCCACCCGAGAGCTCCACGTCATCAAACCAACAACAAAAGCAAAAACAACCAGCACGACTTTCACCCGGCATACCAGTTCGCCAAAGTAGTCGTGTTCGCCATGAAGTAGATCGTTTTAAGCCCAAGGATTTCCGAAAACGTAAAAATCCTATTCGTTCTTAATTAAGGGAGGAGATGTGTTATATATTGTCAATTTCACATCTGTTTTGTACTCCTCCATTCTATACACTAATACACCTATGTAGTACTTTAAGAATCTGGTAACTCTATAAGCTTCGCATACAATAAAGTCAGTCTGAAATAGAACTCAACAAAAACACAACAAAAGCCATCTTTGACAAAGGATGTCAACTCCAGTAAATTTGTGGTGGTGGAGCGACGCTTAATAAAGCCATGCTGAAAGGAAGAGATGATCGAAGAGCATAGGTGTTGCAAGTGAGGGGTAATTAATTTTTCAAATAACTTTGGAATAGCCGACAACTTAGTAGTAAGTACAACTCTGTAGTTGACAGCATCGGACTTTTTCCCTTTTTTATGTAAGGGAATTATAAAAGATTCCTTCCACTTAAGGGGAAAAATCGAGGTTTCCTAAGATAAGTTGAAAAGTCTTAGAAGAGGTTTGCACAGAGCCCTGGCGCAGTATTTTAGCACACACCCTGGTACTCCGTCGGGGCCTGGCGAATAAATGGGTTTTACCCTTAAAAGACCAGATAATAAGTTGTTCTCAGAAAAAAACGGACAAAAAATAAGATTTGCTGCTTGAATGTTATATGCGTAAGGCTGATCAGTCAATTTAGGAGGAGAATAAGTTGTTTGAAAAAATTCTGCGAATAGATCGCCAATGGCCTGATCCGAAGTCGCAGAAGAATTTTCAAACGTAAGCAGGGGTGAAAAAGATACGTGTTTACGCTTAGTGTTTACAAAATTATAAAACTGCTTTGGATCCTGAGAAAATTGAATCCGGCAGCGGTCAATATAATTCCTATAACATTCAGCGTTATGCACGGTAAAATTCGACCGAGCTAGTAGGTATCTTGAGAAATCAACACTACTGCAGGTTTTTTTATATCTAAGTAAAAGCTTATTTTTTATTTTTTAGGTTAGTGAGGGACCTTGTAAGCCAAGGAGGATTTGTTGAAGCGGACGGATATTTCCAAGGCACACATGAGTCAAAAAATGTATTTAAAGTAAAATAAAATTTTTCTAAAGTGACATTAATATTAGTGCACGCCAGAATATCAGACCAGTCAAATGTATCGATAAGGCTATTAAGTTTCTGAAAATCAGATTTACGGAAACAGCGAATCTTATTTACCACGCTCGGAGACATCTGATCGATACCAGGAGTGGTTTCGATTGAGACCTCCAGCGTGGGGTGATATGGATCCTCTGGGGTTGAAAGGGGAAAAGCTCTGGAGAGCGCAGTACCATCAGGATCACATACAAAACATAAGTCTAAAAGCCGACCTAGCGAATTTCTAACATGATTGATCTGACCTAGGGACATGTCAAACATGCCCGCGGTGAAGTCATGGTAAGTTATAGGTGACAAAGATGGTGAGTTATCGACGTTGGACCACTTTAATTCTTTTTCACAAAAGGTTTGCAACAAACTTCTTGCAGGCCACATCGATACAAATTCAGTCAAGCAACGGAATCCTTTCAATCGTTGCCGTTTACTGCCCTCCTCGTTTCGCAATCTCGGAAGAGCAATTTATGGACTTCTACATTTCACTTGGGGATCGATTTATAGCCGCAGGAGACTACAACGCCAAACATACGCACTGGGGATCACTAGACGTGACGTCACTCCCAAAGGAAGACAATTTTACAATGCAATTATAAATGTAAAAAATAAACTGGACTACGTTTCCCCTGGAAGTCCCACATACTGGCCAACAGACTCACAAAAGCTCCCAGACCTTATTGACTTTGCAGTGACAAAAAACATACCTCGGAATCTAATAAGTGCCAAAGCAGTCTCGGACTTATCATCAGACCACTCGCCTGTGCTTCTAACACTTCTTCAAAGCCCAGAAATAACCGAACACCCCTTCAGCCAGACGACGTCAAAAATAAACTAGCTTAAATACAAAAAGAACGTGAGTGCCCACGTAGAACTCGCCCCGGAGTTTAACTTGGAATCGGACATCGACTACACAACGAGCGCCCTGGAAGAAGTACTCGTTTCAGCAGCTAAAATCTCTACTCCTCATAGGAAAGAAGTAGACCGAAACAAACACTTCAAATCTAATCAGCAAATCGAACAGCGCATGCGAGAAAAGAGGCGCACGCGTCGTGATTGGTAAAACAGCAGATCACCAGCTTCAAAACAACGCCTTAAGGAAGCAACCCGATCACTCGACCAGGCTCTTCACCAACAGGAAGACAACGCACAGCTGAGGTACATCCAGAATCTCTCGCCAACAAGCACAAAGTACCCCCTGTGGAGAGCCCACCCAAATCTTAGCGCCCCAATTGAAACGACCACCCCGATAAGAAACTCTTCGGGATGCTGGGCTCGCAGCGAAAAAGACCGAGCTGAAACATTCGCCACACATCTCCAAAGTGTCTTCCAGCCAAACCCAGCCTCAAATTCATTTCTCCTGCCAGAAATCCAGCCAGAGTCCTCCCCTCAGCCAGCCGCACCTTCATTCCGGCCGAACGAAATCGAAAAAGTCATAAGAAGGCTAAAACCAAAAAAGGCTCCCGGTAGTGACCTATTGACCCCAAAGATGATGATCGAACTTCCAAACCTCGATTTTTCCCCTTAAGTGGAAGGAATCTTTCACAGAGGCATCTCTAAATTGTCGGAAATTCCAAAGTTATTTGAAAAATTAGTTACTCCTCATTTGTAACATCTTTGCTCTTCGATAATCTCTCCTTGTCGGCATGGCTTTGTTAAGCGTCGCTATATGCTATATGCTATATGCTGTTTTCCTATAGACCTCTTAACGTGGATCTCCAGCTATTTAGATGGAAGGACACAAAGAGTCTTATTTAGAAACACATAATCCCGTCTGGTCCGTGCTACATCTGCCGTCCCTCAAGGTAGTCATCTTGGCCCTTTGTTATTTACTCATTTTATAAATGATTTGCCCCCTGCTTTAACGAACTCTAGTTCCTATGTATGCAGATTATTTATGCAGAAAATTGTGTTCAGCTAACGATTAAAACTTAATGGATCAAATGGATCAAAAATTTAATGACCCGTATATATTTAAAACATGCTTCCTTTGGTCCGTCCGATACTGGAGTACGGTTCATGTGTCTGGAGTCCCCAATATGGAGTACATCAGGATCGCATAGAATCCGTACAAAAAAATTTCTTAACTTTTTCTTTTAGAGGTGTAAACTGGGATGCAAATCATCACCATCCATTTTATAATAGTAGACTCTTCCTAATAAACTTACCTAGTTTAACAAATCGTAGGAAAGTGCTCGGTGTAGTCTTTCTGCATAACCTTATTAACGGGGATGTAGATAGCCAGCATTTACTAAAACGCTTAAAATGTAACATTCCTAATAAGGACTCGAAACTTTAGTCCTCTGTTCCTTAGCCGTTGTAGTTCGACATATGCACTGCATGCACCCTTTTAGAATATTATGTTCGAACTACAATGGTCTCTACTCTATAACATCTCTTTCCTGTCCCTCAAATTTAAAATATAGAATTTTAAATTTTCTTGATAACTCCTCTTAGCTTAATAAATTAAAAATAGCTTTAATATACACTAATTAAACGTTTCTCGAGCGTCCCTCGCTCGTCTGGGCCTCTAAGCTTTGTGATGAATGCAGAAATGCTAGCTAATGCTCTAATTGATGCACAAGCCACTTGCAAAATTCTAAATGACTGCGAAAAAAAAACAAAATATTTTGTTGCAAAGTTCAATAAGTCTGTATTTAATGGTCGTAGGTAAGGCTTTATCATTGGTTAGTTGATTTTATCTAAACCTGGAGTTTCCCCTTGCGAGGGTAGAAGATAATTCAATATTTGCTTCCATTGGAGTAGCTTTCTTACTTTCAGGAGGATATAATGAGTTATTAGAAATATTATTCTTACTTGTATAAAATTCGTTAGAAAACTTGTCGTCATGAGAGTCGGTCGACCAGTTTTGGCAGAATACATTAGCAATTTCGTGTTGATCGGTTAGGTTTTCAAGAGGATTTTTTGGTATATCAAGGCAGTTGATACCCTTGAATGGATTCAACCCACAGAAACGGCAGATATTACTACAAATCTTTTGTATTGGAGTTTTTGGGTTGATTTCTTCAGTGAAGCGTTGCATGGCTTCTTTCTTTGCTGTTTTTATCTCACGTCGAAAAAGGACATTCTTTTTCCTGAAATCTATTATGTACTCTTTGGTAATATTTCTTTTAAGTATATTCCATGCTTGTTTTTTTTTTGATTTGCAAAAAGTTTCAAGAGTTTTGTTCCACCGGGCGTTCCTTTGGTAACTGTTGGGGAGGCCTTTGGAATGCTCAGATGTGCACTGCTAATTATTATTTTACTTAGATTAGCTGCTTCTTTGATAATTTTAGAGCTTATTGGGGCTTGTAAGTTAAAAGCATTTACGTGAGTTTCGAAAAGATTCCAGTTGGCTTTTTGAGTTTTAAAGAATGGCCTTGTCACTGTCCAATGAGTTTGTCGAGCGTAGAAAAGGTTTGTTACGATCGGTAGGTAGTCGCTGCCGTACAAATTGGTCACTATTGTCCACTCTGTGCCTATAGCTAGTTCAGCTGAGCAACTCACTCGGTTTCAAAGCAAAAGAATGCCGATGAGTTAGAATGCTTTCTTACTCTCTCACTCCCTCCTCTCAATTCGTAGTGTCTCTTGCACTCATTCCTTCTATTCCATTTGGATGTATTCTATAGCTGAGGCAATAAGAATGAAGATGTTAAGGAGATTGTTAAGAGAAGCCTCAATAATTCTGGTGTCACTCCAATGAGTTCCGTTTCAAAACTGTTTTCTGTTTCTCTACCTACAATTCTCTATAAAGAAAAATACAACGCACTGCACGCTGACATGCTATGCGACCCTGTTTTAAGTGCGATACCACGATTAACCATGCTGTTTATCTTGTATTTCCATGGGTCCGATTCCTTAAAACAACCCTATCTTTAGAATTTATATAGCGGGCAATGAAATCCGGAAAGGCAGAAAATACTACTTTTTTAGTTTTTTTCAGACAGCGGTTACTTTATGGAGTAAATTTGTTTTAAATCGATAATATAAATATAAATGTTAATGCAAAACGTGTTCTTTTAAATTTAATTTTGTTTTATTTGGAAATAAAACGTATACTTCAATATGAATTATGAAATTAACAAAAATGAAGGAAAAAAAAAATTTTTTTAACTATTCTAATGTAATAAAATTCGTAGCTCATACTATTGTAAGACAAATTGATTATTTTGGCGTCGTTAAAAAAATGACGTTTCGCCAATCATGTACAGTCCAAGATTTGTGCATTTTGACCCACTGTAGCCTCTTCTGGAGCATTTTTGCGGTCAAGACTGGGTTTTTCGCTGTTCGCCGGCCATGAAGTCCTGCCTTTTCAATGTTCCTTCGAACGGTTCGAGTGCTTATTCGACTCCTTTCGACTGGTAAAACTTACTTCTTACATGTTTTCCAGATTTGAAATCCCTTGGGCCAGATTTGGCCCCTTGGACATTTTCAGTCATTTTCGACATATTTATTAAAATTTTTTTAACATAAGAAGGTTAATAATTTAAAAAATGATTTCAGATCATGAAAGCTAAATACATTCCGGATATACCTTCCAGTAACGTCCGCTACTGTATTATATCGTGTTCAATGTATTTGTTTATGACTTAATATGCATAAGTGTATTTTTGTTTTTATAAATATAATTTCTTCAATATTGAAAAATGATTTTTATTATAATTCTATATAATATAATAATTCTATATAATTATAATTCAAAATGTAGTAGACTGTATATATGAATTTTTTTGAATCTCAATATTTTAAATACATATTTTAAAATTGTTTATGTTTTTGATGTCATGTACAACATAATTTTTGAACAAAGATATTGCTATATTTAAATAGAAATCCCTAATATGGCAAAATTAATCAATTTTCTAAGAAATTTTCTTTGAACATTTGAAACTTTATGAAGGCTTAGGGCTCTAACAGTTCCGCCGACGAACTTAAAAAAGCCATGTTGAAACAATAATAAGTATCGCATAGGATTGTTATATGAGGCGAATCAAACTAGGTCGGGTGGGTTAAGAATGGGATATATGAACATCTAATTACCCTGCAACTGGTCAATATTGTTTTCTCTCTGATTTTTATACCCTTGCAGAGAGTATTATAATTTTGGTCAAAAGTGTGCAACGCAGTGAAGGAGACATCTCCGACCCTATAAGGTATATATATTTTTGATCAGGATCACCTCCTGACTTGATATGAGCATGTCCGTCTGTCCGTCTGTCTGTCTGTCTGTTTCTACGCGAACTAGTCTCTCAGTTTTAAAGCTATCGTCTTGAAACTTTGCACACACGCTTCTTTCCTTTGCACGCAGTATATAAGTCGGAACGACCGGGATCGGCTGACTATGTATATCCTATAGCTGCCATATAACTGATTGATCGGAAATGGTATAACTTTGGTGTTTTTAGAGTTAGAGAGTTCAAATTTGACACGAGTGCTATTTTTGGCAAAACATAACGACATGCCAAATTTTATAAGGCCGACTATATCCTATAGCTGCCATATAACTGAACGATCGGAATTTTTTTTTTTTTTTTTTTTATTATAGCTTTGCTTTTATTTATTGAATCTACTCTTAATTTTGAGACTAACAATAAGTTGACGAATCTTAACATTAAAATTTAAGTAACAGTATACTAAGACTGCCTTCTGGTTGCGCGTCCCTCAGGTCGGTCGCTGGGTGGGTAAGTCATTGCGACGAAGGCGTGATTGGTTGCTCAACCTTGTTAGACCTCTCGCCAGGTGGTTAGGGTGCACCGATAGCTTGGTTAAGTACTTTACCTTCTGTTCTGCGATCGCTTCTTTGACTGGTCGAATGTTTAAGTCGCGGTGTATGTTTTCGTTGCGAACGTACCACGGTGCCCCGGTGATTGTTCTCAAGATCTTCGACTGAACTCTTTGAATTATGTCAATGTTGCTATTGCTGGCGTTCCCCCATAACTGGGAGCCGTACATCCATATAGGTTTTAGTACCGAGTTGTACAGCAGGACTTTATGTTCAAGGCTAAGAGGTGACCGAGCGTTGATAATCCAATGAAGACCGCTGGCTTTTAGCTTTAGGTGTGTTCTTTTGGCTTCAATGTGCCGGCGCCATGTGAGTCTTCTGTCGAGATGTACTCCTAGGTATGTTACTTCGTTTGCTTGTGGGAGTAGAGTGTTGTTTAGTGTTATCGGCGGGCAGTTTTGCCTGTTCAGAGTGAACGTAACATGCTTGCATTTTAGTTCGTTCACTTTAATTCGCCAGTCTGACAGCCATTTTTCGACATCGACCATATGATGAGCTAGCTGCGCAGTTGCTTGAATCGGGCATTTTGAGCGGCTAAGGATAGCTGTGTCATCGGCAAACGTGGATGTTGTTAGACGTGTGCTTGTCGGGATATCTGCTGTGTAGAGGACATATAATATTGGCCCTAGCACGCTGCCTTGAGGAACTCCAGCTCCAACAGTGTACTCATCGGATATAGCGGTATTGCACCTCACGACAAATTTTCTGTCGTGAAGGTAAGACTCCAAAATCTTGTGGGTGCTGTAGGGGAGCATTGTCTTGATCTTGTACATTAGACCTTCCAGCCAGACTCTATCGAATGCTTGAGAGACATCTAAAAATATGGCAGTACAGTACTCTCGTTTTTCGAACGCGTTCCGAATTTTGGATGTTATCCGGTTGACCTGCTCAATTGTTCCATGCTTTTCACGAAACCCAAATTGGTGTGACGGGATTCCTTCCTGGATTCTCAGGTATGTGTTTATCCGAGTCATTAGGCATTTTTCAAAGAGTTTAGATAGGCAAGAGAGTAGGCTTATAGGTCTATACGACGTGGGGATAGTGTGGTCTTTTCCCGGCTTTGCTATCATTATTATAATAAACTTTTTCCATCTCACTGGAAAGTGGCCAAGTTTTGCGATGGCATTAAATAGCTGGGTGAGAGTGCAAACGGCACAGTATGGGAGCTCAATGATCATTTTGGGAGTTATGAGGTCGCAGCCCGGGGATTTTTTCGGATTCAGTTGTCGTTTGATGATGTTAACGATTTCGTTTGGGCGAAACTCAATCGGCTCATGTTGAGGCTGGGGCTCATCTGATAGAGTCGGCAAAGTAAACGCATTGGTGGCAGGATTTGGTTGGAAGACATTTTTAAGGTGTTTGGCAAACGTACTGGCTCTGTCTGCGTCGCTGCGCGCCCACCCGCCTGTGGAATTTCTAATAGGCATCACGGTTTCTTTCGGTGAGCTCAGAGTTGGGTGAGCTCTCCATAGTGAGTGTTTCGTACTGTTAGTTGACAATTGCTCTATGTAGCGGTGGTGGACATACGTTTCTTCTTTCTGTAGAGCTTGATCAAGTTGACGTGAGGCATGTTTGAAGCGTTGCTTAGCAGATGGCGATCTGTGACATTGCCATTCTCGACGTAAGCGTCGCTTTTCGAGGACGAGCTGTTCGATTTGTAGATTTGTCTTCTTTTCATTGCGTTGTGTGTTTATAATTTGAGGTGTTTAAACTCGAGCTGCAGAGACGAGTACAGACTCCAGCGAATTAACAAAACTGTCTACGTTGGCTTCGTCGCTGAGGTGAGGACTCAGCTCAAAGTGTGAGCTGATGTACTTCCTGTACTTAACCCAATTGGTTTTATGCGAGGTCAGATTTGATGATTGATCCCATGTTCCTGGGTGTTGGAGTAGAGTAAAAAGGACAGGCGAGTGATCAGATGAAAGATCCGAAAGGCATTCGGCGCATATCAGATTTTTAGGAATGTTTTTGGTAATCGCAAAGTCAATTAAATCGGGAAGTTTCTTTGGGTCTGCCGGCCAGTATGTTGGTGTGCCAGAAGAAGCATAGTCTAGCTTGTTCTTAGCTTTGATAATTGCATTATAGAGCTGCTTTCCTTTTGGGGTCACAAGACGAGATCCCCAGTGTGTGTGCTTGGCATTGTAGTCTCCTGCTGCTATGAAGTGGTCTCCGAGTGAGTTGAAAAACTGCATAAACTCATCTTTGGCTATGGTGAAGCGTGGGGGGCAGTATACGGCAGCTAGAGTTAATTGCTTGCCAGTATTTAGGTGTATATTTATTGATGTGGCCTGTAGGTAGTTTTTTAAAATTTCGTATGATAATGGTGCTTAATACGGCTTCTGATTAAAATTCCAGTCCCGCCGTGTGCTTTACCGTCTGGATGATTTGTTCCAAAGAATGAATATCCTCGTAGTTGGAAATTGTATCTGTTCGTAAGATGTGTTTCTGAAATCGGACGATCGGAAATGACCCAACTTTCGTGTTTTTAAAGATAGAAAGCTGAAATTTAATACAGATTCTATTTTTGGTCTTGATCTTGTACATTAGACCTTCCAGCCAGACTCTATCGAATGCTTGAGAGACATCTAAAAATATGGCAGTACAGTACTCTCGTTTTTCGAACGCGTTCCGAATTTTGGATGTTATCCGGTTGACCTGCTCAATTGTTCCATGCTTTTCACGAAACCCAAATTGGTGTGACGGGATTCCTTCCTGGATTCTCAGGTATGTGTTTATCCGAGTCATTAGGCATTTTTCAAAGAGTTTAGATAGGCAAGAGAGTAGGCTTATAGGTCTATACGACGTGGGGATAGTGTGGTCTTTTCCCGGCTTTGCTATCATTATTATAATAAACTTTTTCCATCTCACTGGAAAGTGGCCAAGTTTTGCGATGGCATTAAATAGCTGGGTGAGAGTGCAAACGGCACAGTATGGGAGCTCAATGATCATTTTGGGAGTTATGAGGTCGCAGCCCGGGGATTTTTTCGGATTCAGTTGTCGTTTGATGATGTTAACGATTTCGTTTGGGCGAAACTCAATCGGCTCATGTTGAGGCTGGGGCTCATCTGATAGAGTCGGCAAAGTAAACGCATTGGTGGCAGGATTTGGTTGGAAGACATTTTTAAGGTGTTTGGCAAACGTACTGGCTCTGTCTGCGTCGCTGCGCGCCCACCCGCCTGTGGAATTTCTAATAGGCATCACGGTTTCTTTCGGTGAGCTCAGAGTTGGGTGAGCTCTCCATAGTGAGTGTTTCGTACTGTTAGTTGACAATTGCTCTATGTAGCGGTGGTGGACATACGTTTCTTCTTTCTGTAGAGCTTGATCAAGTTGACGTGAGGCATGTTTGAAGCGTTGCTTAGCAGATGGCGATCTGTGACATTGCCATTCTCGACGTAAGCGTCGCTTTTCGAGGACGAGCTGTTCGATTTGTAGATTTGTCTTCTTTTCATTGCGTTGTGTGTTTATAATTTGAGGTGTTTAAACTCGAGCTGCAGAGACGAGTACAGACTCCAGCGAATTAACAAAACTGTCTACGTTGGCTTCGTCGCTGAGGTGAGGACTCAGCTCAAAGTGTGAGCTGATGTACTTCCTGTACTTAACCCAATTGGTTTTATGCGAGGTCAGATTTGATGATTGATCCCATGTTCCTGGGTGTTGGAGTAGAGTAAAAAGGACAGGCGAGTGATCAGATGAAAGATCCGAAAGGCATTCGGCGCATATCAGATTTTTAGGAATGTTTTTGGTAATCGCAAAGTCAATTAAATCGGGAAGTTTCTTTGGGTCTGCCGGCCAGTATGTTGGTGTGCCAGAAGAAGCATAGTCTAGCTTGTTCTTAGCTTTGATAATTGCATTATAGAGCTGCTTTCCTTTTGGGGTCACAAGACGAGATCCCCAGTGTGTGTGCTTGGCATTGTAGTCTCCTGCTGCTATGAAGTGGTCTCCGAGTGAGTTGAAAAACTGCATAAACTCATCTTTGGCTATGGTGAAGCGTGGGGGGCAGTATACGGCAGCTAGAGTTAATTGCTTGCCAGTATTTAGGTGTATATTTATTGATGTGGCCTGTAGGTAGTTTTTTTAAAATTTCGTATGATAATGGTGCTTAATACGGCTTCTGATTAAAATTCCAGTCCCGCCGTGTGCTTTACCGTCTGGATGATTTGTTCCAAAGAATGAATATCCTCGTAGTTGGAAATTGTATCTGTTCGTAAGATGTGTTTCTGAAATCGGACGATCGGAAATGACCCAACTTTCGTGTTTTTAAAGATAGAAAGCTGAAATTTAATACAGATTCTATTTTTGGTCAGTTGATCCAACCTACCAAATTTCATAAGGATCGGCCGACTATATCCTATAGCTGCCATATAACTGAACGATCGGAAATGGTTTATGGTAGAAATACCAACTTTGGTATTTTTGAAGATAGAAGCTGGAGACTTTTTTTTAGATGTTGTATTGTAATAAATTGGATTATATATTCATATTCCCATAGGGATCGGCCGACTATATCCTATAGCTACCATATAACTGAACGATCGGAAATGACCCAACTTTCGTGTTTTTGAAGATAGAAAGCTGGAACTTGTTACAGATTCTATTCTATATTCCGGTTTTAACTGCAAGGGTATATCAACTTCGGCTCCGCCCGAAGTTAGCTTTCCTTTCTTGTTATTTAGTCCTTATTTCGGTAGACTCTACTCTTGCTTCTGAAGAGGTGAAATCCCAAGAGTTTGGTGACATAGAATTTATTTGCGTTAAAATTACTATGTCCGTGAAATCTTTATACATTACATGTTCATATATACCGCCTATGTCTAAACCGCTGACATTTGTCCGCTATTCGACACGTCTTTAATCTTATGACGGATCGTGACCAACTTGTAGCGGTGGGCGACTTTAATATCCCAGAATTTAACGTCGATAACTCACCATCTTTGTCACTTATCACTCACCATGACTTCACCGCGGGCATGTTTGACATGTTCCTAAGTCAAATCAACCATGTTAGAAATAAGTTCGGCTAATAGACTTATGTTGTCTATCTGATCCTGATGGCACCATTCTTTTTAGAGCTTTTCCCATTTCAACCCCAGAGGATCCATATCACCCCACGCTTGAGGTTTCAATCGAAACCATTTCTGGTATCGATCAGAAGTTTCCATGCGTGGCAAATAAAATTCGCTGTTTCCGAAAAGCTGATTTTCACAAACTTAATAGCCTTACCAATACATTTGATTGGTCTAATATTCGGCAACGATGTAACAAAATTTTACCATACTTTAAATTTGATTTTTGACTCATATGTGCCATGGAAGTATCCGTCCGCTTCAACAAATCCTCCTTGGCTTACAAGGTGCCTTACTTAAGTTCGTAAGGCGTAAAATACAAAAAACAGGCTCTTTCTTAAGTATAAAAAACCTGCAGTAGCATACATTTTTCAAGATATCCACCAGCTTGGTAAAATTTTACCGTTCATAACGCTAAATGTTATAGAAATTATATTCGCCGCTGCCTGAATACATTTTTTTAGCTAATCAGCAAATTTTATTTTCAGTTCGTCTTTCTCCGAGAATAGCTTATTATAAGATCTTCTAAGGGTCAAACCCATTTATTCACCAGGCCCCGATGGACTACCAGGCTGTGTGCTAAAATACCGTGCCAGGGCTCTGTGAAAACCTCTTCTAAGACTTTTCAACTTATCTTAGGAAACCTCGATTTTTCCCCTTAAGTGGAAGGAATCTTTCATAATTCCCTTACATAGAGAAGGGAAAAAGTCCGATGCTGCCAACTACAGAGGCATTTCTAAATTGTCGGCAATTCTAAAGTTTTTAAAAAAATTGATTACTCCTCATTTGCAACACCTTTAATCTTCGATTATCTCTCCATGTCAGCATGGACATATTAAGCGTCGCTCCACCACCTCTTACTGGAGCGAACTTATTGGAGTTGACATCCTTTCATAATTTACACAGACTTTAGCAAAGGATTTGATTCAAACAATCACTCACTCTTGCTGAGTAAACTGAATATGCTGAGATTTTCTACAGGCCGCTTTTTCTTCAATACAAATCCATCTCTACCCAATGCAGTCTTCAGTCTGATCTTGAAAACTTTCAAAAATGGTGTTTAGCTAAGGATTTAATAATTAATGGATCTAAATGCAAGCTTAAGTCTTTTCATCGTTCTTGCCCTCTGTATTCATCGTTCTTGGCTACGTATACTCTTTATGGGATTGCCTTAGAGAAATTAACTGAGGTTAATGATCTCGGCGTCCTATTAGACATTAACCTTAAAATTTGCCGACCATATTTCCTTAATGGTTAATAAGGCTAAAGGAGTTCTTGGTTTTATTAAAAGGTGGTCAAAAGAATTTAATGACCCCTGCAAAACTAAAACCTTATTTATTTCTTTGGTCCGTCCGATACGGGAGTACGGTTCATGTGTCTGGAGTCCCAAATATGAAGTATATTAAGACCGTATATAATCCGTAAAAAAGGATTTCTTAACTTTTTTACTAAGAGGTCTTAACTGGGATGCTTCACCTTCCATCTTTTACAGGGTGAGAATAAATAACCCGGACAAACTTTGAAGCAATCTATTATAAATGTGTTATGATGCATCCCTTAAATAAATGCATTTATCGATAGCTTGTACTTTTCTGAAACAAATGTATTTACATTTTTGTGATTCCCATCAATTTGATATTTGTTTCGGGATGTCTAACAATCGTTGTGCAATTTAAAAACTATTTCAACAAGGAAATCGCCAATGCGACATTGTTCGTTTGCTTGGCATACCAAAACCAACCGTCTCTGACGCTATCCGGCGATTTAATGAGCTTGGCCATGAAGGTGAACGTTTTGGACGAGGCAGACCATGCACCGCTAACACTTCCAGAATTCGCCAGATCATGAAAAAGCGGATCACTCGGAATTGCAGAGTCTCGGCCAGAAAAATAGCCCGTGAAATCGGAGTGAGTCTAGAAAGTGTTCGGTTGATTGCAAAAAATGAACCTAATCTCAAGCCCTACAAGCTCCAAAAAGTGCATCTTCTTACGGATGACAATAAGCACGTGAGACTTCAAAGATGCTGTCAGCTAAAGCGTCGGGCCGCAGGTCAAAAAGGGGAGCGTATTCCCTTCACGGAGAAGAGAAGATATTCACTATCCAACAGGCGCACAATCACCAAAATGACAGAAGCTGGTCGGCTGAAGCTCCAGGTACTTCTGCAATAATCGAGCGCCATTAATGTGAGCAGTCTTTAATGGTTTGGGGAGAAATATGCGCCACCGGTAAAACACCCCTTGTTTTGATCGATTAAGGGGTCAAAATCAATCAGGAAGTGTACCACCGGGACATTTTGGAAACTGTTGTGCTTCCTTGGGCCCAGCAGCACTTCGGTGATACGGAATGGACGTTTCAACAGGATTCAGCGCCAGCCCATAGAGCCAAATTGACTCAGGACTGGTGCAAAGCCAATTTTCCACACTTTATCACATCCAGTGAATGGCCACCTTACTCGCCAGATCTTAATCCGATGCACTACAGTGTCGTCTATTTTGGAGTCCAGGGCATGTGCTAAACGCCACATAAGTTTGGAGGCGCTGAGGCAATCATTGCTCCGAGAATGGGATCGATTATCGGAAGAAGACGTGCGGCCCATTGCGCTAAATTTCCAGAAACGTTTAGGGCTCTGCATTGCAGTCCAGGGAAGCCACTTTGATACCGGCTTAATATATGTTAACACAATACCTATTTAAAAGTTGCGTATCTGCATTTTTTCTCAAATACAGTTATGATCAAAAATTTTTGTCCGGGTTATTTGTTGTCACCCTGTAATAGTAGGCTTCTACTCCAACTTCAGTTTATTGCAATAAAAAATCTAAAAAAAAGTCACAAGCTTCTATCTTCAAAAATACCATATCTCAGCATCTTAACTAACTCTCCAACTCTAAAAACACAAAAGTTTTAACATTTCCGATCAATCATCCGGCCGATCCCGGCTGCGTGAAAAGGCGATCAACTCAGGAGGTTATCGTGATGAAGAATATATATACTTAATAGGGTTGGAGGTATCTCCTTCACTGCGTTGCACACTTTTGACCAAAATTATAATACCCTCTGAAAGGGAATAAAAATAAAATGAAGTGCTCCGAAACACTTGAAATGTTGACAGTGGCATACGGTGAAACGGTTCTGAGTAAGAAAAATGCTTACAAGTGTTACAAACTCTTCCAAGATGGCCGGGAAGATGCCAATGACGAGCCTCGCTCTGGACGCAAAAGCACGTTAACAACTGATGAAAACGTTCAAGCAGTGATGAAAATTGTTTTGGAAAATCGTCGAATCACTATCAAAGAAGTTGCTGAAAATGTCGGTATATCGCTTGGCTCGTGCCATGAAATTTTTTCAAACGTTTTGGAAATGAGTGAAATTGCTGAATTTTGACCATAAGAACTGTCGCATGAGCATCGCGCAAGAGTTGTTGAATCAAAAGGGTCATAACTTTGTTGATCTAAATGGTCATAACTGGTGACGAATAATGGGTATATGACAGTGGTCGGCACCACAATACATTGATATGATTTTAACGAATTAGTATTAGTAACGAATAGCAGAAATGACGTGAGCATGACGTTCACACATTTGTACTGTGTGTGTGTGACAGAGCTCGGGTAGGGAAATTTCCTATGCCCGCGTGATAGGCCCGTGCCGACCACTGGTGTATGGTTATGATATCGAAACCAAAGCCCAATCGTTCCAATGGAAGAGACCAGGTGATCCAAGACCGAAATCTCTGGATGAGCCACTAAACAAAACAACAAAATGAAGATGAAAAAAACAAAACAACGTTATCAGAATTGGTGTGAATTACGATTTGAAACTACTCGCAGAGCTACGAGACTGCACAATGGACAGGCATATTGGAGCGGAAGAAATGCATAATTATTGTGGGAAGGAGGAGGTTTCCAGCGGAAAAAGCACGACCTTAGCAACGGGCCGCAACGAGCCTTCGCGCGGTGCGGATGTCGATCACGCGAACATGGCCATCGGATCCTGGATACACCGCGTCAACCCTGCCTAATCGCCACTCTTTGGACGGAAGGTTGTCCTCCTTGATGACCACCATATTCCCAACGCGGAAATCCCTCGTAGGGGCTCCTTACTTATTCCTCTTATGTAGCTCCTTGAGGTATTCTTCCTTCCATGAAGAGCCTTCAGGTGCTGCCAGCGGTTAAAAATAGACGTGGTATCCCCCTTTATCTCAGGTTCAACCGTGGCGAGAAGTGGGCCTCCCACAAGAAAGTGCCCGGGTGTAAGAACCAACAGATCAGCAGGGTCTTCAGACATTGGCGCGAGCGGCCGCGAATTCAGGCACGCCTCGATCCTCGCCAGGAGAGTAGCCAGCTCCTCAAAGGTGTATTTCCGCGTGGCGGTGGACTTGTAAAACAAGGTCTTGAAACTCTTGACGCCTGCTTCCCACAGGCCCCCCATGTGGGGAGCTCCCGGAGGAATGAAATGCCAGGGAAGCTGTTGGTGACTATAGATACCGGTCACAGCCCCTTTTAGGCTCTGGCGAAAATCGCGAGATAGTAGGGCAGCTGCCCCCACAAAAGTCTTCCCGTTGTCCGACTGCACTTGACGGGGCCGTTCGTCATATTGGAGAAGTTCAGAGGACGTGACCCGACCGCAGGCTCTAATAAGGCCTTGCGAACCCATAAAGGGGTTCAGATTTTGAATCGGACTGGATGCTGATACTGGAAGCTTTTCGCTTAAGCAGCCCATCTCAGAGACGAAATGTCTGAACTGAGTGACGGAAACCAGAAGACATTCAGCCGACGTATTCTCATTAGCTGTCAGGTGCTATTCGAACGGAGATCGAATCTTCCGCGCGAGTTATGTGTAGAGGAAGGTTATCGGTGTGGTCCAGTGTCCCTCTCGGAATTATTCCAGTGATATCTTTGGATTTGCTTGGTATTTTTATGCCCAGTATTACTAAGAATGCAGCATAAGCATTCTGTACATTTTATGTGGTTGTTTATGGATGATGGATAGTGAGGGCTTGAGAGCGGGCGGGACGACTTTGAGCTCCTTGAGCTCACGAGCGCGCTCCTTCAGCGCGACCATCCCCGCAATGACCAGAATGGCGTCGTCGGAGACTGTCCTGAAGCCGGACGCGACTCTTATAGCACCCAGCCTGTACACTGCATCTACCCCTCTCCTGTAGCTGGGCGTATTCATCGCCTCAGCCCTGATGGGTGCTGCATACAATATTTGCGCCGAGGCAACACTCACGAGGAGCCTTCTCCTGTTCTGCTTGGGGCCTCTGGTGTTTAGAAGGATCCTGGAAAGGCCTCTGGTAGTGGCTGCAGCCTTGCCCTGGATATAATCAAGGTGCTCGCGGAAGGAGAGCCGGGCGTCGATCATCACGCCCAGGTACTTTATGGCCCGCTGGGAGGTTATGGCCATACCACCAACCCGGATTGTCGCCGTTTCCAGCACCTTGCGGCTGCTGACCAGCACCGCTTCGGTCTTTTGCGGGGCTAGGCTTAGCCCGGCATTTTGGAGCCACAACTCCATTGTCTCGATAGCCTTGTTCGCCGCTTTCTCCGATTCCTCCCTGTGCTTGGTCACTATCACCAACGCTACGTCGTCTGCGAAGCCGACGACGTCGCATCCCGCTGGGAGCTGCAGCCTCAGGATTCCGTCGTACATGGCGTTCCACAGCAGCGGTCCTAGGACCGATCCTTGGGGCACACCCGCCGTAACGTCGTAGGACTCCGTGCCCATGTCCGTGTCGACCAGTAAAACTCTGCAGCTAAAGTACCTACTGACAACGTTCATTATGGCACTGGAAACGTTGAACCGCCTTAGGGCTGCCAGTGTTTTGCTCCAGTCCGCCGTGTTGAAGGCGTTCCTGATGTCCAGGGTGACTATCAGGCAGTATTGCTTGGTGCCACCTTTCCACCTGGTTCCCGCTATTGCGTTGCGAGCAATGCCGACCACCTCTGCTATGGCATCCACCGTTGACCTTCCCTTCCGGAACCCTTGCTTGGGAGACAGCCCTTCCGCCTCCTCTATGGCAGCTTCGAGCCTCGCCGCGATCACCCTCTCGAAGACCTTGCCCGTTGTGTTCAGCAGGCAGATTGGCCTATAGGACGACGCCTCCTCCCTTGGTTTCCCTGGTTTGAGGAGCAGCAGGAGCTTCTGTACCTTCCACCTGGTGGGAAAAGTGCCTTCGCGGATACATTTATTGTAGAGCTCCGCAAAGCTGGCTCGCGAACGTCAGGTCAATGATGGATCCTGCTCCGGCTCTGCTGAAGGTGTGCTGGTTTCCTTCGTTCAGCAGGACGAGATCGAGTGAGGCAAAGGTTTCTCTGACCACTCTCCCTCTCGCATTCGTCCTCGGGCAGCCCCAGTCCTGCGCCCATGCGTTGAAGTCCCCTGCTACAAGGACGTCAGAACGGCCTCTGATGTCATTTCCTAGGCAGTCCATCATGCGCTCAAACTCAATGGTGGTTAGGCTAGGTGCCATGTAGCAGCTGTACAGCCATGCCCCACCTATCCGAGCCCTTACAAATCCCTCCGCACTATGCACTGAGTGCATTGTCGCGCCGGTTGCGCCGCAGCTCCAGATGACGGCCTTCCCCGATGGGTCAACTGCCCAGCGGTTGTCTGAGCCAGTCCTATGGGGCTTGCTTAGGAGCGCTATGTCCGCCTTCGTCTCCCTCGCCGTCTGCGACAGCACATCTTGGGCCGCCCTACAGTGGTTCAGGTTCAGCTGGAGCACTAACATCCTGTCGTCCTAGGTCCACCTCCTTTCGCTGACATGGGGCAACTTCTGCTTCCAGTCTGATGCCTCACACCCTTCCGGCCCTTATCTTCGCACGAGAAGCATCGAGGGTCCTTTTTGAAGGTGGCCGCTCTGTGGTCCGAGTCTCCGCAGCGGAAGCAACAGCCGCTTCTGTCCTTCGAGCTCTTGCAAGCGCTTGCGATGTGCCCCATCCCAAGACACCTGTAGCAGCGTGCCACTGCCTCCTTTTCCCTCATATGGCATACTGTCCACCCAACCTTCACCTTGCTCACAGCAATGATGGCCTTGGCAAGGCTCGCGGGGAAAGCCACGATAGCGGTCTGCGACTCGCCATAACTGCTTCTCAGCTTCTTTACTTTTAAGGCGCCTTGGTCCACCGCTGCCTGCTGCGCGATAGCCCCGATGATGTCCTCTGAAGTAGCTAGTGCGTCGAGTCCTCTTAGCTCGACGAGTGACTCCTTGGTCTCCTCCGAGTACGCCCGCACCTCTGCCTTGCTCCCTAGGACCTCCTCGATGCAACCTTTGAGGGCCTGTGTGGAGCTCTCCTTCTTCCTGGCCAATTCCAGTAACAGTCCGCCCTTGGCTGTCTTCCTCACTTTCTTGACGCAAGGGCCAAGGTCGTCTAGCCTCCCGTCCTCCCTGCGAGTTACCATGCTTAGGATCTGACTGTACGTCATGCCTGCTGCTTGGATTACTATGGCGTCGGGTCTGGCTCGTCTCTTCTCGGGATTTCTAGGCTTGGCCTTCGTCCATTCAGACGTTCTCCTGCTTGCTTCGCCGTCGCTTCCTTTGTCGGCAGCCGGGCTTGCAACTGCTGGCTTGGGCCTTGCCGCCGTGTTGGCCGTTGCTACTTTGGCCCCCGAGTCCCGGTGTGCACTCTTGGGGCCCGTGCTGTTAGGGATGCTGCCGGTCTGCACAGCCTGGTCCTGGGTCCAGACCTCCGTCGGAAGGGTCTGCTGCTCCTTCTCCGCGGTATCGATGCCGGCCCTCTCGCATCTGGGGCACACTGGCTTGGGCATGATGGCCGGTCGCGCATGCTCCTCCGGAACACTTCCGACCAGAATGGAGTGGATGTCCTTCAATCTGGTTATCAGGCTCCTTTGCATTGCGGAAATATGCCTCTTATTTTTTTCTGTGACCCACGATAGCAGCTCGTTCACTATCGTGCCCAGCTCCGTCAGGCATTCTTCGCTTTTTGCCGGTGGGCTGCCAGCCTTATTTTTCTTCGGGGGAGCCGCCCTCTGGTCCTTGTCCGGGCTAAGCATCTCCCGTGGCCTCTTTGGCGTTTCCTTCTCTACCGCTGCTGGGCTGCCAGTGCCGGCTGAGCTGCCAGCCTGTGGCGCGAATAGCGGCGAGCGTCGCATTTTGTTGCTCTTTTTGAACGGGTCACCCGTTTTGGCACTCTTTAACTCTTCTGCACTTGTAGTGTTCCTTTCCAGGGCGGCCAAGTGAGGCACCGCGTTGTCAGGTATGATTGGGATGTTGTTTAGGGCCTCCAGAATCCTTGCCCTAGCCGTGGTCTCTCCCACGGGTGGATTTCCACTTCTGTGGCTGCCACCTGGAGTAATTTCGTTTTTCGACGACATTCCAAAATGGGGGCAGCCACGTTTGCTACAACTCGGAGAAAGGTGTCGCAAAGAGAGATCCTATAAGAGAAAGCTCTCTTCGCGCCTCTTACCTCGGCGGTTGGCGGCTATCCGAATCTTCACGGAGGCCATCTAGTGACCTATCCTTACCCTATGACCTAAGGGAGTGTTATGGATCGCTCGGCAGGTGAGTCCGTCCCCAGCTGTCCGGTCACCCATTTACCCACTCCTTTTTCAGATTCTGCGCCACTTGGGCGCGTCACTGGGGAGCGCCCGCGCGGCACGTCCGCTTTCTTCGACCCGCACTTCCCGACCCTCTGTATCCAGAGGATGATGGTCAGAGTGAGGATAACGCCCAAACCACTTTAGAGGGCTGTTGTATGGTAGCTCTGCGATATTTCGAATTGGGACATCTGTTTATGTAGGTTGATAGTCTTAAGATGTAAATTTTGTAAAGTTATAATTTGAGCCGTGTGGTTGGTTGTTATATTCATTATTGGTGGTAATAGCATGTTCAAGTGTTCCGTCATGACCTCTTCGGTGCTGTCGTATATTATCTTATTTGTTTCCACTGTACAGTTGGAGTGGGTGATGATTGCAGAACCATTAATTATCTTGTCTTCGCCGCAGCTAGATCTTACTGTAGTATTGACGACGTTGAACATGAATACATATCCTTCCTCTGGTTCGAAAATGTCCGCCATCCCATCAAAGTCTTGAGTGGCGCAAAAGCGGGGTGCCTCTAGCTATCAAGCACTGATTTGCGCAACTAGAACTAGTACTAGAGAGTTCGTTAATGCAGGGGGCAAGTCGTTTAAGAGGTCTATAGGAAAACCCGGCATATTCAGTTTACTCAACAAGAATGTTCGTTTGCTGTCGTGGTTTATTCGTTTGTAGTGGGTTGAGGAGTTATTGAGTATTGAGTTTTTAATGGTTTCGGTGTTTCGTTTAATGTATTTAAGGATGTCGGATTGGTTGTAGTTGATTTGAATGATTAGTGGGGAATTTTGTGCTTTTTTTGCCGTTATATCTGAGAATTTATTTCCTATGTGTCCAGGGACCCATTTTATTTTATTTTATGTTTTTTAATTTGTTTAAATTTAAAAATGGAGGTGGTGTAGAAATTTTGCCTTTGGGTGCTCCCGATCTCTTGTAAGGCTGAGAGGGAATCCGTGCATATTGCAAGTTTGCTGGCGTAATTACATGCTTTTAATATTTCCGATATTTCGGCCGTGTATACGGAGGAGTACTGTGGTGTTCCATGACCTCGTTTTCTCTTGTGACGCTGAATGAAACGCCGTCCGCTGATTTAAATCCATCTGTGTAGAGGAATTGTCTATTTGGTAGTGTGTTTTGTAGTTCATTGAATTTTAGCTGGTAGATTTTGGGTGTTGTGTTTTCTTTGTGTAGTGCCTGTAATGTAGTGTTTATGTTTGCGTTGCTGCTTATCCAGTGAGGGGTCTTTTCCTTTCTGCATGTTACCGGTGATATATGAATATAAAGATTTTTAAATTTTTCTATTGCAGTGGTCGGCACCCTAATACATTGATTTGATTTTAACGCATTAGTATTAGTAACGAATAGCAGAAAGTAGGCTGTGAGCATGACGTTTAACTTAAATTTAACTATAAGTTTAATTTATACTGTGTGTGTGTGGCAGAGCTCGAGCAGAGAAATTTTCTATGCCCTCGGGATAGGGCCGTGCCGACCACTGCTCTATTGTGTTGTGTAGTGCCGACGGGAGTTTTGGAGTATTTTTTGAGTTTTTAATTTTGTAGTATATTTTTTCTATTGGAGAGTGTTTGAAGTGGATTACAGTTTTGAAATTTTTTTGCGTTGCAAATGTTGTTCTATGTTCTATTGGTAATATATTGGCTTCGTTGATTGGGGTTGTACGGAATGCGTTGAAAGCGATTGGGTTTTCGGTTTTGAGAGCATGGCCATATATGTGTAACCCGTAGTCGATTTTTGACATAATGATGGATTAGACCACGTATAAAATTGTGGTTGTGTTGCAGCAGAATTTTTTGCTAGATAGACATTTAATTACGGCGAGTCTTTTGGCTAGTTCTAGAGTGAGGTTTTCTACATTTTTGTTCCATTTGTAGTTTTTGGTTACAGTGATTCCAAGTATTTTGAGGGAAGTGACATTCTGTAAGGGGGAGCTGTTGGATTGCAGTGTGAGGCAGCAGTTTTTATTTCCGCAGATGTGCAAGTGTTTGCACTTGCTGGTTGAAAGCGATGCAAACAAAAGTGGAGTACGATTTGTTTGCCAGGACTGTGATTTTTCTGATGGTGAGTAAGTTTATTATGTAGTTTAGGGTAGTTGGTCCTATTTTCCAGGTGTGAAGTTAGTCGACGATGCTGTGGATGCCTATCCTGTCAAATGCTTTGGCGAAATATAATGAGATTATCGAAGTGTGGTTTCGATTTTCCCTTTTGACGGTTATCAAGAAGCTTGCCATTTATAGCTAGCCACCTAGCAGTTTTGCTATTATCTTATCGAGAACCTTTGAATATGAGTCGGTATGAGTTAATGTTGGTTTTGTCATTATTTGGTTTGATTATGGGAATTACACTGCTTACTTTAAATTGCTGGGGGATATTTGATCCGAGGATGTTGTTGAAGAGATTAAAAAGTTTTATTTTTAGATTAGTAGGTAAGTACTTCAGCATTGGATAGCTTATGCGGTCTCTGCCAGGAGTTTTTCCCTTGAGTTGGTTGAGTGCAAGCCTGTAGTTCTATAAGCGTTATTTCTTTTTCGATCTCAAGTCTAGAATGTCTAGAATGCTTTTTGTGTCAATGGGATTGGTAAGGCTGTGAATGTTGTGTCTGGTTTTCAGGCCGCAGAAACGGTTTATTCTGGACCATATTTCTCCGATTGGAGAATTTGGGTTGATACGCGCCGTGAAGTTTTCCATGGATTTTTTTTTAATTTTTATTTCCCGTTTGAGTTTAGCGTTAGCTTTTTGTAAATTAGTATGTTTGTGGTTTCAATGTATCTGTTTAAATTTGTCCAAGCAATTTGTTTTTCATTTTGTAGTTTTGGAGAGTCTGGTCCCACCATGGTACGTTCCTCTTTTTGTTAGAAGGGTGTGTTGACGGTTTCTTTATTTATATTAGCGCTGGGGGGTTTTTCGGCGGATAGTTTATCTGCGATTTCCTGGAAGAGTGGCCAGTTTGCCTTTTTTATACCCTTGCAGAGGGTATTATTATTTTGGTCAAAAGTGTGCAACGCAGTGAAGGAGACATCTCCGACCCTATAAAGTATATATATTCTTGATCAGGATCACCTCCTGAGTTGATATGAGCATGTCCGTCTTTCCGTCTGTCTGTTTCTACGCAAACTAGTCTCTCGCTTTTAAACCTATCGACTTGAACACACCCTTCTTTTCTTTGCACGCAGTATATAAGTCGGAACGACCGGGATCGGCCGACTATATCCTATAGCTGCCATATAACTAATTGATCGGAAATGGTATAGCTTTGGTGTTTTTAGAGTTAGAGAATTCAAATTTTATATGAGAGCTATATATGTATCCTATAGCTGCCATACAACTGAACGATCGGAAATGACCCAACTTTCGTGTTTTTCGAGATAGAAAGCTGGAACTAGGTCCAGATTATATTTTTGGTCAGCTAATCCGACCTACCAAATTTCATAACGATCGGCTGACTATATCTTATAGCTGCCATATAACTGAACGATCGGAAATAGTTTTTGGTAGAAATACCAACTTTGGTATGTTTGAAGATAGAAGTTTGGGACTTTTTTTAGATTTTGTATTGTAATAAATTGGATTATATATTCATATTCCCATAAGGATCGGCCAACTATATCCGATGTTTGCGATATATATCCGGTTTTAACTGCAAGGGTATATAAACTTCAGCTCCGCCCGAAGTTAGCTTTTCTTTCTTGTTTAGATTAAATCTTGGTCTTTCAGTGGGGTTCTTTACTCTATGTTGGTGAAACATTTCGATATGGATTCCCTGCCTGATAGGGAGGTATCCGTATACCATTTGGAGCTCAGATTAAGAGGTGTAGATGCAATTGATAGATCTATGTGCGTGAATGTGTAGTGGGAGGTGAAGTGGGTGGCTGAGCCATTGTTTTAAGTTTTGAGCAAAGATTGATTTATGTATTCAAATAAGGGTTGTTTTATTGTTGTTTGGTGAGCCCCAGCTTCTGTGCCAGCTATTAAAGTCGCCAGTAATAAGTAGGGGAGGTCTTAAATTGTCGTATATGTTTATTAGGTTTTGTATTGTGTAGTTTTTGTTGGGTGGTATGTATGAAGATACTATCGTGAATTTAGTTTTGGACTGAATTGATACTGTTATTGAGTCAAAGTAAAATGATTTAATTGGTTCATTTCAGATCGCGTCGTGTATTTTGAAGAGGTCGTGTCCATGGGTACCTCGAGTAGGTTGTCGTAGGTGGTGCGTTGTCTCAAATAGTAGGCTGGTGTTGTTGGGGTAAATGAGGATGAAGATGGTGTAGGAGTAGATGTGTATGTTGGAGTTAGTCGTTTTGATATTGCTGCGGATGTTTATGGTGTACTGGATGGTGGAAGCGCTGCTTTCTGGGCGAAGGAGTTTAGAGGGTGAGTGTGACGTGTGTTATATATGTATTATTCGTGCTGTTTTGTGGTCTACTTTTTCAAGTGTTTTGATGGCATTTATTTCGTTTTGTTTTATAAAGGAGGGGCAGGATTTATCCATTGCATTGTGGTGTTTTTTTTCGTCGTCTTCGTATTTGCAGTTTAAACAGGTTTTGGTGTTGGTGCAAGTTTCATTCTTTTGGATGTGTTCTTTTTCGGCACAATTGGAGCATACTTTGGGGCTTTTGCATCTAAGGCAGTTGTAGCATCGCATCGGGGGGATGTATGGTCGTACTTGTACGCTCTCGTAGCCTATCCATTTTAAAAATTTAAAAACCCCTAGAAGATAAGGCCGATTTATGGTGGAAGCGTCAGGCGACGGCGAGAACCGTCTCAAAACTTTAAACGCGTTTTTCTCGAAACAGGTTTTGAGAGCATGGCCATATATGTGTAACCCGTAGTCGATTTTTGACATAATGATGGATTAGACCACGTATAAAATTGTGGTTGTGTTGCAGCAGAATTTTTTGCTAGATAGACATTTAATTACGACGAGTCTTTTGGCTAGTTCTAGAGTGAGGTTTTCTACATTTTTGTTCCATTTGTAGTTTTTGGTTACTGTGTGTTTGGTCATTGAGAGTTTTTAATGCCGTAAATAAAAAATCAGAATTTAATTAGGTTCAACGTTATGACTTTATTCAGGCCGCATATGAAATTAGAATTTATGAGGATTTATAAAAAATATGGGAAATCCAATTTAGGATGCGAGCGCAGTAAGGAGATGAACGAGAGTGGCGCCAACCTTGCAGAATAGGCTGAGCGGATGGTCGCTAACTATAAACGCCGAAGTGGCAAAGCCGAGCGGCCGAAAGAGAGTCGGCTTGAGACCAACAAAACATCAGTTACTAATTAATTGTTGTGTTTAAATTAGTTGCTTGCTGCTTGACCCGACATTCTCCCCCCAGTTGGGGCTTCTACTCCAACTTCATCCTTAAGGGGCAAAAGGCACAGCTTAGTCACTGCTCGCTTGGTAATTCCAGATGAGGTTTTTATCACCGCCACTTGAAAGATACCATCCCGACCAGGGACTAACTCCAAACTCGAAACTCGATTGGCGACGAAAACATTAAACCGAGAGGGTTCTTCTCGAATCCAAGACAGAGCCACAGCAGAATCACACCAGCAAAAATAATATAAATAAAAATACTTTCCAACGTAGACCTTCAACTGCTCTACTTCCGACATAAGTCGAGCCAACAACTCGGCTCCCGATTACTCCAGCTTAGGCACCGTAACAGTCTTTAACGGCGCAACTCGGGACTTCAAACAGAGTAAATAGCTTGCAGATCCTCCGCCCTTGGACACGACATAAACGCATGCCCCATACGCCTCAATGCTGGCATCACAGAATCCATGAACCTCCACCTCGGATTTCGATGTTAGCGCCCATCTAGGGAATTCGGCGCGCTGCGTACTACCAAAGCTGCTACAAATCATATTCCAGTCGCAGTGAAGAGCTTGAGGAAGACTTTCATCCCAGGACAACTTCTTACGGCACAGTTTCTGGAGAAAGATCTTTGCCTTTGAAATTACAGGACCAACAAGGCCTAAGGGGTCATAAAGCCGAGCGACTGAAGAAAGCACAATGCGCCTAGTGGGCTTTGAGGTTGACCCTTCAAAAGAAAATAGCAAGCGGTCAGTTGCAGGATCCCAAGCAAGACCCAGTGTCTTTGTGAAATTGCTACCATCATCAAACTTTAGGAAAGACTCCCGATCTTCTTCAGGCACGTCATCCAGAACGTCAGCAACATTGGAGCACCACTTCCTTAACCGAAAATGGCCTTTGGCAAGGATCGCGGATGTTTGCTGCATTATGCTAATAGCTTCATCTATAGAGTCGCCTCCGGAAAGCAGATCATCCACATAAAAGTCGCGACGCAGAATTTCGGCCCCCTTTGGAAACATTATTTGCTCATCATCTGCCAACTGATGCATTGTCCGAACTGCTAAAAATGAGGCAGGCTTCGTTCCGTAGGCGACCGTGTCCAGCTTAAAAACCTGTAACTCATCCTGGGTGGAATCCCGCCAAAGAATACACTGAAGATAGCTGTCCTCAGGAAAAACCCTGACGCAACGATACACTTTACAAATATCTCCAGTAATGGGCACCCGATGGCATCGGAACCTTAACAGAATATGCAGTAACTTTGGCTGAATAACTGGGCCAGCCATCAACACGTCATGCAATGAATATCCAGAAGTTGTGACAGCAGATCCATCAAAGACAACCCTGAGCTTGGTTGTTGAACTGTCCTCCTTTAAAACACAATGGTGTGGAAGAAAGTATTGACCAGTGACGCTCGCATCAGAAGGGACTGAAGACATGTGACCCAACTCCAGATACTCCTTTATGAAGGCAGCATATTGCTCCTTTAATTGAGGACGGCGACAGAGCTTCCTTTCGAGGGGAAGGAATCGTCGAACGGCTTGGGGGTACGGCTCTCCCAGCAGCTTAGAACCGCATTTTAACGGAAGCCTCACAGCGTAAGCGCCGGAATCTAGCCGAGCAACATGTTGCACGAAATGCGCATCGCAATCTAGCTCTTCCTTCGTCCGCTTCACAATAGGCTCGGAGCAGTCTTCGATTTCCCAAAACCGGTGGAGCAAAGAATCCAGCTGATCATCCAGCATTGTTGCGCTCTCCGAAACATCCTTGTGGGCAGTGGAAACGAGTGATCTTCTCTGGACTTGTGAACCGCCTCCACACACGACCCATCCAAGTCGAGTTTTCTGCAGCAATGGCAGGCCGGCTGAGAGCTTAATTTGCCCAACACACAACAGCTCATAAAACAGACTGGCTCCGATAAGGAGGTCGATGCGCTGTGGGCGGAAAAATTCAGGATCAGCCAAAGAAAGATTGCCAGGAATATTCCAGCTGGAGACATCCAAACTGAAGCTAGGCTGCAGGTCCGTGATATTGGCGGCGATGACGGCGTTAACCAGGGCCGAGTACTCGGAACAGTGGGAACGTAGGAGAACATCAACAGAGAATCCATCTGTCGCAAAGCCGGTATCTCCAATACCAGACACCGCCATGAATGATTTGTACCTCCGGAGCTGCAGCTGATTTGCCAGCCGGGAAGTGATCACGTACTACTGAGATCCAGAATCCAACAGAGCTCGGCATGGAATAAGGGATCCAGCGCGACTACGAACAAAAATGTTCGCTGTAGCAAGCAACGATATATCGCCGCTGTGACCTTGAGCAACTAGTGCATTAGCAGTGGACGGCGAAGAGGCTGCAGGCTCGGCGACCTCGGCTGTGGCTGACATGGGAGGACCAACCAAAGGCTGGCCGCTAGATGCCGGCGGCTCCAGGAAATGCAGCAGGCTGTGATGCCTCCTTCCACAACTGCGACAACTAGCAGCGAGGCACTCACGCATGTGATGGCCCGTTTGCAGACACTTCCGACAAAGACCGAGTCGCCTGGCCTCACCTAGCCGAATCTCAGGGGGCATTGATAGAAATCGGGGGCATGCAGACATTATATGGGACCATCCACCGCATAAAGCACAGGTAGAGGGAAGCGAATTAGTAACAATAAAGGATGATCTACCATTATTTGCACCTCGACGCCTTCCCACATGAGCGCCCGGGGCGTATGCAGCCATGGCCACTTCCATAGCCTCCAGCGTCCTACACCGCTGCTCCAAAAATTCGGCCATCGACTCCCAAGTAGGGATGGCGTCTGAACCTGAGGAGTTTTGACTCTCCTCCCACTTGGCCTGGGTAGCTGGGTCCAACCTTTGAAGCAGAACTTGGACGATGATGCAGCTGGCGATCTGAACTGAAGTACCCAAATTCTGTAAGGCTCTCATATGGGCATTAAATTTGTCCGAAAGACTTCGCAGAGCTGCTATTGAGCCACTTTCCAACAGACTGAGGCCCTGAATCTCGTTCACGTGTGCCTGAAATATTAAGCGACGGTTATTAAATCGTTTCTCCAATAAATTCAGCGCAACATCATAGTTCTTGTCGGAGACTTCCAAGGAACGAACTGCTTCGAAAGCAGACTCCCGAAGGCAAGGTCGCAACCCTTGCAACTTTTCCACCTTACTAATACGAGGATTGCTGCCGACAATGGTAGAGAAGATCGAGTAAAATTCAGCCCATTCCGAGTATCCACCGCTGAACGTAGGGAGCGGCAAAAGAGGCAGCACTTAAAAACTTTGACCTAACCCTGGGTCAGCCTGCATGGTGGACATTCCGTTGGCAAGGGTGGAGTGGGCAGCAATCCGAGATGAGCAAAGGGTCGTCTCGTGCTCAATTTCCGCCTGCATCGTCGCTACGAGCTCCGAAACAGTCCATCAAAGGTCACTGCTGATCTGCAAAATGTCCAAATCCTCAAGCTCCCCGTGGATGGCCTTGAAGTCGCTGAACATGGTGGCTATCTGACCATGTCGCACGTGTAGCATGGCATCATCCACCTTGCACTTTAAAATAGCACTCCGGGTTGGAGTGGGTGCTCTTGTGACGGCGCCGCTGGAGTTCATGATTTATTATATTGAGTTCCGAACAACCCGAAATAAATTTTATTTGCTCGCGGCGAACACGATCTGTCCCACTGTGCGCTCAGAACCGTAGCGGAATTGTGGAATGTATATATATATGAAGCTATGTGCGAGCGAATGCACTTGCGTTGTTGATCGTATGTTTGTATGAAGTCTATGCGCGGGCGAATGCACTTACGTTGTGGATCGTATGTTTGTATGAAGTCTATGCGCGGGCGAATGCACTTGCGTTGTGGATCGTAAATATGTATGTGTGCTTGTGAATTAACGTTTATGTTTATTCCTGTATGTATGTATAATATAATAATATATTATAATTTGTTTATTATTGTAAATAAACTTATTAGCCACGTATGATAATTTGATAATGATAATTTCACATAACACTGTTTACAAAATTGTTTTGTTTTAGTAATTTGTTTATGTGTATATAAATATATTAACGATCACGTCGGAGTCACCAATGTTTGGTCATTAAGAGATTTCAATGCCGTAAATAAAAAATCAGAATTTAATTAGGTTCAACGTTATAACTTTATTCAGGCCGCATATGAAATTAGGATTTATGAGGATTTATAGAAAATATGGGAAATCCAATTTAGGATGCGAGCGCAGTAAGGAGATGAACGAGAGTGGCGCCAACCTTGCAGAATAGGCTGAGCGGATGCTCGCTAACTATAAACGCCGAAGTAGCAAAGCCGAGCGGCCGAAAGAGAGTCGGCTTGCGACCAACAAAACATCAGTTACTAATTAATTGTTATTTATTGGGAAGTATTTTGAGGGAAGTGACATTCTGTAAGGGGGAGCTGTTGGATTGCAGTGTGAGGCAGCAGTTTTTATTTCCACAGATATGCAAGTGTTTGCACTTGCTGGTTGAAAGCGATTCGCCAGAGTAGTTGCACCATTAATTTATGTCAATTAGAAGTGGGTCGAAGTTGATGTTATTTTGTATTTTCCCTAGCTTGTAGGTTAACGTGAAGTCGTCAGCGTATCCAGTGAATTCAATTTTTTTACGTTTAGCTATTATTTTATTTAGTTGGTTAAAGGCGATTGCAAAGAGTATCACAGATAAGGGAGATCCTTGGGGTACTCCGTTGTGTAGTGGTTTCGGATTGGAGTACGATTTGTTTGCCAGGACTGTGATTTTACTGATGGTGAGTAAGTTTATTATATAGTTTAGGGTAGTTGGTCCTATTTTCCAGGTGTGAAGTTAGTCGACGATGCTGTGGATGCCTATCCTGTCAAATGCTTTGGCGAAACATAATGAGATGATCGAAATGTGGTTTCGATTTTCCCTTTCTAAATCCCATTTGACGGTTATCAAGAAGCTTGCCATTTGTAGCTAGCCACCTAGCGGTTTTACTATCATCTTATCGAGAACCTTTGAACATGAGTCGGTATGAGTTAATGTTGGTTTTGTCATTATTTGGTTTGATTATGGGAATTACACTGCTTACTTTAAATTGCTGGGGGATATTTGATCCGAGGATGTTGTTGAAGAGATTAAAAAGTTTTATTTTTAGATTAGTAGGTAAGTACTTCAGCATTAGATAGCTTATGCGGTCTCTGCGAGAAGTTTTTCCCTTGAGTTGGTTGAGTGCAAGCCTGTAGTTCTATAAGCGTTATTTCTTTTTCGATCTCAAGTCTAGAATGTCTAGAATGCTTTTTGTGTCAATGGGATTGGTAAGGCTGTGAATGTTGTGTCTGGTTTTCAGGCCGCAGAAACGGTTTATTCTGGACCATATTTCTCCGGTTGGAGAATTTGGGTTGATACGCGCCGTGAAGTTTTCCATGGATTTTTTTTTCTAATTTTTATTTCCCGTTTGAGTTTAGCATTAGCTTTTTTGTAAATTAGTATGTTTGTAGTTTCAATGTGTCTGTTTAAATTTGTCCAAGCAATTTGTTTTTCATTTTGTAGTTTTGGAGAGTTTGGTCCCACCATGGTACGTTCCTCTTTTTGTTAGAAGGGTGTGTTGACGGTTTCTTTATTTATATTAGCGCTGGGGGGTTTTTCGGCGGATAGTTTATGTGCGATTTCCTGGAAGAGTGGCCAGTTTGCCTTTTTTATACCCTTGCAGAGGGTATTATTATTTTGGTCAAAAGTGTGCAACGCAGTGAAGGAGACATCTCCGACCCTATAAAGTATATATATACTTGATCAGGATCACCTCATGAGTTGATATAAGCATGTCCGTCTTTCTGTTTCTGCGCAAACTAGTCTCTCAGTTTTAAAGCTATCGACTTGAAACTTTTCACACACCCTTCTTTTCTTTTCACGCAGTATATAAGTCGGAACGACCGGGCTGCTCGTAGCACAACAGTCTCAATAATTCAATGATGTCTCACTGCATAAACTAGAATGGTCACAATTCTTGACGGAAAACCATAATGACCTTATGCTACTGGTGAAAACGCATCTTACAAGCAAATAAAACTTTCAAATAAGAGTCTACACATTCTACCGCACAGATCATCTAGATGGGAAAGCCCACGGCGGAACTGGAGTTCTAATCAGAGAACGCATTAAACACCATTTTCACAAAATGTTTGCAACAAACATCTAGCAGGCCACATCGATACAAATTCAGTCAAGCAACAGAATCCTTTCAATCGCTGTCGTTTACTGCCCTTCTCTCTTCTCAATCTCGGAAGGACAATTAATGGACTTCTAAAATTCACTTGTGGATCAATTTGCAGCCGCAAGAGACTACAATGTCAAACTTACGCACCACAGTGGTCGATTTGGCCTCGCTAGCGGCATTTAATTATGATTTTCAAATTTAAATAAACGTTAATTTAAGTTTACCTATCGATAGTATACACCTTGATTAGATGCTAATTGATGTTTTATAAGCTCATCAATAAGCTAATGATCAGCTGCGAACTGTCAAAGTCAACATATGTTTCAGCAGTTGATATTTACAATTTTGGCGCCCTTTTACTTATTGGTTGCATATTTGAATAAATAGTGCAATTTACGATTATTCTAGTGCAAGTTTGGTTTTTAACAACTATTAAGGTATGTGCTACATAGAAAATCTTTGCTTGTGACGTGTCAGTATATGTGTTACTTATAAATTGTAGTGGATTTGGAGTGTATTAACAATGTGCGGAATAGAACGCACACCAGTCACTCTGGATGCAATTATTTGTTAAAGTGTGAATTATTATCTGTCCGAAATATCAAAAATGAAGTGCGTAGTCCTGCGTATCTACAAGTTTTTTCACTTTTTATGAAGAATGTCAGAATGTTACAATCAAATATGATTGTAACGAAAAGGAGTTTTGCAAAATTGGGGAAAAATAGTAGTTTTAATAGTGGGCTTGTCCAGTAGTGGAAGAAATGCGATATAAATAAGGCAGCTTTTGAAAAAAGGAATAAAGAATGGCTAGACACGTCTCAGGTGTTGATGGAAAGATCATCATTTAGAAATGTTGGACGCCCAGAGAAAAGTATTTCAGAGTAATGCAGAGTAACTCAAATCAACAAACTATCAGGCATTTCGGAGAAAGTCTCGACGGATATATTGTTGTTGGCTGCAAGTAGCAGCCTATATAAGGACGGAAATGCATCAAGAATTGTGTCGAAGCTGAATGCTGACGAGGAGCTTACCGGGGATGTTATAAGAACTGGAAGTACGGCCGGTACTGAAAACACTAACAATGGAAACACTGCACGAAGATTTTTTGCAAATCTAGCTGCGCGCATAAAAAGAGTAACCAAATTTTAATATTCCGTTTGTCCTGCGAGCATTGTCCTGTGGACATTACTTAAACACCAATGCATTCGGATCGTACGCTATAGAAACTGCCGAAATTTTTGTTAATAAATACCCTTGGTTTCACATGCCATCGTCTGTTCACAGAATTTTAATTTTTTTGTGTATGATGTATATAAAATTTTTGTACACAATGTATATGTTTCTTATTTGCTTCTTGCATAATATAAGTTATAATTCTATTTCTTACTGTTTTTCTTTAGAATACAAAAAATTTAATAAAAACCTTTTTTGTTTACGTGAGGGGCCGTTGTGCTGCAACTTTAAGAGCGCACCCGCGCTGAAGAGCGCACCCGCGCTGAAGAGCGCACCAGCACTGAAGAGTGCACCCGCGCTGAAGAGCCCATCCGCACTCGCCCCTCTTTGCGCTCTCGCTCCTTCGTTGGTCGTCGTTGATCGTATTCTTTTCTATTACCGTTGCCTGTTTTCTTTCTAAGTTAAGTTTTTAACTCGATGTACGCAGCCAATCTCTACTTCTCATGGGAAAGAAGTAGACCGAAACAAACACTTCAAATCTAATCAGCAAATCGAACAGCTCGTACGAGAAAAGAGGCGCACGCGTCGTGATTGGCAAAACAGCAGATCACCAGCTTCAAAACAACGCCTTAAGGAAGCAACCCGATCACTCGACCAGGCTTTTTGTTTACCAACAGGAACAAAATGCAGAGCTGCGGCACATCCAGAATCTTTTTCCAACAAGTGAAAAGTATCCCCTGTGGAGCTTCCACCAAAATCTTAGCGCCCCAATTGAAACTAATCGGGATGCTGAACTCGCAGCGACGAAGACCGAGCTGAATTATTCTCTACACATCTCAAAAGTGTCTTCCAGCCAAACCCTGCCTCAAATTCATGCCTCGTGCCAGTAATTCAGCCAGAGGCTACTCCTCAGCCAACTGCACCTTCATTCCGGCCCAACGAAATCGAAAAAGTCATAAGAAGGCTAAAACCAAAAAAGGCTTCCGGTGGTAACCTTTTGACGCCAAAGATGCTGATCGAACTTCCAAAATGCGCTATAGAGGTTGTCTGCAAACTATTTAATGGGATCATTAATATTGAAATCCATCATTATAATGATACCGAAGCCTGGAAAAGATCACACAATTCCGTCATCATACAGACCAATAAGCTTTCTATCTTGTTTGTCTAAATTGTTTGAAAAATGTTTGTTAATTCGCATAATACCTCATTTAGAAGCTTGCAATATTATCCCGGCACACCAATTTGGCTTCCGAAGAAACCACGGAACCATCGAGGAAGTGAACAGATTAACTTCCCAAATACGCTCAGCCTTCAAACAGCGACAATACTGCAGCGCTATTTTCCTCGACGTATCTCAAGCTTTCGACCGAGTTTGGCTTATTGGACTCATGCACAAAATTAAAACGTACATGCCAGCATACACCCTCAAGCTACTGGAATCATACCTCTACAATAGGGTATTCTCAGTGAGATGCAACGCAGCTACTTCGGGAGACTACGTCATCGAAGCTGGAGTTCCACAAGGAAGCGCACTCGGCCCGTGTCTATATGTTTTGTATACTGCGGATATTTCTACGAACGCACAACTAAAAACGTCAACGTTCGCTGAAGATACCGCTTTCCGTTGTCGCTCCAAATGCCCAACGCAGGCAACAACCCAACTGGCTAATCATCTAATAGTAGTGAAAGATGGCTTTTCGACTGGCGCATTAAAATAAACGTACAAAAGTGTAGACATATAACATTTACTCTTAATAGACAAACCTGCCCTCCCCTTTCACTAAACGGTATGCAGATCCCCCAAGCTAACGAAGTAACGTAACTTGGCGTCTACCTTGATAGACGACTTACCTGGCGTAAGCACATTGAATGGCGTAAGCAGCCCCCACTGGATCATAAACTCACGGTCGCCACTGTGCCTGGAATACAAGTTACTACTGTACAATTCAGTCCTAAAGCCAATCTGGACGTATGGCTCCCAGCTGTGGGGGAACGCAAGCAGCAGCAACATAGACATCAGCACTGCACAATCAAAAATCTTGAGAACTATCAATGGGGGACCTTGGTATGCTCGCAACAAAAACATCCACTGGGATCTGGGTGGATGCTGAATGTTTCATGTTTCAGATTTATAATTTTGTAAACACAAAGCGTAAATCTTTTTCACCCCTTCTTACGTTTGAAAATTCCTCTGCGACCTCTGATCAGGCCATTGCCGATCTATTGGCAGAATTTTTTCAAACAACTTATTCTCCGCCTAAATTGACAGATCAGCCTTACGCATATAACATGCAAGCAGCAAATCTTATTTTCTGTCCGTTTTTCTTCGAGAATAGCTTATTATCTGACCTTCTAAAGGTCAATCCCATTTATTCGCCTTGGGGTAAATATCCATGGGGATCCATGGGGATGGAGTACCAGACTGTGTGCTAAAATACTGTGCCAGGGCTCTGCGCAAACCTCTTCTAAGACTTTTCAACTTATCTTTGGAAACCTCAATTTTTCCCCTTAACTGGTAGGAATCTTTCATAATTCCCTTACATAAAAAAGGGAAAAAGTCTGATGCCGATTACAGAGGCAATTACTCTAAATTGTCGGCAATTCCAAAGTTATTTGAAAAATTAGTTACTCCTCATTTGCAACACCTTTGCTTTTCGATAATTTCTCTGAATTTGTCTGCAAGGTCCTTTATCCTACTATAAACCAAAGTATTGTACGATAGCTAAAATATAGATGCCTAAGTTTCTAGTTCTTCTATTGGAAATGTTAAAATGTAAGCGTGTCAGTAAACTTTGGCTATCACCCAGTATTGTCCTACGATTAGTTAAGCTTGGTAAGTTTATTAGTAGAAGTCTCTGATGATGATTCTTTTGACCACCCTTTAATGAAACCAAGGACACCTTTAGACTTATTAACCATTGTGAAAATATGGTCGGCAAATTTTAGTTTAGAGTCTTATAGGATACAGAGATCCTTGACCTGAGTTAATTATTTTAAGGCGATCCCATAGAAAGAATACGTAGCCTGCAGAAGTCAAGAACGATAAAAAGATGTAACTTTGCATAAGGGATTAAATCATTTGCTTAACACCATTTTTGAAAATTTTTAAGATCGGACTGAAGATTGCATTGGGCAGAGATGGATTTGTACTGAAGACAAAGCTAACATCATCAGCATAAATAACTAGAGAGTTTGTTTAAGCAGGAGGCAATTCATTAATGAAAAGAGTATATAGTAACGGGTCAAGATGACTTCCTTGAGGGACGACAGTAGCACGGACCAAGCGGGAATTTACATTTCCAATGAGACTCTTTGTGTTCTTCCGTCTAAATGGCTGAAGATCCACGTTAGAAGGGCTGTAGGAAATCGCAGAAGATTTAGTTTACTCAACAGAAGTGAGTAATTGACTGAATCAAATGCTTTACTAAAGTCTGTGTTAATGAAATCAGTTTGAAATCCCTTTCGAAAGCCATCTATGACAAAAGATGTCAACTCTTGTACCATAAATTTATGGTGGTGGAGCGACGCTCCAATGAAGCCATCTATGACAAAAGATGTCAACTCTTGTACCATAAATTTATGGTGGTGGAGCGACGCTTAATGAAGCCCTGCTGACATGGAGAGATAATGAAGGTCAGTTGGGGTCAGGGGAACCTATCCTGTAAGTATGAGCATTAGGGTGTTCCAAAACATCATAACTTTTTTTTAAACGCATACCCTCTAAATTTGTTTGAATGATGTTGAAATTTTTTTAAACGCAATTTGGAGTGGGTAGGATATTGATAACACGTGCTGACTTGCATTTTAACTTGTCAATACTTTATTACTACGGTCGACACGTTCGAACGGTCAATGTGTCTGGTATTTTTAATTTTTATGTACTGGCTTTATAGAGCTTTCTTGCATTGCATGGCATGATCGAAAGCTCCCACTGAGAGCTTTGGACGATTAAAAGTGTGAAGCTCTTTTCCTTTTAAAATTAAAATTACCTAGGAGACCTGTGGACTTTCGTCTGACCGATGCTTTCAATGTCTGCATGCTCCCGATACATGGCTTAGGGTTAATCGTTGTCGTCGTGCTCCTTGAGATCTTCAAGTTCGCTGTGAGTGACCTCTCATTGGGGATACTCCTTCAGGTCACAAATCCTGTCGATCCTTCGTTACTGCGACTTTTAATGTTGAATTCTGACAATGCTCGGACAATTTATTTACTTTGTAGTGCCCTGCGTACATGGGTGCTAGCTTTTCGCTTAAATCTTCGCTGGCCTTTGAGAGGTGATGTAGTTATCCCCACTATCCCACAGTTATCCCAAGTATTCCACCTTGGGTCGCCTCTCCCGTCGTCGTAGATTATAAGCCTTTGCTTTTGGGTTATCCTCTGATTCTCTTCCAAGGCTGTTTGGGACGCGTTCTGAAGGCGTTTCGATATGATTAATGGCGAGCTGATCACCAATTGGGGTGTTGTATTTGTCGCCAGGTTGAAGAGCAGACGCTTTCCCGGCATGGACGGCATCAAGCATCTGATGGCGGTATATTCCCGAAGCATCCAGTCGAGTTACTTCTCCCGAGAACCCTTTTCGTACCGTGGAATACGCCTGTTGCCGGTATTTGATGCGCGAGGCTATAATGGTTGTTGTGTAAGAGAAGTTCTTTCGGAGAAATACTGATGACAGTTCGGGTTCCACCAAGGACCATGTGTCGACGATGTCTTAAGTCATGTATAGAGTAGTAATAGTAAAGGCGTAGTAGTAGTAGTAAAGGCGGCAGAGTATTGTCGCCACCAACCCGGAGAGATACGTGCTCGGTACCTTTGTTCACAGGAGCGTTCGACAATGTCAAATGGAGTGATGCACTTTGCCCACTTAGGATGTCGAAAGCTGAGCTTGTGGCAGAGCTTCTTCTCACAAAGAAGCGCAGAGATCCAAAGTAGTAGTAGTAGTAGAAGGGCCGCTGAGAGATGATTATGGCTTTCGCCTGGTACTCTCTAGCGCTGCTCCTGAGGTATGCAAAGTTTCCAGGGACGGGACTCTCCTATATCTGTAGGCGTTTCAAGGTGAAGACTCTCGACTAGTTGAACGGACTTTGATTGTTGAGCTTCTGCATTCGAATTGTCGATGGAGTTTGGTCATTTAAGGGCGAGGTAATCTGTAATAATGTAAAATATATATCCCTTTAGATAACAGCGTAGTTTTCGCATGGCCCAAATAATGTCCAGTCACTCCTTCTCCGTAGCAGAGTAGTTGGCTCACATATGCAATGACCAGTTCGTTTCCGTCGATTTCCTGAGTGAGGTCTGCTCCTAGCTCTACACATGGAGCGCTACACATGTTCCTAGCTGGAACATGTGCTCAAAAATTGGAAACGCTAATACAGGGGAAGTGGTTAATTGTATCTTTTCTAAGGCCTCTAACTGGCCTCTAACTGAGGCTTGTCCCAAGTCCATTTTACTCCTTTCCGTAGTAGGCGAGATATGGGTTAGACAAGGCAAAGTCTTGAACAAATCGTCGATACCACGAAGCGATTCCCAGTTAGCGTCGTAGTTCCTGGACGTTCTTATTGCAGCTACTTTGTCGGGGTCCGTCCTGATCCCGTCGGTGCTAATCAGGTGGCCCAAGTACTAAACTGCGCTGAAAGAATTTGCACTTCTCCCGATTGAGTGGTAGGTTTGTAGCTTGCAGTCAGTGGAAGACTTTCTAAAGGTATCCGGCGTGTTCTTCCCACGTTGTTTCGATGACGATAATGTTGTCCAAATAAGCAAAGACGTATGGGTCTGTTGCCGGTCCGATAACGGTGTCTAAGGCGTTGAAACGTTACGGGGCCGAATGAGGTGCAATCTTAATGGCATGACATTGCAGTGGAAGAGTCGTAGCCCTATTTTTTTAGATCCAGCGGAGATATGTACCTCGCGTTCCGAACGCGTTCCATGAGATAGTTCATACGTGGAAGCACGTAGGCGTCCGAGACGGACCGTTGTTCTTGCGAACAAGTACTAGCGGCCATGGAGCTTCTGGAGGGCGAGATCCGGTCTCGTCGCGTAGTAATTCATTAACTTGGTTGATGATAATGGTCGAATGCTTAGGGAAGTAACGTTGTTTCTGCCCTCAACTTGTTTGAGCTGCTCCTCTAGGAATTGAAGGGTCCGCACATCGAGTGGGTCCTCGAATACTGAAGACGGCGACGGGTGCTTAGCCATCGTGTCAAAATATACATGAGGGCAGCCTTGTGGCGGCTCTCCGAACGTCTTTGGGGAACTTTGCGATGAGGTGACTTTGCGTATTTCTTTGTTGCTCAGCTGCGTGGTATGATTAGTGCAATGGTGGGAACGCGAGTTATACAATTGGCATCACTACGAACATGCAGAGTCAATCCGAAAATTTAAAAATAAACAGGGAACCACTTAACTACTTGAATCACACTCCACAATTAGAACCCAAAACCAGACTCTGCACTCTGAAATCATATCACACCAAGCACTTACATCTTAAACCCAAACAAAAAGACGATATATAAGACACCGATTCCATAGTTTTCAGTTCATTTTTTGTACCAACCTTTAAGTGGAATCATTCAACAATAAATACGTTTAAATAATAACTAGTGCTGTATTTCACTTGGTACATTACTCATTAAATAACTCGCGTGACCCGGTTCGCTCCTGTTGCCTTTCTTCTGGTGCCGGATCACGTCGAAAAAGATTGTTCTCTCGCGCTGTGGTGGCGCCTGCTAATGGTTGCAAGCCGTATGATTCCCTTTCTCCTGGGGTGTGTCCCTGGGGACGCATGGCGTTGACGTGCCATTACCCGGTGGCGGCGTGGGTCCAGTTCCGCTCTGGTGTTCTGCGCTTGCGAAGCTAGAGTCGATAGGTTCTTTGAATGGGCGATGGCGACCATCGCCAGTGATGCTCAGTGTTCAGTGATGCTGTGGTGAAGCGATTTTGGAACGCTGGCGGTAGGAATAGTTGTAGACATACGTGGCCGTATATCGGAGTGCCTCGAATACTGCAGAGGAAGACGATGCCTAAAATCATCTCGTCCAAAAGGTTGAGCATGAACGGCAAGACCATCCAAACCATCTCCTTGGCTAAGCTGATTGACACTTCTAAGACCTTAGTGACAATTTTGGGGGATTCGTCCGCCAAGGCGTTACTCGAGAAAATTTTATTTAGACTCGACTGTCTTTTACGACTAGGGATCAAATCCCCGATCAAACCCATTTTTTATTTTTTTAGACCAACCCGCAAATATTTCCTGATGTTTATCACTACCCCTGATTACCCCCATTAGGGTAGCTTTATCTCAGAACAAAAGGTTAATCGAACCAAATACTGCAGTTATATTGCTTTATTCGTGTTCAATTATTTTTTTTTCATAGTTCTTTATACAACCGCTTTGAAACTTTCGAAATGCAATGTAAGTTCTAACATCAGTAACTAAAAAAGGCCAGAAATATTACATCCTAATTCTTTAAATCGTGTTGTCGGAAACTCGAAAAATCGGAAACATAATTGTATCGGTTGTATTAAATGTCAACCAATAATCCCTCTCGCAAGTCGATTGCAACTTTTTCATTTTCGCTTCGTTCACCCGGAACAAAACGTCAACAAAAGGTACTACATTTAAACAACCTTTCCGGTGTTCTATGGTGAACCGAAATAGTTTTAGAGAGACGAAATTTGCGGTACCATCGTTCCAAAAATTTTTGCATAATTTTTTTTTTTTGTTTTTTGTGATTAAACATAGCCCCTTTTTTTCGGCGGCGCATGTGATTTCCGCTTACTGGAACATCAAAAAAATTCCAAAAATTCCAACGGGATTAGAAAGAATACATGTTTGACTCTCGTATGAACTAGGATTATTAACTTTGCTCAAAAATTAACAAAATGGCGGACCTTTGAAAATTATTTTTTAAAAATTGATTTTTTTTCAGCCACAAATCGAGCTGAAAAGTAAAGAAGATCTTCACCGATTTGATTTATCCTCGTTCATACCAGAGCTATATATGTATAGAATAACGTGTTAAAATTTGGAACCGATTGAATTAATAGTTTTTGAGTAACCTCATGCGCCAGTCGTAAAAACACTGTTTCGAGAAAAACGCGTTTAAAGTTTTGAGACGGCTCTCGCCGTCGCCTGAGGCTACCACCATAAATCGGCTATATCTTCAAGAGTTTTTGAGATTTTCACTTGAAATTTTCAGGGAACAAAAAATCGATTTTTTGAAACCCCTTTTTTTGTGAATGGGGGGGGGGGGTCCCCTTAAACCAAATAAAATAGGTACCCCCTTAAAATCCAAAGAGAAACTCAACACCAAGACTAAGCCCGACAAGAAAACTAAGAAAAAAAATACAGATAACACCACCACAGACGAAGACATTCCTTATTCAAAAATCACCATGCTCAAAATAATTCAGTGGAACATGGACGGATACATAAACAATTATAGCCAATTACAAATCCTCATAAAAAAACACTGTCCCAAGATAATATCTATTCAAGAAACACACCTACACTGCACTCAAAATATACCTATACCGATTAACTATACACTATATCACGAAAACATTTCCACCAACAGTTTTGGGGGTGTCGCTCTCCTCATCCACAACTCACTGTAACAACAAAATGAACCAATTAAATCCTTTTACTTTGACAATTTAAGACCTCCCCTACTTATTACTGGCGACTTTAATAGCTTGCACAGAAGCTGGGGCTCACCAAACAACAATAAAACAACCCTTATTTGAATACATAAATCAATCTTTGCTCAAAACTTAAAACAATGGCTCAGCCACCCACTTCACCTCCCACTACACATTCACGCACATAGATCTATCAATTGCATCTACACCTCTTAATCTGAGCTCCAAATGGTATACGGATACCTCCCTATCAGGCCGATCCTTATGGGAATATGAATATATAATCCAATTTATTACAATACAAAATCTAAAAAAAAGTCCCAAACTTCTATCTTCAAACATACCAAAGTTGGTATTTCTACCAAAAACTATTTCCGATCGTTCAGTTATATGGCAGCTATAAGATATAGTCAGCCGATCGTTATGAAATTTGGTAGGTCGGATTAGCTGACCAAAAATATAATCTGGACCTAGTTCCAGCTTTCTATCTCGAAAAACACGAAAGTTGGGTCATTTCCGATCGTTCAGTTGTATGGCAGCTATAGGATACATATATAGCTCTCATATAAAATTTGAATTCTCTAACTCTAAAAACACCAAAGCTATACCATTTCCGATCAATTAGTTATATGGCAGCTATAGGATATAGTCGGCCGATCCCGGTCGTTCCGACTTATATACTGCGTGCAAAGAAAAGAAGGGTGTGTTCAAGTCGATAGGTTTAAAAGCGAGAGACTAGTTTGCGTAGAAACAGACAGACGGAAAGACGGACATGCTCATATCAACTCAGGAGGTGATCCTGATCAAGAATATATATACTTTATAGGGTCGGAGATGTCTCCTTCACTGCGTTGCACACTTTTGACCAAAATAATAATACCCTCTGCAAGGGTATAAAAAAGGCAAACTGGCCACTCTTCCAGGAAATCGCAGATAAACTATCCGCCGAAAAACCCCCCAGCGCTAATATAAATAAAGAAACCGTCAACACACCCTTCTAACAAAAAGAGGAACGTACCATGGTGGGACCAGACTCTCCAAAACTACAAAATGAAAAACAAATTGCTTGGACAAATTTAAACAGATACATTGAAACTACAAACATACTAATTTACAAAAAAGCTAACGCTAAACTCAAACGGGAAATAAAAATTAGAAAAAAAAATCCATGGAAAACTTCACGGCGCGTATCAACCCAAATTCTCCAACCGGAGAAATATGGTCCAGAATAAACCGTTTCTGCGGCCTGAAAACCAGACACAACATTCACTGCCTTACCAATCCCATTGACACAAAAAGCATTCTAGACATTCTAGACTTGAGATCGAAAAAGAAATAACGCTTATAGAACTACAGGCTTGCACTCAACCAACTCAAGGGAAAAACTCCTGGCAGAGACCGCATAAGCTATCCAATGCTGAAGTACTTACCTACTAATCTAAAAATAAAACTTTTTAATCTCTTCAACAACATCCTCGGATCAAATATCCCCCAGCAATTTAAAGTAAGCAGTGTAATTCCCATAATCAAACCAAATAATGACAAAACCAACATTAACTCATACCGACTCATGTTCAAAGGTTCTCGATAAGATAATAGTAAAACCGCTAGGTGGCTAGCTACAAATGGCAAGCTTCTTGATAACCGTCAAATGGGATTTAGAAAGGGAAAATCGAAACCACACTTCGATCATCTCATTATGTTTCGCCAAAGCATTTGACAGGATAGGCATCCACAGCATCGTCGACTAACTTCACACCTGGAAAATAGGACCAACTACCCTAAACTACATAATAAACTTACTCACCATCAGTAAAATCACAGTCCTGGCAAACAAATCGTACTCCAATCCGAAACCACTACACAACGGAGTACCCCAAGGATCTCCCTTATCTGTGATACTCTTTGCAATCGCCTTTAACCAACTAAATAAAATAATAGCTAAACGTAAAAAAATTGAATTCACTGGATACGCTGACGACTTCACGTTAACCTACAAGCTAGGGAAAATACAAAATAACATCAACTTGGACCCACTTCTAATTGACATAAATCAATGGTGCAACTACTCTGGCGAATCGCTTTCAACCAGCAAGTGCAAACACTTGCATATCTGTGGAAATAAAAACTGCTGCCTCACACTGCAATCCAACAGCTCCCCCTTACAGAATGTCACTTCCCTCAAAATACTTCCCAATAAATAACAATTAATTAGCAACTGATGTTTTGTTGGTCGCAAGCCGACTCTCTTTCGGCCGCTCGGCTTTGCTACTTCGGCGTTTATAGTTAGCGAGCATCCGCTCAGCCTATTCTGCAAGGTTGGCGCCACTCTCGTTCATCTCCTACTGCGCTCGCATCCTAAATTGGATTTCCCATATTTTCTATAAATCCTCATAAATCCTAATTTCATATGCGGCCTGAATAAAGTTATAACGTTGAACCTAATTAAATTCTGATTTTTTATTTACGGCATTGAAATCTCTTAATGACCAAACATTGGTGACTCCGACGTGATCGTTAATATATTTATATACACATAAACAAATTACTAAAACAAAACAATTTTGTAAACAGTGTTATGTGAAATTATCATTATCAAATTATCATACGTGGCTAATAAGTTTATTTACAATAATGAACAAATTATAATATATTATTATATTATACATACATACAGGAATAAACATAAACGTTAATTCACAAGCACACATACATATTTACGATCCACAACGCAAGTGCATTCGCCCGCGCATAGACTTCATACAAACATACGATCCACAACGTAAGTGCATTCGCCCGCGCATAGACTTCATACAAACATACGATCAACAACGCAAGTGCATTCGCTCGCACATAGCTTCATATATATATACATTCCACAATTCCGCTACGGTTCTGAGCGCACAGTGGGACAGATCGTGTTCGCCGCGAGCAAATAAAATTTATTTCGGGTTGTTCGGAACTCAATATAATAAATCATGAACTCCAGCGGCGCCGTCACAAGAGCACCCACTCCAACCCGGAGTGCTATTTTAAAGTGCAAGGTGGATGATGCCATGCTACACGTGCGACATGGTCAGATAGCCACCATGTTCAGCGACTTCAAGGCCATCCACGGGGAGCTTGAAGATTTGGACATTTTGCAGATCAGCAGTGACCTTTGATGGACTGTTTCGGAGCTCGTAGCGACGATGCAGGCGGAAATTGAGCACGAGACGACCCTTTGCTCATCTCGGATTGCTGCCCACTCCACCCTTGCCAACGGAATGTCCACCATGCAGGCTGACCCAGGGTTAGGTCAAAGTTTTCAAGTGCTGCCTCTTTTGCCGCTCCCTACGTTCAGCGGTGGATACTCGGAATGGGCTGAATTTTACTCGATCTTCTCTACCATTGTCGGCAGCAATCCTCGTATTAGTAAGGTGGAAAAGTTGCAAGGGTTGCGACCTTGCCTTCGGGAGTCTGCTTTCGAAGCAGTTCGTTCCTTGGAAGTCTCCGACAAGAACTATGATGTTGCGCTGAATTTATTGGAGAAACGATTTAATAACCGTCGCTTAATATTTCAGGCACACGTGAACGAGATTCAGGGCCTCAGTCTGTTGGAAAGTGGCTCAATAGCAGCTCTGCGAAGTCTTTCGGACAAATTTAATGCCCATATGAGAGCCTTACAGAATTTGGGTACTTCAGTTCAGATCGCCAGCTGCATCATCGTCCAAGTTCTGCTTCAAAGGTTGGACCCAGCTACCCAGGCCAAGTGGGAGGAGAGTCAAAACTCCTCAGGTTCAGACGCCATCCCTACTTGGGAGTCGATGGCCGAATTTTTGGAGCAGCGGTGTAGGACGCTGGAGGCTATGGAAGTGGCCATGGCTGCATACGCCCCGGGCGCTCATGTGGGAAGGCGTCGAGGTGCAAATAATGGTAGATCATCCTTTATTGTTACTAATTCGCTTCCCTCTACCTGTGCTTTATGCGGTGGATGGTCCCATATAATGTCTGCATGCCCCCGATTTCTATCAATGCCCCCTGAGATTCGGCTAGGTGAGGCCAGGCGACTCGGTCTTTGTCGGAAGTGTCTGCAAACGGGCCATCACATGCGTGAGTGCCTCGCTGCTAGTTGTCGCAGTTGTGGAAGGAGGCATCACAGCCTGCTGCATTTCCTGGAGCCGCCGGCATCTAGCGGCCAGCCTTTGGTTGGTCCTCCCATGTCAGCCACAGCCGAGGTCGCCGAGCCTGCAGCCTCTTCGCCGTCCACTGCTAATGCACTAGTTGCTCAAGGTCACAGCGGCGATATATCGTTACTTGCTACAGCGAACATTTTTGTTCGTAGTCGCGCTGGATCCCTTATTCCATGCCGAGCTCTGTTGGATTCTGGATCTCAGTAGCACGTGATCACTTCCCGGCTGGCAAATCAGCTGCAGCTCCGGAGGTACAAATCATTCATGGCGGTGTCTGGTATTGGAGATACCGGCTTTGCGACAGATGGATTCTCTGTTGATGTTCTCCTACGTTGCCACTGTTCCGAGTACTCGGCCCTGGTTAACGCCGTCATCGCCGCCAATATCACGGACCTGCAGCCTAGCTTCAGTTTGGATGTCTCCAGCTGGAATATTCCTGGCAATCTTTCATTGGCTGATCCTGAATTTTTCCGCCCACAGCGCATCGACCTTCTTATCGGAGCCAGTCTGTTTTATGAGCTGTTGTGTGTTGGGCAAATTAAGCTCTCAGCCGGCCTGCCATTGCTGCAGAAAACTCGACTTGGATGGGTCGTGTGTGGAGGCGGTTCACAAGTCCAGAGAAGATCACTCGTTTCCACTGCCCACAAGGATGTTCCGGAGAGCGCAACAATGCTGGATGATCAGCTGGATTCTTTGCTCCACCGGTTTTGGGAAATCGAAGACTGCTCCGAGCTTATTGTGAAGCGGACGAAGGAAGAGCTAGATTGCGATGCGCATTTCGTGCAACATGTTGCTCGGCTAGATTCCGGCGCTTACGCTGTGAGGCTTCCGTTAAAATGCGGTTCTAAGCTGCTGGGAGAGCCGTACCCCCAAGCCGTTCGACGATTCCTTCCCCTCGAAAGGAAGCTCTGTCGCCGTCCTCAATTAAAGGAGCAATATGCTGCCTTCATAAAGGAGTATCTGGAGTTGGGTCACATGTCTTCAGTCCCTTCTGATGCGAGCGTCACTGGTCAATACTTTCTTCCACACCATTGTGTTTTAAAGGAGGACAGTTCAACAACCAAGCTCAGGGTTGTCTTTGATGGATCTGCTGTCACAACTTCTGGATATTCATTGCATGACGTGTTGATGGCTGGCCCAGTTATTCAGCCAAAGTTACTGCATATTCTGTTAAGGTTCCGATGCCATCGGGTGGCCATTACTGGAGATATTTGTAAAGTGTATCGTTGCGTCAGGGTTTTTCCTGAGAACAGCTATCTTCAGTGTATTCTTTGGCGGGATTCCACCCAGGATGAGTTACAGGTTTTTAAGCTGGACACGGTCGCCTACGGAACGAAGCCTGCCTCATTTTTAGCAGTTCGGACAATGCATCAGTTGGCAGATGATGCGCAAATAATGTTTCCAAAGGGGGCCGAAATTCTGCGTCGCGACTTTTATGTGGATGATCTGCTTTCCGGAGGCGACTCTATAGATGAAGCTATTAGCATAATGCAGCAAACATCCGCGATCCTTGCCAAAGGCCATTTTCGGTTAAGGAAGTGGTGCTCCAATGTTGCTGACGTTCTGGATGACGTGCCTGAAGAAGATCGGGAGTCTTTCCTAAAGTTTGATGATGGTAGCAATTTCACAAAGACACTGGGTCTTGCTTGGGATCCTGCAACTGACCGCTTGCTATTTTCTTTTGAAGGGTCAATCTCAAAGCCCACTAGGCGCATTGTGCTTTCTTCAGCCGCTCGGCTTTATGACCCCTTAGGCCTTGTTGGTCCTGTAATTTCAAAGGCAAAGATCTTTCTCCAGAAACTGTGCCGTAAGAAGTTGTCCTGGGATGAAAGTCTTCCTCAAGCTCTTCACTGCGACTGGAATATGATTTGTAGCAGCTTTGGTAAAACGCAGCGCGCCGAATTCCCTAGATGGGCGCTAACATCGAAATCCGAGGTGGAGGTTCATGGATTCTGTGATGCCAGCATTGAGGCGTATGGGGCATGCGTTTATGTCGTGTTCAAGGGCGCAGGATCTGCAAGCTATTGACTCTGTTCGAAGTCCCGAGTTGCGCCGTTAAAGACTGTTACGGTGCCTAAGCTGGAGTTATCGGGAGCCGAGTTGTTGGCTCGACTTATGTCGGAAGTAGAGCGGTTGAAGGTCTACGTTGGAAAGTATTTTTATTTATATTTTTTTTTCTGGTGTGATTCTGCTGTGGCTCTGTCTTGGATTCGAGAAGAACCCTCTCGGTTTAATGTTTTCGTCGCCAATCGAGTTTCGAGTTTGGAGTTAGTCCCTGGTCGGGATGGTATCTTTCAAGTGGCGGTGATAAAAACCTCATCTGGAATTACCAAGCGAGCAGTGACTAAGCTGTGCCTTTTGCCCCTTAAGGATGAAGTTGGAGTAGAAGCCCCAACTGGGGGGAGAATGTCGGGTCAAGCAGCAAGCAACTAATTTAAGCACAACAATTAATTAGTAACTGATGTTTTGTTGGTCTCAAGCCGACTCTCTTTCGGCCGCTCGGCTTTGCCACTTCGGCGTTTATAGTTAGCGACCATCCGCTCAGCCTATTCTGCAAGGTTGGCGCCACTCTCGTTCATCCCCTTACTGCGCTCGCATCCTAAATTGGATTTCCCATATTTTTTATAAATCCTCATAAATTCTAATTTCATATGCGGCCTGAATAAAGTCATAACGTTGAACCTAATTAAATTCTGATTTTTTATTTACGGCATTAAAAACTCTCAATGACCAAACACACAGTAACCAAAAACTACAAATGGAACAAAAATGTAGAAAACCTCACTCTAGAACTAGCCAAAAGACTCGTCGTAATTAAATGTCTATCTAGCAAAAAATTCTGCTGCAACACAACCACAAATTTATACGTGGTCTAATCCATCATTATGTCAAAAATCGACTACGGGTTACACATATATGGCCATGCTCTCAAAACCTGTTTCGAGAAAAACGCGTTTAAAGTTTTGAGACGGTTCTCGCCGTCGCCTGACGCTTCCACCATAAATCGGCATTATCTTCTAGGGGTTTTTAAATTTTTAAAATGGATAGGCTACGAGAGCGTACAAGTACGACCATACATCCCCCCGATGCGATGCTACAACTGCCTTAGATGCAAACAGTGGCGGATCTAGAATTGCTGGCGCCCGGGGCAAAACGAAAAATTTGCGCCCCCCCTCCCTCTCTGCTATATGAACGCGTTAATTTTTTTTTTATATGAATAAAATTCAAAGTATTTTGGGTGTGTAAAAGGTTATATCATCTAAAGCTTATAGGTATGAAGAATTATATTTCATTTTTATTCTTTCGTTAGATGCATCATAAAAATACATTAAATGTTGTGTTTTTGTATGAAAACAAAATATTACTTCTGTAATATAACTTTCCTGGCCTAAATATGTTGAAATTTTTTGTTTTAGATATGTTGATATTTTTAAAAATTAAATTCACATGAACGTTAATTTATTAAATCAACTATTATACAAGAAAAAATATACTGATGAGTGTAAAGGAATTAATATCTGAATATTATATATACTCTATCATGTTTTTTATTAATGAAAATTTTTAATTTTTATTATATATTTTAATTCACTATGAGGTTCATTTGTCCAATTGTTTTTGTTAAAATAATCTACTCTTTAAGATGTATACATGTGAAAATGCATTTTCGATGTCAGGCAATTGACTCAAATTCGTTTTTAGAATATCAAGAAAAAAAGGTAAAATGAGTAATATTCGATAAATAATTATAAAAAGCATCAGTACCCCGATGAAACACTATAAAAGAAAAACCCTACCTTAAGGTTATGTGTAAATGGATGTGTTCTCAGAGCTTTAGCCCCGCACATATATACACATATATGGCGCAGATATGCCCTACGCCAGTGCCTTTTAAAATTTATGTTCGAAAATGTAAGCAAACGCGCTCATAACCTAGCAACTCACAATTTCTCCAAGAAAGAAATTCCTGGAAATTACTGTTATGACGTTTGCTGTTATGACGTACGTTTCGAGCGCCTCGTTTCCTTGTGATCACATGTCTCGAAACACTCAGCACTTGTGTTAGTGCGTGCCCACGTGCGTAGCGCCGCGGGAAAATATGAATTCTCGAAACATACAGTGTTAGCCGAGCTCGATTTAGCGCCCCTTCGGGACTTGGCGCCCGGGGCGCTTGCCCCTTTCGCCCCCCCCTAGATCCGCCACTGGATGCAAAAGCCCCAAAGTATGCTCCAATTGTGCCGAAAAAGAACACATCCAAAAGAATGAAACTTGCACCAACACCAAAACCTGTTTAAACTGCAAATACGAAGACGACGAAAAAAAACACCACAATGCAATGGATAAATCCTGCCCCTCCTTTATAAAACAAAACGAAATAAATGCCATCAAAACACTTGAAAAAGTAGACCACAAAACAGCACGAATAATACATATATAACACACGTCACACTTACCCTCTAAACTCCTTCGCCCAGAAAGCAGCGCTTCCACCATCCAGTACACCATAAACATCCGCAGCAATATCAAAACGACTAACTCCAACATACACATTTACTCCTACACCATCTTCATCCTCATTTACCCCAACAACACCAGCCTACTATTTGAGACAACGCACCACCTACGACAACCTACTCGAGGAACCCATGGACACGACCTCTTCAAAATACACGACGCGATCTGAAATGAACAAATTAAATCATTTTACTTTGACTCAATAACAGTATCAATTCAGTCCAAAACTAAATTCACGATAGTATCTTCATACATACCACCCAACAAAAACTACACAATACAAAACCTAATAAACATATACGACAATTTAAGACCTCCTCTACTTATTACTGGCGACTTTAATAGCTGGCACAGAAGCTGGGGCTCACCAAACAACAATAAAACAACCCTTATTTGAATACATAAATCAATCTTTGCTTAAAACTTAAAACAATGGCTCAGCCACCCACTTCACCTCTTGCTTGGGTCTTGCTTGGGATCCTGCAACTGACCGCTTGCTATTTTCTTTTGAAGGGTCAATCTCAAAGCCCACTAGGCGCATTGTGCTTTCTTCAGTCGCTCGGCTTTATGACCCCTTAGGCCTTGTTGGTCCTGTAATTTCAAAGGCAAAGATCTTTCTCCAGAAACTGTGCCGTAAGAAGTTGTCCTGGGATGAAAGTCTTCCTCAAGCTCTTCACTGCGACTGGAATATGATTTGTAGCAGCTTTGGTAGTACGCAGCGCGCCGAATTCCCTAGATGGGCGCTAACATCGAAATCCGAGGTGGAGGTTCATGGATTCTGTGATGCCAGCATTGAGGCGTATGGGGCATGCGTTTATGTCGTGTCCAAGGGCGCAGGATCTGCAAGCTATTTACTCTGTTCGAAGTCCCGAGTTGCGCCGTTAAAGACTGTTACGGTGCCTAAGCTGGAGTTATCGGGAGCCGAGTTGTTGGCTCGACTTATGTCGGAAGTAGAGCAGTTGAAGGTCTACGTTGGAAAGTATTTTTATTTATATTATTTTTGCTGGTGTGATTCTGCTGTGGCTCTGTCTTGGATTCGAGAAGAACCCTCTCGGTTTAATGTTTTCGTCGCCAATCGAGTTTCGAGTTTGGAGTTAGTCCCTGGTCGGGATGGTATCTTTCAAGTGGCGGTGATAAAAACCTCATCTGGAATTACCAAGCGAGCAGTGACTAAGCTGTGCCTTTTGCCCCTTAAGGATGAAGTTGGAGTAGAAGCTCCAACTGGGGGGAGAATGTCGGGTCAAGCAGCAAGCAACTAATTTAAACACAACAATTAATTAGTAACTGATGTTTTGTTGGTCTCAAGCCGACTCTCTTTCGGCCGCTCGGCTTTGCCACTTCGGCGTTTATAGTTAGCGACCATCAGCTCAGCCTATTCTGCAAGGTTGGCGCCACTCTCGTTCATCTCCTTACTGCGCTCGCATCCTAAATTGGATTTCCCATATTTTTTATAAATCCTCATAAATTCTAATTTCATATGCGGCCTGAATAAAGTCATAACGTTGAACCTAATTAAATTCTGATTTTTTATTTACGGCATTAAAAACTCTCAATGACCAAACACACAGTAACCAAAAACTACAAATGGAACAAAAATGTAGAAAACCTCACTCTAGAACTAGCCAAAAGACTCGTCGTAATTAAATGTCTATCTAGCAAAAAATTCTGCTGCAACACAACCACAATTTTCTCCATGCTCTCAAAACCTGTTTCGAGAAAAACGCGTTTAAAGTTTTGAGACGGTTCTCGCCGTCGCCTGACGCTTCCACCATAAATCGGCCTTATCTTCTAGGGGTTTTTAAATTTTTAAAATGGATAGGCTACGAGAGCGTACAAGTACGACCATACATCCCCCCGATGCGATGCTACAACTGCCTTAGATGCAAAAGCCCCAAAGTATGCTCCAATTGTGCCGAAAAAGAACACATCCAAAAGAATGAAACTTGCACCAACACCAAAACCTGTTTAAACTGCAAATACGAAGACGACAAAAAAAAACACCACAATGCAATGGATAAATCCTGCCCCTCCTTTATAAAACAAAACGAAATAAATGTCATCAAAACACTTGAAAAAGTAGACCACAAAACAGCACGAATAATACATATATAACACACGTCACACTCACCCTCTAAACTCCTCCGCCCAGAAAGCAGCGCTTCCACCATCCAGTACACCATAAACATCCGCAGCAATATCAAAACGACTAACTCCAACATACACATCTACTCCTACACCATCTTCATCCTCATTTACCCCAACAACACCAGCCTACTATTTGAGACAACGCACCACCTACGACAACCTACTCGAGGAACCCATGGACACGACCTCTTCAAAATACACGACGCGATCTGAAATGAACAAATTAAATCATTTTACTTTGACTCAATAACAGTATCAATTCAGTCCAAAACTAAATTCACGATAGTATCTTCATACATACCACCCAACAAAAACTACACAATACAAAACCTAATAAACATATACGACAATTTAAGACCTCCTCTACTTATTACTGGCGACTTTAATAGCTGGCACAGAAGCTGGGGCTCACCAAACAACAATAAAACAACCCTTATTTGAATACATAAATCAATCTTTGCTCAAAACTTAAAACAATGGCTCAGCCACCCACTTCACCTCCCACTACACATTCACGCACATAGATCTATCAATTGCATCTACACCTCTTAATCTGAGCTCCAAATGGTATACGAATACTTCCCTATCAGGCAGGGAATCCATATCGAAATGTTTCACGAACATAGAGTAAAGAACCCCACTGAAAGACCAAGATTTAATCTAAACAAGAAAGAAAAGCTAACTTCGGGCGGAGCTGAAGTTTATATACTCTTGCAGTTAAAACCGGATATATATCGCAAACATCGGATATAGTTGGCCGATCCTTATGGGAATATGAATATATAATCCAATTTATTACAATACAAAATCTAAAAAAAAGTCCCAAACTTCTATCTTCAAACATACCAAAGTTGGTATTTCTACCAAAAACTATTTCCGATCGTTCAGTTATATGGCAGCTATAAGATATAGTCAGCCGATCGTTATGAAATTTGGTAGGTCGGATTAGCTGACCAAAAATATAATCTGGACCTAGTTCCAGCTTTCTATCTCGAAAAACACGAAAGTTGGGTCATTTCCGATCGTTCAGTTGTATGGCAGCTATAGGATACATATATAGCTCTCATATAAAATTTGAATTCTCTAACTCTAAAAACACCAAAGCTATACCATTTCCGATCAATTAGTTATATGGCAGCTATAGGATATAGTCGGCCGATCCTTATGAAATTTGGCATGTCGTAAGTTATACCATTTCACCATTTCACCATACCATAACACCAAAGTTATACCATTTCCGATCAATTAGTTATATGGCAGCTATAGGATATAGTCGGCCGATCCGATCCGTTCCGACTTATATACTGCGTGCAAAGGAAAGAAGGGTGTGTGCAAAGTTTCAAGACGATAGCTTTAAAACTGAGAGACTAGTTCGCGTAGAAACAGACAGACAGACGGACAGACGGACATGCTCATATCAAGTCAGGAGGTGATCCTGATCAAAAATATATATACTTTATAGGGTCGGAGATGTCTCCTTCACTGCGTTGCACACTTTTGACCAAAATAATAATACCCTCTGCAAGGGTATAAAAAAGGCAAACTGGCCACTCTTCCAGGAAATCGCAGATAAACTATCCGCCGAAAAACCCCCCAGCGCTAATATAAATAAAAAAACTGTCAATATAACCATGATTATAGTCCAATCTGCCAACGAATCCATTCCCCAATCACACCCTTCTAACAAAAAGAGGAACGTACCATGGTGGGACCAAACTCTCCAAAACTACAAAATAAAAAACAAATTGCTTGGACAAATTTAAACAGATACATTGAAACTACAAACATACTAATTTACAAAAAAGCTAACGCTAAACTCAAACGGGAAATAAAAATTAGAAAAAACAAGAAAGGAAAGCTAACTTCGGGCGGAGCCGAAGTTTATATACCCTTGCAGTTAAAACCGGATATATATCGCAAACATCGGATATAGTTGGCCGATCCTTATGGGAATAGGAATATAAAATCCAATTTATTACAATACAAAATCTAAAAAAAGTCCCAAACTTCTATCTTCAAAAATACGAAAGTTGATATTTCTACCAAATACCATTTCCGATCGTTCAGTTATATGGCAGCTATGGGATATAGTCGGCCGATCCTAATGAAATTTGGTAGATTGGATCAACTGGCCAAAAATATAATCTGTATTCAGTTTTAGCTTTCTATCTTCAAAAACACGAAATTTGGGTCATTTCCGATCGTTCAGTTATATGGCAGCTATAGGATATAGTCGGCCGATCCTTATGAAATTTGGCATGTCGTAATGTTTTGCCAAAAAATGCTCTCATGTTAAATTTGAACTCTCTAACTTTAAAAACGTCAAAGTTATACCATTTCCGATCAATCAGTTATATGGCAGCTATAGGATATAGTCGGCCGATCCGGGCCGTTCCGACTTATATACTGCGTGCAAAGGAAAGAAGGGTGTGTGCAAAGTTTCAAGACGATAGCTTTAAAACTGAGAGACTAGTTCGCGTAGAAACAGACAGACAGACGGACAGACAGACGGACAGACGGACAGACGGACATGCTCATATCAACTCAGGAGGTGATCCTGATCAAGAATATATATACTTTATAGGGTCGGAGATGTCTCCTTCACTGTGTTGGACACTTTTGACCAAAATTATAATACCCTCTGCAAGGGTATAAAAATCCATGGAAAACTTCACGGCGCGTATCAACCCAAATTCTCCAATCGGAGAAATATGGTCCAGAATAAACCGTTTCTGCGGCCTGAAAACCAGACACAACATTCACTGCCTTACCAATCCCATTGACACAAAAAGCATTCTAGACATTCTAGACTTGAGATCGAAAAAGAAATAATGCTTATAGAACTACAGGCTTGCACTCAACCAACTCAAGGGAAAAACTCCTGGCAGAGACCGCATAAGCTATCCAATGCTGAAGTACTTACCTACTAATCTAAAAATAAAACTTTTTAATCTCTTCAACAACATCCTCGGATCAAATATCCCCCAGCAATTTAAAGTAAGCAGTGTAATTCCCATAATCAAACCAAATAATGACAAAACCAACATTAACTCATAACGACTCATATTCAAAGGTTCTCGATAAGATAATAGCAAAACGGCTAGGTGGCTAGCTACAAATGGCAAGCTTCTTGATAACCGTCAAATGGGATTTAGAAAGGGAAAATCGAAACCACACTTCAATCATCTCATTATATTTCGCCAAAGCATTTGACAGGATAGGCATCCACAGCATCGTCGACTAACTTCACACCTGGAAAATAGGACCAACTACCCTAAACTACATAATAAACTTACTCACCATCAGAAAAATCACAGTCCTGGCAAACAAATCGTACTCCACTTTTGTTTGCATCGCTTTCAACCAGCAAGTGCAAACACTTGCACATCTGCGGAAATAAAAACTGCTGCCTCACACTGCAATCCAACAGCTCCCCCTTACAGAATGTCACTTCCCTCAAAATACTTGGAATCACTGTAACCAAAAACTACAAATGGAACAAAAATGTAGAAAACCTCACTCTAGAACTAGCCAAAAGACTCGCCGTAATTAAATGTCTATCTAGCAAAAAATTCTGCTGCAACACAACCACAATTTTATACGTGGTCTAATCCATCATTATGTCAAAAATCGACTACGGGTTACACATATATGGCCATGCTCTCAAAACCGAAAACCCAATCGCTTTCAACGCATTCCGTACAACCCCAATTAACGAAGCCAATATATTACCAATAGAACATAGAACAACATTTGCAACGCAAAAAAATTTCAAAACTGTAATCCACTTCGAACACTCTTCAATAGAAAAAATATACTACAAAATTAAAAACTCAAAAAATACTTCAAAACTCCCGTCGGCACTACACAACACAATAGAGCAGTGGTCGGCACGGCCCTATCCCGAGGGCATAGAAAATTTCTCTGCTCGAGCTCTGCCACACACACACACAGTATAAATTAAACTTATAGTTAAATTTAAGTTAAACGTCATGCTCACAGCCTACTTTCTGCTATTCGTTACTAATACTAATGCGTTAAAATCAAATCAATGTATTAGGGTGCCGACCACTGCAATAGAAAAATTTAAAAATCTTTATATTCATATATCACCGGTAACATGCAGAAAGGAAAAGACCCCTCACTGGATAAGCAGCAACGCAAACATAAACACTACATTACAGGCACTACACAAAGAAAACACAACACCCAAAATCTACCAGCTAAAATTCAATGAACTACAAAACACACTACCAAATAGACAATTCCTCTACACAGATGGATTTAAATCAGCGGACGGCGTTTCATTCAGCTTCACAAGAGAAAACGAGGTCATGGAACACCACAGTACTCCTCCGTATACACGGCCGAAATATCGGAAATATTAAAAGCATGTAATTACGCCAGCAAACTTGCAATATGCACGGATTCCCTCTCAGCCTTACAAGAGATCGGGAGCACCCAAAGGCAAAATTTTTACACCACCTCCATTTTTAAATTTAAACAAATTAAAAAACATAAAATAAAATAAAATGGGTCCCTGGACACATAGGAAATAAATTCTCAGATATAACGGCAAAAAAAGCACAAAATTTCCCACTAATCATTCAAAACAACTACAACCAATCCGACATCCTTAAATACATTAAACGAAACACCGAAACCATTAAAAACTCAATACTCAATAACTCCTCAACCCACTACAAACGAATAAACCACGACAGCAAACGAACGAAAAACATCTCTCGAACAGACTCAATTAAGGGGTTATATACACTTGTGATATATGAAAATATCGATTTTTTTTTATTGCATATTCTTAAAGCATATTCTATTGGGAATACTCTCACAAAAATTCATAATGATCAGAGCATTAGAACCGAAGCTGTTGCTATTTATAGCGCAATATCTGCCTATAAAACTTGAACAAACTTGAAACTTTAAACGCGATTATCTCAGAATCTTTTTTTTGGGAATTTACCTTTGCGGTGGACACGATTACTAAAAAACTACTAATCCGATCAACACCAAATTTTGACCACTTATTTATTATGATATTAGCTAGTCCGTGAACGAGGGATTTTCCATTTTTTTGAAAACTCCTTTTTTAAAGCACAAAAAACGAAAATCTTATACCTTGAAAAAGTACATTTTTTGTTAAAAACGTCGCCATTTTTTTTTTAATCAAAATTTTTAAAAATCCCTCGTTCACGGACTAGACAATACAATATACTAACTAAACTTTTTTGAATTTTGGATTTCGGATGAACGGTTTTCGAGAAATCCTGTCCACCGCAAGACACCATCGAAAAAAAACGATTCGGGAATTCGGCTATAACATTTTTGTTATGTAATATTTTTTTATGAAAAAATTTAATTAGATACCCAAAAACATGTACTAAACAACGTCGGTAAAACATTTTTCATAAATATTTTGTATGGTGTCAAAAAAAAATCGAAAAAATTCCATATTCTTGCGCGGTACAACTGTATATAACCCCTTAAATTGACAAGATTAAGACTAGGTCATACCGACATAACCCACAGCCGCTTAATCAATAAAACACCACCACCAATCGACTGCCCTGGCCTGCAGCAAGAGAGATCCAAATTTCTAAAACAAAAATTAGCTGAAATTACCTCATACAAAAATATACAAAATACATTACAATTCCTAGAAAACACCAATATTTACCACTGTATATAACCATAAGCAATCATACATAAAATTACCAACATTACTATCATAAAATAAATAGATATTAACAAAATAGGAATTTCCAATGTACATAAAATACCTCTAGAAAAAAAAAAGTTCAATAATGTAAATAAGAAGCTTAAGGCCTTTAGTTGCTATAGCTGTAAAATATACATTTTCGAGCAATTTAAATTGTGCGTAAAATTCTCAAATAAATAAAATGACAAAAAAACAAGAAAGGAAAGTTAACTTCGGGCGGAGCCGAAGTTTATATACCCTTGCAGTTAAAACCGGATATATATCGCAAACATCGGATATAGTTGGCCGATCCTTATGAGAATATGATAATATAAACCAATTTATTATAATACAAAAACCAAACCTAAATATGTCCCAAACTTCTATCTTCAAAAACACAAAAGTTGGGTCAATTCCGATCGTTCAGTTATATGGCAGCTATAGGATATAGTCGGCCGATCCTAATGAAATTTGCTAGGTTGGATCAACTGACCAAAAATAGAATCTGTACTAAATTCCACCTTTCTATCTTCAAAAACACGAAATTTGGGTCATTTCCGATCGTTCAGTTATATAGCACCTATAGGATATAGTCGGCCGATCCTTATGAAATTTGGCATGTCGTAAGTTATACCATTTCACCATTTCACCATACCATAACACCAAAGTTATACCATTTCCGATCAATTAGTTATATGGCAGCTATAGGATATAGTCGGCCGATCCGATCCGTTCCGACTTATATACTGCGTGCAAAGGAAAGAAGGGTGTGTGCAAAGTTTCAAGACGATAGCTTTAAAACTGAGAGACTAGTTCGCGTAGAAACAGACAGACAGACGGACAGACGGACATGCTCATATCAAGTCAGGAGGTGATCCTGATCAAAAATATATATACTTTATAGGGTCGGAGATGTCTCCTTCACTGCGTTGCACACTTTTGGACTAAATTATAATACCCTCTGCAAGGGTATAAAAACCGATTTTTTGTAACCGAGAATGGGGGGGTCCCCTTAAATTGGCTTTCATTAGACACAAAGCTACTTGTTGAAGAAGCTCCTTAGGCTCTTTAGGGGAGTCCCCTCAAGGATGTAGTCTCATGTTCCGGCCTACTTTTTAGAGGTTATTTCAAAAAATTTTTGTAATAAAAAATAATTCGATTGTTCCAATTTTCACATATGTTTTTATAGGCATCATAAACTATTTGAAAATATTTTGTTCAATTTATTCTTGTGTAGTTTAATACACTTTATAGCATGCCAAAGTATGCATATAAAAAAAAAAGGTAGGTCCCTGGCGCAGGTGATTTCGACTGCTAGAGTCATCCGAAACAAAAAATTAGAATAGATTATTGTTTTGTAAGCTTATGGCTCTGTCCCGTACTAGAATGAAATTTTTTCATCAATAAGCAACAAAATGGCGAACTAATAAAAAAAAATTTTTTTTTTTAATTTAAAAAATTTATCTTAAATTAATGATAAAAAACTAATCATTAAAAATAAATGATTCTAGTACGGGACAAAGGTGTTACTTTTTAGAACAACATATCCAAAATTCAGCTAGATCGGTACCATAGAATTTTGTGAATCACCTAGGCCGCACACAAAAATGTTGTTCCGAGAAAAACGCGTTTAAAGTTTAGACGCTACCGAGAAACTCATACTTTTCGGTGTAGGCGCGCTCTCGATTATGGGCTGTATCTCTGTCATTATTCGACATTTTTATTTGAAACTTTAACAGTACATTCTTAATAAACTATTCTATCGAAATATGTAAAAAAAAATCGATTTTTTCAACCTCACACATGAGACTACATCCTTAAGAGACTTGTATGCCATCTCACTGTCAACCATCTTTTTGGCTAAAATTGATCCAAAATAGAATATAGATACTCCTGAATGGAGAAACCGGTAAACGGTACGATTTGACAGTTTTACTGAGAGAAAAGGACGGAGACCACGAGAATTCATCGCAACTTCACAAACATATCTAATGTCTTTTCGACATTTTCGAATATTTTGCCAGAAGAATCTAATTCTAGTAGGACTCGAGACTTTGGGGATTATTCTAAAGGCTTAGTATTATTACTAGCAGGAACTTTAATTTCTGAAATTTGAGCTATCTTCTTATGTATTGAAGAAAGGAAAAATCTGAATTAGTTTATAATTTTTGTATATATAGGTAAAGTTTATATATAGTAAGGATCGATCGACTATATCCTATAGCTGTCATATAAATGTTTGATCGGAAATGCAATAACTTTGGTGTTTTTAGAGTTAGAGAAATCGGATAAGTGCTATGTTTGGCAAAATAATACGACCTACCAAATTTCATAAAGATCGGCCGACTATTTCTTATAGCTGCCATATAACTGAACGATCGGAAATGGTATTTGGTGTTTAGTTAAAAATGCCAATTTCGGTATTTTTGAAGATAGAAGCTTGGGACTTTTTCTTAGATATTTTATTGTAAATAATTGTTTTTATTATGATATTCTCATAAAAATCGGCAATTATATCCGATGTTTGCGATATATTCGGTTTTAACTGCAAGAGTATTTCAACTTCGGCTTCGCCCGAAGTTAGCTTTCCTTTCTTGTTTTTAAATGTTATTGGTTTTCCATTTTGGGATAGTACAGCACTTATTGCGACTTATTGTTTCTACTAGAAACAGATCGACTGACAGACGGACGTGCTTATATCAACTCAGGAGGTGATCCTGATCAAGAATATATATACAAAATTATAATACCCTCTGCAAGGGCATAAAAAGGTCGCAGTTGTCTTTGGCTTTTGTGAAACAGCGACATATGTGAGCGACTTGTGGTCCGTTTTAATGACAACAGCGCGTGCCTCCAACTTATGTTTAAATAACATATGGCGTCGTATATGGGAGTAGCTCGCGATCGTCCATGCTGTTGTTCCATTCGGTCCGTTTAAATTTTCTTAAGACCCAAAACCGTTCGAATCGTTGAAATAGCAGTGATTCCGGGATCGGCCGGGCACACAGTCCTCGGCAGGGAGCGAGAAAGAATTTATACTACTAAGTCAGAGTCAACCTGGAAATCTTTTATTTTCGTTTGAGGATATGTAGCCGCAGATCGCATGGGCATAAGAGTCTTACGTGGATAAGTAAGACATGGTAGTCTTACATGGTTTTCTCGCATGGGCATGGTAGAGCAACTGCACTACACTTAGTTTTTAGTTGTTTGACCGAGTCCAGCAGTATTTTTAAGATTTGATTTCTATCGCCTCTCTTAGTTGCCTATGAGATAGTTTCCACACTTGCTACGTTGATCGCCTAGCTAGCCTATATCTTTTAGTCAGCTGTTGTGGCTAGGGTGTTGAAATCATTTTTTAGAGTGCCAAGATTGTTCAAATGGTTTTTGTCATCTCCTATTTATGATAAGCGCACGTATGGTTGGTTCGCTACGTACGGCTTATGCAAGTCCCCTCATGCAGACCAATATCTTCCTTGGTTTTAAACCGATTTAATAATTCTTTGGAGAAGACGCCGCAATTTACATTTCAACGATTCGGCAAACTGGGCTAGTAACCTTTATTTTAGTGCCTAATACTTTTTCTGCACTGGGGACGATAGAGTTATATCCTCTACCTCTTGGACAATTTTATCCTCTAAATGAACGACTACTGTGCGAATTTGATGTTATCAGAGTTAACGTTACTAAGAACTATGCAGAATCTGCTACTAATACAAGACCAACCAGACTATCTCCGTTGACAGCCCAGCTTTAAACAAACAACTTATTCCGAAATCCCCCCATTATGTGGATGGGAATTACACACGAACGGCTGGTTAAGGCAACAAGTTGGCGAGAGCAAATTCGACGTTGCCAGCGCTGAGGGTTAGAGGCAATAAGGGCGAAGAAAGCTGGCTGAGATCGGCAATGGTTGCATTGAGCGGCGGCGATGACTTTGCTTCCTCCACTTCCAGGGCGCATGTAGAACTCGGCTTGAACTTCCGTTGGAAGTCCGGAACCGAAAACTGCCAACCTCCTTATAGTCAAAATTATACAGCTTATCATGGATCTCGAACTCCATGCTCAACTTGCGACTTGTTGCACCGTCAGAAACATCTCTAAAAGCTCATCGATCGTTTGTGCCAGATATTCCTTCCGGTTCATGATGCCAAAACTCCAGAATCCAGCTTGTGTTTTTTTTTGTAAAAAAAAAAAAAAATTTTTGGGTCTCCAAAAACGGAAATCTAGTTTTAGCGACAGTCTTTTAACGTTAATTTAGGGCCTTTATTTCCTTTTTATTTGGTCTATAATATACGTACTTTTACGTACGTTTGTTTTTACGTACTTATACATCATTATTTTATTATTGTGGTATTTATTTTAGGTTGTGGAGATTAATTCCGAATTACTTCAGAGTATGCTGTCATTATTATTAAATAATGTTTTAACGGAAGACTGCCGAAATCAGTGGTCTATGTCACGCCCATTATTAGTACTTATTTTACTTTACGAGGACTATTATCGGTAAGCTAATTAATTAAAAAACTAATTGGTTACAGTAAGTTGTGCAAGTCCGATGAGATGCTGACTTTTTGACTATTTCGAGCATTGCACTACGGAGCATTGCACTAAAATTTCAATTTTTGTGTTATTTAATATTACCAATATTACCCGTTAAGATATTAGCGTTTTATGATTTTATTGACGCCCTCCTATAGGCAGAGTGCTAATAACACCAACTTCAAAAAAAAAAAAAAATTAAATGAAATATATATTCCTCTTTCATCCCATAAAAATTAAACTCAAAAATTAAAATTTCATATTTAAGCTACTTATTTATGTATGTAAATAAAAAATATTTTAAATGTTCTGTTAAATAGATCTCGATTATTTAAAAAACATCAAAGTTATTAAGGGGATATCTGAGTAACTCGAACAAAAAAAGCGGATTTTTTGGAATTTTGTTGGAAAATTTTTGAAAAATTTGAAAAATAAATTTTTTTTGTATAAATCAAAAACAAAATGGCGGCTGGCGGCATTTCTACGTAGGCCCTTTTATGATGAAGGGGGTCCATAGCCGGAAAGCTAACGTACTTAATTTTTAGTCTAGATCAAACAATCAAACTTGGTTTCTATACATCAACAGATACAGATCAACAGATTTCTTTACAAATACATATTGATTTTTTGCAAATGGTGAGTGATTGAAAAAAAGTTAAAATTTTCACGAATAAAAAACGTCACACAATTTTGGATAACAAAAAAGTAAGCAATAAAAAAAAAATACGTGTGTCGATAGATAGAGGAATTTTAAATATACTGTCATTTCAGATCGATCGGTAAAAACGTCACACAATTTTTGATAAAAAAAAAGTAAGCAATACAAAAAAAATACGTGTGTCGATAGATAGAGGAATTTTAAATATACTGTCATTTCAAATTTCAGATCGATCGGTAAAGATTTGTTCTAGTTATGCTGGGTAAGATCGGCAATGGTTGCATCGAGCGCGGCGATGACGTTGATTGCATGTTGCAGGGCGTTTGTTGCATGTTTGTTGCAGGGCGCATGTAGAACTTGGCTTGAACTTCCGTTGAAAGTCTAGAACCGAAAACTGCCAACCTCCTTATAGTCAAAATCCTACAGCTTATCATGGATCTTGAACTCCGTGCTCAACTTGCGACTTGTAACATTTACATTTATAGATTTCAATAACAAAAAATTTTGATGCATACGTTTTATACTTTGCATCGGCTATCAAAGAGAGCCATTCTGATAGCAAAAACATATAGCACGAACAAGTCCGTTACTTTTTGAATAAAACATTTGTGTTTCGGCAACTAAACATTTTATTTTTTTCCATAATCACATTTTACGTCGATACATTTAGTCTCACGTTTTAATAATCGTTTTATTTCCTTAAAAAATAATTTTTCTCAAGGTTTTTTTTCGGTAATGACCTCTACGATAGACTCGAATCTTTTCAATCTCAGCGGGCTAAATCTGGAGAAAATGCTGGATGATCGTACAGCTGCGGCAAAAAAAATAGCACTGAGATGCACAATTGCATTTCAATTGTATACAATTGTATTTCAATTGCATTGCAATTGCAGCACTTCCTTCGTCGCCAAATGCATCCGTTTTTGCTCCATATCAACGTCGAATCTGTGCAACAGTTTTGAATAAGATTCGCGTGAGATAGTTTTACCTTTCTCGAGGTGACCTTGTTGGCTGACAGACTCTGTTTGGCCTTCTTTGGTCCACATTTACCCCGAGCAACCCACTGTTTAGATTTTTCCTTGGTCTCTGGCGTGTTCTGATGAATCCATTTTTTGCAAAATTCGTCCGGATTATGGCTGAACATCGCATGAGACTACTTACGAACTATAACGAAAAATATTTATAGTATAAAAATATAAAAATATTTTTAAAATATAAAAATACTTACGAAAATATTTTTTCGGGTCTGGAGGTCAGACCATGTTTACTATATGTTTTCGGGGTTGCTGAATCCGAATCCGAAGTCCAAAAAACCCCAGCACGTCAGGGTTCTGACATAACCTCAAAAAACCTCATGAAAAATTATATTCGAGTCTGTGGGTCAGACCATGTTGTTTTCGGGGTCGCTGAATCCAAATCCGAGGTCTAAAACACTCCAGAATGTCAGGGATCACCTCCCGAGTTGATATAAGCATGTCCGTCTGTCCGTCTGTCTGTTTCTACGCAAACTAGCCTCTCAGTTTTAAAGCTATCGACTTCAAACTTTGCACACACCCTTCATTTCTCTGCACGCAGTATATAAGTCGGAACGGTAGAAATCGGTAGAAACGGTAGAAATCGGCTGACTATATCCTATAGCTTCTTTATAACTTATTGAACGTTATTATTATTCCATATAACTGATCCATATAACAGATATTGTTATTTAAATGAACGGGTTTATAATGAAATTTGCATAAGGATCGGCCAACTATATCAGATATTTTCACGATAAAACCGATATTAACTGGAAGTGCTCCGCCCGAAGTTAGTTTTCCAGTCTTGTTCTTTCTTTCTCTGCTTTTTGGCTCGATCTCGACCTTGAAGAGTAGTAACGGCTTCTTTTTTTCTAACTGTCAGTATCTAAACGTTATCATTATATAAAGTCTTGTGGAGTTATTTGGGGTTTTACACTGAGAATTACATGACGTGGGTACAGAAGTAAGTTGGTCAGTTGGTTGAAAAGAAAAAGTAGAAGCCGCTCCATTGGCTTACCGAGTTTCTACGCTCATTCATTTGTTCATCTCTTCTTGAGCTTTTACGTGATTCTGATTTATTTGAAACAATTATGCATCAGTTTTCAATAATGCATTATGCATCATTAGTCTGACGAAGTAAAATACGGGTAACAATCTTAATCGGCACGTGACTTTGTTATAATTCTTTTCTAGCACGTGCATCTTAGAAATATTTTAGTAAAATGTATAAATGAACTTAAATATATAGAAGATATTTTCCTCCTCCTGGCAGCCACTTAATTGAGTGAGCTAGGCACTTCAAATATGTATAAGCAATAACTCCAATACACTAAATTTCAATTCATCCCGTCAGTTTCAATATGTTCTGATACACGCATGAATAACCGGTGCGTCCTCATGATCACCCTGAATCGGACCTAACTCACAGGCGAGTCTCTAGCGGCATTTAAATTAAATTTTCAAATTTGAACAAGCGTTGATTTTTTTCACATAATTATAAAAGATGCTTTGATTAGATTTATCGACTCTTTTTAAACGCTTTACGATCAGCTGATCATCAGCTGTGAACTGACAAACGCAAAATTTAATTTTTCCAAGAGCTTAACAAAATTCTTTCTTTAAAAAAAATTTGTTTCATAATTGATTTTGGAAAATTAACAATCTTTACTCAATTTATTAGAAGTTTGGCTTTTTATTTACTTATTATTTACTTACTTATTACATAAAAAATGCATAGAACTTACCATATTTACATGGACAGTCTAAGCCGGCAGTGTGAATCATTGTGCATTCTAAATGTGTAATATGAACTGCTATTACCTGCTACCTTCAAACTATGGCACAATTAAGGTACAATGTCAGTAGATAAACGGAATCTTTTCTGAGTATGAAGAAATACGCAGAAATTCGCATAAGCGTTCCAAACCAAGAAATCAAAAAAGAAACCAAGAAACGCCTTGGAAACCTTTGTATTTGGTAGAGTTCTCAAAAACTTTTTATGTACTATGGAGGAACAGTGCGATATTGGAAAAAGTTTTTCCACCCAGAAAGTTTTTTAACTATATTGAAAATAATAATAGCACCCAATTAACTGCTTCCTACAAATGGGGCTGTAATGGCAGCTGCGGCCATTCTATATAAAGGCAAACATTTGATGACTTCCATAAAAAAACATAATAGACCAGTATTTGTTTTGACATTGTATGATACCATTAACTCCTAAAAATATGAACGAATAATGAAAACCTATTTGAGTATTGCTTATCAAGTCTCCACGCCTCGATTGGGGTTTTTCGAGTGTGGTTTGCACATAGGAACAACTGGTGGATGGAGGATGAATTTGGCTCCTCCTATAACAGGCGTAATCTATGATTTAATACATCGATTCAGTGTAGTCTTACGAGAACTGGCTTGTTGACACGAAATAAATTCAGAGGCTTTTGAGTTTTACGCATTTGGAAATCCAAGGTGTTTTTGAAAGAATACTTCTGGTTTTATTATTATTATTATTACATAGTAGAATTAGGCTTACAAAACTTAAATCTACTACAAGATTTAAATCTAAGGCTGACTTCTGGTTTAATATGCTATTGTCTTTTAAAAAATTTTAGTTAATGGAACACAAATTATGAACCATTTGCCTTCCAATTAGTATGATGTCCGAGGAAGCTTTTTAAACCAGGAACAGGGAATTTCGAAACATACGCGAGAGCAATACTAGAAAAAATTTCAGGAAAAGACTATGGAAGATATCTTAAATGCTCTAGGAGTTTTTTCCGACCCTTTGATAATTTCATTGTCTAATGGGTATCCGATTTCTTCTGCAAAATCGTATAATTTGGATTTTAGAATTTGCTTTTAAGGGGACCCCCCATTTTCGGTTTAAAAAATTTTCAAAAAATCGATTTTTTTTTTTACTTAATTTAAAAGACTATATTCTTACGCGTATTTTAAGACGTCCCCGAAGACAATATCTTGATAACTATGGAAGTTATGTTTATTTGAAATCGGCACGGCAGGAGGGCACCTAAGACACTTCTTTTTCTTCTTTTGCTTTTTTCTCGAAACCTCTTTTTTCAAGACGGTGGGCATGATAACTCAAAAACTGTTCAACCGATTGACTTGAAAATTGAAACACATCTTCTTACATAGATTTTCCACAGAGTGACGTAGGATTTTTTCGATCCAATGGATAGAAATTTTTTTATGCAATTTTTAGTACGAAATTTTTGCCCAAAACATTGAGTCAAGTTTTGAAGTGCTCTCATTTGCGTAATTTTTTTTTTCTAAAACGGCTACGTCACTTTGTTCCAAATTTATCACTTTTAAAAAAAAATTTTGTTTACTTGATTGAGATGAAAATTGACACGTGAATCATGCCCACCATCTAGGAGCACTCCGGAAAAACCCATGATCGGCGATGTTCATATCTCCGCCATTTTGAAGTGAAAACAAGTTTTTTTTTAGAATTTATAAAGCTCATTAGTTGTATTAAATAGAAATAAAAGTGGAAAAATCCCATCTCAACTAGTTTAGTCACAAGAAATTTCTGAAAAACTGTCCCGTTTCCACGCCGTCAGGGTGGCGTAACCCCTTAAGTTAATTCGAACTTATAACTATTCAAGAATTTTCCTTTTAAATTTCAAGTGAAAATTTCAAAAACTCTTGAAGATATAGCCGATGGTGAAAGCGTCAGGTGACAGTGAGAGCCGTCTCAAAACTTTAAACGCGTCTGGATATGCCTCTCTCTGATTCTGGTGTACAGGTATGAAGTGAGCGTCAAGATACAGAGGTCTCGATTGGAAACGTTTGTTGTGAACGAGCCTTTACTTTTTTTTTGTTTGTTTGCTATGACATCTCTGAAACATATTTAGTATACATCAAGTCATTGAACAGACAACATTATATTTTTTCATCATGTTAAAAATGTCGAGTTTTGAACCAGAAAGTAATGATTTGCGGATTTACTGTCGATGAAAATTGGATTTATTTTAAGAATCCTAAACGGAGAAAATCACAGGTTAATCCGGGCAGCCATCAACATCGACTGCAAAACCAGATCGATTCGGCAAGAAGACAATGTTGTGTGTTTTCTGGGACCAGAAAGGTGTGGTGTACTACGAGCTTCTTAAAGCTGATGAAACCGTTAATAAAGATCGCTACTGACAACAAGTGATCAATTTGAACCATGCATTGATCAAGAAATGACCAGAATTGGCCAGAAGACACGGCAAGTTAGTTTTGTTTTTAGTTTTGCTCCATGACAATCCACCTGCCCACAAAGCAAAACTGGTTCAGACTTCAATCAAAACACTTGGCTGGAAGCTGGTACCGCACCCGCCGTATTCACCAGACTTGGCTCCTTCCGACTACCATTTGTTTTCAACGATGGGACACGCATTTGCTGAGCAGCAGTCCTCAGCAGGACGAGGAGGTCGAAAATGTGGTGTCTGGTTGGTTTGCTTTAAAAGATGAACAATTTTATTGGCGTGGTATCCACAAATTGCCAGAAAGGTGGTCAAAATGTATAGAAAACAATGGTCAATACTTTGAATAGGTTCACCAGGTTCACCTGGTATATCAATATATCGATATTTTTTGGGAAAAATTACATATATATGTATATACATATATCGTAATATTTTTTTTCCCAAAAATATGCGATAATTTTTTTTTATATTTGTTGATATTTCTGCGTTGGTCACTCTGTGATCAAAGATAAGTGAGTGAAGCTTGGTCAGTAGAGGTTTGACAATAACAAGATTTTACTTCCACTACAGGAAGTAACTTAATATAAAAAAATAAAAAAAAAAAAAAAGATTTGAAACATCGATGTTTTTTAAAAAAATGTCATCGAAATTTTCGATGTTTTGGAGCGAAACATAAAAAAATTTTTAACAAAATAAAAATTTATTCAAGTTTTATCAGAGTTTTAAAATAAAGTAACAATTAATTAAAGTTGAGATCAAAGTTTCTATTCATAAAAAGTAATTTACCTACTACGGCAGGCTTCAGCGAGCACCTCCAATCTGAAATGAGCTGTCCGGCCTTGCTGAACATACGCTCGGAGTCGCAAGAAGTGGCTGTAACGCACATATGCTTCTTGATAATAAATTTATACGCAGCTATTGGTACTTACCTTTTTCTCACTCCTTCTTATTGTAAAAAAAAAACAAGAAAGCAAAGCTAACTTCGGGCGGAGCCGAAGTTGATATACCCTTGCAGCTCAAACCGGATATATATTGCAAACATCGGATATAGTTGGCCGATCCTTATGATTGCATCATAATAAAACCAATCAATTACAATAAAAAATCGAAAAAAAAGTCCCAAGCTTCTATCTTCAAAAATACAAAAGTTGATATTTCTACCAAATACCATTTCCGATCGTTCAGTTATATGGCAGCTATAGGATATAGTCGGCCGATCCTAATGAAATTTTGTAGGTCGGATTAACTGACCAAAAATAGAATGTGTACCAAGTTTTAGCTTTTTATCTTCAAAAACACGAAAGTTGGGTCATTTCCGACCGTTCAGTTATATGGCAGCTATAAGATATAGTTGGCCGATCCTTATGAAATTTGGCATGTCGTAATGTGTTGCCAAAAACAGCTCTAGTGTCAAATTTGAACTCTCTAACTCTAAAAACACCAAAGATATACCAGTTCCGATCAATCAGTTATATGGCAGCTATAGGATATAGTCGGCCGATCCGTCCCGACTTATATACTGCGTGCAAAGGAAAGAAGGGTGTGTGCAAAGTTTTAAGACGATAGCTTCAAAACTGAGAGACTAGTTCGCGTAGAAACAGACAGACAGACGGACAGACAGACGGACAGACGGACAGACGGACATGCTCATATAAACTCAGGAGGTGATCCTGATCAAGAATATATATACTTTATAGGGTCGGAGATGTCTCCTTCACTGCGTTGCACACTTTTGACCAAAATTATAATACCCTCTGCAAGGGTATAATAATCGGATATAGTTGGCCGATCCTTATGAGAATATCATAATATAACCAATTCATTACAAAACAAAATCTAAAAAAAAGTCCCAAACTTCTATCTTTAAGAACAACAAAGATGGTATTTCTACCAAAAACCATTTCCGATATGGCAGCTATAAGATATAGTCGGCCGCTCCTTAAGAAATTTGGTAGGTTGGGCCAACTATAACCTTTCTCACCTACGCCAAATACCCTTTTCTGTCGAGCTGAATTGTTCCGATTTAACTGCTCCTGCTGTGCCGTTTTAAGTTTCATAATTTTATCTGGGGCAAAGTCTGCACTAGACCGCAATAAATCGATCTAACATTAAGGAAGAGATTCACCAGTTGAAGGATTGGGATTTTCACATCTAATATAGGATCCGATGCTATGGCTGGACCACCGCAAACCTTGCTAAATTTATCGACAGCAGTGAGAAAGTACTTTCCTCCTGTTGAGAAAATTCCCATGTGCAACATCTCTCCCACCCGCGATGTTATTGAAGAAATTCGTGCTTTAATGGTTGCCTATTATATTATGCCCTCTGACAAATCCTGCAGATTAGAACGATTTCGGCTGCTATTTTACCCATTTTTGGAAAATAACAGTCAAGAAGCACTTGTCTAACCCTGTTGTGCCCCTGTATGTATGTATATTAGGGCGGGTCAATTTGTTCCTGTCCAAAAAATCCTGAAAATCGTCCCCCATAATCGGAATCTACGAAGAATTCTAAGAAAATTTCACCAAGAAACCATGTGTCTAAATTGAAATCCTAGCTCGCGCCGAGAAGCTTCAAGATTGCACTATGAGGTACATAAGATATTTCGAGGTATTTAAGACATTTTAATGTATTTAAAAAAAACGTACGCATTTTTCAATTATGTTGGAGTCAATTCTGATTCATCTTTTTACAACAAATTTTATAATTTTTTTTTTAATTTATTTAACTTATAAATTATTTTTAATTTCTAAAGAAAGAGTCAAACTTGCCATGTACTTAGCCTCATATATGAAAGTTGGATCAATGAGTCTGTAACTTTTTAACGAAGTACGGTATCGATCTGAAAAATTAAATATATATTCAAAGGCATTTTAAGCAACTAAATAAAAGTAGGCGTGGCATGATAAAAGGCGGAATTTAATTTAATTTTTTATTATAAAGTTTATTTGCTTTCAAACAAGTAGGTAGTTTTTGCATTTTCTTGACTTGGACTATACCGTCATCTTAATAGAATCTGAAGTCTTTCTTTGACTCCATTTGAGGAACTTTGGAACGACTTTCTAAAGTCAATGACATAACAGCATCTCGATTCTGTCGCATAACTCGCCGTGAGACATGTGTTAACAACTGCACACATCGTTCGGTGCCCTGTATGTGCGATGGAAATGCCGGCAGTGGTATTTTAGCAGAATTGATGTATTCCAACAAGTGATCATGTGGGATGAACAAAACAATCCAAAACAGTGCATTCTTCGCCCATACAGAAAATATTTTTTTAACAATGCTTTTCGATGAAAGAAAAACAGTTCGCGAAAGTGCAATAAATAAAATTATGTATTATCGCGAGAAATTATATGACCCAACTAAATTTAGAACTTATAAAAAGAATCGCATTAATGGCACCGATTAAATGCATTTAGTTGACTTGGATAATGACGACATCTCATTTGAACCTCCATTTACTGCAAACATCCCACATGATCACTTGTTGGAATACATCAATTCTGCTAAAATACCACTGCCAGATCCGGCAATTCCATCGCACATACAGGGCACCGAACGATGTGTGCAGTTGTTAACACATGTCTCACGGCGAGTTATGCGACAGAATCGAGATGCTGTTATGTCATTGACTTTAGAAAGTCGTTCCAAAGTTCCTCAAATGGAGTCAAAGAAAGACTTCAGATTCTATTAAGATGACGGTATAGTCCAAGTCAAGAAAATGCAAAAACTACCTACTTGTTTGAAAGCAAATAAACTTTATAATAAAAAATTAAATTAAATTCCGCCTTTTATCATGCCACGCCTACTTTTATTTAGTTGCTTAAAATGCCTTTGAATATATATTTAATTTTTCAGATCGATACCGTACTTCGTTAAAAAGTTACAGACTCATTGATCCAACTTTCATATATGAGGCTAAGTACATGGCAAGTTTGACTCTTTCTTTAGAAATTAAAAATAATTTATAAGTTAAATAAATTTAAAAAAAAATTATAAAATTTGTTGTAAAAAGATGAATCAGAATTGACTCCAACATAATTGAAAAATGCGTACGTTTTTTTTAAATACATTAAAATGTCTTAAATACCTCGAAATATCTTATGTACCTCATAGTGCAATCTTGAAGCTTCTCGGCGCGAGCTAGGAATTCATTTTAGACACATGGTTTCTTGGTGAAATTTTCTTAGAATTCTTCGTAGATTCCGATTATGGGGGACGATTTTTGCGAAAAAAAATTGACCCGCCCTAATGTATATGTAAAGATAAGTATATCTTTTTGCTCGTCCGGCTAGATAACGTCCGCCACCCAAGAATTACAATACCAAAATTTAGTGGCCGGGAAGAGCCGAACCAGACTGTCTTAAATACGGGCCAAGACTGGAAGCTTACAATGTATGGCATTCCCGACGTTGGGCGTTACTTCGTCTTTCACTAAGTCCACCATTGTCTTCCAATCGGAAAAACCAATTTTAATGCGAGTCTTAGTACCAAACACTAAAAATAGTCGCTTATTCGACGTAGGCGCCTCCTCCATTATGATCTGGCTATTAAAACAGTTAAGTGGCTTTTCCGTGGGCTCGATGACAAGCGTTGTTGACTTTTTACTGGGAATAGTGGCTCGATCTGACTCCGCTGAGCTTTGCGAATCGTAAATACCTTGTCGCGGCCAAGCATCCGACACACAGTTTTCTTTTTCTGGCTTATAACCTTTGCACCACTTTTTTCAATGAGAGCCCTCGAACGCTTGAGTTTTGAATTAGGATTCTCATCAGAGACCGCAAATATAAATCGAAAAAAAAAAAAATATAAATATAATCGACAATTTTTTTTTTTTTAAGTCTGAAATTTGCTTTGACACTCGCATGTTTGTCTCCGGCACGCTCTTTAAAACAACCGCAATATGGTCAACATAAGACTCTTCAGTTTGTTAAAAGACAATGACGTCATCCACATAGATGTAATAGATACTTCCTATTTTCTCCCGTAGAACATCGTATATTGCCCTTTGAAAAATGATTGAGGCATTTTTTAATCCGAAAGGTAGGCGGCAGAAAAAGAAGTTTTCTCCGTGTCCCAAAAAATTTTCCCTTCTCAGATTCGACAGTTATACTCGTTATAATAGTTATACTTGGCATTGGGTGTCTATCGGCAATAGTTTTCAAATTTAATTTTCTTAAATTGGCTACTTACCGCTTATTAGGCGAACCCGAAGCGTCGATGGCTTTTTTACCTACAACCCATGTGGGGTTATAGTAGGGAGACCGACATGGTCGAATAATGCCATCTTGGATAATGCGAATGCGAATAATTTTTAGTAGGTCTCTGACAAAATCGTCAGCACCCAATGGAAACGGGTACAGCTTTGAATATACTGGCTCACTATCCTCTGTTCGAATAGTCGCTACTAAATTTGTGTTGAACGGTTACTTCTTATTTGGGTCAGCAAAGGCCCGCGAGTATTTAGATATCATCTGCTGAATGTCCGGGTAATAAGAAAATATGGCTTTCTACATCAAATAGATAAAACTGGCATTTGTGTTCTATTTTTTCAAACCCATGATGCGACTTGCGGCGAGCTAATGTTTAGAAGAAACATATTTTCCCTGTGACCCATCAAACTCTGGCAATGATTTTACTATCCGCAATATCAGGAGCGGGTACTATCGCAGCGCTAAACCTATCTGTGACTTCCTTCAATTTATCTTCAAACTCTTGTTTTTGCACAGTTGTTGTGGATTCACACTTTGTTTGTTCTTTACTACGTTCGTCGGCCTCTTCTGATAAAGCGAGGTTGCTTAGGTGAACAACCAAGTCTTCAGGCTCTGAATCGCTCATACAATCTCTATCAAGTCCCAACAATATTGAACTATGGCCAATCTAGGCGCTAAGCTAAGCGCTTATCTATTTACGCGAAAAAGATTTTACTGATTCGAAGAAAAAAAAAACACGGCACACAAAGAAATAAATTACTCTAACTTCTTGACTTTAACGCCGATACTGCTTTAAAAAATAAATTTTTTATAAGCAATAAAACAATTTTTAATATATTTTTGTATTATATTTTCTTTTAATTTGTTCTGGCAATTTATAAAAAAGATTTCACTTACATACATGAATCTCTGAAAGTTTTCCTTTTTCCCTATCGCAGTCAACTGTGCGGTCCGGTACAGTCCGTCCTAGGGACCCGGTTTAAAGATGATGATTTTATTTTCCCATGTGTCTCCAAGGCTTGGAGATCTCGTCGGATCTCTGCTGCGCACATATGTGTTGGTTCTGATGTACCTGTTGCGGCATGTTGCTACCCACAAATGACACTTGGTAGGTGCATCTCGTGTAGAGATGCGGAGCACCGATCGAGACTAGGAGGTGGCCACGATCAGTGACGATGATGCTGCTGTACTTCTTGTAGTAAGGTGGTAGCCGGGCTGTGGCTCCAGATATTACTATTTCGGTGATTGACAAAATAATTCACACGATTTAGAAGAGGTGCCTGTATCCTTTGGCTGTCAGCTCAAACCTGATTAACATAAGAGAGGGAAAGCTTAATCGTAACTATAACTCGCACAGATCGCGGCCGACGACCACCAACCGTCGTAAGGATTATATTATACATGTACTACTTATATACAAAAACCCTATATATATTTTCGTGATGAGGATCACCTCCTGAGTCGATGAAAGCATCGATGAAAGTTTATACGCCAACTACTCTCTTAGTTTTGAAGCTATCAAGTTAAAAAATTGCTCAAATATACCTTTCTTTTACGCAGTATATAAAACGAAAATAGATCAGCCGACCATATACTTTAAAAATATGTAAAACTAATGGATGAAAGATTCTAATCAGATTCTAATCAACTAATGGATGTGAAAGAGAACATTTTGGTGTTTTTTATATTAAAAGGATGGGACTCTCTTAAGATTCTATTTTACGCTCATTGATTTGAATCACATACTTTCATAAGGATCGGCTTCATAGAACTGATCTATCGGTAATAAACAAATTTTGTTATTTTTGAACATAGAAACTTAGGACATTTTTTAAATTTGAATTATAAGAAATTGATTGAATAATAAAAGGGTCATAAAGATCAGACAACTGTATTTGCGTCTGCAAAAGTATGTTAATAGCGGCTCCGCCCGAAATTTCTGTTCTTGTACATATACTTATTAACCTTCTTTGACTCGAAAAACGCACAAATTGTTTAAGCAAAATTACCTTTTTTTCACAGTTCCTTAAAAAACAAAATCATCAATGGACAACCTATGGATAAACAACGTGCAATGGTTCAGTGGTTTGATGATCTTATGCATGGTATAGAAAGAAATGTAACTAGCAAAAACAAGGAAAAGTGAGTTTTTCTTAGTGATTTCTTTGATTTCTTGAAAATTGATCTATGTTTTGTTATCTGTATATCTAAATTCTAAATAAATGTGTCACCAGTCAACTGTCGACGGAATCGGACGTATATTTAAACCGCTTCGTTGTGTGATCAAAATTTATAGCAATTAACCATTAATAAATTTACAGAAAAAATTACAAGGGTAAAAATAAGTATCTCTTATGTTTAGAAAAAATGTATAAAAATGTAATACATTTTTAAATGTTTAAATTAATAATTTGCTCCGTAGGTGTGGGGTAACTCAAGCTAATGCAGGAAGAGTTAAAAAGAAAAATGAGTCAATTTTAGAAAGATTATAAAGATGAACGTCGGCTCTCGTCATCCTAAACTAAAGCTTACTTGACTACTCGCGCACCCAGAGTAACAGAACTTAAAATAAAACACTGCAGACAATAGAATTGAATTTTTAAGAACTCAAGGTTGGGTGTTATCTAAAAAACACCAAAGTTATGATGCTATAGAATATAGTCGGCCCATTCCAGGCGTTCCGACTTATATACTGGGTACATATGAAGGAAGGATGTGTGCAAAGTGCACATCGACCGCTTAAAAACTGAAAGAAAAGAAAGAAAAGAAACTGAACTGAAACGGACAGACGAGCATTCTTATATAAAGAATCGGAGATGTCTCCTTTAAGGGTATAAAAAGCAAAGCTAAGGAAAGGACTGGTTTTTTGTTTTATAAAAAGCCCTTGAAGTTAAATAAAATTGTTTATTAATGAAATATATCGGATCGGATATCATATATGTATATATTTCAAATAGCGGATATGGTTAACCAATCCTTTTAAGAATTTAAGTATCACCAAATTGGTATAAAGTGATTTTTGTAAAAAGTCTCAACCTTTACCATTATTTGAATTGAACTATGAACCGCAATTTGAAGGGCTGCAGAAATAGACAGGGGGGTGCTGAAATGCATTGTGACGACATAGAATAACGCTGCTCCTAAGCTTGGTTAGAGCTGCCCGAACTGTTAAAGCCAGCAAGACCCGATAAAAACTTCGTCAAATTACAGATTCGACATTCTCAGTGAACTGAAGAATCCATCTATGCACAGCAGGCAAACTTAACTATGTTGGTCAAGAAAATAATCGACAAACTCGGAATAAACCAGTTCTATGTCACATTCATTAAATGGGCTACATAAATAAAACAAAAATAAATTAAACAAGAAAGGAAAGCTTACTTCGGGCGGAGCCGATGTTTATATTGCAGTTAAAACCGTATATAGATCGCAAACATTGGATATAGTTGGCCTATCCTAATATGATCATAAAACCAATTAATCACAATAAAATATCTTTAAAAAAAAAGTCCCAAGCTTCTATCTTCAAAAATATCAAAGTTGGTATTTTGAACCAAATACCATTTCCCATCGTTCAGTTATATGGCAGCTATAAGATATAGTCGGCCGATCGTTATGAAATTTGGAAGTTCGGATTAACTGTCCAAAAATATAATCTGTACTAAGTTTCAGCTTTCCATCTGCAAACACACGAAAGTTGGGTCATTTCCGATCGTTTAGTTATATGGCAGCTATAGGATATAGTCGGCCGATCCCTTTAAAATTTGGCATATCGTATTATTTTGCCAATAAGAGCTCTCGTGTTAAATTTGAACTCTCTAACTCTAAAAACTCCAAAGATATACCATTTCCGATCAATCAGTTATATAGCAGCTGTAGGATATAGTCAGCCGATCCCGGCCGTTTCGACTTATATATTGCGTGCAGGAAAGAAGTCGATAGCTTTAAAACTGAGAGACTAGTTTGCGTAGAAAGACGGACATGCTCATATCAACTCAGGAGGTGACCCTGATCAAGAAAATATATACTTTATATATATGTACACTTTGTCTCCTCCGGAGATGCCGTCACTGCGTTGCACAGTTTTGGACAAAACTATAATACCCTCTGCAAGGGTATAAAAAGTACCAAAAAAAAAAACCCTTCAGTACTTTTGCAACAGATATCAACATGCCATTCATTCGTTGTATGTCACATGGTAATAGTGTTTCATAACATAAACTTAATTTTGCTTAATTGTTGGTCGAAACTCACATCGACTTAAAACTCCTTTTGACATACCTCACAACGACATATGTATGTATAATTTTATTCTAAGACTTTATTCTACATATTCTATAGACCAAATCATCCCGACGTTTAAATTCACTACTATATATTTTTGCGAGGCGTCCACTGCATGCATACAGACCACCTCCCGTTCAACAGTATTCAGATAAGGCGTAAAGAACATAAGTTTCAGTTAGGAGTAGAGCTCGCAAAAACTATGCAATAGTTGTATAATGTATAATAACCTAAAGAAATCATGCTAGGCATATGTTGAACTACAATGGCTAGAGGGTAAAGGAAAAGAGTTTATGTAGGTTTATGTAGGAAAACGACACACAGAATCGTTTGACGGTTTGTTAGTGGGGGTAACTTAATTAATGAAACCCTACAGTTGGAAGGAAGGTAAAAATTTCAAATCTAAGCGAAAATCAAAATGATTATTAGGACAGATTATATATATACTCCGTAATGAGGACTACAAACACACCATCAAAAATACATATCAAGTTTTTGTTAAATAGGAATCATTTAAATCTTTACATCATCATTTAATAAAACCAAGAACACTGTTTGCTTTATTAAGCGCGGTGGAAATAAAGTCGTAAAATTCAAAAGGTATTTGCGTTAGAGACAATTGCCTGATGAGTTTTGCAAAACTGCAGTATTAAAAAACACTCAAAAATGAAAATAAACGGGTAATAAAATTGAGTTGGGGTATATTTTTGATGTCTATTATATCCCCAATGATAGGGATAAAAAGAGTTATTCTATCCTGATCTGAAAGAAAAAACACATCCAGCAGTTGACCTAAAGAATTTCTAACATGGTTAATTTGGACGAGTAGCATGTCAAACATACCCGCAGTGAACTCGTGTTAGGTGGTTAGTGCTAACGTGGGTTAACTATCAACATTAGACCACATGAGTTTTGGGAAAATAAAAATGAACCAAAACATCCAGAAAATCAAAATAGAATTGAATACCGGGCAAATGATGTTAGTTAACGGAAGGCACGGAAGATGGCGGTATATAGAACTGGTAACATAAATATAAATAAGTCGGAAAATATGTATTTAAGAGAAAGTTCGTTTCTTAGAGCCATAACCCAGTACTTACAACCGAATATCCTTAATGGAATACTCCTTCCCGTAGGATCGCCTGCAGGATCCTCGCCAGATGATACATCGTTATTTTTACACAAGCTACTTGTAGAGTTCAAGGGTATAATGTATTTCTTATCCAGATCGAGGCCTGTCTTAACTCTCGGCCATTATGCCCGTTAACCGCGGATATTAACGATCTGCAAGTATTGACTCTAGCTCATTTTCTCATCGGAGACTCCATGCAATCGCTTCCTACCCCCAGTGACAAGGACAAGTCGCTCAACACACAGTTCATGGAGGGACAACGGATCCTACGCCAGTTCTGGAAAAGGTGGAGCTCAGATTGGTTGTCTCACCTTCAGGCACGCCCTAAGTGGAGACAAGAGGAAGAAAACCTACAGGTCAATGACCTAGTTATTATCAAGGACGACAGGACAGGTCCAACCGATTGGAAACTAGGTCGTGTTATAGAATTACACCCTGGAGCCGATGGGATGGTACGAGTTGCAACAATCTATACAGGTTCGGGTACATATAAGCGATCAGTATCCAAGATCTGCAGATTACCCATCCCGAATTACACGGAAGCTAAAGTCGAGAAGCTAATCTTGAACAATAGTGATACACGCATTTGATCTCACATCCATACCACAGCAAACATTTCACCTATTTCTTTCAGTTACCATTAGAAGGATGTCTTAATGCTGGACCCATTATTGCGGGGCGGCATGTACGGTCATTTTCGTTGTCGTAATGTTCATTACGTAATGTTAGAGCATACCACAACCCTACAATCGATACCTGCTTTATGTCTATCGATCTATCGATTTCCTTTGGAAAGCGGGACATCTCTAAGCTTCTTCCTTACGACTTCTAAGCTTCTTCGAATTATTACCCATTACACACATTTTTTGAAACACATTTTGTTATACTGCCAACATTGTTTGATCTCTAAAATCAATTCAAAGTCAGATTCAAATCAAATCAAATTAAATTCAGTGACATTCTTGAAACCTACCCTGTGTTTTTATAAAACGGCAACAGCAAAGTCCCCATAGCAGACTTCTGCTAATCATTGACTCCCGTATTCTATCGGCGCAGTCACAACAGTAAGAATGAAAGTAAAATAGCGACGGAATCGTCCCTGACCATATAACGTATATATTCTTGATCAGCATCAACATCCTAGTCGATATAGCAATGTCCGTATGACCGCATGGATCTCAGAGACTATAAGAGATAGAGCTTTAAGATGTTGCATGAAGAAGTGCGGGTCAAGTCGGATTTGTTCTACAATTTTTGACACGGTCCGTCCCTTCTCAAAATTTATATTTTATACATATATTTTTATTTTTTTCACGGACTTTCAGAATTGTTGGAATGGCTAGTGCCCCCAGATTTTATTCCTGCATTCATCACAAAACTTGGAGACCCAACCGACCGAAGGGGCACTGCTGCATAACGAACGGTTCACATAGCGGGAACCGAGTTCTTAAGTGAATTGACAAATTAGGAAGATAACGAGGAAAAATTTCTTAGGAAACTTCAAATAGATGCTTTTAAGTTTGAAGAAGTGAAAAGTAAAATGATAGGGTAGAGACCATTGTAGTTCAAACATAAAGCCCTAAGATGGTCGTGATGTGCATAAGACGAACTACAATGGCTAAGGAATACGGGACTAAAGTTCTAGTCCTTCTGTTAGGAACATTAAAATTTAAGCCTGTTAGCAAATGGTGGCCATCTACATCACCATATATATTGATGTGTAGGAAAACGACACCCAGCATTGTACTAGGATTGGTTGAGGGGGAAAAGTTTATTAGTAAGAGTCTACTATGATACGAAGGAAAATGAAGATTTGCATCCCAGTTTAGACACCTAAGAGAATATAGTGAGAAATTTTGTAGCCGTAGCCAAAAATCTAGAGCGAGAGCAGAGTCAAAAATATTTTTTCATGTGCTACTGCTCTAGCTTAGTTTTGTTTTTGTTTTTTTCTCCCCTGATTTTTATGCACCGTCACTGTGTGACCACTTTCTTTACCTCCTTTCTTCCTTACCCACTTTCTTTACCCTTGTAAGAATGATAAGAAGAAAACAGATTTGTAATTTGGAATTCAAGGTGCTAATATTTCTCTGACCAATAAATCGTTAAATATTTTCAAATATTTTGAGGAGGGTGACAACGGACTCGTTAAATGCAAAACATGTTTTCGAATGTTAAAAAAAGATCGTGCCTTTAATTTAAAGAAACATTTAATGTTGCATGACATTCGACCTGAACAAAAAGAAAATGATTCTAGTGGCATGCAGCCAAAAAAAATAGTTAAACATCAGCAAATTAAAGTTCAAATCAATAAAAAACAATTAATCCGGTCCTACATTGGTCTAGTCACCGAGAATAGCGTCCCATTTAATGTGCTGAATTCAGACAATATGCGTAACATAATTGATCCCATATGTCAAGGTCTAAAAGAAAAAAGTGGGAAAAACTTTTCATTAAATGGAACAAAGTGCAAATCAGTTCTTCGACAGGTAGCAGAAAAAATTCGACAAGAAATACATAACGAATGTAAAAATCGGATTCTATCATTAAAAATTGATAGTGCAACGCGACTTGATCGGAATATATTTGGTGTCAGTGCTCAATTCATTAGTTCAGATGAAATAAAATCGCGAGTTCTTGGAATGGTGGAACTCAGAGGAGTTGGGTCAAGTTCAGCCAAAAATCTTGCCAAGGAGATTTTATCTGTATTAGACAAATACGGAATATCTCTAAGCCAAATCGTGTCAATTACTAGATAACGAGGCAAATATGATAAAGACGACGAAAATTTTATCAGAAATGAACTTGAGCGAAGATGACATGGAAGATGCCGGTATTCAAGATAACGTCGAGTACATTAAGCAAATCGAGCTTTTTGGAAAAACTGAAACTGCGCTTGTAGGTGATATACAAATATGTCGCTGTGCAGCACACACTGGACAGCTTTGTGCACTCGACGTGACGAAAAATGCAAATATTAGAGAATATTTGTTAATGTGCCGAAATCTTACGTAATACATTCGGAAGCAATCAAATGGTTACCGTGACTTGTTTGAACTGAAAAATTTTAAATTACCTCAATTGGATTGTCCAACTAGATGGGGATCAACCTACAACATGGTTGACCAACTTAGTAAGGCGAAAAGTATTTTAAGCCTTATTGAAACTGTCGAGAACAAATCAAGAGATGACGATTTTATAGTTCATGAAATGTTATGGGAATTTATGGAGTCGTATGTGACTATTATGGCTCCACTACAAAAGACAATAGTGCAGTTTCAAGAGGAGCAACTTCACTATGGGAATTTTTATGCTCTGTGGTTGGTCTGCAAACTGACCACTAATCAAATTTTGTCAAAAAGTGCTCCGGATTCAATTATTTATACAATTGGAGAGGCGCTTATTGAAAGTATGGAAACACGGACCAAGAAATTAACATCTAATGTTGGCTTCGAAGCTTGTTTATACTTAGACCCAAGACTCCATCATATTCTGGACAGCTCTCAAAAGGAAAGGGCAGTCAGTTTTTTAAAAAACATTGTGGGCACAAATCAAAATGCTTAGTCCCATTGCAACATTGTCATCGTCTACTAGCTCAATTGCTTCAGAGGATAGCAATAGTAAAAGTAATTTTGATATTTTGGATGATTTTTTAAGTGTAAGCGTTATGCAAAATGAGTCAACCGATGTACATGCAAAGATTGAAACATTAAAATTACCGTATATGAAATCCAGTACAAATGTTTTACATTTTTGGAAAAAGAGGAAATCATGCGATGCAGAGCTCCACGAAATAAGCAAAATATGTTTTGCTATACCGCCAACTCAAGTAAGAACTATTACTTAATTCGAAACAAAATTTTAATTTCCAAACATTTATAGGTAACCATAGAGCGGGCATTTTCTTCATTAAAACTGGTGCTGTCGGACAACAGAAATCGTTTAGGCCACGACACATTAGAAAATATACTCCTTGTTCGCCTAAACTCAACACATTTGGATAATGCGATCGACAACTTGAGTTTATTTGAAGACGACGATTAATTATTTACTTAATAAATTTTTAAATAGAATAATAAATACATGGCTGAATATCATTCTTACAAGGGTAAAGAAAGTGGGTAAGGAAGAAAGGAGGTAAAGAAAGTGGTCACACAGTAACGGTGCATAAAAATCAGGGGAGAAAAAAACAAAAACAAAACTAAGCTAGAGCAGTAGCACATGAAAAAATATTTTTGACTCTGCTCTGCTCTCGCTCTAGATTTTTGGCTACGGCTACGGCTACGAGAAGCACAAAATATTTTTTTCTGCTGTTGCTATAGCAATAGCTTTGAACTTTTCGTAGCTCGGAGCAGAGCAGAGCAGTCAATTTTCATTTTTCTGCTACGGCTCTGCTCCCACTCTGAAAAAAAGTGACAGCTGTAGCAAGAGCAGAGCAATATTTCTGTGCATCTCGCTGCTACGGAGTAGTAAATGCAAACCCTGTTGAGGACTCCAGACCTATGAACCGTACTGCAGTATCCGACGCACCAAAGAAATAAATAAACTTGGTTATTTTAGTAATGTAGAGGTCGTTAAATTCTTTTGACCATCTTTTTTTAAAAAAACCAAGGATACCTTTAGCCTTATTACCCATTGTGGAAATTCGATCGGCCAAGTCTAATAGGTTTTAAGTCTAATAGGACACAAAGATCATTAACCTGAGCTAATTTTTCTAAGGCAATCCCATAGAAAAAACAAGAAAGGAAAGCTAACTTCTGGTGGAGCCGAAGTTGAAATATCCTTGCAGTTAAAACCGAATACATCGCAAACATCGGATATAGTTGCCGATCCTTATGAGAATATCACAATAAAAACAATTATTTACAATAAAATATCTAAAAAAAAAAGTCCCAAGCTTCTATCTTCAAAAATACAGAAATTGGCATTTTTAACTAAACACCATCGCGATCGTTCAGTTATATGGCAGCTATAAGATATAATCGGATCACCTTCTGAGTTATATGAGCATGTCCGTCTTTCTGTTTCTGTGCGAACTAGTCTCTCAGTTTTAAAGCTATCGACTTGAAACTTTGTACAGACCCCCAGAAACTTTAAAAATTGGTCAAATAGGACGTCTATGTATATCCTATAGCTTGAAACAGGAACAATCTGTTTAAAATCAACATAAAGTATGAAAAATTTTTTTGTATTTCAGATATCTAAACCAATCTCACAGATTATATGTTTGGTGCAGATTTATATATACTTTGGTTTGGTTTATATATCCAAATTTGGTTAAAATCGGAGAACTATATCTTATAGCTTCTATACAAAAAGATGGTGCAATTTTTAGAAAAATTGTTTTTTTTCAAGACCTATATGTAATATTAAACCTGTAAATGAGAACGCTGGTGAAATCTTAGACTCCAAAGTAAAAACAATCCCGAATTCATATATGTATTATGTATTTTATTCATCTAGCAACAAATGCAGTTTTCTTTGCCCAGTTGTGAAAGTTACTGAACTTAATAGCAATTTGTGTCAACTCATTTTCCTAGTATGATACTCTTTAAATATTTTTGTCTTTATTTTTGGATTCGGCAGCTTCTTCAGATAATTCTTCTATCGAAACAAGCGCATACTTTGTAATTTTCGGTGGAAGGTAATACCATGGGTATTATTTATTTAGCATTTTTTCGGTGTCAAGTGCAAAGCTTCCAAATTTTTCGGTATTTATTTTATATCCAGATGCCATGCATTGCTGAAATGTTGCACACCTATATAAAACATGTTTATCCAATCCTGTTATATCAGCAGACAATTTTGTATCGGTAAAATCCCTTCTTGCCGTATTTCCACTACCTTCACTTCTTGGTTGGTCAACAAGGTTATCCCATTTGGACGCGGAAGTCTGCTTGAATTTGTGTTTTCCTATCCTTAAAGCATTTTTTATCTTCTGGGGTACAAATTCGCCAAGTTTTCAAATGCAAGAAATATTCAAAAAATCGAATATATGAGTGCAACGGAAACAACCCAAACTCATAACGTTCTTCGTGAACTTTTTTGCCTAAGCATTTTTCCAAGTCATTAATTTCGCTCGGCTTTGCATCACATATGTAGCATTTACAAGTTGATGTTTCACTTAAAGCACTACAGGAGTTGATGTTTCCGCCAACCATTGTCAACTGCAAACGATGTGTAATTGTAATAATTTTTTGTTAGTGCTTTACATGTACAGTAGCGGACAATGAAATCCGGACACCTAAGTACTTGCACTAAATGTGAACTTTGCATTAGTGTTCATTCATTACATTCATGCTTTACATGTACAGTAGCGGACAATGAAATCCGGACACCTAAGTACTTCCACTAAATGTGAACTTTGCATTAGTGAGTTTGCATTCATGATCTGAAAGCATTTTTTAAATTATTAAATTTCTTATGTTACAAAAAATTTTTTTTAAATATGTCGAAATTGACTGAAAATTTTCAAGAGGCCATATTGGCCTTACAATCGAAAATCTTAAGCTTCTGAGGAATAAGCTCTAACGTTGGACTTATTAAGTCTTCTTTCAAGGATTTCCTACAAAATTTTAAGAAAACCAGAACTCTAAAGCATTTGCCAGGATCAGGAAAGAAAAAGAAGACCAACTACCATGAGGATCGAATCCTTTCAAGATTAAGCATGACTGATCGTTTAAAATCAGCAAAACATGTAAGAAGTAAGTTTTTCCAGTTGAAAGGAGTCAAAATAAACACTCAAACCGTTCGAAGGAACATTGAGGAGGCAGGACTTCATGGCCGCCGAACAGCGAAAAACCCAGTCTTGACCGCAAAAATGCTCCAGAAAAGGCTACAGTGGGTCAAAATTCACGAATCTTGAACTGTACATGAATGACAAAACGTCATTTTTGTCACGAGACCAAAATAATCCATTTGTCCTACAATAGTATGAGCTACGTGCGCCCCAAACGCGACAAACGCTTCAAAAATAATTGCTTACGGCGAAAGGTCAGGCAAGGAGCATGTCGAATGATCCGGGGATGCTTTTCTTACTATGGCGTTTGTCGACGATCTGGCATTAATTGATGGAACTGTGAATGCTGGAAAGTTCCAAGGTGTTCTGAATCGTCACCTTCTATCCACCACCCTCAATAAAGGAGGATCTTTCCCGTGCCCAAACATAATCTTTCAGGACGACTCAGGTCCTTGCTGTAGTGCAAAAAAAAGAGGGATATATATTTTTTTGAATTCTTTAAGGATTTGTTTAAACAATAATTAAAGTTTTAAATTTCTGGAGTTTTTTTTTTTAATTTAGGTAATAAATTATTTGCAGAAAAATCGAATATCAACATTAGACTGGCCAGGCAATAGTCCTGATTTCTATAAGATTCAATATCGTTGTCCTATTTTAAGAGTTAAAATACATAAAAAGAAAGAAACCCAAAAAAAAAGACAGTTTAATTTAACAGTGGAAAGTGTCTGTGTCTTTTGGTAGATTTTATGCCATTAAGAATAAAGGCCGTATTAAAAACTCAAGGAAAACCAACTAAATACTAAAGAACCAAAACAAAATTATTTTTGAACACGTTAAATACTAAGCTTTTAAGAAATAATTTTCAAAAAATTTTGTTACCTAGGAATAGTTAAAAAAAAACTTTTTTTGTTCGCCTACATTTTTGGTAATTCTATCGAATATTGAAGTATACGTTTTATTTCCAAATAAAACAAAATGACATTTAAAAGAACACGTTTTTGAATTACCATTTATATTAATATCATCGATTTTAAACAAATTTGCTCAATATAGCAAACGCTGGCTGAAAAAGAACTAAAAAAGTAGTGTTTTCTGCCTGTCCGATTTCATTGTCCGCTACTGTATATGGCTCCAGCGCATTTTGTTCCTAAAGTATTTGGCTTCATCTAAAGTCAATTGTGTTGTTTCTTCTTGGAATTGGAATCGTATTGGTCTGTAGTAACGTGTGGATGACGGTCGCGGAATTTTTCCAAATAATCAATGTTACTGTTTAATGCTTTCTGTTTATATTCGGAATGACTAGAACTGCCGTCAATTATCCACTTGCCAATTAAAATGAAGTCAACCACGCTATTAAATCGCGAATCGTCGTCGCATGCAGAGGTGTATTTATTGTGCTCCGGGCAAAAAAAACTATTCAACAATATCAAAAAAGTGCAGTGACTGGTTTCGTAAATCAACAACAACGCGAAAAGACGCTTTCAGCGATGAAATCGCTAATGTTTATATTGATAAATTAATTAATTAATATAAAACATAACATTTAAAACTCGAACAATATCAACCTTGATTGCAATGAGTCTAAACGACGTTAGCACACAACGTCAACGTGAGCAAGACGAGAGACGGCTCTCAGTACAAAGAAACAACGCTTACTTCACTTTCAAAGCAACCGAAAGTAATGCAAGCTCATCCCAAACACGGTCAATTACCCCAAACTTGGCCGAATTCCTAAACGTAGAGAGCGTGAGAGCGCGTTCTTGCTCCCCCTCGCTACCATCGATGTCTCTGCAGCCAAAGAGCGCAGTAACTAGCACCGCAACCTCTTTGACAACGTCAACCGTAACAACAACAACAACCGGTACTGTAACGACAGCGCGTTTAACGACGTCATCAGCTAGCAGCGCAAACATTGATACTTCTGCCGCTGTGCTGCCCGAAAAAGAGAACAAAAACAAAGAAAATATTAAGCCGGTTGTGCAGACTGGTATGGATCGCTACATCCAAATCAAAAGGAAGCTGAGCCCCCTAAACTCTCAACGCAAAATAACCCGTGGCAATGCTAACATAGCCGCAATAGAAACGCCCACGAACTCAAACCGTTTTAAAATCTTGGCAGACTATGAGGATGACGCCGAATCTACAGATGTCCAAAAAAAGGAAGCCTAAGCCCCCGCCAATATACATACGAGAAAAAAGTTCCAACGTTCTTGTCAACAAAATTATAGAGCTCATTGGCAAGGACAACTTCCACATAATACCACTCGTAAAGGGCAACATCCAGGCAACAAAAGTTCAAACGAAGTCAGAAGATAATTACAGATTATTATCGAAATACCTCACCGACAATAAAAAGAACTTTTATACGTATCAGCTTAAAAGCAGCAAGGGCTTGCAAGTCGTACTTAAGGGCATAGAGCCCGAAGTAGCGCCTGCAGAGATAACAAAGGCACTACAAGAGAAGGGATTTAGCGCTAAGACAGTGTTCAATATCTCTAACAGGGATAGAAAGCCGCAGCCACTCTTTAAGGTTGAGCTCGAACCACAAATTAAGCCCCTAAAGAAATACGAAGTGCACCCTATATACAATCTCCAGTTCCTGCTGCACCGCAGAATTACAGTTCATAGTCTCCAAGTCAAACCCTGAAGTCTTCTTCTCGACTGCAGCCAGATCCTCACTAGGACTTATAAACTCTGACAAAAATGTCACATACGCAAGCGCTTTAAAATCAGAACTGGCTACCCCAGCCTCAAAAAGCTCACTGCCGCAATCAGCACACCAAGAACCGAACACGGCTCGGCAGTATCAACTTCCGGAGCAGCCAAAAAGTAACTTTGAAGCTATGATATGCAGTCTACAACAAAGCCTTACGAAGTTCATGTCGTTTATGAATACAACTATGCAAGATCTAATGCGAAACCAAAATCTATTAATACAAATGCTGATTTCACAACAATCCAAATAATGACTTCCCTACGAATATCTACATGGAACGCTAACGGCGTTTCGCGGCATAAACTCGAGTTAGCGCAATTCCTAATAGACAATCAAATCGACGTAATGCTGCTTTCAGAAACACATCTTACGAACAGATACAATTTCCAACTACGAGGATATTCATTCTATGGAACAAATCATCCAGACGGTGAAGCACACGGCGGGACTGGAATTTTAATCAGAAGCCGTATCAAGCACCATTATCATACGAAATTTGCAAAAAACTTCCCGATTTAATTGACTTTGCGATTACCAAAAACATTCCTAAAAATCTGATATGCGCCGAATGCCTTTCGGATCTTTCATCTGATCACTCGCCTGTCCTTTTTACTCTACTTTTACTCTTTTGTAAATTCGCTGGAGTCTGTACTCGTCTCTGCAGCTCGAGCTTCAACACCTCAAATTATAAACACAACGCAATCAAAAGAAGACAAATCTACAAATCGAACAGCTCGTCCTCGAAAAGCGACGCTTACGTCGAGAATGGCAATGTCACAGATCGCCATCTGCTAAGCAACGCTTCAAGCATGCCTCACGTCAACTTGATCAAGCTCTACAGCAAGAAGAAACGTATGTCCACCACCGCTACATAGAGCAATTGTCAACTAACAGTACGAAACACTCACTATGGAGAGCTCACCCAACTCTGAGCTCACCGAAAGAAACCGTGATGCCTATTAGAAATTCCACAGGCGGGTGGGCGCGCAGCGACGCAGACAGAGCCAGCACGTTTGCCAAACACCTTAAAAACGTCTTCTAACCAAATCCTGCCACCAATGCGTTTACCTTGCCGACTCCATCAGATAAGCCCCAGCATCAACATAAGCCGATTGAGTTTCGCCCAAACGAAATCGTTAACATCATCAAACGACAATTGAATCCGAAAAAATCCCCGGGCTGCGACCTCATAACTCCCAAAATGATCATTGAGCTCCCATACTGCGCCGTTTGCACTCTCACCCAGCTATTTAATGCCATCGCAAAACTTTGACACTTTCCAGTGAGATGAAAAAAGTCAATTATAATAATGATAGCAAAGCCGGGAAAAGACCACACTATCCCCACGTCGTATAGACCTATAAGCCTACTCTCTTGCCTATCTAAACTCTTTGAAAAATGCCTAATAACTCGGATAAACACATACCTGAGAGTCCAGGAAGGAATCCCGTCACACCAATTTGGGTTTTGTGAAAAGCATGGAACAATTGAGCAGGTCAACCGTATAACATCCGAAATTCGGAACGCGTTCGAAAAACGAGAGTACTGTACTGCCATATTTTTAGATGTCTCTCAAGCATTCGATAGAGTCTGGCTGGAAGGTCTAATGTACAAGATCAAGACAATGCTCCCCTACAGCACCCACAAAATTTTGGAGTCTTACCTTCACGACAGAAAATTTGTCGTGAGGTGCAACACCGCTATATCCGATGATTACACAGTTGGAGTTGGAGTTCCTCAACGCAGCGTGCTAAGGCCAATATTATATGTCCTCTACACAGCAGATATCCCGACAAGCACACGTCTAACAACATCCACGTTTGCCGATGACACAGCTATTCTTAGCCGCTCAAAATGCCCGATTCAAGCAACTTCCCAGCTAGCTCATCATATGGCCGATGTCGAAAAATGGCTGTCAGACAGGCGAATTAAAGTGAACGAACTAAAATGCAAGCATGTTACGTTCACTCTGAACAGGCAAAACTGCCCGCCGATAACATTAAACAACACTCTACTCCCACAAGCAAACGAAGTAACATACATAGGAGTACATCTCGACAAAAGACTCACATGGCGCCGGCACATTGAAGCCAAAAGAACACACCTAAAGCTAAAAGCCAGCGGTCTTCATTGGCTTATCAACGCTCGGTCACCTCTTAGCCTTCAATATAAAGTCCTGCTGTACAACTCGGTACTAAAACCTATATGGATGTACGGCTCCCAGTTATGGGGGAACGCCAGCAATAGCAACATTGACATAATTCAAAGAGTTCAGTCGAAGATCTTGAGAACAATCACCGGGGCACCGTGGTACGTTCGCAACGAAAACATACACCGCGACTTAAACATTCTACCAGTCAAAGAAGCGATCGCAGAACAGAAGGTAAAGTACTTAACCAAGCTATCGGTGCACCCTAACCACCTGGCGAGAGGTCTTACAAGGTTGAGCAACCAATCTCGCCTTCCTCGCAATGACTTACCCACCCAGCGACCGACCTGAGGGACGCGAAACCAGAATGCAGTCTTAGTATACTGTTAGTTAAATTTTAATGTTAAGATTCGTCAACTTATTGTTAATCTCAAAATTAAGAGTAGATTCAATAAATAAAAGCAAAGCTTAAAAAAAAAAAAAAAAAAACCACGCTATTATCATCAATGCTCTCAAGGACATCAGCTAGAAGTTCTATAATTCGGAACGCCGTGTGATCCAACAAGCTTTGCAGCTCAACTACGGCTTCGGATTCGCTGACACCGATATTTTCGAGATAAATTAAAGTGTAATATGCACATATATGCACTATTAATATCATATATATAATTATATATCATTTTCAAAATTAGATTAAAAAAAATATATTTTTATTTGAGTTCCGGTTTTGATACAGTATGATTCTTTTATTTTAGAATTTCAGAACTACTGCTTAGGATGTTCGATTTTTAGAACTACTTATCTTTAGGGCTCTAGGTCCTTTTTATAGCTACCCTTGCTGAAGCTTTTTGAAGATCAAAGCTCGAAAGAGAGGCTCTCTGAGAGAATAGATTGAGTCGGAACCTTTTACTTGAGGTGTCAGTTGACATGGAAGGCTTTGGGTCTCAATTAATCGAGGTGACAAGAAAATGTGAAGTGGGTTCCCATTTAAGAATGTTTTGATCTGTTTAGTTTTAATTCACTTAAAAGGAGTGAGAAAGATTTGAGTCGGGATTTCTGTTTATCCAAATATTGTTTTGGTTTTCAATCTGAAGTGACTCTTAGAAATTGGAAATCTGAAATGAGGCTGTTTTCAGCCGAATTGAAATAATTAAATATTTATGTTTTTACAAAAATTGGAATGAGGCTATTTGCAGCTGCGTTACGAATTTCAATACAAAAGGCTACAAAATTTACCGATATGCCCTTAAAGAAATTTTGTTGATATGTTACTTCCCCATCTTTAAGAATTTAGCCTGTCCTCAGGCGGTTAGTTTGGGGTATAACTGTAGGTCATGTTCTTTATTTTCTGAACCTTTAGTTTCTTCTTCGGGACTAATAACCTTTTGTTTTTTATAATTAATTATTATCCTTTTTGGGATGTTCTTAAATTTATAAATCAAATATATGAGTATAATAATAATTATTATTGATAGTAGTATTAATAGAATTGTTTGGGTTGTAAAATATTGTTTTGAATGGTTTTGGAATATTTCTTTGGCTACGATATTGGATAAAGGTTCGAGTTTAGTTATGTTGTTGTTTACATAAATAGTTCGGGTGTAATCAAGCATAGTATTTGTTATTATTACATCTTCTATTTGTATAGAACAGTTGAATGCTTTTATTATATTGTTTCCTTCTGCAATTAAATCTTTATTTATACAATTCTGATTTAGCAAAGTTTTTGGCAAATTCCATGTTATTATAATGTTGGGTTCAATATAATTTAATTCGAAGTTCTTGAACATTTTTGTATATCTACATTCTGTATTTGTTTGTCTTAAGAGATCTATTATACATTTATTATTTACTATTTCTTTTGTTTTTACTTCAAAGACTTGCTGATTTTTTATATAATATTCATCATGCAATGTTTCGGTTATTATATTCTGATTCTGATCCGGATACGGTAAAATTTTATAAATGGGGGTTTTAATAATAGTACTAGGAATATGAGAAAGTATCAATATTTCGTTAGTATTAACTTGTAACCAAGTAGATTTTTTGATATTTAACAATTTTTCTGAATTAATATGTTTAAGCGGGTCATGTTTTAGGAGCTTTGGGTTGAATATGCCTAATCTTGTAAATTGCATTCCTAATTCAATGTCTTTTACGTATTCTGTAAATTCTTGTAAATTGAAAATAAGGATTGCTTACCTTTGGTTTTCGTTTTGGTTTTCATTTAAACGATTGACTGTTTCTATTCCTTTATTAATGGCATCAATTACTTTATTTAATTCGTTGATCTGTATACTATTTTCAGACAAATTATCTATTTTTGATTCTAATTCTTCCTTATCTTGTTGATCCAATGTGCCAAATAAATATTTATAAAAAGTACCTACGAAATTTGCAAGTCCTCTCTTGTTTCGTTGAGCAATTTTGATTCCGTTCATTTCTCTATTTAATTTTTCTTTTAGATATTGAATTTGATCCAAATGTTCAAATTCGCGTGTTTGTTCCATTAGATTTTTATAAGTTTTTTCAGTTTTAGTTAAATTGACTGTGAGACAATGATATTCATAATTAGTGGGCAGATCTATGTTACCTGTTTGGAAAATTAGGTATCCATTTTTTGCTTGGATTGGATTGATATCTATGTTATGACACACGGCGTGATATATAAGACATAATAAAGTTATTATATAAAAGATAATTTTATTAAGCTGGGTTGTCTTCCGGTGGAAATCTGGAATTATTATATTTGCTGGTATTAATTTTCTTCTTCTTTTTGAATTTCGATTTATAGTGAGTGATTTCTCTACCTCTATTTTTTTCTACATAATGTTTTTCGTCGGTTTGTGTAATTTGGCCTATCTTCCCAAAAGGATTTGTTGTTTTAGATTTTACAAGTGGGGCTTGTCTATACCTAGTATCAATATCGAATGTATGACGATTTTTATTAAACTTGTTTATTTTCTGTGTTTTATTCACTTGAGTATTATAACTTGGAATTCCGGCGAAAATAAAAATGTCAGCTGGTGTTCTGCCTGTAGAGCTATGTTTTGTTTTATGATTATAAATATAAACAATTGTTTCAAATTTAGTAATTATATTTTCAGGATTCCGTTCAATATTTATAATTCTTAATTTTTCGTTAATAGTTTTATGAAATCTCTCTATGTCAGAAACGCCATTTTTACTTGTGGTTATAGTTATTCTTACATCTTCTGATTGCAGCCAAAGTTGCAATGCTGAGCACATAAATGCGGAATCTTTGTCGGCTTTAATTTCTTTTGGTTTACCCATTTCATTAAATATCCTGAGTAATGCCCTTTTTGCTTCTAACCAATCCCTACTGTTGACATTTATTAAAGCAGCATATTTGGAATAAATATCAATGCAAGATAAGAATTGTTTATTATCGATCATGTAAAAGTCTATAACATATTTTTCTCTGGGGTTAAAGGTTTCTGGGGTTAATTCAAATGTAAGTTTTGTATCTCTATGCTCTGTTTTGGCAAGGTTACAAATTTCACACTCATTTATAATATTTTGAATTAATCTCTGATAATCGGGAAAATAATATTTTTCTTTAAAAAGGCTTGTTTGTTTTTCTATTCCTGGATGTAATAATTCTACGTGAGCTTTAAGGACAATTTCCTTGAATTCTGCGAATGTTTGGACATCTATTAATATTGTACTGGTTTTCATAACTTTGCTTAAGTTATTTGGGCAGATAATCTCTACATAAGCATTTTGAAATATTATAAAGTCCATTTCACAAGGAAAATAGATAACACTTTTTTTGGAGCATAAATATTCTTTAATTAATTCTTTTGCATATTCATGGGTCATTTCTATATACATTATTTTAAGGTTGGTTTTATGAAAGTATTGAGTCAATTTAACTTCATTTGAATTTCCTCTATGGAATTCAATTTGTCTATTGTAATAGTTTAAAGGTCTTTCTGTTATTTCTATATAATTCTGATTGTCTTCTTGCGCACTATGTACTGTTGCTATTGTGGGTAATGATGGGTTACTATCCGGTGATTCTCCTAAAAAATTTTCATCTAGCTTTACTCTTGACAGAGCATCAGCTACCTGGTTTTCCTTTCCCGGCAAATATTTAATAGTGAAGTCAAACTCGTTTAATTTTATTCTCCATCTTTGTAGTTTCATATTTGGTTCTTTTATATTATGAAGCCAAACTAATGGTCTATGATCGCTAAGAATTTCGAATTTTCTACCAAAGAGATAAGACCTAAAATATTTAGTGGCCCAGACTATAGCCAGAAGCTCTTTTTCTATTGCTGAATAATTAATTTCGTGTTCATTAAGAGTTCTACTAGCATAACAAATAGGTTTATGATTTTGTGATAATACTGCGCCTAAAGCGACGTTGCTAGCATCTGTTGTTAGAGAAAATAGTTTTTCAAAGTTAGGGTAAATTAAAATTGGGTCTGATGTAATGAGAAGTTTTAATTTCTCAAATGCTTCTAAATATTCTTTATCTGATGAATTTATAGTTGCACCCTTCTTTAAGTTTACTGTCATGGGTTTTGCAATTTTAGCAAAATCAGGTATGAATTTTCTATAAAATCCACAGAGACCTAAAAATGATTTTATTTCTTTTTGTGTTTTTGGTATTGGAAATTCTTGTATTGCCTCAATTTTTTTGGGGTTTGGCTTTATTCCTTCTGTTGTTATTATATGTCCAAGGAATTCGGTTTCCTTTTTCATAAACTCACATTTGTCAAGTTGAAGTTTAAGATTAGCTTCTCGAAGTTTTGAAAACACCTTTTTTATAGACAATATGTGTTCCTCTAATGAAGTAGAAAATATAATTATGTCATCCATATAAACAAGGCAATGCTGGTACATTAAATCTTTTAATAAATTGTTTATGCAACGTTGGAAGGTTGCAGGCGCATTTTTCAGTCCAAATGGCATTCGTGTATATTCGTAATGTCAATTTTTAGTTGAAAAAGCTGTTTTTGAAATAGAATTTTCATCCATTTGAATTTGATGAAAACCCTTGGCAAGGTCAATTGTTGTAAAATATTGACACTTTCCAAGTTTGTCAAGTATTTCATCCATAACTGGTATCGGATACTTATAATCAATAGTTATTTCATTTAGACTTCGATAGTCTATTACTATTCTAAATTTCTTTTTCCCTGAGGCATCCTTTTTCTTTGGGACTATCCATATTGGAGAACAATAAGGGGATTTCGATTTACGTATTATTCCCTGATTTATCATTTCTTTAATTTGGACTTCGACTTCTTGATCATGAGCTTGGGAGTATTTATAAGGTTTTTTGTAAATAGGATCTTCATGTTTGGTTTGGATTGAATGTTTGATAGCACTGGTAAAGGTCAAATTTTCACCTTCCCTATACTGGATATCACTAAATTCGAATAAAATGTTATTTAATTTAGTTCTTTCTTCTTCATTAAGATGATTTATTCGAAATTTATTATTTTCTTCCAAGTCATTATTAATTGCAAAATTAAAAGATATATCCTCAGATCAAGGTGGACTGAGATAATCTTCCAATGTTTCCATTTCGGAATTCCTGAAATCTTCGTGGTTATATATCATAGAAAAAACAAATCCGCTCAAAGTGACTGTTTCCTGTGACTGTTTCGGACAAAGTTTACTTGATTTGAAATTTACGGACTTATTTAATTTAATTACACCATTAATTGTGTGCACTTCTGACGTTTTTAATGTTTGTGGGAAATTAAAATAATTTTCTTTTATTAGGTTGATTGAACTTCCTGTATCTATTACACATTTAAATGGGCGATTGTTAATAGTTATTCTGATGTAAGGAAATCCATTTCTTCTACTGGATCCGAGGCTATTTGATGAAAATTTTCGATTTCCATTTTAGATTGATCGCTTGAATATTCACGCTGTCTTTTCACTGGTTTGTTAGAATTAGTACCTTGTAAAGAAGATGATGGCTGTTGATAATTCATAGGATTCTGAGCTCTACCTTGATTTAAGTTTTGCTGCAATTCCTGTCGAAATTGTTGCTGATTGAAATTATTTGGTTGTCTATAGTTACTTTGCTGATTATAACTTTGTTGATTATTATTATTATAAAAGGAATTATTTCTTTGGAAATTATTATTTTTTTGATAATTTCTCCTATCTTGTTCGTTTTGATTTGAATTATGTTGTGATTTAACTTTATCAGAACCAGAATCATAACAACCTTCTTGTTGTGCTACTTGTTTAAGTTAACTGACTGTAGTTATATCGTGCCTTGCTAATGTCATGAATAACCTGTCAGGAAGTTTTCTCATTATTACATCTTTTACAGTATTATTCATGGCATTATTATAAATAATTGTGTTTAAATTATTGTTTTCTAACGACAATTTGTTTGTTATGACAAATATTTTATATTCTAGATCCTCGACGAACTTACGAATGCTTCCATTGAAAGGGGTATTGTAGAGTCATCTTAGTAATTCCTCGCATGGGGTTTGGGTTTTATATTCATCGATGAGAGCTCTCCTTAGATCGGGCCAATTGGTTGCTGCTGATAGCTGGGACACTCGCTGTGCATCTCCTGATAATTGCAACTCAATTGCACTGAAGAATACAGCTATTTGACGCGGATCAGTTGATGGATACAAATTTAAAATGTATTCGATCCGTCTGATGAATGCACTTAATTCCCTGGTGCTTCCATTAAAATTGGGAACTTGCCTAATCTGGCTTAAAGCCTGATTAAGGTGTAGATCGGAGAGTAACTGGATTTGTGCCACTGGTTCAGCCATTGTAATGTTTGTATTTCTTATTAATTTCGGTAGCGGTCACACTAAGAAAGCGGGCTACTAATTTATTTTAAGTTTTTGTGTTTTGTATATTTTTGGTAGCAGTCACACTTCGAAAAGCGGGCTACAAATTTGTTTTAAGTTTTTGTGTGTTGTATATTTTCGGTAGCAGTCACACTTCGAAAAGTGGGCTACAAATTGAAATTAACACGTATGTTCTTTTGCGGATGTGAATAGCGATTAACACTCGCGATTAGTATTATAGCTGCAGTTTCATTAGCATAAAATACTTCAACGATGTTCTATGATCTCGATTGATCACTGGTCACTTTTACACTTTTACCGACTGCGCCAATTATATATCATTTTCAAAATTAGATTAAAAAAAATATATTTTTATTTGAGTTCCGGTTTTGATACAGTATGATTCTTTTATCTTAGAATTTCAGAACTACTGCTTAGGATGTTAGATTTTTAGAACTACTTATCTTTAGGGCTCTAGGTCCTTTTTATAGCTACCCTTGCTGAAGCTTTTTGCAGATCAAAGCTCGAAAGAGAGGCTCTCTGAGAGAATAGATTGAGTCGGAACCTTTTACTTGAGGTGTCAGTTGACATGGAAGGCTTTGGGTCTCAATTAATCGAGGTGACAAGAAAATGTGAAGTGGGTTCCCATTTAAGAATGTTTTGATCTGTTTAGTTTTAATTCACTTAAAAGGAGTGAGAAAGATTTGAGTCGGGATTTCTGTTTATCCAAATATTGTTTTGGTTTTCAATCTGAAGAAACTCTTAGAAATTGGAAATCTGAAATGAGGCTGTTTTCAGCCGAATTGAAATAATTAAATATTTATGTTTTTACAAAAATTGGAATGAGGCTATTTGCAGCTGCGTTACGAATTTCAATACAAAAGGCTTCAGCTTCGGTTTACAAAATTTACCGATATGCACTTAAAGAAATTTTGTTGATATGTTACTATATATATCGACCACCCACTGTACCAAGAGTACTTAAAGGGTACACACTGTAACACTTTGTCGCAGTGTTTATGTTATCCAAGGTCTCGGTCATAAACCTAAGTGCACCGAAATATGAATCGCCCGCTGTGCCTTTGCTGTACGCCGAAAAGTGCATATGTCCGCATATACGTAACACGAGTGGAAGGTATGCATGTCCACATACCTCCGCCAAAGCGAACATAACATAAATATATATTCATATATAAATATTTAAGAATACATAACCGTCTCTCCGCTGCCGCTTTGGGCAGCGCAGCTACGAGACTTAGACTTCCTTTAACTCATATGTAAATTTGTAAAACAAAAAGCTCGGAGCGGCAACAACAGCTGCTCCGAATACAACTCAAACTCAAACTTAAATAAAATAAAGATATGCTAAACCTTTAAACCAACCGATATAATCAATAAAACTGGGAACATGACCACAAACCTGGGGAGCCTTCAAGAAAATATTACATGGCGACCGTGACAGGACAAAAGGACATCGAAGGATCCCCAACGCAGAAGGCATCATAGGATCAACAACTGAAGAAAAAAAAATAAACAATATCAACGAAAAAAAAAAAACCCACACAGCAGTAGCCACTTTTAAATGGAATTCCAATGATTTAAATGGAAATACAGAATATCGCAGTAAGTAGAGTGTGATGTGTGCAAAACGTAGTGGCGTGGTTCAACGTTTAAAAGCCAGAAAGGCTGAATTACTGAAGCTACTACATAGCGGAAGTAAATTAGAATGGAACAACTCGGTGAAAATATACGCCGAAGTTGAACACATCAAAAACCTATTAACGCAAAGAAATAATAAAACCACAGCCACACACACATCCACCTACACTGCAATACCTAACATATCCAAAGACAAGATAAAACTTAATCCACCACCAAAACAGGAGTTACCGAGAATAAAGAAAAAATGCCCCAATGACTGCAGAGGACCCCTGGAATCACCCTTCTGCGAACAAACCTGTGCCAGCACCGGTGCCCCAACAACCAAATAAAGAAGAAAAGCCTGTGCAGCCAGCACCGGCCCCGTTTAGCGCTCCAAACTAAGCCCGGAACAGTGAACCGACAGCGCTACCAAGAGCGCAACATTTTTTTTCCCCATGCACTGCGTTGCATATTTTTTTGTATTGCACTGCGATGCATATTTTTTTTTTAGTATAAAAATCCTTTGTAAAATTGAGCGATATTAAAGTTGCCCGATTCGCGTGTGGCCTGAAAACCATACAAAAAATAAGCAGGTTTTTATGTAAAAAAATACAATGAACAACAAAGAAAAACAACCAATATATATATAAAAAAAAATTATAGGCAGGTTTTATAAAAAAAAGTACAAATAAAAAAAAAAACGCAATATACACAGCCAAATAAGGCAAGTCTTTAAATGAGCCCAACTGAATGGCAAATAAATAATAAATTAAATCATACAACTTACACAAAAATTTATATACCAGTTCTAGAGAAAATACCCAAAATGGGTTTAGTAGATGTAAAACATGTGGACTCCGCAGCAAATGTAATAAATAAAATTGAGTCCAGCACTACGAACACAGAATTGACAAATATCCTATTATCAATTATTGTATTCATTTTGATCGCATTCATTTTGTATAAAGCATACATTTTCATAGTAAATGTATAGCAAAAAGAGCGATTAATAAAAGCCAGGCTATCGATCTGGACAAAATATAAAAAAAAAATAATAACGAAAAAATAAAAATTAATTTTTAGACATATATATATAAAAAAAAATAACAACGCTCAATGCCAAATTCTGATATGTTAAAGATGCACCTATGATATATACAAAAAAAAAAAAACGATTTCATATGTTCATGAATAATCCTATCTTTACGTACAATGAAAATAAAATATAAAAAATAAATAAAATAAAGAAAGTTTAAAAGAAAATAATTCCAGTATGAGTACACAAAGAGCCATAGACAAAACATGAAAAGGACCCCTATTTCCAAGAAAGGATCAAGCAGTTAGTATCAACAAACCCAGTTAGTGTGTATGAGTTAGAAATATTTTATATAGAAACATTTAACTGCCACGTTTCACCATTGTTTCACTGCACCGCAACCCAAAAAGGAATAGTATTAACAACAATTCCGGGTGTGCTAGTGAAATCAAGAATAGACGAGTATCTACTTTTAGGTAGAACGATTGTTATGATGGTTTCTAAAAGATAATCCATACCCTTAATATAATGGAATGGAATGAATTATCGAAAGAACTATCAAGCATTAAAGCAGAATTCGACAAATCTCATAAGTCACTAACACAGAATAGACCGATACAAAAAACAACGGTCAATAAACACGTAGAAATATTAGTTAAATGATTTAATGAAGCTCGAATATTAATATATGAAAACAGAGAAAAGTTAAATCCGGATCACTGGTCTCGAGTATCAAAGTTTTTGATCAGACTAAGATCTAATCTAACATCTGTTAAAGAAAGGTTCAAGCTAGATATTTCAATACCCACTATTCTCAATACTTCAATAACAATTGAAGCTGGTGACGAACCAGAATCAAAAGAAGTAATTGACCAACAAGAAATAGAAGAAAGCGATATTAACAACCTTACGGTTCCGGCAGTCCTTATTCAATCTGAATTATTAGACCAGGACTTGTCCGACTCTGAGTTTAACGACAGCATTGTAGAATTAAAACAAACCGCAATGGCTGACGAGAGCATTGCCCAAAGGGCATACATTAAAGAAATATCGAATGCCATACCGGAATTTAACGGGCAAAGATTACATCTTCAAAGATTTGCAACAGCTTTGAGGTTAGTTAATCTAACTAAAGGCACATTCGAGAATTTGGCTGTAGAAGTAATGAAATCCAAAATAATTGGATCAACTTTATACAGAGTCCAAAATGAAGGAACTATAGAAGCAATAATCAGAAAACTACAAGACACTATAGTCGGAGAAACCTCTGACATAATTAAAGCCAAAATGGCGAAAACAACCCAGAAAGGCAAAACCGCGGAAAAATTCACGACGGAAATAGACAACTTAAGGAAGCTCCTAGAAGCTTCGTACATTGACGAAGGCCTATCGGCCGAACACGCTGACAAATTCAGTACCAAGGAGGCCATAGCCACAATGGTTAAAAACTGTGAGCATGGCCGCCTCAAAACTATATTGGAAGCAGGCACTTTCATAACTATGAATGAAGCCGTCACAAAGTACATACAATGCAGTACTGAAATGACAGGTAATGCCAATTCAATATTATACACCCGACGAGGAAATAATTATCGCGGTAATAATTTCAGAAACAATTATCGCGGTAGAGGTAATAATCGAGGTAATTATAATAATACCAGATATTACCAAAATAGCGGTTAGAATCCAAACAATAGCTACTACAGAAATAACGGTAACCAGAATAACAGTTATTACACAAAAAACAACCGCGGCGGAAATAACCGTGGTGCAAAGAACCGCGGCGGAAATAGCCGTGGGGGAAACAACAATAACAAGAAAGGAAAGCTAACTTCGGGCGGAGCCGAAGTTTATATACCCTTGCAGCTAAAACCGGATATATATCGCAAACATCGGATATAGTTGGCCGATCCTTATGATTACATCATAATAAAACCAATTAACTAAAATAAAAAATCTAAAAAAAATGTCCCAAACTTCTATCTTCAAAAACACGAAAGTTGGGTCATTTCCGATCGTTCAGTTATATGGCAGCTATAGGATATAGTCGGCCGATCCTATTGAAATTCGGTAGGATGGATCAACTGGCCAAAAATATAATCTGTATTAAGTTTCAGCTTTCTATCTTCAAAAACACGAAAGTTGGGTCATTTTCGATCGTTCAGTTATATGGCAGCTATAAGATATAGTCGGCCGATCCTTATGAAATTTGGCATGTCGTAATGTTTTGCCAAAAATAGCTTTCCTGTAAAATTGGAACTCTCTAACTCTAAAAACACCAAAGTTATACCATTTCCGATCAATCCGTTATATGGCAGCTATAGGATATAGTCGGCCGATCCGGGCCGTTCCGACTTATATACTGCGTGCAAAAGAAAGAAGGGTGTGTGCAAAGTTTCAAGACGATAGCTTCAAAACTGAGAGACTAGTTCGCGTAGAAACAGACAGACAGACGGACAGACAGACGGACAGACAGACGGACAGACAGACGGACAGACGGACAGACGGACATGCTCATATCAACTCAGGAGGTGATCCTGATCAAGAATATATATACTTTATAGGGTCGGAGATGTCTCCTTCACTGCGTTGCACACTTTTGGACAAAATTATAATACCCTCTGCAAGGGTATAATAACCAAAATAACAATATAAGAATACACCTTTAGATACACATCAGTAAAAAACAACAAGATTCACACTATAAATCTCAGTCAAAGTACATTCCTTAGTTTTATAAACGCAGCAACAGGAAAAGAATTAGTTTTTCTACTAGAAACAGGTGCAGAAATTTCCATATTAAAGGAAAATTCTGATAATTTTCAAAACATTCAAGATAATCATATCATAAACATACAGGGTATAAGCCAAGAGGTTACCAAATCAAAAGGCATAACTTCTATTGAAATTCAGACTTCCAAGTACATCATCCCACATGATTTCCTTACAGTAAATGTGCAATTCGCTATTCCTTGTGATGGGATACTGGGAATAGATTTTATCAAAAGATACAATTGTCAATTAGACTTCAAGTCTTCTGAAGACTGGCTTGTAATTAGACCAAATAATCTCAAATATCCAATTTATGTTCCGATAACATACAGTTTTGGCAACAACTCCCTAATTCTGCCAGCAAGATCCCAAGTCATCCGAAAAGTTAAGATAAATTCCGAAGAAAATAGTGTATTGATGCCAAATCAAGAGATTCATAAAGGTATCTATATAGCAAATACCATAGCAACAGTCCAGAATGCATATGTAAGACTACTAAATACCACAAATATAGATCAGGTAGTTAATATTAAGGGGTTATATACAGTTGTGATATATGAAAAAATCGATTTTTTTTTATTGCATATTCTTTAAGTATATTCTATTGGGAATACTCTTACAACAATTTATAACGATCGGAGCATCGGAACCGAAGCTGTAGCTATTTATAGCGAACTATCTGCATATAAAACTTGAACAAACTTGAAACTTTAAACGCGATTATCTCAGAATCTTTTTTTTGGGAAATGACCTTTGCGGTGGACACGATTACTAAAAAACTACTAATCCGATCAACATCAAATTTTGACCACTTATTTATTATGATATTAGCTATTTCGCGAACGAGGAATTTTCATTTTTTTTGAAAACTCCTTTTTTAAAGCACAAAAAACGAAAATCTTATACCTTGAATAAGTACATTTTTTGTTAAAAACGTCGCCATTTTTTTTTTAATCAAAATTTTTAAAAATCCCTCGTTCACGGACTAGATAATACAATATACTAACTAAACTGTTTTGAATTTTGGATTTCGGATGAACCGTTTTCGAGAAATCATGTCCTTGCAAGACACCATCAAAAAAAGGCGATCCGGGAATTCGGCTGAAACATTTTTGTAATGTAATATTTTTTGTATGAAAAAATTTAATTAAGTACCCAGAAACATGTACTATACAACGTCGGTAAAACATTTTTCATAAACATTTTCTATGGTGTCAAAAAAAAATCGATAAAAATGCATATTTTTGCGCGGTACAACTGTATATAACCCCTTAAAAATATTCATCATGAACCACTTTCAAACTACGATGTAGTAAAAACAGACCCCGAAAACCGTAAAAAAAACTATTATCCCAACTTACAAAAAACTTCCCACCTCAATTCAATGATCATCTTACAAAATTATGCACCCAGTATAGTGATGTATTCGGACTAGAAACCGAAGCGATCACTACAAATAATTTCTTGTAACGTGCAACCTTATGTTGCCCAGTATTGAACACAGATCTGACTTCGCGGGGCACGCTATAGTATCCGGCTTTTGCTCGTCGGCTTTGGGGGTGGAGGTCTTGCTAATTCAGATCTGGTCCCTGGCTATTATTATTAATCAAGAAATTGAGCGTGCTTGCGACGACATACGCAAATAAATCGTAGATAAGGGAGAGAAACCGGAAAAATGTAAATTAATTCCAGAAGATATAGAGTTTAAACTAAGAGGAGGAAAAGGAAAATTCGGAAAACGAGACGCTGATGTTATTGCGTTTGTGGCCCGCCCTACCTAAGATCACTGGATCCAAATTTAATTCGCGTGATCCCTTTAGGTACCCTTACGACCGCATCAACATTGGCAGAGTTCTAACGGAAAAAATTACTCCATAGCTTTGTTTAAATTCATTTTTTGTTTAATAATCTAAATTAAATTCTATGTTTAAGGTGGAATAAAGAACAGGATAATTTCATGAAATGAGGCATGTATAAACAATTTAGTATAAGAGGATCTTAATCTTAATAAGGCTTAACATTTATAAAAAGATATAGAAAATTTCCTAGTAGACAACATAGGTTAAACTTAACTTAAATTTCTAATCGTTCTTACTGACAAAAATATCTATTGTGGTTCTCATTTTTCTTCAGTGTTTTCATTGTTCAATTTAATTCTTTTTAGAAATTAGGAATCATGTAAAATTTAGAAATGTTTTTTTTTTTTTTTTTAAATACAAGAAATTTTAATTTTTTCACTTAAATTTGCTTTTGGCTGGGGTTGTTTTGCTTTTTAATTTCGTTTGTATATTTTTCTTTTTTTTAATCATTAGAATGTGAATGCCGAGTATGACTTAACCAACGAAAAAGATTTGTTTTATAGTGACTCACTTTGTGTACTCTCCACGACGAAGATCGATCTCCCGAGGGGAACCTGCAATAGAACAGCGACTTTGTTTCGCCAGAGGTTAAATAGATACCGAGCATTCATCTGTTTTAGTCAGCCAGCTATTTTCTTAAACTAATAAAAATTTACAGAGACCTAAGATTCCTAAGATTTACATAATTGTATTTTTTTTTATATTTTTTGATCTACCTACACCTACATATATTTCCTGTTTTGATCCTTATTAAATTTAGATTTTTATTGGAGTGCTCCTAAGAACGCGGGGCGACCGCGTGGCTTGGCTGCCGGAGGGTGCTCCTGTAGACGAGGGGCGACCGCGTGGCTTGGCTGCCGGAGGGTGCTCCTGTAGACGAGGGGCGACCGCGTGACTCCAAGCACGGCGGCCAAGGGGTGCTCCGGTAGGCACTATGGGTCCGGTCGATCTTTCGGCGATTTCCGGGCGAGTACCTCGATGTCCGGGCAACTCAGAACTTGCTGCAGCCGTGGGTAACCAAGGCGGTCCAATAATCCGATGGGATCCGAAGAAAAAAAATCTGCGGAACTAACGCCGTCAATAACCGGCTCTGGCCGAGTTGTTTATATTGTTGTTTACCTAGGCAGCCGCCAAACTTTATTTATATGCCACTAGATTTTTTCCGGAACACTTGTGGGTATATTTTCGAGACTTAGTGCGCGGCACTCGAATTAAACGCGTGTGATCGCTTTGAAAACTTCTAAAGAAAAGAAACGTGTCCGGAATTCGGATACGGGTCAGTGAAGTTGGCTGCGATGCAGAGCCGAGCTTTGCATTGCGACCCTGTCATGCACGCCAGCTGTTCTATTGCACCTGTCTGTGCGGGTACACTAATTTGGTAATGCCAAAGCTAAGTGCGTATGTACCTATGTAAGAATAGAGCATACTTCCAGGCTAACTATATATATATACGCGCTTGCGCAACGATTCAGGCGCTGTTACATTCTATAAACAAAAACTGAGATTAAGTGATGATGAACCCGTATATACAAAAAATTACAGAAACCCTCATAGTCAAAAAGACGAAATTCAAAAACAAGTCCAAAAACTCATTAATGATAAAATAGTAGAACCCTCTGTATCACCTTTTAATAGCCCACTTTTGCTAGTACCAAAAAAGTGACTCCCAAATTCAGAAAATAAAAAATGGAGATTAGTAATAGATTATCGTCAAATTAATAAAAACTCTTATCTGATAAATTTCCACTCCCTAGAATCGATGACATTTTAGATCAACTAGGTAGAGCAAAGTATTTCTCATGTCTCGACTTAATGTCCGGTTTTCACCAAATTGAACTCGAAAAAAATTCACGAGATATAACATCCTTTTCAACGAACAATGGTTCATATCGTTTCACGCGATTACCATTCGGTTTAAAAATAGCGCCAAACTCCTTTCAAAGAATGATGACTATAGCTTTCTCTGGATTGGAGCCTTCCCAAGCATTCCTGACTGACTTAATGGATGACTTAATAGTCATAGGTTGCTCCGAAAACCACATGCTCAAGAACCTAACTGATGGACAACAGAGTGTCAAAACGCTTTCGAACATCTAAAATCAGCATTAATAAACCCAACTCTGTTGCAATACCCAGATTTTAGCAAAGAATTTTGCATAATTACAGATGCTAGCAAATACGCTTGCGGAGCAGTACTAACTCAGAATGAAAATGGATTACAGCTCCCAGTTGCATACGCATCAAGATCCTTTACGAAAAGTGAAAGCAACAAGAGCACTACAGAACAAGAATTAGCAGCTATTCATTGGGCAATAACATACTTCAGACCATATATTTATGGTAGACCCTTCACTGTCAAAACAGACCACAGAGCACTTACCTATTTATTTTCAATGATAAATCCCAGTTCCAAACTAACACGAATGAGACTTGAATTAGAGGAATATAATTTTACAGAAGAGTATCTATAGGGTAAAGATAATTATGTAGCCGATGCGCTGTCTAGAATAACAAACATTAAAATTCTGAAAGTCACTACCAGAAACCAAAGTAGACAAAAATCCTGCGCAGGAAAAGAAAAAATAGAATTGCATAAGCAATCCATAGAAAAAGCTTTAAAGCCCAACGTATATGAAGTCATTAATAATGATGAAGTACGTAAAGTATTGACCTTGCATGTAAATGACAATATGTGTTTATTTAAGCACGGAAGGAAAATTACAGCAAGATATAATGTTAGCGATTTGTATACTAATGGAACCCTTGACTTAGGTCAATTCTTTCAAAGGCTTGAAAAGCAAGCCGGTATGCACAAAATCAGCCAACTTAAAGTGGCACCGTGGGAAAATATCTTTGAACATGTTTCAATTGATAATTTTAAAAATATGGGCAATTATATATTGAAATCATTAAGAGTAGCGCTACTCAACCCGGTGACCGTAATACATAATAATAAAGAACAAGAAAGGAAAGCTAACTTCGGGCGGAGCCGAAGTTAATATACCCTTGTAGTTAAAACCGGAATATAGAATAGAATCTGTACCAAGTTCCAGCTTTCTATCTTCAAAAACACGAAAGTTGGGTCATTTCCGATCGTTCAGTTATATGGCAGCTATAGGATATAGTCGGCCGATCCTTATGGGAATATGAATATATAATCCAATTTATTACAATACAACATCTAAAAAAAAGTCTCCAGCTTCTATCTTCAAAAATACCAATGTTGGTATTTCTACCGTAAACCATTTCCGATCGTTCAGTTATATGGCAGCTATAGGATATAGTCGGCCGATCCTTATGAAATTTGGCATGTCGTAATGTTTTGCCAAAAATAGCACTCGTGTCAAACTCTCTAACTCTAAAAACACCAAAGTTATACCATTTCCGATCAATCAGTTATATGGCAGCTATAGAATATAGTCGGCCGATCCCGGTCGTTCCGACTTATATACTGCGTGCAAAGGAAAGAAGGGTGTGTGCAAAGTTTCAAGACGATAGCTTTAAAACTGAGAGACTAGTTCGCGTAGAAACAGACAGACAGACAGACGGACAGACGGACATGCTCATATCAACTCAGGAGGTGATCCTGATCAAGAATACATATACTTTATAGGGTCGGAGATGTCTCCTTCACTGCGTTGCACACTTTTGGACAAAATTATAATACCCTCTGCAAGGGTATAAAAAGGAGCTATATTGTCTACATTTCACGAGGTGGTCATACAAGGTGGTCATACAGGCATTACTAAAACCTTGGCCAAGGTCCAGAGGCACTATTACTGGAAAAATATGTCCAAATACATAAAAGAGTACATAAAGAAATGTCCTAAATGCCAAAAGTCAAAAACAACTAAACACACTAAGACCCCATTAAGTTTAACTGAAACTCCACAAAGAGCTTTCGATAGAGTAATTGTGGATACGGTTGGTCCACTACCAAAATCAAACAATGGAAACGAGTATGCAGTAACACTGCGATTATCGACACATATGCGATTTAACCAAATACCTGGTAGCGATACCAATACCAAATAAAAGTGCAAATACGGTAGCAAAAGCTATATTTGAAGATTTTATTCTAAAGTACGGTCCAATGAAGACGTTCATTACGGACATGGGAACGGAATATAAAAATTCAATTATTGAAGGTATATGTAAAAATCTAAATATTGAAAACATAACTTCTACTGCACATCATCACCAAACTGTAGGTACCGTGGAGCGAAGACACAGAACACTCAATGAGTATATTCGTTCATACATCTCAGTCGACAAAACGGATTGGGATGTATGGCTACAATACTTCGTCTATTGCTTTAATACGACCCCCTCGATGGCACACGGCTATTGTCCATACGAGCTAGTTTTTGGGAAAACTTCAAATTTACCAAAGCATTTTAATAGCATAGAAAACATAAAACCTCTTTATAATATAGAATACTATGCTAGGGAATCAAAATTCAGATTAGAACCGGCATTTAAAAGAGCCAGACTAATGCTAGAATCTCATAAAATAAAACAAAGAAATATTTACGACAAAACTAGTTTAGATTTTGAGTTGAAAATAGGAGATAAGGTCTTATTAAAAAATGAAACTGGACATAAGCTAGATTTTAAATATACAGCTCCCTATAAGGTAGAACAAATAGGAGATAGGGATAATATAACTATATCAGACAATAAAAATAAAAAACAAATAGTACATAAAGATAGATTAAAACTTTTTATTTCATAATCAATCAACATTTCATAAATGTATCACGTATGGCCATACATAAATAAAAAAAAAAAAAGAGAAAAATAAGCATACCGAATATAAAAATACAAAAAAAAACCTATTTTTAACATCATTTATTAAATTTTGTACAATCTATGTTAGAAAATAACTTCATTATATTACGTTATTTTTCAAAAGGAGGGAGATGTAATATGCATATATATGCACTATTAATATCATATATATATATCGACCACCCACTGTACCAAGAGTACTTAAAGGGTACACACTGTAACACTTTTTTATGTTATCCAAGGTCTCGGTCATAAACCTAAGTGCACCGAAATATGAATCGCCCGCTGTGTCTTTGCTGTACGCCGAAAAGTGCATATGTCCGCATATACGTAACACGAGTGGAAGGTATGCATTTCCACATACCTCCGCCAAAGCAAACATAACATAAATATATATTCATATATAAATATTTAAGAATACATAACCGGCTCTCCGCTGCCGCTTTGGGCAGCGCAGCTACGAGACTTAGACTTTCTTTAACTCAAAGGTAAATTTGTAAAACAAAAAACTCCCATGAGCTCGGAGCGGCAACAACAGCTGCTCCGAATACAACTCAAACCTTAAATAAAATATAGATATGCTAAACCTTCAAACCAACCGATATAATCAATAAAACTGGGAACATGACCACAAACCTGGGGAGCCTTCAAGAAAATATTACAAAAGCCTTGGCCGCCAAAAGTTTTTCGTAGCTTGGTAGTAAATTAAAGGAAGTCGTACTATTAAAAAAACTCCAAATAAGCAAGTATTGATGTTTACTCGTATTTGTATCAAGAAAGAGTGACAAGACTTCATCCACTTTAAATTTGGTAAACGTTGGCTAAGATTAATTGCATGAGATAAGATTCATAAGAGCATACACAGTAGCCATAGATTCGTCAGCATGATAGCTCAGCAATTCTTCGCGGTTTTGTCCACTTAAAAGCTTCCATAAAATCTATGTTCGGTCGTCCACGGTCAGAACTTTTGGATGTGGATGGGGAACAGCTTAACGGAATTGTTTCTTTTTCCTTCAACCAAACGGATTGACTTTGGAGAATTGCAGCTTTCGTACGATTGTATTTCAAGATGAAATTTTCAACTAAAACGTGACAATCATTTTACATATCGACGCATTTCCGCGAGAGTATTGTATGTTGGAAAATCAAATTTTACAGAAGAAGCTTTTCCTTGATTTAATCTCTTACACACAATAAGCAAAATCTTAAGATGTTTAAGCTATTAGAAACGATTGTTATTGTATTTCTTTATTTTTGTGCGTTTGAAGTATTTCGTGCAAAAAATGTGTATGGACATCCGCATACACGCTAGCCAGTCAGGATTGGGAGTTCCCAGTGGTCGTCGCGCCCCTTACTTCACCTGGGTTTCACCGCGCATACGCGCTAGCGAGCCAGGATTGGAAGTTGCCGTTCTACTGATCGTGCGTCGCGCTTTCGCTACACCGGGACACCGCGCTAGCGAGTCCGGAGTTGGGGTTGCGGGGCTTGTGACCGGGGTGCTTCTCCTTTCCTTACTTCATTGCTAGGCTATCTGCCGAGTTCGGGAATGGCCCAACTCGACTCTGATACCCTGGGCTTGTAGAGGAACCGTCCTGCAATGGATACTTCCCTCACTTGTTCTTTACGCTCTTCTTGCGTTTGGCTGTCCCAACAGTTAACCCAACATATAGATATCAAATTACAGGTTCTTTTAAAATTATATTATTGGCGTCTCCAAGTTCGAACGACGTCTGCCTGTCTGCTGCTTCTTCTGCTGTTATTGCTGTCCTTTTTTAAGTCCTTTCTGTGCTGTAAACTACTGTACTCCTGTGATCTTTTTTCTGGTGTTCCCAAATGTCCCCGCTTAAATTCTCGCTTCTGGTTATACTGCTGCTTTTAAGACTGTTAAAATGGGGTTTTCACTTATCCATGTAAAGTATTTGGCTATTAGACCATGCCATACCAAGATCAGATGCAAGAACAGGGCACACAGGTCAGCTTACTCAGCATACTCATATGTTTTCGACATTATATAAACGACGTATACTTCTGCTTTTTTCATGCCAACTACTTGGAGTACCGAAATGACCTCAAAAACTACAAGGCCAAAGGCTAATTAAAAATAGCTACAGGAGAATGATTAGATTTTTCCCAGGTGGACCCACCTTCTTTTTTTTAACATCTCAAAATGTCATTTTAGCCGCTACTGTAGGCGCTCCTTTGATATCGGCACTGTTCACTCCATCGGCAATTTTAGTCTTACAGTAACAGAAGAGGTGTCCCGCCTAGGCGTACTTTTTGACAATAAACTATAATAAAGGTAATAATAAAGATAATAAAGGTGAAGGTCCACTCGGAATGGGTCAAAAGTTTGTACTCGAGGCTCAGCGTCTATGCTGTATTTGTCTGGTTGGCGTTGGAATATGCGTCAATTATTTAGAGTTCTGCCTCAATATGCCAATTATCTGGAGCCCTGCATGTAAAATTTGTTCAAAAAAGTGGAGCGTCTGCGAAAAATATTTATAAAGATTGTAAAAAAAACGTCAGAAAACTTGGACATTAGAAATGTGAATGCATATTTCCAAGATATTCTAACTGTTATTGTTGCTATGGATATGGTTTTATTACCAACAGGATGTCATGTCACAGTTTCGAATATACCATGTTACCTTTGTGATACTTCGAAGATTGTTTGATTTTTTGACATCGCTAGATGATGTCAACGTTGCTCCTACTTGCCTTTTCAGACAGCTGGAAGCTGTATGGCCATATTGGCTTTAGGACTTGCTAAGTGCCGGGGTGATCTGGAATTCATAACCCACTGTAGACTGTGTGCCTTCAGCGACCTTTGCAGTTTTCTAACATTCAATATGCAGGCGCCATGTTAGACGCCTATCCAGGTGGAAACCTTAAGAGGTTATTTCGCTTACTTTAAGGATCTGAGTGTTGTTCAAGGTTGTAAAAAAGGGAATATTATATTTGTCTGCTCTAAGAAACGTTACATGCTTAAACTTTTGTCCGTTACTTTCGATACGCCAATCAGATAGCAATCCCTCGACGCTGACTAAGTGATCCGCTAGTTGCTCGAGTCGTCTTTTTCGACATGCTTAGGATGGCGGTGTCATCAGAGAACGTTGATATTGTTAGACACTTATTTATGAGGATTGATGTCTAAAGTAGGCACTACATTGAGGAACTGCAGTTCCTATAGTGTAGACCCCAGATACCATTGCATTGTTTCCTACCGAAAAATTTATTTTGCATAAAAAGGGTTTATTTTAGTATTGGTATTTTTTAACTAAAGCAGTGGGGGGCAAAACTAACACATGTTCAAAATTTGAGTGTGTGCGTAGCAGAGAAAAACAATGAGAGCAGAGAATTCACTGAGCAAAAAACGTATTTTTTTATTTTATTTTTTGTTAATTCAAAAGTTGGAATGGGCACTAAAATTGTATATTTTATTTAAAAAAAAGCTTTGCTAGCAACATATTTTAAACAAATGAAAAACTGCGCTTTCCTATCTATATTCTCCATGAAGAAAAACTTTTCCAACCCAATTTCTGAACAAATTTTTCTCAGTGGAAACATTTGATTTTTAAGTTTGGGCTGTCAAATGAGTCGAAATGAGAGCAAATGAGAGGACTTCAAAAAAATTTGAAAGTGCTTACAGTGTCAGTCAGCGCTGCGGCAGAATTTCGTACCCTATGCACGCGTGCTATGGAAAATGAGAGTTTGCCCCACACTGGTCTAAATCAACGTGTGTATTATAATATAATTTTTGTATTTTGACCAGTTCGATATTTGTGGCATCAGCCATGATTGGTTATTTCGGTATTATGAAAAGTATATAGCGTCAGGAAGATGTCAGGAAGCGTTTCTTAGATTGCGTGGAATGTTTTTGGTCATACCAGATTTGATTTCATGGCGGAAAAAATCAGTTTTCTAGATCTAGTTTTTTTTTTACCGCATTTATACTGACTGCAGTGTTGAACACTTTTGACCAAAATTATAATACCATCTGCAAGGGTATAACAAATAAGTACTAAATAAGTAATTATTTATAGGTAATAAATAAAAATTTTATTTCTCTGCGAAGCCAATATGGAGAATAGGAATTTTATACGCATTTAACATACATTTTATACACCAAAAAGGTATTTGTCTGTAGAATATATATTTCTGCTTATTTATGAAGTGGCGTTCGCTGCTTAAGAGATATTTCAATTTGATTTTTATTTTTGACTTTTAAGATAAAAAATAAATTGGTTTTTTTGTTTCGTATAAATTGAAAAAAAATTAATCAAGAATAATTTGTATGTTTGATTTTTTCTAAAAAAAATATTCTCATTTTCACAGTCCCTGGTTAAAAGTAAAGATAAATGAAGCTAAAAGAGATTCCAAAATTTGAGATTTTATTACAATGTGTAATGTGGGAAAATGTGTTTTAATTTTGACAAATAACACAAAACTTATCGTGTTCGGCAAAATTCGATCTACACATTGATAACCAAAGGACGAAAGGACCTAGTTACACTATTAGGAACTGAAACATTAGTTTTTCCAGAAGTAAATTTGAATCCACATGTCCAAGAATAAGCATATGAAATAGCATAACCTCAGCACAAGTACGGCAATCTTGTAATGAAGGAAGGCTTAACAGTTTTAACCGGCAACGATACGACAGAAGGCAAGTTACAGTATCCCACAGTATTGACGGTATATGTAGTGACAGTATTTTTTATTGCAAATAACAAAATCGCTTTTTGGCAGATTCAATACTTTTTAATGATCATAGTATTGCTGACTCCAAACGCACGAACAGTATTCCACGATTGGACGAACCAAAGTGATGTCACTTAGTAGAGTCTAACTGGTGAAAGGATCATCAAATTCTTGATAAAAGACCAACGTTTGATAAAAGCTAGCCTATCCCTGGCTTTATCAATTTCCAATGATATATGTTCATTGAACAACAGCTTATAGTCAAAAAGGACTCCAAGACTTCGTTAAGGTCCAATTGCAAGTGTTTATGAAAAAAATGGTCTGAGAATGAAAAACATAACTTGACATCATCGACATACATAAATGTAGTAGCAAAGTTTACGACACTAGGTAAATCGTTCACAACAAGAACAAACCAAAGAGGTCCTAAGTGACGACCTTGTGGGACACCAGATGTCAAGTTTATAATCTGTGATTAAATGTTTTGAAACAAAACACGCTGCGTGTGGATCGATAGATAAGAAGTCAACCAATGTTCGATTTTTGGATAAAACTTCATAAGATACTGCATATGTAGGAGGAGATGATGGTTCACAGAATCGAATGCTTTGCCAAAATGCTTTGAAAACCCTTGTGGATGATCGAAGTGAATTCAAGAAGGTTGTTTGTATATTGTAGGGCGATGCTGGACAAAACCATGCTGTGCGGTTAAATTGATGCTTTTGCTAAAATGTTGCAGTTGGGAAGTAATAAGTTCAAATGATTCATTCCATCGCTTGGGATGCAAGCTCCAAGAATAAATTGAATCAGATAGTAAGAGAACCATGATTAGCAATATATAAAAAAATTGACTGAAGAAACAAGGGTCCTGACATAAGAAGCTATCGAAGCTTTTTTTTAAGCTTCTTTTATAAGAGGAGAAAGGTGCTTATCAAACCAAGATGGTTTTGTAGACAATGATGATGAAGAACAAATTGATTCAACGCATTTTGAATTATTTCGTAAAACGAATCCGAAGCAGCTTCAATAGAGTTTAAAGCAGGGGTACCGAAGCTCAGCATACGGCAGAGCAAACTTCGATTCCAATACAAAAAATCACCAATACATTGGAGCGAGAAATATTTTTTGCAAGTCATGTCGGTATACTGAAAAAAATTAAAGTTCCAGTTTAATTTAGAAGTAATAAACAAGAAAGGAAATCTAACTTCGGACGGAGTTGAAGTTGATATACCCTTGCAGTTAAAACCGGATATATATGGCTAAAATCGGATTTAGTTGGCCGATCATTATGAGAATATCATAATATAACCAATTTATTACCAATTTAACCAAAAGATCGTAGCTTCTATCTTAAAAAATACAAAAGTTGGTATTTTTACTAAACACCAAATACCATTTCCGATCATTCAGTTAGTATAGGATAAAGTCGGCCGATCTCGGCCGTTGCGACTGATATTCTGCGTGCAAAGGAAAGAAGAGGGTGTGCCAAGTTTCAAGTCAATAGCTAACTGAAGAGACTAGTTAAAACTGAGAGACTAGTTCGCGTAAAAATAGACAGACAAACAGACGGACCGTCAGACAGACGGAGCAGGAGGTGATCCTGATCAAGAATATATTTACTTTATAGGGTCGGAGATGTCTCCTTCAATGCGTTGCCCACTTTTGACCAAATATACTACCCTCTTGAAGAATATAAAAACGAAAAATTGTTTTTGTATTTGGCCTTTGCCTATGCTGAGAGAAACACACGTATATGACATTTAATTTCCCATTTGACAGAGCCATTCCAACAATAAAGGATTAACGAGAGCATTGGGCTTGGTCACCCCTTTAAAGATTACACAAAGTTTCAATCGATTTCAGCCAAATGATTTCGAATTGCATTAAAATCCGTTTTTCTCGGATCGTCATTAAGCATCATTAGGCACATCGATTAACACAGATGCTAATAGTGTAGTGCAAGTCTTTAGAAAGCGATATTGGCGACGACCGAGGACCGAGGGACCTGTCCCTGAGGATGTCACATTGGAGAATATAGGGTCCAGAAATCTGCCGTGAGTGTTAGATATATTTTTTTTTAAACGTGGCTTTTATTTCTTGAATTTTTTCTTTGTGAGACTAACGAGAGGTGTATCAAATCTTATATTTTTAACTTAACTAACAGTCATATTGACGGATACAGAGTTAGACGGCCCTAAAAATCAATTGCTGGGTTGGGAGGTCGTTGCGCCGCAGGCGGGATACGCTAGAAACCCGAGTCAATTCCCTAGCGAGGAAATTTGGGTGCGAAGACAGTTTTTCTTTGTATGACTTTTTTTGCTTCTGGATTTCGTCTTTCACTGCGAGGATGCCCAGATCCCGGTGGAGGTTTTCGTTGCGAACATACCAAGGTGCCTTAGTGATGTTTCTCAAGATTTTTGATTGTGCAGGGCTGAGTCTATGTTGCTACTGCTCGTGTTCCCTACAGCTGGGAGCCATACGTCCAGATTGGCTTTAGGACTAAATTGTAAAGTTGTAACTTTTAGTCCAGGCATAGTGGCGATCGTGAGTTTATGATCCAGTGGAGGCTGCTGGCTTTCAGTTTTAGGTGCTTTTTGCATTCGATGTGCTTACGCCAGGTAAGTCGTCTATCAAGGTGGACGCCAAGGTACGTTACTTCGTTAGCTTGAGGGATCTGCATACCGTTTAGTAAAAGCGGAGGGCATGTTTGTCTATTAAGAGTAAACGTTATATGTTTACACTTTTGTTCGTTTATTTTAATGCGCCAGTCGGACAGCCACCTTTCCACTATTGTGAGATGATTAGCCAGTTGGGTTGTTGCCTGCGTTGGGCATCTGGAGCGACTAAGGATAGCGGTATCGTCGGCGAACATTGAGGTTGTTAGTTGTGCGCTCGTAGGAATATCCGCAGTATACAAAACATATAGACACGGGCCGAGTGCGCTTCCTTGTGGAACTCCAGCTAGTCGCCCGAAGTAGCTGCGTTGCATCTCACTGAGAATACCCTATTGTAGAGGTATGACTCCAGTAGCTTGTGGGTGTATGTTGGCAAATACGTTTAAATTTTGTGAATAAGTCCAATAAGCCAAACTCGGTCGAAAGCTTGAGATACGTCGAGGAAAATAGCGCTGCAGTATTGTCGCTGTTTAAAGGTATTTCGGATGTTAATCTGTTCACTTCCTCGATGGTTCCGTGGTTTCTTCGAAAGCCAAATTGGTGTGCCGGGATAATATTGCAAGCTTCTAAATGAGGTATTATGCAAATTAACAAACATTTTTTAAACAATTTAGACAAACAAGATCGAAGGCTAATTGGTCTGTATGATAACGGAATTGTGTTTTGTGTGTGGATCTGTAACGAACGCGTACAGTAAAGCATAAGGTTAGGTACAGTGAACAATCCCTAACACTGTACGGGTGGTCTCTACCGCGCGTGGTCTCTACTTGGGGGACGGCTTGGCTCAGTCGAAAGGGGCGTGGGTATGGGCACGGCAAACTAGACCTTGTACGTTACGGAAATCGTCGTAGACACAGATAAGGAAGTGGGAAAGGAAAGCGGTAGGAGTCGGCCGATCTTTGGAAACCTATTGAATGAAAGACTAGATGTTGTTGTCCTTCGTCTGTACCCTCCCTTCCATGTAGACCTTACACTAGACAGTGGGCTCTACTCATATTCAACTGCCATTTTTTGATCCGAAGTGCTCTAAATAAAAGAATTATCCCATGTTCATTATATATAAATAAGGATAAGCAAAAATAAGGAAATATAATCCATAAGAAAATACAATCTATCAGAAAAATACAATTTATAAGGAAAATACAATTTAAACTATTATTCAAATAGGAAAGTAAAAGAAAATGTCATGGATTTCCCATTGTATTCAAATTTTAGTAATTACTCGTGGTGGTTTACTCACTCAGCTTTTCCGACTCAGCACTTCCGATCGTTGGGCCCAAGAGGATGAGGTGATTTTCGCTGTTTACTTATAAAAAGGAGAAGGAATACATTTGGGAAATACCTGACATTTGGAAAGTTTACATGGACGCAATATTGAGAAAATTAAGAATTTATAAAATAAGATTAAAGAAAAATATACATGATTTCAGTTAGGGTGGTGGGAGTCGATACAAATTTGGCGCAGCTATCGAGGTTCGCCTTGGAAGATTGTTGTGAAATTTAATATTGCCGAAAGTTTTTACACACACATGCTCGCAGGCAAGGGTTATTGATTTTCTCACGGTGTAGCACTGAAATTTGGTCTATTCAGGCTCACAAAAGAAAATTGTCAAAACACAGAAACTTTCACTAATAAGTGTCTGGCTGCTCGCTGAAACACAAAAATACAGCGGCAACTGAACTACAGCGGCAACATTTATTTGTTTTTGTGAATGTTCTTTTTCTCCTCTACATCCTGATCCTCCCTAATGCATGCTTAATTTGGGGCTTTTCGGTCGGCTGGTTACGTCACTCTATCGGCGGTCCATGCGAAGATCAAGTTGGGTCCCTCGAAGCTAAGGGTGTCCCATTGATTCCATGTTGGGGTTGCTACGGTGGTTCTCCTGATTCGCCCTGTCCTATGCCCGATTCAAGGGCAAATTCCAAATGGGAAGCGAATCAGGCTGCACCTGGACCGAATCGTCGTACGGCTTTGCCACCTGACGAGAAATTGGTCATTTTGGATTTTGGAACTATTTAAACACTGTCTCACCTTGTAAATTTATTCCCCAACACGATCACAATAATTATGGTATTTTTTATTTTATTTTAGGCCGAATGTCTTCGCTGCACAAGGGTTTTCCTTCTTTAATCGACACACGTGTTTGGCCGAGTTTTCTATCACTTTTTAAAATACTCTGATGGAAACTTCTTACTCGGCCAAAGAACAAAAAAGAATAGCTGCTAAGAACTGCTAAGATCTTCAGCATACCCATGCTTTAGCAAATCTTCCTTACCTAACGGAGTAATCGTATGATTTTCTACCTACTTTTGTCAGTTCATGCAGGTGTGGGTGGGAATTACATCGGTCTATGCAATTCTGTTCCCATCTATTGGGTGGATACAGTCGAGGAAAGAAATATTGGCCTACCTAGATATTTGTTTTTGTTTTGGGAATGAGGTGCACATTACACACCCAAAGAAGTTTCTTACAATTTGCCCTTTCTCAAAAGTTCGAGGTCGACATCTCAGATCATAGTTACGCTTGTTTCGTTCGTAGGCTTTCGAAACATACTTATCGATGCTCGATCTGATTTTCTGAAATTCGTCAGATCTGGTTAATCTAGCACTGCCTTCGGATAGAAGGTTTAGATTACGCAACAGTTTAAAATCATGGCCGTGACTAAAAACTGGCCGAAAACTGCAAAATAAGGTGAAATTCCTATTGATTGGTGGATGGAATTTCTAAGCGCGGCGTTTATGCTGCTCAAAAAGGTTTCCCATTCGCGTTGGTCTGCCTTGATACATGCTCTAAGGGATGAGTTTATTGACCTGTTTACGCGCTCTGCTGCGTTAGATTGTGGGGCGTATACACCTGTAAAGATTTGTTCCACAACATATTTAGAAAGGAAGTCAGTGAGTTCGCGACTCTTGAATTGAGTACCGTTATCGCTAACGATAGTTTCGGCTACTCCAAAACATGTAAATATGTCCTCTTTTAGGATGTCTATGACTATCCGTGATGTGAACTTTTTGACTGCTTTTAAAAATGTGAATTTTGAGAAATGGTCGAGGATAATCAGTATTCCCATGTTACCTCTCTTTGTTCGAGAAATTGGTCCTATGAAATCCAAGTATAGACGTTGGATCGGTCGTTCAGATGTCACTTTAGCTCCCATTGGTGGTTTTAAAGGTCGATTCGGTACTTTAGTAGTTTGACACACCTGGCAATTTTTGATATACTTCCTAACGTCTGCTACCATATTGGGCCAATAGAATCTTCGCCTGCTTGGTCTAAGCATTTGGCAATGCCGCAATGAGCTGAAGCTGGCTGATCGTGTACTGCATATATTACTCCGACTCGCAGTGATTTAAAAACTAAAAGTATCCAACGATCATCAGCATGGCTGTTTTCAGAAAAATCCGTTCGATGATAAATATACCCATCAATAACCTGAAAATCTGGTACATTGGCGTTTTTAAATTTCTCTATCAATGAAGTATATTCGGATGACTTGAATGCTTCTGAATCCAGGTCGATTTGTGGAAGGATTTCATACTCCAGAGCGGAGATTTCATCTGCAACTAACCTTTCATAAGTTCGGGAAAGAGCGTTTGCCACAACATTCTCGCTTCCTTTGCGATGAACAATTGTGAAATGTGAGTCGGATTGGTTCATAAGCCCTCTTAGGCTTGCCTGATCTGTGACTACCTCAAACACATGTCCTTCAATATACATTCGGAATTTCTGAACGGCTTAAACTACTGCTAGGCATTCTAGCTCTGTCACAATATAATTGCGCTGAGCTTTATTTAGTTTCCTTTACATATATGCTATGGGACGCTCGCACCCTAAGTCATCTTTTTGGGCTAGGACAGCTCCTACACCATATGAAGATGCGTCGCACTGCACTATGAATGGCTTTTCATAGTCTGGATGACTCAAAAACGGAGCAGAGCACAGCTGCTTTTTGATATCTTCAAAAGCTGCTTGGGCCATGGGATTCCATTGCAATAGTTTTCCTCTTAGGAGTTCGGTCAAGGGAAATATGATTGTAGAATAGTTTGGAATGAATCGTTGGTACCAACCAGTCATTCCAAGGTATCGTCTAAGTTTTCGCTGATTCTGTGGAATCGGGAATTCTTTAACAGCGGATATTTTGTCTGGGTTGACTCGTAAGCTACCTTCCCCAACTATATATCCCAGGTAGTCGTCAACTATATTTATGTTAACAGTGAGTCCTGCCTTACATAATTGGGTGGCTACTCCGGATAAGTGCAGCAAGTGGGATTCGAAACTATCTGATAGGATCAACAGATCATCTAAATAAACTAATACGTTCTGCTTAAGATTGTACGGAATTACCCGATCCACTAACCTACACATTGTTTGAGGTGCGTTCGTTAATCCGAATGGCATCCGCTTAAATTGGTACAATGGTCTGTTCGGTATGGTAAAAGCTGTTTTTGCTCGAGAATCTTTGTCGAGGCATATTTGCGTAAAGGCGTCTTTAAGGTCAATCTTAGAGATGTAGTGAACCGGTGGGAGACGGCTGAGGAGTCCTTCCATAATAGGAATAGGATAGGCATCCCTCACGGTTACTGAGTTAAGTTTTCGAGCGTCACAGCACAAACGTACTTTGCCTGGCTTGACGTGAAGCACAACTGGTGAAGACCATGGTGAACTTGGCGCTTCTTCAATTACATCCATTTCAAGCATGCGATCTATTTCGTCACACAGCAATTTCTCTCTAGCGAGAGAAATTGGGTAGAATCGTTGCCTGATTGGTTTTGCGTCAGCCACTTCAATGTTGTGTTCGATCAAGGAGGTATATCCTAGTCCTTCTTTTTCAAACGACGGAAAAGAATGGATAGCTGTCTTTAGTTGTGCCTACTGTTTGAGACTTAGAGGCGGTTGCAAGGAATCTTGTACGGAAATTTAATTTAGATTACTGGAATGTAAAATGGATATTCCAAAACGTTTCCAAAAATCTATTCCGCAGATCACGTCTTGCTTAATTGAAGGTACTACTAAAAGTGTGAAATCGGCTGATGTGGAGTTGTTCGTTAAAGGAATCTTAATTAAACCTGCTACAGACTGTGATTGTCCATCTGCGGTTCGAACTACACCTTTTGAATTACTATGAAAAGGGTTTCGCGATGGAACTTGTTATGCTAAGCTTCCTCCTAAAACACTTTTGTTAGCTCCGCTGTCTAGCAGGGCCAAAAATTCCTTTTCGGGAACGGTAAGTATGGTAAATGATCGTATGTCTTCCCCCTTTCGTACAATAGATGAAATGGTAAAGCTTCGCAAACTCTTCTTTTGGTTCCAAAAATCGCGAATACGTTGAGATGATCTTGCTCTTCCTGCAGAAGAATAGGGATTACTAAATATTTCTTTTCTACGTTGTTAGTATTCATTGAGGCGGATATGGTAAGGCTTAATTGGTCTTGAAACTGTTGAACTGATTTTTGAACTATTGATACTGGAATGAGTTTCTATTTTTTTTTTTGTATTACAGCTTTGCTTTTATTTATTGAATCTACTCTTAATTTTGAGACTAACAATAAGTTGACGAATCTTAACATTAAAATTTAACTAACAGTATACTTAGACTGCATTCTGGTTGCGCGTCCCTCAGGTCGGTCGCTGGGTGGGTAAGTCATTGCGACGAAGGCGTGATTGGTTGCTCAACCTTGTTAGACCTCTCGCCAGGTGGTTAGGGTGCACCGATAGCTTGGTTAAGTACTTTACCTTCTGTTCTGCGATCGCTTCTTTGACTGGTAGAATGTTTAAGTCGCGGTGTATGTTTTCGTTGCGAACGTACCATGGTGCCCCGGTGATTGTTCTCAAGATCTTCGACTGAACTCTTTGAATTATGTCAATGTTGCTATTGCTGGCGTTCCCCCATAACTGGGAGCCGTACATCCATATAGGTTTTAGTACCGAGTTGTACAGCAGGACTTTATGTTCAAGGCTAAGAGGTGACCGAGCGTTGATAAGCCAATGAAGACCGCTGGCTTTTAGCTTTAGGTGTGTTCTTTTGGCTTCAATGTGCCGGCGCCATGTGAGTCTTTTGTCGAGATGTACTCCTATGTATGTTACTTCGTTTGCTTGTGGGAGTAGAGTGTTGTTTAATGTTATCGGCGGGCAGTTTTGCCTGTTCAGAGTGAACGTAACATGCTTGCATTTTAGTTCGTTCACTTTAATTCGCCTTTCTGACAGCCATTTTTCGACATCGGCCATATGATGAGCTAGCTGGGAAGTTGCTTGAATCGGGCATTTTGAGCGGCTAAGAATAGCTGTGTCATCGGCAAACGTGGATGTTGTTAGACGTGTGCTTGTCGGGATATCTGCTGTGTAGAGGACATATAATATTGGCCTTAGCACGCTGCGTTGAGGAACTCCAACTCTAACTGTGTAATCATCGGATATAGCGGTGTTGCACCTCACGACAAATTTTCTGTCGTGAAGGTAAGACTCCAAGATCTTGTGGGTTCTGTAAGGGAGCATTTTCTTGATCTTGTACATTAGACCTTCCAGCCAGACTCTATCGAATGCTTAAGAGACATCTAAAAATATGGCAGTACAGTACTCCTGTTTTTCGAACGCGTTCCGAATTTCGGATGTTATCCGGTTGACCTGCTCAATTGTTCCATGCTTTTCACGAAACCCAAATTGGTGTGACGGGATTCCTTCCTGGATTCCCAGGTATGTGTTTATCCGAGTCATTAGGCATTTTTCAAAGAGTTTAGATAGGCAAGAGAGTAGGCTTATAGGTCTATACGACGTGGGGATAGTGTGGTCTTTTCCCGGCTTTGCTATCATTATTATAATTGACTTTTTCCATCTCACTGGAAAGTGGCCAAGTTTTGTGATGGCATTAAATAGCTGGGTGAGAGTGCAATCGGCGCAGTATGGGAGCTCAATGATCATTTTGGGAGTTATGAGGTCGCAGCCCGGGGATTTTTTCGGATTCAATTGTAGTTTGATGATGTTAACGATTTCGTTTGGGCGAAACTCAATTGGCTCATGTTGAGGCTGGGGCTCATCTGATAGAGTCGGCAAGGTAAACGCATTGGTGGCAGGATTTGGTTGGAAGACATTTTTAAGGTGTTTGGCAAACGTGGTGGCTCTGTCTGCGTCGCTGCGCGACCACCCGCCTGTGGAATTTCTAATAGGCATCACGGTTTCTTTCGGTGAGCTCAGAGTTGGGTGAGCTCTCTATAGTGAGTGTTTCGTACTGTTAGTTGACAATTGCTCTATGTAGCGGCGGTGGACATACGTTTCTTCTTGCTGTAGAGCTTGATCAAGTTGACGTGAGGCATGTTTGAAGCGTTGCTTAGCAGATGGCGATCTGTGACATTGCCATTCTCGACGTAAGCGTCGCTTTTCGAGGACGAGTTGTTCGATTTGTAGATTTGTCTTCTTTTGAATGCATTGTGTGTGTATAGTTTGAGGTGTTGAAACTCGAGCTGCAGAGACGAGTACAGACTCCAGCGAAATAACAACACTGTCTACGTTGGCTTGGTCGCTGAGGTGAGGACTCAGCTCAATGTGTGAGCTGATGTACTTCCTGTACTTAACCCAATTGGTTTTATGTGAGGTCAGATTTGATGAATGATGTTCATGTGATGTTCATGATGATGTTCGCACCCATGTTTCTGGGTGTTGGAGTAGAGTAAAAAGGACAGGCGAGTGATCAGATGAAAGATCCGAAAGGCATTCGGCGCATATCAGATTTTTAGGAATGTTTTTGGTAATCGCAAAGTCAATTAAATCGGGAAGTTTCTTTGGGTCTGCCGGCCAGTATGTTGGTGTGCCAGAAGTAGCATAGTCTAGCTTGTTCTTAGCTTTGATAATTGCATTATAGAGCTGCTTTCCTTTTGGGGTCACGAGACGAGATCCCCAGTGTGTGTGCTTGGCATTGTAGTCTCCTGCTGCTATGAAGTGGTCTCCGAGTGAGTTGAAAAACTGCATAAACTCATCTTCGGCTATGGTGAAGCGTGGGGGCAGTATACGGCAGCTAGAGTTAATTGCTTGCTAGTATTTAGGTGTATATTTATTGATGTGGCCTGTTGGTAGTTTTTTGCAAATTTCGTATGATAATGGTGCGTGATACGGCTTCTGATTAAAATTCCAGTCCCGCCGTGTGCTTTACCGTCTGGATGATTTGTTCCATAGAACGAATATCCTCGTAGTTGGAAATTGTATCTGTTCGTAAGATGTGTTTCTGAAAGCAGCATTACGTCGATTTGATTGTCTAGTAGGAATTGCGCTAACTCGAGTTTATGCCGCGAAACGCCGTTAGCGTTCCATGTAGATATTCGTAGGGAAGTCATTATTTGGATTGTTGTGAAATCAGCATTTGTATTAATAGATTTTGGTTTCGCATTAGATCTTGCATAGTTGTATTCATAAACGACATGAACTTCGTAAGGCTTTGTTGTAGACTGCATATCATAGCTTCAAAGTTACTTTTTGGCTGCTCCGGAAGTTGATACTGCCGAGCCGTGTTCGGTTCTTGGTGTGCTGATTGCGGCAGTGAGCTTTTTGAGGCTGGGGTAGCCAGTTCTGATTTTAAAGCGCTTGCGTATGTGACATTTTTGTCAGAGTTTATAAGTCCTAGTGAGGATCTGGCTGCAGTCGAGAAGAAGACTTCAGGGTTTGACTTGGAGGCTATGAACTGTAATTCTGCGGTGCAGCAGGAACTGGATTGTTGTATATAGTGCACTTCGTATTTCTTTAGGGGCTTAATTTGTGGTTCGAGCTCAACCTTAAAGAGTGGCTGCGGCTTTCTATCCCTGTTAGAGATATTGAACACTGTCTTAGCGCTAAATCCCTTTTCTTGTAGTGCCTTTGTTATCTCTGCAGGCGCTACTTCGGGCTCTATGCCCTTAAGTACGACTTGCAAGCCCTTGCTGTTTTTAAGCTGATACGTATAAAATTTCTTTTTATTGTCGGTGAGGTATTTCGATAATACTCTGTAATTATCTTCAGACTTCGTTTGAACTTTTGTTTCCTGGATGTTGCCCTTTACGAGTGGTATTATGTGGAAGTTGTCCTTGCCAATGAGCTCCATAATTTTGTTGACAAGAACGTTGGAACTTTTTTCTCGTATGTATATTGGCGGGGGCTTAGGCTTCCTTTTTTCGACTTCTGTAGATTCGGCGTCATCCTCATAGTCTGCCAAGATTTTAAAACGGTTTGAGTTCGTGGGCGTTTCTATTGCGGCTATGTTAGCATTGCCACGGGTTATTTTGCGTTGAGAGTTTAGGGGGCTCAGCTTCCTTTTGATTTGGATGTAGCGATCCATACCAGTCTGCACAACCGGCTTAATATTTTCTTTGTTTTTGTTCTCTTTTTCGGGCAGCACAGCGGCAGAAGTATCAATGTTTGCGCTGCTAGCTGATGACGTCGTTAAACGCGCTGTCGTTACAGTAGCGGTTGTTGTTGTTGTTACAGTTGACGTTGTCAAAGAGGTTGCGGTGCTAGTTACTGCGCTCTTTGGCTGCAGAGACATCGATGGTAGCGAGGGGGAGCAAGAACGCGCTCTCACGCTCTCTACGTTTAAGAATTCGGCCAAGTTTGGGGTAATTGACCGTGTTTGGGATGAGCTTGCATTACTTTCGGTTGCTTTGAAAGTGAAGTAAGCGTTGTTTCTTTGTACTGAGAGCCGTCTCTCGTCTTGCTCACGTTGACGTTGTGTGCTAACGTCGTTTAGACTCATTGCAATCGAGGTTAATATTGTTCGAGTTTTAAATGTTATGTTTTATATTAATTAATTAAATAATTAATATAAACATTAGCGATTTCATCGCTGAAAGCGTCTTTTCGCGTTGTTGTTGATTTACGAAACCAGTCACTGCACTTTTTTGATATTGTTGAATAGTTTTTTTTGCCCGGAGCACAATAAATACACCTCTGCATGCGACGACGATTCGCGATTTAATAGCGTGGTTGACTTCATTTTAATTGGCAAGTGGATAATTGACGACAGTTCTAGTCATTCCGAATATAAACAGAAAGCATTAAACAGTAACATTGATGATTCGAATTTGTTTGTGACTTCGTATGTACCACTGCAACTAATTACTCAGGAAAATGATCCCCAGAAACACAAAGTAATTTGGAAAAATTCCGCGACCGTCATCCACACGTTACTACAGACCAATACGATTCCAATTCCAAGAAGAAACAACACAATTGACTTTAGATGAAGCCAAATACTTTAGGAACAAAATGCGCTGGAGCCATATACAGTAGCGGACAATGAAATCGGACAGGCAGAAAACACTACTTTTTTATTTCTTTTTCAGCCAGCGTTTGCTATATTGAGCAAATTTGTTTAAAATCGATGATATTAATATAAATGGTAATTCAAAAACGTGTTCTTTTAAATGTCATTTTGTTTTATTTGGAAATAAAACGTATACTTCAATATTCGATAGAATTACCAAAAATGTAGGCAAACAAAAAAAGTTTTTTTTTTAACTATTCCTAGGTAACAAAATTTTTTGAAAATTATTTCTTAAAAGCTTAGTATTTAACGTGTTCAAAAATAATTTTGTTTTGGTTCTTTAGTATTTAGTTGGTTTTCCTTGAGTTTTTAATACGGCCTTTATTCTTAATGGCATAAAATCTACCAAAAGACACAGACACTTTCCACTGTTAAATTAAACTGTCTTTTTTTGGTTTTCCTTGAGTTTTTAATACGGCCTTTATTCTCAAAAGACACAGACACTTTCCACTGTTAAATTAAACTGTCTTTTTTTTGGGTTTCTTTCTTTTTATGTATTTTAACTCTTAAAATAGGACAACGATATTGAATCTTATAGAAATCAGGACTATTGCCTGGCCAGTCTAATGTTGATATTCGATTTTTCTGCAAATAATTTATTACCTAAATTAAAAAAAAAACTCCAGAAATTTAAAACTTTAATTATTATTTAAACAAATCCTTAAAGAATTAAAAAAAATATATATCTCTCTTTTTTTGCACTACAGCAAGGACCTGAGTCGTCCTGAAAGATTATGTTTGGGGCACGGGAAAGATCCTCCTTCATTGAGGGTGGTGGATAGAAGGTGACGAACACACCATTCAGAACACCTTGAAACTTTCCAGCATTCACAGTTCCATCAATTAATACCAGATCATCAACGCCATAGTAAGAAAAGCATCCCCGGATCATTCGACATGCTCCTTGCCTGACCTTTCGCCGTAAGCAATTATTTTTGAAGCGTTTGTCGCGTTTGGGGCGCACGTAGCTCATACTATTGTAAGACAAATGGATTATTTTGGTCTCGTGAAAAAAATGACGTTTTGTCATTCATGTACAGTCCAAGATTCGTGCATTTTGACCCACTGTAGCCTTTTCTGGAGCATTTTTGCGGTCAAGACTGGGTTTTTCGCTGTTCGGCGGCCATGAAGTCCTGCCTCCTCAATGTTCCTTCGAACGGTTTGAGTGTTTACTTTGACTCCATTCAACTGGAAAAACTTACTTCTTACATGTTTTGCTGATTTTAAACGATCAGTCATGCTTAATCTTGAAAGGATTCGATCCTCATGGTAGTTGGTCTTCTTTTTCTTTCCTGATCCTGGAAAATGCTTTAGAGTTCTGGTTTTCTTAAAATTTTGTAGGAAATCCTTGAAAGAAGACTTAATAAGTCCAACGTTAGAGCTTATTCCTCGGAAGCTTAAGATTTTCGATTGTAAGGCCAATATGGCCTCTTGAAAATTTTCAGCCAATTTCGACATATTTAAAAAAAATTTTTTTGTAACATAAGAAATTTAATAATTTAAAAAATGCTTTCAGATCATGAATGCAAACTCACTAATGCAAAGTTCACATTTAGTGGAAGTACTTAGGTGTCCGGATTTCATTGTCCGCTACTGTACATGTAAAGCATGAATGTAATGAATGAACATTAATGCAAAGTTCACATTTAGTGCAAGTACTTAGGTGTCCGGATTTCATTGTCCGCTACTGTACATGTAAAGCACTAACAAAAAATTATTACAATTACACATCGTTTCCAGTTGGCAATGGTTGGCGGAAACATCAACTCTGTAGTGCTTTAAGTGAAACATCAACTTGTAAATGCTACAAATGTGATGCAAAGCGCAATTAATGACTTGGAAAAATGCTTAGGCAAAAAAGTTCACGAAGAACGTTATGAGTTTGGGTTGTTTCCGTTGCACTCATATATTCGATTTTTTGAATATTTCTTGCATTTGAAAACTTGGCGAATTTGTACCCCAGAAGATAAAAAAGGAAAACACAAATTCAAGCAGACTTCCGCGTTGATGTTGACCAACCAAGAAGTGAAGGTAGTGGAAATACGGCAAGAAGGGATTTTAGCGATACAAAATTGTCTGCTGATATAACAGGATTGGATAAACATGTTTTATATAGGTGTGCAACATTTCAGCAATGCATGGCATCTGGATATAAAATAAATACCGAAAAATTTGGAAGCTTTGCACTTGACACCGCAAAAATGCTAAATAAATTATACCCATGGTATTACCTTCCACCGAAAATTACAAAGTATGCGCTTGTTTTGATAGAAGAATTATTTGAAGAAGCTGCCGAAACCTAAAATAAAGACAAAAATATTTAAAGAGTATCATACTAGGAAAATGAGTTGACACAAATAGGGATTTATTTAACAAATTGCTATTAAGTTCAGTAACTTTCACAACTGGGCAAAGAAAACTGCATTTGTTGCTAGATGAATAAAATACATAATACATATATGAATTCGGGATTGTTTTTACTTTGGAGACTAAGATTTCACCAGCGTTCTCATTTACAGGTCCAATATTAAATATAGGTCTTGAAAAAAAACAATTTTTCTAAAAATTGCACCATCTTTTTGTATAGAAGCTATAAGATATAGTTCTCCGATTTTAACCAAATTTGGATATATAAACCAAACCAAAGTATATATAAATCTGCACCAAACATATAATCTGTGAGATTGGTTTAGATATCTGAAATACAAAAAAGTTTTTCATACTTAATGTTGATTTTAAACAGATTGTTCCTGTTTTAAGCTATAGGATATACATAGACGTCCTATTTGACCAATTTTTAAAGTTTCTGGGGGTCTGTACAAAGTTTCAAGTCGATAGCTTTAAAACTGAGAGACTAGTTCGCACAGAAACAGAGAGACGGACATGCTCATATAACTCAGAAGGTGATCCGACTATATCTTATAGCTGCCATATAACTGAACGATCGCGATCGTGTTTAGTTAAAAATGTCAATTTCTGTATTTTTGAAGATAGAAGCTTGGGACTTTTTTTTTAGATATTTTATTGTAAATAATTGTTTTTATTATGATATTCTCATAAGGATCGGCAACTATATCCGATGTTTGCGATGTATTCGGTTTTAACTGCAAGAATATTTCAACTTCGGCTCCACCCGAAGTTAGCTTTCCTTTCTTGTTTTTTCTATGGGATTGCCTTAGAAAAGTTAGCTCAGGTTAATGATCTTTGTGTCCTATTAGACTTAAAACCTATTAGACTTGGCCGATCGAATTTCCACAATGGGTAATAAGGCTAAAGGTATCCTTGGTTTTTTTAAAAAAAGATGGTCAAAAGAATTTAACGACCCCTACATTACTAAAATAACCAAGTTTATTTATTTCTTTGGTGCGTCGGATACTGCAGTACGGTTCATAGGTCTGGAGTCCTCAATATAAAGTAAATCAAGACCGCATGGAATCTGTACAACAAAATAAAAAAAAAACAAGCTTGGTAACAAATTCGATTATCCACCACTGTGATCCACTACCGAATGCATCAAGCCGCCCTTGCTATGAACTGGTAGGTATGTGACTAAATGCGTAGGTATTGTCCAAAACCCAAGAAAAATGATTAAGAAAGAAGGACGGTTCCACAGCGCGACAAGTTATGCTTAAGAATTTTTGCACGACAGCGAGTTAGGCATAAACGATTCATAAAAAAGTAAAGAGAGTTCAAATCAGGCTCAAGGCATCCACTTTTTTGTTTTTTAACTTTAAAAATATTTTTTTTTAATTGTTTTCCAAAATTTATAATCCTATCAAGTAAAATAAAAAATGTAAAAATCTTTTTAACATGGCCGCTGAAACCTTTTCTTTCTACCGTCCCTTTTTTTGTTTCAATAAAATCAATATCATTCGCTTATCTATTGTTTAATTCAGCGCCATTGCAATATTGTTGCATAAAACATAAAAAAAGAATGGTAATCAAAAAACTAAAAAAGGAAAAAGTTTCCGCACATCCTAATAGGATTCGAAACTGCGACAATAAGTTTAAAAGCCAGCCTCTTTACACTCTGGGCCACAATACTAACTGTCTGTCGAGTGATACCTACGACCCCATTTCGGCCCTGATGTTCCGATCTATGTATTATCTTTGCCAATACTGATCTCTTCCACCCAAACTTTAACTAACCTTTATAGTTTAAGCCTGTATGAAACCGGTATGCGTTCTCACCTTCAAATTGTTTTGCCTACTTAAAATTATTTTCCCTACTTTTGCGCTTGGAAAAATATATAAAATATAAAATATAAATTTTCTAAAAAAACACTGCACTGATTTTCAACATGGCGTAGCGGGCGCCATTTTGAAAATTTTTCAAAATCCTTTTGGGGTTTAAACTATCTTACCTAAGACTATTATTTCCCACAGTTTCAAAAAAATCGGAAGACCACTTGCAAATCATTTTTTTTTTGACGGAGTCTTACCCACTATCTCTTATAGTCTCTGAGATCCACGCGTTCGTAGGGATAGACGGATATGGCCATATCGACTTGGTTGTTGATGCTGATCACGAATATGATGGTCGTTTTTCTCTGTCATTTTGTATTTCACAACGCGCAGCTAGTCGCAATGATTTTCTTTCACGTCCGTTCACTTCTGAGGGCTGTTTTTGATTTCTCTTCCTCTCCTTTCCTCCTTTCTATCATTGCGTCACGCTCAGCAGGGCTTTACTCTCCTTCCCCACCGCGCTCTTATTCAAAAAGCTTCCCTCTCTTCATTCTCCCTTCATTTGCAGTGCCCATTTATTTCCTCTTAGACTATAGACTTAACTTATATTTAATCAGTAAATACAGTATTTGAAATTAAATCTAACTTATCTCCGACAAATATATATATTTTATGGGGTCGGAGATGCTTACTTCTCTATGTTACATACGACTACAATATACCCTTTTACTCTACATGTACCAGGTATAAAAACCAAAATAAAAAGGTAATATAAAAAAACCTCTTTACGAAACTCTCAAACCCTTACCTATAAGAACTAAGGGGCTTCGTAACATGGACCCTAAACACAATTTTTTTATTGACCAGCTAAGTTTGTCCAGCTAAGTACAACCACTAACCATACAGCATATAGACAACCCATTTCATACAACGAAAATGGACGCGAAAATTTCTTGCGACAGGCCCCTGCAGGCCCCAGAGCGGATTTCATACGCTCTCTTACGCTCATCGTTCGTTCATCTTACGCTCATTCTCTCATTAAATGTTTTCTGTTTCTCAGTCTCTAAACGGAGCGCGATAAAGAAGGTTGGCCTGCGCTTCGGTTGATCTTCGTATGTATGCGTGTCCCACATTCACATACATGGGTATATGTGTGCGTGCGATTTCGTTTCGAAGCCAGCGCACAAAATTTTGATTTTTCTTACTTTTCAGGCTTGCTACCCTAATAAAATTCGGGTATTCGTTATTTGATGAAATGACGAAAGAAATTATATTATTTTTTTATAATATTTTTTATTATTTCAGCATACATTTTTAATTTATTTAGGAATAAGATTAAGTGTTAGTAGTAAAATGTTTTCTGTATATATATTTTTACGAATCATTAAAAATCAATATATTGAGAAAGTGTCAGAGTATATTTCAGTCGGAGTCACTTAAAACGCCGATTGCTTTTAAGTTTTTGTTGTTCTGCAAGAGGCTTGTGCATGCCTACTCTAACGATGGAATGATTTTTAGGGGAGGGTGAAGACACGAAAATAGCTGATGGACTTGTTTACCTTTTTTGTTTACAATTTTTCAGGCACTTGTTATTATTTTGGGTTATTGGGAGATTTTATTAAATTATTGTCGTTAATTTAATAATTTCCTTATATATTTTGGAACTTTAAAAAAGTCGCCGCTCGAATTTGTTACAGATATATATACATATATATAAATATATATATATATTTACATTGGTTTTATGCTTATGGATTCTTATATGGTTTTATGATCTATAGTGCATATCTTATTGTACGATCTGCTGTGTAATTTAAAATATATACATGAGTATAAAAATGTCACTACCGTATTTACACACCGTCATTTCCCTGTGGTATGCCTTTGGAGTTCTTGGCAATGAAAGTGTTAACTTGGGGGCCAAAACTATTTTTTTTCTGGTTTGTTTTGTTTCTTGTAATTTTTGGTTGCCACTTGGCTTACCCACCAACCTAGTTTACCCGCCTAAAATATTGCCATTTGATGAAGAAGAGGAAAATGGTTTAATCGGCATTCTATTTTTGTTCTGTGAGGAGCGTTTTTCGTGAGGACCTAATTAAGTGCTGATTTTTGTGAACCAAGTGATTAGTATCGGTGTGTTAATATATTTTTCGGAAATATTTTTACTAAACGTAAACTTTCCGAGGGTCTGTGGCTAAATCATCATCAATTGCAAGTATAAATCTAGTTATTTAAACCTTAAATAATTTATTTAAATATTCGGTTTAAATATTTTTGAAATGAATCGGCTTAATGTTAGGAAAAATGGACGCAAGTGCATTATTGCATCCTGCCAGGGGAGTTACAGGGATTCATCACACTCCATTCCAATTAGGTTGTTTTCTTTTCCATCGGATGATAGAAATCTTAAGAAATGGGTTGAATTGTGCCAATTGGATGACACTTTTAATAGACGAACTGCGCGAATTTGTAACAGACATTTTGAACGTAAATATATTGGGAAAAGTAGGCTTAGAAGCAATGCCGTACCCACTAAAAATTTATGTGACAATTCACTATTGCGTCCGAACAGTACTGTTCCATGTGGACAATTTGAATTTTGTGATGATGGGGCAGAAGAACCAATTGGCACTTTTATTAACCCAATAGAAAGAAAAGAGTTTTTAAATAGGGTAGGTAGCCCTTCCAATTTAGAAACTCCCAACATAGAAACTTCACCTCAGTTAGAAGATTTTTGTTCGAATTGCCAGAAGAGGGAAGAAAATGAGAGATTTTAGAAAAAAAAAAAAATTATAAGATGTCTCATGAACTAAAAAAATACAAAGAAAAAATGCAAAAAATGAGAAGGGCTTTTGTTTTAATGAAAAATTCTAGTAGACGCAGGGGTATGAGAAATAGTAGAAAAAGCACCCTAAATTTATTTAATATTATAAATAAATTACCTCATGTTTCTGATGAGGCCAAAACATTATGCAAAATGCTGCTAAAAAAATCGAACTCATATAACAGCGCAGAAAAAGTGATAGCCCAGAATATAAATCTTTATTCTTCGCGAACGTATGAGTATATGAGGGATGTTTTAAAGTTAAAACTTCCTGCCAAAAGTACGTTGTGTCGATGGGGTCTTTTTAAAAATATGACGCCAGAATTTCAACCTGATTTTCTAGAAAACCTCCAGAAAATTGTTGGTGAAATGAGCGAGAAAGGTAAAGAAGCAGTGATCCTTTGTGATGAAATAAAAATCAAAAAAGGACTGCAATATAATACCGCTCTCGATGAAATTCAGGGACTTGAAAATGATGGTGAAAAAAGAACTCGATTTTTAGGGCAGCAAGTATGCGTCTTCATGGCTAGAGGCTTATTTGAAAATTGGAAGTACGTTTTGGGGGTTGGGGTTCAACGTACGAGCCCTAATATGCGATCAAGGCTCAAATAATAGAGCTGCATTTAAGAAATGGGGCGTTAACATAAACAAGCCGAGTTTCAATGTTAACGGTAAAGAAATATTTACAATATTTGATGCCCCACATCTTATAAAATCATTGAGAAACCTTTTAAGGGGAGGGTAAGGTATTAAATTTTTTTTTTTTTCATTTTTTTTTATTTTTTAAATTGAATGCATAATATTTGAAGAATATTGTGTCAAAATTTCAAGTCAATTAAAGCAAAATTGACGAAGTTATTAGTTATTGACAAAGTTGCTTATAAACGTTTTACACTGGATTACACTGGTGTTTAAGACTTTAAAGCGTTTTTCCCACAACTCACGTTTTCAAAGTCGGTGCCCCTCATAACTTCAAAACTACTGCACCGATCATTTTGAAATTTTAAACACTATTTCTGTACATATTTTACGAGGTAACGCTGTCGAGTTTTTTTTTTTTTTTTGTTTCATAATTTTGATTTTGCAATGACAAATTAACCGATTTTTTCCCAAAAAATTTAGTTTTAATATACCGTTGGTTGAATAAATAAATTTTAACTGTGTCGTCAGGAAAAAAATCACAAAAACATGGCTTTTTTCGCATGATTTGACCTTACCCTCCCCTTAATAAAAAATAATTTAAATACGCCGGATGGAGATGTATCTTGGGATATAATAAGGAAGTTATAGCAAATTGAGTCTAGAAACTCAACGAGGCTTTGTCCCAAAGTAACGGCGAAGCATATAAATCCAAACTCAAAAAAAATGAGAAAAAATGAAAGTTAAATATGCAACACAAATATTTAGCCACACTGTTTCGGCCGCAATCCGAACAGTAATTGATTCTGGCGGATTTGTGGAATGCCGAAATAGCGCAGAAGCTACGGCAAATTTTATTGAAAAGGTTAATAAGCTCTTTGATTGCCTCAATAGCCATGTTTTGTATGAAAAAAATCCGTACAGGTGTGCACTGCAAAATAATAATAACGTTCACAATTACCTTTTAGAAATGAGGAATTATTTTGCAGAATTTAAATATCCACAAGTAGTACATTGCATTGACGGCATGATGTTAACAATTTCATCAGTACTTGCACTATCTGAAAGTGTGTGGAGCTCCGAAATCTTTTATTTATCAACCGCGAAATTGAATCAAGACCCCTTAGAAAACTTGTTTTATTTAATAAGGGCTCGCGGAGTGACAAATAACAATCCATCGATGTCAGAATTTAATACAATAATGTCAAAAATGCTATCAATGAAAATATTAACTTCGAAATGAAGAATGAAGATACAATGAAGATACAATGTTAATTAACGTTATCCAGGACTGCAGCTTGAATAAAACTTGCAAAGAGTTAAAAACCGACGAAGACAATACCGATTTCGAGATGTTCTCAGATGACGAGACGGAAATTAAGCATGTTTTGGATATTGCAACTGGTGACGAGTTTGATAGAAATGCCTTGCGATATTTTGCAGGCTATATATTGTTTACAATTTTGGAAAAAAAAGATTGCGGAGTGTGTGCTGATCTATTAAAGAAAAAAATAGAAGCACAAACCTGTACGGAAAATTTTATACTGAATAAAAATTATGACTGCGCTGATAAAACTTTAAAACTTAAAGCTCCTTCTGACTACTATTTTTCTTTGATTGAAATACATTATTCTGTTTTTAAGAAAATATTTGAAAAAAAAACACAGATGAACAGAATAAAGAAAACAATTATTCAATCTTGCATATCCTCCACTGAAAAATCCAGCATATATTCTAATTGGTTTTCGGTTACCCATCCCTGTTATGAACACAGGATGAAAATGCTTGACGGATTTGTTTTAATATTATTGAGGAAAAACAGCAAATGGCTAACAGAAAAAATGTATTTCAAGGGAAAAGCTGCATCAGCAGCAGGTTCAAAGAAACTAAAAATACTCAAACAATAATTTTTGGTTTTGTAATTGTCCCATTTTATTATTAGGTTAGGAGTAGGTTATGTTAGGTGGGGAACAAGGAGATAGCCAATTAGTTTTGGTATCTCAAGTCGACTCGAAAGTCTTCATTGAAGACTCCATCGCAATCGCAATGGCCTCCTCGTGGTGTTTCCTGGATACCGACATAAAATATATATATATATATTTGTACGTAAATATATATATATATATTTACCCTTCAGTACCATACCTCAAGGATTCCTTAAGGAATCGTCTAGGTACTAGTATTGCCACCCGAGGAATCCTCTAGGTATGTTTCATACAAGCCATCAAGGAATTTCCATAGAAGAGTTCCTCACATCGAGGAATTCGAAAAACTCGAAGGTATTCGAAGAGCATTTCGAACAAAATACCCCAGGGAATCCCTGAGGTATACTCTGAGGAATCGTTGAGTTTTGTGACGTTTTTAATGATACGTAAAAATATATATATTATATATTCTGGCCCTCTGGGGCCTGCAGGGGCCTGTCGCAAGAAATTTTCGCGTCCGTTTTCGTTGTATGAAATGGGTTGTCTATATGCTGTATGGTTAGTGGTACAACACTTTTAGTCGGGAGGAGGAGTTCTACAATATTCCTTCTAAAGAGATAAAATCAAAAATAAAGATCTGATAATAAACCAATTTTGGAAATATATGGGCAAATAATCGGATTGATAATCTGCTAATTGATAATATACGTTTAAGGCTTAGTCGGAGTAATGGTAGGAAAATACGTTAGTTATTTAGGCGTATTTATACGTTAGTTTATTTAGGGTTATTTAGGGGGGTATTTTCCTACCATTATACGGAATAATGACCTGGCGCCGCACAGTACTGCTACAAATATCCCGGAAGAACATCGAACAGAACTGTCCCGGAAGAACAAGAACAGCGGAAAAATAAAGTTAGGTGGAGAGCCCTTGTAGAGGCCCTAAGCTCCCGAGAGGAGTAATAAGGAAAAAAAAAAAAAAAAAAAAAAACATTGTTATAATCTATTATTATTTATTATTATTTATTATTTATTCTAAAGATTTATACTACTTATTTTATTCATTTACTTATTTTAATTTTTTTTTATTATTATTATTTTTGATGGCCGTCAAAGCGTGCCCCAACAATTTCTCCGGCGGTTTCCCCGGATCAACCATAGATAGACTATCTGTAAATAAAATAAATAGAAATTAAATATCTCTTACATTATTTGTAATTAAAATACATACCGATCAAAACTCCATAAAAATTTGGAAACGCCTTCAATTTCTTCTTCCCACTAACTCCGTCGATGTTATATTGCACGATCATTTCCTCAATTAAATAAATAAACAATAAAAAGATAATAACATAATATGTACAAGCGGCTAATGCCGTTTAATAAATATATGTACATATGTATTTTTATGTATTTCTCACTTTTCCGAGCGGCTAATGCCGTTTAATAAATATATGTACATACATATATTGAACGGCCGCTCGGTATTTAATAAATAAGTTAATTATATGCACTACTCACCAGAATTAGTTAGTATCACTAGGTCACTTATGTAAATGTTTTTTGAAAAATTTAACTTTAAACGCAACAAACGCGTGTAATTCCGATGCAAATTGAACAGCAAATGCAAAGGAGAAGGGAAGAGGCAAGACGAAACCGCAAATTCTGGCGCGTGCCACGGTATAGTCGACCAAAGCAATGCCTTGTAATTAGAATCGCACAAGGCTAATAATCAAACATGAACATATTGGCTTTGCCTAAAGCAAATTATTAATACATTTCAATACACCATATGATAAGAAAAGAAAAATTTATTAAATATAATCTTAAATATATAAAAATATTTCAACATGTCGTCGCTCGGGTGGGAGTTGCCTTAAACATACGGCGGCGATGGGGCAACCCGCCTTAAAACACCAATGTAGCTCCGTGTATATATGTATGTTTTATTCTAGTGGAAGTACCAGTTATAGAAAAGATGCTAATAATAATAATAAACATTACCGCAGTATAACCTCCCACACTCCATGGCTTTCGACGACAAATTCACCACCAAATTCACCAATTATCTACCTAGTGTGCCCAATCTCTTCATGAGGGCACAATACCAAATTTCAATAATAATACTTAATACTAAACTATCGATAATCGATCCGCGACATCCCCACCTCCGTGAAGAACCCCTTCACTCAAATCCAAAGCCGCCAACTTTGAAGCGGGGCGCATTATCCAGCGAGTCCGATCTCCATCCATGATCCTAACGCGGGCTCGTCTGACCTCACCATCCGTTCCAGTAAAGGCCTCCTCCACGACGCCTTTCCGCCAGTCTCGACGCGGAACGGCTGGATCGCAAACGAAGACGATGTCTCCTCGTTGAATCGGCTTCTCTCTGCGGCACCACTTCTCTCTCCGTGTCAGCGTGGGAAGGTACTCCAAGACCCACCTTTTCCAGAAACGGTCCCTCAGCATCCTTGCCACGCGCCACTGCTTTCGCGTAGCTCCTTCCTTAATGAGACCTCCATCCAGGCCGGGTGTATCCGGTGGGCAAGCTGCTCCCTTGAGAAAATCGTTTGGCGTAAGAGGGGCTTCCTGGTCCGCACTCACTGGCAAATGGGTGAGCGGACGAGAGTTAACAATGTTCTCCGCCTCTATCAGGAAACTCTCCATTACGTGCTCCTTCGGCGCCACTTCCTTCACTGTTTGACGCAGCACCCTCTTCACGCACTGCACCATTCGCTCCCAGACTCCACCCTCTGAAGGGTTCGCTGGGCAATTGAAGATCCATTCAATGCCCTTACTTGACAGCTCCGACTGGATCCTCTCGGGTTCGAAGATCTCCGCAAATCTCTTGGCCTCCCTGTCTGCTCCAACGAAGTTCTTGCCGTTGTCGCTGCGCAGTCTATGTACAGGCCCTCGACGGCAGATGAAGTTCCTGATTGCAATTACGCAGGAGTCCGTGGACAGGTCATGTGCTAGTTCCAAGTGGATCGCCCTGGTCGTCAGGCATGTAAACAAGGCCACCCATCGTTTCTCTTGGTGCCGAGCAACGGTCACTAGCAGTGGTCCAAAGTAGTCGAGGCCCGTGCTCTTAAACGGCCAGCCATAGGCCTCCAAACGATCCTCTGGCAGAGGTCCCATAATCGGCGCCATCGGTCGTACTCTGTTCAGCTTACACTCGCTGCATCCCGAGATCACATTGCGAAGCACTCTCCGCAGGCTCGTAATCCAGAACCTGGTCCGGATTTCCGTCATCGTAGCATCCACGTTTTGATGCTTCATCCTCACATGGGCATCGCGCACAATCATCTCCGTGAGACCGTGTCGGTGGGAGAGGATCACAGGCCTCCTGGCGCTGTACGGCAAACATAGCGCCGCATCAATCCTGCCATACGCTCGCAGGACTCCATTGCCATCTAAGTATGGCGCCAGTCCACATATGTCGCTTCCTTTAGCGACATCCAGGCCATTCTCAGCGGCCTGCATCTCGTCGGGGAACGCCTCACGTTGTGCTATACGGACTAACAAGTCCTCAGCTGCTTCACACTCAGCTGCAGTGAGGCCGTAGTTCTCAAGCTCGTCTCGTTGTCCACGGCATCGACGTGTGAACCTTAGAACCCAGGCCGTAGTCCTCAACAATCGCCTGTAGCTTGAGAATCTCTGCAAGGATATAAACGTGTCACTCGTGCCAACGAGCACAAACTCACTCGGCATTTCCTCTTCATCTTCTGCGTCCGCTTCGTCGGTAGGTGCGGTTCCCGGCCAGCAGCTCGGTGATCTCCTCAGGAATGCCGGTCCTTTTAACCAGCGTGACTCCTCGCTCAGGTCTACGCTGCGTTGCGCCCGAGTCGCATCATCCGCCACGTTGTCGGCGGACGGTAGCCATCTCCATTGGGCCACCTTCGTTGACTCCAGAATCTCGGCTACTCTGTTCCCTACGAACTGTTTGTAGCGCCTGTGCGTGCTGCCAATCCAACGCAGCACTGTCTTCGAATCCGTCCATAGCACAATCTCTGCAATGGGCACACTATGGTCCTGCCTGACTGTGTCCATCAATCTCGTTCCTAGAACTGCTGCCTGCAGCTCCAACCGTGGAATCGTCATCGTTCGCATAGGTGCACACTTTGTCTTTGCGCACACGAACCTCACTTGCACGTCGCCGTCCTCATACGTGATTCTCCAGTAGACCACTGCCGCGAATGCCGACTGACTCGCATCCACGAAAACGTGCATCTCGATAGTCTTCACCAGTCCAGATCCAAAATAGTGACGTGGGCTCCGAAAGTTTTCCACTTTATCCATTTCCTTACGCCAATCCATAAAGGCGTTGTACATCTCAGCCGGTAGTGGCTCGTCCCATGAGATCCTCTTTCTCCAGACTTCTCGCAACAACAACTTCGCTGTTACCATTAGGCAACACAGAAATCCCAAGGGGTCAAACGTTGACATGACCATACTTAAGAATTCCCTTTTTGTGGCAATTCTCTTCCCATCGGATACGATGGCGGCAACTTTGTGGTACTTCACTCGAAACCTGAAGTCGTCCGTGGCTGGCTGCCACCGCATTCCCAAAATCTTTTGCTCGGCTTCACCCCATCCAATACTCTGGGCGTGGTCACTGGGTCCGAGCATCCTCTCTACTGTAGGCGAACTAGACGAAAACTTGCAAAGCTCAAAACCGCCTTCTGCATGTATCTCCTTTACTCTAGTAGATACTTCGATAGCTTCCCTCTCTGTGGCGAAGCTGTCCACGTAGTCATCCACGTAGTGGTAGTCCTCGATGGCCTTGACTGCTCTGGGATCCGAATCCTGGAATCGCTTGGAATTCGCTGTCTTCACGTGATGAGCCGCACTCGGTGAGCATGCAGCTCCAAAGGTCATCACGCACATTTCATAAACGTCGGGGTCTCGTTGGTTATCCCCATCTCTCCACAGAAATCGTTGCGCACATCTATCTTCGGGTCGGATCAGCACCTGGTGAAACATTTCCTTAATGTCACTGCAGACTCCGACAGCACCTTCTCTAAAATGGAAGAGTATAGATGCCAAGGCCTTATAGTGTTGCGGCCCCTTGCTCAGCGCAGAATTCAGCGATACTTCTCCAACTCGTGCCGCTGCATCGAAAACCAATCGAATCTTTCCTGGCTTGTTGGGATTCTCCACTCCAAAATGTGGCAAGTACCATATCCTATCTTCTCCCATAGCGATCTCCTGTCGCTCCAGACGCCGAGCGTATCCCTTGACGACGTAATCATTGATAATCCGTGAGTACTCTTGGGCGAACTGCCCATCTCGCTTTATTTTCTTTTCGATATTGACCAACCTATTATACGCCATATCATAACTACGAGGCAGCACGATGTTATCCGTTTTCCACAGTAATCCCGTCTGGTATCGGCGGCCAACTCGCACAGTAGTGCCCTCCAAGATCTGAGCCCTCACGTCGTCGCTGGCTGCGGCCGCTGGCGCCGCCTTCACACCGAAGTTCTCGATCTCGAAGTAGTCCTCGACGATCCGTTCCACATTATCATCCAACGACGTGGCTAGCAGACAAGGCTGCGGTGATGGCGTGTCTCGTCGTCCTTCTACAGGCCCAAAAACGACCCATCCTAATGCGGTTGCGGCGGCGTACGGTCCCTCTCTGGCGAAGCGTCTCGTTCTCATTGGCAATCCTAAATGCCCATGATCCAATCCAATAAGTAGCTTCGGCACTGCATTTTCGTAGGGCTTCATCGGTAATCGAGCGTACTTGTTCACGCTCCTGACATCTCTTCTGTGCAGGCTCTGCATCGGCAAACTCAGTTTCGGAACGGCATACACGTTTCTCAGCACATGTCGGGAAGAGTTGCCTGCTCCACTAATCTGCAGACGTACCACGTTCGACGGCTCTCTTGCGGCCATGCCTCCGAACCATTGAATGTTCAGCTGACGATGTACTCCTTGTACGCCTAGCTCTGCAACCAGCTCTTTGTCGATCATCGTCACCGAAGAACCTTCGTCCAGGAGAGCGTACGTATCCACCTGTTTCCCACCTCCGTATAGCGTCACCGGCAATATACGGAACAGTAGTCGTTCTCGGTCCTCGTCGACACAGCTCAAATTCCTTTCCGGCGTCGCAGGAGCATCCACGGATGACGCTGCTCCTTCATTGAACCGGACGCCTTCCCTAGGTTCGACTGCCTGTCGGTCCCGGTTGTAGCTTCTCCAATGGCCGCCTCGCTGTGGCGATCTCCTGAAGCCTTCATTGCTTGCCTCATGAAGAAGACGGTGATGCTTCCTCCTGCATCCATTCATGGCGCACTCTCCTGACGTAGCGCACGATCCAGTCATATGCCCGCTTTGCAAGCACATGAAGCACAAGCGATGTCTTCTTGCGAGCCTCCACCTGTCTGTAATCGTGGCTCCAATAAATCTTTGGCAGTCCCAAACTGCATGTTGTCCAAGGCCTTCGCATATTGGACAATTCCTGAGGCAGCTCTCCTGTTGCTCGTCCTGCTCATGGTCGATGCTGGCATGAAGCAATCGACGCCTTGGCTCCTTTCCATCAATGTCCGCCACCATGCAGACCACGTTCGCTAGTTCCATCAACCACGAACTAAAATCCACAATAGTCGGAAAGGGCTGAATAGTTAAAGCGTGCCTTGCCCACTCCACTCGTTTGCTTATCGGGAGCTTGGCCACAAGGTCTTCCATCAGGGTAGGGTTACCCAGGTGCTGCTCTGCCTTCGCCGACTGCAAGAAGGCCTTGAGGTTACTCACATGTGTGGCGTATGCGACGAGCTTTCCTAAATTGTGTTCCGAAATTGCGGGCACATCTCGAAGGCTGTTGAGCTGGCTGCGTATTAGTTGCTCTGGTCGTCCATATCTGAAACGCAGCTGCTCCATCGCTGCATTCGCATTGCTGGGGTGAATCAACAGCGCCTTGACCGTCTCACGCGCGTCATCCTTTAACGCCTTCAGTAGCCTTTGGTTGTTCTCCAAGTCCGTACAACCATATGCTTGCGTCGTTTCCGTAAACGCGCAATAGAAGATGGGCCAATCCTCTGGCTTCCCTCCAAACGTAGGCAGCTCAGGAAGCTTTCGTGGGGCCCAGCTTGTATTTCCTCCAATACTCGTCGCCCAAGCACCGTATCCAGGAGAAGGCGCTCGTACTGATGTGCCGCCGGCCGCTTCGTTGTGTAGCCCGAAGCCATGCGCTGGAACCGTAGTGCCGGTAGCGCAAAATGGCGATGCGTGAGTAGTCCTAGTACACGGTACCGTTTGGGATCCGCTCCAAGATGGCAGTCTCCCTGACGCCATATGAAAGGCACTTGTTGGGTTAGGTACGGTCAGGCCGGTTGCAAATGGCGGTTGCTGACCTACCCCAACCTCACTCGACATAACGGGGTCAGTGCGCTCCGCGTTACTGCTGCGAGCTCGTTCCAATTCCTTCTCCAGCTGGGTTGGGTTAGGTACGGTCAGGTCGGTTGCAAATGGCGGTTGCTGACCTACCCCAACCTCACTCGACATAACGGGGTCAGTGCGCTGCACGTTACTGCTGCGAGCGCGTTCCAACTCCTTCTCCAGCTCGGCGATCCTCTCCAAGAGGTCGGCCACCTTCGGTTTGTTGGCGGCTCCAGATGCTGCCGGCTGAGCAGATGACACCGGCGCTTTACTGCTTCGGCCGCCATCTTGCGGCGTCCCTGCGCTCGGTTGCGGAACCAATACGCTGCCATCCATTTGCGTCACGATATCCTGTCTCTCGTTTAGTCGAGGACTCCTTCTGGGCGAATGCTGCATCATGTCGTCCATGCACTTTGCGCTGCCTGCGCAAGATCAACCCTCTCACCAGGGTGCTACTCCAGATCCAAGTCGCCAGTCGCCTGACTGCGAATAAAAGCTTCTGTCGTCGCTCGGGTGGGAGTTGCCTTAAACATACGGCGGCGATGGGGCAACCCGCCTTAAAACACCAATGTAGCTCCGTGTATATATGTATGTTTTATTCTAGTGGAAGTACAAGTTATAGAAAAGATGCTAATAATAATAATAAACATTACCGCAGTATAACCTCCCACACTCCATGGCTTTCGACGACAAATTCACCACCAAATTCACCAATTATCTACCTAGTGTGCCCAATCTCTTCATGAGGGCACAATACCAAATTTCAATAATAATACTTAATACTAAACTATCGATAATCGATCCACGACACAACATATTTAAAAAGGGTATTCTGACGTCGCTTCCATTCATTTGGTTTTCGGCACAGATTTTTTTTCTCTCCCTTCCCTCCGTCTACATCTCTCTAATTGTCTCTCTGTCGCGTGCCGCATCGAAAATATGACGTAGAAGCTTCGAGAATCATCGAAAATATGACGTAGAAGCTTCGAGAATCAGCGTCGAAAACCAAAAGCAGGTAGAAGTTTCGTTTCCCCTTTCGTTACGGACTTGAGTAAACGAAGCCCATGCAATTTGTTTTTGTTTTTCGACAATGTCGCCAGGAAACGTCGGGGTAAGGAATTTTGGTACTGAAGGGTATATATACATATGTATAAATATATGTAACAAATTCGAGCGGCGACTTTTTTAAAGTTCCAAAATATATAAGGAAATTATTTAATTAACGACAATAATTTAATAAAATCTCAGAATAACCCAAAATAATAACAAGTGCCTGAAAAATTGTAAACAAAAAAGGTAAACAAGTCCATCAGCTGTTTTCGTGTCTTCACCCTCCCCTAAAAATCATTCCATCGTTAGAGTAGGCATGCACAAGCCTCTTGCAGAACAACAAAAACTTAAAAGCAATCGGCGTTTTAAGTGACTCCGACTGAAATATACTCAGTATATTGATTTTTAATGATACGTAAAAATATATATACAGAAAACATTTTACTACTAACACTTAAGGGGGGACATCTGAGTAGAGTTTTGAAAAAATCGAAATTTTTTTTGTTCGCTTAAAAAATTCTTTGGGGTCTTAAAAATGACATATCAAAAGATAGAGTCCGGCAAAAATGTCTAAGTGTCGAAATTTTCCATTCTGCGGCGATGCTTTACAGGTATATCCCACAGTACTTAAAACTTTAAACGCGTTTTTCTCGAAACCACTTTTTTTGAGTTGGACGAACACATAACTCCAACAACTCTTAACCTATCGATCTAAAATTTTGACAGTATATTCAAAATACCTATGTCTATCGACACACGTAGGATTTTTTTTTTATTTTGCTTACTTTTTTTTTATCAACAATTTTGTGACGTTTTTTGTTCGTGGAAATTGAAAATTTTGTTCAATCACTCACTATTTTGCAAAAAATCAAAATATCGAAAAAATCCTACGTGTGTCGATAGCCGTTGAGATACAAAAACTAACCAAACTTGATTTTTTGTTCTAGATCAAAAATAAGGACGTTAGGTGTTCGGCCATGGACCCCCTTTAAAAGAATAGGGCCTACGAATAAGGGCTGCAGGGCCGCAATTTTGTTTTCGAATTATTAAAAAAAAATTTTATTTTGTACTTTAAATATAATATAATAAAACCTCATTTACAAATTTTCGATTAACTGTTTTGATTTAGCCAAAAAAAATTCGAGAAAATCCTCTTTTTTTTGGCCTGTTACTCAGATCTCCCCCCTTAATCTTATTCCTAAATAAATTAAAAATGTATGCTGAAATAATAAAAAATATTATAAAAAAAATAATATAATTTCTTTCGTCATTTCATCAAATAACGAATACCCGAATTTTGTTAGGGTAGCAAGCCTGAAAAGTAAGAAAAATCAAAATTTTGTGCGCTGGCTTCGAAACGAAATCGCACGCACACATACACCCATGTATGTGAATGTGAGACACGCATACATACGAAGATCAACCGAAGCGCAGGCCAACCTTCTTTATCGCGCTCCGTTTAGAGACTGAGAAACAGAAAACATTTAATGAGAGAATGAGCGTAAGATGAACGAACGATGAGCGTAAGAGAGCGTATGAAATCCGCTCTGGGGCCTGCAGGGGCCTGTCGCAAGAAATTTTCGCGTCCATTTTCGTTGTATGAAATGGGTTGTCTATATGCTGTATGGTTAGTGGTACAACACTTTTAGTCGGGAGGAGGAGTTCTACAATATTCCTTCTAAAGAGATAAAATCAAAAAAAAAGATCTGATAATAAACCAATTTTGGAAATATATGGGCAAATAATCGGATAGATAATCTGCTAATTGATAATATACGTTTAAGGCTTAGTCGGAGTAATGGTAGGAAAATACGTTAGTTAGCCGAATAGTTCAAATAGATGGAATATTGAACGTTATATAAGGTTAAGCTTAACCGAAATACAGTGTTGTGAATATGTAATAATATCGTTTCGTTCGCGTTTAAAATTATTTTACTTTACATGTAAACAAAACATTATCATAATCAGTTGCCAATATTATAAGAATAAATAACGACTTCGATAGAATTATTGAACTAGTTTTAAGAGCTTGACAGGGCTTACGTCATTGCTAACAAAATAAAGGAAGGACAAGTCTACGCACAAAAATCCCCGCTTAATAAGGTTTTCTGCGAAGCATAACTTACCGTAACTAAAATTAGAATTAAATATATAGAATTTAACGGTATTATTCACAATCATTTTGGCTACCGTGACACGACCATAACCTATGACGTGATTAAAATCTTTTATTTATGAAGATAAGAAATTAGCTATTAAAGTAGAAAAGATGAAAAAGAAAGAACTTAATGTGTACGGGCGTTATTTATCTTTTCGATTTATCGCTCCATCTTCAGCGAGCTTAGAATCCACCCAGATTTCTCCCTGTAATCTTCGCAAAGCTTTAGTTGTTTTTTCTCTTCCTTAGTAAAGTAGTTTTTTAAGAAGAGTCGTAGAGCTAGCAAGGCGATCGGAGTGGTGGAGAAGGTCAGGGATATACCACGAGTGAATTAAGCTGACCCATTCAAAATAATTGAATCCTAACCAACATAAACAAAACTAAATTATTAGCAAGTACAAAAATAAATTAAATTCAATGCATAACTCTGGCTAGTCTTTTGGATTCAAAACCCCTGAGGAGAACTATGCTCAACTATGACATTCCGCCCATTAAAGGCATTTGTCACAACATAATATCAAGTAGACTTACAATATTTTTGTCCGTTTATTGGAATTATCATCTTCATTAAACAAGGTGCCATGCACCACCAAACTCTCGTAATCGTATAACGTAACACATAAACGCACGTGTTTATCCTACCAAAGTGAGCCACTTCTGAAGCAACGTCTGCCAAATTCTGTTGTATTTTCGCCATGAGTAAGAAAACAAGAGTCGCAGTGCTTGAGGAAAAATAACTAACATCATTAATGTTTTGCTTATAAAAGCTATCAAATACGATTGGCGTTACCGGATGGCTTCTATGCGAGATTATGGAATGACGGCCATCGTAGCCCAGAACGAGTTTTTTAGTTTTCTATCTACTCGAAACAATCGGTCCACAAAAGGAAATAACGAAAACAGCGTGCTGGAAGAGCCAGCCATTCCCTGTGTCTCCAACGCTGAAAAGCTGGCAATGGGTTAGCGTACTTGCATACAGTCGCTCAAATAAACGCCGAATGCACAAGTTATCGAAGCTTAGCAAGAAAAGCTCCGAGCTCAGCTACTTTATAGACAACTGTCTATTTTTCCTGGGTAAGAGGCGAAGTGGGAGAGACACACACTAATACAAGAAGAGCTAGTTTGCGGCAGTTCTACAAAAGCTCCTTAATGATAAGCCCGCCACTGCCCATCCGTATTAAAAGTATTTAAGACTATTCATTAGGACTACATCCAGAGAACCAACAGAAACTACTAGACCAAAGGCGCGTCATTTGGAACGCTGCTACAGCAATGTAAGATATTCCTGCTTTTAACGCGGCCAGAATGCAAGAAGAAGACTCTCGGCCACCCATTCAGACGGTTAAAGTTGAGAGCGGTAAAGTCTGGTTCGATGAAAATTGACGGAGGGCCGCCGTTTTTCTGAAATCGATACAAGAGGTCTGGAATTAACGATTGAGGCTATGTGCCAGGCGGAGAATTAAGGAGCATGCAATAATGATTATTGTCGTGGCCCACCTGCTAAAGCCAAATCCACGATATCGACGGTCTGGCACCTTTGCTCGAAGAACCGAGCCATAGATTTCTAGGTTGGTAGGATTTCATCACTGCTTTCTGTGAGAGAGTTGTTAGACTTTGTGGCAGGGTCCAGCTTCTGGAAGATGATTTGAATGAAGAGGCATTCTTGGGTGTCAGACCCAAAACTCATGAGATCCCGGATATGACCGTTGGTCGGGCTAGGATTCGTTGAAACTTTTCGGGACCGATTGAAGGTTTGCAATGGATCCTGGCTCGACCACCCTAAGGTAGAAAATGTCGTTGAGGTGAGCCTGGAATATTAATCGTCTATTACAGCCTTAACTGTCTGGTGAAACGTTGCCTTTATTTCTTGAATCTTCTCTTTGCGAGACTAACGAGAAATGTATCATATCTTATATTTTTAACTTAACTAACAGTCATATTGACTGATACGGAGTTAGACGGCCCTAAAAATCGATTGCTGGGTTGGGAGGTCGTTGCGTCGCAGGCGGGATACGCTAGAAACCCGAGTCAATCCCCTAGCGAGGAAATTTGGGTGCGAAGACAGTTTTTCTTTGTATGACTTTTTTTGCTTCTGGATTTCGTCTTTCACTGCGAGGATGCCCAGATCCCGGTGGATGTTTTCGTTGCGAACATACCAAGGTGCCCCTGTGATAGTTCTCAAGATTTTCGATTGTGCGCGCTGTATGATGTCTATTTTGCTGCTGCTCGTGTTCCCCCACAGCTGGGAGCCATACGTCCAGATTGGCTTTAGGACTGAATTGTACAGTAGTAACTTGTAGTCCAGGCACAGTGGCGATCGTGAGTTTATGATCCAGTGGAGGCTGCTGGCTTTCAGTTTTAGGTGCATCTTTTTGCATTCGATGTGCTTACGCCAGGTAAGTCGTCTATCAAGGTGAACGCCAAGGTACGTTACGTCGTTAGCTTGAGTGATCTGCATACCTTTTAGTAAAAGCGGAGGGCATGTTTGTCTATTAAGAGTAAACGTTATATGTTTACACTTTTGTTCGTTTATTTTAATGCGCCAGTCGGACAGCCACCTTTCCACTATTGTGTAATGATTAGCCAGTTGGGTTGTTGCCTGCGTTGGGCATCTGGAGCGACTAAGGTATCGTCGGCGAACGTTGAGGTTGTAAGTTGTGCGCTCGTAAGAATATCCGCAGTATACAAAACATATAGACACGGGCCGAGTGCGCTTCCTTGTGGAACTCCAGCTTCGATGGTGTAGTCGCCCGAAGTAGCTGCGTTGCATCTCACTGAGAATACCCTATTGTATAGGTATGATTCCAGTAGCTTGTGGGTGTATGTTGGCAAATACGTCTTAATTTTGTGCATGAGTCCGATGAGCCAAACTCGGTCGAAAGCTTGAGATACGTCGAGGAAAATAGCGCTGCAGTATTCTCGCTGTTCGAAGGCTGAGCGTATTTCGGATGTTAATCTGTTCACTTGTTCGATGGTTTCATGGTTTCTTCGAAAGCCAAATTGGTGTGCCGGGATGATATTGCAAGCTTCCAGATGTGGTATTATGCGAGTTAACAAGCATTTTTCAAACAATTTAGACAAACAAGATAGAAGGCTTATTGGTCTGTATGATGATGGAATTGTGTGGTCTTTTCCAGGCTTCGGTATCATTATAATGATGGATTTCTTCCACTTTTTTGGGAAATAGCCAAGATTAATGATTCCATTAAATAGTTTGCAGACGACCTCTATAGCGCATTTTGGAAGTTCGATCAGCATCTTTGGGGTCAATAGGTCACCACCGGGAGCCTTTTTTGGTTTTAGTCCTCTTATGACTTTTTCGATTTCGTTCGGCCGGAATGAAGGTGCGGCTGGCTGAAGGGAGGACTCTGGCTGAATTTCTGGCAGGAGGAATGAATTTGGCTGGAAGACACTTTGGAGATGAGTGGCGAATGTTTCAGCTCGGTCTTCGTCGCTGCGAGCCCAGCATCCCGAAGAGTTTCTTATCGGGGTGGTCGTTTCAATTGGGGCGCTAAGATTTGGGTGGGCCCTCCACAGGGGGTACTTTGTGCTTGTTGAAGAGAGATTCTGGATGTACTTCAGCTGTGCGTTTTCTTCCTGTTGGTGAAGGGCCTGGTCGAGTGATCGGGTTGCTTCCTTAAGGCGTTGTTTTGAAGCTGGTGATCTGCTGTTTTGCCAATCACGACGCGTGCACCTCTTTTCTCGCACGAGCTGTTCGATTTACTGATTAGACTTGAAGGATTTGTTTCGGTCTACTTCTTTCCCATGAGGAGTAGAGATTTTAGCTGCCGCAACGAGTAATTCTTCCAGATCGCTCGTTGTGTAGTCGATGTCCGATTCCATGTTAAATTCCGGGGCGAGTTCTACGTGGGCACTCACGTTCTTTTTGTATTTAAGCCAGTTCGTTTTTGGCGTCGTCAGGATGAAGGGGTGTTCGGTTATTTCTGGGCTTTGAAGAAGTGTTAGAAGCACAGGCGAGTCGTCTGATGATAAGTCCGAGACTGCTTTGGCACGTATTAGATTGCGAGGTATGTTTTTTTGTCACTGCAAAGTCAATAAGGTCTGGGAGCTTTCATGAGTCTGTTGGCCAGTATGTGGGACTTCCAGGGGAAACGTAGTCCAGTTTATTTTTTACATTTATAATTGCATTGTAAAATTGTCTTCCTTTGGGAGTCACTAGACGTGATCCCCAGTGCGTATGTTTGGCGTTGTAGTCTCCTGCGGCTATAAAACGATCCCCAAGTGAATTGAAGAAGTCCATAAATTGTCCTTCCGAGATTGAGAAACGAGGAGGGCAGTAAACGGCAGCGATTGAAAGGATTCCGTTGCTTGACTGAATTTGTATCGATGTGGCCTGCAAGAAGTTTGTTGCAAACCTTTTGTGAAAGTGGTGTTTAATGCGTTCTCTGATTAGAACTCCAGTTCCGCCGTGGGCTTTTCCATCTGGATGATCTGTGCGGTAGCGGATTGTGTAGCCTCTTATATGAAAGTTGTATTTGCTTGTAAGATGCGGTTCCACCAGTAGCATAACGTCAATATGGTTTTTGGTCAAGAATTGTGACAATTCTAGTTTATGCCGTGAGATGACTTTTCAAATTTCGCGGGCAACATATTTTCCATTACCGATTTTTTTGTTTTGTTATGTTGGAACACTCTTCCCTAACATCTGTACCAAGTTTCAATTGAATCCTCTTTTTTGTTTTGTTGTGAGAGGCGTAAAGGTTACAAGTTGTTTTGCGTGCTCGGCGTTTTTTGCAATCGAAAAATATGGATCAAAGGATTTGCATTTTGTGTAAACAAGAACGTAAAAGCTAACTTCGAGCGAGGCCGAAGTTAATATAGCCTTGCAGTTAAAACCGGTAACATCGTATATAGTTGCTCGAGCCTTATGAGAATATCATAATATAACCAATTTATTACAACAAGTAATAATATTTATATAACAATAATGTAATAATATTACAATAACAAAAAGTCACAAGCATCTAGCTTCAAAAATACCAAAGTTTGTATTTTTACCAAATATCACTTCCGATCGTTCAGTTATATGGAAGCTATTGGACATAGTCGGCCTATCCTTATGGAATTTGGCATGTCGTATTATTTTTCTAAAAATGGCATTCATGATAAATCAACAACAAAGTTACAGCATTTCCAATCAATCAGATATATGGCAGCTATATGATACAGTCGGCTGATCTCGGCCAATCCGACTTATATAGTGGGTGCAAAGGAAAGAAGGGTGGGTGCAAAGTTTCAATTTTTTCGCAAAGTTTCTCAAAAGAGAGACTAATTCGCGTAGAAACAGACAGACGGACAGACAGACGGCCATGCTTATATTAACTCAGGAGGTGATCCTTGTTTAGGTGAGGGGCCGTTGTGCCGCTCAGCTGAACTTAAGAGCGCATCCGCGCTGAAAAGCGCACACGCGCTTAAAAGCTCATCCGTACTGAAAAGCGCATCCGCGCTCGCCCCTCTTCCATTCTCTCGTGCATTCTTCCTCTCTCGGCCGTCGTCGATAGTCTGCTTTGGTTTATATTGACGTTTAGCGTTTATGTTTCCTAAGTTAAGTTCAGTACCATGTAAGCAGCGAAATAAAGCTGAACGCGTTGTTTTGATTTTACCAAAGACGCCCCCGACTTCTCATTTAATTCTTACTCCTGGAGTCTTTTGCGGCAACAACGCCCCCTTACAGACATTTGGTCCTTCGAGCCGGATCAATGTGTTTGTAGGGGGGCGTTGTTATATGGCAGCTATAGGATATAGTCTGCTGATCCTTATGAAATTAGGTAGATCGGATTATCTGAGATCGGAAAAATAGAATCTGTACGAAGTTACAGATTTCTATCTTCAAAAACACGAAAGTTGGGTTATTTCCGATTGTTCAGTTATATGGCAGCTAAAGGATATAATCGGCCGATCCGGGTCTTTTCGACTTATATACTGCGTGCAAAGGAAAAAAAGGTGTGTGCAAAGTTTCAAGACGACAGTTTAAAACTGAGAGACTAGTTTGCGTAGAAACAGACTGGCGGACATGCTCATATCAACTCAGGAGCAGTGTTGCCAACTTGGCTATTTTCTAGCCAGATTTGGCTATTTTGCATGACCTAAAACTAGAAACCACTCAATTTTGCAGGAGCCTGTTATGTTGGCTATTTCACAAAAAAATTTGCTATTTTTTAGCTATTTTAAATAATTTTGTAATATTTGATTATATTTATTTTTTGTTAAAGTCGACTATAAAAGTGGACCTTCAAATTTAATTTTCGGAAATCCTAAAGTGGCAATACAGACGTTGTTTGTGGCTATCGATATATACACACCACGTTTTTCGCTCTGCGTGACCGAATTGTGTATTTTAAATACTAAAATATTATTAAGCCCTTTGTAGCTTTTTGGTACTTGGTATTTTCTCAACATCGTTTCGCGCTCGCAATGCTACCATCTCTACATTCCAATTCACTAATTATTGTGTTTGTGCGGTCATTCTTTGGGAAAGTTTTAAACAATTTGCTTATCGAAGAAGAAACATGACATAATCAACACTGAATGTACAAAAATATAAGATTTTGTTATTGAAAACTAACGGCTATTTTAATTTACTATTTTTGATAAAATCTAGCTATTTTTGGCTATTTTTTTATGCTTTCACTGCTATAAACGACCACAAAGAGTTGGCAACACTGCTCAGGAGGTGATCCTGATCAAGAATATATATACTTTATAGGGTCAGAGATGTCTCCTTCACTGCGTGGCACACTTTTGACCAAAATTATAATACCCTCTGCAAGGGTATAAAAAGATGTATCCCCAAGTAATGGTAAAAAAACAGATAGGCGACACCAGTTGTTAGTGTGGAGAAAAGACCCATCAAAGTCCTTGAAACTGTGCAAGCTCAACACTGGCGCATCCGAAAGCACGGTTAAGCCAATAACACTTTCGGACTCCGAACTGACTAAAGCATTAGAAATCGCATGGGTTCCTAAAGATGATATATTAAAATTTGAAATTGATCAATTCACTGGTCAAAGGGCGACTAAGCGGCAAATTCTTTCAGTGACATCGAAGATGTTTGACCCCCTTGGCTTATTAAGCCCCATAAATATAAAAGGGAAAGCCCCATAAAAGGGAAGATCCTATTGCAGGAACTTTGGTTTAATAAGCTTTATTGGAATGAGTCATTTCCACTGCACTTGGAAACTGCGTGGAACAAGCTACAGATTGCCTTGTCGCAATTAGAGGACATCTCAATTCCGAGATTCGTGTTTACCGTGCCGATGTCACCTATTCAAATTCATACCTTTTCTGACGCATCGATAAGAGGCTATGGATCCTGCGACTATATTCGTTGCATATCTGCAGAAGGTATTAAAGTTTCGTTGTTGATGCAAAATCTAAGGTAGACTAATGCGGAAGACAAACAAGCTCCTCCATTTTGAGTTCCGCTCACCTTCTTGTAGATCTATGCCGCAAGATAAAGCATCTAATCAAAGTTCCGATCGAACGAAGTGTATTTTGGTTTAAGAAGAGTAACTTCTCGTTCCTCTAAATTCGTTCTCATTCATCGTCGTTGTGAACGTTTGTATCGAATAGAGTTGAAATACAAGAGTCGTCAGATGATAGCACGTTGTGGCATGTACCAACCAAACATAGCTCGGCATATATAGTGTCCAGAGATGGAGACGTGGAGATGGATATCTCAGTATAGAATCAATCTGGTTTTCAGGTCTATCATTTTTAAAGGAACCGAAACCTGCTGCGAGACTACAAAGACTAGACTACAAAAGCTAAATTCGTTTGAACATAAATTCCTGACGCTGGGCTTACCTTTTCGTTGATGCGGTTCGGGGGACGAGCGCAAATGGCAAATGGACGAGCGCATTTAAATGCGCAGAAAGTCTGCAGTCCGAAAATATGGTCATGCATACGCAGCTTTATTTACTTATTTATTACCGCCAACGGATAAATTCTTACATGGCTACCAAAAATTTTAGGATTGGATCGGAGCCTAGCTTTGGTATCGGACATATACTGGTTGTAAAGAAAATTATAAGGGAAATAAAATTCCCGCTAAAATTGCCGGTGCAGCTTTCGTACTCGAGGCTTATCCCTTTTATTCTATTCTGGGCGAATCCAATCAAAAGCTGAAATAGAAGCATTAATAGGTGACAAGCTAGTATCATTCAGATGATAATATAGATCACATGATAGCGGACTTAATAATACATTGAATAATTCTACTTTTTTATTAACCACGTTTTTTTTAAAAAAGAAAGGAAAGCTTTCTTCGGGCGGAGCCGAAGTTGATATACCCTTGCAGTTAAAAACGGATATAGTATATCGCAAACATCGGATATAGTTGTCCGATCCTTATCGGACATAATATCATAATAAAACCAATTATTTACAATAAAAAACCAAAAAAGAAGCCCCAAGCTTCTATCTTCAAAAATTCTAAAGTTGGTATTTCTACCATAAACCATTTCCAATCGTTTAGTTATGTGGCAGCTATAAGATGTAGTCGACCGATCGTTATGAAATTTGGTAAGGATTAGCTGACCAAAAGTTCCAGCTTTCTATCTTCAAAAACACAAAAGTTGGGTCATTTCCGATCGTTCAGTTATATGGCAGCTATAGGTTATTGTCGGCTGATCCTTATGAAAATTGGAATGTCGTATTATTTTGTCATAAATAGCACTCGTGCTCTCTAACTCAAAAAACAACAAAGTTACAGCATTTCCGAACTCTTTAACTCAAAAAACAACAAAGTTACATCACTTCCCATAGATCAGTTATATGGCAGCTATAGCATATAGTCGACGGATCTCGGCCGTTCCGACTTGCGGAGTAATTAATTGGCGGATTTGAAGAAAGCGTCAACCGTTACCGTTAACCGTTTGTTGTTGGTAGCGCAACAGAGAGCAATCGTGGTAATAAAAAGAAGAATGTGAAGAGGAAGCAGTATTTGCGTCAGCGGCGCCGCTTACTGGGCCTTTTTTGACGATCGCGTTTGTTGTAAATGGCTCTAAGCACTAACCGACTGATTTCTACATAGGTCAAAAGTCCTCATAGAAGACTGTAGGGAAATGTTGCTCCGGAACTCCCAGTTTAAAATTAACGAACATGAGGGCGTTGATTTCAGCATCTTTTTTGAGCAGCATAGCACATGCTAAGTCACTCGTCTCCGTGTTCAGCTTTTCTGCGACGCAGTTGCACAGTGCATTTGGTTGGGTAGAAATCGTGAATTTACCAATATGAAAATATTTTAAGGTGGAAAGAACTTGATGCTGATCGCAACTGGGTGCTTTTCCCACAATGCGCCTATTAGGGTTGATCCGATTCTTCCTCGGGGCAGCAACCTTTGGTGCAATCGGGGCTGGGCCAGTGTACTCTTTTTGGTCCCAGTGCTGGTACGAATAGAAGGGGGAGAAACTACATGCGCCCCAGCTTAAGAGACCTTGGGACCAGCGGGTTCAGCCGCTCCATTTAACAGGATATGATGTAACGCGAAGCTGACCACGGAGGAGTTTCACACCGTCCTCGTTGCAGTCGTTTCATAAACTTTTATAAGTTTTTGGAGTTGTTTTTGAATTCGAATTTTTATTGTTAGAATTGTAATAATTAAATTATTAGTTATATAAATCTAGTATAAGAAAGCTTAGGGTGGAGCGCGAGCGAAAGCTCATATTCGCTCATTTGCGAATAGAACGTGGTTAATAAGTAGAAGAGTTAAGTTGGAATTTTAATCTAAGGGAAATGGCAGTGGTTGGAATTAAATAGAGGTTTCAAGCGCAGCAATTCGCTCGTGTCCTACGTCGACGAACGGTCGGATATCGACAGTTCGGGGTTGCATCGAACAGCTCGATTAAACGGTCGGTCGTTGGCGGATGACGGAGAGAGGGGTTGCATACGACTCAAGTCGAGTTGGCAGTTATTGTCGAAGGTTGGAGCAAATACAGAAGAGGAGTGAGTGGTTCGATCGGTTCAGGTACAATGGGACGATATGCAGCGGACTAGGTATAGTAAGACAAGATTTATAATTTAAAGAAGTATTTTCTTCGTTCGCATGTATTAGGCGGCGTACAGATTGCACAGATCGGCCGTTTAGCATGCGAGGGAGTTAAAGTACTACAAATAATTAAACAGTAATATTAATTTGTATCGGTTATGCTTTCACTTTTGACCCATTGCACTATGGGATTTTTGACCTGTTTTTGTGGCATTAATTAATAACTCGGTCAGTTTTGGAGATATCGACATGAAACTTTACCAATCGTTATTATTTGATCCTAGGCACATATAGAATGAAAATCGTTCGGATCAGGAAACTATATCCTATAGCTCCCATAGGAACGATTTGGTAAAAGTAAAGATAAATGAAATGAAAATGAAATGAAATGAAATGAAATGAAATGAATGAATGAAATTTAAGGAGCTGATATTTGTTGCTATTTTAATACGATATAGCAATTTTGAACCAAATCGGACAACGCTTTCTGGGAACTGTCAGTTTAAAATACCGGATTTCATTGTTCTTCCATACAAATGCATATAAAAGTTGAAAAAGAAAAATTCCTTCATACAGTATTATTAATCTTATTATTTTTTTTTTTATTTTCTATAATATATCAATATTATCTAAAAAAAAATAACTCGTCATAAATTCGTCATTTTCGAGACAAACATTATTTTCGTATTCGTACGAAAGCATCTCAATTACCTCAATTGGAAGTAAAAGACTCTATAGTTTTTTATGCATCTCGAAAAATTAAGGACGAAATAATTGGATCTTATGTATCCATAGCTCTGTTGAACACATCTGCGATGGAATGTAATCGGTAGTGTTTTCTTAAATGGTGACGCCTGTCTGATTTATACAGCTTGTTTCAGGACTCAGACGCTTCTTCTCCAAAATAGCCGACTGAAAGCACCGTATTTTCCATTACTTCCATTAAAAACTGGTGGCTTTTTTTCAAAACGGCATCATCCACATTTTTATTTGCATGGCGTTAAAAAAAAACATTGTACAGCCATTTGATGTTCAGCCCGGCCCCTTTCGCTGTTCCAAGCAGCGACCAAGTCGGCTTTTGGAAAAAGTGAGGTTATCTAAGAAAAATTCAAATTGCACCAATAGTGGAGAAAAGTGCACAATAAGACTAACAGCCTTTGATCAGTATTGACAACGCTACAACATACACTTGGACGCATGGAAAACTTTTTATTCCTTCTATTTCAAAACTCTTCTCAAAGTTAAAATTTTTTTCCCAAAATTCAGCTTAAGGTGCATCTATGAAATGACAAAATTTTAGTATAGACACTTACAATTTAAACAGTTAATACATTTAACATGTAGTACAAACCTGTGAAATCAGTGTCCATTACTATTTTTCTTTTTAAATGGAGAAACAACAAATAATCTAAAAATTAAAGAAACAATTAAACAAATAATCTAATTTCACAAATCACTATGTGAAAATTGCAAACTTAGCGCACGTGCTTTCGGATGCAACAGCTGACTTTGCAGCTGTTATGCTAGCATATGGTGCTAATAATTAATATTTTAAGTATTAGGCATAATAGTTTGATGTTTTCTTAATACATTCCCATTAATTTTTTTTAAATCAGAGAACTTTCAAAAAATGATTAAATGCCACATAAAGTGGTCAAAAATCCCATAGTGCAGTGGGGGGCCAGATACACACATGTTCAAAATTTGAGTGTATGCGTTGCAGAAAGAAACAATGAGAGCAAACCATTCACGGAGCGAAAAAAACTTAGTTTTTTAAATCATTTTTCTTTAATTTAAAAATTGTAATTGGCACTAGAATAGTGTATTTTTTTTTAAAGAAAGAATATTTTTATTTTCTATAGTAACAATCCTTAAACAAATGAAAAACTAGGGTTCCCTATCTCTATTTTCATATGGCCAAAACTTGTTCCAAACCCAATTTCAGAGAACATTTTTCTCAGGGGAAACATTTTTTTTTTATTTTGGACTGTCAAATAAAGCAAAATGGGAGCAAGTGAGAGAGCTTCTAAAAAAATTTGGTAGTGCTCTCACTGTCAGTGTGCCGGCAGCGCTGCGGCCGAATTTCTCACTCTATGCACGCGTGATATGGAAAATGAGAGTTTGATTTATTGATTGACACACTGATTTAGACACCCCTGATTTAGACACAAACTTTTTTTTTGTAAATTTGAACATTGACCCGATCTTTTTTATGACCTAATAATGATCTTATGATCTAATTTTTCAAAACTAACAGTAATATCCTTGCAGAGGGTATTATAATTTTCGTCAAAGTGCGCAATGCAGTCAAGGAGCATTTTCCGACCCTATAAAGTATATATAACTTTTGATCAGGATACCCTTTTGAGTTATTATAAGCGAATCCGTTTGTCCCTTTGTCCGTCTGGCTGTCTGTCACTCTGTATGTCCGTCTGTCTGTCCGTCTGTTTGCCTTGAAACAGGCCCTGGTATTTGTGCGTCCCATTCTTCTCTTTTGGGAATGATGGTGCTGAAGGGGGTTTTTGTGTGTTCTCAAGGAATACAGTAGTTTGTGTTGATAGAGACTAGTCCATCGTAATGTGTAAAAAGTGCAGTGTCCCGTGTTTTTGGGATTCCACTGATGTGTTTCTTTTAGTGTAATTGTTAAGAGGAGCCCTAAATAAATAGGTCTTACCCAAATGAGTTACTTTTGGAAACTGTTTTTATTTTGTAAAGTTATCTTATAAGTAAGATACATGAAAATCTTAGATTTACTCAAAACTACTCGTCAACGCACTGCACGCTGACATGCTATGCGACCCTTTCTCAAGTGTGGTAAGCGCACCTATGTATGTGTTTGTGTTAGGCTGGAGGGGATCGGTTTTAGACCACGCTGTTTGTCTCTTATTAAATGGGTCCGATCCCTTGAAACTCTAACTTAAGAATTTGTATATAAACTAGTGTTCAATGCTTGAACACTAATTGTCACCAGTTTTGCCCGCTCTCTCGCTGGATTGGGTAGGTTAAGTATGGGGTTCGATCGTTTGGAGTGGTTCTTAAGGCGCCACTGATACATACTAGGCAGTCATAATTTAGCTAAAGCCCTGCTCATGATGTAGGGGGAAATGCCTCATTTGAGCTCATTGCTTTTTTGAAGATAAAGAGATCAGTTGCCACTTTCTTCGATCTTTCGTTTGTATTTAGGGCCATTTTAGCTTTCTGTTTATTACCACCCCTAGGTACTTTGCGCTTTCACTGAAAGAGGGGAGGGATTTTATATCTTCTGCTGAAAAGAACTGGCTTTGGTTTTTGCGAGCTTAATCTCACGCCATAGCTGCGTGTCCACTTGGCTAGGATTTGAAGTTTTGCGCTCATGAGGTCACAGCGTGATTTTCCTGAAAATATTATTGCCACGTCGTCCGCGTATTATCTTCCTGCCCCCACTTTCATCTCGCATAGAATCGAATTGACTGCTATGTTCCATAAACGAGGCGAAAGTGCTCCTCTTCGCGGGGTTCCTCTACAGACGACCTTTGATGAGGCTTATATGCCTAGTGAAGACATCACTGTCCTGATTGTTAGCAATTAATCAATGAGTCCCACTAAGTCGCCATCTACTCCAAGGTACGTCAAGGCTTCGGTTGTGTTGTTTGGGAGAACGTTGTTGAGCATGAAGGGCAGTTTTTTTTAAATTTGGCCTTTTCGTATGCGTGCTTTGGATATAAGGGTTGCGCTAAGAGAGGTTCTTAGGTGGAGGCCTATGACCCTTTCGAGGGTCCTAAGCAAAATTGAGATTCTTCACTAGTGCTAGTCCAATTGCCATTTTTTTTTTAAGATAGCCTAGAGTTGTGGTTGATTTAAATAGGATTTTCCTCAACTTTTTGACTGAGTGCGCAACCGTTTTGCTTTTTGACTGAGTGCGCAACCGTTTTGCCGTGGTACATCTTGAAAGCGTTCCTGTTTGAGTTGCGGATGCTCCTTTTTGGTCTTCTATGCAGAGACCGCTTGTGTTGGCGTTGTGCCAAATGCCAGAAGTACTCTTTTGGTCCACTCAACCGTCTTCAGCCATTCGTCTGAGTTTCAAGAGGTTTTGACTCTTTAATGGCATCTTATTATTAGGCCAGCGCTTCTATTATCCGCATTCTCCGTTTTCTTAGGCATTAGCTAGCTTCTGGAGTCACGCCTTCCTTCACTACACCTAAAGGTGGCGCTTGGGCCGGGAGATGACACATTGGAAGCAGCTTTGAACGGTTTTCATTAAGTCATCTCCAGTCAGGGACGGGCCTTACCGGGTCCTGCATAGCTGTGGCAGGTGGGCTCATTCGTTCGCGTCTTCGCGTCCCAGACTCGCTCTTTGCTAGTTTATTGGGTTGGTTTAGTTTGTTCTAACAGAAAAAGAGTGATCATAAATGTTTTGTAGCGAAAATTTGCATAGAAGGCAATGGGTGGGGTTTGTACTACGTGTTTTGTTATGTGAAATGTTTCAAATTGTTGTGATGTATTCGTAGTTATATGTAAAAGTAAATCGTCTAACAAGTGTAATATTCAAATTAAATCTCATTTTCGAAAAGGTGTACAAAGCGAGTGCGACCTAGGTCAATCCTAAAACCTATTGTGTGTCTTAAAGTTATCAATTCTTTTTCAATTGTATATAGTCCCAATAGCCACTTTCAACCACTTTTTTTGAAATTTGCATTTCTAGTTCGTAACAACTCAGAGTTGTTTGCCCTGTGGAAGTCTATCAAGGGCCAAGTATCCAAGAAGAATGCTGTTGTCGAATTTTTAATATCGTTGTGCGACAAAATGGAAAAGTTGCAGGCATAATACAAATGTATTTCAAAGCAGACATTCTGATTGGCTAAATACACAAACGTGTGAATCAGTTTGCCAGAAAAATAATTCAGTGGGAAGCCCTGCATTAACATATAGTCGAAAATCTTGCACGGCGCAACGTAAACAGGTTGGCAGATCTTGTGATATCTCAAGGAGGAGACACAACTTTATTGATACAGCCAGCAAGGATGGCCGCTCAAAAACAGGGTAGACACGACCTTTCATTTGTGTTAAATTTGCTGTCGTTATGCCCGGAAAAGGCCAAATTAATTTGTAAAGTTGTTTCGACTCCGCTTCTGTAGCCAATACCAATTGCGCCCAACGAAGCCTTAGTCTTGCTACTTGAAAAAAACTTTAGCAAAGAGCAATATTGTGCAATAAGGGAGCAATCCAAAGAAAATAAAATTCCAAAAAGAATAAAAATAATCGAAAAGAATAAATATTACTTTTGTAAAGTAACAAAAAAAAAGATTTTGTTAGCCTTCGTGTTCAAAATAACCTGAAACTCAAAAAAAAAAATCAGGTATGTCTAGGGACACGCGTGAAGAACGAAGTTCCTTTGGCATGTTTGGCAATGAAGGAGAGACAGGGGTGAATGAAGGCGAAAAATGATTTACAACAACAATTTACAACTTTATATGTACAAAAATCCAACCGCGAATCGTCGTCGCATGCAGAGGTGTATTTATTGTGCTCCGGGAAAAAATAAAAAAAGTATTCAATAATATCAAAAAAAGTGCAGTGACTGGTTTCGTAAATCAACAACAACGCGAAAAGACGCTTTCGGCGATGAAATCGCTAATGTTTATTTTTATTAATTAATTAATTAATATAAAACATAACATTTAAAACTCGAACAATATCAACCTCGATTGCAATGAGTCTAAACGACGTTAACACACAACGTCAACGTGAGCAAGACGAGAGACGGCTCTCAGTACAAAGAAACAACGCTTACTTCACTTTCAAAGCAACCGAAAGTAATGCAAGCTCATCCCAAACACGGTCAATTACCCCAAACTTGGCCGAATTCTTAAACGTAGAGAGCGTGAGAGCGCGTTCTTGCCCCCCCTCGCTACCATCGATGTCTCTGCTGCCAAAGAGGGCAGTAACTAGCACTGCAACCTCTTTGACAACGTCAACCGTAACAACAACAACAACCGCTACTGTAACGACAGCGCGTTTAACGACGTCATCAGCTAGCAGCGCAAACATTGATACTTCTGCCGCTGTGCTGCCCGAAAAAGAGAACAAAAACAAAGAAAATATTAAGCCGGTTGTGCAGACTGGTATGGATCGCTACATCCAAATCAAAAGGAAGCTGAGCCCCCTAAACTCTCAACGCAAAATAACCCGTGGCAATGCTAACATAGCCGCAATAGAAACGCCCACGAACTCAAACCGTTTTAAAATCTTGGCAGACTATGAGGATGACGCCGAATCTACAGAAGTCGAAAAAAGGAAGCCTAAGCCTCCGCCAATATACATACGAGAAAAAAGTTCCAACGTTCTTGTCAACAAAATTATGGAGCTCATTGGCAAGGACAACTTCCACATAATACCACTCGTAAAGGGCAACATCCAGGAAACAAAAGTTCAAACGAAGTCTGAAGATAATTACAGAGTATTATCGAAATACCTCACCGACAATAAAAAGAAATTTTATACGTATCAGCTTAAAAGCAGCAAGGGCTTGCAAGTCGTACTTAAGGGCATAGAGCCCGAAGTAGCGCCTGCAGAGATAACAAAGGCAGTACAAGAAAAGGGATTTAGCGCTAAGACAGTGTTCAATATCTCTAACAGGGATAGAAAGCCGCAGCCACTCTTTAAGGTTGAGCTCGAACCACAAATTAAGCACCTAAATAAATACGAAGTGCACCCTATATACAATCTCCAGTTCCTGCTGCACCACAGAATTACAGTTCATAGCCTCCAAGTCAAACCCTGAAGTCTTCTTCTCGACTGCAGCCAGATCCTCACTAGGACTTATAAACTCTGACAAAAATGTCACATACGCAAGCGCTTTAAAATCAGGACTGGCTACCCCAGCCTCAAAAAGCTCACTGCCGCAATCAGCACACCAAGAACCGAACACGGCTCGGCAGTATCAACTTCCGGAGCAGCCAAAAAGTATCTTTGAAGCTATGATATGCAGTCTACAACAAAGCCTTACGGAGTTCATGTCGTTTATGCGTACAACTATGCAAGATCTAATGCGAAACCAAAATCTATTAATACAAATGCTGGTTTCATAACAATCCAAATAATGCCTTCCCTACGAATATCTACATGGAACGCTAATGGCGTTTCGCAGCATAAACTCGAGTTAGCGCAATTCCTACTAGACAATCAAATCGACGTAATGCTGCTTTCAGAAACACATCTTACGAACAGATACAATTTCCAACTACGAGGATATTCATTCTATGGAACAAATCATCCAGACGGTAAAGCACACGGCGGGACTGGAATTTTAATCAGAAGCCGTATCAAGCACCATTATCATATGAAATTTGCAAAAAAACCACCTACAGGCCACATCAATAAATATACACCTAAATACTGGCAAGCAATTAACTCTAGCTGCCGTATACTGCCCCCACGCTTCACCATAGCCGAAGATGAGTTTATGCAGTTTTTCAACTCACTAGGAGACCACTTCATAACAGCAGGAGACTACAATGCCAAGCACACACACTGGGGATCTCGTCTCGTGACTCCAAAAGGAAAGCAGCTCTATAATGCAATTATCAAAGCTAAGAACAAGCTAGACTATGCTTCTTCTGGCACACCAACATACTGGCCGGCCGACCCTAAGAAACTTCCCGATTTAATTGACTTTGCGATTACCAAAAACATTCCTAAAAATCTGATATGCGCCGAATGCCTTTCGGATCTTTCATCTGATCACTCGCCTGTCCTTTTTACTCTACTCCAACACCCAGGAACATGGGATCAATCATCAAATCTGACCTCACATAAAACCAATTGGGTTAATTACAGGAAGTACATCAGCTCACACATTGAGCTGAGTCCTCACCTCAGCGACGAAGCCAATGTAGACGGTTTTGTTAATTCGCTGGAGTCTGTACTCGTCTCTGCAGCTCGAGTTTCAACACCTCAAACTATAAACACACAACGCATTCAAAAGAAGACAAATCTACAAATCGAACAGCTCGTCCTCGAAAAGCGACGCTTACGTCGAGAATGGCAATGTCACAGATCGCCATCTGCTAAGCAACGCTTCAAACATGCCTCACGTCAACTTGATCAAGCTCTACAGCAAGAAGAAACGTATGTCCACCACCGCTACATAGAGCAATTGTCAACTAACAGTACGAAACACTCACTATGGAGAGCTCACCCAACTCTGAGCTCACCGAAAGAAACCGTGATGCCTATTAGAAATTCCACAGGCGGGTGGGCGCGCAGCGACGCAGACAGAGCCAGCACGTTTGCCAAACACCTTAAAAACGTCTTCTAACCAAATCCTGCCACCAATGCGTTTACCTTGCCGACTCCATCAGATAAGCCCCAGCCTCAACATAAGCCGATTGAGTTTCGCCCAAACGAAATCGTTAACATCATCAAACGACAATTGAATCCGAAAAAATCCCCGGGCTGCGACCTCATAACTCCCAAAATGATCATTGAGCTCCCATACTGCGCCGTTTGCACTCTCACCCAGCTATTTAATGCCATCGCAAAACTTGGCCACTTTCCAGTGAGATGGAAAAAGTCAATTATAATAATGATAGCAAAGCCGGGAAAAGACCACACTATCCCCACGTCGTATAGACCTATAAGCCTACTCTCTTGCCTATCTAAACTCTTTGAAAAATGCCTAATGACTCGGATAAACACATACCTGAGAATCCAGGAAGGAATCCCGTCACACCAATTTGGGTTTCGTGAAAAGCATGGAACAATTGAGCAGGTCAACCGGATAACATCCAAAATTCGGAACGCGTTCGAAAAACGAGAGTACTGTACTGCCATATTTTTAGATGTCTCTCAAGCATTCGATAGAGTCTGGCTGGAAGGTCTAATGTACAAGATCAAGACAATGCTCCCCTACAGCACCCACAAGATCTTGGAGTCTTACCTTCACGACAGAAAATTTGTCGTGAGGTGCAACACCGCTATATCCAACGATTACACTGTTGGAGCTGGAGTTCTTCAAGGCAACGTGCTAGGGCCAATATTATATGTCCTCTACACAGCAGATATCCCGACACGCACACGTCTAACAACATCCACGTTTGCTGATGACACAGCTATTCTTAGCCGCTCAAAATGACCGATTCAAGCAACTGCGCAGCTAGCTCATCATATGGTCGATGTCGAAAAATGGCTGTCAGATTGGCGAATTAAAGTGAACGAACTAAAATGCAAGCATGTTACGTTCACTCTGAACAGGCAAAACTGCCCGCCGATAACATTAAACAACACTCTACTCCCACAAGCAAACGAAGTAACATACCTAGGAGTACATCTCGACAAAAGACTCACATGGCGCCGGCACATTGAAGCCAAAAGAACACACCTAAAGCTAAAAGCCAGCGGTCTTCATTGGCTTATCAACGCTCGGTCACCTCTTAGCCTTGAACATAAAGTCCTGCTGTACAACTCGGTACTAAAACCTATATGGATGTACGGCTCCCAGTTATGGGGGAACGCCAGCAATAGCAACATTGACATAATTCAAAGAGTTCAGTCGAAGATCTTGAGAACAATCACCGGGGCACCGTGGTACGTTCGCAACGAAAACATACACCACGACTTAAACATTCTACCAGTCAAAGAAGCGATCGCAGAACAGAAGGTAAAGTACTTAACCAAGCTATCGCTGCACCCTAACCACCTGGCGAGAGGTCTAACAAGGTTGAGCAACCAATCACGCCTTCGTCGCAATGACTTACTCACCCAGCGACCGACCTGAGGGACGCGCAACCAGAATGCAGTCTTAGTATACTGTTACTTAAATTTTAATGTTAAGATTCGTCAACTTATTGTTAGTCTCAAAATTAAGAGTAGATTCAATAAATAAAAGCAAAGCTATAATAAAAAAAAAAAAAAAAATATGTACAAAAATGATTTTGAATCATTTATACTCGTGAATCTCGCGTAGTGGGGAGCATGAGCAGTGGAGAAACGCTCGACTGTGGAGAGCGAGAGAGTGGAAAAATGGTTATATTCTCTCACTCTTCGAAGAAAAAGGAGACAGATAGCCGTTTAACGTTACGTTACGGTTTTTCTCGGCTAGCCCTCCTCCGCCAAACGCATACCGTACCAACTTCGTTCCAAAAAAAAAATATAGACGGTGCCACGCCCAATAAAAAAAACTAAATCTAAGAATCTTGTTTTATTCGCGATTTATTAATTTATGCCAACAAAAGTGGTTGGCTGGACCATAGTGCGCCGTGTTTGCCGAGTTTTTTTCCGCATTTGGGGTTAATGGATTTTTTTTGTGCTTCTCAATACACAGTGCGACGAAAAAAAAAAAATGTGAGGAACTTTTAAAGTGACATAGTAGGAGTTGTTTAGTAGGTCGAATATACCATAGTAGAAAACTGTGTTTGAAATATTTGTAACACCCTCAAATTCTTGATTCTTCGGCACTTTTTGCGCTTAAAAATTCCTAAACGCGTAAATCTGAACCGATTTTAAAATCGATTTTAAAATAAGATTTAAAAATTAATCCTGAATAAAAAAAGAACAATTTCATTAAAAAATTATGAAAATTTATGAAGTTATAACGCTTTTTCCCAAAAAATGTCAGTGCAATTATTCAATGGTTTTTGTTATTCCTTAAAATACTTAAAGAGATTTCTTGCAATGTCCTATTGCATTCACAAATCACTATGATTTTTTATCAATGTTGCAGAGATAATATTCTTTTTCTAGCCAAATTTAACATAAATTTAAGGAAAACTATTTAATGAAAAATCACAACAAATTTGGCTTATGTGCATACAAAATTGTGAAAGATAAATAAGTTTACATATGAAAGCTCTATATCAGTGGTCGGCACCCCAATCCATTGATATGATTTTAACGCATTAGTGTTAGTAACGAATAGCAGAAAGTAGGCTTTGAGCACGACGTTTAACACATTTACACTTTGTGTGTGTGGCAGAGCTCGGGCAGAGAAATTTCCTATGCCCTCGGGATAGGGCCGTGCCGACCTCTGCTCTATATTGATGACGCACTTTTTTCTTCTACCACTATTTGCGTCACATTAGTTTTCAGTTCAGATAAAAAAAGAATGCAAGATCCGTTTGCATAAAATCCCATCTTTTTATACCCGGTACTCGTAAAGTACAAGGGTATATTGTAGTCGTGTTAATTTATGTAATATAGGGAAGGAATCATCTCCGACCCCATAAAGTATATATATTCTTGATCAGCACCAACGGCCGAGGCGATATAGCCATGTCCGTCTATTCGTATGAACGCGTGGATCGCAGAGGCTATAAAAGACAGAGCTGTAGGATTTGGCATAGAGACTCCTATAATTTCACGAATTTCCGTAGCGCAGGTAGAGTAAGGTTTTTTATTTTTAAATAGATAATATATGTATATCATATTTCAGTCAAATTGGACGATTTTTTGAGGATTTATACCTTTTTTTATATTCAAATATATATATATATATACCTATATATATAAACCTTTTCGCATACAAACGGTCTTAAATTTTGAACACGTGCATCTCGCAGCCTTTAACAGATCAAACTAATGTCAAAATTTTCAAAAACTGTGGAAAAACAAAAAAACAAGAAAGGAAAGCTAACTTCGGGCGGAGTCGATGTTGATATAACCTTGCAGTTATGACCGGATATATATCGCAAACATCGGATATAGTTGTCCGATCCTTATGAGAATATCAAAATAAAACCAATTACTTACAATAAAACATCTAAAAAAAAGTCCCAAGCTTCTATCTTCAAAAATACCAAAGTTGGTATATCTACCAAAAACCATTCCCGATCGTTCAGTTATATGGCAGCTATAAGATATAGTCGGCCGATCGTTATGAAATTTGTTAGGTCGGATTAACTAACCAAAAATATAAAATATACCAAGTTCCAGCTTTCCATCTTCAAAAACACGAAAGAAAGGGTCATTTTCGATCGTTCAGTTATATGGCAGCTATAGGATATATTAGGCCGATCCCTATGAAATCTGGCATGTCCTATTATTTTGCCAAAAATAGCTTTCGTGTAATTTGAACTCTCTAACTCTAAAAACACAAAATTTATACCATTTCCGATCAATCAGTTATATGGCAGCTATAGGATATATTCGGTCCGACTTATATAGTCGGATATAGTCGTTCCGACTTATGTACTTCGTGCAAAGGACAGAAGTGTGTGTGCAAAGTTTCAAGTCGATAGCTTTAAAACTGAGAGACTGAGATCGCGTAGAAAGAGATCTGTCTAGACAGACGGACATGCTCATATCAACTCAGGAGGTGATCCTGATCAAGAATATATATACTTCGGAGATGTCTCCTTTATTTTTGACCAAAGTTAAAATACCCTCTGCAAGGGTATGAAAATAGCGAGATCGAACTAGTACGTAAGATGAAGCATCTTTCTATTTTTTGTCGTTTTATTTTTAGCAGCCACCAATTATTTATATTTTTTGATTTGTAAAGATCAAATAATCTCGATAAACAGACACTGTTTCTAAGATTACATCCATTTGGAAAATGAGGACCGATCCTCCGAAATTTTTGTGGAGAAGGTCCGAAACAGTTTTAAAATATTATTGACTTAAAGATGCTTTATTATTGCTTTAAAAAAATAAGTATTTTACTAAATTTTGCTTATTAACACACTAAATTTTAAATTAATTTGTATAATAAAAAGTTTTTGGTGAATCCATATTTTTCACATATTACGGTTTTTCCTAATTATATCTAAAAAATTTGGTAAGATTTATTTATTAAACTATTTAAATTTTGAACTTAAAAATGTTTCATTTTTTCGTTTAAATACTTATTTCGAGTACAATCCTTTATATTTGAAACAATTTAATGCGATAATAAAAATTAAATTTTGATATAAAATATATAAATATTGAAAATTACATTTTACAATTTTACAATTAATATGGTTAGAATATTTATTGGCATTTATTTTCGGGTACCGAAATTACCGAAAGCTTCTTTTATGTTAAAAACAATCTTAGCCTACAATAAGGGAATATATCTAAATTGGACTAACTTCTTAATTTTTGTTTTTTTATTTCAGGTTTACGCAAAACTTGTCAACTTTTCGTCGTGACCTTGTAAATTTTCCGCAAACAACTAATTATTAATTAGGTATGAAACCGTAATATAAGCTATTTCATAGATATGGCAATATCATGAATACTCTAAAGCAGGGGGCAAATTCTCATTTTCCACAGCACGCGTGCATTGGGTCGGAATTCTGCTGCAGGTCTGCCGGCACACTGACAGTTTGAGCCCTCTTTTTTTTTAACCCTAGACGGTCATGCTTATTTTTCCTACGTTAAGGTTATGCTTCGTCGAATCGACGACGCCAATTTTAAAATAAGTATAATTGATAAAAAACAAACAATATTGTAAAAAATTTTTTTACTGCGTTTTATTCATAACGTTATCAGTTCAAAATAAGAAATAACAATTCATTTTTACATTAATAATACACTTAAAAACTAAAAAATAATAAACAACCTTTTTTCATGTTTTTTTTTGGGCCTTGTTTCTTTGGCCAAATTAGATAACAAAAATCACAAGTAGTTTCTTTACTTCAGTCGAATCTTAATATTAACGCTTAAAACTAAACAAAAATGTGAATCAAGATGTTGCAAATTATTTTTTTACACAAGAGGCACACAGATCAAATTTGTGTTCTCCACAAAGGCTTTTTTGGCATTTCGAACAAATGGTTTTGGTCATACGACGTTTTGCGGAAGGACAAAAAGCGCAGATCTTTCTTTTTGCATTTAAATTAGATTGGTTTTCATTATTGTTTTCATTTTTATCAATTAAGCCGCTTGAGATATTTTCCCGAGCTAAATTGGGCAATGTAACTCGGCTTAGCCTATTCATTAACTGTTTTTGAATGAGGCTTGAGTGTAGGCTTTTCATATAATTTCTACGGCTTAGTGGTTTACTACCCGACTCTAACATGTTATGGGAATAAATAACAAAACTGTTAATAAAAGCCATATTTAACATTCCAAAAAAGGTGGCCATTGGCCAGCGGTTGGTTTTTCGAGCGCAGCTCATGACGCTACACATTTGGTCAAAGGTGTCTACACCCCCCTTAGTGGAATTGTAGAACTCGACCATATGGGGCTTTTTTAGTGTCGTCATTTATAGTTCCATTTTCATTACATGACGACAACAAGAAAATGACTTTATGTGGTTTCGGCTTATAAGACAATAAAGTCAGTTCATTATCGTAAACGAACATTGAAGTACCGACTTTGCGCCCTTTGTCGTTTTTCAACTCTGGTGGTATCTCTCTTTTATTTGAGCGTAGGGTTCCTACAAGTGTTAATTTATATGGGCTCTTCAGTAAAGATTTGGCTAATGCAACTGATGTAAACCAATTATCCATTGTTACATTGCGGTTTGTACCATGTATAGTTTTAGTTAAATCTTTAACATAGCTTTCAGCTATCGGAGCATTGGAATCGGTCGATCCTTTACCTAAGTAAGGTTTGGCATCAACCATATATTTAGTTCCACTGTCGCACATCATTACAAGTTTTAAGCCGTATTTGGCTGGCTTATTCGGAATGTACATTTTAAATCCACATCGACCTCTAAAAGCTAATAGCTGCTCGTCAATGGTGAGATATGGACCAGGAGTATAATTATCACGACACTTTTGAATAAACATTTCCCAAACTTTTCTGATAGGGGCAAACTTGTCGTGGATAAGCTGAATCCTAATAGATTTGTCATCAAATCGTAAGCAAGACATCAAAAATTTGAACCTTGATTTTGTCATAGTTGAAAGGTATTTTGAACCGCAGGATGCTGTGATTATCTTTCATAGCAGCTGTGAGTGTTAGAATACCAATAACAGCATAAATTTCTGTAGAGGATGTTGATTTTGTTTGCAAAATGTCGTTGCCGTCGTGCTGCCTATGTTGAATTTCAGCGTTTGTCCACATAACTATTTCTTCCACTATTTCCGGCGTTATAAAGTGCTGAAATATATCCAGTGGATCCTTTAAGCTTTTACAGTTTCTTGTCGGTCCGCGACGTTGATGGATAATGGATTGCCCGTATTTATGGGATTTTGACTTTTGAGTTGCCCACTTATGACGATCCTTTCCGCGAAGACCAGTTTTAGAAAAAGTAATAATACTGGACTTATTAAACAACACATTTAATGGTGTGTTTTCGTCATCTGAAGAGTCTTCTGAAGAACTTGGTTCCTCAACTAATTCGCCCAAAATTGGATGATCTTCACCAGAATCTTCAATATCCACATCGGATTCGTCCTCTTCAAGAAGGTTTGCAATCGCAATCTCGTCTAAACCATTGCCTCTATTCATTTTCTAGGCCAATTTTCTGCAGAAAAATATATGCAATATTACCAAAAAGTCACACTAAAGACATGCTTCGTCGTTTCGACGACGCTAATTCTCAGAAATGATACTTACATGCGACCGACGGATTTGTACGTTTGCACACAGCTGCGTCTAAGCATCGACAGCTGTTGTACGAAAAACGAGGAAAAAGAATCAAAAAAATACTGGAATAATCGAACAAATGTGACCATGCGTCGTCGAATCGACGAAGCATGACCGTCTAGGGTTAAACTCTTATTTGCTCCCTTTTTTCTTCATATGACAGCCCAAACTTAAAAAACAAAATGTTTCCACTGAGAAAAATATTCTCAGAAATTGGGTTGGAACAAGTTTTCTCCATAGGAAAATTAGATGTTGCTAGAAAAGTTTTCTTTAAAATACTATGCACTATTTTAGTGTCCATTCCAAATTTTGAATTAACGAAAAATTAAAAAAAAGCAAGCAAACGTAGCAAACTCCCTAAACTATATTCTGATAGTTCTCTCTTAGCATCCCATATTTTAGCCTTTACAGAAACTTCGTTTAAGTCGGTTATCTGTTGTATTTTAGGCTAAGCAATAGTTCTATTTATTTGTAATAATGATGGTGTTGTAGAACAAGGTTGTTGGCGATAGAGGTGACAGAAACAGAAGAAGAGGCCTTAGAGGAGATACTTATAAAATAACAAAGCTCCCGATATATATCGGGTAGTGCTGCCAATTGTATTTCCAATACTTCCCCTTAATTGGTAAGCTGCTAATCGACTGGACAAACACCCAAGGATGTCTTACAGGTGTTGTGTTTTGAGGCCCCAAGTCCTTTTGTTAATACGTCTGCTCGTTGAGATGTAATGCATGTAATGATATAGTTCCCTCTTCAACCAGCTCTCGGATAAAATGGTGGCGGATGTCAACATGCTTGACCGGCTCCTTAATTGTCGTTGTGAATGACAGTTGTCTTCAGTTGCCCCAAAACTTCGCTTAGGAAACTTTTAAGGTCAACCGCTTCTTTTGATTAAGGCTCCTACCAAACTCTGATATGGCACACTAGAGATTTCTTCCTTTTCGCTTTTTGTGGTTGGACACATTTCTGTAGACAATTTTTCGCTTGTATTAATTGGAGTATTTACAGGCTTGCAGTTTTCCATGTTAAAACGTTTCATGATGTCTGCTATATACTTTGGTTGGGCCATGGTGAACTCTGTCTTTTCTTCGCTTTGTTTAAATTCTATGCCCAAACAATACGATATCTTGCCCAAATCTTTTATCTGGAATTTGTTAGACAATTCATGCTTCAACTGCGAAAGCATTTGAACGTTATTTGTTGCTATTATGAGGTCGTCTACGTAAAGCGATACTATCAGGATCCCATTTCGTTCACGTTTTAAGTAGACACACTGATAGGCTGCGAGTGGCTTAAGGTTCAGTTCTTTGAGTTGGCAGTCTAACTTTTTGTACCATTGGCGACCGCTCTGATTTAGACCATATAGTGCCTTTCTTAACTTGCAAACTTTCTCGGGGCCATACATCTTCTTCTCATTTGCTGTCAATATTTCCTGAAACTCAGGTGGGACGCTGACATTAAGTTCTTCCTCGATGTCCCCATTTAAATAGGCGCTGTTGAAATCGAATTGGTGAACATCCAATCCGACTTCCGTGGCTAAAGCTATTAATATCCTTATTGAGCTCATTCGGGACACTGTAGAAAGGGTCTCGTCGTAATCAATACCTTTGCGTTGTGTAAATCCTTTTGCGACCAATCGAGCTTTTCGACAATTTATCTTTCCGTCGGGCGAATATTTTGCACCCACTTCGTTTCGATAACCTTTTGGTTTTTCTGACGATCAACAACCTCCCATGTATTGTTCTTTTTCAATGACTTGTACTCGTTTATCAATGCCTCCTTCCATTCGATGGCATTCATGCTTTTAAGAGCTGCGCTCGCAGTTACCTCCTTTGAGTTCATTGCAAGTGAGGTGGCTTCATAGAATATGTCTTCTTGATCGGACTCGGGCTGCTGGTTTGATGTGTCGATTCGGTCTGCAATAATTTGATTGTAAATTAACTTGGGCCTTCCTGGTTTGCCTGTTAATATCTTCTTTGGCCTTCCGCGTCCACGTTTCATCAATATTTCCGGTTCTGGTTGTTCAATAACGTTTAATTAACGTTTTGGTTTCCACATCATACTGCCTATAAGCTTTGGCATCGCTGCAGTATCCAACGAAAACACATTTCCTGGATTTTGAGCTGAACTTACTCTTCGATCGTTTGTCCAGTGAGTAAGCAATTTGACCAAACTTCTGCATATGCTTCCCAACTGGGATGCGATTGTTCCACAGCTTGAAAGGCGTTTCTCCACATAGGCTTCTTGAAGGACATCTGTGTCTTATGTAGTTAGCTGTGTTTACTGCTTCGGCCCAGTAGCTCGCAGGCAGTGCAGCCTGTAACATGAGACTGCGAGCCATTTCTATAAGGGTTCGGTTTTTACGTTCGGCTGTACCGTTTTGTTGAGGTGTATATTCAACGGAATACTGGTGCTTTACTCCTTGAGCTGCAACGTAATTTTTGAACTCATTATTGGTGTATTCTGTGCCGTTATCTGACCTAATTGTTTTTAGCTTCTTTCCAGTTCGTCGTTCTACGTAGTTCTTGAATTTTTTAAATTTTTGGAACACTTCTGATTTACTTTTGATAGTGTAGAGCTCGCACCATTTCGAGAAGTCATCTGTAAATGTCAGAAAATACCGACTGCCTCCGTGGCTGTTTACACGCATGGGCCCGTTCATTCTAGTACATCCCTTGCCCTTGAATTCGATACTGGGAACGGCTTCTGGGACTGCTTCCCCTTGATGCATATTTCACAAATTGGGAGACTCTCCTTTAGGTTTACCTTAGCTCCTTGAACTTTGCCTTTTCCGATCAGTTCTTTCAGATCCGGCTCATTTAGATGGCCGAAACTCTCATGCCATTCTTTGATGCTGTTTTGCTTACTTATAGCGATCTGAATGCTTTCGTGTGTTTCCTTGATCTGGTACAAGTCCAACTTGCGAGGAGCGGTAAAAACAAGTTCTCCTCCTTTAGTTCTAACTACCTCAGCTTTCTCTTTCTTGAATATTACATTAAAGCCGTGATCACATATTTTTGAGACCGATAAGATATTGGTTCTTAAATCCGGCACATAGAGTGCGTTTTTCAGGTTGGCAGTGAACTTGTTGTTTGGGGAGAACTGCACGGACCCACATCCTTTTATATCTGTGGCCTCATCATTTGCCAGTCTGAGCTTCGAGCCTTCTGTTGGCTCCAGGGTCTCGAACATATTTTTTTGTGAGCACATGTGTGACGTTGCTCCAGAGTCTAGACACCAGTTACTGCAATCACTGTTTGTATAATTTGCTATGTTGATGTACATGCTTTCGCTCTGGTTCTTCATTGGCTTTGATTTGCACTCAGCTGCACGGTGACCGACTTTTCCGCAGCTGTAACATTTAAACTTAAATTTTTGATTGGTGCTTAGTTGTTTCGGCTTTCTGGGATTATACTTCTTGTGCACCAATAATGCTACAGACACCGACTCGCTTGGATTTCTGTTTCTTGCCTCGTATTCGTCTTGTAACTTAATTTTTAGTGCTTCTGTTGATATTAAGTTTTCCTAAGATTCAATGGCAATTCGAAACTGTTCGTACTCCTCTGGTATACTTTATAGTAGCAAGATGGTTAACAGATCGTCAATATTCAGGAGATTAACTTCGTTTATTTTGTCAACTAAATCGGAAAACTTATCTATGTGACTTCTGATATCTCCGCCTGCATTAATTTTCAGTAAGATCAGCGATTTCAACAGTGCGGCTTTGCGGGCTGGCCCCGTAGACTGGTAAGTGTTGTGCAGCTTTACCCATATATCATTTGCTGTTTCGCAGTTCTTCGTATGCCTAAGTTCCGATGTTGACATGGCCAAAATGAGATCGGACTTAGCCTTTGCATCTTCGTTTATCCATTGTGCGAAATTATCTTCGGGTTTTAAAAGAGTCCCGTTGACATATTTCCACGAGTCATTTTTTTTCAAAAGGGCTGCATTTGTATTTTCCAGGTGTCGAAATTGTCTTTGCCCAAAGGCTCTATGCGTATACTAGCAATACTCATTTTGCTTTTTGATCTGCGTTTAGGTATGCTACACAAGCTAACATTTCACGTAGCTACACAAGCAACGAACACGCTTCTTTCCTCTGTTGCCAATAAGACGCCTTCTTTTGCGTCCCCAGAAGTCTCAGACTTTTACATGCACACGTGATGTATATATGTGTGTGCCGGCAATTTCACCACAAATTGAATTTTGCCATTTGAACTCACTATTTGTTCACTATCCTTCTTTGAACTATTCTCTGGCGCAGGGGAAGAGTGCTGGGCCCATAACCTGTTGTATTTTAGGCTGAGCAATAGTTATATTTATTTGTAATAATGAAGGTGTTGTAGAACAAGGTTGTTGGCAATAGAGGTGACAGAAACAGAAGAAGAGGCCTTAGAGGAGATACTTATAAAATAACAAAGCTCCCGATATATATCGGGTAGTGCTGCCAATTGTATTTCCAATACAGTTATATGGCAGCCATAGGATATAGTCGGTTCCGACTTATATACTGCGTGCAAAGGAAAGAAGGGTGTGCGCCTGAGTTGATATGAGCATGTCCGTCTATCTGTCTGTCTGTTTCTACGCGAACTAGTCTCTCAGTTTTAAAGATATAGACTCGAAACTTTGCACCCACCCTTTATTCATTTGCATGAAGTATATAAGTCGGAACGGCCAGGATCGGCCGACTACATCCTACAGCTGCCATATACCTGATTGATCGGAAATGGTATAACTTTGGAGTTTTTAGAGTTAGAGAAATTTGCATTGAGAGCTATGTTTGGCAAAATAATACGACATGCCAAATTTCATAAGGATCGGCCGACTATATCCTATAGCTTCCATATAACTGAACGATCGGAAATAACCCAACATTCGTGTTTTCGAAGATAGAAATCTGGAACTTAGTACAGATTATATTTTTTTTTCTATTGTTTCAAATAATCCGACCTACCAAATGTCATAACGATCGGCCGACTATATCTGATAGCTGCTCTATAAATAAACGATCGGAAATGGCTTTTGATAAATATACCAACTTTTGTATTTTTGAATATAGAAGCTTCGCACTTTTTTTTTTTAGCTTTATTTTTTAAAAATTGATTATATTATGATATTCTCATAAGGATCGGACAACTATATCCGATGTTTGCGATATATATCCGGTTTAACTACAAGGGTAATCAACTTCGACTCCGCCCGAAGTTATCTTTTCTTTCTTGTTTCTTATATAACCTAATCAATGGTTTATCTTTGCTTGCAACAATTTGCCGCGGCTAGCTTACAGAATTTATAGGTTTGTTTTATCGAGTTTATTGTTCGACGTAATTGCCCGAGCCCAGAAAGAATACAAGCAGCATACAGCGATCCAAAAACCTTTATTTTAAAGTCTATTGGATCACTACAAATCACTATTTTCTGTCGGCGGACGCCGCAGCTCTCTTGGGCTTCCGCTGTCGGCGTTGGCAGCCCGTCGCTTACCAGTCAACGTTCCGGGTAAGTCGTCCATAAGCACACCGCACAGGCATACGCCGGGTAGGATCCGCTACCTAGGTGGCTGGGAACCGGTTCAGGTCGTGGCTCACTCTGATTAAACACTTGCGCTGGGTGGGTCTGCTCGCTGCGCCTCCTATATACTTCCCGAAGCACCCGTTAATACTTCCTAATACTGCTCCTGCCGTTAATACAGCTTTTCAGAATCACGCCACATTCCCGATATTGGGTCGCGGTCACGGACCACTGCTGTTGCTATGCGAGGCTCCGGAGGTCTTCCAGGGACCGCTTTACATCGCCCCCTACTCCTTGCTCAGTCACACTTTCTAAACACGGCTGCGCTGCAGCTCCAAGAACCGTTACGTTCCACGTTGTTTCTCATTTACGTATTTTCTAAATAAAGCTGACGCCGTCGTTCTGCTTTTCCACGGCGCGGCGGCGCTGTACCCTTACCGCTCCTACTGACTCACGGCTAGGGCCTTTTTTCCTTGCCTTTCTTGACACCTGCCTTGGCGTGCGGGGAAACTAAATCTCATCACAATAGTTATAAATTTAAAACATGATACAAATGTTCCGAAACAGTGTACCAACAAACCAAAACAAAAGTCACAGAAAAATGTAAATAATTATTTCACTGTGTTTAACAAAACAAAGTTTGTATTCAACCCAGCACATTATTTTAATAAGTTCAATTTTTAAGTGAAGATTTAAACTTAAGATGCTAAACTACTACTACTACTACCACTACTACCTACTACCAAAAAAATTAAATAAAAAGAAAAAGTTAAAGGCTCATATAAGGCATTCATATAGAATACGATTTTTTTTGAATCAACGTCCATTATCTCTTAGGAGTCCTGGGACATCTCCAACTTAAAGTTAAAAGGTTAAAGGCTTTAATTCATATAAGGCATTCATATAAGAATAAGACTTCTTTTTTAATCAATGTGCATTAGCTCTTAGGAGTCGAGGGCCATCTCCAACTTTTGTGTGAATTATATACTTCAATGCATTTTGTGGTTGAATTTTTAACAATTCCATACTAAGCTATTGTCTTCTGTGTTTATGTCCAGATTTGATAAGGAAATACCTCTTATGTAGTCTGAACTTTCCATTAAATCATTTGGAAATGCTTTATTTATTGCATACATCACCTTTGAAATATTCTCTTTCAAAACATACAAGCATGCGTTGGGCCCGGCATCGAAGGTATAAGCAGTATGCAAGCTTCCCATTAATTCATTTAAAGCGTGAACAAACGACACAATTGCATGTGATACTTTGTTCATATAAACACAAGGAGGATAAGTGTCCAAAGCGATAGCATGAAATTGATTCGACTCTTTCATTGTAATCTTAGCGAACGTATCAAAGTCACGTTTTTGAATTGCTGATTTTAATTGATTCACTCTTTCGGGGACTATTTTATCAGCACGATGCTGAATTAGTTGAGACGTTTGAACAGAACGTTGCATTCCTAGAGTATAACCAGTATTTTTACGTTGATCATTGACGACTAAAATAATCACATGCATATTTGGCCAAAATGTTGATGATACAACTTGTTTAGCGACAGAGTCCAATCCACTATCTAAATTTCCTCGATGCCATTGGACGAATCCACCATATAAGCTGCGACATGCCGACCCACTTCCTTGTCTAGCTACAGTAGTTAACTCATCATTTAAGGAAATGCCGTACAAGCAAGCTAATGAATAAACCAAACAAGCATAACCAGCGGCGCTTGAAGCCAGTCCTGCTGCGGTAGGAAAGTTATTAAAAGACTCAACGTGAATTTTCCATGACAGTGGTATTTTTTGAGAACCAGTACGTATAGCCAGGCGATGAACTTAATTTAAAAAATCATTAATACATGTATATTGAATTATCTTATTCATTGTTTTACCTTCATTTAAACATCGCGAAATTCGTGTATTTTTTTCAAACGGAACTTCTTAGCCATTTAGCCACATTATATTCAAATAAAAGGTTTTGGACGCAGTTATTGTTGTCTTGGCGCACAGCTGCATAGTTTCGTATGAGTATATGGAAAGAAAATATAATACTTAGCATTTTTTCTATCTATAATATTTATGTCTATTGAAAAATCAAATTTCGCACAAGAATTTTCGTTTTTTTCTTAAAATATACCCAAAAGTGCAAGCACGAGTTATTTTTTATACCCGGTACTAACAGAGTACAAGGATATATTTTATTCGTGTATATAATTATAACATAGAAAGGGAATCCTCTCCAAACCCATGAAGTATACATATATTTTTGATCAGCATCAACATCCGAGTGGATATAGCCATGTCCGTCTGTCCGTATGAACGCATCGATCTCTGAGATCTATACGAGATAAAACTATTGGATTTGGCATGAAGATTCCTACGACAGAAGCGCAGGTCAAATTACTTTAAACTTTTGTCATGCCCCCTACCGCCTCCCTCCACATATTTCTGTAGCGCCAGTACAGAAAAGTATTTTGAAGAAGTTTTGTTGCCAAAACTTTTTCCATAGCTTACATACCGATTTCCATACTAAAGTGTTACAATTCTTCGGAACTTTTTCGCGTGTATCTCGGAACTTGGACTCGCACAGTATTTTCGTGAAAAAAAAATGTGTTTTTCCCGCCACATTTTTTAAGGTTAGTTAAAGTGTGGATGGATGAGCTGAGGTATAACATAATATGGTAACTCAAGCCGTCCTTTCTTAGTTTAACTTATTAATTTATTATTACACGCTGTTTTAACCGTTTACCTCTTTTTACTTATTCGCTTTATCCCTTTTCATCTTTATGGGGTGAGACGTACCTAAAAGTTTCCAGTATGCTTCACTCATACTCTTGCAACCATTTGTTGGTATTGATTAGAGATGAAACGGATAGCAGTTTGGCCGGATACCGGATACCGGATATTCGGCCGACCATTTGGCCGGATAGCCGGATATCCGGCCGCCGAATATCCGAATGTTTTGCAAAACTTAGCCGTTTGCGTAGGCGTCGATGCAACGATCGGGTGGACTCGGTTCGATTTGGGTTTTTTCGTTGATGAGTGAAGTTAACAGTTGTATCCATATCCATAACCTGTGAGCTGGACTTTCATCTCTAGTCAATGCGAATTGATCGCACCCTTATTCTTGGTGGGCAGCTAATGCCCAAATTTAGCAAAGTTTGCAAAAATCTACCTTTCTGCTCCTTGCACTACTGTGTATAGCGAAAGACTTTTTTTCTGAAGCTGGCCTTATTAATGAAGAAAAACGCAACCGCCTGCTACCTCTCAATGCAGAGGAATTAGTATTTATCCATCATAATTTGCCCTTAGTGCAGTATGAGTACTAAATGTACTAATTCCATTTCCTTGTATCACATTTACTTACTATTGTGTAATTTAATACTTAAGATTAACTAAATAAAGAAAATAATGAACAAAAATATGTTTATTTTATATAGCTTTTTTTTTTTTAATCGGCCGGATATCTATCCGGCCAAATCGTAGCTATCCGGTATTCGGCCGGATAGTATCATGGAGGCCGGATAGGCCGGATACCGGATAGTTGCCGGTTATCCGTTTCATCTCTATTAAAAAGTAAAAATTGTCTGATTTGGCTGAATTTTGAATTGTAGATGTAGATTGACTTTGGAATAGTTTAAAATTAAATAATTCCCCAAAAACATTGATAAACTGGCGCTACAACTAGAATTCGGTCTTGGGGGTTAATCGTATGTGGGATAAAATGTGAATAATGGAGCTACTAACTCCACTTATATTTGCTTAATCCAACAATAGATTTCCAGTAAGTGGTGTGTATGTGTGTAAGTAGCGGGAAACTAAGAAAGACAACATCTCCTACGCGAAAAAATAGTGTGTTTTTTCGCTATCGATAATATACAAATTGAAAGAAGCACTAATAAAGGGCCTTTGTATATTTAAAAGAGCTTTTCTAGTAAGAAATCTTACACAAATTTGGCACTACACTTTCCCATATTTTCTATGTGTTTTGCAGTTTGTTATTATATGTGAAGAGTTTCGGCAATGTGAATCGTCTATCAGGAAAAGAATGCGTTTAATCTTTTATAAATTATTTTTTTAATGTTGCCGCGGAAAAATAAATACTGCTTCGATTCCTTTAATATATGGTCCTAATCAAAAAGAGGGATTTTGGCTAATATGGATAAACAACTAAAGCCAACAGCCCCCAGAATTTTATCAAAAATTTTGAAATACCTGAAGTATATGGAATATGGTGTAAAGAGGTTGAACGGACTTTTCAAGCCTTCGCTGAAGGAGGAGCGGTTCTAGTACGCTGGTGGCTTCTGTCTCGGAAATTGGCACCTAAGGCAGGGCCGAAAAAGGTACACACTGGCTCTCTTGGATTAGAGGGTGCCAGCTTGCGCTTTCAGGGGAAGCAAAAACCGACGCCGGTACACCCGTACCATCCGCGCAGAACGCCAAGAGAGAGAGAGGTAGTCAAGTCCGATATATATCGGATAGTGCTGCCAATTGTAATATATATATCTTTATAATAATATCTTTAGGTCCGAAGTTTTTTCAAGTAAGTACACCACTTTTAGATGTGACCGACCTCAGCGAAGGGGGGTGGAGTCCTCATTTCGGTAGACTCCCAACTTGCTTCTGAAGAGGTGAAATCACAACAGTTTGGTGAAATAGAATTTATTTGCATAAAAATCATTTTGTCCTCTGAACCTATATATGTACATTACATGTTAACATGTTCATACGAGGTGTGTTAAAAAAGATGACTTTGTATATCCAAAAAAAACTATTCACTTATTTATCATTATTTATGTTGTCCCCTTCAAAGTAATCCCCCTCAGATACAATACACTTCTGCCAACGGTTTTTCCAATCCTCAAAGCACTTTTCGGTATAGCCTTGAGCTCTTCCAGCGAAGTAGTCTTTATCTCTTCAACCGTTGCAAATCTCCGTCCTTTCATAGGTCTCTTTAGTTTTGGGAACAAGAAAAAGTCACATGCGGCCAAATCCAGTGAATATGGTGGCTAAGACATTATTGTGGTGTTCTTTTTGGCCAACAAATTTCTCATAAGCGAAGATGAGTGAGCAGAGGCATTTCGTGATGCAAAAGTCATGAATCCTTTTTTCACAATTCCGGACGTTTTCTGTCGTGGACGTTTCTCTTCTCGCAAACGGCGCATAACTTCCAGATAATACTGTTTATTGACCGTACGACCATATGGTAAGAACTCCTGATGCACCACGCCACCGTAATCCACGCACCACGCCATGGTAAAGAAAACAGTGATCAAAACTTTGACATTCGTTCGAACTTGGCGTGCTTTTTTCGGTCTTGGCTCACCTGGGCTCTTCCATTGGGACGATTGGGCTTTGGTTTCGATATCATAAGCATATACCCATGATTCGTCACCAGTTATGATCCTTTTGAGTAAATTTGGGTCGTCATTGAAGTCATTCAACAGTTCTTAAGCGATGCTCATGCGAAGGTTCTGTTGGTCAAAATTCAGCAAATTCGGAACAAACTTTGCTGACACACGACTCATGCCCAAAACGTTTGAAAAAATTTCACGGCACGAGCCAAGCGATATACCGACATCTTCAGAAACTTCTCTGATACTAATTCGACGATTCTCTAAAATAATTTTCTTCACTGCTTGAACGTTTTCATCAATGGTTGACGTGGGCGTCTTCCCGGCCATCTTTGAAGAGTTTGTACCACTTTTAAACATTTTTTTTCACTCAGAACAGTTTCACCGTATGCCACTGTCAACATTTCAAGTGTTTCGCAGCACCTTATTTTATTTTTTACACAAAATTTGGTGTCGGGCCAGGCGGCAGCCGCTGAATCAGTTATAGTTTATTTATTAAGCTCAAGTATGGAGATATCGCCTTAGTTTGTCGCAAGCCGAATCTTTTCCGGCCGCCTGACTTCAACGGGCCTATTTAAAGAGAGCATTAGCTTCGCAATCACCATGTCGGGCCGCAATCTTCGCTATCGAGAGCTTCAACTTCGCGTATGTCTAGTCGGACCGCACTCTTTGTCCATATTATTAGTCACTGCTTACCAGCATAAACTCACAATTGTTGATCCCAGTTTCATCTGCGTGCAGCATAAATAAAATATAACGTATGTTTAGGTGAGGGGCCGTGGTGCCGCTCAGCTGAAGAGCGCACCCGCGCTAAAGAGCGCATCCGCGTTAAAGAGCGCACCCGCGCTGAAGAGCGCATCCGCACTCGCCCCTCTGTGCCCTCTCTCTCGCTCGTTGGTTGTCGTCGATCGTCTCTTTTTGTACTATTTTTTAAGTTGGCAATCCTCTGTACGCAGCCAATAAAGCTGAACGTGTTTTTTACCTTAACTGAAGACGCCCCCGAATTATTATTTTCAACCCCTATTTCTGGAATTTTTTGCGGCACCAGCGCCCCCCTACACATTTTGGTCCTTCGGGCCGGATTATCTGGATATTCAGGATATTTTGGATTTTTTGGATATTTGAATATCGTCCACCAGCAGTCCAGGCACTGTTCCGCCAAAAGATAAGTACGATTTTTTTTCCGTCTCCGTCTCTCTGCCGGTCTTCAGCAGTGGTCCGAACGTTAAATTTCGTTCACACTGCTGCAAGATTTGTAACATTTTTTCTTTCTCTACCGTGTCAACTCCAAGTCCGAGTTTTCCGACACCACGGCAGCTTGAGACTTTTCTAAGACAAAAAAAACCCTACAAAATTTTCCATTCATCTCCGTTTTGTGTGCCTCGCCATATTCCTCGCCGTTTTTTGGCCTTTCCGTTATCCGTTCGCTCGCCAACCGTCGAGGCATATGTATGTGCATGCATATACACATACATTGTGTTTGGTGCAATTAATCCGCAAAAAAACAAAAAAAAATCCGCAAGTGAACAGTGAAAGTGTGTGGTGAAAAAAAGGGCATAATTAATATTGGCCAGCCGGTGTGAAGTGGTTCCGGGAATCTCCAAGTTCACCGAACAGTCCGCCGCTGTCGTAATATTGGTTTTTCTTCCCCAATTTTTTTACACCACATAACTTTTCCGTTCCCCAGTTACATATTATCGACGCAGTTACTGTGCCACCATATGCCCACATGCCCTTACATATATCCGTACCTGCATGCATGTCCACATATTTCCAAATATTTTCTGCCTCCCATTTCAGGAAATATATAACCGATAAAATTTAACCTATACAGTCCTCTTATCGACGTTCCACTGTGCCATTATATGCCCCACATGCCCTTGCCCTACTTGCATGCATGCCCATATATTTCTCAATATTTTCTGCCTCCAATTTCAGGAAATATATAACCAAACAAATTAAAAAAAAATCAATTAATTATAAATTTATTTATTTTTAATTATAACTGCTAAAATTTATTTAATTCGTATTTTCCGTCCGAGCAAACGGCCAGGGATTTTTAATTCACCTTTCCGGCCACTCAATAATTAAAGTCGAAAATTATCGATTAATTATTTAATTTAATTATCGAAAAAAAAATTATAATTAAATAATTTAATTGTCGATCTTCTTTCTGAACCTAGCCGCGGTTTCAATTCCACCGTTCCAGCTTCGGGTTATTTAACCTCCATTGATTAAAAATTGAAATTTTAAACTCCACCCGTCTGTCTCCATAATAATTAAATCCGACAATTAGCCAAGAATTAAATATTAATTTTTTCTCTGTGTTCAATCCAAGCCAAGGTCAAGTCCACCTTTCCGGCTCCGCAAATTCGAAAATAGTTAGGAATTAAATATTTACGTACGAGCCATACTGGTCGAAATATACATACATATATAGACAGTCCTCAATTATTTTTCCGAACGATCACGAATTTTCCGGTTCTTGTCCATTTTCCGTTCCGTCATTTTTCTAACGCTGCTTCTACTCCGCATCTGGCAACATCCGCCTAGAATCTCAACAAACCTTGGCCCATCTGGTTTTTTTTGGATTCCTGAAGTTTCTCCCACATCCGACGTGCCGCATTCCTCTCGACATCGGCGCTTCTAATTCCCACTTGGACTTGCAATCGCATTTCGTCCGCGATCTCACCGGTCTCATAACATTAGTGACCGGCTACCGCTTCGTACGAGGCACCCATTGCGCGCGTCAGTCGACAAGCTCTGACCAGCGAATTGGTGTCCGATCCCAACCATCCGTTTGGACAGATCTCAATCCGCTTCTCCGCTGACGCCTCTTTTAAAGCCTAAGGCGTACAGTGCCATTCCAAGGGCAAAGAGTGACGAATCCGTCAATACAATCCCCGGTCCTTCACAGAGGCAGACTCGTTCCGTTGCAAAAATGGCTCAAAGTGCGGTCGACGTGGCGCTGAAAAAGTTCATCGCCACATTTCCGCCCAGTCTACCAAATTGTGCCATTTCTCCATTCGGTCGCCGTCTAGACCCGGCCTACAACTAGAGACTGCGGCCTACGTTCTTCCGCAGTTGGCAGGAAATCTGCCATCATATCCGATTTCGCGAGATCGTCTCAAGGAGCTGCCCGACATTCCCCTGGCGGACCCCAACTTCTTTGAGAGCTCCCAAGTCGATGTGTTATTAGGAGCTGACATTCTTCCGTCCATTCTCCTCGGTAATGCCAAGGCTAACATATGCGGGTCGCTTCGCGGTCAGGAGACCATTTTCGGATGGGTGCTGACAGGCCCATTATCTCCAGCCAATCGCCGCAGCGTGTCCGTTTTTCCACACGAGTGGCCCCCAGCCTCGATGACTCACTGGTTCAGCTCCTCACCAAATTCTGGGAGGTGGAAGATGTGCCCACACCGATAAGTTCGGAATCGGATTCAGTTTGCGAGCAAAATTTTGTCCAGACGACGAAAAGAGACGAGTGTGGCAAGTACGTTGTGACGCTCCCCTTACGCGACCCCGGGCAGAAGGGTTCCGAGCTAGCGGCTTCACGGTCCTTTGCCCTTGCTCAGTTTCTGCGTAATGAGCAGCGCCTGAAGAGGGACCCGCCCTTAAGGCCCGCTATGACTCGGTAATTCAGGAGTACATCGACTTAGGCCACATGACCAAGGTCTCTCCCGCGAGCAATTCCACTACCTACTATCTTCCACATCATGCCGTCTTCAAGCCCAAAAGCACGACCACCAAGGTGCGAGTGGTCTTCAATGCTTCGAGCCCGTCCGCAAACGGGACCAGTCTGAACGACATTCTTTACGCGGGCCCGGTCTTACAATCCGACCTGACGATTCAAATCCTGAAGTGGCGATACTTTAGGTTTGTCTTCAACGCCGACATCGAGAAGATGTATCAGCAAATTTGGGTAGGCCCCAAGCATACTCCGCTCCAACGTATTTTGTTTCGCAATCCCGATGGGGATATCCGCGACTACGAGCTGAAAACGGTCACCTTCGGTGTCAATTGTGCCCCGTTCCTGGCGAGCCGTGTGCTGCGACAGCTTGCTGACGACGAAGAGTCGAAGTATCCGCAGGCAAGCAAAATTATCCGGCAGTTTATGTACGTTGATGACGTTCTCGCGGGGGCAGACTCCAAAACTGAAGCCCAAGCTTCGATTCGGGAGCTGAAAGGGGCCCTAGAGTCAGCAGGGTTCCCACTTAGGAAATGGACGTCAAATAACAAGGCAATCCTGGCCGACAATCCGATCGCCCACCGTCTCCGTGCTGACTTTCTCGACATCGATGCAGAGAGCACGGCCAAGACACTCGGCGTGTGGTGGAAAGCGACGACTGATGAATTCTTTTTTGTTCCGCCAGAATTGACTTCCGGTTAGGTTTTCACGAAGCGCCAAGTCCTCTCCCAAATTGCCAAATTGTTCGATCCAGCAGGTTGGCTCGCTCCTTTTATTGTTCGGGCAAAAATGTTCATGCAAGACATATGGCTTCTGAACCTAGGGTGGGATGACGCCCTCCCTCAAGATTTCGGTCAGCGATGGGTTGACTTCCTAAAGAATTACTCGGTGCTCGATCAGATTCGTGTTCCTCGATGGGTCGCGTTCCGACCACACCTAAAGGTCGAACATCACGGGTTCTGCGACGCTTCACAGAAGGCGTACGGCGCAGCAATTTACGTTCGTGTCGAGGTCGGGTCCACGATAATAGTGACCCTGCTGACTGCAAAGACTCGAGTGGCCCCAGTTAAGACGGTGTCGCTCCCTCGACTAGAACTGTGCGGTGCCTTGTTGTTGTCCGAGATGGCCACCGCCGTTCTGCTACAAATGCCAGGGGCCGCGTCTGCCCTATACTGTTGGACCGACTCGACTATTGTCCTCGCGTGGCTGCGTAAGCCAGCGTGCCAGTGGACAACGTTCGTGGCCAACCGGGTTACCAAGATCACCCAGTTCACCGACGTGCAGAAATGGGCACATGTCCGCTCCGAGCAGAACCCTGCGGATCTCGCTAGCCGGGGCGTAGCTCTCCAAGATCTTGCAGATAACCAGTTGTGGTGGCACGGTCCTGACTGGCTGCAGAGGCCTCGCAGCGACTGGCCCACTCAAGGCAATGATGCCGCCGCCTCTGAACTCGAGACGCGAGCAGTCAAGGTCCATGTCGCGAAGGCGCCCCCCGAGGATCTCCTTGAGCGTATTTCCACACTCGACAAGGCATTACGAGTCCTTGCCTATGTTAATCGCTTCATCCAGCGCGAGCGGAAGATTCGACCATCGTTTGAAGAGCACCTGACCGCTAATGAGGTTACGTCGGCTGAACGTCTTCTAGTTTCCGTCACTCAGCGCAGACACTTCGTCTCTGAGATGGGCTGCTTAAGCGAAAAGCGTCCAATATCGGCATCCAGTCCGATTCAAAATCTGAAGCCCTTCGTGGATTCGCAAGGCCTTATGAGAGCCGGCGGCCAGGTCACGTCCTCTGAGCTTCTCCAATATGACGAACGGCACCTTATTATCCTTCCGAACGACTGCCATCTGTCTCGACTCCTGGTTCATTTTACACATCGCATCACGCTGCACGGTGGGAATCAGCTGATGATCCGTCTGATCCGGGCCAAATTCTGGATTCCAAGAGTGAGGAATTTGGTCAAGTCCGTCGTCTATTCTTGTAAGGTATGTGTCATCCACAAGAAGAAGTTGCAGACGCAACTCATGGGAGAGCTACCCAAGGACGTCCTTCTCGCGCCCATTCATGTACACCGGTGTGGATTATGCCGGTCCCTTCGAGATACAAAACTATACGGGGAGGGCCTGTCTCATCACAAAGGGTTATGTGTTGGTGTTTGTGTGCTTCTCCACTAAGGCCATCCATTTAGAGCCTACGTCGGACTTTACGACCGAGAAGTTTCTGGCGGCTTTCGCACGGTTCGTGTCCCGGAAAGGATGCCCCCGTCAAGTGCAGTCCGACAACGGGAAGACCTCTGTGGGGGCAGCTGCTCTACTATCCCGCGATTTTCTCTAGAGCCTAAAGGGGGCTGTGACCGGTGCCTAAAGTCACCAGCAGCTTCTTTGGCATTTCATTCCTCCGAGAGCTCCCCACATGGGGGGCCTTTGGGAAGCAGGGGTCAAGAGCTTCAAGGCCTTGTTCAACAAGTCCACCGCCACGCGGAAATACACCTTTGAGGAGCTGGCTACTCTCCTGGCGAAGATCGAGGGGTGCCTGAATTCGCGGCCACTCGCGCCAATGTCCGAAAACCCTGCTGACCTGCTGGCTCTTACACCCGGGCATTTTCTTGTGGGAGGCCCACATCTTGCCACGGTTGACCCCGAGATAAAGGGGGACACCAACTCCATCATCAATCGTTGGCAACACCCCAAGGCGCTTCAGCAGCAATTTCAGCTCCGATGGAAGGAGGAGTACCTCAAGGAGCTCCATAATATGGATATGGTCGATATGGACGCCATTTCCGTCCAAAGAGTGGCGTTTAGGCAGGGTTGACGCGGTGTATGGCGGCTCCGATGGCCATGTCCGCGTGATCGACATCCGCACCGCACGAGGGCTCGTAAAGCGGCCCGTTGCTAAGGTCGTGCTTCTTCCGTTGGACGCGTCCGCCTAGACACAGTAATTAACATTTCTTCCGCTCCAATGTTCCTGTCCATTGTGCTGTCCCGTAGCTCTGCCCGTAGGTCCGAATCTTCATTTACACCGATTCTGATCATGTTATTTGTTCCTTCATCATATTTCCGTCAGCCATAGTCAACACGATGTCGCCACGTCCACGCAAGACCCACGCATCGCTGGAGAGCACTCGATGTACTCGAGGTATTCAATCCTACCGTTGCCGAGTCTGCAAAGGAATCCACGCCTAGAAGAAGTGTCGGCGCTTCCTACGCCTTAGCGCCGAGAAGCGGCTCCGAGCGGTTCTTGTGAACCGGTATTGCTCAAGCTGCCTGGCCCACGAGAACTCCGACGGATCCTGTCGGCGGGGTGGCGCCCGGTCGTCATCCACCAACTCCCGGCGCGGTTCGGGTGCTCCTCGGCCTGGGTCCGCAACTTTCCGGCAATCCCAACCCGATCTACGGCCACCGACGTCCCGGCACTCGTCGATACATCCTCGGCATTCATCCACTCCACTTCCACTCCTCGGTTGCCGACCACCGCTCATCCGCCCGCGTCATCCGCACCTAGGCAATGTTCCGCCTCTCGTCGAGGGCCCCCGCTGGACGCTGTCACTGCGCCCACCCTCTCGTCGCTGCTGCAACGGAGCAGCGTCAACGTGCTGCCGACTGCACTAGTGCGGATAGACACCGGGACCCGGAGCTTCGACACGGGGGCCCTCATCGACCCATGCACGCCCTCGAGCTGCATCGACGCCTCGCTCGCTGCGTGCTTCCGGCTGCCCACTACCAGCGTGGGGGACGAACAAGTGTGTTCCGCCACCGTGAGGTCAAAGACCGATGATAGCGTTCGGCTGGAGGTCATTTTTAAGATTGAGCCTCACGTGCGAGTTCATACGCCGTCCCGGGAGCTGAGCGAGGCGGTACGTGCCCACTTCCGAGGCGTGACACTAGCGGATGAGCGATTCCATCTTCCAGCGACAATCTCCGTCGTCCTGGGCGCGGATATGTACCCACGGATTATCCAACCGGGCTTCCTGAAGATCCAGGACGGACTGCCAGTGGCCCAGAGCACCGTGTTTGGATGGGTCGTGTCCGGATCCTGCCACCAGCCATAACATCGAGGGAGCTATTGCAACCCGAGCGATTGCAAGGGGGGCGGAATGTTTAGGTGAGGGGCCGTGGTGCCGCTCAGCTGAAGAGCGCATCCGCGCTGAAGAGCGCACCCGCCCTAAAGAGCGCATCCGCACTCGCCCCTCTGTGTCCTCTCTTTCGCTCGTTGGTTGTCGTCGATCGTCTCTTTTTGTACTAGTTTTTAAGTTGGCAATCCTCTGTACGCAGCCAATAAAGCTGAACGCGTTTTTTACCTTAACTGAAGACGCCCCCGAATTATTATTTTAAACACCTATTTCTGGAATCTTTTGCGGCACCAGCGCCCTCCTACACAACGTACCATACTTAAATTCTTGTATTCTTTGTATTTTGGTGCGGATTACGGCATTGAAAACCCTCAATGACCAAGCAATGGAGTTTAATTGAAACTTGGTATAGATGTTACGGAAGAGTGTACCAACATAACAAAACAAAAAAATCTATAATCGAAAATTTGCTGCCTGCGAAATTTGAAAAGACACCTTTTTGAACACACCTCTTATATACCACCTTCGTCAGAACCGCCCATATATTGTCACCATTTGTCCGCTATTTAATACGTTTTTAACCTTGCGATCGTGACTAGCTTGTAGCTATGGGTGACTTTAAAATTCAAGAATTATAGTGGTCCAATGTCGATAACTCACCATCTTTATCACGCACCATGACTTCACCGTGGGCACGTTTGACACGTCCCTATGCACAGTGGTCCAGCCCGTAGGCCAAAAATAAAAAAACCAAAGTCCAAATTTTGACTTTAAATGTACCAATTCTTATTTATAATTGGTCTAGCTATTTGAATTTATTCATTTTTTTGTTTTAATCTGTCTGTCCGCTTCAAGAATAGCATCGAAAGTGATAGCATGATATTCATTGTGTATTGCAGCGTAAGCAACGTGCAAGTGAAGCTCTCCGCAAAAAGCTTATTAAACATTTTTAAAACAAGTGTTTGTGCCATGGAAGTTATTAATATTTTAAAGAAAGGTATTAACTTTACGTGCTATGTCAAATTAATCATGCACAGTGGTCCGGCTTGTATGAAGAGAGTGGCCAAAAATACTTCTAGTTGAGGTAGGGACTGGAAACTTGGCACAAAATATTTATATTCTTATTCTAAAATAATATATTAAAATCAGCCAGATCGGGCAACTATATCATATAGCTGCCATATAACTGATTGATCGAAAATGCTATTTTTGGCAAAATAATACAACGTGCCAAATTTCATAAGGAACAGCCGACTATATCCTATAGCTGCCATATAACTGAAAAAACGGAAATTACGCAACTTTCACGTTAAGATGGTGTTAGTATTTTTACGATATTAGACACATCGGCAAATTTCGGCAGCTAATTTTAAAATATTTAGTAACCTAAAATAAGACGATCACAAAAACATACAAACCAAGTTCTGGGTTTTCTTGGAACATAACTAAAAGTCTAACTAAACATAAAATATACCTTAAAAAAATACACAAAAAAGGGTTATTCGATGAAATTAGTTTTACGAAAAAACTTTTTCAGGAAAGTTAATTCCATACGAACTACCGAACTGAGCGGACGTGCTTTGTCCGAGCTCCTGGAAAACTGCACCATAATACAGCTAACCAAAAAAAAACTGGGGTAACCCAATATAAGCGAAAAGACGCTGAACTACAACTTACTAAAAGCGACAGACAAGCTTTTTATAACAGTTGTGATGTGCTAAACCAAAACTAGTGCATTGTTAAAAAAAAAAAAAAAAGTAAGAGCCACGAAATGAGCTCATTGAGCAACGATCAAAAGAACGAGCGTAGAAGTTCAGTGAACCAAAGAAACTTCTTCTACTCTTACTTTTCAACCCGCGATATCGAAGTGGAAAAATCGGCGATTATAAACAACCCGGCTTTACTGACCACTGAAACCCAAAGGGCACGGTCTTGCTCACCCGCTCTGCTCACTCCGACTCCCGCGTCATGGAGTTCGCAGTGTAAAACCCCCCCTCCAATATCGGAAACAAATTTCGCACCAACAACTAGCAACGCTTCAACTTCTGCAACAACAGCGAAAACCTCTGCAACTCAAAGTACCGCGACGTCAACGACTACAGCGAGTACAAAAACAACAACCTCGGAAAATGACAAAGCGGTAACGGCCACACAGACTGGAATGGATCGCTACATCCAAATTAAGCGCAAGCTTAGCCCGCAGAGTAATCCGGCAGGCAACAAAAGAAAAATTAACCGTGTCCTGAATATCGATAAAGAACCAGACAGATCCACTACTAACAGATTTGCCCTACTGGCGGAACCTGAGGAAAACCAACCAGCCCAAGACACCGCAAAAAAACCCAAGCCCCCTCCAATCTATATTAGGGAAAAAAGCTCGAGTGCCCTGGTCAACAAAATTGCGTCGTTGATCAGGAACGGTGACAACTTTCATGTTGTTCCGCTTATCAAAGGGAACATCCATGAAACAAAGGTGCAAACAAAGACTGAAGAGCACTTCCGTATCGTGTCCAAATATCTGGACACTGTACAGAAAAACTATTACACGTACCAGCTGAAAAGCAGTAAGGGCCTACAAGTGGTAGTAAAGGGAATAGAACCTGATGTTACCGCCGAGGAAATAAATACCGCCCTTAAAGAAAAGGGCTTCGCCGCCAAGAATGTTATTAACATTCTAAATAAAGATAAAAAGCCACAACCCCTCTTCAAGGTCGAGCTCGAGCCAGATAGCAGGTCGCTGAAGAAGAACGAAGTCCACCCAATTTACAACCTGCAATATCTTTTGCATCGGAAAATCACTATTGAAGAGCACTATTGATAAACGCACCGGTCCAGTGCAATGCACTAACTGTCAAGAGTATGGACACACAAGGTCTTACTGCACACTTCGGGCTGTTTGTGTAGTCTGCGGGGACGCCCACAAGTCCGCTTGCTGCACTACAAACAAGGACAGAACCGTGAAGAAATGTGGAAATTGCGGAGGCAGCCATACAGCAAACTATAGAGGATGTATGGTGTATAAGGAGTTAAAGAGTCGCATGCGCAGAATGCGAACATTGCATCAAAAACTACGCCAGACGTTTTCTTCGCCAAAGCTGCGAGATCCTCATTTGGTCCACTAAACACCACCAACGGCTTCTCCTATGCCGATGCTCTACGATCTGGAAGGGAAATTCCTATTCAGCCTAACTCTCAAAGCGCTCAACAGGCCCCAGAACAGCCACACAGCACAATGGAAACTATGATGCTTACCCTCCAACAAAGTATGATGGAGCTTATGTCATTCATGAAAACGACCATGCAAACGCTTGTTCAAAACCAGAACATGGTGATACAGCTGCTCGTAGCACAACAGTCTAAATAATCTATGCAGGCGCTACGAATATCAATGTGGAACGCCAATGGTGTCTCACGGCATAAACTAGAATTATCACAATTCTTAACCGAAAACCATATTGACGTTATGCTACTGGTGGAAACGCATCTTACAAGCAAATACAACTTTCATATAAGAGGCTACACAATCTACCGCACAGATCATCCAGATGGGAAAGCCCACGGCGGAACTGGAGTTCTAATCAGAGAACGCATTAAACACCACTTTCACAAAAGGTTTGCAACAAACTTCTTGCAGGCCACATCCATACAAATTCAGTCAAGCAACGGAATCCTTTCAATCGCTGCCGTTTACTGCCCCCCTCGTTTCTCAATCTCGGAAGGACAATTTATGGACTTCTACAATTCACTTGGGGACCGATTTATAGCCGCAGGAGACTACAACGCCAAACATACGCACTGGGGATCACGTCTAGTGACTCCCAAAAGAAGACAATTAACTAGAAGAAACTAGAAGAAAAACTAGAACTAACTAGAAGAAAACTAGAAGAAAAATAAACTAGACCACGTTTCCCCTGGAAGTCCCACATACTGGCCAACAGACTCACGAAAGCTACCAGACCTTATTGATTTTGCAGTGACAAAAAACATACCTCGCAATCTAATAAGTGCCAAAGCAGTCTCGGACTTATCATCAGACGACTCGCCTGTGCTTCTAACGCTTCTTCAAAGCCCAGAAATAACCGAACACCCCTTCAGTCTGACGACGACAAAAACGAACTAGCTAAAATACAAAAAATACGTGAGTGCCCACATAGAACTCGCCCCGGAATTTAACATGGAATCGGACATCGACTACACTACGAGCGCCCTGGAAGAAGTACTCGTTGCGGCAGCTAAAATCTCTACTCCTCATAGGAAAGATGTAGACCGAAACAAACACTTCAAATCTAATTAGCAAATCGAACAGCTCGTGCGAGAAAAGAGACGCACGCGTCGTGATTGGCAAAACAGCAGATCACCAGCTTCAAAACAACGCCTTAAGGAAGCAACCCGATCACTCGACCAGGCTCTTCACCAACAGGAAGAAAATGCACAGCTGAGGTACATCCAGAATCTCTCGCCAACAAGCACAAAGTACCCCCTGTGGAGGGCCCACCCAAATCTTAGCGCCCCAATTGAAACGACCACCCCGATAAGAAACTCTTCGGGATGCTGGGCTCGCAGCGACGTAGACCGAGCTGAAACATTCGCCACTCATCTCCAAAGTGTCTTCCAGCCAAATTCATTCCTCCTGCCAGAAATTCAGCCAGAGTCCTCCCTTCAGCCAGCCGCACCTTCATTCCGGCCGAACGAAATCGAAAATGTCATAAGAGGACTAAAACCAAAAAAGGCTCCCGGTGGTGACCTATTGACCCCAAAGATGCTGATCGAACTTCCAAAATGCGCTATAGAGGTCGTCTGCAAACTATTTAATGGAATCATTAATCTTGGCTATTTCCCAAAAAAGTGGAAGAAATCCATCATTATAATGATACCGAAGCCTGGAAAAGACCACACAATTCCATCATCATACAGACCAATAAGCCTTCTATCTTGTTTGTCTAAATTGTTTGAAAAATGCTTGTTAACTCGCATAATACCACATCTGGAAGCTGGCAATATCATCCCGGCACACCAATTTGGCTTTCGAAGAAACCATGGAACCATCGAACAAGTGAACAGATTAACATCCGAAATACGCTCAGCCTTCGAACAGCGAGAATACTGCAGCGCTATTTTCCTCGACGTATCTCAAGCTTTCGACCGAGTTTGGCTCATCGGACTCATGCACAAAATTAAGACGTATTTGCCAACATACACCCACAAGCTACTGGAATCATACCTCTTCAATAGGGTATTCTCAGTGAGATGCAACGCAGCTACTTCGGGCGACTACACCATCGAAGCTGGAGTTCCACAGGGAAGCGCACTCGGGCCGTGTCTATATGTTTTGTATACTGCGGATATTCCTACGAGCGCACAACTAACAACGTCAACGTTCGCCGATGATACCGCTATTCTTAGTCGCTCCAGATGCCCAACGCAGGCAACAACCCAACTGGCTAATCATTTCACAATAGTGGAAAGGTGGCTGTCCGACTGGCGCATTAAAATAAACGAACAAAAGTGTAAACATATAACGTTTACTCTTAATAGACAAACATGCCCTCCGCTTTTACTAAACGGTATGCAGATCACTCAAGCTAACGACGTAACGTACCTTGGCGTTCACCTTGATAGACGACTTACCTGGCGTAAGCACATCGAATGCAAAAAGATGCACCTAAAACTGAAAGCCAGCAGCCTCCACTGGATCATAAACTCACGATCGCCACTGTGCCTGGACTACAAGTTACTACTGTACAATTCAGTCCTAAAGCCAATCTGGACGTATGGCTCCCAGCTGTGGGGGAACACGAGCAGCAGCAAAATAGACATCATACAGCGCGCACAATCCAAAATCTTGAGAACTATCACAGGGGCACCTTGGTATGTTCGCAACGAAAACATCCACCGGGATCTGGGCATCCTCGCAGTGAAAGACGAAATCCAGAAGCAAAAAGAGTCATACAAAGAAAAACTGTCTTCGCACCCAAATTTTGTCGCTCGGGGATTGACTCGGGTTTCTAGCGTATCCCGCCTTAGACGCAACGACCTCCCAACCCAGCAATCGATTTTTAGGGCCGTCTAACCCCGTATCAGTCAATATGACTGTTAGTTAAGTTAAAAATATAAGATTTGATACACCTCTTGTTAGTCTCGCAAAGAGAAGATTCAAGCAAAAGCAACGTTGAAATAAAAAAAAAAAAAAAGGAAAGTTAATTATTAATATCTCAATTTAAAGTAAATACCTTCAATTTCATAATTCATGTTAAATTATTCAACTCGGAGCACTGCAGCGTACGTCTGATCACTTTAAAGGGCGAATTGAAAGAGAGAAATAACTTTCAAGCGCAGCTGCGTTGCCAAAATGAACACGTGTTCACGATTGCAAATCTATTTTTAGAAAGTACCGTTATATTTCTAGTAAAATCCGGTATGCCAAAGAGAAGTTTGGACTTTTAAGAGACAATTTTGATACATTTTGTTAAAAAAAATGTCATCAAATTTTTTGATTTTTGGTCTCTGACGGAACCACTGTGCCATGTTAGAAATTCGTTAGGTTGGCTTTTAGACTTATGTTTTGTATCTGATCCTGATGGTACCACACTCTCCAGAGCTTTCCCCCTTTCAACCCCAATGCTTGTGGTTTCACTTGAAACCATGTCTGGTATTGATCAGAAGTTTCGATGCGTGGCAAATAAGATTCGCTGTTTCCGTAAAGCTTCCGTAAAGCGAACTGTATTTCTGCTTCCCGCTTGCAACAATTTGCCGCGGCTAGCTCACAAAGTTTGTGGGTCAGTTCCACCGAATTCATAGTTCGACGTGATTGCCTAAGCCCCGAAATAATACAAATAGGGTAAAATTTTACGAATCTTTATTCAGAGGTTTTTCCCAAATACAATGTTGATTACTCCTTGATCTCAACAATAGGATCCGCTCCGTATCCTTGCTGATCCTCATATCAGCTCCGTCGTCAGCGCTTCTTGTTGGCCGTTCCTGGTGTCACTCGCGAGTCTGATGTCACTAGTCGGCCTATCCTTGCTTTCCTTGCCCGGTTCGTCGCGATTCGGGAGACGGTAAGGCGTCCGCCAGACTTGTCCTTTCCTCATTTCGTAGCAAGGCTATCTACTGTAACGAACGCGTACAGTAAGGCATAAGATAAGGTACAGTAAACTATCCCTAACACTGCACGGGTGGTCTCTACCGCGCCCTTCTGTCTACTTGGGGGACGGCTTGGCTCAGTCGAAAGGGGCGTGGGTATGAGCACGGCAAACTAGACCGTGTACGTAACGGAAATTTGTCGTAGACAGAGATAAGGAAGTGGGAAAGGAAAGCGGTAGGAGTCGGCCGATCCTTGGGTGGTTGATTCTACTGACCCTATTGAATGAAAGACAAGATGTTGTTGTCCTTCGTCTATACCCTCCCTTCCATGTAGACTTTACACTAAACAGTGGGGTCTACCCATATTTAACTGCCATGTTATGATCCGAAGTGCTCTAAATAAAAGAATTTATCTCAAGTTCATTTTATATAATTAAAGATAGTCAAAACTAAGAAAATACAATCCCTTAGAAAATACAATGTATAAGAAAAATACAATTAAACCTATGTTAATATTCAAAAAGGAAAGTTAAACATGTAACGGATTTCCCATTGTACTCAATTTCATTAATTACTCGTGGTGGTTTACTCACTCAGCTTTTTCGACTTTGCATCGATCATTGGGCCCAAGAGGATGAGGTTATTTTCGCTGTTTACTTATAAAAAAAAAGGAATACATGTGGGAAATACCTGACAAATATCTCTGATTTGGTTTATGGTTTATGAAACTAAACTATGCTAAATAATTCATAATTCTACGCTAAATAATTAGAGTTTACATTTATGAAATGTTAAGAAAATTAACACTTTATGATTTTAAGTTAAAGGAGGTTTATTGATAATTTCATTTAGGGTGGGAGTCGACACGAATTTGGCGCAGCTATCAAGGTTCGCCTTGGAAGATTGTGCAACTCAGTATTGCCGAAAGTGTTTACACAAACATGCTCGCAGGCAAGGGTTATTTTTATCACGGTGTCGTACTGATATTTGGCCTACGCAGGCTCACAGAAGAAAATAGTCTAAATACAAACTCTCGCTCTAATAAGTGGCTGGGTGCTCGCTGAAGCACAAAAAAAAAACAAAACTGAACTGCAGCGGCAACAGTTATTTGTTGTTGTGACTGTTCTGCTCTTCTCTTCTACATCCTCACCCTCCCTAATGCATGCTTATTTTGGGACTTCTCGGCGAAGATCAAGTTGGGTCACTCGAAGCTAAGGGTGTCCAATTGATTCCATGTTGGGGTTGCTACGGTGGTTCTCCTAATTATACCTTGTCCTACACCCGATCCGAGGCCCAAATTCCAAACGGAAAGCCTATCAGGCTGCACCTGGTCAGAATCGTCGTAACGCTGTGCCACCTGACAAGGGATTGGTTATGTAGGATATTCTAAATAGTCAAACCTTGACTCACCTTATAAATTTATTCCCTCAACACGATTACAATCACTCCTGTTTTAAATTTTATTTCTGGTCGAATTACCGAATTGTCCGTATGGGTTTTTCCCTTTTTATTCACTCCACGTGTTTTGGCCGAATTTTCTATCACCTTTAAAATACGCTGATGGAAACTTCTTTGATCGGCCGCTGATCAGAACTAATAAGAACTGCTAAGAGCTTCAGCATTCCCATGCTTTAGTAAAGGTTCCCTACCTAACGGAGGAATCTTATGATTTTCTACTTACTTTGGTCCGTTCATGCAGGTGTGGGTGGGAATTGCATCGGTCTATGCAATTCTGTTCCCATCTATTGCGTGGATACAGTCAAGGAAAGAAATATTGGCCTGCCTAGATATTTGTTTTTGTTTTAGGAATAAGGTGCACACTACACACCCCTCCCATACAGTTTGAATCGAGGGCAAAAACCCTTGCATTAAAACTGGAAAACACTAGGAGAGTGCACCATTACCAAATATCCTTGGCATGATATTTACCTATTTCCTTGCCATTCATGTCCTCCAACAAGTAACAAGATTGGCCTAACTTCTTTTTGATTCGGGCTCTCATACCGACTGGAGCAAGCTAGGCGGTAAAATGCTCAGCTTCTTTGCTTAATAAAAAGTTTCTTTTGGTAACAATTTGCCCTTTCTCAAAAGTTTGAGGTCGGCATCTCAGATCATAGTTACGCTTGTTTCGTTCGTAGGCTTTCGAAACATACTTATCGATGCTCGATCTGATTTGCTGAAATTCGTCAGATCTGGGTAATCTAGCACTGCCTTCGGATAGGAGGTTTAGATAACACAACAAATTAAAAATTGTTTTTAAATTGTTGGTAAACGCAACAACACGTGGCCGTGATTAAGCATATGCTGGCCGAAAACTGCAAAGGGCTGCGTTTATTGACTGCGTCAGTGGAAGGAAGTCAGTGAGTTCGTGACTCTTGAATTGTGTACCGTTATCGCTAACGATAGTTTCGGCTACTCCAAAACATGTAAATATGTCCTCTTTTAGGATGTCTATGACTATCCGTGATGTGAACTTTTTGACTGCTTTTAAAAATGTGAATTTTGAGAAATGGTCGAGGATAATCAGTATTCCCATGTTACCTCTCTTTGTTCGAGAAATTGGTCCTATGAAATCCAAGTATAGACGTTGGATCGGTCGTTCAGATGTCACTTTAGCTCCCATTGGTGGTTTTAAAGGTCGATTCGGTACTTTAGTAGTTTGACACACCTGGCAATTTTTGATATACTTCCTAACGTCTGCTACCATATTGGGCCAATAGAATCTTCGCCTGCTTGGTCTAAGCATTTGGCAATGCCGCAATGAGCTGAAGCTGGCTGATCGTGTACTGCATATATTACTCCGACTCGCAGTGATTTAAAAACTAAAAGTATCCAACGATCATCAGCATGGCTGTTTTCAGAAAAATCCGTTCGATGATAAATATACCCATCAATAACCTGAAAATCTGGTACATTGGCGTTTTTAAATTTCTCTATCAATGAAGTATATTCGGATGACTTGAATGCTTCTGAATCCAGGTCGATTTGTGGAAGGATTTCATACTCCAGAGCGGAGATTTCATCTGCAACTAACCTTTCATAAGTTCGGGAAAGAGCGTTTGCCACAACATTCTCGCTTCCTTTGCGATGAACAATTGTGAAATGTGAGTCGGATTGGTTCATAAGCCCTCTTAGGCTTGCCTGATCTGTGACTACCTCAAACACATGTCCTTCAATATACATTCGGAATTTCTGAACGGCTTAAACTACTGCTAGGCATTCTAGCTCTGTCACAATATAATTGCGCTGAGCTTTATTTAGTTTCCTTTACATATATGCTATGGGACGCTCGCACCCTAAGTCATCTTTTTGGGCTAGGACAGCTCCTACACCATATGAAGATGCGTCGCACTGCACTATGAATGGCTTTTCATAGTCTGGATGACTCAAAAACGGAGCAGAGCACAGCTGCTTTTTGATATCTTCAAAAGCTGCTTGGGCCATGGGATTCCATTGCAATAGTTTTCCTCTTAGGAGTTCGGTCAAGGGAAATATGATTGTAGAATAGTTTGGAATGAATCGTTGGTACCAACCAGTCATTCCAAGGTATCGTCTAAGTTTTCGCTGATTCTGTGGAATCGGGAATTCTTTAACAGCGGATATTTTGTCTGGGTTGACTCGTAAGCTACCTTCCCCAACTATATATCCCAGGTAGTCGTCAACTATATTTATGTTAACAGTGAGTCCTGCCTTACATAATTGGGTGGCTACTCCGGATAAGTGCAGCAAGTGGGATTCGAAACTATCTGATAGGATCAACAGATCATCTAAATAAACTAATACGTTCTGCTTAAGATTGTACGGAATTACCCGATCCACTAACCTACACATTGTTTGAGGTGCGTTCGTTAATCCGAATGGCATCCGCTTAAATTGGTACAATGGTCTGTTCGGTATGGTAAAAGCTGTTTTTGCTCGAGAATCTTTGTCGAGGCATATTTGCGTAAAGGCGTCTTTAAGGTCAATCTTAGAGATGTAGTGAACCGGTGGGAGACGGCTGAGGAGTCCTTCCATAATAGGAATAGGATAGGCATCCCTCACGGTTACTGAGTTAAGTTTTCGAGCGTCACAGCACAAACGTACTTTGCCTGGCTTGACGTGAAGCACAACTGGTGAAGACCATGGTGAACTTGGCGCTTCTTCAATTACATCCATTTCAAGCATGCGATCTATTTCGTCACACAGCAATTTCTCTCTAACGAGAGAAATTGGGTAGAATCGTTGCCTGATTGGTTTTGCGTCAGCCACTTCAATGTTGTGTTCGATCAAGGAGGTATATCCTAGTCCTTCTTTTTCAAACGACGGAAAAGAATGGATAGCTGTCTTTAGTTGTGCCTACTGTTTGAGACTTAGAGGCGGTTGCAAGGAATCTTGTACGGAAATTTAATTTAGATTACTGGAATGTAAAATGGATATTCCAAAACGTTTCCAAAAATCTATTCCGCAGATCACGTCTTGCTTAATTGAAGGTACTACTAAAAGTGTGAAATCGGCTGATGTGGAGTTGTTCGTTAAAGGAATCTTAATTAAACCTGCTACAGACTGTGATTGTCCATCTGCGGTTCGAACTACACCTTTTGAATTACTATGAAAAGGGTTTCGCGATGGAACTTGTTATGCTAAGCTTCCTCCTAAAACACTTTTGTTAGCTCCGCTGTCTAGCAGGGCCAAAAATTCCTTTTCGGGAACGGTAAGTATGGTAAATGATCGTATGTCTTCCCCCTTTCGTACAATAGATGAAATGGTAAAGCTTCGCAAACTCTTCTTTTGGTTCCAAAAATCGCGAATACGTTGAGATGATCTTGCTCTTCCTGCAGAAGAATAGGGATTACTAAATATTTCTTTTCTACGTTGTTAGTATTCATTGAGGCGGATATGGTAAGGCTTAATTGGTCTTGAAACTGTTGAACTGATTTTTGAACTATTGATACTGGAATGAGTTTCTATTGGGTCCGAGGCTATTGGCGGATATCCCCTCTCGGATTGAGGCGGACATTCCTGGCGGAGTTTTCCGGATTCGCGTTGAATTTCTGGCAGCTCGGCTTGTACGTATCAAGCAAAGCGCAACCATAACAGAAAATTCGCCGTGGCTTAAGGCAATCATGATACCGATGAACTAATTCCTCGCAATTGCAGCATTTTATTCTCTCAGATGATCTAATGGCCAAAACCTCACCTGGAAATTCCTCTTCGATCTCGACGGACACTTCTTCAGAGTCTTGTTGGCCACTCAGTGCTTCCACAAAATTCTTACGCATGACGGGTCGGGTCGTGGACCGCATACGAAAGTTCCGATAAAATTCTTCGGGCTTGTGGCACTCCATTCGCAGACTAGCTAAACTGGGGTGTCTACATGTAGTAGTTCTAGTTTAAGGTCTGATCTTAGGTTGTTCCTAACTTCGATAGCGATGCCGCCATCTGACATTGGTTCGCGCAATGAATCGGATATTGATAAGATGGAATCAAGAAATTCATCAAAACTCTCGTTCGCTCCTTGCTTTCTGCGTCTAAGAGCATTTTTAATATCTCGGTCTGATCTCTGATCCTGTTATCTTTCCTGCAAGTGACTGCACAATTCGTACCAATTCATGTGTTCGGGCGTTCTATGGATACGCCAATAGAATGAGAGTGATGGTCCAGCAAATAGAAGATGAGCAAACTGACTTAGCAAAGGAAAATTACCATTAGGGCACTCAGATGTTAAACAGTTGACTTCTTCCAATCTTCGATTGGAAGGTCATTGGTCGTACCACTGAACTTGATACACCAATTGGAAATGACGTTAGAAATCCTATCTGGTTGCTCTAGTGAAATATCACTTGACCTGCTATTTGGTGGTCGAACTCTTTTGCTGTTGGTGCGCGCATTGCTAGAATTACTGACTCGTGGTAATGGAGGTGTTAATTCGTTATCCCATTCAAGTTGGGGTTCCTCTCGCGGGTCTCGAGAGAATATATTCAAATTCCTAATCGCTGTAGCTATTTGGTCACCAATGGAGGCTGTAATGCTTGCTCTATAGCTTTCCATTGAGCTGGATATAATTTGCTAAATACGTTCCTCTTGCATAGAGTTTGGTTCGCTAGAAATCCTATCCTGTACGGTCTCGCGTGTGGGGTTCGAGCTACCTGCTCTTGTTCGCTGATTATTTGTAGTTGGGTTGTTAGAGAGCTGTGATCTAGTATTCATACGAGATCTTGGAATGGCTCCGGAATGATTTGGGTTAGAATCCTGGTCAGTATGTAAGTTACTTGGCATTCTACCCTCAGAGGGAGTACATTGTCTATCTATCATCAAAGCTCGCGGACAGCTTTGCCTACAATTTGGACAGGTATCGTTTATTTCAAGGCATTCTAACAGACATGCTTTGTGAAACTTATGCTTGCATGGGGTTTCCATAATACTATCACTGGGGTTCGTGTCATTAAAAATGGTACACAGCACCTGACTCTCCAGCGGAGTGGCTGTTATGTTTTCGGTACTTCTTTTAACAGACATCTTCACAGAAGCTATAATAACGGAAATTGGCGATAATAATCTTAATCAAGATTCAAGACTTAAATAATATAATATAATATAATATAATATATTATAATAATAATATAATGTGACCGATAATAAATTTTAGAGGCTTACCTTCGGTTCTCACATGGTATTGATTAGGACAGTAGAGATTAATTTTAAACTAAGTGCAATACAAAAAATACGAGAAGGAATCTGATGATTTTCTACTTACTTTGGTCCGTTCATGCAGGTGTGGGTGGGAATTGCATCGGTCTATGCAATTCTGTTCCCATCTATTGCGTGGATACAGTCAAGGAAAGAAATATTGGCCTGCCTAGATATTTGTTCTTGTTTTGGGAATAAGGTGCACACTACACTGCCGTGGTCGGAAATGGCCCAACACGATTCTGATACCCGAAGCTTTTAGAGGAACCGTCCCACAACGGATCCTTTCCGTTCCGTTACGTTTTAATCTCCTTGGGCTGTTGGACTCTTTAGAGGCTGTTCTTCAACTCAATCTATCGGGTCCTTTTCAGAAACGCTCTAACACTTGAATGTCGGACTCTCTAAAGGCGGTCCTTTAACTCTACGCTCCATTGATGTTAACCCCGCCGCACTTTCTAAACATGGTTTGACACGCGGCCATCCCGAGAACGAGAACCACGTCTTCTCTGCTTTCTCCCGGCGCGCTGCCCCCCATCTTTACTTTCCCCTCATCCCCCCGTGCTGCATGTGTGAAATAGTCCCAGCGCTTGACCGCTTTTGGACCCCTTCAACCCCCTTCCTTGACTTTGCCCCATGCCACCTGTCTTGGCGTGTGGGGAGACTAAATCTCCTCACAAGTTGATTTTCACAAACTATCGATATCGATACATATGATTGCTCCGTTATTCTGGGATGCACCGATCTAAATGTCACCTTAGAAAAATTTTACCATACTTTAAATCATAGCTCGCAAATAACTGTTAACCGATTGCTGGGGTCTCAAAATATGTGTTGCTCAATGAGTCTTTGTTGAAAAAGTCTGAGGGCAACCGTTTGCTTTGTTTGTATACAAATTTTGCTCTCGCTCAAATGGCGAGTAATATTTTCCGTTTCCATTTGCTCTGTTCTTTCCAAGACCGTCTGATTTTGTGAGACGATTCAAAAAGCATTTTTTATATATATGTGTGTATGAAAGTTTTAAAGAGTTTGAAAGAGTGAAAGTTTGTGGGTCTTGTTTACGATATTTTCAGAGAAAATAATTCAAACGAAAATGGGATGGGAAATAAACAAAATTATAACTTGGATAAAATGTATCGTCGTTTACCATTGAAGTTTACCACTACATTTTTACAAAAATGTAAGGCTAAAATTGCCAATCTTGAGTGCGCATGCAAGTTAAATTGTTTGTAGTTCGGTGAATTAAAAAAATGTAATTTTTATTTTTTAATTACACAACTTGGTGTTAAACTTTTATTTATTAAACGTAACAATTACAAGACACTTTTGATTTCTCTTAAATATTTTTGTCAACCGTTCGCGGTCTCGGTCAAAATAGGACTGACTTCTTAATTCTAAATCTGATCCAAAGAACCTCGGCCATCAGTTGTGTTTAGATTAGAGGCTTAAGATGAAACTGTCGCATCTTATTGTGAAATTCGATTACGCTGATCGATGCAATTTGGTGGGTACTTGAAACGCAAAAGGCGTAATTGATTGGGCTTCGGAGGGAAGCTGATGTTTACTTTTGATTTTGATTTGTTTATGGGGAACCGAGATCGGACCTCAGAGCCAAAGACAAAGCCGAAGGCAAATGCAGAGATTGAAAATATTGTTTATAAAAGCCATAAGTGGCCTGTATTTAGGGGTTGGATAACTCTCCCCCTTCTAAAATGGATCGTCCCGATTCAATATGAAATTCGTTTAAATGATCTCTTAATTCTGTTAAAAAAAATTTCTTGGTTAATAGATTTTTCTGGTTCAGGCCGATGGTTTTTGGTTACAAATAATATAGCATATTTGTATTTTATAATAAGTGAAAGAATCAAAAATATAATGATTAAAATTAATAATATAAAGGTTAGTGATATTTTAGTATTCTTAATTTTAACGAATGGGTTTAAAATGTTTATATTATCTAAAGAAAGATCAGAGTTATTTGATAATATGTAATTGGATATTTCATAATTTTTAAAGTGGTTCGTAGTTACGTATTCAAGAATTTTATTTTCCAAATTGGTATATGAGATATTATTAATTTTAGTTGTACCATTAAATGTTATTAAAAACGAACCGTTTAAATAGGAGTTGTTAACAATATTGTTCCCATTTATAAGAATGGCACCATCTTGTATGATGTCTATTTTTTTATATTTTTCTCTTATTTTTTACAGGTTGATTTCTCACCATTTAATAATCAGGGTAAAACAAGTTTTTTTGTTACTTAGAGTGCAATAATTATTAAAAAGTTCGTTCTTAAAATTAGACATTTCGTAAAAAATATTTTCGCATTTTGCGACTTGATTGCTTAATACTAGTTTTCCAGCGATTTGGGAAATCGCTCTAGCGTGATATATTTCACATCTGTTTTTTATTATTGGGTATTTTATATAAATTATTAAAAGTTCTTTATGCAATGCGATTTTAAAAGAAGAGATGTCCATTAAATCAGCTATAATTACTGGTTTTTGTTCATGTTTTAATATTTCCAAGATGTCATCATTGTTTACAATTTTGGTATTAAAAACGTCTATTTTTGCTAGAGTGATTGTGTCAATTAAATTTTGCAGATCAAATGTTAATAATCGCAAGCGATGTTTTCGAAGTGGTAGATCTTGATCAATAAATACTTTTTTAAAATCATCGGAAAGAGATTCTATTTCTTTGAATAATCGGGAATTGATAATAGACTGCTTATTATTGTTTTCAATTAATTCATTAATTTTATTCTGAACTGTAATAAAATCATCATGGTCCGGAGTTCCAGCTAACCATTTCCACACGGTGCCTAACTCATTTATCCCTCTTTTTGATCTAGTTGATATTAATTGCGATAAAATTAGTTCGATTACTTTTATGCCATATTTAATTTTCCATTGTGACCTTTTATTAGTATCCCTTTTAATATTATCTGATTCCAAATTTATTATTTCTTTATAAAAGCTTAAGTTAGTTACATGGAATAAATCTGCGTATGAATCGTACGTCAATACGTCTTTATTGTCCTTAAATAGAAGATATTCGTGACTTGTCAATTATTTCTGATTTTGTTAATAAAATAAGGTGTAGTATGAGCACCTGATAAAACATTTTCTGGGAAAGGAAAGAAAAAAAAGGATGATATATAAATACTTAGAATTTTATATTATCTTTGTGAATAATTCTATTTCTATTGTTGATTATTATTTTGTTGGGTAAATTTTCCTTAACTATTTGTTTTTTATATCTGGTTTTAAGTTTATTTCTTTCCCTGTGTTTCTTTTCATAGACTACCTGTCCTACATGATATTCTTTTTCTTTTCTGTTTTCATTATGTGTTTCCAACATTTTCTCTTGAGTATTTTTCAAAAGTTCAGGAATGTTATCGTGCTCTATTTTATTATATAATACGTCAAAAGGTTTTTGGTTCGTTGTAGAATGAATGCTCTGATTATATTCTTGAGCGGCTCTTATTATTATTTCGGAAAAGTCAGTTAAATTAAGGTCTTCTTTAATGCATCGAGCTAATTCTGTTAATGTAGAATGTGCCCTTTCAACCTGTCCGTTTGACGTGCTGTGCCTCGGGTCTGCGTAATGTAAAGTTAAATTGCACCTTTGTGCGAAAGATTTAAATTGGGCCGAGGTAAAGCTCGGTTCATTATCGGTCATTATTACTTTTGCTTGTGGAAAATGCTGAAGAAGTTCCATTACTTTATTTTCGATATTTAATTTATTTTGAGTTTCTTTTACTACTAGAAATTTTGAGTAAGCGTCAATACAAGTTATGAAAGTAAGACCTTGCGCGTAATATATATCAATGTGTAAATTTTCTCCTTCTTTACTTGGAATTGGGGCTTCCCCAATTGGAATTTTTATTGGGTGCCTGTTATATTTATTTTCGTTACAAATCACGCAATTTTTAATATATTCTTTTAATTTTTTAAAACAGTTTGGCCAATAATATAATTTACTGATCTGTTTGTAATTCTCTTCTAGCCCCCTATGAGCACGGCTGTGCGTTTCTTCTATTATTATAGCTTTATCTTCCTCGTTTTCCACGTCTTGTAGAAAGATTCTTGTAAAAAGGAATGTGTTTGTGAAATTATTTTTTTAAGGTAATTGAATTTGAAATAAGTCCTCTAAGGTACAATGAATTCCTACCGTAATGTTAGGTGGAAGATACTCTCTTAATATAGTTATTAAATTTTCTGGTGTGTCATATTCAATTAAATGTCGTGTCCTGTCAAAAATTTTCAGTGACTCATGTATTGTATACCTCCCCGTTGTTAATAACAGTTGTTGTTTAAATTGATTTAACGGTTTACGGGTCTCTTGTATTATATTTTCAAAACTACTTTCAGCTGAATGCTGTGTGTTCTGATCTGAGTCTGACTGGTCTGTTTGTTCTATATCGCTGTCAGTAATATTTTTTTTTTTTTTTTTTTTTTTTTTTCGCGGTCTTTCAGAATTAGGAAATGGCTTGTGCATCAATAAGAGCATCAGCTAGCATTCCTGTATTCATCATAAAGCTTAGAGGCCCAGACGACCGAGGGGCGCTCAAGAAACGATTTGTTAGAGTATATTATATTATATTAAGTTATTTGTTAATTATTAAGCTAAGAGGAGTTAGTAAGGAAATTTAAAATTCTATATTTTAAATTAGAGGGACAGGAAAGAGATGTAATAGAGTAGAGACCATTGTAGTTCGAACATAATACCCTAAAAGGGTCATGCAGTGCATATGTCGAACTACAACGGCTAAGGAACAGAGGACTAAAGTTTCGAGTCCTTCTATTAGGAATGTTGAAATTTAAGCGTGTTAGTAAATGCTGGCTATCTACATCCCCGTTGATAAGGTTATGCAGAAAAACTACACCGAGCATTGTCCTACGATTTGTTAAGCTAGGTAGGTTAATAAGTAAAAGTCTGCTACTGTAGGATGGAAGCTGAAGATTTGCATCCCAGTATAGACCTCTAAGTGCAAATATTAAAAAGTTCTTTTGTACGGATTCTATGCGGTCCTTATTGGGGACTCCAGACACATGAACCGTACTCTAGTATCGGACGGACCAAAGAAATGAATAAAGTTTTGGTTATATAGGGGTCATTAAATTCTTTTGACCACCTTTTAATAAAACCAAGGACTCCTTTAGCCTTATTAACCATTAAGGAAATATGGTCGGCAAATTTAAGTTTTATGTCTAATACAGAGGTCGGCACGGCCCTATCTCGGGGGCATAGGAAATTTCTCTGCCCGAGCTCTGCCACACACACACAGTATAAATGTGTGAAACGTCATGCTCACAGCCTACTTTCTGCTATTCGTTACTAACACTAATGCGGTAGAATCATATCAATGTATTGGGGTGCCGATCACTGGTCTAATAGGATGCCGAGATCATTAACCTGGGTTAATTTTTCTAAGGCAATCCCATTAATGGAATACGTAGCTTGCAGAGGGCAAGAACGATAAAAAGACATATGCTTGCATTTTGATCCATTAAGTATTAGATCATTAGCCAAACACCATTTTTGAAAGTTATCAAGGTCAGACTGAAGACTGCATTGGGCAGAGATGGATTTGTACTGAAGACAAAGCTTTACATCTCTGCATACATAAGAACTAGAGAGTTCGTTAAAGCAGGGGGCAAGTCGTTTATAAAAAGCGTAAATAATAACGGGCCAAGATGACTTCCTTGAGGGACGCCGGATGTAGCACGGACCAGACGGGACTGTATGTTTTTAAATAAGACTCTTTGTGTCCTTCCATCTAGGTAGCTGGAGATCCACGTTAAGAGGTCTTTAGGAAAACCCAGCATATTCAGTTTACTCAACAAAAGTGAGTGATTAACTGAATCAAATGCTTTGCTGAAGTCTGTGTAAATTACATCGGTTTGATATCCCTTACAAAAGCCGTCTATGACAAAGGATGTCAACTCCAATAAGTTTGTGGTGGTGGAGCGACGCTTAATAAAGCCATGCTGACAAGGAGTGATGATCGAAGAGCAAAGGTGTTGCAAATAAGGGGTAATTAATTTTTCAAATAACTTTGGAATTGCCGACAACTTAGAGATGCCTCTGTAGTTGGCAGCCTCGGACTTTTTCCCCTTTTTATGTAGGGGAATTATAAATGATTCCTTCCACTTAAGGGGAAAAATCGAGGTTTCCAATGATAAGTTGAAAAGTCTTAGAAGAGGTTTGCACAGAGCCCTGGCGCAGTATTTTAGCACACAGCCTGGTACTCCGTCGGGGCCTGGCGAATAAATGGGTTTTACCCTTAAAAGACCAGATAATAAGTTGTTCTCAGAAAAAGACGGACAGAAAATAAGATTTGCTGCTTGAATGTTATATGCATAAGGCTGATCAGTCAATTTAGGAGGAGAATAAGTTGTTTGAAAAAATTCTGCGAATAGATCGGCAATGGCCTGATCCGAAGTCGCAGAGGAATTTTCAAACATAAGCAGAGGTGAAAAAGATACGTGTTTACGCTTAGTGTTTACAAAATTATAAAACTGCTTTGGATCCTGAGTAAATTGAATCCGGCAGCGGTCAATATAATTCCTATAACATTCAGCGTTATGCACGGTAAAATTCGACCGAGCTAGTAGGTATCTTGAGAAATCAACACTACTGCAGGTTTTTTTATATTTAAGTAAAAGCTTATTTTTTTTATTTTTTAGGTTAGTGAGGGACCTTGTATACCAAGGAGGATTTGTTGAAGCGGACGGATGTTTCCAAGGCACACATGAGTCAAAAAATGTATTTAAAGTAAAATAAAATTTTTCTAAAGTGACATTAAGATCAGTGCACGCCAGAATATCAGACCAGTCAAATGTATCGATAAGGCTATTAAGTTTTTGAAAATCAGCTTTACGGAAACAGCGAATCTTATTTACCACGCTCGGAGACATCTGATCGATACCAGGAGTGGTTTCGATTGAGACCTCCAGCGTAGGGTGATATGGATCCTCTGGGGCTGAAAGGGGAAAAGCTCTGGAGAGAGCGGTACCATCCGGTTATCCATTAGTTATCTGATTTCGAGATAATGCGTCTGCAACTACATTTGTTGTAAGGGGCTTAAATGTTATTTTCGGTGTAAAACTTTGTATGAATGAATACCATCCTTTCATATCTACGTCGGGATTTTTATCCGAAATTGTGTAAGATAAAGTTTGATGGTCGCACAGTGGTTGATTCCATAGGCCAAAAATAAAAAAGTCATAGCAACAAAAATGTACGAAAAGTAAAAAAATCGTTACTAAAATGTCCAAGCTTCTTCATTGTATACCAGATTTTTCTGGAAATCTAACGGTTTTTTCTAAAAATAGAATTGAAGCTGTGAAGTTCACAGTGTGAACACGTGTTCTTTTGTAAAGCGCAGCTGCACGCATCACGAATATTTCACAACAAAAGTATACTTCAAAGTGTTCTGTCAACTAATTACGCTGCTCAATTAATATTATATAAAATGGATTTTGAAGATAAAGATATTATTTTTAAGTTTCAATATTTATAAACGCTAACTTGTGTTGTCGTTATTAAAAAATTAATTATTCACTTTGTTATATTTTAAGTATCTTTTGTATTCGTCTTTTTTATGTTTACGTAAAATTTTAATTGTGTTCCCCCGAAATCCCCCAATTCACTTTTTATTCAGTGTATTTGTTAATATATTAAGGTATAAAAAAAGGTAAAGCTAGCTGCCGATATTTGCGGATGTGTGCGTAATCAACAATATTCTATCATCTCTTATTTTCTTCAAGGTCGATGCAGCTGTAGTTGTGGTTGTGCTGTCTTTGTGTTCGTCTTTCGCGTTTTATGTTCTTATTAGCTTTAAATTTTAATTAATTTTAATATCTTTTTTTTTTATTAATTTAATTTTGGTAGCTGACTCTTCTCAATGTGTCTTCACTCGGTTGTACATATGTATTCAATTATTGGTGTACAGCAATCGCCACCAATGCAGAAAAATTACGGAAGGTCATCGATCACGTAAACAGCAGTATTGAAGACATTGGCTACGTGTCCGAGATGGGCGTGCTAACGAAATATATTGGATACATTTGCAAAAAAAAAGATTTTTTTTGGAAACAATATAACCGCAAAACGGCACCAGGTTTTAAGTTCCAATCTAATTGGCTTAACGAAAAGGAAACAATTTTAATGAATCGCTCTCCTAGTAAGCCTCAAGAAATGATCAAAACTACTCAACGTGGACGTTAAGTCTAGCAGTGTGCTCAGAAAGAGCGAAGCGGCGACGGATAGCAGAAATATCAGAGGTCAATCAATCCGCTGCGGATGACATACGTTGGGTTTGCAGGCAACCGAATCCTTCGACTCTTCCAGCAAAGGAATGTGAAGAAGAAGCTCTTATAACTGAAGCTAATTTGACAAAACGAATTGTTTTTGCTTTTGTTTAATAATGTTCTTTAGATGCAATAAAAATCTAAAACAAAGTCTCAAGCCTCTATCTTCAAAAATACCAAAGTTTGTATTTATACCAAATACCATTTCCGATCGTTCAGTTGTATGGAAGCTATAAGATATAGTCGCCCGATCCTTATGAAATTTGGTAGGTTCGATCAACTGACCAAAATTAGAATCTGCTCGAAGTTTTAACTTTTTATCTAAAAAAGCACAAAAGTTGGGTCATTTCCGTTTTTTCAGTTATATGGCAGCTATAGAATATAGTTGAATAGAATATAGCGGATCCTTATGGAATTTGGTAGGTCGTATTATTTTGTCAAATATAGCATTCGTACAAAAACTGAAAAACTCTTTTACTGTAAAAACACCAAAGTTAGAGCATTTCCGTTCAATCAGTTTAATGGCAGCTATATGATATAGTTGCCCGATCTGGCTGATTTTAACATATTATCTTAGAATAAAAATAAAAATATTTTGTGCCATGTTTCAAGTCCCTACCTTGACTAGAAGTATTTTTGGCCGCTCTTTTCATACAAGCCGGACCACTGTGGGTCGGTTTGAATTTCAATTCCAATCACTCCGTATAAGTAATTTCTTAGATTTTTAAGAGCCCATACTATCGCTAAAAGTTCCTTTTTATTAGTAGCATAAGCTTGTTCTGTTTTAGACAAAGTTTTTGAAATAAAAGTAATTGGTTTTCCCTCTATAGATAAAACTGCACCAATTGCGACGTCTGAAGCTTCGGTGGTCAAGGTAAATTTTTTATTATAGTCCGGTTGAACTAGTTCTACTTGAGCAATGAGATTTTCTTTCAGCTCGTTAAAAGCTTTAATTGCTGGTTCATCCAGCTGAATTAACATTTTTGTTGACATTCTTTTTGAGATTTTGCCATTATGACCTCCAAGATATTTTGTTAGAGGTTTGGCTATGTAGGCGTAGTTTGAAACAAATTTTCTATAATAGCCCGTAAAACCTAGGAAACTTCTTAGTTCCCGAATATTTTCTGGAAGCGGATATTTTCTAATGGTTTCAATTTTCTCTGGGTCTGTCTTGATGACGTTATAGGATACCATGTATCCTAGAGAACGGGTTTCGCGTTTGAAAAACTTAGATTTTTCTAAAGAGATTTTCATGTTTGCCCTCAATAAAATATTTATAATTTGGTTTAGGTCTGTATAGTGTTGTTCAATTGAGTTTGAGAATATTATAATGTCGTCCATATAGACATGACATGATTTCCCTATTTGTTCTCTTAGAATATCGTCCATTGCTCTCTGAAAGATTCTTGGTGCATTTGTTAATCCGAATGGCATTCTTAAAAATTCGTATTTTTCATTATTTATTGAAAAGGCTGATTTTCGACATCAGATTCTTTTATTAGTATCTGATGAAATCCTGACTCTAAATCTATTGTTGAAAAATATCTTGCTTTTCCCAAATTTGATAAAATTACTGATGGGTCTTGCATTGGGTACCTGTCAGGTATGGTACTTTTATTTAATTTTTTATAATCAATGGCAAGTCTTAATTTACGGCTTCCGTCTTGATTCTCTCCTTTCTTTGGGACTACCAGAAGTGGTGAATTGTAAGGGCTTCTGCTAGGCCTTATTATTTTTTCTGATAACATTCTTTTGATTTCGCTATTCACGAAGTCGTTGACAGATAGAGCATACGGATATTGCTTCCTGTATATTGGTTATCATGGATTAGATTTATTTTCCGCTTTATGTCTGTTCTAAAAGGAATTTGCAAATTTATCTTTGAATGCTCCTTTTCAATATAGTGAACTATCTTTTCCCTCAGTCCGCCTAATTGGTCGGTACCTATATTATTTATTTGATTTTTGACGGTATTTACTTCGACGGCACTCTCAGGATTTTTAATTCCCAAGATATTTTTATTTTTATTGACGGATATTTCCACGTCGGCGTTCTCAGGATTTTTAATTCCCAAGATATTTTTATTTTTATTGACGGATATTTCTACGTCGGCGTTCTCAGGATTTTTTGTTCCCAAGACATTTGTATTTTTGTTGACGGATATTTCTACGTCGGCGTTCTCGGGATTTTTTGTTCCCAAGATATTTGTATTTTTGTTGACGGATATTTCTACGTCGGCGTTCTCGGGATTTTTAACTCCCAAGATTTTCTCACTATTTTCAACAAATAATGAATCTGTGTTTTTGCTACCATTATCATCAAAATACTTTTTTATAATAAATTCTTTTAACGGAAGAATATTATTTTCTTCAATTAAACGTATTTCGTTTTTCTCCTCATTATCATAATATTTTAACTTCTCCTGTTTCCCATTATATTCCAAGATTCCCTTTTCTATATTTATTATAGCTCCAATTTTTCTTAATAAATTGAATCCAATTAGAATATCAGATTCTAAACCTTCGATTTCATAAAATAATTGTTTTGTTTCAAATATATTTATAATATGGTAATACCTAATAATTGAGTAGCCATGAACTGTTGTTACCTTTTTGTATATTGGTAGCTCGTTTTTATTTTCAAAAATTCCCCTTTTTATGTAACAAGCAGTGGCTCCTGTATCTATTAAAACTTTTAGCTGCTTCTTGGTTTTTCGATTTATCCTATTTAAATAAGGCATTCCTCTGTAGGGGTCTGGTCTAAAAAATGGTCTTCATTAATATTATTTAATCTGGTTACTTTATTAGCTGGCTGACTTTCTGGTCCATCTGATTCTCTTTTTTGAGCTTGAGTTTGCTCTCTATTTTGATTTGTGTTATAAAAATTTGAACGATTTTTATTTTGATGATAATTATTATTATATCTACCTTGATTATCGTGTGCCGTGGTTACTATTTGACTGCCAATTTTGGCTCGGCTGCCGATTGTTATTAGATTTATTCTGGAGTTGAATCGGTAGATCAACATCCATTGGCTCGATAGCTTGTTGCTTATGATTATTATATTGATTATTATTTTGCCAAAAATTTCGCTTTTGTGGCCAATTGTAATTTTGGTTATGATTAAAATTATTTCCCATTTTAGTGGTATTATTATTTTGCCGTATTTGATCAAATCGTAAGTTATTTCCCCGATATTTACTTTCATTTTTAAATCCAGTAAACCTATTTGCGAATGGAGCACGGAAGTTGTTTGATTCTAATTCTTGGACCTTTGCCAAAGCATTGGGCAAATCTGGTGGATTTAATGAGAAAAGAGTTTCTGAAATAGATCCATTAAGTCCGGATATAAATACTCGTAGAGCATTTCTCCTTATTGAATTGTTTGTTTCTTTGGTAATTACACTGTCCTTTCCGTATGTCATTATGGTTTTGTTTATTAGTAAGGTCATTTTTTTATTGACTTCGTTATAGTACTCAGTAATTGTCATTCGTCCTTGCCTGAGGATACTTAGTTCTGACTCGAGAATATGTATTGGTAGTTTGTCACTATATATGAAGTCCAATCGGGATAAGATTGCTTTAAAGTTTAAAACTGTGCCATGATTGGTAAGAGCATCATGGGCAGCTCCCATAATTTTATTTCGTAAAATTGTTAGGGCGATAAAATATTGTTCACTTTCAATTTTATAGAGACTCACTGCAGTTTCTGCAGCTTCCCTCCAACCTACATATTGTGTTGTTTCCCCTGTGAAATTTGGTAAGGATTTTACCACTTCAAGTGTTGTATCGCATTTTATAGCTGGGTTAATTGTTTGTACTTTATAATCTTCCACAGTGTTTGCATCTGTGGCTAGCCTTCCTTCTAAATATTCTACTTTCCTGCTAACTTCATTCAATTGAGCGTTTATTAACCTGTTTATCAATTCTATTGTTAAACTGCCGGCTGTGGCTACACTGCCTGCAGAAAAATTTGGTGCTAAACCTCCGGTTGCCATTGTTAGATTTAGTTCACAAAAGCTATTTATCAAATCTTCCAGAATTATTCTTTATATTTTTTTGTTAAATCGCGAATCTTACTTTTTGCAATATATAATTTTTTAATTTAATTTAAAGCCATAAGTGGCCTGTATTGAGGGGTTGGATAACGTGCACATGTAATCTTGGTCTTTACGGCAACTCCAGTACCTTTTAAGAGAGCATTTTCAGCTTTACAATTTATTCTTAGCAAACAACAGAGTTCAATAAATACTCCAAAAAAAAAAAAAAAAAAACTATTAAAAAAACATTACTTTTTCATTCAAAAAGTTACACATTTTAACTACTGTGCATCGAACAGAATTCAAAGTGTTGAAAAAACTTTTTGAATTGAATTTTTCGGTCTATCGGCCCTTTAATGAGGGTCTCTGTGCGAACGATGACCTCTCAGTGAGAGACGTTCAGTAGGCGAGCATTTTACGAATCCCTCAACGTAAAATACTCAACCGAAAACCAAAATCAAAAGAAAGTAAGTCTCCTGCTCTGATAGAGAGTGATTGTAAAAATTTGTTTCGGTTGTTCTCACAAACTGAACAAAAGGAAAAAATGGTGAACAGTTATTTGCGAGCTATGCTTTAAATACATTTTTTGACTCATGTTTGTCATGAATGTGTCAGGGTTCCTCACGAACTTAAAAAATTCTAAAAATAGGCTCTTAATAAAATAAAAATTTTTTGTCAAAATGCAAAAATATCTTTTTATCGTTCTTGCCCTCTGCAGGCTTCTGTATTTTCTCTATGGGATCGTCTAAGAATGACTAACTGAAGTTAATGATCGGTGTCTTTTTAGACTTTTTTAAAACTTAAATTTGTCGACCATATTTTCACAATGGTTATTAAGGCTAAAGGTGTCTTTGATTTATTAAAAGGTGGTCAAAAGAATTTAACGACCCCTATATTACTAAAAGCTTATACATACCTTTAATCCGTCCGATACTGGAGTACGGATCATGTGTCTGGAGTTCCCAATATGGAGTACATAGGAAGGTTCTCTTTCTTGTCACGCACCAAATCATTGATTGCCGCTTTCCAGAGTCCACCGAAACGCGAAGATCGAGGAGGTGATAACTGGGTAATAACGCTTGCATCAGCTCCAACTCCAAATACTTATTTATACAAGCAGCATATTGTTCCTTTAATCGAGGATGACAGTAGAGCTTCCTTTAAAGGCCGATAAATCTTCGCACGGCTTCAGAGTAAAAAAATTATGACTGATTTTCAACGGAAGCCTCAGCGGATGTCGCACAAAAGGCGCCTCGCAATCCACCTTCTCCATCATCCACTTCACGATAAAAGGCTGCCACGATAGCAGCCTACATTCAGTAAGAGCTATAGCGGACAAGTTGCGGGAGCGACACTAAATCTGCATGGGTGGGATGGGTGGTTTGCCGTATCCGTAGAAAGGTGGATTTCAGAAGGTGTTTTAAATGACCACATAAGACTCTTCCGGCACACTCAGTTCTTACTCGCTCGTGGTCCGGCTTTCAAGATCGCTCTTATGGTCTTACGATCGCGGTTACGTCGGGGAAAATTCCTTACGGAGATCTGGATCTACAGCTGCTACCTGCCGCCTAGATTAGTTTCACCGTGCTTGCAAAAACCTGGATGGACTGGTTACATCGCCTGTTACACAAGACACCAGCAGCAGAAAATTACCAGTTTCATAAGATAGTTAAATTGATTCTCATATAATTGCGATAGGAATATCGCTAAAGACCACGGAGCTGCGCCGCCGGTGACACCGGTTTTTATATAACTTAATTATGTTAAGGTGTAATAGGATGTAATTGTTTATCCGTCGCTGACGACGATGACGTCACAGGTAGTTAGTGAGATTATAGTGTAGTAGGCTATAATTGTTTATCCCTTAAGGTGTTGTGTAGTCCCTGTCGGTTGCCGAGGGAGTTCTTCCTTCTGATTGGGAAGTTATGATGGGAGTTACTAACTCCGTAGTTACTGCCCTTAAAGCTCGGTAACCAAATTTAATAATTGAATTGAGTTTAACGGTTGTGCCGGAGTATGGGACAAATGCCTTCTTTATTGAATGAAGCGCAGATGCTGTGTCAGCAGTTTGCCCAGAGCGAGTTCTTAAATAATTGGGCATTGCCGTTGCGCGGTTAACTTCAATTTACTACTCCCCCTTCAGGAATGAGGCCGTCCTCGGACGATCCTATTTGGGCAATAATCTCTTTTAGCTGGGCCGCGGTTCTTCAGGCCTGAGTGACTCGCCGATAGGTCAAGCCGATGCAAATCAAAGCGCAGCATATTGCTCCCGCTATGAATACCATCTGATATAATTGATGGTGATCGATCTTCTCCCCGAATTCCTTAATGTGTTCCAGACTATGTTCACTCAATCGATGAAGGTAAGGAAGACTGAGAACGTTACGTTCCATAGTGACGTTCAGGGAAGGCGAGCTGGCCACTCCTGGAGCCCTCTTCTGGGCTGTGTCATGATTCCCCAATCGGGTTTCGTTGACGATGGCACCTTCTGCAAAGGTGACGAGATATGTGCCCCTTACATGGACACAGGTGCCATTATCCACACACATGCGAGCCGCGCGATTATTTATAATTAGAATCCTCTCATCAACGTAAGAAATGGGGTGTAAATCGCTTTGCTGGATGTCGTAATGCGCCATGCCTCCGGCCTGGAGCTCTTGAGCGCATGATCTTTTTTGCGCCAGCTGGCAAAATGTAGCACAAAAATGTCGCAGAACAATTTTTTACTATGTGGATGTCACCGTCACATTCAGCAATAACGTTGTCTTCCAGTCTGAGTATGGTGTCGTGCTGGGACACCGGGAAAACGGTGATCTTGTTACAGGACGATTTGATTTTTGGAAACTTAATATGTAATAAAGTGTAGGATGTTATCGGATCGTAATATCTTAACGGATGATACGGACAAAACATACCTAATCACGGTCTCGGTGGGCTCTTCCATCCACAAACTTTCTAGGTCTGCATGATCTAGAATGCTAGGGTTAACAATATTAGCCCTGGCATGTGCTACTGCCAGCATTAAAGCCGTCAGCTCCATTGTGATCATCCTATTTCGAGCTAAAAGCATCTCGAATAGATTCCCTATACGAATTTGGGACTTTTTAGCTGACCTCAGAAGTTGGTTGACGGTAGCGGAAATTTTATTAATTTGAATTTGTAATTTGTTGTTGATATTAACCTGCCTATTGTTTGCATTTATTAATTGGAATTCCCTAAATTAAAATTTTTCAAAGTCTTTCGCGTCCCGCGTTCCTGCCACTGCCGCGGTCCCTAGGAAGCTTCTTTCTAGCCTATGATGGATGCTCAACGAGTCGAGCAGGTCGCGTAGATGGGCGACATCAACAACCAAGAGTTTCTGCATGTGGGACTGAGGAAACATGTTGGTCATCCCATTAGTTTCTTCTTTGACACGCTTATATTCCGAGAGATTCGCTGAGTGTTTTACGAATGCGAATTCTTCCCATACTAGAATCCTAGTTCTTTCCATTTTTTAATTTTGGTGTTCGGATTGGAATCCGATACCTCAAGGGCACTAGAGATTATAGTAATGGGTCGTCCCTCTTGGGAAAGCACTGCGTCAATGCCGTACGCTGAGGGATCTGTCGTTAAATCAAATGCCTTTTTGTTATCGGTATATCTAACGAAGACATCCCCAAAGGCCAGGATGTTTTCTTCCTGGTTTCGAAAGCGAGCCGTTGAAGCTCGGTAGACTCTATCTGGTTGTTTCTGGATCTGTATCTGCTGACGTTTCAATGTTCCCTTTTTAAAATGCTCGAAATGGGCCTAGCTATTGACTCAAACTCTTCAATAAAGAATCTTTAATATCGAGCCAAGCACATGATTAACCTTACTTCAAATACGTTTTTAGGCTCAATTCCTTGATGGCCCTGACTTTTTCCGGGTCTGTCGTAGTCCCATTGTTTGTGACATAAGCACCAAAAAAATTGTCGCTTTTTTTAAAAAGACCGATTTTTGTGCTGACACCTTCATGTTGGCGTCGTGCATGCTCTTTTTTAAGTCTACCAAGTCTACGTGCTTTTGAGAAAACGATAACATCATCGACATAGACATAGCCAAAGTTGCCAATCTGCTCTCGCAGTATGTCGTCGATGGTTCTTTGGAAGATGCTGGCAGCTTTCCTCGACCCGAATGGCAGACTGCAAATCGAGCGTTGTTTAGTACTTGGCCTTGCCTAAATTCCCTAGTATCCTAGAGAAAATTGGCATGGGATAGCGATCTGGTTTAATTTTCGAAAGTAACACCAGCCGCATTTTGCAGTTGCCAGATTCGTCGGTGCCCTTTTTGTCTACTACCCACATTGGGTTATTGTAGGAGGATCTCGACTTCTGGATTATGCCGTTGTTGAGTGGGTCCTAGATTTCGTCATTGACGAAATCGGCTGCCCCCATCGGGTACGGGTAAGGTCTGGCATAAATGGGCTCCCCATCAACTGTCCTGATGGTGGCCACCACCGACGTGTTGTAAGGTAATGCCTCATTTGAGTTCGTGAAGGCATTTTTCCTGTCGCTTATCATTTTTGAAAATGCTTTCCTAACCGAAGGTGATGCGTTCGAGCAGTCCACTTCTGTAAAATTTACGTTGGGGCATGATTGGAATTCTAGCTTTTCTACTTCGGAGCCCTGTTTTAACAGGTCAAGGCCGATGATGGCATCAAAGGAGGGCAAATATGGCAAGATGAAGAACGTGGCCTTCAAGTTGAATAGGGATATGAAGCATTTCTTTGTGATCGTGGGAACGCCAATTTTTTGACGGCACGTCTCTATTAAAAGCTTCATTTCTACCCCCGCTACTTTTCGTCTGATGACGGGAAGCAGGGATTTTGCCCTAAAAAATTAATGACGTCCGAATCGTTATTCTGAATGGCGTCGTCGTCAGTTTCCTGAGCCGCGCTGAAAGCTGCGGCTGTATGTTTCTCCCCGGCTTCGCCTGCGCTTTGCGCGAATCCTTTGCTTTTTATGTGGGCCCGATCGATCGGACACGGCCGGATTCCTGTATTGGTATGCCGGGGCTTGAGATAGTTTAAGCATCCTGGATAGTGATGAGTCAATGTCCATGGGTTCGGGGCCTCCACTGATTTTGATTGGTTTTGATTTTCAAAAATTCTCGCAACTAGCAAGAAACGTCATGAACTGTTGTTGTGTGTATGGGTCTATAAGTAAAAATCGTTGGTATCTCTGATCTTTGGTGTGTATTCTGACCTGGTGAAACATTTTTGCTATTTTTTTGCTATGCCTGTGATGTATTGGTACCAGCTGCGCTAGTAAATCAGATCCTTTCACCAGCATTGTGTTCAGCAAGATCCCTTCAGACTTGTCAGCCGCATCCCAGACTATGCGAAGCTTTCCTGGCTTATTTACGTTTAGCACGAAATAAGTAGATACCAATATGGCTTTTCCTCAGCTTCTTCCTCCGTAATGGGCCATGACACTAACTATACAACATATAGACTACTCATTTTATACAACGGAAATGGATGCAAACATTTCTTGCGACAGTCCGCAGCAGGCCCCAGAGAGCATCTTAGTCCCTTTCTTACGCTCATCTTATGCTCATATTCTCATTGAATGTTTTTTTTTTTTTCATGATGAAAGTTGATCTGTGCTTCGATTGATCTTTGTATGCATGAGTATCACACACGAGTGGATGGGGCGGTAAAATCCCCATCGTAGCTTCGATGGATGTCCCACCTCTCCTTCGTCCCTCTCCCCCATACAAAATTTACGCTGCACCCGACCTACATTGGGCGGCGGCGTGGTCTGCGTCTTCACCACATTGGCCGGCAGCTATTTTACCTGTCACGAAGTATAAACTGCACCCTGACAGCAGGTAATAAATGCGATTAAAAACGGAATGCATGAAGTAAACATAATTGCTCCAGATGGCACCCACAATAGTGGAAACCCACCTGCGGAAGCCCCCGCCGCCAGGGCAAGGATTCTGGAGGCCCTAACTTACGTTCCAAAAAAATTGCTTCACCGGCGGCGCATTTCGCCGGTGTCTCAGTATCAGCTACAAGTGAGACACTAGAGGAGCTTTAGGCGTTCGGGCGGGGGAAAATTAAAAGAACTTTCAAGCACATGGCGAGCGAACACACTACGAAAAGTCAACGGGACCAGCTGTCCCCGCCGTGTAATTCCCAACCTGAGAAATAAACCAAGACTCCGCAAACTCCCATAGACGAAATAAGCGCGATCCTGGAGGACCCTTTGGCAAAGGTGAACGACCAAAAGGTAAGAAGCATCAACCAGGTAGTGAAGAATTCTTTCGCAAGGTTGAAGGAGTTGCTGAGGGAACAGACCGCCACAAATCAGGAGGGAATGCTAAAGAGCGGATACAGTCGGGAAGCGCCTGACTGAAACAGGTCACGCGTCGAGGAAGCGAGGGGCGAAACGCCCACCGGAGATGTCACCTCTGAATAGCGCAAACGAAGTAGCTGGAAAAAAGGACGTAAAGCTAAGCCAGCCCAAGAAGAGCCGCCCCAACGTTCTCATCATAACGGGTTATGCAGGATCCAGGTACAGAGACGTCCTTAAAATAGTTATCCCCCGGTAAGATGGTAAACTAATCGCCCTCAAGCTGTGGCAGACGCTATCTCAGGTGCTAGGCGAGGCAGCAAGTGTTCAAGCGGTCACCGAGGAGACCACCATGGAGACCAATCTACTATGGACAAAATAGTGGTAGCTTTCTAAGCTCGAATGAGCGGTCAAGAGGATACCATCAGGGTGATGTCCCTCCGCCCAGGCTACTCTGGAACTCAAGTCGCCCTTTTGGGAGTGGGTCTAACCTTGCATCAAAGATTCTGTCCGAGGGCAGGATCAGGATAGGATGGACCATGTGCAGAGTCAGGAAGCGCACGGCCCAGCGTAGCTGCAAACAACTGTGCAGCTGCAAACAAGGCAGAGCTTGCCGACGTAGCTGGCAGTAAGAGATGCCCACTCGGTAAACCTGGAGCAAAAAAACAAAGACGAGAATGAGGTTTTTACAAATAAACCTTAACCCCTGCGAAGTAGCACATAGCCTATTCGAGCAGGTCTTAAGGAAGAAGCGGGCTGACATAGCCCTGATCAGCGAGCCTTATAAGAAAGGTGATACGCAATACTATACTTTGGACTCCGCCAAATTAGCAGCAATCTGGGCTCCAGGCAGACAACCAAAAAGCACACGAAGCGGCGCGGGTTGCATCCGGGGAAAAGTGGGCGAGTTCTGCCTTTACAGCTGCTACGCGGGGGGCATGCGCCTTACACTGCAGCAGTTCACTCACACCCTGGACGAGATACCCCAGGGCTCGAGGCGCAAATCCAAGGTGGTGATCGCAGGCGACTTCAATAGAGCGCAAGCAAACCCCAATTTTCAAGCAAGAACTCAGGATTCCAGATTCTTTAAGCGACGCTGAACGCGATGACCAAGCGACCATGACGACGGCTTAACAGGCCTGCCGTGCAAGCATGAGGTCTAGCCTCGGGCGTTCAAGGCACCATGAAACGGTGTTCAGGGGGTCCCCGAAGATGGTCCATGCGCGACCATAAATATGCCGCCACAATGAAAGACACAGTGGAACATCTCTTCCCAAGGGAGACCTACCCAGCACCGAGCGCAGCTAGAAAACCTGTCGGCTCAACGCAGGCCCAAAAAATAAGCGCTCAGGAAATTGTGGAAGTCGCTTTGGCTATTGAGATCGGAAAAGCTTCCGGTCCAGATGGGATCCCAGACAGCGTTATTAAATTGACGATGTGTCCGGACCGTTTTGCAGGGCCTTCAACGGATGCTTATGAGAAGAAGGTGGAAAATCCAATGGCTGGTCCTACTACCAAAATCAGAAAAGCCGCCGGAGGCACCGTCGTCAGTCAGGTCGATCTGCCCCATAGACCATGCCGGCAAAGCTTTAAAGCACTGCATAGGCCGGAGGCTCCAGGAGGCTGTAATCTGCGCACGAGATCTCTCCCATTACAGTACGAATTCAGGGAAAACTGTTCTACGGTTGATGCAATTTCCCTGGTAAGAAGGATCGCAGCCAAGGCAATCGAGGGGATCAGATGGGCGGGCGGAAACAAGGATTCGCCAATCTGCCTGATCGCCACACTGGACATTAAGAACGCCTTTAACATAGCCAGGTGGGACGTCATTGTAGAGGCCTTGCACAATCTCCGAGTGCCGACTAGTATAGTGGAGGTGACAAGGTCGTATCTTAGCGATCATATTACGAGTACGAGACGACCACAGGCATTCAAGAGCATGCGGTCACCTGCGGTGTCCCTCAAGGCCCACTCTTAGCAATTCGCTGAAGCCCATCGAAAGGCAGCGAACGTCGCCAGAGCACTGAGGAAGATTATGCTCAACTGTAGGGGCCCAAAGCAGGGACGCAGACTCCTGCTCCAGACCGTATGCAGCACAAAGATGCTTTACGCAGCTCCCGTATTGGCGGAGGCAGCTAAAACAAGATCGTACATCAAGGGACTGAACAGCACTTACAGATTATGCGCTCTAAGGGTTTGCTCGGGCTTTCGCACTATCTCGGACGACGCAGCTCTCGTCATCGCAGGCCTGGTCCCAATCGACCATCCCTCTGCGACAAGAACGATACCAGTATCTAGTAGTGCTGAGCGGGCAATCTTCGGCGGCGAAACGCCGCCGGCTAAAAATGAACTCGAGAACATCTCGAAAAATGGCTTCAAAAAAGACACGGGGAGGTAATCTTCTGGCTCACTCAGATTATAAGCGGCCACTGTTGCTTCAGAAGCTACCTGTTTAAATTTGGCCATGATGACGACCCAAGGTGCCAAAATTTTGGATTTTGATAGCTTTTTAGGCTTTTTAGGCAATTGTATACGTAACAGCATTCTAGTGCCGTCTACTGGATGCTCCAGGCATGATTCGTTTCGATATTCTTCTGGTCGCCGTTCTGCTGATTAAGTCAAACTCTGCCCAGATCCATCCTACGACACCATTTTTAAGTGCAGAACACTTTAATGGCACATGCTCACGCAGTCTGCGTCGATAGAGCCACTTGTAACGTACTCGCCCTCCACTAGATAGAGAATGCATGTTACCACCAGTCTTGACTCTTCACCGGATTCAGTAGGCATCTCCATGTCGATTTCGCACTCTGATTCAAGTATTCTCCACGAATAAACCAGAAAAGAATTTAAAGAAATGCTGCGGCTTGCGGTCCTTGAAGCTTGTAGCGTCGCACTTGTAAATACACCTGTGTAGACGCTATTGATCGTTTATTTTTTTTGTTCGCTCATAACAAACATAAGGAAAGCCAAGGGCAGCAAGGGCTTACAATGGGTACAGTCGATAGGCACTGTTAAAAACTTTAATACCTAGGAAATTAATAATCGTTCAATTCATAATCAAATCTTAATTTATCATCTCAGTTTTCGTCCCTGTCAAAGTAGAAAAGATAGCTTAGACACATGGTTACCGACTGACTTAAAAGAGATTCAACACCAGCTTACAATATCGGTTAAAATATTGGTTAAGCTATCAGTTCTGTAAATTCGACGTTACCAAATGGCAGATGCTGCGGAAGCAGTTTTACTATCTATCACAACGCCAACTATTACCGATACTCCCAGGACGATCTGGTTAGCGCCGGTGAATTGGTCCCCATTGTTCACGACGAAATTTTGGAACTGGCATGAGAACTAAAGGTAGGTAAGGCTCCGGGGCCCGATGGTGTCCCGAACTTAGCGATCAAGTTGGCAATAATACAAAAACGCAGGCGTTTGCCACAACCTTCACAAAATGCCTCCGTGACGGTAGGTTTCCACTCAGGTGGCAGAGGCAGAACCCAACAAACCCCATGACCCGTCTTCGTAAGTGCCCGTGTCCCTGATCAATCACGCGGGCAAGGCCTTCGAGAGGTGCATTTCAGGAGGCTCCAAAATGCCGTGGAACATGGCTATTCAAGGTTGCATATGCCTTGGCGGGTACATGGAGTACTGCCTGGTGGTCACGCTAGATGCTCAAAACACGCTTAACACGGTAAAGAGGGAGCATGTACTTTGAAGAACTGCATAACATATCCGCTTACCTTAATAGAATAGTGAGCTCCTATCTGATTGATAGGACCGCTCTTATCGATAGGACAAGGTTTCATGCGGTGGTTCCAGGGCGCGTTACGTTCCACATTGTACATTTCGACTAACGAAATAACGTTGAGCATGGCATAACCTACCTTGGACACTGGCTCCTTGGATCCTCTTTAAGTCCTGACGTCCTTAATACCCTGGCCTTGCACCTTAAAATAGCCGTTCTAGAGTAAGTGCTAATCGCCAATTACATATAAAGTTACGATCGATGTTACCAAAACCGCATTAAATAATTCCGGCCCCCAAATTTCAATCGTAGATCGAAATTATATCAATTTTAGTTCGTAGATCGATACTTTGTCTCCCTAAGGGCGGACACTTAGTGTGCAAAATGATTTAAGTTACTTATGCTTAAGCTATATGTTTGATTTATTTTCAATATAATGTAGTCAATTTTAAAAATAACAAGAAAGAACGGCTATAGTCAAGTTTCCCGACTATATAATACACCCAGTACCCAGTTTCAACCGACAATTTAAGTAACCTTTAAAGTTTAAACTTTAAGTGTTTCAGCAAAAAATTTTTGTTTGAACAAAACAAAACAACAACTTCAGCCCCTCTACGGCCTAAAAAGCGGAATAAAAAGTCTATAACTCCCATAAAAACTATCCGATTTGGCTTCTTTTTGATTCTTAGGTGCCGATTAGAACAGTTTTGAATATTTATACCCTTGTAGAGGGTATTATAATTTTGTCCAAAAGTGTGCAACACAGTGAAGATGACATCTCTGACCCGATAAAGTATATATATTCTTGATCAGGATCACCTCCCGAGTTCATATAAACAAATCCAAATAAAAATAAAACAAATAAAATAAATCCTATAACTGTTTATTGGCTTATTGATAGAGATAGAGATAGAGATAGAGATAGAGATAGAGATAGAGATAGAGATAGAGATAGAGATAGAGATAGAGATAGAGATAGAGATAGAGATAGAGATAGAGATAGAGATAGAGATAGAGATAGAGATAGAGATAGAGATAGAGATAGAGATAGAGATAGAGATAGAGATAGAGATAGAGATAGAGATAGAGATAGAGATAGAGATAGAGATAGAGATAGAGATAGAGATAGAGATAGAGATAGAGATAGAGATAGAGATAGAGATAGAGATAGAGATAGAGATAGAGATAGAGATAGAGATAGAGATAGAGATAGAGATAGAGATAGAGATAGAGATAGAGATAGAGATAGAGATAGAGATAGAGATAGAGATAGAGATAGAGATAGAGATAGAGATAGAGATAGAGATAGAGATAGAGATAGAGATAGAGATAGAGATAGAGATAGAGATAGAGATAGAGATAGAGATAGAGATAGAGATAGAGATAGAGATAGAGATAGAGATAGAGATAGAGATAGAGATAGAGATAGAGATAGAGATAGAGAAAGAGAAAGAGAAAGAGATAGAGATAGAGATAGAGATAGAGATAGAGATAGAGATAGAGATAGAGATAGAGATAGAGATAGAGATAGAGATAGAGATAGAGATAGAGATAGAGATAGAGATAGAGATAGAGATAGAGATAGAGATAGAGATAGAGATAGAGATAGAGATAGAGATAGAGATAGAGATAGAGATAGAGATAGAGATAGAGATAGAGATAGAGATAGAGATAGAGATAGAGATAGAGATAGAGATAGAGATAGAGATAGAGATAGAGATAGAGATAGAGATAGAGATAGAGATAGAGATAGAGATAGAGATAGAGATAGAGATAGAGATAGAGATAGAGATAGAGATAGAGATAGAGATAGAGATAGAGATAGAGATAGAGATAGAGATAGAGATAGAGATAGAGATAGAGATAGAGATAGAGATAGAGATAGAGATAGAGATAGAGATAGAGATAGAGATAGAGATAGAGATAGAGATAGAATCGGTTACACCCCAGAATGCGACAGTTACTACTTGGCTTGGCTTGTATAGTAGGATTGTAGCTTCCCGTGTCGATTTTACTTGATTTTAAGTTTTGTGTAGTGAAAAATGTATTTATGCATAAACAAATATTTCTATCTGACAAGTTCTTCAATTGTAAAATAAAAATACATTTTTTTATCTTAATAATATTGGTACTACTTCTTTAATTGCGTAAATGAGGAGACTAGAATTAAGGCCATAATTAGTGGTTAACGTTAACTAACAAGTATGTTTATTTAGTACATTTTTTTTATTTACAAAAATACATTTTTATGATTTTCAAATGATTTTTATTTTACAGATGTTAAATGGCCAGCCTCCGGATAAACCTTGAGCACCCGCCATGATATTAAAAAATCTTTAAAAAATTATATAAAGATTCTAATTAATAATTGAATAAAAAATATAATGAAAACTGTTACGATGAGTACTTTTTTGAAAAAATTCTTTCACAGGAAAATATTTGGGAAGAAATCAAAGAAGCACAAAAATAAGTGTATACTTTTCAACTTTGGATGAGTCTTCCAAAAATATGGTAGGTGGTAGGTGCCATTTTTATACCCTTGCAGAGGGTATTAAAGGGTAATAGAGGGTATTTTGTCCAAAAGTGTGCAACGCAATGAAGGAGACATTTCCGACCCTATAAAGTACATAAATTCTTGCTCAGGATCACCTCCTGAAATGATTGAATTGATATGAGCATGTTCGTTTGTCTGTCTGTCCGTCTGTCTGTTTCTACGCAAGCTAGTCTCTCAATTCTTAAGCTACCGATTTAAAAGAAGGAAAACCCTTCTGTCCTTTGCACGCAGTATATAAGTCGGAACAGCCGGGATCGGCCGACTATATCCTACAGCTGCCATATAAATGATTGATCGGAAATGCTATAGCTCCGGTGTTCTATAGCATAGCATTTCCGATCAATCATTTATATGGCAGCTGTAGTATAGCTCCGGTGTTCTATAGCATAGCATTTCCGATCAATCATTTATATGGCAGCTGTAGTATATAGTCGGCCGATCCCGGCTGTTCCGGAGTTAGAGAGTTAGAGAGGATCTTGAACGAATGCTATTTTTGTCAAAATAATATGACCCACAAGGATCGGTCGGTCGAAGGATAAGGATCGGTCGACTATATCCTATAGCTGCCATATAAGTAAAAAATCAGAAATGACTCAAATTTCGTGTTTTTGAAGACAGCAAGGTGAAACTTCGTACAGAAATTTCATAAAGATCGGCCGACTATATCTTAGTCGTTTGGAATGGTATTTGGTAAAAATACCAACTTTGGTATTATGGAAGATAGAAGTTTGGGACTTTTTTATATTTTGTAATTTAATAAATATGTTATAATAGTTAAATTATGATATTCGCATAAGAATTGGCGAACTACATCCGATTTTAGCGATATATATATACGGTTTTAGCTGCAAGGGTATATCAACTTCGGCTCTGCCCGAAGTTATCTTTCCTTTCTTGTTTAAGAGGGTCGTCTACTTACGCGCTCAAATTTTGGGCCTCTTATTCAAGAATGGATTGCAAAAAACTTCACATGAAATTTGAACACATTTTTTTTTATTTGATTTGAAACTCAAAGAGAATAAAAAAAACGGATGAAATTATCGTGAAATTTAACATTTCGTTGAATGCACCACTGCCGGTGCGGCGAGGTCAAACGGTCGTCAGGATATTTTAGCTTCAGAATATGGAAACAATACAAAATTTCCTTAAACTTACTTTTAAGAACGTTGACTATGGCATGACACAAGCTTTTTTTAAAATTTAAAAATTTCACAAATTGGCAGCGATTTGAAAAAAAAGTCGAATTTTTTGACCATGTTTCGAATCTCAAAAAGACTACAAAAAGTCGAAAAAAATCAAAAAAGCTTATGTCACGCCATAGTCAGATTTTTTGTGAATAGGTGACGCTTTACAGATTTAGGATATCTTTTATAGTTTCGAAGAAATCATAGCTTGCCACTAACTGTTAACCGTTTTTTTCCTTACGCTCTGTTCGCGAGAACAACCGAAAAAAAGCATGCCGTTTTCGGTTTCTCTCTGAGCAGGGGACTTTGTTTCTTTTTGCTTCGATTTTCTGTTGAACGCATTACGATGAGCCGATCGTGAAATCTCGTTTACCGAACATCGCTCAATGAGAGATTCGAGTGACGCTCGCGCAGAGAGACTCATTAAAAGACCGATTGACTGAAAAAGTCAGCGAAAAAAGTCTTTTCAATAATTTGTCTTCGTTTCGTTGCCATTTTCACGAAAAAACTTCTTAAAATTTTAAACTAATATATTGATTATTTGAATTAAAAAATGAATAGTTTTCTTTTTAATTAATTTATTTTGAGTTAAGCTTAACAACTAATAAAGAATTTAAGTTTTTGGGACTTAGTGAACTACTTCGTTCGCTAAAAATAAAATGTAAAGCTGAAAATGATCTTTCCACCGACACTTGAGTAGCCGGTGTGGCTAATACTACTTTTGCCAGAGCACTCAAATGTAACGATTTCAGCTTGACATTTCGAAAAAAAAATTTTAAATAATGTCATTTGAAGGTAAGCGACAGTACATTTTGTCGAAGTTCTCCATCTCAAAATATATTTTGACAAGTTGGTCCGAAACAGGCTCTTCCTTTGCTACTGAAACAGTCTTTGTTACTTTGCTACTGAAACGACATCCAAAAATGCTGAGAAAAACGACTTTTTTTCTGGTGGGGATGAAATTGATAAGTCCTTACCCAGTTCAACATAATGAATTGGCTGCGAAACAACAGTCTCTGTGGAGTGATCCTTTAAAAATAAAACAAAATTAATGTGAAATTTATTGTTTCCAATAATAACTTAGAACAGCTGTTAGTTTTTGAAGACGACAATTTAAATTATTTAAACTAAGAACACGTATTTAAAAGCAGCTATAACATAAATGTTTCAGCTCAAACAGTTGAAAAGCAATTTTTTTTTTAATTCTGTTTAGCCAACCATTTCTGGTGATCTGTTAAAATGCAATTCACTCTTGGATCCATATAAATTGCAGATAACAAAGCTTCGTTCTCTAACAACTTACACTCTCGAAATTTGATTTGTGCCAATACTTTTTTTTTTATATTTTGTCTGTTTTTGCACTTCAGCTTAAGTTCCATCCAAATAATGAAAAATTCACTATAAACTAAATTTGTAGCCTGCAGCTTTATGGTCGCATCATATTCGTCCTTGAAAGCATCGACATACGCCTCCATCCAGTCCCATTCTACGGCAGTATTAATGCTACACTGAGTGGCCAAAAGCTATTTTAGGACAAGTAGTTTTTTTATCATTAGGTACGTTGAATTCCACCTAGTGACAACATCGAGCGATGGTATAGTTTGCGCAGACGCGTCTGCGCAGGGTATATAATATATTTATTTTATAAATGTATATGCGCAATGTTTTGCATAATTTGCGCAATGTTTTCCATAATTTGCGGCAGATACTAATGTTTTCCGTAATCTCGCTCAGCTTTTTTACATCATAGACGCACAGCAGAAGAGTGTGCGCAGCACACCGTACGAGATGAATATTTGCTAAATCCAGAACATCCAGCTTACCCATCAAATTTTCTTCTTCTCTGTCATCTTCAAAAAGGGATTCCTCCGTTTCGTCATTAGGAATTTCTACGGCTTTGACCATGTTTCTCCCATTATCAGAAGTAACACTGTGTTTATATATTTTTCTCTTTAATAACAAACATATTAAACCCTAACTGAAAACACATATTTACTTAAAGATTTGATCAAGATCATTGCCTTATTCGTCAAGAATTTCCAAAATTTTTTCTTTTATGTATACCCCAGTGCATGGATGAGCTCGATCATACCCAATGTCTTTAAAACAATTTCCATTTTATTTATATTTGTGTGAATCATTTGCAGATTCACTCCTAGAACTGCTCTTTTTATTCTAGTCGCCACGTCGATTTTTAATGATAACAGCTTTCCTTTAACTAAAGCCCTTATGCCGTCTTTGATGGCCTGTTACGGAAACGAATTGCGTTCATATCAAGGGCATTATAAATTGGATCAACAATTTCTTTGAATCCCTCGCTGTCACGAGAATGAGCAGAGCAAACGAAAACAAAAAAAAACTGCTCTTTGGCTGATCCCGAGCAAAATTTGTATACGAGCAATTCAATCGGTTGCTCTCAGACTTTTGGCTCAAAGTCTCAGTGACGAACACTTATTTTGAGACCGCACGAATCGGTTAACAGTTATTTGCAAGCTATAGAAGGAATCTTGACGACCGTTTCGAAAAACACTACTTTTGGGAAAACGCGTTGAAAGATAAATGAGCGATGTAAATAGGCATTGCGGTGCTATGTTTGAGGCTCGATATTTCGTAAACCAGCATGCTTTCGATCAAATCCTTCACAGGGCATGTTTTTATTTATGTCTACATTAGAAACATGCAAAAAAAAGTCGATTTTTTCAAACCGCGAAGGTAGACGACCCCCTTGATTTGAATTGTATACATCAATTCCAAATATGATATGTTCTAAAAACAATGATATGATATGATATGTTCTCAATCTCAGTCAATCGAACTACCGAACTGAGCGGACGTGCTATGTCCGAGCTCCGGGAAAACTGCACCATAATACAGCTAATCAAAAAACTGGGGTAACCCAATATAAGCGAAAAGACGCTGAACTACAATTTATTAAAAGCAATAGTCAAGCTTTTTATAACAGTTGTGATGTGCTAAACCAAAAGTAGTGCATTGTTTAAAAAAAAAAATAAGTGTCACGCAATGAGCTCATTGAGCAACGATCAAAAGAACCAAAGAAACGGCTTCCACTCTTACTTTTATACCCGCGATACCGAAGTGGAAAAATCAGCGATTAATAGCAACCCGGCTTTACTGACCACTGAAACCCAAAGGGCACGGTCTTGCTCACCCGCTCTGCTCACTCCGACTCCCGCGTCATGGAGTTCGCAGTGTAGAACCTCTCCTTCAATACCGGAAACAAATCTCGCACCAACAACTAGCAGTGCTACAATTTCTGCAACCACAGTTCAACCACTACAATTCAAAGTACCGCGACGTCAACGACTACAGGGAGTACAAAAAAAACAACTTCGGAAAGTGCCAAAGCGGCCACACAGACTGGAATGGATCGCTACATCCAAATTAAGCGCAAGCTTAGCCCGCAGAGTAATCCGGCAGAATATAAAACAAAAATTAACCGTGTCCTGAAGATCGAAAAAGAACCAGACAGATCCACTACTAGCCGATTTGCCCTACTGGCGAAGGTTGAGGAAAACCAACCAGCCCAAGACACTGCTAAAAAACTCAAGCCCCCTCCAATCTATATTAGGGAGCAAAGCTCGAGTGCCCTGGTCAATTGCGTCGTTGATTGGGAACGGTGACGACTTTCATGTTGTTCCGCTTATCAAAGGAAACATCCATGAAACAAAGGTGCAAACCAAGACTGACGAGCACTTCCGAATCGTGTCCAAATATCTGGACACTGTACAGAAAAACTATTACACGTACCAGCTGAAAAGCAGTAAGGGCCTACAAGTGGTAGTAAAGGGAATAGAACCTGATGTTACCGCCGAGGAAATAAAAACCGCCCTTAAAGAAAAGGGCTTCGCCGCCAAGAATGTTATTAACATTCTAAATAAAGATAAAAAGCCACAACCCCTCTTCAAGGTCGAGCTCAAGCCTGAAAGCAGGTCGCTGAAGAAGAACGAAGTCCACCCAATCTACAACCTGCAATATCTTTTGCATCGGAAAATCACTGTTGAAGAGCCACATAAACGTAACGGTCCAGTGCAATGCACTAATTGTCAAGAGTATGGACACACAAAGTCTTACTGCACACTCCGGGCTGTCTGTGTAGTCTGCGGAGACGCCCACAAATCCGCTTACTGCACTACAAACAAGGACAGTACCGTGAAGAAATGTGGAAACTGCGGAGGCAACCATACGGCAAACTAAAGAGGATGTATGGTGTATAAGGAGTAAAAGAGTCGCATGCGTGCAGCGACCGCAACGCGCAACCAAAATCCACAGAATGCGCACGGAAACTGTGATGCTTACCATCCAACAAAGTATGATGGAGCTTATGTCATTCATGACAACGACCATGCAAACACTTGTTCAAAACCAAAACATAGTAATACAGCTGCTCGTAGCACAACAGTCTAAATAATCTATTCAGGTAGCGCCTGAATAGTAGAATATCAAAGTGGAACGCCAATGGTGTCTCACGGCATAATCTAGAATTGTCACAATTCTTGACCGAAAACCATATTGACGTTATGCTACTGGTGAAAACGCATCTTAAAAGCGAATCTTACAACTTTCATATAAGAGGCTGTACAATCTACCGCACAGATCCTCCAGATGGAAACGACCACGGCGGAACTGGAGTTCTAATCAGAGAATTAATGCGTTCTCCATTTCAAAAAAGCCATTTTCAAAAAAGTTTTGCAACAAACTTCTTGCAGGTCACATCGATACAAATTCAGTCAAGCAACGGTCGCTGCCGTTTACTGCCCTCGTCGTTTCTCAATCTCGGAAGGACAATTTATGGACTTCTACAATTCACTTGGGGATCGTTTTATAGCCGCAGGAGACTACAACGCCAAACATACGCACTGGGAATCACGTCTAGTGACTCCCAAAGGAAGACAATTGTACAATGCAGTTATAAATGTGAAAATTGAACTGGACTATGTTTCCCCTGGAAGTCCCACATACTGGCCAACAGCTTCACACAAGCTCCCAGACCTTATTGATTTTGCGGTAACAAAAAACATACCTCGCTCTCTAATAAGTGCCAAAGCAGTCTCGGACTTATCATCAGACCACTCGCCTGTGCTTCTAACGCATCTTCAAAGACCAGAAATAACTGAACACCCCTTCAGCCTGACGACGCTAAAAACGAACTGGCTAAAAGTTGACCTGGTATGCGACCCTTTCTCAAGTGCGATAAGCGCACCACTTATATATGTGTTTGTGTTAGGCTGCAGGGGATCGGTTTAAGGATGTAGTCTCATGTGTGAGGTTGAAAAAATCGATTTTTTTTTTTCACACATTTTGATAGTATTGTTTATTAAGAATGTACTGTTAAAGTTTCAAATAAAAATATCAAATAATGACAGAGATACAGCCCATAATCGAGAGCGCGCCTACACCGAAAAGTATGAGTTTCTCGGTAGCGTCTATACTTTAAACGCGTTTTTCTCGGAACGACATTTTTGTGTGCGGCGCAGGTGATTCACAAAATTCTATTGTACCGATCTAGCTGAAATTTGGATATGTTGTTCTAAAAAGTAACACCTCTGTCCCGTACTAGAATCATTTATTTTTAATGATTAGTTTTTTTTTTATCATTAATTTAAGATAAATTTTTTAAATTTGTAAAAATTTTTTTTTTGTGAGTTCGCCATTTTGTTGTTTATTGATGAAAATATTTCATTCTAGTACGGGACAGAGCCATAAGCTTACAAAACAATAATCTATTCTAAGTTTTTGTTTCGGATGACTCTAGCAGTCGAAATCACCTGCGCCAGGGACCTACCTTTTTTTTTTATATACATACTTTGGCATGCTATAAAGTGTATTAAATTACACAAGAATAAATTAAACAAAATTTTTTCAAATAGTTTATGATGCCTATAAAAACATATGTGAAAATTGGAACGATCGCATTATTTTTTATTACAAAAAAAAATTTTTGAAATAACCTCTAAAAAGTAGGCCGGAACATGAGACTACATCCTTAAAACCATCTGTTTGACTAGTATTTCATGGGTCCGATCCCTTGAAACTCTAACTTAAGAATTTCGATGTAAAATAGTGTTCAATGCTTGAACAAGAGGTCTCCCCCTCATCCAGCTGCACCTTCATTCCGGCCGAACGAAATCGAAAAAGTCATAAGAGGGTTAAAACCAAAAAAGGCTTCCGGTGGTTACCTATCGCCGCCAAAGATATTATTACATTACATTATTTTGTTAATATTTTCTGAATAAGTGGCTATTTGACAGCGCTTTTCTGTAATTAAATTTCTTACGTTTGAAAACGAACGTTCTGACGCTGCGCTGCTCGCTGGAATGCAAAATATTTTGCAGCTTGTTTTGTGCAATAGCGGAACAAATTGCTTATTCATATGCCACCAAGCTAAAGCAATAAAATCAATGGTGTATGCTACATTAATATTACAATATCCAGAAATTTCTTGATCCACCTTGTCTTGTATTGTCTTAACATGGGGGACATCGAAAAAATCAGCAAATTCATCGTCTACTAACTGGGTTTCATTATTGTTGATGTCAAAGTTGTAGAAAGTTGTAGTTGTATAGTTTTCTTGTAGAAATTGACTCATAATAATTTTGCAGTATGGTCCCTTTCTCAGTTTGTGAGAATTGATTTAGTTTGTTCGTTGGAGGAAAAAGGAACAAGGCTAATTTATGGTATTTTGTCAAATTTGGATTGACTGTTGATAAAAACAATAATTAATTAATTAATTAACTAATTTACACACAACCTAAAAACAAAACTTAGAAAAACGAGGTCTACAATACATAGACCTCTGTAAATACATACAGATTCGTCGGCTTCTTTTTCTATTTGGTTTTCCATATTTTCGTCTTTGTTCCGGAGTTGTCAAAAAAGAAATGTATTGAAATCCTATCCAACAACTCGAATGATTCAAGTATACAAGGCAACTGTCAAATCTTTCATTTTACTTTTAGTTTCGTTCATTCTCTTTCATTTAGTTTGACCTGTCAAATTATGAGAGGAACACAAACTTGTACTCATTTAATGTCATTTCATTTTTAACATTTCTTTCACTTCATTCTATTCTATTGTTTTTTTCCTATTTTTCCAAAGTGCATTATGGCCTCAAAAAGGGCTTAAAAAACTAAGATAAAACTATGACTGGTACTTCGTGGTTACTTGCGTAATACCTGTCAGCACGCTGATGTGCGATATAAGGTTTGCAAATATTAAATTTATTTGTTGAATGAGAGATGAGTGCATCAATCATTTTAATATTTGCTTTTAAATGCAGAGTGGTTGCATAGAAAAATGGTAAGTTATAAATCATTTTTAAGATTTTATGTTGTGCAATTTGTAATTTATCTATATGGGTCTCGGCCCTACAGCCCCAGATTTCAGATTCAAAAAGCATTATGGGTAAAAATATTTGTTTATATATTGTCAGTTGCCGTCGAACTACCGAACTGAGCGGACGTGCTTTGCCCGAGCTCTGGGAAAACTGCAACATAAAACAGCTAATCAAAAAAAAAAAAAATGGGGTAACCCTTTAATGTTGTCCCGCTTATCAAAAGGAACATCCATGAATCAAAAGTGCAAATCAAAACTAAAGTGCACTTCCGAATCGTGTCCAAATATCTGGACAGTGCGCAGAAAAACTATTACATGTACCAACTGAAAAGCGGTAAGGGCCTACAAGTGGTAGTAAAGGGAATAGAACCTGATGTTACCGCCGCGGAAATAAAAACCGCCATTAAAGAAAAGGTCTTCGCCGCCAAGAATGTTATTAACATTCTAAATCAGAGGTCGGCACGACCCTGTCTCGGGGGCATAGGAAATTTCTCTGCCCGAGCTTTGCCACACACACACAGTATAAATGTGTAAATCGTCATGCTGACAGCCTACTTTCTGCTATTCGTTACTAACACTAATGCGGTAAAATCATATCAATGAATTGGGGTGCCGACCACTGTTCTAAATAAAGATAAAAAGCCACAACCCCTCTTCAAAGTCGAGCTCGAGCCAGAAAGCAGGTCGCCGAAGAAGAACAAAGTCCACCCAATCTACAACCTGCAATATCTTTTGCACCGGAAATTCACTGTTAAAGAGCCTCATAAACGCAACGGTCCAGTGCAATGCAATTGTCAAGAGTATGGACACACAAAGTCCTACTGCACACTCCGGGCTGTCTGTGTAGTCTGCGGGGACGCCCACAAGTCCGCTTGCTGCACTACAAACAAGGACAGAACCGTGAAGAAATGTGGAAACTGCGGAGGCAGCCATACAGCAAGCTTAAAGAGTCGCATGCGTCAAGCGACCGCAACGCGCAACCAAAGTCCACAGAATGCGTACATTGCGGCAAAAACTACGCCAGACGTCTTCTTCGCCAAAGCTGCGAGATCCTCATTCGGTCCACTAAACACCACCAACGGCTTCTCCTATGCCGATGCTCTACGATCTGGAAGGGAAATTCCAATTCAGCCTAACTCTCAAAGCGCTCAACAGGCCCCAGAAAAGCCACACAGCACAATGGAAACTATGATGCTTACCATCTGTTTACGGGAGGGGCCGGTGTGCCGCAACTGTAAGAGCGCACCAGCACTGAAGAGCGCACCCGCGCTGAAGAGCGCATCCGCGCTCGCCCCTCTTTGCGCTCTCGCTCCTTCGCCGGCCGTCGTCGATCGTAGTTTTTCTATTACTTTTTGCACTAGTTTTTAAGCAATTAATTCGATGTAAGCAGCCCAATAAAGCTGACCGCGTTATATCCACTGGAAGACGCCCCCGACTTTTTATTTATCATTTCATCCCTAATCCTGGAATCTTTTGCGGAACCACGCCCCCTACAAACATTGGTCCTTCGAGCCGGATAATTACTGGATTTTCTTCTGCCAGCAGTTCTCGGCATTGTTCCGCCAAAAGATAAGTACATTTTTCCGTCCCCATTTCTCTGCCGGTCTTCAGCAGTGATCCGAACATTAAATTTCGTTCACACTGCTGCAAGATTGTTTTTCCCTCCGTGTCAACTCCAAGTCCGAGTTTTCCGACACAACGGCAGGTTGAGATTTTCTAATAATCTATAATAATCTTAAAATTCGGCAAATTTTTCTATCCGTCTCGGTTTTGTGTGCTGCCCATATTCCTCACCGTTTTCGGCCTCTCCGTTATTCATTCGCTTGCCAACGGTCGACGCATATGTGCATCCGCATACATACATACATACGCACATACATATTTTTTGGTGCAATTAATCCGCGAAAAATTTGCAAGTGAACAGTGAAATTGTGTGGTGACAAAAAGAAGACATAATTAATATTGGCCACCGGTGTGAATTAGTTCCGGAATTTCCAAATTCACCGAACAGTCCGCCGCTGTCGTAATATTTGTTTTTATCTTCCTCAATCAGTGTCATTTTTTTACACCACATAACTTTTCTGTTCCCCCAATTATACAGTCCACTTATCAAAGCTCCACTGTGCCAACATATGCCCACATGCCCTTACATATATCCGTACCTGCATACATGTCCATATATTTTCTGCCTTCAATTCCAGGAAATATATAACCGATAAAATTTAACATATACAGTCCACTTATCGAAGCTCTACTGTACCATCATATGCCCCACATGCCCTTGCCCTACTTGCATGCATGTCCACATAATTTCCAAATATTTTCTGCCTCCAATTTCAGGAAATATATAGCCGATAAAATTTAAAAAAAATATTTTACATTTTCTAACAATTATAAACCGCCATTTCACTACAAATCCGTGATTGTGTCGCTTAAATTCTCGACCTAGCCGTGTTGTATTTTTCGGTTCTGTTTATTTTTCTTTGAGGTACGTACAGGGTGCCGACGGCATAACCGGCTGCATAACAAAATAGATTAAAAAATCAATTAATTATAAATTTATGTATTTATAATTAAAACTACGAAAATTTATTTAATTCTTATTTTCCGTTCAAGCTAAGGGCCAGGTTTTTTAATTCACCCTTCCGGCCACTCAATAATTAAAGTCGAAGATTTAACTATCGGAAAATTATAATTAATAAATTTAATTATCCACCTTCTGTCCGAATAGAGCCGCGGTTTTTTAATTCCATCTTCCCGGCTTCGTGTTAATTAAATTCAATTAATTAAATATTTAGGTTTCAATTCCACCGTTCCAGCTTCGTGATAATTAACCTCAATTGATTAAAAATTAAGATTTTCAACTCCACCCTTCTGGCTCCATCATATTTAAATCCGACAGTTAGCCAAAAATTAATTATTTATATCTTTGTGTGTTAAATTCAAGCCAAAGTTAAGTCCACCTTCCGGCTCCGCAAATTCGAAAATAGTTAAGAATTTAATATCTCAGTATATATTAAATTCAGTACGAACCACACAAGTCGAAATATACATACATATATAGACCGTCATCATTTTTTTCCGAACAAGCACGAATTTTTCGGTACCTTTTCCATTTTTTCGTGCCTCCAACTCTGCTTCTACTCCGCATCAGGCAACATCCGCCTACAATCCGAACAAACCTCGTCTCCTTTTGGGTTTTTTCTGGTGCCTGAAGTTTTTCTTTCCACATTCGAATTGTGCCGCACACGACTTTCCTTTCCACATCGGCGCCACTAGTTCGCACTTGCTCCTTGTAATTGCCTTTCATCCGCGATCTCACCGTTCTCATCACATAAGTGCGACCGGCCACCACTTCGTACGGGGCACCTGTTGCGCGAGTCAGTCGACAAGCGCTGATCAGCGAATTGGACTCTGAGAATGCCCACGGGAGACGACAAAAAGCCGCGTTCGATCCCAGCCATCCGTTTGGACAGATCTCAATCCGCATCTCCGCGGACGCCTCTTTTGAAGCCTAAGGCTACCAGTGCCAGTCCAAGGGCAAGGAGTGACGAATCCGTCAATACAACCCCCGGTCCTTCACAGAGGCAGACTCACTCCGTCGCAAAAATGGCTCCAAGTGCGGTCGAAGTGGCGTTGAAAAAGTTCATCGCCACAACAGATCGAATTATCCAATTTGAGGCTAACATAAGTACTCCGGGCGCCCCAGAAACGGAAATAGGCTCCCAATACATGTGCGAAGTTCATCGGGACCAAATTCAGGCACTATGGGAGAAGGTGGAGAAGAGCTATGAGAGCTGCTCCGATTTGCTAGCCGTGTCCGACGACAATGCGGCCGCCTCGACAGTGCTGGAAGCGAAGTACAGCTACTGTTACTCCGTCTATTCGAGATGTATTGCCCAGCTTCGGGAGAAAATTGCTTCCCAATCCACTCAGGCTCCCGTCAATGTCCACACGCCCGCGCCTACAGGCTGCCGGTTACCTCCGGTGGATACCGAGGTCTTCGCGGGTGATTATCTTCGGTGGCCCACCTTCAGAGACTTGTTTACGGCCATTTACATCCAAAACTCGCGGCTCACCCCGGTAGAGAAGTTGTTCCACTTATTGTCCAAGACAAGTGGTGACGCCCACGCCATTGTTTCTAAGGCTCCGCTTACCCATGAGGGGTTTGTCGCCGCATGGCGAAGCCTCACAGACCGCTTTGAGAACCGGCGGCTATTGGTCAACAGCCAGTTGAAGATCCTTTTCAACATCCAGGCTATTTCTCAAGAGTCCGGGGTCGCGCTGAAGGAGCTGCAAGCTACCATTCAGAGTTGTTTGACAGCCCTAGAAATGTCCTCCGTTAATGTTGAGGCTTGGGACTGTCTCCTTGTATTTATGATTTCGTCAAAGCTCCCCAAGGTCACACTTTCTATGTGGGAGCAATCCGTACATAATAAGGCCGAGATTCCAACATGGAAGGAATTAGATAACTTCCTGACAGAGTGCCATCGCACTCTGGAGGCCATCGACGACGTCAGGCCTAGTGGCTCCGTGCAATTTCCGCCAAGGTCGGGACTTCCTACTGCCCCTGCTCGGAGGCTCACTTCATACGAGACTCGAGTGGTTCCGGGCCAAAAGGGCTGCGATCTATGTTCGAGGGAGGACCACCCCATTCGCTTATGTCCGCGTTTCCTAGAAATGGATGTAAATGGGCGCTCTGACTACATAAGGAGGAAGCAGTTATGTTTAAACTGTTTTGCCCGAGGGCACCAGCAGCGAGACTGCACGAGCGCCCATACCTGCTCCACATGCCACAGCAGACACCACACCCTCTTGCACCGCGGCAATCCATTCGCAACCGCTCCAAGTCCGCCTATGCAGCTTACCGCTCCAAGTCCGCCTACGTCAACAAACGGCCCCGAGGATCAGTCGAATGTGCAGGTGTGTTTCGCTTCCGGGTCAGGAGCCGTCCTACTGGGCACGGCCCTTATCAACGTGTGCCATTTGGGGTGCACCGTCCAAGCACGAGCACTGATAGACTCAGGCTCCGAAGCGACGTTCATAACGGAACGACTGTTCAACCTCGTCAAGCCTCCCTTCAAGACGATGCAAGACCAAGTTTCCGGCCTTAATCAAACCATTTCCGCGCAGTCTACTAAATTGTGCCATTTCTCTATTCGGTCGCCGTCAAGACCCGGGCTACAATTAGAGACTGCGGCTTACGTTCTTCCGCAGTTGGCAGGAAATCTGCCATCATATCCGATTTCGCGCGATCGTCTCAAGGGGCTGCCCAATATTACCCTGGCGGACCCCAACTTCTTTGAGAGCTCCCAAGTCGATGTGTTATTAGGAGCTGACATTCTTCCGTCCATTCTCCTCGGTAATTCCAAGGCTAATATCTGCGGGTCGCTTCTCGGTCAGGAGACCATTTTCGGATGGGTGCTGACAGGCCCATTATCTCCAGCCAACCCCCGCAGCGTGTCTGTTTTTTCCGCACGAGTTCCCCGCAGCCTCGGTGACTCACTGGTTCAGGGTTTCGATTCCGGATGCGAGCATAATTCTGTTACGACTCCTTCTTCGATTTACACATCGCATCACGCTGCACGGTGGCAATCAGCTGATGATCCGACTGATCCGGGTCTAATTCTAGATTCCAAGGTCATATTCAGCACGATGTCGCCACGCCCACGCAACGCCCCGTCACTGGAAAGCAGATGTACTCGAGGTACACTATCCTACCGATGCCGAGTCTGCAATGGGAGTCATCCGTTGAAGAAGTGTCGGCGCTTCCTACGCCTTAGTGCCGAGGAGCGGCTCCGAGTGGTTCTCGTGAACCGCTATTGCTCGAGCTGCCTGGCCCACGAGCACTCCGACGGATCCTGTCGGCGTGGGGACGGCTGTAAGACGTGTGGTCAGGATCACCACACGCTGCTGCACCCCGGGACCAAGGAGCACCGGTCACCGCCCACGGGAGACAGTACACCTGGTGTCTCGCTCTCTCGTCGGCCGTCATCCGCCAACTCCCGGCGCGGTTCGGGTGCTTCTCGCCCTGCGTCCGCCATTTTCCGGCACTCACAAGCCGATCCACGGCCATCGACTTCCCGGCGCTCGTCGGCAACTCCTCGGCATTCTTCCGCCACTGGCTGGCAGTCGTCAAGCGCTCCACTGCTTTCGTCCGCCACTCATCGGGTGCCGTCCACCGCTCTTCCGTCCGCGTCATCCGCGCCTAGGCAACTTTCCGCCTCTCCTCGAGGGCCCCCGCAGGACGCGCTCGCTGCGCCCACCCTACCGTCGCTGCTGAGACGGAACAGCGTCAACATCGGACGCATAGCTAGCGACGAGGGATATGTTGCAACCCGAGCGATTGCAAGGGGGGGAGGATGTTTACGGGAGGGGCCGGTGTGCCGCAACTGTAAGAGCGCACCCGCGCTGAAGAGCGCACCAGCACTGAAGAGCACACCCGCGCTGAAGAGCGCATCCGCGCTCGCCCCTCTTTGCGCTCTCGCTCCTTCGCCGGCCGTCGTCGATCGTAGTTTTTCTATTACTTTTTGCACTAGTTTTTAAGCAATTAATTCGATGTAAGCAGCCCAATAAAGCTGACCGCGTTATATCCACTGGAAGACGCCCCCGACTTTTTATTTATCATTTCATCCCTAATCCTGGAATCTTTTGCGGAACCACGCCCCCCTACAAACACCATCCAACAAAGTATGATGGAGCTTATGTCATTCATGAAAACGACCATGCAAACGCTTGTTCAAAACCAGAACATGGTAATACAGCTGCTCGTAGCACAACAGTCTAAATAATCTATTCAGGTAGCGCCTGAATAGTAGAATATCAATGTGGAACGCCAATGGTGTCTCACGGCATAATCTAGAATTGTCACAATTCTTAACCGAAAACCAAATTGACGTTATGCTACTGGTGGAAACGCATCTTACAGGCAAATAAAACTTTCATGTAAGAGGGTACACAATCTACCGCACAGATCATCCAGATGGGAAAGCCCACGGCGGAACTGGAGTTCTAATCAGAGAACGCATTAAACACCACTTTCACAAAAGGTTTGCAACAAACTTCTTGCAGGCCACATCCATACAAATTCAGTCAAGAAACGGAATCCTTTCAATCGCTGCCGTTTACTGCCCTCCTCGTTTCTCAATCTCGGAAGGACAATTTATGGACTTCTACAATTCACTTGGGGACCGATTTATAGCCGCAGAAAGCCCAGAAATAACCGAACACCCCTTCAGCCTGACGTCGCCAAAAACGAACTGGCTAAAATACAAAACGTACGTGAGTGCCCACATAGAACTCGCCCCGGAATTTAACATGGAATCGGACATCGACTACACAACGAGCGCCCTGGACTCGTTGCGGCAGCTCAAATCTCTACTCCTCATGGGAACGAAGTCGACCGAAACAAATACTTCAAGTCTAATCAGTAAATGGAACAGCTCGTGCGAGAAAAGAGGCGCACGCGTCGTGATTGGCAAAACAGCAGATCACCAGCTTCAAAACAACGCCTTAAGGAAGCAACCCGATCACTCGACCAGGCCCTTCACCAACAGGAAGAAAACGCACAGCTGAAGTACATCCAGAATCTCTCTTCAACAAGCACAAAGTACCCCCTGTGGAGGGCCCACCCAAATCTTAGCGCCCCAATTGAAACGACCACCCCGATAAGAAACTCTTCGGGATGCTGGGCTCGCAGCGACGAAGACCGAGCTGAAACATTCGCCACTCATCTCCAAAGTGTCTTCCAGCCAAATTCATTCCTCCTGCCAGAAATTCAGCCAGAGTCCTCCCTTCAGCCAGCCGCACCTTCATTCCGGCCGAACGAAATCGAAAAAGTCATAAGAGGACTAAAACCAAAAAAGGCTCCCGGTGGTGACCTATTGACCCCAAAGATGCTGATCGAACTTCCAAAATGCGCTATAGAGGTCGTCTGCAAACTATTTAATAGAATCATTAATCTTGGCTATTTCCCAAAAAAGTGGAAGAAATCCATCATTATAATGATACCGAAGCCTGGAAAAGACCACACAATTCCATCATCATACAGACCAATAAGCCTTCTATCTTGTTTGTCTAAATTGTTTGAAAAATGCTTGTTAACTCGCATAATACCACATCTGGAAGCTTGCAATATCATCCCGGCACACCAATTTGGCTTTCGAAGAAACCATGGAACCATCGAACAAGTGAACAGATTAACATCCGAAATACGCTCAGCCTTCGAACAGCGAGAATACTGCAGCGCTATTTTCCTCGACGTATCTCAAGCTTTCGACCGAGTTTGGCTCATCGGACTCATGCACAAAATTAAGACGTATTTGCCAACATACACCCACAAGCTACTGGAATCATACCTATACAATAGGGTATTCTCAGTGAGATGCAACGCAGCTACTTCGGGCGACTACACCATCGAAGCTGGAGTTCCACAAGGAAGCGCACTCGGCCCGTGTCTATATGTTTTGTATACTGCGGATATTCTTACGAGCGCACAACTTACAACCTCAACGTTCGCCGACGATACCTTAGTCGCTCCAGATGCCCAACGCAGGCAACAACCCAACTGGCTAATCATTACACAATAGTGGAAAGGTGGCTGACCGACTGGCGCATTAAAATAAACGAACAAAAGTGTAAACATATAACGTTTACTCTTAATAGACAAACATGCCCTCCGCTTTTACTAAACGGTATGCAGATCCCTCAAGCTAACGACGTAACGTACCTTGGCGTCCACCTTGATAGACGACTTACCTGGCGTAAGCACATCGAATGCAAAAAGATGCACCTAAAACTGAAAGCCAGCAGCCTCCACTGGATCATAAACTCACGATCGCCACTGTGCCTGGACTACAAGTTACTACTGTACAATTCAGTCCTAAAGCCAATCTGGACGTATGGCTCCCAGCTGTGGGGGAACACGAGCAGCAGCAAAATAGACATCATACAGCGCGCACAATCCAAAATCTTGAGAACTATCACAGGGGCACCTTGGTATGTTCGCAACGAAAACATCCACCGGGATCTGGGCATCCTCGCAGTGAAAGACGAAATCCAGAAGCAAAAAGATTCATACAAAGAAAAACTGTCTTCGCACCCAAATTTTCTCGCTCGGGGATTGACTCGGGTTTCTAGCGTATCCCGCCTTAGACGCAACGACCTCCCAACCCAGTAATCGATTTTTAGGGCCGTCTAACTCCGTATCAGTCAATATGACTGTTAGTTAAGTTAAAAATATAAGATATGATACATTTCTTGTTAGTCTCGCAAAGAGAAGATTCAAGAAATAAAGGCAACGTTTCACCAGACAGTTAAGGCTGTAATAGACGAATAATATTCCAGGCTCACATCAACGACATTTTCTACCTTAGGGTGGTCGAGCCAGGATCCATTGCAAACCTTCAATCGATCCCGAAAAGTTTCAACGAATCCTGGCCCGACCAACGGTCATATCCGGCATCTCATGAGTTTTGGGTCTGACACCCAAGAATGCCTCTTCATTCAAATCATCTTCCAGAAGCTGGACCCTGCCACAAAGTCTAACAACTCTCTCACAGAAAGCAGTGATGAAATCCTACCAACCTAGAAATCTATGGCTCGGTTCTTCGAGCAAAGGTGCCAGACCGTCGATATCGTGGATTTGGCTTTAGCAGGTGGGCCACGACAATAATCATTATTGCATGCTCCTTAATTCTCCGCCTGGCACATAGCCTCAATCGTTAATTCCAGACCTCTTGTATTGATTTCAGAAAAACGGCGGCCCTCCGTCAATTTTCATCGAACCAGACTTTACCGCTCTCAACTTTAACCGTCTGAATGGGTGGCCGAGAGTCTTCTTCTTGCAACAAGTATTCTGGCCGCGTTTAAAGCAGGAATATCTTACATTGCTGTAGCAGCGTTCCAAATGGCGCGCCTTTGGTCCAGTAGTTTCTGTTGGTTCTCTGGATGTAGTCCTAATGAATAGTCTTAAATACTTTAAATACGGATGAGCAGTGGCGGGCTTATCATTTGGGAGCTTTTGTAGAACTGCCGCAAACTAGCTCTTCTTGTATTAGTGTGTGTCTCTTCCACTTCGCCTCTTACCCAGGAAAAATAGACAGTTGTCTATAAAGTAGCTGAGCTCGGAGCTTTTCTTGCTAAGCTTCGATAACTTGTGCATTCGGCGATTATTTGAGCGACTGTATGCAAGTACGCTAACCCATTGCCAGCTTTTCAGAGTTGGAGACACAGGGAATGGCTGGCTCTTCCAGCACGCTGTTTTCGTTATTTCCTTTTGTGGACCGATTGTTTCGAGTAGATAGAAAACTAAAAAACTCGTTCTGGGCTACGATGGTCGTCATTCCATAATCTCGCATAGAAGCCATCCGGTAACGCCAATCGTATTTGATAGCTTTTATAAGAAAAACATTAATGATGTTAGTTATTTTTCCTCAAGCACTGCGACTCTTGTTTTCTTACTCATGGCGAAGATACAACAGAATTTGGCAGACGTTGCTTCAGAAGTGGCTCACTTTGGTAGGATAAGCACGTGCGCTTATGTGTTACGTTATACGATTACGAGAGTTTGGTGGTGCATGGCACCTTGTTTAATGAAGATGATAATTCCAATAAACGGACAAAAATATTGTAAGTCTACTTGATATTATATTGTGACAAATGCCTTTAATGGGCGGAATGTCATAGTTGAGCATAGTTCTCCTTAGGGGTTTTGAATCCAAAAGACTAGCCAGAGTTATGCATTGAATTTAATTTATTTTTTTACTTGCTAATTAATTAGTTTTGTTTATGTTGGTTAGGATTCAATTATTTTGAATGGGTCAGCTTAATTCACTCGTGGTATATCCCTGACCTTCTCCACCACTCCGATCGCCTTGCTAGCTCTACGACTCTTCTTAAAAAACTACTTTACTAAGGAAGAGAAAAAACAACTAAAGCTTTGCGAAGATGACAGGGAGAAATCTGGGTGGATTCTAAGCTCGCTGAAGATGGAGCGATAAATCGAAAAGATAAATAACGCCCGTACACATTAAGTTTAGTACTCCTTTCTTTTTCATCTTTTCTACTTTAATAGCTAATTGCTTATCTTCATAAACAAAAGATTTTAGTCACGTCATAGGTTATGGTCGTGTCACGGTAGCCAAAATGATTGTGAATAATACCGTTAAATTCTATATATTTAATTCTAATTTTAGTTACGGTAAGTTATGCTTCGCAGAAATCCTTACTAACCGGGGATTTTTGTGCGTAGACTTGTCCTTCCTTTATTTTGTTAGTAATGACGTAAGCCCTGTCAAGCTCTTAAAACTAGTTCAATAGTTCTATCGAAGTCGTTATTTATTCTTATAATATTGGCAACTGATTATGATATTGTTTTGTTTACATGTAAAGTAAAACAATTTTAAACGCGAACGAAACGATATTATTACATACTCACAACACTGTATTTCGGTTAAGCTTAACCTTATATAACGCTCAATATTCCATCTATTTGAACTATTCGGCTAATTAACGTATTTTCCTACCATTACTCCGACTAAGCCTTAAACGTATATTATCAATTAGCAGATTATCAATCCGATTATTTGCCCATATATTTCCAAAATTGGTTTATTATCAGATCTTTACTTTTGATTTTATCTCTTTAGAAGGAATATTGTAGAACTCCTCCTCCCGACTAAAAGTGTTGAACTTAGCTGGACAAACTTAGCTGGTCAATAAAAAAATTGAGTTTAGGGTGCATGTTACGAAGCCCCTTAGTTCTTATAGGTAAGGGTTTGAGAGTTTCGCTTCGACTCATTGATATCCCTGGACGAAAATATTCTCTTGGATCCAAGTATAGCATATATGTATTTCAAATCGAAAATATGTGTTAGCTTAAGCCAAATTATTATTATTTTTTGCCTCATAATAACTCATTAATACTAACAGTAAGTTGTCCCAGATTGCGCAATTTATTCAGTCAAAGTATGAGCAGGTGCATATGGATTCGATGCAATCAAAATATTTAAAATTGAAAAGAGCACGTCGTTTCAAGTTTTCGAATATTGGAATATTTTCGACATTATATTTATTGTCCAAAAGTGCGAATTTATTTTCGTAAAGAGGTTTTTTTATATTAGGGTAAGACTCCGTCAAAAAAAAAAAATGATTTGCAAGGGGTCTTCCGATTTTTTTGAAACTGTGGGAAATAATAGTCTTAGGTAAGATAGTTTAAAACCCCAAAAGGATTTTGAAAAATTTTCAAAATGGCGCCCGCTACGCCATGTTGAAAATCAGTGCAGTGTTTTTTTAGAAAATTTATATTTCTGAAAGTATTAAATGGATTTTAATAAAAATTACAGACAATGCAGCTAAATACACGTACTTTAATTTAATATTATGTTGAAAAAAGTTTTCAGAATTTTGACCAAAAAAAAAATAAAAAAATTTTTTGAACTGATTTTTCGTTAATTTGGCCACTTTTTTTAAATTTTTAGTATGCATATAAAGATTCCTTAGGATTTCACCTTTCCATAGAAAAAAAAATTTATGGAGACTTTAATAGTTTTCGAGATATTGCGATTTTAGTGAGAGCGCGCACCGCGAATCCCCACTCTGCGCCGCGCCGGCGCGGCTATGTATCAAGCGAAGCAGTCAAACGTGCACGAACATGCACAATAGAGTTTTTTGGTTGTCCTACACTTAAATAAAATCATTAATTTGTATTAATCAATATCAAAACAAGTTTTTCTCATTTGTATACTACTTCTAAAAAGTTTTTTTTTATTATTATGTAGTAACAAAAACTTTGTAAATATTGTTTTTATTTTGTTTCATACAGTGTATTATTTAAATATACACATATTAGTATATTTTTTTTCTTTTATTCATTTTAGTGTTTCTTTTCTTTATTTAGTATTAAGAAATAAATAGATTTTAAGTATTGAACGTCGAGTAAAGCGCCATTTTTGCTTTTACAAAAAGGAAAATCATACCGCCGTTAATAAAGAAAGTATCCGTCCTGTTACAAAGCAAATAAGTGAAAGGTTTTCGGTTGAAAGCAAAAGTTTAATTTGTAATACATGCCGTCTGCAAATAAGTAAAGAGTTACAATTTCCAATTCCACGACAGGCACAATTTTTATCTAATTCTGATGAAAATGTATGCGAAGAAAGAATTGAAAGCCCTAATGAAATGGCTGATAATGTATTAGAAAATACTGATGACTCAGATAAAGAGTTAAAAAATATAATTTTTGATCACGAAAAAGAAAGCGATATTAATAAGTTAAATGAAATTTTGCACATTTTAAATATTTCACCTATTGTTGGCAGCAAAGATCTTCGAACGCAATTATCACGAAAGAAGAAGGTAAGTGAAATGCGAGAGGCTTTTAAAAAATAAATTGAAAAAAGTATTTAATAACATGACAAAAAAGCAAGAAATTTAAAACAACGATTCGACAAAGCTCAAACCATTACTGGTACACGAAGTTTTCACTCGTTTACGCCTATAAGTGAAAATAAAATCCAATGCAGATATTATTCTACTTCTACTGAAACATTTGAATTTGAAATTGAAAAAAACAAGAAAAAGAAAACGTAAAGATTAATTTGAGATTTGATTAATTAATTAATTAATTTTCAACTTGAATTTAAATAGTCAAAATAAGCCAAAATTTTCTTTATGTTATAGTTAATGAATGTTCACGCTTTTGGTATGCGGACTTCACGCTGCGCGCTCTCACTAAAATCGCAATATCTCGGAAACTATTAAAGTCTTTTTTTCTATGGAAAGGTGAAATCCTAAGGAATCTTTATATACATACTAAAAATTTTAAAAAAATGGCCAAATTAACGAAAAATCAGTTCAAAAAATTTTTTTATTTTTTTTTGGTCAAAATTTTGATAACTTTTTTCATAATAATATTAAATTAAAGAACGTGTATTTAGCTGCATTGTCTGTAATTTTTATTAAAATCCATTTAATACTTTCAGAAATATAAATTTTCTAAAAAAACACTGCACTGATTTTCAAAATGGCGTAGCAGGCGCCATTTTGAAAATTATTCAAAATCCTTTTGGGGTTTAAACTATCTTACCTAAGACTATTATTTCCCACAGTTTCAAAAAAATCGGAAGACCACTTGCAAATCATTTTTTTTTTTGACGGAGTCTTACCCATATATAAATTTTTAGTTTTTATTATTATTTTTATTTTTTTTTTATTTTTATATATATATTTTTTTTGCCTTATTTAATATTTTTAAAAATACGTACAAGATTATTGACATGACATTTGACATTTGTATTTAATATTGATCTTAATTTATAATGACCATATGCTAAAGTATTAATATTACAAGCTAATACATATCATTTATCATCTCTAGGACTAAGACTAACTTTATTAACTATGATATACTTCTTATACATCTTTGTTCTCCATAGTATGTTTTCTTATGTCTAATACATTCAATCTAATCAAAATGACATAGTTTTTTGATTACCGATTGCTTAACACTCTTAACTTTCTTTTTATTTATGTATTCGTGATTGTTTTCTACCAAGAATGAATATGCTTTAGCTTTTAGACCCGCGAAAGAGGTCATAATTTTTCCAGCATTTTAATCTTTGAATAAGCCCAATTCCTTGTTGTTAGCTTGAATTATGTTGAAGCGGTTTCCTGTCTCATAATTTGATGTTTCAAAACGGCTAGAATTTTTTTTTATTATTTTGTATATATCCTCTTTATAAAAAACTATAAAAGAGTCTGTATCCATATATATTATTTTGGCTGAGGAACATTCTACCAATAAAAAGTTATAATGAAAATCATACATTAGCCATTTGCACAAGTCGAGAACAGTAAAACCAATATAAATAGGCTCGTACAAAATTGAAGTCTTTGTAGTCTCAATTGCTGCTAAGCTTTCTCAAAAAATTTCTAAACTATGAACATTATTTCTTGCAACTAATTGTCTAAACCCTGGAGAGTTTTGCACCGATTTATAACGAGTTACTAGTCTTATTTCTCAACGCTTTTCTACTTTTTCCATGGTTTTGCTGTATGAGGCATTATTCATTAATTTATAAAATTTTTTTTTAATTCATTTTTTGCTATTTTTCTATGTTGGGTATTTAAATCCATATAGGGCTTTAACCAGTATGACTGATTAAAAGATAAAATTTTCGGATTTTTCTTTTATTTTAATCCCTGTTTAAGACACAGTTGAAGCTGTTTTAAATGAATAATGTAAAGCTCCTTCGAATTTAAATCAGCTATTAATTTTGGCTGTTTTCCTCTTGGAAGAACCTTGTTTTCAGGACAAAATGGCAGACTGTTATGTTTGTCATGAATTTCATCATGATATTCTAAATCTACTTCTAAAATCCTTCTTCTAATATCCTGTATCTCCTGAGAATCCAGAATTTTCTACATCAAATAAATTAGTTTCATTTTCGCTTAAATATTTAAAATTTGAAAATGGGAGTTTTTGACTCATAGCCCAACCATATAAATTATTTGCGTCAAATAATTATACGACAAATAATTGTTTGGTTTGGTTGCTTTTGATTTTCTTAGAGTACCTTGAGTCAGACCGCCACGTTTACCTCTTTTTACAAAATTGTATATGTTAGGATCACTTATCAAATCTAGTTATACTTTAGTATACTTCAGCATAGCATCCCATGAAATAGATGGGGCTGAATCATAATTAACAGGGTCTTATTTATATGCTTTTGAACATATATTACGGAAGTTTTCAAAAACGTCTGCTAAAATTAGTACGTCACTCTCCAAATACAGTTTCATGTAGTCTTTTAGAGCTCTGCACTCAAACAAACTCCAAATTTCTTTAGCAAAATTGTATTCGCTAACGCTAAATTCTTCGTCTTTCAATGTGTTTAGGTGAGGGGCCATTGTGCCGCTCAGCTGAACTTAAGAGCGCATCCGCGCTGAAAAGCACACCCGCGCTTAAAAGCTCATCCGTGCTGAAGACCGCATCCACGTTCGTCCCTCTATGCATTCTCCCTCTCTCGTCGGCCGTTGTCGATCGTCCGCTCTGGTTTATATTTACGTTTAGCGTTTATTCTTTCTAAGTTTAGTTTAGTACAATGTAAGCAGCGAATAAAGCTGATTGCGAGAATACCCACACAACGCCCCCGACTTCTTCACTTTTCTTACAGGAATCTTTTGCGGCAGCAACGCCCCCTTACAAACATTTGGTCCTTCGAGCCGGATAATTCCTGGATTTTCTTCTACCAGCAGTTCTCGGCATTGTTCCGCCTAAAGATAAGTACATTTTTCCGTCTCCATCTCTCTGCCGGTCTTCAGCAGTGATCCGAACATTAAACTTCGTTCACACTGCTGCAAGATTGTTTTTCCCTCCGTGTCAACTCCAAGTCAAAGTTTTCCGACACAACGGCAGCTTGAGATTTTCTAATAATCTATAATAATATTTAAATTCTGCAAATTTTTCCATCCGTCTCCGTTTTGTGTGCTGCCCATATTCCTCGCCGTTTTCGGCCTCTCCGTTATCCATTCGCTTGCCAACTTGCAAAAATTTGCAAGTGAACAGTGAAATTGTGTGGTGACAAAAAGAAGGGATAATTAATATTGGCCAGCCGATGTGACTTAGTTCCGGAATTTCCAAATTCACCGAACAGTCCGCCGCTGTCGTAATATTTGTTTTTTTTTCTTCCCCAATCAGTGTCATTTTTTACACCACATAACTTTTCTGTTCCCCCAATTATACAGTCCACTTATCAACGCTCCACTGTGCCAACATATGCCCCACATGCCCTTACATATATCCTTGCATGCATGTCCATATATTTCCAAATATTTTCTGCCCCCAATTCCAGGAAATATATAGCCGATAAAATTTAAAAAAAAATTTAAATTTTCGAAATCCAACAATTATAAACCGCCATTTAACTACAAATCCGTGATTGTGTCGCTTAAATTCTCGACCTAGCCGTGTTGTGTTTTTTGGTTCTGTTTTTTTTTTTCCTTTGGGGTAAGTACAGGGTGCCGACGGCATAACCGGCTGCGTAACAAGTTAAAAAAAAAAAAAAATCAATTAATTATAAATTTATGTATTTATAATTATAACTACTAAAATTTATTTAATTCTTATTTTCCGTTCGAGCAAAGGGCCAGGTTTTTTAATTCACCTTTCCGGACACTCAATAATTACAGGGTGACAATAAATAAGCCGGACAAACTTTGAAGCAATCTATTATAAATGTGTTATGATGCAGCCTTTAAATAAATGCATTTATCAATAGCTTCTACTTTTCTGAAACAAATATATTTACATTTTTGTGATTCCCATCAATTTGATATTTGTTTCGGGATGTCTAACAATCGTTGTGCAATTTTAAAACTGTTTCAACAAGGAAATCGCCAATGCGACATTGTTCGTTTGCTTGGCATACCAAAACAAACGGTCTCTGACGCTATCCGGCGATTTAATGAGCTTGGTCATGAAGTCGACCGTCCCAGACGGGGCAGACCATGCACCGCTAACACTTTTAGAATTCACCAGATCGTGAAAAAGCGGATCACACGGAATTGCAGAGTCTCGTCAGAAAAATAGCCGGTGAAATTGGAGTGAATCGAGTTTGGTGTTTGGCTGATTGCAAAAAATGAACCTAATCTCAAGCCCTACAAGCTCCAAAAAGTGCATCTTCTTACGGATGACAATAAGCACGTGAGACTTCAAAGATGCTGTCAGCTAAAGCGTCGGGCCGCAGGTCAAAAAGGGGAGCGTATTCCCTTCACGGAGAAGAGAAGATATTCACTATCCAACAGGCGCACAATCACCAAAATGACAGAAGCTGGTCGGCTGAAGCTCCAGGTACCTCTGCAATAATCGAGCGCCATTAATGTGAGCAGTCTTTAATGGTTTGGGGAGAAATATGCGCCACCGGTAAAACACCCCTTGTTTTCATCGATTAAGGGGTCAAAATCAATCAGGAAGTGTACCACCGGGACATTTTGGAAACTGTTGTGCTTCCTTGGGCCCAGCAGCACTTCGGTGATACGGAGTGGACGTTTCAACAGGATTCAGCGCCAGCCCATAGAGCCAAATTGACTCAGGACTGGTGCAAAGCCAATTTTCCACACTTTATCACATCCAGTGAATGGCCACCTTACTCGCCAGATCTTAATCCGATGCACTACAGTGTCGTCTATTTTGGAGTCCAGGGCATGTGCTAAACGCCACATAAGTTTGGAGGCGCTGAGGCAATCATTGCTCCGAGAATGGGATCGATTATTGGAAGAAGACCTGCGGCCCATTGCGCTAAATTTCCAGAAACGTTTAGGGCTCTGCATCGCAGCCCAAGGAAGCCACTTTGAAACCGGCTGAATATATGGTAACACAATACCTATTTAAAAGTTGTGTATCTGCATTTTTTCGCAAATACAGTTCCTTAAAAAGTTATGATCAAAAATGTTTGTTCGGGTTATTTATTGTCACCCTGTAAAGTTGAGTTTTTTAATTAAAAGTAATTTAATTATCGAAAAATTATAATTAATTAATTTAATTACCCACCTTCTGTCCGAATATAGCCGCGGTTTTATATTCACCTTCCCGGCTTTGTGATAATTAAATTCGATTAATTAAAGATTAAGGTTTCAACTTCACCATGTGGCCCCATAATAATTAAAAGTCAAAAATTAATTATTAAGTTAAGTCCACCTTGTTTTCCGGTACTTGTCCATTTTCCGTCCCTCTAAAGCTGCTTCTACTCCGCATCAGGCAACATCCGCCTACAATCCCAACAAACCTCATCCATTTGTTTTTTTTTGGGTTGGTAAAATTTTTGCTTCCACATTCGAATTGTGCCGCATACAACTTGTACCTTGTAATAGCATTTCATTCGCGATCTCACCATTTCCATCACATTAGTGTGTCCGGCCACCACATCGTACGAGGCACCTATTGCGCAAGTCAGTCGACAAGCGCTGACCAGCGAATTGGACTCTGAGAATGCCCGCGGGAGACGACAAAAAGCCGCGTCCGATCCCACCCATCCGTTTGGACAGATCTCAATCCGCATCTCCGCAGACGCCTTTTTTAAAGCCTAAAGCGTCAAGTGCCATTCCAAGGGCAAAGAGTGACGAATCCGTCAATACAATCCCCGGTCCTTCACAGAGGCAGACTCATTCCGTTGCAAAAATGGCTCAAAGTGCGGTCGACGCTGCATGGTGGCAATTAGCTGATGATCCGTCTGATCTGGGCCAAATTCTGGATTCCAAGGTCATATTCAGCACGATGTCGCCACGCCCACGCAACGCCCAGTCACTGGAGAGCAGATGTGCTCGAGGTAAACAATCCTACCGATGACGAGTCTGCAATGGGATCCATCCATTGAAGAAGTTTCGACGCTTCCTACGCCTTAGTGTCGAGAAGCGGCTCCGAGCGGTTCTCGTGAACCGGTATTGCTCGAGCTGCCTGGCCCACGAGCACTCCGACGGATCCTGTCGGCGTGGGGACGGCTGTAAGACGTGTGGTCCGGATCCAGCACTCTGGAGTAGAGCTGTAAAAAAACATCGATATTGGCCCTACTCGATGTTTTCGATGGTGATAGTCCAAACCATCGATATTTTCGATAGTATCAATCGAATTATTATTTAATTTTTTATTTTGTATTTTAAGCGTATTTGCTTTCCATTTTTTTAATTGCGAGGTATGAATACAGCTGCGACAAAAAAAATACAATTTATTTAACTATTAAACATAAAAACAAATGGGTTAAAAATTTAAAAGATTTTGACTATAATAATAACTTATATACTTTTTTTTATTCATAAGTTAGAAAACTTAAAAATTCTCGTATGCTTTAAAAAGTTGTTATAAGTCATTATCGTTTGTCTTCTAATGCTAAAATCGAGAACATTAAAACTATTAATGAAATACCAAGCACATTTCATTAACCCTCTCATGCCCAAATTAAAATGGGCGTGGCCAACAATTTTTTGAGTAGACATATAAGCTAAAATTGACCCCAATATCAACTGCCAAAATTTCAATGTCCTAGGTGTCCTGGTTCAAGAGCTACAGGATGTTACGTATATGCAAACATATGCAAATTACAAACAAACTAAATAATATTTTCATGCGGGGTTTTGTTTTAAATACTCCCTTACCTTTCTTTATAAAGTTGCTAAACTTCGTATTAGGATAAAGTAATTATTTTAATGTTTATTTAACATTTTTCAAAAACCAAACTTTTCAAACTTTTTTTTGCACAATGACTTTGTCAGCTACACTTTCGGGAAAACAGCTACAAACTGAACGCGTGTGCAGCTGGCTACCGAAAAAATTTGTATAATCTCACTCAACACATGCAGCTATTTTTCTGCGAAAGAATCAAAACAAAAAGAATTAAAATACGGGAGATAGAGGCTCATAAATACAATGTTGCGTATATGCAACACCGGGCATGAGAGGGTTAACATGTTTGTTTTTTTATTGATTATAATTATAAGCGAAACATGATTATAAATTAAAGTTAAGATCTAGTAAAGATAATAATAATTATAATGAAATTAACAGAAGAGAGATCATCCGTTCCTCGGGAATTGTTGTTGATTACGAATTAATAAAGAAAAGAAAAAAATAACAAGTTAAGATAATCCATTCTTTGGAAAACTTATCTTAATGACTTTGTACTACAAAAAATTTAATCCAGCACCCGCTGATTTCTGTTAAGCATAAGGAGCGTGTTTAAATGCTTTGGCTTCAAAGAAGTTCGTCTATCCGATATAATCTGACCGGCTCTACTAAACATCCTCTCCAATTCGGTGGATGAAGCCGGGATGCAGAGGTACCGCTTGACGACTTCAGCCAAGCTTGGGTATTCCAAGAAATGAGTCTGTAGATAAAAAAAACGGATACATATATAATTTTAAAACATTTTATATAATTTGAAAAATATTGTTTTTATTAATTACCTTCCAATACGTAAGAGGATCCAGAGACTGCATAGAGTTAGGCTTCTCTGTGAACTGCCTAAGTGCCAAGATTGAGTCCACCCTCTTGTTTTTCATTATAGTTTGACATTTTTATTGAACGTACCCATTTAGGGACAATCCGTCGACCTCTATTTGTGATTGTTCTTCTTGCTCTACTTCGATTGTAGGAGAAATTGTTAGCTCATCCTCTAACGCCTTCATGGCCTCCGCGGCGTTGAAAGGACTTCTAAAGGCCTCCTTCTTAAATCTCGGATCCAACATAGTGGCAATGTTGGTTACCGTCCTTGTCTCGAACTTAAACAATCGAGCTTCAACTCCTTTCTTTAATAATTCACAGACTTCAAGTCCTTCTGTGGTTTTCAATTTGGTTGTATTTTTTTCTAGGTTTAAGTACAATCCGCACGACACCGGTATTATTAAAGAAATTGTCATCTTTGCATCGCCATCGCCAGAAGAAAATGCGTAGCATCGTCAAAAATTTTTAAAAGCTCGCAAATGTCAGTCATCAGGTTTATTTCATCTGCATTTAACATCTGCTCGGACTTCGGAGTATTTAACAAAACTGAGCTGATTTCATTTTTCAGTTGCAAAAATCTTTTCAGCATATTGAACGCGCTATTCCAGCGAGTTGGCACTTCTTGAATTAGGCTATATGGATTATCACCTTGAGCCGTCTTTAATTTGGCATAAGCAGTGGCACTACTTTTAAAAAACGTCACAATTGCTTTGCACTTACCAAGTGCCGTCTTGACAAGCGATGAGGACAAAACATCTTGTACAACAAGATTTAGGGTATGAGCAAAACATCCCAAATGACGCTTCTTAAGAAGTTTGAACGCATTTAACATCGTAGCTGCGTTGTCCGTGACTATAGCAACCACTTTGTTAAAAATATGCCATTCATTCAACGCGAGCTCCAAAGTGTGTGCAATATTTTGTCCGGTGTGATTATGTTCATTGACAAGAGGCATGGTTGACAAAACCACCGACTTCAGCTCATAATCACTAATGAAGTGGCAGGTTATTGTCAAATAATTAGTGTTCGCTTTTGATGTTCATCCGTCAGTCGTGATTGCACAATATTCTATCTTGCATAAGATGTCTTGAAGTTTTGCGATCATACTTAAATGCATGTTTTTTAGATAGATATCGCGAATCTGGTACCGACTTGTTACTTTGTATTTGGGATCAACAATTTTGAGGAGGTTGATAAAACCCTCGTTTTCAACAATTGAAATGGGCTGAACGTCCGTGGCGATCATTTTTGCCACTGCCATATCAATGCTATGTTTACGTTTTGATGCGTCCTCATACGTCTTGGCGCTCTCAAAATACGCAGTTATTTTAGGTACGGGAATTTCTGAAGATTTGTGCTCCGGGTGCTTCCTCGTCAGATGGTCTTTCAAATTAGACGTATTTCCGCTGGTACGATACGAATTTGAACATATATTGCACCTAGCAGTCTCATCTGTACCACGTGTGAAGAACGTCCACACCTCGGACACCAATGGTTTCTTTGGCTTAGTCGTTGCACTCACGTCGTTGTTGTTGTTATCTATTAAACAAAACACACAAGACATACATACATATACGTACACTAATGAATTATACTGATTTACCTGCTTTTTTTGCCAAAAACTTGTCCATTTTTCACTCTTCATAAATTTTTTGTTTTTTCTGGAACGACGCTTCTGCAACTAGTGATGTTAAATAAACGCGATACATCGATGATGGAAAAAAATCGATGTATCGCACAGCCCAGCCACTATCGATAATATCGATAGTACTATCGATGCTTTTACAGCTCTAGTCCAATTGTACCCCCAAGAGTTGTTAAGTTCTTTTATAAAAAAAAATTTTGTAGCTGTGAGTACATGGTACATTTATTGTTAATGCTGTTGTAGACATGGATTGATTTTGCAGAAAATGGTTTATTTCATAGGTTTTATATAATTTATGGAGAGAATTTATTTATTTAAGTGTTTTTTGTCTAACAAATGATTGATTTTTCTCCCTTCGATCTCCCTTTCTATGAATGGGACAGAAAGTTATGCCTTAAAATTTTTTTAAATACATTTGTATTTCGACATATTCTACAAAGACACGGTCAATATTTTCTACCCGAAATGAATATTCGTAGCGCACCTGCTCTGTATTTTTCTTTCAGTGGGAGAGCTATAGTGTTTTCGTAGGTCATGATCGTCTTGTTTATCAACAGAGTTTTTTTCCACTTCGTCATAGTACTGCAAAAGAGTCATGTTCCCTTGGCGGAGCATTGACATATGTTCTATCAAGTATATCGGAAGATTGTCCGCGTATGTGAAATCTTTTTGTTATGGCTTTAAATTTTAAAGGTGCGTAGAACGACGAGCTGAACCGACCATATCAGCTGAACCTTTTATTTTATTTCTAAGTATTCCTAAGCTTGTTAGTGTATGAACTACCTTCATATTTTTCGTACACCTTATGCGGTGTGAGCCGCTTTCCTCCATGAACCGTACGTCTCATTTTTACTCTTGTAATGCGCTTATTGCAACTTTACTAAAAATTCCGAAACGTAAACCCCAACAAGCTAAGCTTAAAAAAAACGCAAAAAACAAAAAAAAAAAAAAGCTTTGTATAAGCTTAAACCATCAGTTGCAAAACTACTACCTTACTTGGCTACGAGACTACTAGGCACTCCAAACATATAAATGGTAGACTTTGATGGCTCAGTGATATGGAACTTTTGAAGAGACCTAGTAAGAATTGTTTGTTAGATCGAATAAAACCGTGTTTGAAATATTTCCAACACCCTCAAAATCTTCATTTATTTACGGTTTTTCGGGACTTTTTTGCTCTTAAAAAATACTAAACGCGTAATTTTAGGCACATTTTAAAATTTTGCTAGCGCTTGGGAGTAACAGTGTGTAAATAAAAGCAATAAGCGCAATGGAAGGGCACTTTATTGCTCCGGAATGCTAGCAAGATTGAACTGCCTTTTTTTGGGAAAAGCGTTATAGCTTCAACAATTTTCATTATTTCAGAATTGAAATTAGTCTCGTTTTATTCAATAAACAATATTGATTAAGTTGTACCGAAAATATGGCGTCAAAGTCCGAAAAACACGAAAAAAATTCAAAAATGTTAGTATCTTGTCTAGGCAACGTACTTAGTAAAAGTTGATTTTGAAACTTGCATGTGGTGCCGGAAAGCAATACTGTATGTATTAGACATATGCATGAGTGTCACAAAACACACATTCAAATGTACAAATGTGAGAGATTCGGTTCTCTTACTCTTACTCATTTGCACAACTAATAGGAAAAAGGAAACGAATTGAAAGAATTGAGAATGTTGAAAACAGAGGCGTTTCATTCGAATGATTCGAGTTGCTAATGTTTAATGTTTAATTCTAATGGTAAGTTTAAATTTAATTTATTTCTATATTAAGAATAATTTACAACTCATTTAAATTCGAATGCAAAAACATTATTTTGTAAATATTTTCTGAATAAGTGGCTATTTGACAGCGCTTTTCTGTAATTAAATTTCTTACGTTTGAAAATGAACGTTCTGACGCTGCGCTGCTCGCTGAAATGCAAAATATTTTGCAGCTTGTTTTGTGCAATAGCGGAACAAATTGCTTATTCATATGCCACCAAGCTAAAGCAATAAAATCAATGGTGTATGCTACATTAATATTACAATATCCAGAAATTTCTTGACCCACCTTGTCTTGTATTGTCTTAACATGGGGGACATAAAAAAAATCAGCAAATTCATCGTCTACTAACTGGGTTTCATTATTGTTGATGTCAAAGTTGTAGAAAGTTGTAGTTGTATAGTTTTCTTGTAGAAATTGACTCATAATAATTTTGCAGTATGGTCCCTTTCTCAGTTTGTGAGAATTGATTTAGTTTGTTCGTTGGAGGAAAAAGGAACAAGGCTAATTTATGGTATTTTGTCAAATTTGGATTGACTGTTGATAAAAACAATAATTAATTAATTAATTAACTAATTTACACACAACCTAAAAACAAAACTTAGAAAAACGAGGTCTACAATACATAGACCTCTGTAAATACATACAGATTCGTCGGCTTCTTTTTCTATTTGGTTTTCCATATTTTCGTCTTTGTTCCGGAGTTGTCAAAAAGAAATGTATTGAAATCCTATCCAACAACTCGAATGATTCAAGTATACAAGGCAACTGTCAAATCTTTCATTTTACTTTTAGTTTCGTTCATTCTCTTTCATTTAGTTTGACCTGTCAAATTATGAGAGGAACACAAACTTGTACTCATTTAATGTCATTTCATTTCTAACATTTCTTTCACTTCATTCTATTCTATTGTTTTTTTCCTATTTTTCCAAAGTGCATTATGGCCTCAAAAAGGGCTTAAAAAACTAAGATAAAACTGGTACTTCGTGGTTACTTGCGTAATACCTGTCAGCACGCTGATGTGCGATATAAGGTTTGCAAATATTAAATTTATTTGTTGAATGAGAGATGAGTGCATCAATCATTTTATTATTTGCTTTTAAATGCAGCCTGGTTGCATAGAAAAGTGGTAAATTATAAATCATTTTTAAGATTTTATTTTGTGCAATTTGCAATTTATCTATATGGGTCTCGGCCCTACAGCCCCAGATTTCAGATTCAAAAAGCATTATGAGTAAAAATATTTGTTTATATATTGTCAGTTGCCGTCGAACTACCGAACTGAGCGGACGTGCTTTGCCCGAGCTCTGGGAAAACTGCAACATAAAACAGCTAATCAAAAAAAAAAAAAAAATGGGGTAACCCTTTAATGTTGTCCCGCTTATCAAAAGGAACATCCATGAATCAAAAGTGCAAATAAAAACTAAAGTGCACTTCCGAATCGTGTCCAAATATCTGGACAGTGCGCAGAAAAACTATTACATGTACCAGCTGAAAAGCGGTAAGGGCCTACAAGTGGTAGTAAAGGAAATCGAACCAGATGTTACCGCCGCGGAAATAAAAACCGCCCTTAAAGAAAAGGGCTTAATAAGGATAAAAAGCATAATAAAATAAAGATAAAATAAAGATAAAGATAAATAAAGATAAAAAGCAACAACCCCTCTTCAAGGTCGAGCTGGAGCCAGAAAGCAGGTCGCTGAAGAAGAACGAAGTCCACCCAATCTACAACCTGAAATATCTTTTGCATCGGAAAATCACTGTTGAAGAGCCACATAAACGGTCCAGTGCAATACACTAATATGGACACACTAATATGGTCAAGAGTATGGACACACAAGGTCTTACTGCACACTTCGGGCTGTCGGTGTAGTCTGCGGGGACGCCCAAAAGTCCGCTTGCTGCACTACAAACAAGGAAAGTACCGTGAAGAAATGTGGAAACTGCGGAGGCAACCATACGGCAAACTATAGAGATTGTATGGTGTACAAGGAGTAAAAGAGTCGCATGCGTCAATCAACCGCAACGCGCAACCAAAATCCACAGAATGCGCACATTGCGTCAAAAACTACGCCAGACGTCTTTTTCGCCAAATCTGCGAGGTCCTCATTCGGTCCACTAAACACCACCAACGGCTTCTCCTATGCCGATGCTCTACGATCTGGAAGAGAAATTCCAATTCAGCCTAACTCCAAAGCGCTCAACAGGCCCCAGAACAGCCACACAGCAAAACGGAAACTGTGCTGCTTACCATCCAACAAAGTATGATGGAGCTTATGTCATTCATGACAACGACCATGCAAACGCTTGTTCAAAACCAAAACATAGTAATGTTAGTAATGGTGTCTCACGGCATAATCTAGAATTGTCACAATTCTTGACCGAAAACCATATTGACTTTATGCTACTGGTGAAAACGCATCTTACAAGCGAATCTTACAACTTTCATATAAGAGGCTGTACAAGAGGCTCTACCGCACAGATCCTCCAGATGGAAACGACCACGGCGGAACTGGAGTTCTAATTAGAGAATTAATGCGTTCTCCATTTCAAAAAAGCCATTTTCAAAAAAGTTTTGCAACAAACTTCTTTCAGGCCACATCGATACAAATTCAGTCAAGCAACGGTCGCTGCCGTTTACTGCCCTCGTCGTTTCTCAATCTCAGAAGGACAATTTATGGACTTCTACAATTCACTTGGGGATCGTTTTATAGCCGCAGGAGACTACAACGCCAAACATACGCACTGGGGATCACGTCTAGTGACTCCCAAAGGAAGACAATTGTACAATGCAATTATAAATGTGAAAATTGAACTGGACTATGTTTCCCCTGGAAGTCCCACATACTGGCCAACAGCTTCACACAAGCTCCCAGACCTTATTGATTTTGCGGTAACAAAAAACATACCTCGCTCTCTAATAAGTGCCAAAGCAGTCTCGGACTTATCATCAGACCACTCGCCTGTGCTTCTAACGCATCTTCAAAGACCAGAACTAACTGAACACCCCTTCAGCCTGACGACGCTAAAAACGAACTGGCTAAAAGTTGACCTGGTATGCGACCCTTTCTCAAGTGCGATAAGCGCACCACTTATATATGTGTTTGTGTTAGGCTGCAGGGGATCGGTTTAAAACCATCTGTTTGACTAGTATTTCATGGGTCCGATCCCTTGAAACTCTAACTTAAGAATTTCGATGTAAAATAGTGTTCAATGCTTGAACAAGAGGTCTCCCCTCATCCAGCTGCACCTTCATTCCGGCCGAACGAAATCGAAAAAGTCATAAGAGGGTTAAAACCAAAAAAGGCTTCCGGTGGTTACCTATCGCCGCCAAAGATATTATTACATTACATTATTTTGTTAATATTTTCTGAATAAGTGGCTATTTGACAGCGCTTTTCTGTAATTAAATTTCTTACGTTTGAAAACGAACGTTCTGACGCTGCGCTGCTCGCTGGAATGCAAAATATTTTGCAGCTTGTTTTGTGCAATAGCGGAACAAATTGCTTATTCATATGCCACCAAGCTAAAGCAATAAAATCAATGGTGTATGCTACATTAATATTACAATATCCAGAAATTTCTTGATCCACCTTGTCTTGTATTGTCTTAACATGGGGGACATCGAAAAAATCAGCAAATTCATCGTCTACTAACTGGGTTTCATTATTGTTGATGTCAAAGTTGTAGAAAGTTGTAGTTGTATAGTTTTCTTGTAGAAATTGACTCATAATAATTTTGCAGTCTTTAATTATAGTCTCTTTCTCAGTTTGTGAGAATTGATTTAGTTTGTTCGTTGGAGGAAAAAGGAACAAGGCTAATTTATGGTATTTTGTCAAATTTGGATTGACTGTTGATAAAAACAATAATTAATTAATTAATTAATCCCTTGAAACTCTAACTTAAGAATTTCGATGTAAAATAGTGTTCAATGCTTGAACAAGAGGTCTCCCCTCATCCAGCTGCACCTTCATTCCGGCCGAACGAAATCGAAAAAGTCATAAGAGGGTTAAAACCAAAAAAGGCTCCCGGTGGTTACCTATCGCCGCCAAAGATGCTGATCGAACTTCCAAAATGCGCTATAGAGGTCGTCTGCAAACTGTTTAATGGGATCATTAATTTGGGCTATTTCCCAAAAAAGTGGTAGAAATCCATCATTAAAATGATATCGAAGCCTGGAAAAGACCACACAATTCCGTCATCATACAGACCAATAAGCCTTCTATCTTGTTTGTCTAAATTGTTTGAAAAATGCTTGCTAAGTCGCATATTCCAGATAATACCATATCTGGCAGCATATATGGTTTCTTCCGCAAAAAACATGGAGCCATTGAGCAAGTGAACAGATTAACATCCGAAATACGCTCAGCCTTCGAACAGCGAGAATACTGCAGCGCTATTTTCCTCGGCGTATCTCAAGCTCTCGACCGAGTTTGGCTCATCGGACTCATGCACAAAATTAAAACATATTTGCCAACATACACCCACAAGCTACTGGAATCATACCTCTACAATAGGGTATTCTCAGTGAGATGCAACGCAGCTACTTCGGGCGACTACACCATCGAAGCTGGAGTTCCACAAGGAAGCGCACTCGGCCCGTGTCTATACGTTTTGTATACTGCGGATATTCCTACGAGCGCACAACTAACCTGAACGCGTAATTTTGGGCCGATTTTCAATTTTTTTACGTTTTTCAATAGTTAAATGTTGTAGCTTTTGAAAAAAAATAGATCTTTAATTTATTTTAACAAAAAGGATAACATTTTTACACAAGAAACTGACATTTTTGAATTTTTGTCGTGTTTTTCGAACTTTGACGCCATTTTTTCGGTACAACTTCCAAGAAATGGTATCATTCTTAACACATATTAATATTGTCTCGTTAATTGAAGCTAAATTGTTGAAGTTATAACGCTTATCCCAAAACAAGTCAGTGTTTACTTGTAAACTTGTGTTGTCAGTGTAAACTTGTTTACTAGCGCTAAAAGAAAAGAAAGGAATGGAAAAGGAATGTGAAAGAAAGGAATGGGCGGAATGGAATGGCACACTATTACTCCGGAAAGCTATGAAGATTGGACTGACTTGTTTTGGGAAAAGCGTTATAGCTTCAACAATTTTCATTATTTCAGAATTGAAATTAGTCTTGTTTTATTCAATAAACAATATTGATTAAGTTGTACCGAAAATATGGCGTCAAAGTCCGAAAAACACGAAAAAAATTCAAAAATGTTAGTATCTTGTCTAGGCAAACCGTGTGATGTACTGAACGTACTTAGTAAAAGTTGATTTTGAAACTTGCATGTGGTGCCATTCTCAACAAATTTTCGCACAAATTTTGACATGATCGGAAAACAATACTGTATGTATTAGACATATGTATGAGTGTCAAAAAACACACATTCAAATGTACAAATGTGAGAGATTCGGTTCTCTTACTCTTACTCATTTGCACAACTAATAGGAAAAAGGAAACGAATTGAAAGAATTGAGAATGTTGAAAACAGAGGCGTTTCATTCGAATGATTCGAGTTGCTAATGTTTAATGTTTAATTCTAATGGTAAGTTTAAATTTAATTTATTTCTATATTAAGAATAATTTACAACTCATTTAAATTCGAATGCAAAAACGTTATTTTGTTAATATTTTCTGAATAAGTGGCTATTTGACAGCGCTTTTCTGTAATTAAATTTCTTGCGTTTGAAAATGAACGTTCTGACGCTGCGCTGCTCGCTGGAATGCAAAATATTTTGCAGCTTGTTTTGTGCAATAGCGGAACAAATTGCTTATTCATATGCCACCAAGCTAAAGCAATAAAATCAATGGTGTATGCTACATTAATATTACAATATCCAGAAATTTCTTGATCCACCTTGTCTTGTATTGTCTTAACATGGGGGACATCGAAAAAATCAGCAAATTCATCGTCTACTAACTGGGTTTCATTATTGTTGATGTCAAAGTTGTAGAAAGTTGTAGTTGTATAGTTTTCTTGTAGAAATTGACTCATAATAATTTTTCAGTCTTTAATTATGGTCTCTTTCTCAGTTTGTGAGAATTGATTTAGTTTGTTCGTTGGAGGAAAAAGGAACAAGGCTAATTTATGGTATTTTGTCAAATTTGAATTAACTAATTTACACACAACCTAAAACCAAACCTAGAAAAACGAGGTCTACAAATACATACAGATTCGTCGGCTTCTTTTTCTATTTGGTTTTCCATATTTTCGTCTTTGTTCCGGAGTTGTCAAAAAAGAAATTTATTGAAATCCTATCCAACAACTCGAATGATTCAAGTATACAAGGCAACTGTCAAATCTTTCATTTTACTTTTAGTTTCGTTCATTCTCTTTCATTTAGTTTGACCTGTCAAATTATGAGAGGAACACAAACTTGTACTCATTTAATGTCATTTCATTTCTAACATTTCTTTCACTTCATTCTATTCTATTGTTTTTTTCCTATTTTTCCAAAGTGCATTATGGCCTCAAAAAGGGCTTAAAAAACTAAGATAAAACTATGACTGGTACTTCGTGGTTACTTGCGTAATACCTGTCAGCACGCTGATGTGCGATATAAGGTTTGCAAATATTAAATTTATTTGTTGAATGAGAGATGAGTGCATCAATCATTTTAATATTTGCTTTTAAATGCAGCCTGGTTGCATAGAAAAGTGGTAAATTATAAATCATTTTTAAGATTTTATTTTGTGCAATTTGCAATTTATCTATATGGGTCTCGGCCCTACAGCCCCAGATTTCAGATTCAAAAAGCATTATGGGTAAAAATATTTGTTTAAATATTGTCAGTTGCCGTCGAACTACCGAACTGAGCGGACGTGCTTTGCCCGAGCTCTGGGAAAACTGCAACATAAAACAGCTAATCAAAAAAAAAAAACAAGAAAGGAAAGCTAACTTCGGGCGGAGCCGAAGTTTATATACCCTTGCAGCTAAAACCTGATATATATCGCAAACATCGGATATAGCTGGCCGATCCTTATGAAATTTGGTAGGTTGGATCAACTGACCAAAAATATAATATGTACCAAGTTCCAGCTTTCTATCTTCAAAAACACGAAAGTTGGGACATTTCCGATCGTTCAGTTATATGGCAGCTGTAGGATATAGTCGGCCGATCCTTATGAAATTTGAATTGAAATTTGTATTTTTTTGCCAAAAATAGATCTCATGTCAAATTTGAACTTTCTAACTCTAAAAACACCAAAGTTATACCATTTCCAATCAATCAGTTATATGGCAGCTATAGGATATAGTCGACTTATATACTGCGTGCAAAGGAAAAAAGGGTGTGTGCAAAGTTTCAAGACGATAGCTTCAAAACTGAGAGACTAGTTCGCGTAGAAACGGACAGACAGACAGACAGACAGACGGACAGACGGACAGACGGACATGCTCATATCAACTCAGGAGGTGATCCTGATCAAGAATATATATACTTTATAGGGTCGGAGATGTCTCCTTCACTGCGTTGCACACTTTTGGACAAAATTATAATACCCTCTGCAAGGGTATAAAAATGGGGTAACTCTTTAATGTTGTCCCGCTTATCAAAAGGAACATCCATGAATCAAAAGTGCAAATCAAAGCTAAAGTGCACTTCCGAGTCGTGTCCAAATATCTGGACAGTGCGCAGAAAAACTATTACATGTACCAGCTGAAAAGCGGTAAGGGCCTACAAGTGGTAGTAAAGGAAATCGAACCAGATGTTACCGCCGCGGAAATAAAAACCGCCCTTAAAGAAAAGGGCTTAATAAGGATAAAAAGCATAATAAAATAAAGATAAAATAAAGATAAAGATAAATAAAGATAAAAAGCCACAACCCCTCTTCAAGGTCGAACTGGAGCCAGAAAGCAGGTCGCTGAAGAAGAACGAAGTCCACCCAATCTACAACCTGCAATATCTTTTGCATCGGAAAATCACTGTTGAAGAGCCACATAAACGGTCCAGTGCAATACACTAATTGTCAAGAGTATGGACACACAAGGTCTTACTGCACACTTCGGGCTGTCGGTGTAGTCTGCGGGGACGCCCAAAAGTCCGCTTGCTGCACTACAAACAAGGAAAGTACCGTGAAGAAATGTGGAAACTGCGGAGGCAACCATACGGCAAACTATAGAGATTGTATGGTGTACAAGGAGTAAAAGAGTCGCATGCGTCAATCAACCGCAACGCGAAACCAAAATTCACAGAATGCGCACATTGCGTCAAAAACTACGCCAGACGTCTTTTTCGCCAAATGTGCGAGGTCCTCATTCGGTCCACTAAACACCACCAACGGCTTCTTCTATGCCGATGATCTACGATCTGGAAGAGAAATTCCAATTCAGCCTAACTCTCAAAGCGCTCAACAGGCCCCAGAACAGCCACACAGCAAAACGGAAACTGTGCTGCTTACCATCCAACAAAGTATGATGGAGCTTATGTCATTCATGACAACGACCATGCAAACGCTTGTTCAAAACCAAAACATAGTAATACAGCTGCTCGTAGCACAACAGTCTAAATAATCTATTCAGGTAGCGCCTGAATAGTAGAATATCAATGTGGAACGCCAATGGTGTCTCACGGCATAATCTAGAATTGTCACAATTCTTGACCGAAAACCATATTGACGTTATGCTACTGGTGAAAACGCATCTTACAAGCGAATCTTACAACTTTCATATAAGAGGCTGTACAAGAGGCTCTACCGCACAGATCCTCCAGATGGAAACGACCACGGCGGAACTGGAGTTCTAATCAGAGAATTAATGCGTTCTCCATTTCAAAAAAGCCATTTTCAAAAAAGTTTTGCAACAAACTTCTTGCAGGCCACATCGATACAAATTCAGTCAAGCAACGGTCGCTGCCGTTTAGTGCCCTCGTCGTTTCTCAATCTCGGAAGGACAATTTATGGACTTCTACAATTCACTTGGGGATCGTTTTATAGCCGCAGGAGACTACAACGCCAAACATACGCACTGGGGATCACGTCTAGTGACTCCCAAAGGAAGACAATTGTACAATGCAATTATAAATGTGAAAATTGAACTGGACTATGTTTCCCCTGGAAGTCCCACATACTGGCCAACAGCTTCACACAAGCTCCCAGACCTTATTGATTTTGCGGTGACAAAAAACATACCTCGCTCTCTAATAAGTGCCAAAGCAGTCTCGGACTTATCATCAGACCACTCGCCTGTGCTTCTAACGCATCTTCAAAGACCAGAAATAACTGAACACCCCTTCAGCCTGACGACGCCAAAAACGAACTGGCTAAAAGTTGACCTTATGTATGTGTTTGTGTTAGGCTGCAGGGGATCGGTTTTAAACCATCTGTTTGACTCGTATTTCATGGGTCCGATCCCTTGAAACTCTAACTTAAGAATTTCGATGTAAAATAGTGTTCAATGCTTGAACAAGAGGTCTCCCCTCATCCAGCTGCACCTTCATTCCGGCCGAACGAAATCGAAAAAGTCATAAGAGGGTTAAAACCAAAAAAGGCTCCCGGTGGTTACCTATCGCCGCCAAAGATGCTGATCGAACTTCCAAAATGCGCTATAGAGGTCGTCTGCAAACTGTTTAATGGGATCATTAATTTGGGCTATTTCCCAAAAAGTGGTAGAAATCCATCATTAAAATGATACCGAAGCCTGGAAAAGACCACACAATTCCGTCATCATACAGACCAATAAGCCTTCTATCTTGTTTGTCTAAATTGTTTGAAAAATGCTTGCTAAGTCGCATATTCCAGATAATACCATATCTGGCAGCATATATGGTTTCTTCCGCAAAAAACATGGAGCCATTGAGCAAGTGAACAGATTAACATCCGAAATACGCTCAGCCTTCGAACAGCGAGAATACTGCAGCGCTATTTTCCTCGGCGTATCTCAAGCTTTCGACCGAGTTTGGCTCATCGGACTCATGCACAAAATTAAAACATATTTGCCAACATACACCCACAAGCTACTGGAATCATACCTCTACAATAGGGTATTCTCAGTGAGATGCAACGCAGCTACTTCGGGCGACTACACCATCGAAGCTGGAGTTCCACAAGGAAGCGCACTCGGCCCGTGTCTACACGTTTTGTATACTGCGGATATTCCTACGAGCGCACAACTACCCTGAAAGCGTAATTTTGGGCCGATTTTCAATTTTTTTACGTTTTTCAATAGTTAAATGTTGTAGCTTTTGAAAAAAAAATAGATCTTTAATTTATTTTAACAAAAAGGATAACATTTTTACACAAGAAACTGACATTTTTGAATTTTTGTCGTGTTTTTCGAACTTTGACGCCATTTTTTCGGTACATCTTCCAAGAAATGGTATCATTCTTAACACATATCAATATTGTCTCGTTAATTGAAGCTAAATTGTTGAAGTTATAACGCTTTTCCCAAAACAAGTCAGTGCAAGTTTACTAGCGCTCCGGAGTAAAAGTGTGTGAAAGAAAGGAATGGGCGGAATGGAATGGCACACTATTGCTCCGGAAAGCTATGAAGATTGGACTGACTTGTTTTGGGAAAAGCGTTATAACTTCAAAAATTTTCATAATTTCGAAATGAAATTGGTCTCGTTTTGTTCAGAATTAACAAGACAATATTGATGTGTGTCAAAAATGATACAATTTCTTGGAAGTTGTACCGAAAAAATGGCATCAAAGTTCGAAAAACACGACAAAAATTCAAAAATGTCAGTTTTTTTTGTAAAATTTGTATCCTTTCTGTTTTTTTTTTCAAAAGCTACAACATTTAACTATTGAAAAACGTAAAAAAATTGAAAATCTGCCTAAAATTACGCGTTCAGGAATTTTTAAGAGCAAAACACTATCGAAAAACCGTTTTTTCGAAATAAATCAAGATTTGAGGGCGTATGAAAAATTTCAAACATGGTTTTATACTATACTCGACCTAATGAACAATTCCTACTAGGTCTCTTCAAAAGTTCCTCCAACCTTTCTTTTTTTGTCGCACTGTGTAATCTGTAGCATGCGTACGTATGTATACACATACATACATATAAATAAGGCTACAACACTGTGTTGTTATACCAACAGAAATTATACATAACCAGCGACTTCGTCGCAGCGCTAAGTACCCTCTGCACATACTCCAGTGCAAACGAAATATGTTTCGCCCTTGAATAACAGCGACCACCCAATGGCTAAGTCACCGTTCCACGCTTGACCGTCGCTGTGTATACATATGTATGTGCCCGCATGAGTCCCTCAGCTAGCCAGCAACATCCCCGTTGCTGTAAATAATAAGCGAAAACAAAATGATGTAAGCGCTGCTCACTGCTTCACAGTGAACAGTGTGTCCGAACGACTGCCCTGGACCACTAGATGCCCCAGCGTGCAAATTTACTTCCATAAAACAACACAGCAGTGCAAAGACAGACACCGGCCCCGCCCAGGCCAAATGACCCAGGACATAAGCAGCTCCGAGGACCTGAGGAAGATCCAGCCAGCACCGCCCCCGTAAGACTTCCTTAAAACATTCGATTCAGTCAATCACTCCCTCCTGTTCAGTCAACTAAATCTTCAAGGATTTCCTACAGACCTTTTAACGTGGATCTTTAGCTACTTGCATTGAACTCAAAGATGGAAGAACTCAAAGAGTCTCATTTAAAAATGTACATTCCCGCTTGGTCCGTGCTACATCTGGGATTCCTCAAGGAAGTCTTGGCTCAAGGATCTTGGCCTGTTACTGTTTACTCTTTTTATTAACGACTTGCACCGTGCTTTAACTAATGCGCAAGTACTTATGAGTGAAAACGTTAAGCTTTTATGATGTTAAGCTTTGTCTTCAATACAATTTCGTTTCCGCACAATGCGAACTTTAGTCCGATATCGAAAATTTTCAAAAGTAATGTTTAGCGAATGATTTAATAATTAATGGTTTAAAATGCAAACTTATGTATTTTTTATCGTTTTTGCCCTCTCCAGGCTACGTATTTTCTCTATGGGATTGTCTTAGAAAAATTAACTCCGGTTAATGATATTGGTGTCCTATTAGAATTAAAACTCAAATTTGTCGACCATATTTCCACAATGATTTATAATGGTAAAGATGTTTTTGTTATATTTTAACAAAAATGTATGCATCCCCTGCATCCCCAAATGAATGCATATGATGATAAGCTTTGTCTTTAATAAAAATTCGCCTCTGACCAATGCAAACTTCAATTCGATCTCGAAAATTTTCAAAGATGGTGTTAAGCGATTGATTTAACACTTAATGGATCAAAATGCAAACTTATGTCTTCTTGCCTGTTTATCGTTCTTGCCAGGCTACGTATTTTTCTATGGGATTGCATTAAAAAAATTAACTCAGGTTCATGATCTTGGTGTCCTATTAGACTTAAATCTTAAATTTGCCGACTCTATTTGCACTTTGGTTAATAAGGCTAAATGTGTCCTTGGTTTTATGAAAAGCTGGTGAAAAGAATTAAACGACCCGTGTATAACCAAAACATTATTTATTTCTTTGGTCCATACGGTACCGGAGTATTGTTCATGTATCTGAAGTCCCCAATATGGAGTACATCAAGACCGCATAGAATCCGTACAAAAGAATTTCTTAACATTTTCACTTTGAGGTCTAAACTGGGATGCAAATCTGCATCTTCCCTCTTACAGTAAACTTACCATCTTTAACTAGTCGGAGGACAATGCTGGGTATAGATTTTCTACATAACCTTATCAATAGTGATCTAGATAGCCTTGTGCCACAAGTCTTTGTCTGTCGCATGGGTTCTCATAGGTGATACGCGGTAAGCTAACCAAGAAAGCGAAACCGGGAAGCTTTGGGTCTTTGTTCTCATAACCACATCGAGCCGACACACGACTCATGCCCAAAACGTTTAAAAAAATTTCATGGCACGAGCCAAGCGATATACCGACATCTTCAAACTTCTCTGATAGTGATTCGACGATTTTCCAAAACAATTTTCTTCACTGCTTAAACGGTTTCGGTTGTTTTTGTTTGTTGCGGTTGAACGGTTGTTTTTACTCAGAACAGTTTCACCGTATGCAACTGTCAACATTTCAAGTGTTTCGGAGCACATAATTTTATTTTTTACACAAAATTTGATGCTAATCCTTTTATCCATATTTTTTGATAGCAAAAAGTCGCCGAGCACGCAAAACAAATTGTAACTTTTACGCCTCTCACAACCAAACAAAAAAGGGGATTTAAGGGGTTATATACCTTCTTTGTCGAAGAAAAAAAGGAAGAATTTTTTGTTTTTTTATGCATACGGGAACGGTTTATGCTAAAAACTAACTTTTTGGGCTCTAGAAATTTCATTTCGGAGAAAAAAAAGATTGTGCGTGAAAAGTCGATCGTTCAAGCACAAAAAAATTTCATTACGAACATTTTGAAAAAAATTTGAAGTAAATCGGTTCAGTAGGTTTCCGCCAATCCATATCACCGTAAAGTCATTTTTCAAGAAACACCATTTCGAGATATTCGTGTTTAAAGTTTCAAGATCGGTTCAAGGCCGCGACGAGGCGCGCGGTTAGGAGCGCTGTAACTTTTGTTCTACTGCTCGAATCTCTATGAAAATTTGGGAAAATATTCTCAAGGAGTTGTTCTTAAAGATAAAGCAATAAAAAAGTTTTCGATTTTTTGAAAATCTTCAAAGCTTCACTTTGCATCCATTCATTGGGGGACCCTATTAGTGCCACTTTTGGTTTTTTAAGCTGACGGTAGGTACTCATTACATAAACGGTTCTTTAATTGGGGCTGTTGAGCCTGACCCAGCTCCCACTGTAGCTTCGAAGAGTGTTTGCATCGAATCTGCTGATTCCCTTTTTTGCGATCCTCCGTCCAACACTGCTCCTATTGCTAAGGCTGCTATAAATGTCACCGTGGATTTGTCACCGCAAATGCCTTCGTCACCTTGGGTACTAAGACTACAGCTGTAGCTGCGGTTGTTGTCTCATGAAGCTATTGTTAAAACCTCTATTGTTCCCACCACTACTGATCCCTACTACTGATTCCGGGACAGCGGAAACTTCTACCGCCTTCGCTGTTGGCATCATGAAAGACGGATGAATACGGTTCCAAGCATGACTGGATGAAAGTTTGCCCTTCGCTATTCGAAGTATCTCATAAATTGGTTTTATAATAAAATTTTCATAAGGATCTGTCAACTATACCCGATATTTGCGATATATATCCTATATAATCTCTAAGGGTTTATCAACTTTGGCACCGCCAAAGAAGTTAGCTTTCGCCAGAGTTTGTAAAATGGACCAAAAAACAGTTATGACATCATATTGTATATAAATTTAAGAACCAAACTCTGGTATTTTTTTTTTACAATGCGGTACTTTTATTTCACGAAAAATGCTAGGCTAAAATTTTTAAATTTACAACTTTACAAAAGCACATATAAAAAAATATTCCACTAAACACTTCAATTATAAATACCTTCATTAATGTTTTCCATTTTAATTTTTTAAATAGTAAAGTAAAATCTTTCGCAATCTAAGTTTGAAATGTGCTTTTATATAGCGCGCCAAAAAGCCAACGTTTGTGACAAACGAACTACCTAATTCTAGGCCGAATTCTACCGAATTTTGCTGAGCTCCAATTTTAGCACCGAAATTGCGATTTTTAAACGCAAAAATTATTATTCTATCGGGATAAAATGCTTTTCTTCGTAACCCAAAAAATGGGTTCCTGCAAAAATATTGGGCATTAGAACCATTGTGTTAATGCCGGAACTAAAAAAATTGACAGTTTCCATTGACATTGCGTGCAAAAAACCAAGGTTGTGTGCAAAGTTTCAGGTAGATAGCTTTAAAACAGAGAGACTAGTTAGAAAAAAACATACGGACATGCTTATTAGATTCTTGCACGAATCCGTTTGAAGGAGGGAGGTGGAGGAGGCGCGAAAGCGGATAAAGGGGGTCAACAACCTGTCATCAACCTGGCAGCCAAATGGAATGTCGCCAGGATCAGTACGGAAGGTTGGGGGAAATGTGAAAGCCAGTTACCGTGGGTTCCGGCGAAGGGCTACCCGTGAGAGGACGGAATCCACGTGGAACGTAACGGTGTCCGGTGAAAGGGTAAATGTCGCCACTCCGAGGAAGATGGAATCGACGTGGAACATAACGGTTCCTGGAGCAACGTTGGGAAAGTAGTCCAGTGGGGGAATCAGCACGATGCGCAGGCGTGCCTTAGAAAAAGCCGGGGAAAACGAGGGGCCACGGACAGCGACCCGCCAATGGGAAAGTGTCGTGATTTTGGAAGCAGGATTAACGGCAGGAGCAGAATCCAGGAGAATTAACGGGAGCTCCAGTCAGTATAAAAGGAGGCCCATTGGAGCGACTCGAGACGAGTCTTTTTAGGAAGCTTGTAGCGTGGAGTTGGAGGACCGCCTGTGGAGAGTCCGCCATTCAAGTGTTAGAGCGTTACTAAAAAGGATTCGGTTTGTTTGAGTTGAAGGCCCGCCTTTGGAGAGTCCGACAGCCAAACGCAAAAAGAGCGAGTAGACAGATAAGGAAAGGATCCATTTCTGGACTTTTCTCTAAAAACCCACGGTCGTGGTTTTTTAGCAAGGAAGTGAGGAAAGGATAAGTCTGGCGTATGCCTTACCGACTCCTGAAATCACAACCAACAGGCGTGGTCCTGCGAAACAAGGAGGTCTACTTGGAATCACACGCCCGGTAACCACGAGACGTACAGGACAAGGGAGACAAGGACCCGTTGCTGGACGGTTTCCTCTACGAGCCCGATTTAAAAATTTTTTTTTTTTTGCATACGGGAACGTTTTATGCTAAAAAAAAACTTTTTGGTCTCTAAAAATTTTACTAAAAAATTCATTTCGGCGAAAAAAAGATTGTGCGTGAAAAGTCGATCGTTCAAGCACAAAAAAATTTCATTACGAACATTTTGAAAAAAAATTTGAAGTAAATCGGTTCAGTAGGTTTCCGCCAATCCATATCACCGTAAAGTCATTTTTCAAGAAACACCATTTCGAGATATTCGTGTTTAAAGTTTCAAGATCGGTTCAAGGCCGCGACGAGGCGCGCGGTTAGGAGCGCTGTAACTTCTGTTCTACTGCTCGAATCTCTATGAAAATTTGGGAAAATATTCTCAAGGAGTTGTTCTTAAAGATAAAGCAATAAAAAAGTTTTCGATTTTTTGAAAATCTTCAAAGCTTCACTTTGCATCCATTCATTGGGGGACCCTATTAGTGCCACTTTTGGTTTTTTAAGCTGACGGTAGGTACTCATTACATAAACGGTTCTTTAATTGGGGCTGTTGCGCCTGACCCAGCTCCCACTGTAGCTTCGAAGAGTGTTTGCATCGAATCTGCTGATTCCCTTTTTTGCGATCCTCCGTCCAACACTGCTCCTATTGCTAAGGCTGCTATAAATGTCACCGTGGATTTGTCACCGCAAATGCCTTCGTCACCTTGGGTACTAAGACTACAGCTGTAGCTGCGGTTGTTGTCTCATGAAGCTATTGTTAAAACCTCTATTGTTCCCACCACTACTGATCCCTACTACTGATTCCGGGACAGCGGAAACTTCTACCGCCTTCGCTGTTGGCATCATGAAAGACGGATGAATACGGTTCCAAGCATGACTGGATGAAAGTTTGCCCTTCGCTATTCGAAGTATCTCATAAATTGGTTTTATAATAAAATTTTCATAAGGATCTGTCAACTATACCCGATATTTGCGATATATATCCTATATAATCTCTAAGGGTTTATCAACTTTGGCACCGCCAGAAGTTAGCTTTCGCCAGAGTTTGTAAAATGGACCAAAAAACAGTTATGACATCATATTGTATATAAATTTAAGAACCAAACTCTGGTATTTTTTTTTTCAATGCGGTACTTTTATTTCACGAAAAATGCTAGGCTAAAATTTTTAAATTTACAACTTTACAAAAGCACATATAAAAAAATATTCCACTAAACACTTCAATTATAAATACCTTCATTAATGTTTTCCATTTTAATTTTTTAAATAGTAAAGTAAAATCTTTCGCAATCTAAGTTTAAAATGTGCTTTTATATAGCGCGCCAAAAAGCCAACGTTTGTGACAAACGAACTACCTAATTCTAGGCCGAATTCTACCGAATTTTGCTGAGCTCCAATTTTAGCACCGAAATTGCGATTTTTAAACGCAAAAATTATTATTCTATCGGGATAAAATGCTTTTCTTCGTAACCCAAAAAATGGGTTCCTGCAAAAATATTGGGCATTAGAACCATTGTGTTAATGCCGGAACTAAAAAAATTGACAGTTTCCATTGACATTGCGTGCAAAAAACCAAGGTTGTGTGCAAAGTTTCAGGTAGATAGCTTTAAAACAGAGAGACTAGTTAGAAAAAAACATACGGACATGCTTATTAGATTCTTGCACGAATCCGTTTGAAGGAGGGAGGTGGAGGAGGCGCGAAAGCGGATAAAGGGGGTCAACAACCTGTCATCAACCTGGCAGCCAAATGGAATGTCGCCAGGATCAGTACGGAAGGTTGGGGGAAATGTGAAAGCCAGTTACCGTGGGTTCCGGCGAAGGGCTACCCGTGAGAGGACGGAATCCACGTGGAACGTAACGGTGTCCGGTGAAAGGGTAAATGTCGCCACTCCGAGGAAGATGGAATCGACGTGGAACATAACGGTTCCTGGAGCAACGTTGGGAAAGTAGTCCAGTGGGGGAATCAGCACGATGCGCAGGCGTGCCTTAGAAAAAGCCGGGGAAAACGAGGGGCCACGGACAGCGACCCGCCAATGGGAAAGTGTCGTGATTTTGGAAGCAGGATTAACGGCAGGAGCAGAATCCAGGAGAATTAACGGGAGCTCCAGTCAGTATAAAAGGAGGCCCATTGGAGCGACTCGAGACGAGTCTTTTTAGGAAGGTTGTAGCGTTGAGTTGGAGGACCGCCTGTGGAGAGTCCGCCATTCAAGTGTTAGAGCGTTACTAAAAAGGATTCGGTTTGTTTGAGTTGAAGGCCCGCCTTTGGAGAGTCCGACAGCCAAACGCAAAAAGAGCGAGTAGACAGATAAGGAAAGGATCCATTTCTGGACTTTTCTCTAAAAACCCACGGTCGTGGTTTTTTAGCAAGGAAGTGAGGAAAGGATAAGTCTGGCGTATGCCTTACCGACTCCTGAAATCACAACCAACAGGCGTGGTCCTGCGAAACAAGGAGGTCTACTTGGAATCACACGCCCGGTAACCACGAGACGTACAGGACAAGGGAGACAAGGACCCGTTGCTGGACGGTTTCCTCTACGAGCCCGATTTAAAAATTTTTTTTTTTTTGCATACGGGAACGTTTTATGCTAAAAAAAAACTTTTTGGTCTCTAAAAATTTTACTAAAAAATTCATTTCGGCGAAAAAAAGATTGTGCGTGAAAAGTCGATCGTTCAAGCACAAAAAAATTTCATTACGAACATTTTGAAAAAAAATTTGAAGTAAATCGGTTCAGTAGGTTTCCACCAATCCATATCACCGTAAAGTCATTTTTCAAGAAACACCATTTCGAGATATTCGTGTTTAAAGTTTCAAGATCGGTTCAAGGCCGCGACGAGGCGCGCGGTTAGGAGCGCTGTAACTTTTGTTCTACTGCTCGAATCTCTATGAAAATTTGGGAAAATATTCTCAAGGAGTTGTTCTTAAAGATAAAGCAATAAAAAAGTTTTCGATTTTTTGAAAATCTTCAAAGCTTCACTTTGCATCCATTCATTGGGGACCCTATTAGTGCCACTTTGGTTTTTTAAGCTGACGGTAGGTACTCATTACATAAACGGTTCTTTAATTGGGGCTGTTGCGCCTGACCCAGCTCCCACTGTAGCTTCGAAGAGTGTTTGCATCGAATCTGCTGATTCCCTTTTTTGCGATCCTCCGTCCAACACTGCTCCTATTGCTAAGGCTGCTATAAATGTCACCGTGTATTTGTCACCGCAAATGCCTTCGTCACCTTGGGTACTAAGACTACAGCTGTAGCTGCGGTTGTTGTCTCATGAAGCTATTGTTAAAACCTCTATTGTTCCCACCACTACTGATCCCTACTACTGATTCCGGGACAGCGGAAACTTCTACCGCCTTCGCTGTTGGCATCATGAAAGACGGATGAATACGGTTCCAAGCATGACTGGATGAAAGTTTGCCCTTCGCTATTCGAAGTATCTCATAAATTGGTTTTATAATAAAATTTTCATAAGGATCTGTCAACTATACCCGATATTTGCGATATATATCCTATATAATCTCTAAGGGTTTATCAACTTTGGCACCGCCAGAAGTTAGCTTTCGCCAGAGTTTGTAAAATGGACCAAAAAACAGTTATGACATCATATTGTATATAAATTTAAGAACCAAACTCTGGTATTTTTTTTTTACAATGCGGTACTTTTATTTCACGAAAAATGCTAGGCTAAAATTTTTAAATTTACAACTTTACAAAAGCACATATAAAAAAATATTCCACTAAACACTTCAATTATAAATACCTTCATTAATGTTTTCCATTTTAATTTTTTAAATAGTAAAGTAAAATCTTTCGCAATCTAAGTTTGAAATGTGCTTTTATATAGCGCGCCAAAAAGCCAACGTTTGTGACAAACGAACTACCTAATTCTAGGCCGAATTCTACCGAATTTTGCTGAGCTCCAATTTTAGCACCGAAATTGCGATTTTTAAACGCAAAAATTATTATTCTATCGGGATAAAATGCTTTTCTTCGTAACCCAAAAAATGGGTTCCTGCAAAAATATTGGGCATTAGAACCATTGTGTTAATGCCGGAACTAAAAAAATTGACAGTTTCCATTGACATTGCGTGCAAAAAACCAAGGTTGTGTGCAAAGTTTCAGGTAGATAGCTTTAAAACAGAGAGACTAGTTAGAAAAAAACATACGGACATGCTTATTAGATTCTTGCACGAATCCGTTTGAAGGAGGGAGGTGGAGGAGGCGCGAAAGCGGATAAAGGGGGTCAACAACCTGTCATCAACCTGGCAGCCAAATGGAATGTCGCCAGGATCAGTACGGAAGGTTGGGGGAAATGTGAAAGCCAGTTACCGTGGGTTCCGGCGAAGGGCTACCCGTGAGAGGACGGAATCCACGTGGAACGTAACGGTGTCCGGTGAAAGGGTAAATGTCGCCACTCCGAGGAAGATGGAATCGACGTGGAACATAACGGTTCCTGGAGCAACGTTGGGAAAGTAGTCCAGTGGGGGAATCAGCACGATGCGCAGGCGTGCCTTAGAAAAAGCCGGGGAAAACGAGGGGCCACGGACAGCGACCCGCCAATGGGAAAGTGTCGTGATTTTGGAAGCAGGATTAACGGCAGGAGCAGAATCCAGGAGAATTAACGGGAGCTCCAGTCAGTATAAAAGGAGGCCCATTGGAGCGACTCGAGACGAGTCTTTTTAGGAAGCTTGTAGCGTGGAGTTGGAGGACCGCCTGTGGAGAGTCCGCCATTCAAGTGTTAGAGCGTTACTAAAAAGGATTCGGTTTGTTTGAGTTGAAGGCCCGCCTTTGGAGAGTCCGACAGCCAAACGCAAAAAGAGCGAGTAGACAGATAAGGAAAGGATCCATTTCTGGACTTTTCTCTAAAAACCCACGGTCGTGGTTTTTTAGCAAGGAAGTGAGGAAAGGATAAGTCTGGCGTATGCCTTACCGACTCCTGAAATCACAACCAACAGGCGTGGTCCTGCGAAACAAGGAGGTCTACTTGGAATCACACGCCCGGTAACCACGAGACGTACAGGACAAGGGAGACAAGGACCCGTTGCTGGACGGTTTCCTCTACGAGCCCGGGGCGTCAGAGTCGAGTAGGGCCATTCCCGAACACGGCAGGTAGCCTTGCAAGGAAGGATAAGTCTGGCGTACGCCTTACCGATTCCTGGAATCGCAACCAACAGGCGTGGTCCTGCGAAACAAGGATCGGCCGACTCGAGAGCTCGCGCCCAAGTCAAAGACCGAGTGAGAACACCCCGGTCACCAGCCCCGCCACTACAACGGTGCACGGTGTCCCGGTGTAACGGAGGCGGCAGTCTGCAAACAAAAACCCCAAACCTGGCACCGGAGCGTATGCACGGTGTCCCGGTGTAGTGGAGGCGACAGTCCGCAGCCAACTTCTAATCCCGGCCCGCCGGCGCGTATGCACGAAGGTTCTCGGGAGTAGGAAAGATCACTGCCAATCGTCTGACCAGTCGTAGTCGACCCAAGGGGGTGTTTCTCAAGGCAAAAGGGCGGAGGGTAGCGAAATCGCCAGCAGCGCGGCAAAGGAGTACCATCGGTGACGGAGTAGCGGCGGCGTATCCTGAACAACCCGCAGAGGACGCCGACGACGGAGCCAGCAGAAACGGAAGGAGCAACGAGGAAAAAAGAAAGAAAGCCTTTTATAGTGTAAAGAGGTATCGAAATAAAGAGTGTGGAAACTTCAAGCTATTTGTCTTATTTTCTGGGCTTGGGCAATCACGTCGAATCTATTAATTCGGTGGAACGGATCCGCGAAACTCTGTGAGCTAACCGCGGCAAATTGTGGCGAGCGGAAGCAGAAAAGACAGTTCGTTACAAGCTTGTAGGCGAGGGGGGAACGCACATGCATACGATTCTATTTTTAGAACTCTTTACATGTATCTGTCAACAAAAATGTGAACCTTTGTATGTATGTATGTGTGACTCCTCGCACGACGGCGAAAAAATTTTTTGGCTTCCAAATTTCAATTTTAATTTCTCCATTCTGTTTTCAATGCGCCGATGTGGTAGTTAGCAGAACAGATAGTATTTTTAATCGCCGCAGATCGAGACAGGGTGGTAGCGTAATGCATTTTTCTGTGTTCAAATCCTCGTAAGGCCTTTGAACTTTTTCTTTCTTTTATAATTATTTTTTATTTTTCTTTAATTGTAATATTTTTCTTTAATTTTACAATTGTAAAATGGTTTTATTCTTCATTATGTCCCGCTAATAAAATGCGAACTAATTTTCAAGGGAGTCCTTCCGGCATTTTGTCATCCGACACGGACGTGTCTTATTTTTAAGACACTTTTTTTTACAACAATTGTAATAGAATGCAATTAATAAGAATGAAAATTAATAAAAAAAATAAAAGTAAATATAAAACGAATCAGAAAACTAAAACTTTTTAAAATTTGAAACAACCGCCTGCTAATGAAATAAAACCCAGGACCCCAAGAATAAGGATCGCGAGCTATGCATCTAGGCTAAACTTGAATTTGAATTAATGATACTTAAAATTGGTGTAAAAGGAAGCGCGTGAATCTATACCAAAAACAGAGTTGACGAGTAAGGATAGTAGAAGATATTTCTGATCTCTTTGCTCTCACACTGCACAGTGGTCGGTTACAGACTGCACAGGTTATAGATGTGCTATCGCTATGAAACTTTCACCAAAAATCTAGAAAAATATTATGAACATATGATAAAAAAAGTTTCCAGATCGTACCACTATATCCTATAGCTTCCATAGGAACGATTGCACCAGTGATGGCGCTTTCATGAGAGAGCAGTCATAAAATCATTTCTATCAGCTTTCTATTTCTAAAATCAGAAAGCTCTCCAATCGATAATAAAGAATGTTTTATAATATCAGGAGCATGAAGTAAATCTTTATGAACAGATGGGGGGAGATAAAACCTCCAGTTCTAGGTTGATCTACTACTAGACCTATTTTGATGATCTATTTTAGCCCTGAACTCATTATGAATAAATTGTTTTCTCAATGAAATCTTATCTTTAGCCTCTTAGGATCGAATTCGACATACTTTTTCGTCCATATTATAATAAATAAAATATTCAAAAAATTGAATATACGCATGAAGCGGTGACAGTCCAAACTCAAATCGCTCCTCATGAACTTCTTTTTTAAAAAAACTTTTAGGTTGTTCATTTGTGTTGGCTTGGCTATGAAGTAGTTTGTGGATGTTGTTTCACTTTATTCATTACAAACTTTACCATCAACAATGGTAAGTTGTAAAGAATGTTCGATATAAATATTTCAACATGACAGACACAGAATAAAAACGTTCTTCCCTCCTAGATAGAGATGGAAAAAGAAGTTAGGTTGCATTTTTTAATGGCAAATGTGCAGCGGCAGGCTTCCTCAGCTGAAGTTAACATTTTTATAATCTTTAAATATTACTATATAATAGCACATTAATTTAATTTGGGGGCAACCGGGGGAAAATACTTAAAACTTTACATATACGAACTAAAAAGACGCACAATTTTAACCAGGGACCGTAATTGTTATAATTTTTAAAATAAAAATTATAAAATAAAAATTATTTGTTGATTTTTATGACAAAAATTGAAATATAACTCTTATTTTCAATTTTTATAATAATAATTAAGAATAAGAATTATTTTTCAATTTTTATAAAAAAATAAAAATTATGATTCAATTTTTATTAAAAAAATTAAAAATAAGTGTTACGATTCAATTTTTATTATAAAAATTAAAAATAAAAATTGAATGCGAATAACTTCTGAACCGAGTGGACTATTAAGAAACCGCTTACATTTTTTGATCTGTGGCGCAGTACCTTTCAAATGATGTATCGAATGTCCTTAAAGGACATAATCAAGGATTCCTTAATAATTCCATAAATAACAGTTTTCATTACAAAAGGAAGAATCGATTATGTGAAGAAAAATTTTTTAAAAATGGCATCTGCAATGACAATATTACTCTTTATTAAAAAAACAGGTCCTAAAAATGTTTTAATCATGGAATCCTCAATTATTTAATTTATTTAGTTATATTTCTACTAGAAATTTTCAAGTGTGGGCCAACCATGTAAAAGTACACACCAAGTTTCTTAAAATTATTTCGATTATTTTGAAATATTTGTTGTATTAAATTCGTTTCAAGCCAAAGCTTATAAAAATCGCCGAAATATTGGTTTTTGGTAGAAATATCAACTTTCGTGTTTTTGAAGATAGAAAGCTGAAACTTAATACAGATTATATTTTTGGCCAATTGATCCAACCTACCAAATTTCATTAGGATCGGCCGATTATATCCTATAGCTGCCATATAACTGAACGATCGGAAATGGTACTTGGTTGAAATATCAACTTTCTTATTTTTGAAGATAGAAGTTTGGGACCTTTTTTGGATTTAGTTAATTGGTTTTATTATGATGTATTCATAAGGATCGGTCAACTATATCCGATGTTTGCGATATATATCCGGTTTTAACTGCAAGGGTATATAAGCTTCGGCTCCGCCCGAAGTTAGCTTTCCTTTCTTGTTAAGGGGTTATATACCTTTTTTTCCTTCAAAAAAACGAAAAATTTTTTTTTGCTGAATCCTAAAGTATATCCCCTAGAGAATATTTTCCCAAAGTTTTATGGAGATCCGAATAATAGTTCGATAGGAAAACAGCGTTTTGAGGCGCGGTTCGTCACGGCTGCGGACAGCGTCAAGCAACTTTGAATGCGATTATCTCAAAGTCGTGTTTTTTCAAAAGTGCCTTCGCTGTGACCACGATTACACAAGAACTATTTGATCGATCTTCTTCAATTTTTTTTTAAATTATTCGTAATGATTGTGCCGAGTTCGTGAACGATTCAGTTTTTTTGCGTCCATTTTGATTTCGCAGATACAAATTTTTTAATAAAATTTTTAGAACTGAAAACATCAATTTTTTGGAAAAAAGTTTTCTGTATGCAGAAAAAAACCAAATATTCTTGAAACTAATCGTTCACGAACTGGATATAATATTATACTAATAAAAAATTTTTGGTTTTTGGATTTTGGTTGACCGGCTGGACTGCTATCGTGGTCACCGCAAGCCGCTATAAAAAAAAAAGGGTTCCGAGAGAATTGCCATAACTTTGTAAATTGTTTATATTTTTTTAAGAACAAACGCTTATTGTTTCAATAAAAACATGTACTTTCAATAAAAAATAACTTCAGTGTCATAAAATAATTGCTACACACCCGAAATAAAAATCCAAAGTTCCCTCAATTTGTTCGCTCAAAAAGGTATATAACCCCTTAAGTGTAATGTTATGCATTTAATTTGTTTACCTATAAGTCGGAGTTCGCAAAGTTTTTATTATGGATCGTGCGCTATCGACAAGGAATCTCCGACTCCTCTCTTTTAGCAGGTCATGAACAGCTAATTGCATGGAATAGGCGGCACATCTAATCGAATATATAGAGTGAACGCGAATATCTTTCATAAGGTCGTCATCGTCAAACTCGTCACAAAATTCAGAATTCAATTCTTTGTTCATGAAGTCGATCGCTTTAATGACATTCTTGCCATTGTCTGAAGTGACAGTGTAGACTTGCTCCTTTTTTATTAAAAACTCGTTCAGCACGCACATTTTCAATTTTCATGCTTTATGGAGTGCAATCACGCCAAGCGTCTTTACTTCAATGCGGTGGTCTCGATAGTATTGGACATTGATTCCCAATATACCCCTGTTGACCCACACTAGAAATATAATAAATTGAATAATTGAGGAATCCTTGATCATGTCCTTTAAGGACATTCGATACATCATTTGAAAGGTACTGCGCCACAGATCATAAAAATGTAAGCGGTTTCTTAATAGTCCACTCGATTCAGAAGTTATTCGCATTTAATTTTTATTTTCAATTTTTATAATAAAAATTGAATCGTAACACTTATTTTCAATTTTTTTAATAAAAATTGAATCATAATTTTTATTTTTATACCCTTGCAGAGGGTATTATAATTTTGTCCAAAAGTGTGCAACGCAGTGAAGGAGACATCTCCGACCCCATAAAGTATATATATTCTTGATCAGGATCACCTCCTGAGTTGATATGAGCATGTCCGTCTGTCCGTCTGTCTGTTTCTACGCAAACTAGTCTCTCAGTTTTAAAGCTATCGTCTTGAAACTTTGCACACACCCTTCTTTCCTTTGCACGCAGTATATAAGTCGGAACGGCCGGGATCGGCCGACTATATCCTATAGCTGCCATATAACTGATTGATCGGAAATGGTATAACTTTGGTGTTTTTAGAGTTAGAGTTCAAATTTGACTGAACGATTTTTGGCAAAATAATACGACATGCCAAATTTCATAAGGATCGGCCGACTATATCCTATAGCTGCCATATAACTCAACGATCGGAAATGACCCAACTTTCGTGTTTTTGAAGATAGAAAGCTGGAACTTGGTACGGATTATATTTTTGGCCAGTTGATCCAACCTACCAAATTTCATTAGGATCGGCCGACTATATCCTATAGCTGCCATATAACTGAACGATCGGAAATGGTACTTGGTAGAAATATCAACTTTCTTATTTTTGAAGATAGAAGCTTGGGACTTTTTTTAGATTTTTTATTCTAGTTAATTGGTTTTATTATGATGTATTCGTAAGGATCGGCCAACTATATCCGATGTTTGCGATATATATCCGGTTTTAGCTGCAAGGGTATATAAACTTCGGCTCCGCCCGAAGTTAGCTTTCCTTTCTTGTTTTTTTTAGAATTTCTAAATCTTTAGATTCGTTAGAAATGCCAAGCAAACCATATTGCATGGTAAATTTTGGACAATCAGCTGATAGTTAGACCGGGTTTTGCTTAAATAGCTCAAAATCATTTTTTTTTTATTTTTGACTTATGGCAGCGACCACTGTGCACTGGTTCGATTTGAACGTTTCAAACTTTCATCGTTCCAAAGATTTTACGATCTAAAAATAGAATTCTCTCTTTCCCTCTCTCATCTGCCAGCCGTTCGTCGTCGAACCCGCTCTCAAATTTTTTCCTGCCAAAATGCCGAACCCGCATTTAGAGACATTTTTACAGCGGGTTCCACTACGAACTGAGACGATGTTAAGGTGACTTAACAATTTTGTATTTTTTTTATTGAATTATAAATTTAGGAAAATAGATTAAAAGAAAAAAAATGTAATATAAATAGATTTAAAATTTTAAAAAAATGGATGTGCCGAGCCTGGTTTGAACTCGTTTTACATTGCACATCAGCCAAGCACTCTACCACTCGGCTATCCCTCATTCATTGTCGCGCGAAAAATTTCTTAAACTTAACTTGTCGCGCTGTGGAACCCGCTCGTTCCAGCCATAGTACATTTTTCTTTGTATGAGATGTCCCATCTATGTACTTTATAATCTTTGGTATCAAGTAAACTTCGAGGCTATACCGAGCACTCTTTGATCAAAAACAAGAAAGGAAAGCTAACTTCGGGCGGAGCCGAAGTTGATATTCCCTTGCATTTAAAAACGGATATATATCGCAAACATCGGATTTAGTTGGCCGATCCTTATGATTACATCATAATAAAACAAATAAATTACAATAAAAAATCTAAAAAAGTCCCAAGCTCCTATCTTCAAAAATACTAAAGTTGATATTTCTACCAAATACCATTTCAGACCATTCAGTTATATGGCAGCTATAGGATATAATCGGCCGATTCTAATGAAATTAGGTAGGTTGGATTAACTGACAAAAATTAGAATATGTACTAAGTTTCAGCTTTCTATCTTTAAAAAAGTTGGGTCTTTTCGATCGTTCAGTTATAAGGCAGCTATAGGATATAGTCGGCCAATCCGAGCCGTTCCGACTTTTATACTGCGTTCGAAGGAAATTCATTTACACTCAGTATTTTCCAGTATTCATAATGGAAACCAACCTGGAAGAAATAGAATTATTTTTCGCCACCAATATTCCTCTTGCCTAAAAGTAAAATGCAGCTTGGTTCCATTATGTTTGATGTGCACGAATACTACTACTATTTAGCAATTTAGTCGCAATTTATTCAACATTATTCAACAATGGGACAATATTGATATGTGTACCGAAAAAATGGCGTCAAAGTCAGAAGAACACGACAAAAGTTCAAAAATGTCAGTTTATTAAGTAAAATTTTGATCCTTTTTATTTAAATTAATTTAAGATCCATTTTTTTCAAAAGCTACAACATTTAACTATTGGAAAACGTCGGAAATTTTAAAATCGGCTTTAAATTATGTGGTTAGGAATTTTTAAGAGCATAAATGTCCCGAAAAACCGTTTTTTCTAAATAAATCAAGATTTTGAGGTGTTAGAAATATTTACGACACATTTTGTACTATATTGGACCTAATGAACAATTCCTACAAGGTCTCTTCAAAAGTTCCAAATCACTGTCCCACTTTGTAAGCGGAGCGACCGAGAACGAAACGGGAGAGCGCAATCGATATAGACAGACCCGAATAAGATGGCAAGTGCAGGTGGAAGATCGATTGGAAGAAATGAAGGCGCCGGTCGAAAGTGCAGCAATGGAATGTGACGTCGTCAATGGTACTTCTGTTAAGTTTGCCAAGCTTGGTCTAATTTGCCTGAATTATAGACAGTTTCAAGACAGGTACATGAAAGGTAGTATTTTTTTTACTTTTTAAAAGTCGTTAGTCCTATGAGAAACGCCGCTGACAAATGTTAATCTAATAAACTAATATATATGTATAAATTGGATGTTTAATACAACTCGAAGATTAAGACTATACTAACATTAACTAAAAATATTTACTGAGGACTAATACATACCATAATCTTCAAAGATCAGATGAACATTGAAGAAAACATTCAATGTTTTGAATATTTATGCAAACCTATTGGGCAAATGATTCAAATTTATAACATTAAAATTTTTTTTCAACTTGATATCAACACAACAGATGAGCAAAACAAAAATCCAAGCAAATCCAAATTATTATTTATTTTATAAAATTTTTTTTTGTTACTAAAAAATGTTACTTATTCCTAATTAAAAAAATAATCTTCATGTATAAATAAATTTAAGAAAATTGATTTAATGATTCCGTATAAATTAAATGATATGTTTGTCAATATCCTTCGAAGAGTGTGTGTTATTGCTGCACGACTTTATTCTGTATGGTAAAACACTTTTAAACGAATGCTTTTGTTGGTTGAGAGAGTCTGACATTTGAGAAAACGACGGATGTTTATGTTTTTCAATGTGTTCCGGATGTTGCACATGGAATCGACCTTGTAGATATATTGCTGAGGTTTGCGACTGCTGAATATCCATACAAAAGTGTTGCATGTTTCGACTATGCTTGTTGAAAAAATCTTCCATATGTAACATGCATTCTTTCAGCTGCGCCTGTATGTTAAAATATAAAATGAATTTTAAATTACAATGTGTTTTGCACGTACCTACTTCCGGCACTTTGGTTACGTCTGTCAAGTGGCTTATTAGAACATTTAAATTATGTCCGGAGCGTACATGCCATTTTAGGCCATGCATTGAAGTAGCTATGCTTGAAGCAGCTATCGTGCTAGATGAGTATGTTGTAAATGTATGTTCTGAAGAAGGAAAATTTTATATATTTTTTTAACACATTTAATTATTATTTTGATGGAATGTTCGATTTAATGAAAAATGCATAATCCGTTACAAGTTAATATTCATGTAAATTTATGTAATTGGAAGAAGGAATCATCTCAGACCCCATAAAGTAATTATTATTTATTCTTGATCACCATCAACAGCCGTGTCGATAAAGCCGTTTGCCACGGCACCAACCAACGGCTATGGTAATTAAAACTATAAGTCTTATAATAAATATATAAAAATATATAAAGTTTTTCTTATAATTATTACGATACTGAAAAGTATCGTATGTCGAAAAGTCTAACTTTACAGTAAATCTTTTACAGTAAAAGATTGTTGAAAGCAGTGGTGGGCAAACTCTCCCCTTCAGTACCAAAATTCCTTACCCCGACGTTTCCTGGCGACATTGTCGAAAAACAAAAACAAATTGCATGGGCTTCGTTTACTCAAGTCCGAAACGAAAGGGGAAACGAAACTTCTACCTGCTTTCTGTTTTCGACAATGATTCTCGAAGCTTCTACGTCATATTTTCGATGATTCTCGAAGCTTCTACGTCATATTTTCGATGCAGCGGCACGCGACAGAGAGACAATTAGAGAAATGTAGATGGAGGGAAGGGAGAGAAAAAAAATCTGTGCCGAAAACCAAATGAATGGAAGCGACGTCAGAATACCCTTTATAAAATATGTTGAAATATTTTTATATGTATATTTAAGATTATATTTAATAAATTTTTCTTTTCTTATCATATGGTATATTGAAATGTATTAATAATTTGCTTTAGGCAAAGCCAATATGTTCATGTTTGATTATTAGCCTTGTGCGATTCTAATTACAAGGCATTGCTTTGGTCGACTATACCCTGGCACGCGCCAGAATTTTCGGTTGTCAATTTTCGGTGTCGTCTTGCCTCTCCCCTTCTCCTTTGCATTTGCTGTTCAATTTGCATCGGAATTACACGCGTTTGTTGCGTTTAAAGTTAAATTTTTCAAAAAACATTTACATAAGTGACCTAGTGATACTAACTAATTCTGGTGAGTAGTGCATATACATAATTAACTTATTTATTAAATACCGAGCGGCCGTTCAATATATGTACATACATATATTTATTAAACGGCATTAGCCGCTCGGAAAAGTGAGAAATATTTATATATGTACATATGTACATATATTTATTAAACGGCATTAGCCGCTTGTACATATTATGTTATTATCTTTTTATTGTTTATTTATTTAATTGAGGAAATTATCGTGCAATATAACAACGACGGAGTTAGTGGGAAGAAGAAATTGAAGGCGTTTCCAAATGTTTATGGAGTTTTGATCGGTATGTATTTTAATTACAAATAATGTAAGAGATATCTAATTTCTATTTATTTTATTTACAGATAGTCTATCTATGGTGGATCCGGGGAAACCGCCGGAGAAATTGTTGGGGCACGCTTTGACGGCCATCAAAAATAATAATAATAAAAAAAAATTAAAATAAGTAAATGAATAAAATAAGTAGTATAAATCTTTTGAATAAATTATAATAAATAATAATAGATTATAAAAATGTATTATAACAATAACAATATAGATTATAACAATTCAATACTAATTTCTTATATTAATAAAATTTCAAATAAAATAATAATTTTTGTTGGAAAGGGGGGTAAGGTGAAAATCCTTACTGTTCCTCAATAGTTCCTCAGTGAATCCCTTATGAATCCCACCTGAATTCCCGTAAGATTCCTCAAAGAATACCCCAGGGATTCCTCGGGGTATATCCTCAACGATTCCTCAGAGTATACATCAGGGATTCCTTGGGGTATTTCCTCAACGATTCCTCAGAGTATACCTCAGGGATTCCCTGGGGTATTTCCTCAACGATTCCTCAGAGTATACCTCAGGGATTCCCTGGGGTATTTTGTTCGAAATGCTCTTCGAATACCTGCAGGAATCCTGCAGTATTCCTTGAGTTGTTCGAATTACTCGATGTGAGGAACTCTTCTATGGAAATTCCTTGATGGTTTGTATGAAACATACCTAGAGGATTCCTCGGGTGGCAATACTAGTACCTAGACGATTCCTTAAGGAATCCTTAAGGTATGATACTGAAGGGTCATTTTACATAGCAGCGCTGCCGGCACACGTATAGTGTGAGCATGCCAGTGTTGCCAGTTTAGCCTATTTCTGGCTAGATCTAGCCTATTTTAAAATGATCTAGCCTATAAAATTTGTAAATAGCCTGACGGGGAGGCTCTTTGAATGACGGGGAGAACGACGATATTGAAAGTTTTTTAACGTGTTTAATATAATAAAAAAATGAAAATTACTTTAATTTGGTACATAGTATTAAATTTTAATATATAGCTTATTTTTCAGATATTTTTCTGAATTTTAGCCTATTCTAGCCTATTTTTACGGAAAATCTAGCCTATTTGCAAGCTCAATACCTGGCAACACAGGAGCATGCTCACATTTTTTAGAAGCTCTCTCATTTGCTCTCACTTACTCTCGTGAGATGACAGGTGCTTGTATCTTTCTCTTATTTGAGATACAAAATTTTTACCTATGAGAAATGAAAATTAATTTAGTCGACGTTCACACCTCACTGAAGGGGCCCATCCACTGGCGAGCATGTTCGTCGACTTGAATTTCATTTTCCCCACTAACTAGAGCCAACATTCGTGCGAACATCTTTTTTCGATAAATTTTCAAACTATCAATATGTCAACGGACAACTATATCGGCACTCTAATTGCACTTATGGCAATAAGTATTTGCCATAAATAATATTGCAAAATAATATTGCACTTTTTATTCATTTTTCTCTACCAAAACGTTTTTTCAAACTGACGTTCGTGCCAACATTGCCATCCATTGGCGAGCATGTTGTTGCAAACTTTGTCAAAATAGAAATATTTCAATTCCATTCGAACATTTTGACGAACACAAAATTTGACAACGAACACTACCATCCACAGGAAAAATGTCGTCGAGCACAACATGTTCGTCGAACATGCTCGCCTGTGGATGGGCCCCTTGAAGCAAGACTACTTTGTTCTTTATTGGGAAATCATAACTGAACAAGAAAGCAAAGCTAACTTCGGGCGGAGCCGAAGTTGATATACCCTTGCAGTTAAAACCGGATAAATATCGCAAACATCGGATATAGTTTGCCGATCCTTATGATTACATCATAATAAAACCAATTTATTACAATAAAAAATCTAAAAAAAAGTTCCAAGCTTCTATCTTCAAATATACGAAAGTTGATATTTCTACCAAAAACCATTTCCGATCGTTCGTTATATGGCAGCTATAAGATATAGTCGGCCGATCCTTATGAAATTTGGCATGTCGTAATGTTTTGCCAAATATAGCTCTAGTGTCAAATTTAAACTCTCTAACTCTAAAAACACCAAAGTTATACCTTTTCCGATCAATCAGTTATATGGCAGCTATAGGATGTAGTCGGCCGATCCGGACCGTTCCGACTTATATACTGCGTGCAAAGGGAAGAAGGGTGTGTGCAAAGTTTCAAGTCGATAGCTTCAAAACTGAGAGACTAGTTTGCGTAGAAACAGACAGACGGACAGACGGACAGACGGACATGCTCATATCAACTCAGGAGGTGATCCTGATCAAGAATATATATACATGATAGGGTCGGAGATGTCTCCTTCACTGCGTTGCACACTTTTGGACAAAATTATAATACCCTCTGCAAGGGTATAAAAAAAATTGTTTCAGAAATTTTGGAGGAGCAATTTTTACCCTCGTCCCGGCGTACAATAACACGCAGGACTGAGCATATAAGCCAAATTATATATTCTGAGGCAAAGAATAGACTGGCTAAAACACTTAAATTTGGTAAATGTTATGGACATTTCAATCTAAATTATTAATAAAACAAGAAAGGAAAGCTAACTTCGGGCGGAGACGAGGTTGATATACCCTTGCAGTTAAAACCGGATATATATCGCAAACATCGGATATAGTGGCCCGATCCTTATGATTACATCATAGAAAAAACCAATTGATTACAATAAAAAATCTAAAAAAAAAAGTCCCAAGCTCCTATCTTCAAAAATACGAAAATTGATATTTCTACCAAATACCATTTCTGATCGTTCAGTTAAATGACAGCTATAGGATATCTAAAGGATAGCTATAGGACAAAATTATAATACCCTCTGCAAGGGTATAGTAAGAGGTGGTCACAATTCATTAACACACAGGTTATTTAAGGATTTTTTAAAAAGTGTTGACGCGAAATATTCTGATATTTCACCGCCCACTGAAGTACGATGGCTCAGTCGAGGTCGTAGTTTTGAGCGCATTTTCAATTTGCGAAAAGAAATTATACATTTTTTTTCAATTCAACCCAAAAATTTATACCAATGGACTATACACTCATTTGGAAAATCCTGATTTTATACAAGACTTAGCTTTCCTCTATGATTTAACCGAAATTCTGAATAAACTTAACCTAACTTTGCAAGGGGAAAACAAAACATTTTTTAGCTTATATCATCCAAAATTTTAGTAGGAAGTTGGTAATATTTATTAGTAAACTGGAATCAGGTAGTTTTTCTTGTCTTAAAAAACATCAGAAACATTTTGAAATTTACAAATAGAACCTAAATAAAAATCTCTAAAGTATACAGAAATAGTTAAAGGAATTCATAGCAGTTTTTTGAAGAGGTTTAATGATTTCAAATTAATCCAAAGTTGTATTGAGTTACACGACAACCCATTTACATGCAATATAAATCAATTCAACATTCCTTTTCAAGCAGAGTTGAATAAAATGCGCAACGATTTTAATGTTCCATTGGACAGTGGTGAAAAGTTTTGGAAGGACATATATTTAAAAAAGTACCCACTTTTAAGAGACGGAATTTTAAGATTTTACTCAATGTTTGGTACCACCTACAATTGCGAGGTGGCATTTTCAAGCCTTAAACTCATTCAAAGTCGGAAAAGAAATAAAATATCTGATATTGCTGACCTTTTGCGTATAAAGGAGTTTTCTGGACATATTAATATTAATAAAAAAATAGAATAATTTTAAATTTATTTTTTTTTATATGAGCAATGTCTGAGATTTTATTTGTCCGTCTGTTTCTTCGCAAACTTGTATCTCAGTTTTAAAACTAATGACTACTTTCCTTTGCACGCAGTATAATATATAAGTCGGAACGGCTGGATTCGGCCGAAAGTTAGCTTTCCTTTCTTTTTTTTTGTATAATTTTGTTTTTTTTTTTTAATTTTATTTTTCTTATTCTTTTTTATATTAATTTGTTATACCCTTTTATAAGTCTGAATAGAAAAAAGTGACCTAGAAATTATTTTCTAAACCAACAAAGTTTTTTCTCTCAGTGCTCTGAGAGAGTTCTCTGAGAACACCTCACTCTCTTTTTTTTTGCTGCCTACGCACACACTCAAATTTTGAACATGTGTTAGTTTTGCCCCCCACTGTTGTAAAGGTAAAGGTGATGGGAACAATAGAATTGAATCTTTAATTTTACCAAAACTTTAAAGCTATAGGGTATTTTTTTTTTTCTGATTTATGGCAAAGATATTTTGTAATAATTTGCCATGAAAATTTCTCTTTCGATAAAAAGCGACAAACAAACTTTCGCGGAAATGTTTTATACATCGCAAAAACAACATTCTGCCATATTCGATTTTAGATTCGATTCAAAGAGTTATAGAAGATTGTAAAAGAGACATAAACATTCTAGTTTTTCTATTGGTTTCGGATTTGAACATATAGTTCTAGGAGACTAAAAAAGTCCTTTTTTAATCCTTTTTACTTTTTAACAGAAAGCAATACATTTTACTTAGCATTTATTGTGTACAAGTTTTTATTATGAATCATAATTTTTATCATTATTATTTATGAGCAAAATACGGACTTAGTAAAATTTTGGCATCCAAGTATAGTCTTTCTTACTTCCTTATTTAATTATTTATAAACTTGCAGGTATATTCTTAGCTTAACTTTCTATAGCTCATTCGCTCTACAAATGTATGTAGTTTTTTTTTAAATTGAGAAAGAAGAGATTGTTCACTATTACTAAATTTTTTATTTTACAGTACTTGTCTGATTTTTCTACCCTTGCAGAGAGTATTATAATTTTGTCCAAAAGTGTGCAACGCAGTGAAGGAGACATCTCCGACCCTATAAAGTATATATATTCTTGATCAGGATCACCTCCTGAGTTGATATGAGCATGTCCGTCTGTCCGTCTGTCTGTTTCTACGCGAACTAGTTTCTCAGTTTTAAAGCTATCGTCTTGAAACTTTGCACACACCCTTTTTTCCTTTGCACGCAGTATATAAGTCGGAACGGCCGGAATCGGCCGACTATATCCTATAGCTGCCATATAACTGATTGATCGGAAATGGTATAACTTTGGTGTTTTTAGAGTTAGAGAGTTCAAATTTGACATGAGAGCTATTTTTGGCAAAATATTACGACATGCCAAATTTCATAAGGATCGGCCGACTATATCCTATAGCTGCCATATAACTGAACGATCGGAAATGACCCAACTTTCGTGTTTTTGATGATAGAAAGCTGGCACTTGGTACACATTCTATTTTTGGTCAGTTAATACGATCTACCAAATTTCGTAACGATCGGTTGACTATATCTTATAGCTGACATATAACTGTACGATCGGAAATGGTTTTTGGTAGAAATACCAACTTTGGTATTTTTGAAGATAGAAGCTTGAGACTTTTTTTAGATTTTGTATTGTAATAAATTGGATTATATATTCATATTCCCATAAGGATCGGCCAACTATATCCGATGTTTGCGATGTATATCCGGTTTTAGCTGCAAGGGTTTATCAACTTCGGCTCCGCCCGAAGTTAGCTTTGCTTTCTTGTTTTGGACAAAAACTGGGTGAACAAATCGTCTTAAACATCAGCGCGGGAACACGAATCTTTAAGGAAGACATGCGTCTCACATTTTTGTATTTATATTTACTTATTTCATCCACCTTCATATCGGCTTTTGTTTTGTATTTGATGTTCAAGCCGAGAAATCAATCTCCGTATTAGGGACAAGCCGAGAAACAAATGTTGAGTCGAGAAACAAGCCGAGTTCCATGGTTTTGGATTCGCAGGTATGAAAACTGCCACATCAGTCAGTAACGGAGGTCCGGTGATTTACCCTATTTGTTAACTCTTACGGGGGTTTCATTCAATTGGTAGGACATAAGTCCATTTATAAGGCGGCGAATTATTCTCAGATCCAGCCTATGAGGTAGCCAGATATAAGAGCGACTGCGCAGTTGTCTGTCTGAGTCTGCGCAGTAGAAGTGGCTGATTAACTGAATCAAATACTTAACTAAAGTCTGTGTAAATAACGTCAGTTTGAAATGCCTATTCGAAAGCCATCTATGACAAAGGATGTCAACTCCAGAAAATTAGTGGTGGTGAAGCGACGCTTAATAAAGCCATGCTGACAGGGAGAGATAATCGAAGAGCAAAGGTATTGAAAATGAGGGGTAATTAATTTTTCAAATAACTTTGGAATTGCCAACATAGAGATGCCTCTGTCAGGCCCGGCAGGACACGTTCGGCCCGAGTGGGTAGTCTTTTTCCGAGTGGAGGAAAAAAAAAAAGAAAAATGTTCATCATTTTTATAGTTAATATTAATAAGTCTATTTGAGACATGTATTTTTGTTGAGATCTTTCTACATATACGTAAACAAAATCGTGTCATTTTTGTAGCTTTGGCGGAGATCGTACTATCGACTTCGTTGTCCACCGATCGATCATCGAGGAATTTCAGCACTTCAGGATAATTCGCCTTGATTATCTTGAGAGGCCGTATTCTTATCGCTCATCTGGAAAATATTAATAAGAAGGTTTCAAAATAGGTTTGAAGGTTTTTTTACAATATGTGTCGAAATTTTCGATCGTAGTTTTTACCTTGTCGGGTTGAAGACTGCGATAAAAGAAAAATTTTCGTTGTTCTTTTGCATCGCTTCAGTCTGCAACTCCTTGAATTGTGCAACGCATTTTGGTGAATCTCGGATAAAGTTTATCTAATCCTTGATTGACCCTATGAATTTTCTGGCTGGTTGTACCTTTTTCAATTGAATCTTGTACAACAAGATTCAGGTTATGGGCATTGCGGTGCACAAACGAAGCTCGAGGTTCCTTCTCACGTATGCTCTAGGTTCCTTCTCGCGCCTGCAATCCAGAAATTTTTCCAGAAACATTGGATGCCCCGTCGTAGCACTGGCCTCTTAGTTTTGAAAGAAGCCACGAGTTCACGAAAATGTTGTCAACAAGAAAATTCTTATTTGCTCCGTTCTTCTTATATCGTCCATGATTTTTGACAAAATTGAAGTCGCCATCAGATCGAGTATTTCATTTTGACTTTCAAGATCAAGCCGTCTGTATCCATCTCTCTGCAACCAGGAATTCAGTTCAGGAACGTCTTCCGAGTGAGCCTTTAAGAACGCCATGAAATTGGAATTTTCGTCATTCTTGTCTCCTCTTAAAGGCAAACCCTGTTTTTTTTTAGAGTGCTGAAAATTTTAAGTAACGCCGTTCTATTCTTTATCATCTTCTTCATTGCCATTGCTTCGGTGCAATTGATGTGTAGAACACTTGACGAATGTTTCTTCATCCGATATGACCCATGCTTCCAGTTTGGAAAATCCATCATAGACCCAGGCTTGTTTTGATTTCACAGCCTGCGAGTCGAAATTAGCGATCAATTGCCGTTCACAAGCTTCAGTACAGACGTAGCAAATTGCTACAGAGTTTTTGTTGAGTTCAAGCCACGGAAAGGTTTTTTTCCACTTATTAAAAGTTGAAATAATCATTTAAAAATATATCTTTATTATTTAAGTTCATTATACATTTTATGATACATTTCACGTTGTATAATAAAGTAAGTTTATGTTGTATTATATATAACATATAAGGCACGTTTGTTTACGTATAGAGCTCCATTTTGGAACTTTGATGAAATATAAATACATCACACAGAAACTAGCAAAACATTTGGATTTTTGTCGTTTTCTGAAATTGTTTAGAAGAATCGTTGTTGTTGTTGTTGTTGTCGTCGTCTCGATATCGACTTTCAATATCTGACGCTCGAAAAGACTCGGTTTTCGAAGATTTTTTCTCGATCGGTTGCTGGTCGCAATCCGCAATCCTTCTTCCTTTCAGCCGCACGACGAATCTATCCAACTGTCGTCTCTCAAGTCTCTTTGCAAAGTACGCACGTTCTTTTTCTTTCAATCTCTAAAAAGCACATACGAGCGAGAATGAAACGAATATAAGCATATGGTGATATACAGCCGTCGTTGGCATGAATGTGTGTTATATGTGCACGTACACCATGCGCATGGTCCGAGCGCGTATGTTTCCCGCGTGAAATTCAAAATGTGTAAATCGACCAAGTTGACGATATATGGTAGTTGATTATTTCGAGTGGGTAATTTTACCACTCGGGATTTCTCGAGTGGGTCTAGCCACCCACTCAACCCACTACTGCTGCCGGGCCTGGCCTCTGTGACTTTTTCCCTCCTTACAGAAAGTAGGGGAATTATGAATGATTCCTTCCACTTAAGGGGAAAAATCGATGTTTCCAAAGATAAGTTGAAAGAAAAAGTTTAGCACACAGCCTGGTACTCCATCGGGGCCATGGGGTTGACCTTTAGAAGATTAGATAATAAGTTGTTCTCAGAGAAAAACGGACAGAAAATAAGATTTGCTGCTTGAATGTTATATGCGTTAGGCTGATTTGTCAATTTAGGCGGAGAATAAGTTGTTTGAAAAAATTCTGCGAATAGATCGGCAATGGCCTGATCAGAGGTCGCAGGAGGTTGTAAGCCAAGGAGGATTTTCCATGCTGACATGGAGAAATGATCGAACATATTTGATATTTTCCCTGCTCACCTGTAGGTTTTTACACACACATGCAGTTGCCAAAATCTATGCACAACACAGCAAATTTTTCTTTGCTGTTGCGCCACTGATTTGTCTGATTTGTTACTTTTCACTTTTGGGTTTCACTTTTTTGTTTTGCTTCTTTTCCTTTGGGATCTTTAATTGCAAAAGAATATCTATATCAAGCGCATTTTCAATTGCCAGGAACGGGGCTGCCGTACTTCATTTGATAGGCCATAAAGGTGCCAGAAAGTTCGCGCTTAACAGCTCTAAATTGGTTGTTACAGTGCAACTATTATCAACTTATTATATCGACTTAATATTTGTTTTCTAATTAATTATTTTCTAAAACTAATTTAAATTTATTTTCTTATGTCTAATTTTAAGTCCTACCCTCTCAAGTCACTTGACTTTTATGCAGTGGACAAAATAATTTTAGATTTTTGAAGGTGATTTTGATTTACAGTAATGTCACGTTTATTTTCCGAATTCAGAGTACCATTTTCAAAATAAAATTATTATAAATCAAATAATACATTTCTTTCTACCCCTTAATTATGTTTTGAATTTGTCGTTGGTTTGCATTTTTATCTACTTATCTATTCTATGTAAATAATTCAAATTAATAACAAGCAAAAAATAAAATGTTGGATATGCAATCTGGCAACTTTTATCATACAACTAAAACCCCAATGGTTTTGTGCAGCACCCCTGATTTACTTGATTTTTTCACTTACTGAGTCTCAGGGCTGACCGTTAGTGCTGAAGTCGGTCAGTAAGATACCAATCTGTGTGTGTAGTTTAGTGAAAAGGCGTCTAAAGTTGTTGAATTATGTTCATATATGCACCTTTCTTCGCTCCCGTTATTTACCCATCTCTCGCATACCTTCGGGACTACTAGTTATACCCTTGCAGAGGGTATTATAATTTTTTCCAAAAGTGTGCAACGCAGTGAAGGAGACATCTCCGACCCTATAAAGTATATATATTCTTGATCAGGATCACCTCCTGAGTTGATATGAGCATGTCCGTCTGTCCGTCTGTCTGTTTCTACGCGAACTAGTCTCTCAGTTTTAAAGCTATCGTCTTGAAACTTTGCACACACTCTTCTTTCCTTTGCACGCAGTATATAAGTCGGAACGGCCGGAATCGGCCGACTATATCCTATAGCTGCCATATAACTGATTGATCGGAAATGGTGTAACTTTGGTGTTTTTAGAGTGAGAGAGTTCAAGAGCTATTTTTGGCAAAATATTACGACATGCCAAATTTCATAAGGATCGGAAATGACCCAACTTTCGTGATTTTGATGATAGAAAGCTGGCACTTGGTACACATTCTATTTTTGGTCAGTTAATCCGATCTACCAAATTTCATAAAGATCGGCCGACTATATCCTATAGCTGCCATATAACTGAACGATCGGAAATGACCCAACTTTCGTGTTTTTGATGATAGAAAGCTGGCACTTGGTACACATTCTATTTTTGGTCAGTTAATACGATCTACCAAATTTCGTAACGATCGGTTGACTATATCTTATAGCTGACATATAACTGTACGATCGGAAATGGTTTTTGGTAGAAATACCAACTTTGGTATTTTTGAAGATAGAAGCTTGAGACTTTTTTTAGATTTTGTATTGTAATAAATTGGATTATATATTCATATTCCCATAAGGATCGGCCAACTATATCCGATGTTTGCGATGTATATCCGGTTTTAGCTGCAAGGGTTTATCAACTTCGGCTCCGCCCGAAGTTAGCTTTGCTTTCTTGTTTTGGACAAAAACTGGGTGAACAAATCGTCTTAAACATCAGCGCGGGAACACGAATCTTTAAGGAAGACATGCGTCTCACATTTTTGTATTTATATTTACTTATTTCATCCACCTTCATATCGGCTTTTGTTTTGTATTTGATGTTCAAGCCGAGAAATCAATCTCCGTATTAGGGACAAGCCGAGAAACAAATGTTGAGTCGAGAAACAAGCCGAGTTCCATGGTTTTGGATTCGCAGGTATGAAAACTGCCACATCAGTCAGTAACGGAGGTCCGGTGATTTACCCTATTTGTTAACTCTTACGGGGGTTTCATTCAATTGGTAGGACATAAGTCCATTTATAAGGCGGCGAATTATTCTCAGATCCAGCCTATGAGGTAGCCAGATATAAGAGCGACTGCGCAGTTGTCTGTCTGAGTCTGCGCAGTAGAAGTGGCTGATTAGTTGAATCAAATACTTAACTAAAGTCTGTGTAAATAACGTCAGTTTGAAATGCCTATTCGAAAGCCATCTATGACAAAGGATGTCAACTCCAGAAAATTAGTGGTGGTGAAGCGACGCTTAATAAAGCCATGCTGACAGGGAGAGATAATCGAAGAGCAAAGGTATTGAAAATGAGGGGTAATTAATTTTTCAAATAACTTTGGAATTGCCAACTTAGAGATGCCTCTGTGACTTTTTCCCTCCTTACAGAAAGTAGGGGAATTATGAATGATTCCTTCCACTTAAGGGGAAAAATCGATGTTTCCAAAGATAAGTTGAAAGAAAAAGTTTAGCACACAGCCTGGTACTCCATCGGGGCCATGGGGTTGACCTTTAGAAGATTAGATAATAAGTTGTTCTCAGAGAAAAACGGACAGAAAATAAGATTTGCTGCTTGAATGTTATATGCGTTAGGCTGATTTGTCAATTTAGGCGGAGAATAAGTTGTTTGAAAAAATTCTGCGAATAGATCGGCAATGGCCTGATCAGAGGTCGCAGGAGGTTGTAAGCCAAGGACGATTTTCCATGCTGACATGGAGAAATGATCGAACATATTTGATATTTTCCCTGCTCACCTGTAGGTTTTTACACACATGCAGTTGCCAAAATCTATGCACAACACAGCAAATTTTTCTTTGCTGTTGCGCCACTGATTTGTCTGATTTGTTACTTTTCACTTTTGGGTTTCACTTTTTTGTTTTGCTTCTTTTCCTTTGGGATCTTTAATTGCAAAAGAATATCTATATCAAGCGCATTTTCAATTGCCAGGAACGGGGCTGCCGTACTTCATTTGATAGGCCATAAAGGTGCCAGAAAGTTCGCGCTTAACAGCTCTAAATTGGTTGTTACAGTGCAACTATTATCAACTTATTATATCGACTTAATATTTGTTTTCTAATTAATTATTTTCTAAAACTAATTTAAATTTATTTTCTTATGTCTAATTTTAAGTCCTACCCTCTCAAGTCACTTGACTTTTATGCAGTGGACAAAATAATTTTAGATTTTTGAAGGTGATTTTGATTTACAGTAATTTCACGTTTATTTTCCGAATTCAGAGTACCATTTTCAAAATAAAATTATTACAAATCAAATAATACATTTCTTTCTACCCCTTAATTATGTTTTGAATTTGTCGTTGGTTTGCATTTTTATCTACTTATCTATTCTATGTAAATAATTCAAATTAATAACAAGCAAAAAATAAAATGTTGGATATGCAATCTGGCAACTTTTATCATACAACTAAAACCCCAATGGTTTTGTGCAGCACCCCTGATTTACTTGATTTTTTCACTTACTGAGTCTCAGGGCTGACCGTTAGTGCTGAAGTCGGTCAGTAAGATACCAATCTGTGTGTGTAGTTTAGTGAAAAGGCGTCTAAAGTTGTTGAATTATGTTCATATATGCACCTTTCTTCGCTCCCGTTATTTACCCATCTCTCGCATACCTTCGGGACTACTAGTTATACCCTTGCAGAGGGTATTATAATTTTTTCCAAAAGTGTGCAACGCAGTGAAGGAGACATCTCCGACCCTATAAAGTATATATATTCTTGATCAGGATCACCTCCTGAGTTGATATGAGCATGTCCGTCTGTCCGTCTGTCTGTTTCTACGCGAACTAGTCTCTCAGTTTTAAAGCTATCGTCTTGAAACTTTGCACACACTCTTCTATCCTTTGCACGCAGTATATAAGTCGGAACGGCCGGAATCGGCCGACTATATCCTATAGCTGCCATATAACTGATTGATCGGAAATGGTGTAACTTTGGTGTTTTTAGAGTGAGAGAGTTCAAGAGCTATTTTTGGCAAAATATTACGACATGCCAAATTTCATAAGGATCGGAAATGACCCAACTTTCGTGATTTTGATGATAGAAAGCTGGCACTTGGTACACATTCTATTTTTGGTCAGTTAATCCGATCTACCAAATTTCATAAAGATCGGTTGACTTTATCCTATAGCTGCCATATAACTGAACGATCGGAAATGACCCAACTTTCGTGTTTTTGAAGATAGAAAGCTGGCACTTGGTACACATTCTATTTTTGGTCAGTTAATACGATCTACCAAATTTCGTAACGATCGGTTGACTATATCTTATAGCTGACATATAAATGTACGATCGGAAATGGTTTTTGGTAGAAATATCAACTTTCGTATTTTTGAAGATAGAAGCTTGGGACTTTTTTTTAGATTTTTTATTGTAATTAATTGGTTTTATTATGATGTAATCATAAGGATCGGCCATCTATATCCGATGTTTGCGATATATATCCGGTTTTAGCTGCAAGGGTATATCAACTTCGGCTCCGCCCGAAGTTGGCTTTGCTTTCTTGTTTTATATTAAACCTTAGAGTATTTTCCAATATTTTGGTAAACAACACTTTTCCATTTTCTTTAAAGTTATTCGGAGAAAGCTTTAAGGCTTAAGGGGTTATATACAGTTGTGATAGATGTTGTGATTTTTGCATATTCTTTAAGTATATACTGTTGAGAATACTCTCATAAAAATTCATAACAATCGGAGCATTAGAACCGAAGTTGTAGCTATTTATAGCGCACTATCTGCACATAAAACTTGAACAAACGTGAAACTTTAAACGCGATTATCTCAGAATCTTGATTTTTCGAAATTACCTTTGCGGTGGACACGATTACTAAAAAACTACCAATACGATCAACACCAAATTTTGACCATTTATTCATTATGATAACAGCTAGTCCGTGAACGAGAAATTTTCAATTTTTTTTAAAACTCCTTTTTTAAAGCATAAAAATCGAAAATCTTATATCTTGAAAGGGTACATTTTTTGTTAAAACCGTCGCCATTTTTTTAATCAAAATTTTTAAAAATCCCCCGTTCAGGGACTAGACAATACAATATACTAAATTTTTTTGAATTTGGGATTTTAGACGAACCGTTTTCGGGATATCATGTCCACCACAAGACACCATCGAAAAAAGACGATCCGGGAATTCGGCTATAAAATTTTTGTTATGTAATATTTTTTTTGTGAAAAAATTTAATTAAGTACCCAAAAACATGTACTAAACAACGTCGGTAAAACATTTTTCATAAATATTTTCTATGGTGTCGAAAAAAATCGATAAAATTCGAGAAAAAAAAAAATTAATTTCTTGCAGTGAAAATTTTTGGCACTCCAACAACAAAACGCATTCGGATTAGCACGATTGAGGAGAATAGGAAAAACACGAAAAATTGATATTGTTATTGTCCTTTGCCTATGCTGGGACCAACGATGCTCACCAACATGAGCAGCGGAATCTTATGGCCTGAGCAGTCACACACAACTCCGTATGTATGAGCATTTATTAAAACAAATGAGCAGCGAGAGCGATGGGCTGAGCAACAATGTTTTATATATATAGATATAATAATACACCATTAAAAACAAAAGAATAAAGATTTATTAATTTCAAAGACAATAACAAAAGTTTAATGAAATATACACACATCGTTGCCAAACTTGCCGTATCCGCACGTGTTTCTTTGATCGCTCTAGCCAGATTGAATATATCTTAGTTTTCTAAGCTTGATCTTAGTTTTCTCATTTCGCAACGAGTGGAAATATAACGATTAATTCTCAAAATATAGTGGAGTGGAGTCTGTTGTTTCTCACGACGACAAGCCTTCGTTGCATCTCCTTTGTAACGTCGTCTCTTACTTCAGAATCTGATTGACTACTCTTGGCTTCAGAGTGCCTATCTAAATTCTTTACATTCTACTACAGTGGTCAGCAATAAGTCAACAATGAGTCTAATTTCCAAAAAATGTGAATTCGGTGGATCCATCACGGGTGACTCATATTGGTCTTGCTGGCTTTGCTACAAATTCTCATATATATTAAATGTGCTGACTGCTAATTTATTGGGTACCCCTACCTCCCTTGCGGTACAAGTCGATGAATATTCAACGTCTAATATCTTACCATCGCCTACATATCTACCTACTAATGTCGTTCCAGTACCAAGAAAAATAAGCCTTCCAGCAGGGCGCTCTAATATTGATCCCTTGCAAGAAGCGATCAGTTTACCGAGTACAAACGATCTTCTAAACTTACACTGAGGGAGGCTGTTTTTTTTCGTGGTCTTTCAGAATTTTTGAAATATCTTGTGCATCAATTAGGCTAGCATCAGCTAGCATTCCTGTATTTATCATAAAGCTTAGAGGCTTTATGACGAGCGACTAGAGGACCGAAGGGCTCTCGCGAAACGATTTATTAGTATATGTTAAACTATTTGTAATTCATTAAACTAAGAGGAGTTAGTAGGGTAATTTAAAATTCTATATTTTAAATTTGAAGGACAGGAAAGAGATCTTATAGAGTAGAGACCATTGTAGTTCGAACAAGAAAGCCTAAAAGGGTCGTGCTGTGCATATGTCGAACTAAAATGGCTAAGGAATGGAGGACTAAAGTTTCTAGTCCTAGCGAAAGCTTAACATCGTCTGCATACATAAGAACTAGAGAGTTCGTTAAAGCAGAGGCAAATCATTAATGAAACGAGAAAATAGTAAAGGGCCAAGATGACTTCTTTGAGGGAAGCCAGATGTAGCACGGACCAAGCGGAAATGTTTATTTTGAAGTAAGACTCTTTGTGTTCTTCCATCTATCATAAGTAGCTGAAGATCCAAGTTAGGAGGTCTGCAGGAAGTTCCAGCATATTCAATTTACTCAACAAGAGTTAGTGATTGACTGAATCAAATGTCTGTGTAAGTAACATCGGTTTAAAATCCTTTTCGAAAGCCATCTATGACAAAGGCTGATCTGTCATTTTAGGCGGAGAATAAGTTGTATGAAAAAATTTTGGGAATAGATCCAGATGTAAGCAGAGGTGGAAAATATACATGTTTACGCTTAGTGTTTACAAAATTATAAAACTGCTTTGGATCCTGAGTAAATTGAATCCGGCAGCGGTTAATATAATTCCTATGACATTCAGCATTATGCAAAGTTAAATTTGACCGAGCTAGTAGATATCTTGAAGAATCTGTACTACAGCAGGTTTTTTTATATTTAAGTAAGAGCGTATTTTTAGTATTTTTTAAGTTCTTGGGGCACCTTGAAAACCAAGGAGGATTTGTTGAAGCGGACGAATATTTCCATGGCACACATGAGTCAAAAATTGTTTTCAAAGTATGGTAAAATTGGTGGTTTAACGTTTTAGGTGAGATTTACATCGGTGCATGACAGAATATCAGACCAATTATATGTATCGATAAGGCTATTAAGTTTGTAAAATTCAGCTTTACGGAAACAGCGAATCTTATTTAGTACACATGGAAACTCCTGATCGATACCAGAAATAGTTTCGATTAAAACCTCAAGCGTGGGGTGATATGGATCCCCTGAAACAAAACATAACTCTAAAAGGAGACCTAACGAAGTTCCAAAATGGTTCATTTGACTTAGGGACATGTTAAACATGCCCGCGGTGAAGTCATGGCGCGTCACAATTGATAGGGATGGTGAGTTATCGACATTAGACCACTTTATTTTGGGATATTTAAGTCACCCAGAACTACAAGCTGGTCACGATCGGTCATAAATTCAAAAACGGATAGAATAGTGGACAGAGAACGGCACGGGTGACACTTTTCGACACCCTATGCATACCCATAAAAATTTGTGTGCGAGTACCACTCGCCACACAAAACAAAAAAGGCAAGAACGACACACACAATTTTTGGATGAGTACAAAGTGTCTATTGCCTTTCTTGCACTCATGATTTTGTGTCTATTGCCTTTCTTGCACTCATGATTTTGTGCCTATTGCCTTTCTTGCACTCATGATTTTGTGCCTATTGCCTTTCTTCCACCCATGATTTTGTGCCTATGTTTTTTGAGACGCAAAACACCCGAGTGTTTTTCGGTCGCTTGTTCGGATCATACCAACCACCCTAAAAAAAAAATGGGAAAGATTTTGTCCTTTTCCTTTTCTTTCCTTTCTGTCCTTTTCTAACTACCTAAGCGTCTAGACTTCGTGCACGGGTTCCTAGAACCCTTTCCTACGATCGTTTTATGATCTTTTTTTTGTGCCTTTCTTCCACCCATCCGTTTTTTGTGTGTGCCTGGGATCCACCCATCCGTTTTTTGTTTGTGCCTGCGATCCACCCATCCGTTTTTTGTTTGTGCCTGCGATCCACTTATAAGAAACTTACTGGGTAAAAAAAAGGCAAGCACCCGAAATCATGGGTGTTTCCAGACACCCGAAGTTTCGTGCATGGTAAATACTCATGCACAAAACTTCGTGCATGAAAGACACTCGGGTGCCTAAAATACCCGGTGTTTTTCGTGCCACTCATTGTGCGAGTGGCAAGTTGCCGTTCTCTGATAGTGGACAAATGATGCCCAATATGTTGGCGGTTCGGACAAGGGAGGTATATATGAACATGTAATGAATACAGATTTAGCGGACAAACTGATTTGAATGCAAATAAATTCTATGTCAACAAATTCTTGTGATTTCACCTCTTCAGAAACAAGTTGGGAGTCTCCCGAAATAAGAACTTCACCCCCCTTCGCTGAAGTCGATCATGTCCAAAAGTGGCGTACTTACTTGGAAAAACTTTGAACTTTGACTAAGTTTCTCTGAAGGCTATGGGATGCAAAGGGAGAACTATCAGAATATAGTTTAGGGAGTTTGCTACGTAGCCGCCTAATATTCTAATAGGCGAGTGTTAGTGATGATATTATTTTTTTTGAATAAGTGAACAAAGAAGAGGTGAAAGGTAGGTCAGTGGATCTAATATGTGGGGTTTCATTCACTAGGACCCGTGGTATCACTTGAAGAGATCCCATGGAGGACATATCGGACAATTGCTGACTTGCACTGAAAAATTCGGGCGGCGAATTTTTCTCAGTTCTAGCCCATGGGGTAGCCAGAAATATGAGCGGCTTCAATATGGTCGACTGAGCAGTCTGAGGCGGACCACAGGTATTGGATTTTTTACACTTAGAGGACTAAGTTGTTGCACTTAGCAGCTGAACTGAGTGTCAAGCGCACAGAGGTGGTCATTGGTCTTTTTGAAAACCAGTGATCAACTCTTTTAATCGACCTCAATTTGTCTTAGAAGGCACGACCATTATCACAACAATAATGTAGACCAACCCTACGTGAAATTTGTTTTTTTTTTTTTTTTTTTAACGTTGCTTTTATTTCTTGAATCTTCTCTTTGCGAGACTAACAAGAGGTGTATCAAATCTTATATTTTTAACTTAACTAACAGTCATATTAACTGATACGGAGTTAGACGGCCCTAAAAATCGATTGCTGGGTTGGGAGGTCGTTGCGTCTAAGGCGGGATACGCTAGAAACCCGAGTCAATCCCCCGAGCGAGAAAATTTGGGTGCGAAGACAGTTTTTCTTTGTATGACTCTTTTTGCTTCTGGATTTCGTCTTTTCTGCGAGGATGCCCAGATCCCGGTGGATGTTTTCGTTGCGAACATACCAAGGTGCCCCTGTGATAGTTCTCAGGATTTTTGATTGTGCGCGCTGTATGATGTCTATGTTGCTGCTGCTCGCGTTCCCCCACAGCTGGGAGCCATACGTCCAGATTGGCTTTAGGACTAAATTGTACAGTAGTAACTTGTAGTCCAGGCACAGTGGCGATCGTGAGTTTATGATCCAGTGGAGGCTGCTGGCTTTTAGTTTTAGATGCATCTTTTTGCATTCGATGTGCTTACGCCAGGTAAGTCGTCTATCAAGGTGAACGCCAAGGTACGTTACGTCGTTAGCTTGAGGGATCTGCATACCGTTTAGTAAAAGCGGAGGGCATGTTTGTCTATTAAGAGTAAACGTTATATGTTTACACTTTTGTTCGTTTATTTTAATGCGCCAGTCGGACATCCACCTTTCCACTATTGTGAGATGATTAGCCAGTTGGGTTGTTGCCTGCGTTGGGCATCTGGAGCGACTAAGAATAGCGGTATCATCGGCGAACGTTGACGTTGTTAGTTGTGCGCTCGTAGGAATATCCGCAGTATACAAAACATATAGACACGGCCCGAGTGCGCTTCCCTGTGGAACTCCAGCTTCGATGGTGTAGTCGCCCGAAGTAGCTGCGTAGCATCTCACTGAGAATACCCTATTGAAGAGGTATGATTCCAGTAGCTTGTGGGTGTATGTTGGCAAATACGTTTTAATTTTGTGCATGAGTCCGATGAGCCAAACTCGGTCGAAAGCTTGAGATACGTCGAGGAAAATAGCGCTGCAGTATTCTCGTTGTTCGAAGGCTGAGCGTATTTCGGATGTTAATCTGTTCACTTGTTCGATGGTTCCATGGTTTCTTCGAAAGCCAAATTGGTGTGCCGGGATGATATTGCAAGCTTCCAGATGTGGTATTATGCGAGTTAACAAGCATTTTTCAAACAGTTTAGACAAACAAGATAGAAGGCTTATTGGTCTGTATGATGACGGAATTGTGTGGTCTTTTCCAGGCTTCGGTATCATTATAATAATGGATTTCTTCCACTTTTTTGGGAAATAGCCAAGATTAATGATTCCATTAAATAGTTTGCAGACGACCTCTATAGCGCATTTTGGAAGTTCGATCAGCATCTTTGGGGCCAATAGGTCACCACCGGGACCCTTTTTTGGTTTTAGCCCTCTTATGACTTTTTCGATTTCGTTCGGCCGGAATGGAGGTGCGGCTGGCTGAGGGGAGGACTCTGGCTGAATTACTGGCAGGAGGAATGAATTTGAGGCTGGGTTTGGCTGGAAGACACTTTGGAGATGTGTGGCGAATGTTTCAGCTCGGTCTTCGTTGCTGCGACCCCAGCATCCCGAAGAGTTTCTTATCGGGGTGGTCGTTTCAATTGGGGCACTAAGATTTGGGTGGGCCCTCCACAGGGGGTACTTTGTGCTTGTTGGCGAGAGATTCTGGATGTACCTCAGCTGTGCATTTTCTTCCTGTTGGTGAAGAGCCTGGTCGAGTGATCAGGTTGCATCCTGAAGGCGTTGTTTTGAAGCTGGTGATCTGCTGTTTTGCCAATCACGACGCGTGCGCCTCTTTTCTCGCACGAGCTGTTCGATTTGCTGATTAGATTTGAAGTGTTTGTTTCGGTCTACTTCTTTCCTATGAGGAGTAGAGATTTTAGCTGCCGCAACGAGTACTTCTTCCAGGGCGCTCGTAGTGTAGTCGATGTCAGATTCCATGTTAAAATCCGGGGCGAGTTCTATGTGGGCACTCACGTACTTTTTGTATTTTAGCCAGTTTGTTTTTGTCGTCGTCAGACTGAAGGGGTGTTCGGTTATTTCTGGGTTTTGAAGAAGCGTTAGAAGCACAGGCGAGTGGTCTGATGATAAGTCCGAGACTGCTTTGGCACTTATTAGATTGCGAGGTATGTTTTTGTCACTGCAAAATCAATAAGGTCTGGGAGCTTTCGTGAGTCTGTTGGCCAGTATGTGGGACTTCCAGGGGAAACGTAGTCCAGTTTATTTTTCACATTTATAATTGCATTGTACAATTGTCTTCCTTTGGGAGTCACTAGACGTGATCCCCAGTGCGTATGTTTGGCGTTGTAGTCTCCTGCGGCTATAAATCGATCCCCAAGTGAATTGTAGAAGTCCATAAATTGTCCTTCCGAGATTGAGAAGCGAGGAGGGCAGTAAACGGCAGCAATTGAAAGGATTCCGTTGCTTGACTGAATTTGTATCGATGTGGCCTGCAAGAAGTTTGTTGCAAACCTTTTGTGAAAATGGTGTTTAATTCGTTCTCTGATTAGAACTCCAGTTCCGCCGTGGGCTTTCCCATCTGGATGATCTGTGCGGTAGATTGTGTAGCCTCTTATATGAAAGTTGTATTTGCTTGTAAGGTGCGTTTCCACCAGTAGCATAACGTCAATATGGTTTTCGGTCAAGAATTGTGACAATTCTAGTTTATGCCGTGAGACACCATTGGCGTTCCACATTGATATTCGTAGCGCCTGCATAGATTATTTGGACTGTTGTGCTACGAGCAGCTGTATCACCATGTTCTGGTTTTGAACAAGCGTTTGCATGGTCGTTTTCATGAATGACATAAGCTCCATCATACTTTGTTGGAGGGTAAGCATCATAGTTTCCGTTTTGCTGTATGGCTGTTCTGGGGCCTGTTGAGCGCTTTGAGAGTTAGGCTGAATTGGAATTTCCCTTCCAGATCGTAGAGCATCGGCATAGGAGAAGCCGTTGGTGGTGTTTAGTGGACCGAATGAGGATCTCGCAGCTTTGGCGAAGAAGACGTCTGGCGTGGTTTTTGACGAAACGTACGCATTCTGTGGATTTTGGTTGCGCGTTGCGGTCGCTTGCCGCATGCGACTCTTTAACTCCTTATACACAATACATCCTCTATAGTTTGCCGTATGGCTGCCTCCGCAGTTTCCACATTTCTTCACGGTACTGTCCTTGTTTGTAGTGCAGCAAGCGGATTTGTGGGCGTCCCCGCAGACTACACAGACAGCCCGATGTGTGCAGTAAGACCTTGTGTGTCCATACTCTTGACAATTAGTGCATTGCACTGGACCGTTACGTTTATGTGGCTCTTCAACAGTGATTTTCCGATGCAAAAGATATTGCAGGTTGTAGATTGGGTGGACTTCGTTCTTCTTCAGCGACCTGCTTTCAGGCTCGAGCTCGACCTTGAAGAGGGGTTGTGGCTTTTTATCTATATTTAGAATGTTAATAACATTCTTGGCGGCGAAGCCCTTTTCTTTAAGGGCGGTTTTTATTTCCTCGGCGGTAACATCAGGTTCTATTCCCTTTACTACCACTTGTAGGCCCTTACTGCTTTTCAGCTGGTACGTGTAATAGTTTTTCTGTACAGTGTCCAGATATTTTGACACTATTCGGAAGTGCTCTTCAGTCTTGGTTTGCACCTTTGTTTCATGGATGTTCCCTTTGATAAGCGGAACAACATGAAAGTTTTCACCGTTCCCGATCAACGACGCAATTTTGTTGACCAGGGCACTCGAGCTTTTTTCCCTAATATAGATTGGTGGGGGCTTGGGTTTTTTTGCGGTGTCTTGGGCTGGTTGGTTTTCCTCAGCCTCCGCCAGTAGGGCAAATCTATTATTAGTGGATCTGTCTGGTTCATTATCGTTATTCAGGACACGGTTAATTTTTGTTTTGTTGCCTGCCGGATTACTCTGCGGGCTAAGCTTGCTCTTAATTTGGATGTAGCGATCCATTCCAGTCTGTGTGGCCGTTGCCGCTTTGGCACTTTCCGAGGTTTTTGTTTTTGTACTCGCTGTAGTCGTTGACGTCGTGGTACTTTGAGTTGCAGGGGTTTTCGCTGTTGTTGCAGAAGTTGTAGCGCTGCTTGTTGTTGGTGCGAAATTTGTTTCCGATATTGAAGGGGGGGTTTTACACTGCGAACTCCATGACGCGGGAGTCGGAGTGAGCAGAGCGGGTGAGCAAGACCGTGTCCTTTGGGTTTCAGCGGTCAGTAAAGCTGGGTTGCTTTTAAGCGCCGATTTTTCCACTTCGGTATCGCGGGTTGAAAAGTAAGAGTAGAAGCCGTTTCTTTGGTTCACTGAACTTCTACGCTCGTTCTTTTGGTCGTTGCTCAATGAGCTCATTGCGTGGTACGTATTTTTTTTTTCAACAATGCACTAGTTTTGGTTTAGCACATTACAACTGCTATAAAAAAAAGCTTGTCTGTCGCTTTTAATAAATTGTATTTCAGTGTCTTTTCGCTTATATTGGCGAAAATATAAGCGAAGTGAAGTTTTCCCGGAGCTCGGACAAAGCACGTCCGCTCAGTTCGGTAGTTCGATTTCGATAATTTCACTACGTGAAATGGCATCCGAAAATGAGGCAGTGCCGGCACACTTGGCGTGTACGACGTTTTCACATGGCCAGTAATGGATGGTACGCTGGGATGAGGAGATTGTCTTGATTGCTTGTTACAAGACTTCATTGAACAGACCAGTTTAAATTCCATATTATTAATTAACAAAACAAAAGAAATATAGAACAAGAAAGGAAAGCTAACTTCGGGCGGAGCCGAAGTTTATATACCCTTGCAGTTAAAACCGGATATATATCGCAAACATCGGATATCGTTGGCCGATCCTTATGAATACATCATAATAAAACCAATTAACTAAAATAAAAAATATAAAAAAAGTCCCAAGCTTCTATCTTCAAAAATAAGAAAGTTGATATTTCTACCAAGTACCATTTCCGATCGTTCAGTTATATGGCAGCTATAGGATATAGTCGGCCGATCCTAATGAAATTTGGTAGGTTGGTCCAACTGGCCAAAAATATAATCTGTACCAAGTTTCAGCTTTCTATCTTTAAAAACACGAAAGTTGGGTCATTTCCGATCGTTCAGTTATATGGCAGCTATAAAATATAGTCGGCCGATCCTTATGAAATTTGGCATATCGTAATAGTTTACCAAAAATAGCTCTCGTGTCAAATTTGAACTCTGTAACTTTAAAAACACCAAAGTTATACCATTTCCGATCAATCAGTTATATGGCAGCTATAGGATATAGTCGGCCGATCCGGGCCGTTCCGACTTATATACTGCGTGCAAAGGAAAGAAGGGTGTGTGCAAAGTTTCAAGACGATAGCTTCAAAACTGAGAGACTAGTTCGCGTAGAAACGGACAGACAGACAGACGGACAGACAGACGGACAGACGGACATGCTCATATCAACTCAGGAGGTGATCCTGATCAAGAATATATATACTTTATAGGGTCGGAGATGTCTCCTTCACTGCGTTGCACACTTTTGGACAAAATTATAATACCCTCTGCAAGGGTATAAAAAGTTAAAAAAACACTATACCTTGCACCACTGTGCCAACTAGGCACAGTGCAAAGGAGAAATGCAGAAATAGAGATAAGACGGGAAAGAAGCAGAATTAAATAAATTATTTATTCGCCTCCAAATATACCACAACACACGCGAAGCGATACGGTTCAAGCTAAAGCTGAAGTTTCAATAAATTAAATTCTCAAGTAAGTAAACACCGCTTTACACCAAGATTTATCATAAACGCAGTGCACACAAAAAAAAACGTTCGCTTAAAAAAAAGTGAGAGAATCTATGTACATTTTTTTTTAAGTTAATTTTTTTCCATATTGGCGTAAAATAGGCTAGGGTTAGCGTGAATTAACGCCTGACTAAAGTTTACCTCGCCGTGTCTCCTATGGAGCTATTTCTCTAGTCCGGGGACTAGTTGGTCGACTCGTCCCAAAGTCTTTGCCATTTTTTTTGATACTCGTTGCTCTTGAGCTCAGTTTTAACCGTCAATTTTAACCAACTTCTTTTTTCTTCGCACCAAGAAGGTCGATTGGGACCATGCCTGCGATGACGAGAGCTACGCCACTTAGGGCGCACAATCTGAATGAGGTATCCAAACCCTTGGTGTTTGGCTACCCTCGCCCACACAGAGGCCGCGTATGGCATCGTCGCGCTGCAGACCGTCTGGATCAGTGCCCAGTGCATTATCTTGCCCATAGCATTATCTTGCCCAGTGCTCTGGCGTCGTTTGCAAAAAGCCTCGAAGCGTCGAAGCAAAGCCTCGTGTCCAGAGTTACTCCCAGGTACCTGATGGGCCTTGTTGATGTAACCGCGTGTCCGCTTACATTAATCCTGGACGTCTCCCACCGCTTCCTTCTCTCCTTATCTCAATCAGGACAGCCTTCGTCTTGTGGTAGACTTAGCCCTGCCTGGTCGAGGAAAGTCCTGTCTCTTCTTCTCGAAGCTCGGCCTTCCTCTGGCTCTTTCATGCAGCCTTCTGGTTCGGAAACACTCTCTACGCGTATAGGCCGAGAACCACCAAAGCACTTGTTCATGGCTTAAGTGACCGCGGCTAGGTCTAGCTAAGTTAGGCTAGGTCTAGTCTAGCCGGCTAGGTCATGCTGGCTCGGCAGGCCTGTCGCACCGCGGACATCAGCGGCGCCAGATGAAACCTCAGTGGTTTCGGTCTTGCAGAGGTTTGCGTTCTATTCTCGATGTCCCAGACCAAATATTTGTGGTCGCTCCTCACTTTGGAGGGACAACTTTGTCCTTGGAAACAGTCTGCTGCTACAGAAGGTAAGATCCAGCCGTACCGTTTTCTGCTAAATGAGGTTTGGGAGCCTGTGTTTAGCAGGGGTACGTCGAGAGTCGCAAAGGTCTCTTGGAGACCCGATTATTAACCACCTTGGATAACTTCGGATTGGATAACTTAACTAACACTTTGGATTTTGTATCGCGTCTAGGACAATCTCGTCCAGGGTGTGCAGAGTGCGGCGCGGGGGTAGGTAGCAGCTATAGAGCCACAACTCGCCCACTTCGGCCTAGATAAAGCCTACGTCAGATAGCGTGCTTTCGGGTTGGCTGCCTGGAGCCGAGCTTGCTGCTGATTTGGCGGAGACTAAGATATAATTTTGCGTATCCGCTTTTTTTATACGTATCTCTGACTAGGGATATGTCTGCCCACTTCTCTCTAGTGTGTCATCTAGTGTGCCATTCCGTTCCGCCTATTCCTTTCTTTCACACACTTTTACTCCGGAACGCTAGTAAAATTGGACTGACTTGTTTTGGGAAAAGCGTTATAACAATTCAACAATTCAACAATTTAGCTTCAATTAACGAGACAATATTGATATGTGTTAAGAATGATACCATTTCTTGGAAGTTGTACCGAAAAAATGGCGTCAAAGTTCGAAAAACACGACAAAAATTCAAAAATGTCAGTTTCTTGCGTAAAAATGTTATCCTTTTTGTTAAAATAAATTAAAGATCTATTTTTTTTCAAAAGCTACAACATTTAAATATTGAAAAACGTACAAAAATTGAAAATCGGCCTAAAATTACGCGTTCAGGAATTTTTAAGAGCAAAACACTTTCGAAAAACCGTTTTTTCGAAATAAATCAAGCTTTGAGGGTGTATGAAAAATTTCAAACACGGTTTTATACTATACTCGACCTTATGAACAATTCCTACTAGGTCTCTTCAAAAGTTCCAAATCACTGTCGCACTGAGTTCTTAGCCAAAACGCTTAAAATCCTAGCCCTGCAGGATCTGCTCCAAAAAACTGAATAACAAAGTATTTTCCTGTTGCTATCAAAACGGATAAATTGAGTCAATTTTTTACAAAGAGTGTTTTTTATACCCTTGCAGAGGGTATTATAATTTTGTCCAAAAGTGTGCAACGCAGTGAAGGAGACATCTCCGACCCTATAAAGTATATATATTCTTGATCAGGATCACCTCCTGAGTTGATATGAGCATGTCCGTCTGTCTGTCCGTCTGTCTGTCTGTCCGTTTCTACGCGAACTAGTCTCTCAGTTTTAAAGCTATCGACTTGAAACTTTGCACACACCCTTCTTTCCTTTGCACGCAGTATATAAGTCGGAACGGCCCGGATCGTCCGACTATATCCTATAGCTGCCATATAACTGATTGATCGGAAATGGTGTAACTTTGGTGTTTTTAGAGTGAGAGAGTTCAAGAGCTATTTTTGGCAAAATATTACGACATGCCAAATTTCATAAGGATCGGAAATGACCCAACTTTCGTGATTTTGATGATAGAAAGCTGGCACTTGGTACACATTATATTTTTGGTCAGTTAATCCGACATAGGAAATTTTATTAGGATCGGCCAACTATATCCTATAGCTGCCATATAACTAAACGATCGGAAATGGTATTTGGTAGAAATATCAACTTTCTTATTTTTGAAGATAGAAGCTTGGGACTTGTTTTAGATTTTTTATTTTAGTTAATTGGTTTTATTATGATGTGTTCATAAGGATCGGCCAACTATATCCGATGTTTGCGATATATATCCGGTTTTAACTGCAAGGGTATATAAACTTCGGCTCCGCCCGAAGTTAGCTTTCCTTTCTTGTTTTTATTGTGATCCTATCGCGCTTAATTCCTTGGCTTGAAACTTGGCTTAATTCCTCTGTCTCCGGTTTTGATATTTTTGTTCCCATATTTCCTTGTGTTTCGTTCGGATCGTCTATCTTTTACAGGCGGTGTCCTCATTTCTGTTTACAATGAGTACCCTGCTAAACTTATTCCTTTCTCGAATGAGTTTGGAATCAAATTAATTTTTCAAACAACTTTTTCGTTTGATTCATATAACCTCAATTCGTCTCATCCCTATAAATTACCACACATAAACAACATTTATTTGTCAAAATTTCAATATCACGATTTGTTAAAAGCTCTCTCAACAATAGATGTTCTATTCTCTGCGGGTCCTGATAATGTCCCTAGCTGTGTTCTTAGGCACTGCTCTGATATCCTTTGCTATCTTCATACTATCTTATTCAATTTATCCTTGGAACTTGCATGTCTTTCCAAGAGGAGGAATGAATCATTTATTATTCCGCTTCATTCAAGAAATTCTCAAAAGCAGTGATTGAGAACTACCGCGGAATTGCTAAGCTATCTGCGATTCCCAAACTACTGGAAAAACTGGTTACTTCCCAACTGCAACATTTTTGTAAAAGCATTATTTCCACTTCACAGCATGGTTTTGTCAATCATCGCTCTACTACAAACAACCATCTTGAATTCACTTCTATCATCCACAGAGGTTTTCTAAGCCGCATGCAAACTGATGTGGTTCCATCATCTGATGATTTTAACCATCATCTCCTCCTTCATAAGCGGTATCTAGTGGGATTTTCTCCAAAAATCGAACGGTGGTTGGCCTCCAATCTATCGAATCGCACGCAGCGTATTTTGTTCAAAAACATTACATCACAGATTATAAACGTTACATCTGGTGTCCCACAAGGTAGCCATTTAGGACCTCTTCTTTTTGTCCTTTTTGTCAACGATTTACCTAGTGTTGTAAACTATGCTACTACATTTATATATGCTGATGATGTCAAGTTATGTTTTTCTTTCTCAGACAATTTCCTTCATAGACACCTGCAATTAGACCTTAACGAAGTCTTCTTGTGGTGCTCAAACAATCTCCTCTTACAATAACAATGTACAATGTTTCACAATGTACTGTGTTTGAAAAAATTCCCTGTTTGAAAACACTTATTTGCCATTGTTAAGAGGAGCCCCAAAATTAAGGTTGTACTCCAATGAGTTCCGTTTCAAAACTGATTTTATTCGTCAAAGTTCTCTTATAAGTAACATACATGAAAATCTTAAAACTATTAAAAAACTACTTATCAACGCACTGCACGTTGACATGCTATGCGACCCTTTCTCAAGTGTGACAAGCGGATGCACTTATGTTTGTTATTTACGATGCTTGTGTTTGTGTTAGGCTGCAGGGGATCGGTTCTAAACCATCTGTTTGACTCGTATTTCATGGATCCGATCCCTTGAAACTCTAACTTTGGAATATATAAAATAGTGTTCAACGCTTGAACAGCCATTGTTTTATTCGAAGTCTGTAAGCCAAATGTATGAAGTACAAATCATAAAACACGACACAAAAAGATGAAAAAAAAATGAAGGGGCGGGATGAAGGTATTGAATGCTTGATTACATTAAGTGTAGAAAATTTTAGCAGCCTGTTTTCACAAGTTAGAATAATTAATATTGAATATATATTAAATAAATAATATGTATTGAATAAATATTAAAAAAAAAGTTGAAGGGCGTCATTGCCAAAAAACTTTTACCATACTTCCTCTGAAAATTGATTATTTTTTTTATTTTTTATAGGTTATACAAAAACAATTAGGGTTTACGCACATGTTTTGATAAAAACACACAAACAATGCAATTCGAAAAAAAATTACAAAAACACAATGTAAATACTTTAAACATATACATATTTCAATTTTAGTTTGATTACTTTAATTTATCGTGAGTATAGTTTTTATACCCGTCTGTCTGTCTGTCTGTTTCTACGCGAACTAGTCTCTCAGTTTTAAAGCTATCGACTTGAAACTTTGCACACACCCTTCTTTTCTTTGCACGCAGTATATAAGTCGGAACGACCGGGATCGGTCGACTATATCCTATAGCTGCCATATAACTGATTGATCGGAAATGGTATAACTTTGGTGTTTTTAGAGTTAGAGAGTTCAAATTTGACATGAAAGCTATTTTTGGCAAAATAATACGACGTGCCGAATTTCATAAAGATCGGCCGACTATATCCTATAGCTGCCATATAACTGAACGATCGGAAATGACCCAACTTTCGTGTTTTTAAAAATAGAGAGCTGGAATTTAATACAGATTCCATTTTTGGTCAGTTGATCCAACCTACCAAATTTCATAAGGATCGGCCGACTATATCTTATAGCTGCCATATAACTGAAGGATCGGAATTGATCCAACTTTTGTTTTTGAAGATAGAAAGCTGGAACTTGGTACAGATTCTAGTTTTGGTTTGGTCAGTTCATCTAACCTACCAAATTTCATTAGGATCGGCCAACTATATCCGATGTTTGCGATATATATCCGGTTTTAACTGAAAGGGTATATCAACTTCGGCTCCGACCGAAGTTAGCTTTCCTTTCTTGTTTTAAAGTATTTTTGCAGGGCTCGCAACTACGATGCACACGCTTAATATTGGCCGCACTGTTTGTGCTATCCTTTTTCTGTCATTTTCCGCGAATGTGTGAAGCAATAATCGATATTAAAATATTTTTTTATGGACAACTAGACGGCGAACTAGGCGAAAATTTTAACTTAAAATTCAAACATTTATTATTTTATTTTTGGCCTAATGGACCGTCTAATGTGCACCGGTACCGACTGATGTTGCAGTTTTCGTACTTGCCACACCAAAACCCATACAGATGATTCCTGTATCGAAACATACATTTGTTTCTCAGCTTGCCCCTGAGAGAGATTGATATCTCGGCTCTACTAAAGAATTTCTTAACATTTTCTTAGAGGTTTTAACTGGGATGCAAATCTTCATCTTCCCTCTTACCATAGAAAACTCTTACTAATAAACTAACCAACCTTAACTTATCGAAGGACAATGCCTCAGCAATAATGATTTAGATAGCCAGCATTTACTATCTCTTTTTCCTGCCCTTCAAATTAAAAATCAAGTATTTGATTTTATTTGATAAATTCCTTACTAATTCCTCTTAGCTTAATAAATAACAAATTTTAACCCCTTGCCGTATCTGTAAGCGCAAAGAAATTCGTTCCCTAACGTTTCGCATAAACTTGCACGCAACAAAATGGTTTTGATGCTGACAAACGCCTGCAAAACGAAACGAAATGTAATAAAACTATTTTTTTTTTTAGTTTTTTTAGATGTTTTTCGTTTACATTATTACCTGTACATAACGGGAAATTTTCAATTCTCTTTTCGACAAATGTACACTTCTCCACACCACGAGTCAGACTCGTGATAATCATGTTTGGCACAAAAATTTTACTACGAGTCAGACTCGTGGTAATACGGCAAGGGGTTAAACAATGCCGGGCTTATTGCGTATGTGCCACAACATCACAAAATCAAGCTTTAAGTTTGCCGGATATAAAGGAACAGAAAAAAAAATTTTTTTATTATAAGTTCTATTTGACCCTTATAAGTTTTGATCCTAAAACCTCCGAAAGAAATGAAGGCATAAAATGTACATATGGTCTTGGAGATATCCACGCTTGAGAAACAGAAATTTGGTCTGGTTCGAGTATACATGGATACATGAATTTTATTTTCTACTTATAGTGACTGCATAACAAACTATCGTTACATGTTATATGCTAGAGGTTACAATGTTATTACGATAGTTTCAATACCCTTCTTCAATGTAAGCTTACATTTAATATTTTAATACAAACTTAAATTTTAAGTAAGCTCATAATGCTTTTGTTTCTGGAGGTTTAATAAATACTTCAAAATATTCTCTTACAAAGTAATACCGGATATCTATATGTCTATGTCAGTGGAGGGCAAACTCTCATTTTCCATAGCACGCGTGCATAGGGTCGGAAATTATGCCACAGCGCTGCCGGCACACTGACAGTGTAAGCACTCTTAAATTTTTTTAGAAGCTCTCTTTTTTGCTCCCATTTGCCTCGTTTCACAGCTCACACTAAAAAAAATAATTTCCCCCTGGGAAAAATGTTGTCAGAAACAAGTTTTCTCCATGGAAAATATAGTTAGGGAAGCGTAGTTTTTCATTTGTTGAAGAACTGTTGCTAGCAAAGTTTTCTTTAAATAGCTCAATAGATTTCAAAGCTCAGTGAACAAATTTTTTTCTGATCCACAGTGGTGGAAAAAATAATAGAAACAAGATTCTCCTCTGCACATTTAACCCGACAATATGTACAATAGAAAACGGCTTAAAACCCAAAGTACACACATAACTGATATCGGAACTTTATTCTTCTTTCCTTTTCAAATCCTTTTTGCCTTTATTTGTGGCGGGAATTCGTAATTTGTTGAGGGACCACGTTTTTTAGCTGGAAAAAAAATAGAAACACTACCAAATTACTCCGAAAATTTAGCTTAGTCTCATTTTATGTTTAAAACAAAGGTATAATTCAGTTAATTTAATGTAAGTTTGTCACAAAACTAAACATTTTGTTTAAATTCCGATTCCGATATGCCGATTAAAAAGCGTATTGATGACAGAAAGTACGCGATAAGCCCATTTACCGGAGCTGTGTATTAATTACGAGTTTAGTGAAATTTCTATTTAAACCCACACGCTAACAAGGTTATGTATTCAAAATCCCCCATTCGTGATGTATTTCATCGTACATTTATGTGATATATTTATACCCTTGCAGAGGGAATTATAATTTTGTCCAAAAGTGTGCAACGCAGTGAAGGAGACATCTCCGACCCTATAAAGTATATATATTCTTGATCAGGATCACCTCCTGAGTTGATATGAGCATGTCCATCTGTCCGTCTGTCTGTCTGTTTCTACGCGAACTAGTCTCTTAGTTTTAAAGCTATCGACTTGAAACTTTGCACACACCCTTCTTTCCTTTGCACGCAGTATATAAGTCGGAACGACCGGGATCGGCCGACTATATCCTATAGCTGCCATATAACTGATTGATCGGAAATGGTATAATTTTGGTGTCTTTAAAGTTAGAGTTGAAATTTGACACGAGAGCTATCTTTGGCAAAACATTACGACATGCCGAATTTTATAAGGATCGGCCGACTATATCATAAAGTAGCCATATAACTGAACGATCGGAATTATCACAACTTTTGTGTTTTTGAAGATAGATAGAAAGCTGGAACTTTAGTACAGATTATATTTTTTCTGGTTTTAACTGCAATAGTATATAAACTTCGGCTGCGCCCGAAGTAAGCTTTCCTTTCTTGTTTTTGGATATATTTATTTGATATATTTACTTAATATATATTTACCTTGGATTGCCATGTATTTTATCAGGCATATTAGATACAACACACATTGAATTTCCTCTAAATCAAATCATGCAAAAAAAGCCATGTTTTTGTGATTTTTTGCCTGACGACACAGTTAAAATTTATTTATTCAACCAACGGTATATTAAAGTATGACATTAGAAGAATCTTTTATCAAATTTTTACAAAAAAAATATTTAAAAATATGGCAATTGCGGTGCCACTCATAACACGGTGCTGGATCATTTGTAATCAAAAAATGAAAGTTCATTCGTTAGATAATAGTTCGCCCCAGGTAACGCTGTGAAGGTTTTTTGAAAATTGCAATTTTTTAATTTTTTCGAAGACTTTGAAGTGAAAAACTCATTTTTTGGGAAAAAATCGCTTAATTTGTCATTGCAAAATCGAAATTATGAACAAAAAAAAAAAAAAAAAACTTGACAGCGTTACCTTGTAAAATATGTAAAGAAATAGTGTTTAAAATTTCAAAAGGATCGGTGCAGTAGTTTTGAAGTTATGAGGGGCACCGACTTTGAAATCGTGAGTTGTGGGAAAAACGCTTTAAGGGGTCACGCCACCCTGAAATTTTCAAAAAATCGATTTTTTTACCTAATTTAAAAGACTATATTCTTACGCGTATTTTAAGACGTCCCCGAAGACAATATCTTGATAATTATGGAAGTTATGTTTATTTGAAGTCGGCACGGCAGGAGGGCACCTAAGACACTTCTTTTTCTTCTTTTGCGTTTTTCTCGAAACCACTTTTTTCAAGACGGTGGGTATGATAACTCAAAAACTGTTCAACCGATTGACTTGAAATTTAAAACACATCTTCTTACATAGCTTTTCCACAGAGTGACGTAGGATTTTTTCGATCCAATGGATAGAAATTTTTTTATGCAATTTTTAGTACGAAATTTTTTGCCCAAAACATTGAGTCAAGTTTTGAAGTGCTCTCATTTGCGTAATTTTTTTTTTTTTCTAAAACGGCTACGTCACTCTGTTCCAAATTTATCACTTTTTAAAAAAAAATTTTGTTTACTTTTTTCTGATGAAAATTGACACGTGAATCATGCCCACCATCAAGGAGCACTCCGGAAAAACCCATGATCGCCGATGTTCATATTTCGCCATTTTGAATTTAAAACAAATTTTTTTTTTAGAATTTATAAAGCTCATTAGTTGTATTAAATAGAAATAAAAGTGTAAAAATCCTATCTCAACTAGTTTAGTCACAAGAAATTCCTGAAAAACCGTCCCGTTTCCACGCGGTCAGGGTGGCGTAACCCCTTAATGTTTTAAACACAAAAAAATCCAGTGTAAAACGTTTTTGAGCACATTCGTCAATAACTAATAACTTCGTCAATTTTGCTTTAATTGACTTGAAATTTTGACACAATATTCTTCAAATATTATGCATTCAATTTAAAAACTAAAAAAAAAATGAAAAAAAAAATTTAATACCTTACCCTCCCCTTAATAAAGAAAAATCAATAGCTGTAATACGTATATTCCTTCGATTTACCAATATTTTTAAAAACTATTAAGAATATCGCTTCGTTCAGTGCGAATCACAGGTCAACGCAATATCCCAACCTCGTTTCACACTTACTGAACGGCTGATGCGCGGCGTGTGTAGTTTGCTATAGAGCAAACAGGAGAGAAAGAAAGGCATTCGAGAGAGAAGGGGAGAGACGGCGTGCCTCGGTGGCTCTCTCACATCGTTCAGCGCTTGCGATGCGATAGAGCGACAGAGAGAGCGAATAGGCGAGAACGGGAAGGAGCGGCTTTTGACGGATTTCGGTAACGCTCCGAACTTACCGTTTCACTCGCCTATTTTTAATCTACCTTGGGACCCCCGACGCGCTTAAAGAAGTTTCACTTCAAAAATATTAAGATTGAGGGAAAAACATTAAGGGAAATTTCTCAGACATTGCAGTCCTTGTGTTTTGCAGTCCACACTAAAAAAAGTGTTTTGGCCCTTCATTTTACCGATAGATTAAAAGAAATCTTTTAATCTATTTAAAATAAGGAAGAATTGTGGCAGATAGTGCAATCCGAGTGGTATGCCTCGATTCCCTCAATTTGCGCTCATCTGGTAAATTCTATGCATCGTCGGTGCATTGCAGTTATAAAATCGAATGGCTTTACCACTAAATATTAGCTAAAACCATTGTTTGGTCATTGAGGGTTTTCAATGCCAGTAAAAAAAAAAAGAATTTATATTTAATTCAAAACGTTGAAAATGTTTATTCCTGCATGCAGATGAAGCCGGATGATCCGCAGATAGACCAGCTTATGGTGCATGCAGGGACTCTAGAAATATACACAGAGAGGGCGGCCGGATAAGTCACCTCGAGCTAAAGCTCTCGAAAGTGGAGAGGGCGGCCCGACCTAGACATTGCCGAGCTAAAAGTCTTTATAGAAAGCCCGTTGAGTCGAGCGGCCGAGAGAGAGTCGGCTTGCGATCAACAAAGCTTTCCTACAAACTTAAGCCTAATAAAAAAACATTACACTAAACATTACATAAACATTATTTAAACATAAACGTTAAACGGCGTGCTGCTGCCTGGCCCGACAACCATGTTTGGATTGCAAAATTTAGGAAAATACCTGTGATTGATGAATTTATCCATTTTGTTTATATTATTTTTCCCAAGGAGAGCAAATTGAATTAATATTTTTTCGATTGCCAATTGGAAAAAAATGTTTGGTTTGTTTTTATAATACATAATATATGTGAACAAAAAAATAATTGGATAAATATCTGTTAAAGTTCTTAAGAAAAAATGGGAAAAAACGAACGCAAAAATCTTGTTTCTATTATTTTATCCATCATTGTATGTAATAACAAAAAAGCAAAGCTAACTTCGGGCGGAGCCGAAGTTGATATACCCTTGCAGTTAAAACCGGATATATATCGCAAACATCGGATATAGTTGGCCGATCCTTATTAGAATATCATAATATAACCCAATTTATTATAATATAAAATCTAAAAACAAGTCCCAAACTTCTATCTTCAAAAATACCAAAGTTGGTATTTCTACCTAAAACCATTTCCGATCGTTCAGTTATATGGCAGCTATAGGATATAGTCGGCCGATCCTAATTAAATTTGGTAGGTTGGATCAACTGACCAAAAATATAATCTGTACCAAGTTTCAGCTTTCTATCTTCAAAAACACGAAAGTTGGGTCATTTCCGATCGTTCAGTTATATGGCAGCTATAAGATATAGTCGGCCGATCCTTATAAAATTTGGCATGTAGTAATGTGTTGCCAAAGATAGCTCTCGTGTTAAATTTGAACTCTCTTACTCTAAAAACACCAAAGTTCCGATCAATCAGTTATATGGCAGCTATTGGATATAGTCGGCCGATCCTTATACAATTTAAGATGTCGTATTATTTAAGCTATCGTGTAAAATTTTTACTCTCTAACTCTAAAAACACTAAAGTAATACCATTTCCGATCAATCAGTTATATGGCAGGTATAACAGATCGAAGTAGCTTTAAAATTGAAAGACTAGTTTGCGTAGAAACAGACAGACGAACAGACAGACGGACAGACGGACATGCTCAGATCAACTCAGGAGGTGATCCTGATCAAAATTATATATACTTTATAGGGTCGGAGATGTCTCCTTCACTGCGTTGCACACTTTTGACCAAAATTATAATACCCTCTGCAAGGGTATAATAACAGCAGAAGGGTCCAATGATACGCTCCTTAGAACTCCATCCACAGAATTTTACAGTTTCACTCTCTGCCAAACTGTTTGAAGTTTTTTTTTTAATCTGCTATAAGATTAGCAGAAATAGAAAGTTTTATATTGTGTATATATGCGCCAAATGTGCTGCTAAACATAAACATTTTATCTTTTGTCGGTTAGTACTCTTTCTGCACTATCCCATCTTCATTGACCATTGTCTTCATTGACCAACGTTTTTATAGTAGATTAGCTGCACCCGAGCTACATGTACATAGCGTGTGAGCATTTATCGTGGGAGCCATTAGCTTCTAACTCTCGCTCTTGTGGAATGCATAGATTTTCGGGTCTCACTTGTACTTATCTTATGCTGAACCACTGAACGGAGCAGGTGCGAATTGAACCATAAATTAAATTTATTTTGATTTGAAATTGACGAGTTATTGTTATTACCTAATGCGTGGCTGTCAAAAACGCTTGGTTGCTTGACCCTTCTTTAGCAAAAGCCGTCCACGTGACTATTTTCAAGAAATCTACAGAGTTTTTTTATATAAACAGTGTCTGTTAAGTTGCTATTTAGATAAGCCGCACAGATATCCAACTGGTGCAAATATAGTTTTAACTGTGAAATTATGAAACTAGTGCTTTCCATTCGACACACAGGTAAAAAAGTCTCAATGAAAAGTATTGATTTCCATACTTCTGTGTTCCATACTAGTATCGCTGCACTTGCACATTGCCATCCCTCGTCACAGTAAAAAACCCATTTGCACCCAAGTATGGTTTATAAAAGCCTCATACTCTCGATTCATCGCATTCAATCGTAATTCAAAATCAGGACATCTAATTTCTTTTTTGTAGCTTACCGGAATAAATACTTCGCTGCTAATTGCTGCTCCTATGACACTGAATCGTTTTCACGGGCGTCCGTTTGCCCGTGCGGATGAGTTTGGGTCTGCCAGGACCCACTCGGTTTCGGTCCTGGGCGTTGTCTTTATTCCCTCCGGTGTCCCATCCTATGCGCTTTCCTCGTCTTTGCCGCTATCTGCGCTAATAAACTCGTCGCTGCTGCGGTCATTTTTTATGCCGACTTTGTTTTGGTCGTATGAGCTTTCGTCGTCTGAGCTTACCTATCCGTGCGAAACGGGGTTAACTTTGCTGCAGTTGTCCCTCTCATCCTCCAGTTTGGCGTATAAAACACCACCCCCTTGTATTAGGTCAAACTACCCAAATCCAGCATCCTTTGAGATGCTATCAGCTCGTTCGTCGAAAAGTACATTCCTTTTTTCAAAAACTTGTCTAGTGCTAGGGTCTCACAACCTATACCCGTCGGCTGTTTTCGGTATTCCTCTCCTTTTTGCTTCAATTTACTTTGTTTGTGGCCTTTATCCCATGCAACTACGAAAGGACTATAAACTTTAAAATTAAAGATTTGGTTAGTTTCGGTTTTTTACTGTTTCACTCTCCCGTTGGGGTCATGTCAAGCAGCGCGTTCGTAGATGATCTGTTTTGTAGATACACGGCTGTGTATATAGCTTCTCGTCATAGAGACTCCACAACTTCAGATTGCGTCAAGATTGCGATTGTCAACTGCCACCTAACTGCTTGACACTGCTTGTAAACTTCCACTGTTGCGTTGAAAAATTACTTTCCGTTGTTGCTTCGTATACACTTCAGAAGCTTTCCAGTTTGCCTCTTTACGAGCTCCATTATGTGCCACCATTATAAGCGACCAAAGCTATCCGCATCCAGAGCATCTAATAAAATGCATTGGTTTTGACAAGCTGCAAATTTTTTTCTTTTTCTGGGATACATCCAACCAACACTCGGTTGGCATAGTTATCTTTTTTTTAAAACTGGCTTTGCAGTGTTTCCAACGAAAGCATGTGCGTGCTTGTCGCTTTTTCCAGATTTAGATCGTCTCTCTCCCTCTTCTTTGATCTTGATTCGCAGTAGCTCGAATCCCGGCAGTGAGTCGCGCGTCAAGATGACGACTACAAAACTTTCGTAATCCTTCTGAAAGCTCAACGAGCTGATCCAAAACTTCGCTTTACGCATTAAGGTGACTGGACAGATTTTGGCCGTCCTCCTTCTTTAAACTCAGCCACCTTTTGTAGAGTGATAATTTTCCGAATGGCCCACCCGGTAGAAAGCTGGAACTTACTACAGATTCTATTTTTGGTCAGTTGATTCGACCTACCAAATTTCATAAGGATCGGCCGACTATATCCATATAACTGAACGATCGGCAATGGTATTTGGTAGAAATATGTACCTACTTTGGTGTTGAATTGTGAATTGAATTGTTGAATTGAATTGAATTAGATTTTGAATTGTTATGAATTGTTTTAATTATGATATTCTCATAAGGATCGGCCAACTATATCCGATGTTTGCGATATATATCCGGTTTGCAAGGGTATATCCACTTCGGCACCGCCCGAAGTTAGCTTTCCTTTCTTGTTTTTAATCATTTTTAAAAATTCAATATCTTTTATGGTTCTTTGTGAAAAAATTCTCAAAATGTACTCTTTTTTGTAGATCTATCGTAATTCAACCCCTTGAACCATTTTTAATGACATCGATAAAATAAACTTAATTTTATAGCCGACTTAATCATTCCAATTAATCATTTTGTCTTCAAATTAACCCATAAATCTTTCAAAATCTATCTGTTTTCTTAAATTTTGAAAAATCAGAGCTCTGTATTTGCCAGGATCAGGAAAGAAAAAGAAGACCAACCATGCCCTAAAAACGAAAAGTGAATTTTTTCAACATCCAAAATTAAGGTGTGTTCAGAATAAAATTTCTATTTCAAATAATCAAAAGCTCCTTCAAAAAATGAATGACGCACTTTAAAATTAAATACCTTAAGGGGTTATATACCTTCTTTGTCGAAGAAAAAGAGGAAAGTTCGGATTTTTTTTTAGGTATGTAGCAATTATTTAATTACACGGATGTTCTAATTTTTTGATAGAACGCTTTATTAACAATGTTTGTTCAAAATTTGGTGGAAAAATATTAAATAGTTTTTAAAGGGTGGCTGCTTCCCTTAGAGGCTTTCTTTTTTTTAGAGCCTTGCGGTGACAGTTCCCCAGGTCAAACAGGTCAACTGAAACCATAAAAGTAAAAAAATTTCATTAGTTTAGTGTAATTCCTTGTGCTTGAACGATCGATTTAAAAATTTTTTTTTTTTGCATACGGGAACGTTTTATGCTAAAAAAAAACTTTTTGGTCTCTAAAAATTTTACTAAAAAATTCATTTCGGCGAAAAAAAGTTTGCGCGTGAAAAGTCGATCGTTCAAGCACAGAAGAATTTCATTAAGAACATTATAAAAAAATTTGAAGTAAATCGGTTCAGTAGTTTTCCGCTAATCCATGTCACCGCAAAGTCATTTTTCAAGAAACACCATTTCGAGATATTCGCGTTTAAAGTTTCAAGTTCAGTTCAAGACCGTAATGAGGCGCGCGGTTAGGAGCGCTGTAACTTTTTTTCTACTGCTCCAATCTCTAAAATTTGGGAAAATATTCTCAAGGAGTTGTTCTTCAAAATAAAGCAATAAAATTTTTTTGGAAATAAAAAAGGTATATAACCCCTTAATGCATAATGTATTTTTTTATATTTATTAGATATCGATTTATGGATGCCATTTACTTTTCATTTCACTTGAACAAAATCTGTCGTTTTAAAAAGTAAAGGGGAAATATAATATTCAAAACCGGAGCAAAACCGTTAAGTTTACTTTTTGTCAAATAAAAGTAATTTTATTTCAAAATTTCTTCAAAAAATATACTACAGCCTGCCTGATTGATTTGTATTTCTCAAAGTATAGAAATAATATATATAGCAAACTAAATAACAACTAAAAGAATTAAATAACCTATTCATAGTCATTTTACCGCTATTACCACCTCTTTTTGTAAAACTATTTTTTTTTATATTGTTTAATCACTTACCTTTTGCTGCCAGTGATATAAAAGCTTGGGCGTGTCGTCTGATTTTTTCCATAGAAACATCTCGAATGTTTTTTTTAATTAGTGGCAGGCGTATAATTAATTGCTCAACAAAATCCAAAGGAGTTACGGATGAAAGATCCCAACCTAATCGACTTATAACACAGAGCTCCCATTTCTATTTGTGTGAAAAAAAAAGTTTTTATTGGCCTCAAGTTTTTACCAACAAAGCTTAATTATTAAGTCACACATGATTATAATAATAGGTAAACTTAACATCTGAGACTTTTAAATAATTACAAGACCATTTATATTGTTATTATACCCTTGCAGAGGGTATTATAATTTTGTACAAAAGTGTGCAACGCAGAGAAGGAGACATCTCCGACCCTATAAAGTGTATACAGTAGCGGACAATGAAATCCGGACCCCTAAGTACTTGCATTAAATGTGAACTTTGCATTAGTGTGGTAGGAGCGCGTGTTATTATATCGAGTTGAAATTTTTTCGTTATATCTGGAAGGTGAATAGCTTTCATGATTTGAAAGCATTTTTTAATTTATTAAACTTCTTTTGTTAAAAAAAAATTTGTTTATAAATATGTCGAAAATGACTGAAAATGTCTAGGGGGTCATATTGGCCTTACAATCCAAAACATTAAGCTTCCGAGGAATAAGCTCTAACGTTTTATTTATTAAGTCTTCTTTCGAGGATTTCCTAAAAAAATTTTGAGAAAACCAGAGCTCTAAAGTATTTGCCAGGATCAGGAAAGAAAAAGAAGACCACGAGGGTCGAATCCATTCACGATTAAGCATGACTTTTTCAAATCAGCAAAACATTTAAGAAGTAAGTTTTACCAGTCGAAAGGAGTCGAAATAAGCACTCCAACCGTTCGAAGGAACATTGAAAAGGCAGGACTTCATGGCCGGCGAACAGTGAAGTTTGACCGCAAAAATGCTCCAGAAGGCTACAGTGGGTCAAAATGGACGAATTTTGGACTGTACATGATTGGCCAAACGTCATTTTTTGTAACGACACCAAAAAAATCCATTTGACTTACAATAGTATGAGCTACGTGCGCCCCAAACGCGACAAACGCTTCAAAAATAATTGCTTACGGCGAAAGGTCAGGCAAGGAGCTTGTCGAATGATCCGGGGATGCTTTTCTTACTATGGCGTTGGTGATCTGGCATTAATTGATGGAACTACGAATGCTGAAAAGTTCCAAGGTGTTCTGAATCTTCACTTTCTACCCTCAATAAAGAAGCATCTTTCTCATGCCCCAAACATAATTTTTCAGGACGAATCAGGTCCTTGCTGTCGTGCAAAATAAAGGGATATATATTTTTTTAATTCTTTAAGGATTTGTTTAAACAAGCATTAAAGTTTTAAATTTCTAGTATTTTTCTTTAAATGTTGTTTGCAGAACAAACAAATATCAACATTAGACTGGCCAGGCAGTATGCCCCAAACATAATTTTTCAGGACGAATCAGGTCCTTGCTGTCGTGCAAAATAAAGGGATATATATTTTTTTAATTCTTTAAGGATTTGTTTAAACAAGCATTAAAGTTTTAAATTTCTAGTATTTTCCTTTAAATGTTGTTTGCAGAACAAACAAATATCAACATTAGACTGGCCAGGCAGTAGTCCTATCCGATTTCTATCCGATTGAAAATCGTTGGCCTATTTTAAAAGCTAAAATACATAAAAAGAAACCCAAAAAATTAAGAGAATTTAATTTAACAGTGGAAAGTGTCTGTTATAAAGACATAATTAAGAAAACTAACGAACACTTGGTAGATTATTTGCCATCAAGAATAAAGACCCTATTGAAAACTCGAGGAAGACCAACAAATACTAAGGAGCCAAAACAAAATTATTTTTGAATACGTTAAATACTAAGCTATTAAGAAATAATTTTCAAACATTTTTGTTACCTAGGAATAGTTAAAAAAAATTTGTTTTTCTGTCTACATTTTTCTTAATTCCATCGAATTTTGAAGTATAAGTTTCCAAATAAAACCAAATAATATTTAAAAGAACATGTTTTGATTTAACATTTATATTAATTTCATCGATGTAAAACAAATTTACCCCATAAAGTAAACGCTTGCTGAAAAAAACTAAAAAAGTTTTTCTTTTTTTTTTTTTTTTTTTTTTCTGCCTGTCCGGATTTTATTGTCCACTACTGTAGTATATTCTTGAACAGGATAACCTCCTGAGTTGATATGAGTATGTACGTCTGTCCGTCTTTCATATAACTGATTGATCGGAAATGCTATAACTCCGGTGTTTTTAGAGTTATAGAGTTCGGATTTCGTACGAATGCTATTTGACAAAATAATACAACCCACGGATCATAAGGATTCATAAGGATCGGCCAACTATATCTTATAGCTGCCATATAACTGAACGATCGGAATTGACCCATCGGAATTGTCGGGCCGCCCTCTCCGTTATCAAGAGCTTTAGCTTCGAAATTTCTAGTCGGGCCGCACTCTCTGTACATACATAACTGGTCTATCAATGATGATCATCCGGTTGCAATTGCATGCAGAATAAACATTCTTATACCGTTTAAATAAATTAATTCGTCTTTACATTTTGGTGCGGATTAAGGTCATTGAAAAATCTCTATGACCAAGCAGATATTTTTTTAAAATCATTTTTAATATTAATATTTTGCTACTAATAATAATTTTGAAATTTGTATGAAATTAAAATTTAAACACTCGTTTAATATCTTCTACGAAGTTTTGGCCCACTGGGTCAGTTTCGGAGGCGAAATGAGATCCTTCATGGAGCAGATTAAAAGCGGATTTAAAGAGTTAAATAATGGTTTTTGTAAAATCAGTGAGTGCTCATGGCTTTCAGTTTTGCAGCCTTCAGCTAAATGATTTCCCTCCCACATGTTGAAGCCATACATTACCATTGTCCAAACGCTCCACATAATAGCATCCGTCTCTGATATTATGTCGGATTGTGACCTGTTAGCTCTGGATAATTCACCATCTTTAGGTTGGCTGCTGGCCTTGTGTTTCGTTAAGATTCAGATGGAACTACGCTTTCAAGAACTTTTCCCCTTTGTAACCCATATCCGTATCATTCTACTATCGAAGTTTCAATCGAAATGTATATTTCCATGGACTTTAAGGACCTCTAAACTTATTAAGGGGGGACATCTGAGTAACAGGGGGGAAAAACGGATTTCCGGAATTTTTTTTGGCCAAATGAAAAAGCTTATCGAAAATTTGAAAGTTTGGTTTTATAATGTTAAATCCTAAGTACAAAATAAATTTTGTACTTAAATAAATAAATCGAGAATAAATCGAAAACAAAATGCCGGCGGTGCAGCATTTTTTCGTAGACCCCTTTTTTTAAGGGGGTCCATGGCCGGAATGCTAACGTCCTTAATTTTTGATGTAGAACAAAAAATCACAGTTTGTTAGTTTCTATACATCAACAGCTATAGACATACATACGTAGGATTTTTGCAATATATTAATTTTTTGCAAAATGGTGAGTGATTGAAAAAAAGTTACAATTTTCACGAAAAACAAGAAAGGAAAGTTAATTTCGGGCGGAGCCGAAGTTGATATACCCTTGCAGTTAAAACCGGATATATATCGCAGAAATCGGATACAGTTGGCCGATCATTATGATTACACCATAATAAAACCAATTAATTGCAATAAAAAATCTAAAAATAAGTCCCAAGCTTCTATCTTCAAAAACACGAAAGTTGATATTTCTACCAAAAACCATTTCCGATCGTTCAGTTATATGGCAGCTATACGATATAGTCGGCCGATCCTAATGAAATTTGGTAGGTTGGATCAACTGGCCAAAAATAGAATCTGTATTAAGTTTCAGCTTTCTATCTTCAAAAACACGAAAGTTGGGTCGTTTTCGATGGTTCAGTTTTATTGCAGCTATAGGATATAGTCGGCCGATCCTTATGAAATTTGGCACGTCGTAATATTTTGCCAAAAATGGCTCTTTTGTCAAATTTGAACTCTCTAACTCTTAAAACACCAAAGTTATACCATTTCCGATCAATCAGTTATATGGCAGCTATAGGATATAGTCGGACGATCCGGGCCGTTCCGACTTATATACTGCGTGCAAAAGAAAGAAGGGTGTGTGCAAAGTTTCAAGACGATAGCTTCAAAACTGAGAGACTTGTTTGCGTAGAAACAGACAGACGGACAGACGGACATGCTCATATCAACTCAGGAGGTGATCCTGATCAAGAATATATATACATGATAGGGTCGGAGATGTCTCCTTCACTGCGTTGCACACTTTTGGACAAAATTATAATACCCTCTGCAAGGGTATAAAAACGTCAAAAAATTGTTGATAAAAGAAAAAGTAAGCAATATAAAATAAAAATCCTACGTGCGTCGATAGATAAAGGTATTTTAAATATACTGTCAAAATTCAAAATCGATCAGTTAAGATTTGTTCCAGTTATGTTTCCGGCTGTCTCAAAAAAAAGTGGTTTCGAGAAAAACGCGTTTAAAGTTTTTTATTGAAAATCAGAGGCAATAGACTCTGTTCTCGGCCCTGCTCAAGTGTTTTTTTTTTTGTCACAAGACGACAAGGCTAGGGTGACAATTGGTTTGACTGCTGCAAATAAGCAAGAACCTCTGCTTATGCGGTTTAAAGTTTTAAGTACTGTGAGGCATCGCCGCCGAATGGAAAATTTCGACCCTTAGACAATTTTGCCGGACTCTATCTTTTGATATGTTATTTTTAAGACACTGAAGAATTTTTTAAGCGACAAAAAAAAGTTTTTGGACTTTTTCAAAACTCTACTCAGATGTCCCCCCTTAACCCTCTCATATATACGCATATACGCAACATTGTATTTATGAGCCTCTATCTCTCGTATTTTAATTCTTTTTGTTTTGATTCTTTCGCAGAAAAATAGCTGCATGTGTTGAGTGAGATTATACATATTTTTTCGGTAGCCAGCTGCACACGCGTTCAGTTTGTAGCTATTTTCCCGAGAATGTAGCTGACAAATTTATTGTGAAAAAAAAGTTTGAAAAATTTGGTTTTTGAAAAGCGTTAAATAAACATTAAAATAATTCCTTTATCCTAATACCAAGTTTAGCAACTTTATAAAGAAAGGTAAGGGAGTATTTAAAACAAAACCCCCCATGAAAATATTATTTAGTTTGTTTGTAATTTGCATATGTTTGCATATACATACGTAACATCCTGTAGCTCTTGAACCAGGACACCTAGGACATTGAAATTTTTGTCAGTTCATATTGGGGTCAATTCTAGTTTATATGTCTACTCAAAAAATTGTTGGCCACGCCCATTTTAATTTGGGCATGAGAGTGGACTTTGGAATTTGGCATGAATTTGGACTTCACCGTAAATATCGCGGAATGTTATTGGAATTATATCCGCCGCTTTCAGACTCAGTTACTCAGGATTTTAAGGAGTTTTAAAACTTTTTAATCACTAAACTACGGCATGTTTATTTTCGTTTGAAGACTCTTCAGCGAACACTGATCAGTGTTTAGATTGATTGTCAACACTGATTTTTTTCAAGCAACGTTTGCACCATTCATCATTACGGCTCAGCCTTTCAGTTATAAGTTAACACGGTCTCCCAGCAAAACGGATGTTGCCAGGCTGATAATGCTTCACAGCATAAAATAATGCAAGGCTAGCGACACCTGCGGACGTTGACAACGACGTTGCCGAAATCCCAAGCTTCGGTCAGCGCAATCAGCGGGCAATGCACTCCGATGCAACGGCGGCTACCCAACACCATGCATGGGCAGCCGGGTCAGCACTTTTACGGCATAGGGCTAGCTTCCGTTATAAGAATTAATGTACTTAGCAGTTAGTTGAATTTTGGAAATAAACGGTGACGGTCAAACCTCACAATTACAAAGTCTTCTCATTCGCGAAATAAAATCGCGTCTTAAAAGAATCCTAAAATGTACTCTTTGTTAATTTATATACAATCAGCCAACCTTAGTTTTTGTCGATCTATTATATTAGTATTATATAAAGATATTATTATATAAAGATAATTTATAATATAATTATATTATATAATATTATATTTCTATTATAGTTTTTAGTATCGGATCATCTTAACGTTTAACCCGTTAATTCCCCAGCCCCTAAATCTGAAGAACTCTTCAATTTTTATAGGGGAAACTTGGATTTTCCCCTCATAAGAAAAGCACAAAGTCAGGAAATGATTATGTTTGATTATATGGGGATGGAGGGGTCTTGGACAATGATTACGTAATCATTTTATACAAATTTTGTTGTTAATAGTATTTATTCAAAAATTGGTTTCGCGCCGATTACTCCGTCAATAGGTACCGAATGCAAATCTGTAATTAAGTCGATATACATATTCTATTTATATAGAATATATCGAAACTCAGCCGTTCGTCGTGAAATTATGGAATGTACCGTAATCTTTTTTAAAGTTTCGGTTGTGACATGTGCTCGTGGGTTTTGCAATGAAATCAAACCTAAGTGGACTATTTCAATCGTTTTTTAAATCATACAAGCTGCGATATCCAGATAAAAGACCGTCGGATTGTCAAAAGGAAGCGACGGCAATATGGAAATCAGCAAAAAAAAAAAAAAAAAAAAAAAAAAAGATTTTCAAACATACATAAAATATGTAATAAAACAAGATAGGAAAGCTAACTTCGGGCGGAGCCGAAGTTGATATACCCTTGCAGTTAAAACCGGACATATATCGCAAACATCGGATATAGTTGGACGATCCTTATGAGAATATGATAATATAACCCAATTTATTATAATATAAAATCTAAAAACAAATCCCAAACTTCTATCTTCAAAAATACCAAAGTTGGTATTTCTACCTAAAACCATTTCCGATCGTTCAGTTATATGGCAGCTATAGGATATAGTTGGCCGATCCTTATGAAATTGAGTAGTTCGGATTATCTGACCAAAAATAGAATCTGTACTAAGTTTCAGCTTTCTATTTTCAAAAACACGAATGTTGGGTCATTTCCGAAAAATCAGTTATATGGCAGCTATAGGATATAGTCGGCCGATCCTTATGAAATTTGGCATGTCGTATTATTTTGCCAAAAATAGCTCTCATGTCAAATTTGAACTCTCTAACTCTAAAAACACCAAAGTTATACCATTTCCGATCAATCAGTTATATGGCAGCTATAGGATATAGTCGACCGATCCCGGTCGTTCCGACTTATATACTGCGTGCAAAGGAAAGAAGGATGTGTGCAAAGTTTTAAGTCGATAGCTTTAAAACTGAGAGACTAGTTCGCGTAGAAACAGACAGACGGACATGCTCATATTAACTCAGGAGGTGATTCTGATCAAGAATATATATACTTTATAGCTCATCCCATTGCTCTCGCTGCTCATTTTTTTTTGCAAATGCTTATGCCTACTGAGTTGTGTGAGACTGCTCACGCCATAAGATTCGTTGCTCACGCCATAAGCGTCCCATCATAAGCAAAGGGCAATTACAATAACAATTTTTCGTGTTTTCCCTATTCTCCTCAATCGTACTAATCCGAATACGTTTTGTTTTTGGAGTGCCAAAAATTTTCAGTGCAAGAAATTCATTCTTTTTTTTTTGTTTCTGCCAAAATGGTCGACCTGAAGCGAGGAATTTGTTCTTCGCAGAACATTTTTTTTAAGTAAGAAGCTCTGCATATTTGCCATAGTATAATAATAAGCTGTTATAAGATATGTAGGCCCTTTTTTTAATTGCTGTAATAAAATGTATTTTTTATTATATTGATATTTTTAAGCCCCTTGTGAATGTTACTATAATTTTATTTTTCAGTGCAGCCACATCGATGGGAAAAAAAATTCTCGCCAATTCTCGAAAAAAAATTCTCGCACCAATATATTGGTGATTTTTTGATTTGGTATGGGAGTTTGCTCTTCCGTATGCAGAGCCTGGGCACTACTGCTTTATAGGGTCGGAGATGTCTCTTTCACTGCGTTGCACACTTTTGGACAAAATTATAATACCCTCTGCAAGGGTATAAAAGTAGGAAAATCAGGTGCTACAAAAAAAATCAAAACGATGTCATTTTTTATGAATGCTTCAAAGGTATGTACGATATTTTAAATATATTTAATTTAGTTCGCTATACATACATATGCATTCATAGTGTTAGCAAAATAAAAAAATAGTGTTATAAATTATAAAAAACACATGCTTTTGCATGTTGGTGGACAAATTATTATATTTTTTAACTATTTAAAGAATATATGTACTCCCAAAAACGATGTTCCTCACTCAGCGATCGATAATAAAAATTGTATCGATCTAAGGTCTCAGCAAACTTTAGATGAAAATGAAAATCATATTCCTCAATCTGTGATCGATTCAAATGCCAATTCCATCGATCTAAGGAATGATCAGGGTAAGTAAATAATAATCCAATATATTAAGTAACAGACCAACTAAATCATTTAAATCACTTCACTATTGTAGATAAAAAGTTAAAAACTAATGTCAACAGCGAAATAAGCTACAGAAAGCCTGCGCAAGAAAAGGCAAAGGCAAATATTGTATCATTAACTGAGAGAGCAGCAGTCCTGGCGCAGGCAAATAATTTAACAATGTCTAACGAAATTCAAAAGGAGCTTGTTAAATCTAGGCAATAAATTGAAAAGGAAAGGAAAAGCCTCAAGCGCAAGCAACAAATTGCAGAAGCTCAAAATAAATACAGGCAAAATAAAAAACAAAAATTGCGTTGCCTATTTGAAGAAATTCCTAAAGCCAAAAGTTTTTGTAACCAACGATCTACATCCGGCAGGTCCCCAATCGAAGACGATCAACCGCTTCTCCATAAATCTATTTTGGAGATAGCCATGTTTGGAAGTGGAGCTGTTGAAAGAAGGCGCACAAACCTTGTTAGAAGTGTGAAAACCTTGTCTGATCTCCACGAAGAGCTCAAAAAAGAAGGGTTTAACTTGTCGAGAAGCGCAACCTGTCTAAGACTATTGCCCAGAAGCTCTTCCTCGATTGAAGGAAAAAGTCATGTGAGTACGGTACCGGTAAAGCTTTGTCGAGCCCAAGCAGATTATCACAAGAAGCATATAAATGGATATTTTGCTACAGCATTCTCGGCCCTGCTCAAGTGTTTTTTTTTTTGTCACAAGACGACAACGTTTCAACTTTCTGTCCTCAAAAACACGAAGGGGAAAGAAGGGGTGTGAAAAGTTTCAAGTCGATAGCTTCAAAATTGAGAAACTAGTTTGCGTAGAAATAGACAGACGGACATGCTCATATCAACTATGGAGGTGATCCTGATCAAGAATATATATACTTTATAGGATCGGAGATGTCTCCTTTACTGCGTTGCACACTTTAGACCAAAATTATAATACCCTCTGCAAGGGTAACTAAATACTTTGATGAGCAAAACCATGATACATAATACAAGGTAGTCCATTCGGCTGACAAATCTTTTGGGTTTTGCTCCCCTAATTTCAGTGGTGCCTACTTGTCAAACTGAAAGGTAATTTTTTTTCAAAACTTTAACCTTTAAGTGGCCAAGCAAAACAATGACTTTTTGCAGTTCTTGTCGCAAGCACGTGCTAGGCGTCAAGTTTGTTTTTTTTTTTAGTTTTTTTAAACTAAAAATTTAAAACAGACATTGTTAAACGCCGCTGAGAAGGTCGATATTAGTGTAAATATAAAAAATTGTCTTTTAAGATACGTATATACTTTAGAATTAAGAACTTAAACAAGATAATGGCTGTCCAAAAACAAAATCAAAGAATTATGTCGAATTGTAAACTACTTAAAATAAATAACACTACAACTCTTGTCAGAACTAAGAAAAACGATTAGCCCCATGCCCCGTGTACGGTTTAATCGAAGTAATGTATAGCGTTTTCACTCACACTATTCAACGCTTACTAAGTTTAACTTATATTAAGGGACTATAATTCTACGAATGGACTACCTTGTATCATGAGCAAAACGAAATCCAACCAGAATCTGTAATGGTTGATAAAAGTTTATTAAGCTTGGGATCTACAAATCCTGACCAAGCCGACGTAGAATTATCCGTCAACAAAAGAATAAAAAGTTTGGGATAAAAAAATTCCAAACGCGCCGACGATGATTCATCCGTCATAAATTTTAAGAAAAATAATATAATATATAAGCCCGGTACAACAAATTTTGTAGCCGACTCATTATCCCCAATTCAAATAAATAATATTACCAACAGCGATATAGAACAAACAGACCAGTCAGCTATGGTCGCTGCCGTTGCTCCGCTTGCCACTGCTTTTCCTTTTGCTGCGTTGCCGTAAATTCCCCTAAAATTCGCCCGTTTGCTGGCCACACACAGGCCTTCCAAATTTTCAGAACACACCCTTGGGCCGTCTGCGACTGGTTAAAGACTGGGCAATGCTCTTCCGCTCCGCTACACCAGGGAAATACCGCGCATACGCGCTAGCGAGCGTGGATTGGCAGTTGGACGCGGACTTTCGCACCTCCGCTACACCAGGGATCCACCGCGCATACGCGCTAGCGGGTCTGGATTGGGATTTGGTCGCGTACTGTAGCCTCCGCTACACCAGGCGCATACGCGCTAGTAAGAATGGATAGAGAGTTAGCTGCTGACTGCCACCTCCGGTACACCTAGAATCACCTAGAATCACACCTAGAATTTATAAGGTCGGAAATGGATAAGACTCCGTCAAAAAAGAAAAATGATTTGCAAGTGGTCTTCCGATTTTTTTTGAAACTGTGGGAAATAATAGTCTTAGGTAAGATAGTTTAAACCCCAAAAGGATTTTGAAAAATTTTCAAAATGGCGCCCGCTACGCCATGTTGAAAATCAGTGCAGTGTTTTTTTAGAAAATTTATATTTCTGAAAGTATTAAATGGATTTTAATGAAAATTACGGACAATGCAGCTAAATACACGTACTTTAATTTAATATTATGTTGAAAAAAGTTTTCAAAATTTTGACCAAAAAAAAAAAAAAAAATTTTTTGAACTGATTTTTCGTTAATTTGGCCACTTTTTTTAAATTTTTAGTATGCATATAAAGATTCCTTAGGATTTCACCTTTCCATAGAAAAAAAATTTATGGAGACTTTAATAGTTTTCGAGATATTGCGATTTTAGTGAGAGCGCGCACCGCGAATCCCCACTCTGCGCCGCGCCGGCGCGGCGATGTATCAAGCGAAGCAGTCAAACGTGCACGAACATGCACAAACCGGCATTCTGTCACTTCACATAGGAAGTATACATAGAGTTTTTTGGTTGTCCTACACTTAAATAAAATCATTAATTTGTATTAATCAATCAAAACAAGTTTTTCTCATTTGTATACTACTTCTAAAAAGTTTTTTTTTGGTTATTATGTAGTAACAAAAACTTTGTAAATATTGTTTTTATTTTGTTTCATACAGTGTATTACACAGTGGGACAAAAAAAGAAAAGTTGGAGGAACTTTTGAAGAGACCTAGTAGGAATTGTTCATTAGGTCGAGTATAGTATAAAACCATGTTTGAAATTTTTCCTAAACCCTCAAATCTTGATTTATTTCGAAAAAACGGTTTTTCGAAAGTGTTTTGCTCTTAAAAATTCCTGAACGCGCAATTTTAGGCCGATTTTCAATTTTTTTATGTTTTTCAATAGTTAAATGTTGTAGCTTTTGAAAAAAAAATACATCTTCAATTTATTTAAACAGAAAGGATACAAATTTTACAAAAGAAACTGACTTTTTGATTGATTGAAACTGATTTCGTAATGAAATTGGTCTTGTTTTATTCAGGATTAATGAGACAATACTAATATGTGTTAAGAATGATACCATTTCTTGGAAGTTGTACCGAAAAAATGGCGTCAAAGTTTGAAAAACGTGACAAAAATTCAAAAAAGTCAGTTTCTTTTGTAAAATTTGTATCCTTTCTGTTTAAATAAATTGAAGATGTATTTTTTTTTCAAAAGCTACAACATTTAACTATTGAAAAACATAAAAAAATTGAAAATCGGCCTAAAATTGCGCGTTCAGGAATTTTTAAGAGCAAAACACTTTCGAAAAACCGTTTTTTCGAAATAAATCAAGATTTGAGGGTTTAGGAAAAATTTCAAACATGGTTTTATACTATACTCGACCTAATGAACAATTCCTACTAGGTCTCTTCAAAAGTTCCAAATCACTGTCGCACTGTGTTATTTAAATATACACATATTAGTATATTTTTTTTGTTTTATTCATTTTAGTGTTTCTTTTCTTTATTTAGTATTAAGAAATAAATAGATTGAACGTCGAATAAAGCGCCCTTTTTGATTTTACTATGCCACGGTATAAATGTTGCAATCCTTACAAAAAGGAAAATCATACCGCCGTTAATAAAGAAAGTATCCGTCCTGTTACAAAGCAAATAAGTGAAAGGTTTTCGGTTGAAAGCAAAAGTTTAATTTGTAATACATGCCGTCTGCAAATAAGTAAAGAGTTACAATTTCCAATTCCACAACAGGCACAACTTTTATCTAATTCTGATGAAAATGTATGCGAAGAAAGAATTGAAAGCCCTAATGAAATGGCTGATAATGTATTAGAAAATACTGATGACTCAGATAAAGAGTTAAAAAATATAATTTTTGATCACGAAAAAGAAAGCGATATTAATAAGTTAAATGAAATTTTGCACATTTTAAATATTTCACCTATTGTTGGCAGCAAAGATCTTCGAACGCAATTATCACGAAAGAAGAAGGTAAGTGAAATTCGAGAGGCTTTTGAAAATAAATTGAAAAAAGTATTTAATAACATGACAAAAAAGCAAGAAATTTAAAACAACGATTCGACAAAGCTCAAACCATTACTGGTACACGAAGTTTTCACTCGTTTACGCCTATAAGTGAAAATAAAATCCAATGCAGATATTATTCTACTTCTACTGAAACATTTGAATTTGAAATTGAAAAAAACAAGAAAAAGAAAACGTAAAGATAAATTTGAGATTTGATTAATTAATTAATTAATTCTCAACTTGAATTTAAATAGTCAAAATAAGCCAAAATTTTCTTTATGTTATAGTTAATGAATGTTCACGCTTTTGGTATGCGGACTTCACGCTGCGCGCTCTCACTAAAATCGCAATATCTCGGAAACTATTAAAGTCTCCATAAATTTTTTTTCTATGGAAAGGTGAAATCCTAAGGAATCTTTATATGCATACTAAAAATTTAAAAAAAGTGGCCAAATTAACGAAAAATCAGTTCAAAAAATTTTTTTTTTTTTTTTTTGGTCAAAATTTTGATAACTTTTTTTCAACATAATATTAAATTAAAGTACGTGTATTTAGCTGCATTGTCTGTAATTTTTATTAAAATCCATTTAACATTTCAACATGGCGTAGCGGGCGCCATTTTGAAAATTTTTCAAAATCCTTTTGGGGTTTAAACTATCTTACCTAAGACTATTATTTCCCACAGTTTCAAAAAAATCGGAAGACCACTTGCAAATCATTTTTTTTTTTTGACGGAGTCTTACCCAGATGTCTTCTTCACTGCGTTGCATACTTTTGGACAAAATTATAATATCCTTTGCAAGGGTATAAAAATTGTTAATCCAAAAATATAAAAAAATAAAAGGTTTCCGCACTCAAAACTACAATGTCCTCAACCCCTATTGTCCTCCTGCTCATTCTGCAGATGCTGAAATCGTCAGAAATTGAATTTTGGAAACCGAAGCATTCTTACGCAGTCGCGCGTGCACTGAGTCACATACAAAGCCCACACTAGATGTGTTATAAAATTCTAAAATAATTCTACAATTAGAATCGTATGCATATACGTTCACTGCACGGGAAAACGTTTTCCGGTTTGGGCCCTGATGTCCCATCTATACACTGTATAATTTTTGGTACCGGGTTCAAATATAGGGACCATGGGGTAGAATAATTTGTTAATATCAATCACAAGAAACTTCCGTAAAACTTTCAATAGATTTATTAAAATTTTAAAATATTGGATAAAAATTACTTACAATCAAATCATCTTTGAATATGCTATTATCCGTATAAATAACCAACAAGTCCACTGAGAGAGCACGGCAACTTGGTTCTCGAAGTTTTGAAGCAAGTAAAAGGCAGGCTGCAGCTAATATTTGAAGATGAGTCTTACGCACTGATTTTGTTGAAAGGAATCTATCCAAAAAACTTAAAGCCAGTAACACCACCTCTTCTTGGCATTTCTCCTCTGCACAAACCTGAAATACAATAATTTAATGATTACGGTATTAACAATGATGAAAATCTTTTTAATATAAGTTTATTAAAATAATAAAACATTAATTATTTGTATACCCTTGCAGAGGGTATTATAATTTTGGTCAAAAGTGTGCAACGCAGTGAAGGAGACATCTCCGACCCTACAAAGTATATATATTCTTTATCAGGATCACCTCCTGAGTTGATACGAGCATGTCCGTCTGTCCGTCTGTCTGTCTGTTTCTACGCAAACTAGTCTCTCAGTTTTAAAGCTATCGACTTGAAACTTTGCACACACCCTTCTTTCCTTTGCACGCAGTATATAATCCGGAACGGCTCGGATCGGTCGACTATATCCTATAGCTGCCATAAAACTGATTGATCGGATATGGTATAACTTTGGTGTTTTTATACCCTTGCAGAGGGTATTATAATTTTGTCCAAAAGTGTGCAACGCAGTGAAGGAGACATCTCCGACCCTATAAAGTATATATATTCTTGATCAGGATCACCTCCTGAGTTGATATGAGCATGTCCGTCTGTCCGTCTGTCCGTCTGTCTGTTTCTACGCAAACTAGTCTCTCAGTTTTAAAGCTATCGTCTTGAAACTTTGCACACACCCTTCTTTCCTTTGCACGCAGTATATAAGTCGGAACGGCCGGGATCGGCCGACTATATCCTATAGCTGCCATATAACTGATTGATCGGAAATGGTATAACTTTGGTGTTTTTAGAGTTAGAGAGTTCAAATTTGACATGAGAGCTATTTTTGGCAAAATAATACGACATGCCAAATTTCATAAGGATCGGCCGACTATATCCTATAGCTGCCATATAACTCAACGATCGGAAATGACCCAACTTTCGTGTTTTTGAAGATAGAAAGCTGGAATTTAGTACAGACTCTATTTTTGGTTAGTTGATCCAACCTACCAAATTTCATTAGGATCGGCCGACTATATCCTATAGCTGCCATATAACTGAACGATCGGAAATGACCCAACTTTTGTGTTTTTGAAGATAGAAAGCTGGAACTTGGTACAGATTATATTTTGATCCATCCTACCAAATTTCATAAGGATCGGCCAACTATATCCGATGTTTGCGATATATATCCGGTTTTAGCTGCAAGGGTATATAAACTTCGGCTCCGCCCGAAGTTAGCTTTCCTTTCTTGTTAAAGTTAGAGTTTTTAGCAAAATAATACGACATGCCAAATTTCATAAGGATCGGCCGACTATATCCTATAGCTGCCATATAACTAAACGATCGAAAATTACCCAACTTTCGTGTTTTTTAAAAATAGAAAGCTGAAACTTGGTACATATTCTATTTTTGGTCAGTTGATCCAACCTACCAAATTTCAATAGGATCGGCCGACTATATCCTATAGCTGCCATATAACTGAACGATCGGAAATGGTATTTGGTAGAAATACCAACTTTGGTATTTTTGAAGATAGAAGCTTGGGACTTTTTTTTAGATATATCATTGTAATTAATTGGTTTTATTATAATATTCTCATAAGGATCGGCCGACTATATCCGATGTTTGCGATATATATCCGGTTTTAACTGCAAGGGTATATCAACTTCGGATCCGCCCGAAGTTAGCTTTCCTTTCTTGTTTAATATTTATTATATATTAAAATGCAAGTAGATATTAAAATAATTAAAATATCTAAAATATCTATTAATTAAATAATTAAAATAAAAATATATAAAATAATATTTATTATTCACCACCATTTTTCGTTTGCAGTTTCAGTTCACTTTTCGTGCGTCGTTGCAGCGATTCTCCCGAAATGTTTTGGAAGTCGCTAATTGCCCTGTGCGTCATTGGAGCAGCCTTGGCGGAGCAAATGCCGGTCTTTCTGTGGGGTGCCAACAGTGTGGCGAAGCCCTCGCTGAAGACAGTGCCCCAGGCGGAGTTCGCTGAGCAGTTGGCTACGTTGCTGGAAGATCACATGGTCGTGGCCTTCGAGGAAAATGGCTTGAGTATCAAGGACTTCCTGTGTAGCAACTCCCTGTCGCAGTATCGCTATGCCCAGTTCCAGGGCGTTAGCCCCAAGACCTACTACACCAGCGTGGAGAATCCCACCGAGGCCCTGCGTTCGGTCGCCGCCAAGCGGGAGCACAACAGCATTGATGCCAGCGAAAAATTGGTGAACCCAGCCAAGTGCGCCGCCGGCAAAGCCCTGTTCGTCAGCTTCGAGGATTCGAAGGAGAGTCGCGAGGCCACTTTGGAGTCACATGACGCTGCCATCGCCGCTATCAGCAAGCAGTTTGAGTGCAAGGTGGCTTATCTGTATCTGGCCGCACCGTCCACCGCTCCGATTGTTCAGCGTCGCGCACGGCGTGACACAGCCGCTACTACTGGAGGAACCTACTTTGGGTCCACAAACCAATTTTTCATCTTTTACACTGCCCTACTTTACAACGCGGATTCCGTCACCATTACCGGCATTTCAGTCCAGAACGATACCAGCTCCACGTTCACCGTCACATTATCGTCTGCTACCAAGTCCCTCGTCTTTGATGTTTCTAATAGCGGTGGAGACTTTAGTTTGAGCAATGTAAAGTATGGTGATGAAGCTTTCCGTGTACCGGCATTGTAAACCCCCGGCATGCCCCCACCACGTTCTCCTACGCCTGCGGTAACCTCACTCTGGAGTATGCTGCCACCAATGGTCGTTACAACTCGCTGAGCTTCAAGTCCCTGCAGCTGCAGGATTTCCCCTTCGGCGATTCTTGGGACTATGTTGGATTCGTATCGCCCGGAATCCTTATGGGTCTTCTGGTCGTCGCTCTGCTGCTGGTCATCATGTTCATTGGTGTCTGCTGGATGATGGACATCGACACGATGGACCGCTTTGACGATCCCAAGGGCAAGACCGTCACGATCAACGCCGCCGCTGACTAAACAGCCGGTCATCATTAGTTCACGCCCAAGCTTTTTTGTTATATTTTCCCTTCAGAAAGTCATTCCTTTTTTCTTCCGTCATGAAACGAACCAATACTTAATACCATATAACCATATAACACATAACCGGGAAATTAGTCCTTACAATTTCGATACAAACATTTTCCCCGACAAAGATCAGATCCACGTTCAGCATCATTCCGTGTTGGCCTTTGTCGCCGAAAATTTCCAAGAGTTTTGCTTGCACCGACCTGGCATCCAGTATTATATCATATATTGGGTGTACAAGTAGAAAACCTCAATAGTAGAAGTAGAATCCTATTGAAAATCTATGGGCTCTGCTAAAGAAACGGCTGGAAAAGTATGAGAGTCCACCAAAAGGATTTGATGAACTTTGGGCCAGGATACAAGCGAAATGGAAAAGTATTCCTAATGAAATGTTGCAGAAATTGGTCGAGAGTATGCCCAAACGTATTAAAATGGTAATTAAAGCAAAGGGTCTTTGAACCAAATATTAAAATTTGAATAAAAACTAAAAAAAAGCCAAAACGTGCAAAAGTGGATACATTAACTTTTTTCAAAAAAATAATATATATATATATGTATAAGCAACTTATTATTTAAATATTAGTGCTTTTTATATATAGTAGATATTTTTAAAAAGATTACTGGAAAACAAAAATTAAAGAGATTTATTCATTTTTACGGATTTTACAACCAGTTATTCAAAATATTTTCCATCGCTAGCTCAACTTTTTCCCATCTTTCCGGCAGCATGTTAATCCTACGGCGAAAAAAGTGTTCATCTGTGGACGCGATACATTGATCTAGCCAATTATTGAACTCTTCGTATGATCGAAAGGGCTGTTCAGCGAGACCATGCGTCATTGATCGGAACAAGTGGAAATCCGAAGGAGCGATGTCAGTATCACTTTATCGTGCCTTTCCTTGTATTGTCCTTCTCCTAGGCGATCTCGATATCCTGCTTCTCAGCGCAAGGTCGCACACATCGTGCACCATGCTGTACAGGGTGAAGATCTACTGGTTCAACGGCGACTGGAGAAGTCCTCCGGAATATCGGCTGCTCGATCTCCCGTTCGAACTGCCAGGGAGATGTTCCAGGACGGCACAGGAGCTAAGCTCTCAACTGTGTTTGGGGTAGGTGGTGTTGCCACAACTTTGATCATGTTATGATCACACAACTCCCACTCGTCCACTCTCCACTGGAATGTGGCCCACATCGATGCTGCATCGTTGGCAATTGTCACGTCGATATCGCTACGTGTGTAGTGGGTATTGAACGTGAACACCAGGCTAGGCTGGTTAAGGGCAACGGTTCCATTCTCCTGACTACATGGATACAGGACCGTATCCATGTAGTCGTCCATCCATCCATCTATAGTCGGTGGTGAGGGGCTCCATTGGCATGCACATGACATGCTGACGAGGATAACTGCCTTTCCTCTCCGGTCGATATATATTCGCATTCCGTCGCGTACACCGGATAGCTCGGGGACAGCATGCTGTAACCGTAAAATCGACAATTCCGGCAGTCCACTGGATTTGGCAGCCTCGCGCACTGTGACCGGTCTGTCCGCATTGCCTGCAGTAGTTATCTTCTGTTTACATTCTGCCACCTTGCGCTTGAAGCCAACGCACCTGTTCGTACTTGTTCCCTACACCGGTTGGAAAACCACTTAACGTTTATCCTTCCACCTTCGAGCAGATCTAGCACCTTTGGCTCACACTCTAAAGTCACGTTTACTGTGGCTCCGTCGGTTTTCCTGTCCAAATGGAGCGCCTTTCGGAACTCAGCCTCGGGTATGTGCTCCTTCATATTGTTGGCATATAACAACGCCATAAACGCCTCTGATAGGATGTGCGTGGCGATTTCCTGGACGATCAGCTTAGGCCGCAGTGTAGGGCTTGACCTTGAGAGCAATTTTGCTGAACTTCCTGCTGGCAACGACCCGCTTAATTTCTCCTGGCGAGGGGGAGCGTATAATGTTGAACTCCCAGCGTTAGGGTAATCTCTCGGCGCACCTTTTCGGCAACCTCCTTACCCGAAAGTTTAGGGTCCTTGCTCGAAACAGTGGCCGACCACGTGTCGCGTGGTTTTCGGGCTCTGGAGCAGCAGAAGGCGCTGGCAGGCTGGGATACGCGGATGCATACCTAACGGGTGCCTGATTGACCACAGGTGATGGCGCCGATGGCATCTGGGTCGGTAGTTGTGGCAGCGGCATCGTCGCTCGCAATTTGCTGGTTTCTCCAACACTGCGCTACGCACCATCATGGCCTGGACGATGACATCGTACCGGTTGGTGCATCAGCTCCATAGCCTGCTTGGAGTTCAATACAGAGTCGGTCACCAAGCCGACAAACATCTCCTTGGTGTTGGCCACTTCTTCCAGGACTTAACAATGTTGTCAAAGCATCGCGTCAGGACGGTCGAAAAAGGTCGAAAATAGCACTGTTTTATTCACGTAATTAAAACGTGAATTTTGACACCTTTGTCGACCGCAAAAGCCACCGATTACCGAAGAAAAAATTACTTCAGGACGGAGCACATGCGTGTCACTCTAGGTCTCCTGAAGGCCTCCCGCCTCAGGAAGATCCTAAGGCAGGGTAGTGTATGTTAAAACCTCGGGTGAAGGTTGACCACGTCCAGCAAGGAAACCACTGAGGCTCCCACCAACGCGAAGCGTTTAAAAAGTTTCAAGCTCTTTAAATCTAAGGCTCTGGAGAAAATGGCTTAGAAAAATCTTCAGCACAGGTATCGTGCCGGAGGCATGGCTATGCACGAAGGTTGTATTCATACCCAAGGCAGGAAAACGCTCGCACCCCAAATGATATTTTGGGTTCACAGCATGCGTATAGATAGGGCCGATCCACGGAGACGGCTACCGAGATCACTACCTTCGTCGAAAAGGGACTTAGTGAAAAGGAACATAAGCTTATTGCTTTTGTAGACATGGAAGGTGCATTCAACATCCTGTTCACAAATCAATGCGCTGACGAGACTAGGGGTAGACGACCAATTCGGGCACCTAATAAAGCAAATTTAACCGGACTGTTGAGGCGACGCTAGGAGAAAAGTCTGTTCAAAGATTCTTTAAGGGGACCCCCCCAATTCTCGATTTTAAATTTTGACGATTTTCAATGGGCTGGCAAATGAACATAAATTATTTTTTATGGTTGTTACTGTGCTTACATATATTAAGACACAAATAGGAAGAAAACCATTTCACAGAATTTTTGTTTTTGTTTTTGTTGTTGTTTTTTGTGATCAAAGAAAAGCCCTTCTTTTCGGCGGCGCATGTGATTTCCGCTCACTGGAACATCTGAATCCAAAAATTCCAACAGGATTAGAAAAAGTATATGTTTGGCTCTGGTATGAACTAGGATTATTAACTTCGATCAAAAATTAACAAAATGGCGGACGTTTGATTTTTTTTTTTGAAAATTTCCATTTTTTTCAGCCACAAATCGAGTTGAAAAGTAAAGATCTTCACCAATTTGATTTATCCTAGTTCATACGAGAGCTATATATGTATAGAATAACGTGTTAAAATTTGGATTGGATTAATAGTTTTTGAGTAACCTCATGCGCCAGTCGTAAAAACACTGTTTCGAGAAAAACGCGTTTAAAGTTTTGAGACGGCTCTCGCCGTCGCCTGAGGCTTCCACCATAAATCGGATATATCTTCAAGAGTTTTTGAAATTTTTACTTGAAATTTTCAGGAAACATTCTTGAATAGTTATAAGTTCGAATTAAATTTAAAAAAAAAAATCGATTTTTTAAAACCGAGAATGGGGGGGGTCCCCTTAAGAGAGGCACTCCGCAAAAAGGTGGCGATAAAAAAACCTAATACGGTCCTAAGAGAGTGGTGGCTGCAAAGTTAATGCTTATGCGGACGATGTTGCAATTGCCATTACTGGAAAATTTCCAGAAACTCTTTGCGACCGATTAACGGACAAGCTTAGGCTCTAAGTTTGGACACACCAAGTTGGACTTAGGGCGACTTACCGTTTCACTCCTTTGGGGGCTTCGGACTACTGTATACCCGGCGATCATCCCACCTTAAACTATTAAGTCTCCGTTCCACCGAGGGAGGAATAAGCTACACAAGTCCCGGGACCAGCGGGTTCCCTTCATATATACACAGATGGTTCAAAGTTGCATGCGAGCAGCTGTGTCTAAATTAGTCCTTTAGACTCCCCAATCATTGTAGTGTGTTCCAAGCGAAATTATAGCTATTTGTATTTTCTCAGATAGTAAAGCGGCACTCAGAGCCAGACTGATTTTCATCCCTATCTAGGACAGTAAATGACTGTCCTGACGAGTGCAGATCTCTTAACGAGAGCAGCAGCAGCTGGATGTCATACCTCATATGTGTGCCCGAACATAAAGACACCGAGGGAAATTGCGCCGCTGACGAATTAGCAAGGGCAGGTACCACCAACCCTCTCCTCCCAGAGAAAGAACTAGTAGGCATTCCCTTAGCAACGTGTAGGCTGAAATGCAAGAATTACATCGACCTGGTAGCACTGAGGAAATGGAGGAGTCCCCAGATATCATCTATTATTGCATAATTTTCGTCGTGTCCAGGGCGAAATTAGGTCATTCACGAGACAGACTAGGAATGGATTTAATGAGTTGATCACTGTTTTTCGTAAAATCAATGACCAGCTCTGTGCACTGGGCACTCAGTTTACGGCCTTCAACTGCTAAATGAGTCACCTAAGCGTAAGAAATCCGCTGTTTGTGATCCGCCTCAGCCTGTTAGGCCGACATGAATGCAGCCGCTCATATCTTTGGCCACCCCATAGGCTAGAAATAAGAACAAATTGCTGTCCGAATTTCTCAGTACAAATGTGCAATTGTCCGACATGTCCTCAGGACCACAGGTCCTAGTGAATAAAACGTGCCGGACCACCGGCACGGACTGATGCTACAGCTTTCGTACCTGCGACACCAAAAGCCTTACATATGATTCCTCCATCGAAAACATATATTTGTTTCTCAGTTTTCCCCTGATACTTCAGATATTTATATATATGCTAATATCAAAGCGTAAACAAAAGCCGATATAAAGGTAGAGGACAAAGCTAAATTTATATATAATTATATAAGGCGAACGTCTTCTTTCGAAATTCGTGTGCCCGCGCTGATGTTCAAGACGATTTATTCACCAAAAACATCAGCCCAGTACCATAAAAAAAAAAGTTTTAAAACCAGTGAGAGTGAAACTTCCGTATACTAGAACCACGGACCAACCTTCCACCTCTTCTTCGGCCACCAATCCAAAAAACTAATATCGTCACTAATACTTACCAATCAGAAAACTAGAGGTCTACGTAGCTCCCTAAACTATATTCTAATAGTTCGCTCTTTGCATCCCATATTATAGCCTTTACAGAAACTTGTTTAAAGCCGGAGATCTTTAGCTTCGAAGTTTTTCCAAGTAAGTATACCACTTTTAGACGTGATCGACTTCAGCGAAGGGGGGTGGAGTCCTCATTTCGGTTGACTCCAAACTTGCTGCTGAAGAGGTGAAATCACAAGAGTTTGGTGACAGATTTTATTTGGGTTAAAATTATTTTGTCCGCTAAATCTTTATACATTACATGTTCATATATACCTCCTTTGTCCGAACCGCCCACATATTGGCATCATTTGTCTATTGTTCAATCCGTTTTTATACCCTTGCAGAGGGTATTATAATTTTGTCCAAAAGTGTGCAACGCAGTGAAGGAGACATCTCCGACCCTATAAAGTATATGTATTCTTGATCAGGATCACCTTCAGAGTTGATATGAGCATGTCCGTCTGTCTGTTTCTACGCAAACTAGTCTCTCAGTTTTAAAGCTATCGTCTTGAAACTTTGCACACACCCTTCTTTCCTTTGCACGCAGTATATAAGTCGGAACGGCCGGGATCGGCCAACTATATTCTATAGCTGCCATATAACTGATTGATCGGAAATGGTATAACTTTGGTGTTTTTAGAGTTAGAGAGTTCAAATTTGACATGAGAGTTTTTTTTTGGCAAAATAATACGACATGCCAAATTTCATAAATTAAGAATTAACTTAGGTTTTACACTTGGTTACTTAGGTTACTGACTTGTTTTGGGAATAACGTAATAACTGCAACAATTTTCATTTATTAATGAAATTGGTCCCAACTTATTCAAGAATAATGGGGCAATATTAAAATATGTCAAAAATTATACCATTTCTTGTAAGTTGTTGTCTTGTAAAAATGGCGCCAAAGTCCGAAAAACAAGACAAAAATTTTAAAATGTCAGTTACTTGTGTACAATTTGTATCCCTTTTGTTTCAATTAATTGAAGATCCATTTTTTCAAAAGCTACAACATTAAACTATTGAAAAATGTCGGAAATTTTAAAATCGGAGTAAAATTATGCGTTTACGAATTTTTAAGAGCAAAAATTGTTCCGAAAAACGGCTAACCGATTCTCATGAAAGTTTTTGAGCGTATTGAGTACGTCTGAGAATCCGCCAACATCTATTTTTCATATTCTTTAATCCTGTTCGACATACCAAAAATCGCATATAAAGTGAGTTACTACCTCACCACACTGACAAACTCACGCTACCATAGCATTTTAACTCAATTTAAACTGGGGAAAAATTCTTTCATCATTAAGTAAATACATTAATTCTATTTATGATTTGCTGTGCTATGAAAAGGGTCGTGCTGTGGTATTTGGCATTTATATCTGATTTATTCCTGCGTCTAGCATTCCAGTATGAGCCTGATATTGAGTATTATGCTCACTAAAAAGTAGTAATTAGTGCTATGGACAAGGAATGTCCGCATTGTCATGCTCGGATATTCAAAAATAAGCCAGGTGGGATGTGTTGCGCGTCAGGAAAAGTGCAACCACCAGAAATTGAAACACAACATGAACCATTGAACGGCTTACTTATCGGCACGGATCCAGATTCTAAGGTGTTCCAGAAGTCAATTCGAACATTCAATTCATGCTTTCAAATGACATCGTTCGAAGGCAGTGAAACTGAGGCAGTGAACCCGGCACACTTGGCGTGTACGACGTTTTCACATAGCCAGCAATGAATGGTTGGCTGGGATGAGGTCGGGCCGCCCTCTCCCGCTCTCGGGTTCGAGAGCTTCAGCTTCGCAGTGACTAGTCGGGCCGCCCTCTCTGTACGTTACTTGAGTCCCTGCATTCACTATAAGCTGGTCTATCTCTAATCATCTGGTTGTAAATTACATAAATTCATCTTTTTATTTAACTGGCATTGAAAACTATCAATGACCAAACACATACCTTGAACCACTGTGCCAACTAGGAAGCCGAAGCGGGAGCTTTGGAGAAAGCAAAGGAAAAATGCAAAAATAGAAATAAGACCTCTATTGCACAGCGTAGAAAAAAATAAAAGAAGAGGAGAAAGCAGAGCTGAGCTTGGCTTAATTCCTCTCTCTCCGATTATAATTTTTTTGTTCCCAAATTTTCTGGTGTTTCGGATCGTCTATCTTTTGCATGCGGTGTCCTCATTGCTGTTTACAAGAACTTGTTTTCTGGACTTTGTATTTTCCAATGTGCCATCCTCTGTGACAGTCATTCGGTCGTCGCCGCTATCGCTTCCGGAGGACTTTCACCATCCCACACTATTAGCATCGGTGTTAATCGATGTGCCTCATAATAATGCTGGCTTTAATGTTTTACCACGTTTCAAATGCTTCAGGCAGACGGAATTTTTTTCCCTTTGCAATCATTTATTTCATAAGTCAAACTTTCTGTATATTCGTAACTAGTTTATCATTTTCAACAATCAAATGTATAAGCGGTATATTATGAATTGTAAGGTAAATTTTCGTAATGATCAGAGCTCCTTCTTTTCTTTTGTCAATATAAAAAGTAAAAGAATTTTTTTTTCTTCCATATCACATTAAAATATTTCGGATTTTTCTGAGTTGCTAATATCTTTGCGTCAGTTTTTCAAACCACTTATTCGTCCGATTCATATAACCTCAATTCTTCTTAAACCTACATATAAATTACCACACATAAACAACATTTATTTGTCAAAATTTCAATATCACGATTTGTTAAAAGCTCTCTCATCAATAGATGTTCTATTCTCTGCGGGTCCTGATAATGTCCCTAGCTGTGTTCTTAGGCACTGCTCTGATATCCTTTGCTATCTTCATACTATCTTATTCAATTTATCCTTGGAACTTGCATGTCTTTCCAAGAGGAGGAATGAATCATTTATTATTCCGCTTCATTCAAGAAATTCTCAAAAGCAGTGATTGAGAACTACCGCGGAATTGCTAAGCTATCTGCGATTCCCAAACTACTGGAAAAACTGGTTACTTCCCAACTGCAACATTTTTGTAAAAGCATTATTTCCACTTCACAGCATGGTTTTGTCAATCTTCGCTCTACTACAACCAACCATCTTGAATTCACTTCGATCATCCACAGAGGTTTTCTAAGCCGCATGCAAACTGATGTGGAACAAACTGATTTTAACCATCATCTCCTCCTTCATAAGCGGTATCTAGTGGGATTTTCTCCAAAAATCGAACGGTGGTTGGCCTCCAATCTATCGAATCGCACGCAGCGTATTTTGTTCAAAAACATTACATCACAGATTATAAACGTTACATCTGGTGTCCCACAAGGTAGCCATTTAGGACCTCTTCTTTTTGTCCTTTTTGTCAACGATTTACCTAGTGTTGTAAACTATGCTACTACATTTATATATGCTGATGATGTCAAGTTATGTTTTTCTTTCTCAGACAATTTCCTTCATAGACACCTGCAATTAGACCTTAACGAAGTCTTCTTGTGGTGCTCAAACAATCTCCTCTTACAATAACAATGTACAATGTTTCACAATGTACTGTGTTTGAAAAAATTCCCTGTTTGAAAACACTTATTTGCCATTGTTTTATTCGAAGTCTGTAAGCCAAATGTATGAAGTACAAATCATAAAACACGACACAAAAAGATGAAAAAAAATGAAGGGGCGGGATGAAGGTATTGAATGCTTGATTACATTAAGTGTAGAAAATTTTAGCAGCCTGTTTTCACAAGTTAGAATAATTAATATTGAATATATATTAAATAAATAATATGTATTGAATAAATATTAAAAAAAAAAAGTTGAAGGGCGTCATTGCCAAAAAACTTTTACCATACTTCCTCTGAAAATTGATTATTTTTTTTATTTTTTATAGGTTATACAAAAACAATTAGGGTTTACGCACATGTTTTGATAAAAACACACAAACAATGCAATTCGAAAAAAATTACAAAAACACAATGTAAATACTTTAAACATATACATATTTCAATTTTAGTTTGATTACTTTAATTTATCGTGAGTATAGTTTTTATACCCTTGCAGAGGGTATTATAATTTTGTCCAAAAGTGTGCAACGCAGTGAAGGAGACATCTCCGACCCTATAAAGTATATATATTCTTGATCAGGATCACCTCCTGAGTTGATATGAGCATGTCCGTCTGTCCGTCTGTCCGTCTGTCTGTCTGTCTGTCTGTCTGTTTCTACGCGAACTAGTCTCTCAGTTTTAAAGCTATCGACTTGAAACTTTGCACACACCCTTCTTTTCTTTGCACGCAGTATATAAGTCGGAACGACCGGGATCGGTCGACTATATCCTATAGCTGCCATATAACTGATTGATCGGAAATGGTATAACTTTGGTGTTTTTAGAGTTAGAGAGTTCAAATTTGACATGAAAGCTATTTTTGGCAAAATAATACGACGTGCCGAATTTCATAAAGATCGGCCGACTATATCCTATAGCTGCCATATAACTGAACGATCGGAAATGACCCAACTTTCGTGTTTTTAAAAATAGAGAGCTGGAATTTAATACAGATTCCATTTTTGGTCAGTTGATCCAACCTACCAAATTTCATAAGGATCGGCCGACTATATCTTATAGCTGCCATATAACTGAAGGATCGGAATTGATCCAACTTTTGTTTTTGAAGATAGAAAGCTGGAACTTGGTACAGATTCTAGTTTTGGTTTGGTCAGTTCATCTAACCTACCAAATTTCATTAGGATCGGCCAACTATATCCGATGTTTGCGATATATATCCGGTTTTAACTGAAAGGGTATATCAACTTCGGCTCCGACCGAAGTTAGCTTTCCTTTCTTGTTTTAAAGTATTTTTGCAGGGCTCGCAACTACGATGCACACGCTTAATATTGGCCGCACTGTTTGTGCTATCCTTTTTCTGTCATTTTCCGCGAATGTGTGAAGCAATAATCGATATTAAAATATTTTTTTATGGACAACTAGACGGCGAACTAGGCGAAAATTTTAACTTAAAATTCAAACATTTATTATTTTATTTTTGGCCTAATGGACCGTCTAATGTGCACCGGTACCGACTGATGTTGCAGTTTTCGTACTTGCCACACCAAAACCCATACAGATGATTCCTGTATCGAAACATACATTTGTTTCTCAGCTTGCCCCTGAGAGAGATTGATATCTCGGCTCTACTAAAGAATTTCTTAACATTTTCTTAGAGGTTTTAACTGGGATGCAAATCTTCATCTTCCCTCTTACCATAGAAAACTCTTACTAATAAACTAACCAACCTTAACTTATCGAAGGACAATGCCTCAGCAATAATGATTTAGATAGCCAGCATTTACTATCTCTTTTTCCTGCCCTTCAAATTTAAAATCAAGTATTTGATTTTATTTGATAAATTCCTTACTAATTCCTCTTAGCTTAATAAATAACAAATTTTAACCCCTTGCCGTATCTGTAAGCGCAAAGAAATTCGTTCCCTAACGTTTCGCATAAACTTGCACGCAACAAAATGGTTTTGATGCTGACAAACGCCTGCAAAACGAAACGAAATGTAATAAAACTATTTTTTTTTAGTTTTTTTAGATGTTTTTCGTTTACATTATTACCTGTACATAACGGGAAACTTTCAATTCTCTTTTCGACAAATGTACACTTCTCCACACCACGAGTCAGACTCGTGATAATCATGTTTGGCACAAAAATTTTACTACGAGTCAGACTCGTGGTAATACGGCAAGGGGTTAAACAATGCCGGGCTTATTGCGTATGTGCCACAACATCACAAAATCAACCTTTAAGTTTGCCGGATATAAAGGAACAGAAAAAAAAATATTTTTTTTATTATAAGTTCTATTTGACCCTTATAAGTTTTGATCCTAAAACCTCCGAAAGAAATGAAGGCATAAAATGTACATATGGTCTTGGAGATATCCACGCTTGAGAAACAGAAATTTGGTCTGGTTCGAGTATACATGGATACATGAATTTTATTTTCTACTTATAGTGACTGCATAACAAACTATCGTTACATGTTATATGCTAGAGGTTACAATGTTATTACGATAGTTTCAATACCCTTCTTCAATGTAAGCTTACATTTAATATTTTAATACAAACTTAAATTTTAAGTGAGCTACCAAATTTCATTAGGATCGGCCAACTATATCCGATGTTTGCGATATATATCTATATATATATATATATATATATATATTGCGATAGAAGTTAGCTTTCCTTTCTTGTTATATATTTCTTTTGTTTTGTTAATTAATAATATGGAATTTAAACTGGTCTGTTCAATGAAGTCTTGTAACAAGCAATCAAGACAATCTCCTCATCCCAGCGTACCATCCATTACTGGCCATGTGAAAACGTCGTACACGCCAAGTGTGCCGGCACTGCCTCATTTTCGGATGCCATTTCACGTAGTGAAATCATCGAAATCGAACTACCGAACTGAGCGGACGTGCTTTGTCCGAGCTCCGGGAAAACTTCACTTCGCTTATATTTTCGCCAATATAAGCGAAAAGACACTGAAATACAATTTATTAAAAGCGACAGACAGACAAGCTTTTTTTTTATAGCAGTTGTAATGTGCTAAACCAAAACTAGTGCATTGTTGAAAAAAAAAAATACGTACCACGCAATGAGCTCATTGAGCAACGACCAAAAGAACGAGCGTAGAAGTTCAGTGAACCAAAGAAACGGCTTCTACTCTTACTTTTCAACCCGCGATACCGAAGTGGAAAAATCGGCGCTTAAAAGCAACCCAGCTTTACTGACCGCTGAAACCCAAAGGACACGGTCTTGCTCACCCGCTCTGCTCACTCCGACTCCCGCGTCATGGAGTTCGCAGTGTAAAACCCCCCCTTCAATATCGGAAACAAATTTCGCACCAACAACAAGCAGCGCTACAACTTCTGCAACAACAGCGAAAACCCCTGCAACTCAAAGTACCACGACGTCAACGACTACAGCGAGTACAAAAACAACAACCTCGGAAAGTGCCAAAGCGGCAACGGCCACACAGACTGGAATGGATCGCTACATCCAAATTAAGAGCAAGCTTAGCCCGCAGAGTAATCCGGCAGGCAACAAAACAAAAATTAACCGTGTCCTGAATAACGATAATGAACCAGACAGATCCACTAATAATAGATTTGCCCTACTGGCGGAGGCTGAGGAAAACCAACCAGCCCAAGACACCGCAAAAAAACCCAAGCCCCCACCAATCTATATTAGGGAAAAAAGCTCGAGTGCCCTGGTCAACAAAATTGCGTCGTTGATCGGGAACGGTGAAAACTTTCATGTTGTTCCGCTTATCAAAGGGAACATCCATGAAACAAAGGTGCAAACCAAGACTGAAGAGCACTTCCGAATAGTGTCAAAATATCTGGACACTGTACAGAAAAACTATTACACGTACCAGCTGAAAAGCAGTAAGGGCCTACAAGTGGTAGTAAAGGGAATAGAACCTGATGTTACCGCCGAGGAAATAAAAACCGCCCTTAAAGAAAAGGGCTTCGCCGCCAAGAATGTTATTAACATTCTAAATAAAGATAAAAAGCCACAACCCCTCTTCAAGGTCGAGCTCGAGCCTGAAAGCAGGTCGCTGAAGAAGAACGAAGTCCACCCAATCTACAACCTGCAATATCTTTTGCATCGGAAAATCACTGTTGAAGAGCCACATAAACGTAACGGTCCAGTGCAATGCACTAATTGTCAAGAGTATGGACACACAAAGTCTTACTGCACACTCCGGGCTGTCTGTGTAGTCTGCGGAGACGCCCACAAATCCGCTTACTGCACTACAAACAAGGACAGTACCGTGAAGAAATGTGGAAACTGCGGAGGCAACCATACGGCAAACTAAAGAGGATGTATGGTGTATAAGGAGTAAAAGAGTCGCATGCGTCAAGCGACCGCAACGCGCAACCAAAATCCACAGAATGCGCACGGAAACTGTGATGCTTACCATCCAACAAAGTATGATGGAGCTTATGTCATTCATGACAACGACCATGCAAACACTTGTTCAAAACCAAAACATAGTAATACAGCTGCTCGTAGCACAACAGTCTAAATAATCTATTCAGGTAGCGCCTGAATAGTAGAATATCAAAGTGGAACGCCAATGGTGTCTCACGGCATAATCTAGAATTGTCACAATTCTTGACCGAAAACCATATTGACGTTATGCTCCTGGTGAAAACGCATCTTACAAGCGAATCTTACAACTTTCATATAAGAGGCTGTACAATCTACCGCACAGATCCTCCAGATGGAAACGACCACGGCGGAACTGGAGTTCTAATCAGAGAATTAATGCGTTCTCCATTTCAAAAAAGCCATTTTCAAAAAAGTTTTGCAACAAACTTCTTGCAGGCCACATCGATACAAATTCAGTCAAGCAACGGTCGCTGCCGTTTACTGCCTTCGTCGTTTCTCAATCTCGGAAGGACAATTTATGGACTTCTACAATTCACTTGGGGATCGTTTTATAGCCGCAGGAGACTACAACGCCAAACATACGCACTGGGAATCACGTCTAGTGACTCCCAAAGGAAGACAATTGTACAATGCAGTTATAAATGTGAAAATTGAACTGGACTATGTTTCCCCTGGAAGTCCCACATACTGGCCAACAGCTTCACACAAGCTCCCAGACCTTATTGATTTTGCGGTGACAAAAAACATACCTCGCTCTCTAATAAGTTCCAAAGCAGTCTCGGACTTATCATCAGACCACTCGCCTGTGCTTCTAACGCATCTTCAAAGACCAGAAATAACTGAACACCCCTTCAGCCTGACGACGCCAAAAACGAACTGGCTAAAAGTTGACCTGGTATGCGACCCTTTCTCAAGTACGATAAGCGCACCACTTATGTATGTGTTTGTGTTAGGCTGCAGGGGATCGGTTTTAAACCATCTGTTTGACTCGTATTTCATGGGTCCGATCCCTTGAAACTCTAACTTATGAATTTCGATGTAAAATAGTGTTCAATGCTTGAACAAGAGGTCTCCCCTGCAGCGCTATTTTCCTCGACGTATCTCAAGCTTTTGACCGAGTTTGGCTAAAACGTATTTGCCAACATACACCCACAAGCTACTGGAATCATACCTCTACAATAGGGTATTCTCAGTGAGATGCAACGCAGCTACTTCGGGCGACTACACCATCGAAGCTGGAGTTCCACAAGGAAGCGAACTCGGCCCGTGTCTATACGTTTTGTATACTGCGGATATTCCTACGAGCGCACAACTAACAACGTCAACGTTCGCCGATGATACCGCTATTCTTAGTCGCTCCAGATGCCCAACGCAGGCAACAACCCAACTGGATAATCATCTCACAATAGTGGAAAGGTGGATGTCCGACTGGCGCATTAAAATAAACGAACAAAAGTGTAAACATATAACGTTTACTCTTAATAGACAAACATGCCCTCCGCTTTTACTAAACGGTATGCAGATCCCTCAAGCTAACGACGTAACGTACCTTGGCGTCCACCTTGATAGACGACTTACCTGGCGTAAGCACATCGAATGCAAAAAGATGCATCTAAAACTCGCCACTGTGCCTGGACTACAAGTTACTACTGTACAATTTAGTCCTAAAGCCAATCTGGACGTAGGGCTCCCAGCTGTGGGGGAACGCGAGCAGCAGCAACATAGACATCATACACAATCAAAAATCGCGAACAATCAAAAATCTTGAGAACTATCCCAGGGGCACCTTGGTATGTTCGCAACAAAAACATCCACCGGGATCTGGGCATCCTCGCAGAAAAAGACGAAATCCAGAAGCAAAAAGAGTCATACAAAGAAAAACTGTCTTCGCATCCAAATATTCTCGCTCGGGGATTGACTCGGGTTTCTAGCGTATCCCGCCTTAGACGCAACGACCTCCCAACCCAGCAATCGATTTTTAGGGCCGTCTAACTCCGTATAAGTCAATATGACTGTTAGTTAAGTTAAAAATATAAGATTTGATACACCTCTTGTTAGTCTCGCAAAGAGAAGATTCAAGAAATAAAAGCAAGGTTCAACAAAAAAAAAATGTATGAAGTAAAAATCATAACAATCAATCAAAACGACACAAAAAGATAAAAAAAAATGAAGGGGCAAAATGAAGGTATTGAATGCTTGATTACATTAAGTGAAGAAAATATTAACAGCTTATTTGCACAACTTAGAATAACTAAATATGGAACAATTAAAAAAAAAAAAAAAAGTTTTGTTGAAGGGCGTCATTGCCAAACACCTTTTACCATACTTAATCTGAAAATTGATTTTATTTATACAAAAACAATTAGGGTGGGTTTACGCACATGTTTTGTTAAAAGCACACAAACAATGCAATTCAATTAAAAATTACAAAAACACAATCTAAATACCGTCAACATATATTTTAATTTTAGTTTGATCACTTTATTTTAACTTGTGTATAGTTTTTTTTAAGTATTTCTCGCATACAGGGCTCGCAACTACGATGCACACGCTTAATATTGGCCGCACTGTTTGTGCTATCCTTTTACTTGTCATTTTTTCTTGAAAAATTGTGAAGCAATAATCGTTTTTAAAGTATCGTTTTATGGACAACTAGACGGCAAAAATTTTAACTTAAAATTCAAACATTTATTATTTTATTTTTGGTCTAATGGTCTAATGGTCTACTGTGCACCGGTACCGACTGATGTTACAGTTTTTCTGTGCATTTATATTCCTCTAGTCTCATTCGTGTCAATTTTGAATTAGGATTTACGTTTGAAAACAAGTACGTAAGTGGCATGTGATCTGTTTTGACAGTAAAATCTCTGACATAAATATATGGTCTGAAGTATGTTATTGCCCAATGAATTCTACTAATTCTTGTTCTGATTTGCTTTTGTGACTTTCACCCTTTTTAAATGCTCTTGATGCGTATACATAAGAGTCAATTTTGTTTTGAGTTAAAACTTACTTGCTTACTTGCTTATGCAAAATTCTTTGCTGGAATCTGGGTATTGTAGCAAAGTAGGCATTATTGGGCCCGATTTTAGATGTTTAAAAGCAGTTTGGCAGGTGGCTGTCCGCGTCAGTAAAGGCGTCTGTAATAATTGCAGACTGTAACGAGTCTAGCGCCACCGCATCTTTTGGGACTGGGTCATTTTTAATGACGACGTATTTTTGTCGTCGGGCAAGGTTCTGTTATCTGTACAATTGGGCATAATTGGTTTTCTGAAAAGAGTTTGGCTCTATTTTTAAGCCGAATGGGAATCGCGTGAAGCGATACAAACCATTTCTTGTTGAGAAGGACGTTATATCTCTAGGGATATTTTCAATCTCGATTTAGTGAAAACCCGAAACTAAGTCGAGCCATGAAAAATATATTGCTCTACATAGTTTATCAAAAATTTTATCAATTCTAGGGAGTGGAAATTTATCAGACAATAGTTTTTTATTAATCTGACGATAGGCAATAATTAGTACCATTTTTTCTTGTCTGGAAGTGACTTTTTTGCTATAAACAAGAGTGGACTATTATAACCACAGATGCTGTATGTTGTTGTCATTAACAACTATTCCACTATGTTGTCTTTAATTCGTTTTTGTACTTGCGCTTGAATTTCTTCCGTTTGGCTATGAGGATTTATATAATTTTTTATATAAACTGGTTCATCTTTCTTCAATCTCAATTTTTACTTATAAAAATTGTTTGTTCATATGAAAGGGGCTCATATTTTTTATTATTTATACTGACTATGAATTTAATTTGAAATGTTCCTATGGTATTTGCTATATAAATACTAATCTGAATTTCCTGGTTTGGAATCAACACACTTTTGTCTATTGAATCTATATTATTTTTGGACAACTTGAGATCTTGCTGGCAGAATCATGGAGTTATTGCCAGAACTATATGTTATTTGAACACAAATTGGAAATTTTATGATATTTGGTCTAATTATAAGCCATTTTTTTTTGTTTAAATATATGCCTATGCAAATATCTATTTTGATCATAACCATTGCCTTTTTAATGGCCATCTTTAGATTGCCACCTTAAGCCACTTTTTTAGCCCTTTAGCCCTTGTTGCGTTACTTTACTCGTTTGCGAAGTTCGTTGTCTGCCGAGCTTCTTGTAGGCTCGGTGCGTACATTTTTTCAACAGGAACAGATACCTTCCACGACGGTTCAGAGGACGGATTGCTTCCGCACTCATATATCTCCCGCGTTAGTGCAGTCGGCGGTTTGCCTACCACACTATTTGTTTCCCTCGCTCGTTTAGAAGAATTGGCCGTTGGCAGATATATAAGACACACATTTTGAAATTCTGCTGTTGCTGTCCGGGGCATATGGGCTCAGTCGGTACCGGTGCCGGTCATCGCACAGGTTTTAATTGTTTCCCACGGATACACAAATTAAACTCTGCTTTTGTTTCTTTCCGTACTTTCCTTCTTCTTCTGTTGCATATATATACAGAAAATCGATCGCAGATTTTTTCATGTGAGATTCAATTAGAAAAAGTGGCACATATGTAAAGTGTCGAAGAAATGACCGAAAACAAAGGAATTCGCTGTCACGGTCGCCATGTAGAAGGATTTAAAAGAAAATAAATGTTTTTTAATTCTACTGTCGTTTTTCTCTGATTTTTTCATTAGTTACCAAAGATATCTAAACCTAAGACTTCAATGCGCGGGAACCGCTTACACTTGCATTTTTTGCATGAATAATTGAAGAATGCATTTGCTCGTTTGGCTTAAATGTATACACAACGATATTAAGTGTATATATATTATAATTAACACTTTGCTGCCTTTACTCTATTTCAGTACAGTGTACTCGATATGTGACTATTCCAAAACCACAGTCAGGACTACCGGTACCGACGGATGTTACACATTTTCATACATAGTATTCGGGATCCATGCGTTCTCATCTTTAGCCCGTTTGTATGGGAAATTGTAGAGGGTGGTCCATCTAGCGTTTGCTAAAAAGCAAAAGTTTAAAAAAACTATCGAAATTTTGACTTTGACATTTCGAATATCATTGTCAATGTGTCAGATATTTAGTAGAGGGTTTGCGGTTTACTAAAGCGTTAAGTTTATGCTTAAAGAAAATTCGGAAATATTGAAAACTTTCTTCCAAAGCGTAGGATCTTCAACCGAAATTGCAAAAAAATGGCGGTTAAAAATCGGAAAAAAAGCGCCTTTCAGGCAGTTTGTGGATTAGTTTCGTGAAGCGTGTGCGTGAGACTGGATCGTTGATGGATAAAACAACACGTTTATGTGCTCGTCCAGTTCAGTCGGTCCAAAATATCGCTGCGGTGCCCGAAAGTGTCAATGACAATTTGTCGACGTCAAATCGGCACCGTCCTCGAAAGTTGGAAATTTCCCGCACTTCCCTGCAACGGATTGCTATAAAAGATTCAGTTGGTTCAGCAGCTTAAGCCACATGACCATAGAAACGTTCGGTACCTCGGTGGTTATGTTAATAAGCAAAACTGTCGCATTTGAGGTTCAGGAAATCCACACGACGTCTTGGAGAAGCAAATGCATCCACAACGAGTGACTGTTTGGTGTGGTATGTGGTCGTGTGTGTTTTTTTGGGGTGCCGTCAAGGGCCTCATCAGGGCCTTTGAGGGCCATTTTTTAAAAATTGGGTCGACCGAATAGGATACTGTAAAGCCAGCCGAGACAGCCATGTGAACGAAGTGGCGTTTCATATTAGGTGCGCAACTAAGTTCCCGCTGTTTGTCGATAAATGGCTCCAGCAGTTAGTAGTGATCAATTTTTATATATCGAAAACGTGATAAACTTAACATAGACTTTTGAAAAAGAAACTGCGTTTTCATATTAGTGACTTTGTTTGTGTGTCATGTACTTTTGGTCGTGCGAATATGTCCGATTTTGTGCCAAATAATCGTCATTGGCGGGAAGTATTGATTTTCTTCTCCCGTTCAAATAAATCGGCCACTGAAGCACATCGAGAACTCCAAAAAGTTTACGGAGGTGTTGCCCCAAGTGAAACCACATGTCGCGAGTGGTTTCATCGCTTCAAAGACGGCGATTTTTATATTAACGACCGTCCGCGTGAAGGAAGGCCAAAAACCTTCGAAGACTGTGAATTGGAGACGTTACTCGATGAGGATCCATGTCAATCGCAAGAAGACCTATCTTCAGCATTGGGAGTCACCCGCCAAGCCATTTCAAAGCAACTACATGCTCTGGGAATGATTCAGAAACAAGGAACTTGGGTTCCTTATGATTTGAAACCAAGGGATGTTGAGCGTCGCCTTTTCACTTGTTAACAATTGCTCCAACGGCAAAAAAAGAAAGGGTTTTCTTCATCGAATCGTAACGGGTGATGAAAAGTGGATTCATTACAGTAATCCAAAGAAAAGAAAGTCATGGGGACTACCCGGTCATGTTTCAAAGTCGTTGCCTCGGCCGAATCTTCACGGTGCGAAAGTTATGCTGTGTATTTGGTGGAACCAGGCCGGCGTTATTTATTATGAGCTGCTGAAACAAAACGAAACTATCATTGGCGAACGGTATCGACTTCAATTAATGCGATTAAGCCGAGCACTGCGCGAAAAGCGGCCTCAATACCAGGAGAGGCACGAAAAAGTGATTCTGCTGCATGACAACGCTCGGCCTCACGTTGGCAAACCCGTTAAAACCTACCTAGAAACTCTTAAATGGGAAGTCCTTCCCCACCCGCCATATTCCCCAGATATTGCACCGTCCGATTATCATTTGTTCCGTTCGATAGCACATGGTCTGGCTCAGAAGAAGTTCCACTCACAAGACGACGTTGAAAAGTGGCTTGATTCTTGGATAGCATCAAAAGATGAACAGTTTTACCGTAATGGTATTTGAGCTTTGCCAGAAAGATGGGAAAAAGTTGTGACTAGTGATGGGCTTCGAATAATTCATTTGTAACCATTTCCTTATAATAAAATTGCAATTTAATTAAAAAAAACAGCGAAAACTTAGTTGCGCACCTAATACATAAACCGCAGGGCTAGCCAATAAAAAATTTGAAAAATATATACTCGTATTTTATGGCGATTTTAAAACCCAAATCTTATTTTTAAAGGTATAGAACTTTAAATTTCAATAAAACAACGACGGATTATTCGATTGACATGCACTGCTTTTTTTTTAGAAAGATAATCTTGTGGCATTACATTTTAAATATCATTTCTGGCATATGACCGCCACGGCTAACTCGGATGTAGTTCAATCTGGTCGTCCTATTTTCGAAGACTTTTTACAACAATTGTGGCCGTACATCGGCAATAACACGGCGAATGTTCTCTTTCAAATGGTCAAGCGTTTGTGGCTTATCCGAGTAGACCAATTATTTTACGTAGCACCACCGAAAGTAGTCTAGCAGTGTTAAATCACAAGATCTTGAAGGCCAATTAACAGGTCCAAAACGTGAAATTAGGCGGTCACCAAACGTGTCTTTCAATAAATCGATTATTCAATCATCGTTGATGATCGTTTGGCTTCAAAATGCACTAGTTGGATTTTGTAAGCATGCAAAACAAAATCGTTCCACAAAATGGAATGGACGAATGGACTCATTCTGGTATTCATAAATGCTACGCTCTACAGTAGCAATAGCTTCTTCTGTACCGTACGGCGTCTCTGGAGATCAAGTTATTAATAAGAATAAACGTGGTGCGAAAACGTTTCATGGTTAAACGAATAAACTGCTCCGATAGACAATTTTGTTGAAGATAAAATAAACGTAGTGCACGATACGTATTCCGCACAGAACCATAATTTTCGAAATAAAATTGCACTATTTGCAAACGTTGTTCAGGCGTGATCTATTCATAAATAAATCTCTATACAACTGTTAAATCGGTCGCCATCTTGAACAGTTATGCCATCTTAAACTTTTATACTTCTAAAAAAAAAACACTCTTCAAATAGGTATACCTCCTTGGAAAATAGGCCGATTTGGATGAAAGTTGTTTTTCAGATAAATATTAAGGGGTTATATACCTTTTTTTTCTTCAAAAAACGAAAAATTTTTTTTACTGAATTCTAAAGTATATCCCCTAGAGAATATTTTCCCAAAGTTTCATGGAGATCCGAATAATAGTTCGATAGGAAAACAGCGTTTTGAGGAGCGGTTCATCACAGCTGCAGACAGCGTCAAGCAACTTTGAATGCGATTATCTCAAAGTCGTGTTTTTCCAGAAGTGCCTTCGCTGTGACCACGATTACACAAGAACTATTTGATCGATCTTCTTCAATTTTTTTTAAATTATTCGTAATGATTGTGCCGAGTTCGTGAACGATTCAGTTTTTTTGCGTCCATTTTAATTTCGCAGATAAAAATTTTTTAATAAAATTTTTAGAACTGAAAACATCAATTTTTTGGAAAAATGTTTACTGTATGCAGAAAAAACCAAATATTCTTGAAAATAATCGTTCACGAACTGGATATAATATTATACTAATAAAAAATTTTTGGTTTTTTGATTTTGGTTGACCTGCTGGACTTCTATCGTGGTCACCGCAAGCCGCTATAAAAAAAAAAAGGGTTCCGAGAGAATTGCCATAACTTTGTAAATTGTTTATATTTTTTCAAGTACAAACGCTTATTGTTTCGATAAAAACATGTACTATCAATAAAAAATAACTTCAGTGTCATAAAATAATTGCTACACACCTGAAATAAAAATCCAAAGTTCCCTTAATTTTTTCGCTCAAAAAGGTATATAACCCCTTAACTCCAAAAATAGTTTGGCGTCAAAGTTTTTAAAAAATTTCTAGTACTGACGATACAGATTTTTGCGATTTGTGGAGTCTGAGTCTCCATTCATTGTAGGAGTCTCTCTATTTTTTATAGTCTCTGAGATCCACGCGTTCATACGGGCAGATTGACGGACAGACGGACATTGCTAAATCAACTCGGCTGTTGATTCTGATTAAGAATACATATACTCAATGGGGCCTGAGATGATTCCTTCTCTATGTTACATACATTCACACCACTACAATATACCATTGTACTCGATGAGTACCAGGTATAAAAATCTTTAACGAAGTAAAATACCGGTGACTGCTTGCAAAGCCATATCTAATATCAATTTTGGTGACGAACAAATTTTATCGGCACCGTCGGCATCGAAGGCATCTAAGGTGGCTGCATTCAAGAAGTTCGCCGAAGTCAGGTTGAGCGTGGAACGCAACCAGGCCGGTAAACTCCGCGGAGGAATTTATGGAGGAGCTCTGCAAGAATAATCTGAAGAAGGAAATGGCCGTGGCTGACTTTAAGAAGTTTGTTTATTTAGCATGCCAATGAGGCCAAGGGAGTCACGTAGCGGCGAAGTGCACCAATCCGGTACTGCCGCTTCAAAGGGTTGCTGCCCGATCTACAGTACAGTCTTGGCGAGGGTAAATTCAAGACACTTACATGTATCGGCTCCTGCAATTTAATTGTCAGGGCTCGTACACTGTTACGTGCACTGTAACACTGTTATATGTAAGAGGGGCTGTGTCGTGGCTCTGATGCTGGAACCATACACCCTCTATGGCTGTGTGTGGTTCGCCCGCAGAAATGCGAGTATTTCCTGACAGCAGGTGCCATGCCGTAGTAGTTGTGAATGATCCTAACGTGGAGTGCACCTTGGTGAGCTCCACCTATTAGGGTGTATGTGTGGGGTTAGAGGGATCTTTTGGCAGGTTGTTTGTTGCCAGTATGTATTGCAAGTTTTTCGAATCAATAAATCCGTACCTTCAGAGCATGGATGCGGTACCACTCCAGATGAGTCGCGATCCTGTCATCCTAGTAAGATGTCCAACACACCTGGCTATACAAAATACGCGCGGGGTGAGGTGCTGGCCGAATCACCCAAGAGATGCAGGTTGTCAACGAGTCGAGTGAGTGGTACACATTTGATGGCCCGATGGGGAGGAGTGACATCGAAGTGACTCTTGTGAATGAGTCAGCAAGAGTCTATGATTTTTAATAAAGTGTGTTGGGGGCTCATGGTGTGTATGATCATAATCCGATTAAGATTATGGTGACCCATAACTTGGTCCTAGATACGCGTGTTAGGGTGTGTGCTGTGTTAATGGTGTGTGCTTTCGTCGAGCAAATCGGGCCCTCCATAGGCATTATGTGAGAGAGCGGCGACGCAAGTTCCGTTTAGCACCTTCTGTGCTATAAATGTGGATGAGCCAGTTGCATGTTTGACAGCGTGGGTTACGCAAGGTGACTCGTAAGCGTGTTAAGTGGTAGACGTGTGATTTAAAAGCCCAGCAACGGTCCCTCCGGTCTCCGCGAAAGAGATTCCAAAGGGCCAGAAGATCCAATGCGGAAGGCTTGGTCCAGCTTAGGGATCAGTTACATACTAGAACAAACGAGTAATTATTTGATTACAACGAGTATAACGAAATAAGCACGATAACTGGGGTCGTGTTTACAAAATTCTGCGGGAGGTTCTCGTGTTTACAAGTTGGAGGTCAAGTACTTACAACCTGGATGGACCCTGTGGAACACTTGTTGTCCGAATTCTTTTCTAGGGAGGATCAACAGCACTCAGTGCCCGATGAAGTGGATGTTGCCGATCCGCCCTGGCGAGCAAGCTTGAGTGGGGATTCGCCAAGCTTCGCTCAGGGAAAGTTACAGGCATGGATGGGTTCACAGCGGAGGTTTGTACAAGTGTCTGGAAGGCGATTCCCGATCACTTATACGAAACTGTATGCAAAGTTTGTGAGTGAGGGTGTTTTGTTTTTTCAAATGCGTGGAAACGCACAAGGGTGAGTGTGCTCCTCACGTCACTCGATAGGGCCCGGAGCAATCCGCGATCCTTTCGGGGCATCAGCCTTGTTCCGGTTCTTGCAAAAGTTCTGCAGCGAGTGCTGGTGGAACAGCTGCAGGAAAGTGTGGAGAACCAGAGGCAGTTTGGCTTCCGGGAGGGAAAGGGTGTAGAGGTTAGAAGGTGAAGAGGGTGTATGTGACTCGTGGTTATTCAAAGGGCTCCATCTGTGGTCCATTTATATGGAACCTCATGATCGATGACAGTTTATTTATTTCGCCAACGGATAAATCCTTACATGGCTACTAAATAACAACAAACTCATAAATAATACTACAATACTAATAAAAACTTAATAAGTGCCTGATTAACATGCGTTTAAACACAACCTTATCAGAGCCCCACTAAATTCGGAGGCTAGGCGGCAAAGAATTAAAATATGAAAGACCCCGCTCAATCGGCTCGCTTAAAAAGTAATTGGCCCTGTGGCACATGATCCGAAAGGGGGCAAAGACACGAAGATCCCTTTGATGAACATGCGTGTCTCGGATCTCTCCGAACTTGTTTTACGTGGCGTGTTCCACACTGAAGGGATTAACGACACACGAAGATCCCTTTGAGTAACATTAAAATTAATGAGTCCCAGTTAAAAAGGGCAATCAATGTAATCAGCGACTACATTGTTGAGAAGAAGGCAGTGGCTCCGGTATGAAGTTAGAAGATCGTGAAACCTTAGAGGCAATAAAGTAAATTTAAAAAATTTCTTCTGAAGTCGCTCAATTCTGTTGGAACGAACTATACAAGTCGGATTCCAAATGATTGAGGCATGTTCCAGCCTCTAACGATTAAGTGCAGCTTAGACGCTGAGGCTCGAGTGTGGACTTTTAAATTGGTTTACGTGCCTCTTCACAAAGCCCAGCATAGCATACGCTTGAGACAAAATATAGTCTAAGTGACCAGAAAATTTAAATTTGGTGTCGATTAAGACACCAAGATCTAACACCTCCTCTTTAGCTGACAAACTATTATTATTGATGGAATAACCAGTGCAGATTTCAAGAGACCGCTTACTGTAACGGGTAAACAGACACTTTGGAAAAAGTTTAATGAAAGAAGATTAGGGCACCATGAGTAAACTTAGAACCATGAGTAAACTCTGGATATATCCTTCTATAACAAGTAACTGTCACTAATGCAGCTAATGGCTTTGTAGATTTTAAGATCATCCGCATACATTTAGAGGTAGGAATGACGAAAACATGAAGAGATGTCATTAATGAAAATAATAAATAGAAGAGGTCCAAGAGAGCTGCCTTGAGGAAGACCAGAGGAGGTGACAAATGAACTTGAGATAGCGTCTCCAATAGAAACGTGGCAAGGTTGGTCAGCCAGATAAGAATCGAACCAACTTAATAGGCAAGACTAAATACCTAATTTATATAACTTGGCCAGAAGGGCAGCATGACACACATTGTCAAAGGCTTTGGAGAAGTCAGTGTAAATGGCATCAACCTGAAATCGGCTTTCAAAAGCTTCAAAGCAGTGCTTAGAGAAGACCGCTAAATTAGTTGTAGTGGACCTCCCAGGCAAGAAATCATGCTGGTTGGGGGATATAAAATTACGAGCCAGATATGTCCGTTTTTTAGTAACTACGCGCTCCAGAATCTTAGCGACGTTGCAAATTTTGACTATAGGTCGATAGTTGGTAACATCAGACCTACTCCCACCTTTGTGAATAGGCGTTACAGAAGTAACCTTGCTTGGTAATCTTGGTATAGTAATCTTTGGTATTAATCATATCAGATGAGAGCGACAAGAACATCAGTTAAAGGGGAGTAGAAAGGGAAGCCATACTCTTCTTAAGAAAGAAAGATACCTAACGGCTTACTACTAACGGAGAATTACTAATGGCTTGTGGTGCATTTCACTTGGACTTAATGGTACATTGCATAATTCTACTTTACTATTATCCATGTTATTTAAAAATATAAGATCAAGAATTTTGGATAAATCGTTAAAAATATTTATTTGGGAGAGGCCCAGACTAAAAATATCATCTAAAACTATAATTTCATGACTTTGGTGAACGTTGCTAGGTAGCATCACTAACCATACAGCATATAGACAACCCATTTCATACAACGAAAATGGACGCGAAAATTTCTTGCGACAGGCCCCAGCAGGCCCCAGAGCGGATTTTTTACGCTCTCTTACGCTCATCGTTCATTCATCTTACGCTCATTCTCGCATTAAATGTTTTCTGTTTCTCAGTCTCTAAACGGAGCGCGATGAAGAAGGTTGGCCTGCGCTTCGGTTAATCTTTGTATGTATGCGTGTCACACATTCACATACACGGGTGTATGTGTGCGTGCGATTTCGTTTCGAAGCCAGCGCACAAAATTTTGATTTTTCTTACTTTTCAGGCTTGCTACCCCAACCAAATTCGGGTATTCGTTATTCGATGAAATGACGAAAGAAATTATATTATTTTTTATATTATATTTTTTATTATTTCAGCATACGTTTTTAATTTATTTAGGAATAAGATTAAGTGTTAGTAGTAAAATGTTTTCTGTATATATATTTTTACGAATCATTAAAAATCAATATACTGAGAAAGTGTCAGAGTATATTTCAGCCGGAGTCACTTAAAACGCCGATTGCTTTTAAGTTTTTGTTATTCTGCAAGAGGCTTGTGCATGCCTATTTTAACGATGGAATGATTTTTAGGGGAGGGTGAAGACACGAAAACAGCTGACTTGTTTACCTTTTTTGTTTACAATTTTTCAGGCACTTGTTATTATTTTGGGTTATTGTGAGATTTAATTAAATTATTGTCGTTAATTTAATAATTTCCTTTTATATTTTGGAACTTTAAAAAAGTCCAAAATTAAAGTCGGCCGATCCCGGCCGTTTAGACTTACAAACGGAGTGCAAAGAAAGACTTTCTCTATATTGGTTATGAGAGAGTTAAAGTACGTACATTTATACCACGTCCTATGCGTTGCAACAACTGCTTTAGGTTTGGTCATACCGCAAAGTTCTGCAAAAACACACCAACTTGCGCCAACTGTGGTCTCTATGCCCACGTTAACTATGAGAACTCAGAAATTTGCCAAAACAAGCCGAATTGCATAAATTGCTCCCTTAAAAAACTCCCAACATCTGACCACCATGCCCGCAACAAGGACTGCCCTGTCTTCCTGTCGAACAAGGAAGTCCAGGCCATTAAGACCCTACAAAAAGTTGATAATAGGACAGCCTGGTCCATATACAACAGAAGACACCACGATGGATCTCTCTACTCCTCAGCAGCAAAATCCAATCTAGCCAACTCAAACCAAACGTCAACAAGGAAAACAATAAGCTATGCCCCAAATGAATTTGAAACACCAACATCCAGGAACCTCGACCCAGACCCAGACGAACCTATGTCATCCAGCTCGGAAACTCCTTGCACTTCCCACACTGCTAAAAACAAACCGGCAAAAATCCTTCCGCTTAACACAACAAATAGAACCAAAAGGCTTTTTAAAAATGATCAGAGCGCAATTATCACCAGATCTAAACTTAAATCCCTTTCCTCAATTGAAACCAAAACAACACAGCAACAATCATAATGACCCTAAAACTTCTACAATGGAACATGAATGGATACCTGAACAATTACAACGAACTGCAAGTCCTGATTAAACGCTTTACTTCCAAAATCATTTCACTTCAAGAAACCTACATAACGTACACCCAACCAATCTCTATTCCAGTTAACTACAATATTTACTACACAGCCTCGCACAGCCCGGATGGCGGCGCGGCAATTTTAATTCACAAATCTATACTGCACAAATCCATCCCTCTTCGGAGCACAGTTGATTCCATTGCATTGGAAATTCAGTCTGTAAAAAAATTTAATATAATAGCATCCGATATACCTCCTAACAAGAAATTCAACCAAATAGATCTCCATTCAATTTTACCATCGGGAAACTCCCCAAATCTAATTACAGGAAACTTCAACAGCTGGAATACCACCTGGGGATCCCCAACAATTAATCTGAGGGGAAGAATATTAGGAAAATTCATTCTGGATAACAACTTCATTATCCTTAACAACGGACAACCCACGCAACACATAGGACCTTTACACATATTGACTTGGCATTCTGTTCACCTGAACTTAAAGTATATTGCGACTTCAAAATCAGTGACTCCCTCCAAGGAAGCGATCACTTCCCAATCACCATCGAAATTTTCCCGAAAAATCAGAGAGCAAGTCCAAACTTTGTACAACGATTCGTTACTAGCAGAGCTGATTGGAAAAAAATTCGATATGCTAACTGAAGACCTGAATAATAAAATACCAATATCACTAAACATTAATCAGGAAGCAGGCAATATCAAGAAAATTATTTTGCAAAGTGCATACAAGAGCATTCCACACACGAGACCACCTAAGACCCACCACAATGTTCCTTGGTGGAACAAAAAACTGGAAGGTCTGAAAAAGGGAAAATTTAAAGCATGGAGAACATGCAATAGAGATATGTCCAACGACAATCTCATCCATTATAAAAAAATGAACGCACAATTCAGAAGGGAATTAAAATTGAGTAAAGCCAATAGCCTATTTCAATTGACTTCGACAATCTCTCGTCACTTTAAACCGGAAGCAATTTTGAGTAATATAAAAATCTCTGTGGTCTTCACAAAGCTACACAAATACACGCTATCAAGGACAACAGCAGTAGCGATTTGCTCACCAGCTCCGAAGATATTTCTGAAGCCTTCGCAAGCTTTTGGTCACTCCGTTCGGAAGACTCCCAATTCACCAACCTTTTCATTGAAGAAAAAAATAATCTAAATACGCTAAACTTTTTATCTCCCCCACACAAAACTGCAGCGTTCATGGAACAAGATATAAACTTCCTAGAGTTCTCATCGGCACTAAATAGCTTAAAGGGTCACACCCCAGGTCAAGATAAGATTAACTATGACATGATACGACACGTCGCTGAATCACTAAAAGTGAGAATTATCCGCTTTTTCAACAACATTTTAAAATCTTATATTCGTCAATCGTACAAAATCAGCACAATTATACCTATCCACAAACAAGGTGCAGACAAAACCATGACGGAATCATATAGACCTATCTCCCTCAACCCATGTTTATCTAAAACCCTTGACAAAATAATCTCAAAACGGCTATGGTGGTTTGCTACAACCAACAAGCTACTGAACAAGCGTCAACTCGGATTTAAATAAGGGAAATCTGCAATGGATTGTCTACTTTACACAGACGCTCTAATTAGCAGAGCCCTCTCTGAAAAAAGACACATGTCCATTATATCTCTTGACTTCGCAAAAGCATTTGAAAAAATAGGATTGCATACCATCACAAATCAACTATCGATATGGGGCTGCGGCCCATTAATTATCAACTACGTGATGAACTTCATGTCAAAAAGGAAAATTAGAGTTCGTGCCAATGATAACACCTCAAGGACACACCCACTCCACAATGGCATTCCGCAGGGATCTCCCCTCTCGGTAGTATTTTTTCTCATTGCGTTCAACAGTCTCTCAGATATAATCGACAAGCACAAGGAACTTCAACACACAGCTTATGCGGACGTTTTAATATCTTAATACCATTGAAAAAAGAAAAAAACATTTCAATCAACCTCGACATGCTGTTTACTGAAATCAATGAATTGTGCTAAAAATCCGGCGCAATGCTTTCAATTTCAAAATGCAAACACATCCACATTTGCCGGAAAAAACAATGTTCATGCCAAGTCTCTACACAATCCGCAATTATAAACACAGTTAACGAACTTACTATTATAGGTCTGTCCTTCAACACAAAATACAAAATCAAACCCCACTTCAATAAATTACACAAATCACTACAGAAATCATCAAATATAATAAAATGTCTTTCCAGCGGAAAATACAACAGCCACCCCAACACCCTTGTTCAAATCGTCAAAAGCCTATGTATTTCCAAAATTGATTATGCTTTACCGATATACGGTAACTCCCCTAAGTCACTTATAAAACCAATTAAAACGTTAATTAACTCAATCTTGCGAACATCTCTGGAAGCCTTCTGCTCTACACCCACTTTCAATCTATACCTAGAATCTAACATCGAACCATTAGAAATCAGAATCGAACACTTACAAATAAAATCAAGAAAGGAAAGCTAACTTCGGGCGGAGCCGAAGTTGATATACCCTTGCAGTTAAAACCGTATATATATCGCAAACATCGGATATAGTTAGCCGATCCTTATTAGAATATGATAATATAACCCAATTTATTATAATACAAAATTTAAAACAAGTCCCAAACTTCTATCTTTAACAATACCAAAGTTGGTATTTCTACCAAAAACCATTTCCGAGCGTTCGGAAGATATAGTCGGTTTACCGTTATGAAATTTGGTAGGTTGGATCAACTGACCAAAAATAGAATCTGTACTAAGTTTCAGATTTCTATCTTCAAAAACACGAAAGTTGGGTCATTTTCGATTGTTCAGTTTGTGGCAGCTATAGGATATAGTCGGCCGATCCGTGCCGTTCCGACTTATATACTGCGTGCAAAGGAAAGAAGGGTGTGTGCAAAGTTTCATACGATAGACGATAGCCTTAAAACTGAGAGACTAGTTTGCGTAGAAACAGACAGATAGACGGACAGACGGACATGCTCATATCAACTCAGGAGGTGATCCTGATCAAGAATATATATACTTTATAGGGTCGGAGATGTCTCCTTCACTGCGTTGCACACTTTTGACCAAAATTATAATACAGAGGGTATTAGGGTATTAGGTCAGAGGGTATAATGCAAGGGTATAACAATTAACACTATCATGCACGCAAACGACACACCTCTAAGAAAAATTATCCAAAGGATAACCAAAAATAACACAAAAAAATATCGAACCTCAACGGTCGACCGCTGCATTTCCCTAAGTCTAAAGCTGGAACTTCCAACCTTTCTTCCCCATAAGCCTAAACCAATATTACCGCCCTGGTTTCTAGATATCAATCTAATAGAGACCCGACTAAGCCGACTAAAAAAATCTGATACAAACAAGGACATATTTGTCCAACAGTTTCTGGAAATTAAACACCAGCTCATGAGGAAGAACTTCGCGCTTCTGTTCACAGATGGATCCTTGAACAAGGAAATAATTGGCTTTGCGGTAACGACAAAAAGATACCTTTAAACAAGCTGTCCTCCCAACCTACTCAACAGTCTATACGGCAGAGGCGATTGGTATTCTTGAAGCCATCAAAATAGCAGTCAAGATTAGAGGGAAATTCTGCATCTGCTCTGATTCCCTATCCATATTGGAAGCAATAGCTAACATAAAAAATTCCAGCTTTTATGTAACATCAATCCGCGACCTTCTGTTAAAACATAAAAGTAAAATCAAACTCCTATGGGTCCACGTCGGAATCAAGGGCAACGAAAATGCTGATGCAGCAGCGAAAGGAGCGACCATCGCTCCACTATTTTCTACAACAAATGTTAACCGTGGAGATATCAACAAACAATTAAAAACGGAGTCCCTAAAAAAAAAACCTATAATGTTGCAAAAATCATCGCAATGGTACCAACAAATTAATCCTGAAGCAATAAGCATAGCCGACTACACTAAAACTACACAGACCTCTAACCTCACATGAAGAGAGATCACCAAAATAATCCGGCTTCGACTTGGCCACACCAGACTCCCCCACGAACATCGCTTCTCACAGACACCAAACTACCAATGCCAGTTCTGCACCACGGACTCCATATCAATCTCCCATATCCTTGACGACTGCCCCGCCCTACAAACACCATGATACAATTATATATTATTATATTGTATCATGACAAACACATAGAACAAATTTTTCAAATATTAAACTCACGGAACTATTAATTGACCCTAATCCTGCAAACCTCCAGCTAATTCTAAACTTCCTTAAATCAGCTAACCTTTTGCATCTCATATGAACTTTATATGTTATTAAATTTAGAAATAATTTAAGTGTAAATAACTTGTTTCCACACGTGTAAATAATCATAATTTGTTATAAGTTTAATATATAAGCAAATATGTAACACCTTCCGGCCGAAAGCCACCGCAGCTATGGCCGATCCCCGTCTGTACCTAAAGTTTGCAACTTTTGAGTGCAGAGTACAATAAATAAATAAATAAATAAAAAACACAAAGAAAATAATAATAACAGTTAAAAACCATAAGTATAAAAACACTATTCATACTTTAGCGAAAAACACTTTCATTATTATTTACCTTTCGGTCAACTCCCTCATTAAGAAAATAAATCAATGCAACTGGCTGCATTCCTCATTCCAAAAGCACTCTTCTTACTTCCCACCCCAAGAAATAGCCACCCTCCCAACGGCAAGCAGAACCCTGTTTAACAGGTTAATGCCGAAAACGAGGAAAGCCTTTGGATCGACCATAAGGCCTTCCTGGCCATATATATAAAATTCTTCCAGAAAGCGAAGTGATCCTCATAGAACTCCTTCTGCTCGGACATAGAAAGCAAAAATCAAGCCGCAAGGCTTAGAAATATCATATTTCAATCAGTCACAACCCTAGGCATATCAAACAAGTAGATGGTCTTAGACTGGTACAAGTGGGAAATCTCTAGCTATGGTGCTAGATACCTACTTCCCTGGATGCCTTTCAGAAATAGACGTTTCGTCTGACAAAACGTTTCTCCAACAAGCTTTATGTTAGATTTTGACAAGAAAACTATAAGTTAGCACAACCCTCATATCTAAAGCACAACATGTCTACAAAACGGTAAATCCACAACAACTGCCCCCCACACTCTCACCTCTAGGATAGAAAGATCATTATCTTAAAATGAATTGCCCTCGTGGCCTTCCTGGACATAGACGGAACTTTCAACAACGTTTTCTTTAGCTCCATATCTAACACCCTGACGTCCCTTGACGAGGAGTTCTTTCCCCTTTTCTATGGAACATAGCTGTCAACTCGATTCTATGTAACATGGGAGGATGCGTAGTGGCGTATGCGGAGGACGTTGCTATTATTTTATCTAAAAAATACCCTCAGTCCCTTTGTGACCTTCATGGGCGCAATACAGAAAACCCTGGCAAACTGGACACGCAGAAATGGTCTAGAAGTGAACCGGAAAAAAATAGAGTCCTCTTCAGCAAAAGATTTAAATTCCATCACTCACCCCACCAAAACTAAACAACTAGAGGCTCAGCCATAGTGTCGACAAAAGCCCTCATAGCTCTCTTTATCTGGAAAAAATCAATTGATCTAAAATGGGGCATGTCCCTTTATATTGTGAGCTGGATCTACACTGCCATAGTAAGACCCATATTTTGCACGACATCCTGATATGGTTGCCAGCTATTAAAAAAGAAAACTACCATAAAGAAGATGGAAAAAACTCTAAGAGATAGGCAGCAGTATGCATCAGTGACGCCCTAAGAGCTACTCCAAAAGCAGACCCAATCACCATACTTAACCTACGAAATCCAGAAACATCTGATATAAAACAGGCGAAAGTGGCGGCAGTCAGGCTAAACAATGCGGCGGCCACCATGAAGTTTCTGCCAACTCCGATCCGTGTACTGTCGTCGAACAAGGCCTAGGAAAGGCCGGAATTCCCAGACGAGCTAGTGACAATTCTAGCGGAAGAAAGCGACAAAGCGAAATGTTGCGCTATTTTCACTTAGAGGTCTAAATTGGGATGCAAATCTTCACCTTCCATCTTATAATAGTAGACTCTTACTTTTAAACTTACCTAGCTTAACAAATCGTAGGCTCGGTGTAGGGTTTTGGCAAAACCTAATAATTGGGGATATAGATAGCCAGCATTTACTAACACGCTTAAATTTTAACATTTCCTAATAGAAGGACTAGAAACTTTAGTCCTCTATTCCTTAGCCATTGTAGTTCGACATATGCACAGCACGACCCTCTAAGCTTAATGATGAATAAAGAAATGCTAGCTGATGCTCTAATTGATGCACAAGCCATTTCAAAAATTATGAAAGACCGCAAAAGAAAACAAGAAAGGAAATTTAACTTTATGAGTAGCCGATCGATTCCGATCGTTCAGTTGGCAGCTATAAAATATAGTCCAAACTGACCAAAAATACAATCTGTACTAAGTTCCAACTTTCTATCTTCAAAAACTCGAAAGTTGGGTCATTTCCGATCGTTCAGTTATATGGCAGCTATAGGATATAGTCGAAATTTGGCAAGTCGTATTATTTTGCCAATAATAGCTTTCATGTAAAATTTGAACTTTATAACTTTAAAGCCACCAAAGTTACCCCATTTCCAATCAATCAGTTATATGGCAGCTATAGGATATAGTCGGCCCATCCCGGCCGTTCCGACTTATATACTGCAAGCAAAGGAAAGAAGGGTGTGTGCAAAGTTTCAAGACGATAGCTTTAAAACTGACAGACTAGTTTGCGTAGAAAGACTAGAAACAGACAGACAGACGGACAGACGGACATGCTCATATCAACTCAGGAGGTGATCCTGATCAAGAATGTATATACTTTAAAGGGTCGGAGATGTCTCCTTCACTTCGTTGCACACTTTTGATCAAAATTATAATACCTTTCCCTTCTTTCCTTTGCACGCAGTATATAAGTCGGAACGGCCGGGATCGGCCGACTATATCCTATAGCTGCCATATAACTGATTGATCGGAAATGGTATAACTTTGGTGTTTTTAGAGTTAGAGATTTCAAATTTGACATGAGAGCTATTTTTGGCAAAATAATACGACATTGCCAAATTTCATAAGGATCGGCCGACTATATCCTATAGCTGCCGTATAACTGAACGATCGGAAATGACCCAACTTTCGTGTTTTTGAAGATAGAAAGCTGGAATTTAGTACAGACTCTATTTTTGGTTAGTTGATCCAACCTACCAAATTTCATTAGGATCGGCCGACTATATCCTATAGCTGCCATATAACTGAACGATCGGAAATGACCCAACTTTTGTGTTTTTGAAGATAGAAAGCTGGAACTTGGTACAGATTATATTTTGATCCATCCTACCAAATTTCATAAGGATCGGCTAACTATATCCGATGTTTGCGATATATATCCGGTTTTAGCTGCAAGGGTATATAAACTTCGGCTCCGCCCGAAGATAGCTTTCCTTTCTTGTTTTTTTTAAATATTTTATTTTGAACACTTATGCCACGATTGGCAGCGGTATTTTACCTCGTCAAAAGGTTTTTTGTTAATATTTAGTTACGATTTTTTGTTTACTGAATCCATATTTTTTCAAATACTCACTTCTAGCATCCATTCTGCGACTATTTTTCTCATTGCCGGGGTGATGTCCTTTTGCATAGTTGAGAAATACAAATCAACTTGATTTCGATTTCTTTCTACCCTTAGTGCAATTTCTAGACATCGATCAGAAATAAGAATCGGATCCCTAACTGCCGTGTTGACGTTTCCTAGCGCTGTCGTCGATTTCCCTTCAACATATGACGATGTCATATTCTTGCTACTATAATGAGAACACAGATGTATCTTAGTCTGCAATGATACCTTTTCTATAGGATTGATTCTATTTGGCACCATCCTAAATTATAAATATGTACATAGGATGTTTTAAGAGTTTGCACGAAATAAGCTTCGACGCCAGAAGTACCTTGTTTTTTTAGTTTGTATAAAACGTTTTGTTTTTGTAGATTAGGGAATTTTTTTTTGTATTAGTTAGTAGTTTATTTAAATTACTGCATTTAAATTTTTTTGATATTCTAATTTGGTAGCAATGTCGATTTGAAATTTTATTTCGGTTTTCCACGAAGCTTCGAACCGCTGTACATATGTATTTACTAAACCTTTATATTATGTATGTTTATTCATATTTTGTTTTTGTTTTGAATTCTTAGGAATGACAATCTCTAATGTACATACCTACATAATAAAGTAAAAAAAATCTACAAACATACATATATGAAACATGAAAACTATTTTTTTTTTCAAATTTTATACAATTGTGGCATGGTACATATGTATGTATGTATTTAAGATGTAGAACTAGTAAAATATAAACAAAATAAGTACTTAAAAAAGTAGACTACATTTTTGAATATTATCTTGAAGATTAATGCAATACCTTTAAAATGAATTGAAACCTTTTTTAACTTCTTCAAGCGGATATTTTCATTGGGGTAATCAAGAATTTATGTATGTTTGGATTTCAACTCCCATTTCAAATGACAAGATAGCTTCCTAGACATATTGTCAATATAGCGCCGGATGTACATATATCGTTATAAACGAAACAACTGTAAAAAATATATTAATAATAATTAGGAAGACGTTCAAACAAGAAGACGAAGACCATGTTTTTATACCCTTGCGAAGGCATTACAATTTTGTTCAAAAGTGTTCAACGCAGTAAAGGAAAAATCTCCTTTACAGTGCTGAAAAGGAATTCCTCTTATTTAAGAATTGGGAAAAGTTTTAGCAGTTAAAGCTTCTGTTAAGCCCTTCAGTTACATACATATAGCTATAGGATATAGTTGGCTCATTTTTATAAAATTAAGAAAGTCTACGATCAATTGGTCAAAAATTGAATCTGTACAGAGATCCAACCTTCTCTCTTCAAAAATATTAAAGTTGAGTCATATCCGATCTTTCAGTTGTATCGGCCGATACTTATGAAATTTGATATGGCAAATATAGAATCTATAGAAAATACCAACTCTCTTACTTAAAAAACATTTAAGTCCGTGCAGAGGAAAGAATGGTGTGTGCAAAGTTTCAAGTCGATAGCCTTAAAACTGAGAGACTAGTTCGCGTAGAAACAGATGGACAGTTTGATATGCTCTTATGCTCATATCAATTCAGGACTAATATATATTCCTTTTATGGTCGGAGATGACTCGTTTACTTCGTTGCACACTTTTGACCAAAATTACAACGCCCTCGCAACACTTATTAACTTATTATTACCTAATATATAGCTAATAATTTTTCAGGCTTAGTACCCTATGAAAATGTGAGTGTTTATTATTGGGTTAATTATAAGATAAAGATGATGATATGGTGAAATATAAAGAAATATTATTTAGCGTATATTATTAATTTTTTATAATTGCCCCAGTATAAATAGTCCCATTTTCTAAGAGCACCAAGTAAGGCCGTAGCTAGCGTGGTGCCAGTGGGGTGGTGCCCCAGGGCCATTTTGAGAGGCTCGCATACTGGCGGTTAATAGCAGAAGTGATAGCTGAGCTTAAAAGCGAGCTTATCATCTTGCAGAATCAAACGGTTTGCTTTAATGAGAGCGCGCACACTGAAAGCTTATCCAAGAGTGTTAAGAGGTGCCCTAAATAAATAGGTCTTACTCCAATGAGCTACTGATTTTATTTGGTAAAGTTCTCTTATAAGTACGATACATGAAAATCTTTAATCTATTTAAAACTACTTTTCAACGCACTGCACGCTGACCTGCTATGCGACGCTTTCTCATGTGCGATAAGCGCACCACTTATGTATGTGTTTGTGTAAGGCTGCAGGGGATCGGTTTTAAACCATCTGTTTGACTCGTATTTCATGGGTCCTAACTTAAGAATTTCGATGTAAAATAGTGTTCAATGCTTGAACAAAGAGGATAAGCTTTACTCTCCGCTGAGATTGTGAAACATTGATAAAAGAAATTATGCAAACCCTTTTATATTATCCCAAATCATAATATTAATTATGATTCAACGAAAAAATATATCCTCTTGGCTGTCGTTGAAAATCTTTGCTCTTTTGTTTGTGAAGCTTGACGTTTGAGATCATTACCTCGGCTTGAAAGACGCTGCAGTAATCGGGAAGTCTAAAAGAGGCCCTGATGCCTAATTGTTTGGAGTCTACTTCTCCTTTTCATTTGTTTTCTAATTTTTATTCGATAGAAGTTTACCCCTGTTCTCTGTGCTGCTCCATACCAGCTAGTTTTGGATTGGGTAGGTTAAGTATGGCGTTTCGTTTCGAGTGGTTCTGAGAGCGCCACTAATGCATAGTGTTGCCGCTCGTTGAATTCTACCTAGTTTCTTTGTGTTTTTTCTCTTTATGCTAACCGCCACACCAGAACACCATATATCATTATGGGTCTAACCATAGCCCTATTGGACATGCCCTATTGGAGCCCTATTGCTATTTTGTAGATGAAGAGAACAGTCGCTGCTTTCTTCGATCTTTTATTTATGTTTAAGTTCCAGCTTAGCTTTCCTTCTATTACCACCCCTAGGTACTTTTGCGCTGAAAGAGAGCCCATGGTTGATTAGTATTGGAGGGATGTGGGGAGAGATTTTGTATCACCTGCTAGGAACAGGTTTGACCTAATTATGAAATTAAAAAATGACTCACCTTGGTCGTTTGTATAATATTTGAGCTCGCCCCATAGGTGTCGGCACAACAGAATGACATCCTGCTGGGACACCTATGTTGAGCTTCTTTCTGTATTCTACTAGCTTTACCAATAGCTCGTCTGAGGGTTCCGGCCTTTCATGGGCCATGCCGACCGATTACTGATCTGAGTTGGATCCGTCACTGATATTATAGAGCAAACATATTTTTATGTGCTATTAAGCAAGAATATAGGCTTTAGTTTTACCTTCTGTAGTAGCTTCTTTGTTAATAACTAGGACCGTTTAATTGGTCGGTTTCACCTTCGCCACTCGCCAGATCGTTGTTGAAAAGTGTGGATTGCATGTCTGGAGCATTGTGAAAATTTGGGCATGTTCCTTGATTGTGGCCGGAATCCAAATTCCAAATTTATGAGATCCAAATAAGATTACTTTCGGCAGCAGTTTTCTTTATATTGAAGTAATGAAGAGGAACTCCCCCCAAAACACTTTTCCAGGCACAAACTTCGACATATTTGAGTGCATCAAAAATATGTTTGTTTACGCTTCAAATTAATGACATATACTAAAACAGATCCGCAATAACATTAGCATTCCAACGCATGTTTGGAATATTGAAACGATTGTTAAATAGTCTTGCGAGGCCATAGCAAAGAGCGCGAATTAAGTTATAAACCAATAGAAAACAGAATGTTAGAAAAATGAGACTCCGAAACGAACAAATGGTCAAATTAGACAAAGTTTTTTCCGCTGAGAAGGAAAAGAAAAATTCGTGAACAACTTTTGAATGGATTGTTGGATCGGGGTGTTTTAGGTGTCAACCGAAGCTTTATCAAAATTAGAATGTTATTAAAAAAATATATTTTGTCTGAAGACTAAAATGTCGCCCCTAATGTCACATCAATTTAATAAATCAAAACTTCTTTACTTTTGCACAAATGTACGCAAATTTTTTGACAAAAATGATTAAGTTAAAGCAATGCCCTTCTATTGGTACATATATCATTCATTCCGAGGCTTACATGCTTCGTCGCCCGTGCACAGTAATAGTATTGACACGCTTGGCGGTATCCCGCTGACGGCGAGGAGTTCTTAACTAATTAACCTGCCTTAAAATCGTGGTAACTTCTCTCTGCTTTAAGAAAGGTCGTTCCAAAACTTTCTATTCGTTTTTGAAGATGGTGAATGTCTTTGTCTCTTGATAATTGTCGAACCCAGTTACTGTCATCAAGGCCCCTCACTTGAAGGTGAGGGGCTCGATTAGGTGCTTAGATTCTAACGTTGCTTTTAAGGATAATGAGCCAGGTTTTCATTTACAGTTTAACGTCCTCTATGTCGTCCTCTGTCTGTTTGTCGTACAAGGGTGTGGAAGACTTTTTTGTTTAACGTGAGCACCTGCCAAGATGGCTGAATCTCACGGCCCCTTGGACATGGGATATGAAACGAACCGTCAATCAGCAACCTTTTGGAACCATGTTCCGCCAGATACCAATACTCCAACCAGTCTGATCTAGTCATGGCTTATATCCTCGGTTAAGGATGGAGGCCTATCTAAACCTCTTCCGGTCTGTGGGATCACGGCACCCGGTTGTATAACGCAACTCCACGTCGAATCCATAGGCTCTACCCGCATTTATGTAATAAACTACAACCACCACTTAGGCCCCTCCCTAAGGGGCCTCACCATGGCCAGGTCGGAACAAGCTCCGTGGGCTCTGGCTTCCGTGGTAACAGAAATTATCACAGCCAGGCAAGCGCCGTGGCAACAAGGAAACTTCCAATTTTGACTCCCTAAAGAGCCTCAACCATGGCCAGGTCGGAACAAGCTCCGTGGGCTCTGGCTTTGACAGCCAGGCAGGCGCCGTGCCAACAAGGACACTTCCAATGTTGATTCCAGAACAGTCACGGGTTGGTGGCCCTGGATAAAGTATAGCATAGCTGCTTGAAATAGCATTATAAAACGGCCGGAGCCATGTCATAACGCGTTACACGTTATTCACCATGCTCATGGGCATGGCTTTCTCACTGTGAGGAGGCAAGAACTATTCCTTCCTCTGCAGCCACTCGCGGAATTCACTGCTGGTGAATGACCAGACCCTTCGAGGACGGCCAGCTGTGTAACCAACAATCCCTAAGGACTTGTGAAAAAGCGGAGTTGAGCATCATATCCGTAGTTTTTCATCAGCCATGGTACCGGGTCCGGCAGCAGAAGCTAAACCACTTTCCACTCCTTTCAACAGTCCAGTAGCAATTCCCCAGTGAAAAGGCTACACTCGACTGTCACAGAGATATACAGAATAATACTAACAACAAAGAAGGAACAAAAGATAAATGTAGAACATAATGATATAATGGCAGAAACAATACTAACGTATAACAATGCCATTCATTCTACTACAAACCTTACACCCTTCGAGTTATTCTCGGGTCGAACTCACATATTCGACAAGAAAGTAACATATAATAACAACCACGATTATTTACAAAAACTCAATAAGTACCAGCAAAACCTATACCCCAAAATTAGAACTCTTCTATCAGAGACAGCACAGAAAAGAATAGCAAAAGCTAACACAGACAGGGAAGAGCCGCAAACAACAGAAATAAACGACACAATCTTTAGGAAAGAGAATAGACGCAACAAGATTACTCCTAGATTTACGAAACACCGCGTCGCAAACAACAACCATATAACTCTGACGACTACCAAAGGACAGAAATTACACAAATCTAAAATACGGAAATTAGTGAAAAAAAAAAAATAGAAACCAGGAATACCCCAACCACACAATAAACTACTCACCCCACACTAATCACCAAAACGACATCCTACCCTACTCCTACCAATCAATTTTTTCCTCCTCAGGGTGCTATACGTAGATGCCTCCTACTACAAAGTCCAAGAGATCAATGAATCTCAGCCCATCGCCGCCATAAACTTGGGAGATGCATATATAACCCAAAATTATAAGTCGATAACACATGTGGTAGACATCGACAATTATATAGAATGTACCGAACAATTAAGTAAGACCATACAGAACCTACAAGTTGACCCCATCCTTTACCCATCCCTCAGTATATTAAAATCCAAATTAGCAAACCTAGAAGAGAAAGTCTATAATCTCACGCCACATAGCAAACAAAAAAGAGGCATTATAAATGGATTAGGGTCATTAATTAAAACAATAACAGGGAATATGGATCAATCGTAATCGAACTACCGAACTGAGCGGACGTGCTTTGTCCGAGCTCCGGGATTTTCGCCAATATAAGCGAAAAGACACTGAAATACAATTTATTAAAAGCGACAGACAAGCTTTTTTTTTTTTTATAACAGTTGTAATGTGCTAAACCAAAACTAGTGCATTGTTGAAAAAAAAAAAATACGTACCACGCAATGAGCTCATTGAGCAACGACCAAAAGAACGAGCGTAGAAGTTCAGTGAACCAAAGAAACGGCTTCTACTCTTACTTTTCAACCCGCGATACCGAAGTGGAAAAATCGGCGCTTAAAAGCAACCCGGCTTTACTGACCGCTGAAACCCAAAGGGCACGGTCTTGCTCACCCGCTCTGCTCACTCCGACTCCCGCGTCATGGAGTTCGCAGTGTAAAACCCCCCTCCAATATCGGAAACAAATTTCGCACCAACAACAAGCAGCGCTACAACTTCTGCAACAACAGCGAAAACCCCTGCAACTCAAAGTACCACGACGTCAACGACTACAGCGAGTACAAAAACAACAACCTCGGAAAGTGCCAAAGCGGCAACGGCCACACAGACTGGAATGGATCGCTACACCCAATTTAAGCGCAAGCTTAGCCCGCAGAGTAATCCGGCAGGCAACAAAACAAAAATTAACCGTGTCCTGAATAACGATAATGAACCAGACAGATCCACTAATAACAGATTTGCCCTACTGGCGGAGGCTGAGGAAAACCAACCAGCCCAAGACACCGCAAAAAAACCCAAGCCCCCTCCAATCTATATTAGGGAAAAAAGCTCGAGTTCCCTGGTCAACAAAATTGCGTCGTTGATCGGGAACGGTGAAAACTTTCATGTTGTTCCGCTTATCAAAGGGAACATCCATGAAACAAAGGTGCAAACCAAGACTGAAGAGCACTTCCGAATAGTGTCAAAATATCTGGACACTGTACAGAAAAACTATTACACGTACCAGCTGAAAAGCAGTAAGGGCCTACAAGTGGTAGTAAAGGGAATAGAACCTGATGTTACCGCCGAGGAAATAAAAACCGCCCTTAAAGAAAAGGGCTTCGCCGCCAAGAATGTTATTAACATTCTAAATAAAGATAAAAAGCCACAACCCCTCTTCAAGGTCGAGCTCGAGCCTGAAAGCAGGTCGCTGAAGAAGAACGAAGTCCACCCAATCTACAACCTGCAATATCTTTTGCATCGGAAAATCACTGTTGAAGAGCCACATAAACGTAATGGTCCAGTGCAATGCACTAATTGTCAAGAGTATGGACACACAAGGTCTTACTGCACACTCCGGGCTGTCTGTGTAGTCTGCGGGGACGCCCACAAGTCCGCTTGCTGCACTACAAACAAGGACAGTACCGTGAAGAAATGTGGAAACTGCGGAGGCAGCCATACCGCAAACTATAGAGGATGTATTGTGTATAAGGAGTTAAAGAGTCGCATGCGGCAAGCGACCGCAACGCGCAACCAAAATCCACAGAATGCGTACGTTTCGTTAAAAACCACGCCAGACGTCTTCTTCGCCAAAGCTGCGAGATCCTCATTCGGTCCACTAAACACCACCAACGGCTTCTCCTATGCCGATGCTCTACGATCTGGAAGGGAAATTCCAATTCAGCCTAACTCTCAAAGCGCTCAACAGGCCCCAGAACAGCCACACAGCAAAACGGAAACTATGATGCTTACCCTCCAACAAAGTATGATGGAGCTTATGTCATTCATGAAAACGACCATGCAAACGCTTGTTCAAAACCAGAACATGGTGATACAGCTGCTCGTAGCACAACAGTCCAAATAATCTATGCAGGCGCTACGAATATCAATGTGGAACGCCAATGGTGTCTCACGGCATAAACTAGAATTGTCACAATTCTTGACCGAAAACCATATTGACGTTATGCTACTGGTGGAAACGCATCTTACAAGCAAATACAACTTTCATATAAGAGGCTACACAATCTACCGCACAGATCATCCAGATGGGAAAGCCCACGGCGGAACTGGAGTTCTAATCAGAGAACGAATTAAACACCATTTTCACAAAAGGTTTGCAACAAACTTCTTGCAGGCCACATCGATACAAATTCAGTCAAGCAACGGAATCCTTTCAATTGCTGCCGTTTACTGCCCTCCTCGCTTCTCAATCTCGGAAGGACAATTTATGGACTTCTACAATTCACTTGGGGATCGATTTATAGCCGCAGGAGACTACAACGCCAAACATACGCACTGGGGATCACGTCTAGTGACTCCCAAAGGAAGACAATTGTACAATGCAATTATAAATGTGAAAAATAAACTGGACTACGTTTCCCCTGGAAGTCCCACATACTGGCCAACAGACTCACGAAAGCTCCCAGACCTTATTGATTTTGCAGTGACAAAAAACATACCTCGCAATCTAATAAGTGCCAAAGCAGTCTCGGACTTATCATCAGACCACTCGCCTGTGCTTCTAACGCTTCTTCAAAACCCAGAAATAACCGAACACCCCTTCAGTCTGACGACGACAAAAACAAACTGGCTAAAATACAAAAAGTACGTGAGTACTTCAAAAAAGTCATAAAAAGACATAGAACTCGCCCCGGATTTTAACATGGAATCGGACATCGACTACACTACGAGCGCCCTGGAAGAAGTACTCGTTGCGGCAGCTAAAATCTCTACTCCTCATAGGAAAGAAGTAGACCGAAACAAACACTTCAAATCTAATCAGCAAATCGAACAGCTCGTGCGAGAAAAGAGGCGCACGCGTCGTGATTGGCAAAACAGCAGATCACCAGCTTCAAAACAACGCCTTCAGGATGCAACCCGATCACTCGACCAGGCTCTTCACCAACAGGAAGAAAATGCACAGCTGAGGTACATCCAGAATCTCTCGCCAACAAGCACAAAGTACCCCCTGTGGAGGGCCCACCCAAATCTTAGTGCCCCAATTGAAACGACCACCCCGATAAGAAACTCTTCGGGATGCTGGGGTCGCAGCAACGAAGACCGAGCTGAAACATTCGCCACACATCTCCAAAGTGTCTTCCAGCCAAACCCAGCCTCAAATTCATTCCTCCTGCCAGTAATTCAGCCAGAGTCCTCCCCTCAGCCAGCCGCACCTCCATTCCGGCCGAACGAAATCGAAAAAGTCATAGGAGGGCTAAAACCAAAAAAGGGTCCCGGTGGTGACCTATTGGCCCCAAAGATGCTGATCGAACTTCCAAAATGCGCTATAGAGGTCGTCTGCAAACTATTTAATGGAATCATTAATCTTGGCTATTTCCCAAAAAAGTGGAAGAAATCCATTATTATAATGATACCGAAGCCTGGAAAAGACCACACAATTCCGTCATCATACAGACCAATAAGCCTTCTATCTTGTTTGTCTAAACTGTTTGAAAAATGCTTGTTAACTCGCATAATACCACATCTGGAAGCTTGCAATATCATCCCGGCACACCAATTTGGCTTTCGAAGAAACCATGGAACCATCGAACAAGTGAACAGATTAACATCCGAAATACGCTCAGCCTTCGAACAACGAGAATACTGCAGCGCTATTTTCCTCGACGTATCTCAAGCTTTCGACCGAGTTTGGCTCATCGGACTCATGCACAAAATTAAAACGTATTTGCCAACATACACCCACAAGCTACTGGAATCATACCTCTTCAATAGGGTATTCTCAGTGAGATGCAACGCAGCTACTTCGGGCGACTACACCATCGAAGCTGGAGTTCCACAGGGAAGCGCACTCGGGCCGTGTCTATATGTTTTGTATACTGCGGATATTCCTACGAGCGCACAACTAACAACGTCAACGTTCGCCGATGATACCGCTATTCTTAGTCGCTCCAGATGCCCAACGCAGGCAACAACCCAACTGGCTAATCATTTCACAATAGTGGAAAGGTGGCTGTCCGACTGGCGCATTAAAATAAACGAACAAAAGTGTAAACATATAACGTTTACTCTTAATAGACAAACATGCCCTCCGCTTTTACTAAACGGTATGCAGATCCCTCAAGCTAACGACGTAACGTACCTTGGCGTTCACCTTGATAGACGACTTACCTGGCGTAAGCACATCGAATGCAAAAAGATGCATCTAAAACTAAAAGCCAGCAGCCTCCACTGGATCATAAACTCACGATCGCCACTGTGCCTGGACTACAAGTTACTACTGTAAAATTTAGTCCTAAAGCCAATCTGGACGTATGGCTCCCAGCTGTGGGGGAACGCGAGCAGCAGCAATATAGACATCATACAGCGCGCACAATCAAATCTTGAGAACTATCACAGGGGCACCTTGGTATGTTCGCAACGAAAACATCCACCGGGATCTGGGCATCCTCGCAGTGAAAGACGAAATCCAGAAGCAAAAAGAGTCATACAAAGAAAAACTGTCTTCGCACACAAATTTTCTCGCTCGGGGATTGACTCGGGTTTCTAGCGTATCCCGCCTTAGACGCAACGACCTCCCAACCCAGCAATCGATTTTTAGGGCCGTCTAACTCCGTATAAGTCAATATGACTGTTAGTTAAGTTAAAAATATAAGATTTGATACACCTCTTGTTAGTCTCGCAAAGAGAAGATTCTAGAAATAAAAGCAACGTTAAAAAAAAAAAAAAAAAAAAAAAAAGATTATTCTTCCAGAGCTCCTCCATAAATTCCTCCGGCGTCACGGCGGTGTCCACGTCAAAGACCGTCAAGCGGGGCTTGACGGCCTGGTTGCGCTCCAAGCTCAACCCGACTTCAGCGAACTTCTTGGATGCAGTCACTTTAGATGCCTCCGATGCCGACGGCGTGCGAATGACAACTCCGCCACGCTTGAGCTCACGTACCTCGTGGTTTTGGACTCCAATGGCCGGAGCCAGCTTCTTCCGCACCTTCTCGGCGATCTGCCGGCTGGATAGATCCGGATTCGCACCTCTCACCACGCAGGACTAAATGTCCCGCGCCTTAGTACGGGAGACCGGCACGGGGGTGTGCCGCATAAGAATATTATGTGTTTATTCAACGGGTAGTTTTTAAAGCTACATAAAATTCGTTCGTCACCAAAATTGGTATTAGATATATTGGGATTCGCATGCAGTCACGGTATTTTACCTTGTTCAATATTTTTATACCTGGTACTCATAAAGTAAAAGGGTATATTGTAGTCGTGTGAATGTATGTAACATAGGGAAGGAATCATCTCCGACCACATAGAGTATATATATTCTTGATCAGCATCAATAGCCGAGATATACCCATATACCATTTCCCATACATACGGGCAAAATTTTGGAACGCGTGGATGTCGAAGACTATAGAAGTTAGAATTATTAGATTTAGAACTTGTACTCGTATGATATATGAGCAAATTAAGTTTGCCAACCATTGGTTTATATACCTATATTGTTTTTTTTCCTGCCGATCACTGTTTTATATACCTATGTTGCTTTCGTATTGCTTTATATACCTATGTTGCTTTCTCCAATAATATTTTGGGCGTGACATGCGAGCTCGTCACTGCTATTTTACCTCTTACCTTTTTATTTATATAAACTATGGGTTTGTTTGTGGGAACGAAAAACGTTAGTCATGAAGGGGTATCTCCAAAAGTAAAATTAGTCAAATCGTTATATACAACTAAAAAAAAATTAATTATAAGATAAAAAATTATAATAAATAAGATTTTCTTATCAGTGTATTGTTTTTCCATACTCCTTAAAAAACCTTTCAAATAAAATATAAAAAACCATTATATAATAAATATAGAAAACCTCTCAAATAAATTCTGTATATTCACCTGCCGTACCCGGACGTGTTTCTTAAATCACTTTTGCCAGTTTTCAATTTTCTTCGACCTTGAACTCAATTTTTCTCCTTTCGCGACAAGTGGAAATATGACGGTTAATTTCTAAAAATAAATTCGACTTTCTTAGTTCATTGAACTATTTATTTCCTATTAATACATTTAATCGTTTAAAGTTATCCCTGTTGCGCTTTGACTATATTCTCCAACATAAGTCTCTCCGTGCTGTACTCTCTGGATGTAACCCGTTACATCATAGTTACTGTGGAGTTTATTGTTCTGCACGACGCCAAGCCTTCGTTGCACATCTCTTTTATAACGTCGTCTCTTACATCCGATCTGATCGTCCACTCTCGGCTACAGAGTGCTTCAGAGAGCCTAAATTCTTTACACACTACTACAGTGGTCTGCAATCTGTCAAAAATGAGTCTTATTTGCACAGCAAAAAAAAGTGAATTTGGTGGATCCATAACGGGTGACTCATACCTGTCTTGTTGGCTCTGCAACAACTGCTCACATAATAAATTTGCTGGAGGAGGACAAAATGGACGGATAAGTGACCTTATCAACAAGAAAATTGGACTGACGTGGTCTTGCATCGCTTGCAGAGAAATCGAGTCGTAGATGCGGACTTTTATGAAACAGACGAGAAATGATTTCTTAGATGTTCGCAAGCAATTCCTTTATAGCTTAAATGAGCAATTCCTCGCTCTTGAAACTCAATTCCTTGGGCTAAAGTTGTTAAGAGAATCCCCCAGACGAAAAATTCCGAACAACGACCTGCTGACTGCTAAATTACTGAATACCCCTACATCCCATGCTTTACAAGTCGATGCATTTTCAACACCAAACATTTTACCGTCGCCTACTTGTCTTCCTACTGATGCTGTTCCAGTACCAAGGGACTTGATGAACCTTCCTTCAGGGCACTCTAATATTTATCCCTTGCAAGAAGCGATCAGTGTACCGAGTACAAATCTCGAGCCTTCTATAATCTTGGAGCCTTCATCGTTGGACATCGTTGGACAACCTACCCTCTGCTCTTGCTGTGATGTCTCCAAGGCCTCTGATTGCTGTGGCGCCTAAAGTTAGATCTTCTGGACTTACGCTGAGGGCGGTTGCTCCTCGTAAGCAGGCCCGGCAGCAGTAGTGGGTTGAGTGGGTGGCTAGACCCACTCGAGAAATCCCGAGTGGTAAAATTACCCACTCGAAATAATCAACTACCATATATCGTTAACTTGGTCGATTTACACATTTTGAATTTCACGCGGGAAACATACGCGCTCGGAGCATGCGCATGGTGTACGTGCACATATAACACACATTCATGCCAACGACGGCTGTATATCACCATATGCTTATATTCGTTTCATTCTCGCTCGTATGTGCTTTAAGAGATTGAAAGAAAAAGAACGTGCGTACTTTGCAAAGAGACTTGAGAGACGACAGTTGGATAGATTCGTCGTGCGGCTGAAAAGGAAGAAGGAGGATTGCAACCAGCAACCGATCGAGAAAAAATCCTCGAAAACCGAGTCTTCTCGAGCGTCAGATATTGATAGTCGATATCGAGACGACGACAACAACAACAACAACAACGATTCTTCTAAACAATGTAAGATTACGACAAAAATCCAAATGTTTTGCTAGTTTCTGTGTGATGTATTTATATTTCATCAAAGTTCCAAAACGGAGCTCTATACGTAAACAAACGTGCCTTATATGTTATATATAATACAACATAAACTTACTTTATTATACAACGTGAAATGTATCATAAAATGTATAATGAATATATAACTTAAATAATAGAGATATATTTTTAAATGATTATTTCAACTTTTACACAGTGGAAAAAACCTATCCGTGGCTTGAACTCAACAAAAACTCTCTCGCAATTTGCTACGTCTGTTTTGAAGCTTGTGAACGGCAATTGATCGCTAATTTCGACTCGCAGGCTGTGAAATCAAAACAAGCCTGGGTCTATAATGGATTTTCAAACTGGAAGCATGGGTCATATCGGATGAAGAAACATTCGTCAAGTGTTCTACACATAAATTGCACCGAAGCACTGGCAATGAAGAAGATGATGAAGAATAGGTCGGCGTTACTAAAAATTTTCAGCACTCTTAAAAAAAACAGGGTTTGCCTTTAAGAGGAGACAAGAATGACGAAAATTCCAATTTCATGGCGTTCTTGAAGGCTCACTCGGAAGACGTTCCTGAACTGAATTCCTGGTTGCAGAGAGATGGATACAGATGGCTTGATCATGAAAGTCAAAATGAAATACTCGATCTGATGGCGACTTCAATTTTGTCAAAAATCATGGACGATATAAGAAGAGCGGAGCATTTTTCGATTCTACTAGGTGAAACCCCAGATGCCTCACGATGCCTCCGTTTCCGATGATTTAGTTGCAAATAAGAATTTTATAGGATTCTTTTCAACGCCAAACATTTAAGCATAACCTGAATGTTGTTGTACAAGATTCAATTGAAAAGGTACAACCAGCCAGAAAATTCATAGGGTCAATCAAGGATTAGATAAACTTTATCCGAGATTCACCAAAATGCGTTGCACAATTCAAGGAGTTGCAGACTGAAGCGATGCAAAAGAACAACGAAAATTTTTCTTTTATCGCAGTCTTCAACCCGACAAGGTAAAAACTACGATCGAAAATTTCGTCACATATTGTAAAAAAACCTTCAAACCTATTTTGAAACCTTCTCATTAATATTTTCCAGATGAGCGATAAGAATACGGCCTCTCAAGATAATCAAGGCGAATTATCCTGAGGTGCTGAAATTCCTCGATGATCGATCGGTGGGCAACGAAGTCGATAGTACGATCTCCGCCAAAGCTACAAAAATGACACGATTTTGTTTACGTATATGTAGAAAGATCTCAACAAAAATACATGTTTCAAATAGACTTATTAATATAAACTATAAAAATGATGAAAATTTGTCTTTTTTTTTCCTCCACTCGGAGGAAGACTACCCACTCGGGCCGAACGTGTCCTGCCGGGCCTGCTCGTAAGGCCTTTCGCCTAATGCCGGATGCTACTGTTGATGATGTCAGGAGTCGCCTGTTAAACTATCTTAAGGTAGCTCCTTATGAAATAGCTGTTTTTAAGTTTAACTTTAAGCATAAGCGTTCTATTTCTTCTTTTAAAATAGCCCTACCTGATTCCTACCTTGAAAAAGCACTTGATCCTGTAGCTTGGGCTGAGCACAGTATCATTCATGAATTCCTAGCAAAAGACGCTCAGAATCCTAGCCCTGCAGAAACTGGTTCAAAAAACTGAATAATCAAGTATTTTTCTGTTGCTGTCAAAACGTTCGAAGTAATCTGGGTAAATCGAGCCAATTTTTTACAAAAAGTGCTTCTTTTGATTGCAATGCTATCGCGCTTACTGAAACTTTGCTTAATTCCTCTGTCTCTGATTATGAAATATTTGTTCCTAAGTTCACTGTGTTTAGATTGGATCGTCCATCTTTTGCAGGTGGTGTTCTCCTTGCTGTTAATAACGCGTATCCTGCTGAACTTATTCCATTCACGAATGAGTTCGGAATAGAGATCATTGCGGTGAAAATTTTAACTGGCTCGACTCATATTTTCCTGACCTGTTCCTACATTTCTCCCATGGCTGAAAATATTGTGTACCTTCACCATCTCGATGCCATTAGGTCTGTTTTTCGTTGGTCAAGGACCGTGATTTAATCCTAATCATGGGAGATTTCAACCTTCCTATAATTTCCTGGATCCCGTCTGAGGTAGACAATTCCTTGCTTTCCAGTTGTCATAACGACTTTATCGATGGCTTAACCGATCTTGCCCTGCTCCAAATTAATCCAATTCATAACACTCATGGCAGATTTCTGGAACTTATTTTTCTAATGTGTCATCCTCCGTGACAGTCATTCGGTCCCCGCCGCTATCGCTTCCTGAAGACTTTCACCACCCTACACTATTAGCAGCGGTGTTAATTGATGTGCCTCACAATGATGCTGGCTTTAATGCTAAACCTCGTTTCAAATGCTTCAGAAAGACGGATTTTAAGGCCCTTCGAAATCATTTAGCTGAAATCGATTGGAATTTTCTTTCATCTATAAACTCAATTGAAGCAGCTACGGATTCGTTTTACGAAATAATTCATAATGCCTTGAACAAATTTGTTCCGGAAGTCCCAGTATCATTGTCTACAAAACCACCTTGGTATAATAAACACCTTTCTCATCTTAAGAACAGGAAATCCAAAGCTTACAAAAAGTTTCTTAAGTCAGGATCGATGTGCCACCTCTCAAACTTTCTTTATGTTCGCAACTAGTTTATTATTCTCAACGATCAACTCTATAAGCAGTATATCAGGAATTGTAAGGTAAGCTTTCGAAATGATCCAAGCTCCTTCTACTCTTTTGTCAATATGAAACGTAATTCAAATCTTTTTCCTCCTTCCCTATCATATAGAAATATTTCACATTCTTCTGAGCAAGGTATTGCTAATCTCTTTGCGTCATTTTTTCAAGCCACTTATTCGTCCGATTCATATAACCACAATTCTTCTTATTCTTATAAATTACCACATATAAACAACATTTACTTTTCCGAATTTCGAATTCAGGATCTCTTCGAAGCTCTTTCAACAATAGATATATCATTCTCTGCTGGTCCTGACAATGTTCCTAGGTGTGTTCTAAGGTACTGTTCTGATAACCTTTGCTATCCTCTCACTATCTTATTCAACTTATCCTTGGAGCTGGCATGTCTTCCCAAGGGATGGAATGAATCTTTTATTATTCCGCTTCATAAGAAAGGCCCTAAAGCACTTATTGAGAACTACCGGGGGATTGCTAAGCTATCTGCGATTCCCAAACTGCTTGAGAAACTGGTTACTTTCCAACTGCAACATTTTTGTAAAAGCATTATTTCCACTTCACAGCATGGTTTTGTTAAGCATCGCTCTACCACAACTAACATTCTTGAATTCACTTCGTTTATCCACAGAGGGTTTCTGAGCCGCATGCAAACTGATGTGGTATACACTGACTTTAGTAAACCGTGACTCTGTGAACCACCATCTCCTCCTTCATAAGCTGTGTCTTATGGGGTTTTCTCCACATATAGTACAGTGGTTGACCTCTTATCTATCGAACCGCACGCAGCGTGTTTTGTTTAAAAACAGTTCATCACAGATTATAAACGTTTCATTTGGTGTCCCACAAGGTAGTCACTTAGGACCTCTTCTGTTTGTTCTTTTTGTCAACGATTTACCTAGTGTTGTAAACTTTGCTACTACATTTATGTATGCTGATGATGTCAAGTTATGTCTTTCTTTCTCAGCCCATTTCCTTCATAGGCACCTGCAACTAGACCTTAACGAAATCTTCTTGTGGTGCTCAAACAATCTCCTTTTGCTTAACTGCTCTAAGTGTAAGGTTATGACGTTCAATCGCAGTGTGCCTCACATCGTTTCGTACTCTCTTGGGAATAACGTCTTAGATCGTGTTTCCCCAATTAATGATCTTGGAGTCATTTTTGACAATAAGTTGTCCTTCAACGAACACATATCACTAACAGTTAATAAGGCCAGAGGTGTGCCAGCTTTTATCAAACGTTGGTCTAAAGAATTTGATGATCCTTTCACAACTAAAACTCTATACGTATCGTTGGTTCGTCCTATCTTGGAATACTGTTCTAGCGTTTGGAGTCCGCAATTCTTTGTTCACCAAAGGAGGATTGAATCTATCCAAAAGAAGTTTCTGCTATTTGCGTTAAAAAGCTTAAACTGGGATACTGCCACTTCCCTCCCGTCGTATAATTGCCGGTTAAAACTACTAAACCTATCTCCTTTAAAAGAGCGCCGTACTTGTGCTGGGGTTATGCTACTTCATGTGCTTATTCTTGGACAGGTTGACTCACAAGTACTTCTTGAAAAATTAATGTTTTCTATGCCTAATAGAGTAACTAGATCCTTCCGACCCCTTTGGTTACCGATTTCTAGGTCTAATTTTGCGAAACACGATCCATTTCGCATTATTTGTAAAAATTATAACTCATTGTCCCATCTATTATCCCCTGAACTATCCCTAGATGTAATTAAATCCAAAATTATGGAATATCCTTTAAGGGGCCCATCCACAGGCGAGCATGTTCGTCAACATGCTCGCCTACTAGAATTTCATTTTCCCCACTAACTAGAGCCAACATTCGTGCGAACATCATTTTTCGATAAATTTTCAAACTATCAATATGTCAACGGACAACTATAGCGGCACTCTAATTGCACTTATGGCAATAAGTATTTGCCATAAATAATATTGCAAAATAATATTTCACTTTTTATTCATTTTCTCTACCAAAACGTTTATTCAAACTGACGTTCGTGCCAACATTGCCATCCATTGACGAGCATGTTGTTGCAAACGTTGTCAAAATAGAACGATTTCAATTCCATTCGAACATTTTGACAAACACAAAATTTGACAACGAACACTACCATCCACAGGAAAAATTTCGTCGAGCACAACATGTTCGCCGAACATGCTCGCCTGTGGATGGGCCCCTTTAGCTTAGTTATCCTTACATTTAGTTATAATATTATAGAAATAACAGATCATTGTTAATAATAATAAATAAAACCAAATAAATAGCTGGAGATCCACGTTAAGAGGTCTGTAGAGAATCCCAACATATTCAGTTTACTCAACAAGAGTGAGTGATTCACTGAATCAAATGCTTTTCTAAAGTCCGTGTAAATTACATCAGTTTGATATCCCTCACAAAAGCGATTTATGACAAGGGATAATAAATAAATAAGCCTTGCTGACAAGGAGAGATTATCGAAGAGCAAAGGTGTTGCAGATGGGGAGTAACTAATTTTTCAAATAACTTTGGAATTGCCGACAATTTAGAGATGCCTCTGTAATTGGCGGCATCGGACTTTTTCCCCTTTTTATGTAAGGGAACTATAAAAGATTCCTTCAACTTAGGGGGAAAAATCGAGGTTTCCAAAAATAAGTTGAAAAGTCTTGCACAGGGTTTGCACAGAGCCCTGGCACATTATTTTAGCACACAGCCTGGTGTGCCACAGACTCCATCAGGGCCTGGCTAATAAATGGGTTTGACCTTTAAAAGATCAGATAATAAGCTATTCTCGGAGAAAAACGGACAGAAAATAAGATTAGCTGATTGAATGTTGTGTGCATAGTTGATTTTTTTTCAACGTAAGAAGTGGTGGGAAAGATACATGTTTACGCTTTGTGTTTACAAAGTTATAAAACTGCTTCGGATCCTGAGTAAATTGTATCCGGCAGCGACGAATATAATTCCTGTAACATGCAGCGTTATGCACGGTAAAATTTTACCGATCTAGTAGATATCTTGAGAAATCAATACTACTGCAGGTTTTTTATATTTTAGTAAGAGCCTATTTTTAGTATTTTTTAGGTAATTGAGGCACCTTGTAAACCAAGGAGGATTTGTTGAAGCGGACGAATATTTCCATGGCACACAGGAGTCAAAAAATGTATTTAAATGTATATTTAAATGCAAATGTATACATATGTATTTACTTATGTATGTATTTGGAGAGAGCGGTACCATCGGGATCAGATACAAAGCATAAGCCTAAAAGCCGACCTAACGAATTTCTAACATGGTTAATTTGACCTAGGGACATGTCAAACATGCCCTCGGTGAAGTCATGGTGAGTGATAAGTGACAAAGATGGTAAGTTCTCGACGTTAGACCACTTTAATTCTGGGATATTAAAGTCGCCCACAGCGACGAGCTGGTCACAATCAGTCATAAGATTAAAAACGGATTGAATAGCGGACAAATGCTGTATATGTGGGCGGTTCAGACGAAGGCGGTATATATGAACACGTAATTTATAAAGATTTCACGGACAACATGATTTCAATGAAAATAAACTCTATGTCACCAAACTCTTGTGATTTCACCTCTTCAGAAGCAAGAGTGAAGTCTACCGAAATGAGGACTCCACCCCCCCTTCACTGAGGTTGATCCCTTCTAAAAGTAATGCACTTTCTTGGAAAAACTTCGGAGCTAAAGATCTCCGGCTTTAACCAAGTTTCTGTAAAGGCTATAATATGGGACGTAAAGAAAGAACTATCAGAATATAGTTTGGGGAAATTGCTACATAGACCCCTAGTATTCTGATAGGTAAGTGTTAGTGACGATACTAGTTTTTTAGGTTAGTGGACGAAAAAGAGGTGAAAGGTTGGTCAGTGGTTCTAATATGTGGTTCTAACTTCCACTGGTTTTAAAACTTTTTTTTGCTGTACTAGGCTGATGTTCTGGGACGCAAATGTTCTCTGGCGAAAAACCGGGTGAACAGGCTGATGCTGATAAACAACAGCGGATTTTTTACGCTTAGGGGACTCATTTAGCAGCTGAAGGCCGCTGTACTGAGTGTCAAGCGCACAGATCTGGTCATTGATTTTACGAAAAACAAGAAATCAACTCTTTAAATCCATTTTTAGTCTGTCTCATGAACGAACTCATTTCATCTTGGACCGCACGACAAACATCACTATAATGAAAACCAGGCCCACGGGAAATGGCATCCGAAACTGAGGTAGTGAACCCGGCACACTTGGGGTCTACGACGTTTTCACATAGCCAGCAATGGATGGTAGGCTGGGATGAGGAGATTGTTTTGTTACAAAGCTTCATGGAATAGACCAGGTTAAATTCCATATTATTCATTAACAAAACAAAATTAATAAATAAAAGGTTAAAAAACACTACATCTTGAACCACTGTGCCAAATAGGAAGCCGAAACGGGAGCTTTGGAGAGTGCAAAGGAAAAATGCAGAAATAGAGATAGAACGGGGAAGAAGCAGAGCTGAGCTATGATTGGAATTGAATTTAAACAAATTATTAGTTCGCCTCCAAATATACCACAGCACACGCGAAGCGATACGGTTTAAGTTGAAACTTAAGATTCTCAATTAATTTGATTCACAAGCGAGTAAACACCGGTTTACCAATACTTATAAACGAAATATTTGTATAAACGCAGTGCGCACAAAAAAACACGACCTTAAGAGGAATAGAGAGAAGTGAGCCATTTGCCAGATCTAAAGTTGTAACACATTATTTTCCCTAGTTTGTCTTATATTTAATCCATATTTCCATACTTATTATTAATAGTTATTTCATTGAGTCCTTGGTAATCAATAGCCATGCGAAATTTTGAAATGCATTTCATCCATTTTCAAAAAAGAGATCCTTCTTTCGACTTTTTTATCGTAAATATAGTAAGGATAAGAATAGGGTCTTCTATAAATGGGATTTTCATGTTTAGTATTTATTGTATGTCTGATTTCATAAGTAAAGGTCAAATTGAATAACATCACATTTTGACATTAATAGATGGAGTTTTCAATTTTCTTCACTATTGAGAGTAACATCTCAAATGTAACTGGATTTTAATTCTGTTTGCAGAGCATGGTTAGGTTAGGTTGAGGCGGCGATGAGGGCCGGTTCTGACCCCCATCCACTTGAGCCGCTGGGGCTCCTTGTGATACCGCACAGGCAAGGATCCTACAAAAGGACCTCTCCCTTCCCACTACTTATGTGCCCAAGGGTGCTCTATCCTTCTTGAAGCGGCTCGCGGTCCCATCCAGATTTACGGATGAAGGCTACGAGTCTGTGTGGAGCTGTAAGGTCTGTAAGTATTGCTGCGCCCAGGAATTTGAGTCGGATGTGCCCCAGCGCAGGGCATTGACACAGGAGGTGTGCGACTGTCTCTTCCTCTTCTTCGTCTCCACAGCTCCTGCAGTAGTCATAATGAGGCACCGCTAGTCTAGCCGCGTGTGCTCCTATTAACCAATGTCCCGTAATGGCCTTGATCGCCAGACTACAGTCCTGCCTATTCAGGGCGATAAGCATCATTGACCTCTTCCTAGATCGGATTGGCCATATCATGCGGTAGTTCCTGCAGTTTTGGAGGTTTCTCCATTTCCGCAGTGATGCGCGGTCAAAGTGATCCCTGCATTTTAGCCTACACGTAGCTAAGGGGATACCTACTGGTTCCTTCTCCGGTAGGAGAGGATTGGTAGTACCTGCTCTTGCTAGTTCGTCGGCGGCGCAGTTACCCTCGTGGTCCCTATGCCCGGGCACCCATATGAGGTGTATGTCATGCTGCTCTGCCATCTCGTTAAGAGATCTGCGACAGTCATTCACTGTCCTGGAGTTGGATGAAAGACCGTCAAGGGCTTTGAGTGCCGCTTGACTGTCTGAGAAGATACAGATTGTGTCCTGATTACCAATAAGTGCTGGGGATCTGAGTGCTTCTCCGATAGCTATTACTTCTGCTTGGAAAACACTACAGTGGTCTGGGAGTCTGAAGGACTCATTTAAACACAGCTGTTCGTAATGGAAACCGCCTCCCAACTGGCCATTCAATTTTGAACCGTCTGTGTAAATATGGAGGGAACCGGCTGGTCCCGGGATTTGTGTGTCCCATTCCTCCCTTGTTGGAATGTAGACCTTGTATTTTAAGGTGGGATTATCGACAGGTACGCAGTAGTCTGTAGACCCCGTTGGCGTGCAGTGGTGCAGATCTAACTTGGTATGTCCGTAGTCAGTCCTTTTCCATGCGCCCGACTCTCGTAGCCTGATTGCCGATAGCGTGGCCATCTTGACTCCCACTATCTCTACTGGTAATAGGTCGAGTATGAAGTCTAGTGCGTCCGTAGGAGTGGTACGTAGGCTGCCCGTGATACAGACCTCCGCCATCCTTTGCGTTTTTCTAAGCTTCTCCCTGATTGTGGAGTTGGTGAGAGCGGGCCACCATACCACCACCCCGTAGAAGAGGATGGGTCTTATGACCGCTGTATAAAGCCTTCTTACTATTTTTGGTGACATTCCCCATTTAAGACCAATGGCTTTTCTGCAAGTATAGAGCGCGATTGTAGCTTTGTTGGCTCTATCCATAGTGTTTGATTTCCAGTCCAGTTTCCTGTCTAGCGTAATCCCTAGGTACTTGGCGCTATCGCTAAGAGATAGTGTTTCTCCTAATAGTTTTGGAAGCCTTAAGTTTGGTATTTTGTACTTCCTGGTGAAGAGGCCGAGCTCAGTTTTGGACGGGTTTACACCTAGTCCATTTCAAACTGCCCACGTTGAGAGGACCCTAAGTTTGTCCGTCATGCGGTTACATAGAGTCTGGTGAAATTTTCCAGAGAAGGCAATTGCGACATCATCCGAGTAAGCGATAACTTTGCAACCACCCCTTCTAGGGATCGCAGTAGGCTATTAACCGCCACGTTCCAGAGTAGGGGTGAGAGTACGCCTCCTTGCGGGGTGCCTCTTCTGACGTATCTATGAATAGATTCTCCTCCTAGTGACGCCTCAACAGTCCTGTTTACCAGGATCTGCTCTATAAGGCGTATGGATTGATTGTCTATTCCTAGTCCTGTCAGCGCATTGATTATCGAGCTTGGTAGGATGTTGTTGAACGCACCTTCTATGTCAATGAAAGCAATGAATGCGTATTCCTTATCACTAAGTGCCTTTTCGACAAAAGTAGTGATTTCGTGGAGTGCCGTTTCCGTGGATCGGCCCTTCCTATACGCATGCTGTGATCCCGAGATATCATCTGGGTTTAAAGTAAGATTAATATGGAGGCTGATTAGTCTCTCCATTGTCTTGAGAAGGAAGGACGACAGGCTTATTGGTCTGAAGTCCTTAGGGGCGCAGTGAGATGGTTTTCCCGCCTTGGGTATAAATACGACTTTCGTCCGCAACCACATTTGGGGTACGATGCCCATCCTGAAGATTGCTGAGAAAGCTATCTTGACCCAAGATTTCAGGTTGGGACCGGCTTTAATTAGTTGAGCCGGGACAATGCCATCTGGGCCCGGGGATTTGAAGGGCTTGAAGCTATTTATTGCTTAGCTGAGATATCTATCATTCAATAGGTATTCAAGTGGATTGTTGGTGGGTGGGCTATTCCCCTGTGTCTGCATTTCCAGGGTTGTGTCTTCTCGAGAGCATCCCGGGAAATGTGTCTCTATGAGAGCCTCTAGGGTTTCTTTGCTGGACGATGTCCAGTTGCCCTCTGAGGTTTTAATGTATCCTACATTTGGTGCAGTAGTTTCAAGGACCTTCCTGAGTCGAGAGGCCTCTGATGTTTGCTGAATGTTCGTGCAGAACTCGGCCCAGGCATTCCTTTTTGCCTTGCGAAGCTCTTTGTTATATCGCCTAAGGTCCGCTTTGTACGACTCCCAGGCTGTCTCCGAGTTTGTTTTTCTGGCAAAATTGAAGGCCTTGCGGGCCTTGGTTTTAAAGGGCGCAAGTGTTTGCGACCACCATGGTGGTTTCTTTGACTTGCTTTTGCCCGGTCTGATTTTGGGACAAGCTTTATTGAATGCCTTGGCGCACGCTGCCGTGAGCGTGTCCACCATGGCATCCAGGGTGCCCCTCTTCGGTCGGCTCCTCCAAGTCTGGCTCTTGTGTGTCTGCCTCCAGACCGATACCTCCTGGCTTGGCCTTCGCATCAGATTTATATATACGGACCGAGACATGCTCGAATCCGTACTTAAGCCGGTGCTCCGTCCTCTCCAGGGCTTTTACGGTCTCCTCATTTAGTGTGAGGACGACCTGCCTCCGCAGTCCCACCGCCTCCTCGACCTTGGCGACTCTCCAGTCCGCCGTGGGGAGCGTCGGGTTGCACATCCTAAGCATTGTCAGGATGGTCTTAGAGTCGGCTGGCTTTTCTGTGAGCCACACTCGCGCCCTCGGTTTGCTGGGGATCTCGTCCCAGTCAACCGCCACCAGCTTAGCTCCAGGGTAGACCTCCCCAAGCGATGCAATCATCCGCTTGTAAGTCTCCACCGATCGCGCGTCTTGGCAAGCAATCACCTTGACGCTACCCTGGTACCATCCTGCGTCTTCGCATTCTGGTGGGGGTCCTCCACTTCGCAGCATCTCCTCCACGAAGCGCCCATGCAACTCGTTTACCACTCGTCGCCAGAGTTCCTTGGGGATGAGCCCATCCTTGGAGCCCTTGTCCAGGACTCCAATTAGGGTTCTTCCCTTCGTCACCTCAGCGAACGAGCGGTTGGGCGGCTGCGGCTGGGCCTTCCTCTTCTTGGCCTGGGGGGCTTCTCCCTCTGTGGACCTCTGCCTCTTCGCGCTTTGCGCGGCCTCCTTGGCAGGGTCTGACCCAGTGCGTCTCTTCGGATCCAGCCTTTCTCCCGCCTTTTCCGGATTGAAGTCGGGTAGTATAAGTATTTGCCATAAATAATATTGCAAAATAATATTGCACTTTTTATTCATTTTTCTCTACCAAAACGTTTTTTTAAACTGACGTTCGTGCCAACATTGCCATCCATTGGCGAGCATGTTGTTGCAAACGTTGTCAAAATAGAACGATTTCAATTCCACTCAAACATTTTGACAAACACAAAATTTGACAACGAACACTACCATCCACAGGAAAAATTTCGTCGAGCACAACATGTTCGCCGAACATGCTCGCCTGTGGATGGGCCCCTTAACGCTCATATTCTCATTGAATGCTTTCTGTTTTTCAGTCTCTTAAAGGAGCGCGATAAAGAAGGTTGGTCTGCGATTCGACTGATCTTTTTATGTATGCGTGTCACATATTCACAAACACGGGTCATTGGTGCGTATGATTTCGTTTCGAAGCCAGCGCAAATTTGGATGTTTCAAACTTTTCACTGAAAAGTTTTTAGGCTTGCTACCCCAAGAAAATTAGGGTGTTCGTTATTGGGTGAAATGACGAAAGAAATTATATTATTTATTATATTACACATTTTAATATTTCAGCATTCATTTTAAATTTATTTAGTGATACGATTAAGTGTTAAGACATACATATATATTTCATTATCATTAAAAATCATTAAAAAAATCAAATCATTAAAAATCTATATACTAAGATAGGAACAGGGTATCCTTATAATATTTTTAGGAGTAGCTGCGCTGCCAACAGCGGCAGCGGAGAGATGGTTATATATTCTTAAGTATATAGCTATGATCGCTTAGGCGGAGGTTTATGCACATATAAGTGGTTTGCTCGTATTACATTTATGCTGCATATGCAGTTTCGGCGTGCGGTTAAAGCAAAGCGAGCGTTTGGAAATTCGGTCACTTAAGGTTTATGACCCATGCTTCAAATTACGTAAACACTGCGACAGAGTGCTACAGGGTGTATTCTTTAAGTACTCTTGGTACAGTGGGTGGTCGATATATGTATTTCTATATGTGTGCATATAAAAAATATATAAAGGAAGGGAAATTGATTTCTTTAACTCTAAAAACACCAAAGTTATACCATTTCCGATAAATCAGTTATAAGGCAGCTATGGGATATATTCGGCCAATCAAGGCCGAACTATGTATATACTGCGTGCGAAGGAAAGAAGGGTATGTAAAAAGTTTCAAGTTAATACCGTTAAAATTGAGAGACTATTTTGCGTAGAAACAGGCAGACGGGCGGACGGATAGACGGACATGCCAGAAGAGGTTAAAGATTGGTCAGTGGTTCTAAAATGTGGAAGTTCGACACCCACTGGTTTTAAATTTTTTTCTATACGGTACTAGGCTGATTTTCTTGGACGAAAAGGTTCTCTGGCCAAAAACTGGGTAATCAAATCAGAGTTGTGAACGTCAGAGCGGGCACACCAATCTGTATTGTATTGGCTTTGATGTAAGCCAAGATATCATTCTCTGAAGTATCAGGGGCAAGCCGTGAAACAAATATATATTTCAATAGAGGAATGTAAGAGTGTAAGAGTTTTGGTACCGTAGGTACGACAACTCCAGCATCAGTCGTTACCGGTAACCCGGACTGTGGTTTACCCTGTTGGGTGACTCTCACGGGGGTTTCGTTCATTTGGATCCGTGCTATCATTTGAAGGGATGCTACGGAGGACATATTGGACATTTGCTCATTTGCACTGAGAAATTCGGACGGCGATTTGTTCTTAGTTCTAGCCTTTGAGGTGGCCAAAGATATGAGCGGCTGCCTTAATGCCGGCTGAGCGCAGGCTGTGGCGATTACAAACAGCGGATTTCTTACGCTTAGGGGGCTCATTTGGCAGCTGAAGGCCGCTAAACTAAGTGTGAAGCGCGCAGAGCTGGTCATTAATCGGAAATGTTGAGTACTTTCGTGTATTTGAAGATAGAAAGCTGGAACTTGGTACAGATTATATTTTTGTTTATTTTATCAGTTTATCAGTTATCATTTGCCAGTTTATCCGACCTACCAAATTTCATAACGATCGGCCGACTACATCTTATAGCTGCCATATAACTTAACGATCGGAAATGGTTTTTGGTAGAAATACCAAATTTGGTATTTTGAAAGATAGAAGTTTGGGACTTGTTTTAAATTTTTTTTCTCTTAAGGATCAGCCAATGTCCTTAGTATTGTAGTTCGGGGTCAAAGTGGGTGGGAAGTTTGGAAGCTAGCTTAGTCATATCGCCCGCGTTTTCATTACTTTTGATACCTATCTTTTAATAGGTACTTTTGATATACCTGTGACTAGGTATCCATATGAGCGTTATTTGGATTTTTGGGTATATACATGTTTTGTGAGAAGGTTCCTGACCTTTGCTTCATAGTAGGTAGGTATGGTTACTACTGGAGATACGGAGGCATATGGCGAATTTTCCACTTTTTAATGCTACCGACTCTGTTGTAACGCTATAGATACTGATGTCGCCATAGAGTTTGGAGTCATCAGTATAGATGAAGTTATGGTTGGGGCGAAAGCTGACTTCGGACGGAGCCGTCCGAAGTTGATATACCCTTGCAGTTAAGTTCGATTTCTGTTAAGGAGCGGAAAAGTTCGTCATATACCGTTGGAGGTATTGTTCCTTTGTTATAAATCGCGAGTGAGGTGTTTGTTACTTTGTCTATGATTTCCTGGTTGTACAAGGAACGTTTTTGGCGTTTAATTGGGAAATAGGGGAGCGAACATGCTTTGCATATTTGCACTACTCTGTCGATGGTGCTTGGATATAGGTAGATTATTTTTTGTTCCCTTTAAAGTGTTTTAAGGGGGTGTCTATACAATTGATTAAATTTTTGCAGAGTTTTCCCGTAAGAAAGTCTCTCTTTAATTCTATAAGGTGTATGTTAGCTACTGAATGTAGGTGGTTGGAACTGGTGCTGTAATATGCACATATTACTGTATCCCGTAAGTTTTCCCGTAAGAAAGTCTCTCTTCAATTCTATAAGGTGTATGTTAGCTACTGAATGTAGGTGGTTGGAAGGGGTGATGTAATATGCACATATCACTGTATCAAAAAAAGTAATAAGCAACAAAGTAATACATTGAATACTATTGTGTATACACACAAGCTCAAAGATTCACACACTCCTTAAGTGGTTGAAATACGAACCACCCAAGTATGCTTGGGCTAAAAAGCAAGCATAAGCGTTTCTCGTTCATGGGAAAGCAGAAAGGTGTTTACTAGTAAAGGTGTTTACTTACTAACTATTGTACTTGTGGGCTGAAAGGTGTTAACTATCCCTAGTGCTTTACATAGGTTTGTCTTCATGTTGATGTGGGAGTTCCATCTTTATCTTTGGTTTTAAGTGTGCTGGTAGTTTCGATGTCTGTGTGGTGGTAAGGATTCTGGAGTTGCAGCCGTATTTTCTATAGATATGTAGGGCTTAACACTTGTCCTTAGAGCAGTGGTCGGCACCCCAATACATTGATATGATTTTAACGCTTTAGTGTTAGTAACGAATAGCAGAAAGTAGGCTGTGAGCATGACATTTCACACATGCCACTCTGTGTGTGTGGCAGAGATCGGGCAGAGAAATTTCCTATGCCCTCGGGATAGGGCCGTGCCGACCACTGCCTTAGAGAGTCTAATTTAAATAGTGTTTAAGGTGCTTGTTGGATTTTTCGACATATTGTGTTCCATAATAGGATGGAAGTTTATGAGTTTATGACGTGAGATTATATTTGTGACTGAAATGTAAGCTATCAAGAATAGAATAACAGATAGTGGAGCGCCTCGTGTGATTCCATTATTAAGTGGATATATGTTCGATAGTACTCTAGCAGATTTGATTATTATCTTTCTGTTTGTCATAAAGTTTTTGACATAGTTCACGATGCGGGGGCGTACTTTCCACTCATGTAGCTGTGGCAAAACGGATTGTGTGCCCATTTTTTCAAAGGCTTTGGTAATGGTCAAATATTTTTGAGGGACAAGGGTCTTGTAGCAAGGTGGTCTACATAGAGCAGATTGTCCATGACAGAATTACCTCTCTTAAAACCAAAACTCTCAAACTCCTCTTTTGCACACACCCTTCTTTCCTTTGCACGCAGTAGCTAAGTGTTTAGGTTTAGGATGACATTTAATAAAAATGAGTTTAAAAAAATCCAAATTAATTGACGATAATATTTTTTAACTTACTCATAAATAAATTATAAAAAAATTATTTCAAGCTTTTTCTTAAATCCAATTAAAACATTATATGATCTACTGAGAGATAACAAATTTTTCAAAGACAAAGTTGGGAGAAAAGTTTAAAAATAAGAAGCTCAATAATAAATGTATAAAATGGGGGATTTCAACTTTGGATGAGTATACATATTAATTACACGACCTACATAATTTAATATATGGCAAAATTTGATCAATTCTTTTCTTAAGTGTACCGTGGAAAATGTGAGTGATGGAACGATTGTTTGTTCTGCACTTTGGTTCAAAGGAGCCTAAAGGTTATGGAGCAGGTAAAGATTTTTTGTTGTTGGAATGTGTTATTATATGGCCTACAAACTCGGTTTTTCTTTTCATGAGTTCATATTTATATAATTAAAGTTTTCTTTATCGGACAAAAATTTTTTCCAGGGGTTGAATGGGTTCTTGTAAGGTGGTTGAAAAAATTATAATTACTACAAGAAAAACTACACCGAGCATTGTCCTACGATTTGTTAAGCTAGGTAAGTTTATAAGTAAGAGTCTACTAATTTAAGATGGAAGGTGAAGATTTGCATCCCAATTTAGACTTTTAAGAGAAAAAGTTAAGAAATTCTTTTGTACGGATTCTATGCGATCCTGATGTACTCCATATTGGGGACTTCAGAAACATGAACCGTACTCCAGTATCGGACAGACCAAAGAAATGAATAAAGTTTTGGTTATATATGGGTCGTAAAATTCTTTTGACCACCTTTTAATAAAACCAAGGACTTCTTAAGCCTCATTAACCATTAAGGAAATATGGTCGGCACATTTAAGTTTAATGTCTAATAGGACGCCGAGATCATAACCCTGAGCTAATTTCTTTAAGGCAATCCCATAAAGAGTATACGAACCCTGCTGAGGGCAAGAATGATAAAAAGTCATAAGCTTGCATTTTGATCCATTAAGTATAAAATCGTTAGCTGAAAACCATTTTCGAAAGTTATCAAGGTCAGAATGAAGACTGCATTGGGCAGAGATGGATTTGTATTGAAGACAAAGCTTTATATCATCTGCATACATAAGAACTAGAGAGTTCGTTAAAGCAGGGGGCAAGTCATTTATAAAAAGAGTAAATAACAATCGGCCAAAATGACTTCCTTGAGGGACGCCAGATGTGGCACGGACCAGACGGGAATGTGTGTTTTAAATTAAGACCTTTTGTGTCCTTCCATCTCTGTTCTGTATATTCACTTGCCGTACCCGGACGTGTTTCTTCGATCGCTCTTGCCAGTTTGCAATTATTTCCGATCTTGAACTCAAGCTTTCTCCTTTTGCGAAAAGTAGAAATATAACGATTAATCCCTTAAAATAAATTCGACTTAATAAGTTCATTGAACTATTTATTTCCAATTTATACATTTAATCGGTTAAAGTTATCTCTGTTGCGCTTTAACTATATTCTCCAACATAAGTCTCTCCGAGCTGTACTCTCCGGACGTAACCCGTTACATCATAGTTACTGTGGAGTTTGTTGTTCTTCACGACGCCGAACCTTCGTTGCACATCTCTTTTGTAACGTCATCTCTTACATCCGATCTGATCGTCCACTCTCTGCTACAGAGTGCTTCAGAGAGCCTAAATTCTTTACACGCTATTACAGTGGTCTGCATTCCGTCAAAAAGAAGCCAAAAATGAGTCTTACTTGCACAGCAAAAAAATGTGAATTTGGTGGAACCATCACGGGTGACTCATACCTGTCTTGTTGGCTCTGCAATAACTGCTCACATATTAAATGTGCTGGAGGAGGACACAATGGACGGATAAGTGACCTTATCAACAAGAAAATTGGCCTGACATGGTCTGGCATCGCTTGTAGAGAAATTGAGTCAGAAATGCGGACTTTTATGAAACAGACGAGAAATGGTTTCCTAGATGTCCGCAAGCAATTCTCGGCCCTTAATGAGCAATTCCTCGCTCTTGAAACTCAATTCCTTGGGCTAAAGCTGTTAAGCGAATCCCCCAGACGAAAAATTCCGAACAAGAACCTGCTGACTGCTAAATTACTGAATACCCCTACATCCCATGCTGCACTAGTCAATGAATTTTCAACACCAAACATTTTACCGTCGCCTATCAGCGTACCGATCATCGTACCAAGTACAAATCTCGAGCCACCTCTCATCTTGGAGCCTCCATCGTTGGACATCGTTGGACAACCCCCATCGTTGGACAACCTACCCTCTGCTCTAGCTGTGATGTCTCCAAGGCCTCTGGTTGGTGTGGCGCCTGAAGTTAGATTTTCTGGACTTACGCTGAGGGCGGTTGCTCCTCGTAAGGCCATTTTTGTCTCTCGGCTTATGCCGGATGCTACTGTTGATGATGTCAGGAGTCACCTGTTAAACCATCTTAAGGTAGCTCCTAATGAAATAGCTGTTTTCAAGTTTAACTTACCCTGGTACCATCCTGCGTCTTCGCATTCTGGTGGGGGTCCTCCACTTCGCAGCATCTCCTCCACGAAGCGCCCATGCAACTCGTTTACCACTCGTCGCCAGAGTTCCTTGGGGATGAGCCCATCCTTGGAGCCCTTGTCCAGGACTCCAATTAGGGTTCTTCCCTTCGTCACCTCAGCGAACGAGCGGTTGGGCGGCTGCGGCTGGGCCTTCCTCTTCTTGGCCTGGGGGGCTTCTCCCTCTGTGGACCTCTGCCTCTTCGCGCTTTGCGCGGCCTCCTTGGCAGGGTCTGACCCAGTGCGTCTCTTCGGATCCAGCCTTTCTCCCGCCTTTTCCGGATTGAAGTCGGGTAGTATAAGTATTTGCCATAAATAATATTGCAAAATAATATTGCACTTTTTATTCATTTTTCTCTACCAAAACGTTTTTTTAAACTGACGTTCGTGCCAACATTGCCATCCATTGGCGAGCATGTTGTTGCAAACGTTGTCAAAATAGAACGATTTCAATTCCACTCAAACATTTTGACAAACACAAAATTTGACAACGAACACTACCATCCACAGGAAAAATTTCGTCGAGCACAACATGTTCGCCGAACATGCTCGCCTGTGGATGGGCCCCTTAACGCTCATATTCTCATTGAATGCTTTCTGTTTTTCAGTCTCTTAAAGGAGCGCGATAAAGAAGGTTGGTCTGCGATTCGACTGATCTTTTTATGTATGCGTGTCACATATTCACAAACACGGGTCATTGGTGCGTATGATTTCGTTTCGAAGCCAGCGCAAATTTGGAGGTTTCAAACTTTTCACTGAAAAGTTTTTAGGCTTGCTACCCCAAGAAAATTAGGGTGTTCGTTATTGGGTGAAATGATGAAAGAAATTATATTATTTATTATATTACACATTTTAATATTTCAGCATTCATTTTAAATTTATTTAGTGATACGATTAAGTGTTAAGACATACATATATATTTCATTATCATTAAAAATCATTAAAAAAATCAAATCATTAAAAATCTATATACTAAGATAGGAACAGGGTATCCTTATAATATTTTTAGGAGTAGCTGCGCTGCCAACAGCGGCAGCGGAGAGATGGTTATATATTCTTAAGTATATAGCTATGATCGCTTAGGCGGAGGTTTATGCACATATAAGTGGTTTGCTCGTATTACATTTATGCTGCATATGCAGTTTCGGCGTGCGGTTAAAGCAAAGCGAGCGTTTGGAAATTCGGTCACTTAAGGTTTATGACCCATGCTTCAAATTACGTAAACACTGCGACAGAGTGCTACAGGGTGTATTCTTTAAGTACTCTTGGTACAGTGGGTGGTCGATATATGTATTTCTATATGTGTGCATATAAAAAATATATAAAGGAAGGGAAATTGATTTCTTTAACTCTAAAAACACCAAAGTTATACCATTTCCGATAAATCAGTTATAAGGCAGCTATGGGATATATTCGGCCAATCAAGGCCGAACTATGTATATACTGCGTGCGAAGGAAAGAAGGGTATGTAAAAAGTTTCAAGTTAATACCGTTAAAATTGAGAGACTATTTTGCGTAGAAACAGGCAGACGGGCGGACGGATAGACGGACATGCCAGAAGAGGTTAAAGATTGGTCAGTGGTTCTAAAATGTGGAAGTTCGACACCCACTGGTTTTAAATTTTTTTCTATACGGTACTAGGCTGATTTTCTTGGACGAAAAGGTTCTCTGGCCAAAAACTGGGTAATCAAATCAGAGTTGTGAACGTCAGAGCGGGCACACCAATCTGTATTGTATTGGCTTTGATGTAAGCCAAGATATCATTCTCTGAAGTATCAGGGGCAAGCCGTGAAACAAATATATATTTCAATAGAGGAATGTAAGAGTGTAAGAGTTTTGGTACCGTAGGTAACCCGGACTGTGGTTTACCCTGTTGGGTGACTCTCACGGGGGTTTCGTTCATTTGGATCCGTGCTATCATTTGAAGGGATGCTACGGAGGACATATTGGACATTTGCTCATTTGCACTGAGAAATTCGGACGGCGATTTGTTCTTAGTTCTAGCCTTTGAGGTGGCCAAAGATATGAGCGGCTGCCTTAATGCCGGCTGAGCGCAGGCTGTGGCGATTACAAACAGCGGATTTCTTACGCTTAGGGGGCTCATTTGGCAGCTGAAGGCCGCTAAACTAAGTGTGAAGCGCGCAGAGCTGGTCATTAATCGGAAATGTTGAGTACTTTCGTGTATTTGAAGATAGAAAGCTGGAACTTGGTACAGATTATATTTTTGTTTATTTTATCAGTTTATCAGTTATCATTTGCCAGTTTATCCGACCTACCAAATTTCATAACGATCGGCCGACTACATCTTATAGCTGCCATATAACTTAACGATCGGAAATGGTTTTTGGTAGAAATACCAAATTTGGTATTTTGAAAGATAGAAGTTTGGGACTTGTTTTAAATTTTGTTTCTCTTAAGGATCAGCCAATGTCCTTAGTATTGTAGTTCGGGGTCAAAGTGGGTGGGAAGTTTGGAAGCTAGCTTAGTCATATCGCCCGCGTTTTCATTACTTTTGATACCTATCTTTTAATAGGTACTTTTGATATACCTGTGACTAGGTATCCATATGAGCGTTATTTGGATTTTTGGGTATATACATGTTTTGTGAGAAGGTTCCTGACCTTTGCTTCATAGTAGGTAGGTATGGTTACTACTGGAGATACGGAGGCATATGGCGAATTTTCCACTTTTTAATGCTACCGACTCTGTTGTAACGCTATAGATACTGATGTCGCCATAGAGTTTGGAGTCATCAGTATAGATGAAGTTATGGTTGGGGCGAAAGCTGACTTCGGACGGAGCCGTCCGAAGTTGATATACCCTTGCAGTTAAGTTCGATTTCTGTTAAGGAGCGGAAAAGTTCGTCATATACCGTTGGAGGTATTGTTCCTTTGTTATAAATCGCGAGTGAGGTGTTTGTTACTTTGTCTATGATTTCCTGGTTGTACAAGGAACGTTTTTGGCGTTTAATTGGGAAATAGGGGAGCGAACATGCTTTGCATATTTGCACTACTCTGTCGATGGTGCTTGGATATAGGTAGATTATTTTTTGTTCCCTTTAAAGTGTTTTAAGGGGGTGTCTATACAATTGATTAAATTTTTGCAGAGTTTTCCCGTAAGAAAGTCTCTCTTTAATTCTATAAGGTGTATGTTAGCTACTGAATGTAGGTGGTTGGAACTGGTGCTGTAATATGCACATATTACTGTATCCCGTAAGTTTTCCCGTAAGAAAGTCTCTCTTCAATTCTATAAGGTGTATGTTAGCTACTGAATGTAGGTGGTTGGAAGGGGTGATGTAATATGCACATATCACTGTATCAAAAAAAGTAATAAGCAACAAAGTAATACATTGAATACTATTGTGTATACACACAAGCTCAAAGATTCACACACTCCTTAAGTGGTTGAAATACGAACCACCCAAGTATGCTTGGGCTAAAAAGCAAGCATAAGCGTTTCTCGTTCATGGGAAAGCAGAAAGGTGTTTACTAGTAAAGGTGTTTACTTACTAACTATTGTACTTGTGGGCTGAAAGGTGTTAACTATCCCTAGTGCTTTACATAGGTTTGTCTTCATGTTGATGTGGGAGTTCCATCTTTATCTTTGGTTTTAAGTGTGCTGGTAGTTTCGATGTCTGTGTGGTGGTAAGGATTCTGGAGTTGCAGCCGTATTTTCTATAGATATGTAGGGCTTAACACTTGTCCTTAGAGCAGTGGTCGGCACCCCAATACATTGATATGATTTTAACGCTTTAGTGTTAGTAACGAATAGCAGAAAGTAGGCTGTGAGCATGACATTTCACACATGCCACTCTGTGTGTGTGGCAGAGATCGGGCAGAGAAATTTCCTATGCCCTCGGGATAGGGCCGTGCCGACCACTGCCTTAGAGAGTCTAATTTAAATAGTGTTTAAGGTGCTTGTTGGATTTTTCGACATATTGTGTTCCATAATAGGATGGAAGTTTATGAGTTTATGACGTGAGATTATATTTGTGACTGAAATGTAAGCTATCAAGAATAGAATAACAGATAGTGGAGCGCCTCGTGTGATTCCATTATTAAGTGGATATATGTTCGATAGTACTCTAGCAGATTTGATTATTATCTTTCTGTTTGTCATAAAGTTTTTGACATAGTTCACGATGCGGGGGCGTACTTTCCACTCATGTAGCTGTGGCAAAACGGATTGTGTGCCCATTTTTTCAAAGGCTTTGGTAATGGTCAAATATTTTTGAGGGACAAGGGTCTTGTAGCAAGGTGGTCTACATAGAGCAGATTGTCCATGACAGAATTACCTCTCTTAAAACCAAAACTCTCAAACTCCTCTTTTGCACACACCCTTCTTTCCTTTGCACGCAGTAGCTAAGTGTTTAGGTTTAGGATGACATTTAATAAAAATGAGTTTAAAAAATCCAAATTAATTGACGATAATATTTTTTAACTTACTCATAAATAAATTATAAAAAAATTATTTCAAGCTTTTTCTTAAATCCAATTAAAACATTATATGATCTACTGAGAGATAACAAATTTTTCAAAGACAAAGTTGGGAGAAAAGTTTAAAAATAAGAAGCTCAATAATAAATGTATAAAATGGGGGATTTCAACTTTGGATGAGTATACATATTAATTACACGACCTACATAATTTAATATATGGCAAAATTTGATCAATTCTTTTCTTAAGTGTACCGTGGAAAATGTGAGTGATGGAACGATTGTTTGTTCTGCACTTTGGTTCAAAGGAGCCTAAAGGTTATGGAGCAGGTAAAGATTTTTTGTTGTTGGAATGTGTTATTATATGGCCTACAAACTCGGTTTTTCTTTTCATGAGTTCATATTTATATAATTAAAGTTTTCTTTATCGGACAAAAATTTTTTCCAGGGGTTGAATGGGTTCTTGTAAGGTGGTTGAAAAAATTATAATTACTACAAGAAAAACTACACCGAGCATTGTCCTACGATTTGTTAAGCTAGGTAAGTTTATAAGTAAGAGTCTACTAATTTAAGATGGAAGGTGAAGATTTGCATCCCAATTTAGACTTTTAAGAGAAAAAGTTAAGAAATTCTTTTGTACGGATTCTATGCGATCCTGATGTACTCCATATTGGGGACTTCAGAAACATGAACCGTACTCCAGTATCGGACAGACCAAAGAAATGAATAAAGTTTTGGTTATATATGGGTCGTAAAATTCTTTTGACCACCTTTTAATAAAACCAAGGACTTCTTAAGCCTCATTAACCATTAAGGAAATATGGTCGGCACATTTAAGTTTAATGTCTAATAGGACGCCGAGATCATAACCCTGAGCTAATTTCTTTAAGGCAATCCCATAAAGAGTATACGAACCCTGCTGAGGGCAAGAATGATAAAAAGTCATAAGCTTGCATTTTGATCCATTAAGTATAAAATCGTTAGCTGAAAACCATTTTCGAAAGTTATCAAGGTCAGAATGAAGACTGCATTGGGCAGAGATGGATTTGTATTGAAGACAAAGCTTTATATCATCTGCATACATAAGAACTAGAGAGTTCGTTAAAGCAGGGGGCAAGTCATTTATAAAAAGAGTAAATAACAATCGGCCAAAATGACTTCCTTGAGGGACGCCAGATGTGGCACGGACCAGACGGGAATGTGTGTTTTAAATTAAGACCTTTTGTGTCCTTCCATCTCTGTTCTGTATATTCACTTGCCGTACCCGGACGTGTTTCTTCGATCGCTCTTGCCAGTTTGCAATTATTTCCGATCTTGAACTCAAGCTTTCTCCTTTTGCGAAAAGTAGAAATATAACGATTAATCCCTTAAAATAAATTCGACTTAATAAGTTCATTGAACTATTTATTTCCAATTTATACATTTAATCGGTTAAAGTTATCTCTGTTGCGCTTTAACTATATTCTCCAACATAAGTCTCTCCGAGCTGTACTCTCCGGACGTAACCCGTTACATCATAGTTACTGTGGAGTTTGTTGTTCTTCACGACGCCGAACCTTCGTTGCACATCTCTTTTGTAACGTCATCTCTTACATCCGATCTGATCGTCCACTCTCTGCTACAGAGTGCTTCAGAGAGCCTAAATTCTTTACACGCTATTACAGTGGTCTGCATTCCGTCAAAAAGAAGCCAAAAATGAGTCTTACTTGCACAGCAAAAAAATGTGAATTTGGTGGAACCATCACGGGTGACTCATACCTGTCTTGTTGGCTCTGCAATAACTGCTCACATATTAAATGTGCTGGAGGAGGACACAATGGACGGATAAGTGACCTTATCAACAAGAAAATTGGCCTGACATGGTCTGGCATCGCTTGTAGAGAAATTGAGTCAGAAATGCGGACTTTTATGAAACAGACGAGAAATGGTTTCCTAGATGTCCGCAAGCAATTCTCGGCCCTTAATGAGCAATTCCTCGCTCTTGAAACTCAATTCCTTGGGCTAAAGCTGTTAAGCGAATCCCCCAGACGAAAAATTCCGAACAAGAACCTGCTGACTGCTAAATTACTGAATACCCCTACATCCCATGCTGCACTAGTCAATGAATTTTCAACACCAAACATTTTACCGTCGCCTATCAGCGTACCGATCATCGTACCAAGTACAAATCTCGAGCCACCTCTCATCTTGGAGCCTCCATCGTTGGACATCGTTGGACAACCCCCATCGTTGGACAACCTACCCTCTGCTCTAGCTGTGATGTCTCCAAGGCCTCTGGTTGGTGTGGCGCCTGAAGTTAGATTTTCTGGACTTACGCTGAGGGCGGTTGCTCCTCGTAAGGCCATTTTTGTCTCTCGGCTTATGCCGGATGCTACTGTTGATGATGTCAGGAGTCACCTGTTAAACCATCTTAAGGTAGCTCCTAATGAAATAGCTGTTTTCAAGTTTAACTTACCCTGGTACCATCCTGCGTCTTCGCATTCTGGTGGGGGTCCTCCACTTCGCAGCATCTCCTCCACGAAGCGCCCATGCAACTCGTTTACCACTCGTCGCCAGAGTTCCTTGGGGATGAGCCCATCCTTGGAGCCCTTGTCCAGGACTCCAATTAGGGTTCTTCCCTTCGTCACCTCAGCGAACGAGCGGTTGGGCGGCTGCGGCTGGGCCTTCCTCTTCTTGGCCTGGGGGGCTTCTCCCTCTGTGGACCTCTGCCTCTTCGCGCTTTGCGCGGCCTCCTTGGCAGGGTCTGACCCAGTGCGTCTCTTCGGATCCAGCCTTTCTCCCGCCTTTTCCGGATTGAAGTCGGGTAGTATAAGTATTTGCCATAAATAATATTGCAAAATAATATTGCACTTTTTATTCATTTTTCTCTACCAAAACGTTTTTTTAAACTGACGTTCGTGCCAACATTGCCATCCATTGGCGAGCATGTTGTTGCAAACGTTGTCAAAATAGAACGATTTCAATTCCACTCAAACATTTTGACAAACACAAAATTTGACAACGAACACTACCATCCACAGGAAAAATTTCGTCGAGCACAACATGTTCGCCGAACATGCTCGCCTGTGGATGGGCCCCTTAACGCTCATATTCTCATTGAATGCTTTCTGTTTTTCAGTCTCTTAAAGGAGCGCGATAAAGAAGGTTGGTCTGCGATTCGACTGATCTTTTTATGTATGCGTGTCACATATTCACAAACACGGGTCATTGGTGCGTATGATTTCGTTTCGAAGCCAGCGCAAATTTGGATGTTTCAAACTTTTCACTGAAAAGTTTTTAGGCTTGCTACCCCAAGAAAATTAGGGTGTTCGTTATTGGGTGAAATGACGAAAGAAATTATATTATTTATTATATTACACATTTTAATATTTCAGCATTCATTTTAAATTTATTTAGTGATACGATTAAGTGTTAAGACATACATATATATTTCATTATCATTAAAAATCATTAAAAAAATCAAATCATTAAAAATCTATATACTAAGATAGGAACAGGGTATCCTTATAATATTTTTAGGAGTAGCTGCGCTGCCAACAGCGGCAGCGGAGAGATGGTTATATATTCTTAAGTATATAGCTATGATCGCTTAGGCGGAGGTTTATGCACATATAAGTGGTTTGCTCGTATTACATTTATGCTGCATATGCAGTTTCGGCGTGCGGTTAAAGCAAAGCGAGCGTTTGGAAATTCGGTCACTTAAGGTTTATGACCCATGCTTCAAATTACGTAAACACTGCGACAGAGTGCTACAGGGTGTATTCTTTAAGTACTCTTGGTACAGTGGGTGGTCGATATATGTATTTCTATATGTGTGCATATAAAAAATATATAAAGGAAGGGAAATTGATTTCTTTAACTCTAAAAACACCAAAGTTATACCATTTCCGATAAATCAGTTATAAGGCAGCTATGGGATATATTCGGCCAATCAAGGCCGAACTATGTATATACTGCGTGCGAAGGAAAGAAGGGTATGTAAAAAGTTTCAAGTTAATACCGTTAAAATTGAGAGACTATTTTGCGTAGAAACAGGCAGACGGGCGGACGGATAGACGGACATGCCAGAAGAGGTTAAAGATTGGTCAGTGGTTCTAAAATGTGGAAGTTCGACACCCACTGGTTTTAAATTTTTTCTATACGGTACTAGGCTGATTTTCTTGGACGAAAAGGTTCTCTGGCCAAAAACTGGGTAATCAAATCAGAGTTGTGAACGTCAGAGCGGGCACACCAATCTGTATTGTATTGGCTTTGATGTAAGCCAAGATATCATTCTCTGAAGTATCAGGGGCAAGCCGTGAAACAAATATATATTTCAATAGAGGAATGTAAGAGTGTAAGAGTTTTGGTACCGTAGGTACGACAACTCCAGCATCAGTCGTTACCGGTAACCCGGACTGTGGTTTACCCTGTTGGGTGACTCTCACGGGGGTTTCGTTCATTTGGATCCGTGCTATCATTTGAAGGGATGCTACGGAGGACATATTGGACATTTGCTCATTTGCACTGAGAAATTCGGACGGCGATTTGTTCTTAGTTCTAGCCTTTGAGGTGGCCAAAGATATGAGCGGCTGCCTTAATGCCGGCTGAGCGCAGGCTGTGGCGATTACAAACAGCGGATTTCTTACGCTTAGGGGGCTCATTTGGCAGCTGAAGGCCGCTAAACTAAGTGTGAAGCGCGCAGAGCTGGTCATTAATCGGAAATGTTGAGTACTTTCGTGTATTTGAAGATAGAAAGCTGGAACTTGGTACAGATTATATTTTTGTTTATTTTATCAGTTTATCAGTTATCATTTGCCAGTTTATCCGACCTACCAAATTTCATAACGATCGGCCGACTACATCTTATAGCTGCCATATAACTTAACGATCGGAAATGGTTTTTGGTAGAAATACCAAATTTGGTATTTTGAAAGATAGAAGTTTGGGACTTGTTTTAAATTTTTTTTCTCTTAAGGATCAGCCAATGTCCTTAGTATTGTAGTTCGGGGTCAAAGTGGGTGGGAAGTTTGGAAGCTAGCTTAGTCATATCGCCCGCGTTTTCATTACTTTTGATACCTATCTTTTAATAGGTACTTTTGATATACCTGTGACTAGGTATCCATATGAGCGTTATTTGGATTTTTGGGTATATACATGTTTTGTGAGAAGGTTCCTGACCTTTGCTTCATAGTAGGTAGGTATGGTTACTACTGGAGATACGGAGGCATATGGCGAATTTTCCACTTTTTAATGCTACCGACTCTGTTGTAACGCTATAGATACTGATGTCGCCATAGAGTTTGGAGTCATCAGTATAGATGAAGTTATGGTTGGGGCGAAAGCTGACTTCGGACGGAGCCGTCCGAAGTTGATATACCCTTGCAGTTAAGTTCGATTTCTGTTAAGGAGCGGAAAAGTTCGTCATATACCGTTGGAGGTATTGTTCCTTTGTTATAAATCGCGAGTGAGGTGTTTGTTACTTTGTCTATGATTTCCTGGTTGTACAAGGAACGTTTTTGGCGTTTAATTGGGAAATAGGGGAGCGAACATGCTTTGCATATTTGCACTACTCTGTCGATGGTGCTTGGATATAGGTAGATTATTTTTTGTTCCCTTTAAAGTGTTTTAAGGGGGTGTCTATACAATTGATTAAATTTTTGCAGAGTTTTCCCGTAAGAAAGTCTCTCTTTAATTCTATAAGGTGTATGTTAGCTACTGAATGTAGGTGGTTGGAACTGGTGCTGTAATATGCACATATTACTGTATCCCGTAAGTTTTCCCGTAAGAAAGTCTCTCTTCAATTCTATAAGGTGTATGTTAGCTACTGAATGTAGGTGGTTGGAAGGGGTGATGTAATATGCACATATCACTGTATCAAAAAAAGTAATAAGCAACAAAGTAATACATTGAATACTATTGTGTATACACACAAGCTCAAAGATTCACACACTCCTTAAGTGGTTGAAATACGAACCACCCAAGTATGCTTGGGCTAAAAAGCAAGCATAAGCGTTTCTCGTTCATGGGAAAGCAGAAAGGTGTTTACTAGTAAAGGTGTTTACTTACTAACTATTGTACTTGTGGGCTGAAAGGTGTTAACTATCCCTAGTGCTTTACATAGGTTTGTCTTCATGTTGATGTGGGAGTTCCATCTTTATCTTTGGTTTTAAGTGTGCTGGTAGTTTCGATGTCTGTGTGGTGGTAAGGATTCTGGAGTTGCAGCCGTATTTTCTATAGATATGTAGGGCTTAACACTTGTCCTTAGAGCAGTGGTCGGCACCCCAATACATTGATATGATTTTAACGCTTTAGTGTTAGTAACGAATAGCAGAAAGTAGGCTGTGAGCATGACATTTCACACATGCCACTCTGTGTGTGTGGCAGAGATCGGGCAGAGAAATTTCCTATGCCCTCGGGATAGGGCCGTGCCGACCACTGCCTTAGAGAGTCTAATTTAAATAGTGTTTAAGGTGCTTGTTGGATTTTTCGACATATTGTGTTCCATAATAGGATGGAAGTTTATGAGTTTATGACGTGAGATTATATTTGTGACTGAAATGTAAGCTATCAAGAATAGAATAACAGATAGTGGAGCGCCTCGTGTGATTCCATTATTAAGTGGATATATGTTCGATAGTACTCTAGCAGATTTGATTATTATCTTTCTGTTTGTCATAAAGTTTTTGACATAGTTCACGATGCGGGGGCGTACTTTCCACTCATGTAGCTGTGGCAAAACGGATTGTGTGCCCATTTTTTCAAAGGCTTTGGTAATGGTCAAATATTTTTGAGGGACAAGGGTCTTGTAGCAAGGTGGTCTACATAGAGCAGATTGTCCATGACAGAATTACCTCTCTTAAAACCAAAACTCTCAAACTCCTCTTTTGCACACACCCTTCTTTCCTTTGCACGCAGTAGCTAAGTGTTTAGGTTTAGGATGACATTTAATAAAAATGAGTTTAAAAAAATCCAAATTAATTGACGATAATATTTTTTAACTTACTCATAAATAAATTATAAAAAAATTATTTCAAGCTTTTTCTTAAATCCAATTAAAACATTATATGATCTACTGAGAGATAACAAATTTTTCAAAGACAAAGTTGGGAGAAAAGTTTAAAAATAAGAAGCTCAATAATAAATGTATAAAATGGGGGATTTCAACTTTGGATGAGTATACATATTAATTACACGACCTACATAATTTAATATATGGCAAAATTTGATCAATTCTTTTCTTAAGTGTACCGTGGAAAATGTGAGTGATGGAACGATTGTTTGTTCTGCACTTTGGTTCAAAGAAGCCTAAAGGTTATGGAGCAGGTAAAGATTTTTTGTTGTTGGAATGTGTTATTATATGGCCTACAAACTCGGTTTTTCTTTTCATGAGTTCATATTTATATAATTAAAGTTTTCTTTATCGGACAAAAATTTTTTCCAGGGGTTGAATGGGTTCTTGTAAGGTGGTTGAAAAAATTATAATTACTACAAGAAAAACTACACCGAGCATTGTCCTACGATTTGTTAAGCTAGGTAAGTTTATAAGTAAGAGTCTACTAATTTAAGATGGAAGGTGAAGATTTGCATCCCAATTTAGACTTTTAAGAGAAAAAGTTAAGAAATTCTTTTGTACGGATTCTATGCGATCCTGATGTACTCCATATTGGGGACTTCAGAAACATGAACCGTACTCCAGTATCGGACAGACCAAAGAAATGAATAAAGTTTTGGTTATATATGGGTCGTAAAATTCTTTTGACCACCTTTTAATAAAACCAAGGACTTCTTAAGCCTCATTAACCATTAAGGAAATATGGTCGGCACATTTAAGTTTAATGTCTAATAGGACGCCGAGATCATAACCCTGAGCTAATTTCTTTAAGGCAATCCCATAAAGAGTATACGAACCCTGCTGAGGGCAAGAATGATAAAAAGTCATAAGCTTGCATTTTGATCCATTAAGTATAAAATCGTTAGCTGAAAACCATTTTCGAAAGTTATCAAGGTCAGAATGAAGACTGCATTGGGCAGAGATGGATTTGTATTGAAGACAAAGCTTTATATCATCTGCATACATAAGAACTAGAGAGTTCGTTAAAGCAGGGGGCAAGTCATTTATAAAAAGAGTAAATAACAATCGGCCAAAATGACTTCCTTGAGGGACGCCAGATGTGGCACGGACCAGACGGGAATGTGTGTTTTTAATTAAGACCTTTTGTGTCCTTCCATCTCTGTTCTGTATATTCACTTGCCGTACCCGGACGTGTTTCTTCGATCGCTCTTGCCAGTTTGCAATTATTTCCGATCTTGAACTCAAGCTTTCTCCTTTTGCGAAAAGTAGAAATATAACGATTAATCCCTTAAAATAAATTCGACTTAATAAGTTCATTGAACTATTTATTTCCAATTTATACATTTAATCGGTTAAAGTTATCTCTGTTGCGCTTTAACTATATTCTCCAACATAAGTCTCTCCGAGCTGTACTCTCCGGACGTAACCCGTTACATCATAGTTACTGTGGAGTTTGTTGTTCTTCACGACGCCGAACCTTCGTTGCACATCTCTTTTGTAACGTCATCTCTTACATCCGATCTGATCGTCCACTCTCTGCTACAGAGTGCTTCAGAGAGCCTAAATTCTTTACACGCTATTACAGTGGTCTGCATTCCGTCAAAAAGAAGCCAAAAATGAGTCTTACTTGCACAGCAAAAAAATGTGAATTTGGTGGAACCATCACGGGTGACTCATACCTGTCTTGTTGGCTCTGCAATAACTGCTCACATATTAAATGTGCTGGAGGAGGACACAATGGACGGATAAGTGACCTTATCAACAAGAAAATTGGCCTGACATGGTCTGGCATCGCTTGTAGAGAAATTGAGTCAGAAATGCGGACTTTTATGAAACAGACGAGAAATGGTTTCCTAGATGTCCGCAAGCAATTCTCGGCCCTTAATGAGCAATTCCTCGCTCTTGAAACTCAATTCCTTGGGCTAAAGCTGTTAAGCGAATCCCCCAGACGAAAAATTCCGAACAAGAACCTGCTGACTGCTAAATTACTGAATACCCCTACATCCCATGCTGCACTAGTCAATGAATTTTCAACACCAAACATTTTACCGTCGCCTATCAGCGTACCGATCATCGTACCAAGTACAAATCTCGAGCCACCTCTCATCTTGGAGCCTCCATCGTTGGACATCGTTGGACAACCCCCATCGTTGGACAACCTACCCTCTGCTCTAGCTGTGATGTCTCCAAGGCCTCTGGTTGGTGTGGCGCCTGAAGTTAGATTTTCTGGACTTACGCTGAGGGCGGTTGCTCCTCGTAAGGCCATTTTTGTCTCTCGGCTTATGCCGGATGCTACTGTTGATGATGTCAGGAGTCACCTGTTAAACCATCTTAAGGTAGCTCCTAATGAAATAGCTGTTTTCAAGTTTAACTTTAAGCATAAGCGTTCTATTTCTACTTTTAAAATAGTTCTACCTGATTCCTACCTTGAAAAAGCACTTGATCCTGTAGCTTGGCCTGAGCACAGTATCATTCATGAATTCCTAGCAAAAGACGCTCAGAATCCTAGCCCTGCAGAAACTGCTTCAAAAAACTGAATAACATAGTATTTTCCTGCTGCTATCAAAACGTTAGAAGTATTCTGGGTAAGCTGAGCCAATTTTTTACAAAGAGTGCTTCTTTTGATTTTGATGCTATCGTGCTTACTGAAACTTGACTTAACTCCTCAGTCTCTGATTATGAAATTCTTGTTTCCAAATTCATAGTGTTTCGATTGGATCGTCCAACTTTTGCAGGTGGTGTCCTCATTGCTGTTAGTAATGAGTACCCTTCTGAAATTATTTCTTTCCCGAACGAGTTCGGAATTGAGTTCATTGCAGTGAAAATTTTAACTGGCTCGTCTCATATTTTTTTGACCTGTTCCTACATTCCTCCCATGGCTGAAGATATTGTGTACTTTCACCATCTTGATGCCATTAGGTCTGTTTTTTCGTTGGTTAAGGATCGTGATTTAATCCTAATCATGGGAGATTTCAACCTTCCCATCATTTCCTGGATCCCGTCTGAGGTAGACAATTAGCATCGGTGTTAATTGATGTGCCTCACAATGATGCTTGCTTTAATGCTAAACCTCGTTTCAAATGCTTCAGAAAGACTGATTTTATGGCCCTTCGGAATCATTTAGCTGAAATCGATTGGAATGTTCTTTCATCTATAAACACAATTGAAGCAGCTACGGATTCGTTTTACGAAATAATTCATAATGTCTTGAAAAAATTTGTTCCGGAAGTCCCAGTATCATTGTCTACAAAACCACCTTGGTATAATAAACACCTTTCTCGTCTTAAGAACAGGAAATCCAGAGCTTACAAAAAGTTTCTTAAGTCAGGATCGATGTGCCACCAGTCAAACTTTCTTTATGTTCGCAACCAGTTTATTATTCACAACGATTAACTCTATAAGCAGTTTATCAGGAATTGTAAGGTAAACTTTCGAATGATCCAAGCTCCTTCTACTCTTTTGTCAATATGAAACGTAAATCAAATCTTTTTCCTCCTTCCCTATCATATAAAAATATTTCACATTCTTCTGAGCAAGGTATTGCTAATCTCTTTGCGTCATTTTTTCAAACCACCTATTCGTCCGATTTATATAACCACAATTCTTCTTATCCTTATAAATTACCACATATAAACAACATTCACTTTTCAAAATTTCGAATTCAGGATCTGTTCGAAGCTCTTTAGATAGATATACAACAATAGATATATCATTATCTGCTGGTCCTGACAATGTTCCTAGCTGTGTACTGTTCTGATATCCTTTGCTTTCCTCTCACTATCTTATTCAACTTATCCTTGGAGCTGGCATGTCTCCCCAAGAGATGGAATGAATCTTTTATTATTCCGCTTCATAAGAAAGGCTCTAAAGCACTTATTGAGAACTACCGGGGGATTGCTAAGCTATCTGCGATTCCCAAACTGCTTGAGAAACTGGTTACTTTCCAACTGCAACATTTTTGTAAAAGCATTATTTCCACTTCACAGCATGGTTTTGTTAAGCATCGCTCTACCACAACTAACATTCTTGAATTCACTTCGTTTATCCACAGAGGGTTTCTGAGCCGCATGCAAACTGATGTGGTATACACTGACTTTAGTAAAGCGTTTGACTCTGTGAACCACCATCTCCTCCTTCATAAGCTGTGTCTTTTGGGGTTTTCTCCTCATATAGTACAGTGGTTGACCTCTTATCTATCGAACCGCACGCAGCGTGTTTTGTTTAAAAACAGTTCATCACAGATTATAAATGTTTCATCTGGTGTCCCACAAGGTAGTCACTTAGGACCTCTTCTGTTTGTTCTTTTTGTCAACGATTTACCTAGTGTTATAAACTATGCTACTGATGATGTCAAGTTATGTCTTTCTTTCTCAGACCATTTCCTTCATAGACACTTGCAACTAGACCTTAACGAAGTCTTCTTGTGGTGCTCAAACAATCTCCTTTTGCTTAACTGCTCTAAGTGTAAAGTTATGACGTTCAATCGCAGTGTGCCTCACATCGTTTCGTACTCTCTTGGGAATAACGTTTTAGATCAAGTTTCTTTTTTTTTTTTTGTTTTTTTCGCGGTCTTTCAGAATTTGGAAATGGCTTGCGCATCAATAAGAGCATCAGCTAGCATTCCTGTATTCATCATAAAGCTTAGAGGCCCATACGACCGAGGGACGCTCGAGAAACGATTTGTTAGTACATATTAAGCTATTTGAAATTTTTTAAGCTAAGAGGAGTTAGTAAGGAAATTTAAAATTCTATATTTTAAATTAGAGGGACAGGAAAGAGATGTAATAGAGTAGAGACCATAGACCATAGAGACAGACCAGAGATCAAACATAACACCCTAAAAGGGTCATGCAGTGCATATGTCGAACTACAACGGCTAAGGAACAGAGGACTAAAGTTTCGAGTCCTTCTATTAGGAATGTTAAATTTTAAGCGTTTTAGTAAATGCTGGCTATCTACATCCCCGTTAATAAGGTTATGCAGAAAGACTACACCTAGCATTGTCCTACGATTTGTTAAGCTAGGTAAGTTTATGAGTAAGAGTCTACTATTATAAGATGGAAGGCGAAGATTTGCATCCCAGTTTAGAGCTCTAAGTGAAAAAGTTAGGAAATTCTTTTGTACGGATTCTATGCGGTCCTGATGTACTCCATATTGGGGACTCCAGACACATGTACCGTACTCCAGTATAGGACGGACCTTAAATTCTTTTGACCACCTTTTGATAAAACCAAGGACTCCTTTAGCCTTATTAACCATTAAGGAAATATGGTCGGCAAATTTAAGTTTGATGTCTAATAGGATGCCGAGATCATTAACCTGGGTTAATTTTTCTAAGGCAATCCCATTAATAGAATAAGTAGCTTGCAGAGGGCAAGAACGATAAAAAGACATATGTTTGCATTTAGATCCATTAAGTATTAGATCATTAGCTAAACACCATTTTTGAAAGTTATCAAGGTCAGACTGAAGACTGCATTGGGCAGAGATAGATTTGTACTGAAGACAAAGCTTCTTACAAACATAAGAAGAGAGTTCGTTAAAGCAGGGGGCAAGTCGTTTATAAAAAGCGTAAATAATAACGGGCCAAGATGACTTCCTTGAGGGACGCCGGATGTAGCACGGACCAGACGGGACTGTATGTTTTTAAATAAGACTCTTTGTGTCCTTCTATCTAGGTAGCTGGAGGGACACGTTAAGAGGTCTTTGGGAAAAACCAGCATATTCAGTTTACTCAACAAGAGTGAGTGATTAACTGAATCAAATGCTTTGCTGAAGTCTGTGTAAATTACATCGGTTTGATATCCCTTACAAAAGCCATCTATGACAAAGGATGTCAACTCCAATAAGTTTGTGGTGGTGGAGCGACGCTTAATAAAGCCATGCTGACAAGGAGTGATAATCGAAGAGCAAAGGTGTTGCAAATGAGGGGTAATTAATTTTTCAAATAACTTTGGAATTGCCGACAACTTAGAGATGCCTCTGTAGTTGGCAGCCTCGGACTTTTTCCCCTTTTTATGTAGGGGAATTATAAATGATTCCTTCGACTTAAGGGGAAAAATCGAGGTTTCCAAAGATAAGTTGAAAAGTCTAAGAAGAGGTTTGCACAGAGCCCTGGCGCAATATTTTAGCACACACCCTGGTACTCCGTCGGGGCCTGGCGAATAAATGGGTTTTACCCTTAAAAGACCAGATAATAAGTTGTTCTCAGAAAAAAACGGACAGAAAATAAGATTTGATGCTTGAATGTTATATGCGTAAGGCTGATCAGTCAATTTAGGAGGAGAATAAGTTGTTTGAAAAAATTCTGCGAATAGATCGGCAATGGCCTGATCCGAAGTCGCTGAGGAATTTTCAAACGTAAGCAGGGGTGAAAAAGATACGTGTTTACGCTTAGTGTTTACAAAATTATAAAACTGCTTTGGATCCTGAGTAAATTGAATCCGGCAGCGGTCAATATAATTCCTTTAACATTCAGCGTTATGCACGGTAAAATTCGACCGAGCTAGTAGGTATCTTGAGAAATCAACACTACTGCAGATTTTTTTATATTTAGGTAAAAGCTTATTTTTTTTATTTTTTAGGTTAGTGAGGCACCTTGTATACCAAGGAGGATTTGTTGAAGCGGACGGATGTTTCCAAGGCACACATGAGTCAAAAAATGTATTTAAAGTAAAATAAAATTTTTCTAAAGTGACATTAAGATCAGTGCACGCCAGAATATCAGACCAGTCAAATGTATCGATAAGGCTATCAAGTTTTTGAAAATCAGCTTTACGGAAACAGCGAATCTTATTTACCACGCTCGGAGACATCTGATCGATACCAGGAGTGGTTTCGATTGAGACCTCCAGCGTGGGGTGATATGGATCCTCTGGGGCTGAAAGGGGAAAAGCTCTGGAGAGAGCGGTACCATCCGGATCAGATACAAAACATAAGTCTAAGAGCCGACCTAGCGAATTTCTAACATGATTGATCTGACCTAGGGACATGTCAAACATGCCCGCGGTGAAGTCATGGTAAGTTATAAGTGACAAAGATGGTGAGTTATCGACGTTGGACCACTTTAATTCTGGGATATTAAAGTCGCCCACCGCTACGAGTTGGTCACGATCCGTCATAAGATTAGAGACGTATCGAATAGCGGACAAATGCTGCCAATATGTGGGCGGTTCAGACATAGGAGGTATATATGAACATGTAATGTATAAAGCTTTCACGGACATAGTGATTTTAACGCAAATAAATTCTATGTCACCAAACTCATGGGATTTCACCTCTTCAGAAGCAAAAGTAGAGTCTACCGAAATGAGGACTCCACCTCCCCTTCGCTGAGATCGATCCCGTCTAAAAGTGGTATACTTACTTGGAAACACTTCGGAGCTAAAGATCTCCGGATTTAACCAAGATTCTGTAAATGCTATTATATGGGATGCAAAGAAAGAACTATCAGAATATAGCTTGGGGAGTTTGCTACATAGCCCCCTAGTATTTTGATAGGTAAGTGTTAATGACGATACTAGTTTTTTGGGTTAGTGGTCGAATAAGAGGTGGAAGGTTGGTCAGTGGTCCTGATATCGGGTAGTTTAACTCCCACTGGTTTTATAACTTTTTTCTTCACGGATCTAGGCTGATGTTCTTGGACGAAAATATTCTCTGGCCAAAAACTGGGTGAACAAATCGTCTTAAACATCATCGCGGGCACACGAATCTTGAAAGAAGACGTGCGCCGTATATAATTATATTTAAATTTAGCTATGTCCTCCACCTTTATATCGGCTTTTGTTTTGTCAGGGGCAAGCCGAGAAACAAATATATGTTTCGATGGAGGAATCACCTGTAAGGGTTTTGGTTTTGGTGTAAGGGTCTGCAGCATCAGTCGGTGCTGGTGGTCCGAACTGTAAAATACCCTTTTTGGTGGCTCTAACGGGGGTTTCGTTCACTAGGACCTGTGGCATCACTTGAATATCGGACAATTGCTCATTTTCCTGAGAACTTCGGACGACTTGTTTTCAGTTGTAGCCCTTGGGGTGGCCAAAGATATAAGCAGCTGCGTTAATGTCGGCTGAAGAGGCTGAGGCGGATCAGAAACAGCGGATTTTTTACGCTTAGGGGACTCATTTAGCAGCTGAAGGCCACTAAATTGAGTGTCAAGCGCACAGAGCTGGTTATTGATTTTACGAAAACCAGTGATCAGCTCTTTAAATCCATTTTTGGTCTTTCTCATGAACGACCTCATTTCGCCTTGCACAGCACGACAATTTTCACAACAATAATGTATCCCTGACCTACGGGAAATGGCATCCGAAACTGATGCACTGAAACCAGCACACTTGGCATGTACGACGTTCTCACATAGCCAGCAATGGATGGCAGGCTGGGATGAGGAACTTGTATTGTTACAAGACTTAATGGCACAGACAAGTTTAAATTCCATTTTTTTTTTTTTTTTTTTAATAAAACAAAAAAAATTAAATTTAAAAATTTAAAAACACAATACCTTGAACCACTGTGCCAAATAGGAAGCCGAAGCGAGAGCTTTGAATAGTGCAAAAGAGAAATGCAGAAATAGAGATAAGCCGGGGAAGAAGCAGAGCTGAGCTATGCTTGGAATAGAATTTAGACAAATTATTAATTCGACTCCAAATATACCACAGCACTCACGAAGCGATACGGTTTAGGCTTTAAGATTGTTAAGATTCACAAGATTTAATTCACAGAGTATGTAAGTATGTAAGCACCGGTTTACGAATATTTTTCATAAACGCAGTGCGCACAAAAAAAACACGACCGTTCGCTTGAAAGAAAGAGAGGGAAGTGATTAATAATTCCCTAATTAACAATCTTGGAGTCCTTTTTGACAATAAGTTGTTGTTCAACGAACACTTATCACTAACAGTTAATAAAGCCAGAGGTGTGCTAGCTTTTATCAAACGTTGGTCTAAAGAATTTGATGATGGTTGGTATCGTTGGTTCGTCCTATCTTGGAATACTGTTTTAGCGTTTGGAGTCCGCAATACTTTGTTCACCAAAGGAGGATTGAATCTGTCCCAAATCAGTTTCTGCTATTTGCGTTGAAAAGCTTAAACTGGGATACTGCCACTTGCCTCCCGTCATATCATTGCCGGTTAAAAATTTTAAACCTACCTCCTTTAAAAGAGCGCCGTACTTGTGCTCGGGTTATGCTACTTCATGTGCTTATCCTTGGACAGGTTGACTCACAAGTACTTCTTGAAAAATTAAAGTTCTCTGTTCCTAATAGAGTAACTAGATCCTTCCGACCCCCTTGGTTACAAATTTTTAGGTCTAATTTTGCTGAACACGATCCATTTCGCGTTATTTGTAAAAATTATAACTCATTGTCACATTTATTATCCCCTGAACTATCCCTAGATGTAATTAAATCCAAAATGATGGAATATCTTTTAACTTAATTTATCATTACTTTTAGTTATAATAATCTAGATTCTAGAATAACAGATAATAATAAATAAATAAATAAAGTTTTAAGATTTTATTTTTGGTAGTTTTACTGGTTCTGAAGTTATTAGTTTTTGACTTTTTGTGAATTAAGGTTATATTTTTTACTTAACGTTAATTGCATATCATAATCTTGTTTAGGGATGTGAAAAATTTATCAAAATATCAATATATCGATATTTATTGAAAAAAAATAAATATTTGCATCGTGATAATTTTTTACGGGATTTATCGAATATCGTTATTTTTTTCAAATATATTTTTGATATCCACTAATTGGTCACACTGAGCTAAAACACGAGATGAACTACACGTATGAAAATGAGGGCGAAGGAATTTAATGGAGAAATAAAAGACAATTCTGCAAAATGGAATATTTGCAGTAAACTAATAAAAACAAATATGTGTGTGTGGGTGTGGACATAAAATTAGTTAGTTTTTATTTGGTTTATTAGTTTTATATTAAGATTAATGAATTGGTTAATTTTTTGTTTTTCCAAACAGATAAAAAAAAATGTTAATATTATGTATACTATATATATATATTACTTCTTACTATATATATAAGAACTTATGAGTTTTTAGTTTTTGTAAGAAATGAATATATTAAATGTTACTTATGAATTAAATGAAACAAAACAAACCTATTTTTGGGAACTTAAAAAAATCTATTTTAATATTAAAAATACTCGATATATCGATATTTTTTCGTGATATTTAAAAAAATCACAATGATATTTTTCAAAAGTGCAAATATTATTGATACGATATTTTTGAAATATCATGCGATGTTAGAAAAATGATATTGAACATGCTTAATTTTATTAAAAGAGAAACTAAAAGAAACAAACAGACTACAACTTTTTATGACGTATGACGGTTACTGTTACATACCGTCATATACATGTGCCCATATGTACATTTATATGTTCGTTGATTTTTATTGTTAGCGGTTTAACGGTTACATTTTTCTAAACATATTTATAATCAAGGAAGAATTAATATTATTGCTCGTTCAATTTATTTCCATATGATAACTTAGTTTATATGATGACATGAAAACTATGCGTTCAATGTGCTTTACTTTATTGTTCCGAATTAACGATAAATAAACAGCGGTTTCACCTTAAAATAAAATTTGGTCACACAGTTTTGAACCACGTTATGAACAAACAAAAGTCGACATGGCATTAGCGGCGGATGCTTTGGGATTGTATGTGTCTTTTAAATGCATATTGGTTGGTAAGTAATTGAAGATAAATAAAATAATTTTAAATTAATTAACTTCGTATTTTATTATAGGTCAGGGAAGTTGTTCCCTAGAATGCAGTAGAAAATCTAAATATGTCCTTCCATCCCGGCTTCGTCCCGGAAAAGTTCATGGATTCGCAGTGGATTCGAACAATCACCCCGAAACCATAGTGCTGGCGTATGGCGAAAATGAGTTCTCATTGTATACATGTAATCTTAATAAGAAAAATAACGGGTTCAAGTTGGTTTACGAGGGAAAAACTAGAGACTGGATTAACGCAGCTACTTTTTTTTCCGAAACGTCGAAAAATAGTGGACAATTTGTACTGCACATGGCTCACAGTACCTTAATATACATAAAATATGCGTTCACGCCCAATATACACTTTAACGTATCAGAGTTAGCTCAGTGTTCTGACTGTTCAATTCTTTATTACTGTCGTCTGTATGGTAATTCTTACAATGAACTAACAATCTTCAGTGGAAACGCATTTGGAGAATTGTTGGTTTGGCAACCCAAAGACGCACTAAATTCCAAATCATCAATGTGTAAAACATATCCCCTTCTTTTACGAATACAAGCACATAACGGTGTTATTCATGCTATTGATTTAAACCTATCATCACAAATATTAACTACAACATCCGATGACCGTTCTGTCAAATATTGGAGAGTTGAAAAGTTGGGAATGAGGGATGTCAGGTTAAAACCCATGCTTAGTTGTTTTGGACATAATTCGCGGACAATGTGTGCAATAATTTCAAAAATTGGTAGGCTTTTTACATACTATTAAAGACTTTGTATATTAATTATTCATAAAATTATATTATTTATAGGTGGCTTCGTATATATAATAAGCGGTGGTGAGGACTCTCACGTATGTATTTGGAGTCATGTTGGAGATCTTTTGTATAAGCGTCGCTTCCATTTCGGAGCACCTATATGGCGATTAGGTATAAATAATAATTCTTCAATACTTTATACCACAGGTTCTACTGGAAATATTGTCGCTTGTAATCTTAATAGTGTTGTTAAAAGCCAAAATAATTTTGCTTATGCGTTGGACGATATTAATTTAAAAAATGAATTTATAAGAAGGATAAAATTTGTTAAAGAAAGTATAATTATTGGCTTAAGTAATATGAGTCGTTTGTATTATATGCAAATTTCGGATCATTTTAATAAGGCAGAAAAGTGGATTTTAGTGAATGACTCCCCGTCATATAAATGTACAGTTTTTGAGGTATCTAATGACATTATTGCAACAGGTGGTCTTCGACGTATATCAATGTATCGATTTAAAGGACCTAGGATTTATGAAAAAATGTTTGATGCTGAAAGGATGACAGGGACAATTCGATCTTTTATATTTTTGAATGAAAATTACTTTCTCGTTGCTGACGATTCGGGTACCTGCGTATTACTAAAAGGAAATAATTTAAGATTAGATTCTTATATTGAACTTTGGTATCCGCGTGAACCTTGCATAACTGCCGGTTTATTTATATATAAAAACTATATTTTACTGGGGGACCGCAAAGGTCGTGTTATGCTTTATTCCCGGAGCAATGAAAAAACATTTTCATGTAAGAAAATGCTAAATTATCAAGAAGTTAAATTTGGTGCCAATTTTTTTAAATTGCTAAGACTAACTACATTTGATGCTTATGTAATGTTCGGTGGCCATGAGTCAGTTATAAAATATATACATATAGGATTACCGGAATGCGATTTAAAAGTCACACAACGTATAAATATGCCTTTGTCGTGGATTGAAGCTTGCCTTGGAAATGATATAATTTTGGGCTTTAATGATAATCATGTTGTTGTTTGGTCTCGACATTACGACGTGCTAGCACAGATGCCATGCGGCGGTGGACACCGGTGTTGGGATTATTTTATGAACAATGGTATTATTAATATTATATTTATTAAGAAGAGGAAAGTATTCTTTTATAAAACTTCCCTATTTAACCCAATATCCAAAATGATTAAAAACATTAAATGTAACACCTGGCACATACGCAATTGTAATGTTTTGCGACTTCTTAAACACTGTGAAGCGCAAACATTAATTGTGTCGGCAGGTGATGATAATATTATAAAAGTTACGTGTGTTTTGGACAAAGCGTCAAATCAGTGTGCTGAAATTCACTCACATGTATCAAGTGTAAGATGTTTACAAGTTTATAAATTACAAAATAATGAAAATACTTGGATTATTTTTTCAGTCGGTGGCCGATCTCAACTTTGCATAAGTCTGTTTAACATAAACCGATTTAAAGAGTTTTATGTACATGAGCTATACACAAATACGTTGCAAAATATGTTAAAAAATTTTTCACAAGAAGCAAGACTTATGGCAATAGAAATTGCAAAGGGAGCCTTAGAAGATTGTTTTTTATTATACATAGCTGGTGCTGATGGCAGAATTTGTCAATACCTTTGGAATTTACAAAAAAAAAATGAGCTAAAATTTCAAAAGGCTATTTATTTAAAAAATTGCCCTATTAAGCTACGCTTTATAAATGGTCTCGACTTACTACTACTAACAACGACAAGTGGCGAATTATATGGTTTTAACAAGACTTTGTCAGAAAAATGTTTTCAACTTCAGCTTCATGAAACTGGTATCAACGCAATTGACACATATGTAGTTGAGAATTTTTTGCATATCTTATCAGGAGGAGACGATGAAAATATTAAGTACACTGTGGTAAATTTGGCAAATTTTACGGTGGAATATAAGACAGAATTTATTGGTCTTCACAATACCCAAGTGAATGCTTTATCAATACATTCTCCTTATAAGTGGAATGAAGAATCGGAACTTCTAGCATATACTTGCGGTATAGATAAACAGATCTTTGAAATTAACTTAAAAACCCGAAGATATTTTCGTGTAGGGTTCACCTGTATTGCGGATATTAAAGGATTGGAGATAGATAATTGTAACAGAATGTATTTGTATGGAAGCGGACTACAAATTGTTTGTCCATTAAAATCTTAATTTAAATATAAATGTACATCAATGGGTTAAACAAAATTGTGATTTACAAAATTAAACTAAAAACTATATACATACATAAAAATGTTTAGCTTATTTACTAAGTCTTGTGTGAACATAGCCAACCAAAGAAAAAATAGTTGAAACGAGTTTTACAATACTGATGAAAATTGTGTTTTTTTGTTAAAAACTATTAGTTTTAAACTAATTTGGCTTAAATTGCAGATAATTTATTCAATGGCATACAGATACTTATTTATATGTTTATGCCATTGCAGAGGGTATTATATTTACTGCAACGCAGTAAAGGATGTGCACATTTGCATATATTATAATGTGCATACATTACTTTTTTATACCCTTGCAGAGGGTATTATAATTTTGTCCAAAAGTGTGCAATGCAGTGAAGGAGACATCTCGGACCCTATAAAGTATATATATTCTTGATCAGGATCACCTCCTGAGTTGATATGAGCATGTCCGTCTGTCTGTCTGTCCGTTTCTACGCGAACTAGTCTCTCAGTTTTAAAGCTATCGACTTGAAACTTTGCACACACCCTTCTTTATTTTGCACGCAGTATATAAGTCGGAACGGCCCGGATCGGCCGACTATATCCTATAGCTGCCATATAACTGATTGATCGGAAATGGTATAACTTTGGTGTTTTTAAAGTCAGAGAGTTCAAATTTTACAAGAAAGCTATTTTTAGCAAAATAATTCGACATGCCAAATTTCATAAGGATCGGCCGACTCTATCTTATAGCTGCCATATAACTGAACGATCGGAAATGGTGTTTGGTAGAAATATAAACTTTCGTATTTTTGAAGATAGAAGCTTGGGACTTTTTTTTTTTTTTAGATTTTTTATTTAAATTAATTTAAATATTTTGTTTTATTATGATGTAATTATAAGAATCGGCCAACTATATCCGATGTTTGCGATCTATATCCGGTTTTAACTGCAAGGGTATATCAACTTCGGCTCCCCCCAAAGTTATCTTTCCTTTCTTGTTTTAATTTAATGTGCATATATTATATGGGCATTTCCACAGAAAGGTCCACCGCGGCCAAAAAATTAAAAGTTCTTGAAAATGATTTTTTTCAACATGGTTACATAAGGAAATGTTCAAGTTTATTAAACTTGAAAGAATTTTGCATTCATCTTTTACAGATTTCAAAATATTCGAATGCAAAGTCGCGCAAACGCAGCTGTTGTCCGTATGATGTTTGTAGGCCGTATTTTGTTTTTATAACAACTTCTAAAATAAATGCATTATGCTTTCCATTTTGCTTTCTAAAATCACTTTGAGATTAAATAAATGGAAAAGGAACGCAAATGTAACAGGCGATCACCAATAATGGTAAAAATTTGTATTTATATTATCGCTTATTTTATTGTCCCGTGCGCGACTGAAAAACAACATTTTTTATCCGTAGATCCAAAGCACTTGCTCGAATTGCATCAAATTTTTTTTGCAAACAGAGTTTAAGTGTGCAGTTAATATTTAAAAAAAAAATTGGATTAAAAAAATATTTGTATTTTTGGTGATCATTTGAAGTTTGTCCCGTGCGCGACTGTAAGTACAAACAAGAAAAGAAACCTAAGTTCGGGCGGACCCGAAGTTGATATACCCTTGCAGTTAAAACCGGACATATATCGCAAAAATCGGAAAAAGTTGGCCGATCCTTATTTGAATATTATAATATAACCAATTACAATAAAAAATACAAAAATTACAATAAAAAATGTTGGTATTTGATACCAAAGTTGGTATTTTTATCAAATACCAATTCCGATCGTTCAGTTATATGTTAGCTATAAGATATAGTCAACCGATTGTTATGAAATTTGGTAGTTCGGATAAACTAACCAAAAATACAATCATACAATCATGTAACATGTTTCTATCTTCAGAAATACGAAAGTTGGGTCATTTCCGATTGTTCAGTTATATGGCAGCATTAGGATATAGTCGGCCGATCCTTATAAAATTTGATATGTCGTATTATTTTGCTAAAAATGGCATTCATACAAAACTCGAGCTCTTTAGCTATAAAAATACCGAAACTATAGCATTTCCAATCAATCAGTTATATGACAGCTATAGGATATAGTCAGCCGATCTCAGCCGTTCCGACTTATATACTGCAGACAATGGAAAGAAGGGTGTGTGCAAAGTTTCAAGACGATAGCTTTAAAACTGAGAGACTAGTTGGCGTAGAAACAGACAGCAGACGGACATGCTCATATCAACTCCTGGTGATCCTGATCAAGAATATATATACTTTATAGGGTCGGAGATGTCTCCTTCACTGCGTTTGACACTTTTGATCAAAATTACAAAACCCTATGCAAGGGTATAATTACGAAAATAGTGGTGGTAAAAAATGTCCCGTGCACGATGTCCCGTGCGAATTTACTTCAAATGACGTTAAAAAAAAATACAAGTTATCTTTGAAAAATTTTTTAACCTTTTTGAAGAGGCATCAATGAACATAAGTTTAAAATTAGTTGCATTAAAATATTGTTTTTGGATTCGCTGAAATGGGCGTTTGAATTGGTTGACCTCTTAAGCCACTTCCGTTCTGTGTCCCGTGCGAATCACTCGACTTCTGCAATTATCTTCCAAATGGAAAAATACCCAAAATCAATCTTTGCACCAATGAAAAAGCTAATAAAATGCTATGCATTAAACATAAAATAAAAAAAAAAAATTGTTTCCTTTTTACAGTTTTTTATACCCTTGAAGAGGGTATTATAATTTTGTCCAAAAGTGTGCAACGCAGTGAAGGAGACATCTCCGACCCTATAAAGTATATATATTCTTGATCAGGATCACCTCCTGAGTTGATATGAGCATGTCCGTCTGTCCGTCTGTCCGTCTGTCCGTCTGTCTGTCCGTCTGTCTGTCTGTCCGTTTCTACGCGAACTAGTCTCTCAGTTTTGAAGCTATCGTCTTAAAACTTTGCACACACCCTTCTTTCCTTTGCACGCAGTATATAAGTCGGAACGGCCGGGATCGGCCGACTATATCCTATAGCTGCCATATAACTGATTGATCGGAAATGGTATAACTTTGGTGTTTTTAGAGTCAGAGAATTCAAATTTGACATGAGAGCTATTTTTGGCAAAATAATATGACATGCCAAATTTCATATGGATCGGCCGACTATATCTTATAGCTGCCATATAACTGAACGATCGGAAATGACCCAACTTTCGTGTTTTTGAAGATAGAAAGCTAGAACTTGGTACACATTCTATTTTTGGTCAGTTAATCCGACCTACAAAACTTCATTAGGATCGGCCGACTATATCCTATAGCTGCCATATAACTGAACGATCGGAAATGGTATAACTTTGGTGTTTTTAGAGTTAGAAAGTTCTTATTTAACATGAGAGCTATTTTTGGCAAAACAATACGACGTGCCAAATTTCATAAGGATCGGCCGACTATATCCTATAGCTGCCATATAACTGAAAGATCGGAATTGACCCAACTTTTGTGTTTTTGAAGATAGAAAGCTGGAACTTGGTATAGATTCTATTTTTGGTCAGTTCATCCAACCTACCAAATTTCATAAGGATCGGCCAACTAAATCCGATGTTTGCGATATATATCCGGTTTTAACTGCAAGGGTATATCAACTTCGGCTCCGCCCGAAGTTAGCTTTCCTTTCTTGTTTTAACTTGAGCGCGTACGAATGTCCCGTGTGCGATTTTGGAAATGCCCATATGTTCTTTATCAGGATGACGATGTAGATATTTCCGTCTGTCCGTATTTACTTACGCAAACTAGTTTCTCAATTTTAAAGTTACATACCTACCCTTGCAGAGAGTATTATAATTTTGGTAAAAATGTGCAACGATTCTCCGACCCAATAAAGTATATATATTTTAGATCAGGATCACCTCCTGAGTTAATATAAGCATAGGTTTTCAAGCTTGAAACTTCGCAAACACCCTCCATTCTTTTGCACGCTGAATATAATTCGGAACGGTTAAGATCGGGTGACTATATCCTATAGCTGCCATATAACTGATTGATGGGAAATGCTATAACTTTGGTGTTTTAAGAGTTTGAGAGTTTGGATTTTGTGCGAATGCTATATTTTCCAAATAAATTCAAAAAATGTTGTTATGAAATTAATGATTACATTATATTAATCAGTTATTTTTATAATACTATCAAATAAAATACCGTCCTTTTGATTTATTGGCATACACAAACCAAGTTATAATTTTTATTGTTATTTGTTTTGAAGTTTATGCTGAAATAAAAAATATATATTAAATAAATATGTGGATAATACTTCCACATACTTTAAAAGATAAAAAAATGAAAACAATGATAGAAAAATAAGCTAAAAAAACAACTTTATATTTTAAAGTAAAACTTAAAAAATTATGCATGTAAATAATAAAAGTTAAGTAAAGTAGTTAAGTAATTAAAAAATAAAATCAAGGTGGCGCACTTGACACGTCGCGACCCATATTGGTTGTTTCATTTGCAAACAATTTATATTGATACACTTCTCTCACCTCCTCTTAAGTGAAGACCATTTAGCGAGGTTTTTTTTTTTTTTTTTTTTTTCTGTGAGCTTTAGAGGTCTTATCTCTATTTCTGAAATTTTCTTTGTTTCTCCAGAGCTCCCGCGGGGCGCTTCAGCTCCTACACAGTGGTTTAAGGTATAGTGTTTTTTAACTTTTTATAAATTTTTTTATATGGTTAACTAGCAAACCCGGCGAACTCCGTTTCGCCACAAGATGGCTTCGTTTTATGGAACATTTCGTTTTTTTATTAATAGATCGACAACATTTTTTTTTTATTTGAAAATGCGTGCGTTTCCGATATAAGATGATGGGAGATGTCGGACGCCAATGATCTTCGTGTGATCACTCACTGTTCCATTTTATTGAAGTGGTATTTAGTAACCCACATTTTTTGTTTTTTGGTCTGACGTTAACACAAAAAAGCGGAATGTTTTTCAACTTGTGAGCACGCAACGTATAACAATGAAAAACAATGATTTTCTAAATTTATGCCGCAAACACTAAGCGATTGGCCTTGTGTTTATTGTCATTGCTAACAAAGCGAACAGGAAATTGCAATCGTTTGAAGTCAAACGGAAAATCATTCGGATTCATTGGTATTCGAGGAATACATACATTTTCACCTGCGTACTTTCCGTTAATTAAATACGGCATAAGTTCGTTGCAAAGCCGCGGTGGATTTAAATTACGCTATATCATAATAACTGTACCAGCTTTTAGTTGCAAGTTATGTGGTGGAAATCCTGATAACTCTAGATAGTTCAAAAACTCCGTTGGATAATTTACTACATCATCGGGATTTGTTATCGAATCAACTGATGTGTCTCGTTTACACGATGCTTAATATTGCTTCTCCGCTGAATAGAGGTGCAAAAAACATCGATGAAAACATCGATGCATCGATGTTTTTTGAATTTTCCAAAACATTGATGTTTTTTTTGACCATCCATGTTTTTGTGCCGTCACTATCAAGAGAATAAGCAAAGAAGAGGTACGTAACTGAGCAGATTTTGGAGTCTACTTTCAGGAGTCTTCGAACAGTATGGCCTTCAAAGAGGTATTCAAAAAATGTATGTGTGTGTTCAGCGGCGCTGAACGACAATGTCTCGTGATTTAGTTGGATCGCCAACAATAATTGCAGCAACATCATTAACAGTAAGTGCATTGAATCTTCGCACATGTTAACCTGTGGGGGTACAATCCGCTCTTATGACAAATTTGTTCGTATCCGATGGCATTCGTTACAATGCTGTTTTGAACATATTAACTACAGCGTTATTAGCGTGAAAAAATGCTTGCAACTGTTCAATAACTCGTCCGTTTAAATATTGTGTTCCCTGTATATTGCACCGCACATTTAGCAGATCCATCGTCGACGAAATGAAATATAATTGCAGAAATTGATGCGTTGCCTCTGGTGTGTTGGCACCATTGAACCATGCGAATGATATATTTGTCCTTGTATCTGTAATTGCAACCAATCATTTGTTGAAGAATACAGTGTAACTTCTGATCTAGTGATGGTGTAGTGTGTGATGTATATGTAGTGGTTATGTGTTGCAATTCATTGTGTTGGTGTGAGTAATTGTTTCGTTTACCTTGCAATAATATAGCTCATGCGAAGTCATGCGAAAGCAGTTATTGTATTCAAAGATGTGTTGAAGAAAATGGCTGAAATCGGGATCATCTCCATCGAAGAATGTTTTTAGTGCCTGTGGTGGTTCAAGTAATGGACCCAGTTTGACTTTTCCACTTGTGTTGTGTAAATACACTCCTTGCTGGCTTGCATGTCTTGCGCGACGGCCGATGTTCGAACGTGGTCCTCTATGCATTGTGGACTGTGGACAGAGTGGTAAATTTAACCTCAAATACACAATCCACATAATTTACACAGTTCAACTTACCACCTTAAAGACAATTATATGCTGTTGAAATTGAATAAAAATACACGTGACTGATTTGATGTTTTCCAATTAATGTGTTAGAAAATGAATAACTAATTTTTTCAAATATTTTCACAATTTGACAGAACCAGTTCGTGCGTTCTGAATTGCCACAGTCATACAGTAAAAGCCGACTTGTTTTTATATAATAGAATATTAAGGGGGGACATCTGAGTAAAGTTTTGAAAATATCGAAACATTTTTTTTCGCTTAAATTCTTTATGGTCTTTATGGACTTTAAACGCGTTTATCTCGAAACCATTTTTTTTGAGACTGCCGGAAACATAACTCGAACAAATCTTAACCGATCGATTTTGAATTTTGACAGTATATTTAAAATACCTTTATCTATCGACACATGTAGGATTTTTTTATCAACAATTTTGTGACGTTTTTTTATCGTGGAAATCTTAACTTTTTTTCAATCACTCACCATTTTGCAAATCAAAATATCGCAAAAATCCTACGTGCGTCGATAGCTGTTGATGTATAGAAACTAACGAAACTTGATTTATTGTTCTACATCAAAAATTGAGGACTTAAGCTGTCCGGCCAAGACTAATTGAGGTCGTTCATGAACCAGACTAAGAATGAATTTAAAGAGTTGATCACTGGTTTTTGTAAAATCAATGTGGTCATTCTATGCGCTTGACACTCAGTTTAGCGGCCTTCAGCTGCTAAATGAGCCACCTAAGCGTAAGAAATCCGCTGTTTGTGATCCGCCTCAGCCTTCTCAGCTGTAATTAACGCAGCCGCTCATACCTCTGGCCACCCCAAGGGCTAGAATTGAGAACAATTCGCCGTCCAAATTTCTCAGTACAAATGAGCAATTGTCCGACATGTCTTTCGTGGCATCCCTTCAAGTGATGCACCCGGTTCTAGTGAACGAAACCCTCGTTAGAGTCACCCTAAAGGGTATTCCACAGTCCGGACCACCGGAACCGACTGATGCTGCAGTTCTAGTACCTGCGACACCAAAACCCTTACAGGTGATTCCTCCATCGAAACATATATTTGTTTCCCGTCTTGGCCCTAATACTTCCGAGATAGATATCTCGACCTATATCAAGGCCAAAACAAAAGCCGAAGTAAAGGTGGAGCACAAACATAAATGTGTAGCATGGAAATATTCGTCCGCTTTAACAAATCCTCCTTGGTGCCTCACAAACCTAAAAATACTAAAAATAGGCTTTTACCTTAATATAAAATAACCTAGCAGTGGTATAGATTTTTGAAGATATATACAAGCTCGGTAAAATTTTACCGAGTGCATAACGTTATTTTATGAATGTTACAGGAATTATATTCGCCGCTGTAGGATACAATTTACTCAGGATCCAAAGCAGTTTTATAATTTTGTAAACACTAAGCGCAAACACGTATCTTTTTCACCCCTGCTTACGTTTAAAAGTTCTTCTGCGACCTCTGATTAGGCCATTGCCGATCTATTCGCAGAATTTTTTCAAACAACTTATTCTCCGTCTAAATTGACAGATCAGCTTTACGCATATAACATTCAAGCAGCAAATCTTATTTTCTGTCCGTTTTTCTCGGATAACACATTATTATCTGATCTGCTAAGGGTCAAACCCGTTTATTCGCTAGGCCCCGATGGAGTACCAGGCTGTGTGCTAAAATACTGTGCCAGGGCTCTGTGCAAACCTCCTCAAAGACTTTTCAACTTATTTTTGGAAACCTCGATTTTTCCCCTTAAGTCGAAGGAATCATTCATAATTCCCCTACATAAAAAAGGGAAAAAGTCTGAGGCTGCCAACTACAGAGGCATCTCTAAGTTGTCGGCAATTTCAAAGTTATTTGAAAAAATAATTACCCCTCACTTGCAACACCTATGCTCTTCGATCATCTCTCTGACATGGCTTTATTAAGCGTCGCTCCACCACCACAAATTTACTGGAGTTGACATCCTTTGTCATAGACGGCTTTTGTAAGGGATATCAAACCGATGTAATTTACACAGACTTCAGCAAAGCATTTGATTCAGTTAATCACTCACTCTTGTTGAGTAAACTGAATATGCTGGGTTTTCCTATAGACCTCTGAAAGTGGATCTTCAGCTACTTAGATGGAAGAACACAAAAAGTCATATTTAAAAACATACTCATATATATTCCCGTCTGGTCCGTGCTACATCTGGGGTGCCTCAAGGAAGTCATTTTGGCCCATTGTTAATTACTCTTCTTATAAATGACTTCCCCCCTGCTTTAACGAATTCTTTAGTTCTTATGTATGCAGATGATGTAAAGCTTTGTCTTTAGTACAAATCCATCCAAATGGTGTCCAGCTAACGATGTAATACTTAATGGATCAAAATGCAAGCGTATGTCTTTTTATCGTTCTTGCCCTCTGCAAGCTACGTATACTCTGTATGGGAGTTCTTAAGAGAAATTAACTCAGGTTAATTATCTCGGCATCCTATTAGACATTAAACTTAAATTTGCCGACCATATTTCTTTAATGGTTAATAAGGCTAAAGGAGTCCTTGGTTTTATTAAAAGGTGGTCAAAAGAATTTAACCACCCCTAAATAACTAAAACCTCATTCATTTCATTGTCTCCAATATGGAGTACTTCCGGACGGCAAAGAATCCGTACAAAAGAATTTCTTAACTTTTTCACTTAGAGGTCTTAACAGGGATGTAAATTTTCACCTTCCATCTTATGATAGTAGAGTACTCTTATCTCTCTTACTAATAAACGTACCAAGTTTAACCACCCGTAGGACAATGCTGGGTGTAGTTTTCCTGCATAACCTCATCAATGGGGATGTAGATAGCCAGCATTTACTAACATGCTTAAATTTTATCATTCCCAATAGAAGGGCCAGAAACTTTAGTCCTCTATTCCTTAGCCATTTTAGTTCGACATATGGACAGCACGACCCTTTTAGGGTCTTATGTTCGAACTACAATGGTCTCTACTCTATAAAATCTCTTTCTGGTCCTTCAAATTTAAAATATATAATTTAAAATTTTCTTGCTAACTCCTCTTAACTGAATAAATTACAAATAGCCATAATTAACCGTTTCTCGAGCGCCCCTCGGTCGTCTGGGCCTCTAAGCTATATTATGCTAATACAGGAATGCTAGCTGATGCTCTAATTCCACAAGCCATTTCAAAAATTCTGAAAGACAGCGAAAAAAAAAAAAAAAAAAAATATATATATATGTATATAAATACAATTTTTATAAAAGGTTCGTTAATAATTGGAATACTGATTTTTTACCGTTCTGAAAATTATATGTGACTGTTTTTACCCGTTCTTTGCGGGGGTTTGGCCAAGCACCACAAACCAAACTGCACAAACCAATAAAATACTCAGCAGCAGTAGCTTATTACCATAATATATTTTTTCATCTTTATTACCTTCCAGTTTCGCATGCGCCTTTTGCTTAATTGAACCGCATGCGATTTTTGCAACTTTTCAGAGCTCCCAGAGCTAATCTGATCAACTTTTGCTTAGATATTGATACTGAGCGGCCGCTGACTTGTGGTTAATATGAACATAATAATAAAACTTTGAAATTAAGCTGTGCCTTTATTATAATTTCACAAACCAAGGCGTACGCTAATCGACTGGTAGCGAACCAACGGACTGAAAGCATTCAGTACGCATGTTTGGTCATTGATAATTTTCAATGCCAGTAAATAAAAATCAACTTGTATTAAGTTAAACGTTTAAATCTTTATTTGGCCGCATATGAAATTGGGTTCTATGTACAATATGGGAAATCCAATTTAGGGTGCGAGCGCAATAAGAAGACGAACGAGAGTGCCGCCAACCTTCCAGAATAGGCTGAGCGGATGCTCGCTAACTTTAAATGCCGAATTAGTAAAGCCAGCGGCCGAAAGAGAGTCGGCTTGCGACCAACAAAACATCAGTTAAAAATTAATTATTTAATTTTAACTAGTTGCTTGCTGCTTGACCCGACATTCTCCCTCCAGTTGAGGCTTCTACTCCAACTTCATCCTTAAGGGGCAACAGGCACAGCTTAGTCACTGCTGGCTTGGTAACTCCAGTGGGGGTTATTATCACCGCCACTCGAAAGATTCCATCTCGACCAGGGATTAACTCCATTATCCTCGCAAGCGGCCATTTCATCGGAGCTAGGTTCTCGTCCTTTACTAGCACCACATCGTTCGGGTCCAAGGCAGGACCGGAGGCACGCCATTTGGAGCGCTGCTGGAGAAGGTTTAGGTACTCCTCCTTCCATCGGGACCAGAAAGACTGCTGCAGGAAAGACACGCGCTGCCAGCTGTCCAACCGGTTGAAGTTCAGCTTTGTGACATCAGGCTCAATAAAGCTGACTGACGGACCACCAGTTAAAAAATGAGCTGGGGTCAGAACATCAAGGTCTGCAGGATTTGAAAGAGGATATGAAAGAGACAATAAGGGTCGTGAATTTATGACAGCCCCAATACAGCACCGTTCGCAGCTCCTCGAATCCAAGAACTGCAGATCCGACAGGTCGGTAAAAGTGGTGCTTGCCGGTTTTAACAGCCGCTTCCCACAGACCACCGAAATGCGGAGATCGAGGAGAAATAAAATGTCATTCGATGGACTCCATACAGCAAACCTCCAGCAGTGCCCGTTGATGCTCATCGCTTTGAAATAATCGGAGCAGCTGCTTTAGCTCGTTTTTGGCTCCGACAAAGTTGGTTGCGTTGTCAGACCAAATATGTTGAGGCCTTTGGCGGGTGCATATAAGCCGCTTCAAGGCTTGTAAAAAAGAAATTGTGGACAGATCCCTTACAAGATCCCTTACAAAACAAATGAAAACGCTAAAGAAACATTTTACTGGAGCCTTATTACGCACTTCCGGCTTTTAATAGAACGGCCCACAAAAACCCACACCAGTGACTCCAAAGACCCGGGAGCCGCTAACTCTTTGCTCCGGGAGACCAGCCATAATGTGCTCCAACAACCGAGGCTTAGTCCGGAAGCATCAGATGCACAGCAGAATTGCACCAGCAAAAATACTTTCCAACGTAGACCTTCAACTGCTCTACTTCCGACATAAGTCGAGCCAACAACTCGGCTCCCGATAACTCCAGCTTCGGCACCGTAACAGTCTTTGAAGGGCAACTCGGAACTTCAAGCAGAGTAAATAACTTGCAGATCCTGCGCCCTTGGACACGACATAAACGCATGCCCCATACGCCTCAATGCTGGCGTCACAGAATCCATGGACCTCCACCTCGGATTTCGATGTTAGCACCCATCTAGGGAATTCGGCGCGCTGCGTACTAACAAAGCTGCTACAAATCATATTCCAGTCGCAGTGAAGGGCCATAAAGGGGTCATAAAGCCGAACGACTGAAGAAAGAACGATGCGCCTAATGGGCTTTGAGATTGACTGAATCCCTTCAAAAGAAAATAGGAAGCGGTCAGTTGCAGGATCCCAAGCAAGACCCAGTGTCTTTGTGAAGTTGCTGCCATCATCAAACCTTAGGAAAGACTTCCGATCTTCTTCAGGCACCTTATCCAGCACGTCGGCAACATTGGATCACCACTTCCTTAACCGAAATTGGCCTTTGGCAAAGATCCCGGATGTTTGCTGAATTATGCTAATAGATTCATCTATAGAGTCGCCTCCGGAGAGTAGATCATCCACATAAAAGTCGCGACGCAGAATTTCGGCCCCCTTTGGAAACATTAATTGCTCATAATCTGCCAACTGATGCAGTCCGAACTGTTAAAAATGAGGCAGGCTGCGTTCCATAGGTGACTTTGGCTGAATGACTGGGCCAGACATTAACACGTCATTCAGTGAATATCCAGAAGTGGTGACAGCAGATCCATCAAAAAGAACCCTGAGCTAGGTTGTTGAACTCTCCTTTTAAACACAATGGTGTGGCAGAAAGTATTGGCCAGTGACGCTCGCATCAGCAGAGACTGGAGACATATGACCCAACTCCAAATACTCCTTTATGAAGGCAGCTTATTGCTCCTTGAATTGAGGACGGCGACAGAACTTCCTTTCGAGGGAAAGAAATCGTCGAACGGCTTGGGAGTAAGATTCTTCCAGCAACTTAGAACCGCATTTAAACGGAAGCCTCACAGCGTAAGCGCCAAAATCCAGCCGAGCAACATGTTGCACGAAATGCGCATTGAAATCTAGCTCCTCCTTCGCCCGCTTCACAATAGGCTCCGAGCAGTCTTCGATTTCCCGAAACCGGCGGAGCAGAGATCAGTCATCCAACTGATCATGCAGCATTGTTGCGCTCTCCGGAAAATCCTTGTGGGCAGTGGAAACGAGTGATCTTCTCTGAACATCTAAACCGCCTCCACACACGACCCAACCAAGTCGGGTTTTCTGCAGCAATGGCAGGCCGGCTGAGAGCTTAATTTGCCCAACACACAGCAGCTCATAAAACAGACTGGCTCCGATAAGAAGGTCGATGCGCTGTGGGCGAAAAAAATACAGGATCAGCCAAAGAGAGATTGCCAGGAATATTCCAACTGGAGACGTCCAAACTGAAGCTCGGCTAGGCTGTCCGTGATATTGGCGGCGATGACGGCGTTAACCAGGGCCGAGTATTCGGAGCAGTGGGACCGCAGGAGAACACTAACAGAGAATCCATCTGTCGCAAAATCGGTATCGCCAATACCAGACACCGCCATGAATAATTTGTACCTCCAGAGCTGCAGCTGACTTGCCAGTCGAGAAGTGATCACGTGCACCTGAGATCCAGAATCCATCAGAGCTCGGCATTGAACAAGGTATCCGGCGCGACTACGAACAAGAATGTTCGCTGTAGCAAGCAACGATATATCGCCGCTGCGACCTTGAGCAACTAGTGCATTAGCAGTGGACGGCGAAAAGGCTACAGGCTCGGTGACCTCGGCTATGGCTGACGTGGGAGGACCAACCAAAGGCTGGCCGCTAGATGCCTGCGGCTCCGGAAAATGCAACTGGCTGTGATGCCTCCTTCCACAACTGCGACAATTAGCAGCGAAACACTTACGCATGTGAGTGAGACACTTTGCCCGGCCCGGCCCGTTTGCAGACACTTCCGACAAAGACCGAGTCGCCTGGCCTCACCAAGGCTAATCTCAAAGGGCATTGATAGAAATCGGGGACATGCAGACATTATATGGGACCATCCACCGCATAGAGCACAGGCAGAGGGAAGCGAATTAGTAACAATAAAGGATGATCTACTATTATTTGCAACTCAACGCCTTCCCACGTGAGCGCCCGGGGCGTATGCAGCCTTGCACTTTAAAATAGCACTACGGGTTGGAGTGGGTGCTCTTGTGACGGCGCCGCTGGAGTTCATGATTTATTATATTAAGTTCCGAACAACCGAAGTTAATTTTATTTGCTCGCGGCGAACACGATCTGTCCCACTGTGCGTTCAGAACCGTAGCGGAATTGTAGAATGTATATATATATGAATGTATATATATATATATGAATGCAATGTATATATATATGTGTGCCTGCGAACTGACGTTTATGTTTATGTCTGTATGTATGTATAATATATTACATATTATAATTTGTTTATTATTATAAACAAACTTATATGCCACGTATGAAAATTGTTCACATAACACTGTTTACAAAATTGTTTTGTTTTTGTTTAAATAATTTGTTTATGTGTATATATGTAAATATATTAACGAGCACGCCGGGGTTCACCAATGATTGGTCATTGATAATTTTCACGTTAAACGTTATAAATCTTTATTTTGCCGCGTATGAAATTGGGATCTATGTACAATATGGGAAATCCAATTTAGGGTGCGAGTGCAATAAGACGAACGAGAGTGACGCCAAACTTCCAGAATAGGCTGAGTGGATGCTCGCTAACTTTAAATGCCAAATTAGTAAAGCCGAGCGGCCGAAAGAGAGTCGGCTTGCGACCAACAAAACATCAGTTAATAATTAATTATTTAATTTAAACTAGTTGCTTGCTGCTTGACCCGACAAAGCATATGCCATTTTTTTGAACAAACGTATTGACTGACAATTATTCAAAGATCTGTTAAGAATTTAAGGTTGTACCAAGGAAATCCAAGGAAGGGTGTTTTTTTTAGAAGTATAGAACTTTAAGGTGGCATTACTGCTTAAGATGGCGACCGATTTAAAAGCAGTCAAGTGATTTATTCTCAGTTTGATTTGAAAATTCATCATGAATAGACTCACGCCTGAACAACGCTTTATACAATGCCGAACAACAAAAATAATGTTTCTGTGCGGAATACGTATCGCGCACTACGTCTATTTTACCGTTGAAAAAATCGTCCATCAGAGCAGTTAATTAGATTAACCGTGGAACGTTTTTGCACCACGTTTACTCTCATTGATTGCATCATTGCATCCCCAGAAGAAGCTATTTCTACTGTACAGCGTAGCATTGAGTCCATTCGCCATCGAGCACAAGAATTGAATTTGTGTCCATCCATTTTATGGAGATTTTGACAAAATCCAACTAGTGTATAAGCCGAACGAACTAAGCCGAACGATCATCAAGCAAGGTGTAGATGAATGAATCATCGATTTATAAAAATACACGTTTGGTGACCGCGTAATTTCACGTTTTGGACCTGTGAATTGGCCTTCATGATCTTGTGACTTAACACCGCTAGACTATTTTCTATGGGGCTACGTAAAATCATTGGTCTATTCGGATAAGCCACAAACGCTTGACCATTTGGAAGATAACATTCTCTGTGTTATTGTTGATATACGGTACAAATCTTTTGGGAAAAAAAACTTCTAAAAAGTCTTCGAAAAGTGGTCGTCCAAATTAGACTACATCCGAGCCAGCCATGGCGGTCATAGCCAGAAATCATATTTAAAATGTAGAAGCCACAAGAATTTCTTTCGAAAGCGAATATTTCATCGTTGTTTTATTGAAATTTAAAAATCTATTCTATATGTAAAAAAAACACCCTTAATTTAAAGATTAACTTACATTTCCAATTATTGAAATAAAATTGTAGTTGAAATATTTGTTATTAGTAAATTAAAATAGGTTTTAGTTTAGTAAGTATTTATTAGTTTTAATCAATATGTTGGGGCAAGCAGCGAAGAGTAAAAGCTGGTTTAAATAATCGATGCCGATTCTTCTTTCTGTTTTGCTTATTTCTTTTTCTTATTTGTGAGCTTTCATAGAGCTACTGCGCACTAGCTCTTCTTGCAATTGAGTGTGTTACCCCCGCCTTATCACTCGCCCTTGGAATTAAAGAGAACTGGATTGTTTGAAGCGTCACTTGCTAAGCTTATCTTTATTTATTTATATTTTGACTTTCATCGAATGCGATGCTTAAGGTAAAACTTAACCTCCTCCATAAACTCCAAGCTGTTGATTTCATAACCTTGGACTGAAGTGGACTAGTTAGTGGACTTGCTGCCTCAAGCAGGGAAAGGAAACGGCGACCTGTTAGGAGCAGAAGTGACCTGTCAGGAAATGCACCCCGCAAGGCCCTGCAATATTAAGGCTGATTTGTGATTTGCACGGGAGGTTCTCTCAGCTAGGCACGGGCGTGCACGTCCACAGAGGGAGGTTGCTAAGCGCTACATGAGGCTTGCTGCGTACTCTACGCTTCTCGGTGGTAGCAGTGGTGCTGGCAGGCCGGTTCCCTCCTTGTCCACGTTGCCGATACCACCATTCAGCGGCGGCTATGCCGAGTGGCCGGACTTGATCCTCACTGACAGCCTGATCAGACACTGATCCTGGTAGCCTGATCCTCGCTTGACCAAGATGAAAAGGATTAAGCGGCTCATTTCAAGTCTGCAGGAGTCAGTCATGGAGACCGTGAGAGCGCTGGAGTAGACTGACGCTAACTATGATGTTTCCTTTGATCTTTTGTGCAATCGTTTCAGTAATCGACGGCTTATATGCTAGGCTCACATCGCATGGATCCTGTCTATGAAGCTGTGGCGCGCCCTTTTAGGAACGTATCAGCCAGCTAACACGTTTGTGACCCAGTATCGTCACGCTGAAGCAGCGTTGTTGCCAACCGTCAACATTCCCGTCCGTCGCCGATCAGGCGCCTTTCTTCCGTTCCAAGCGCATTTTGACTAGGCTCACAAGTTATCTTATCACATCACGGCTGGCCAGTCAACTTCAGCGTCATCGGTCTGTGGCTGCTCAATGCTCTGTGGCTGTGGCTGGCCTTGGAGACGCTGAATTCACTTCGGATGGATCATCGCTTAATGTTTGTCTGAAGTATCGCCTATCCACGTATTCGGTATACATCTCACATCATAGAGCGTCAACTCCACGGGCTGAACATACATAGATGTCTCCAACTGGAAGGTTCCTGCCAATGTGGTTCTAGCAAAGAGCGCAGAATGTGGATTGACTGATTGAAGCCAGCCTGTTTTTTAATGTGTTCTCAGTTAGACATTTCGTGGCGGTCCGCCTCTTGTGCAAGCGTGGCGCGGATCTCTTCGAACTTGTTCAACGTATTCCTCACTGAAGGGATTACAACCACGGCACTCAAATATACCTACAAGAGGCATATAGTGCATGGGCACGGATGGTACGCCTGCCAACGCCCCAGACTAGAAGCTATAGCTATAATATGTACTTGCCGGGCAGCATACTTCCTCTGGCGGCCTCTACTGATCTATGGGTCACAGCACCCGAGTTGTATAACGCAACTCCACATCGAATCCGAGGACTCTACCCTCGAAATGGGTATCAACCACAGGCACCACGATACTCCCACAAGGGCGCCTACCTCAATGGTGGTGCTTGGACGCTATCCAACCCGTGACACCGAAGTTTGTGGGCTCGGTGGCCCACCCCTTTACTTCCGACAAGCTGGGATGGGGCGCTCTGCCATGTTAGTTGCCTCCTTCGACAAGCTATAGCGAAATGTGGTAGCATTTTTCGCCGATAGCCACACGGCACAAAAAAATGGGCCTAAACGCCGCTCCTCCTCCGAAACACCTCCTCAGAAAACTCTGTGAGTCTCCTCGTCCGGTCGAATGGAGGCCTCGCTAGGCTGGCGGCGACACTGCTCTTCACATGCCTCCTGGCATCGTAGACACATCGTTCTTGGCGAAATCCGAATGGCCATCTGCATTCTTCCGGATGAACTTCCCACGAACTACACACGATCAACCATGATACGGTACAAATACCGGTAACAGGCATATCCCATGGTACGACGATGGTCCGCACATGTCCTTGTCGGGCCCTTGAGCACTCTCGGGGGAAGTAACCCGACTGGATGCATAGAGCCACTAACCATACAGCATATAGACAACCCATTTCATACAACGAAAATGGACGCAAAAATTTCTTGCGACAGGCCCCAGCAGGCCCCAGAGCGGATTTCTTACGCTCTCTTACGCTCATCGTTCGTTCATCTTACGCTCATTCTCGCATTAAATGTTTTCTGTTTCTCAGTCTCTAAACGGAGCGCGATGAAGAAGGTTGGCCTGCGCTTCGGTTGATCTTTGTATGTATGCGTGTCACACATTCACATACACGGGTGTATGTGTGCGTGCGATTTCGTTTCGAAGCCAGCGCACAAAATTTGGATTTTTCTTACTTTTCAGGCTTTTTCATATCGACTTTTCATCATATTTGATGAAATGAAAGAAATTATATTATATTTCAGCATACATTTTTAATTTAGTTAGGGATAAGATTAAATGTTAGTAGTAAAATGTTTTCTGTATATATATTTTTACGAATCATTAAAAATCAATCACTGAGAAAGTGTCAGAGTATATTTCAGTCGGAGTCACTTAAAACGCCGATTGCTTTTAAGTTTTTGTTGTTCTGCAAGAGGTATCAGAAAACCAATGTAAATATATATATATATATATGTAAGTTAAATTGTTTGTAGTTCGGTGATTTAAAAAAATGTAAATTTAATTTTTTAATTACACAACTTGGTGTTAAACCTTTATTTATTAAACGTTACAATTACAAGACACTTTTGATTTCTCTTAAATATTTTTGTCAACCGTTCGCGGTCTCGGTCAAAATAGGACTGACTTCTTAATTCTAAATCTGATCCAAAGAACCTCGGCCATCAGTAAATTAAAATAAATAAAATAAAAATGTATGCTGAAAAAATAAAAAAAAATAATATAAAAAATAATATAATTTCTTTCGTCATTTCATCAAATACGAATACCCGAATTTTGTTAGGGTAGCAAGCCTGAAAAGTAAGAAAAATCCAAATTTTGTGCGCTGGCTTCGAAACGAAATCGCACGCACACATACACCCGTGTATGTGAATGTGTGACACGCATACATACAAAGATCAACCGAAGCGCAGGCCAACCTTCTTCATCGCGCTCCGTTTAGAGACTGAGAAACAGAAAACATTTAATGCGAGAATGAGCGTAAGATGAACGAACGATAAGCGTAAGAGAGCGTAAGAAATCCGCTCTGGGGCCTGCTGGGGCCTGTCGCAAGAAATTTTTGCGTCCATTTTCGTTGTATGAAATGGGTTGTCTATATGCTGTATGGTTAGTGATAGAGAATAGAACGCCATTAGGTGCTGAAGTATTGTGCGCCACACTGCTTTGCAGATAGTGTGATGCCGTCCATACCGGTAGAGCGTCTGCTCTTCAGCTTGGCGACACAAGCATTAACCTCTACTTCCTCGAGGGTCCGTGGGATCTCCTCCACTCCGGCAATCCGGTGGATCAGACTTCGCAACTGGGAAAAAGTTACGGAAGAGCACACGCGCACAGTTACCCTAAAGGCTACTCTGGAACCCAGGTCGCCATTTTGGGAGTGAAGTCGAGCCTGGCTTCGAAGCTCCTGTCCGAAGGCAGGATTAGAATAGGATGGACCATGTGCAGGGTCAGGGAGCGCACGGCCCAGCGTCGCTGCTTCAGATGCCTGAGTTTCGGGCACATCGCCGCTTTCTGCAAAGAGCGGACTGATAGAAGGGACTGGCGTTTCAGATGCGGAAAGCCAGGTCACAAAGTGGCTTCCTGCACAAACGCGGCTGAGTGCTTTCTCTGTGCAGTTTCAAACAAGGCAGAGCGTGCCCACGTAGCTGGCAGCAAGAGATGCTGTCTCGTAAAAGCTCTCGGTCCAGATGGGATCCCAGACAGCGCAATTAAACTGGCGATGACTGCGTGCCCGGACCGGTTCGCTAGGGTCTTCAACGCATGCCAACGTGAAGGCGTCTTCCCTAGAAGGTGGAAAGTACAAAGCCTAGGCCTGCTCCCAAAGCCAGGCAAGCCGCCGGAGAATCCATCGTCCTTAAGGCCGATTTGCCTCATTGACCATGCCGGCAAAGCCCTAGAGTAGTCCGCGCGGGAGATCTCTCCCCATTGCAATACGGGTTCAAGGAACACCGTTCCACGGTCGCCGCAATTTCCTTGATCAGGAGGATCGCAGCCAATGCAATGGAGAGGAACAGATGGGCGGGCGGAAGGAGTACTGCCTGATCGCCACTCTGGATCGCCACATCAAAAACGCTTTCAATACAGCCAGGTGGGATGTTATAGTGGAGGCGCTGCGCAATCTCCTCGTGCCGACCAGCATTGTGGAGGTCATAAGGTCGTACCTCAGCGATCGTACTATTAGGTACGGGACGACCTCAGTCATCCGAGAGCATGCGGCCACCTGCGGTGTCCCTCAAGGCTCCGTTTTAGGCCCAGCTCATTGGAATGTAATGTACGACGGGGTACTCAGACTTGAGCTCCCGGAACGGACACACTTAGTCGGATTCGCGGATGACATCGCGGTAGTGGTCGTCGCGAAGACAATACAGGAAGTAGAGGAGTACTGCAATGCTACAATTGTAAATGTCATCGGTTGCCTGGAACAGGCAGGGCTAAGCCTAGCCCACCATAAGACGGAGGCTGTCCTGATTTCAAGAAGGAAGCGGGTGGAGACGGCCACAATAAATGTAGGCGGACACGTGGTCACATCAACCAGGACCATCAAGTATCTGGGAGTAACGCTGGACACGAGGCTTAGTTTCAGGGAGCACTTCCCAGAAGCCAATTGCAAGGCAGCGAATGCCGCCAGAGCACTAGGGAAAATCATGCTCAACTGTAGAGGCCCGAAGCAAGGACGTGGACTACTTCTCTACGAAGCCCCCATGTGGCGGATACAGCCAAGACAAGGTCGTACACCAAAGGTTTGACCAGCACATACAGATTATGCGACTTAAGGGTGTGCTCGGGCTACCGCATGATCTCGGATGACGCAGCTCTCGTGATAGCAGGGATGGTGCCAATCGACTTGCTCGCGGCGGAGCGAAAAGAGCTATACCAGGCTCTAGCAGCGCTGAGCGAGCAAGCTCCGGCAGCGACACGGCGTCGGCTTAAAGTGAGCTCGAGAGCTACGAGCATCCAGAAGTGGCAACAACGATGGAACGAGTCGACCAAGGGACGCTGGACCCACCAACTGGTCCCGGACCTTGAGAAATGGCTCCAAAGAAGTCACGGGAAAGTAAACTTCTGGCTGACGCAGTTAACCAGCGGCCACGGTTGCTTCAGGAGCTATCTATATAAATTTGGACACGATGACGACCCAAGTTGCCCTGAATGCGGGGTAGACGAGACGACGGCATGTGGTCCTGGACTGCCCAAGCTTTTCAATCCTCAGGCGGAGACTCCTAGGGGAAACAGCGACGGCGGACCTCATCGGAAGGAGGTTGCTGGAGGACGCCCAGTTCTGGGAAGGCATGAGCAGCTTCGCCGCCTTAACAATGAAGGAGCTGAGACGGCTAGAGAGACTCCGAGCGGAGGCTGGGCTAGCCTAGTCAATCAGTAGTGGGGCGCATAAGCAAGCCAATCCTGGCCATGCGAAGCAAAGCCTAGCGGCATTACCGCAGGGGACAGGGATTTAGTAGACACTTTTTTGTTAGAGCTTAGTTTTATGTCTTTCTTTGTTAATAAACAATTAAAAAAAAACCCTAATCGGTGACCAGCTCGCCATCAACGCGGAGGCAACTAATCTCCGTCCACTTTTTCTGCCCTTGGCAGATCTTGTAGACGCGCCCCAGGAATCATGTACGTTTCCACGAAGCGTCTCCAGCTCTCCTTCTTCACCCTTAGAATGAGCTTTTTCAATTCGGCTGAAACTTGGCTCAGCGCGACGGCAAGCAGCTCAGTCGCATCATCGGCACCACGAAGACGAGCGTTTTAAAGCCGGCGGCGAGGTCTCCTCACTTCGCGTCTCACCGTGTTCCGGCTGGCGGTCCACCAACTTGGCTTCCTTCTTCTAAGTGATCCCGGCATCATCCTTCCCAGCGCAAGGTCGCACACCATGCTGCGCAGGGTCGAGACCTGCTGGTCCAACGGTGACTGTGAGAAGTCTTCTGGAATATCGGCTGCTCAACTCACCATCTCCCGTGGCGCCTCTTGTGCAGGGAAACCTCGTTTGGTCGTTTCATGTAGGGTGATTCCTGCTGAATTTGGTTGATTATCCTTTCCGCCAATTATGGGAACTGGAAACCTGAACTGATCCGACCGTTCAGGCTACTAATGAAGAGCTCGGTTGCGATGTCCACATCGCTATGCCCTACGACTGTCTTAAATTAGGTGCATATTTGTCTTCCAATCAAGCATAGCGTGGAGCTGTTGGAAGAATTCTGTGCACAGGAGCTGTATCCGAAGTTAAGGTCCCGATATTTGTCGTGCATCAAGAAATATTTGGATCTGGGTCACATGTCTCTGGTGCCGCAGGAATTGCTAGGTAAGTTCACTACTAAGTGAACTAAGCTAAGGGTTGTGTTCGTGGGTTCGGCTGCTACATCCTCTAGATATTCCCTCAATGATGTCCTTATGTCAGGCCCCGTGATTCAACCTAAGCTCTTCCATACCACGCTTTGGTTTAGGTCTCACCTAGTTGCTGTATCGGGAGACATGTGCAAGATGAGCCGCTGCGTAAGAGTCGTTCCAGATTCTATCCATGATGACGTGAAGGTTTTCAAGTTCGATACCGTGACAAATGACACAAAGCCAGCATTTTTTTTATCCGTTTGTTCAGTTGACCAACAGGCTAAGGATAAAGGTGCCGGTTTTCCTATTGGCTCTCGCGTTGTCCTTCAGGATTTTATCCTGATTTTTCCGCTCATAAAGATTCAGACTATACCGAAGCTGCAATTATCTGGTGCTGAAATATTTTCGAGACTAATGGCAGAAGGGGGGGGCATAGGGGGACCTATCTCGGTTATTATTAATGCGGGTGTGAATCCTCGGTTGCTCTATCCTGACTTCGAGACGAACATGCTCGTCATAACGTTTTTTTTTTCTAATCAATTTTTCTTTTTTTCTTTTTCTTTTGCCAATATGAGCCATCCCAAAATTTCGGTTATAGTGACGCATTTTTATGAAGTGAACCTGCACACTGGTCCTCGGGCGTTAATTCCAATAATTCGTTCCCAACTGGCCCATTGGGGAAGGAAAACCGTTTCTAAATTGGTTTAGGTGGCGATGCGGGACCAGTCACTAGCTCCCCCATCCACTTGAGCCGCTGGGGACCCTTGTGATACCGCACAGGCAAGAGGTCTCTCAAGGGGACCTCTCCCCTCCTATCTACTAATGTGTCCAAAGGAGTACTATCGTTCTGCGGCGGTTCGCGGTCCCATCCAGCTTTCCGGATGGAGGCAACGAGTCTGCCTGGAGCGATCTTCGCGAGGTCTGTTAGGTTCGTGAGTGCTGCTGCACCCGGGAGTTTTAGTCGGTTGCGCCCCAGCGCAGGGCAATGAAACAGGAGGTGTGTGACTGTCTTTTCCTCTTCTACATCCCCGCAGCTCCTACAGTAATCAAAGTGTGGCACCGCTGGTCTAGCCGCGTGCGTTTCTATTAACACTGCCCCGTGATGGCCTTGACTGCCAGACTGCAGTCCTGCCTATTGAAGGTGATAAGCATCATTGATCTTTTCCTAGAGCGGATAGGCCATACTCATGCGTGAGTTCCTGCAGTTTTGGAGATTTCTCCATTTCGTCAGTGCTACCAGGTCGAAGTGATCCCTGCATTTCAGCCTACACGTTGCTAAGGGAATGCCTAATAGTTATTCCTCCGGGAGAAGAGGGTTGGTAGTACCTGCCTTTGCCAGTTCATCAGCGGCGCGATTTCTCTCGTGGTTCCTATGTCCGGGCACCCATATGAGGTGGATGTCATGCTGCTCCGCCATCTCGTTAAGAGATCTGCGACTGTCATTCACTGTTCTGAGGGTGGATGAGAATCCTTCAAGGGCTCTGAGTGCCGCTTGACTATCTGAGAAGATACAAATAGTTTCTTGATTGCCAGTAAGTGCTGTAGACTTAAGTGCTTCTCCGATAGCCATTACTTCTGCTTGAGACACACTACAATGATCGGGGAGTCTGAAGGACTCATTTAGATACACCCGTTCGCAGTGGAAACCGCCTCCCACCTGGCTTTTTAACTTTGAACCGTCTGTGTAAATATGCAGGGAACCTGCTGGTTCCGGGATTTGTGTGAGACCTTCTTTTACGGTGGGATGAGCAACAGGTATGATCAACAGTAGGTCCAACATGGTGTGTCCATAGTTAATCCTTTTCCATAGACCCGCCTCGCGTAGCCTAATTACCGATGGCGTGGCTGTCTTGACCCCCACTATTTCTACAGGTAAGTATGAGTATGGTACAGGTCGAGTATGAAGTCTTGGGCGTCTGTTGGTGTGGTACGGGAGCTGTACTTGTACTGCAGACCTCCGCCATCCTTTGGTTTTCTTAAATCTCTCTCTACATTTGGAATTTGTTAGTGCAGTCCACCAGACCACTACCCCGTAGAATAGGATGGGTCTTATTACCGCTGTGTCCATCTTACTATTTTTGGATACGATCCCCATCTTAGTCACATGGCCTTGAGGCCATGTATAGAGCGCGGCTGTCGCCTTCCTTGCTCTACCCATAGTAAATAACTTTTATTCCAGTTACCTGTCTAGCGTAATCCCTAGGTACTTGGCGTTACCACTAGGGGAGAGTGTTTCTCCTGATAGCCTCAAACATGGTATTTTGTACTCCTTAGTGAAAAGAACAATCTCGGTCTTGCATGGATTTACACCTAGCCGGTTCCTAACTGCCCATTTTGAGAGAACTCTCAGTTTATCCGTCATGCGGTTGCATAGAGTCTGGGGAAATTTTCCAGAGAAGGCAATAGCGACATCATCCGCATAAGCGATAACTTTGCATCCACCACCTTCTAGGGGTCGTAGTAGGCTATAAACCGCCACGTTCCACAGTAGGGGTGAGAGTACACCTCCTTGCGGAATGCCTCTTCTGACGTATCTTTGAATAGATTCTCCTCCGTATGACGCATCAACAGATTGATCGTCTATTCCTAGTTTCGTCAGCGCATTGATTATCGAGCATGGCAGGATGTTGTTGAACGCACCTTCTTTGTGTAAAAAAACAATAAGCGCGTATTCCTTGTCAATAAGTGCCTTTTCGACGAACTTAGTGATCTCGTGGAGTGCCGTCTCCGTGGATCGGCCCTTTTTATACGCATTCTGTGATTCCGATGTATCATCTGGGTTGATGGTTCGATTAATGTAGTGGCTGATTAGTCTCTCCATTGTCTTGAGGAGAAGGGACAACTTATAGGTATGAAGTCCCTATGGGTGCAGTGTGATGGTTTTCCTTTGGGTATGAATACGACCTTCCTCCGCAACCACATTGCGGGCACGATGCCAATTCTCAAACTTGCTGAGAAAATTTTCCTGACCCATAACCTCAGATTGGGTCTGGCTTTGATTAGTTGTGCCATGATAATGCCATCTGGGCCTGAGAAGTTGATGGGGTTGAACCTGTTTATCGCCCAGCTGAGATACCTATTACTCAAAGGTATTCGAGTTGGTTTGGGAGGGAGGGGCTGTTCCCCTTGTCTCTGCGTTTCCAGGGTTGATTCTTCTTGAAAGCATCCCTGGAAATGTGCATTTGTGAGAGCCTCCAGGGTTTCCTTAGTGTTCCAGCTACATTCCATGTTTCAATGTATCCTTTATTTGGTGGAGTTGTTGCGAGGACCTTCCTGAGTCGGAAGACCTCCGATGTCTGTTGAATGTACGTGCAGAACTTGGTCCAGGCATTCCTCTTCCTCTTTCCCTAGCGATACTACCATTCGCTTGTATGCCTCTACCGATCGCGCGAGTTGGGAGGCAATTACCTTGACGCTACCCTGATACCATCCTGCGTCTTCGCATTCTGGTGGGGGTCCTCTGCTCCTTAGCGGATGAACCGCCCATGCAACTCATTTACCACTCGTCGCCAAAGGTCCTTGGGAATGAGCCCCTCTTTGGATCCCTTATCCAGGACTCCAATAAGGGTTCTTCCTTTCGTAACTTCAGGGAACGAGCGGTTGGACGGCTGCGGCTAGGCCTTCCTCTTCTTAGCTTGGGGGGCTAAGAAAAGGTTGATCCATTGATCCTTCCGTTGATCTCTGCCTCTTCGCAGTCTGGGCGATCTCCTTAGCAGGATCAGACCCAGCGTGCTTCTTCGGCTCCAACCTCACACCCTGCTTTGCCGGTTTGAAGTCGGGCAGGATCTCCCTTGCCCATCTTACAATCTCGGCCTGGTCCGGGTTGGTTTCTGCCGATGGGTCCGTCCTCATAAAGGTGAAGGTTACTCTCCTCCTGTCTTTATAGGAGCCTTTTCGCTGCGTCGAGTGAGACGCTACCGGACAAGGAATCACTTTAGGCGCCCGGTCGGTTGGTTTAGAGGTCCCATGGCTAGCCCAGCCTTAGAAGAAGATGCCTTGGCATTCTCATCAGCACTCCGGATGTTGCCCCTATGTAGGGAGCTTCTCTATCCCTGCAACTTCTTGGCTTTTGAGGACCATGAAGTTTGACGGGTCGTTGACCCTGTTTCCGGACTTTTTTATGGAGTTCCGTTCACCGTTTTGGTTTTTGTTAGGTAAAATAAAATTCATCTTTGGACCCACGAGTTGGTGGAAGGGGTTCCATCATGACATAGCCCGCTTGTTATAATAAGCCTGGTTTAAACTGCGAGGTTGGCCGATTCCCCAGAGCCCGCATATCAGTGTCCGAGCCCCCCCTCGGACACGTATGCTTCGGCATATTCTGTTCCACCTAAGATTGGGGTGATTTAAGGAAGGGTGTGCTCCTCTGCCCGGCCGAATACAATAAGCCAGCATCTTCGGCAGAGATATTACCTTACCGAGATGTGTTACCAGCCGCCCTTACTTGGAAAGTATATTCGCAATACCAGCGGTGTACACAAATACGGCACGAAATTGCTTTCATGTAGGTCGCCCTGTTATACCCGTTGGCTGACGGCCCAAGACTGCTTCTAAGGCACATGTTTTCGACTACTGAAGAATGTTATCTTCCATCATGATCTTCCGACCGAGGGAGCCGAACCGAGCCGAGGAGTGGATTTCGGCGGACCAGTTTTCTACAAGGCTCATGGAATAAGGCCCCCATCAAATAACGTGAATTCTATCCATTTGGAGTTAGTCAAAGACCTTTCCACAGCTTCCTTTCTGAGCGCACTCAAACAAGTTATTAGTACGCGACGTAGTCGGATAATGCTACTAATTTTGTGGGTGCCAAAAATGAACTAATGGAGTTGAAGCGATTCCTTTTCGTAGTCTAGTGGTCCCAGACTATTATTCTCGAGTTTTGCCTCTCTGAAACTATCGAGTGACGTTTTATTTCTCCGCGCTCTTCCCATTAGTAAAGACGGAAAAACGTCACCTGTATATGGACTTTGGTACCATGGTTATTGAGTTCGAGGAGTTGAGGACTTTGTTATGCCACAAAACGTTAATTCATGACCTCTTGTATTTAGTAAACTCATAGAATTATCACAAAAAGATGCATAAATCTGCATCTAGTTTGTTTTACGTTTATTATTTAGCTAAACATAAATTACTCATATTCAGAACTTAATGATGCGATAGCTAAAACGTCCAAAAAAAAAGAGATAAATCAAAAGTTTCTCGATTTTTTATTCTTTTACCAGAGACTTAAAGCAATGGCAAGGATGTTTGGCAAAAAGCATGAAATATTATACGAAATTCTTGGAACAACAAGAATGGTAGTCTCAGAATGGACACGGATAGTCTACTACGACGTAAACCTATATTGGAAAAACATGAAGGTACTCTCGGTTGGATTGACTGTACTCTCACACAAGTTCCAAGAATTGAAAGGCACGGCGTCCTGCAGATAAACGTGCAGCTTGATTCAGGAGATAACTCAATGTATCACTCCCGAGAACGTCGATCACCGTTCAATTTCGTTGAAGCTGTGGCCAATAAATTGTTCGGCGGACTTAATTCTACGTACGCAGAAGATATTGTCAATATTATCGCAAAGAAAAAAGTCAATGAGGACTTCCTCCTTCACCTACTCTACCCTTAGCGCGGTGAGAAACGAAGTTGTAGATACTACCACTTGCCTAAGATTTATGAAACAACAGATGAACATTATAAATCAGCAACGAGGAAAGTATCAGAGCGCGCAACTGGAGCAATCACTTGCGATCCTCGCAGCTCAAATGAGTCTACTAACAAATATAAAAATAAACAGGCTAACTGATAATAGCCATAAAACCAAATCGGGATCACTTACCACCCGTTTAGATCTTGCCAGTTGCCACTACTGACGTTCTTCATCTTTATAAACTAATGTCAGCACAAGGCAAAAGACTCATGTCATCTTTCGGATAACAATAGCTTCGGAATCGTCTTCGAAATTATTAGACGTCTTGAGCATCGTACCCATTTCTATTTGGGATTCAAATGGTTGGACATTATACGATCTACAGACAATAATAATTACCGTCAACGATCATATCGCTTTATAGGTCTGGATGAAAACAATTTTTTTCAATGTATAACTATAAAAGTTAAACAGCACATCTGCTATAACCATTAACGGCACAACGGCATACAGTGTTGACAGTGGACGAGATTTTTAGTTGTTGAATAACACAACTGTAATAAAATGTGAGATCAGTCCAGTTGACTCCAATATGGTATGGTGGAAAACCCACCAATCTAACAAATTAAATTTTTGCATCAAAAAACCAATCTAACCAATGGATCTTTGCATAAGGAACCCAATGCAATATTTAGCTTTATAGAACAGAGTTTCATCAACCGTCAATATACAGGCAAACGGTACGCTGTGCATGACTTCTGGCTGGACAGCCCTCAATGTCAATATAGGCTTGACTTCGTTTGGTAAATCTCTATGTCCAAAGACGTATTATTAGAATCCACCTCAGGCCCTAAGAGTGGAGTCTATGCAAACACTCCATGAGATTTGCTGCGCACTCTACGCTTTTGGATGGTACCAGTGTTGCTGGTAATTCACCCACTCAATACAAGCCTGCTCCCTCGTTGCCCGCCGGGTCCGTGTACCCTGTGCGGTATCCTGGACCATGCTGTGCCTTCTTGCCCAAGGTTCCTCGCCATGCGAATTAAGGATTAAGGTCTTGCCAATTAAGGTCTTGCCCTCTGCTTCGTTTTCCGCAATTTTGAGAACTTAGCATGCAGATGCTTATCCTCCCGCTGCCGAACTTTATCGACAATTGCCGACATCATGCACTGTTGCATCCTACGAGCAATTACCCAGCACCGCTTCTTTTCCCGTTGTCGGCTTCGATACTGCCAATGAGGCTAGGGTTGCAACTTCTTCCGATAGCGAACACGTTTGTGACCCATGAACATCACGCTGAAGTAGTGATCTTGCCAACCACCAACATACTCGTCCGTGACCGATCAGGAGTCTTTCTTCCGTGCCGATACTTGATTCCGGCTCAAGAGTTTATCTCATCACATCACGACTGGTCAGCCAATGAAGCTAACTTCATCGGTCCAAATGCTCTGTGGCGGTGACTGGCCTTGGAGACGCTTAATTCACTATGGACATTCACTATCACATTGGGTAATGTTTGCTGGAGTCTCGACTATCCACGTATTCGCTATACATTGAGACAAATGTAGCGTCTCACATCGCCTGGCCTGAACATAGATGTCTCCAATTGGAAGGTTTCTGCCAATGTGGTTCTGGCAGGTCCGAACTTTGCCAGAGTACAACAAGTGGATTTTCTGATTGAAGACAACCTGTTTTTTGACCTGCTCTCAATTGGGCAAATCCAACTAGAAAGCTAAGTTGATTCCTGCTTACTCCTCAACCAATTTGGATGATCGGGTTGATTATCTTCTCCTCCAATTCTGGAAACTGGCACTGATCCGATAGTTCAGGCTACTAATGTGGAGCTCGGTTACGATGTTCACATCACCATGCAATACGACTGTCCTTTTACAGGCCCATCAAATGTGGCTGTTCCCAGAAAGAAGCGAAACAACCCAGCTGCGTTCAGATTTAAGTTCTTTCCACCCTAAAATATCTTCATATTGCTTAATTTGCGACAGCTACCCAACTTGAGGCACTGTCGAAGCCTAGCATTGTTAAGCTAAACCTTGAGCCCAGTCACTTACCATCGAGACTGGGTAAAAAAGATGCTGATCTGAATGCGACAAAAAATCCCTAGATAGCGGCACCGCTGGTGCTGTCCTCTTTACAAACCTTCCTCTTACTTTCCTCATCATTTTCATTATGCGCTGCTTTCTTCTGAGCTAGTTACTGTTAACAGCGTTATCAGCGCGTGCATTAATGGTAACGATTGACGCTTTTTTTTATTTCCTCCGACATTTTAAGTATTTAGTATCGCTACCGTCGATCTCATCGGGCTACATCAGTTCGTCTTCTGGTTGTCGAACGTCTACTATATTAGCTTGCCATTTCAGGCCACAACATCCATGGCCCCTTCGTCATAATTGCATCGTGTACCCCTCCAAATAGCGCATTTAATTTCTTCCTTACGCATATGAACAACACAGTCTATGTGTTAGAGCGGACTGCTGGCGAATTCTACTTTAGCCTTGTCGACGGTCAAAACATTGTTATCGATAGTTAAGTCAGTATTATTAGGAAATGTAGTATTTTAAGTTATCGGAATTACGGGCCTACTAATAGCGGTAGTGTGAATGCCGCCGAAAAGTGCCTCTCATTGTTTTGTTTATTGTAGGAGGGCACACTGCGGTAAGAAGAAGGGATATATTTGAATTGTAAACTAATTTATGAATTTTATAGAATAAAACGTTCCGTTCCGTTAGCCACAGCCAAGGCCTTTGAAGTACCCCTTTCTTCGGACCTACGCGTGTGGGGAGCCGTTTAAGGCAACTCCACATGACACAAAACAACAGCTTTTATTCGCAGTCCTAGGGAGACTGCAAGGGCAACTTGCGCTGGAGGACGGCTCGACGACCAGCTAGAGAGTTGCCAGGAGCGCACGGAGCGCAGTTCCCGTACCAGCAGAGGAGTCGCAGCCAGCGACATAGACGCCGCAAGGAGCGCCAAACACAGAGTACGGACGGAGTCGCAGCCAGCGACACGGAGACGCAGCCAGCGTCAGTTCTGGAGACGCAGCCGGCGTCAGTTCAGGAGACGCAGCCAGCGTCAGGATAGGAAGCGCAAGGAGCGCCAAGCACCAGCGGTCAGGAGGCGCAAGGAGCGCCGAGCATCAGCGGCAGCAGCCAGACGGCACAGGTCCGCCATTTTGGAGCGCTAGGGCAGCGCCATTTTGGAGTGCTAGGGCAGCGCCATTTTGGAGCGCTAGGGCAGCGCCATTTTGGAGCGCTAGGGCACCGCCATATTTGGACACTTGGAGATGCAGCATTCCCCCAGGAGGAGTTCCCGGCTGAACGGAGGGGAAGCCACCCCTACAACAACGCAGCAGCCAGCGAGTAGTGCAGCAGAAAGCCGGCCAAGGGTTAACATGGATTCGCGCTACCGGGCGGGAGCATCCACAACGCAGCAACTGCATCACCATTTGTTGGATCCTACGCCTGGATGACGCCGAATGGAACCCAAGCTAATGGACCAAGGAGGCTCCCGGACTTGCCTACATTTAGAGGGAAGCCCGAGGATTGGCCCATCTTTAATTGTGCGTTTGTGGAGACGACCCAAGCGTACAACTGCACGGATCTGGAGAACAACCAGAGGCTTTTGAAGGCGCTGAAGGATGAAGCACGCGAGACAGTGAAGTCACTGCTGATTCACCCTGCAAACGTCAGAGCCGTGATGGAGCAGCTGCGGTTGAGGTTTGGCCGACCGGAGCAGCTTATACGCAGCCAGCTGAACAGCGTGCGAGAGGTGCAGCCGATTTCGGAGCAGCAACTGGCGAGGATCGTCCCCTTCGCAACTAGAGTGAGTAACCTCACTGCCTTCTTGCAGTCGGCGAAGGCGGAGCAACATCTGGGAAACCCCACAATCATGGAGGAGCTTGTGGCAAAGCTTCCCACCAGCAAACGAGTGGATTGGGCCAGGCACGCTTCATCGATCCAGCCCTTTCCCACAGTAGCGCACTTCAGCGCGTGGCTACAAGAGTACGAAAACATCGTGTGTACGATTCTGGACGTCGATGGAAAGGAGCCGAGGCGTCGAGTTCTACACGCGAGCGTCGACCACAACGGATACGAGCAGCGGGATGACCGGCATGGAGGTTGTCCAATTTATGGAGGTCAACATGCTACGACGAGCTGCAGCGAATTCATTGGAGCTTCGCCACCGGGCAGATGGAGCATGGTGAACTGGCATCGGCTCTGCTTCACATGCTTACGGAGTCGGCATGCGGTCAGATCCTGCGAGGTGCATGGCGAGTGCCGAGAGATCAACGGATGCCCCAGATGGCATCACCGTCTGTTACATGAAGGGGACGAAGGGCGAAGACGGCCGGAGCAGCGAGGTGGCTTCAGGCGCCACAACGGAGGAAACCAGATTCACCAGTTTCCAGACGCAGCCCGGACAGGACGTCTTCGCCACGAGGTGGTTACAGGGACCACGAGAGGACCCAGGAGTCGGCTGTCCGCAGAAGCAGCCTGGAGAGAAGGGCCCCGCAGCCAGCGGAGGCGCCCATGCAGAGGAACTTAAGTATTGACGTCGAAGGAGGCCGACTTTTGTTCCGTATACTGCCAGTAACGCTGTATGGAGCTGGTCGCCAGGTGGACATATAAGCGCTGTTAGATGAAGGATCCTCCGTCACGATGATCGACGACGAGCTGCGGAGGGATCTGGGAGTGCGAGGCGAACGTCGACAACTGAACATCCAATGGTTTGGAGGAAGAGCCACCAGGGAGCCTACCAACGTGGTGAGCCTAGAGATCAGTGGAGCTGGGAAGCCCACTCGTCACCCGCTGAGGAACGTGTACGCCGTTTCGAGCCTGAGTCTCCCGATGCAGACGTTATGTCGACGAGATTCGAGGGCGTTCATAAGTATTCGCGACTGCCGATGAAGCCCTACAGCAACGTGGTGCCGAAGTTGCTCATCGGACTGGACCATGGACATTTGGGATTGCCACTTAGGACGAGGCGGTTTGCCAGAGAGGGACCGTTCGCGGCCGCAACCGAGCTTGGATGGGTTGTGTTTGGGCCAGTAAGTGGACAATCAACTACGCCGTCACCGAGGTCCTGCCTTCTAGCCGTGTCAGTGGAGGACACGATGGAAAAGATGGTGGAGGTCTACGTCGAGATGGAAGGCTTTGGTGTGAAGCTCGCGCAACCGGTCGCAGCCAGCGACGACGCGCGGGCCCAAAGGATCCTCGACGACACCACGGTGAAAGTGGGGCGTCGCGATCAGACGGGATTGCTCTGGAAGGATGACCACGCTGTGCTGCCACGGAGCTACGAGATGACACACAGACGGCTGATCAACGTCGAGAAGTTGAAGCGCAACGGGCCGTTGGCGCTAGGATACGATCGGATCATCAAGGACGTGTCCAAAGGATAAGCGAGGAAATTGCAGCCGGATGAGGTCGCGGTGAAGAGCGACAAGCTATGGAATTTGCCACAATTCGGTGTCGAAACCCCGAACAAGCCCGGTGAGGTCCGGCTTGTGTTTAATGCTGCAGCCAAGGTTGGAGATCGATGTTCCTAACGATTCCTTTGGAGAGATGGTAACGACGATCGAGACCCGGATGTGTACGAGGTGGGCAAGAACTTCGTGGGAGCCGACAGGGAGGCCAGACGATTTGGAGACGTGTGCGAGACGGAGAGGATACAGAGTGAGTTTTCCAGCAGGAGCATTGAATGGGTTTTTAATTGCCCATCCAACCTGTATGGGAGCGGATGGTGCAGTGCGTCAAGCGAGTGCTGCGCCATACCCTGAAAGAAGTCGCGCCGAGGGACCATGTGGAGTACCTGCCTACGCTTGTGCGCCGCGAAAAGTGGTGCCTAAGAACGGAGCCCATCCGCCAGGGCGATATGGTTTTCGTCTGCGATCCTGCCTTGCCCAGACGAGAGTGGCGCAAGGGCATCGTGGAGGAGGTCTACAGCGGAGCTGATGGAGATGGATGGAGCTAATGGACTATCTTGGACAATGTTGCGGCCCGTCTCTAAACTTGGAGTTTTTGGATTTGAGTGAAGCGGGTCTTCACGGGGTCGGGGATGTCGACGGTCAAAACATTGTTATCGATACCTAAGTCAGTATTATTAGGAAATGTAGTATTTTAAGTTATCGGAATTACGGGCCTACTAATAGCGGTAGTGTGAATGCCGCCGAAAAGTGCCTCTCATTGTTTTGTTTATTGTAGGAGGGCACACTGCGGTAAGAAGAAGGGATATATTTGAATTGTAAACTAATTTATGAATTTTATAGAATAAAACGTTCCGTTCCGTTAGCCACAGCCAAGGCCTTTGAAGTACCCCTTTCTTCGGACCTACGCGTGTGGGGAGCCGTTTAAGGCAACTCCACATGACACAAAACAACAGCTTTTATTCGCAGTCCTAGGGAGACTGCAAGGGCAACTTGCGCTGGAGGACGCACACAGGAGTATTTGAAATAAAAATCCGGACAAAATTATTTATTAGCATTTTTTTATTTTTTACTAACTTATAATGTCTTATACTAACTTATAATAACTAACTAACTCAGTTCTTATACTAACTCATAATTTCGGATAAAAAAAAAAGGGAAAATTTTGAAGAAAAAAATAAAAAATTTAAAGAAATTTTTATGAAATTCAGTCAGTTAGAATCATTATTCTGATCAGAGTCGGTGCTATAATAATTCGTGGACCTTTCCATTAAAATAGACATTGCCTTCTAGGAAAAAGGTCTGCTTTTCTTCTTGTTATTGCCGATTTAATGAAAATTATGATCGCATACTTTGAAACACTAAAAAATAAAATGGGGTGCGTTGGGGGAAATGTTTTTTTCTTTTAAGTTATCGACAGAGATAAATTTTATTCCTGCATAAAAAGTTCCAGGCGACAAGGCGCGACACATAAACAAAATCACTAATGTATTGTAAATTTCATAAAAAAAAATTGACGAAAAACGCATTTTCTAAAATTGAATGTATAAATCAAAATATAATGAAGAAATAACTTATAAAATGATTTTTATACAGTACTTACTTTCTAATTCCATGATCAAGTCGTTTTTTTCCACTTGTCCGCTAGACGAATTTATTTTCGAACACAAAACTACTGCGAATATACTAAAGCACCAAAAACAAAGACACGCAAAAAGCACAATAACGTACTTGCGAACACCGTTGTCACCAAGTAAGTGGACTGTGGCGAAAGGGGGGTCTGTTTATAGAAGAGGCGGTTATTAGAGATAAGAAAAAGTGCCGTTTTGATGAGCTTAAAAGCACTTCACGATTTTCAAATTTGTCCGGCTTTTTTTGATAAATACTCCTATGTGGGACGGCTCGACGACCAGCTAGAGAGTTGCCAGGAGCGCACGGAGCGCAGTTCCCGTACCAGCAGAGGAGTCGCAGCCAGCGACATAGACGCCGCAAGGAGCGCTTAACACAGAGTACGGACGGAGTCGCAGCCAGCGACACGGAGACGCAGCCAGCGTCAGTTCTGGAGACGCAGCCGACGTCAGTTCAGGAGACGCAGCCAGCGTCAGGATAGGAAGCGCAAGGAGCGCCAAGCACCAGCGGTCAGGAGGCGCAAGGAGCGCCGAGCATCAGCGGCAGCAGCCAGACGGCACAGGTCCGCCATTTTGGAGCGCTAGGGCAGCGCCATTTTGGAACGCTAGGGCAGCGCCATATTTGGACACTTGGAGATGCAGCATTCCCCCAGGAGGAGTTCCCGGCTGAACGGAGGGGAAGCCACCCCTACAACAACGCAGCAGCCAGCGAGTAGTGCAGCAGAAAGCCGGCCAAGGGTTAACATGGATTCGCGCTACCGGGCGGGAGCATCCACAACGCTGCAACTGCATCACCATTTGTTGGATCCTACGCCTGGATGACGCCGAATGGAACCCAAGCTAATGGACCAAGGAGGCTCCCGGACTTGCCTACATTTAGAGGGCAGCCCGAGGATTGGCCCATCTTTAATTGTGCGTTTGTGGAGACGACCCAAGCGTACAACTACACGGATCTGGAGAACAACCAGAGTCTTTTGAAGGCGCTGAAGGATGAAGCACGCGAGACAGTGAAAGCTTCCCACCAGCAAACGAGTGGATTGGGCCAGGCACGCTGCATCGATCCAGCCCTTTCCCACTGTAGCGCACTTCAGCGCGTGGCTACAGGAGTACGAAAACATCGTGTGTTTTGTTCGTTACTTTTGTTCCGTATACTGCCAGTAACGCTGTATGGAGCTGGTCGCCAGGTGGACATATACGTGCTGTTACATGAAGGATCCTCCGTCACGATGATCGACGACGAGCTGCGGAGGGATCTGGGAGTGCGAGGCGAACGTCGACAACTGAACATCCAATGGTTTGGAGGAAGAGCCACCAGGGAGCCTACCAACGTGGTGAGCCTAGAGATCAGTGGAGCTGGGAAGCCCACTCGTCACCCGCTGAGGAACGTGTACGCCGTTTCGAGCCTGAGTCTGCCGATGCAGACGTTATGTCGACGAGATGTCGAGGGCGTTCATAAGTATTCGCGACTGCCGATGAAGCCCTACAGCAACGTGGTGCCGAAGTTGCTCATCGGACTGGACCATGGACATTTGGGATTGCCACTTAGGACGAGGCGGTTTGCCAGAGAGGGACCGTTCGCGGCCGCAACCGAGCTTGGATGGGTTGTGTTTGGGCCAGTAAGTGGACAATCAACTACGCCGTCACCGAGGTCCTGCCTTCTAGCCGTGTCAGTGGAGGACACGATGGAAAAGATGGTGGAGGACTACGTCGAGATGGAAGGCTTTGGTGTGAAGCTCGCGCAACCGGTCGCAGCCAGCGACGACGCGCGGGCCCAAAGGATCCTCGACGACACCACGGTGAAAGTGGGGCGTCGCGACCAGACGGGATTGCTCTGGAAGGATGACCACGCTGTGCTGCCACGGAGCTACGAGATGACACACAGACGGCTGATCAACGTCGAGAAGTTGAAGCGCAACGGGCCGTTGGCGCTAGGATACGATCGGATCATCAAGGACGTGTCCAAAGGATATGCGAGGAAATTGCAGCCGGATGAGGTCGCGGTGAAGAGCGACAAGCTATGGAATTTGCCACAATTCGGTGTCGAAACCCCGAACAAGCCCGGTGAGGTCCGGCTTGTGTTTAATGCTGCAGCCAAGGTTGGAGATCGATGTTCCTAACGATTCCTTTGGAGAGATGGTAACGACGATCGAGACCCGGATGTGTACGAGGTGGGCAAGAACTTCGTGGGAGCCGACAGGGAGGCCAGACGATTCGGAGACGTGTGCGAGACGGAGAGGATACAGAGTGAGTTTTCCAGCAGGAGCATTGAATGGGTTTTTAATTACCCATCCAACCTGTATGGGAGCGGATGGTGCAGTGCGTCAAGCGAGTGCTGCGCCATACCCTGAAAGAAGTCGCGCCGAGGGACCATGTGGAGTACCTGCCTACGCTTGTGCGCCGCGAAAATGGGTGCCTAAGAACGGAGCCCATCCGCCAGGGCGATATGGTTTTCGTCTGCGATCCTGCCTTGCCCAGACGAGAGTGGCGCAAGGGCATCGTGGAGGAGGTCTACAGCGGAGCTGATGGAGATGGATGGAGCTAATGGACTATCTTGGACAATGTTGCGGCCCGTCTCTAAACTTGGATATAGCTTATAGAATATAGTCGGCCGATCCTAATGAAATTTGGTAGGTTGGATCAACTAACCAAAAATAAAGTCTGTACTAAATTCCAGCTTTCTATCTTCAAAAACACGAAAGTTGGGTCATTTCCGATCGTTGAGTTATATGGCAGCTATAAGATATAGTCGGCCGATCCTTATGAAATTGGGCATGTCGTATTACTTTGCAAAAAATAGCTCTCATGTCAAATTTGAACTCTCTAACTCTAAAAACACCAAAGTTATACCATTTCCGATCAATCAGTTATATGGCAGCTATAGGATATAGTCGGCCGATCCCGGCCGTTCCGACTTATATACTGCGTGCAAAGGAAAGAAGGGTGTGTGCAAAGTTTCAAGACGATAGCTTCAAAACTGAGAGACTAGTTTGCGTAGAAACAGACAGACGGACAGACGGACATGCTCATATCAACTCAGGAGGAGATCCTGATCAAGAATATATATACTTTATGGGGTCGGAGATGTCTCCTTCACTGCGTTGCACACTTTTGGACAAAATTATAATACCCTCTGCAAGGGTATAAAAATATAGGAATTCAAATTTAATTGGTTTTCTTTGCTGGTTTTTGCTCGTTTTCGAAAAAACGGTACTTTTCAGTGTCATATGAATTTATGCCTTCTGAGATGCTGGAAATATGGTCCAAAAAAAATCTATGTAATGCTGCAGTAAACGATTTAATTTTAGAAAAATTGGGCAATAATGCTACACGTTTAAAGGAAAAAGTTATTAATGCGGTTAAAAATTTTATTGGACATATTAAAAAATACCTGCCGAAGCACAATCGATTGCTAAGACGCTTTAAAGAAGTCCACGCACACTGGCTCTCACAGAATATAGTAATTGTTCTGGACAATGCAGTAACAGTGACTTTATCACCGCCTAAAAAAGGTCGTCCTACTCTTAGCTATAATGAGGCTGGAGCTCGGTTAAAAAGAAAGTTGGCGTCATCAGTAGCAGAAAGTGTTGGACATGAGAGTGACCTTCTACTTCATGCTGCAGCTGTTTCCGGTAAAAAATTTCGTCACAATCCCCAATCCGAAGAGACAACATCTAAGATATCTCCAGATGAAGCTCTGGCATATCTCCTAGAAAAGTAAGAAAAATCCAAATTTTGTGCGCTGGCTTCGAAACGAAATCGCACGCACACATACACCCGTGTATGTGAATGTGTGAAACGCATACATACAAAGATCAACCGAAGCGCAGGCCAACCTTCTTCATCGAGCTCCGTTTAGAGACTGAGAAACAGAAAACATTTAATGCGAGAATGAGCGTAAGATGAACGAACGATGAGCGTAAGAGAGCGTAAGAAATCCGCTCTGGGGCCTGATGGGGCCCGTCGCAAGAAATTTTTGCGTCCATTTTCGTTGTATGAAATGGGTTGTCTATATGCTGTATGGTTAGTGATAGAGAATAGAACGCCATTAGGTGCTGAAGTATTGTGCGCCACACTGCTTTGCAGATAGTGTGATGCCGTCCATACCGGTAGAGCGTCTGCTCTTCAGCTTGGCGACACAAGCATTAACCTCTACTTCCTCGAGGGTCCGTGGGATCTCCTCCACTCCGGCAATCCGGTGGATCAGACTTCGCAACTGAGAAAAAGTTACGGAAGAGCACACGCGCACAGTTACCCTAAAGGCTACTCTGGAACCCAGGTCGCCATTTTGGGAGTGAAGTCGAGCCTGGCTTCGAAGCTCCTGTCCGAAGGCAGGATTAGAATAGGATGGACCATGTGCAGGGTCAGGGAGCGCACGGCCCAGCGTCGCTGCTTCAGATGCCTGAGTTTCGGGCACATCGCCGCTTTCTGCAAAGAGTGGACTGATAGAAGGGACTGGCGTTTCAGATGCGGAAAGCCAGGTCACAAAGTGGCTTCCTGCACAAACGCGGCTGAGTGCTTTCTCTGTGCAGTTTCAAACAAGGCAGAGTGTGCCCACGTAGCTGGCAGCAAGAGATGCTGTCTCGTAAAAGCTCTCGGTCCAGATGGGATCCCAGACAGCGCAATTAAACTGGCGATGACTGCGTGCCCGGACCGGTTCGCTAGGGTCTTCAACGCATGCCAACGTGAAGGCGTCTTCCCTAGAAGGTGGAAAGTACAAAGCCTAGGCCTGCTCCCAAAGCCAGGCAAGCCGCCGGAGAATCCATCGTCCTTAAGGCCGATTTGCCTCATTGACCATGCCGGCAAAGCCCTAGAGTAGTCCGCGCGGGGAGATCTCTCCCCATTGCAATACGGGTTCAAGGAACACCGTTCCACGGTCGCCGCAATTTCCTTGATCAGGAGGATCGCAGCCAATGCAATGGAGAGGAACAGATGGGCGGGCGGAAGGAGTACTGCCTGATCGCCACTCTGGATCGCCACATCAAAAACGCTTTCAATACAGCCAGGTGGGATGTTATAGTGGAGGCGCTGCGCAATCTCCTCGTGCCGACCAGCATTGTGGAGGTCATAAGGTCGTACCTCAGCGATCGTACTATTAGGTACGGGACGACCTCAGTCATCCGAGAGCATGCGGCCACCTGCGGTGTCCCTCAAGGCTCCGTTTTAGGCCCAGCTCATTGGAATGTAATGTACGACGGGGTACTCAGACTTGAGCTCCCGGAACGGACACACTTAGTCGGATTCGCGGATGACATCGCGGTAGTGGTCGTCGCGAAGACAATACAGGAAGTAGAGGAGTACTGCAATGCTACAATTGTAAATGTCATCGGTTGCCTGGAACAGGCAGGGCTAAGCCTAGCCCACCATAAGACGGAGGCTGTCCTGATTTCAAGAAGGAAGCGGGTGGAGACGGCCACAATAAATGTAGGCGGACACGTGGTCACATCAACCAGGACCATCAAGTATCTGGGAGTAACGCTGGACACGAGGCTTAGTTTCAGGGAGCACTTCCCAGAAGCCAATTGCAAGGCAGCGAATGCCGCCAGAGCACTAGGGAAAATCATGCTCAACTGTAGAGGCCCGAAGCAAGGACGTGGACTACTTCTCTACGAAGCCCCCATGTGGCGGATACAGCCAAGACAAGGTCGTACACCAAAGATTTGACCAGCACATACAGATTATGCGACTTAAGGGTGTGCTCGGGCTACCGCATGATCTCGGATGACGCAGCTCTCGTGATAGCAGGGATGGTGCCAATCGACTTGCTCGCGGCGGAGCGAAAAGAGCTATACCAGGCTCTAGCAGCGCTGAGCGGGCAAGCTCCGGCAGCGACACGGCGTCGGCTTAAAGTGAGCTCGAGAGCTACGAGCATCCAGAAGTGGCAACAACGATGGAACGAGTCGACCAAGGGACGCTGGACCCACCAACTGGTCCCGGACCTTGAGAAATGGCTCCAAAGAAGTCACGGAAAAGTAAACTTCTGGCTGACGCAGTTAACCAGCGGCCACGGTTGCTTCAGGAGCTATCTATATAAATTTGGACACGATGACGACCCAAGTTGCCCTGAATGCGGGGTAGACGAGACGACGGCATGTGGTCCTGGACTGCCCAAGCTTTTCAATCCTCAGGCGGAGACTCCTAGGGGAAACAGCGACGGCGGACCTCATCGGAAGGAGGTTGCTGGAGGACGCCCAGTTCTGGGCAGGCATGAGCAGCTTCGCCGCCTTAACAATGAAGGAGCTGAGACGGCTAGAGAGACTCCGAGCGGAGGCTGGGCTAGCCTAGTCAATCAGTAGTGGGGCGCATAAGCAAGCCAATCCTGGCCATGCGAAGCAAAGCCTAGCGGCATTACCGCAGGGGACAGGGATTTAGTAGACACTTTTTTGTTAGAGCTTAGTTTTATGTCTTTCTTTGTTAATAAACAATTAAAAAAAAACCCTAATCGGTGACCAGCTCGCCATCAACGCGGAGGCAACTAATCTCCGTCCACTTTTTCTGCCCTTGGCAGATCTTGTAGACGCGCCCCAGGAATCATGTACGTTTCCACGAAGCGTCTCCAGCTCTCCTTCTTCACCCTTAGAATGAGCTTTTTCAATTCGGCTGAAACTTGGCTCAGCGCGACGGCAAGCAGCTCAGTCGCATCATCGGCACCACGAAGACGAGCGTTTTAAAGCCGGCGGCGAGGTCTCCTCACTTCGCGTCTCACCGTGTTCCGGCTGGCGGTCCACCAACTTGGCTTCCTTCTTCTAAGTGATCCCGGCATCATCCTTCCCAGCGCAAGGTCGCACACCATGCTGCGCAGGGTCGAGACCTGCTGGTCCAACGGTGACTGTGAGAAGTCTTCTGGAATATCGGCTGCTCAACTCACCATCTCCCGTGGCGCCTCTTGTGCAGGGAAACCTCGTTTGGTCGTTTCATGTAGGGTGATTCCTGCTGAATTTGGTTGATTATCCTTTCCGCCAATTATGGGAACTGGAAACCTGAACTGATCCGACCGTTCAGGCTACTAATGAAGAGCTCGGTTGCGATGTCCACATCGCTATGCCCTACGACTGTCTTAAATTAGGTGCATATTTGTCTTCCAATCAAGCATAGCGTGGAGCTGTTGGAAGAATTCTGTGCACAGGAGCTGTATCCGAAGTTAAGGTCCCGATATTTGTCGTGCATCAAGAAATATTTGGATCTGGGTCACATGTCTCTGGTGCCGCAGGAATTGCTAGGTAAGTTCACTACTAAGTGAACTAAGCTAAGGGTTGTGTTCGTGGGTTCGGCTGCTACATCCTCTAGATATTCCCTCAATGATGTCCTTATGTCAGGCCCCGTGATTCAACCTAAGCTCTTCCATACCACGCTTTGGTTTAGGTCTCACCTAGTTGCTGTATCGGGAGACATGTGCAAGATGAGCCGCTGCGTAAGAGTCGTTCCAGATTCTATCCATGATGACGTGAAGGTTTTCAAGTTCGATACCGTGACAAATGACACAAAGCCAGCATTTTTTTTATCCGTTTGTTCAGTTCACCAACAGGCTAAGGATAAAGGTGCCGGTTTTCCTATTGGCTCTCGCGTTGTCCTTCAGGATTTTATCCTGATTTTTCCGCTCATAAAGATTCAGACTATACCGAAGCTGCAATTATCTGGTGCTGAAATATTTTCGAGACTAATGGCAGAAGGGGGGGGGGCATAGGGGGACCTATCTCGGTTATTATTAATGCGGGTGTGAATCCTCGGTTGCTCTATCCTGACTTCGAGACGAACATGCTCGTCATAACGTTTTTTTTTCTAATCGCAACTTTCGAGAGGTGCTCTTCCCACTGAGCTGGTGGATTCCAGCTATAGGCCTATGGGCCTTAATTTTTTTGCGCCTCCAACTCCTGTCAGCATTGTAGCCGCAAAGTCAACGATCGAACTCTGCGCCAGAACCTTATTGACTACGCCTCCTCTCACTGACATCGTTTTATTGTCGAAGTCTGCCAACTCATTTCCCGTCTTGCTCGCCTATGTCATTTCTGTCTACGATCTCCAAGAAGAAACCCATCTGCTGTTCCGCGACGTCCAACGTAGTAAGTTCAAGGAAAAAATCAGCTTGCTAAAATAAATTTGATAAAATAGGACAAATGCGAAACTCAGCATTGTATTTTGATGGACGCCATCGCATTATTTTGCCAATATGAGCCATCCCAAAATTTCGGTTATAGTGACGCATTTTTATGAAGTGAACCTGCACACTGGTCCTCGGGCGTTAATTCCAAAAATTCGTTCCCAACTGGCCCATTGGGGAAGGAAAACCATTTCTAAATTGGTTTAGGTGGCGATGCGGGACCAGTCACTAGCTCCCCCATCCACTTGAGCCGCTGGGGACCCTTGTGATACCGCACAGGCAAGAGGTCTCTCAAGGGGACCTCTCCCCTCCTATCTACTAATGTGTCCAAAGGAGTACTATCGTTCTGCGGCGGTTCGCGGTCCCATCCAGCTTTCCGGATGGAGGCAACGAGTCTGCCTGGAGCGATCTTCGCGAGGTCTGTTAGGTTCGTGAGTGCTGCTGCACCCGGGAGTTTTAGTCGGTTGCGCCCCAGCGCAGGGCAATGAAACAGGAGGTGTGTGACTGTCTTTTCCTCTTCTACATCCCCGCAACTCCTACAGTAATCAAAGTGTGGCACCGCTGGTCTAGCCGCGTGCGTTTCTATTAACACTGCCCCGTGATGGCCTTGACTGCCAGACTGCAGTCCTGCCTATTGAAGGTGATAAGCATCATTGATCTTTTCCTAGAGCGGATAGGCCATACTCATGCGTGAGTTCCTGCAGTTTTGGAGATTTCTCCATTTCGTCAGTGCTACCAGGTCGAAGTGATCCCTGCATTTCAGCCTACACGTTGCTAAGGGAATGCCTAATAGTTATTCCTCCGGGAGAAGAGGGTTGGTAGTACCTGCCTTTGCCAGTTCATCAGCGGCGCGATTTCTCTCGTGGTTCCTATGTCCGGGCACCCATATGAGGTGGATGTCATGCTGCTCCGCCATCTCGTTAAGAGATCTGCGACTGTCATTCACTGTTCTGAAGGTGGATGAGAATCCTTCAAGGGCTCTGAGTGCCGCTTGACTATCTGAGAAGATACAAATAGTTTCTTGATTGCCAGTAAGTGCTGTAGACTTAAGTGCTTCTCCGATAGCCATTACTTCTGCTTGAGACACACTACAGTGATCGGGGAGTCTGAAGGACTCATTTAGATACACCCGTTCGCAGTGGAAACCGCCTCCCACCTGGCTTTTTAACTTTGAACCGTCTGTGTAAATATGCAGGGAACCTGCTGGTTCCGGGATTTGTGTGAGACCTTCTTTTACGGTGGGATGAGCAACAGGTATGATCAACAGTAGGTCCAGCATGGTGTGTCCATAGTTAATCCTTTTCCATAGACCCGCCTCGCGTAGCCTAATTACCGATGGCGTGGCTGTCTTGACCCCCACTATTTCTACAGGTAAGTATGAGTATGGTACAGGTCGAGTATGAAGTCTAGGGCGTCTGTTGATGTGGTACGGGAGCTGTACTTGTACTGCAGACCTCCGCCATCCTTTGGTTTTCTTAAATCTCTCTCTACATTTGGAATTTGTTAGTGCAGTCCACCAGACCACTACCCCGTAGAATAGGATGGGTCTTATTACCGCTGTGTCCATCTTACTATTTTTGGATACGATCCCCATCTTAGTCACATGGCCTTGAGGCATGTATAGAGCGCGGCTGTCGCCTTCCTTGCTCTACCCATAGTAAATAACTTTTATTCCAGTTACCTGTCTAGCGTAATCCCTAGGTACTTGGCGTTACCACTAGGGGAGAGTGTTTCTCCTGATAGCCTCAAACACGGTATTTTGTACTCCTTAGTGAAAAGAACAATCTCGGTCTTGCATGGATTTACACCTAGCCGGTTCCTAACTGCCCATTTTGAGAGAACTCTCAGTTTATCCGTCATGCGGTTGCATAGAGTCTGGGGAAATTTTCCAGAGAAGGCAATAGCGACATCATCCGCATAAGCGATAACTTTGCAACCACCACCTTCTAGGGGTCGTAGTAGGCTATAAACCGCCACGTTCCACAGTAGAGGTGAGAGTACACCTCCTTGCGGAATGCCTCTTCTGACGTATCTTTGAATAGATTCTCCTCCGTATGACGCATCAACAGTCCTGTTTATCAAAATCTGCTTTATGAGGCGTACGGATTGATCGTCTATTCCTAGTTTCGTCAGCGCATTGATTATCGAGCATGGCAGGATGTTGTTGAACGCACCTTCTTTGTGTAAAAAAACAATAAGCGCGTATTCCTTGTCAATAAGTGCCTTTTCGACGAACTTAGTGATCTCGTGGAGTGCCGTCTCCGTGGATCGGCCCTTTTTATACGCATTCTGTGATTCCGATGTATCATCTGGGTTGATGGTTCGATTAATGTAGTGGCTGATTAGTCTCTCCATTGTCTTGAGGAGAAGGGACAACATCTTTATAGGTATGAAGTCCCTAAGGGTGCAGTGTGATGGTTTTCCTTTGGGTATGAATACGACCTTCCTCCGCAACCACATTGCGGGCACGATGCCAATTCTCAAACTTGCTGAGAAAATTTTCCTGACCCATAACCTCAGATTGGGTCTGGCTTTGATTAGTTGTGCCATGATAATGCCATCTGGGCCTGAGAAGTTGATGGGGTTGAACCTGTTTATCGCCCAGCTGAGATACCTATAACTCAAAGGTATTCGAGTTGGTTTGGGAGGGAGGGGCTGTTCCCCTTGTCTCTGCGTTTCCAGGGTTGATTCTTCTTGAAAGCATCCCTGGAAATGTGCATTTGTGAGAGCCTCCAGGGTTTCCTTAGTGTTCCAGCTACATTCCATGTTTCAATGTATCCTTTATTTGGTGCAGTTGTTGCGAGGACCTTCCTGAGTCGGAAGACCTCCGATGTCTGTTGAATGTACGTGCAGAACTTGGTCCAGGCATTCCTCTTCCTCTTTCCCTAGCGATACTACCATTCGCTTGTATGCCTCTACCGATCGCGCGAGTTGGGAGGCAATTACCTTGACGCTACCCTGATACCATCCTGCGTCTTCGCATTCTGGTGGGGGTCCTCTGCTCCTTAGCGGATGAACCGCCCATGCAACTCATTTACCACTCGTCGCCAAAGGTCCTTGGGAATGAGCCCCTCTTTGGATCCCTTATCCATCCCTTATCCAGGACTTCAATAAGGGTTCTTCCTTTCGTAACTTCAGGGAACGAGCGGTTGGACGGCTGCGGCTAGGCCTTCCTCTTCTTAGCTTGGGGGGCTAAGAAAAGGTTGATCCATTGATCCTTCCGTTGATCTCTGCCTCTTCGCAGTCTGGGCGATCTCCTTAGCAGGATCAGACCCAGCGTGCTTCTTCGGCTCCAACCTCACACCCTGCTTTGCCGGTTTGAAGTCGGGCAGGATCTCCCTTGCCCATCTTACAATCTCGGCCTGGTCCGGGTTGGTTTCTGCCGATGGGTCCGTCCTCATAAAGGTGAAGGTTACTCTCCTCCTGTCTTTATAGGAGCCTTTTCGCTGCGTCGAGCGATAGCGTCTCGCTATCTCTCGCATTCCTTCTCCCGGACAAGGAATCACTTTAGGCGCCCGGTCGGTTGGTTTAGAGGTCCCATGGCTAGCCCAGCCTTAGAAGAAGATGCCTTGGCATTCTCATCAGCACTCCGGATGTTGCCCCTATGTAGGGAGCTTCTCTATCCCTGCAACTTCTTGGCTTTTGAGGACCATGAAGTTTGACGGGTCGTTGACCCTGTTTCCGGACTTTTTTATGGAGTTCCGTTCACCGTTTTGGTTTTTGTTAGGTAAAATAAAATTCATCTTTGGACCCACGAGTTGGTGGAAGGGGTTCCATCATGACATAGCCCGCTTGTTATAATAAGCCTGGTTTAAACTGCGAGGTTGGCCGATTCCCCAGAGCCCGCATATTAGTGTCCGAGCCCCCCCTCGGACACGTATGCTTCGGCATATTCTGTTCCACCTAAGATTGGGGTGATTTAAGGAAGGGAGTGCTCCTCTGCCCGGCCGAATACAACTAGCCAGCATCTTCGGCAGAGATATTACCTTACCGAGATGTGTTACCAGCCGCCCTTACTTGGAAAGTATATTCGCAATACCAGCGGTGTACACAAATACGGCACGAAATTTCTTTTCATGTAGATCGCCCTGTTATACCCGTTGGCTGACGGCCCAAGACTGCTTCTAAGGCACATGTTTTCGACTACTGAAGAATGTTATCTTCCATCATGATCTTCCGACCGAGGGAGCCGAACCGAGCCGAGGAGTGGATTTCGGCGGACCAGTTTTCTACAAGGCTCATGGAATAAGGCGCCCATCAAATAACGTGAATTCTATCCATTTGGAGTTAGTCAAAGACCTTTCCACAGCTTCCTTTCTGAGCGCACTCAAACAAGTTATTAGTACGCGACGTAGTCGGATAATGCTACTAATTTTGTGGGTGCCAAAAATGAACTAATGGAGTTGAAGCGATTCCTTTTCGTAGTCTAGTGGTCCCAGACTATTATTCTCGAGTTTTGCCTCTCTGAAACTATCGAGTGACGTTTTATTTCTCCGCGCTCTTCCCATTAGTAAAGACGGAAAAGCGTCACCTGTATATGGACTTTGGTACCATGGTTATTGAGTTCGAGGAGTTGAGGACTTTGTTATGCCACAAAACGTTAATTCATGACCTCTTGTATTTAGTAAACTCATAGAATTATCACAAAAAGATGCATAAATCTGCATCTAGTTTGCTTTACGTTTATTATTTAGCTAAACATAAATTACTCATATTCAGAACTTAATGATGCGATAGCTAAAACGTCCAAAAAAAAAGAGATAAATCAAAAGTTTCTCGATTTTTTATTCTTTTACCAGAGACTTAAAGCAATGGCAAGGATGTTTGGCAAAAAGCATGAAATATTATACGAAAGTCTTGGAACAACAAGAATGGTAGTCTCAGAATGGACACGGATAGTCTACTACGACGTAAACCTATATTGGAAAAACATGAAGGTACTCTCGGTTGGATTGACTGTACTCTCACACAAGTTCCAAGAATTGAAAGGCACGGCGTCCTGCAGATAAACGTGCAGCTTGATTCAGGAGATAACTCAATGTATCACTCCCGAGAACGTCGATCACCGTTCAATTTCGTTGAAGCTGTGGCCAATAAATTGTTCGGCGAACTTAATTCTACGTACGCAGAAGATATTGTCAATATTATCGCAAAGAAAAAAGTCAATGAGGACTTCCTCCTTCACCTACTCTACCCTTAGCGCGGTGAGAAACAAAGTTGTAGATACAACCACTTGCCTAAGATTTATGAAACAACAGATGAACATTATAAATCAGCAACAAGGAAAGTATCAAAGCGCGCAACTGGAGCAATCACTTGCGATCCTCGCAGCTCAAATGAGTCTACTAACAAATATTAAAATAAACAGGCTAACTGATAATAGCCATAAAACCAAATCGGGATAACTTACCACCCGTTTAGATCTTGCCAGTTGCCACTACTGACGTTCTTCATCTTTATAAACTAATGTCAGCACAAGGCAAAAGACTCATGTCATCTTTCGGATAACAATAGCTTCGGAATCGTCTTCGAAATTATTAGACGCCTTGAGCATCGTCCCCATTTCTATTTGGGATTCAAATGGTTGGACATAATACGATCTACAGACAATAATAATTACCGTCAACGATCATATCGCTTTATAGGTCTGGATGAAAACAATTTTTTTCAATGTATAACTATAAAAGTTAAACAGCACATCTGCTATAACCATTAACGGCACAACGGCATACAGTGTTGACAGTGGACGAGATTTTTAGTTGTTGAATAACACAACTGTAATAAAATGTGAGATCAGTCCAGTTGACTCCAATATGGTATGGTTGAAAACCCACCAATCTAACAAATTAAATTTTTGCATCAAAAAACCAATCTAACCAATGGATCTTTGCATAAAGAACCCAATGCAATATTTAGCTTTATAGAACAGAGTTTCATCAACCGTCAATATACAGGCAAACGGTACGATGTGCATGACTTCTGGCTGGACAGCCCTCAATGTCAATATAGGCTTGACTTCGTTTGGTAAATCTCTATGTCCAAAGACGTATTATTAGAATCCACCTCAGACCCTTAGAGTGGAGTCTATGCAAACACTCCATGAGAGTTGCTGCCCACTCTTAGCTTTTGGATGGTACCAGTGTTGCTGGTAATGCACCCACTCAATAAAAGCCTGCTCCCTCATTGCCCGCCGGGTCCGTGTACCCTGTGCGGTATCCTGGACCATGCTGTGCCTTCTTGCCCAAGGTTCCTCGCCATGCGAATTAAGGATTAAGGTCTTGCCAATTAAGGTCTTGCCCTCTGCTTCGTGTTCCTCAAGTTTGCGCACTTAGCACGCGGATGCTTATTCTCCCGCTGCCGAACTTTATCGACAATTGCCGACATCATGCACTGTTGCATCCTACGAGCAATTACCCAGCACCGCTTCTTTTCCCGTTGTCGGCTTCGATACTGCCAATGAGGCTAGGGTTGCAACTTCTTCGATAACTCCGACTCCGATAGCGAACACGTTTGTGACCCATGAACATCACGCTGAAGTAGTGATCTTGCCAACCACCAACATACTCGTCCGTGACCGATCAGGAGTCTTTCTTCCGTGCCGATACTTGATTCCGGCTCAAGAGTTTATCTCATCACATCACGACTGGTCAGCCAATGAAGCTAACTTCATCGGTCCAAATGCTCTGTGGCGGGGACTGGCCTTGGAGACGCTTAATTCACTATGGACATTCACTATCACATTGGGTAATGTTTGCTGGAGTCTCGACTATCCACGTATTCGCTATACATTGAGACAAATGTAGCGTCTCACATCGCCTGGCCTGAACATAGATGTCTCCAATTGGAAGGTTTCTGCCAATGTGGTTCTGGCAGGTCCGAACTTTGCCAGAGTACAACAAGTGGATTTTCTGATTGAAGACAACCTGTTTTTTGACCTGCTCTCAATTGGGCAAATCCAACTAGAAAGCTAAGTTGATTCCTGCTTACTCCTCAACCAATTTGGATGATCGGGTCGATTATCTTCTCCTCCAATTCTGGAAACTGGCACTGATCCGATAGTTCAGGCTACTAATGTGGAGCTCGGTTACGATGTTCACATCACCATGCAATACGACTGTCCTTTTACAGGCCCATCAAATGTGGCTGTTCCCAGAAAGAAGCGAAACAACCCAGCTGCGTTCAGATTTAAGTTCTTTCCACCCTAAAATATCTTCATATTGCTTAATTTGCGACAGCTACCCAACTTGAGGCACTGTCGAAGCCTAGCATTGTTAAGCTAAACCTTGAGCCCAGTCACTTACCATCGAGACTGGGTAAAAAAGATGCTGATCTGAATGCGACAAAAAATCCCTAGATAGCGGCACCGCTGGTGCTGTCCTCTTTACAAACCTTCCTCTTACTTTCCTCATCATTTTCATTATGCGCTGCTTTCTTCTGAGCTAGTTACTGTTAACAGCGTTATCAGCGCGTGCATTAATGGTAACGATTGACGCTTTTTTTTATTTCCTCCGACATTTTAAGTATTTAGTATCGCTACCGTCGATCTCATCGGGCTACATCAGTTCGTCTTCTGGTTGTCGAACGTCTACTATATTAGCTTGCCATTTCAGGCCACAACATCCATGGCCCCTTCGTCATAATTGCATCGTGTACCCCTCCAAATAGCGCATTTAATTTCTTCCTTACGCATATGAACAACACAGTCTATGTGTTAGAGCGGACTGCTGGCGAATTCTACTTTAGCCTTGTCGACGGTCAAAACATTGTTATCGATAGTTAAGTCAGTATTATTAGGAAATGTAGTATTTTAAGTTATCGGAATTACGGGCCTACTAATAGCGGTAGTGTGAATGCCGCCGAAAAGTGCCTCTCATTGTTTTGTTTATTGTAGGAGGGCACACTGCGGTAAGAAGAAGGGATATATTTGAATTGTAAACTAATTTATGAATTTTATAGAATAAAACGTTCCGTTCCGTTAGCCACAGCCAAGGCCTTTGAAGTACCCCTTTCTTCGGACCTACGCGTGTGGGGAGCCGTTTAAGGCAACTCCACATGACACAAAACAACAGCTTTTATTCGCAGTCCTAGGGAGACTGCAAGGGCAACTTGCGCTGGAGGACGGCTCGACGACCAGCTAGAGAGTTGCCAGGAGCGCACGGAGCGCAGTTCCCGTACCAGCAGAGGAGTCGCAGCCAGCGACATAGACGCCGCAAGGAGCGCCAAACACAGAGTACGGACGGAGTCGCAGCCAGCGACACGGAGACGCAGCCAGCGTCAGTTCTGGAGACGCAGCCGACGTCAGTTCAGGAGACGCAGCCAGCGTCAGGATAGGAAGCGCAAGGAGCGCCAAGCACCAGCGGTCAGGAGGCGCAAGGAGCGCCGAGCATCAGCGGCAGCAGCCAGACCGCACAGGTCCGCCATTTTGGAGCGCTAGGGCAGCGCCATTTTGGAGTGCTAGGGCAGCGCCATTTTGGAGCGCTAGGGCAGCGCCATATTTGGACACTTGGAGATGCAGCATTCCCCCAGGAGGAGTTCCCGGCTGAACGGAGGGGAAGTCACCCCTACAACAACGCAGCAGCCAGCGAGTAGTGCAGCAGAAAGCCGGCCAAGGGTTAACATGGATTCGCGCTACCGGGCGGGAGCATCCACAACGCAGCAACTGCATCACCATTTGTTGGATCCTACGCCTGGATGACGCCGAATGGAACCCAAGCTAATGGACCAAGGAGGCTCCCGGACTTGCCTACATTTAGAGGGAAGCCCGAGGATTGGCCCATCTTTAATTGTGCGTTTGTGGAGACGACCCAAGCGTACAACTGCACGGATCTGGAGAACAACCAGAGGCTTTTGAAGGCGCTGAAGGATGAAGCACGCGAGACAGTGAAGTCACTGCTGATTCACCCTGCAAACGTCAGAGCCGTGATGGAGCAGCTGCGGTTGAGGTTTGGCCGACCGGAGCAGCTTATACGCAGCCAGCTGAACAGCGTGCGAGAGGTGCAGCCGATTTCGGAGCAGCAACTGGCGAGGATCGTCCCCTTCGCAACTAGAGTGAGTAACCTCACTGCCTTCTTGCAGTCGGCGAAGGCGGAGCAACATCTGGGAAACCCCACAATCATGGAGGAGCTTGTGGCAAAGCTTCCCACCAGCAAACGAGTGGATTGGGCCAGGCACGCTGCATCGATCCAGCCCTTTCCCACAGTAGCGCACTTCAGCGCGTGGCTACAAGAGTACGAAAACATCGTGTGTACGATTCTGGACGTCGATGGAAAGGAGCCGAGGCGTCGAGTTCTACACGCGAGCGTCGACCACAACGGATACGAGCAGCGGGATGACCGGCATGGAGGTTGTCCAATTTATGGAGGTCAACATGCTACGACGAGCTGCAGCGAATTCATTGGAGCTTCGCCACCGGGCAGATGGAGCATGGTGAACTGGCATCGGCTCTGCTTCACATGCTTACGGAGTGGGCATGCGGTCAGATCCTGCGAGGTGCATGGCGAGTGCCGAGAGATCAACGGATGCCCCAGATGGCATCACCGTCTGTTACATGAAGGGGACGAAGGGCGAAGACGGCCGGAGCAGCGAGGTGGCTTCAGGCGCCACAACGGAGGAAACCAGATTCACCAGTTTCCAGACGCAGCCCGGACAGGACGTCTTCGCCACGAGGTGGTTACAGGGACCACGAGAGGACCCAGGAGTCGGCTGTCCGCAGAAGCAGCCTGGAGAGAAGGGCCCCGCAGCCAGCGGAGGCGCCCATGCAGAGGAACTTAAGTATTGACGTCGAAGGAGGCCGACTTTTGTTCCGTATACTGCCAGTAACGCTGTATGGAGCTGGTCGCCAGGTGGACATATAAGCGCTGTTAGATGAAGGATCCTCCGTCACGATGATCGACGACGAGCTGCGGAGGGATCTGGGAGTGCGAGGCGAACGTCGACAACTGAACATCCAATGGTTTGGAGGAAGAGCCACCAGGGAGCCTACCAACGTGGTGAGCCTAGAGATCAGTGGAGCTGGGAAGCCCACTCGTCACCCGCTGAGGAACGTGTACGCCGTTTCGAGCCTGAGTCTCCCGATGCAGACGTTATGTCGACGAGATTCGAGGGCGTTCATAAGTATTCGCGACTGCCGATGAAGCCCTACAGCAACGTGGTGCCGAAGTTGCTCATTGGACTGGACCATGGACATTTGGGATTGCCACTTAGGACGAGGCGGTTTGCCAGAGAGGGACCGTTCGCGGCCGCAACCGAGCTTGGATGGGTTGTGTTTGGGCCAGTAAGTGGACAATCAACTACGCCGTCACCGAGGTCCTGCCTTCTAGCCGTGTCAGTGGAGGACACGATGGAAAAGATGGTGGAGGTCTACGTCGAGATGGAAGGCTTTGGTGTGAAGCTCGCAACCGGTCGCAGCCAGCGACGACGCGCGGGCCCAAAGGATCCTCGACGACACCACGGTGAAAGTGGGGCGTCGCGATCAGACGGGATTGCTCTGGAAGGATGACCACGCTGTGCTGCCACGGAGCTACGAGATGACACACAGACGGCTGATCAACGTCGAGAAGTTGAAGCGTAACGGGCCGTTGGCGCTAGGATACGATCGGATCATCAAGGACGTGTCCAAAGGATAAGCGAGGAAATTGCAGCCGGATGAGGTCGCGGTGAAGAGCGACAAGCTATGGAATTTGCCACAATTCGGTGTCGAAACCCCGAACAAGCCCGGTGAGGTCCGGCTTGTGTTTAATGCTGCAGCCAAGGTTGGAGATCGATGTTCCTAACGATTCCTTTGGAGAGATGGTAACGACGATCGAGACCCGGATGTGTACGAGGTGGGCAAGAACTTCGTGGGAGCCGACAGGGAGGCCAGACGATTTGGAGACGTGTGCGAGACGGAGAGGATACAGAGTGAGTTTTCCAGCAGGAGCATTGAATGGGTTTTTAATTGCCCATCCAACCTGTATGGGAGCGGATGGTGCAGTGCGTCAAGCGAGTGCTGCGCCATACCCTGAAAGAAGTCGCGCCGAGGGACCATGTGGAGTACCTGCCTACGCTTGTGCGCCGCGAAAAGTGGTGCCTAAGAACGGAGCCCATCCGCCAGGGCGATATGGTTTTCGTCTGCGATCCTGCCTTGCCCAGACGAGAGTGGCGCAAGGGCATCGTGGAGGAGGTCTACAGCGGAGCTGATGGAGATGGATGGAGCTAATGGACTATCTTGGACAATGTTGCGGCCCGTCTCTAAACTTGGAGTTTTTGGATTTGAGTGAAGCGGGTCTTCACGGGGTCGGGGATGTCGACGGTCAAAACATTGTTATCGATATCTAAGTCAGTATTATTAGGAAATGTAGTATTTTAAGTTATCGGAATTACGGGCCTACTAATAGCGGTAGTGTGAATGCCGCCGAAAAGTGCCTCTCATTGTTTTGTTTATTGTAGGAGGGCACACTGCGGTAAGAAGAAGGGATATATTTGAATTGTAAACTAATTTATGAATTTTATAGAATAAAACGTTCCGTTCCGTTAGCCACAGCCAAGGCCTTTGAAGTACCCCTTTCTTCGGACCTACGCGTGTGGGGAGCCGTTTAAGGCAACTCCACATGACACAAAACAACAGCTTTTATTCGCAGTCCTAGGGAGACTGCAAGGGCAACTTGCGCTGGAGGACGCACACAGGAGTATTTGAAATAAAAATCCGGACAAAATTATTTATTAGCATTTTTTTATTTTTTACTAACTTATAATGTCTTATACTAACTTATAATAACTAACTAACTCAGTTCTTATACTAACTCATAATTTCGGATAAAAAAAAAAGGGAAAATTTTGAAGAAAAAAAATAAAAAATTTAAAGAAATTTTTATGAAATTCAGTCAGTTAGAATCATTATTCTGATCAGAGTCGGTGCTATAATAATTCGTGGACCTTTCCATTAAAATAGACATTGCCTTCTAGGAAAAAGGTCTGCTTTTCTTCTTGTTATTGCCGATTTAATGAAAATTATGATCGCATACTTTGAAACACTAAAAAATAAAATGGGGTGCGTTGGGGGGAAATGTTTTTTTCTTTTAAGTTATCGACAGAGATAAATTTTATTCCTGCATAAAAAGTTCCAGGCGACAAGGCGCGACACATAAACAAAATCACTAATGTATTGTAAATTTCATAAAAAAAAATTGACGAAAAACGCATTTTCTAAAATTGAATGTATAAATCAAAATATAATGAAGAAATAACTTATAAAATGATTTTTATACAGTACTTACTTTCTAATTCCATGATCAAGTCGTTTTTTTCCACTTGTCCGCTAGACGAATTTATTTTCGAACACAAAACTACTGCGAATATACTAAAGCACCAAAAACAAAGACACGCAAAAAGCACAATAACGTACTTGCGAACACCGTTGTCACCAAGTAAGTGGACTGTGGCGAAAGGGGGGTCTGTTTATAGAAGAGGCGGTTATTAGAGATAAGAAAAAGTGCCGTTTTGATGAGCTTAAAAGCACTTCACGATTTTCAAATTTGTCCGGCTTTTTTTGATAAATACTCCTATGTGGGACGGCTCGACGACCAGCTAGAGAGTTGCCAGGAGCGCACGGAGCGCAGTTCCCGTACCAGCAGAGGAGTCGCAGCCAGCGACATAGATGCCGCAAGGAGCGCCAAACACAGAGTACGGACGGAGTCGCAGCCAGCGACACGGAGACGCAGCCAGCGTCAGTTCTGGAGACGCAGCCGACGTCAGTTCAGGAGACGCAGCCAGCGTCAGGATAGGAAGCGCAAGGAGCGCCGAGCATCAGCGGCAGCAGCCAGACGGCACAGGTCCGCCATTTTGGAGCGCTAGGGCAGCGCCATTTTGGAGCGCTAGGGCAGCGCCATATTTGGACACTTGGAGATGCAGCATTCCCCCAGGAGGAGTTCCCGGCTGAACGGAGGGGAAGCCACCCCTACAACAACGCAGCAGCCAGCGAGTAGTGCAGCAGAAAGCCGGCCAAGGGTTAACATGGATTCGCGCTACCGGGCGGGAGCATCCACAACGCAGCAACTGCATCACCATTTGTTGGATCCTACGCCTGGATGACGCCGAATGGAACCCAAGCTAATGAACCAAGGAGGCTCCCGGACTTGCCTACATTTAGAGGGCAGCCCGAGGATTGGCCCATCTTTAATTGTGCGTTTGTGGAGACGACCCAAGCGTACAACTACACGGATCTGGAGAACAACCAGAGTCTTTTGAAGGCGCTGAAGGATGAAGCACGCGAGACAGTGAAAGCTTCCCACCAGCAAACGAGTGGATTGGGCCAGGCACGCTGCATCGATCCAGCCCTTTCCCACTGTAGCGCACTTCAGCGCGTGGCTACAGGAGTACGAAAACATCGTGTGTTTTGTTCGTTACTTTTGTTCCGTATACTGCCAGTAACGCTGTATGGAGCTGGTCGCCAGGTGGACATATACGTGCTGTTACATGAAGGATCCTCCGTCACGATGATCGACGACGAGCTGCGGAGGGATCTGGGAGTGCGAGGCGAACGTCGACAACTGAACAATGGTTTGGAGGAAGAGCCACCAGGGAGCCTACCAACGTGGTGAGCCTAGAGATCAGTGGAGCTGGGAAGCCCACTCGTCACCCGCTGAGGAACGTGTACGCCGTTTCGAGCCTGAGTCTGCCGATGCAGACGTTATGTCGACGAGATGTCGAGGGCGTTCATAAGTATTCGCGACTGCCGATGAAGCCCTACAGCAACGTGGTGCCGAAGTTGCTCATCGGACTGGACCATGGACATTTGGGATTGCCACTTAGGACGAGGCGGTTTGCCAGAGAGGGACCGTTCGCGGCCGCAACCGAGCTTGGATGGGTTGTGTTTGGGCCAGTAAGTGGACAATCAACTACGCCGTCACCGAGGTCCTGCCTTCTAGCCGTGTCAGTGGAGGACACGATGGAAAAGATGGTGGAGGTCTACGTCGAGATGGAAGGCATTGGTGTGAAGCTCGCGCAACCGGTCGCAGCCAGCGACGACGCGCGGGCCCAAAGGATCCTCGACGACACCACGGTGAAAGTGGGGCGTCGCGATCAGACGGGATTGCTCTGGAAGGATGACCACGCTGTGCTGCCACGGAGCTACGAGATGACACACAGACGGCTGATCAACGTCGAGAAGTTGAAGCGCAACGGGCCGTTGGCGCTAGGATACGATCGGATCATCAAGGACGTGTCCAAAGGATAAGCGAGGAAATTGCAGCCGGATGAGGTCGCGGTGAAGAGCGACAAGCTATGGAATTTGCCACAATTCGGTGTCGAAACCCCGAACAAGCCCGGTGAGGTCCGGCTTGTGTTTAATGCTGCAGCCAAGGTTGGAGATCGATGTTCCTAACGATTCCTTTGGAGAGATGGTAACGACGATCGAGACCCGGATGTGTACGAGGTGGGCAAGAACTTCGTGGGAGCCGACAGGGAGGCCAGACGATTTGGAGACGTGTGCGAGACGGAGAGGATACAGAGTGAGTTTTCCAGCAGGAGCATTGAATGGGTTTTTAATTGCCCATCCAACCTGTATGGGAGCGGATGGTGCAGTGCGTCAAGCGAGTGCTGCGCCATACCCTGAAAGAAGTCGCGCCGAGGGACCATGTGGAGTACCTGCCTACGCTTGTGCGCCGCGAAAAGTGGTGCCTAAGAACGGAGCCCATCCGCCAGGGCGATATGGTTTTCGTCTGCGATCCTGCCTTGCCCAGACGAGAGTGGCGCAAGGGCATCGTGGAGGAGGTCTACAGCGGAGCTGATGGAGATGGATGGAGCTAATGGACTATCTTGGACAATGTTGCGGCTCGTCTCTAAACTTGGAGTTTTTGGATTTGAGTGAAGCGGGTCTTCACGGGGTCGGGGATGTCGACGGTCAAAACATTGTTATCGATATCTAAGTCAGTATTATTAGGAAATGTAGTATTTTAAGTTATCGGAATTACGGGCCTACTAATAGCGGTAGTGTGAATGCCGCCGAAAAGTGCCTCTCATTGTTTTGTTTATTGTAGGAGGACACACTGCGGTAAGAAGAAGGGATATATTTGAATTGTAAACTAATTTATGAATTTTATAGAATAAAACGTTCCGTTCCGTTAGCCACAGCCAAGGCCTTTGAAGTACACCTTTCTTCTGACCTACGCGTGTGGGGAGCTGTTTAAGGCAACTCCACATGACACAAAACAACAAGCCTTATCGTCTAATCTTAGGAGCCGGAGTCATTTTCAGGGTAAATCGGAGTGATGAGGCATCTTAGAGTATTATATTCTTGATTATAATGAAAAATATCTTGTATTGCTTCCCTACAACGCCACAATTGTGAAAATAAGAGAAGTACATAAGAACAGCATGTATTTGGGTGCCCAAGCTTTACGTGCGATAGTTAGACAACAATATTGGTTCATCAATGACAAAACAATGGCAAGGATGTAAATCAAAATGCCTGGAATATTATACGAAATTCAGAATGGTAGTCTCAGAATGGATACGGATAGTCCACTACGACGTAAACCCATATTGGAAAAACATAAAGGTACACTCGGCTGGATTGACTGTACTCTCACACAAGTTTCAAGAATTGAAAGGCACGGCGTCCAGCTTGATTCAGGAAATAACTTAATGTATTACTCCCGAGAACGTCGATCACCGTCAAATTTCGTTGAAGCTGTGGCCAATAAATTGTTTGGTGGACTTAATTCTACGTACGCAGAAGACATTGTCAAGATTATCGCAAAGAAAAAAGTCAATGAGTTCTTCTTCCTTCACCTACTCTTCTATTAACGCGGTGAGAAACGAAGTCGTAGACACTACCACTTGCCTAAGATTTATGAAACAACAGATGAACATTATGAATCAGCAACGAGGAAAGTATCAGAGCGCGTAACTGGAGCAATCACTTGCGATCCTCGCAGCTCAAATGAGTCTACCACTACTACCAGTTGCCACTACTGACGTTCTTCATCTTTATCAACTAATGTCAGCACAAGGCAAAAGACTTATGTCATCTTTCGGATAACAATAGCTTCGGAATCGTCTTCGAAATTATTAGACGCCTTGAGCATCGTCCCCATTTCTATTTGGGATTCAAATGGTTGGACATAATACGATCTACAGACAATAATAATTACCGTCAACGATCATATCGCTTTATAGGGCTGGATGAAAACAATTTTTTTCAATGCATAACTATAAAAGTAGTTGTTGAATAACACAACTGGAATAAAATATGAGATCAGTCCAGTCGACTCCAATATGGTATGATTGAAAACCCACCAATCTAAACAAATAAATTGTTTCATCAAAAAACTAATCTAACCAATAGATCTTTGCATAAAGAACCCAATGAAATTTCTAGCTTTATAGAATTTTTTAGTCATTTTGAGTTTTCAATGCCGTAAATAAAAAATCAGAATTTAATTAATTTCAACGTTATAAACTTTATTCAGGCCGCATTTGAAATTAGTATTTATGAACAATATTTGAAATCCAATTTAGTATGCGAGCGCAGTAAGAAGACGAACGAGAGTGGCGCCAACCTTCCAGAATAGGCTGAGCGGATGCTCGCTAACTTTAAACCTCGAATTAGCAAAGCCGAGCGGCCGAAAGAGAGTCGGCTTGCGAACAACAAAACATCAGTTTCTAATTAATTATTATGTTTAAATTAGTTGCTGGCTGCTTGACCCGACATTCTCCCCCCAGCTGGGGCTTCTACTCCAACTTCATCCTTAAGGGGCAAAAGGCACAGCTTAGTCACTGATCGCTTGGTAATTCCAGATGAGGTTTTTATCACCGCTACTCAAAAGATACCATCCCGACCGGGCGGGGATTAACTCCATTATTCTCGCAAGCGGCCATTTCATCGGAGGTAGATTCTCGTCCTTTACTAGCACCACATCGTTCGGGGCCAAGGCAGGACCGGAGGCGCGCCATTTGGAGCGCTGCTGGAGAAGGTTTAGGTACTCCTCCTTCCATCGGGAAAGACGGGAAAGACCAGAAAGACTGCTGCAGGAAAGACACGCGCTGCCAGCTGTCCAACCGGTTGAAGTTCAGCTTTGTGACATTAGGCTCAATAAAGCTGACTGACGGACCAGCAGTTAAAAATTGAGCCGGGGTCAGAACATCAAGGTCTGCAGGATTTTCTGAAAGAGACAATAAGGGTTGTGAATTTATAACAGCCCCAATATGGCACAGAAGCGTTCGCAGCTCCTCGAATCCCAGAACTGCAGATCCGACAACTCGGTAAAAATGGTGCTTGGCGGTTTTGACAGCCGCTTCCCACAGACCACCGAAATGCGGAAATCGAGGAGGAATAAAATGCCATTCGATGGACTCCATAGAGCAAAACTCCAGCAGTGCCCGTTGATGCTCTTCGCTTAGAAATAATCGGCGAAGCTCCTTTAGCTCGTTTTTGGCTCCAACAAAGTTAGTTGCGTTGTCAGACCAAATATGTTGAGGCCTTCGGCGGGTGCATATAAAACGCTTCAAAGCCTGCAAAAAAGTCATTGTGGACAGATCCCTTACAAGCTCCAGGTGGACGGCTTTGAACAAATGAACAAATGAACAAACAAATGAAAATGCTAATGTAACATTTTACTGGAGTCTTATTACGCACTTCCGGCTTATAATAGAACGGTCCACAAAAATCCACACCAGTGACTCCAAAGACCCGGGAGCCGCTAACTCTTTGCTCCGGGAGATCAGCCATAATGCTCCAACAACCGAGGCTTAGTCCGGAAGCATCGGATGCATTTGTGTCTTGCCTTCGTCACGGTTTTTCTCCCCCCAATTGGCCAATATTGGGACCGAATAATTGCCAACAGTGCGCGAGGTCCTGTATGTAAATTTCGCTCATGGAAGTCAACAATTATAGCCTGCGTAACTGGATGGCTTCATGGAAGTATCAAAACGGCTGACTATCAAAATACAACGACGAATTTTTTAGCCGACCGTCTACGCGCAAAAGTCCAAATTTGTCCAAGAAGGGAGAGGATGAGGCAAGGGCACTGGATACCGCTATCTCTTTTCCATTTTGAAGAGCCTTTATGTCCTCCCAAAAATGCACACGCTGCACTAGCCGCAATAACAGCTGTGTTCCAGACTTTATATCGCTAGCCGTAACACCGTTGTGGTGAATTAGTTGAGAAAACTTGTATACGTAAGCGAATACCCTCTGCAGTGCTGGAAACGAATTAGCGTACTTAGAAACCGCTATTATATCCACGTACGAAGACTGAATAAGCAGGACCCTTGCACGTAACTCCAGGGTTGATCTCTCAGATGGGACCGCGGTTGGCCACGCCTCTTGGGATCCAATGAGAAACGGAGGACCGTGAGACCACAGCTTATTCTCAACCAATTCATTGGGAAGAGCACCACGCGACAGGATATCTGCTGGGTTCAAAGAAGTGGGAACATACCGCCACTCCATTTCTCTAGTTAGCTTCTGAATGGTCGAAACTCGATTGGCGACGAAAACATTAAACCGAGAGGGTTCTTCTCGAATCCAAGACAGAGCCACAGCAGAATCTCACCAGCAAAAATACTTTCCAACGTAGACCTTCAGCTGCTCTACTTCCGACATAAGTCGAGCCAACAACTCGGCTCCCGATAACTCCAGCTTCGGCACCGTAACAGTCTTTAACGGCGCAACTCGGGACTTCGAACAGAGTAAATAGCTTGCAGATCCTGCGCCCTTGGACACGATATAAACGCATGCCCCATACGCCTCAATGCTGGCGTCACAAAATCCATGGACCTTCACCTCGGATTTCGATGTTAGCACCCATCTAGGGAATTCGGCGCGCTGCGTACTAACAAAGCTGCTACAAATCATATTCCAGTCGCAGTGAAGAGCTTGAGGAAGACTTTCATCCCAGGACAACTTCTCACGGCACAGTTTCTGGAGAAAGATCTTTGCCTTTGAAATTACAAAGATCTTTGGCAAAGATCCCGGATGTTTGCTGAATTATGCTAATAGCTTCATCTATAGAGTCGCCTCCGGAGAGTAGATCATCCACATAAAAGTCGCGACGCAGAATTTCGGCCCCCTTTGGAAACATTAATTGCTCATAATCTGCCAACTGATGCAGTCCGAACTGTTAAAAATGAGGCAGGCTTCGTAACAGTTGGTGACTTTGGCTGAATGACTGGGCCAGTCATCAACACGTCATTCAATGAATATCCAGAAGTGGTGACAGCAAAACTCAAAAACAACCCTGTGCTTGGTTGTTGAACTGTCCTCCTTTAAAACACAATGGTGTGAAACAAAATATTGACCAGTGACGGTCGCATCAGCAGGGACTGGAGACATGTGACCCAACTCCAAATACTCTTTTATGAAGGCAGCATATTGCTCCTTTAATTAAGGACGGCGACAGAGCTTCCTTTCGAGGGGAAGGAATCGTCGAACGGCTTGGGGGTACGGCTCTCCCAGCAGCTTAGAACAGCATTTTAACGGAAGCCTCACAGCGTAAGCGCCGGAATCTAGCCGAGCAACATGTTGCACGAAATGCGCATCGCAATCTAGCTCTTCCTTCGTCCGCTTCACAATAGGCTCGGAGCAGTCTTCGATTTCCCAAAACCGGTGGAGCAAAGAATCCAGCTGATCATCCAGCATTGTTGCGCTCTCCGGAACATCCTTGTGGGCAGTGGAAACGAGTGATCTTCTCTGGACATGTGAACCGCCTGCACACACGACCCATCCAAGTCGAGTTTTCTGCAGCAATGGCAGGCCGGCTGAGAGCTTAATTTGCCCAACACACAACAGCTCATAAAACAGACTGGCTCCGATAAGAAGGTCGATGCGCTGTGGGCGGAAAAATTCAGGATTAGCCAAAGAAAGATTGCCAGGAATATTCCAGCTGGAGACATCCAAACTGAAGCTAGGCTGCAGGTCCGTGATATTGGCGGCGATGACGGCGTTAACCAGGGCCGAGTACTCGGAACAGTGGGAACGTAGGAGAACATCAACAGAGAATCCATCTGTCGCAAAGCCTGTATCTCCAATACCAGACACCGCCTGTAATGTGCAACGGTACGGTGTGGACGGATTGGAAGAGTCTGTGCTAGCGGGGCACGCTATAGGGTCCGGCTACTGCTCGTCGGCTTTGGGGGTGGTGGTCTTGCTTGGACGGACTCTATCACTCACTACACATTATTACTATTAAATCCAGAATTGAGCGTGCTTGCGACAAACTAAATAAAAGGAGGACTGAACCGGAAGAGTTCGGAGGAATAAATTCGGAAGGACGGAAAGAAAGGACAGACAAAGAGAAGACTATTCATTTGGCAAGACACTGGTGTTGATGTGCTTGCTAACTGCCCACCCTACCTATGATCACCGGCCGCTAGAGCATCGCTCTGGTGATCCCTTTAACACCCTACATCCGGGCAGACATCAGCTGAGTTCAGTCACTTGAGATTTTAAACGTTCATGGTTTTATTCTTCAAAAACGAAAATAAACCTTCCATCCTTGATTTTTAGAAATAATTACAGGTATTAGAAATGCAATTCAAAGGGTTTAATAATAAAAAGTGTATATAATAATTCAAAAGGACTTAACATAATAATACTTGTTTTAAAAGAAAATTAAACTTTAACAATTTCAATATTTAATATTTTTAGAATTAATTCAGTTTTCAAATCGTGCCAATGGATGCTAATGGTTTTATACTTTACTTTACTTTTAATATGCGAGCTTATTTAATGGATATTCAAAAATAGATGAAAATTCAATACTTGTAAAAATAATAATAAATTGGCAGTTATTACTGGGGTTTATTTCTTTGTAAAGTAGCCAAAGTAATTAAAGACCATAAAATTTGGGGTAACTCACAGATTTTTAGTCCAACGATGAAAGATCGATCCTTCTCGGTGGGGTGGCTGAAACAAATGCAGCGCTTGGCTAGCTGCCATAGTTACTAGTAAATTTGGGAATTATGGCTGACTTTAAAATGTACAAATAAACCCAGTGGACAACTTGTTCCTTACATAGAAAGCACTGAATTTAACATTGGCTCTTATTTTAGTTCCATTATCGTAGATTTAATTAATTACTAATTTAAGAAATAAAAAAACGTGAATTATAATTGGATGGTTGAATCCGAGTGGCAGAAGGCTCTCAAAAGAAAACTTTTAGAATTTGGAGCTACTCAAACAAAATGTAATATTAAATTCTTTCACTTATAATTGGGATTCGTGGCCACTTAGTAGAAATAGTGATTTTAAATTAAATGGAAACTACTAAATGCTGCATGTAGCGGTAGCGAGAATGTAATGACCCGGAGAGAGCGACATAACTGGGTACGTGAAAGTGAGGTTTTACTCGATCGCTAACGGTGAGGTCGATGACCTAGGCCAACAAGAGAAATGGCGGCGCAGCCTATCTCCGTTACTCGGAAAACTTTCTTGAGCCTATGATCGCACTAAAACTTAAGATTTTTCCCGCATCTCTCGATCGTTTGGGACTATATGCACATTATTTAGTCGAGGTCCGCCAGTTGTTAACAGATTTTCAGCACTCAATCCTTTAATTTCGCGACATAACCTGATGGCTTGGGTCTGTTCACTTTTTTTGTGGCGGTCTTTATTTTAATTCTCCTCACTCTTCCGCCTGGGGCACTATCTAATGATATGCCCCAACAAGGCTGTCCGGGAGAACGTCCCCTCTCGGCCAACGTTCTGGGGTGAGCTTGGTCGTTGTGAGGTTGTACCCGATTTCCCTCCGGAATATTTTGTCCCGACCTGGGCCAATAATGGGCAATTGTCTTCGATAATAGTTTGTGAAGAATAGTGTTTTCCTCTGCAATTAAAAGCAATGTACTTATTAACCAAGCACACTGCGCAGGCATAAATACACTTACACACACACACACTCCGCAGCTCGGAACTTTCAAGTCCGGCTCGCAAAATTTTCAGATCGACGTCGGGGTGAAGTTCACTTTGTGGGTCAGGAGTTTATCCTTGCGACACTGTTGCACTTCCTTTTGGGTGTGCGGTTCAATTGGAAAAGAACTCGAATCCGATATAAGAAAAGAAATGAGCCGACGGCTTAGAAAAAAAATTGCAACTGCATTAACAGCTGCATTTGCGCTCACACTTCCCAACACTTTTTTTTTAGCTAGTAATACCATAGATGGTTAAAAAAATACCAAATATTAGTTAATAACTATTGCTACTATTACTACAAGAAATAGTAGTAAAAATAGTGCTAAATCATTCAGCTTTTGTCCGACAGAATTTGGTTGTCTGAATTTCGGCTAAGTTAAACAAAACCGTCTTCGGTCCCCGCTACACGCCATGAATGATTTGTACCTCCGGAGCTGCAGCTGACTTGCCAGCCGGGAAGTGATCACGTGCTACTGAGATCCAGAATCCAACAGAGCTCGGCATGGAATAAGGGATCCAGCGCGACTACGAACAAAAATGTTCGCTGTAGCAAGCAACGATATATCGCCGCTGTGACCTTGAGCAACTAGTGCATTAGCAGTGGACGGCGAAGAGGCTGCAGGCTCGGCGACCTCGGCTGTGGCTGACGTGGGAGGACCAACCAAAGGCTGGCCGCTAGATGCCGGCGGCTCCAGGAAATGCAGCAGGCTGTGATGCCTCCTTCCACAACTGCGATAATTAGCAGCGAGGCACTCACGCATGTGATGGCCCGTTTGCAGACACTTCCGACAAAGACCGAGTCGCCTGGCCTCACCAAGGCTAATCTTAGGGGGCATTGATAGAAATCGAGGGCATGCAGACATTATATGGGACCATCCCCCGCATAGCGCACAGGTAGAGGGAAGCGAGTTAGTAACAATAAAGGATGACATACTATTATTTGCACCTCGATGCCTTCCCACATGAGCGCTCGGGGCGTATGCAGCCATGGCCACGTCCATAGCCTCCAGCGTCCTACACCGCTGCTCCAAAAATTCGGCCATCGACTCCCAAGTCGGGATGGCGTCTGAACCTGAGGAGTTTTGCCTCTCCTCCCACTTGGCCAGGGTAGCTGGGTCCAACCTTTGAAGCAGAACTTGGACGATGATGCAGCTGGCGATCTGAACTGAAGTACCCAAATTCTGTTAGGCTCGCATATGGGCATTGAATTTGTCCGAAAGACCTCGAAGAGCTGCTATTGAGCCACTTTCCAACAGACTGAGGCCCAGAATCTCGTTTAATTGTACCTTCGTTTCTCCAATAAATTCAGCGCAACATCATAGTTCTCGTCGGACTATGAACTTCCAAGGAACGAACTGCTTCGAAAGCGGACTCCTGAAGGCAAGATCGCAACCTTTGCAACTTTTACGAGGATACGAGGATTGCTGCCGCAGATTATAGAGAAGATCGAGTAAAATTCAGCCCATTCCGAGTATCCACGGCAAGGAGCGGTAAAGGAGGCAGCACTTGAAAACTTTGACCTAACCCTGGGTCAGCCTGCATGGTGGACATTCATGCAAAATGTCCAAATCCTCAAGCTCCCCGTGGATGCCCTTGAAGTCGCTAAACATGGTGGCTATCTGACCATGTCGCACGTGTAGCATGGCATCATCCACCTTGGAAATAGGCTGAAGAGCTCCTTGGATACTCTGTAAGTCCTGAAGAATACCCAGGGCCTTGCACTTTAAAATAGCACTCCGGGTTGGAGTGGGTGCTCCTGTGACGGTGCCGCTGGAGTTCATGACTTATTATATTGAGTTCCGAACAACCCGAAATAAATTTTATTTGCTCGCGGCGAACACGATCTGTCCCACTGTGCGCTCAGAACCGTAGCGGAATTGTGGAATGCTATGTGCGAGCGAATGCACTTGCGTTGTGGATCGTATGTTTGTATGAAGTTTATGCGCGGGCGAATGCACTTGCGTTGTGGATCGTAAATATGTATGTGTGCTTGTTAACTAACGTTTATGTTTATGCCTGTATGTATGTATAATATAATAATATATTATAATTTGTTTATTATTGTAAACAAACTTATTAGCCACGTATGATAATTTTTCACATAACACTGTTTAAAAAATTGCTTTGTTTTTGTTTTAGTAATTTGTTACAGTTACTAATTAATTTTTATGTCAAAATTAGTTGCTGGCTGCTTGACCCGACAAGAACAGAGTTTCATCAACCGTCAATGTATAGGCAAATGGTACCCTGTGCATGCTTTCTGCCTTGACAGCCCTCAATGTCAATATAGGCTTGACTTCGTTTGGTAAATCTCTATGTCCAAAGACATATTATTAAAATCCACTTCAGGCCCTTAGAGTGGAGTCTATGCAAACACTCCATGAGATTTGCTGCCCACTCTACGCTTTTGGATGGTACCAGTGTTGCTGGTAATTCACCCACTCAATACAAGCCTGCTCCCTCATTGCCCGCCGGGTTCGTGTACCCTGTGCGGTATCCTGGACCATGCTGTGCCTTCTTTCCCAAGGTTCCTCGCCATGCGAATTAAGGATTAAGGTCTTGCCCTCTGCTTCGTTTTCCTCAAGTTTGCGGATGCTTATCCTCCCGCTGCCGAACTTTATCGACAATTGCCGACATCATGCGCTGTTGCATCCTACGAGCAATTACCCAGCACTGCTTCTGTTCCCGTTGTCGGCTTGAATACTGCCAATGAGGCTAGGGTTGCAACTTCTTAGACTCCGATAGCGAACACGTTTGTGACCCAGGAACATCACGCTGAAGTAGTGATCTTGCCAACCACCAACATACTCGTCCGTGACCGATCAGGAGTCTTTCTTCCGTGCCGATACTTGATTCCGGCTCAAGAGTTTATCTCATCACATCACGACTGGTCAGCCAATGAAGCTAACTTCATCGGTCCAAATGCTCTGTGACGGTGACTGGCCTTGGAGACGCTTAATTCACTATGGATGGAGCATTGGGTAATGTTTGCTGGAGTCTCGCCTATTCACGTATTCGGTATACATTGTGACAAATGTAGCGTCTCACATCGCCTGGCCTGAACATAGATGTCTCCAATTGGAAGGTTCCTGCCAATGTGGTTCTGGCAGGTCCGAACTTTTCCAGAGTACAACGTTTATATTTTCTGATTGGAGCCAGCCTGTTTTTTAACTTGCTCTCAATTGGGCAAATCCAACTAGAAAGCTAAGTTGATTCCTGCTTACTCCTCAACCAATTTGGATGATTGGCTAAATTATCTTCTCCGCCAAATCTGGAAACTGGCACTGATCCGATAGTTCAGGCTACTAATGTGGAGCTCGGTTACGATGTTCACATCGCCATGCAATACCACTGTCCTTTTACAGGCCCATCAAATGTGGCTGTTCCCAGAAAGAAGCGAAACAACCCAGCTGCGTTCAGATTTAAGTTCTTTCCACCCTAAAATATCTTCATATTGCTTAATTTGCGACAGCTACCCAACTTGAGGCTCTGTCGAAGCCTAGCGTTGTTAAGCTGAACCTTGAGCCCAGTCACTTACCATCTAGACTGGGTAAAAAAGATGCTGATATGAATGCCGACAAAAAATCCCTAGATAGCGGCGCCGCTGGTGCTGTCCTCTTTACAAACCTTCCTCTTACATCCGCTTCCGCATCCGCTTTCTTCTGAGCTAGTCACTGTTAACAGCGTTATCATCGCGTGCATTAATGGTAACGATTGACGCTTTTTTTATTTCCTCCGACATTTTAAGTATTTAGTATCGCTACCGTCGATCTCATCGGGCTACATCAGTTCGCCTTCTGGTTTTCGAACCTCTACTATATTAGCTTGCCATTCCAGTCCACAACATCCATGGCCCCTTCGTCATAATTGCATCGTGTACCCCTCCAAATAGCGCATTTAATTTCTTCCTTGCGCATATGAACAACACAGTGTATGTGCTAGAGCGGACTGCTGGCGAATTCATCTTTAGCCTTATCGTCTAATCTTAGGAGCCGGAGTCATGTTTAGGGTTAATCTAAGGAGGCACCTTAGAGTATTCTATTCTGGATTATAATGAAAAATATCTTGTATTGCTTCCCTACAATGCCACAATTGTGAAAATGATCATAAGAGAAGTACATGAGAACAGCATGTATTATGGTGCCCAAGCTTTACGTGTGATAGTTGGACAACAATATTGGATCATCAATGACAAAACAATGGCAAGGATGTTAAGCAAAAAGCCTGGAATATTATACGAAAATCTTGGAAGAACAAGAATGGTAGAATGGACATGGATAGTCCACTACGACGTAAACCCATATTGGAAAATCATGAAGGTACTCTCGGCTGGATTGACTGTACTCTCACACAAGTTTCAAGAATTGAAAGGCACGGCGTCCTGCAGATAAACGTGCAGCTTGATTCCGTGCCGAGCGCTACTTGATTCCGGCTCATAAGTTTATCTCATTACATCACGACTGGTCAGCCAACTTTAGCTTCATCGGTTCAAATGCTCTGTGGCGGTGACTAGCCTTGGAGACGCTAAACTCACTATGGATTGAGCATCCATAGCATTGAAGCATTGAGTAATGTTTGCTAAAGTCTCGCCCATCCACGAATTCGGTATTCATTAAGACAAATGAAGCGTCTCACACCGCCTGGCCTGAACATAGAGGTCTCCAATTGGATAGGTTTCTGCCAATGTGATTCTGGCAGGTCCGAACTTTTCCAGAGTACAACGTTTAGATTTGCTGATTGGAGCCAGTCTGTTTTTTGACCTGCTCTCAATTGGGCAAATCCAACTAGAAAGCTAAGTTGATTCCTGCTTACTCCTCAACCAATTTGGATGATCGGCTCGATTATCTTCTCCTCCAATTCTGGAAACTGGCACTGATCCGATAGTTCAGGCTACTAATGTGGAGCTCGGTTACGATGTTCACATCGCCATGGAATACGACTGTCCTTTTACAGGCCCATCAAATGTGGCTGTTCCCAGAAAGAAGCGAAACAACCCAGCTGCGTTCAGATTTAAGTTCTTTCCACCCTAAAATATCTTCATATTGCTTAATTTGCGACAGCTACCCAACTTGAGGCACTGTCGAAGCCTAGCGTTGTTAAGCTGAACCTTGAGCCCAGTCACTTACCATCTAGACTGGGTAAAAAAGATGCTGATATGAATGCCGACAAAAAATCCCTAGATAGCGGCGCCGCTGGTGCTGTCCTGTTTACAAACCTTCCTCTTACATCCGCTTCCGCTTTCTTCTGAGCTAGTCACTGTTAACAGCGATATCATCGCGTGCATTAATGGTAACGATTGACGCTTTTTTTATTTCCTCCGACATTTTAAGTATTTAGTATCGCTACCGTCGATCTCATCGGGCTACATCAATTCGTCTTCTGGTTGTCGAAGCTTTACTATATTAGCTTCCCATTTCAGGCCACAACATCCACGGCCCCTTGCATCGTGTACCCCTCCAAATAGCGCATTTAATTTCTTCCTTACGCATATGAACAACACAGTGTATGTGCTAGAGCGGACTGCTGGCGAATTCATCTTTAACCTTATCGTCTAATCTTAGGAGCCGGAGTCATTTTTAGGGTTAATCTAAGGAGGCACCTTAGAGTATTCTATTCTGAATTATAATGAAAAATATCTTGTATTGCTTCCCTACAATGCCACAATTGTGAAAATGATCATAAGAGAAGTACATAAGAACAGCATGTATTGTGGTGCCCAAGCTTTACGTGCGATAGTTGGACAACAATATTGGATCATCAATGACAAAACAATGGCAAGGATATAAATCAAAATGCCTGGAATATTATATGAAATTCAGAATGGTAGTCTCAGAATGGACACGGATAGTCCACTACGACGTAAACCCATATTGGAAAAACATGAAGGTACACTCGGCTGGATTGACTGTACTCTCCCACAAGTTTCAAGAATTGAAAGGCACGGCGTCCAGCTTGATTCAGGAAATAACTTAATGTATTACTCCCGAGAACGTCGATCACCGTCAAATTTCGTTGAAGCTGTGGCCAATAAATTGTTTGGTGGACTTAATTCTACGTACGCAGAAAATATTGTCAAGATTATCGCAAAGAAAAAAGTCAATGAGTTCTTCTTCCTTCACCTACTCTTCTATTAACGCGGTGAGAAACGAAGTCGTAGACACTACCACTTGCCTAAGATTTATGAAACAACAGATGAACATTATGAATCAGCAACGAGGAAAGTATCAGAGCGCGCAACTGTAGCAATCACTTGCGATCCTCGCAGCTTAAATATAATAATAAACAGGCTAACTAATAATATTATTATTATTATTATATGGCCATGACAACCCTTTTATCGGGTCTCGGCCTGAAGCGCAATGTGCCTCCACGCGACTCTGTCCTGGGCGCGCCTTCGCCAGTTGGTAACATCAAGTGTGGACAGGGTTTCCATCACCTGGCCTTGCCATCGCGTTCGGGGTCGTCCTCTCCTTCGTGTCCCAACAATCACCGCATCAAACACCTTACGGGCCGGAGCGTCTTCATCCATACGGGCAACGTGGCCCAGCCAGCGAAGTCTTTGAGATTTCACTCGACTGGCTACGTCAACATCACCGTACAGCTCATACAGCTCGTGGTTGTATCTGATGCGATAAACATCGTCCACGCAGATTGGGCCAAAGATTTTACGAAGAATTTTCCTCTCGAACACTCCAAGAGCAGCTGCATCTGATTGCGTCACTGTCCAGCACTCCGCACCATATAGGAGTAATGGAAGAATGAGCGTCTTGTAGAGTGTGATTTTTGTGCGTCGAGAGAGAGCTCTACTATTAAACTGCCTACTTAGCCCAAAGTAACACCTGTTGGCAAGTGTTATTCTCCGCTTAATCTCCAGACTGACATCATTTGTGCTTGTTATAGCAGTGCCTAGGTAGATAAACTCCTTGACGGACCCAAAGCTATAGTTTTCTGCAGTCAGCTGAGAATCAAGGCGCCGCGATTCTCTGCTAGAGCACACCATAAACTTTGTTTTCTCCATATTCACTGCTAGTCCTACTTTTGCTGATTCCTTTTCAATAGCCCCGAAGGCTCCTGTGACATCACGCTTGGTGCGGCCAATGATATCAATATCATCAGCGTAACCAAGGAGCTGGACACATCTGTTGGTTAATATCGTGCCCGACCGATGTACACCAGCCTTTCTTATAATACTCTCCATTAAAATATTGAAGAGTATACAAGACAGCGAGTCACCTTGTCTTAGGCCACACTTGGTAATAAAGGTTTCGGATTGGCCACTTCCTACCTTGACAGAGCTGATGGTGTTGCTAAATGTCATTCTGCAAAGTCCAGTCAGCTTTGCTGGTATACCAAGCTCAGACATGGCGGCATATAGGCGATCTCGCCGGGGGCTATCAAATGCAGCTTTGTAGTCGACGAAGAGATGGTACGTGTCGATCTGGTTTTCGTAAGACTTCTCCAGGATTTGGCGCAAGGTGAAAATCTGGTCAACAGTGGACTTGCCAGGCCTGAACCCGCACTGATAAGGTCCAATCAGTGCTTTAGCATGGGGTTTCAGTCTTTCACACAATACGCTCGTTAGGACCTTGTATGCAACTGGAAGAAGACTAATTCCGCGGTAGTTGGTGCGCACCGAAGCATCACCCTTCTTCAGGATGGGACAGATCATGCTGAGGTTCCAGTCTTCGGGCATGCTCTCCGTGAGCCATATTTTACTGATTAGTTGGTGCATGCTCCCTACCAACATATCACCAGCTGCCTTAAACAATTCTGCCGGCAGGCCGTCAGCACCTGCAGACTTGTTGTTTTTAAGCCGTTGGATTGCATCCTTGACTTCGATATGACTTGGGATTGGCACTTCAATATCAGTGCCATAGATTGGGGTTCGTGGATCATAGTCTTCAGAGTCTGTGCTTGAGCCAGATAACAAACTCGAGAAGTGATCCCTCCATAGCCTCAGCACGACCTCTGTTTCTGTGACAAGATTTCCATCATTGTCCCTGCACGCCACTGTACCAGTCTTAAATCCTTGGGTCAGACGCTTGACCCTCTGGTAGAAGTTACGTGCTTCATTTCTGCATCTGCTGCTCTCTGTGCTCTCACACTCTCGCCTTTTCTGCTCTTTCTTCTTGCGTCTGAAAAGGCGTTTTTCGTCTCTTCTTCTCGACCTGTAGACATCCACAATCGCTCGTGTCGCCCCAGCTTGTAGTGTTCTTCCGTAGGCGGCATCCTTTGCAGCTGTTGCGTCATGACACTCCTGATCGTACCATGGATTCCTTGATAGAGGACGCTGGAATCCAAGCACTTCTTCTACCGAAGCTCGCAGGGAGTGAGATATGAGCGTCCACATATCGCTTATGTCTTCAGGTATTGAAGGTGCTCGGTTTAATAGCCCCGAGACGTGAGTGGAGAATGCATTCTTCGCCTGTTGTGATTGCAGCTTTCCGATGTCCAGCCTTCTTAACGCACTTCGACGTGCAATCTTCGCCACACATAGCCGTGTGCGAATCTTAGCTGCAACAAGATAATGGTCGGAGTCGATGTTGGGACCCCGACAGGATCGCACGTCGAGTATATTAGATGCGTGCCTTTCATCGATCACAACATGATCGATCTGATTTCTGGTCAGTCGATCGGGAGAGAGCCAAGATGCTTTATGGATGTCCAAATGACGGAATCCAGTACTACGAACTACCATATTATGCGCAGCAGCAAAGCCTATTAATCTGAGACCATTGCTCGAGGTGGTCTCATGTAGGCTAAATCGCCCGACGGTGGCACCAAAGATGTCTTCTCGTCCTACCTTGGCATTAAAATCCCCGAGGAGAAATAACTAATAACTAATAATAGCCATAAAACCAAATCGGGATCATTTACCACCCGTTCAGATCTTGCCAGTTGCCACTACTGACGTTCTTCATCTTTATCAACTAATGTCAGCACAAGGCAAAAGACTCATGTCATCTTTCGGATAACAATAGCTTCGGAATCGTCTTCGAAATTATTAGACGTCTTGAGCATCGTCCCCATTTCTATTTGAGATTCAAATGGTTGGACATTATACGATCTACAGACAATAATATTTACCGTCAACGATCATATCGCTTTATAGGGCTGGATGAAAACAATTTTTTTCAATGCATAACTATAAAAGTTAAACAGCACATCTGCTATAACCATTAACGGCACAAGGGCATACAATGTTGACAGTCGACGAGAATTTTAGTTGTTGTATAACAAAACTGGAATAAAATGTGAGATCAGTCCAGTTGACTCCAATATGGTATGATTGAAAACCCACCAATCTAAACAATTAAATTTTTCCATCAAAAAACTAATCTAACCAATGGATCTTTGCATAAAGAACCCAATGAAATTTCTAGCTTTATAGAACAGAGTTTCATCAACCGTCAATATACAGGCAAATGGTACCCTGTGCATGCTTTCTGCCTGGGCAGCCCTCAATGTCAATATAGGCTTGACTTCGTTGGGTAGATCTCTATGTCCAAAGACGTATTATTAGAATCCACCTCAGACCCTTAGAGTGGAGTCTATGCAAACACTCCATGAGATTTGCTGCGCACTCTACGCTTTTGGATGGTACCAGTGTTGCTGGTAATTCACCCACTCAATACAAGCCTGCTCCCTCGTTGCCCGCCGGGTCCGTGTACCCTCTGCGGTATCCTGGACCATGCTGTGCCTTCTTTCCCAAGGTTTTCCTCAAGTTTGAGCACTTAGCACGCGAATGTTTTTTCTCCCGCTGCCGAACTTTATCGACAATTGCCGACCCAGCACTGCTTCTGTTCCCGTTGTCGGCATGGATACTGCCAATGAGGCTAGTGTTGCAACTTCTTAGACTTCAATAGCAAACACGTTTGTGACCCAGGAACATCACGCTGAAGTAGTGATCTTGCCAACCACCAACATACTCGTCCGTGACCGATCAGGAGTCTTTCTTCCGTGCCGATACTTGATTCCGGCTCAAGAGTTTATCTCATCACATCACGACTGGTCAGCCAATGAAGCTAACTTCATCGGTCCAAATGCTCTGTGGCTCTGCGGCGGAGGAGTCGTTCTTCCGTGCCGATACTTGATTCCGGCTCAAGAGTTTATCTCATCACATCACGACTGGTCAGCCAATGAAGCTAACTTCATCGGTCCAAATGCTCTGTGACGGTGACTGGCATTGGAGACGCTTAATTCACTATGGATGGAGCATTGGGTAATGTTTGCTGAAGTCTCGCCTATCCACGTATTGGGTATACATTGAGACAAATGTAGCGTCTCACATCGCCTGGCCTGAACATAGATGCCTCCGATTGGAAGGTTTCTGCCAATGTGGTTCTGGCAGGTCCGAACTTTTCCAGAGTACAACGTTTATATTTTCTGATTGGAGCCAGTCTGTTTTTTGACCTGCTCTCAATTGGGCAAATCCAACTAGAAAGCTATCGTTAAGGCTACTAATGAGGAGCTCGGTTACGATGTCCACATCGCCATGCCCTACGACTATCTTAAATCAGGTGCATATTTGTCTTCCAATCATGCATAGCGTGGAGCTGTTGGAAGAGTTCTGTGCACAGGCCTTTGGATCTGGGTCACATGTCTCTGGTGCCGCAGGAATTGCTATGTCCACTAGGTATGTCTATGTAAGTCCACTACTAAGCTGAGGGTTGTGTTCGTGGGTTCGGCTGCTATATCCTCTAGATATTTCCGACTATGATGATGTGTCCTGATGTCAGGCCCCGTGTTTCAACCTTAGCTTTTTCATACCATGCTTTAGTTAAGGTCTCACCTAGTTGCTCTATCGGGAGACATTTGCAAGTTAAGCCGCTGCGTAAGAGTCGTTCGAGATGATAACTTGCTGCAGTGCATCTTGTGGCGTTATTCTATCCACGATGACTTAAAGGTTTTCAAGGTCGATACCATGACATATGGCAGAAAGCCAGCGTTACAAAGACTCTTGGATAAGCCTGGGACCCTTCTGCTGTTATTATACCCTTGCAGAGGGTATTATAATTTTGGTCAAAAGTGTGCAACGCAGTGAAGGAGACATCTCCGACCCTATAAAGTGTAAATAATTTTGATCAGGATCACCTCCTGAGTTGATCTGAGCATGTCCGTCTGTCCGTCTGTCTGTTCGTCTGTCTGTTTCTACGCAAACTAGTCTTTCAATTTTAAAGCTACTTCGATCTCTTATACCTGCAATATAACTGATTGATCGGAAATGGTATTACTTTAGTGTTTTTAGAGTTAGAGAGTTAAATTTTACACGAGAGCTTAAATAATACGACATCTTAAATTGTATAAGGATCGTCCGACTATATCTTATAGCTGCCATATAACTGAACGATCGGAAATGAACCAACTTTCGTGTTTTTGAAGATAGAAAGCTGGAATTTAGTACAGACTCTATTTTTGGTCAGTTAATCCGATGATGGATTCATAACGATTCATTGTTAACGATAACAATTTCATAACGATCGGCCGATCGTAGCTATAACGATATCTTATAGCTCTTATTGGATTACATATTCATATTCCCATAAGGATCGGACAACTGTATCCGATGTTTGCGATATATGTCCAGTTTTAACTGCAAGGGTATATAAACTTTGGCACGGCCCGAAGTTAGCTTCCTTTCTTGTTTTGTTTTTTTTTTAGCGTTGCTTTTATTTCTAGAATCTTCTCTTTGCGAGACTAACAAGAGGTGTATCAAATCTTATATTTTTAACTTAACTAACTATGACTGTTAGTGTGTGTGAGGTGTATCAAATCTTATATTTTTAACTTAACTAACAGTCATATTGACTGATACAGAGTTAGACGGCCCTAAAAATCGATTGCTGGGTTGGGAGGTCGTTGCGTCTAAGGCGGGATACGCTAGAATCCCGAGTCAATCCCCGAGCGAGAATATTTGGATGCGAAGACAGTTTTTCTTTGTATGACTCTTTTTGCTTCTGGATTTCGTCTTTTTCTGCGAGATGCCCAGATCCCGGTGGATGTTTTCGTTGCGAACAACCAAGGTGCCCCTGTGATAGTTCTCAAGATTTTTGATTGTGCGCGATTTTTGATTGTGTATGATGTCTATGTTGCTGCTGCTCGCGTTCCCCCACAGCTGGAGGCCATACGTCCAGATTAGCTTTAGGACTAAATTGTACAGTAGTAACTTGTAGTCCAGGCACAGTGGCGATCGTGAGTTTATGATCCAGTGGAGGCTGCTGGCTTTCAGTTTTAGGTGCATCTTTTTGCATTTGATGTGCTTACGTCAGGTAAGTCGTCTATCAAGGTGAACGCCAAGGTACGTTACGTCGTTAGCTTGAGGGACCTGCATACCGCTTAGTAAAAGCGGAGGGCATGTTTGTCTATTAAGAGTAAACGTTATATGTTTACACTTTTGTTCGTTTATTTTAATGCGCCAGTCGGACAGCCACCTTTCCACTATTGTGAGATGATTAGCCAGTTGGGTTGTTGCCTGCATTGGGCATCTGGAGCGACTAAGGATAGCGGTATCGTCGGCGAACGTTGAGGTTGTTAGTTGTGCTCTCGTAGGAATATCCGCAGTATACAAAACGTATAGACACGGGCCGAGTGCGCTTCCTTGTGGAACTCCAGCTTCGATGGTATAGTCGCCCGAAGTAGCTGCGTTGCATCTCACTGAGAATACCCTATTGTAGAGGTATGATTCCAGTAGCTTGTGGGTGTATGTTGGCAAATACGTTTTAATTTTGTGCATGAGTCCGATGAGCCAAACTCGGTCGAAAGCTTGAGATACGTCGAGGAAAATAGCGCTGCAGTATTCTCGCTGTTCGAAGGCTGAGCGTATTTCGGATGTTAATCTGTTCACTTGTCACTCGATGGTTCCATGGTTTCTTCGAAAGCCAAATTGGTGTGCCGGGATGATATTGCAAGCTTTCAGATGTGGTATTATGCGAGTTAACAAGCATTTTTCAAACAGTTTAGACAAACAAGATAGATGGCTTATTGGTCTGTATGATGACGGCATTGTGTGGTCTTTTTCAGGCTTCGGTATCATTATAATGATGGATTTCTTCCACTTTTTTGGGAAATAGCCAAGATTAATGATTCCATTAAAGAGTTTGCAGACGACGTCTATAGCGCATTGGAAACTTTGGAGATGTGTGGCGAATGTTTCAGCTCAGTCTTCGTCGCTGCGAGCCCAGCATCCCGAAAAGTTTCTTATCGAGGTGGTCGTTTCAATTGGGGCGCTAAGATTTGGGTGGGCCCTCCACAGGGGGTATTTTGTGCTTGTTGGCGAGAGATTCTGGATGTACCTCAGCTGTGCATTTTCTTCCTGTTGGTGAAGAGCCTGGTCGAGTGATCGGGTTGCTTCCTTAAGGCGTTGTTTTGAAGCTGGTGATCTGCTATTTTGCCAATCACGACGCGTGCGCCTCTTTCCTCGCACGAGCTTTTCGATTTGCTGATTAGATTTGAAGTGTTTGTTTCCGTCTACTTCTTTCCTATGAGGAGTAGAGATTTTAGCTGCCGCAACGAGTACTTCTTCCAGGGCGCTCGTAGTGTAGTCGATGTCCGATATCATGTTAAATTCCGGGGCGAGTTCTATGTGGGCACTCACATACTTTTTGTATTTTAGCCAGTTTGTTTTTGGCATCGTCATGCTGAAGGGGTGTTCGGTTATTTCTGGGCTTTGAAGAAGTGTTAGAAGCACAGGCGAGTGGTCTGATGATAAGTCCGAGACTGCTTTAGCACTTATTAGATTGCGAGGTATGTTTTTTGTCACTGCAAAGTCAATAAGGTCTGGGAGCTTTCGTGAATCTATTGGCCAGTATGTGGGACTTCCAGGGGAAACGTAGTCCCGTTCAATTTTCACATTTATAATTGCATTGTACACTTGTCTTCCTTTGGGAGTCACTAGACGTGATCCCCAGTACGTATGTTTGGCGATGTAGTCTCCTGCGGCTATAAATCGATCCCGAAGTGAATTGTAGAAGTCCATAAATTGTCCTTCAGAGATTGAGAAACGAGGAGGGCAGTAAACGGCAGCGATTGCATGGAAGGTAAGCATGATAATTGTCGTTTTGCTGGGTGGCTGTTCTGGGGCCTGTTGAGCGCTTTGAGAGTTAGGCTGAATTGGAATTTCCCTTCCAGATCGTAGAGCATCGGCATAGGAGAAGCCGTTGGTGGTGTTTAGTGGACCGAATGAGGATCTCGCAGCTTTGGCGAAGAAGACGTCTGGCGTGGTTTTTGACGAAACGTACGCATTCTGTGGATTTTGGTTGCGCGTTGCGGTCGCTTGACGCATGCGACTCTTTAACTCCTTATACACCAGAGGTCGGTACGGCTCTATCTCGGGGGCATAGGAAATTTCACTGCCCGAGCTCTGCCACACACACACAGTATAAATGTGTGAAACGTCATGCTCACAGCCTACTTTCTGGTATTCGTTACTAACACTAATGCGGTAAAATTATATCAATGTATTGGGGTGCCGACCACTGTTATAAACCATACATCCTCAATAGTTTGCCGTATGGCTGCCTCCGCAGTTTCTACATTTCTTCACAGTATTGTCCTTGTTTGTAGTGCAGCAAGTGGACTTGTGGGCCTCCCCGCAGACTACACAGACAGCCCGAAGTGTGCAGTAAGACCTTGTGTGTCCATACTCCTGGCAGTTAGTGCATTGCACTGGACCGTTGCGTTTATGTGGCTCTTCAACAGTGATTTTCCGATGGAAAAGATATTGCAGGTTGTAGATTGGGTGGACTTCGTTCTTCTTCAGTGACCTGCTTTCTGGCTCGAGCTCGACCTTGAAGAGGGGTTGTGGCTTTTTATCTTTATTTAGAATGTTAATAACATTCTTGGGGGCGAAGCCCTTTTCTTTAAGGGCGATTTTTATTTCCGCGGCGGTAACATCAGGTTCTATTCCCTTTACTACCACTTGTAGGCCCTTACTGCTTTTCAGCTGGTACGTGTAATAGTTTTTCTGTACAGTGTTAAGATATTTGGACACGATTTGGAAGTGCTCTTCAGTCTTGGTTTGCACCTTTGTTTCATGGATGTTTCCTTTGATAAGCGGAACAACATGAAAGTTGTCACCGTTCCCGATCAACGACGCAATTTTGTTGACCAGGGCACTCGAGCTTTTTTCCCTAATATAGATTGAAGGGGGCTTGGGTTTGTTTGCGGTGTCTTGGGCTGGTTGGTTTTCCTCAACCTCCGCCAGTAGGGAAAAGCGCTGCTAGTTGTTGGTGCGAAATTTGTTTCCGATATTGGAGGGGGGGTTTAACACTACGAAGTCCTTACGCATATGAACAACACAGTGTATGTGTTAGAGCGGACTGCTGGCGAATTCATCTTTAACCTTATCGTCTAATCTTAGGAGCCGGAGTCATTTTTAGGGTTAATCTAAGGAGGCACCTTAGAGTATTCTATTCTGAATTATAATGAAAAATATCTTGTATTGCTTCCCTACAATGCCACAATTGTGAAAATGATCATAAGAGAAGTACATAAGAACAGCATGTATTGTGGTGCCCAAGCTTTACGTGCGATAGTTGGACAACAAAATTGGATCATCAATGACAAAACAATGGCAAGGATATAAATCAAAATGCCTGGAATATTGTATGAAATTCAGAATGGTAGTCTCAGAATGGACACGGATAGTCCACTACGACGTAAACCCATATTGGAAAAACATGAAGGTACACTCGGCTGGATTGACTGTACTCTCCCACAAGTTTCAAGAATTGAAAGGCACGGCGTGCAGCTTGATTCAGGAAATAACTTAATGTATTACTCCCGAGAACGTCGATCACCGTCAAATTTCGTTGAAGCTGTGGCCAATAAATTGTTTGGTGGACTTAATTCTACGTACGTAGAAGATATTGTCAAGATTATCGCAAAGAAAAAAGTCAATGAGTTCTTCTTCCTTCACCTACTCTTCTATTAACGCGGTGAGAAACGAAGTCGTAGACACTACCACTTGCCTAAGATTTATGAAACAACAGATGAACATTATGAATCAGCAACGAGGAAAGTATCAGAGCGCGCAACTGTAGCAATCACTTGCGATCCTCGCAGCTCAAATATAATAATAAACAGGCTAACTAATAATAGCCATAAAACCAAATCGGGATCATTTACCACCCGTTCAGATCTTGCCAGTTGCCACTACTGACGTTCTTCATCTTTATCAACTAATGTCAGCACAAGGCAAAAGACTCATGTCATCTTTCGGATAACAATAGCTTCGGAATCGTCTTCGAAATTATTAGACGTCTTGAGCATCGTCCCCATTTCTATTTGGGATTCAAATGGTTGGAAATTATACGATCTACAGACAATAATAATTACCGTCAACGATCATATCGCTTTATAGAGCTTGATAAAAAACAATTTTTTTCAATGCATAACTATAAAAGTTAAACAGCACATATGCTATAACCATTAACGGCACAACGGCATACAATGTTGACAGTCGACGAGAATTTTAGTTGTTGTATAACAAAACTGGAATAAAATGTGAGATCAGTCCAGTTGACTCCAATAGGGTATGATTGAAAACCCACCAATCTAAACAATTAAATTTTTCCATCAAAAAACTAATCTAACCAATGGATCTTTGCATAAAGAACCCAATGAAATTTCTAGCTTTATAGAACAGAGTTTCATCAACCGTCAATATACAGGCAAATTGTACCCTGTGCATGCTTTCTGCCTGGACAGCCTTCAATGTCAATATAGGCTTGACTTCGTTTGGTAGATCTCTATGTCCAAAGACGTATTATTAGAATCCATCTTAGGCCCTAAGAGTGGAGTCTATGCAAACACTCCATAAGATTTGCTGCCCACTCTACTGCCAATGAGGCTAGGGTTGCAACTTCTTAGACTCTGATAGCGAACACGTTTGTGACCCAGGAACATCACGCTGAAGTAGTGATCTTGCCAACCACCAACATACTCGTCCGTGACCGATCAGGAGTCTTTCTTCCGTGCCGATACTTGATTCCGGCTCAAGAGTTTATCTCATCACATCACGACTGGTCAGCCAATGAAGCTAACTTCATCGGTCCAAATGCTCTGTGGCGGTGACTGGCCTTGGAGACGCTTAATTCACTATGGACATTCACTATCACATTGGGTAATGTTTGCTGGAGTCTCGACTATCCACGTATTCGCTATACATTGAGACAAATGTAGCGTCTCACATCGCCTGGCCTGAACATAGATGCCTCCAATTGGAAGGTTTCTGCCAATGTGGTTCTGGCAGGTCCGAACTTTGCCAGAGTACAACGTTTATATTTTCTGATTGGAGCAATCCTGTTTTTTGACTTGCTCTCAATTGGGCAAATCCAACTAGAAAGCTAAGTTGATTCCTGCTTACTCCTCAACCAATTTGGATGATCGGGTCGATTATCTTCTCCTCCAATTCTGGAAACTGGCACTGATCCGATAGTTCAGGCTACTAATGTGGAGCTCGGTTACGATGTTCACATCGCCATGCAATACCACTGTCCTTTTACAGGCCCATCAAATGTGGCTGTTTCCAGAAAGAAGCGAAACAACCCAGCTGCGTTCAGATTTAAGTTCTTTCCACCCTAAAATATCTTCATATTGCTTAATTTGCGACAGCTACCCAACTTGAGGCACTGTCGAAGCCTAGCGTTGTTAAGCTGAACCTTGAGCCCAGTCACTTACCATCTAGACTGGGTAAAAAAGATGCTGATATGAATGCCGACAAAAAATCCCTAGATAGCGGCGCCGCTGGTGCTGTCCTCTTTACAAACCTTCCTCTTACTTCCGCTTCTGCGTCCGCTTTCTTCTGAGCTAGTCACTGTTAACGCGTGCATAATTGGTAACGATTGACGCTTTTTTTATTTCCTCCGACATTTTAAGTATTTAGTATCGCTACCGTCGATCTCATCGGGCTACATCAGTTCGTCTTCTGATTGTCGAACCTCTACTATATTAGCTTGCCATTTCAGGCCACAACATCCACGGCCCCTTGCATCGTGTACCCCTCCAAATAGCGCATTTAATTTCTTCCTTACCCATATGAACAACACAGTGTATGTGCTAGAGCGGACTGCTGGCGAATTCATCTTTAGCCTTATCGTCTAATCTTAGGAGCCGGAGTCATGTTTAGGGTTAATCTAAGGAGGCACCTTAGAGTATTCTATTCTGGATTATAATTAAAAATATCTTGTATTGCTTCCCTACAATGCCACAATTGTGAAAATGATCTTAAGAGAAGTACATAGGAACAGTATGTATTGTGGTGCCCAAGCTTTACGTGCGATAGTTGGACAACAATAATGGATTATCAATGACAAAACAATGGCAAGGATGTAAATCAAAATGCCTGGAATATTATATGAAATTCAGAATGGTAGTCTCAGAATGGACACGGATAGACACTACGACGTAAACCCATATTGGAAAAACATGAAGGCTCTCCCACAAGTTTCAAGAATTGAAAGGCACGGCGTGCAGCTTGATTCAGGAAATAACTTAATGTATTGCTCCCGAGAACGTCGATCACCGTTAAATTTCGTTAAAGCTGTTTCCAATAAATTGTTTGGTGGACTTAATTCTACGTACGTAGAAGATATTGTCAAGATTATCGCAAAGAAAAAAGTCAATGAGTTCTTCTTCCTTCACCTACTCTTCTATTAACGCGGTGAGAAACGAAGTCGTAGACACTACCACTTGCCTAAGATTTATGAAACAACAGATGAACATTATGAATCAGCAACGAGGAAAGTATCAGAGCGCGCAACTGTAGCAATCACTTGCGATCCTCGCAGCTCAAATATAATAATAAACAGGCTAACTAATAATAGCCATAAAACCAAATCGGGATCATTTACCACCCGTTCAGATCTTGCCAGTTGCCACTACTGACGTTCTTCATCTTTATCAACTAATGTCAGCACAAGGCAAAAGACTCATGTCATCTTTCGGATAACAATAGCTTCGGAATCGTCTTCGAAATTATTAGACGTCTTGAGCATCGTCCCCATTTCTATTTGGGATTCAAATGGTTGGAAATTATACGATCTACAGACAATAATAATTACCGTCAAAGATCATATCGCTTTATAGAGCTTGATAAAAAACAATTTTTTTCAATGCATAACTATAAAAGTTAAACAGCACATATGCTATAACCATTAACGGCACAACGGCATACAATATTGACAGTCGACGAGAATTTTAGTTGTTGTATAACAAAACTGGAATAAAATGTGAGATCAGTCCAGTTGACTCCAATATGGTATGATTGAAAACCCACCAATCTAAACAATTAAATTTTTCCATCAAAAAACTAATCTAACCAATGGATCTTTGCATAAAGAACCCAATGAAATTTCTAGCTTTATAGAACAGAGTTTCATCAACCGTCAATATACAGGCAAATTGTACCCTGTGCATGCTTTCTGCCTGGACAGCCTTCAATGTCAATATAGGCTTGACTTCGTTTGGTAGATCTCTATGTCCAAAGACGTATTATTAGAATCCATCTTAGGCCCTAAGAGTGGAGTCTATGCAAACACTCCATAAGATTTGCTGCCCACTCTACTGCCAATGAGGCTAGGGTTGCAACTTCTTAGACTCTGATAGCGAACACGTTTGTGACCCAGGAACATCACGCTGAAGTAGTGATCTTGCCAACCACCAACATACTCGTCCGTGACCGATCAGGAGTCTTTCTTCCGTGCCGATACTTGATTCCGGCTCAAGAGTTTATCTCATCACATCACGACTGGTCAGCCAATGAAGCTAACTTCATCGGTCCAAATGCTCTGTGGCGGTGACTGGCCTTGGAGACGCTTAATTCACTATGGACATTCACTATCACATTGGGTAATGTTTGCTGGAGTCTCGACTATCCACGTATTCGCTATACATTGAGACAAATGTAGCGTCTCACATCGCCTGGCCTGAACATAGATGCCTCCAATTAGAAGGTTTCTGCCAATGTGGTTCTGGCAGGTCCGAACTTTGCCAGAGTACAACGTTTATATTTTCTGATTGGAGCAAGCCTGTTTTTTGACTTGCTCTCAATTGGGAAAATCCAACTAGAAAGCTAAGTTGATTCCTGCTTACTCCTCAACCAATTTGGATGATCGGGTCGATTATCTTCTCCTCCAATTCTGGAAACTGGCACTGATCCGATAGTTCAGGCTACTAATGTGGAGCTCGGTTACGATGTTCACATCGCCATGCAATACCACTGTCCTTTTACAGGCCCATCAAATGTGGCTGTTCCCAGAAAGAAGCGAAACAACCCAGCTGCGTTCAGATTTAAGTTCTTTCCACCCTAAAATATCTTCATATTGCTTAATTTGCGACAGCTACCCAACTTGAGGCACTGTCGAAGCCTAGCGTTGTTAAGCTGAACCTTGAGCCCAGTCACTTACCATCTAGACTGGGTAAAAAAGATGCTGATATGAATGCCGACAAAAAATCCCTAGATAGCGGCGCCGCTGGTGCTGTCCTCTTTACAAACCTTCCTCTTACTTCCGCTTCTGCGTCCGCTTTCTTCTGAGCTAGTCACTGTTAACGCGTGCATAATTGGTAACGATTGACGCTTTTTTTATTTCCTCCGACATTTTAAGTATTTAGTATCGCTACCGTCGATCTCATCGGGCTACATCAGTTCGTCTTCTGATTGTCGAACCTCTACTATATTAGCTTGCCATTTCAGGCCACAACATCCACGGCCCCTTGCATCGTGTACCCCTCCAAATAGCGCATTTAATTTCTTCCTTACCCATATGAACAACACAGTGTATGTGCTAGAGCGGACTGCTGGCGAATTCATCTTTAGCCTTATCGTCTAATCTTAGGAGCCGGAGTCATGTTTAGGGTTAATCTAAGGAGGCACCTTAGAGTATTCTATTCTGGATTATAATGAAAAATATCTTGTATTGCTTCCCTACAATGCCACAATTGTGAAAATGATCTTAAGAGAAGTACATAGGAACAGTATGTATTGTGGTGCCCAAGCTTTACGTGCGATAGTTGGACAACAATAATGGATTATCAATGACAAAACAATGGCAAGGATGTAAATCAAAATGCCTGGAATATTATATGAAATTCAGAATGGTAGTCTCAGAATGGACACGGATAGTCCACTACGACGTAAACCCATATTGGAAAAACATGAAGGCTCTCCCACAAGTTTCAAGAATTGAAAGGCACGGCGTGCAGCTTGATTCAGGAAATAACTTAATGTATTACTCCCGAGAACGTCGATCACCGTTAAATTTCGTTAAAGCTGTTTCCAATAAATTGTTTGGTGGACTTAATTCTACGTACGTAGAAGATATTGTCAAGATTATCGCAAAGAAAAAAGTCAATGAGTTCTTCTTCCCTCACCTACTCTTCTATTAACGCGGTGAGAAACGAAGTCGTAGACACTACCACTTGCCTAAGATTTATGAAAAAACAGATGAACATTATGAATCAGCAACGAGGAAAGTATCAGAGCGCGCAACTGGAGCAATCACTTGCGATCCTCGTAGCTCAAATGAGTCTACTAACAAATATAATAATAAACAGGCTAACTGATAATAGCCATAAAACCAAATCGGGATCATTTACCACCCGTTCAGGTCTTGCCAGTTGCCACTACTGACGTTCTTCATCTTTATCAATTAATGTCAGCACAAGGCAAAAGACTCATGTCATCTTTCGGATAACAATAGCTTCGGAATCGTCTTCGAAATTATTAGACGTCTTGAGCATCGTCCCCATTTCTATTTGGGATTCAAATGGTTGGAAATTATACGATCTACAGACAATAATAATTACCGTCAACGATCATATCGCTTTATAGAGCTTGATAAAAAACAATTTTTTTCAATGCATAACTATAAAAGTTAAACAGCACATCTGCTATAACCATCAACGGCACAACGGCATACAGTGTTGATAGTGGACGAGAATTTTAGTTGTTGAATAACACAACTGTAATAAAATGTGAGATCAGTCCAGTTGACTCCAATATGGTATGGTTGAAAACCCACCAATCTAAACAATTAAATTTTTCCATCAAAAAACTAATCTAACCAATGGATCTTTGCATAAAGAACCCAATGAAATTTCTAGCTTTATAGAACAGCGTTTCATCAACCGTCAATATACAGGCAAATGGTACCCTGTGCATGCTTTCTGCCTGGACAGCCCTCAATGTCAATATAGGCTTGACTTCGTTTGGTAGATCTCTATGTCCAAAGACGTATTATTAGAATCCACCTCAGACCCTTAGAGTGGAGTCTATGCAAACACTCCATGAGATTTGCTGCGCACTCTACGCTTTTGGATGGTACCAGTGTTGCTGGTAATGCACCCACTCAATACAAGCCTGCTCCCTCATTGCCCGCCGGGTCCGTGTACCCTGTGCGGTATCCTGGACCATGCTGTGCCTTCTTGCCCCAGGTTCCTCGCCATGCGAATTAAGGATTAAGGTCTTGCCAATTAAGGTCTTGCCCTCTGCTTCGTGTTCCTCAAGTTTGCGCACTTAGCACGCGGATGCTTATCCTCCCGCTGCCGAACTTTATCGACAATTGCCGACATCATGCGCTGTTGCATCCTACGAGCAATTACCCAGCACTGCTTCTGTTCCCGTTGTCGGCTTGGATACTGCCAATGAGGCTAGGGTTGCAACTTCTTAGACTCTGATAGCGAACACGTTTGTGACCCAGGAACATCACGCTGAAGTAGTGATCTTGCCAACCACCAACATACTCGTCCGTGACCGATCAGGAGTCTTTCTTCCGTGCCGATACTTGATTCCGGCTCAAGAGTTTATCTCATCACATCACGACTGGTCAGCCAATGAAGCTAACTTCATCGGTCCAAATGCTCTGTGGCGGTGACTGGCCTTGGAGACGCTTAATTCACTATGGACATTCACTATCACATTGGGTAATGTTTGCTGGAGTCTCGACTATCCACGTATTCGCTATACATTGAGACAAATGTAGCGTCTCACATCGCCTGGCCTGAACATAGATGCCTCCAATTGGAAGGTTTCTGCCAATGTGGTTCTGGCAGGTCCGAACTTTGCCAGAGTACAACAAGTGGATTTTATGATTGGAGACAACCTGTTTTTTTACCTGCTCTCAATTGGGCAAATCCAACAAGAAAGCTAAGTTGATTGCTTACTCCTCAACCAATTTGGATGATCGGGTCGATTATCTTCTCCTCCAATTCTGGAAACTGGCACTGATCCGATAGTTCAGGCTACTAATGTGGAGCTCGGTTACGATGTTCACATCGCCATGCAATACGACTGTCCTTTTACAGGCCCATCAAATGTGGCTGTTCCCAGAAAGAAGCGAAACAACCCAGCTGCGTTCAGATTTGAGTTCTTTCCACCCTAAAATATCTTCATATTGCTTAATTCGCGACAGCTACCCAACCTGAGGCACTGTCGAAGCCTAGCGTTGTTAAGCTGAACCTTGAGCCCAGTCACTTACCATCTAGACTGGGTAAAAAAGATGCTGACATGAATGCCGACAAAAAACCCTTAGATAGCGGCACCGCTGGTGCTGTCCTCTTTACAAACCTTCCTCTTACTTTCCTTATAATTTTCATTACGCGCTGCTTTCTTCTGAGCTAGTTACTATTAACAGCGTTATCAGCGCGTGCATTAATGGTAACGATTGACGCTTTTTTTATTTCCTCCGACATTTTAAGTATTTAGTATCGCTACCGTCGATTTCATCGGGCTACATCAGTTCGTCTTCTGATTGTCGAACCTCTACTATATTAGCTTGCCATTCCAGTCCACAACATCCATGGCCCCTTCGTCATAATTACATCGTGTACCCCTCCAAATAGCGCATTTAATTTCTTCCTTACGCATATGAACAACACAGTCTATGTGTTAGAGCGGACTGCTGGCGAATTCAACTTTAGCCTTATCGTCTAATCTTAGGAGCCGGAGTCATGTTTAGGGTTAATCTAAGGAGGCACCTTAGAGTATTCTATTCTGGATTATAATGAAAAATATCTTGTATTGCTTCCCTACAATGCCACAACTGTAAAAATGATCATAAGAGAAGTTTTTTTTTTTTTTTTAGTTTAAAAAGCCGTGCTTTATTTTTCTTTAGCTATCACCGTTTGTTGGCCCTCGGCCGCTGCGAGACCGCCTGCCCGGGCTCGGCCCGCGCGGCTCGCAGCCGGGCGGCGCACGTCCGGCGCGCTCGGCAGACAACACACGACGGGCGTGTGAGGTCCTTACAACAGGAAAATATACAAATTTAATTAAAAACCTATTGTAGAAATCGCCCCTTCACACGGTGACCTCCGCTCATCGCAGTGAGTCGGCTTACTAGTACACCTGCGGAAACACTGACACTCGGCTAGAATTAAGTTAGATATTAAGTTAGATATTACAAAAGAAAGAACATGAAAAGAATAAATTACTTAATAATAAACAAATTTAAAAACACACAAAAATTTAAAATTTAAAATTTAAAACAGATCCAGCCACCATGCAGCACCAGGCACAAATAATCGCAAAGACTTAAAAGTGCTGCATGGTGGCCAGACGCTGAGTCGTCAGTTAAAAATAAAAAGAAAGTCATAAAATGGTCCAAATAAATAGCATGCATATAATAAATAAATAAATAAATATGCAAATAAGTTAAGCCCTTAAAAGATATAATAAATATAATAAATAATTAAAACGACGAAGACATAAACTTTCTTTTGGGAAAAACTTGGACCATTTTAGAGCAATCTTTTGGGACCCTCCTCCATAGAGTCTGCCAGCCACGACACGGGAGCAGCCGCCACCCGGAGTCTCATTACTAAAAAGCAACATTGTTGCTCCGGGGGCGGCCACAAGGTGCCACAACTGGCAGGGGGGAAATTGTTTAAAAACAACATATAATAAAAAAAGACAGTCATACAAACACAAATCGCACAGCGATTGGCGAGAGACAAAACAAGAACAAATTAAAATGGACAAAGAACAAAACAATTATTAAAATTAATCATTAAAATTAAAATTAAAATTGATATAATTTAAAAAAAAGGGGATGGAGGAGGGCTGTCGCGTTTAAAAGAAAAGAAATTAAAAATTAAAATGAATAGTTTTAAGATAAATAAAAAAATCCGCGACAGGATAGCAGGAGTCTTCGTCGATGTCAGGTGGTGGTGTGGGGGGGGTTGATCCTCAGCATCCAGTAGGGCTGGGTCGTCCAGAAGGGGCCCACGGCTGGTGGGCAGGTCCAAGGGAGGCTCATCAGCGTTCACAGCAGACATCCGGGCCCCCCAAAGGGGCATCGCAGGGGGACCCAGATGGGCAAGTCGTAGCAGGCAATAGCGGGCATCAAGGGCCCCCCAAAAAGGGCATCGCAGGGGGCCCAGGTGGGCTGATTCGTAGCAGGCAGTAGCGGACATCCAGGCCCCCCAAAGGGGCATCGCAGGGGGGCCCAGATGGGCAAGTCGTAGCAGGCAATAGTGGACATCAAGGGCCCCCCAAAAAGGGCATCGCAGGGGGCCCAGGTGGGCCCAGGTTCCTTACGCATATGAACAACACAGTCTATGTGTTAGAGCGGACTGCTGGCGAATTCAACTTTAGCCTTATCGTCTAATCTTAGGAGCCGGAGTCATGTTTAGGGTTAATCTAAGGAGGCACCTTAGTATTCTATTCTGGATTATAATGAAAAATATCTTGTATTGCTTCCCTACAATGCCACAATTGTGAAAATGATCATAAGAGAAGTACATGAGAACATGAGAAGTACGTTGTGGTGCCCAAGCTTTACGCGTGATAGTTGGAAAACCATATTGGATCATCAATGACAAACCAATGGCAAGGATGTTAAGCAAAAAGCCTGGAATATTATACGAAAATCTTGGAAGAACAAGAATTGTAGTCTCAGAATGGACACGGATAGTCCTCTACGACGTAACCCCATATTGGAAAAACATGAAGGTACACTCGGCTGGATTGACTGTACTCTCACACAAGTTTCAAGAATTGAAAGGCACGGCGTCCTGCAGATAAACGTGCAGCTTGATTCAGGAAATAGCTTAATGTATTACTCCCGAGAACGTCGATCACCGTCCAATTTCGTTGAAGCTGTGGCCAATAAATTGTTTGGTGGACTTAATTCTACGTACGCAGAAGATATTGTCAAGATTATCGCAAAGAAAAAGTCAATGAGTTCTTCTTCCTTCACCTACTATTCTATTAACGCGGTGAGAATCGAAGTCGAAGACACTACCACTTGCCTAAGATTTATGAAACAACAGATGAACATTATGAATCAGCAACGAAGAAAGTATCAGAGCGCGCAACTGGAGCAATCACTTGCGATCCTCGCAGCTCAAATGAGTCTACTAACAAATATAATAATAAACAGGCTAACTGATAATAGCCATAAAACCAAATCGGGATCATTTACCACCCGTTCAGATCTTGCCAGTTGCCACTACTGACGTTCTTCATCTTTATCAACTAATGTCAGCACAAGGCAAAAGACTCATGTCATCTTTCGGATAAAAATAGTTTCGGAATCGTCTTCGAAATTATTAGACGTCTTGAGCTTCCCATTTCTATTTGGGATTCAAATGGTTGGACATTATACGATCTACAGACAATATTACCGTCAACGATCATATCGCTTTATAGAGCTTGATGAAAACAATTTTTTTCAATGCATAACTACAAAAGTTAAACAGCACATCTGCTATAACCATCAACGGCACAACGGCATATAGTGTTGATAGTGGACGAGAATTTTAGTTGTTGAATAACACAACTGGAATAAAATGTGAGATCAGTCCAGTTGACTCCAATATGGTATGGTTGCAAACCCACCAATCTAAACAATTAAATTTTTCCATCAAAAAACTAATCTAACCAATGGATCTTTGCATAAAGAACCCAATGAAATTTCTAGCTTTATAGAACAGCGTTTCATCAACCGTCAATATACAGGCAAATGGTACCCTGTGCAAGTTAAATTGTTTGTAGTTCGGTGAAATAAAAAAATGTACATTTTATTTTTTAATTACACAACTTGGTGTTAAACCTTTATTTATTAAACGTAATTATAACAAGACACTTTTGATTTCTCTTAAATATTTTTGTCAACCGTTCGCGGTCTCGGTCAAAATAGGACTGACTTCTTAATTCTAAATCTGATCCCAAGAACCTCGGCCATCAGTTGTGTTTAGATTAGAGGCTTAAGATGAAACTGTCGCATCTTATTGTGAAATTCGATTAAGCTGATCGATGCAATTTGGTGGGTACTTGAAACGCAAAAGGCGTAATTGATTGGGCTTCGGAGGGAAGCTGATGTTTACTTTTGATTTTGATTTGTTTATGGGGAACCGAGATCGGACCTCAGAGCCAAAGATTTTATTGTTTATAAAATTCATAAGTGGCCTGGATTTATGGGTTGGATAATTGAGCCAAAGATCAAGCCAAAGGCAAATGCAGAGATTGAAAATATTGTTTATAAAAGCCATAAGTGGCCTGTATTTAGGGGTTGGATAACTCTCCCCCTTCTAAAATGGATCGTCCCGATTCAACATGAAATTCGTTTAAATGATCTCTTAATTCTGTTAAAAAAAATTTCTTGGTTAATAGATTTTTCTGGTTCAGGCCGATGGTTTTTGGTTACAAATAATATAGCATTTTTGTATTTTATAATAAGTGAAAGAATCAAAAATATAATGATTAAAATTATTAATATAAAGGTTAGTGATATTTTAGTATTCTTAATTTTAACGAATGGGTTTAAAATGTTTATATTATCTAAAGAAAGATCAGAGTTATTTGATAATATGTAATCGGATATTTCATAATTTTTAAAGTGGTTACGTATTACGTATTCAAGAATTTTATTTTCCAAATTGGTATATGAGATATTATTAATTTTAGTTGTACCATTAAATGTTATTAAAAACGAACCGTTTAAATAGGAGTTGTTAACAATATTGTTCCCATTTATAAGAATGGCACCATCTTGTATGATGTCTATTTTTTTTATATTTTTCTCTTATTTTTTACAGGTTGATTTCTCACCATTTAATAATCGGGTAAAACAAGTTTTTTTGTTACTTAGAGTGCAATAATTATTAAAAAGTTCGTTCTTAAAATTAGACATTTCGTAAAAAATATTTTCGCATTTTGCGACTTGATTGCTTAATACTAGTTTTCCAGCAATTTGGGAAATCGCTCTAGCGTGATATATTTCACATCTGTTTTTTATTATTGGGTATTTTATATAAATTATTAAAAGTTCTTTATGCAATGCGATTTTAAAAGAAGAGATGTCCATTAAATCAGCTATAATTACTGGTTTTTGTTCATGTTTTAATATTTCCAAGATGTCATCATTGTTTAAAATTTTGGTATTAAAAACGTCTATTTTTGCTAGAGTGATTGTGTCAATTAAATTTTGCAGATCAAATGTTAATAATCGCAAGTGATGTTTTCGAAGTGGTAGATCTTGATCAATAAATACTTTTTTAAAATCATCGGAAAGAGATTCTATTTCTTTGAATAATCGGGAATTGATAATAGACTGCTTATTATTGTTTTCAATTAATTCATTAATTTTATTCTGAACTGTAATAAAATCATCATGGTCCGGAGTTCCAGCTAACCATTTCCACACGGTGCCTAACTTATTTATCCCTCTTTTTGATCTAGTTGATATTAATTGCGATAAAATTAGTTCGATTACTTTTATGTCATATTTAATTTCCCATTGTGACCTTTTATTAGTATCCCTTTTAATATTATCTGATTCCAAATTTATTATTTCTTTATAAAAGCTTAAGTTAGTTACATGGAATAAATCTGCGTATGAATCGTACGTCAATACGTCTTTATTGTCCTTAAATAGAAGATATTCGTGACTTGTATAGTCAATTATTTCTGATTTTGTTAATAAAATAAGGTGTAGTATGAGCACCTGATAAAACATTTTGATATTGTCCCGTTGGGGTCTTCCTTCTGTGTGGTTGGTGGTTGATAGTTGATAAATGGATAGAGAATGTCCTGTCTTCCTTCCTTGGGTTTTTTTGTTGGAGCGAGTTTTCGTTTTTATTTGAGAATGTCCTGCCTTCCTTCCCTGGTTTTTCTTGTTGGAGGTGTCGTTCTATTTGTTTTTGTTGTTCTTGTTTGTTTTTTTTTGTGCGTTGATTTTTTTTAGTTTTTGTGTTCTTGTAATTGTTTGGTTTAAAATTTCGGTCCACCTTTGTTTTAATTCACTCTTTATGGATTATTTCATTAATTAATTTCAATTTACTTTATTGTTAACGATCACTGTCACTTGGTAGTGTCGTTTGGTGGATGTTTTAATTTTTCCACTAAAAATGTTGAGTTGTTGACCGCGCGAGTTCCGTTTATGTTTAACTTATTTTTCAATAAACTATTTTTTGGAGCTTTATGTGACGCGGCCCCTTGAGTTGGGCGCCAGTTAAATTGTTTGTAGTTCGGTGAATTAAAAAAATGTAAATTTTATTTTTTGATTACACAACTTGGTGTTAAACCTTTATTTATTAAACGTAATTATAACAAGACACTTTTGATTTCTCTTAAATATTTTTGTCAACCGTTCGCGGTCTCGGTCAAAATAGGACTGACTTCTTAATGCTAAATCTGATCCCAAGAACCTCGGCCATCAGTTGTGTTTAGATTAGAGGCTTAAGATGAAACTGTCGCATCTTATTGTGAAATTCGATTAAGCTGATCGATGCAATTTGGTGGGTACTTGAAACGCAAAGCTGATGTTTACTTTTGATTTTGATTTGTTTATGGGGAACCGAGATCGGACCTCAGAGCCAAAGACAAAGCCGAAGGCAAATGCAGAGTTTGAAAATATTGTTTATGAAATTCATAAGTGGAAAGCCATAAGTGGCCTGAATTTATGGGTTGGATAATTGATCCAAAGATCAAGCCAAAGGCAAATGCAGAGATTGAAAATATTGTTTATAAAATCCATAAGTGGCCTGTATTTAGGGGTTGGATAACTTGCATGCTTTCTGCCTGGACAGCCCTCAATGTCAATATAGGTTTGAATTCGTTTGGTAGGTCTCTATGTCCAAAGACGTATTATTAGAATCCACCTTAGACCCTTAGAGTGGAGTCTATGCAAACACTCATAAGTGGAAAGCCATAAGTGGCCTGAATTTATGGGTTGGATAATTGATCCAAAGATCAAGCCAAAGGCAAATGCAGAGATTGAAAATATTGTTTATAAAAGCCATAAGTGGCCTGTATTTAGGGGTTGGATAACTTGCATGCTTTCTGCCTGGACAGCCCTCAATGTCAATATAGGTTTGAATTCGTTTGGTAGGTCTCTATGTCCAAAGACGTATTATTAGAATCCACCTTAGACCCTTAGAGTGGAGTCTATGCAAACACTCCATGAGATTTGCTGCGCACTCTACGCTTCTGGATGGTACCAGTGTTGCTGGTAATTCACCCACTCAATACAAGCCTGCTCCATCGTTGCCCGCCGGGTCCGTGTACCCTGTGTGGTATCCTGGACCATGCTGTGCCTTCTTTCCCAAGGTTCCTCGCCATGTGAATTAAGGATTAAGGTCTTGCCAATTAAGGTCTTGCCCTCTGCTTCGTTTTCCTCAAGTTTTCGCACTTAGCACGCGGATGCTTATCCTCCCGCTGCCGAACTTTATCGACAATTGCCGACATCATGCGCTGTTGCATCCTACGAGCAATTACCCAGCACTGCTTCTGTTCCCGTTGTCGGCTTGGATACTGCCAATGAGGCTAGGGTTGCAACTTCTTAGACTCCGATAGCGAACACGTTTGTGACCCAGGAACATCACGCTGAAGTAGTGATCTTGCCAACCACCAACATACTCGTCCGTGACCGATCAGGAGTCTTTCTTCCGTGCCGATACTTGATTCCGGCTCAAGAGTTTATCTCATCACATTACGACTGGTCAGCCAATGAAGCTAACTTCATCGGTCCAAATGCTCTGTGGCGGTGACTGGCCTTGAAGACGCTTAATTCACTATGGATGGAGCATTGGGTAATGTTTGCTGAAGTCTCGCCTATCCACGTATTCGGTATACATTGACACAAATGTAGCGTCTCACATCGCCTGGCCTGAACATAGATGTCTCCAATTGGAAGGTTCCTGCCAATGTGGTTCTGGCAGGTCCGAACTTTGCCAGAGTACAACGTGCGGATTTGCTGATTGGAGACAGCCTGTTTTTTGACCTGCTCTCAGTTGGGCAAATCCAACTAGGAGGCTAAGTTGATTCCTGCTTACTCCTCAACCCATTTAGACGATCGACTCGGAGAAGATCTTCGCCAATTCCGGAAACTTGCACTGATCCGATCGTTCAGGCTACTAATGAGGATCTCGGTTGCGATGTTCACATCGCCACGCACTACGACTGTCCTTTTAGAGTCCCATCAAAAGCGAAACAACCCAGCTGCGTTCAGATTTAAGTTCTTTCCACCCTAAAGTATCTTCATATTGCTTAATTCGCGACAGCTACCCAATCTCGGCACTGTCGAAGCCTAGCGTTATTAAGCTGAACCTGAACCCAGTCACTTATCATCTAGACTGGGTAAAAAATATGCTGACATGAATGTGTATATATTTATATTATGTTGTGTGAAAATTATACAATTGTGAAAATGATCATGTACTTCTCCATGAGAACAGCATGTATTGTGGTGCCCAAGCGTTACGTGTGATAGTTGGACAACAATATTGGATCATCAATGACAAAACAATGTCAAGGATGTTAAGCAAAAAGCCTGGAATATTATGCGAAAGTCTTGGAAGAACAAGAATGGTAGTCTCAGAATGGACACGGATAGTCCTCTACGACGTAACCCCATATTGGAAAAACATGAAGGTACACTCGGCTGGATTGACTGTACTCTCACACAAGTTTCAAGAATTGAAAGGCACGGCGTCCTGCAGATAAACGTGCAGCTTGATTCAGGAAATAGCTTAATGTATTACTCCCGAGAACATCGATCACCGTTAAATTTCGTTAAAGCTGTTTCCAATAAATTGTTTGGTGGACTTTATTCTACGTACGCAGAAGATATTGTCAAGATTATCGCAAAGAAAAAAGTCAATGAGTTCTTCTTCCTTCACCTACTCTTCTATTAACGCGGTGAGAAACGAAGTCGTAGACACTACCACTTGCCTAAGATTTATGAAACAACAGATGAACATTATGAATCAGCATCGAGGAAAGTATCAGAGCGCGCAACTGGAGCAATCCTCGCAGCTCAAATGAGTCTACTAACAAATATAATTATACTAACTGATAATAGCCATAAAACCAAATCGGGATCATTTACCACCCGTTCAGATCTTGCCAGTTGCCACTACTGACGTTTATCATCTTCAAGGCAAAAGACTCATGTATTCTTTCGGATAACAATAGCTTCGGAATCGTCTTCGAAATTATTAGACGTCTTGAGCATCGTCCCCATTTCTATTTGGGATTCAAATGGTTGGACATTATACGATCTACAGACAATAATAATTACCGTCAACGATCATATCGCTTTATAGAGCTTGATAAAAACAATTTTTTTCAATGCATAACTATAAAAGTTAAACAACACATCTGCTATAACCATTAACGGCACAGCGGCATACAGTGTTGACAGTCGACGAGAATTTTAGTTGTTGTATGACAAAACTGGAATAAAATGTGAGATCAGTCCAGTTGACTCCAATATGGTATGGTTGAAAACCCACCAATCTAAACAATTAAATTTTTCCATCAAAAAACTAATCTAACCAATGGATCTTTGCATAAAGAACCCAATGAAATTTCTAGCTTTATAGAACAGCGTTTCATCAACCGTCAATATACAGGCAAATGGTACCCTGTGCATGCTTTCTGCCTGGACAGCCCTCAATGTCAATATAGGCTTGACTTCGTTTGGTAGATCTCTATGTCCAAAGACGTATTATTAGAATCCACCTTAGACCCTTAGAGTGGAGTCTATGCAAACACTCCATGAGATTTGCTGCGCACTCTACACTTTTGGATGGTACCAGTGTTGCTGGTAATGCACCCACTCAATACAAGCCTGCTCCCTCGTTGCCCGCCGGGTTCGTGTACCCTGTGCGGTATCCTGGACCATGCTGTGCCTTCTTTCCCAAGGTTCCTCGCCATGTGAATTAAGGATTAAGGTCTTGCCAATTAAGGTCTTGCCCTCTGCTTCGTTTTCCTCAAGTTTGCGCACTTAGCACGCGGATGCTTATCCTCCCGCTGCCGAACTTTATCGACGATTGCCGACATCGTGCGCTGTTGCATCCTACGAGCAATTACCCAGCACTGCTTCTGTTCCCGTTGTCGGCTTGGATACTGCCAATGAGGCTAGGGTTGCAACTTCTTAGACTCCGATAGCGAACACGTTTGTGACCCAGGAACATCACGCTGAAGTAGTGATCTTGCCAACCACCAACATACTCGTCCGTGACCGATCAGGAGTCTTTCTTCCGTGCCGATACTTGATTCCGGCTCAAGAGTTTATCTCATCACATTACGACTGGTCAGCCAATGAAGCTAACATCATCGGTCCAAATGCTCTGTGGCGGTGACTGGCCTTGGAGACGCTTAATTCACTATGGATGGAGCATTGGGTAATGTTTGCTGAAGTCTCGCCTATCCACGTATTCGGTATACATTGAGACAAATGTAGCGTCTCACATCGCCTGGCCTGAACATAGATGTCTTCAATTGGAAGGTTTCTGCCAATGTGGTTCTGGCAGGTCCGAACTTTTCCAGAGTACAACGTTTAGATTTGCTGATTGGAGCCAGTCTGTTTTTTGACCTGCTCTCAATTGGGCAAATCCAACTAGGAGGCTAAGTTGATTCCTGCTTACTCCTCAACCAATTTGGACAATCGGCTCGATTATCTTCTCCGCCAATTCTGGAAACTTTCATTGATCCGATCGTTAAGGCTACTAATGAGGAGCTCGGTTACGATGTCCACATCGCCATGCCCTACGACTATCTTAAATCAGGTGCATATTTGTCTTCCAATCATGGACAGCGTGGAGCTGTTGGAAGAGTTCTGTGCACAGGCCTTTGGATCTGGGTCACATGTCTCTGGTGCCGCAGGAATTGCTATGTCCACTAGGTATGTCTAGGTAAGTCCACTACTAAGCTGAGGGTTGTGTTCGTGGGTTCGGCTGCTATATCCTCTAGATATTCCCTCTATGATGATGTTTCCTGATGTCAGGCCCCGTGTTTCAACCTTAGCTCTTTCATACCATGCTTTAGTTAAGGTCTCACCTAGTTGCTCTATCGGGAGACATTTGCAAGTTAAGCCGCTGCGTAAGAGTCGTTCGAGATGATAACTTGCTGCAGTGCATCTTGTGGCGTTATTCTATCCACGATGACTGAAAGGTTTTCAAGGTCGATACCATGACATATGGCAGAAAGCCAGCGTTACATAGACTCTTGGATAAGCCTGGGACCCTTCTGCTGTTATTATACCCTTGCAGAGGGTATTATAATTTTGGTCAAAAGTGTGCAACGCAGTGAAGGAGACATCTCCGACCCTATAAAGTATATATAATTTTGATCAGGATCAAAATTTAATTGTTTTTTTTTAATGCATTTTTTTAATGAATTGGTTATATTATGATATTCTCATAAGGTTATTCTCATACAGCCCTTCTCTCCGAGGGGCTGTAATTCTGTTCCAGTTTTGGTCAAACTAAGTGAATGAAGTTTTCTCGATTTGTCATTCTCTGCCAGCTTGGATGCTTTCAACCCACCCGAAAGGGGTGGGTAGTCTCGGAATAAGGGCCTTATCAGTGTTCCGTAAGCGTATTCATTTGTTTCAGTACGAAGGTGATCCATTTGGAGCTCGTCAAGGTATTTTCCACAGCTTCGTTTCTGTGCGCGCTCAAACGATTTATTTGTGTGCGGCACAATTTGTGGGCGCTAAGAATGAGTTGGTCGAGTAGAAGAGAAGATTCCGCAGCCAGGATCACCAGACGTCGCTTCACGAGTTTGGCCTGTCTGAAACTATCGAGGGGCGGTGTATTCAACCACGTGCTCTCCACTTTGGCGGTCTTTGGGAAGCAGCGGTAAAGACGGCAAAACGGTCCCGCCATTCTTGGGTTGAAGGAATTTACGCTCGATCGTTAATTCCAGACCTCCTGTGTCAATTTCAGAAAATCCCGCTGACCAAAATGTGATAACTCAGGCTTATTTTCCAAATGGCGGCCATCCTTCAATATTCATCGAACCTGCCATGGAGAGGTGCATCAATTAGCAATTAGTCTATCAGCTAGCATTCCTCCATTCATCATAAAACTTAAAGGCCCAGACGACCAAGGCCCAGGCGCTCGAGAGAAGATTTATTATTGGTATTTATTAAGCAATTATTTATTATTTATTAAGTTAAGAGGAGTTAGCAGAGAAATTTAAAATACCAGATTTTAAATCTAGATTTAAAATACTAGATTTTTAATTTGAAAAATAGGAAAGAGATGATATAGAGTAGAGACCATTGATATAGAGTAGAGGGACGAGAGACCACCCAGCATTGTACTATAATCAGATAAGCTTGGTAAGTTTATTAGTTGGATTCTACTACTATAAGATGGAAGATGAAGATTTGCATCCGAGCTAAGCCCTCTAAGTGAAAATGTTCAAAAATTATTTTGTACAGATTCTATGCGGTCCTGATGTACTACATTGGGGACTCTAGACGCATAAACCGTACTCCAATATCAAACGGACCAAAGAAGCTAGGCTATGAATTAGCTTTTAGTAATGTAGGGATGTAGGGAATGTAGGATTAAATTCTTTTGACCACCTTTTTATTTAACCATTGTGGAAATATGGTCAGCAAATTTAAGTTTAGAGTCTGATAGGACTCCTAGATCATTAGCCTGAGTTTTTTTTTTTTACAGCCCTTAACTTAAAGCGTCTGGATGGTTGGAAGAATCTCCTTCTTTTAACAAGTGTTCTGGTCGCGTTGGAAGGAGGAATATATCTATTGCAGCAGCGTTTCAAGTGGCGCACTCCTAGCCCCGTCGTGTCTGTTAGTGACATAGTTCTGGTGAAGGATGAAAATCTACTCCCCATGAAGTGGCCTATAGCCAGGATACTGGAGCTGATTCCTGGTCGTGGCTGGTCGTGCCAAGCAGCCATATACAAGGATGAAAGTCTTTCTAAAAGTCTTTAATGACGGATGAGCAGCGGCGGGTCTATAAGCATTTCTATTTTGTTTTGTTTCTCACAGTTTCATATGCGCTTTGCTGGTATTTGTAGCGCATGCGCTTTTGGGAGGTTTGTAAAACTCCAACACATTAGCTCGTCGGGTATTTGTGTGTGTCTCCTCCGTCTCGCCCCTTGCCCACAAAACAATGGTCAGCTGAATAGCTTATATTGCTAAGCTTCTATATTCGACGTTGATTTGAGCGGATGCAGATTTTGGGTTAAATTTGACCACTAATAAATTTAACTCCAACGTTATTGTTATTCGGCCGCAATGTGGTTAACATGTTTAATAGTCAAAATATTTAAAACTCATTTTCAATGCAATGCGAGCATAATAAATTTAAATCGGTTTACTTGCAGACAAAAATTTTTGTAGGTGATTTCTATCTTTTTGGGGATACATTAATGGTCTTATTTTATTATTCTTTATTATTTGAATTCAATTTTTAATTGCAAAATTTTTTTTTTTCTTGTTTCATTTTTTTGTATTTGTATTTTTCTATATTATTTTTTATTTTATTTATTATCTAAATAAATATTTCTGTTAGTTCCGTTGGTATCTGCCGCTTTAATCTTCGTGTTTGGAAGGGTTCATTTCATGGGTTCATTTGTATATACATACATGATCTCGGCAGCGGTTTCATTTCAGCTTTGTTCCGCTTGAGGAACAAATTTAACATTATATTAATTTTTTAAGTTTTTTCAATTTTTTGAATCTAGGACCATATGGCATCTAACCGGCTCCGCTAACCCAAGCAGGGGTCAATATAAGTTCAGCAACGTCTTTACTACCATCTACTAGAACGTTGTCTTTATATCCAAGACAGTAAAACCTACGGAATGTTCCCCAAGGACTAAAGACCGATAAGTCTCTTGTCCGTTCTCCTTAAAACAATGGAGAAACTCTCTCTCTAAAGATAGACTCCTTAGCCTCCACCTCCATGTGATCATTAGTCAAATTATATTTCTGGTTAACAAAAAATTGTCAACCTTAAAACTATGGAGAAACTCCCTCTCTAAAGAGAGACTCTAGCCTCCACCTCCATATGATCATTAGCCCAAACGATATTTCAGGTTAACAAACCTTTTCCAACCTCCATGAGATAACCACGTTCGCCGAAAAGGCGGTCAGTGACAAGGAATATGCTCATTGCTTTTCTCAACATCGCAAAATGGGAGAAACGGTTGATTTAGCGTTGATTTATCAATAACTTCCGCAAAATAGATTCTATTCCAAACACATTTTCGTTGCACGCAGTATATAAGTTGGGACGAGTGGGATCGGCCGACTATATCCTTTAGCTACCATACAATTGATTAGCCGGAAACGCCATATCTTTAGTATTCTAAGAGTCAGAGAGTTGGAATTTTCTATGGATTCTTTTGGCAAAATGATACGTCATACCGAATTTTAAAAGGATAGGCTTATAGCATAAAGGATCCTACAGGTATTGAAAACTACCCAGTTTTGGTATGTTTGAAGATACTTGTAGAAGCTTTGGTCTTTTTTGAGACCAAAATTCTGAAAAACCGCAAAAAACAAAAAAAAAAATTAGAGTTGATATTTAAATTTATCGCTGCTAAATCAGCCGTTTTTTCAACTGTGCAAAGGTGCCTTCAATATTGTACTTTGTCTTATTTTATTTCTATTTTTTCATGCTCAATTGCCGATTTTCAATGCGTCAATGCGCTGACGGAAACACAATGGATACAGCAAACAAGGGGGCAATCCCGCTTTACATCTGTCGGAAGTCTGTTGAGCTAAAATGGAGTTTGTCTAAAAAATAATTAAATGGCTAAACAAGCCGGTTTCTAGACCAATACTATTCTACGGGGTTGTGGTCTGGTGGCCCGCTCTACAGAACTCCTCTTCTAGAGAAAATTGTAGATTACCTAGAGGAAGGCAGAGGTCTTCATTACAGGAAGCCTGGGTGCCACACCAAGCGACGCCCTTGCCTTCTTTCTTGGCTTCTTGGCCAGCAGAGTTAATGTAGGTAAGGGTACAGTAGGAGACCTCCCACAGTAGGAGTAATAAGGTTACGAGAGGCGGGCTCTTGGAAAACGACTATGATCATACCAAGCTAGACATATACCACTTCACGCTAACTGGGGGTACAGACTACTACAGCATACCCGTCGATCATCCCACCGGATACTTTAAAGTCTCCATCTCAACCAGAAAGGGCAGTCAGGCAGCACGCAGGGCACTTGATGGCTTTTCATCCAACTCTTGGAGTTGGAATGAGAAATAACTCTGTTATGATTAAATAACTGTTTATGATCTCATAACGAGATGGCGGAGAAGCATAACATACGCCTTGAACACAGGGACCACGAGGGAAATGGCGCAGCTGATGAATTAGCAAGGGTGGCAACTTTCGGAGAAAGAAAATGTAGACATTACCTAAAAAAATACAATCTCAAACGCAGGACTTCGACCTGGTAGCCCTAAGGAAATGGACAAGTCTTAACACCAGCAGAAACTCACGCTGGTTCACTCATTCTAGGAAAAGATCCATGTAACTGAACTTTCCTAACAGGCAAGACTTTAATTAAGGCAATCCACGCAATGTGTAAAAATTAAGGCAATCACATGGCGCTGGCTGATAAGTACGCAAAAGTACGCGACCTTATCGATGCCTCATATTAGTAGGAACTGTAGATTATCGATGCCTCATATTAGTAGGAACTGCAGGGTTACAGAGAAAGAGGAGACGGTGCACCTCCTGTTCCACTCCCAGGCACTTGGGCATAGTCGATTTCAACTGTTTGGCGCTACAATACTAACTGACCATACAGAGGTCTCTCCATCCGGACTAATAGCATTCATCCGGAAAGCCGGATGGGACCACGAGCCGCCACAAGATTCCTGGTAAGATCCCTCGCCATCCCAACCTAATCTTTTTTTATCAAACAATCAACAATTAATAACTTAAGGGGTTCTACATTTCCTTTTATCATTTGAACTCGAACCAATAAATATTCCTAGATAAACATTAACTAGTATGCTCATGTCAGAGCCCCACAAAGGGACACGGATAACTTTGAACGCGTTTTTCGAATCAGTTTTTCAAACATATAAACTGATCGGCCTAAAATTTTTACACAACCTTGGATGTTTTTAATAAAGGAATGGATGGATGAGTAAAGGAATTAATTTTCAAAAATCTATTATTTGTTTGAAAATTTTTTTCTGGGAAAGTATGATAGGTATAAAAATGAAATTTAAGCCAACTGTGAAATATAGTTTGTTAAAGCTAAAATTTTTGGAGTCCGTAAAAAAATCCTTAGTATCCGAGTATGTCCTTAGTCTGTACACTTTTGCGCATCCAATATTACATCGCATATTAATTTTCCTGAAACAGTAAAAAAGCACTTCTTTTCGTAAAAAATTAGGAAATGCTCTTTTTTTCAGTCGCGTAATTGAATATCCCAAAGAGTGCCATGGTGAAGCCCTTTTTTTAGCTGATTTTTGCGAATTTGTTTTATTTTTCAATAGAAAAAACTTTGAATTTTACCATATATACCATATATTAAGCATGTATTCAAGTTTACATATTAATATTTTAAAGTAAAACAAAATAAACACTTAAAAAGATTTTGCCAGTGGAAAAATGGTACCAAAAAAAGACCCCTCCCGGCTATCACGATTCACTGGAAATTTTTCCATTTCAATGCTACTAGGTCGAAGTATTCCCTGCATTTCAAGTAGGGGATGCCTACTTGTAGTGGTCCGTCAGTCAGTGGTCCCTAAGTCCAGGCACCACATGAGGTGGATATCATGCTGCTCCGGCATCTCATTAAGAGATTTGCAACAGTCCTTCACACTTCTAGAGTTGGATGGGAAACCGTCAATAGCTATTAGACTAAGTGCTGCCTAACTATATGAACATATGAAATACGATTATCTGAAAGTTTCTTGAATGCCAGCAAGTGCTGGGGATCTAAGTAATTCCATGATAGCTATAACTGATGTTTCCTTTCTCTATAGCATGAAGACTTGATGGAGTTTGAGGTGCATTTGAGTGGTGTAAGTCTAACTTGGTATGACCATAGTTAGTCCTTTTACAAAGGCCCGACGCTCGTAATCTAATTGCTGATTTCGTGACTACCTTAATGACTTAGCGCGACTTAGGGCAGCCCAATAGACCAATACCCCATAGAATAGAATAGGTCTAATGACCGCCGTCTAGAGCTATCTTAATATTTTTTTTTTGAGAGCCCAATGGCCTTTAGACAGGTATAGAGAAGGATAGCCGTTTTGTTTGCCTTATTCATGGTGTTAAGTTTCCAGTCCAGTTTCCTGTCTAGCGTTATTCCTAGGTACTTGGCGTTACCACTGAGGGTAAGAGTAGACCCTAATAGATTTGGGGGTCTTAAACATGGTAGTTTATACTTCCTTGTGAATAGGACAAGTTCGGTTTTGGATGTATTAACTCCTAGCCCATTCTTATATGCCCATGCTGAGAAGAGCCTAAGGTTGACCGTCATGCGTTCGCAAAAAGTTTCTGAAAATTTTCCAGTAATGCCAATTCCAACATCATCCACATAAGCAATAACTTTGCAGGCACCACCCACCTCAAAAACTTAATAAAATTTTTCTTTTCCGAGTTCTGGACTCAGATCATGTTTACCAAAAAAATATGGTAAACATGGTCTAACCCTGACATTCTGGAGTTTTTTAGACCTCGGATTCGGATTCAGCGACCCCGAAAACATATAGTTAACATGGTCTGACCTCCAGACCCGAAAAAATATTTTTTTTGTGTGGCTGTGTTGATTGCGGCTTTTTTAAAAATTCGTTTACAATCCAAGCGGTGCAGTTGAGACAAAACAGTTGAGACGTGTTTTTGGTTTTCTTTGCAATTTGCCGTTAAATACTTACGACTATGTTGTAATCAGATTCAGAGAAGAGGAAGGCATAACATGTTTCTTTATCCGCCGAGAAGTTTTTAAAAAGAAAAAAAAGAAAAAAAGTAATATAAAGAAAAATTCACAAATAGCGATTAATAAGGAATAATTTCCAGCATGCTCCACCCCCACCACCTTCATAAAAGAGTCAAGGCAGGCTCCAGTGTTTATTTATTCTTTTTCGTGGTATTTCAGAATTAAGGGAGTATTTCAGAATAGTGCACCAATTAGTCCATCTAGCATTCCTACATTCATTACAAAGCAATAAAACTTAAAGGCCCAACCGACGGAGGGGCTCTGCCGCATTGTGATCCTTTGTGATACCGTATATAGGATTTTTCCTTACCGTGTTCTGGAGACTTCTAGGGTAGCAGCTTGCCCACCTCGAGGCTTTGGTGAATTTCTGTATCCTGTTGGAGGAATGAGGAATGATGAATTCCATGAGAAATCTGTTTTGCAGATGATTTTTTCTAAGAGATTGAAAAGCTGAGCAGTGGCAAAGGAGAGGTTCTACTGTTTCTTCTTCGTCTTCGTATTTGCAGCTGCGGCAGAAGTCATTATAGGGTGAATTCATTCGCCTAGCATGTGTTCCCACTAGCCAGTGCACCGTGATGTCTCTAATAGCCTTGCTTATTCGAGTCGTATTCCTCAGAATTTGGGCTGTTATTTTATTTGAAGTCAAGAGGTCAAAGTGGGTGGGCCAACCGGAATATATGGAATACGGAATATAAAATTTCTTCCAATATATGGCTTCTTTGAGGCGAAGTTTGTATGCGGGTAAGGGAATGCCAGTACCATCGGGCTGGAGTGGTGTGGGGGTCCCTATACGAGCCAGCTCGTCTGCTATGCAGTTGCTTAAGATAAGGGACCCAGATAAGGCTGAAGAGATGATGTACAGGATGAGACTGTTTTTTTTCGGCTGATTTTGAAAATTTTAACTTCACCGTTGGTGGTGCCTGATGTGTTAAGTTGTTTTAGTGCGTCTTTAATTGCCATCACCTTAGCCTAGAAGACGCTGCAGTGATCAGGAAGTGTAAAGGAGACTTTGATGCCTAGTTGTTCGCAGTACCTACCCTCCTACCTACCCTCCTCCTACTATGTTTTCTAATTTTGAGCTGTCAAAACAAAAAATTTGCTTATGAAAAATAGGCTTATCCCGTTCTCTGGCGTTGCAGAGTTATGGCGATAAGTTTCTGTTAGTCTAATTTCCGCCAGTTTCGCCTGCTCCATACCAACTAGTTGTGAACAACTATAGCGGTGATGATACATCTTACTATATAGGGAGGCATGCTCCATTTAAATCCTATTAGTTTTTTGCAGATGAAGAGAGCAGTCGTCTTTTTCATCGATCTTTTGTTTTTATTTGGGTTCCAGTTAAGCTTTTTTTCTAGTACAACCCATAGGTACTTTGCGCTTTTGCTGAAAGAGAGCCTTTGGTTATTTAGTGCTGGAGGAATGAGGGTTGTATCTTTTGCTGAAGAGAACGAGCTCTGTTTTCTATTTTATTTTCCACGCCATTCTACGCCACTACCTTGCAGCCCCCTCTTCCATCTTCCATAAAATTAGGAACAGAGCACCGTTTTTATATAGATAAAAAAATTATAAAAATAACGGGGAAGAATTGCTGTAGAATAGATACTTTTAAATTTGAAGGAAAAGAAAGTCAGATGATTCAGTTAAGCCCATTGTAGTTCGATCATAAGACCTTAAGAGTGTCGTGTTGTGCATATGAATTGAGGAAGAATTGCTGTGCTCCCCTAAGAAATTTAGAATAGATATTTTAAATTTGATGCAAAAGAAAGTCAGATGATGGTTTTGGGACCATTGTAGTTTGAACAATGTGTCGGGTGTCGGGTTGTGCATATGTTGAACTACAATGGCTAAAAAATGGAGGACTAAAGTTTCTAGTCCTTCTGTGCGTGTTAGTAAATGCCGACTATCTACATCACCATTAATAATGTTGTGTACGAAAACGTCACCCTGCAATGTTCTACGATTTGTTAAGAAGGGTAAGTTTATTAGTAAGAGTATGATACAAAGAAAGATGAAGTAAAGTCCTAGTAAAGTCGTCTAAAAGAAAATAGTAAGAAATTCTTTTGTACTTCAGACACATAAACCGTACTTTAGTATTGGACGGACCAAAAATTTAACTATCTTCTAGTAATATAGGGGTCGTTAAATTGTTTTGACCATCTTTTAATTAAACCAAGGACACCTATAGTCTTTTCAATCATTGTGAAAATAAAATCGAAATATTTGTTTTTAAAGTCTAATAAGGCTAAGCACCAATTTTGAAAATTTTAGAGATCGGACTGAAGTTTGCATTGGGAAGAAGCGGATTTGTATTGAAGACAAAGCGTAACATCTTCTGCGCACAAAAGTTATCAGGGGTCAAGTCATTCATGAAAAGAGTAAACAATAAGGGGTCAGGATGACTTTCTCAAGGGACTCCAGATTGCAGTACGGACCAAATGGGAATGTACATTTTTAAATGAGAATCGTTGTGTTCTTCCATCTAAGTAGCTGGAGATCCACTTTAGTAAGTCTATAGGAAATTCCAGAAGATTTAGTTTACTCAACAGGAGTAAATAATGAACTAAATCAAATTCTTTACTGAAGTTTGTGTAAATAATATCAGTTTGAAATCTCTTTCGCTAGCTATTTATGACATAGGATGTCAGCTCAAGTAAATAAGTGGTAGTGTCACCATGCTTAATGAAGCCATGCTGGCATGGAAAAGTGATCGAAGAGCGTAGGTTTTGCAAATGAGGAATCATTAATTATCGAAATAACTTTGGAATTGCCGGCAAATTAAAGATGCCTCCGTAGTTGGCAGCATCGGACTTTTTTCATTTTTTATGTAAGGGAATCATGAAAGATTCCTTCCACTTAGAAAGAAAAATCGAGGTTCCCAAAGATAAGTTGAAAAGTATATGTAGAGGTTTGCACAGAGCCCTGGCACAGTATTTAGCACCGGTATTCTATCGGGGCCTGGCGAATAAACGAGCTTAAATGCTTTGGAAACTGCTTCGGATCCTGAGTAAATTGTATCCGGCAGCGGCAAGATTAATTTAACATTCAGCGTTATGCACGGTAAAATTTGACCGAGCTAGTAGAGTGGTAGAACTTGAAAGAAGAGTCCGCCTTTTATATATATATTTTTATTTAGTGATGTTATCCACCTTCATATCGGTTTTTTTTGGCTCTGGTGTAAGCCGAAATATAATCTCTGTATTATCAAGGGCAAGCTGAGAAACAAATATATGTTTGGATGGAGGAATCTCCTGTAAGGGGTTTCAGGTAAGGGGAGTACCGGTTGTCAAAACAATTTTTGCTACTCAAAGCAGAATATACGATACCACCATATAAAACAAAAAGAAATGTCTCTTACAAAGATTATGTGATGTTTTGAGAAAGATAACTTTTGAGTCGATTTTGAGAGTTTAGTTTTTAGAGCAGTTAATAAAGATGTTAGAATAGTTTCTATAGCCAATTGAGTAAATTAATCCATTCCACTACCGAGAAAAGAAACAAAAGCAAAAAAATATCCACAAAAGCAAAAAGAATCCTGAAATCAAATCAGTAAAGAATATTTTTTTTTTTGTAATAAGTTAAATTTTTTTGTTGTCGTCGGAATTGTTCAGAACCATTTGAACACAACCGGGCGCTTAGAAGATGGGGTGAGTATGAAACATATGGAATATGGGCCTAGATTACATACAATAATTTACAATTATTTACATTTTCTACAATATTAGTGTACAACACGGGAAGACAGATCGCTAGGGTGGAATCTCTTTAAATGTCTAAGAGTTTGCGGGTAGCTAGCTTGACCGATTACCATCGGCTGTGTTGGTTTAGGAGGTTGCCCACTGGATCAAGGCGTAGGTCGTTTTGGATGGCCTGGTTTGTCACATACCAGGGAAGTCCGGATTCTCGTCGAGCAGCACGTGCCAGCACTACCCTCAGCCATTTTACCTGGTGCTTGGATGTGGTGCCCCATACATCGATCGCATACGTCAAGGTTGGCATGAGGATTGCTTTGAGCAGCAAAACTTTCGTCAAAAGCTGGAGGCTTTTCGAGCCAATCGAGCTTTTGGAGTTTGCGAATGCATTTGCCTTTGATCGCCGTAATGTGGGTGTTCCATATGAGCCTGTGATCTAGGTGTACACCTAAGTAGCAAAGAGAGGTGGCGTTTTTAATGGTGTCACCATTGAAGGTATTCACGATGTCGATTACAAGTCTTAAAGAAAAAATGACGCATGACGACTTGCTGCAATTTAAGGCTATGTTCCATTGCTTGATCCAGCCCTCCATCGCACTCAGTCAGTCCTGAACAGCAGCCGATGCTGTCAGCTGAGACGAGTGGGATGCAAGCAAGGCCGTGTGTCGATGTAAGTAGCCAGAAGCATACGAGCGCCTGTGGTGGACGACGGAACTGGCAGATCACTTGTGAACATCGTGTATAGGAACGGACCAAGTACACTTCCTTGGGGCACTCCTGCGTGAATATGTGCCAAGCTAGATCGTGAGTCCCTTACTGCTACAACGAAAGTTCGATCGGCAATGAAAGACCTCAGGATGGCGAAATAGGGTGCTGGGAAATGTTTCGTGATTTTGTGAAAAAGACCCTCCTGCCACACCTTGTCAAAGGCTTGTTTTACATCGAGGCAGACGCCTACAGTGTGCAGTTTATGCTCGAGTCCGTGGGTGATGTGGTGGGATTTTCTGAAGCCGAACTGGTATTGAGGAATATGGCCTTCTACTTGTGGTAGTTTCAACAGTCGACTGAGTAAAATCCGCTCGAACACTTTCAAGAAAGTGGATACCAGATATCCACAGAAAGTGGATATAAGCATGTCCGTCTGTCCGTCTGTCTGTTTCTACGCAAACTAGTCTCTTAGTTTTAAAGTTATCGACCCTTCTTTCCTTTGGACGCAGTATATAAGTCGAAACGACCGGGATCGGCCGACTATATCCAATAGCTGCCGTATAACTGTTTGATCGGAAATGGTATAACTTTGGTGTTTTTTGAGTTAAGGGGGGACATCTGAGTAACAGGCCAAAAAAAACGGATTTTCTGGAATTTTTTTTGGCCAAATCAAAACAGCTAATCGAAAATTTGTAAATGAGGTTTTATTATATTAATTAAAAAACACAATAAATTTTTTTTTTAATAAATCAAAAACAAAATGGCGGCCCTGCAGCCCTTATTCATAGGCCCTATTTTTTTAAAAGGGGACCATGGCCGAACACCTAACGTCCTTAATTTTTTATCTAAAACAAAAAATCATGTTTGTTTAGTTTCTGTATCTCAACGGCTATCGACACACGTAGGATTTTTTCGATATATTGATTTTTGGCAAAATAGTGAGTGATTGAACAAAATTTTTAATTTTCACGTACAAAAAACGTCACAAAATTGTTGATAAAAAAAAGTAAGCAAAATAAAAAAAAATCCTACGTGTGTCGATGGACATAGGTATTCTGAGTATACTGTCAAAATTTTAGATCGATAGGTTAAGAGTTGTTTGAGTTATGTGTTCGACCAACTCAAAAAAAAACGGTTTCGAGAAAAACGCGTTTAAAGTTTTAAGTACTGTGGGATATACCTGTGAAGCATCGCCGCAGAATGGAAAATTTCGACACTTAGACACTTTTGCCGGACTCTATCTTTTGATATGTCATTTTTAAAGCCTTAAAGAATTTTTTAAGCGAAAAAAAAAAATTTCGATTTTTTCAAAATTTTACTCAGATGTCCCCCCTTAAATACCTAGGGGTAATGCTGGACAACACGATGTCCTACGGAGCGCACGTGGAGTACTCCACCATAAAAGCTGCAAGGATCCAAGGAGCACTCTCAAGGATGCTGCCAAACGTGGGAGGCCCAAAGGAAGGCAAGAGACGCCTTTTAGCCAGTGTCGTCACGTCGGTCTTGCTGTACGCTGCGCCGATATGGGCTACGTCAGTCAGAAGACATCAGGGGCTTAAAAAAAAGCTAGAGGCATCGTACCGACTAGCGGCTCTACGAGTCATATCCGGCTTTAGAACCATATCCGAGGAAACCGCCCACGTTCTAGCCGGACTGATTCCAATTGATATTCTCGCAAATGAAGCGGAGGAAATCTACGCATCCAATCGGCAACGGGGAAGGAACTCATCCCGAGAGGTCATTAAGAGGTCAGCCCGACAAGCGGCATTATCCTCATGGCAGGAGAGGTGGGACGCAACGACCAAAGGTAGATGGACGCACAGGCTAATCCCAAACATCCAGGAGTGGATCGAAAGGAATAACGGTCAGGTTAGTTACCAGCTTACCCAGTTTCTTACAGGTCACGGGGGATACAGAAAATACCTCTATAGATTCGGACATGACGAAAGTCCAGTGTGCCCCAACTGCCCAGGAGCAGACGAGAACCCAGAGCACATCTTATACAATTGTAGGAGATATCGTGCCACCGTCGGATCGCTACCAGATCCAGAGCAGCTCGTGGAATTCATGTGTAGCTCACAAGAGCAATGGGACTGGGTAAGCCAGTTGATAGCTTATACACAGGGCGACTTAAGAAGACTCGAAAATGAACGCCGCTTAAGGGAGAATGCCTAGATTAGGCAACCCTTCCCCGCGAAGTAATACTTAGCAGTGGTACCGCGGGGTCTGTGGTGTGTGCGGGGGTGTCTTTAGTATGTAGGCGCCGGCTAGACATGCCGGTGAATCGTGCATGCTATTGGTACGGGCCAATAGTATCTAGGATAGATTTTCACCTCAATGTCGCAATCCAAAAAAAAAAAAAAAAAAAAATATGTGCTTCAACTGGTATGGTGGTCGATTTGAGACAACAAAAGCGGTTTTTTGTCGAAATTTTTCTTCTAAAGAAATTTGCCAAACGCGTCTTTCAAATCTGTTTGGTCATTGAGCGTTTTCAATGCCGTAAATAAAAAGACGAATTTAATTTTAATATGACGTTATAAAAAATGTTTATTTCTGCATGCAGATGAAACTGGATGATCTGCAGATAGACCAACTTATGGTGCATGCAGGGACGAAAGTAATATACACAGAGAGGGCGGCCCGACAAGTCACCTCGAGCTAAAGCTCTCGAAAGTGGAGAGGGCGGCCCGACCTAGGCATTGCCGAGCTAAAACTCTCTCAAGAAAATCCGTTGGGTCGAGCGGCCAAGAGAGAGTCGGCTTGCGATCAACTAGCTTTTGTATAAACTTAAGCCTAATAAATAAACATTACCAAACATTACGCTAACATATTTAAACATTAAAATTACACCGGTTGACTGCTGCCTGGCCCGACAAAATCGATCTTTGACACGCATCGAAATGTCTAACTATAACATTCGGTTAATTTCGCTATACAAAAGTTTCTCTTTGGCTGGCAGAATAGGATAATAACGCTGTTTATTAGGACACATATCAATTATGTCGATTACGTGCTCTACCCACTTTGTTAAACCCAATCCGTCACATTCAGATGTAGGAAATAACTCAATGACGTTCTGTAACTTGTAGTTTTCTGTGGTTGATAATGATAGTTTGTCGGTACTCATTTCTATCGCATGCACATAGGGAAGATTGGGTTGATAGTTTATAAAAAATTCCGAATTAATTCCAAAAGTCACCTCCACATATAATGTTTAATGATAATGTCTAAAAGGAACAATTAAAATCTCAAAATTATTTCGAATGTTTTTATATACCAATGGTATTACATGGTATCACCGGTAATTTCTTGACGTTTTCCGTCTGCTGTTCATACTCTTCCTTTTTGTTTTTGATATTGCCTAAGATTGTTTTTGCTAATTTTCCGCCTACGATGCTTCTGTCGGCACCACTATCAAATTAAGCATAATAAAGTTGACCGAAAATGTGAAGCTTAACAAATGGACGATTATCTTGAGCATTTTGTGCAAGGATCGATATACAGTCGTTGTAGTCTACTTCAAACTGTTCCAAAATTTGCGCATTCGTCTTGATGAGCGTGAATTATGGTATTTAATTGAAGACAATTCAGATCTTCTTCTTAGCTCGTTTTCTTTCATTCTAATGTGATTCGGCTTTTTGATTTTAGGACTAACTTCTACGTCTAACAGTTCTGGTTGGATTGGATTTGAAAGTATTATTCGATTTTCGCTTGAATTTAGTTGCGGATTGCGGATGTCCCGGGATCGTTCCCGAAAATTATCCCGAAATCGGATTACATTTAACACATTTTGGTCGATAGGTATCTAAAGCTTCACAGCCGTAACAAAACACGCGCCGAGGCTTAAGACAATCTAAATACCTGTGACCTGGATAATCTCAATTCCAGCACTTCATGAAAGTCTTTATTGCAAACACCTTTAGGCTTTCTGTCTCTAAGTCCGAAACTTCATCTTGTTGGTCCTCTAACAAGATGAAGATGAAAAGGTTGAAGAGTTCCCTCTCCTACTACATATCCTTAATATTCCACTTAAAATATGCCGAATTGACTTTTGACCATAATGATCCCTAGTCAAGGTAGGTCAACCCTGTTTTACGTACATGGGGAGCAACTGCGGTTAAATGAGTCAGGTGTTCATCAAAAGTAGAAGATAATACCAATAAGTCGTCCAGGTAAACCATCACATCATGACACTTTTATTGAAATGGTATAACCGGATCCATTAATCTGCATATCCCATTACACAAACCAAAAGGCATGCGCTCAGATGAACCATACCTGACCAACGCGGATCTGGCTCTGAACTCTACACCTAAGGGCTAAGGGTAAGGGCTAGAGTCAACCCTAGCATGGACCTCACTGCGCGCAACGGCAACCATGGGATCAAGGACGCGACTGCCAAACACCTAAGGACAACGGCTCAGGAGTTGGGACCCACTAAAATGAGTATTACCACAAATCAGAATTCAGTTGGAGAGGCGGCTTTCGCAAAAAGCAAGATCTCCCAGCAGCAAGCTGGGGGTACCTCTCCTATTTCAGGAATCCGAGTAGACCAGAACAGGAGTAAAAATCAGAAGGCAGGAGACGCAACAACACTGCAGGACCTCGGGAAGGAGATCGCGCAGCTAGTGGAGATGCTGGAGGACGGCAAAAGGAGGTCCATCCACCAGCCAATAAGGGACACCATAGTGAGCATCCAAGCTCTCTATGAGCGGCTGGCCTCTCAGACGGGCGAGCAGGGACGTAAGGAAGCGCCTAAATCCCACCAGGCGTCACAAACATCGCCCCTTTTTCGACCGTTAGCGGAACCCAGGAGGAAGGGAACAGGCCCAGACGACCCCCAACTACAAGAGGAGCAAGAGGGAGACTGCGCAGGCGGCGACTCGAACGAGGGCGGAAGCCAGGACACTAGGGCAGACCGTGGAACCTGAAGCTCAGGCGAGCAAGGGGGTCCAAGAATGGAAGCTGGTTGGCCCCAAAAAGAAACTGCCGAAGAAGCAGCGGGCAACTAGCTCAATTCCCAAGGAGAAGCCAAGGCCGGACGCACTGGTCATCACGGCTAAGGGCGAATCTAGTTACGCCGACATCCTGCGACGGGTGAAGCAGGACAAGAAGCTGCAAGGACTAGGCGAAGCGGTAGACCAACATGCCCTACCTTATTAAGAAAAATAGTGGAGGCTCTGTTCCCGAAGCACCCGGCAAAAAGGGAGACTATACCAGCCGATGATGGGGAGCCGTGTACGCCAGTTACGGAGGAGGAGATCCGGAGCTACGCGAAAAGATTAAGGCTGGAAAGACTCCAGAACCAGATGGAGTGCCAAAGTCCGTCATGAGGCAGGCCATGCAGGAGAAACCGGAGGTCTTCGCTGAGACCTTCAACAAGTGTCTTCAGCACGGCACTTTTCCAAAAAAGTGGAAGAGGCAGAACCTCATTCTGCTGCCGAAAGGGAACAAGGCGACAGACGACCCATCAGGATTCAGGCCCATATGTCTCCTTTACACGGTAGGGAAAGTAACACTTTACATCCGCAACGCCTTCAACTCGGCTAATTGGACACGTATCCAAGGAGCCTTGTTCTTGGCAGGCACTCCTAGATACCTGCAACTAATATTATCCAGCTACCTTTCAGATAGGACACTGCTGTACGACACGGACGAAGGACCAAAATCCTATGAGGTGACTGCGGGGGTGCCGCAAGGATCGGTCCTCGGGCCACTTTTTTGGAACATAATATGCGACGAAGTACTCAGGATCCAACTACCGACGGGATGTAAACTCATCGGCTTCGCGGACGACCTGGCGCTGCTCGTGGTGGCGAAGGAAACCAAGGACGTGGAAACCAATGCGAATGAAGCAATACGGAGAATTTTAATATGGATGACTGACCCTGGACTGGACCTAGCAGCACATAAAACGGAGGCAGTTCTCTTCACGAGCAGAAAGAAGGTGGAGTACATTACCATCCAGGTGGGCTATTGCTACATCACTTCAAAAGGGGGCAATTAAGGGGGACATCTGAGTAACAGGCCAAAAAAAGCGGATTTTCTCGAATTTTTTTTTGTCCATTTTTTTTTGGCCGATCGATTTTTTTGGCCAAATCAAAACAGCTAATCGAAAATTTGTAAATGAGGTTTTATTATAATATATTTAAAGTACACAATAAAATTATTTTTTAATAAATCAAAAACAAAATGGCGGCTCTGCAGCCTTTATTCGTAGGCCCTATTTTTTTGAAAGGGGGTCCATGGCCGAACACCTAACGTCCTTAATTTTTTATCTACGACAAAAAATCAAGTTTGGTTAGTTTCTGTATCTCAACGGCTATCGACACACGTAGGATTTTTTCGATTTGATTTTTTGCAAAATAGTGAGTGATTGAGCAAAATTTTTAATTTTCACGAACAAAAAACGTCACAAAATTGTTGATAAAAAAAAAGTAAGCAAAATAACGTGTATCGATATACATAGGTATTCTGAGTATACTGTCAAAATTTTAGATCGATAGGTTAAGAGTTGTTTGAGTTATGTGTTCGACCAACTCAAAAAAAAAAAAACGGTTTCGAGAAAAACGCGTCTAAAGTTTTAAGTACTGTGGGATATACCTGTGAAGCATCGCCGCAGAATGGAATTTTCGACTCTTAGACCCTTTTGCCGGACTCTATCTTTTGATATAATATTTCAAAAGCTTTAGAGTCTTGGTTTTCAAAACTCTACTCAGATGTCCCCCCTTAAAGAGTTAAAATTTTATGCGAGAACTATTTTTGGCAAAATAATACGAGATGCCAACTTTCATAAGGATCAGCCGACTATATTCTTTAGCTGCCATATAACTGAACGATCGGAAATAACCCAACTTCCGTGTTTTTGAACATAGAAAGCTGGAACTTGGTAGAGATTATATATTTGGTCAGTTAGTCCGACCTACCAAATTGGTAGGTCATAACGAAGACCAATCATAACGATTGGTCGACTATATCTTATAGCTGCCATACAAACTGAACGATCGGAAATGGTTTTTGGTAGAAATACCAACTTTGGTATTTTTGAAGATAGAATTTTGGAACTTTTTTTAGATTTTGTATTATAATAAATTGTGTTATATTATCATATTCCCATAAGGATCGGCCAACTATATCCAATGTTTGCGATATATATTCGGTTTTAGCTGCAAGGGTAAAAGGGTAGCTCCTTTCTTGTTTTTTTGATGAACTAGACTATTTCCAGTTGATCCCCACTAAGACTATTTTCAATATCCTCAGCACACACCGTAAGTCTCCTGGTCCTGTCGTCGCTCTTAAGAATCCATCCAAACTTCCGGGTTTCGCGAGGTCTCGCAAGTCTGCATAAAGGGGCCCGACATCAACACGTCATTCAATGAATATCCAGAAGTTGTGACAGCAGATCCATCAAAGACAATCCTGAGCTTGGTTGTTAACTGTGCTCCTTTAAAACACAATGGTGTGGAAGAAGGTACTGACCAGTGACGCTCGCATCAGCAGGGACTGGAGAAATGTGACCCAACTCCAAATACTCCTTTATGAAGGCAGCATATTGCTCCTTTAGTTGAGGACGGCGACAGAGCTTCCTTTCGAGGGAAAGAAATCGTCGAACGGCTTGTCGATAAGACTCTCCCAGCAACTTAGAACCGCATTTTAACGGAAGCCTCACAGCGTAAGCGTCGGAATCCAGCCGAGCAACATGTTGCACGAAATGCGCATCGCAATCTAGCTCATCCTTCGTCCGCTTCACAATAGGCTCGGGGCAGTCTTCGATTTCCCAAAACCGGCGGAGCAGAGAATCCAGCTGATCATCCAGCATTGTTGCGCTCTCCGGAACATCCTTGTGGGCAGTGGAAACGAGTGATCTTCTCTGGACATGTGAACCGCCTGCACACACGACCCATCCAAGTCGAGCTTTCTGCAGCAATGGCAGGCCGGCTGAGAGCTTAATTTGCCCAACACACAACAGCTCATAAAACGGACTGGCTCCGATAAGAAGGTCGATGCGCTGAGGGCGGAAAAATTCGGGATCAGCCAAAGAGAGATTGCCAGGAATATTCCAACTGGAGACATCCAAACTGAAGCTGCAGGTCCGTGATATTGGCGGCGATGACGGCGTTAACCAGGGCCGAGTTCTCGGAACAGTGGGAACGTAGGAGAACATCAACAGAGAATCCATCTGTCGCAAAGCCGGTATCTCCAATACCAGACACCGCCATGAATGATTTGTACCTCCGGAGCTGCAGCTGACTTGCCAGCCGGGAAGTGATCACGTGCACCTGAGATCCAGAATCCATCAGAGCTCGGCATTGAACAAGGGATCCAGCGCGACTACGAGCAAAAATGTTCGCTGTAGCAAGCAACGATATATCGTCGCTTGAGCAACTAGTGCATTAGCAGTGAACGGCGAAGAGGCTACAGGCTCGGCGACCTCGGCTATGGCTGACGTGGGAGGACCAACTAAAGGCTGGCCACTAGATGCCGGCGGCTCCAGGAAATGCAGCAGGCTGTGATGCCTCCTTCCACAACTGCGACAATTAGCAGCGAGGCACTCACGCATGTGATGGCCCGTTTGCAGACACTTCCGACAAAGACCGAGTCGCCTGGCCTCACCAAGGCTAATCTTAGGGGGCATTAATAGAAATCGAGGGCATGCAGACATTATATGGGACCATCCCCCGCATAGCGCACAGGTAGAGGGAAGCGAGTTAGTAACAATAAAGGATGACATACTATTATTTGCACCTCGACGCCTTCCCACATGAGCGCTCGGGGCGTATGCAGCCATGGCCACGTCCATAGCCTCCAGCGTCCTACACCGCTGCTCCAAAAATTCGGCCATCGACTCCCAAGTCGGGATGGCGTCTGAACCTGAGGAGTTTTGCCTCTCCTCCCACTTGGCCTGGGTAGCTGGGTCCAACCTTTGAAGCAGAACTTGGACGATGATGCAGCTGGCGATCTGAACTGAAGTACCCAAATTCTGTTAGGCTCGCATATGGGCATTGAATTTGTCCGAAAGACCTCGAAGAGCTGCTATTGAGCCACTTTCCAACAGACTGAGGCCCTGAATCTCGTTCACGTGTGCCTGAAATATTAAGCGACGGTTATTAAATCGTTTCTCCAATAAATTCAGCGCAACATCATAGTTTTCGTCGGAGACTTCCAAGGAACGAACTGCTTCGAAAGCGGACTCCCGAAGGCAAGATCGCGACCTTTGCAACTTTTCCACCATACTAATACGAGGATTGCTGCCGACGATTGTAGAGAAGATCGAGTAAAATTCCGCCCATTCCGAGTATCCACCGCTGAACGTCGGGAGTGGCAAAGGAGGCAGCACTTGAAAACTTTGACCTAACCCTGGGTCAGCCTGCATGGTGGACATTCCGTTGGCAAGGGTGGAGTGGGCAGCAATTCGAGATGAGCGAAGGGTTGTCTCGTGCTCAATTTCCGCCTGCATCGTCGCTACGAGCTCCGAAACAGTCCATCGAAGGTCACTGCTGATCTGCAAAATGTCCAAATCCTCAAGCTCCCCGTGGATGGCCTTGAAGTCGCTGAACATGGTGGCTATCTGACCATGTCGCACGTGTAGCATGGCATCATCCACCTTGGAAATAGGCTGAAGAGCTCCTTGGATACTCTGTAAGTCCTGAAGAATACCCAGGGCCTTGCACTTTAAAATAGCACTCCGGGTTGGAGTGGGTGCTCCTGTGACGGTGCCGCTGGAGTTCATGACTTATTATATTGAGTTCCGAACAACCCGAAATAAATTTTATTTGCTCGCGGCGAACACGATCTGTCCCACCGTGCGCTCAGAACCGTAGCGGAATTGTGGAATGTATATATATATGAAGATATGTGCGAGCGAATGCACTTGCGTTGTAGATCGTATGTTTGTATGAAGTCTATGCGCGGGCGAATGCACTTGCGTTGTTGATCGTAAATATGTATGTGTGCTTGTTAACTAACGTTTATGTTTATGCCTGTATGTATGTATAATATAATAGTATATTATAATTTTTTTATTATTGTAAACAAACTTATTAGCCACGTATGATAATTTTTCACATAACACTGTTTAAAAAATTATTTTGTTTTTTTTTAGTAATTAGTTTATGTGTATATAAATATATTAACGATCACGTCGGGGTTCACCAATATTTGGTCATTGAGAGTTTTCAATGCCGTAAATAAAAAATCAGAATTTAATTAATTTCAACGTTGTAAACTTTATTCAGGCCGCATATGAAATTAGGATTTATGAACAATATTTGAAATCCAATTTAGGACGCGAGCGCAGTAAGAAGACGAATCCTGTCAGGTCAATTTTGAGAACTTCCAGCACTAACAGTGCGCAATCCTAGAACCACAAACAAAAAATTAGAAAGATCCTTGGAGAAACCTTCAACAAAGGACGTTAACAGCAGGGAAGACCTGGATGTCATGGTGGACACACTAACGGTGGCATGCGCCAGGGCGTTTAACAAAGCTTGCCCCAAATGGTGGTCGGAAACATTTGCACCCATTAAGACCAAGTCCGAAAAGCTTTTAATTTGGAAAGTAAGGCAAACACATAGGTAGCCTGAAAGGAGTACAAGGCGGACCTCAAGCAGTACAACAAAAATCTGCGAGGGCAAAGAGAAATGCCTGGACCAAGTTCTGCACGAACATTCAACAGACATCAGAGGCCTCCCGATTCAGGAAAGTCCTCGCAACAACTGCACCAAATGTAGGATACATTAAAACCTGGGAAGGTAGATGGACCACGTACAGTAACGAAGCCCTGGAGGATCTCACAAATGCACATTTTCCGGGATGCTCTCAAGAAGAAACAACCCCGGAAACGCAGAGATAGGGATACAATGAGTGTCTCGGATCTCTCCGAACTTGTTTTACGTGGCGTGTTCCACACTGAAGGGATTACGACCACTGCACTCGAATATACCCACAAGAGGTATATAGTGCATGGGCACGGATGGTACGCCTGCCAGCGCCCCAGAGTAGAAGCTATAGCTATGTAAATAGCGACCAGCCTGGTACCTTTCAAGTATGTGCTTGCCGGGCATACTCCCTCTGGATAAGAGGCGAAGTGTATCTATCACCTCTGCTGATCTATGGGTCGCAGCACCCGAATTGTATAACGCAACTTCACGTCGAGTCCGAGGACTCTACCCGCGATATGGGTATCAACCACAGCCACCACGATACTCCCACAAGGGCGCCTACCTCAATGGTGGTGCTTGGACGCTATCCAACCCGTGACACCGAAGTTTGTGGGCTCGGTGACCCACCCCTTTAGCTCCGACAAGCTCGAGGGGGCAGACACATCAAATGTGCTCCCAATCCTCATTATGATCGGCACATGAGCATGCGGCAGTATCACTAAGAGCTCGTCTATGCAAAAATGCATTGAACGACCCATGCCCTGTCAACAGAAAGCCAGCGCGCATCGAGAATCCAAAGTCTGGATTCTTATATACGTACGAAACGTCCGGGATGAATTTGTTGGTCACCCGACCGGGAGGGCCCGCATCATCCCACCTAGTCTGCCAGTCCGACAGTAGGCATCCTTCGATGCGCGAGTTACCGATCACCCATCGGTCACCCACCTAGTTACCGGTCACCCACCGGCCAACCACTCCACGTGCCAGCTAACGTCAGCCCCCTCTCCGCAGAAGCCCCCACGACTATTTGGAACGAATTCAATTGTAGTCCGAAGTGCTGAACACACATCCGGCCGGCATCTCACATAACTTCATATATACAAATGTACAGAATGCTTATGCTGCATTCTTAGCCAACTAAGAAACATATATAATTGTCAGCTACAGCATAAACCAGGTAGTTCAGTTTAAAGAACCAAGAAGACTAGTTGGAATCATTTATTTGGGCATAAAAATACCAAGCAAATCCGAAGATATCACTGGAATAATTTCGAGAGGGACACTGGACCACACCGATAACCTTCCTCTACACATAACTGGCGCAGCCGGGAAAAGAACTAGCGGGATATGATGCCCACTACGCTGGTCGTTCTCACCACACTGTAAGAGGTAGGTAAATCTGTGGAAAAGTGCACCCTGCGGAATAACGAATATGTGAAAGATATACGAATGCAAGTGAAAAAAAAATATAATAAATTAATTGAGCAACAGCATAGTGCAAAAACAAAAAGAAAAGTAAATGTACAAAGACGTGAGAGTATACATAAAAATAATAAATAATAAATACATAAAGAAAATATATATAACTCAAAATTAAAATAAAAACAAATTTCAATAAAATACAAAACGTACATATATATATAAAGCGGTACCTCGGAGATCATCTATCGCAGATACAGTGCTTTTGGTACGCCGAACGTACCAAAAGCCAAAAACAACAATACACATAAATACGACACCCCGGAGATCTATAGATCTATATGAATATATGCGCAAAAGATTACCAACCAACCAACAAATATTTGCGAGATCATCTATCGCAGATAAAGTGCCAAATATTTGTGTAAAGAAATTCTAGGTAATGTGCCATATATACAAAAATTCCCTTATGAAATAATGACAAATACCAGTGACCAAATGTGTACGTGGCCGACAAAAGTATGAGACCATCAATTGCTGATAAAGTGCATGCACGGCCACTATAATAACCGGTTACAGAAAATAATTAAAACAGAAAACACCTACGTACACTAAAAGCATGCATGGCGACATAAAAGTGTGAGACCACCAATCGCTGCCAAAAACAACAATACACATAAATACGACACCCCGGAGATCATCTATCGCAGATACAGTGCCGGGTGTGTGAATATATGCGCAAAAGATTACCAACCAACCAACAAATATTTGCGAGATCATCTATCGCAGATAAAGTGCCAAATATTTGTGTAAAGAAATTCTAGGTAATGTGCCATATATACAAAAATTCCCTTATGAAATAATGACAAATACCAGTGACCAAATGTGTACGTGGCCGACAAAAGTATGAGACCATCAATTGCTGATAAAGTGCATGCACGGCCACTATAATCACCGGTTACAGAAAATAATTAAAACAGAAAACACCTACGTACACTAAAAGCATGCATGGCGACATAAAAGTGTGAGACCACCAATCGCTGGTAAAGTGCACACACGTCCATGACGGCAATAGTACCCCCAAGTTAAAAAAAAAAAAAAAAAAATTTTATATATATGTATATTTGAACAAAAGAACAATAATACAAATTTTTCGACAAATTTATAATTTACGCGTAACCAACAGGGGATGGGATCATCAATCGCTGATAAAGTACACCCCAATGTTACAAGCGTATTTAACAAAAATACATATATACATATATACAGCAACAAGAAAATCTTCTACCAATATACATGAACACATAAACGTCACATGATACTCTCTTAATCGTCAAAAGTACAGCCAAACAAAAAAAAAAAAAAAAAAAAACGTTTACATGGCACAAATGCGGTTGCGACAATACTAAACTTAAGAAATAAAAGACGTATGCATTCAAGTACAGTCGGGTGCACAAATATTGTTCCACATATTTACTTACGAAACAATTCAAATTTATACACACACACACAAAATACTAAAACACATAAATATTACAGTTAATCAACAAGGACACCATAGATGAGATATAAACAAAAAAAACTAAAACCAAAAGGGTACAACAAAAATAACAACACCTCTACACATAACCACAGGAAAACACCTAAAGAAAATTAAGTACGAATACACATTAATTAAAGAATAAGAAAACAATACCTACAAACAAAATACTACAAAAATACCTACATATACATATACCTACATATATACATATACACCAATAAGATAGAGGCAATAAAAAATTTCCCCTGCCCAAAGAACGCCAAACAGATCAAATCTTTCCTTGGTCTCCTTGGTTACTATAGGAAATTTATTAAAGATTTTGCAAAACTGACCAAACCCATAACAAAACAATTAAAGGGTAATAAGTCGGTAGTGATAGACGAAGAATTTGTAAAAACATTTGAAATGTGCAAAACCTTACTCTGTAACCAACCAATTCTACAATACCCCGACTTCAAAAAAACCTTTAAATTAACAACAGACGCTAGCAATTTCGCTATCGGCGCAGTCCTCTCACAAGGACCGGATAACAGCGACAAACCAGTAGCTTATGCTAGTAGAACGCTGTCCGACACCGAAACGAGGTACTCCACGATAGAAAAAGAGATGCTTGCCATCGTATGGGCTGTCGGTTACTTCAGACCCTACCTTTATGGGAAAAAATTCCTAATTGTTACGGACCATAAACCACTAACTTGGATCCATAACATAAACGGCCAAAACAACAGACTCCTACACTGAAGGAACATACTAGACACGTATGAGTACGAACTCACACATACCAAAGGTTCCCTAAACGTCGTAGCAGACGCTTTGAGTAGGATAGAACCAGAACTACATTTAAATGAGGCCACTGCCACAATCCCTACAACAACTCAACCCCTGAATGCATTCAGCATACAAACCATCTTCGAAACCGGGCCTCAAGCCCATATAACTCTAACAACCCCGTTCCCGAACAAAATTAGGAGGATTATTACGGAACCTAAATTCGATTTAGACACCGTCAATAACATACTCGCCTCAATATTGAAACCAAACAAGACGTACGCTATCCTCGCTACAGACGAGATATTTAAAGTAATACAGGAATCTTTTGATACCCACTTTAAAGAAAATAATCTGTACAAAATTGTTCGTTGTGACGAGTTTCTGGAGGACGTTCACGATCAAAACGAACAAAACCTCAAGATAACTTCGTACCACACGAAGAATAATCACAGGGGCATCGAAGAAACATTCGCCCATTTGAAAAGACAGATATACTTTCCCCAGTTAAAGGCTAAGATCGCACAAATTATCCGAGAATGCGACACATGCCTGACTTTGAAATATGATAGATCCCCACCCAAGATAAACTTACAAGTATCGGAGACACCTTCCAAGCCTCTAGACATACTACATATAGACATATATACAATAAACCACAACCTTCATCTCACGATTATCGACAAGTTCTCAAAGTTTGCACAGGCATACGTTCTGACAAATAGGAATTCCATCAACGCCATCACAGCGTTAAAAACATTCTTCAGCCAGTTCGGCATTCCAAACAAAATTGTATATGACCAAGGCGCTGAATTTGCGGGAGTAATATTCCAAGATTTCCTGAGCCAATATAATGTCATCCCACTTGTTACCTCCTTTCAACAGTCCAGTAGCAATTCCCCAGTGAAAAGGCTACACTCGACTATCACAGAGATATACAGAATAATACTAACAACAAAGAAGGAACAAAAGATAAATGTAGAACATAATGATATAATGGCAGAAACAATACTAACGTATAACAATGCCATTCATTCTACTACAAACCTTACACCCTTCGAGTTATTCTCGGGTCGAACTCACATATTCGACAAGAAAGTAACATATAATAACAACCACGATTATTTACAAAAACTCAATGAGTACCAGCAAAACCTATACCCCAAAATTAGAACTCTTCTATCAGAGACAGCACAGAAAAGAATAGCAAAAGCTAACACAGACAGGGAAGAGCCGCAAACAACAGAAATAAACGACACAATCTTTAGGAAAGAGAATAGACGCAACAAGATTACTCCTAGATTTACGAAACACCGCGTCGCAAACAACAACCATATAACTCTGACGACTACCAAAGGACAGAAATTACACAAATCTAAAATACGGAAATTAGTGAAAAAAAAAATAGAAACCAGGAATACCCCAACCACACAATAAACTACTCACCCCACACTAATCACCAAAACGACATCCTACCCTACTCCTACCAATCAATTTTTTCCTCCTCAGGGTGCTATACGTAGATGCCTCCTACTACAAAGTCCAAGAGATCAATGAATCTCAGCCCATCGCCGCCATAAACTTGGGAGATGCATATATAACCCAAAATTATAAGTCGATAACACATGTGGTAGACATCGACAATTATATAGAATGTACCGAACAATTAAGTAAGACCATACAGAACCTACAAGTTGACCCCATCCTTTACCCATCCCTCAGTATATTAAAATCCAAATTAGCAAACCTAGAAGAGAAAGTCTATAATCTCACGCCACATAGCAAACAAAAAAGAGGCATTATAAATGGATTAGGGTCATTAATTAAAACAATAACAGGGAATATGGATCAATCGTAATCGAACTACCGAACTGAGCGGACGTGCTTTGTCCGAGCTCCGGGAAAACTTCACTTCGCTTATATTTTCGCCAATATAAGCGAAAAGACACTGAAATACAATTTATTAAAAGCGACAGACAAGCTTTTTTTTTTTTTTTTTATAACAGTTGTAATGTGCTAAACCAAAACTAGTGCATTGTTGAAAAAAAAAAAATACGTACCACGCAATGAGCTCATTGAGCAACGACCAAAAGAACGAGCGTAGAAGTTCAGTGAACCAAAGAAACGGCTTCTACTCTTACTTTTCAACCCGCGATACCGAAGTGGAAAAATCGGCGCTTAAAAGCAACCCGGCTTTACTGACCGCTGAAACCCAAAGGGCACGGTCTTGCTCACCCGCTCTGCTCACTCCGACTCCCGCGTCATGGAGTTCGCAGTGTAAAACCCCCCCTCCAATATCGGAAACAAATTTCGCACCAACAACAAGCAGCGCTACAACTTCTGCAACAACAGCGAAAACCCCTGCAACTCAAAGTACCACGACGTCAACGACTACAGCGAGTACAAAAACAACAACCTCGGAAAGTGCCAAAGCGGCAACGGCCACACAGACTGGAATGGATCGCTACATCCAAATTAAGCGCAAGCTTAGCCCGCAGAGTAATCCGGCAGGCAACAAAACAAAAATTAACCGTGTCCTGAATAACGATAATGAACCAGACAGATCCACTACTAACAGATTTGCCCTACTGGCGGAGGCTGAGGAAAACCAACCAGCCCAAGACACCGCAAAAAAACCCAAGCCCCCTCCAATCTATATTAGGGAAAAAAGCTCGAGTGCCCTGGTCAACAAAATTGCGTCGTTGATCGGGAACGGTGAAAACTTTCATGTTGTTTCGCTTATCAAAGGGAACATCCATGAAACAAAGGTGCAAACCAAGACTGAAGAGCACTTCCGAATAGTGTCAAAATATCTGGACACTGTACAGAAAAACTATTACACGTACCAGCTGAAAAGCCTACGTAAGGGCCTACAAGTGGTAGTAAAGGGAATAGAACCTGATGTTACCGTCGAGGAAATAAAAACCGCCCTTAAAGAAAAGGGCTTCGCCGCCAAGAATGTTGTTAACATTCTAAATAAAGATAAAAAGCCACAACCCCTCTTCAAGGTCGAGCTCGAGCCTGAAAGCAGGTCGCAATCTACAACCTGCAATATCTTTTGCATCGCAAAATCACTGTTGAAGAGCCACATAAACGTAACGGTCCAGTGCAATGCACTAATTGTCAAGAGTATGGACACACAAGGTCTTACTGCACACTTCGGGCTGTCTGTGTAGTCTGCGGGGACGCCCACAAGTCCGCTTGCTGCACTACAAACAAGGACAGTACCGTGAAGAAATGTGGAAACTGCGGAGGCAGCCATACGGCAAACTATAGAGGATGTATTGTGTATAAGGAGTTAAAGAGTCGCATGCGTCAAGCGACCGCAACGCGCAACCAAAATCCACAGAATGCGTACGTTTCGTCAAAAACCACGCCAGACGTCTTCTTCGCCAAAGCTGCGAGATCCTCATTCGGTCCACTAAACACCACCAACGGCTTCTCCTATGCCGATGCTCTACGATCTGGAAGGGAAATTCCAATTCAGCCTAACTCTCAAAGCGCTCAACAGGCCCCAGAACAGCCACACAGCAAAACGGAAACTATGATGCTTACCCTCCAACAAAGTATGATGGAGCTTATGTCATTCATGAAAACGACCATGCAAACGCTTGTTCAAAACCAGAACATGGTGATACAGCTGCTCGTAGCACAACAGTCCAAATAATCTATGCAGGCGCTACAAATATCAATGTAACACGCCAATGGTGTCTCACGGCATAAACTAGAATTGTCACAATTCTTGACCGAAAACCATATTGACGTTATGCTACTGGTGGAAACGCATCTTACAAGCAAATACAACTTTCATATAAGAGGCTACAATCTACCGCACAGATCATCCAGATGGGAAAGCCCACGGCGGAACTGGAGTTCTAATCAGAGAACGAATTAAACACCATTTTCACAAAAGGTTTGCAACAAACTTCTTGCAGGCCAAATCGATACAAATTCAGTCAAGCAACGGAATCCTTTCAATTGCTGCCGTTTACTGCCCTCCTCGCTTCTCAATCTCGGAAGGACAATTTATGGACTTCTACAATTCACTTGGGGATCGATTTATAGCCGCAGGAGACTACAACGCCAAACATACGCACTGGGGATCATACGCACGATACGCACGAACAGCTCGTGCGAGAAAAGAGGCGCACGCGTCGTGATTGGCAAAACAGCAGATCACCAGCTTCAAAACAACGCCTTAAGGAAGCAACCCGATCACTCGACCAGGCTCTTCACCAACAGGAAGAAAATGCACAGCTGAGGTACATCCAGAATCTCTCGCCAACAAGCACAAAGTACCCCCTGTGGAGGGCCCACCCAAATCTTAGTGCCCCAATTGAAACGACACCCCGATAAGAAACCCTTCGGGATGCTGGGCTCGCAGCAACGAAGACCGAGCTGAAACATTCGCCACACATCTCCAAAGTGTCTTCCAGCCAAACCCAGCCTCAAATTCATTCCTCCTGCCAGTAATTCAGCCAGAGTCCTCCCCTCAGCCAGCCGCACCTCCATTCCGGCCGAACGAAATCGAAAAAGTCATAAGAGGGCTAAAACCAAAAAAGGCTCCCGGTGGTGACCTATTGACCCCAAAGATGCTGATCGAACTTCCAAAATGCGCTATAGAGGTCGTCTGCAAACTATTTAATGGAATCATTAATCTTGGCTATTTCCCAAAAAAGTGGAAGAAATCCATTATTATAATGATTCCGAAGCCTGGAAAAGACCACACAATTCCGTCATCATACAGACCAATAAGCCTTCTATCTTGTTTGTCTAAACTGTTTGAAAAATGCTTGTTAACTCGCATAATACCACATTTGGAAGCTTGCAACATCATCCCGGCACACCAATTTGGCTTTCGAAGAAACCATGGAACCATCGAACAAGTGAACAGATTAACATCCGAAATACGCTCAGCCTTCGAACAACGAGAATACTGCAGCGCTATTTTCCTCGACGTATCTCAAGCTTTCGACCGAGTTTGGCTCATCGGACTCATGCACAAAATTAAAACGTATTTGCCAACATACACCCACAAGCTACTGGAATCATACCTCTTCAATAGGGTATTCTCAGTGAGATGCAACGCAGCTACTTCGGGCGACTACACCATCGAAGCTGGAGTTCCACAGGGAAGCGCACTCGGGCCGTGTCTATATGTTTTGTATACTGCGGATATTCCTACGAGCGCACAACTAACAACGTCAACGTTCGCCGATGATACCGCTATCCTTAGTCGCTCCAGATGCCCAACGCAGGCAACAACCCAACTGGCTAATCATCTCACAATAGTGGAAAGGTGGCTGTCCGACTGGCGCATTAAAATAAACGAACAAAAGTGTAAACATATAACGTTTACTCCTAATAGACAAACATGCCCTCCGCTTTTACTAAACGGTATGCAGATCCCTCAAGCTAACGACGTAACGTACCTTGGCGTTCACCTTGATAGACGACTTACCTGGCGTAAGCACATCGAATGCAAAAAGATGCATCTAAAACTGAAAGCCAGCAGCCTCCACTGGATCATAAACTCACGATCGCCACTGTGCCTAGACTACAAGTTACTACTGTACAATTCAGTCCTAAAGCCAATCTGGACGTATGGCTCCCAGCTGTGGGGGAACGCGAGCAGCAGCAACATAGACATCATACAGCGCGCACAATCAAAAATCCTGAGAACTATCACAGGGGCACCTTGGTATGTTCGCAACGAAAACATCCACCGGGATCTGGGCATCCTCGCAGTGAAAGACGAAATCCAGAAGCAAAAAGAGTCATACAAAGAAAAACTGTCTTCGCACCCAAATTTTCTCGCTCGGGGATTGACTCGGGTTTCTAGCGTATCCCGCCTTAGACGCAACGACCTCCCAACCCAGCAATCGATTTTTAGGGCCGTCTAACTCCGTATCAGTCAATATGACTGTTAGTTAAGTTAAAAATATAAGATTTGATACACCTCTTGTTAGTCTCGCAAAGAGAAGATTCAAGAAATAAAAGCAACGTTAAAATAAAAAAAAAAAAGGGAATATGGATAGCGCCGATGCGGAAGAAATCTTTAAACAACTAGAAAACCTGAAGAGTAACGAGAAAAGCCAAAAAGAAAAAGATGAAACACAGGATCACTTTAATCATGAAGTTATTTCAAAAATAACTAAACACATAAATGAGGAACAGAATACCATTAAAGATTTCTTCAGCAAAGCACAAAACACCATTTTTAAGGATTTAGACTCAGAAACAAATAACTTACGGGTACTACAGTACCTAAATAAGCTAGCATTCAATATAGAAACACTCGAAAAGTTAGCAGAAAATATAGCAGAGAGCTTAGTATTTGCAAGAATAAATATTATACCTAAATTTATTTTCAACAAACAGGAATTAAACAGAATTAGGAACATTTTCATAAGCCAAAATATAAAAATAGCTTTGGGCGAACACATATATTCCCTTATGGAACTTAACACCGTAATTTACAAAAACAATATTATGTTTAACATAAAGAAACCTATTTTCGAAAAAAAATACTTATACATTTTATAAATTAATACCCCTACCTATGAATAAGACCCGGTTCGTGACCACACCCAAATTCGTGGCACACCGCAAAAATGTAGCCTTAGAATTTGACAAAAGATGCACGGAAATAGACAGCAACCTATACTGCAAAAAAGCACGAGGAGGGTACGTTGGCTCAGCGATATCAGACTGCCTGAATCACCTCTTGAATAAGGAGGCACCCCGCTTTTGCGCCACTCAAGACTTCGATGGGATGGCAGACATTTTCGAACCAGAGGAAGGATATGTATTCATGTTCAACGTCGTCAATACTACAGTAAGATCTAGCTGCGGCGAAGACAAGATCATTAATGGTTCTGCAATCATCACCCACTCCAACTGTACAGTGGAGATAAATAAGATAATATATGACAGCACCGAAGAGGTCATGACGGAACACTTGAACATGCTATTACCACCAATAATGAATATAACAACTAACCACACGGCTCAAACTGTAACTTTACAAAACTTACATCTTAAGACTATCAACCTACATAAACAGATGTCCCAAGTCGAAATATCGCAAAGCTACCATACAACAGCCCGCTACAGTGGTTTGGGCGTTATCCTCACTCTGACCATCATCCTCTGGATACGAAGACGCCGAAAGATCATCATGTTCCCATACCACATGGACCAGCCGCTCGACGTCACGCCGCCCATTCCGTCTCTGTGGCCGTCGCTCCGTTCTGGGGGGGGAGGAGTTACCGTTCACCCATCGGTCACCCACCTAGTTACCGGTCACCCACCGGCCAACCACTCCACGTGCCAGCTAACGTCAGCCCCCTCTCCGCAGAAGCCCCCACGACTATTTGGAACGAATTCAATTGCAGTCCGAAGTGCTGAACACACATCCGGCCGGCATCTCACATAACTTCATATATTCAAATGTACAGAATGCTTATGCTGCATTCTTAGCCAACTAAGAAACCTATATATTAGTCAGCTACAGAATAAACCAGGTAGTTCAGTTTAAAGAACCAAGAAGACTAGTTGGAATCATTTATTTGGGTGCCGCTCCCCGTAAACATCTCCGAAGGGGACTTCTTCTGCCACACGGTCAGAATTAACGACAATCTAACCATTACCGGAGGACTTTATACCGCATGTGGCGAAACTAGCCTACTTGAGGTATCAAACGAATCCGACGAACAACAAACCCTTCTCTTGGAACAACCATTAGAGATCGAACACTTTAACGAAGAAGACTACTACACGTTCCGGTCAATAAAAAATATACCTGAACACAGCAAAAAAGACGAACAAATAGAAGTCCCGATGGACCACCTCAACCCAGAAGAACAACAACACCTTATCAAGTTACTAAAATCATTCCCAAACCTTTTACATAACGATGAGAAACCCTTATCATTCACGAATGTTGTTAAACACAATATTCTAACAACAGACTCAATACCAGTATATACAAAATCATATAGATACCCCTTCGCTCTTAAACAAGAGATACAGAAGCAGATAACTCAAATGCTAGACCAACGGATCATCAAGAACAGCCACTCCCCTTGGAGCGCCCCAGTTTGGGTAGTCCCCAAAAAACCAGACAAGAGCGGAAAAAAAAAATGGAGACTCGTCGAACATGCTCGCCAGTGGATGGGCCCCTTTATAGGCAGTATCTGCCTAGTATATCTAGACGACATTATAGTTTTCTCCCCCTCGCTCACAGAACATATCGCGAACCTAAAGTCCGTATTCCGCGAACTCGAAAAAGCAAATCTAAAGATGCAGACATCGAAATGCAATTTTCTACATAAAGAAATTGAATTTCTCGGTCACATAGTAACCCAGGATGGGGTAAAACCAAACCCCAATAAGATAGAGGCAATAAAAAATTTCCCCTGCCCAAAGAACGCCAAACAGATCAAATCTTTCCTTGGTCTCCTTGGTTACTATAGGAAATTTATTAAAGATTTTGCAAAACTGACCAAACCCATAACAAAACAATTAAAGGGTAATAAGTCGGTAGTGATAGACGAAGAATTTGTAAAAACATTTGAAATGTGCAAAACCTTACTCTGTAACCAACCAATTCTACAATACCCCGACTTCGAAAAAACCTTTAAATTAACAACAGACGCTAGCAATTTCGCTATCGGCGCAGTCCTCTCACAAGGACCGGATAACAGCGACAAACCAGTAGCTTATGCTAGTAGAACGCTGTCCGACACCGAAACGAGGTACTCCACGATAGAAAAAGAGATGCTTGCCATCGTATGGGCTGTCGGTTACTTCAGACCCTACCTTTATGGGAAAAAATTCCTAATTGTTACGGACCATAAACCACTAACTTGGATCCATAACATAAACGGCCAAAACAACAGACTCCTACACTGAAGGAACATACTAGACACGTATGAGTACGAACTCACACATACCAAAGGTTCCCTAAACGTCGTAGCAGACGCTTTGAGTAGGATAGAACCAGAACTACATTTAAATGAGGCCACTGCCACAATCCCTACAACAACTCAACCCCTGAATGCATTCAGCATACAAACCATCTTCGAAACCGGGCCTCAAGCCCATATAACTCTAACAACCCCGTTCCCGAACAAAATTAGGAGGATTATTACGGAACCTAAATTCGATTTAGACACCGTCAATAACATACTCGCCTCAATATTGAAACCAAACAAGACGTACGCTATCCTCGCTACAGACGAGATATTTAAAGTAATACAGGAATCTTTTGATACCCACTTTAAAGAAAATAATCTGTACAAAATTGTTCGTTGTGACGAGTTTCTGGAGGACGTTCACGATCAAAACGAACAAAACCTCAAGATAACTTCGTACCACACGAAGAATAATCACAGGGGCATCGAAGAAACATTCGCCCATTTGAAAAGACAGATATACTTTCCCCAGTTAAAGGCTAAGATCGCACAAATTATCCGAGAATGCGACACATGCCTGACTTTGAAATATGATAGATCCCCACCCAAGATAAACTTACAAGTATCGGAGACACCTTCCAAGCCTCTAGACATACTACATATAGACATATATACAATAAACCACAACCTTCATCTCACGATTATCGACAAGTTCTCAAAGTTTGCACAGGCATACGTTCTGACAAATAGGAATTCCATCAACGCCATCACAGCGTTAAAAACATTCTTCAGCCAGTTCGGCATTCCAAACAAAATTGTATATGACCAAGGCGCTGAATTTGCGGGAGTAATATTCCAAGATTTCCTGAGCCAATATAATGTCATCCCACTTGTTACCTCCTTTCAACAGTCCAGTAGCAATTCCCCAGTGAAAAGGCTACACTCGACTATCACAGAGATATACAGAATAATACTAACAACAAAGAAGGAACAAAAGATAAATGTAGAACATAATGATATAATGGCAGAAACAATACTAACGTATAACAATGCCATTCATTCTACTACAAACCTTACACCCTTCGAGTTATTCTCGGGTCGAACTCACATATTCGACAAGAAAGTAACATATAATAACAACCACGATTATTTACAAAAACTCAATGAGTACCAGCAAAACCTATACCCCAAAATTAGAACTCTTCTATCAGAGACAGCACAGAAAAGAATAGCAAAAGCTAACACAGACAGGGAAGAGCCGCAAACAACAGAAATAAACGACACAATCTTTAGGAAAGAGAATAGACGCAACAAGATTACTCCTAGATTTACGAAACACCGCGTCGCAAACAACAACCATATAACTCTGACGACTACCAAAGGACAGAAATTACACAAATCTAAAATACGGAAATTAGTGAAAAAAAAATAGAAACCAGGAATACCCCAACCACACAATAAACTACTCACCCCACACTAATCACCAAAACGACATCCTACCCTACTCCTACCAATCAATTTTTTCCTCCTCAGGGTGCTATACGTAGATGCCTCCTACTACAAAGTCCAAGAGATCAATGAATCTCAGCCCATCGCCGCCATAAACTTGGGAGATGCATATATAACCCAAAATTATAAGTCGATAACACATGTGGTAGACATCGACAATTATATAGAATGTACCGAACAATTAAGTAAGACCATACAGAACCTACAAGTTGACCCCATCCTTTACCCATCCCTCAGTATATTAAAATCCAAATTAGCAAACCTAGAAGAGAATGTCTATAATCTCACGCCACATAGCAAACAAAAAAGAGGCATTATAAATGGATTAGGGTCATTAATTAAAACAATAACAGGGAATATGGATCAATCGTAATCGAACTACCGAACTGAGCGGACGTGCTTTGTCCGAGCTCCGGGAAAACTTCACTTCGCTTATATTTTCGCCAATATAAGCGAAAAGACACTGAAATACAATTTATTAAAAGCGACAGACAAGCTTTTTTTTTTTTTTATAACAGTTGTAATGTGCTAAACCAAAACTAGTGCATTGTTGAAAAAAAAAAAATACGTACCACGCAATGAGCTCATTGAGCAACGACCAAAAGAACGAGCGTAGAAGTTCAGTGAACCAAAGAAACGGCTTCTACTCTTACTTTTCAACCCGCGATACCGAAGTGGAAAAATCGGCGCTTAAAAGCAACCCGGCTTTACTGACCGCTGAAACCCAAAGGGCACGGTCTTGCTCACCCGCTCTGCTCACTCCGACTCCCGCGTCATGGAGTTCGCAGTGTAAAACCCCCCTCCAATATCGGAAACAAATTTCGCACCAACAACAAGCAGCGCTACAACTTCTGCAACAACAGCGAAAACCCCTGCAACTCAAAGTACCACGACGTCAACGACTACAGCGAGTACAAAAACAACAACCTCGGAAAGTGCCAAAGCGGCAACGGCCACACAGACTGGAATGGATCGCTACATCCAAATTAAGCGCAAGCTTAGCCCGCAGAGTAATCCGGCAGGCAACAAAACAAAAATTAACCGTGTCCTGAATAACGATAATGAACCAGACAGATCCACTACTAACAGATTTGCCCTACTGGCGGAGGCTGAGGAAAACCAACCAGCCCAAGACACCGCAAAAAAACCCAAGCCCCCTCCAATCTATATTAGGGAAAAAAGCTCGAGTGCCCTGGTCAACAAAATTGCGTCGTTGATCGGGAACGGTGAAAACTTTCATGTTGTTCCGCTTATCAAAGGGAACATCCATGAAACAAAGGTGCAAACCAAGACTGAAGAGCACTTCCGAATAGTGTCAAAATATCTGGACACTGTACAGAAAAACTATTACACGTACCAGCTGAAAAGCAGTAAGGGCCTACAAGTGGTAGTAAAGGGAATAGAACCTGATGTTACCGTCGAGGAAATAAAAACCGCCCTTAAAGAAAAGGGCTTCGCCGCCAAGAATGTTATTAACATTCTAAATAAAGATAAAAAGCCACAACCCCTCTTCAAGGTCGAGCTCGAGCCTGAAAGCAGGTCGCTGAAGAAGAACGAAGTCCACCCAATCTACAACCTGCAATATCTTTTGCATCGGAAAATCACTGTTGAAGAGCCACATAAACGTAACGGTCCAGTGCAATGCACTAATTGTCAAGAGTATGGACACACAAGGTCTTACTGCACACTTCGGGCTGTCTGTGTAGTCTGCGGGGACGCCCACAAGTCCGCTTGCTGCACTACAAACAAGGACAGTACCGTGAAGAAATGTGGAAACTGCGGAGGCAGCCATACGGCAAACTATAGAGGATGTATTGTGTATAAGGAGTTAAAGAGTCGCATGCGTCAAGCGACCGCAACGCGCAACCAAAATCCACAGAATGCGTACGTTTCGTCAAAAACCACGCCAGACGTCTTCTTCGCCAAAGCTGCGAGATCCTCATTCGGTCCACTAAACACCACCAACGGCTTCTCCTATGCCGATGCTCTACGATCTGGAAGGGAAATTCCAATTCAGCCTAACTCTCAAAGCGCTCAACAGGCCCCAGAACAGCCACACAGCAAAACGGAAACTATGATGCTTACCCTCCAACAAAGTATGATGGAGCTTATGTCATTCATGAAAACGACCATGCAAACGCTTGTTCAAAACCAGAACATGGTGATACAGCTGCTCGTAGCACAACAGTCCAAATAATCTATGCAGGCGCTACAAATATCAATGTAACACGCCAATGGTGTCTCACGGCATAAACTAGAATTGTCACAATTCTTGACCGAAAACCATATTGACGTTATGCTACTGGTGGAAACGCATCTTACAAGCAAATACAACTTTCATATAAGAGGCTACAATCTACCGCACAGATCATCCAGATGGGAAAGCCCACGGCGGAACTGGAGTTCTAATCAGAGAACGAATTAAACACCATTTTCACAAAAGGTTTGCAACAAACTTCTTGCAGGCCACATCGATACAAATTCAGTCAAGCAACGGAATCCTTTCAATTGCTGCCGTTTACTGCCCTCCTCGCTTCTCAATCTCGGAAGGACAATTTATGGACTTCTACAATTCACTTGGGGATCGATTTATAGCCGCAGGAGACTACAACGCCAAACATACGCACTGGCGATCATACGCACGATACGCACGATACGCACGAACAGCTCGTGCGAGAAAAGAGGCGCACGCGTCGTGATTGGCAAAACAGCAGATCACCAGCTTCAAAACAACGCCTTAAGGAAGCAACCCGATCACTCGACCAGGCTCTTCACCAACAGGAAGAAAATGCACAGCTGAGGTACATCCAGAATCTCTCGCCAACAAGCACAAAGTACCCCCTGTGGAGGGCCCACCCAAATCTTAGTGCCCCAATTGAAACGACCACCCCGATAAGAAACTCTTCGGGATGCTGGGCTCGCAGCAACGAAGACCGAGCTGAAACATTCGCCACACATCTCCAAAGTGTCTTCCAGCCAAACCCAGCCTCAAATTCATTCCTCCTGCCAGTAATTCAGCCAGAGTCCTCCCCTCAGCCAGCCGCACCTCCATTCCGGCCGAACGAAATCGAAAAAGTCATAAGAGGGCTAAAACCAAAAAAGGCTCCCGGTGGTGACCTATTGACCCCAAAGATGCTGATCGAACTTCCAAAATGCGCTATAGAGGTCGTCTGCAAACTATTTAATGGAATCATTAATCTTGGTTATTTCCCAAAAAAGTGGAAGAAATCCATTATTATAATGATTCCGAAGCCTGGAAAAGACCACACAATTCCGTCATCATACAGACCAATAAGCCTTCTATCTTGTTTGTCTAAACTGTTTGAAAAATGCTTGTTAACTCGCATAATACCACATTTGGAAGCTTGCAACATCATCCCGGCACACCAATTTGGCTTTCGAAGAAACCATGGAACCATCGAACAAGTGAACAGATTAACATCCGAAATACGCTCAGCCTTCGAACAACGAGAATACTGCAGCGCTATTTTCCTCGACGTATCTCAAGCTTTCGACCGAGTTTGGCTCATCGGACTCATGCACAAAATTAAAACGTATTTGCCAACATACACCCACAAGCTACTGGAATCATACCTCTTCAATGGGGTATTCTCAGTGAGATGCAACGCAGCTACTTCGGGCGACTACACCATCGAAGCTGGAGTTCCACAGGGAAGCGCACTCGGGCCGTGTCTATATGTTTTGTATACTGCGGATATTCCTACGAGCGCACAACTAACAACGTCAACGTTCGCCGATGATACCGCTATCCTTAGTCGCTCCAGATGCCCAACGCAGGCAACAACCCAACTGGCTAATCATCTCACAATAGTGGAAAGGTGGCTGTCCGACTGGCGCATTAAAATAAACGAACAAAAGTGTAAACATATAACGTTTACTCCTAATAGACAAACATGCCCTCCGCTTTTACTAAACGGTATGCAGATCCCTCAAGCTAACGACGTAACGTACCTTGGCGTTCACCTTGATAGACGACTTACCTGGCGTAAGCACATCGAATGCAAAAAGATGCATCTAAAACTGAAAGCCAGCAGCCTCCACTGGATCATAAACTCACGATCGCCACTGTGCCTAGACTACAAGTTACTACTGTACAATTCAGTCCTAAAGCCAATCTGGACGTATGGCTCCCAGCTGTGGGGGAACGCGAGCAGCAGCAACATAGACATCATACAGCGCGCACAATCAAAAATCCTGAGAACTATCACAGGGGCACCTTGGTATGTTCGCAACGAAAACATCCACCGGGATCTGGGCATCCTCGCAGTGAAAGACGAAATCCAGAAGCAAAAAGAGTCATACAAAGAAAAACTGTCTTCGCACCCAAATTTTCTCGCTCGGGGATTGACTCGGGTTTCTAGCGTATCCCGCCTTAGACGCAACGACCTCCCAACCCAGCAATCGATTTTTAGGGCCGTCTAACTCCGTATCAGTCAATATGACTGTTAGTTAAGTTAAAAATATAAGATTTGATACACCTCTTGTTAGTCTCGCAAAGAGAAGATTCAAGAAATAAAAGCAACGTTAAAATAAAAAAAAAAAAGGGAATATGGATAGCGCCGATGCGGAAGAAATCTTTAAACAACTAGAAAACCTGAAGAGTAACGAGAAAAGCCAAAAAGAAAAAGATGAAACACAGGATCACTTTAATCATGAAGTCCTACTACGCTTTTCAAAAATAACTAAACACATAAATGAGGAACAGAATACCATTAAAGATTTCTTCAGCAAAGCACAAAACACCATTTTTAACCCTTTACATGGCAATAACTCCGATTTTCTTGATTTTTTTTTGTTCGGTAGATAAGTAAAAATAAAAAATACACTTCTTTTTATTTTTTTTTTAGTTTGGTTTTTCTTAATTTTTTTTACAAAAAGCAAAAAAAATATAATTTTTTAAACTAAGCGAAATTAATGATTTAATTGTATGATAATGCAATAAACACAAAAACTCAATAATATACAAATAAATATAATATTTACCTGTTTTTAAACATTAATTGAATCAACTATACAATTTTTTTTGATTTTTTATATTTTGGATCAGAAACTGCACAACCAATTCAGATTACCACATTCACCAAATTGGTTGGAAAAGTAATCACCTGTTGAGTATTGGACAGAATTCTGAGTGATCAACACTTTTTATATAGAAAACGAAAGTTTCTGAACTGCATAAAAAAGTTTTTATACAGTTTTGTAACGCAGTTTGATAAATAATTGAATTTAAACGGTATGATGCAGATCTGCATCACCACCATGTAAAGGGTTAAGGATTTAGACTCAGAAACAAATAACTTACGGGTACTACAGTACCTAAATAAGCTAGCATTCAATATAGAAACACTCGAAAAGTTAGCAGAAAATATAGCAGAGAGCTTAGTATTTGCAAGAATAAATATTATACCTAAATTTATTTTCAACAAACAGGAATTAAACAGAATTAGGAACATTTTCATAAGCCAAAATATAAAAATAGCTTTGGGCGAACACATATATTCCCTTATGGAACTTAACACCGTAATTTACAAAAACAATATTATGTTTAACATAAAGAAACCTATTTTCGAAAAAAAATACTTATACATTTTATAAATTAATACCCCTACCTATGAATAAGACCCGGTTCGTGACCACACCCAAATTCGTGGCACACAGCAAAAATGTAACCTTAGAATTTGACAAAAGATGCACGGAAATAGACAGCAACCTATACTGCAAAAAAGCACGAGGAGGGTACGTTGGCTCAGCGATATCAGACTGCCTGAATCACCTCTTGAATAAGGAGGCACCCCGCTTTTGCGCCACTCAAGACTTCGATGGGATGGCAGACATTTTCGAACCAGAGGAAGGATATGTATTCATGTTCAACGTCGTCAATACTACAGTAAGATCTAGCTGCGGCGAAGACAAGATCATTAATGGTTCTGCAATCATCACCCACTCCAACTGTACAGTGGAGATAAATAAGATAATATATGACAGCACCGAAGAGGTCATGACGGAACACTTGAACATGCTATTACCACCAATAATGAATATAACAACTAACCACACGGCTCAAACTGTAACTTTACAAAACTTACATCTTAAGACTATCAACCTACATAAACAGATGTCCCAAGTCGAAATATCGCAAAGCTACCATACAACAGCCCGCTACAGTGGTTTGGGCGTTATCCTCACTCTGACCATCATCCTCTGGATACGAAGACGCCGAAAGATCATCATGTTCCCATACCACATGGACCAGCCGCTCGACGTCACGCCGCCCATTCCGTCTCTGTGGCCGTCGCTCCGTTCTGGGGGGGAGGAGTTACCGTTCACCCATCGGTCACCCACCTAGTTACCGGTCACCCACCGGCCAACCACTCCACGTGCCAGCTAACGTCAGCCCCCTCTCCGCAGAAGCCCCCACGACTATTTGGAACGAATTCAATTGCAGTCCGAAGTGCTGAACACACATCCGGCCGGCATCTCACATAACTTCATATATTCAAATGTACAGAATGCTTATGCTGCATTCTTAGCCAACTAAGAAACCTATATATTAGTCAGCTACAGAATAAACCAGGTAGTTCAGTTTAAAGAACCAAGAAGACTAGTTGGAATCATTTATTTGGGCATAAAAATACCAAGCAAATCCGAAGATATCACTGGAATAATTCCGAGAGGGACACTGGACCACACCGATAACCTTCCTCTACACATAACTCGCGCGACTTTCTGCGTCCAGCTCAGACTTGAAATGTCTTCGCTGTAGAGCCAGTCGTTCCCCTCCAACGGGTATCCACGCTTCAACTTGTACTTGATTCCTATTTTCATAGCAACCAGGTGGCGGGGCTCCAGCAAGCACCTGCAGTGCCAGGGTTGACACTGTTCGGCATACCGAAAGGCATCCCATAAGGATTAGCCGTGGCAGGAAAGAAGTAGCCTCCTGGCTACAACTTGCCGCGTCGTAAAGACATACCACAGCGAGGCACCAAATAGTGCACAGGGCACCATGAGTCCGGCATATATGGTCCGCCTGGCGCAAGGACTGAATCCCCAGTCGACTCGCAGCACACGCGCCAATGGTCCCACGACTCCGGCCATTCGCTGACGCAGCGATGCGATATGCGCATTGAAAAACATGCGCTCGCTGACCGTGATGCCAAGGTACCAAGGCAGCTGCGTACGTATGGGAGATTCGCTCCTGCGGTTCTCACACACGGGGTACGCGCGAGGGACCCCTTCAGCAGCATTATCACCGTCTTGCTGGTGGAAATGGTAACACCGATTTCCGTACCCCTCGCTTCAACGATGGACATCAGTTGCGCTCCTTTTTCTTCCAGCGCGGCTCGCGAATTGCTCTCAACGAGGAGCAGCAGGTCATCCGCATAATCGCTAAAAGCGCAGTATGACTGGAGGCGCCGCAGCAGGATGTTCATCAGTAGATCCCAAATAAATGGGCCACTAATGGGCCACACGGCTCCAGAACTGCTTCGGATCTCTGCGCTCCTGTCTGAGAAGAAGCTCTGCCACAAGCTCAACTCTCGGCATCCCAAGTCGGCGAGTCGGCGCAGTGCAGCACTCCATTCGACATTGTCGAACCCTCCTTTGAAGTCGACGAAGATCCCGAGCACGTATCTCGCCGGGCTGGCGGCGACACTGCTCATGACGTGCCTCCAGGCATCTTCGACGAATCGTCCTTGGCGAAATCTAAACTGCCATTTGCATCCTTCCGGCAGAACTTCTCTCACACGATTGACCATGATGGCCTCGAGCACCTTGCCAAATACCGGCAATAGGCATATCCCACGGTACGACGAGGGTTCGCACCTGTCCTTATCGGGCCCTTTGAGCAGCGCCACTACACGTGAACACTTCTACTCTCGGGGGAAGTAACCCGATTGGATGCATCGGGAATATAGCGCCATCACGTGCTAAGGTACAGCGCGCCACACTGCTTTGCAGATAGTGCCTGTGATGATAGTGCCATGCCGGGAGAGCGTCTGCTCTTCAACCTGGCGACACAAGCATCAACCTCTACTTCCTTGAGGGCCGGTGGGACATCCTCCGCTCCGGCAATTGGTGCATCGGACTCCGCAACTGGGAAAAAGTTACGGAGGAGCACACGCGCACAGTCACCCCAATCGGTGACCAGCTCGCCATCAATGCGAAGGCACCCAATCTCCGTGCATTTTCTGCGTCCTCGGCAGATCTTGTAGACGCGCCCCCATGGGTCGCGCCCCCCCCCCGTGTGTTTTCTCCCACGAAGCGTCTCCAGCTCTCCTTCTTCGCCCTTAGGATGAGCTTTTTGCACTCGGCTGAGGCTTGCCTCAGCGCAACCACAAGAAGCTCAGTCGCATCATCGTCACCACGACGACGAGCGTTTTGAAGCCGGCGGCGAAGTCTCCTGACTTCGCGTCTCACCGTGTTCAGGCTGGCGGCCCACCAACCTGGCTTCCTTCTCCTAGGCGATCTCGGCATCCTTCTTCCCAGCGCAAGGTCGCACACATCGTGCACCATGCTGCGCAGGGATCGAAACTTGCTGGTCCACCGGCGACTGTGAGAAGTCTTCCGTAATATCGGCTGCGCGTCTCACCATCTCCTGTTCGAACAATTGCCAGCGAGCATTGGATATGTTCCAGGACTGCACAGGAGGTAAGCTCTCAACTGCGCTTGGAGTAGTTGGTGTTGCCACAATTGTGATCAAGTTATGATCACACAACTCCCCCCTGTCCACTCTTTGCTTGAATGTGGCCCACATCGATGCTGCTTCGTTGGCTATTGTCACATCAATATGCAGCATCGTTGGCAATACGTATTAGGTATCGAACGTGAACACCGGACTGGACTGGTTAAGATCAACGGCTCCATTCTCCAGCATCCACTCAGACAGCAGCTTACCCCGGATGTAGTTAGTTAGGCCCTCGGGGTTTCGAGGGAGTTTGCTATGTGGGGAGAATGCACATGTGGGACACTGCATTCGGATGCAGTCCCCCCACGATTGCGGGGGTTTTGTTGGCCTGCAACAAGCCAGCATCCATGTACGGCTGAGGTACGGCTCTAGCTCGGCATCGAACTCGCAGAACTAGGAACAGAAGAAGATTAAGCCAAAACTCCCTTTAACGCTCACGCATACGCCATGGTCGGTGGCGAGGGGCTCCATTGGCATGCAGATGACATCCTGGTGATCCACGAGGATGGCTGCATTTTATCTCCAGTCGGTGTAAATTCGCATTCCATTTCGCAGCACATCCTTCGTCCCGCTGCCAATGTATGGCTTCTGCAGCACTGAAAACATGCAACTGGACTCCCTGAGCCGGAACGCGAGCTCAATGGTCGCAGCTCGGCCGCGACCACAGCTTGCTTGGATGAAGCTAAATATAAATGTCTAGCATTCACCATCGCACGCACCGTCCCGTACACCAGACAGCTCGGGGACAGCATGCTGTGACCCGAGAGGTGTCTGTAGGAACTGTGGCCGGTCTGTCCGCACTGCCTGCAGACGTTCTCCTTCTGTTTTCACTGCTACCTTGTGGTTAAAACCAACACACCTGTGGCACGAGTAGGTTCGTACCTGTGCCGTGGATCGGTAGGAGAACCACCTAACGTAAATCCGCCCACCTTCCAGCAGATCCAGCACTTTGGACTCGCATTCTAGAGTCATGTTTACAGTGGCTCCGTCGCCAACCGTCCAAGGCTTCATATCCAAATGGACCGCCTTCCGGAACTCCGCCTCAGGGATGTGCCGATTGGAGCTGTTGTTGGCATACAACTCCTTCATAAGCTCCTTCGGTGCGATCTGCGTGGCGACGTCATGGACGATCAGCTTAGGTCGCTGCGCAGTACTTGGCTTGACCTCGAGGCCGATTTCGCTAAACTTCCTTCTGGCAACGACCCACTTAATCTCTCCTGTCGAGGGGGTGCGTATAATGACTCCGCCACGCGCAGGCACACTCACCTCGCGCAGCGAACTCCCAGCATAGGGGCGATCTCTCGACGCACCTTTTCGGCAACCTCCTACCCGACAGTTTCGGGCCCTTGCTGTTTTGTGGTTTCATCGGGTCACGTGGTTTTCGCGGCGTGGGCACTGGGGCACCAGAAGGCGCTGGCAGGCTAGGATACGCATCTCCTTGATGTTGGCTACTTCATCTAGGACGCCGTCAGCTCCCGACAGCAGCAGCATTAGCTTCAGCGACATCTGTAGCAGCTCGTGCAGCAGCGACCTCTGCAGGGACGACGAAATTGACGTCGGAATCGGCATCGACGTTGCACAGTAGTCCGCCCGTAGGGCAAAAATTAAAACCAAAGTCAAAATTTTGACTTCAAATGTACCATTTCTTATATATAATTGTTCTAGCTATTTGAATTTATTTATCCTTTTTTTTTTTTGCTCTATATGTCTATCTATCTATCCTTTTTAAGAAGAGCATCGAAAGAGATAGCATGATATGCATTGTGTATTGCGGCGTAAGCAACGTGCAAGGGAAGCTCTCTGCAAAAAAATTGTTAAACGTATTTAAACCAAGTTTTTGTGCAATGGAATTGATTAATATTTTAAAGAAAGGTATTAACTTTCTTTTTACAACAAAAATTATATGTAGTATGTGTTGTGTTTTATGTAAATCATTATGGTGTATAAGTCCACTACAAATTATCCGATTTGGCTCCTGTTTGATTCATAGGTGTAGATTATCCATTGGAACAGTTTGGCGTCAAAACATTTTCAATAACATTTACGAACAGGCGCTAACACCAGATTTTTTTGGGGGAAGGGAGTGGGCGTAGTAAAAGTTAGACACAAACTTGATTTGAAAGGATATTATACGATGCCAATTTCCAAACCTGCTAGTTCCATCTCTTATAGTCCTCGAGATCCACGCGTTCAAACTTTTAGCCAGTTGGTATTGGAAATGGTTTATACATACATATATGGGTATATCTCCTCTAAAAAAAAATTTGGATGAACTTTTTTTTTTTCAGATATATATTAACTATATATATACATACTATGTATATAAATACTTTGGCATAAAAATTTTTCAAGAAACCTTCCCGTACATGCGCTACAGAATTTCGCGATTTGTGAAGGCGGGAGGGGGAAACCAATTTTAACTTATATAGTATAGTATAGTAATAGTATAGTATAAAATAGTATAGTATAGTAATAATATAGTATAGTAAATTATATTTATACTGCCTTATACAGAGTAAACTCTGTATACAGAGTATCGAAAAAACGTTTGAATAAATCACCTTTAGACCATTATGCATTCATTTTCAGTAACTTAGCTGGAATAACTTAACGCCGCCAATCCCGTCATGGCCTGAAGCTCGGCTCTGAAGTTCTCGAAAATCCCATCTTGGGGCGTAGAGAAAAGTTACTCTTCGAATTTGTATAACCTTGCAGAGGGTACTATAATTTTGGTCAAAAGTGTGCAACGCAGTGAAGGAGACATCTCCGACCCTATAAAGTGTATATATTCTTGATCAGGATCACCTCCTGAGTTGATATAAGTATGTCCGTCTGTCCGTCTGCCCATCTGTCCGTCTGTCTGTCTACGCCAACTAGTCTCTCAGTTTTAAAGCTATCGACTTGAAACTTTGCACACACCCTTCTTTCCTTTGCAGCATATAAGTCAGAACGGCCCGGATCGGCCGACTATATCCTATAGCTTCACCGCGGGCATGTTTGACATGTCCCTAGGTCAGATCAATCATGTTAGAAATTCGCTAGGTCGGCTTTTAGACTTGTGTTTTGTATCTGATCCTGATGGTACTGCTCTCTCCAGAGCTTTTCCCCTTTCATCCCCAGAGGATCCATATCACCCCACACTGGAGGTCTCAATCGAAACCACTCCTGGTATCGATCAGATGTCTCCGTGCGTGGTAAATAAGATTCGCTGTTTTCGTAAAGCTGATTTTCAGAAACTTAATAGCCTTATTGATACATTTGACTGGTCTGATATTCTGGCGTGCACTGATCTTAATGTCACTTTAGAAAAATTTTATTTTACTTTAAATAAATTTTTTGACTCATGTGTGCCTTGGAAATATCCGTCCGCTTCAACAAATCCTCCTTGGTTTACAAGGTGCCTTACTAACTTAAAAAATAAAAAAATAAGCTTTTACTTAAATATAAAAAAACCTGCAGTAGTGTTGATTTCTCAAGATACCTACTAGCTCGGTCGAATTTTACCGTGCATAACGCTGAATGTTATAGGAATTATATTGACCGCTGCCGGATTCAATTTACTCTGGATCCAAAGCAGTTTTATAATTTTGTAAACACTAAGCGTAAACACGTATCTTTTTCACCTCTGCTTACGTTTGAAAATTCCTCTGCGACTTCGGATCAGGCCATTGCCGATCTATTCTCAGAATTTTTTCAAACAACTTATTCTCCTCCTAAATTGACTGATCAGCCTTATGCATATAACATTCAAGCAGCAAATCTTATTTTCTGTCCGTCTTTTTCTGAGAACAACTTATTATCTGGTCTTTTAAGGGTAAAACCCATTTATTCGCCAGGCCCCGACGGAGTACCAGGCTGTGTGCTAAAATACTGCGCCAGGGCTCTGTGCAAACCTCTTCTAAGACTTTTCAACTTATCTTTGGAAACCTCGATTTTTCCCCTTAAGTGGAAGGAATCATTTATAATTCCCCTACATAAAAAGGGGAAAAAGTCCGAGGCTGCCAACTACAGAGGCATCTCTAAGTTGTCGGCAATTCCAAAGTTATTTGAAAAATTAATTACCCCTCATTTGCAACACCTTTGCTCTTCGATTATCACTCCTTGTCAGCATGGCTTTATTAAGCGTCGCTCCACCACCACAAACATATTGGAGTTGACATCCTTTGTCATAGATGGCTTTTGTAAGGGATATCAAACCGATGTAATTTACACAGACTACAGCAAAGCATTTGATTCAGTTAATCACTCACTCTTGTTGAGTAAACTGAATATGCTGGGTTTTCCTAAAGACCTCTTAACGTGGATCTCCAGCTACCTAGATGGAAGGACACAAAGAGTCTTATTTAAAAACATACAGTCCCGTCTGGTCCGTGCTACATCCGGCGTCCCTCAAGGAAGTCATCTTGGCCCGTTATTATTTACGCTTTTTATAAACGACTTGCCCCTTGCTTTAACGAACTCTCTAGTTCTTATGTATGCAGATGATGTAAAGATTTTTCTTCAGTACAAATCCATCTCTGCCCAATGCAGTCTTCAGTCTGACCTTGATAACATTCAAAAATGGTGTTTAGCTAATGATCTAATACTTAATGGATCTAAATGCAAACATATGTCTTTTTATCGTTCTTGCCCTCTGCAAGCTACTTATTCTATTAATGGGATTGCCTTAGAAAAATTAACCCAGGTTCTTGATCTCGGCATCCTATTAGACATCAAACTTAAATTTGCCGACCATATTTCCTTAATGGTTAATAAGGCTAAAGGAGTCCTTGGTTTTATCAAAAGGTGGTCAAAAGAATTTAATGACCCCTATATAACCAAAACACTATTCATTTCTTTGGTCCGTCCTATACTAGAGTACGGTTCATGTGTCTGGAGTCCCCAATATGGAGTACATCAGGACCGCATAGAATCCGTACAAAAGAATTTCCTAACTTTTTCACTTAGAGGTCTAAACTGGGATGCAAATCTTCAACTTCCATCTTATAATAGTAGACTCTTACTCATAAACTTACCTAGCTTAACAAATTGTAGGGCAATGCTTGGTGTAGTTTTTCTGCATGACCTTATTAACAGGGATGTAGATAGCCAGCATTTACTAACACGCTTAAATTTTAACATTCCTAATAGATGGACTCGAAACTTTAGTCCTCTGTTCCTTAGCCGTTGTAGTTCGACAAATGCACTGCACTAAAAGGGTCATGCCCTTTTAGGGTATTATGTTCGAACTACAATGGTCTCTACTCTATTACATCTCTTTCCTGTCCCTCTAATTTAAAATATAGAATTTTAAATTTCCTTACTAACTCCTCTTAGCTTAAAAATAAACAAATAACTTAATATTCTAACAAATCGTTTCTTGAGCGCCCCTCGGTCATCTGGGCCTCTAAGCTTTATGATGAATACAGGAATGCTAGCTGATGCTCTTATTGATGCACAAGCCATTTCCAAATTCTGAAAGACCGGTAAAAAAAAAAAAAAAAAAAAAAAAAATAGCTGCCATATAACTGATTGATTGGAAATGGTATTTGGTAGAAATAACAACTTTGGTATTTTTGAAGATAGAAGTTTGGGACTTTTTTTTTAAATTTTGTATTATAATAAATTGGGCTATATTATCATATTCCCATAAGGATCGGCTAACTATATCCGATGTTTGCGATATATATCCGGGTTTAACTGCAAGGGTATATCAACTTCGGCTCCTCCCGAAGTTAGCTTTCCTTTCTTGTTTTTAAAGACTTGCTCCCTGCTTTGACGAACTTTTTGGTTCATTAAAAAGTTCCCTGCTTTAACGAGTTTTTTACGATTTTAAACTTGTGTTTAGTAAGATTGTGTTTGAAAAAAATCCTCTTCTGCCTAATGTTAACTAAATTCCAATCTGGATGATTTGAACGATGACATATCACATATGTCATTTTATCGATCCTGGGCAGGGTAGGATAGAGATCCGCATTGTTTCATTTGCAACGTACGACAAAATGAATTAACTCGAATTAAATTCTGTCTTTTTATAAAACCGAATCGAAATCAAAACATCGCGAAATTTTAATATCGGTAGGTTTTGGGAAATTTTGAGCTCCATATAAAATGCCTATATGAGGTGTGTTCAAAAAGTAAAATAATTTTTCAAATGTCGTGACCAACATATTTTCCATTATCGATTTTTTTGTTTTGTTATGTTGGTACACTCTTCTCTAACATCTGTACCGGGTTTCAATTGAATCCCCCTTTTTGTTTGGTTGTGAGAGGCGTAAAGGTTACAAGTTATTTTGCGTACTCGGCGATTTTTTGCTATCGAAAAATATGAATTAAAGGATTTGCATCAAATTTTGTGTAAAAAAAAATTTAGTGCTCCGAATTGCTTAATATGTTGACAGTGGCATACGGTAAAACTGTTCTGACTAAAAATAATGTTTACAAGTGGTACAAACTCTTCCAAGATGGCCGGAAAGATGCCAATGACGAGCTTCGCTCTGAACGCCCAAGCACGTTAACAACTGATGAAAACGTTCAAGCAGTGAAGAAAATTGTTTTGGAAAATCGTTGAATAGCTATTAGAGAAGTTTCTGAAGATGTCGGTAAATCGCTTGAATCGTGCCATGAAATTTTTTCAAACGCTCAAAGCGAAGGTTGTTCCGAAATTGTTGAATTTTTACCAAAAGAAGCGTTGCATGAGCATCGCTCAAATGCTGTTGTGATTTCAACGACTGTCCAGATTTACTCAAAAGGGTCATAACTAGTGACGAATGGCCCCATGTGACTTTTTCTTGTTCCCAAAACTAAAGAGACCTATGAAAGGACGGAGATTTGCAACGATTGAAAAGATAACGATAAAGATAAAGGGACAACATAGATATGATAAATAAATTAATAGTTTTTGTTGAAAATACAAAGTCACCTTACTTTTTGAACACACCTCTTATATATATACTATATATATATATAATATATATATAAATATAAAGCATAAAATATATGTATATAAGTTAACAATCAACTATACTCCAATTGGTAAATTTCTACCAATTCAAGACTGTTGTGACAATGAGGCTTCCTTCAATTCTAAAACAATAACGTCTTTGCTGAAAAACCCATACAGAATCCATACAGAAATACATATGTCATCAATGCGCCACCGCTACACAATAGCTCTAATGCCCAAGTGGAAAGATTCCACAGTTTCTTGGCAGAGATAACAGGTGCCTCAAAATCGAAATTGTCGACACTGTGGAACTAATTTTGCGGGCTACAGTAGAATACAATAGATCGTTACACTTAGTCACGGAGTGTAGGCCAGTGGAAGTTATACATGCCAGTAGCGACGAAGTCAACTCGTCTATTAGAGCCAAGATTGACAAGGCGCAACAGACCAACCACGACAGAGTTAACACTTCATGACAGAATAGAGTTGGGGAAAAAGTACTCGTGCGCAATAATAAAAGACTTGGAAATAAGTTGACGCCACTATATTCAGAAGAGCGCATAAAAGAAGACCTAAATACGTCTGTACTCATTAAGGGGAGGGTGGTCCATAAGGAGAACATCAAAAAAACACCTCCACCATCCATACTCGCCCTTATGTTAGACAAAACTCAATACTGCTACGCTTTCCACAGGCTTGCCGCGATATTCACCGAACTGGTGTCCACCGCGAACGCGCGAATCACTGACTTCTCTCATGCAAGGTATATTTCGGTATTGAACGGGAATCCCCTAGTATGGGAACAATATGGCCCGTTTAGGCACTCGACTAATTTGTCTGAGTTCTCCAGCATAATTGACTCTACGGTCAGAGTGCTTGAGCTTTTCCCACAAATGCAATTAAGGAAGTCACTGGAAATAGACGTACACACAACCATACACAAGACATGCTGAAAGAATTAAACGTGCAACATAGGATGGCCAGGAGCTTAGATTTCCTAGGCTCAATACTCAAGGTGGTGCAAGGCACGCCCGACCCTGAGGACCTCTATAAAATTAAAACAAACGAAGCATCGCTTATTAAGGCAAATAATAGACACGTTGTAATCAGCACAGAAACACAATTACCAACTCACTGACACAGTAAATAAAATTCTCAAAGGAAAAAGGAAAAGGTTAGTTGACTCCGGCCACCTTTTCGAAACACTTCTAGCCAGGAATAGAATCCTCATTTCAGAATAATGAAATTGCATGCTCACAATCACACTTGCAAAGAACAATATTATAAATCCTGTTATATTTAAAAATAATGACCTTAAATCTATCTTTGACGAACAGCTCACAGAGGTTCCTATAGTTAGTCTTATGGATGAATCTTAACTTAAAATTTTTCAATCAAATTTTTTTTATTGAAAAACTATGACATGTTTAAATTATAAAAAGGTCCTGATTTTCCCTGTCGCACATTATCATACCATACTACAAATAGAAGACAAAATCGTGGCTAAATGCGTCGACGGAATTCTAGCAGTCGCCGATGGCACTTCTACCAACCTGGTCACTTTTTGCAAAAAGGCGTCTTACGACACTTGCGGCAAGCAATTACATGCGGGCGTCGGCGGCCAGCAACCTGCGATGATCTACTGTCTAAGACTTTTTTTGAGTTTCAAGAGATTAAGACAGTCAATTTAATGGCTGCTTTATAAGCTTTCTCATTTGCTCTCTTTTGACTCATTTTACAGCCCAAACTTAAAAATTATATTTTTCAACTGGGAAAAAATGTTCTCAGTAATTGAGTTGGAAAAAGTTGTCTTCATAGAAAATATAGCAAAGCTTTCTTTAAAATAAAATACACTATTTTAGTGCCCATTCTAACTTTTAAATTAACGAAAAATGAAATAAAAAACTACGTTTTTTCGCTCAGTGGATGCTTTGCTCTCATTGTTTTTTACTACTACGCATACACTCGTATTTTAAACATGCGTGCGTTTTGCGTTTTATAACATTCTCTGGGCCGGGAGTCCCGGCATTCCATTTCTCACTGTCGAAAATGATGGTACAGAAAAGGGTTTTTGTATTTTCTTTAGGAGAACAGTAGTCTGTGCTGCTGGAAACTAGAGTATCGTTTAGTAGAGAAGTGGAAAGTCCGGAGGTTGGGGCTCCAGTTGTGTGTTTCTTTTAATCTATTTGCCATCAAATTCACTTTTTATTGCTATTGTTTTTCTTTTAATTTCTGGCTAACATACCAGTATTGTATTCCGTAGTATAGATCTAACTATGACGGGGTTGATCAATTTTACTATATAGGGAGACATGCCTTATTTCTATTCAATTGTCTTTTTGCAGGCGAAAAAGGGTGTTCCGGGCTTTTTCGACCATTTTTCTATGTTTAAATTCTGGGTTAACGTTCTATTAAATGCCACCGCTAAGTACTTGGCATTTTCCCTGAAGTGATTATTGCTTAGTTGTGGAGAGATGGGGGGAGGGATTTTGTATTTTCTACTTAAGAGAATAGCTCTGTTTTTTGCGTGCTCACTCCCAGCCTAATTCTACGTGTCAGTGTCCTTTTAAGGTCACAATAAGACTTAAAGTTTTTTCAGGTGAAAATAATAGAAACGTCGTTCGCGTACGCTACAAACATCCAGCCTTTTACTTTCATGTTACACAGAATCGAGTTAACAACTATGTTTCATAGGAGAAGGAAGAGGGTTTCCTTATATTGCGGGGTTCCTCCTACTCTGCAAATGGTCCTAAGAGGCCTAAGTTATAATCTAAGTGATAATGTTCCTATTAAAGTGCACTGTCTTGCAGCATAGTAATTTATCTATTAGATCCCACCCATTGGCTATTTACCCCAAGAGCCGTCAGGGTGTCGGTTTTAGTTTTTGGGAGAACGATATTGCAAGCGCCATCAATCTAAAAATGCCAAGAGATATAAAAATGCAAGAGATATAGCTCTTTCTTTATCTAGATTTACTGTAGGTTTACCCAATATGTAGTCATTTTGTGCGGTGGGCAGTGCCAACGTTAGCCAACGCGAGGCCCTGGGCCGTGGATTTATCGCGAGGCCTTATTGATATAATTAAAAGAAAAATTTTTACATTCCTTTAACTTAATTAAATTTATTTGTTTCAATTTTGACATGTAAGTCAAACTTCCGAGCTTTTTTTTTGCGAATGTGTCTATGACCGTGTCGAAATAAGTCTAACGTGAAACATCCTTTTCGATTGACAAAATAGCGAGCGATGATAAGCGATCCTGAGCCATACTAGATCTCAAATAGTTTTTAATTAATTTTAATTTTGAAAGCTTTCACCGTTAGCCACAGATATGGGAATAGTCAATAATATACGATATCCAATAATAGTGTTCGGGAAACCACTTCCGTAAGAACGGAGAAATCGAAGAACCTGAATAGCCTTTTGCATTTCATCAGTAATGAAATGCGGGAAAATTATGAGTTCCGATAAAAGCTTAGCATCCAGCCTTACAATGCTTTAATAAATCGTCTTCAGGCCTTTTTTTTCAATCTTTTCGGATCGTACAGAAATCCAAATAGATTGTCGTAATTCTCGAATTGCTCAAACCGTCCAGACACAGCAGAAAAAGAAAGAAAAAAAGACACAAGGAAAATCTATAACGACGTTGAAAAATTCTATTTGTAAAACTTTTTCCGGTGATTTTTCTAAGTTTAGAGGATCATAATGACCCTCATACTCAAATTGTTTTCTGATTTTTCGAATTCTCTTCGTTTCGAATGTGGGCTCTACATTGAGATCTTTTAAGAACTACAACTAATGCTAAGAAACTTTTAATTCCTTTTAGCCCTTTTACAGCTTCATCAAGTACCATATCTTTTGACTCCAATTTTTTGCTCACGACATTTACAGCGAGCAAAATATCGTACTAAACAACTAGACCTACGACGAATTCCATTTTTATCATTTTTTCTACTATAGACTCAACTTTGTGTTTATTTACAAGATCTGACTCTAAGCAAGAATACTCAGACAAAGCTTCGACAACACCTTTAAGATGAAACCTTACTGCTTTGACACTGTCTATACGACTCTTCCATCTTGTTTCAGACCAGTTTTTTACACCAATCGTTTTTTACACATGTTTATGCAAAATCGACCATCTCTGTGTTTATGATCCAAAATGCAGTAATTTTTATTCAGTATGCCAAAAACATAATCTGCTTGACGATTTTCGGAAGACAAGTCACATAACACTAAATTTAAGCTGTGACATGCGCTGGGGAGGTAGATTGCTCGAGGATTCATTTCCAAGATTCGTGCTTGAACCCCTGATTTGTTTTCTATTCATATTTGTTTTCTATCCTATCTGCAATAGGAAGACCCAATTTGTCCAACTCAGTACAAGTCTCATTCGTCCAATTTTTACCCGTGGAAGATAAAACCAGTACGAAGTCAAAAAAGCGTCAAACAGATTTTATCGCGAACGGTGGTTCCCAACAAAGCTATAAATTCGTTCTGCGTGTCCTTTCGGAGATAATGATCGTGTATTTTTTGGGATGATATTTTTTCCAAGTTTTTTTTCAAAACAGGGTCAAAACGTGCAATCATCTCGACAAGCCCCAAAAAGTTGCCATTGTTTGAAGCGAATAACTTATCAGTTTGACCTCGAAAAGCCAAATAGTCACTAGCCAAATAATCACTCCACGATTTTGTTAAGGTATGTTTAACGGTCACGCAAAGCGAAAATTTTGCTACTGTTGTTAATCAAGTCAAGATTAGGCTATTCGTTCTACAAAGTATTTCATACGAATCATCTGTTAAGCAATCAAAATTTTTAATGGAACACATTAATAAAACTGTTTGAATTTAATTTAAAAATAAAAATAGTCAGTATACCTTTGGAAGTTTAGCAAGTGAGTTTGTGATAACTCGTGGCTCTCTATTGCTGAAGTTGTATGTTTCCAGTCTTGAAACCCAATAACTGCGAATCGATAATTTGTTTTTGCGCGATTTGAAAAATTTTACAACAAAAGCAGAATAAAAAATCTTTTTTCGTGGAGTAGACTAGCCATCGTCGATCGACACGTTCTCCGTTTGATTAAACGCGACAGTAGTGAAAATAAGAAAAATAACGATCCTCAAAGTTTCCTCAAAGGGATATTGGATATTTTTAACTCTGATTGGGCCTTTCTCAACAATAATGTCAATTTGCAAATTGTCAAATTTTTAGATCATTCTCCATGGTCATTGAGATTTGTTTCAATGTTTATCGAATGATCAATGCCATTATCTGACGAATATTTTTTTGCTGGGGGATCTGCAATATTTATAAATTATATAAATTTACTTTTAACACAATCTTAGATGCGCAAATTTATGGAAATAATATAGATATGCATAAACGGACCATTATTTTACGGGCTAAAATATATGAATTACGATCAACACCCGAAGAGTCTTTACTACGATCAAATGCGTTTATTGGACTCCGTTTTCTTAAAGTTACATTCAAACTTTTATTTATTTTTTCAGTGTCCGAAATACTTCATTTTCTCCGTCGTATGTATCTCTGCAAGCATCTGTAATATTTTGTTTGGTCAAATTTAACGGTAAAAATTGCTGCGAAAGTCGTCAATGGCAACAATATAGATAATACGAAAAACGAACTCCTTTGTGTAGATAAATTGTTGTTTGTGTCCTGTGATAGTGAGGTATGTTGAAGAGATTTTTGGGAGTCCCCAACAATGAAAGTATTTGAAGATTAACTCGTTGATGGACAAGAAAAACATTTTTCGATGGCACCCTCTTGTTTCTTTAATAATAAATCTCTTATTTTTCTTTTTTTTTTTGCTTAGGACCCTTCACTTTCAAATTTTCTATCAATGTCGCGTCCCATTTTTTCTATCCAGAAATATAATTCAATCTGCTGTAAAGAAATTTATCATCGTTACAACGCAGCAAATATGTTACATTACAATTGTACAAATTATAAAATTAAAACTATGCACATTATTAAATAAAAACGGTACATCTTCTTCTTAATTATTCTGTATAATTCTTACAGCAAGTCGCCTACGTGGTTGCTTCGCGTTCCTCTATCATAAGTCGACTGACTCGCACAAGCCATCGCCTAGTTTCTACCTCTGTTCTATTTCACAATTCCCTGCAAATATTTCATCATCTCCATTACTAGGAACTGCAGCCAGGCGCCACGCGCATTTGAGTTTCACCCAAATGATGCTCTATCGAATTAACAAACTTCTAGTACATTCCTCTGTATTCGTCTAACATAATATCGGTTACTTTCAAACTTAACATATTATGTTCACTAATCTGCGACATATGGATGATCACATGGCGTGAGTATCGATGAATAGTCACAAACGTCTTTCGACGATCGATTACATTCAAAAATCGCACATAGGAGTATTTATCAAAAAAAGCCGGACAAATTTGAAAATCGTGAAGTGCTTTTAAGCTCATCAAAACGGCACTTTTCCTTATCTCTAATAACAGCCTCTTCTATAAACAGACCCCCCTTTCGCCACAGTCCACTTTTTTTTATAGAATATATTAAGAATAGAATAGAATAGAATATTTTAAGCTATTTGTTAATTATTAAGCTAGGAGGAGTTAGTAAAGAAATTTAAAATTCTATATTTTAAGTTAGAGGGACAGGAAAGAGATGTTATAGAGTAGAGACCATTGTAGTTCGAACATAATACCCTAAAAGGGTCATGCAGTGCATATGTCGAACTACAACGGCTAAGGAACAGAGGACTAAAGCTTCGAGTCCCTCTATTAGGAATGTTAAAATTTAAGCGTGTTAGTAAATGCTGGCTATCTACATCCCTGTTAATAAGGTTATGCAGAAAAACTACACCAAGCATTGTCCTACGATTTGTTAAGCTAGGTAAGTTTATGAGTAAGAGTCTACTATTATAAGATGGAAGTTGAAGATTTGCATCCCAGTTTAGACCTCAAAGTGAAAAAGTTAGGAAATTCTTTTGTACGGATTCTATGCGGTCCTGATGTACTCCATATTGGGGACTCCAGACACATGAACCGTACTCCAGTATAGGACGGACCAAAGAAATGAATAGTGTTTTGGTTATATAGGGGTCATTAAATTCTTTTGACCACCTTTTGATAAAACCAAGGACTCCTTTAGCCTTATTAACCATTAAGGAAATATGGTCGGCAAATTTAAGTTTGATGTCTAATAGGATGCCGAGATCAAGAACCTGGGTTAATTTTTCTAAGGCAATCCCATTAATAGAATAAGTAGCTTGCAGAGGGCGAGAACGATAAAAAGACATATGTTTGCATTTAGATCCATTAAGTATTAGATCATTAGCTAAACACCATTTTTGAATGTTATCAAGGTCAGACTGAAGACTGCATTGGGCAGAGATGGATTTGTACTGAAGAAAAATCTTTACATCATCTGCATACATAAGAACTAGAGAGTTCGTTAAAGCAAGGGGCAAGTCGTTTATAAAAAGCGTAAATAATAACGGGCCAAGATGACTTCCTTGAGGGACGCCGGATGTAGCACGGACCAGACGGGACTGTATGTTTTTAAATAAGACTCTTTGTGTCCTTCCATCTAGGTAGCTGGAGATCCACGTTAAGAGGTCTTTAGGAAAACCCAGCATATTCAGTTTACTCAACAAGAGTGAGTGATTAACTGAATCAAATGCTTTGCTGTAGTCTGTGTAAATTACATCGGTTTGATATCCCTTACAAAAGCCATCTATGACAAAGGATGTCAACTCCAATATGTTTGTGGTGGTGGAGCGACGCTTAATAAAGCCATGCTGACAAGGAGTGATAATCGAAGAGCAAAGGTGTTGCAAATGAGGGGTAATTAATTTTTCAAATAACTTTGGAATTGCCGACAACTTAGAGATGCCTTTGTAGTTGGCAGCCTCAGACTTTTTCCCTTTTTTATGTAGGGGAATTATGAATGATTCCTTCCACTTAAGGGGAAAAATCGAGGTTTCCAAAGATAAGTTGAAAAGTCTAAGAAGAGGTTTGCACAGAGCCCTGGCACAGTATTTTAGCACACAGCCTGGTACTCCATCGGGGCCTGGCGAATAAATGGGTTTGACCCTTAAAAGACCAGATAATAAGTTGTTCTCAGAGAAAAACGGACAGAAAATAAGATTTGCTGCTTGAATGTTATATGCGTAAGGCGTATGCGTATGCGTAAGGCTGATCAGTCAATTTAGGAGAAGAATAAGTTGTTTGAAAAAATTATGCGAATAGATCGGCAATGTCCTGAACAGAAGTCGCAGAGGAATTTTCAACGTAAGAAGGCGTAATAAAGATACGTGTTTACGCTTAGTGTAAACAACGGTGTGACAACGGTGTTCGCAAGTACGTTATTGTGCTTTTTGCGTGTCTTTGTTTTTGGTGCTTTAGTATATTCGCAGTAGTTTTGTGTGTCAAAAATAAATTCGTCTAGCGGACAAGTGGAAAAAAACGACTTAATCATGGAATTAGAAAGTAAGTACTGTATAAAAATCATTTTATAAGTTATTTCTTCATTATATTTTGATTTATTCATTCAATTTTAGAAAATGCGTTTTTCATCAATTTTTTTTTATGAAATTTACAATATATTAGTGATTTTGTATATGTGTCGCGCCTTGTCGCCTGGAACTTTTTATGCAGGAATAAAATTTATCTCTGTCGATAACTTAAAAGAAAAAAACATTTCCCCCAACGCACCCCCTTTTTATTTTTTAGTGTTTCAAAGTATGCGATCATAATTTTCATTAAATCGGCAATGTACAGTGTTTGGTTTCTTTTTTTTAGATGCTTCAAAAAATGTGAAAAAAATCACCAGAATGGAGCTATACTCTATTTTGCAAGAATCCAAAGGGAAAAAATTAAGTGATAAATTCATATTTTTGGAAGATAAGCTGGTAAAACTGACATCATGCCCATCCGAAAAAAGATGTAATCTTAGCCGTCTCATGAAATATTTCAAGACCAGTTTTAAAGAAAAATGGAGTGCTGCCCGTCATACACATGAACGATTTGTAAAAAATAACAAAGAGTGGCTGAACGTTATATTGGAACTTCCTGCTTTTACCCATAAAGCAGGACGCCCAGTGAAACAATTCAGTGAATTAACTGATCGAAGCAAGCGGGGCAGAACAAAAGAATTACGGGCCCAAGTAACTGTTGATGAATTAACGTACGCTGCCAGTGTAAGCCTTCTTCAGTAAGATTCTGTCGACCTATTCGGGACCGATTCGTGCACGATGTTATTGCTAACATCGGACCCGTTGATCAGTTCCAGTACAAAGAATAACAAGAAGAAAAGCAGACCTCTTTCCAAGGAGGAAATGTCTATTTTAATGGAAAGGTCCACGAATTTCTATAGCACCGACTCTGATCAGGATAATGATTCTGATTGACTGAATTTCATTTTCATTCTTCAAAATTTTCCCTTTTTAAAAAAAAAAAAAAAAAAAAAAAAAAACAAAAAAAAAAAAAAAAAAAAAAAAATTATAAGTTAGTATAAGAACTGAGTTAGTTAGTTATTATGAGTTAGTATAAGACCTTATAAGTTCGTAAACAATAAACAAATGCTAATAAATAATTTTGTCCGGATTTTTATTTCGAATACTCCTATGTGAATCGTTTCAAATGCAACTTAGATGCAGTTCTACGACTATGGAAACACTAATAAATACAAATTAACAAATTGATCAATGTATAAGTTTACTGAAGTTAACCAAGCAGCGGCAATGTCCGATTATTTAAGAGCTCGCTCTGGCCAAACTGCTGACATAGCGTCTGGCCGGAAGCCCATGCATAGCGGCAAGCACTGCACATTTGCGTGGCCGCTATGAAATACTTTTTGTTAGCTTTAAGTTTCAGTTTGTGTCAGAGTCTCATACAATAAAGAGCATAAAACCAATCTCCGGCACTGCCGTTAATTTGTAAATTCATTTGTTGAATTGGTCACCGCGCCTCAAGGGCCGTGACAACGGGGCAAGTGCTCCCATCATAACTCCTGTCACAGGAAGGATCACCACTGCCTATAAGGAGTGGCAACACCCCCCCTGCAACCGCAAGGGGAAATTATCTGAACACGTACCTCCTACATCTGCGGCATCACCGACTGCAGCGAGGGATAACCAACCACTACATTATCATACAAATCAATTTATATTTACTGGCGCCCATCGTAAAAGAACCATGTAAGTGAGCACTTTTATTTACACAGTTTTCTAAGTCTGCATGAATTTTTCTTTGTGTATTAAAAAATAAAAAAAAAAAAAAAGAAAGAAAGAAAGACAAGAATAGTAAAATATTGTGCCTTACGCTAATAAAAAACTGCAGCCCCATAAAATTTTAAAAAATTTTTTAAATAATCTTTATTAGTTGGCTGACGGTTTAGCATTAACATTTTTTACCTATTATAAAATATTTAAACCATTTAATTTGTGAACCAATTATTGTCCCAATATTGTTTGCATTTCTGTTTTTGTGAATAAATAAATGAATATTCTATATAACACAAAAAGTGCGGAATAAAAATTCCTAACCAAAACCAAAAAATCGCTGGCGGAAAATTTTAAATTTCAATCGGAAATAATTCATATAATCGCGTGTATTTAATTCAGCTTTTATAAGTCTTTTTTGTTACACAAGAATTCTTGGTATTAGCCGCGCAGTTTTGGTTATTTATTTTTCTTTTCCGTTTTGTTTCCCCACTCCACTTTCGAGAACACGATACGGCCGCGCATGCAGTGTGGCACTTTGTTGTTTTTGTTGTTTTTTTCTCTGTTTGCATAAGCGGCGGCTCAGTCCCCGCGCACCCCTCACCTTACTGCTACTTGACACAGCAGTAGCGCAACTTGACGAGCCCGCACACATAACTAAAGCGGCAGCTCAGCCCCCGCGGCCCCTTCACCAGTCCAATCGCCTCCATCGGCACATAATTCATACATAAATATTTTTTCTTTCGGGCGACTTTATAGCCGCAGCTCCACATGAGCAATCCGTTTCAACAATATAGAAACATAAGACAACTCTCTAGCGATTCTGAGTCGGAGACCGAAGGGCCGGCCAGATCTTCCACCCCTAAAAGCGTTAACGCTAGCGCTCCCATACTCGCGAACATGGCTTTCAGCATGGAACAGATGACAGCCACCATACAGGCGGCCGTTCAACATGCTGTTCAAGAAGCCAATATCGAAGCCAATATAGCCAAACACCGTCTGACCGAACTGGTCAACGAAAGACAAATCGCTCCCGCCCAAGCGGAGGCTCCCCAAATAAAAAAATATGAGCCTATAGAAATTAGGAACGACATTAAGTGTGACGAGCCCCTAGACGCCGTCAAGTCCCTCCCCGAATTTTCGGGAGCACAGGAAGCATACGTCTCCTGGAGACAAGCGGCAGTAGCCGCATATTACATTTTCAGAAATTACGAACATAGCTCGCGCCATTATCAGGCGGTTATTATTATTAGGAATAAAATAAGGGGCCCTGCCGATGCCGTACTGTCTTCGTTTGGCACTGTACTAAATTTCGACGCGATTATAAATCGACTCGATTTTACGTACAATGATAAGCGGCAGATGCACGTCATCGAGCAGGAAATGGGTACTCTTAGGCAGGGAAATATGACCCTTATCCAATACTATGACGAGGTCGAGAAAAAACTCACCTTGCTCACCAACAAAGCTACCATGTCGTACGAAGCCTCGGCGGCAAAAGTTTTGTGTGACAAATTCCGGGATGACGCACTCCGAGTATTTATCTCGGGGCTTAAGCGCAGCCTCACGGATGTCCTTTTCTCGGCAAAACCGAAAGATATGCCTTCAGCTCTCGCTTTGGCACAAGAAGTGGAATCCAACCACGAAAGATACTCCTTCGCGGCTTCTTTTGCCAAAAGCCAAGAGGATAAAGATAGGAAGCAGCACCCAAAAGCGCAAGAGTACCGACAGGCCTCTGCGCAGACAAATGCACAAACAAATGCTGGAAAAAATCCGTACTACGTCAATCAACACAAGGCGCAAGTACACTCCGCCCCACACAGTGGAGGCGCTCCTGAACCCATGGACATCGACCCATCGCTGTCCAAAATGCTTAGGCCATCCCAGGCCCCGGCGTACCAAAACAGGAAGCCGGCTGAGTCCGATCGATCTGCCCCACACAAAAGGCAGAGGGTTAATCACGTCGCGCAGAGCGCGAGCGATACTGGGAACAAATATGCCGCCGCAGCTTCAAGCGCGGCCCAGGAAATTGACGACGACGATATTAATGATTACGATTCGGACGTCATAAATTTTTAGGGGAAAGTCCCTGCTACCCGTCATCAGACGAAGAGTAGCAGGTGTAGAAATGAAGCTTTTAATAGACACGGGCGCGTCAAAAAATTTCATCCGTCCATACGAGGGGTTGAAAGGCGTCCGCCCAGTAGATTCGCCATTCTCGGTACATTCCATCCATGGCGTCACCACAATAACAAAAAAATGCTTTGTTTCCATGTTTAACTTGAAGGCTACGTTCTTCATTCTACCAGATTTGTCCTCCTTTGATTCCATCATCGGACTTGACCTGCTAAAACAAGCAGGGGCATCACTTAACCTAGCTTCCGCGCACCTCAGATGGGGCAGCGAGACGGAAAAGCTAGAGTTCCAATCATGTCCCAATGTAAATTTCACTGAGGTGGACTGCTCTAGCGCACCACCTTTGGTCAGAAAAGCATTTTCAAAAATGCTAAGCGACAGGAAAAACGCCTTCGCAAGCCCAAATGAAGCGTTACCTTACAACACGTCTGTGGTAGCCACCATCAGGACGCTTGATGAGGAGCCCATTTATGCCAGACCCTATCCGTATCCGATGGGAGCGGCAGATTTCGTCAATGACGAAATCCAAGACCTTCTAAAAAACGGCATAATCCAGAAGTCGAGATCCCCCTACAATAACCCAATATGGGTAGTAGACAAAAAGGGCACCGACGAGGCTGGAAACCGTAAAATGCGGCTAGTATTAGACTTTCGAAAATTGAACGAGAGGACAACACCGGATCGCTACCCTATGCCAATTATCCCTATGATACTAGGGAATTTAGGCAAAGCCAAATACTTTACAACGCTCGATTTAAAGTCCGGCAACCACCAAATTATTCTGGCAGAACGTGACCGTGAGAAAACTTCCTTTTCCGTAAACGGGGGAAAATACGAGTTCCGTCGACTGCCATTCGGGTTAAGAAATGCTGCCAGCATCTTCCAAAGAACCATCGACGACGTACTGCGAGAACAGATTGGCAAATTTTGCTACGTCTATGTCGATGATGTTATCGTCTTCTCAGAGGACGAAAACGCCCACATACGACACGTGGATTGGGTTCTAAAGAGCCTACACGACGCTAACATGAGAGTGTCAGCGCAGAAATCGGTCTTCTTCAAAAAAAGCGTAAAATTTTTGGGGTTTGTAGTCACCAACGAGGGGACCACGACAGACCCGGAAAAGGTCAGGGCCATTAAAGAATTCCCTGAGCCCAAAAACGTTTTCGAAGTAAGATCATTCATGGGCTTGGCTGGCTATTATAGATGCTTCATTAAAGATTTTGCATCAATAGCTAAGCTCATTTCGAGCATCATAAAAGGGGAGCTCGGAAATGTCAGCAGACACAGATCCAGAAGCATCCAGGTACAGTTTACCGAGCCGCAACGGCAAGCTTTTGAAAAGCTACGTAACATCCTGGCCTCTGAGGATGTCATCCTCAAGTACCCCGACTATAAAAAGGCATTTGATTTAACGACAGATGCCTCAGCGTATGGCATTGGCGCGGTGCTTTCACAAGAGGGCCGTCCCATCACTATGATCTCTAGGACCTTAAAGGACAGAGAAGTTAACTACGCTACCAACGAAAGGGAGCTGTTAGCTATAGTTTGGGCACTAGAGAACCTGCGCCACTACCTTTATGGGGTCAAAGATTTAAACATCTACACTGACCACCAACCGCTGACCTACGCGGTATCGGATTCCAATCCGAATACAATAATTAAAAGATGGAAAGAACGCATCGATGAGTGTGGTGCCAAAGTCCATTACATGCCTGGCAAGGCCAACCTAGTTGCAGATGCCCTCTCGAGGCAACAACTCAACGTTGTAGAAGAAGAAGAGGCATTCTTAAGCGCGGCCACAATTCACAGTGAGCTGTCGCTTACCCACACAATTCAATCCACGGACAAGCCCCTCAATTGCTTTCAAAACCAGATAATTCTGGAGGAAGCACGCTCTCCGTCAAAGCGGAACTTCGTTCTCTTTGGAAACAAGAGACGGCATATTATTGACTTCACTCACGAGGAGTCATTGCTGGAGGAGCTCGCAACCATAATAGTTCCTAAAGGCGTAAACGCCATTCATTGCGATCTGCACACGCTCGCAGTGATACAGGACAAACTAATCCGACAATTCCCTGCCACCAGATTCTGGCACTGCAAAAACCGAGTAACGGACATTTTTGCAGTTGATGAAAGGCGAGAAATTCTTACTCTCGAGCACAACAGAGTTCACAGATCTGCCCAAGAAAACGTGAAGCAGGTACTCTCCGAGTACTACTTCCCGAAAATGGCCAAGCTAGCGAACGAAATAGTCATTTCGTGCAAGACTTGCGCCAAGGCAAAATACGACAGGCATCCGAAGAAACAAGAGCTTGGCGAAACCCCAATCCCATCGCAAGTAGGAGAAATGCTGCACATAGACATCTTCTCCACGGATAAAAAATATTTCCTTACGTGCATCGACAAATTCTCGAAATTTGCCGTAGTCCAACCTATCCCCTCTAGGACCATAGAGGATCTCAAACCAGCATTACTACAGCTGATGAATATTTTCCCTAAGGCCAAGGTCGTATATTGCGACAACGAACCATCGTTGAACTCGCACACCATCGTGACCATGCTGGAAAACCATTTCGGCGTTAGCATCTCAAATGCTCCGCCCCTACACAGTGTCTCCAATGGACAAGTGGAGCGTTTCCACAGCACTTTGGTAGAGCTGGCTAGATGTCTTAAAATCGATAAAGGCATCAGCGATACCGTAGAGCTGATACTTCTGGCCACTGCCAGATATAACAAGTCCATCCACTCGGTCATCGACAAGAGACCGGCTGACGTGGTTCAGGCACAATCAGGTGAGCCACAATATGAAATTCAAGATAAAATTAAACTCGCCCAAGACAAGCTCCGGGACAGAGAAAACGCTTCCCTCCAAAATAGAGTATTCGAGGTTGGCGAGAAAGTCCTAGTGAAGTCCAACAGATGCCTAGGCAACAAACTCTCACCATTATGTGAAGAGAAAACCGTTGAAGCGGACATGGGGACCACAGTCCTCATTAAGGGGAGGGTGGTCCACAAAGACAACCTTAGGTAGGCCGAACGCGACCACTTTATCGCCCGCCTGATAGTCTCACTTTTCATTATCTTTTTTCTAGCCACTAGGCATAAGTTTTGCGCCCTTTATTATTTTAATCATGCTTTGGTGGTGGGCTACCCAACTTCAACAAAATTCATAACACATAAAAATTACAGGTTTTCAACCATATCCCTGATTCTCATTTTGGCCACAACTTCGGCACGCGTCACGGACTATTCCAAAGCCAAATATATCCCCATCGTTGATGGGCGAATCCTGATATGGGAGGAATTTGCCTTTATAAAGCACTCGGCAAATCTCTCGGAATATAGGCGCGTCATCGAAGAAACTAATGGGATGACCGTCATGTTCCCGCAATCCCACATGCAGAAACTCCTGATTGTTGACGTCGCCCACTTACGCGACATGCTCGACTCTTTGAGCGTCCATCATAGAGTGGCAAGAAGTTTAGACTTCTTAGGGACTGTGCTAAAGGTGGTGGCAGGAACGCCGGACGCAGAAGATTTTGAAAAAATTAAATTTAATCAATTCCAATTAACAAATGCAAACAATAGGCAGATTAATATTAACAACAAAGTACAAATTCAAATCAATAAAATTTCCGCTACCGTCAACCAACTTCTGAGGTCGGCAAAAAAGTCCCAAATTGATACTGGGCACCTATTCGAGATGCTTTTAACTCGAAATAGGATGATAGCAATGGAGCTACACGGTTTGATGCTAGCAGTGGCACTTGCCAAAGTTAATATTGTTAGCCCCAGCATCCTAGATCATGCAGACTTGGAAGGTGTGTGGATGGAAGAGCCCACCGAGACCGCGATTAGGGATGTTTTGTCCGTATCGTCCGTTAAGATCTTACAGTCCGATAACATATTACATTTTATTATTAAGTTTCCAAAGATAAAGTCGGCCTGCAGCAAGATTACCGTTTTCCCAGTGTCACATCACGACACCATGCTCAGGCTGGAGGATAACGTCATTGCCGAATGCAACAGTGAGATCCACACCGTGGAAAAGTGCTCCCCGACATCAGGAGCTATATTTTGCCGATTGGCTCGCAGAAGATCATGCGCCCAAGAGCTTCACGCTGGAGGCACGGCGCATTGCGAGACCCAGCAAAGCGATTTACATCCCATCACTTATGTTGATGAAGGAATAGTAATTGTGAATGATCGCTCGGCTCACGTGTGTGTGGACAATGGCACCTGTGCCCATATAAAAGGCACATTTCTCATCACGTTTGAAAAGAGTGCCATGGTCAATGAAACCCGATTGGTCAATCATGACACGGCCCAGAAGAGGGCTCCAGGAGTGGCCAGCTCACCTTCCCTGAACATCACCATGGAACGTGACGTTCTTAGCCTTCCATACCTTCACCGACTGAGTGAACGTAATCTGGAGCACATCAAAGAGTTCGGGAAGGAAATTAATCACCAGCGACTACATCAGTTGGTGTTCATAGCGGGAGCAATATGCTGCGCTCTAATTTGCATCGGCTTGACCTATCAGCGAGTCACTCAGGCCCGAAAAACCGCGGCCCAACTGAAGGAGATGATTGCCCAAATAGGGTCGGCCGAGGGCGGCCTCATTCTTGAGGGGGGAGTAGTTAACTGAAGTTAACCAAGGAGCGGCAATGTCCGATTATTTAAGAGCTCGCTCTGGCCAAACTGCTGACATAGCGTCTGGCCGGAAGCCCATGCATAGCGGCAAGCACTGCACATTTGCGTGGCCGCTATGAAATACTTTTTGTTAGCTTTAAGTTTCAGTTTGTGTCAGAGTCTCATACAATAAAGAGCATAAAACCAATCTCCGGCACTGCCGTTAATTTGTAAATTCATTTGTTGAATTGGTCACCGCGCCTCAAGGGCCGTGACAACGGGGCAAGTGCTCCCATCATAACTTCTGTTACAGGAAGGATCCCCCCGGCAACCGCCAGGGATCTCAACCACTGCCTATAAGGAGTGGCAACACCCCCCCTGCAACCGCAAGGGGAAATCATCTTACAAATATCTCCGGCGTCTGCAGCATCATCGACTGCAGCGAGAGATAACTAACTACTACTATATTTACCTACAAATCAATCTATATTTACTTATATACATATGTAGAAATCCTTTAATCCCTAGATCAGACAATAAAATAAAATTTACCAAGTGATGACGTTACTCTGTCAGTCTGTTAAAAGTATTTTTACAAGTGCAAAAATTTAAAGAGGGCAGAAGTATTTTTCAATAGGTTCAAATTTAAGGTGTGATAAAGCTATTTTTACCAGTGGAAAAAAAAAAAGTATTTTTACAAGTGATAAAAAATTAAAAGTACGTTAATATAGTGCTTAAAATTTGGACCTAGAACGGATTCCGGACGCACAAGCGCACAAGGAAGCTTTAAGGCCCATTTCTCAGTACTGCTGGCATGCTCAGCAGTATCTGCTCTCGTCGCCTGTCCTCGGGGTCCTCTCGACGGATCGCGTGTGCATCCATGTCCCGAATGCGTTCCGGAATTCGAAACTCCGGAATAGTCCTCCGAGTAGAGTGCTCAGCTGTGTTTCGCAACTGCTCCCGTCGTTGCTCCTCGGGGTCCTCTCGACGGCCCGCGTGTGAATCCATGTCCCGAATGCGTTCCGGAATTCGAAACTCCGGAATAGTCCTTCGAGTAGAGTGCTCAAAAGCGACGTTTACGTCGAGAATGGCAATGTCACAGATCGCCATCTGCTATGCAACGCTTCAAACATGCCTCACGTCAACTTGATCAAGCTCTACAGCAAGAAGAAACGTATATCCACCACCGCTACATAGAGCAATTGTCAACTAACAGTACGAAACACTCACTATGGAGAGCTCACCCAACTCTGAGCTTACCGAAAGAATCCGTGATGCCTATTAGAAATTCCACAGGCGGGTGGGCGCGCAGCGACGCAGACAGAGCCAGCACGTTTGCCAAACACCTTAAAAATGTCTTCCAACCAAATCCTGCCACCAATGCGTTTACTTTGCTACTCTATCAGATGAGCCCCAGCCTCAACATGAGCCGATTGAGTTTCGCCCAAACGAAATCGTTAACATCATCAAACGACAATTGAATCCGAAAAAATCCCCGGGCTGCGACCTCATAATTCCCAAAATGATCATTGAGCTCCCATACTGCGCCGTTTTGCACTCTCACCCAGCTATTTAATGCCATCGCAAAACTTGGCCACTTTCCAGTGAGATATTTTTATATGGTTCTTTTGGTATTTTAACTAAGAAATGGCGAATTTTACAAAAAGATATTAAGACAAAACACAGTACAGCAATTCACATTATATCCCCAACGTGGAGATCCCTCGTAGGGGCTCGCCACTTATTCCTCTTATGGAGCTCCTTGAGGTACTCTTCCCTCCATCGCAGCCTAAATTGCTGCTGAAGATCCTTCAGGTGTTACCAGCGATTAATAATGAACGTGGTATTCCCCTTTATCTCGGGCTCAACCGTGGCGAGAAGTGAGCCTCCCACAAGAAAGTGCCCGGGTGTGAGAGCCAAAAGATCAGCAGGGTCTTCGGAGATTGGCGCGAGCGGCCGCGAATTCAGGCACGCCTCGATCCTCGTCAGGAGATTAGCAAGCTCCTCAAAGGTGTATTTCTGCGTGGCGGTGGACTTGTAGAACAAGGTCTTGAAGCTCTTGGCGCCTGCCTCCCACAGGCCCCCCATGTGGGGAGCTCCCGGAGGAATGAAATGCCAGAGAAGCTGCTGGTGGCTTTTAGGGTAAGCTTGCGCAACTGGGAACCTTCTACTCGAGCTGTCGAAAAACCGTGTGGATAGCACGGACGCCATGAGGAGAACCTCGAAAAGGTGCTACAAGGAGCTGCTGAAGTGCGAGCGCTGTCCAAGGACAGCAAGATGAAGTATATAGAGATTAGAGACCTCGACCCGCTAGCGACGGAAGGGGACATTCGGCTTGCTCTGGCCGAGCAGTTTGAAGTGGATGGGAAGTCGGCCACGATAAGGAGCCTTCGTGCAAGATCCAGGAACACACAGACCGCCATCATCGGTCTGCCCAGCAAAATTGCGACCGCAGTTGTGAGCAAAGGGAGAGTGAGGATCGGATAGACCTTGTGCCGGATTCGGGAAAGGCAGAGCCAACCGAGGTGCTACCGATGCCTGGAAGTTGGCCACATTGCGAGCCAGTGCCGAAGCCCTACTGATAGGAGCGGATGCTGCATCCGCTGTGGCAAAAACGGGCATAAAATCGCCAACTGCCCAAACGAAAGCACCTGCTAAGTTTGCGCGTCAAAAGGCGAGAAGGAGGCAAAACACCTCGCAGGAAGTCGACGGTGTCCGCACTCAAATGGAGCTGTAAAAGATAGGGCAGGATGCAAGTGATCCAGCTCAATCTGAATCACTGTAGAGCGGCGCAGGACCTTCCGCGACACACCGTAGGCGAGATGAATGCTGACATAGCCATTCTCAGCGAGCCGTACAGCGTCGGTCCAGGCGAGGAGTGGTCGACCAACAACCAGGGCAAGGCGGACATCTGGATCTGCAAGGGTTCCGCGGAAGGGCCAAGGCAAGTGAGGAGAGGTGAAGGGTTCGTGAGAATCCAGTAAGGGGGTATATGGGTGTGTATAGCTGCTACCTAGCCCCAAGTCTCTCCCTCGATGCTTACTGCAAGGCTCTAGAGGAGCTAGCGGTAGATGCCAGAGGCAAACACCCACTGCTAATAGCGGGTGATTTTAACGCGTGGGCACAGGAGTGGGGGAGTACCACCACGAATGCTAGAGGCAGAGCCTTGCTGGAGATCCTCGCGCACGACCTTTGCTCGGCATCACACACCAGCTCCGTGGTGGACAAGCCATATCTCGGCTCTTCGTAAGGAGTGCCTAAGGGCTAGAAGATCCCTGCAGCGAGCTCGAGGCACTGAGGCGCAGGAGCAAAGACGTCTTGATTTCAAGGCAGCGAGGAAAACGCTGAAAAAGGCCATACGGAACAGTAAGCGCGAGCTGTTCCTCAAGCTATGCGACGAAGCGGAACACGACCCATGGGGACAGACGTATAAAATCGTAACAAAAAAGGTCAGGGCGGGGAGCCAGCCCCTATCAGACCCGGTCGCACTGAGCGCCATAACAGAAGTCCTAATCCCAAGCTGTCAAGAAGAAGGAGCACACCCGGCTATTGAGGACTTCGAAAAAGAGTCAGTGAAAGCGGTCACAGCAGAGAAGGTGCTAGCGGCCCGAAAAAGGTGCAAAACCGAGCGCTCAAGGTGGCCCTGGCCCAAATACCAGAAAAGATTGCAGCAGGCTATAATCAATGGGTGCTGGAAGGATCCTACCCGAAGGTGTGGAAGAAGCAGAGGCTCCTTCTGCTAACAAAGCCCGGTAAGCCACCCGGTGAGGCCGCGTCTTACCGACCCATCTGCCTCCTAGACACCGTAGGCAAGGTATTGGAGAAGATCCTGGCCACGAGACTCCAGGCGGCGATAAGCCGGGAGGGCGGACTGGCGGAGGAGCAATACTGGTTCCGGAAAGGGAGGTCAACGATAGATGCCATCATGAGGGTGAAGACCCTGGCAGCAAGCGCCATCCAAGGCACCAGATGGAAGGGGGGAACCAAACAATACTGTCTGGTTACCACCCTGGACGTGAAGAATGCATTCAACACGGCGAGCTGGTCGCGGACTCTCGAAGCCCTGAAGAAGCTAAGAATCCTGGAGACCTGTTGAAGATGGTGGACAGCTACCTGAGTGACAGAATACTCCTGTACGACACGCGGGAAGGTCAGAAAGGGCGAGTGGTCTCCGCCGGAGTGCCGCAGGGCTCTGTGCTAGGCCCGCTCTTGTGGAATACGATGTATGATGGAGTACTCCGATTACCCATGGAGGAGGGTACTACCATCGTAGGATTCGCCGACGACATAGCCATAGTGGTGGTGGCGAAGACTGTTCGCGGGGTAGAATCCCAAACAAACTCCGCGGTGGCGAACGTGGAGGCATGGCTGTCTAGGGACGGCCTTCAGCTCGCTCCACAAAAGACGGAAGCAGTGCTAATTTCAAGCCGGAAGAAGGTCGAAACAGCGACAGTTCACGTAGGAGGAGTGGCCGTTACCTCGGGGAGAGCTATAAAATACCTAGGGATCTGGCTTGATACAAGGCTCTCGTTCCGGGAGCACCTCGAGTACGCCCACAGGAGGGCGAGCGAGACGACGAGGGCCCTCTCGCGGATGCTCCTCAACATCAGAGGCCCGAGGCATGAAAGGCGCAAGCTCATCACTAGCATGATGAGCTCCCAAATTCTGTACGCTGCCCCAGTGTGGGCCGAGGCGATGGGAGTAAGGTCCTAAGCACGAGGAATCGAGGCAGACTACCGCCTCTGCGCGCTACGGACGTCCTGCGCCTTCAGGACGGTGTCGGACGACGCGGCCCGCGTGATCGCAGGTCTGATACCATTACAAGAGCTAGTCCGAGGGAGGAAGGAGCTGGCCAACATGGCTCAGGACAGCACCTTATCGGCGTCGGCCAGGAAGAAGCGAGAGCCACTAGCTTGCCAAACTGGCAACGGCGATGGGAGGCATCATCTAAGGGACGCTGGCACCCATGCCCACTGAGAGCCAACCTCACTAAGGCTCTCAGTGGGCATGGGTGCTTCCGAAGCTACCTAAAGCGTTTTGGCCACGAAAGTGAGGACTGCTGCCCGTCGTGCGACAGTGGAGTCACAGAGGACCCACTCCGCGTCCTCTTCGATTGCAGGCGATTTGAGGAGGATAGCCGTTTCGTCTCATTCCGGACGTGGGAGAGTGGACCAGAAGGAAGCACGGCCAGGTAGACTTTTACCTCACTCAGGCCCTCAGTGGGCATGGGTGCTTCCGAAGCTACCTAAAGCGTTTTGGCCACGAAAGTGAGGACTGCTGCCCGTCGTGCGACAGTGGAGTCACAGAGGACCCACTCCACGTCCTCTTCGATTGCAGGCGATTTGAGGAGGATAGCCTAACCCTGGAGGAGATCCTGGAAGAGGCCTTTACACCCAGCAGCATGGTGCCTCTAATGCTCCAGACGCTATAAAATAGCTTTAAGTAATAAACACATATATATACAAAAAAAAAAATACATCCCTTTGTGATGAGACAGGCCCGCCCCGTATAGTTTTTTATCTCGAAAGGACCGGCATAATCCACACTTGACTTGACCAAATTCCTCACCCTTGGAATCCAGAATTTGGCCCGGATCAGGCGGATCATCAGCTGATTGTCACCGTGCAGCGTGATGCGATGCGTAAATTGAACAAGGAGTCAAGACAGATGGCAGTCGTACGGAAGGATTGTAGGGTGCCGTTCGTCATAATGGAGAAGTTCAGAATACGTTACCCGGCCGCAGGCTCTCATAAGGCCTTGCAAATTCACGAAAGGGTTCAGATTTTGAATCGGACTGGATGCTGATACTGGACGCTTTTCGGTTAAGCAGCCCATCTCAGAGACGAAGTGCTTGCGCTGAGTGACGGAAACTAGAAGACGTTCAGCCGACGTAACCTCATTAGCTGTCAGGTGCTCTTCGAACGGGGATCGGGAATCTTCCGTGCGCTCCTGATGAATCGATAAACATAGGCAAGGACTCGTAATGCCTTTTCGAGTGTAGAAAAACGGTCAAGAAAATCTTTTGAGGGCGCCTTCGCGACATGGACCTTGACTGCTCGCTTCTCGAGTTCAGTCACGGGGGCATCATTGCCTTGAGTGGGCCAATCGCTGCGAGGCCTTTGCAGCCAGTCAGGACCGTGCCATCACAACTGGTTACCCGCAAGATCTTGAAGAGCTACGCCCCGGCTAGCGAGATCCGCAGGGTTCTGCTCGGAGCGCACATGTGCCCATTTCTACACGTCGGTGAACTGGGTGATCTTGGTCACCCGGTTGGCCATGAACGTTGTCCACTGACACGCTGGCTTCTGCAGCCACGCGAGGACAATAGTCGAGTCCGTCAAACAGTATAGGGCAGACGCAGCCCCTGGCATCTTTGGCAGAACGGCGGTGGCCATCTCAGACAATAACAAGGCACCGCACAGCTCTAGCCGAGGGAGCGACACCGTTTTAACTGGGGCCACTCGAGTCTTTGCAGTCAGCAGGTTCACTATTACCGTAGACCCAACCTCGACACGAACGTAATTTGCTGCGCCGTACGCCTTCTGTGAAGCGTCGTTGAACCCGTGATGCCCGACCTTTAGGTGTGGTCGAAACGCGACCCACCGAGGAACACAAATTTGATCGAGCACCGAGTAATTCTTCAGGAAGTCAACCCATCGCTGACAGAAATCTTAAGAGAGGGCGTCGACCCACCCTAGATCCAGAAGCCAAATGTCCTGCATTTGAACATTTTCGCTCGAACAATGAAAGGAGCAAGCCAACCTGCTGGATCGAACAATTTTGAATTTGGGAAAGGACTTGGCGCTTCGTAAAAGACGAGCCGGAAGTCTATTCTGGCGGAACATAAAAGAACTTATCAGTCTTGGCCGTGCTCTCTGCATCGATGTCGAGGAAATCAGCACGAAGGAGGTGGTCGCTCGGAATGTCTGTAAGGATCGCCTTGCTATTCGACTTTCGCCTTGCTATCTTATCAGTCGTCGCTTTCCACCGCACGCCGAGTGTCTTGGCCGTGCCCTCTGCATGCTATTCGACGTTCATTTTCTAAGTGGGAACCCTGCCGACTCTAGGGTCCCCTTCAGCTCCCGAATCGCAGCTTGGGCTTCGGTTTTGGAGTCTGCCCCCGCGAGAACGTCATCAACGTACATAAAATGCCGGATAATTTTGCTTGCCTGCGGATACTTCGACTCTTCGTGGTCAGCGAGCTGTTGTAGGACACTGATCGCTAAGGAACGGGGCACAATTGACACCGAAGGTGTCCCGTTTTTAACTCGTAGCCGCGGATATCCCCATCGGGATTGCGTAACAAAATACGTTGGAGCAGAGTATGCTTGGGGTCTACCCAAATTTGACGGTACATCTTCTCGATGTCGGCGTTGAAGACAAACCTAAAGTATTTGATTTGGATTTGAATCGTCAGGTCGGATTGTAAGACCGGGCCCGCGTAAAGAATGTCATTTAGACTGGTCCCGTTTGCGGACGGGCTCGAAGCATTGAAGACCACCCGCACCTTGGTGGTCGTGCTTTCGGGCTTGAAGACGGCATGATGTGGAAGATAGTAGGTAGCGGAACTGCTCGCGGGAGAACCCTTGGTCATGTGGCCTAAGTCGATGTATTCCTGGATTACCGAGTCATAGCGGGCCTTAAGGGGCGGATCCCCCTTTAGGCGCTGCTCATTACGCAGGAACTGAGCGAGAGCAAAGGACCGTGAAGCCGCTAGCTCGGAACCCTTCTGCTCGGGGTCGCGTAAGGGGAGCATCACAACGTACTTGCCACACTCGTCTTTTCTCGTCGTCTGGACAAAATTGCGCTCGCAAACTGTACCCGATTCCGAACTGATCTGTGTGGGCACATCTTCTTCCACCCAGAATTTGGTGAGGAACTGATCCAGTGAGTCACCGAGGCTGCGGGCACTCGTGTGGAAAAAAACGGAAACGCTGCGGGGGTTGGTTGGAGACAATGGACCTGTCAGCACCCATCCAAAAATGGTCTCCTGACCGAGAAGCGACCCGCAGATGTTAGCCATGGAATTACCGAGGAGAATGGACGGAAGAATGTCAGCTCCTAATAACACATCGACTTGGGAGCTCTCAAAGAAGTTGGGGTCCGCCAGGGGAATGTCGGGCAGCCCCTTGAGAAGATCTCGCGAAATCGGATATGATGGAAGATTTCCTGCCAACTGCGGAAGAACGTAAGCCGCAGTCTCTAATTGTAGCCCGGGTCTAGACGGCGACCGAATGGAGATATGGCACAATTTAGTAGACTGCGCGGAAATGATCTGATTAAGGCCTGAAATTTGTGCGTGAATCGTCTTGAAGGGAAACTTGACAAGGTTGAACAGTCGTTCCGTTATGAAAGTCGCTTCGGACCCTGAGTCTATCAATGCTCGTGCCTAGAAGGTGCACCCCAAATGGCACACGTTGATAAGGGCCGTGCCCAATAGGACGGCTCCTCATCCGGAAGCGAAACACACCTGCACATCCGACTGATCCTCTGAGCCGTCTGTCTTCTGGCAGTCTGTGCGGGTCGAGCCCTTGCTGGCGTAGGTGGATTTGGAGCGGTGGTGAACGGATTGCCGCGGTGCAGGAGGGTGTGGTGTCGGCTGTGGCATGTGAAGCAGGTATGGGCGCTCGTGCAGTCTCGCTGCTGGTGCCCTCGGGCAAAACAGTTTAAACATAACTGCTTCCTCCTTATGTAGTCAGAGCGCCCATTTACGTCCATTTCCAGGAACCGAGGACATAAGCGAATGGGGTGGTCCTCCCTCGAACAGAGATCGCAACCCTTGGGGCCCGGAACCACTCGAGTCTCGTATGAATTGAGCCTTCGAGCAGGGTCAGTAGGAGTTCCCGACCTTGGCGGAAGTTGCCCGAAGCCACTAGGCCTGACGTCGTCGATTGCCTCCAGAGTGCGATGGCGCTCTGTCAGGAAGTTGTCTAATTCCTTCCATGTTGGAATTTCGGCCTTATTATGGACGGATTGCTCCCACATGGAAAGTGTGACTTTGGGAAGCTTTGACGAAATCATAAAAAACAGGAGGCAGTCCCAAGCCTCAACATTGATGCCGGACACTGCTAGGGCTGTCAGACAACTCTGAATGGTGAAATAGCCTGGATGTTGAAAAGGATCTTCCACTGGATGTTGACCAATTGCCGCCGGTTCTCAAAGCGGTCTGTGAGGGTTTGCCACGCGGCGACAAGCCCCTCATGAGTAAGCGGAGCCATAGAAACAATGGCGTGGGCGTCACCACTTGTTTTGGACAATAAGTGGAACAACTTCTCTACCGGGGTGAGCCGCAAGTTTTGGATGTAAATGGCCGTAAACAAGTCTCTGCAGGTGGGCCACCGAAGATGATCACCCGCAAAGACCTCGGTATCCACCGGAGGTAACCGGGAGCCTGTAGACGCGGGCGTGTGGACATTGACGGAAGCGTGAGTGAATTGGGAAGCAATTTTCTCCCGAAGCTGGGCAATACACCTCGAATAGACGGAGTAACAGTAGCTGTACTTCGATTCCAGCACTGACAAGGCTAGCAAATCGGCTCTCATAGCTCTTCTCCACCTTCTCCCACAGTGCCCGAATTTGGTCCGGATGGACTTTGCACATGTATTGGGGACCTATTTCCGTTTCTGGGGCGCCCGGAGTATTTATTTTGCCTTCAAATTGGCTAATTCGATCTGTTTTGGCGGTGAACTTTTTCAGCGCCACTTCGACCGCACTTTGAGCCATTTTTGCAACGGAGCGAGTCTGCCTCTGTGAAGGACCGGGGATTGTATTGACGGATTCTTCACTCTTTGCCCTTGGAAGGGCACTGGACGCCTCAGGCTTTAAAGCAGCGTGCGCGGAGCAGCGTGTTGAGATCTGTCCAAACGGATGGTTGGGATCGGACGCGGCTTTTTGTCGTCTCCCGTGGGCATTCTCAGAATCCAATTCGCTGGTCAACGCTTGTCGACTGACTTGCGCAATAGGTGCCTCGTACGAAGCGGTGGCCGGTCACACTAATGTGATGAGAACGGTGGGATCGCGGAAGAAAACTTCAGGAACCCAAAGAAAACAAGAGGGGACGAGTTTTGGTTGAGATTCTAGGCGGATATTGCCTGATGCGGAGTAAAACCAGCGTTAGAGGCACGGAACCTGGACAAGTACCGGAAAATTCGTGCTCGTTCGGAAAAAAATTGATGACGGTCTATATATGTATATTTCGACAAGTGTGGCTCGTACGTAGATATTGAATTCTTAACTATTTTCGAATTTGCGGAGCCGGAAAGGTAGACTTTGATTTGGATTTAACACGGAAAAAAAAGAAAATAATTAATAATAATTAATTTTTGATTAATTGTCGGATTTAAGTATTGTGGAGCAGGAAAGGTGGAGTTGAAACTTTAACCTTTAATTAATTGTATTAAATTATCACGAAGCCGGAAAGGTGGAATTGAAACCGCGGCTCTATTCGGACAGAAGCTTGATAATAAAATTATTAATAATTTTCGACTTTAATTATTGAGTGGCCCGAAAGGTGACTTAAAACAAAACTTCGCTCGAACGGAAAATAATTAAATAAATTGTGGTGGTTTTAATTATATATATATAAATTTATAATTAATTGATTTTTTTGAAGTTATTTGTTACGCAGCCGGGTATGCCGTCGGCACCCTGTTCGTACCCCAAAGGAAAAAAATAGCACCAAAAAAACAACACTAGTAGCCTAGTAGCACGGCGGCTAGGTTGAGAATTTAAGCGACACAATCACGGATTTGTAGTGAAATGGCTGTTTATAGTTGTTGATTTTAAGAAAGTTAAATTTTTTTTTTTATTTTATCAGTTATATATTTCCTGAAATTGGGGGCAGAAAATATATGGAAATATGTGGACATGCATGCAAGTACGGATATATGTATGTAAGGGCATGTGGGCATATGTTGGCACAGTGGAGCGTTGATAAGTGGACTGTTTAACTGGTGGTGTAAAAAATTGGGGAAAAAAAACAAATATTACGACAGGCTCGGACTGTTAGGTGAATTTGGAAATTTCCGGAACTGATTCACACCGGCTGGCCAATATTAATTATGCCTTCTTTTTGTCACCCCACAATTTCACTGTTCACTTGCGAATTTTTTGCGGATTAATTGCACCAAAAAAAATGTATGTAGTATGTATATGGATGCACATATGCCTCTACCGTTGGCAAGCGAATGGATAATGGAGAGGCCGAAAACGGCGAGAAATATGGCACAAAACACGGAGACGGATGGAAAAATTTGCAGAATTTTAAGACGAAGAAAAGTATAAAATCTCAAACTGCCGTTGTGTCGGAAAACTCGGATGGAAAAAAAATCTTGCAGCAGTGTGAACGAAATTTAATGTTAGGACATTAAATCTGAAGACCGGCAGAGAGACGGAGACGGAAAAATGTCGTACTTATCTTTTGGCGAAACTATGCCGGAAACTGTTGGTAGAAAACATCCAAAAATTATCCGTCTCGAAGGACCAAAATGTTGTAGGGGGCGTTGCTGCCGCAAAGAGTTTCCAGAAAGAATGAAAGAAGTTGGGGGCATCGTGGGATTATTTGCGCATTCAGTTTTATTTGTCCGCTATTTAATCTTTTTTTAATCTTATGACTGATTGTAACCAGCTCGTAGCTGTGGGCGACTTTAATATCCCAGAATTAAAGTTGTCCAACGTCGATAACTCACCATCTTTGTCACTTATCACTCACCATGACTTCACCGCGGGCATGTTTGACATGTCCCTAGGTCAAATTAACCATGTTAGAAATTCGTTAGGTCGGCTATTAGACTTATGTTTTGTATCTGATCCTGATGGTACCGCTCCCTCCAGAGCTTTTCCCCTTTCAACCCCAGAAAATCCATATAACCCCACGCTGGAGGTATCAATCGAAACCATTCCTGGTCGAAACCATCAAAACCATAAGATTTGCAGTTTCCGTAAAGCTGATTTTCACAAACTTAACAGCCTTATCGATACATATGATTGGTCCGATATTCTGGCATGCACTGATCTTAACGTCACCTTAGAAAAATTTTACTGTACACCTCAAGTTATCGGTACACATAGAAAGTGCAACGTCCACCATAAAATACATCCCAGCTGGCTGCCCGCAAGGATCCTGCCTTTCTCCAATCCTGTATAATATATTTACAGCAGATTTTCCAGTTCTGCCCGGTTGTTCCATGTCGGTATTCGCTGATGATACAGCTATTTTAAGCTCAGGTAGATTATCATCGGAGATCACCAACAAATTAACTCTAGCGTTTGAAAAAACTAACACATACTTCCGAAAATGGAAAATCCTCGTGAACTCTGATAAAACCCAGGCAATCTACTTTACAAGAAAACGGGAAAATATCTACATTCCCAATGGAGCAATCATGCTAGGGAATACTTATGTTAGCTGGGAACCTAGCGTCAAATATCTAGGACTAATTTTAGACAAAAACCTGAAATTTGGCGACCATATAAAAAACACCATTAAAAAGGTGAACATCACGGTTCGAACTCTCTACCCCTTCATAAACAGAAATGCCCGCCTTAGCTTAGAAAATAAACTATTTCTATTTAGATCAATTTTCCAAGCAATAATTTTTTACGGTGCACCTGTCTGGGCAGATATAGCGAAATGTCATTTAAAGAAGCTTCAAGTGTCCCAAAATAAAATATTAAAAATAATTTACAACCTACCTTGGTATCACGCTACGACTGATATTCATAATACTGCTAACATTGAGTTAGTTTCAGATAGACTTCCACGCCTTACTCGGTGTTTCTACTTAAGATGTCAGAATTCGACGTACCCTCATTTAAACGATCTAGCCTTAGATTATAACTTTTAGTTGTAACTTAGACCTAAAGTTTTATTTTTGTAGGTTAAGATATTGTAAGCGGTTTTTGTATTTTTCCCGCACACTTTAATATTGGATACACCAAACAATTTGTCACCACCCATTATCTATTCTAAGTTGATAAGGTATTCTTCCTGAACTCTTAAAAATCTATCCCATATTAGTATCACGAACTTTTTGTAAATTTAAGTTTGTTGAGTGAATAAATTGAATTGAATTGAATTGAATTGAAATAAAAAAACCTGCAGTAGTATTGATTTTTCAACATATCTACTTCCTCGGTCAACTTTTACCGTACATAATGCTGAATGTTATAGGAATTGTATTCGCCGCTGCCGGATACAATTTACTCAGGATCCAAAGCAGTTTTATAATTTTGTGAACACTAAGCGTAAACACGTATCTTTTTCACCATTGCTTACGTTTGAAAATTCCTCTGCGACCTCTGATTAGGCAACTTATTCAACTTATTCTCCAACTTATTCAAACTTAAACAACTTATTCTCCACCTAAATTGACTGATCAGCCTTACGCACATAACGTTCAAGCAGCAAATCTTATTTTCTATCCGTTTTTCTCAGAGAACAACTTATTATCTGATCTTATTATCGGATTATCTAAGGGTCAAACCCATTTATTCGCCATGCCCCGATGGAGTACCAGTCTGTGTGCTAGAATACTGTGCCTTCTAAGACTTTTCAACTTATCTTTGGAAACCTCGATTTTTCCCCTTAAGTGGAAGGAATAATTCATAATAATTCATAATAATTCCCCTACATAAAAAAGGGAAAAAGTCCGATGCTGCCAACTACAGAGGCATCTCTAAGTTGTCGGCAATTCCAAAGTTATTTGAAAAATTAATTACCCCTCATTTGCAACACCTTTTCTCTTCGATTATCTCTCACTGTCAGCATGGCTTTATTAAGCGTCGCTCCACCACCACAAATTTACTGGAGTTGACATCTTTTGTCATAGATGGCTTTTGTAAGGGATGTAAGGAACTTCAGCAAAGCATTTGATTCAGCGCTCACTCTTGTTGACTAAACTGAATATTCTGGGTTTTCCTATAGACATAACGTGAATCTCCAGCTACTGGAAGGACACAAAGAGTCTTATTTCAAAACATACAGTCCCGTCTGGTCCGTGCTACATCTGGCGTCCCTCAAGGTAGTCTTCTTTGCCCGTTATTATTTACGCTTTTTATAAACGACTTGCCCCCTGCTTTAACGAACTCTCTAGTTCTTATGTATGCAGAAGATGTAAAGATTTTTCTTCAGTACAAAACCATCTCTGCCCAATGCAGTCTTCAGTCTGACCTTGATAACTTTCAAAAATGGTGTTTAGCTAATGATCTAATACTTAATGAATCAAAATTCAAGCATATGTCTTTTTATCGTTCTTGACCTCTGCAAGCTACGTATTCTATTAATGGGATTGCCTTAGAGAAATTAGCTCAGGTTAATGATCTCGGCGTCCTATTAGACATAAAACTTAAATTTTCCGACCATATTTCCTTAATGCTTAATAAGGCTAATGGAGTCCTTGGTTTTATTAAAAGGTGGTCAAAAGAATTTACTGACCCATACATAACCAAAACATTATTTATTTCTTCGGTCCGTCCGATACTGGAGTACGGTTCATGTGTCTGGAGTTCCCAATATGGAGTACATAAGGACCGCATAGAATCCGTACAAAAGAATTTTTTAATATTCGCACTAAGAGGTCTATACTGGAATGCAAATCTTTAGCTTCCATCCTACAGTAGAAGACTTTTACTTATAAACTTACCTAGCTTAACAAATCGTAGGACAATGCTCGGTGTAGTCTTTCTGCATAACCTTATTAACGGGGATGTAGATAGCCAGCATTTACTAACACGCTTAAAATTTAACATTCCTAATAGAAGGACTCGAAATTTAGTTTTTTAGACCACTTTAGTGGTCTGTTCCTTAGCCATTGTAGTTCGACATATGCACTGCATGACCCTTTTAGGGTATTATGTTCAAACTACAATGGTCTCTACTCCATAACATCTCTTTCCTGTCCCTCAAATTTAAAATATAGAATTTGAAATTTCCTTACTTACTCCTCCTAGCTTAACAAATTAATAACCCCTCATTTGCAGGAAAGGAAAAGTTAGGAAAGGAAAGCTAACTTCGGGCGTAGCCGAAGTTTATATACCCTTGCAGTTAAGACCGGATATTTATCGCAAACATCGGATATAGTTAGCCGATCATTTAAGAATATGATAATATAACCCAATTTATTATTAAACAAAATCTAAAAAAAGTCCCAAACTTCTATCTTCAAAAATACCAAAGTTGATATTTCTACCAAAAACCATTACCGATCGTTCAGTTATATGGCAGCTATAAGATATACTCGACCGATCGTTATGAATTTTGTTGGTCAGATGGTAACTGACCAAATCTAATATCTGTACCAAGTTCCAGCTTTCTATCTTCAAAAACACAAAAGTTGGGTCATTTCCGATCGTTCAGTTATATGGCAGCTATAGGATATAGTCGGCCGATCCTTATGAAATTTGGCATGTCGTAATGTTTTGCCAAAAATAGCTCTCATGTCAAATATAAACTGTTTAACTCTAAAAACACCAAAGTTATACCATTTTCGATCAATCAGTTATGTGGCAGCTATAGGATATAGTCGGCCGATCCCGGTCTGACTTATATACTGCGTGCAAAGGAAAGAAGGGTGTGTGCACAGTTTCAAGTCGATAGCTTTAAAACTGAGAGACTAGTTCGCGTAGAAACAGACAGACAGACAGACGGACAGTCGGACATCATATCAACTCAGGAGGTGATCTTGATCAAGAATATATATACTTTATAGGGTCGGAGATGTATCCTTCACCGCGTTGCACACTTTTGGACAAAATTATATTACCCTCTGCAAGGGTATGAAAATAGCTGCGTTCTTATAGGTAGCAATTTAACTTATTCGAGCAATACATTTGTCCAAATACCAAACACAACAGATACATACAAAATTATAAACATCTCTAAAATTGAATATGAACGCTAGAAAATTACCAAATGCTTAAAAAGGCAGAACTTGAAACCCAAAAACATAAAGTTTTATCAAAACCAGTGGGGGGCAAATTCTCATTTTTCTTAGCACGCGTGCATAAGGTAGAAAATTTTGCCGCAGAGCTGCCGGCACACTGACAGTGTAAGCACTTTAACATTTTTTTGGAATCTTTCTCATTTGTGTTCATTTTGACTCATTTGACAGCCCAAACTAAGATTTGCTAGATTTATTGACTGGATTCCACCAAATTACTTTAGAACAACAAAACAAGCTAAATTCGGGCGGAGCCGAAGTTGATATACCCTTGCAGTTAAAAGCGGATGTGTGGTATTTCGCAAAAATCGGATATAGTTGGTCAATCTTTATGAGAATATCGAAATATCACCAGTTTATTCCAGTACAAAAAAAAAAAAGTCCCAAGCTTCCATCTTCAAAAAGAAAGTTTGTATTTTTACCAAATACCATTTCCGATCGTTCTGTTATATAGCAGCTATAAATGACCAAAGATAGAATCTGTACGAAGTTACAACTTTCTATCTTCAAAAACACGAAAGTTTGGTCATTTTTGATTGTTCAGTTATATGGCCGCTATAGGATATAGTCGACCGATCCTTATGAAATTTGGCATGTCATATTCTAATTCTAAAAACACAAAACGAAGTTATACCATTTCCGATCAACCAGTTATATGGCAGCTAAAGGATATAGTCGGCCGACAGACGGATAGAAGGTCATGCTCATATCAACTTAGGAGGTGATCCTGATCAAGAATATATATACTTTATAGGGTCGGAGCTGTCTCCTTCACTGCGTTGCACACTTTTGACCCAAAATTATAATACCCTCTGCAAGGGTATAAAAAGAATACAGAGACATAACTTCATTTTCAACGAGCACTGGCTCATACCGATTTAATAGATTATCTTATGGAATAAAAATTGCATCGAAATACAAAAGAACTAAAGAGACAAGTACTAAAAGTCACTACAAGAAATAAAAGTAAACAGAAAGCATCCGGCGCAGGAAAAGATGAATTATGTTTTCCAATGTAGTGATTTACTTTCATTGCCCTTCGCATGAAAAGGCAGTGTTGTCCTACTGGCTTCTTGGTTTTCGGAAAATGTATAAGAGTTTTAGAATTCAGCCAAACTGCATGATTCCGGCGCTACTGACTTAAGATTAATGAGCACCTCCTCCAAATTTTCATCAAGCGGTAGCAAAATTTTTTACTCGCTTGGTCAAAGATATCGCTGTACTCTTCAAAATTCACTCCTGAGATGGAATCTTTAATAAAATGAAAGACAGCATACTCCTTTGCGACTTTTCCTTTTGCTTCGAACCACTTTGCAAACAACTCTGTGTTTGCCAAATTAAGGTTATGTCCTAAAAATGAAAAATTCTCGCATAATCGGAAAAAGTGGTATTTAAAATTACATTCATTCGAACAAGAATTAAATACTCTACAAAATACAATAGGTTTCGTTGATGGACTCTTCTAGACTCACTTTAAATCCCCTATGGAACATGATACTTCATCCAAAATATGGAGTGGCAAGGCTACTTACATTTTTGCTCGCTTACGGGGACAACACGGTTTTATTCTACAAATGACGATCACAAACATATAATACAAACCACACAGATTGGTATTCATTTCAAAAAAAGTTGTTATATTGTTTGGGAGTTGACTCGCGAATCGTCGTCGCATGCAGACGTGTACTTATTGTGCTCCGGGAAAAAAACATTCAACAATATCAAAAAGTGCAGTGACTGGTTTCGTAAATCAACAACAACGCGAAAAGACGCTTTCAGCGATGAAATCGCTAATGTTTATATTGATTAATTAATTAATTAATATAAAACATAACATTTAAAACTCGAACAATATCAACCTCGATTGCAATGAGTCTAAACGACGTTAGCACACAACGTCAACGTGAGCAAGACGAGAGACGGCTCTCAGTACAAAGAAACAACGCTTACTTCACTTTCAAAGCAACCGAAAGTAATGCAAGCTCATCCCAAACACAGTCAATTACCCCAAACTTGGCCGAATTCTTAAACGTAGAGAGCGTGAGAGCGCGTTCTTGCTCCCCCTCGCTACCATCGATGTCTCTGCAGCCAAAGAGCGCAGTAACTAGCACCGCAACCTCTTTGACAACGTCAACCGTAACAACAACAACAACCGCTACTGTAACGACAGCGCATTTAAAGACGTCATCAGCTAGCAACGCAAACATTGATACTTCAGCCGCTGTGCTGCCCGAAAAAGAGAACAAAAACAAAGAAAATATTAAGCCGGCTGTGCAGACTGGTATGGATCGTTACATCCAAATCAAAAGGAAGCTGAGCCCCCTAAACTCCCAACGCAAAATAACCCGTGGCAATGCTAACATAGCCGCAATAGAAACGCCCACGAACTCAAACCGTTTTAAAATCTTGGCAGACTATGAGGATGACGCCGAATCTACAGAAGTCGAAAAAAGGAAGCCTAAGCCCCCGCCAATATACATACGAGAAAAAAGTTCCAACGTTCTTGTCAACAAAATTATAGAGCTCATTGGCAAGGACAACTTTCACATAATACCACTCGTAAAGGGCAATATCCAGGAAACAAAAGTTCAAACGAAGTCTGAAGATAATTACAGAGTATTATCAAAATACCTCTCCGACAAAAAAAAGAACTTTTATACGTATCAGCTAAAAAGCAGCAAGGGCTTGCAAGTCGTACTTAAGGGCATAGAGCCCGAAGTATCGCCTGCAGAGATAACAAAGGCGCTACAAGAGAAGGGATTTAGCGCTAAGACAGTGTTCAATATCTCTAACAGGGATAGAAAGCCGCAGCCACTTTTTAAGGTTGAACTCGAACCACAAATTAAGCCCCTCAAGAAATACGAAGTGCACCCTATATACAATCTTCAGTTCCTGCTGCACCGCAGAATTACAGTTGAGGAGCCGCACAAACGCAATGGCCCGGTACAATGTGCGAACTGCCAAGAATATGGCCATACAAGGTCTTACTGTAAACTGCGCCCAGTTTGTGTAGTTTGTGGTGAGCTTCATGACTCCGCACACTGCCCAGCGAGCAAAGATGACCAAAACTCGAAAAAGTGCGGCAACTGCGGTGGAAATCACACTGCTAACTATAGAGGTTGCCCAGTTTATAAGGAGCTGAAAAGTCGCATCCACCAGAGGGGACTTACTGCCCGCACCCAAAATAATCAGTTCATAGCCTCCAGGACAAACCCTGAAGTCTTCTTCTCGACTGCAGCCAGATCCTCACTAGGACTTATAAACTCTGACAAAAATGTCACATACGCAAGCGCTTTAAAATCAGGACTGGCTACCCCAGCCTCAAAAAGCTCACTGCCGCAATCAGCACACCAAGAACCGAACACGGCTCAGCAGTATCAACTACCGGAGCAGTCAAAAAGTAACTTTGAAGCTATGATATGCAGTCTACAACAAAGCCTTACGAAGTTCATGTCGTTTATGATCTAATGCGAAACCAAAATCTATTAATACAAATTCTGGTTTCACAACAATCCAAATAATTACTTCCCTACGAATATCTACATGGAACGCTAACGGCGTTTCGCAGCATAAACTCGAGTTAGCGCAATTCCTACTAGACAATCAAATCGACGTAATGCTGCTTTCAGAAACACATCTTACGAACAGATACAATTTCCAACTACGAGGATATTCATTCTATGGAACAAATCATCCAGACGGTAAAGCACACGGCGGGACTGGAATTTTAATCAGAAGCCGTATCAAGCACCATTATCATACGAAATTTGCAAAAAACTACCTACAGGCCACATCAATAAATATACACCTAAATACTGGCAAGCAATTAACTCTAGCTGCCGTATACTGCCCCCCACGCTTCACCATAGCCGAAGATGAGTTTATGCAGTTTTTCAACTCACTCGGAGACCACTTCATAGCAGCAGGAGACTACAATGCCAAGCACACACACTGGGGATCTAGTCTTGTGACCCCAAAAGGAAAGCAGCTCTATAATGCAATTATCAAAGCTAAGAACAAGCTAGACTATGCTTTTTCTGGCACACCAACATACTGGCCGGCAGACCCAAAGAAACTTCCCGATTTAATTGACTTTGCGATTACCAAAAACATTCCTAAAAATCTGATATGCGCCGAATGCCTTTCGGATCTTTCATCTGATCACTCGCCTGTCCTTTTTACTCTACTCCAACACCCAGGAACATGGGATCAATCATCAAATCTGACCTCGCATAAAACCAATTGGGTTAAGTACAGGAAGTACATCAGCTCACACATTGAGCTGAGTCCTCACCTCAGCGACGAAGCCAACGCAGACAGTTTTGTTAATTCGCTGGAGTCTGTACTCGTCTCTGCAGCTCGAGTTTCAACACCTCAAATTATAAACACACAACGCAATCAAAAGAAGACAAATCTACAAATCGAACAGCTCGTCCTCGAAAAGCGACGCTTACGTCGAGAATGGCAATGTCACAGATCGCCATCTGCTAAGCAACGCTTCAAACATGCCTCACGTCAACTTAATCAAGCTCTACAGCAAGAAGAAACGTATGTCCACCACCGCTACATAGAGCAATTGTCAACTAACAGTACGAAACACTCACTATGGAGAGCTCACCCAACTCTGAGCTCACCGAAAGAAACCGTGATGCCTATTAGAAATTCCACAGGCGGGTGGGCGCGCAGCGACGCAGACAGAGCCAGTACGTTTGCCAAACACCGTAAAAATGTCTTCCAACCAAATCCTGCCACCAATGCGTTTACTTTGCCGACTCTATCAGATGAGCCCCATCCTCAACATGAGCCGATTGAGTTTCGCCCAAACGAAATCGTTAACATCATCAAACGGCAACTGAATCCGAAAAAATCCCCGGGCTGCGACCTCATAACCCCCAAAATGATCATTGAGCTCCCATACTGTGCCGTTTGCACTCTCACCCAGCTATTTAATGCCATCGCAAAACTTGGCCACTTTCCAGTGAGATGGAAAAAGTCAATTATAATAATGATAGCAAAGCCGGGAAAAGACCACACTATCCCCACGTCGTATAGACCTATAAGCCTACTCTCTTGCCTATCTAAACTCTTTGAAAAATGCCTAATGACTCGGATAAACACATACCTGAAACACATACCACATCCAGGAAGGAATCCCGTCACACCAATTTGGGTTTCGTGAAAAGCATGGAACAATTGAGCAGGTCAACCGGATAACATCCGAAATTCGGAACGCGTTCGAAAAACGAGAGTACTGTACTGCCATATTTTTAGATGTCTCTCAAGCATTCGATAGAGTCTGGCTGGAAGGTCTAATGTACAAGATCAAGACAATGCTCCCCTACAGCACCCACAAGATTTTAGAGTCTTACCTTCACGACAGAAAATTTTTCGTGAGGTGCAATACCGCTATATCCGATGAGTACACTGTTGGAGCTGGAGTTCCTCAAGGCAGCGTGCTAGGGCCAATATTATATGTCCTCTACACAGCAGATATCCCGACAAGCACACGTCTAACAACATCCACGTTTGCCGATGACACAGCTATTCTTAGCCGCTCAAAATGCCCGATTCAAGCAACTGCGCAGCTAGCTCATCATATGGTCGATGTCGAAAAATGGCTGTCAGACTGGCGAATTAAAGTGAACGAACTAAAATGCAAGCATGTTACGTTCACTCTGAACAGGCAAAACTGCCCGCCGATAACACTAAACAACACTCTACTCCCACAAGCAAACGAAGTAACATACCTCGGAGTACATCTCGACAGAAGACTCACATGGCGCCGGCACATTGAAGCCAAAAGAACACACCTAAAGCTAAAAGCCAGCGGTCTTCATTGGCTTATCAACGCTCGGTCACCTCTTAGCCTTGAACATAAAGTCCTGCTGTACAACTCGGTACTAAAACCTATATGGATGTACGGCTCCCAGTTATGGGGGAACGCCAGCAATAGCAACATTGACATAATTCAAAGAGTTCAGTCGAAGATCTTGAGAACAATCACCGGGGCACCGTGGTACGTTCGCAACGAAAACATACACCGCGACTTAAACATTCGACCAGTCAAAGAAGCGATCGCAGAACAGAAGGTAAAGTACTTAACCAAGCTATCGGTGCACCCTAACCACCTGGCGAGAGGTCTAACAAGGTTGAGCAACCAATCACGCCTTCGTCGCAATGACTTACCCACCCAGCGACCGACCTGAGGGACGCGCAACCAGAATGCAGTCTTAGTATACTGTTAGTTAAATTTTAATGTTAAGATTCGTCAACTTATTGTTAGTCTCAAAATTAAGATTCAATAAATAAAAGCAAAGCTATAATAAATAAATATTGTTTAGATTTTTAATTCTAGGCTCTCAAACTTTGTTAACAAAACTTAATATTTTAATCGCCTGTGCTTTGCAATTGCACCAGCTGTGTTTGTCAGCTGATTCCTTTGTTGTGGCGCCCTCTATCAAAATTTTTGTTATGCACCACTGAAGATTGTTGAATTTGGAATGCGTTACACTGAAAAATATTCCCCATAGTGCATAGCCCCCTAGTATTCTGATAGGTAAGTGTTAATGACAATACTAGTTTTTTGGGTTAGTGGGCGAAGAAAAGGTGGAAGGTTGGTCAGTGGTTCTGATATCGGTTAGTTTAACTCACGCAGGTTTTAACACTTTTTTCTTCACGGAACTAGGCTGATGTTCTTGGACGAAAATAGTCTCTGGCCAAAAATTGGGTGAACAAATCGTCTTGAACATCAGCGCGGGCACACGAATCTTGAAAGAAGACGTGCGCGGTATATAATTATATTTAAATTTAGCTATATCCTCCACCTTTATATCGGCTTTTGTTTTGGCTTTGATATAAGCCGAGTATCAGTAGTATCAGGGGCAATATCTGAATCACCTGTTCCTCCATCGAAACATATATATGTTTCTCGGCTTGCCCCTGATACTTCAGATATTGCCCCTGATACTACTGATACTCGGCTTATCACAAGGGTTATCGGCTTATCGGCTATATATCGGGGGTTTTGTTCGGTGCCGGTGCTCCGGACTGTGGAATATTCTTTTGGGTGACTCTAACGGGGGTTTCGTTCACTAAGACCTGTGGCATCACTTGACAAGATGCCATGGCGGACATATCGTACAATTGCTCTTTTTGTCCTGAGAAATTCGGACGAATTCAGTTCTAGCCCTTGGGGTGGCCAGAGATATAAGCGGTTGCATTAGTGTCGGCTGAGCAGGCGGATCAGAAACAGCGGATTTCTTACGCTGAAGGGACTCATTTAGCAGCTTAAGGCCACTAAACTGAGTGTCATGCGCACAGAGCTGGTCGTTGATTTTACGAAAACCAGTGATCAGCTCATTAAATCCATTGTTGGTCTGTCTCATGAACGACCTCATTTCGCCTTGGACAGCTCGACAATTTTCACAACAATAATATATACCAGACCTACGGGAAATGGCATCCGAGACCGAGGCAGTGAACCCGGCACACTTGGCGTGAACGACGTTTTCACATAGCCAGCAATGGATGGTAGGCTGGGATGAGGAAATTGTCTTGTTACAAGACTTCATAGCACAGACCAGTTTAAATTCCATATTTTTAATTGATAAAATACTATACCTTGAACCACTGTGCCAAATAGGAAGCCGAAGCGGAAGCTTTGGAGAGTGCAAAGGAAAAATGTAGAAATAGAGATAAGACGGGGAAGAAGCAGAGCTGAGGTATGCTTGGAATTGAATTTAGACAAATTATTAATTCGCCTCCAAATATTCTTGCAATCGCCTCCAAATAACCACAGCACTCGCGAGGCGGTACGGTTTAGGTTAAAACTTAAGATTCCCAATAGATTCGATTCACAAGAAAGTAAACACCGGTTTACCAATATTTACCATAAACGCAGAGGAGGAGGTTCGCTTAAGAGGAAGAGAGATTTGTTACAAGTATTGGATCGCTGAATGCATGGTTGCATAGTCGGCACCTGACAGACACTCCGGAATGCCCTTGTGGCGCGGGAGACGAGACCTGGAAACATGTTCTTTTTGAGTGAGTTTTTTTTTTGAGTTCTTTCCGCTGTATTATGATCTTCGTGATATGGGTGGGTTGGGTGTGATTCAGGCCGAAGGAGACTTTGACTTCAGTCAGGTGCTCTCTACTAGCGATACGTTGAATGTGTTTGCGAGAGCCGTTTTCAGTCGTTGTCGAAGACGTTGATTTGTGGATGCCGAGAGGTGTTAGGGTGTGTGAATCAGGACCGAGTGAATAGGTGCTTGTAGGGTTTGCCGGATTTTCACCCACCGCCGGGGTGATCAGTCCCCGAGCTTCATGGTAGCTGAAACTAGGAGTGCTGTTTTAGTAGCACGAACCTGACCAGAGGACTTTTCTGGTACCACGGGTGATGAGAAACTACGGAGATGGTGCTCAACTCCGCCTTGTCACAAGTCCTTAGGGATTGTTGGGAACATAGCTGGCCGTCTTCGAACGCCGCGAGTTGCGGAAGAGGAAGGAATAGTCCTCGCCTCTTCACAGTGAGAAAGCCATGCCCATGAGCATGGTGGATAAAACTGTTACATCTTATGACTCGGCTCCGGCCGTTTCAAAATGCTATTCCAAGAAGCTACGTCAAATACTCGGTCACCTACCCGTGACTGTTCCGGAATCAAAATGGGTAGTTTCCTTGTTGGCTCGGCGCCTGACCGGAGGTTGTGATAATTTCTGGTACCACGGGAGGCTGAGACCACGCAACTTGTTCCGACCTGACTATGGTTGAGGCCCCTAAGGGAGTAACGTGGTGGCTGTGGTTCGACGTGAATTGCGTTATACAACCGGCTGCCGGTTTTATAGGTAGGCATCCATCCTGCAACGAGGATATAAACCATGTCTAGAACAGACCAGAAACATGTCTAGAAAATAAAAAAAAACTCCCAAGCTTCTATCTTCAAGTACACCAAAGTTGGTATTTTTGCCAACTACCATTTCCGATCTTTCAGTTATATGGCAGTTATAAGATATAGTCGGCCGACCGTTATGAAATTTTTCAGGTCCATCAACTGACTTTTGATCAACTGACCAAAAATAAAATCTGTACAAAGTTCCAGGTTTCTATCTTTAAAAATACGAATGTTGGGTCATTTCCGATTGTTCAGTTATATTGCAGCTATAGGATATAGTCGGCCGATCCCGGCCGTTCCGACTTATATACTGCGTGCAAAGGAGTGGTGTACGCAAAGTTTCAAGTCGATAGCATCAAAACTGACAGACTAGTTTACGTAGAAACAGACAGACGGACATGCTCATGTCAACTTAGGAGGTGATCCTAATCAAGAATATAAATAGTTGACTCCTTCACTGCGTTTCACACTTTTGGACAAAATGAAACACATTTGTAAAAAATATTGTTTTGTTAAAGTTTTACATGGCGTGGAAAGTCCTACACAGTGTAATCAAGCTCAAAAATATCAATTTAACTGCGCTTCACTTAATTTTTTTTTGAGACACCTCTGTAAAAAATAAAAAAATTTTACATAAAATAAGCTAAATTAGAATTATACCCCAATTTCAACCTTATTATTTACAACTATAACCTAAGCGTTTATCTAAGCGGCCTAATAGGCCGCGAAAATAAAGATAAAAACCCTCTCCTGTAAAATTTTCCTTTTTTCGCTTACGTTCTAATTAACAGGCCGATATCGTAGTAAATAGATCAAATTGATATTTTGGGAGAAAAAGCGGTTGGTAATTATGTACACATTTGCCTAAAAAAAATTTTGCAAAAAGCGCCTCAAACTCTTTTATTTTTATGATACTTCGATTTAGGCATCAGAGTATTCAAAACACACACATTTTAAAACAAGGGTCAATATTATTTAATCGCGACGTTTCAATTCTTGATGGCAAGGTTCTTGTGATGTCAACTGTTGAATCATTGTGCCATTTGAACTGTGCTTATTGAGTTTATAAATCCTTTAAAATTGCACTCTTAGCATTTTTTAATTTGTCCAGCCGCTTAAGTAAGTGATTATTAGCAGTTTCTGCTTCTTCCAATCGTTCTAAAATTTCTCGATGCTGTTAAAGAAAAGAAAAAAATAAAGGTTACTTAGGAAGTGAAGTGTAAGGTAATAAATAAAGGTAATAAACCATTATTTACCAATTACAATGCTGGTTATGTCAGCCACCAAATACACGTGTTCATATTAAAACAAAAAAAGGAAAGCTAATTTCGGGCAGAGCCGAAGTTGATATACCCTTGTAGTTAAAACCGGATATATATCGCAAACATCAGATATAGTTGTCCGATCCTTGTGAGAATATCATAATAAAACCAACTAATTACAATAAATAAAACAAAAACACAACTTCTATCATCAAAAATACCAGAGTTGGTATTTCTACCAAAAACCATTTCCGATCGTTCAGTTATATGCCCGCTATAGGATATAGTTGGCCGATCCTTACGAAATTTAGCATGTCGTATTATTTTGTCAAAAATAGCTCTCATGTATGCGAAATTTTATATGTTGGATATGGATGTACATACTATATCTCCTTTAAAAATCTGCCGATTTGGATGAAATTTGTTTTTAGAGATATTTTAAATATAGAAATAGCTTCGCATTAAAAGTTTTTCAAAAAAAAGCCTTCCAGTACTGGCGCTACAAAAATTTTGCAATTTGTGGTGGCGGGAGAGGGCGTGGCAAAAATTTGAAACATACTTGAACTGAAACTCTGAAATCCACGCCTTTATTGGGACAGACTAACGGACGGACAGACGGACATGGCTAAATCGACTCGTTGTACACAACTACAACGTACCCTTGTACTCTATGAGTACCGAGTATACAAAGTGTCGCTCCAGTAGTAGAGTCGAATATGTCGCTGAGAATAACACAGTGCCGCACTGATTTGGAACTTTTCAAGAGACATAGTAAAAATTGTTTATTGGGTTGAATAACATAGTAACATACATAACAGTGTTTAAAATATTTGTAACACCCTAAAAATATAGATTTATTTAGAAAAAACTGTTTTTCGGGACTTTTTTGCTCTTAAAAATTCCTAAGCGCATAATTTTACGTTTCATTTATCATGTATCATTTTTGACACATATCAATATTTTCCCATTAATCTTGAATAATGTGGGATCAATTTCATTAAGAAATTATGAAAATTGTTGAAGTTATAACGTTTTTCCCAAAACAAGTCAGTGCTATTTTACTAGCGCTTGAGAATAATAGTGCGTAAATCAAAAGAATAAGCGCAATGGAAGGAATAGAAGAAGACACTAAAATTGAAAACTCAATGATTATTTATTTAGTTTTGAGTAGAGTAGTTCCAGTGACCAGAGATAAATGGGAAGAGTCACTGGATTATGAGAAATTGCCGCTGTGGTCCGATTTTGAAAAAAATATTAATAAATATAAACAACCTTGCCGTTATTGTAACGCACAAGACCATAGCCTTGCTCAGTGCAATCCGTTCGCTCGCCTTGCTGTAATGCAACGGATTGAGTTTGTAAAGTCAGCCTCCCTATGTTTAAATTATCTTCGAAAAGTCACACGGTTGCAAAGTGTAAATCGACTAGGTAACAGATTTGTGCAAGATCGCACCACAAACTTATGCACCGATTTACTGTGATTGAAAATAACTTAGCGTGACCACCACCAAATGAAAATCCATCTCCAGCGCTAAATCTTTATGGTCCTTAAACGTCACATGCTTTGCATGCGTCTTCCCTAGAAAGGGTTTTGTTAGCGACCTCGATCGCAATCGTTAGAACTAAAAATGGGGCGTACATATTGGCCCGAGCATTACTTGACTCTGCGTAACAAATGAACTTCATAACTGAAGATCTTGCTCAACGCTTATAGATACGTAGGGAGGAATCGTGTTTCAACTTGCTTGGAATTGGTCAAGCTAATTCCCAGGTTAAGGAAAAGATACACACTCTGGTGAAGTCAACAATTAATGGTAGTGAGTTCGACTATTGGATTTTGAGAACTATCTCGGGTTATCACCCTGACCAGTCAGTGAACATGAAAGATTGGGACCTACCAAGGAAATTGCCTTATTTTTATAAACCTCAGCGGATAAATATGTTAATTGGAGCTGAGCTGAGAACTGTTGTTGTGGGCCAAATAAAACAAAGTCCGAACCCTCCCATTATCCAAAAAACTCTCCTATGGATAGTATAGTGGTATAGTAGTATAGTAACTCTCCTATGGATAGATAGTATAGTAGTAAAGTAGTATGGATAGTATATGCGCAAATATATAGGGCTATTCCTCAACTCCTCAACAGCCTGTCTCTATCGTGAATTGCCAAAAAGAAATGCTTGAGTTGATATTTGAATTTGAAATATTTGATATTTTGAATTTGGAGCCCCCGCGGGCTCCGCACATGGGCGGACTATGGGAGGCAGGTGTAAAATCCGGAAAACACCTACTCCTACGAGTGGTAGGCAACACGAAGCTGACCGCGGAGGACCTGCATACCGTCCTCGATGGAGTCGAGGCCGTCTCTAACTCATGACCCCTGGGCGCTCCGGGTCAGGACCCAAGCGATAGACGCTTACTCCCGGGCATCTGTTGACGGGTGGGGCGCTCATCGCCTCACCAGCACCGCGGAGCCCGAACCAGCAGGGTCTAACGTGCTTGCGGCGATGGCGGCTTGTCTCGTCAATCAAGCAAACGTTTTGGCAGCGATGGTCCCGGGAGTACGTCTTGGGCCTACAGGCGCGGTCGAAGTGGCAGCACCAGGAGGACGACATCCGGACGGGCGAGCTGGTCCTGATCGCAGAGGATCACCAGCCACCACAACAGTGGCTCACCGGAAGGGTCGTAGCAACGCACGCCGGCGTGGACGGAAGGGTCAGGGTCGCCGTAGGCAGGACCAGGTCTGGAGCGGAGTGTAGGATAGCAGTCCACAAGCTGGCGCGGCTGTCAGTTATTTGAAGCCGGATGGAGGCCTTCAATGTGGCCGGTGTTAACGGATTTGTCGAATCCGTATTTTTTATCTTTTTTTTGTGAGAGATAAAATAATCTCCACCAACAGTAACAATGATTTACTTCGATTTTTGCAAGCGAGTTTGTAATAGAAGAGCTACTGTGATGTAACCTTGAACAGTGAATTTTATGTCTTGAAATAGAAGGCGAAGCAAAAACTTCCCTTCCCCGTATGAGGACTCATAGTCTAACAATTTTCCCACCCTAGGGCTCTGGTAAGATTTTGTATCATTTTTAAATCAACACCTCCATGATGTCGGTAAGGAATCTACTCTAATCGAGCTCGAGTTTGTGATCGAGCTGATCAAGCTGAAATGTGATAGTCTAAGATAATGCAAGGCTTGGCAGTTTCTTCCTTCTCTGTATCCTTACAGCTACGGCAGTAGTCGTTCATGAATTAATTCGCCTAGCATGTGTTCCTACTAGCCAGTGTCCCGTGATGACTCTAATAGCAGTGCTTATTTGGGTCCCATCCATCTTTAATAATTGGAATGTTCTTTTTTTTTTGCAATATTGGGCCAGAGTTGTTGTGTCAACTTGCAATTTGAAACAGAATTCCAGCTGACTTGGTTTTTCTTATAATATCTTCCGTAAGTTGGAGTTTGTAAGAGGCTATTAGTATGCCAGAACCCTCCATGTTAACCTGGTGAAATATGGTGGTACTTATGCGAGCCAATCATGGGCTAGCTATCATGGGAAACTGCATAGCAGACAACTATGCAGTTGCCCATGATGTCCTTGTGACCAAGGACCCAGAATAGGCTTATGTCATACTGATTGGTCATCTTGTAAAGAGATGTTCTACAATCTAAGACTGTTTTTTGAGTTGCCTAATTGACTTCGAGTTTTTGATATATATTGGCTTCAATGTGTGGAAAGTTTTATGGATTAAGGTGGTTGAGTGCTTCCTTCATAGTGGTAGCTAGCTGGTAGTGATAGTGGTAGTCATACCTAGTAGCTAGTGGCTAGTGATACTACCTTATAGTAGTTTCGCCTAGAAGACGCTGTAGTGTCTGACGGAGGCTCATTTGCCTATTTGTATAGAGTATACTGTTTTCCCTATTTTGTTTTTCTAATTTTGAGCTATCTGTGTAGAAGCACAACGCCATCTTGGGGCCGGTGGGCCTTGAGCGTTCCATTCCTCCCTTCCGGGAATGATGATGCAGAATGCCGTTTTTGTATGATCCCTATAAGTACAGTAGTTTTTGCCGATGAAAACTAGAGGGTCGTTTAGTATAAGAGTGAAATGTTCAGTGTTTTTGGGATTCCATTGGTGTGAATCTTTTTTCCTGACTGCCGCCAATTTTGCCTGTTCCTCACAAGCTAGTTGTGGATTGGGAAGAAAAGGCGAAAAGAGCTTTCGCGGTTTTCTTCGACCTTTCCCTTTTATTTATATTCCCAGTTTAGCTTCTATCTAGTACCACCCCATTCTCTGATTAAAACGTCAATTTGATTTTCGTACAAAAGTTGTCAGTTCTAGTTTCAGCCGTTAGACATCATTGGCGTTCCACATTAATATCCGTGGACTTTGCATTGATTATTTAGACCGCTGTGCTATGAGCAACTGTGTTACCATGTTCTGGTTTCGAACAATTGTTTTCATGGTCGTTTTAATAAATGACAGTAACTCCATCAAACTTTGTTGGACGGTAAACAACATAGTTTCTGATTTTCTTTGTGGCTGTTCTGGGAACGGTTGTAGTAGAAAATCGGTTGATAACGCCAAAAAATATCTTTTTAGCTGCGTTCGTGAACGCTTTGTCATAGGTCCTTACGACACGTCCTGGGATAGTTTCCTTTTTGGTTGCTTTTTTTTTGCACCTGTTTTTGGGGCTGAGGACTTTGCCGTCATGCCATTTTGTGTGAGCACGTTTTAATGCCCATTTCATATTTTTGAGAGCAGCCTTTGACCTCTCATGGCTTCGATGGACTTGCCCCGCGGATCTACAGGAGTTACAGGGAGACGCGAGTTACCTCTGTTAGAGGCAAGACAGAATTTCTATCCGACCGTATAGTATCTCTATTTTTGATTAGGATTACAAGTTGATAAATACGACGCATTTCCGCAAAAGTATCGTACATATGTTGAAAAATCCAATTTTACAGGAGAAGCTTTTTTATACCCTTGCAGAGGGTATTATAATTTTGTCCAAAAGTGTGCAACGCAGTGAAGGAGACATCTCCGACCCTATAAAGTATATATATTCTTGATCAGGATCACCTCCTGAGTTGATATGAGCATGTCCGTCTGTCCGTCTGTCCGTCTGTCTGTCCGTCTGTCTGTCCGTCTGTCTGTCCGTCTGTCTGTCTGTTTCTACGCGAACTAGTCTCTCAGTTTTGAAGCTATCGTCTTGAAACTTTGCACACACCCTTCTTTCTTTTGCACGCAGTATATAAGTCGGAACGGCCCGGATCGGCCGACTATATCCTATAGCTGCCATATAACGGATTGATCGGAAATGGTATAACTTTGGTGTTTTTAGAGTTAGAGAGTTCAAATTTTACAGGAAAGCTATTTTTGGCAAAACATTACGACATGCCAAATTTCATAAGGATCGGCCGACTATATCTTATAGCTGCCATATAACTGAACGATCGAAAATGACCCAACTTTCGTGTTTTTGAAGATAGAAAGCTGAAACTTAATACAGATTATATTTTTGGCCAGTTGATCCATCCTACCGAATTTCAATAGGATCGGCCGACTATATCCTATAGCTGCCATATAACTGAACGATCGGAAATGACCCAACTTTCGTGTTTTTGAAGATAGAAGTTTGGGACATTTTTTTTAGATTTTTTATTTTAGTTAATTGGTTTTATTATGATGTAATCATAAGGATCGGCCAACTATATCCGATGTTTGCGATATATATCCGGTTTTAGCTGCAAGGGTATATCAACTTCGGCTCCGCCCGAAGTTAGCTTTCCTTTCTTGTTTTTATTTAATCTCTTACAAACAATAAGCAAAATCATAAGTTGTTTAAGCGATTAGAAACATTTGTTATAGTATTTCTTTATTTTTGTGCGTTTAAAGTATTTCCATGCAAAAAATTTGTATAGACATACGACAATTTCGCGCGCATATTGAAAAGCACGGTAACATACGAAAAAATTGAAACTGAATTTTTATCGGAACTATAGTTATAATATTTCACAGGGTAGTGAGACATTAGGTGCCTAAAAATTATGCATTAAAATCTCAATTCCAAAAATACGCGACTAAGGGGTTATGTACAGTTGTACCGCGCAAAAAATGGAATCGATTTTTTTTGACACCATAGAAAATATTTATGAAAAATGTTTTACCGACGTTGTTTAGTACATGTTTCTGGGTACTTAATTCAATTTTTTCATAAAAAAATATTACATAATAAAAATGTTATAGCCGAATTCCCGGACACCCGGGTTATCACCCTGACCAGTCAAAAGATTGGGACCTACCAAGGAAATTGCCTTATTTTTATAAACCTCAGCGGATAAATATGTTAATTGGAGCTGAGCTGAGAACTGTTGTCCGTGGGCCAAATAAAAGAAAGTCCAAACCCTCCCAATCTCCAAAAAACTCTCCTTGTATGGATAGTATCGGGGAAAATATATGGCTATTCCTCAACTCCTCAACAGCCTGTCTCTATCGTGAATTGCCAAAAAGAATTGCCTGAGTTGATATTTGAATTTGAAATTTGAAAAAATTCTGATTGTTGGAAGAAGTACCAACTTCTTAAAAGCTTTTGTCACCTGAACAGAAGTTATGTAAGGAACATTATCAGAAAAATACTGTTGTACTGCCTTCAGGTCGATTTGAAGTCAGGCTTCCATTTAAATCGGATCCAAGCGTTTTGGGAAACTCGTTCGAGACAACTAAACGCCGTTTTTTGTCGCTCGAGAGAAGATTATCTCAAGATCCGAATTTAAAGAAAATGTATTTGGAATTTATGCAAGAATACGATTCCTTAGGTCATATGTCCCTTATATGATGTTCTTGCTACTCCACACTTTGTCATACCCCATCCGTGTATTTTACATCGCACTTCGCAGAAAGCACATCGACCAAATTACGAGTCGTGTTTTATGTGTCCGGCTATAGAGGTTAGGTTCTCAGGTTCCGGCTAAACAGATTCGCTCTGATAGCCGACTTAAAAGCATGTAACGCCAAGCAATGGTAAATGAAGCCGATAGGCGAAACCTGTTGATAGTACGGAGGAACCCATCAGAGTCCTTGAAACTGTTAAAGCTCAACACCGTTACATATGGCACTGCGCCAACACCATTCCTGATGATATATTTAAATTTAAGATTAATGCTTGTCATGGGTCAAAGGGCGACATAGCGGAACATTCTTTCGGTGACATTGATGCTGTTTGACCCCCTTGCCTTATTAAACCCCATACTTATAAAAGGAAAGATCCTAATCCAGGAACTTTGGTTAAATAAGCTACATTGGGATGAGCGCAGGAAGTTTGCAGTCAGATCATGCATACGCTGCTTTGAATGCAAGCCTAGTCTGATGTCTCAAATTATGGGAGATTTACCATTAGACAGAGTTTGTGCTCTCCGCCCATTCTCCATATGTGGTGTTGATTTTTGTGGCCCTATTGATACGACATTGAAAATTCGTGGTAGGCCACCCTATAAGTCCTACATTGCCTTATTCGTTTGTTTTGCATCTAAGCCAGTTCCTTTAGAATTAATTTCTCACCTTTTTAACTGATTCCTTTTTGTTGCCTTTTCAAAGGTTCGTTGGGCGCCGAGGATGTCCGCCATAGTGCACTGCGAAAACGCGAGGGCTTTCGTCGCAGCTAGTCGCCACTTCGCGGAGCTTCGTCGGAGAATCGAGGACGAGGTCGACGCTGTCACACAATACATATCAAGAAAAAGATGCGTATTTACGTTCATACCACCGCAGGCTCCGCACATGATCGGACTACGGGAGGCAGGTGTGAAGTCTGCGAAACACCTACACCTACGAGTGGTAGGCAACGCGAAGCTGACCGCGGAGGACCCCGGACCCGCAGGGTCTAACGTGCTTGCGGCGATGGCGGCTTGTCTCGTGAATCAAGAAAATGTTTTTACAGCGATAGTCCCGGGAGTACGTCTTGGGCCTACAGGCGCGGTCGAAGTGGCAGCACCAAGAGGACGACATCCGAACGGGCGTCCTGCATGTCTCCTTCATTATAGAACATTCGGCGCCAGAATCAAAGAAAAATGAAAAGGGCTCACCGAATAGAAACATATTCCAGTCAGGTGCCGTCACAGAACAAACATCTACCCGCTTCTCGTTCATGTCGCCGTTGTTCGCTGTCGCCTTTGAGCACATAGAAGCGATGTGACCGATCTTGCCGCATTTGAAGCATTCTCTTTCTCTCCCTCTTGTAGCTAAAAAATATATTTTTTATACGTATTGGTGCTGCTCTTTTCGTCTGCTCTCTTCTTACGGAACTCTGCTCTTTGGTGCCCAAGTCTGCCGCAGTAATGACATTTGATTGGCGCCGACTCTTTGTACCGTTTTTTTTCTGGCTCCATACTATGTTTTCTGTTCAGTTATATGGCTGCTATAAGATATTTGACTTATATATTGTACTCGTGCAAAGGAGGGTGTGTGCATTGTTTCAGGACGATAGCTTAAAAACTGGGAGACAAGTTTACGTAGAAACAGGCAGACGGACATGCTTATATCAACTCAAAAGAACAACTCTCCCATTGCTTCTCTTGATCTCGGTCGATGCTAGCATGAAGCAATTGACGCCTTGGCTCCTTTTCATCAGTATTTGCTACCTCGCAGCCCAAATGAGGTAAGCCCGTCAGCCACGAACTTAAGTCCAAAATAGTCGGAATAGCTTAGTAGTTCTAACATGCCTTTCCCACTGCTTCCTTTTACCAATTGGGATCCATGAGAAAAAGGTCCTCCATCAGAGTAGGGTTACCCAAATGCTTTTTTGCCTTCGCCGACAGCAAAGGCTGAATGTGACGAGCTTTCTACGGTTATGCTTCATTATTGCTGTTGAGCTAGCTTCGTATAAGTAGCTCCGGTCGGTTATAGTTGCAACGCAGCTGCTCAATTATTGCATTTACATTACAGGGGTGAATCAACAACGACTTCACTGACTCATGGACGTCATCCTTAAACGGCTTCAGTAACCTTCAGTAACGGCTTCAGTAATCCGAACAATCATAAGATTGCATCGTCCCCGTAAATGCACCAAAGAAGATGGCCCAGTGCTCGGGCTTCCCTCCCAACGTATGAAGCTCAGGAAGCTTTTGTGGCGTCCGCCTTTCATTTCCTGCTATAGTCGTTGCTCAAGCAGCATCTCCATGAGAAGGCGCTTGTGCCGATGCTTTGCCGGCCACTTCACTATGTAGACCGAAGCCATGCGCTGGAACTGTGGTACCGGTAGCGCAAAATGGTGACACAAGACTGTAAACTGTAAACGGTACCGTTTAAGATCCGTTTTAAAATTTCTGTTTTCTCGACGCCGCATGCAAACTCTTGTTAGGTTAGGTACGACCAAGCCAATTGCAGGCTGACCTACCTCAACCTAAGTCAACGTAACAGGATTTCAACGTAACTTCATATTCCATACGCTGAGTACGAGGCTTCATGGCCTCGACCACCATCTTTCATTATCCCTGCACTTGGTTGCAGAACAAATACGCTGACGTCCATTTGCGACTTCACTAGCTCCTGTTCATTGTCCAAGGACTCCTTCTGGACAAATGCTGTATGATCTCGCCCAGAAACTTATCCAGCAACACCTGAAGGATCTCATAAACCTTGATCTGTCACTCTCACTATGGTGAGATGCCAATGCCAACCCACTAACCTCTACAGTCCACCAGACGGCCAATCCAATATCCGGTCGGTATCCCACGCACAAGCGTGTTCAGGCAACTCTATAACTTATGACCGCCAAATACCAATGCCATTAGTGCAAGTCGCCTATGTCGGCTGTCCACTGACTGCGAATTAAATCTTCTGTCGTCCCTTCAGTGGGGTATATAAGCATATATTTTATTCTGTAGGGATGACAAATTCAAGGGTTCACAATAGGAGTTGTATGAACAGTGTAGTTGGACATCTGTATAGTCCAGCTTTTTCCTCTTCTTTTCTTTTTTTTTTTTTATTGAGCAATAGAGGTTCTTATCTCTATTTCCGAAATTTTCATTTGCCTACTTCAATATTTGGAACAATGGTTTAAGGTTTATTGTTCTTAAACTTCTTATATATTATTTATATTTTTAACACGCCAGATTCACTTTGTTCCGGATTCACTTTCTTATTTTCGGATGCCATTTCCCGTAGCTCTGGTCTCCATTTTTGTTGCGATAATTGTCGTGTTGTTAATGAGGTTGTTCATAAGACAGACTAAGTACGCCATTAAAGATATGATCCCCGGTTTTCGAAAAATCAATGACCAGCTCTGCGCGTCTAGTTAAGCGACCTTCAGCAGTTAAATCCGCTGTTTGTGATCCACCTCAGCCTGCTCACCCGACAATAACGCAGCCGCTCATATCTCTGACCACCCCTAGGGCTAGAACTGAGAACAATTCGCCGTCCGAATTTCTCAGTGCAAATGAACAATTGTTTGATTTGTCCTCCCTGGCATCCCTTCAAGTGATACCACGGGTCCAAGTGAATGAAACTCCCGTTAGAGTCACCCAACAGGGTAAACCACAGCCCGGACACCGGTACCGACTGATGCTGCAGTTTTCGTCACAGGTCACATCAAAACACATAAGGGTTTTAGGTAGCCTACTCCATCGAAAAATATATTTGTTTCTTAATTTGCCCTCCAAACTGAGATACTCCAAAGATTGCACCCTTGCTTCACCACACCTGAAGATGAGTTTATGCAATTTTTAAACTCATTAGGAGACCACTTCATAACAGCAGGAGACTACAATGCCAAGCCCACACACTGGGGATCTCGCCTCATAAATCCAAAAGAAAAACAGCTCTATAATACAATTATCAAAACCAAGAGCAAGCTCGACTATGTTTCTTCTTGCACTCCAACATTCTGGCCGGCAGAACCAAAAACATTCTGTAATTACCAAAAACATTCCCAAAAATCTGCGCCGAATGCCTTTCTTAGCCCCATCTGATCACTCGCCTGTCTTGTTTATCCTACGCAGACATCCAGGAACAGTGGAACAATCATTAAAATTGACCTCACAGAAAACCAACTGGGTTAAGTACAGAAATCACACATTGAGCTAAGTCCTCATCTCAACGATGAAGCCAACGAAGACAAATTCACTGGAGTTTGTACTCGTCTCTCCAGCTCAAGCTTAAACATCTATATATAAACATCTATTATATATACACAATGCAACCAAAAAAAGACCAATCAACACATACACGGTTTGAAATCCTACAGGCAGCTGGGCGTACAGCGATGCAGACATGTTTGCCAACCAACTTAAAAAAGTCTCCCAACCAAACCCTGCTACTAGTGCGTTTACTTTTACAATATGAGCCTCAGCTTCAACTTGAGCCAATTAAGTTTCGTCTTAACAAAATCGCGAATATCATAAAAAACCAACTAAATCCGAAAAAATCCTTTTACGACAAAACAAGCCTACACGACAGAAAATTTGCTGTGGATGCAGCAACGTTGCTAATGATTTCACAATTGGAGTTGGAGTTCCTCAAGGTAGCGTTTTAGGGCCAACATCATATGTCCTCTACACAGCGGACATCCCGACAAGCACACGACTAACAACATCTACGTTGGCTGATGATAAAGCAAATTCTTAGCCGCTCAAAATACCCGATACAAGCAACTGCGCAGCTAGCTCTTTATCTGGTCGATGTTGAAAAATGAATCAGATTTTCGAATTGAAGTGAAGGAACAAAATGCAAGCACGTAACGTTTACATTAAACATGCAAAACTTACGTTGAATAATACTCTACTCCCGCATGCACACAAAGTGAATTATCTAGGAGTACACCTCGACAAAGACTAGCTTGGCACCGGCACATTAAAGGCAAAAGAACACACCTAAATCTAAAAGCCAGCAGCATTAATTAGCCTCGAATAAAAAGTCCGGCTGTATAACTCGGTACTAAAACCTAAATGTACGGAATATGTATGTACGGCAATACCAATATTGACATAGTCCAGCGGGCTCGACGAAGATCTTGATAACAAACACAGGGGCACCATAGTACGTTCGCAACAAATTCATACATCGCGACTAAAACATTCTACCAGATCAAGAAGTGATCGCAGAAGAGAAGGAAAAGTAATGTACCAAGCTACTGTTGCATCCTAAACACCTTGCAAAAGGTCTAGGGTTAAGCAACCAATTACGCAATCAGAGCAACCAAAAAAAAAACATCAAAGCTCAGTTTGGCCAGATAACATTTTCGTCCAAGAACATCAGCCTAGTACCATAACAAAAAAAATTTAAAAACTAGTGGGAGTGAAACTTTGACATATTAGAACCACTGACCCACCTTCCACCTTTCTTTGGCCACAAATTTTAAAAACTTATATCGTCACTATGACTGGGGCCTCGATGGTGATGTATATAGCCAGCATTTACTAACACGCATAAATTTCAATTTTCCCAATAGTAGGACTAGAAACTTTATTCTATTATTCTAGACCCTCTTTGAGTCTTATGTTCGAACTACAATAGTCTCTACCCTCTCTCTTTCCTGTCCTTCAAGTTAAAAAAAATTATTTTAAATTTCCTTGTTAATTCCTGTTAATTTAATAAATAAGGCGCCCCTCGGTCGTCTGGGCCTCTAAGCCTTATGATAAATTCAGGAAAGCTAGCTGGTGCACGAGCCATTGCCAAAATTCTGAAAGACCGGTACAAAAAAATTCTAATTTTACATAGCAATCACTTCACAAAATCACAAAATCACTTCATGTTAAACAAATAATGCACCCGGCATCAGGAAATTTTCCATCGAATCCCACGTCGGAATGCAGTTCACCCTCTCCGGCTCCGCTTCCAGCTCGTTCCATTTAGCGCGAACAATGATGTATCCGGCAATTTACTTAGTGGAGCCCATTTAATTTTGTCGGATAGTTTCCGGAGTCTTCTGGACGACGAGCCATTGACTAATTCCAAATTCGTTGACATGCGCTTGAAAAAATGACGGAGGTTGCTAAATCTCCCATTTAAGTGATCCAAAGCCCCACCATATTTATCTCAGTCAATTCCAGTAAGCGAACTTTTTCTTGCGTTATATCACGCAAGCAGGACCGCCGGCGATACATCGACCGGAACTCAAGCCATTCAAAAGCCTCCGCTGTAAATGTAAGCGGAAAAAGCGCCAACGTCTGAAAGGTACAACATAACGCTTGCTCCGGATATTTAGAGGGGATACCGTTAATTACCGTACAGTGGCCGGGCAGAAAACTGAAGCTGATATTACTTCCTCAACGAAAACAAACCTAATTTTCCCCGCCAAGTCATTAAAGTTAATTCGGATGCTCCGCGAGATCCAGTTCGACGCAGCTCGCTATGCGTGACCTTAAACTCTGATACAAGTCCACGCTTAGCAAGGCACTTGAAATGGCTTTCACCATATTTAAGGCCTGACGCATTATCGGCAAATCCTTAAATATGACAAGGCTTTGACGCAAAAACGCCACTTTTTTTGTGGCAACGAATTCCGTCTCAAATTAGTCTGGAGTCTCAAAATTAACTAATTTGTAAAGGTTTGATTCGCAGGTGGCATTTACAATAGCCGAGAACATCGACCGGAACTCCATCCGGGAATGTTCTCGCAATAGCTATGTCAACCTCAGGTATGGTGCGGAACACTAATATTACTCGGAGCGCGCGGTTTCGCAGAGACCTCTTGATCCCTCTCCTGTACCCCTGGATTTTTGTGGCCTCACCCCATATAGGAGCGCCGTTCAAAATAGTGAAACTTAAGACTTCTTGTAGAAGCTTTTTTGGGGCCTCTCGTATTCAGCATGATCCTTAATTAGGACCTTCCGATATTTATTAGCTTTTGACGAAGTCAGAAAAAACAAGGTACCTTTGACGAGGCACACCACTTCTATAGCAGACTCGACCCGCTTCCGACTGGAATTGACAACCGCCTTCGTTTTATTCTGGGAGACGTAAAAAAAGTTTTTACGTTAAAAAAGTCTCTTTTACTATTTATTAAGGTTGTACGAAATTTAATATTGTTTCCTTTAAAGCACCACTTTTGGCTTAAAACACGGATAAAAAACCTTCTAACCAAAAAAAAAAAAAGTGTTTTTACTTGCATTACGATTTTTATTCTTCTCATAACCGGGCAAATCAAAAATCAAGATGGTGGGGCACATAACTTTGATACATCTGCACTTCCACGATGATTGCTTCATTCTTTTTGTTGGGTCAGAAGGTAGCTTCCTTTGAAATATAATTATTTATTATATTGAGTACCTATCGCCTTAGCCCTCTAAGACGTAAGGCTGCCTGAAGGCACGTATTACGTTTTTGCCCATAAAAAATAAACTAACAGCTTTTCAATCGTTTAAATAATTTTTGGCGGTTGATAAAAAGTACACAAAATTATGATGTCTCTCTTAACGGGACTTATCTTTCGGAATACACAAGACATTTTTTTTTCACGCGTAAAATTTGGTCTGCGGTTTGTTGTGTGTTGCTGTTCAAATAGTAGTAAATATACAAAACCTATCCAGCTCATAATTTTTTTCTTGAAAGGTAAGTTTATTTACTTTTAAAATTAAGTAAAAGATTTGCAAATTTATAAAAAGCATGCGTTGTGACAGCTAAATAGCGATACGCGCCTTTAGGCATGTTCGGGGATCCAAAACAACTTTTTTGCCAGCTGATAATTTCACAATTGATTTCTTTTTATGTGTCTGTTTTTGTTTATGGAGTGACTTGAAACAGATGAAACGTTGCTCAAAATATTTGACTCAGTTCCATCGGATGAGGAAGTGTTCAGCTCACGTGACGACGAGGACGAAGACATTGCTATAATGGATGCTCTTAATACTGCTTTAGAGGATGCTGAGACTATATAATTACGTCTACAGCTCTTTTGCTATTTTTTCTAAGAGCTTTTTTCTAAGACCGATAGGTTCTTATAACCTTGCCACGGTGCGAGGAAACCGTATCCCAATAAATTCCGAGGGGTTTTTCAACTGAGTACGTTGGGTCCTCATATGGTGTCGACATAACGAATGTACTCTGGAAAGACAGCAAGCCTGTTCGCTTTTTGTCCACTTATGTGGGTGTAAAGCCATTCGAAAAGACAAACCCTGGTGAAGGCTAAGCTACACATTTCTTTTGATTGTCCCCAAATTGTGCATGAGTATAATGCTCACATGGGCGGCGTAGATCTCATGGACGGCCTAATAGGACGCCATCATATCAGAGCAAAAACTCGGGATGCCGCAACTCGTATTTTTTATCACCTTATTGATATGGCAGCCATCAACAGGGCAAAACTATCTCCACTCTCTCATCGACCTTTTCAGCATGAGCTCAAACATGATCAAAAGTCAAAACATCCAATATCGGACTTGCGGTTTGACCAGCTAAACCATTTCCCATATTGGTTGGATCGAAACAGTGGAAAAAGAAGAAGCAAGCACTGTAAAACTTCACGAACGCAATGCATATGCACGAAATGCAATCTGCACTTATGCTGCACAGCGAATAAAAACTGTTTTTTAGAATACTATAGGAAAGAATAAAATAAATATTCATTACTTGAAAAAATTTTTTTTTCCACTCAAAGCCCCAAGCGTGCCTTCAGGCTCGCTTACCTTTCTTCTCACCTCACAGGAGAACCGAAGATTCTTGAGAATATTTTCCCAAATTTTCATAGAGATTGGAGCAGTAGAAAAAAAGTTACAGCGCTCCTAGCCGCGCGGCTCGTCGCGGCCTTAAACTGAACTGGAAACTTTAAACGCGAATATCTCGAAATGGTGTTTCTTGAAAAATGACTTTGCGGTGACATGGATTGGCGGAAAACTACTGAACCGATTTACTTCAAATATTTTTTTTAAATGTTCGTAATGAAATTCTTCTGTGCTTGAACGATCGATTTTTCACGCACAAACTTTTTTTCGCCGAAATGAATTTTTTAGTGAACTTTCTAGAGACCAATCATTTCATTTTTAGCATAAAACGTTCCGGTATGCATAAAAAAACAAAAAATTTTAAAACCGATCGTTCAAGCACAAGGAATTACACTAAACTAATGAAATTTTTTTTACTTTTATGGTTTTGACCTGTTTAACCTAGGGAACTGTCACCGCAAGGCTCTAATAAAAAAGGCCTCTAAGGGAAACAGCCACCCCTTAAAAACTATTTAATATTTTTCCACCAAATATTGCACAAAAGTTTTTAATAAAGTGTACTATCAAAAAATTAAAACATCCCTGTAATTAAATAATTGCTACATACCTAAAAAAAAATGCGAACTTTCCTCTTTTTCTTCGAATAAAAAGGTATATAACCCATTAAACAAAATTTTTTTTTATACTTTTTTTTTACAAATAAAATAAAAACAAAAAAATAAAAAATCATTTACAATTTTATTTAAAAACAAGAAAGAAAAGCTAACTTCGGGCGGAGCCGAAGTTTATATACCCTTGCAGTTAAAACCGGATATATATCGCAAACATCGGATATAGTTGGCCGATCCTTATGGGAATAGGAATATATAATCCAATTTATTACAATACAAAATCTAAAAAAAGTCCCAAACTTCTATCTTCAAAAATACGAAAGTTGATATTTCTACCAAAAACCATTTCCGATCGTTCAGTTATATGGCAGCTATAAGATATAGTCGACCGATCGTTATGAAATTTGGTAGATCGGATTAACTGACCAAGAATATAATCTGTACCAAGTTCCAGCTTTCTATCTTTAAAAACACGAAAGTTGGGTCATTTCCGATCGTTCAGTTATATGACAGCTATAGGATATAGTCGGCCGATCCTTACGAAATTTGGCATGTCGTATTATTTTGCCAAAAATAGCGCTCGTGTAAAATTTGAACTCTCTAACTCTAAAAACACCGAAGTTATACCATTTCCGATCAATCAGTTATATGGCAGCTATAGGATATAGTCGGCCGATCCGGGCCGTTCCGACTTATATACTGCGTGCAAAGGAAAGAAGGGTGTGTGCAAAGTTTCAAGTCGATAGCTTTAAAACTGAGAGACTAGTTCGCGTAGAAACAGACAGACAGACGGACAGACGGACAGACGGACATGCTCATATCAACTCAGGAGGTGATCCTGATCAAGAATATATATACTTTATAGGGTCGGAGATGTCTCCTTCACTGCGTTGCACACTTTTGACCAAAATTATAATACCCTCTGCAAGGGTATAACAAGAAAGGAAAGCTAACTTCGGGCGGAGCCGAAGTTTATATACCCTTGCAGTTAAAACCGGATATATATCGCAAACATCGGATATAGTTGGCCGATCCTTATGGGAATAGGAATATATAATCCAATTTATTACAATACAAAATCTAAAAAAAGTCCCAAACTTCTATCTTCAAAAATACGAAAGTTGATATTTCTACCAAATACCATTTCCGATCGTTCAGTTATATTTGAGCTATGGGATATAGTCGGCCGATCCTAATGAAATTTGATAGGTTGGATCAACTGACCAAAAATAGAATCTGTATTAAATTCCAGCTTTCTATCTTCAAAAACACGAAAGTTGGGTCATTTCCGATCGTTCAGTTATATTTGGCATGACGTTATGTTTTGCCAAAAATAGACCTCATGTCAAATTTGAACTCTCTAACTCTAAAAACACCAAAGTTATACCATTTCCGATCAATCAGTTATATGGCAGCTATAGGATATAGTCGGCCGATCCGGGCCGTTCCGACTTATATACTGCGTGCAAAGGAAAGAAGGGTGTGTGCAAAGTTTCAAGACGATAGCTTTTAAACTGAGAGACTAGTTCGCGTAGAAACAGACAGACGGACAGACGGACATGCTCATATCAACTCAGAAGGTGATCCTGATCAAGAATATATATACTTTATAGGGTCGGATATGTCTCCTTCACTGCGTTGCACACTTTTGGACAAAATTATAATACCCTCTGCAAGGGTATAAAAATAAAGTGTCCCAATATTTATTTCGACCAGGTATGTAGTTACTATATATATACTGCTTTATATATAATACATATATTGTTTTTTTTACTGTATGTACTGCTATATGACATTAAGTATTAAATTAAATATTCCATTTTGTTATGAAATGCCAAGTACCAAAGCAAAAAAAATGTTTAGCATTTACTAGGGAGTGGGAAGTCAACCATGGCATCAAGAATGCTCCGCTTCCCCCTGAAAAATTTCAAAGATGTGATCTTACCTCCCGCTGTAGCTTACGACGTTCAATTTTAAGCTCTGCTTCAACTTTTTCGGCGGCTTCTGTTGTACTTTTGTATCGTATTACTTGCGATTCTGAACGTGCTAAGCTCGATTGTAAATTTGCTACCTCTTGTTCAGCCTTATGCAGCTTGTATTTATAATCAGCTATGATTTTGTTAGACTCTCCTAAAAAAAATAAAACAATTTAAAATAAATGTTTTGGGATACACAATTTGGATACATTTTTTGGTCAGTTAATCCGACCTACAAAATTTCATAACGATCGGTCGACTATATCTTATAGCTGCCATATAACTGAACGATCGGAAATGGTATTTGGTAGAAATACCAACTTTGGTATAGAAGAAGATAGAAGCTTGGGACTTTTTTTTAGATATTTTATTGTAATTAAAAATGAAAAAAGTCTGTTATAATAACACAGTGCGACAAAAAAAGAAAAGTTGGAGGAACTTTTGAAGAGACCTAGTAGGAATTGTACATTAGGTCCAGTATAGTATAAAACTATGTTTGAAATTTTTCATACACCCTCAAATCTTGATTTATTTCGAAAAAACGGTTTTTCGAAAGTGTTTTGCTCTTAAAAATTCCTGAACGCGTAATTTTAGGCCGATTTTCAATTTTTTTTTACGGTTTTCAACAGTTAAATAATGTAGCTTTTGAAAAAAAAATACATCTTTAATTTATTGAAACAGAAAGGATACAAATTTTACAAAAGAAACTGACATTTTTGAATTTTTGTCATGTTTTTTCAAACTTTGACGCAATTTTTTTGGTACAACTTTCAAGAAATGGTAACATTTTTGACACACATCAATATTGTCTTGTTAATTCTAAATAAAACAAGACTAATTTCATTTCGAAATTATGAAAATTGTTGAAGTTATAACGCAGTGCGACAGTGATTTGGAACTTTTGAAGAGAGCTAGTAGGAATTTTTCATTAGGTCGAGTATAGTATAAAACCGTTTTTTAATATTTCTGTGAAATATTATAACTGAAAACGCTATAATTCCGATAAAAATTAAGTTTAAGTCAATAAAGTCAATTTTATCGTATGTTACAGTGCTTTTCAATGTGCGCGCGACATTACCGTATGTCCATACAAATTTTTTTTATTTGCATGGAAATACTTCCTACCCGCAAAATAAAGAAATACAATAATAGATGTTTCTCAAAGATCATCAAACAAAACAATATTTCTCAAATTGCTCAAAAATCAAGTGGGACTCGAATGGGTATTGTTTTTTTGTGGGGTCAAGTCGATGGGAAGAGAGGTTGTAATGTAATCTGCTCAGCTCATTTAAAGTATTTAAATATTTTAGATAGTAAAAAAAAAAACAGAACATCTTACCTTTTCAAACTCTTTATTTAACAAGAAAGCAAAGCTAACTTCGGGCGGAGCCGAAGTTGATATACCCTTGCAGCTCAAACCGGATATATTTTGCAAACATCGGATATAGTTGGCCGATCCTTATGATTACATCATAATAAAACCAATCAATTACAATAAAAAATCGAAAAAAAAAGTCCCAAGCTTCTATCTTCAAAAATACAAAAGTTGATATTTCTACCAAATACCATTTCCGATCGTTCAGTTATATGGCAGCTATAGGATATAGTAGAAACAGACAGACGGACAGACAGACAGACGGACAGACGGACATGCTCATATCAACTCAGGAGGTGATCCTGATCAGGAATATATATACTTTATAGGGTCGGAGATGTCTCCTTCACTACGTTGCACACTTTTGGACAAAATTATAATACCCTCTGCAAGGGTATAAAAATAAAACATTACATTTAAGTAAATAAGTAATCGCTGTTATTAGAAAATTCCCATTATTAATAAAATTAAATTATGAATATTTTGAAAATTCAAGTAAGTATCTTTATACCCTTGCAGAGGGTATTATAATTTTGTCCAAAAGTGTGCAACGTAGTGAAGGAGACATCTCCGACCCTATAAAGTATATATATTCCTGATCAGGATCACCTCCTGAGTTGATATGAGCATGTCCGTCTGTCCGTCTGTCCGTCTGTCTGTTTCTACGCGAACTAGTCTCTAGGTTTTAAAGCTATAGTCTTGAAACTTTGCACACACCCTTCTTTCCTTTGCACGCAGTATATAAGTCGGAACGGCCCGGATCGGCCGACTATATCCTATAGCTGCCATATAACTGATTGATCGGAAATGGTATAACTTTGGTGTTTTTAGAGTTAGAGAGTTCAAATTTGACATGAGAGCTATTTTTGGCAAAATAATACGACATGCCAAATTTTGTAAGGATCGGACGACTATATCCTATAGCTGCCATATAACTGAACGATCGGAAATGACCCAACTTTTGTGTTTTTGAAGATAGAAAGCTGGAACTTGGTACAGATTACATTTTTGGTCAGTTGATCCAACCTACCAAATTTTATAAGGATCGGCCAACTATATCCTATAGCTGCCATATAACTGAACGATCGGAAATGACCCAACTTTTGTGTTTTTGAAGATAGAAAGCTGGAACTTGGTACAGATTATATTTTTGGTCAGTTGATCCAACCTACCAAATTTTATAAGGATCGGCCAACTATATCCGATGTTTGCGATATATATCCGGTTTTAGCTGCAAGGGTATATAAACTTCGGCTCCGACCGAAGTTAGCTTTCCTTTCTTGTTTTAATTTGCCTAATTCCACCTAAAATATTTGTAAGAAAAAATTTTATGATCTTAATTTATGTATGCGAAGTAGTATACCTTCCAGATACCACAATGAATATAAAAGTTTGGGACATTCTTCGAATGTATTAGATTGCTTAAACGAAACAGATGAAAACGATGATATTTTGGTTTAATCTTTCATAGATATATTACAAATATTTTGTATATAATGTATATAAAATAATGTTAATTAATAAAATTCTAATTTCCCAAAATAAATCAAATCGTATGTCGCACGTTGTGCGCAAGGGTATGAAAACAAAGCGTGCAAAAGTTTTGTATGTAATTATATTTTAATTTTTTCATGAAATGTTGCCTTTAATGACAAAAATTAAATTTTCATTCGTTATTGTAGCTAAAACCACGAAACCTTGGAAAAATATTTCCATGATTTTCTCATTCCTAAGAGATTAAATCAAAACAAGAAAAGAAAGCTAACTTCGGGCGGAGCCGAAGTTGATATACCCTTGCAGTTCAAACCGGATATATATCGCAAACATCGGATATAGTTGGCCGATCCTTATGAGAATATGATAATATAACCCAATTTATAACAATATAAAATCTAAAAAATGTCCCAAACTTCTATCTTCAAAAATACCAAAGTTGGTATTTCTACCAAAAACCATTTCCGATCGTTCAGTTATATGGCAGCTATAAGATATAGTCAGCCGATCGTTATGAATTTTGGTAGGTCGGATTAACTGACCAAAAATATAATCTGTACTAAGTTCCAGCTATCTTGTTCTATCTTCAAAAACACGCAAGTTGGGTCATTTTGGATCGTTCAGTTATATGGCAGCTATAGGATATAGTCGGCCGATCCTTATGAAATTTGGCATATCGTAATGTTTTGCCAAAAATAGCTCTCATTTTTTTTCTCTGCTACTCATGCACTCAAATTTTAAACATATGTGTTCGTTTTGCCCCCACTGGTTTAAAAGTATCGACTTCCAACTTTGCACACATACCCTACTTTCCTTTGAACGCAGTAAATAAGTCGGAACGCCCGCATTGGGCTCCACCCGAAGTTAGCTTTCTAATCGTGTTTTTTAATAATATTTCCAACCAAATTCCTAACAACAACAAATCCCTGATACAAACTTGGGTGGAGCTGAAGTTTATATGAAGGTGGAAGTTTTCGTTATATGATGTACATATATCGGATCGGATATCAAATACAGATAGACGATCCTTCCTCACTGCGTTTGACATTTTTGGTTTAAATTATATTACCCTCTGCAATGGTATAAAATTGATTGTATCATGAAGTTTGAAAATTTTCTGTTCGTAAAATCTATCAACATTTTATTTTTGGGGCGGAAATGAGCGTATTCAAATTTTGCATTGGCATTACCATAGAAGTACCAAAAAAATCGTAGTGCTAAATTGAATAATTCGATCTCTAATAGTCTCAGAGACCTACGCGTTCAAAAATGAATCAAGCCTGCATAGGAATCAAAATATTAATGTCTATAATTCATCTACAAATCGGTGTTAGTTTCTTCTCCTTGTCACATACATTCACACGAATGCAATATACTCTTGCACTCCACGAGTACCGGGTATAAAAACGCAATCAAATACTTGATTTTTTTTTATTTTCGTTTTTTCGCTTAGAGAATAATCATTATTTTGTGATTTTTTAAATAAGAATCAGAACAATAATCATTAATTACGGTCCATTTTTAAAGTTGCACATTTAATAAGTTTTTATAAACCATAAAACATTTTATAAAGTTTTACAATTCTTCAAAGGTACTCTGTGTATCTCTAAATTTAAAAATATGAGAACGGTGAACATTTAAGCATTTCCTGTGCACATTTTTTCGCTGCTTTATGTGTCAATTTGAATATACATATGAACTTACTTTGGGTCTCATAGTCTTCTTCAACACCATGGGTAAAGCCTGTTCTAACCATAACGCCGCTTTTATGTTGGTCAAGTTGTTGGTGAAGCATGTGCACCTCAGACAATAGTTTCTGTTTTTCAGTATTAAATTTTTTAAGTCTTTCATCTAAAATAGATACAAAATTTACTTAATTGTTTTTATAATAAAAGAGAAAAATCTAAATATATTACCTAAAGAACCTTGAACAGACGCTAACACATTGGCGTTTTCAATACTGACAAGAGCTCGTTTAGCGTCGCTGCCATCAGAATTTTCAATTGCTACAATAATAAGACCTTGTTCCGATATTAATAGATCACGTTCATTTAACTGCCCTTGGACCAAGTTAAGCTCTATAGTTGCACGGTCCAAATTTCGTTTAATCATATTACAGTCACGTAACTTCTCTTTGAATTCACGTTGCAATTGTACATAAGACTCTTGTATTATTTCGCATTTGTCCTTCAGTAGCTTAACTTCAAAGGCTTGTGATGCACGGTCATTTTCTAACTGCGCATTTGTTATCATGGCTTTTCTAAAGCGCTCTTCAACGTCCTTTAATTTAAAATGATTAAAAGGGTAAAAATCTCAAACATACTACTTACTTTAAGCTCGTTTTTAAAGTCGCGAAAACTTCTTCCGTCGTCTTCCAAAGAGTCTTCACTACTACGACGAGATGCTGAAGTACGGTTGGCATTAAGTAGACCACCATATATGAGCCGTGGGGAATTAGTCGAATGGGTATCTATGACAATATTTCCTCCGCTTATGTTTTGTAAATCAAATACTCGGTCAGCGTTGAGTTCCTGTTCCTTTTGCTGACGCTCCAGCTCTCTCATACGTATTTCACGGGCTTCGGCGCGTGCTTGTCGGCGCGCTGCAAGACGGGCTTCGGCCTACATACAAATAATTTTAATGATTTTAACATGACAGACAAAAGATTTACAGCAATATAAGATTAAGAAAGAAGTCTAACTTCTGACGAAACCGAATTTGATATAAAAACGCCAAAGTTAAGTCAATTCTGATGGTTCAGTTATGAGGCAACTATAGGATATTTCGCCGATCCTTACGAAAATTTATAGGTCGGATATATTGAGGACCCTTAGAAAACGAGTCTCTCAGTTTTTAAGCTATCAACTTGAAACGTTGCACGTATTCTTCTTTCCTTCGCACGCAGTATATAATTTGGAACGGCCGGGATAGGCCGGATATATTATTTGCTGTCATGTAACTGATTAATTGGAAATTCCATAACTTTGATGTTTTTAAACTTAGAGCGTTAGGATTTTCTATTGATTGGCATCCATTTTTGGCAAAATAAAACGACATACCAAGTTTCAAAACATATCCTATATCCTATAAATGTTAGATGTCATGGGAAAGAAGGGGATGGCAAGCGTGCATTTTTGGAGACCACTGAAATCTGGACAATGGGACACAACTGAAATTGTTTGTCTTAAAATTTGCTCGTGAAAATCACCCTCACAACCACAGGTTAGAACGAAAAATTTTTTTTCGGCTCAAAGCTGAAAAAAGGGTGATCTTTACCAAATGTCTTTAGCATGAAAGGTCCCTAATTTTTTTCTGGTAAGTCTTTTAGTAAATACAGTGATTGTCCACACTTTTTCTTCACTTGGACTTTTACTCCAACAGGCGGTAGCTTAGCGTTGAAATTATCTGCGGCATTGCTAAGCTTAAAGGTTTTCTTCGTTACTATCTGGCCAATATCAAATGTCCGGTGATGGCTTCGCAAATCAAAGGTACGTTTGTTGGTTTGATAGCCTTTCTGCATATGTTTTTGAATGTTGAATTGGAAAAGTTGTCTAGTCGATTAAGGGTAGTGGATCCCTCATTCATTAATCCCAATTTTTCTAAAAGCTGGTCATAATTACCATGAGTAATCATGTTTTATCAAAAACGGCTAAATATGGGGGCATTCGAATAGACTGATGTAGATTATTTTGCAGATTATAAATTATTTATTTAATCCCATTTCCCTCTAATCAGACTGAATGTAAGATCTTAACGCCGCGTTAATAGATCTATTAGCATATGCTCACATATGCAGATGTAATCTCGAACATTTATAACCATTACTGGCCATGAGAAAGTTCTGCGTATTCTTTCTAAGCACTTTGCCATGCCACAATGCGAAGCGGATGGTTAATCATGGACTGCGCTAATTACTTCTGTTCTGAATTGCCTCGGTACTACCAAAATTCAGTACTGATCGCCTTTATACAGATCGTCTCTAGAAAAGTTAGAACGATGATAAAGCAAGTTGTCAACAACGTGATAATTGGGCATGTTATTTGCTACTTTTTTGTCGATAAGTTCTTTATATTCCGAAGACTGGAACGCATCGGAAAGAAGATCTATCTCGGGCCATACTTCGATGTCTACATTGGCAACGTTCACATTTCCTTCGAAAGTTCGAGAGATGGAATCGGCTACAACATTTTCACTTCCCTTTCGGTGCTCTATGGTCAACTTGTATCCTTGCAGTTTCATTGCCCATCTTTCTAATCTACCTCTCAAGTCGTTCTGTTTCATTAACCAACTAAAAATAGCATGATCGGTGATTACCTTGAAGGGGTGTCCTTCGATGTACTTCTAAATCTTTCAATGGCTAAAACTAGCGCTAAACACTCTAATTCGATTACCGAATAATTTCGTTGAGCCTTGTTAAGCTTTTTGGACATATAACTGATTGGCCGCTCGTATCCGTCTACGTCACACTGTGTCAATACACAACCTCCTACTCCATAGATGGATGCATCGCACTGAATGATAAAAGGTTTGTCGTAATTGGGACTAATTAATACTGGGGATGAGCATAATTTGTCTTTAATGGCTTGAAAAGAATTCTGTGCATCTTCATTCCATGTTAACGATTTTCCTTTCAACAATTCTGTGAGTGGAAAAATTATTGTCGAATACTGTGGTATGAATATCTAATATCAACCGGTCGTTGCCAAACACCGTCGTAATTGTTTCTGCGTTGCGGGGTCAGGATAGTCTGATATGGCACGGACTTGGTCGTTGTTCGGTTGAAGAGTTCCCTCTCCTACTACATATCCTAAATATTCCACTTTAAATATGCCGAATTGACTTTTGACTATAATGATCCCTGGTCAAGGCAGGTCAACCCTGTTTTACGTACATGGGGAGCAACTGCGGTTAAATGAGTCAGGTGTTCATCAAAAGTAGAAGATAATACCAATAAGTCGTCCAGGTAAACCATCACATCATGACACTTTTATTGAAATGGTATAACCGGATCCATTAATCTGCATATCCCATTACACAAACCAAAAGGCATGCGCTCAGATGAACCATACCTGACCAACGCGGATCTGGCTCTGAACTCTACACCTAAGGGCTAAGGGTAAGGGCTAGAGTCAACCCTAGCATGGACCTCACTGCGCGCAACGGCAACCATGGGATCAAGGACGCGACTGCCAAACACCTAAGGACAACGGCTCAGGAGTTGGGACCCACTAAAATGAGTATTACCACAAATCAGAATTCAGTTGGAGAGGCGGCTTTCGCAAAAAGCAAGATCTCCCAGCAGCAAGCTGGGGGGTACCTCTCCTATTTCAGGAATCCGAGTAGACCAGAACAGGAGTAAAAATCAGAAGGCAGGAGACGCAACAACACTGCAGGACCTCGGGAAGGAGATCGCGCAGCTAGTGGAGATGCTGGAGGACGGCAAAAGGAGGTCCATCCACCAGCCAATAAGGGACACCATAGTGAGCATCCAAGCTCTCTATGAGCGGCTGGCCTCTCAGACGGGCGAGCAGGGACGTAAGGAAGCGCCTAAATCCCACCAGGCGTCACAAACATCGCCCCTTTTTCGACCGTTAGCGGAACCCAGGAGGAAGGGAACAGGCCCAGACGACCCCCAACTACAAGAGGAGCAAGAGGGAGACTGCGCAGGCGGCGACTCGAACGAGGGCGGAAGCCAGGACACTAGGGCAGACCGTGGAACCTGAAGCTCAGGCGAGCAAGGGGGTCCAAGAATGGAAGCTGGTTGGCCCCAAAAAGAAACTGCCGAAGAAGCAGCGGGCAACTAGCTCAATTCCCAAGGAGAAGCCAAGGCCGGACGCACTGGTCATCACGGCTAAGGGCGAATCTAGTTACGCCGACATCCTGCGACGGGTGAAGCAGGACAAGAAGCTGCAAGGACTAGGCGAAGCGGTAGACCAACATGCCCTACCTTATTAAGAAAAATAGTGGAGGCTCTGTTCCCGAAGCACCCGGCAAAAAGGGAGACTATACCAGCCGATGATGGGGAGCCGTGTACGCCAGTTACGGAGGAGGAGATCCGGAGCTACGCGAAAAAGATTAAGGCTGGAAAGACTCCAGAACCAGATGGAGTCCAAAGTCCGTCATGAGGCAGGCCATGCAGGAGAAACCGGAGGTCTTCGCTGAGACCTTCAACAAGTGTCTTCAGCACGGCACTTTTCCAAAAAAGTGGAAGAGGCAGAACCTCATTCTGCTGCCGAAAGGGAACAAGGCGACAGACGACCCATCAGGATTCAGGCCCATATGTCTCCTTTACACGGTAGGGAAAGTAACACTTTACATCCGCAACGCCTTCAACTCGGCTAATTGGACACGTATCCAAGGAGCCTTGTTCTTGGCAGGCACTCCTAGATACCTGCAACTAATATTATCCAGCTACCTTTCAGATAGGACACTGCTGTACGACACGGACGAAGGACCAAAATCCTATGAGGTGACTGCGGGGGTGCCGCAAGGATCGGTCCTCGGGCCACTTTTTTGGAACATAATATGCGACGAAGTACTCAGGATCCAACTACCGACGGGATGTAAACTCATCGGCTTCGCGGACGACCTGGCGCTGCTCGTGGTGGCGAAGGAAACCAAGGACGTGGAAACCAATGCGAATGAAGCAATACGGAGAATTTTAATATGGATGACTGACCCTGGACTGGACCTAGCAGCACATAAAACGGAGGCAGTTCTCTTCACGAGCAGAAAGAAGGTGGAGTACATTACCATCCAGGTGGGCTATTGCTACATCACTTCAAAAGGGGGCAATTAAGGGGGACATCTGAGTAACAGGCCAAAAAAAGCGGATTTTCTCGAATTTTTTTTTTGTCCATTTTTTTTTGGCCGATCGATTTTTTTGGCCAAATCAAAACAGCTAATCGAAAATTTGTAAATGAGGTTTTATTATAATATATTTAAAGTACACAATAAAATTATTTTTTAATAAATCAAAAACAAAATGGCGGCTCTGCAGCCTTTATTCGTAGGCCCTATTTTTTTGAAAGGGGGTCCATGGCCGAACACCTAACGTCCTTAATTTTTTATCTACGACAAAAAATCAAGTTTGGTTAGTTTCTGTATCTCAACGGCTATCGACACACGTAGGATTTTTTCGATTTGATTTTTTGCAAAATAGTGAGTGATTGAGCAAAATTTTTAATTTTCACGAACAAAAAACGTCACAAAATTGTTGATAAAAAAAAAAGTAAGCAAAATAACGTGTATCGATATACATAGGTATTCTGAGTATACTGTCAAAATTTTAGATCGATAGGTTAAGAGTTGTTTGAGTTATGTGTTCGACCAACTCAAAAAAAAAAAAAACGGTTTCGAGAAAAACGCGTCTAAAGTTTTAAGTACTGTGGGATATACCTGTGAAGCATCGCCGCAGAATGGAATTTTCGACTCTTAGACCCTTTTGCCGGACTCTATCTTTTGATATAATATTTCAAAAGCTTTAGAGTCTTGGTTTTCAAAACTCTACTCAGATGTCCCCCCTTAAAGAGTTAAAATTTTATGCGAGAACTATTTTTGGCAAAATAATACGAGATGCCAACTTTCATAAGGATCAGCCGACTATATTCTTTAGCTGCCATATAACTGAACGATCGGAAATAACCCAACTTCCGTGTTTTTGAACATAGAAAGCTGGAACTTGGTAGAGATTATATATTTGGTCAGTTAGTCCGACCTACCAAATTGGTAGGTCATAACGAAGACCAATCATAACGATTGGTCGACTATATCTTATAGCTGCCATACAAACTGAACGATCGGAAATGGTTTTTGGTAGAAATACCAACTTTGGTATTTTTGAAGATAGAATTTTGGAACTTTTTTTAGATTTTGTATTATAATAAATTGTGTTATATTATCATATTCCCATAAGGATCGGCCAACTATATCCAATGTTTGCGATATATATTCGGTTTTAGCTGCAAGGGTAAAAGGGTAGCTCCTTTCTTGTTTTTTTGATGAACTAGACTATTTCCAGTTGATCCCCACTAAGACTATTTTCAATATCCTCAGCACACACCGTAAGTCTCCTGGTCCTGTCGTCGCTCTTAAGAATCCATCCAAACTTCCGGGTTTCGCGAGGTCTCGCAAGTCTGCATAAAGGGGCCCGACATCAACACGTCATTCAATGAATATCCAGAAGTTGTGACAGCAGATCCATCAAAGACAATCCTGAGCTTGGTTGTTAACTGTGCTCCTTTAAAACACAATGGTGTGGAAGAAGGTACTGACCAGTGACGCTCGCATCAGCAGGGACTGGACAACGGCTCAGGAGTTGGGACCCACTAAAATGAGTATTACCACAAATCAGAATTCAGTTGGAGAGGCGGCTTTCGCAAAAAGCAAGATCTCCCAGCAGCAAGCTGGGGGGTACCTCTCCTATTTCAGGAATCCGAGTAGACCAGAACAGGAGTAAAAATCAGAAGGCAGGAGACGCAACAACACTGCAGGACCTCGGGAAGGAGATCGCGCAGCTAGTGGAGATGCTGGAGGACGGCAAAAGGAGGTCCATCCACCAGCCAATAAGGGACACCATAGTGAGCATCCAAGCTCTCTATGAGCGGCTGGCCTCTCAGACGGGCGAGCAGGGACGTAAGAAAGCGCCTAAATCCCACCAGGCGTCACAAACATCGCCCCTTTTTCGACCGTTAGCGGAACCCAGGAGGAAGGGAACAGGCCCAGACGCCCCCCAACTACAAGAGGAGCAAGAGGGAGACTGCGCAGGCGGCGACTCGAACGAGGGCGGAAGCCAGGACACTAGGGCAGACCGTGGAACCTGAAACTCAGGCGAGCAAGGGGGTCCAAGAATGGAAGCTGGTTGGCCCCAAAAAGAAACTGCCGAAGAAGCAGCGGGCAACTAGCTCAATTCCCAAGGAGAAGCCAAGGCCGCACGCACTAGTCATCACGGCTAAGGGCGAATCTAGTTACGCCGACATCCTGCGACGGGTGAATCAGGACAGTAAGCTGCAAGGACTAGACGAAGCGGTATCGAGGATTAGGAGGACCCAGAAAGGAGAGATATTGCTCCAACTGAAGAGGTCAGGGGAGGAAACAGCAGCTTTCAAAGCCCTGGTCTCGGAATCGGTAGGTCGCTCCTTGTCGCACAAAATCGAAATCAAGTGCAGGGATCTGGACGAGATCACTACAAAGGAGGAGGTTTCTGAAGCCATTGGAAAGCTGGTGGAATCTCCAGAAGTGCCGGTAAACGACATCCTTTTAAGGAAGGCTTTTGGCCAGACGCAGACGGCCATAATTAGACTGCCTGCAGCGTGTGCTCGGAAAGCAATGAAGATAGGCTGGTTGAAGGTAGGCTGGGTGCGGTGCAGACTCAGGGAAAGGACCAGAGTCATTAAGTGCTTCAGATGTTTCGAGTTTGGGCACATGGCGAAACAATGTCAGAGCGCCATCGACCGCTCACGAATGTGCAGGAGATGTGGCAAGGACGGCCATATGGCAAAAGACTGCGCGGAAGAGCCAAGGTGTGCGTTCTGCAGCAACGCCGGGAAGGAAGCACGACACATAGCAGGATGTGGGAAATGTCCGATGTTTAGGAGCGCCCTCTCACAAAGGAAAAGCTAATGAAGTGCACCCAGCTCAACCTTAACCATTGCGAGGCGGCTCAGTCGCTGCTTAGGCAGGCGGTCAGAGACGAAAGGACACAGGTAGTCCTCATCTCGGAACCATATAGGAGCATCCCAGGAAACGGATGGCTGACAAGCAGCTGCAAGGGTGCGGCTCTGTGGTCAACGGAGACGGCTCCACAGGACATTAGGACATCCGAAGCACTCTCGGTAACCCTGCAGACGCTAGACCGGACTTCATCATCCTCCCCGGAGGGAGCAGCGGAAGAACTTTCAGGATCACTATCAGATGCTTGCGACAGTGCCATGCCTAAGAGGAAACCCAGCAGAAGAGGAGCATCAGTATACTGGTGGAACCAGGACATTCAGCAACTAAGGACCGCCTGCCTGCGGGCAAGAAGATGCTTCCAAAGGGCAACAGGCTCAGAGGACCTAACCACCAGAACGGGGGAGTTCAAGGCAGCTAAGAGGGCCTTGAAACTGGCTATAAAAGCAAGCAAACGTAAATGCTTTAAAAAAATCTTTGACGAGGCGGAGGTGGACCCGTGGGGCTTAGCCTACAAGGTCGTCATGAAAAGGTTTAAAGGGCAAAAACATCTTAGATCAACATGCCCTACCTTATTAAGGAAAATAGTGGAGGCTCTGTTCCCGAAGCACCCGGCAAAAAGGGAGACTATACCAACCGATGATGGGGAGCCGTGTACGCCAGTTACGGAGGAGGAGATCCGGAGCTACGCGAAAAAGATTAAGGCTGGAAAGACTCCAGAACCAGATGGAGTGCCAAAGTCCGTCATGAGGCAGGCCATGCAGGAGAAACCGGAGGTCTTCGCTGAGACCTTCAACAAGTGTCTTCAGCACGGCACTTTTCCAAAAAAGTGGAAGAGACAGAACCTCATTCTGCTGCCGAAAGGGAACAAGGCCCATATGTCTCCTTTACACGGTAGGGAAAGTAACACTGGACATCCGCAACGCCTTCAACTCGGCTAATTGGATACGTATCCAAGGAGCCTTGTTCTTGGCAGGCACTCCTAGATACCTGCAACTAATATTATCCAGCTACCTTTCAGATAGGACACTGCTGTACGACACGGACGACGGACCAAAATCCTATGAGGTGACTGCGGGGGTGCCGAAAGGATCGGTCCTCGGGCCACTTTTTTGGAACATAATGTGCGACGAAGTACTCAGGATCCAACTACCGACGGGATGTAAACTCATCGGCTTCGCGGACGACCTGGCGCTGCTCGTGGTGGCGAAGGAAACTAAGGACGTGGAAACCAATGCGAATGAAGCAATACGGAGAATTTTAATATGGATGACTGACCCTGGACTGGACCTAGCAGCACATAAAACGGAGGCAGTTCTCTTCACGAGCAGGAAGAAGGTGGAGTACATTACCATCCAGGTGGGCTATTGCTACATCACTTCAAAGGGGGCAATTAAGAGGGACATCTGAGTAACAGGCCAAAAAAAAGCGGATTTTCTCGAATTTTTTTTTGGCCAAATCAAAACAGCTAATCGAAAATTTGTAAATGAGGTTTTATTATAATATATTTAAAGTACACAATAAAATTTTTTTTAATAAATCAAAAACAAAATGGCGGCTCTGCAGCCTTTATTCGTAGGCCCTATTTTTTTAAAGGGGGTCCATAGCCGAACACCTAACGTCCTTAATTTTTGATCTAGAACAAAAAATCAAGTTTGGTTAGTTTCTGTATCTCAACGGCTATCGACACACGTAGGATTTTTTCGATATATTGATTTTTTGCAAAATAGTGAGTGATTGAGCAAAATTTTTAATTTTCACGAACAAAAAACGTCACAAAATTGTTGATAAAAAAAAAAGTAAGCAAAATAACGTGTATCGATATACATAGGTATTCTGAGTATACTGTCAAAATTTTAGATCGATAGGTTAAGAGTTGTTTGAGTTATGTGTTCGACCAACTCAAAAAAAAACGGTTTCGAGAAAAACGCGTTTAAAGTTTTAAGTACTGTGGGATATACATGTGAGGCATCGCCGCAGAATGGAAAATTTAGACACTTAGACACTTTTGCCGGACTCTATCTTTTGATATGTCATTTTTAAAGACTTAAAGAATTTTTTAAGCAAAAAAAAAAATTTCGATTTTTTCAAAATTTTACTCAGATATCCCCCCTTACATACCTAGGGGTAATGCTGGACAACAGGATGTCCTACGGAGCGCACGTGGAGTACTCCACCATAAAAGCTGCAAGGATCCAAGGAGCACTCTCAAGGATGCTGCCAAACGTGGGAGGCCCGAAGGAAGGCAGGAGACGCCTTTTAGCCAGTGTCGTCACGTCGGTCTTGCTGTACGCTGCGCCGATATGGGCTACGTCAGTCAGAAGACATCAGGGGCTTAAAAAAAAGCTAGAGGCATCGTACCGACTAGCGGCTCTACGAGTCATATCCGGCTTTAGAACCATATCCGAGGAAACCGCCCACGTTCTAGCCGGACTGATTCCAATTGATATTCTCGCAAATGAAGCGGAGGAAATCTACGAATCCAATCGGCAACGGGGAAGGAACTCATCCCGAGAGGCCATTAAGAGGTCAGCCCGACAAGCGGCATTATCCTCATGGTAGGAGAGGTGGGACGCAACGACCAAAGGTAGATGGACGCACAGGCTAATCCCAAACATCCAGGAGTGGATCGAAAGGAATAACGGTCAGGTTAGTTACCAGCTTACCCAGTTTCTTACAGGTCACGGGGGATACAGAAAATACCTCTATAGATTCGGACATGACGAAAGTCCAGTGTGCCCCAACTGCCCAGGAGCAGACGAGAACCCAGAGCACATCTTATACAATTGTAGGAGATATCGTGCCACCGTCGGATCGCTACCAGATCCAGAGCAGCTCGTGGAATTCATGTGTAGCTCACAAGAGCAATGGGACTGGGTAAGCCAGTTGAGAGCTTATACACAGGGCGACTTAAGAAGACTCGAAAATGAACGCCGCTTAAGGGAGAATGCCTAGATTAGGCAACCCTTCCCCGCGAAGTAATACTTAGCAGTGGTACCGCGGGGTCTGTGGTGTGTGCGGGGGTGTCTTTAGTATGTAGGCGCCGGCTAGACATGCCGGTGAATCGTGCATGCTATTGGTACGGGCCAATAGTATCTAGGATAGATTTTCACCTCAATGTCGCAATCCAAAAAAAAAAAAAAAAAAAATAATGTGCTTCAACTGGTATGGTGGTCGATTTGAGACAACAAAAGCGGTTTTTTGTCGAAATTTTTCTTCTAAAGAAATTTGCCAAAACGCGTCTTTCAAATCTGTTTGGTCATTGACCGTTTTCAATGCCGTAAATAAAAAGACGAATTTAATTTTAATATGACGTTATAAAAAATGTTTATTTCTGCATGCAGATGAAACTGGATGATCTGCAGATAGACCAACTTATGGTGCATGCAGGGACGAAAGTAATATACACAGAGAGGGCGGCCCGACAAGTCACCTCGAGCTAAAGCTCTCGAAAGTGGAGAGGGCGGCCCGACCTAGGCATTGCCGAGCTAAAACTCTCTCAAGAAAATCCGTTGGGTCGAGCGGCCAAGAGAGAGTCGGCTTGCGATCAACTAGCTTTTGTATAAACTTAAGCCTAATAAATAAACATTACCAAACATTACGCTAACATATTTAAACATTAAAATTACACCGGTTGACTGCTGCCTGACCCGACAAAATCGATCTTTGACACGCATCGAAATGTCTAACTATAACATTCGGTTAATTTCGCTATACAAAAGTTTCTCTTTGGCTGGCAGAATAGAATAATAACGCTGTTTATTGGGACACATATCCGTTATGTCGATTACGTGCTCTACCCACTTTGTTAAACCCAATCCGTCACATTCAGATGTAGGAAATAACTCAATGACGTTCTGTAACTTGTAGTTTTCTGTGGTTGATAATGATAGTTTGTCGGTACTCATTTCTATCCACCTAGGGAAGATTGGGTTGATAGTTTATAAAAAATTCCGAATTAATTCCAAAAGTCACCTCCACATATAATGTCTAATGATAATGTCTAAATGGAACAATTAAAAACTCAAAATTATTTCGAAGGTTTTTATATACCAATGGTATTACATGCACCGGTAATTTCTTGACGTTTTCCATCTGCTGTTCATACTCTTCCTTTTTGTTTTTGATATTGCTTTGAATCTAAGATTGTTTTTGCTAATTCTCCGCCTACGATGCTTCTGTCGGCACCACTATCAAATAAAGCATAATAAAGTTGACCGAAAATGTGAAGCTTAACAAATGGACGATTATCTTGAGCATTTTGTGAAAGGCTCGATATACAGTCGTTGTAGTCTACTTCAAACTGTTCCAAAATTTGCGCATTCGTCTTGATGAGCGTGAATTATGGTATTTAATTGAAGACAATTCAGATCTTCTTAGCTCGTTTTCTTTAATTCTAATGTGATACGGCTTTTTGATTTTAAGACTAACTTCTACGTCTAACAGTTCTGGTTGGATTGGATTTGAAAGAATTATTCGATTTTCGCTTGAATTTAGTTGCAGATTGCGGATGTCCCGGGATCGTTCCCGAAAATTATCCCGAAATCGGATTACATTTAACACATTTTGGTCGATAGGTATCTAAAGCTTCACAGCCGTAACAAAACACGCGCCGAGGCTTAAGACAATCTAAATACCTGTGACCTGGATAATCTCAATTCCAGCACTTCATGAAAGTCTTTATTGCAAACACCTTTAGGCTTTCTGTCTCTAAGTCCGAAACTTCATCTTGTTGGTCCTCTAATGAGACGGCATTAACTGTACGTCTAAAATTGTTTTGTAAATTTTCTTGCTTATACTTATTGTTTCCAAAAAATGCCTCATGTTTGTGACACTCTCGTCTCGATGCTGACAATGATGGGGTATCTACATGCAAAAGTTCATGATATAACTCTGGTCATAGATTGTTTCGGACTTCTGTTACGATTTCTTCATCAGACAATGGTTCTCGTAAGGCATCAGTAATAGCAACCATGGCATCTATGGAAACATTCGTTTTGACCCTGTTTCCGTCTACGTTAAGTAACTTTAATGTCCCTTTCTGCACGTTGATCTTTGTATCTTTCTCTTAAACGAGTGCATAAATTGAACCAGGTGGTTTCCTCATCAGATCTGTGATCATTAGATCCAATAAAAATTTAAAGCTGGTCCAGCAAAAAGTATATGTAAAAATTTGTAAAGCAATACAAAATTTCTATTTAAACTTTGGGATGCTAAGCAGTTAACTTTATAAATAAAGTCTTCTACTGAGATATCACTAAGCAACCCTGTAAATTTTATATTCCAATTCAAGATAACTCCAGAATTTTAATCCGAGAAGTCTCTAAGAGGTTCTTGAATTACCGGCGAATTATTATTACGTCTGTTAAAGTGGTTGGATCGTGCTCCACTGTCTACGAGGATGGGTCAATGGTGCAAGAAAATCTCATTCAAGTTGCGGTTCTTCTGGGTTTTCTCACGGAATCCCGTTTAACGACAAGCTATTAAGAATTGTACGAACTTCTTCGGACAAGGTTGCTGCCACGTTTATACGAAATGACTCCATAGAACTTGCTATCAATTGTTGAATTTTTCTTCACTTATACCATTGGCATCAGCATTATCCTGAGTATTTGTTACATCCTTACCCGATGTAGCTCCGAGACGCGTTCGGGGGCTTACATTTGCATTCGGTCTTTGGTGAGATCGGGTATTAGGTCTGTTTCTAGGAATTGTTCCAGTGGTTGTGCTATTGTTTCCAACAGCTCTGGTTGTCCTAGAGTGGGGAATGTTCACTTCTGCATTATTCGAAGTCTGGCTTTCAACCTAATCTCGCTGACATTACGATTCATTACAATCTAGCCCCGATAATATGCATTGGAGATGGAATTTGTGTTTACATGCTATCTCCACATATTCTCCTTGAATATTTGTATCATTGCACATGGTACAGCTTATTGTAGTACCTCTCTCATTGGATACTCGTGCTACCAAGTTTTTTAGACTGCGTCATCTCTATCATTGGATATTCGTGCTGGATATTCGTGTTTTTGCAAGTGATTTATTTTTTGTTATTGTTGGGGTTTTACTCCGAGACAAGCTATCTTAACTATTCAGCTAAGGTATCCCACATTCCTTTAATTTGGGTCTATTGATCTATTGTGGAAATTGTCTAATAAAAGAGAGTCTGGCCAAGAATGCTCAGAAAAAATTGTCTTCAATTTTAAGTGTTTTCCAAAATTAATATTAGGAATTACATTTAGTTGGTGACGAACCGATATAGACTCAGGACGAAAAATCCAAGACTAATATTGTAAAGCCTGATGATGATACAAGAAATAAGGAATATTTAATAAACGTTAGTCTTGGCCACTAGATTGGCTATCACCAAACTGTGTCATCCAAAGATCTCCTGATTTAAATTGTGTACTTTTAGCCATAACGGATTTTTGGGAACGGATGAAATTGTGAGGGAAAATATCTCCATATCGTGCTTCACGTGTGGTCATCTATACTATATGGCCAAATTTGTGGGGGGAAGAGAGAATGAAAATACTAGCTTGAAAAACTTAGGTGTTATAGATCTCCTCTTTACCCGCCCTGCCTTGTTGCACCATTATCCTTGGGCGACCCATGTTGCGTTAGCTTGTCTCTGAAAACCCCACAGAAATATTTAGAAATATTTTGCGATTCATTATAACTTTATTACTTCAATATATTCAATAGGTACTTCAGTGTTTGGTTCAATATTCCTAATATAATAGATTCTAATCCTAATCCAACATTATTAATTCAAAGTGATTAACCTAATCTTAACATAAAATGATTTAGTTTACAATTTACGTAAATTTGAATTTAGAAAACTAAGAAAATTACTCTACTTTACTTAAATGATTTCACTTCATCCTCAAATATTCATATACATATGTATATCTCTTTTCTATGTCATTCTAACACATATTCTTCAGGATATTGCGACTATGTCGTACTTACGTACTGACCTCCCTCGAGGTCAGACGGCCTGTCAACTTCCGATGCAGCTATTTTGCACGTATTTTCTAAAGTTTACTTCATAATAATGTAGATATATACAGCAACGCCCCCCTACACATGTTGGTCCTTCGAGCCGGATACTTCCTGGATTTTCTTCTACCAGCAGTTCTCGGCCTTGTTCCGCCAAAAGATAAGGACATTTTTTCGTCTCCGGTTCTCTGCCAGTCTTCAGATTTAATGTCCGAACATTAAATTTCGTTCACACTGCTGCAAGATTGTTTTTCCCTCCGTGTCAACTCCAAGTCGGACTTTTCCGACGCGACGACAGTTTGAAATTTTCTACTCGTCTTAAAATTCTGCAAATTTTTCCATCCGTCTCCGTGTTGTGTGCTTCTCCATATTCCTCGCCGTTTTCGGCCTCTCCGTTATCCACTCGCTTGCCAACGGTCGAGGCATATGTGCACCCACATATATACATACGCACACATATTTTTTTGGTGCAATTAATCCGCGAAAAATTCGCAAGTGAACAGTGAAATTGTGTGGTGACAAAAAGAAGGCATAATTAATATTGGCCAGCCGGTGTGAATTAGTTCCGGTATTTCTTAATATTTACCAAACAGTCCGCCGCTGTCGTAATATTTGTTTTTATCTTCCCCAATCAGTGTCATTTTTTACATCACATAACTTTTCTGTTCTCCCAACTATACAGTCCACTTATCAATGCTCCACTGTGCCAACATATGCCCACATGCCCTTACACATATCCGTACTTGCATGCATGTCCATATATTTCCAAATATTTTCTGCCCCCAATTTCAGAAAATATATAGGCGATAAAATTTAAAAAAAAATTTTTAATTTTCTAAAACCAACAATTACAAACCGCCATTTCACTACAAATCCGTGATTGTGTCTAAAATTCTTGACTTAGCCGTGTTGTGTTTCTTGGTGGTGTTTGTTTTTCCTTTGGGGTACGTACAGGGTGCCAACGCACTATGGGGAATTTGGCCGATTTCATGGTATTAATTAATAACTTTAAAACTAAGTAAGATTTTTCGAAACGGTTTTTTTTATTATTGTTATAGACACCGATAGGAATGTTTTTAGAAAAATGGGCGTGGCTCCGCCCTTTCCCTGACGAAATATTATTTATTAACTATAAAACTAAACAAGATTTTTCGAAACGGTTTTTTGTATTAGGCTTATGAAGATCGTTAGAAATATTTTTAGGTAAAATGGGCCTGGTTCCGCCCTCCCATTTGGATAAATTAATTAATAACTTTTTAAACAAATAAGATTTTTCAAAACGGTTTTTTTTTTTATTATTCGTCCTCCCAGGACTAGAAACAATTTTTTTTATTTCATATAGAAAAATTGATAACGTGAAATAATACACTAATAAGTTTATAAAATATTTTCATTCTCAAGGTCTTCGTCAGACATAAAATAAAAATCGTCAATTTCATCTCCAATTTTCTCAATTTGATCCTGCCCTTTAAAATTGCACAATAAAATGCTTAAAACTTCTGAAGGAAGTTCCATACTTTTATGCTTCCGAATTCGCTTCATAGGGTTTGTTGAAGAAATAACAGGATCAGAAGTATCTAAGGCTCTGTTGAAAACATCCATAATATTATTATTACGACTATGCTTCCGTGCGTTATGCAGTCTATCTGCTTTATAATTTTTTTGCGTGCTTCCGACGCTTCTTCTCCGAAACAGCCAACGGGAAGTATTGTATTTTCCATAATTTGCCTTGAGTGGACAATAATTTTGTGAACAGTTGCCGTCATTGGCAAACCATGGATAACAATCCACAATTTGTTCCCCAGTTTTAAAACAAAATTGTTCAAATTTCTCCGGCAGTTGACAAGACAAGAAAATGAATATAACTCTTAGGTTCCGAATTTGCAGCCAATTTGCAAACTTCTTCTCAAAATATTTTTTTCTTCTATCTTCCATTTACTTCCATTTACCATTTATATTTAGGCAAAATACTTATTTTGCTCGAAATAAAATCAAGAATTGATCTTTCTTGGTTTGAGTTCACCGTCTTCGTACGCCATACTTCAAAAAGCTCTGCGTTCGAAAACTCGAAGACACCTGACAAAAAACGAAATTACGCAGATTGTGCGCATTTTTGCACATTGAGACAAATTTTCTTTTATTCATAATTAATGGGTCTACGACATATATTAAACTTACACTGTTACAACGATATGTTTTTTTTGTAAGTCTACGTAAAGCTAATTTTTTTTTTTCAAAAATTTTCATAAATTGAATTAATAACTTGTTTAACTTTTAAGTATCGGACTTTCAAAGTAGCTAACCAAAAACTGCCTCTTCTCAAACACGTGCCTTTGGGCTGCAACAGCTGACTTTAACAGTGCAAAAACAGTGCAAACAGTGCTTTAAAAGTGCACTGTTTATTAATATTTTTGGTATGGAGTCATATGGAGCCATATGTTTTTAATATGTTTACATAAAAAAACCCAAATATTTAAACTTTGATAAAATGACTAAGTACCATGAAATCGGGCAAATTCCCCATAGTGCAACGGCATAACTGGCTGCGTAACAAATAAATTTAAAAAAAAATCAATTAATTATAAAATTATGTATTTATAATTATAACTACTAAAATTTATTTAATTCTTATTTTCCGTTCGAGCAAAAGGCCAGGTTTTTTTAATTCACCTTTCCGGCCACTCAATAATTAAAGTCGAAAATTTAATTATTGAAAAATTATAACTAATTAATTTAATTATCCACCATCTGTCCGAATAGAGGTTTTAATTCCACCTTTCCGGCTTCGGGATAACTAAATCCAATTAATTAAAGATTAAGGTTTCAATTCACCCTTCCATAATAATTAAATCCGACAATTAGTCAAAAGTTAATTATTATTAATTATTTATTTTCTTCTTTTTTTCGTGTTAAATCCAAGCCAAGGTCAAGTCCACCTTTCCGGCTCCGCAAATTCGAAAATAGTTAAGAATTCAATATCTACGTACGAGCCACACTTGCCGAAATATACATATATAGACAGTCATAAATTTATTTTCCGAACGAGCACGAATTTTCCGATACTTGTCCATGTTCCGTGCCTCTAACGCTGCTTTTACTCCGCATCAGGCAATATCCGCCTAGAATCTCAACCAAAACTCGTCCCCTCTTGTTTTCTTTGGGTTCCTGAAGTTTTCTTCCGCGATCCCACCGTTCTCATCACATTAGTGTGACCGGCCACAGCTTCGTACGAGGCACCTATTGCGCAAGTCAGTCGACAAGCGTTGACCAGCGAATTGGATTCTGAGAATGCCCACGGGAGACGACAAAAAGCCGCGTCCGATCCCAACCATCCGTTTGGACAGATCTCAACACGCTTCTCCGCGCATGCCTCTTTTAAAGCCTAAGACGTCCAGTGCCCTTCCAAGGGCAAAGAGTGACGAATCCGTCAATACAATCCCCGGTCCTTCACAGAGGCAGACTCGCTCCGTTGCGAAAATGGCTCAAAGTGCGGTCGAAGTGGCGCTGAAAAAGTTCACCGTCACAACAGATCGAATTAGCCAATTTGAAGGCAACATAAATACTCCGGGCGCCCCAGAAACGGAAATAGGTCCCCAATACATGTGCGAAGTCCATCGGGACCAAATTCGGGCACTGTGGGAGAAGGTGGAGAAGAGCTATGAGAGCCGATTTGCTAGCCTTGTCAGTGCTGGAATCGAAGTACAGCTACTGTTACTCCGTCTCTTCGAGGTGTATTGCCCAGCTTCGGAAGAAAATTGCCTTCCAATCCACTCAGACTTCCGTCAATGTCCACGCGCCCGCGTCTACAGCCTGCCGGTTACCTCCGGTGGATACCGAGGTCTTCGCGGGTGATTATCTTCGGTGGCCCACCTTCAGAGACTTGTTTACGGCCATTTAAATCCAAAACTCGCGGCTCACCCCGGTAGAGAATTTGTTCCACTTACTGTCCAAAACAAGTGGTGACGCCCACGCCATTGTTTCTAAGGCTCCGCTTACCCATGAGGTGTTTGTCGCCGCATGGCAAAGCCTCACAGACCGCTTTGAGAACCGGCGGCTATTGGTCAACAGCCAGTTGAAGATCCTTTTCAACATCCAGGCTATTTCTCAAAAGTCCGGGGTCGCGCTGAAGGAGCTGCAAGCCACCATTCAGAGTTGTCTGACAATCCATCAATGTTGAGGCTTGGGACTGCCTCCTGTTTTTTATGATTTCGTCAAAGCTTCCCAAAGTCACACTTTCCATGTGGGAGCAATCCGTCCATAATAAGGCCGAAATTCCAACATGGAAGGAATTAGACAACTTCCTGACAGAGCGCCATCGCACTCTGGAGGCAACCGACGACGTCAGGCCTAGTGGCTCCGGGCAACTTCCGCCCACGTCGGGAATTCCTACTGCCCCTGCTCGGAGGCTCAATTCATACGAGACTCGAGTGGTTCCGGGCCCCAAGGGTTGCGATCTCTGTTCGAGGGAGAACCACCCCATTCGCTTATGTATGCGGTTCCTGGAAATGGACGTAAATGGGCGCTCGGACTACATTAAAAGGAAGCAGTTATGTTTAACTGTTTTGCCCGAGGGCACCAGCAGCGAGACTGCACGAGCGCCCATACGCTTCCGGATGAGGAGCCGTCCTACTGGGCACGGCCCTTATCAACATGTGCCATTTGGGGTGCAGCTTCTAGGCACTAGCATTGATAGACTCAGGCTCCGAAGCGACTTCATAACGTCAAATTCAACCTTGTCAAGTTTCCCTTCAAAACGATTCACGCACAAGTTTCAGGCCTTAATCAGACCATTTCCGCGCAGTCTACTAAATTGTGCCATTTCTCCATTCGGTCGCCGTCTAGACCCGGGCTACAATTAGAGACTGCGGCTTACGTTCTTCCGCAGTTGGCAGGAAATCTTCCATCATATCCGATTTCGCGAGATCTTCTCAAGGGGCTGCCCGACATTCCCCTGGCGGACCCCAACTTCTTTGAGAGCTCCCAAGTCGATCTGTTATTAGGAGATTCTTCCGTCCATTCTCCTCGGTAATTCCAAGGCTTACATCTGCGGGTCGCTTCTCGGTCAGGAGACCATTTTTCGATGGGTGCTGACAGGCCCATTATCTCTAGCCAACCCCCGCAACGTGTCTGTTTTTTCCACACGAGTTGCCCGTAGCCTCAGTAACTCACTGATTCCAAGGTCATATCCAGCACGATGTCGCCACGCCCACGCAACGCCCATTCACTGGAGAGCAGATGTACTCGAGGTATACAATCCTACCGATGCCGAGTCTGCAATGGGATCCATCCATTGAAGAAGTGTCGGCGCTTCCTACGCCTTAGCGCCGAGAAGCGGCTCCGAGCGGTTATCGTGAACCGGTATTGCTCGAGCTGCCTGGCCCACGAGCACTCCGACGGATCCTGTCGGCGTGGGGACGGCTGTAAGACGTGTGGTCAGGATCACCACACGCTGCTGCACCTCGTGGAGAAGCCGCGGGCTCGGCGCAAGGCACGTCAAGAGAAGCACCGGTCACGGAGCGCGGGAGACAGTACACGGGGTGTCTTGCTGTCTCGTCGGCCGTCGTCCGCCAACTCCCGGCGCATTTTGGGTACTTCTCGGCCTTCGTCCGACACTTTCTGGCGCTCACAAGCCGATCCACGACCATCGACTTCGCAGCGCTCGTCGGCAACTTCTCGGCATTCTTCCGCCACTGGCCGGCAGTCGTCAAGCGCTCCACTGCTTTCGTTCGCCACTCATCGGGTGCCGTCCACCGCTCGTCCGCCCGCGTCATCCGCGCCTAGGCAATTTTCCGCCTCTCCTCGAGGGCCCCCGCAGGACGCGGTCGCTGCGCCCACCCTATCGTCGCTGCTGAAGCGGAACAGCGCCAACACCGGGACCCGGATCTTCGACACGGGGTCTTCATCGACCCGTTTACGCCCTCGAGATGCAGTGACGCATCGCTAGCGACGAGGGATCTGTTGCAACCCGAGCGATTGCAAGGGGGGCGGGATGTTTAGGTGAGGGGCCGTTGTGCCGCAACCTTAGGAGCGCACCCGCGCTGAAGAGCGCATCCGCGCTCGCCCCTCTTTTCGCTCTCGCTCTTTCGTCGGCCGTCGTCGATCGTATTCTTTCTATTACCTTTGCCTGTTTTCTTTTCTAAGTTATGTAAGTTTAATCCTCCAATAAAGCTCCAAAGTAAGCAGCCCAATAAAGCTGACCGCGTTATTTTTGAATTCACCAAAAGACGCCCCCGACTTCTTACATCAATAATTCTGGAATCTTTCCCTTGACTATTTTCGACAAAATTTCGTCATTTGAAGAGCGCTGTTGCTTAACTTGCTTTTTGTAGAATTTTTTTTTGTAAAGACACCTGTAAAATCATGCCAAAGCAAAAGCAGTTCACTGATCGCGATAAAGAAAAAAATATTTTATTGGCTGAACAAAATGTGTGAAATCGGCAAAAAGCGGCTGAAACACATTTCAATGAAAGCTCAGTGCTTTTAAAAAAATATCGTGAGACAGGTGAAGTAAAAAGGAAAAAAGGAAAAGGTAAAAAAATGCACCACGTCAGAAGATCGCTTTATTATTAGGACGAGCCTGCAGGATCGTTTCAAAACTGCAGTGCAGATTAGATCTGAGGTTCAAGAACAGTTTTCAAAAGATATTTCGGAGCGAACTGTTCAACGTCGGCTTAACTCTATGGGATCACCTGCAAAAAAGCCATTTTTGAATCCGCGGATGAAAAAAAATCGTCGAAACTGGACTATAGACGAGGAAAATTCTGATTCTTCTTCTGATTGGTCAAGAGTGCTATTTTCAGATGATTCCAAATTTAATCTCATTGGATCTGATGGAATCCTCAAGGTGCGACGTAGACGTGGGGACTTTGGAAATTGCCGCATAGCCACAATAAAGCATTCACCGTATGTTATGTTATGCATATCCAAATACAAAACGGAATCAATTTTAATGATTCAGGGTATGGTTAATGCAGAAAAATACAAAGAAATAATTTTAAGTGGAGTTGCCTTCACAAGAATTGCAATTTCTCTTTCTTACCTCATATTGGCCGAGCCCAGGGAATAATTTAAACAGCAACTCTCAATTGCACTTGAAACACGCACTTGTTTTGTGGTAACTAGTATCATAAATTCACTTTAATTAAAATATAGGGATTGCGGAACACGTGTAATTAGGTATTTCCACATTTTTTATAATTGAAAATGCGAAATCTTAGAAATTTGAAATCTTAAAATCTTAGAGATTTGAAAGTGAAGGTGGGCTTATCTTTGCTGCGAAATCAAACCTACTTGCACACGCCAGAGAGCTTTAACGGTTTTAATTAATGGCATGGGAAAGAAGGGGATGGCAAGCGTGCATTTTTTAAGGAGACCACTGAAATCTGGACAATGGGACACAACTGAAATTTTTTTTCTTAAAATTTGTTCGTGAAAATCACCCTCAAAAATTTTTGAACTTTCAGAGAACAGATTATATTTTTTTCCAAACCAATTTTCATCGCATATCCTTGTCTTAATGTATTCATTCTTATAACTTACATTTTATAATATACATCCCATGTGTATATATTCTTTATCAGCATCAACAGCCGATGTAACGGTTTATTAGACATGGATTTAGTTACAAGATTAATTTGCCGAAGAGACTGTCACTTACTTCAAGGCTGGTTTGTGATTCGACCCGAAAACAGTAATGAACGTATTCATATTCCGATTATAATTTACATTACAAGGTAGAGAGAATTTCTACTACATCAGAAGGCTTCAGACAGATCTATGTTAATATTTCCTACAAAGCCATTTTAATTAAAAATCAATTCGCAGTATCAGTATACACACTTAAATAAAGAACTTTTGCATCCTAAAGGATGCCAGCAAAAAATTATGCAGGCAATACTAACATAATCCTATGACGGCAGAGACCTCCGGATAGCATCAAAAACATTCCGAATAATTATGGGGCAGACGCTCTATCGAGAACATCCATAGACGAATTAATCTAATCTACTTACAGTAATTTACTAAAGTCTAAAGATTCCAAATTAGTCAAAAATCCTGAGCTGAATACAAAAAATAAAGAAAGAGGTTTGGCAACGCAAACCCTCGGAAATCTTCAGAGTCCAAAATATATATTGTAATTCGCAGTAAAAATGTTAAACAAGTAATAACTTTGTATTTACAAACATATTATAGTAAGTAAGTTCATTTGTTACTTTCCTTAGTTTAGTCGAATCGTCTGAATTTTTTGCGATTGACCATAATTTCCTAAGCTTTTGTTTTTATATTTTTTTTGTTTCATTAGTCAAAAGTTTTATTTAGTGCTGAGTTGCTTGTTTTTGGTGTAGACTGGATAACTGGTTTTATTATATCATTGTTAAGGTGAACCATTGCAGAGTCAAAATTTGAAGTGGATTAGAAAAGGGCGCCCATGTTAATATTTTCTTAGAAGGATGGATGTAGGATGTAGAAAAAAAGAAAGGAAAGCTAACTTAGGGCGGAGGCGCAATTTATATACCCTTGAAGTCAAAAACAAATATTTATTAATTAATTTTAATTAATTAAAATTAAATTTAAAATTCTATATTTTAAGTTAGAGGGACAGGAAAGAGATGTAATAGAGTAGAGACCATTTTAGTTCGAACATAATACCCTAAAAGGGTCATGCAGTGCATATGTCGAACTACAACGGCTAAGGAACAGAGGACTAAAGTTTCGAGTCCTTATATTAGGAATGTTAAAATTTAAGCGTGTTAGTAAATGCTGGCTACCTACATCCCCGTTAATAAGGTTATGCAGAAAAATTACACCGAGCATTGTCCTACGATTTGTTAAGCTAGGTAAGTTTATGAGTAAGAGTCTACTACTATAAGATGGAAGTTGAAGATTTGCATCACAGTTTAGACCTCTAAGTGAAAAAATTAGGAAATTCTTTTGTACGGATTCTATGCGGTCCTGGTGTACTCCATATTGGGGACTCCAGACACATGAACCGTACTCCAGTATAGGACGGACCAAAGAAATGAATAGTGTTTTGGTTATATAGGGGTCATTAAATTCTTTTGACCACCTTTTGATAAAACCAAGGACTCCTTTAGCCTTAATAACCATTAAGGAAATATGGTCGGCAAATTTAAGTTTGATGTTTAATAGGATGCCGAGATCATTAACCTGGGTTAATTTTTCTAAGGCAATCCCATTAATAGAATAAGTAGCTTGCAGAGGGCAAGAACGATAAAAAGACATTTGTTTGCATTTAGATCCATTAAGTATTAGATCATTAGCTAAACACCATTTTTGAAAGTTATCAAGGTCAGACTGAAGACTGCATCGGGCAGAGATGGATTTGTACTGAAGACAAAGCTTTACATCATCTGCATACATAAGAACTAGAGAGTTCGTTAAAGCAGGGGGCAAGTCGTTTATAAAAAGTGAATATAAACGGGCCAAGATGACTTCCTTGTGGGACGCCAGATGTAGCACGGGACTGTATGTTTTTAAATAAGACTCTTTTTGTCCTTCCATCTAAGTTGCTGGAGATCCACGTTAAGAGGTCTTTAGGAAAACCCAGCATATTCAGTTTACTCAACAAGAGTGAGTGATTAACTGAATCAAATGCTTTGCTGAAGTCTGTGTAAATTACATCGGTTTGATATCCCTTACAAAAGCCATCTATGACAAAGGATGTCAACTCCAATAAGTTTGTGGTGGTGGAGCGACGCTTAATAAAGCCATGCTGACAAGGAGTGATAATCGACGAGCAAAGGTGTTGCAAATGAGGGGTAATTAATTTTTCAAATAACTTTGGAATTGCCGACAACTTAGAGATGCCTCTGTAGTTGGCAGCCTCGGACTTTTTCCCCTTTTTATGTAGGGGAATTATAAATGATTCCTTCCACTTAAGGGGAAAAATCGAGGTTTCCAAAGATAAGTTGAAAAGTCTTAGAAGAGGTTTGCTTAGAGCCCTGGCGCAGTATCTTAGCACACACCCTGGTACTCCGTCGGGGCCTGGCGAATAAATGGGTTTTACCCTTAAAAGACCAGATAATAAGTTGTTCTCAGAAAAAGACGGACAGAAAATAAGATTTGCTGCTTGAATGTTATATGCATAAGGCTGATCAGTCAATTTAGGAGGAGAATAAGTTGTTTGAAAAAATTCTGCGAATAGATCGGCAATGGCCTGATCCGAAGTCGCAGAGGAATTTTCAAACGTAAGCAATGTATCATATACATACGTAACCAATTTATTACAATACAAAATCTAAAAAAAAGACCCAAGCTTCTATCTTCAAGAACACCAAAGTTGGACTTTTTTCCAAATACTAAATACCATTTCCGATCGTTCAGTTATATGGCAAGAATATATGCCAAGTTCCAACTTTCTTTCTTTAAAAACACGAAAGTTGCGTCATTTCCGCTAGTTAAGTTATATGGAAGATATGGTATATAGTCGGACGATCCTTATGAAATTTGGTGGGTCGTATTATTTTGCCAAAAATAGCATCATCTTAAATCCTAAAATCTAAAAACAAGTCCCAAGCTTCTATCTTCAAAAATACCAAAGTAGGTAATTTTACCAATAATACCGATCGTTCAGTTATATGGCAGCTATAAGATACAGTCGATCGTTATAAAATTTTGTAATTCGGATCAACTGACCAAAAACCGAGAAGTTCCAACTTTCTATCTTCAATAACACGAAAGTTGCAATATTTACGATTGTTCAGTTATATGGCAGTTATATGATTCAGTTATATTTGCCAAAAGTATTATTTATACAAAATCCGAACTCTTTAACTCTAAAAACACTGAAGTTATACCATTTCCGATCAATCAGTTATATGACAGCAAAGGATATAGTCGGCCGATCCCGGCCGGTTCGACTTATATACTGCGTGCAAATAAAAACAAAATGCGTTCAACGTTTCAAGCCGATAGCTTTAAAACTGAGAGACTGCGTAGAAACAGACAGACAGACGGACAGACGGACAGAAGGACAGACGGACATGCTCATATCAACTCAGGAGGTGATCCTGATCAAGAATATATATACTTTACAGGGTCGGAGATGTCTCCTTCACTGCGTTGCACACTTTTGGACAAAATTATAATTCCCTCTGCAAGGGTATAAATATATCACATAAATGTACGATGAAATACATCACGAATGGGGGATTTTGAATACATAACCTTGTTAGCGTGTGGATTTAAATAGAAATTTTACTAAACTTGTAATTAATACACAGCTCCGGTAAATGGGCTTATCGCGTACTTTCTGTCATCAATACGCTTTTTAATCGGAATATAAAATTGATTGAAAAAAAAATATGAAAACCTGAATTCAACACGAGAGAGGGGGGAGAGATCTAAACCGGGACTCGCATGCATGAAAAAACCAAATTAGAAGTTTCACTTCTGCCGTGCGTGAGTCTAACACACACAGTTTTTTTTTTATAATATCTCTTTCTTCAGTGCAATGCAATAAGCGATCCATTTTGGATATAAAATACAATTTTGTTCCTGAATTTAAACAAAATGTTTAGTTTTGTGACAAACTTACATTAAATTAACTGAATTATACCTTTGTTTTAAGGGGTTATATACCTTCTTTGTCGAAGAAAAAGAGGAAAGTTCGGATTTTTTTTTAGGTATGTAGCAATTATTTAATTACAGGGATGTTTTAATTTTTTGATAGTACACTTTATTAAAAATTTTTGTGCAATATTTGGTGGAAAAATATTAAATCGTTTTTAAGGGGTGGCTGTTTCCCTTAGAGGCCTTTTTTTTTAGAGCCTTGCGGTGACAGTTCCCTAGGTCAAACAGGTCAAAACCATAAAAGTAAAAAAATTTCATTAGTTTAGTGTAATTCCTTGTGCTTGAACGATCGATTTTAAAATTTTGATTTTTTTATTCATACGGGAACGTTTTATGCTAAAAACTAACTTTTTGGGCTCTAGAAATTTCACTAAAAAATTCATTTCGGCGAATAAAAAATGTTTGTGCGTGAAAAGTCGATCGTTCAAGCACAGAAGAATTTCATTACGAACATTTAAAAAAAATATTTGAAGTAAATCGGTTCAGTAGTTTTCCGCCAATCCATGTCAGCGCAAAGTCATTTTTCAAGAAACACAATTTCGAGATATTTACGTTTAAAGTTTCAAGTTCAGTTCAAGGCCGCAATGAGGCGCGCGGTTAGGAGCGCTGTAACTTTTTTTCTACTGCTCCAATCTCTATGAAAAAAAATGTGGAAAAATGTTCTTAAGGAGTTTTTCTTCAAGATAAAGCAATAAAAAAATTTTCGATTTTTTTAAAAAAAGGTATATAACCCCTTAAACATAAAATGAGACTAAGCTAAATTTTCGGAGTAATTTGAGTAAAAACTGAGAGACTGCGTAGAAACAGACTGACAGACTGAAAAGTGCCAAATCCTAAAGGTACAGGTACCGGTGAAATTATGCGTGGAGATTAAGCTACTTATTTACATTATTAATTTTTTTTTAATGTATGTTAGTCCATGTGAGATTCTTATTTTTTTCCATATCTGTGCATTTTATAATATTAATGTTGGTAATTTAATGTATGATTTTTTATGCTTATATAGAGTGGTAAATATTGGTATTTTTAGAAATTGTATTGTATTTTGTATACTTTTATATGAGGTGATTTCAGCTAGTGTTTGATTTTGCAATTTTGATCTCTCTTGCTGCAGGCCTGGGCAGTCAACGAATATGTGTTGTAGGCAGGCCCGTCGAGAGGGAACCCGTCGGCCCCCATATAATAAGAAATATTTTTGAAAATAACGAAAATTATGTTGAATTTTGTTATAGTCTATGTATAATTTGATAATTTATCACTGAACATTTCTCAGGCTCCACATATTAGGGATTTCTTTAAAATATCGCGGAGCATTTTTTTGTACACAGTTTATTTGAGTTTTCGCCAAAAATCCGGGCCCTCAGAAGTCGGGGCCCGGGGGGAAACACCCCATTTCTGTGTAAATGAATTGTCTATAGTGTTTGAATTTTAGTTGGTAGATGATGGGTGTTGTGACTTCTTTGGGTAGTGTGTGTAGAGAAGTGTTGGCGTTGCTGCTTAACCAGTGAGGGGTCTCTTCCTTTTTGCATGTTACAGGTGATATGTGAATACTAAGGGGAGGTTCCTTTCGATATTTTTGAAAAAATCGTTTTTTTTTTTTTAATGAAAGTTACATATGTGTATAATATACGTGCTAAGGGATATTTCGATGCTACGCGTATTTCTTGAGCTAGAGCGTGTCAAACATACCCATGATAACAAGAAAGCTATCTAAAGGCAAAGTTTCTAAAAACTTTAAACGCGTTTTTCTCGGAACCATGTTTTTAAACCTCTTGTCGCGCACAGGGCTCGTTCTATTCCTTCATTCAAAAAATGTTTAAGAGTACATACTTTTTGTATGCCCTATACGTAAAATTGGCATAAAATAATGTTTATTTATAATTTTTAAACGAGATCGAATTAAAAAAAAAAATGTACATTTTTTTCAAGTGTCCATGAAATTGGTTTATTTTTACCAAAATTAATTGTCGTTATGTATAGGCATAGGAAATTCCATCAATTTTAATAAATTATAATAAATCACTACCAGCGGCCCGACACTAGACAAAGCAGAAAAATAGAGGTCGACGAGATCCGCCATTTTGAATTTCTTTAATATTGAATATTTTTAATCGGTAATAAACAACGAATCAAAAGTTCAAAAGCATAAGTTCGTATGTTTTTTCATTTTCCCGCAATCCATTCTCAAAGTTTGCTTAATTTTCGGAAAAATCCAAAAGAACCTCCCATTAAGATTTTTAAATTGTTCTATTGTATTGTGTAGTGACGACTGGAGTTTTGGTGTATTTTTTGAGTTTTTGATTTCGTAGTATATTTTTTCTATTGGAGAGTGTTTGGAGTTGATTATAGTTTTGAAATTTTTTTGCGTTGCATATGTTGTTCTATGTTCTATTGGTAGTATGTTGGCTTCGTGGATGAGATTGTTGATTCCGGTTGTGCGGAAGGCGTTGAAAGAGATTCTTATTGCTGAGTGGTAAATTCTTTTAAGCTTGCTTAGTGTGGTTTTGGTTGCATTGCTATATATGTTAACCCCTAGTCGATTTTAGACGATTTGATGGATTTGACACCGTATAAAATTGTGGTTGTGTTGCAGCAGAATTTTTTGCATTTGACATTTTTTGCAATAGACATTTGATTACGTCGAGTCTTTTGGGAAGTAGTAGAGTGAGGTTTTCTACATGTTTGTTCCATTTGTAGTTTTTGGTTACTGTGATTCCAAGTATTTTGAGGGAAAAAAAATTCTGTAGGGGGGAGTTGTTTGTTGCAGTGTGAAGCAGCAGTTTTTCTTTCTGCAGATATGCAAGTGTTTGCACTGCGCCAGAGTAGTTGCACTATTGATTTATGTCGTTAAGAAGTTGGTCTAAGTTGGGGCTGTTTTGTATTTTTTCTAGCTTGTAAGTAAATGTGAAGTCGTCAGCGTATCCAGTGAATTCGATTTTTTTATGTTTAGCTATTATTTTATTTAGTTGGTTGAAGGCGATTGCAAATCGTATCACGCATAAGGGTGCTCCTTGCGGTATTCCGTTGTGTAGTGGTTTCGGTTTGGAGTACGATTTTTTTGCTAGGACTGTGTTTTTTTTTTTGTTGGTGAGGAAGTTTATTATGTAGTTTAGGATAGTTTTTCCAATTTTTCTAGGTGTGAAGTTCGTCGATCCTGTGGATGCCTATCCTGTCAAATGCTTTGGCGAAATCTAATGAGATGATGAAGTGTGGTTTTTTCGTGAAAGGGCCGTAGTAATCTGATAATCTAGCAGAGCTAGAGGGGCAGAGACCGATTTTCCCTTTCTAAATCCCATTTGACGGTTATAAAGAAGCTTGCCATTTGTAGCAAGTCACCATAGCCGTTTTGCTATTATTTTATCAAGTACCTTTGAAATGCAGAGGTTGAGTGAGATGGGTCGGTATGAGTTAATGTTGGTTTTTTCATTACACAGTGCGACACTGATTTGGAACTTTTGAAGAGACCTATTAGGAATTGTTCATTAGGTCGAGTATAGTGTAAAACCATGTTTGAAATTTTTCATACACCCTCAAATCTTGATTTATTTCGAAAAAACGGGTTTTCGAAAGTGTTTTGCTCTTAAAAATTCCTGAACGCGTAATTTTAGGCCGATTTTCAACTTTTTTACGTTTTTCAATAGTTAAATGTTGAAGCTTTTGAAAAAAAAACACATCTTCAATTTATTTAAACAGAAAGGATACAATTTTTACAAAAGAAACTGACTTTTTTGAATTTTTGTCATGTTTTTCAAACTTTGACGCCATTTTTTTCGGTACAACTTCCAAGAAATGATATCATTCTTAACACATATCAATATTGTCTCATTAATCCGGAATAAAACAAGACCAATTTCATTTCGAAATTATGAAAATTGTTGAAGTTATTACGCTTTTCCCAAAACAATTCAGTGCAATTTTACTAGCGCTCCGGAGTAAAAGTGTGTGAAAGAAAGGAATAGGCGGAAGGGAATGGCACACTATTGCTTCGGAACGCTATGAAGATTGGACTGACTTGTTTTGGGAAAAGCGTTATAACTTCAACAATTTTCAGAATTTCGAAATTAAATTGGTGAAAATCGAAAAACCGTATGAAAAATTTCAAACATGGTTTTATACTAATGAACAATTCCTACTAGGTCTCTTCAAAAGTTCCTCCAACTTTTCTTTTTTTGTCGCACTGTGTTATTTGATTTGAGTATGGGTATTACACTGCTTACTTTGAATAGCTGGGGATATTTTGGAGGATGTTGTTGAAGAGGTTAAGCATTGGATAGCTTATGCGGTCTCGGCCCGGAGTTTTTCCCTTGAGTTGGTTGAGTGCAGCCTGAAGTTCTATAAGAGTTATTTCATTTTCGATCTTAAGTGCTGTGGGTGACGAAATGGTTGTGTTAGAGGTTGGGATATATTTTCGTTGTATGAAATTTTTTTATGGAAGTAGCTGTCGAGTGATGCATTAGACCGATGTGTGCAGAGGGTGTTGGCTATTTCGTTATTGTCTAGAATGCTTTGTGTTGTTTCAATGGAAATGGTAAGACAGTGGATGTAGTGTCTGGTTTTCAGGCCGCAGAAAACCGATTGAATTTGGACCACACTTCTCGAATAGGAGAATTTGGGTTATTTTCCGTCGTGAAGTTTTCAATAAATTTTTTTTTCTAATTTTTTCCCCCGTTTGAGCTTAGCGTTGGCTTTTTTGTAAATAAGTATGTTTGTTGTATTAATGTCTCTGTTTAGATTTGTCCAAGCAATTTGTTTTAATTTTGTTTTTGAAGAGTTTGGTCCCACCATGGAACGTTCCTCTTTTTGTTAGAAGGGAGTGATTGGGTCTTTCAGTGGGGTTGTTTACTTAATGTTCGTCAACAGCTCGATATGGATTGCACGCTGCCCATGTACGAGGTATACCAAATCGTATACCAAATATCCGTATACCATTTGGAACTCAGATTAAGGGGAGGGGATGAAATTGAGAGATCTATGTGAGTGAAGGTGTGGTGGGTGGTAAAGTTGGTGGCTGCGCCATTGTTTAGAGTTGTAAGCGAAGATTGATTTATGTATTCCAATAATGTGTCCCCTCTTTTGTTGATGGATGGTGAGCCCCAGTTTCTGTTCCAGCTATAAAAGTCGCCAGTAATAAGTAGGTATTCAAGCATTGAACACAAATTCTTAAGTTAGAGTTTCAAGGGATCGGACCCATGAAATACGAGACAAACAGCATGGTCTAAAACCAATCCCCTGCAGCCTAACATAAATACATACATAAGTGGGGCGCTTATTACACTTGAGAAAGGGTCGCATAGCAGGTCAGCGTGCACTGCGTTGATTAGTAGTTTTAAATAGATTTAAGATTTTCATGTATCGTACTAATAAGAGAACTAATAAGAGAGAAATAAAATCAGTTTTTAAACGGAACTCATTGGGCTCCTCTTAACACTTAATTTGAAGACAATACAAATACCCTATATACCGATGACAAATACCCTATCCCGAACGTAGTTTTTATCTTGGCAAAAGATAAGAATTATAAGATAATTAATTAATTAATAATTAATTATTAATTATTTTGTATCTTTCTTATAAGAGAATTTTACAAAATAAAATCAGTTCCCAAAAGAAACTCATTGGAGTAAGACACTTTATTTGGGGCTCCTTATAACAGTAGGGGTGGTCGTAAATTGTCTTCGTAATCTCTTAGGTTTTGTGTAGTTTTTTTTGGGTGGTATGTATGAAGATACTATTGTGAAGTTAGATTTGGAATTAATTGTTACTGCTATTGTGTCAAAGTCAAACGAGTTATAGGAATATTTTGAGTGCAGTGTAGGTGTGTTTCTTAAATGGATTGTAACGAACTGTTTTCTCCTTTCGCTCGTCACAATTTGCCGCGACTAGCTCACAAAGTATGCGGGTCTGTCCCACCGAATTTATAGATCGACGATATTGCCCGAGCCCAGAAATAATACAAATAGCTAGAACTTTCCAAACTCTTTATTTATAGACTTTTTCCAAAATACAAAGGTTTGCTTTCAATACCGCTCCGTATTCTCGCTGCTCCTCCTGATTCTGCCGGCTCCGTCGTCGGCGTCCCCTGTGGGTTGATCCGGGTGTCGCCGCCGCTTCTACTCCTCGTGCAGCGTTGCCTTCGACTCCCCTAACCGTCGCCCTTTCGCCGGCCACACGCGGGCCTTCCTACCTCTTGGGAACATCCCCTTGGGTCGTCTGCGACTGATCAAAAGATTGGCAGAGCTCTTCCGCTTCACTACTCCAGGGAACCACCGCGCATACGCGCTAGCGGGCCGGAATTGGGATTTGGCTGGGATTGGGCGTTTGCCGCGACCTCGCACCTCCGCTACTCCAGGGATCCACCGCGCATACGTGGTAGTGGGCCGGAATTGGAAGTTGGCTGCGGACTGTCACCCCCGCTACACCTGGATACCGCGCTACGTCAGGATTAGGAGTCTGGATGCAGGCTGCCGCCTCCGCTACACCGGGACACCGCGTATACGCGCTAGTGCCGGGATTTGAAGTTGCCTGTGCTTGCCGCCCCCTCTACACCTGAGATTCACCGCGCATATGCACTAGGCGGGCCAGGATTGGGAGTTGCGCCCCTCGCTTCACCTGGGATTCACCGCGCATACGCGAAGCGAGCCAGGATTGGAAGTGGCCGTTTACTGATCGTGCGTCGCGCACACCGCGCATACGCGCTAGTGAGTCCGGAGTTGCGGGGCTAATGACCGGGGTGTTCTCAATTTGTCTCTGACTTGGGCGTTCGCGAGTCGACCTATCCTTGATTCGCGGGACCACGCCTGTTGGTTGCGATTTCAGGAGTCGGTAAGACATACGCCTGACTTATACTTTCCTCACTTCCTTGCAAGGCTACCTGCCGTGTTCGGGAATGGCCCAACTCGATTAACTGCCCTGGGTTTGTAGAAGAACGTCCAGCAATGGATCCTTTCCTTACTTGTCTTTTCGCTCTCCTTGCGTTTGGCTGTCGGACTCTCCAAAGGCTGTCCTTCAACTCAAACTAACCGAATCCTTTTTAGAAACGCTCTAACACTTGAATGGCGGACTCTTCACAGGCGGTCCTCCAACTCAACGCCACAAGCTTCCTAAAAAGACTCGTCATGGTACGCTCCAATAGGCCTTCTTTTAAACTGACAAGAGCGCCCGCTAATCCTCCTGGATTCTGCTCCTGCCGTTAGTCCAGCTTGCAGAATCACGGCACTTTCCCGTTTCCCGTGCGGGTCACCGTCCGTGCTCCCTTTGCTTCTCCCGGCCACGGATCTCTGCTTCTGCTATGTGGTACACCTTTCAGGGCCCGCTGCACTTTGCGTCGGACCCCACTCGGTCGGTCACGTTCCCCCCAACCCCCGTACTGTTCCTGGGGATATTCCGCGTGGCCGCTAGGTTGTTGACCCCTCTCGACCCTCCTGTTTTGGCGAGTGGGGATACTTAAACTCCTCACAGGATATAATCTTGGGGCTATGTTTTTTTTATGAGAATTTGTAATTAAATATAGTTGCTAATGTATCCGTTCATGTTTCACTGAATTATTTTGATCATGGTGATTTTTTAATTAAAAGTGGGGTGTAATTTATAGTTTTAAGTCTTTGCCTGTGCTGATGTTAACTATATTTTTTATCTTATATTTCTTGTCGGGCTTAGTCTTAGTGTTGTGTTTCTCTTTGTATTTTAAGGGGGTACCTATTTTATTTGATTTGATTGAAAATATTTTGAGTTTTAGGTCGTCGGAGAATCCAGATCGCGTTGTGGATTTTGATGAGGTGGTGTCCATGGGTTCCCCGACCTCGAGTAGGTCGTCGTAGGTGGTGCATTGTCTCATGCACGCATGCAGGATGATGTTGATTTTGACGTTGAAGTTGATGATTGTAGTGTAGGTGAAGGTGTGTAGATTAAGATCTACATTTCTCTTAAGATTAGAGAAATAAAGATTAAATTATAACGTTGACGAGGCCACATCTTTTTCGTTTCGCTTTCGTTATTTTTTATATAGTTAGCAGCCACTATTATGTTTAATTTTTTATATTTATATTTTATATTTATATAAACTAATTCCATCCAATATTTTAGCGCCCCCGGGTGGACCTTGTGCCAATTTTTTTTAAATTTGTTTTTAAAAAACATAAAGTGACAGTGACAACAAATACTAAAAAGACAAACATTCAAACAAAAACAAAAAAGCTGCTCGCGACGCGTCCGTAACGTGCAACTTCAACTTAAACAAATTCACCGCGTCGTGAAACCGCCACAAGTCTATGAAAGCCAAGGATCATCATCACCAGGATCACCAGCGACCTCCATGTCCTGCACCTGCATCGACTGCATGAGGAAAGTGACAGTGGGATTAAAGGATCCTAAGGCAGAATCGCAGGTATTTGTGCAAAAAATTAAATGTCGAGAAATGACGAATTAAATCCACGTCTTGTGCTGAAATTTTGCACCCTCCTTTCAATTCTTGGCGCATACGAACTTGAAAATTAGTAGAGCTAACAATTTGAATAGTTTGAATAAAATAATTAACAAACTGCCTGTGGACAAAATTAATAAACATCAAAATATATCCACATCACTTTCGCCCCCCGCCATTACCCATTGTTCGTTTTTTGCCATAAAAATATAGTGAAATTAAGTGCAGCCAAACAATTAATTATATACAAGCTAGCTGACCCGGCAATTGTTGTTTTGCCACCAGATGACTTTATAATTTCTGTAGATTTGTAAGAATTTATTTGGTTCGTTTGACATTGGCAGCAGTGTAATTATGATAAACTTGATTTTGAATTTGATTTTGAATGTAGAATTGTAATGTTGACCATTTGCATTAGTATTTTTACCTGATTCCTACCTTGAAAAAGCACTTGATTCTGTAGCTTGGCCTGAGCACAGTATCATTCATGAATTCCTAGCAAAAGACGCTCAGAATCCTATCCCTGCAGAAACTGCTTCAAAAAACTGAATAACAGTATTTTCCTGCTTCTATCAAAACGTTAGAAGTATTCTGGGTAAGCTGAGCCAATTTTTTACAAAGAGTGCTTCTTTTGATTTTGATGCTATCGTGCTTACTGAAACTTGGCCTAACTCCTCTGTCTCTGATTATGAAATTCTTGTTTCCAAATTCATAGTGTTTCGATTGGATCGTCCAACTTTTGCAGGTGGTGTCCTCATTGCTGTTACTAATGAGTACCCTTCTGAAATTATTCCTTTCACGAAGGAGTTCGGAATTGAGATCATTGCGGTGAAAATTTTAACTGGCTCGACTCATATTTTCCTGACCTGTTCCTACATTTCTCCCATGGCTGAAAATATTGTGTACCTTCACCATCTCGATGCCATTAGGTCTGTTTTTTCGTTGGTCAAGGACCGTGATTTAATCCTAATCATGGGAGATTTCAACCTTCCTATAATTTCCTGGATCCCGTCTGAGGTAGACAATTCCTTGCTTTCCAGTTGTCATAACGACTTTATCGATGGCTTAACCGATCTTGCCCTGCTCCAAATTAATCCAATTCATAACACTCATGGCAGATTTCTGGAACTTATTTTTTCTAATGTGTCATCCTCCGTGACAGTCATTCGGTCCCCGCCGCTATCGCTTCCTGAAGACTTTCACCACCCTACACTATTAGCAGCGGTGTTAATTGATGTGCCTCACAATGATGCTGGCTTTAATGCTAAACCTCGTTTCAAATGCTTCAGAAAGACGGATTTTAAGGCCCTTCGAAATCATTTAGCTGAAATCGATTGGAATTTTCTTTCATCTATAAACTCAATTGAAGCAGCTACGGATTCGTTTTACGAAATAATTCATAATGCCTTGAACAAATTTGTTCCGGAAGTCCCAGTATCATTGTCTACAAAACCACCTTGGTATAATAAACACCTTTCTCATCTTAAGAACAGGAAATCCAAAGCTTACAAAAAGTTTCTTAAGTCAGGATCGATGTGCCACCTCTCAAACTTTCTTTATGTTCGCAACTAGTTTATTATTCTCAACGATCAACTCTATAAGCAGTATATCAGGAATTGTAAGGTAAGCTTTCGAAATGATCCAAGCTCCTTCTACTCTTTTGTCAATATGAAACGTAATTCAAATCTTTTTCCTCCTTCCCTATCATATAGAAATATTTCACATTCTTCTGAGCAAGGTATTGCTAATCTCTTTGCGTCATTTTTTCAAGCCACTTATTCGTCCGATTCATATAACCACAATTCTTCTTATTCTTATAAATTACCACATATAAACAACATTTACTTTTCCGAATTTCGAATTCAGGATCTCTTCGAAGCTCTTTCAACAATAGATATATCATTCTCTGCTAGTCCTGACAATGTTCCTAGGTGTGTTCTAAGGTACTGTTCTGATAACCTTTGCTATCCTCTCACTATCTTATTCAACTTATCCTTGGAGCTGGCATGTCTTCCCAAGGGATGGAATGAATCTTTTATTATTCCGCTTCATAAGAAAGGCCCTAAAGCACTTATTGAGAACTACCGGGGGATTGCTAAGCTATCTGCGATTCCCAAACTGCTTGAGAAACTGGTTACTTTCCAACTGCAACATTTTTTTAAAAGCATTATTTCCACTTCACAGCATGGTTTTGTCAAGCATCGCTCTACCACAACTAACCTTCTTGAATTCTCTTCGTTTATCCACAGAGGTTTTCTAAGCCGCATGCAAACTGATGTGGTGTACACTGACTTTAGTAAAGCGTTTGACTCTGTGAACCACCATCTCCTCCTTCATAAGCTGTGTCTTTTGGGGTTTTCTCCACATATAGTACAGTGGTTGACCTCTTATCTATCGAACCGCACGCAGCGTGTTTTATTTAAAAACAGTTCATCACAGATTATAAATGTTTCATCTGGTGTCCCACGAGGTAGTCACTTAGGACCTCTCCTGTTTGTTCTTTTTTTTCAACGATTTACCTAGTGTTGTAAACTATGCTACTACATTTATGTATGCTGATGATGTCAAGTTATGTCTTTCTTTCTCGGACCATTTCCTTCATAGACACCTACAACTAGACCTTAAAGAAGTGTTCTTGTGGTGCTCAAACAATCTCCTTTTGCTTAACTGCTCTAAGTGTAAGGTTATGACGTTCAATCGCAGTGTGCCTCACATCGTTTCGTACTCTCTTGGGAATAACGTCTTAGATCGAGTTGCCCTAATTAACGATCTTGGAGTCATTTTTGACAATAAGCTGTCCTTCAACAAACACATATCACTTACAGTTAATAAGGCCAGAGGTGTGCTAGCTTTTATCAAACGTTGGTCTACAGAATTTGATGATCCTTTCACAACTAAAACTCTATACGTATCGTTGGTTCGTCCTATCTTGGAATACTGTTCTAGCGTTTGAAGTCCGCAATACTTTGTTCACCAAAGGAGGATTGAATCTGTCCAAAAGCAGTTTCTGCTATTTGCGTTAAAAAGCTTAAGCTTAAGCTTACCCCCCCCATTCTCGGTTTTAAAAAATCGATTTTTTTTTTTAAATTTAATTCGAACTTGTAACTATTCAAGAATGTTCCCTGAAAATTTCAAGTAAAAATTTCAAAAACTCTTGAAGATATAGCCGATTAATGGTGGAAGCCTCAGGCGACGGCGATAGCCGTCTCAAAACTTTAAACGCGTTTTTCTCGAAACAGTGTTTTTTACGACTGCGCATGAGGTTACTCAAAAACTATTAATCCAATCGGTTCCAAATTTTAACACGTTATTCTATACATATATAGCTCTCGTATGAACTAGGATAAATCAAATTGGTGAAGATCTTTACTTTTCAACTCGATTTGTGGCTGAAAAAAATGGAAATTTTCAAAAAAAAAATTTCAAAGGTCCGCCATTTTGTTAATTTTTGAGCGAAGTTAATAATCCTAGTTCATACGAGAGCCAAACATGTACTTTTTATAATCCCGTTGGAATTTTTGGATTTAGATGTTCCAGTGAGCGGAAATCACATGCGCCGCCGAAAAGAAGGGCTTTTCTTTGATCACAAAAAACAACAACAAAAACAAAACAAAAAAATTCTGTGAAATGATTTTCTTCCTTTTTGTGTTCTAATATATGTAAGCACAGTTACAACCCTAAAAAATAATTTATGTTCATTTGCCAGCCCATTGAAAATCGTCAAAATTTAAAATCGAGATTGGGGGGGGTCCCCTTAAGCTGGGATACTGCCACTTTCCTCCCGTCGTATAATTGCCGGTTAAAACTACTAAGCCTACCTCCTTTAAAAGAGCGCCGTACTTGTGCTCGGGTTATGCTACTTCATGTGCTTATTCTTGGACAGGTTGACTCAAGAGTACTTCTTGAAAAATTAAGGTTCTCTGTTCCTAATAGGGTAACTAGATCCTTCCGACCCCTTTGGTTACCGATTTCTAGGTCTAATTTTGCGGAACACGATCCATTTCGCGTTATTTGTAAAAATTATAACTCATTGTCCCATCTATTATCCCCTGAACTATCCCTAGATGTAATTAAATCCAAAATTATGGAATATCTTTTAACTTAATTTATCCTTACTCTTAGTTATAATAATATAGAAATAACAGATCATTGTTAATAATAAATAAATAAAAAATTTCGAACTATTTCTGTTGCTCCGAACGATTTAATTTAAAAGCATGAATTGAATGTTCGAATTGACTTCAGGAACACGTTAGAATCTGAATCCGTGCCGATAAGTAATCCGTTAATGGTTCAGGTGGTGTTTAAATTTTTGGTAGTTGCACTTTTCCTGACGCGCAACACATCCCAGCTTCATTTTTAAATTTCAGAGCATGACAATGCAGACATTTCTTGTCCGTAGAACCAATTACCAATTTGAGTGAGCATAATACTTTATAATAATACTGGGATGCTACCCGCAGGAATGAATCAGATATAAATGCTCGATGTACCTGTTGTCGTTATTGGTGATTTGTTCTGCGTCTATTGACTGTGAAACGGCGTGATTGTCGTTGTTCTAATCTTCTGACTTCATTTCGTTCAGCGTGTATCTTCTGGTTCTTCTTGATGCAATTGTTGCTGGATTTGTTATTCGGTTCTTTCAGATCTTCTATTTCGCATGTTTCGAGATCTACTTTTATCACAGCTTAAATCACCCCCTTTGCGTTTTCTTGACATTGCTCACTGTACAAAACACTCATAAATAGAATTAATTTATTTGCTTAATAATGAAGGACTTTTGCCGCAGTTTTCATTAAGTTTAAATGCTATGGTAGCGTGAGTTTGTCAGTGTGATGATGTAATAACTAATTTTATACGCTATTTTTGGTAAGTCGAACAGGATTAAAGAATATGAAAAATAGATGTTGGCGGATTCTCAGACGTACTCAATACGCTCAAAAACTTTCATGAGAATCGGTTAGCCGTTTTTCGGAACAATTTTTGCTCTTAAAAATTCGTAAACGCATAATTTTACTCCGATTTTAAAATTTCCGACATTTTTCAATAGTTTAATGTTGTAGCTTTTGAAAAAAATGGATCTTCAATTAATTGAAACAAAAGGGATACAAATTGTACACAAGTAACTGACATTTTAAAATTTTTGTCTTGTTTTTCGGACTTTGGCGCCATTTTTACAAGACAACAACTTACAAGAAATGGTATAATTTTTGACATATTTTAATATTGCCCCATTATTCTTGAATAAGTTGGGACCAATTTCATTAATAAATGAAAATTGTTGCAGTTATTACGTTATTCCCAAAACAAGTCAGTAACCTAAGTAACCAAGTGTAAAACCTAAGTTAATTCTTAATTTATGAAATTTGGCATGTCGTATTATTTTGCCAAAAAAAACTCTCATGTCAAATTTGAACTCTCTAACTCTAAAAACACCAAAGTTATACCATTTCCGATCAATCAGTTATATGGCAGCTATAGAATATAGTTGGCCGATCCCGGCCGTTCCGACTTATATACTGCGTGCAAAGGAAAGAAGGGTGTGTGCAAAGTTTCAAGACGATAGCTTTAAAACTGAGAGACTAGTTTGCGTAGAAACAGACAGACGGACATGCTTATATCAACTCAGGAGGTGATCCTGATCAAGAATATATATACTTTATAGGGTCGGAGATGTCTCCTTCACTGCGTTGCACACTTTTGGACAAAATTATAATATCTATGCAAGGGTATAAAAATTGGCTTGCAAAAGTCGGAATTTGTTTTAAATTCATTGCTTCATGCGAAGCAATTACAATAAAATTATGTTGAAGAGCGCACCCGCGCTAAAGAGCGCATCCGCACTCGCCCCTCTGTGCACTCCCTCTCGCTCGTTGGTAGTCGTCGATCGTCTCTTTTTGCACTAGTTAAGTTTTTTGCAATCCTCTGTAATAAAGCCCAATAAAGCTGACTGCGTTATTTTCTAAATTCACCAAAAGACGCCCCCGACTTCTTACTTCAATACTACTGGGAACTTTTTCGGTAGCAACACCCCCCTACGCACCATTGGTCAGTGCAAACTCGCTTGCTACACATTTCCAGAGCAAATAGGTTGGCCATTAAGCCAGAAAGAAAACGAAATGAAACCGTATATAAAAGGTTTTTTCGAGACAGTTTCCTACAGGCTACGAACATAATTGAGACCCATTTTTAGGTGCTCTGAAGCGAGTTTATTAGTTTTATAGCCAGCTAGATATTTGATTTTCGTCAGTTTTTTCATTTTGGGTACCCTAACATCATGGGAAATATTAGGTTATAATGAAAAGTTTAAAAATATAAGTTTTTTATTTTTTTTTTTTAGCAAAATAGTAAATTCTATGCTTTTTGATGCAACGACCTTGGCCATATATCGGGCAGCAGGAGGTGACAAATAAGCAGGTAGGGTTCAAAATACCAATGCGAAGATACATAAGTAGTGTGAGGAGAATTAGCCTCCTCACACGCTAAGACAGCAATGGCCAATCAGTTTAGGGGGGCCGCGGGAGATAGGCCGAGGACCAATACGAACGGGGAGTGGTAGGGTTTCACCATCAAGTACGAAGACGGAATCAACGTGGAACGTAACGGTTCCCGGAGCGGCAGCAGACGAATGGGAAGACCAGGTTACATCGCCCAGTGGGAAGACGGAATCAACGTGGAACGTAACGGTGCCCGGAGCACCAGCAGACAAATGGCAATGCAAGGTTACATCGCCCAGTCGGAAGACGGAATCGAGGTGGAACGTAACGGTTCCCGGAGCACCAGCAGACAAATGGAAATGCAAGGTTACATCGCCCAGTGGGAAGACAGAATCGACGTGGAACGTAACGGTTCCCGGAGCACCAGTGGACGAATGGAAAGGCAGCAAGGGCAGTGAGGGGCAGAGCTCCATCATCGAGTGGGAGGACGGAGTCAACGTGGAACGTAACGGCTCCCGAGGCAACGGTGAGCACTATGAGCCCGCCGCGCAGCGGAGTTCAGGATGAGCGACAAGACTGGGGGGCAGCAAAGAAGCAAGGAGCAACAGGAGAGGCGAAGCAGGCCAGCGGCACGTCGCATAGCAACAGCAGGGGTCAGCGGCCGAACGGAAAGGGGCAACGACCGCACGGATGGCAGCCCGCCAACGGGAAAGTGGCGTGATCTTGGAAGCAGGAGTAACGGAAGCCCGCCAACGGGAAAGTGGCGTGATTCTGGAAGCAGGATTAACGGCAGGAGCAGAATCCAGGAGGATTAACGGGCGCTCCAGTCAGTATAAAAGGAGGCCCACTGGAGCGGCTCGAGACGAGTCTTTTTAGGAAGCTTGTAGCGTTGAGTTGGAGGACCGCCTGTGGAGAGTCCGCCAATCAAGTGTTAGAGCGTTTCTAAAAAGGATTCGGTTGTTTGAGTTGAAGGACCGCCTTTGGAGAGTCCAACAGCCAAACGTAAGGAGAACGAACGAGACAAGGAGAGAACAGTACGAGGACAGTTACGTGGAAAGACCTAGGCGACAGGAGACGAGTTGGACCAGTTCCTGGCCACGGCAGGTAGCCTTGCTAGGAAGTGCAGAAAGGATAAGTCTGGCGCACGCCACTCGGACTCCTGACTCACAACCAACAGGCGTGCTCCTGCACCGGAAAGGACAGGCCAACTCAGGATCCCGAGCCCGGTTTCGCTCCGGAGGACGAGAAGGACAGGACGAGAGAGGATCGGCGTCGGTTGGTTTCCTCGAAAGCTACAGGGTAACAGAGTCGAGTGTGGGCTATTCCAAGTCAAAGCAGGTAGCCTTGCAAGGAAGTGAGGAAAGAACAAGTCTGGCGTACGCCACGCGGGTTCTTGACTCGCAACCAACAGGCGTGGTCCTGCAGGATGCGGATAAGCCAACTCGGGAACTCACGCCCGCATTGGATCGGGGAGGCTCCGATCACCTACCGAGCAGCTCTTGACCCGGGCCCAGTGGCGCGTACGCGCGGTGGTCACCCGGACGAAAGGGAGGCGAGACATACGGCCTGGACAGGCGACTTCCGACCCCGTCGGAAACTGACAAGACTTCGGCGACTCCCAATCCAGGCCCGCCGGTGCGAAAAGGCACGGCGTCTCCTGGCGTAGAGGAGCCGGCTGTAGACAGCAAACTCTGAACCAGGGCCGCTGGTGCGCATGCACAGCGGGTTGCGGGGACGACCACCAGTAGCCATCTCCCAAACCGGACTCGCCGGTGCGAAAAGCACGGCGTGTTTTCTGGCGTAGCGGAGCCTACTGCAGGCCGCACCCCCGAACCAGGTCCGCCGGTGCGCATGCACGGCGCATCTCCCTGGTGGTGCAGAGGCGACAGTCAGTAGCTATCTCCCGAACCAGTGTCGCTGGCGCGCAGAGCACGGCGTTCATCCTGGTGTAGCGGAGGCTACAGCCCGCCAACTCCCGAGCCCGGCGGTACAGCGCGTAAGCGCGTATCCCCGACGGCGTAGTGGAGGCTTTTCAGTACATAGCCGAAGGCCAGACCAGGTCAAAGAGGTGGAAGGCTCGACGACGGATCAACGAAAAGGAACCCCGGCAACGAGAGCAACAGCGGAAACACCAGCAACGGAGGAGATCACCCGGACGGATACACCAAGGTCACCAAGGACACACCAAGGGTCTTTCCCGGGAACCCGCATGAATCACCATTGTAAGAGAGAGAGCAGAGAATAAAGAGACTGCACAACGGAAAGCTACTTGTATTATTTTCTGGGCTTGGGCCATCACGTCGAATCTATAAATTCGGTGGAACGGATCCGCGAAACTCTGTGAGCTAGCCGCGGCAAATTGTGGCGAGCGGAAGCAGAAACAACTGTTCGTTACCGTAGGATTCATTTGACACTCAAACGTTGCGAACTTGCGCATAATTTGCAGTAACAGACCAGGCGGGAAATGTGCTATATCAGATATAAACAGCCGAAGGAATAACATGCTAATTCAGATGATAAGATCATAGGTTTTATACACATAATATTTCAATATTATACTTTTTTTAATATTTGAATAATAAATGAATACAAATACGTAACACTAATTAGTGTTACTATTCATCCTTTTCCAGCAGCGCTTTCTTTAAGCAAACAAGGTTTACCCGAAGCAAGGATTAACAATAAAGTTAAGCTAGCCTAAGGCTAATCCTTATGAAATTGGGTAGGTCGGATCGATTGGCCAGAGATAGAATCCATAGAAAATCCCAACTCCCCAACAGTAAAAATACTAAAGACATGGCATTGACGACCAATCATTTATAGCAGCTATAGGATATATTCGACTGATCGCGGCCGTTCCGACTTATATACTGTGTGCAAAGTAAAGAAGGGTTTGTGAAAAGTTTTAAGTTAATGCTTTAAATCTGAATGACTAGTTTGCGTAGAAACAGAAAGACAGACATACTTATATAAACTCAGACGGTGATCCTGATGAAGAATATATGTACTTCATAGGGTCGGAGATGTCTCCTTCAGAGCATGGAAAATTTTTGATCAATATTATTATACCCTTTGCAATGGTATAAAAATTCAAATTCCCGTTCAGGGAGCAAAAATAAAAAAAATACATAAAATTGGTGAACTATTGTTTAACGATTCTTACCTCTTTTGTTATTTGATCTAATGCATTATCTTCTGCATTGACTTTTGGTGTGTTGCGTCGCCGACCCGTATTTTCCATTTCATTAAATTGTTGACCTTTTTAATTAACAAATACTGTGATTCCAATCATTCACTTGTATTAGTCACTGTGTATAAAAAGCTCAAAAGTTTCTAAGCAGCCTAAAAGAAGATCATGAATAAATATAAATATATAAATATAAAACAAGAAAAGAAAGCTAAATTCGGGCGGAGCCGAAGTTTATATACCCGACAGTTAAACTATGAAATATAGTTAGCTGATCTTTTAAGCATTTAAAACTAGCATAATAAAACTATTTTATTAGAATATAAATTTAAACAAAGTCCCAAGCTTTTATGTTCAGAAATACCTATAATAGGTCATTTCCAATCGTTCAGTTATATAACAGATATAGGATATAGTCGACCGATCAGTACGAAATTTGATATGCCGGGTCAAAAATATAGCAGGAAAAGTTTCAATCTTCTATCTTAAAAAACACGTAAACACGTTCCCTTAGTTCAGTTTTATGGCAGCTATAGGATATAGTCAGCTGATTGCCCACTTAAGGGGACCCCTCCAATCTCGATTTTAAATTTTGACGATTTTCAATGGGCTGGCAAATGAACATAAATTATTTTTTAGGGTTGTAACTGTGCTTACATATATTAAGACACAAAAAGGAAGAAAATCATTTCACAGAATTTTTTTGTTTTGTTTTTGTTTGTTGTTTTTTTGTGATCAAAGAAAAGCCCTTCTTTTCGGCGGCGCATGTGATTTCCGCTCACTGGAACATCTGAATCCAAAAATTCCAACGGGATTAGAAAAAGTACATGTTTGGCTCTCGTATGAACTAGGATTATTAACTTCGCTCAAAAATTAACAAAATGGCGGACCTTTGAAATTTTTTTTTTGAAAATTTCCATTTTTTTCAGCCACAAATCGAGTTGAAAAGTAAAGATCTTCACCAATTTGATTTATCCTAGTTCATACGAGAGCTATATATGTATAGAATAACGTGTTAAAATTTGGAACCGATTGGATTAATAGTTTTTGAGTAACCTCATGCGCAGTCGTAAAAACACTGTTTCGAGAAAAACGAGTTTAAAGTTTTGAGACGGCTATCGCCGTCGCCTGAGGCTTCCACCATTAATCGGCTATATCTTCAAGAGTTTTTGAAATTTTTACTTGAAATTTTCAGGGAACATTCTTGAATAGTTACAAGTTCGAATTAAATTTAAAAAAAAAAATCGATTTTTTAAAACAGAGAATGGGGGGGTCCCCTTAAATACTGAAAACAAAAAGGGTGCGTTCAAAGTTTCAAGACGATAGCTTTAAAACTGAGAAACAAGTTATCGTAGACACAGACAGACGAACATGCTTATATTAATTTAGGAGGTGATCGCGATCAAGAATATACATATGTATATACTTATGGAGTCGGAGATGTCTCCTTCACTACGTTGCACACTTTTGACCAACATTTTACAACTTCTGCAGGGATAAAACACGAAAGGTCGGCTATAGTCGAGTTTCCAGATCATATTATACCCCGATACTCATCTTCTCCACCCACATGTGACGCAAAATTTAAAAAGTGGGATTATCGGCCAAAATATTATTGTTAAATACTTTTGGTTTAGGGAAAATAACAAGAAGGAGATAGACAAAACAGTAACAACGGTCGGGAGGCAAAAAAAAGTTTAAAAATAATCTTGACCTGCGTTGCTATCCTTCGAGGCTTCATGCAAAATCTTATATGTAGCTATTTCTCTTATAGTCTCTGAGATACATGAGCTCAGACGCGGATCGGCGGATGTGGCTCTGTCGACTCGGCTGCTGATAGTGATTAAGAATATATATTTATTTTATGAAGTCAAAGTCCTTCACTGTATTTCATTTATTTACACAAAAGCAATGTACCCCTGCACCTAAATTAAATTTTATGCTTTATGATAAATATATATCGGATTGAATAAACATATATGTATTGAAAATATCGGATAAAGTCCTTATAGAAATTTAAGTATCAGACCAATTTGGTATTATGTGAGTTTTAAAAAAAGTTCCATGTTTGTAGTTATGGCACCCCCGATCGTTCAGTTCATTAAATAAGGTTGTACTCTTGGGGTATTTTTTCTAGCTTTCGTGTCAAGCGCATAGATCTATTTTTACTCATCGCATGGGCATTTACTATATTCACTATATCTTGTTGGAAATGTCGCAAACATGGAGCAAAATAAAGAGAAAATCCGGCAAATTTTACCAAAATACTACGACAAAGGCAAAAATGAATCTCAAGCTGCCAATAAAGTTTGTGCAGTTGTTGAACCCAATACTGTTTCTATTTCAACCGTTTCTATTTCAGATAAGTTGGCCAAAAATAAAATTAATAGAAAGTCCCATCTTTTGACTTTAAACAAAAAAGGACGGCTATAGTCGAGTTGTCCGACTATATTATACCCGGTTATACTCATTCTTTCCACCCACACTTTAAATAATCTTAAAAGTTTAAAAGTATCGATTTTTAGAAAAAAAAAAAATGTTGCATTCTTTTGCGCTTGGGAAAACATTTCCCAAAAACATTAATGAACTGGCACTACAACGAGATTTGCGTTTTTGCGGCGGGAGTGGGCATGGCAAAACTTTGACAGAAACTTAATCTACGTAGATGCCAAATCAACCGTTTTAAGAGATGTTGACACTTACATACCAGTTCCCATACAAACGTGATATAATTTTGAGATTATAAGAGATAGAATAATCAGATCTTCTGATACTTACAATTCTTACCTACAAATCTCAATTTAGCTCAATCCGACTTATCATAATTTTTGGACTATATAGACTTTTTATTCTGCTTCCCTACTAAATTGTTTTTGTTATTTTTTTTTTCCCCCCGAGCACAAAAGTATGCAACAAAAGTTTGGTGAGCATCGGAGCATAAATATATACATACATATGTATTTATGGTTTTTATAGTAAATAAAATTTTAAGGGCCTTTCAGTTGTGTTCCCTCAATTTTTATATATTTCTGCAGACTTGAAAATTTAGTCGTTTCGTGTTTTACAATAAACGATACTTTCTCGATACTTTCTCTTCATTCCAAAATGGAATCGATTTTTTTTAATAACCGTTAAATTTTTTATGTTGACATTTTCCGGCATTAAAATATATATGGGTATTCCGCAATAACCATTTCTGCAACCACTGCAATTCACAGTAACGCGACGTTAACGACTACAGCGAGTACAAAAACAACGAGTACGGCCACGCAGACTGAAATGGATCGCTACATTCAAATCAAGCGCAAGCTTAGCCCGCAGAGTAATCCGGCAGGCAATAAAACAAAAAAAAATTGACAACGTCCAGAAGATCGACGAATAGTCAGGCTGATCCAGTAGCAACAGATTTTCCTACTGACCCCTACTTGAGGAAAACCAACCAGCGCAAGACACCGCAAACAAAATCCAAGCCCTCTCCAAAATATATCAGGGAGAAAACCTATTAACATTCTAAATAAAGATAAAAAGCCACAACCCCTCTTCAAGGCCGAGCTCGAGCCAGAAAGTAGGTCGCTGAAGAATAACGCTGCAATATCTTTTGCATTGGAGAATCACTGTTAAAAAGCCACATAAACGCAACGGTCCAGTGCAATGCACTAATTGCCAAGTTTATGGATACGCTAGGTCATACTGCACACTTCGGGCTGTCTGTGTAGTCTGCGGGGACGCGCACACCTCCGCTCACTGCACTACAAACAGGGACAGTACCGTGAAGAAATGTGGAAACTGCGGAGGCAACCATACGGCAAACTATAGTGTTGTGCCAACGCAACGCACCACCACAATCCACAGAATGCGTCCATTGCGTCAAAAACTACGCCAGACGTCTTCTTCGCCAAACTGCTCATTCGGTCCTTTAAACATCACCAACGGCTTCTCCTATGCGAATGCTCTCAATCTTAATGGAAAATCCAATTCCGCCTAACTCACAAAGCGCTCAAACAGCCCCAGAAGAGCAATGTAGCAAAACAGAAAATATGATGATTACACTCCAACAAAGTATGATGGAGCTATGTCATTTATGAACGTCTAATGTCAAACGACCATACAAACACTTGTTCAAAACCAGAAGATGGTAATACAGCTGATCGTAGCAAAACAGTCTAATTACTCTATGCGGACTTTACGAATATCAATGTGGAACGCCAATGGCGTCTCACGGCGTAAACTAGATTGTCAAAATTCTTCAACGAAAACCATATTGCCCGGCACACCAATTTTGCTTCCGAAAAAAACCATGGAACCATGGAGCATGTGAACATCAAGAAAACATCAAGATAAGCTCAGCCTTCGAACAGCGAGAATACTGTAGCGCTATTTTTCTCCACGTATCTAAAGGGAAAGAAATCTGTCCTCATAACTTTGTAACGACATCATGTATTAAAATATTCCTTTCCTATATGGGGTTATAAGCAAATATATGCTTTCTCAGACCCAGCCACCACCGCGGTGAACTTTCAACAACAAGCAAATTTAAGGGGGGACAACTGAGTAACAGATGGCGGCTTTGCAGCCTTTATTCGTAGCCCCTATTTCCACAATGGTTAATAAGGCTAAAGGAGTCCTTGGTTTGATTAAAAGGTGGTCACAAGAACTTAACGACCTACAAAACTAAAACCTTATTCATTTCTTTGGTCCGTCCGATACTGGAATACGGTTCGTGTGTCTGGATTCCCCAATATGAAGTTCATTAGGACCGCATAGAATCTATACAAAAGAATTTCGTAACTTTTTAACTTAGAGGTCTTAACTGGGATGCAAATAGTCTGCTAAGCAGACTTATACTAATAAACTTACCTCGCTTAACAAATCTTAGGACAATGCTAGGTGTAGTTTTTCTACATAATCTAATTAATGGTCATGCCGATGTAGATAGCCAGCATATACTAACACGCCTAAATGTAAATATTCCCAGTAGAAGGACTAGAAAGTTCAGTCCTTTATTCCTTACCCATTGTAATTCGACATAAGCACAGTACGACCCTTTTAGGGTCTTATGTTCGAACTACAATGGTCTCTACTCTATAACATCTCTTTCCTGTCCTTCAAATTTAAAATCTAGTATTTTAAATTTCCTTACTAACTCCTCTTAGCCTAAAAAATAACAAATAGCTTAATAAATTTTAATAAATTGTTTTTCAAGCGCCCTCGGTCGTCTGGACCTCTAAGCTTTATGATGAATGCAGGAATGCTAGCTGATGCACTTATTGATGCACAAAAAAAAAAAATAAAAATAAAATAACCAGTGAAGCTACCAACTTTTTTATTTCTAAAATTAGATATACTCAGATTAGATAAACTCATATAGGTGAAGCTACCCATGTTGTGCAGCCACGTATATGTATGTATTTATAATGAAAGAAAAATTTTGTATTTTTGAGTTTGTGCTTATATTTGAAGTGTTCTTGCTGTGATCGGCAAGACACAGTGATCGGCTAGCAAGAGAAGGGGAAATTGTAATCTTTAATATTTTTATATTTTGGTCATACCGTAATCGGCCGACTAAATATTCTAGAGCTGCCATAATCCTAATTGATTGGAAATGCTACAACTTTGGTTATGCTATAACGATCGAAAGTTACCCAAATTTCGTGTTTTTGAAGACAGAAACTGGGAACTTTTCGAAATTATTTTTTTTTTAAATTGAATTGATAATAAAATTCTCATAGGCATCGGCGAACTATACTCGATTTGCGAGTTATATCAAATCATAACCGATTCCGCTGATATTCGCAGTCGCCTAGAGGTCAGGATTCATGGTGGACAGTAGGACACGCTGCCGTTTGCAGGACATTTGGATGGGGCCGCCGAAAGCGGAGTTCAGGTCTCTGCTATCAACGATGGGAAGATAGCAATGCTTTATACTAACAAGAAAAGCTATCAGGTAGAGACTGCTCGAAAATTCTGCAAGCTGTTTTCCCGCGACCCCCTTCCACCCATCTAGGAGATTATCCAAATGAGGATAATACCGCAGTGTGTCCCTTTTTACGTAACAGCACGAAAGCCAAACTGCAGTTGAAGGTAGCTTGGACGCTAACCAATAGCTTTTGGCACATCGCAACATACCAAGGTCGTTATTGAGACCGGGGCTGTGCCTATATTCCTAGGAATCAACGCCAACATATTCCCGATATCAGCCATAGTCAACGACTTTGTTCTAAAGATGGCATATATGGTAACTAAACGATCAGAAATGATTCAACTTTCGTGTTTGTGAAGAAAGAAAGTTCGAACTTCCTAACGATTTTTTTTTACCAATTCATTTGACCTACCAAATTTTATAAGGATCGGTCGACTGTGTATAGCTGCCATATAACTAACTAAACGGTTGGAAGGCTTTGGTATTTTGATTTAGTTTAGATGCATGTGACTTTTTATACTTTTAGAGTACAAGGGTACATTGTAGTCGTGTGAATGTAACCACTAACTATACAAAATACAGACTACTTATTTCATACAACGAAAATGGACGCAACAATTTCTTGCGACGGGTCCCAGCTGGCCCCAGAGAGAATCTTACTCTTCTTAATCTTGGATTTAAGGATGTAGTCTTATGTGTGAGGTTGAAAAAATCGATTTTTTTCACATATTTTGAAAGTAATGTTTATTAAGAATGTACTGTTAAAGTTTCAAATAAAAATATCAAATAATGACAGAGATACAGCCCATAATCGAGAGCGCGCCTACACCGAAAAGTATGAGTTTCTCGGTAGCGTCTAAACTTTAAACGCGTTTTTCTCGGAACGAAATTTTTGTGTGCGGCGCAGGTGATTCACAAAATTCTATTGTATGGATCTAGCTGAAATTTGGATATGTTGTTTTAAAATGTAACACCTCTGTCCCGTACTAGAATCATATATTTTTAATGATTAGTTTTTTTTTATCATTAATTTAAGATAAATTAGAAAAAATTTTTTTTTTTGTGTGATCTCCATTTTGGTTTTTATTGATGGAAATATTTCATTCTAGTACGGGACAGAGCCGTAAGCTTACAAAACAATAATCTATTCTAATTTTTTGTTTCGGATGAACCTACCTTACCTTTTTTTACCTACCTTTTTTTTATATGCATAATTTGGCATGCTATAAAGTGTATTAAACTACACAAGAATAAATTAAACAGAATATTTTGAAATAGTTTATGATGCCTATAAAAACATATTTGAAAATTGAAAAGATCGCATTATTTTTTATTCAAAAAAATTTTTTTGAAATAACCTCTAAAAAGTAGGGCGGAACATAAGACTACATCCTTAATAACGAAAGAAATTATATTATTTGTAAATATTATTTTTTAATACTTCAACATACATTTTGTATTTATTTAGGAATAAGATTAAGTGTTAGCAGTTAAATGTTTTGTATATATGTATATATTTTTACGAATCAATCAAAATCAATATACTGAGATAGGAACAGGGTATGTTTCAGGCGGAGTCAATTTAAACGCCGATTGCTTTTAAGTTTTAGTTGTTCTGGAAGAGGCTTGTCCCAGCATACGATAGAATGATTTTTAGGGAAGAGTGAAGACACGAAAACAGCTGGATGACTTGTTTCCTTTTTTTGTTGTGGCACTTGATATTAATTTTTTTTATTGTAAGATCTATGTCGTTAATTTGATCATTTTCTTTAATATTTTGGTTCTTTAAAAAAGTCGCCGCTCGAATTTGTTACTGATGTATCGAGCCCTATTAGCGAAAATAACGTAAGCGCCAAAAAGAAAATTATACAGGAGAGGGTTTTTTCGCATTATTTTCTTGGCCACTAACATAGGCGTTCTCAGTAAATAGATGCAATTAGTGTTTGATATTTTGGGAGCCAACGCGGTTGGTAATCATTTCATAAAAATCTTGTTCTGAAGAATGGCGCTTACGTTATGTTTGCAATTAGGCCTTGATATAGCTTTTATTTATTCTACTTATATTTTAAGAAAATTTTTATTTTTATAATTCTTTATTATTATTTAATTTTTGAAAGCTGAAATGGAAAGAAATAAGGAGCTGTAAAATGTTGAAAGTAAATAAAACAAGAAAGGACCCAGTACTCATATTTTCCACCCACAATTTAACTAACCTTTATAGTTTAAACCAGTGTTGCCCCAGATCTGCATACGGGAGAGAAAAACTTCCAAACCAATGCAAAATCATCAATACATTGGTGGGAGTATTTTTTCCCATCCATGTGGGTGCACTGATAATAAAATTATAGTAACATTCACAAGGGGCTTACAAAAATCTATGTAATAAAAAATACATTTTATTATAAGAATTAAAAAAGGCCCTCCATTTTTATGGCAAATCTATGGCAAATAATGCGTAAGATAGAGCTTCTTACTTTAAAAAATGTTCTGCGAAAAAGAAATTCGTCGCTTCAGGTCGACCATTTTAGCAGAAACAAAAATAAGAATGAATTTATTACAGTGAAAACTTTTCGGCACTCCAAAAACAAAACGCCATCGGATTAGCACTATTGAGGAGAATAGGGAAAACACGAAAAATTGTTATTGTAATTGCCCTTTGCCTATGCTGGAACCAATGAAGCTTATGGTGTGAGCAACGGAACGTTATGGCGTAAGCAGTCACACACAACTCCATATGCATTAGCATTTGCAAAAACAAATGAGCAGCGAGAGTAACGGGATGAGCAACACTAGTTTAAACTTTAACGGTATGAAAATACCGTTAGCCAAAAATTGACCCAATAACCACAATAACCAAATGCCAAACATATTTGTTGCACACTTTTGCGCTTAATAATAATAATAATAATAATAAAAAAAAAAAAAAAAAGCCAGCCCGCCCCTTACTACCGATTCACTAGGAAAGCAGACTAAAAAGTCTATTATTCCTAAAAATTAAAAAAAAATTGCGACGAAGAGTGCAACGGGCCCTGGAAGCCCACCGGTGCACCACGCACCAGCAGCAGAGATCCGTGGCCGGGGGAGACGAGGGGCCACGGACAGCGACCCGCCAACGGGAAAGTGGCGTGATTCTGGAAGCAGGATTAACGGCAGGAGCAGAATCCAGGAGGATTAACGGGCGCTCCAGTCAGTATAAAAGGAGGCCCACTGGAGCGGCTCGAGACGAGTCTTTTTAGGAAGCTTGTAGCGTTGAGTTGGAGGACCGCCTGTGGAGAGTCCGCCAATCAAGTGTTAGAGCGTTTCTAAAAAGGATTCGGGTTTTGCTTGAGTTGAAGGACCGCCTTTGGAGAGTCCGACAGCCAAGCGCGAGAAGAGCGAATAAGAAAATAAGGAAAGGATCCATTGCTGGACCTTCCTCCGGAAACCCAGGGTCGTGTAGACGAGTTGGTTCATTTCCGAACACGACAGGTAGCCTTGCAAGGAAGTGAGGAAAGGATAAAGTCTGGCGTATGCCTTACCGACTCCTGGAATCACAACTAACAGGCGTGGTCCTGCGAAACAAGGAGACCTACTTGGGATCACACGCCCGGTAACCACGAGACGTACAGAACTAGGGAGACAAGGATCCGTTGCTGGACGGTTTTCCTCTACAAGCCCGAGGCGTCAGAGTCGAGTTGAGCCATTCCCGAACACGGCAGGTAGCCTTGCAAGGAAGTGAAGAAAGGATAAGTCTGGCGTACGCCTTACCGACTCCTGGAATCGCAACCAACAGGCGTGGTCCTGCGAAACACGGATCGGCCGACTCAAGAACTCGCGTCCAAGTTACAGACCAAGTGAGAACACCCTGGTCACCAGCCCCGCCACTACAAACTCGGGTCCGCCGGAGCGTATGCACGGTGTCCCGGTGTAGAGGGAGCGCGACAATACGATCAGACACACGGCGGCTTCCAAACCTGGCACCGGAGCGTATGCACGGTGTCCCGGTGTAGCGGAGGCGACCGACCGCAGCCAACCGTCAGATCAGTCGTAGTCGACCCAAGGGGGTGTTTTCTCAAGGCCAAAGGGCAAAAGGTAGCGGAATCGCTGGCAGCGCGGCGACAGGAGCACCATCGGCGACGGAGTAACGGCGGCGACGGAACAGCGGCGGCGTATCCCGCATAGGACGCCGACGACGGAGCCAACAGGAGCGGAAGGAACAACGAATAAAAGAGAAAGAAAGCCTTTTGTAGTGTAAAGAGCTCTCAAAATAAAGAGTGTGGAAACTTCAAGCTATTTGTATTACTTTCTGGGCTTGGGCAATCACGTCGAATCTATAAATTCGGTGGAACGGATCCGCGAAACTCTGTGACCTAGCCGCGGCAAATTGTGGCGATCAGCAGCAGAAAAGACAGTTCGTTACAGTATATATTATACATTGCCGCTCACCGAATAGCTTACCCAAATATTCATATTAAAGCTGCAATCACTCACAAAATAAAAATTTCAAAACACAGTTGTATTTATTTATTAAACTATGTTTATATATGTAATAAAAACAATACAAATGAATGCAGGTTGTTTAACAAGAATAACAAAAAAAAAAAATAATTCAAAAAAGTATCAAAGTTGTAACTGAAAATTTGGCTCACTTGAATAGCACATTTTACAGGAACTTCATACTCTGATGATTTTTTCGGAAGAATTAATTATATTTATAATGTAATTAATGAATTAGAAGCTTTCTTGACATATTTTCTTAAAATTAGTAATGAGTGGATCCGCCACGATAATGGATGACTTCAAATATCCTGCTGGGTAAAGAATGGTAAAAACTCTTAAGGTAGTCCAGGCCGCTTGGATGGCATTAATAAGATCATTCTTATTATCATATTGCTTTCCGGACTCATAGACTTTACTTGCTAACCATCCCCAAACATTATATTGAAGTCGGGCGAATAAGGTGGCCAATGTAATGTTGACACGTTTTCTTTATCAAGCCATGATTACGATCCTTGCCGTGTGTTTGGGGCATTGTCTTGCTAAAACTTCCATTCCAGGCTTCCAAACAAGTTTTTTGCCTCAGGAAGGGCCTTCTCTAGAACTCCTTTATATGCTGTTGCATTCATTCTTGATGTTAAGAATTGCCGTGTGCCGTAGGAAATCGCTCCCCAATCCATTACACCACCTTCTCAACTGTGCATTTTTTTAAGAATGTGTTCCTCTGTACGCAAATCATGGAAATAAAAGTTATATCCATCGGGCCCCTCAAGGTTAAACTTTTTTTCGTCCAAAAAAAACGACTCGATACCACTCTCGATTGAGAGACATGTTAGCTCGGAAAAAGACAAGGCGTTGGGCCTTTCGAGATGCGTTTAAAGGTAGTTTTTTTTTTTGTAATTTACGACGCTTGAAATCAGTGGTCGGCACGGCCCTATCCCGAGGACATAGGAAATTTCTCTGCCCGAGCTCTGCCACACACATACAGTATAAATGTATGAAACGTCATGCTCACAGCCTACTTTCTGCTATTCGTTACTAACACTAATGCGTTAAAATCATATCAATGTATTGGGGTGCCGACCACTGCTTTAAATGTTGTGCTTTAGAAATAACGCGTTTACCTGTGGCCAAGCTAGCCTTCACACCGCATTTTTCCCTAAATTTTGCAGCAGAGTCATGGGAATTGGATGCATGCCTTAAAATAACTCTCCTGTCCGGTGGCGTAACTGCACTGGAGGTTCGTCCTTTCATGTTTTTTCCATAATTCTGGGGATTCTTCAAATAGTTGCTATAACTTTGCGACTTCGTTTTACTCTTTTTGCTATTTCTTGTAAAGAAAGGCCAACCTCCTTAAAAGCTTGAATTTTTCCTTTTTCTTCGTCGTAAAACGGTTTTGCACGACCCATTTTTCGTAGTTTCGAATATCTTTGATTTTATTTTATTAAACTTTATTCAAATAATAATTTTTGTTTAATTTTCCCCACTTTATAACGATCGCGAAATGATAATACAAGCAAATGCGCTATTCAAGTAAACCGAAAAATTCGGCTTTTTTAGTTAATCCAAAAGGGAATCGCCGATTACAACCAACAACGATCGACGAAATACGTGGAGTTTTTGTTTTTCTTAAGAAAATAAGTATAACAAAGAAAAAACAAAACAAAAAAAGATACACTTATGTACAGTAAACTATGAGATTAATGCTTTTTTGTATTAAAAAGTATGATGGGCTATTCAAGTGAGCGGCAGTGTATAATATAAAGTATGGGAATGAATAAATTACGACTGCAATATACGAATGAAATTTGGTTTGGAAAATAATATAATCTGTAATCTGAAAATTCACCATCAGAATTGACTTAACTTTGGCATTTTTATATCAAATTCGGTTTCGTCAGAAGTTAGACTTCTTTCTTATTCTTATATTGCTGTAAATCTTTTGTCTGTCATGTTAAAATCATTAAAATTGTTTGTATGTAGGCCGAAGCCCGTCTTGCAGCGCGCCGACAAGCACGCGCCGAAGCCCGTGAAATACGTATGAGAGAGCTGGAGCGTCAGCAAAAGGAACAGGAACTCAACGCTGACCGAGTATTTGATTTACAAAACATAAGCGGAGGAAATATTGTCATAGATACCCATTCGACTAATTCCCCACGGCTCATATATGGTGGTCTACTTAATGCCAACCGTACTTCAGCATCTCGTCGTAGTAGTGAAGACTCTTTGGAAGACGACGGAAGAAGTTTTCGCGACTTTAAAAACGAGCTTAAAGTAAGTAGTATGTTTGAGATTTTTACCCTTTTAATCATTTTAAATTAAAGGACGTTGAAGAGCGCTTTAGAAAAGCCATGATAACAAATGCGCAGTTAGAAAATGACCGTGCATCACAAGCCTTTGAAGTTAAGCTACTGAAGGACAAATGCGAAATAATACAAGAGTCTTATGTACAATTGCAACGTGAATTCAAAGAGAAGTTACGTGACTGTAATATGATTAAACGAAATTTGGACCGTGCAACTATAGAGCTTAACTTGGTCCAAGGGCAGTTAAATGAACGTGATCTATTAATATCGGAACAAGGTCTTATTATTGTAGCAATTGAAAATTCTGATGGCAGCGACGCTAAACGAGCTCTTGTCAGTATTGAAAACGCCAATGTGTTAGCGTCTGTTCAAGGTTCTTTAGGTAATATATTTAGATTTTTCTCTTTTATTATAAAAACAATTAAGTAAATGTTGTATCTATTTTAGATGAAAGACTTAAAAAATTTAGTACTGAAAAACAGAAACTACTGTCTGAGGTGCACATGCTTCACCAACAACTTGACCAACATAAAAGCGGCGTTATGGTTAGAACAGGCTTTACCCATGGTGTTAAAGAAGATTATGAGATCCAAAGTTCATATGTATATTCAAATTGACACAAACAGCTGCGAAAAAAAATTTGAACAGGAAATGGTCACCGTTCTCATATTTTTATACCCTTGCAGAGGGTATTATAATTTTGTCCAAAAGTGTGCAACGCAGTGAAGGAGACATCTCCGACCCTATAAAGTATATATATTCTTGATCAGGATCACCTCCTGAGTTGATATGAGCATGTCCGTCTGTCCGTCTGTCTGTCTGTCTGTTTCTACGCGAACTAGTCTCTCAGTTTTAAAGCTATCGACTTGAAACTTTGCACACACCCTTCTTTCCTTTGCACGCAGTATATAAGTCGGAACGACCGGGATCGGCCGACTATATCCTATAGCTGCCATATAACTGATTGATCGGAAATGGTATAACTTTGGTGTTTTTAGAGTTAGAAAGTTCAACTTTGGTGTTTTTAGAGTTAGAAAGTTCATTTGACATGACTGTTATTTTTGGCAAAACATTACGACATGCCAAATTTCATAAGGATCGGCCGACTATATCCTATAGCTGCCATATAACTGAACGATCGGAAATGACCCAACTTTCGTGTTTTTTAAGATAGAAAGCTGAAATTTAATAAAGATTCTATTCTTGGTCAGTTGATCCAACCTACCAAATTTCATAAGGATCGGCCAACTATATCCGATGTTTGCGATATATATCCGGTTTTAACTGCAAGGGTATATTAACTTCGGCTCCGCCCGAAGTTAGCTTTCCTTTCTTGTTTTTAATCATTTCAACGACTTGAAAAAGACTCGTCAAGGTGATTTATGCAAAAATGATCTTCCAATTGCTGGCTGGGTTGACTCAGCCATAGAATACATTCGAATGAAATAGAATGAATGATTGCAAGAGACACAACGAATTAAGTGTCAGAGTCAGTGTCAGTAAAAGAGTCAGGCCAAAGTTTCCATTCTCACAGTACTTAAAACTTTAAACGCGTTTTTCTCGAAACCGCTTTTTTTTGAGTTGGCCGAACACATAACTCGAACAACTCTTAACCTATCGATCTAAAATTTTAACAGGATACTCAGAATACCTATGTCTATCGACACACGTAGGATTTTTTTTACATTGCTTACTTTTTTTTATCAACGATTTTGTGATGTTTTTTGTTCGTGAAAATTGAAAATTTTTTCAATCACTATTTTGCAAAAAATCAATATATCGAGAAAATCCTACGTGTCGATACCCATTGATGTACAGAAACTAACCAAACTTGATGTTTTGTTCTAGATCAAAAATTAGGGACGTAGGTGTTCGGCCATGGACCCCCTTTAAAAAATAGGGCCTACGAATAAAGGCTGCAGAGCCGCCACTTTTTTCAATTTATTAAAAACTTTATTTTGTACTTTAAATATAATATAATAAAACCTCATTTACAAATTTTCGATTGCCTTTTTCATTTCGCCAAAAAAGTTCCAAAAATCCGTTTTTTTCGCCTGTTACTCAGATGTCCCCCCTTAAATAAACTTTATAGATTTTTTTAATTAATTTAATAATTTTTTCCAAAAGTATGCAACGCAGTGAAAGAGACATCTTCGATCAAGAAAATATCGAGCCCCATTTGCGAAAACAGTGTAAGCGCCAAGTAAATTTTACAGGAGAGGGTTTTTTTCGCATTCTTTTCTCGGCCACTAATATGGGCGTTTGTCGCTTGACAGGCCAATATCTCAGTAAATAGATGCAATTAGTGTTTGATATTTTAGAAGCCAATTCGGTTGGTAATTATGTATACATTTGCAAAAAAAAATTTTGTTCTGAAAAATGGCGCTTACGTTATTTTCGCAAATAGGGCTCAATATGAGTCAATATGTACATATGTATGTACATAATTTATGAGGTCGGTGTTGATTCCTTCACTAAGTTACATTTTACACACATTCGACATACCCTTGTGATCTAAGATTACCGGGTACCCGGATATAAAAACGAGCCAAATTATGTTGCTTGTAATATTGATTTTTTGGCTTTTTTTTATATTTTATTTTTCTTTTTTTTTTTTTTAAGTTTTGCTAAACGCATATATGTACGTTTTGCAACTTTCGAGCGGTGAGCCACTAAGTGACCAGAGACACAATTATTTGTTGTTTTTGGATCACGTTACAGTTTTGGTTTCGTCTTTTGTTTTCGATATATGTACATATTTTCCGAAAAATCATTTATTTACATACATATGTACATATGTTCGTCGTTTACTGCATTAGCGTTCGCCACAGAAAACATACTATATTGTTTTTTTTATTACCTACTTATACATAATTTATGATTTCCATGTATTTAAAAAAATAAAATAGAAAATTACATACGTATTGAAGAATATAAATTTTGTTTCGGCGTCAGCAACAATTTTTTCTCAACTAAAATCGAGTAAATACACATCCATAAATTTGTATATATAACTTCTATGCTAGTTTCCGCTAACTTAAGTCTTGATTAATTTTAAATTTATCAGTCTAATAAAGACTTATTTTATACTAATTTTTGCTGTAATTTTAAATCTTGAGAATATAAGGAAACACGACAAAATTGTTCAAACAATTCTTAATATAAAACATCCAACGAATTTTCCAATAAAATATCGATAATTTGTCTATTAATCACAATAAATATCGGAAGCATTGCCTATAACACAAATATACCCCGAATGCACTAGTTCAAATGAGTCTATTGATCTTCTAGGAATTCATGAGTTACTCATGAGTTACCAGAACTGAAAAATAACACAGCTCCACAAAAAAAAAAAAAAAAAAAAATTCAGAGATCAGACCATACCTCCTATATGGATTGGGGTCGCTGAATCCGAATCCGTGGTCAGTTGGTCGCCATCACGTCAGGTTTTCGAGAAAATAACGGTTGAATAGTCGAAAAACGCCGTTTTTGGCCATTTTCGAAAAATCGTACCGCAAAATTCTGATGTGTTACAAACCTAATTCAAAATGGAAATGAAAGGCTGATTTGTGATCTTTAAAACGAGCTCCATGACAAATTTTTCGCATGCACCGTTAGGACAGGGGGTGCGTTTATATGTAGGCATCTTAGCAAAAAATGTATGCCGAACGCAAAAATTTCAAAATTCAGCATATTCAAATAAAACATGGTACCCGGGGGTTTTTGGGGTCGCTGAATCCGAATCTGAGGTCAGTTTGACGCCATCACGTCAAGTTTCTTCATAACCTCAAAAAAACCTCAAACCTCATAACCTCAAAGTTTGACGTGATGGCGTCAAACTGACCTCAGATTCGGATTCAGCGACCCCAAAAACCCCCGGGTACCATGTTTTATTTGAATATGCTGAATTTTGAAATTTTTGCGTTCGGCATACATTTTTTGCTAAGATGCCTACATATAAACGCACCCCCTGTCCTAACGGTGCATGCGAAAAATTTGTCATGGAGCTCGTTTTAAAGATCACAAATCAGCCTTTCATTTCCATTTTGAATTAGGTTTGTAACACATCAGAATTTTGCGGTACGATTTTTCGAAAATGGCCAAAAACGGCGTTTTTCGACTATTCAACCGTTATTTTCTCGAAAACCTGACGTGATGGCGACCAACTGACCACGGATTCGGATTCAGCGACCCCAAATCCATATAGGAGGTATGGTCTGATCTCTGAATTTTTTTTTTTTTTTTTTTTTTGTGGAGCTGTGTAATTTAAATTAACGGTGATTCCTTCTTTAATAAAAGTCTTAGGAGAAATGAAGGATTCTTAGTTAATCTTGCCAGCCGAAGGCTTAAGATGCTTAAGCTTAAATATTAAGTAGTATAAGTTTTGTAGACTTATATTTTCTTAAATAAATAAATAGTTGGACTTGGTCTTGATCCTTCGATAATGTGCGTAGATAATTCTATAATAACACTTTGTAGACCTCGGTAGGCACTAAAATATGTAATTATATTTTCTCTCTTATTTCTTATAGCTATTAGGTCACTTCACCCCGGGAGTATGAACGATTTCTGCGCTGGTGTGCGATTTCTGCACACTGTACAAAACGTAAAAATAAAAAAATTTTTTAAAATAAATATTATATTCATGTTTCTATGTAGACAGTGTTGTTGCTAACACGGTAGGAAGGGAGTTTTTCAGTTATGTACTCTTATATGAATGTTTCAGACTGGGTCCTTATTTTCGACTCTGCTTGGTGATCCAGGATGAGAATAATTGGATGCCGAAGCGGATATAGGTAGGTACCACTGCCTTACATAACGGTTGGCAAAGTGAGCCTCCCAGTCGAGTACTTCATTTATAGCCTACGCTATAAATTTTTCAAGATGAATGCAAAAGACAAACAAGACATTAATCTTGATCTTGTATTAACACAGAAAAAGGTAAAAGGTCGCGGTTAAAATATAAGCACTTCGTCTAATTGTTTCACTTCAATATAAGGCAAATACATCGAAAAGATAGCAATTATCAATATGGATGTTAATGTTGATTTTCCTTTTAAGTTGGTCTGGAAAATTTATTGACGCTTTTTAAACCTGCTGCGGAAAAGATCAAGAGCCACAGAATAATTCCGCCGACAGTTTTTATAGTCGCGCCTTCAAAAAGGCAACATTCTACTGCAAAGGTTTTGCGGAGAGCTAGTTTGCGTCAGATCGGACTCATTATGTATCTCTCATTTCTCTCTTCTTCCTTAAATTCATGAATTTTGTGATGAAGGTTCATGCAAGTCCACGGCATTCACGCTTCAGTCCACTGAGAGAGCACGCTTGCATTCTCTTGCTTTACGGCAAGAGCTGGCCTAAAGCGGTACTTTGCGATCGAAGTCTTGGAGAGCCCAACCCTCACTGCCTCACTGCCTCATTGAATAAATATTAAATAATACTAATAAAATTTGAGAAATAATATTATTTAGGCACGATGATCAATCAAGTTAGACCACTAATGTGATTTTGTCAGGCCAATTGTAATTGTCAATGGTAAAAAATATAAATATCCTTTAAATATCCAATACGTTTAAGGCAAACAAATTTGATGTGACGTCCATGAAGCAAATAACTTGAAAATGAAACCTGAAGCAAATGAACCTTCCTAAAATGATCATAGAGTTGTCGTTGTTGTCCACCTACCACCACCTCATGAAAAAAGTATAACAATACATAAAGCAGAAAAGCATAAGCCCCTGCCATTATTATATAAACCTATCAGACATTTTCAGCGTCCATCAGAAATATTAAAAGATAATATTGAAAGCCAATATATAGCCAATGAAATTATCAATATATATATTGATAATACTTCATATAATATTGCATCAATTTAAATTTCTTTTGAGATGGGTTGGAAAGCTCTATAGTTCTTTGAGATTCGCCCTGTCTTTAATTACGTTTAATTGGAACGCTAAATTTCAAAAGAAACACATTGCTTAAACATTTTGTTCATGCTACAATGGAGTCACATCGGGAGTAAAAAAGTTTCAGCAGTACGATGAGTTTTTACCAATAATATGACAACGTAGATATTAACGCTGTACATCATGAATACAGCAGACTTGCCGACGAATACTCTTACAACAACTTCGACATTTCCTGATGATGCTGCTAAGCCTAAGCTTAGCATCATCCATCAGTAGGGTATGCAAGCACAATTCACATGCAGAACATTAAAAACTTAAAAGCAATCGTCGTTTTAAGTGATGTAGACTGAAATATACCCTGTGCCTTTCTCAGTATATTCAGAAAGGATGATTCGTAAAAATATATGTATACAAAACATTTTACTGCTTACACCTGATCTTATTCCTAAATAAATTTAAAATGTTTCCTTTAAATTAAAAATTTAATATAACTTCTTTCGTCATTTCACCTAATAACGAATACCCGAATTTTGTTAGGGTAGACAGCCTGAAAAGATAAAAAATTCAAAAATTTTGTGAGCTGGCTTCGAAACGAAATTGCAAAAATTTTGTTGAAATGCGCTGGAAAACGGCGATTCCTAACCTCTTATTTAGGAGATCCAAAGCGACACAATATTTATTATCTGTCAATTTCAGTAAGGGAACTGTTTCTAACGCTGAATCACGCATGAAGGACCGCTTGCACTGGAGTTTCTCAGCCAATATACGGGTTGGCATTTACGGGATCGATAAACGGGTTGGCATTTACAATAGCTGAGAACATCGACCATTAATTATTAATTACCATTAATTTAAACCTAACAGTTGCTTGCTACCTGACCCGTGAGACATCTTGTAAACCAAGGAGGATTTGTTGAAGCGGACAGATATTTCCACAGCAAACATGAGTCAAAAAATGTATTAAAAGTATGGTAAAATTTTACTTGGGAGACATTTAATTGGTGCTTGCTAGAATTTCGAACCAATCAAAGATGGAAACCTTACGAAAAAAGCGAATCATATTTGCAACGCAAGGCAATTTCTGATCGAAACCACAAATGGTTTCAATTGAAACCTCAATCGTAGGGTGATATGGATCGACTAGGTTTGAAATGGCAAAGCTCTGGAAAAAGTGGTACCATCAGGATCAGATACAAAACATAACTCTAAAAGACGACCTAACGAATTTTTGGGCATGCCCGCCCAAGGTGATCACAGTCGGACATAAGATTAAAAACGGATTAAATAGCGGACAAATGATGCCAGTACCGGTCAGAATGATTTTAATGCAACTAAATTCGAAATCATCAAGCACTTGGTGAGAGGTCGATCACGTCTAAAAGTGGTAAACTTACTTGAAAACTTACATTGGAAACAACCCATTTCATACAAAGAAAATGGATGTAAAAATTTCTTGCGACAGACCCCAGCAGGCCCCAGAGCCAGCTTTTGAGTTTTTGTTGTTCTGCATGTGAATTGTGCTTGCATGCCCTACCGATGGATGATTTTTAGGGGAATGAGCAGACACAAATCTTTACTTTGACTTTTTTCAGTCTGTTTTTATGAATTTTTTAAAATTGACTTTTTGTTAAAGTGCAGTTATTTTCTTATTTAGTCAACTTTAATGTAATTTTAAAATTAAAAATTTAAAAAAGGGTACCAAGTGATTATTGGCCCTTTGGAAAAATAATGCCTGAGTGGTCATGCACCCAGTTGGGATGTGTTGATCATCAGGAAAGGTACAACTACACGGAATTGAAACACCGCCCGAACCATTGCACATTGGGCCAGCGAGCCGATATGTCGACAAAAATTAAAGTTTTGAAGCTAGGTTCTTCAAATTTGGTACATATGATAGGGTCGATGCACATAAAAATATATCTAAGTTTCATCCGATCTGACCACGCCTTCCCTAGCCGCCCATATGAGATGGGTTTCCTCTTATTGATTGGTAATTATTATTATTGGTAATAAATAACGCCAGCACTCGATAAATTCAACAAATGTTTTGAATTTATTTTTTTTAACACTTAACCCTAATATTAATAAGTAAAAAATAACAATGCATTCAAAATGACTATAAATAAGTATTTTTTTTCATTTAAAAATGTTCCCTTAAGTCGTCTTCTACATCAATTTCTATTGAAAACTGATTTTCAGAGTCAGAATGTGAATCACTATCACTATTGTTAGCATCAAAATCGGGAACATTGTTATTATTGTTCATATCATAAGAATATAGCGAGTTTTGTGATTCCAAAAGTTCTATTACGTCTGCTGGCAGGGTTAGTTTATTTTGCTGACCCAATCTATTTTTAGGTAGATGCTTGACACAAGAGGATCTGAGGAATCCATTGCTCTGTGGAAAACGTCTGGCATGTTGTTCTGCCGTGTACTCATTCGAGCATATAACATCCTGTCACTCTTATAAAATTTGTTGCGAGCCTCTGAGGCGTTCTCGCTGAGAACACCTAACGGAAGGATTGATGCTCCCATTATTTGGTAGCCGTCAGAGAACGGCAACTTGCCACTCGAACAATGAGTGGCACGAAAAACACCGGGTATTTTAGGCACTCGGGTGTCTTGCATGCACGAAGTTTTGTGCATGAGTATTTACCATGCACGAAACTTCGGGTGTCTGGAAACACCCATGATTTCGGGTGCTTGCCTTTTTTTTACCCAGTAAGTTTCTTATGGGTGGATCGCAGGCTCAAACAAAAAACGGATGGGTGGATCGCAGGCACACACAAAAAACGGATGGGTGGATCGCAGGCACAAATAAAAAACGGATGGGTGGAAGAAAGGCACAAAAAAAAGATCATAAAACGATCGTAGGAAAGGGTTCTAGGAACCCGTGCACGAAGTCTAGACGCTTAGGTAGTTAGAAAAGGACAGAAAGGAAAGAAAAGGAAAAGGACAAAATCTTCAACGATCATTTTTGTTACCATTTTTCTCTTTCTACTTTTTTTTAGGGTGGCTGGTATGATCCGAACAACAAGACACATAGGCACAAAATCATGAGTGCAAGAAAGGCAATAGGCACAAAATCATGAGTGCAAGAAAGGCAATAGGCACAAAATCATGAGTGCAAGAAAGGCAATAGACACTTTGTACTCATCCAAAAATTGTGTGTGTCGTTATTGCCTTTTTTGTTTTGTGTGGCGAGTGGTACTCGCACACAAATTTTTATGGGTATGCATAGGGTGTCGAAAAGTGTCACCCGTGCCGTTCTCTGGTAGCCGTACATTAAAACTTTATGGACTGTTGCCGACATTGGAAACCATGGATACAAGGACATATGTAGTGTTATGGTTTTCTGACAATATTTTTTAAACTTTGTTGCATCACTTGGTAGATGGCAAGAAATAGCAATTAAAATATTTTTAAAATATGCAATGAGAATTTCATCAAGACCTTTTTCAGCTAGTAGCTTAGGTTGTGCAAACGCCCTCCTTGCTGTATTGCCGTCATTGGTATTTCCATTGCCATTCTGCTTAGGCTTATCCACATGTAAAGCCATAGCATTCCACATCTGCTTCTGAATCGTCTTTTTCAGTTTCGCCATTTCTTTTTTTCCATTTTCATCTCTCACTTGCCATTTTTTAAGTTTCAGTCTGTATGCAATTTTAAGAACGAATTCAAGAAATCGAATCCAACCATCTAGAGGACTTGTGCCATATTTTAATGCTTCATTGGCATGCTAATATATAATGCTAATGCTTCATTCAATGCAATTGGCAAGACTTGGTTTCATTCAAAATGTTTAAAATCTTTCCATCTAAAAGTGTCATTTGAAGATCATATTTAACTTAAATTGATTTTCCATTTACAACGGAGCAGACATATGAAGACAAATCTTTTATTTGACTATCAAATTTTTTTTTCCCAGCAAGAATATGGTCTTTTGTCTCTTTAACAAACTCAATCTTGACTGGTCTACAAAATCTAATCGACTGAGGAGTACGATTCATGCAAAATACATTTCCAATTTGGTCCATTAATTTTAGGGGGATTAATGTTGTGGCAAAAAGCGAGTCGTCAGAAAGCAATGAATCACATCCAAAAAAGTGTTGCTTATAGCTGCTTTGTAAGCTTTATAGCTTGCAATAAGGGTTGGATTTAAAGTATTGCTAAACTGCTTAAATATATCTTCTTGAATTTGAATTATACGGCAAATAGTGTGGTCTAGAAAACTTTGCAGCAGAACTTCAGCAACTGACTCGGTTATACTAATATCAAAAGGTCTACATTTTGACATAGCTTCTCTGACTTTATTGTAAGCAGGAAAAAGTTCACAAGATCGGGAAATGCTGAGCTCGCAAACAGTGTCACTTTATTGAGTTAAAAAATTGTTTCTGGCTTTATTGGGGTCACTCGGAGAAAGAAATGTATTTTTTAACAAAAGGGCTGTATCTTTCTCGTCCGACTTTTCGGCCGAAACTGCGGTGGCATGTACAAGAAGAGATGTGTTGTGACCCTTATTAACAGCTAAATCGGATGCCAATTTTCCCTTCTGACGGGGACCGGCGTTAACATATTCAACGGCCGGGCGTCCAACTGGTCTTGATGTTGACGGCTTTGGATTTGAACACAATAATAAACTCACTGTTATTGCCATATTGGACATCATCCATTCGGTATGCTTTGTCTTAAATCTGGTCATATTTCTGTTACATTTTACCAAGTTTTTAAGTATGTAAAGGTGAAAACTTCTCACTTTGGTGTTGATTTCATCCTTTTTCTCCGTGCTTAAGTCAAAATCGTTTAGTATATCAATACTGGACACGGCAGATGCGCTACGATTGTTTTGTATGTAGATATCAAGCAGTTTCTCATAGGCGAACTCAACCACAACTACAATATGTGGGATTTAAACATGTTGGGGCAAAATTGAGCAAGAAAGCTTAATAAAGTTAGCTTATATACATTTTGCACTTTAATGACACATAGTTACTTTTTGGCACAAGTTGGCACAAAATTTGTTATAATCCACAACAGACAGGTGAGTAGATAAGCTTTTTTCTACTTTGGGACAGCACCAATAAACGCACACAAAACACATTATCAAACATGAACAAATTTTTTTTTAATACAACTATTCTACATACCTTTGCCTTTCTTTTCCATAATTTAAGTGAAAACGGGTTGAACCACAACAATTTTGGCACGCTCGCAAGTAAACAAAATTTTTCCCGCGCAAAATGCAATCAAACAGCTGACTTTAAAGGGCTGCCAAAATATCAGGGATACATTAATTCAATTAGAATCTTTTGATTCATTTTAGTCAAAGTATATACTATTCAAATTTTACTATTCATATATATTCTAATCAATTCAAAAATTTGAATTTTCTTCGAAATATCTGCTCGCTGGCCCAATGTGCATTGCAAGGTTTACTTTTCAGTACAGGTCCAGATTCTACCCTGTTCCTTGAAGTCGATTCGTACATTAAATTCATGCTTCCAAATGACATCATTTTTGCACAACACAGATATGAATCGTGAACTACAGTACGATACTGTAGAAATGAGAGGCATTGTTAGTCGCAAGGTTCCACTACTTAATGACGAAAATTAAATTATTTACGACCACATTATGCTCGCAGATGCAGCAGGACAGGGAGGATTTTTTGCACCAGGTTGAATTGGCAAAACATTCCTTATTTCGCTACTTCTTTCCCAGATACGATCAAAAAATGGCATCGCATTGGCCATTGAATCTTCTGGCATTGCAGAAACTTTATTAGATTGAGGCAGAACAGCTCATTCAAAATAATCCAGATGCAGTGTGCAACATAAAAAAACAGTCTTCTATGGGCATAGTGCTGAAACACAAAGTGACACTATGGCACGTAAAAAACAATGATAAACTATTTGGCGGCTCTTTTGTTTTTTTTCAGGTTATTTCAGACAAACTTTTCCCGTTATTCCACGTTCAACGTACGCTGATTAAATTAATGCTTGCCTAAAATCATCGCGACTGTGGCGTATCGTTAAAAAAGTACAACTGATGAACAGCTTCGGGATCCATCCGCCGAAACTTTCTCTAAACAACTGTAAGATATTGGCGATTGGAAAACTTTCCAACTGCAAGCAACTGCTGTACTTGAGAAAACAAGTTTTTTAAACATTCATAAATATTTTATTCGATTAGTGTTTTCTATCAGTTTTCTTTCTATCTGATTACTGTAAAGGTTTCAGGTTTCAAAGTTTTATCAACACCGGTAATTTTGGCGGGACTTTTAGCGCATTCACTTTTGAATTGTCGTCAACATGAATAAAATCAAATATCGTGTTGCCATAAGATATAATTCCAATATAATTCAGAAGCCTTTTTGGCTCCAACAAAATTAGTTGCGCAACAGACCAAATATGTTGAGGTTTTTGGCGGGTGCATAAAAGCATCTTTAAGGCCTGCATACAAGAAATTGTAGATAGATCCCTAACGGTAGACGGTAGGCGCCATATTGCGAACTGGCTTGTAAAAAAAGGATTCACAAAAATCGACACGAGCCAAAGACCTGGCAGCCGTCAACTCTTTTTCTCGGGACATCAGCCGTAATATGCTCCAGAAACCGAGGCTGAGGCCGGGAACTTCGGATACATTTATGTAGTGCCTTCTTTTCCGTTTTTCTCCTTCCGATTGGTCAATATTAGGACTGAATGATTGCTAACAACGCCCGAGGTCCCGCATATAGATTTCGCTCATGGAAATCACATTTACAGCTACTTTTCCATTTTGAAGCGCTTTTGTAATGTAATTCGAACTGGTCTGCTCAACAAAGACTTTTAATAAGACAATATCGTCATCGCAGCCTACCATCCATTACTGGCTATCCGAAAACGTTGTACTCGCCAAGTGTTCACGGATACCATTTCCCAGGGACCAGACTCCATTATTGTTGCGAAAATTGTCGTGCTGTCCAGGACCAAATGAGGTCGTTCATGAGACAGACTAAGAACGGATTTAAAGAGTTGATCACTGGTTTTTGAAAAATCAATGACCAGCTTTCAATGTCCGTCTGTCTGTTTATTTACGCGAACTAGTCTCTCAGTTTTAAAGCTATCTTCTTGAAACTTTGCACACACCCTTCTTTCCTTTGCACGCAGTATATAAGTCGGAACGGCCGGGATCGGCCGACAATATCCTATAGCTGCCATATAACTGATTGATCGGAAATGGTATAACTTTGGTGTTTTTAGAGTTAGAGAGCTCAAATTTGACACGAGAATTTGGCTATTTTTGGCAAAACATTACGACATGCCGAATATATCCTATAGCTGCCATATAACTGAATGATCGGAAATGACCCAACTTTCGTGTTTTTAAAGATAGAATGCTGGAACTTAGTACAGCTTCTATTTTTGGTCAGTTGATCCAACCTATCAAATTTCATTAGGATCGGCCGACTATACCTATGTCTCCCATAAAACTGAACGATCGGAAGTGGTATTTGGTAGAAATATCAACTTTCGTATTTTTGAAGATGGAAGCTTGGGACTTTTTTTTATTTTTTATTGTAATTAATTTGTTTTATTATGATGTAATCATAAGGCTCGGCCCATTGCATCCGATTTTACGATATATATCCGGTTTTAACTGCAAGGGTATATCAAGTTCGGCTCCGCCCGAAGTTAGCTTTCCATTCTTGTTTTTAAATAAAAACGAGCAAAATATTACGAAAAATAGATAAATACATTATTTTTTTGTTAACGAAATATTACAAAATTACACAAAAACCCGCAGCAATTTTTCTTATTAATTTTGCCCCATGTCCACGGGAAACTACGCGTCGTCAGACGAAAAACTTTTAGAAGAGTATAGGAAATCTCGGGGGTCAAGGGCTCACCAAGAGAGCTCACCTTTTATCCATCAACCAGTAGGGCCGTAACCAACAGCCTTGTTCGAAAGAACGTCCTTGAAACTGAAAGCTCTGAATTTCCCAGTCAAACAACAGAAATGTCTCAAGAGCAGCTTCTAGCTATCGAGAACGCCATGAGAGTTGCACTGGAAAGGCAACAACGAGAATTTGAAGAGAAGGTAGCCACTTTGATGGCAGAAATTAACTCATTAAAATCAAAACTCCAGATATCAAAACGTATCAGAAGATCAAAATTGTACCAGAAATGGAATTTACCAAACCGCTAGATATAGTAAAATCCGTCCCAGAATTTGAAGGAAAGGAGGCAATAATTAACCCGGTTTTTATAAACAAAGACCATATAGTAATACGGGAAACGCCCTGAAACAAACAAGGACGGAGCCAATGGATGTGGATATCTCATCCCGTTTTAGACAGCCTTCGGCATGGGTAGTAGGGCAAGGCAATCGACAAGGACCCAACAGAAAATCAACTTCATGCCCGAGGAACAGTCCGACGAAGAAGACTACGATTCCGTTGCGCAGGCATGCGCCACAGAAATAGAGGATGACCTGGACGCAGAGGACTCTATTATTTTTTAGGGTAAAGCCCCTTCTCCCGTACATTACGCGTATGCTGGCAGGAAGGAAAATAAAGCTTTTAATCGATACAGGTACCTCAAAAAATTAAAAAATTATATTACTCCACTCCCGGGGCTGAAAGGCGTCGTGGCTGTGGACACCCCATTTAACGTAAAGTCAATCCACGGCTTTACAAAAATCGAGAAGAAATGTTTTGCTTTCATATTCAATGTAAGATCACCATTTTTCACTCTCAAAGTTCTGAAAGATTTTGACGCTATTATCGGTCTCGAATTAAACAAGTGAATGGGAAACTCGATTTTACTGAAAATATTTTCCACACTTATAATGGATCCAAAAAGATCCGGTTCGCTAAGGAAATGTCAACTTTATCAAAATAGATGACGAGGACGTTCCCCCCGCAGTAAAAGCTGCCTTTGACAAAATGATAGGGGAAAATTACATCGCCTTCGCTGATCCAGAAGAAGCACTTCCTTTGAATATAAATACTGTTGCTTCAATTAAAACAGAGGGGGAGCCGGTGTACTCAAAGTCGTACCCGCAACCCGTGGGTGTAACTGAGCTCGTCAACGCAGAAGTTAAACAACTTCTAGCGGACGGCGTAATAAGGCCATCCAAGTCCCCTTATAATAACCCAACGTGGGTTGTTGACAAAAAAGGAACCGACCAGAACGGGGTCAAAAAGAAGCGACTCGCTATCGACTTTAGAAAGCTAAACAAAAACAGTTTACGATAGAAACCCTATCCTTCCGATTACGACAATATTGGCGAACCTGGGCGAGTCAAAGTTTTCTACAACACTCGACCTTAAAGCCGGCTTCCACCAAATAGAGCTGGCAGAGAGAGACCGACAGAAGACGACTTTCTCAATAAATAATGGTAAAAACGAATTCTATAGATTGCCATTTGGACTAAAAAATGCTCCGAGCATTTTCCAAAAAGCTATCGATGATGTCCTACGAGATGGAATTTCAAAGATATGCTATGTTTATGTCGACGATGTCATAATATACTCAAAGACGAAAGAGGACCATCTTAATGACATAAGATGGGTCCTAGGAAAACTTTCCGAATCAGGTATAAGAGTATCGCAAGAAAAATCCAAGTTCTTCAAAAAGAGCGTTGAATACTTGGGATTCATAGTGACGCAAGGAGGCGTACGGACATCATCCGAAAAGGCCAGGGCTATCAAGCAATTTCCCCAGCCAAAGAACCTTTTCGAGCTGAGATCTTTCATACGGTTGGCTAGCTACTATAGATGCTTTGTTAAGAATTTTGCAGCAATTGCAAGGCCTCTTACTAGCATTCTTAAGGGCGAAAACGGTAAGATAAGCAAATAACAATCAAGAAAAATAAGCATTGAAATGAACAAGGAACAGATGGAAACATTCTGCAGATTAAGAGAAATCCTAGCTTTAGAATATGTTTTACTTTCCTACCCAGACTATAAGAAACCGTTCGATCTAACAACGGACACGTCAGGTTTTGATCTAGGGGCGGTTCTATCGCTGGGTGGTCGCCCAATTACAATGATATCCCGCACTCTGCGTGATAACGAAAAGAACTATGCAACCAACGAGCGGAAACTCCTCGCCGTAGTCTGGGCACTACGAAACCTCCGTAATTATTTTTATGGAGTACAAAATTTACAAATATTTACCGACCACCAGACACGTACTTACGCCGTCTTTGTTAAAAATCCTAACGCTAAACTAAAGCGCTGGAAAGAAATTATTGACGTTTATTTGTCAAAACGTTAACGCTTTAGAGAAAGAACAGGACTCCGATATGGCTACCATACATAGCGAGGAATCGCTAACGTATACCATTGACACAACGGACACCCCGGTTAACTGTTTCAGGAATCAAATAATAATTGAAGAGAGTAACAGCTCGTCCGTAGACACGTTCATTCTGTTTAAAAACAAAGTTAGACACATGCTAAAAATAAATGACCGCGGTATCCTACTGAATACATTGCAAGAGGTGGTTAATGCCGAAGTGGTAAATTCAATATATTGCTCCCTACCAATCCTGGCATTTATTTAACACAAACTCGTGGAGCTATTCCCGAACACCACGTTCAGACATTCAAAAGGCTTTGTACAGGACTTAACGGATGGAACCGAACAGAAAGAGATCATGGTAACCGAACACAATAGATCGCATCGAGCAGCCCATGAAAATGTAAAACAAGTCCTAAGGGACCATTTTTTTCTAAAAATGTTCCGACTAGCAACAGATGTAGCATCAAACTGCAAAATCTGTTCCATGGCAAAGTACAAAGCCACCCATCCAAACAAGCAGTAGCAAAAACACCTATACCTACTTCTGTGGGGGAAATACTCCACATTGGCATTTTTTCCACAGACGGAACTCTTTTCCTTACGTGTGTGGACAAATTCTCAAAATTCGCCACAGTACAGGTGATTGCGTCAAGGGCTATTGTGGACGTAAAAAGTCCCATAATGCAAATAGCAAATTTTTTTCCAAAAGCGAAGCCAATCTACTGTGATAACAAGAAATCCCTTAATTCCGAGACCATAAAATCCATTCTCCTGAACAACTATAACATTACCGTTTCTAACGCACCACCTCTACACAGCACCTCAAACGGCCAAGTAGAGAGAATTCATAGCACCCTGGCCGAAATAGCACGATGTTTGAAGCTAGAGAACAATCTTATTGACACCACCGAAATAATTCTTCTTGAAACTAATAAATAAAATATATCTACTCACTCGGTGACTAACAAAAAACCCATAGACATTTTACACTTAAAATCCGCGGAATTCGAGGCAAAAATTAGCAAAAAAAATCAACAGGCTCAGGATAAAACCCTCGAACACGTAAACAAAGATAGGGCTCATAAAACTTACCAAGTGGGCGATAAGGTTTTCCTGAAAGCAAACAATCGCCTGGGGAATAAGCTTACACCACTGTGCTCGGAAGAGGTTCTTGATGCAGACCTGGGGACCACGGTCCTTATTAAAGGGAGGGTGGTCCACAAGGACAATCTACGTTAATCATCCTCACAAGATTTTGACCTACCCCTTTGTTCCTTTCTTTATTCTTTCTATGTTACAGAAATATTGTTTAATTGTCATACTAACAGCTATTAGGACGGACGCGACATTAAGACTAAACGATTACACGAACGCAGACCAGACAGAAGCAATGACGAAGACATTCACAGATAACCACAGAACCAGTTAAAGCAACGGACCTTAGACATATTCGCAAGTGGTGACCACCCTTAAGTTCCACCACAGGGCTACTAGAAGTATTAATTTAATTGGTACGGCTCTCAAGGTTATTGCGGGTACGCCTGACTTTAATGATTGGGAGCAGGTAAGATCATAAGATCAGAACCATATCATACTTATGGGCCTAATCGTAGAAAAATTAAATATTGTAAGCCCAGCTATTCTAGATGTTGCCGACGTTACCGAATTCAGAGACAAACAGCCTATTAATATGTATTAATATTAGTTTGGTAGAAATATTAGAAGTATCTAGCATAAGCGTTTTTCAAAATTCTGACATTTTGCAGTTTCTTACTAAAATTCCTAATCCTAAGCTCGTATGTCCTATGCACAGTGACCGATTTGGCTATTCTAGCGTCAGTTTAGGAAAATTTTCAACTGTTAAAATTCATTAAAATTTTTTTTCCTACCGATAGTCATATAATTGAATGTCGTTAAAAAAATACACAAAACCTATAAACTTGATCAACTAGAGCAGCTGTTAGTTCTCAAAGCTAACATATGGTACTCTACAATGTTCAGGTGTTGAAATTGGCATGATCGATGTCTTTTTATATTTGCGACATTTTTTTTGATTTTCTCTTTTTGAAATCTTTTTTACCATTTTCTCAGAATTTAAGGTATGTAGTAAATGAAAATAAAGGTTTTGTGACCTGTGAGTATATGTTGCATTCATAATTTATGTTTTAAACCAGCAATGTTTGTAGTACCCTTTTTTATAACAAATTTCAACTTCTATAGAGGAAAACCTTATGAAGATCGCCTCGGCCCGCAAAAAGCGTATATTTGTGGTAAAATATGGTTCATTTAGTGTATAAATTATCCATGTACAGCTGCCCCAATGTGCCCCTGTTAAATTAAGCGATATTTTCAGCAATCATGTCCGCCTGTAAGCAAGCACTTTTTGAAGTATGGCATGGGGAAGCAGATGCCACAAAGAAGAGTTCTGCAGTGTTTGATCACATTTTTAGCGGTATAGTTGATACATATAAATGTTCCGAGATGGTCTTGACATCTATAGAATGTACCATTAAAAATTTTTGCAAAACTCTTTCTAAAAGATGGAAAAAATCTAATAGATGTAAGGAGCGTTTCGAGAGGAAGAACTCGGAATGGTTATCCGAACAATTGGTTCTTTTGGATGAGCATGGCATATTATAGATTCACGTGGCAGATATTATAGAAAAAGTACCACTTCCGATCGGTATGATGTCAGAAGGAGCCCTAGAAGCCCAAAACAAAGATTTAAGAAATTTTCGCTTAAGCTATACGCGTAAAAACTCTCGCCAAACACAATGAAGGATCTCTTGCATTTATTCTTAGTATCGTCAGATCCTATAATTATAAGCTTTTCCAAAGTTCGGCCAATAACTCCAGCAAGGCAGTTTCCTTTGAGATTGAAGGCCAAAATCTTCTTCTAGACTACAATGCTTAAGAAGAAAATTCGGATTCTGAGTCAGAAAAAAAATTTAGATTCAGACTATGACAATAAAAAATTGTTTATTTTGTAAAACTGCATCTTAAAAAAACATTCCATAAAAATTATCATTATTTTTAGTGATATTCCACATCTGACGCTAGATTACCCAAATCGGCCACTTTGCAATGTATGTATACCTCCTTCGTCTAAACCGCCTACATACTGGCTTTATTTGTCCGCTATTCATTCGTTTTTAATCTTATGTCCGACTGTGATCACCTTGGGAGGGCATGTCCCTAGGTCAAATTAACCATGTTAAAAATTCGTTACGTCGTCTACTATTAGACCTATGCTTTATATCTGATCTTGATGGTACCACTTTTTCCAAAGCTTTGCCCTTTAAACCCTGGAGGATTCATATCACCTCACGATTAAGGTTTCAAATAAAACAATTGATTGCCTTGCGTTGCAAATATGATTCTCTTTTCACATAAGGTTTCCGTCTTTGATTGGTTGGGTTGGGTCTTTGAACACAAAAGTTGGGTCATTTCCGATAGTTCAGTTATATGGCAGCTATAGGATATAGTCGGCCGATCCTTTTGAAATTTGGCAAGTCGTTTCATTTTGCCAAAAATAACTCTCAAACTTCAAAAACACCAAAGTTATACCATTTCCGATCCCGGCCGTTCCAACTTATATACTGCGTGCAAAGGAAAGAAGGGTGTGTTCAAGTCGATAGCTTTAAACTAAGAGACTAGTTTGCTTAGAAACAGACAGACGGACAGACGGACAAGCTCATATCAACTCAGAAGGTGATCCTGATCAAGAATATATATACTTTATAGGGTCGGAGATGTCTCCTTCACTGCGTTTCACACTTTTGGACAAAACTATAATACCCTCTGCAAGGGTATAAAAAACAAGGAAGTAGAATAGATTTTCAAGATATGTACTAGCTCCGTCAAATTTGACCGTGTATATTGCTAAATGTTATAGGAGTTATATTTGACGCTGCCGGATTCAACTTACTCAGGATCCGAAGTAGTTTTATAACCTTATAAGCACTAGGAGTAAAAATGTGCACTGCCGCTCAACTGAATAGGTTCACCGCTAGCTAGCATTTTCATGATTTGTTCATCACATATTGATCAAATGCATGTTTTTTTAAATACATTTCAACATTATATTTATATCAATCTGTGTGTGCTAGTGAAAAACCGTGTGCGATGTACCGTTACTTTGCAAATTATATTTTTCTATTTTTTTCTCTAATTTCTGGGCAATTTTTTCTTTTAGCTGAATTTGATTAAGCTTTTAGATGTAAGATTTTATTAAACTTTCAGAAGAAAAAATTAATAAGGAACAAATAATATGTTTTTGAAAAAAACTTCTTCAGATTTTAATTTTAATTTGATTTAAAAATAAAGGACAAAAAATATGTGAATCGATAAACTGGCTTAGGAATTATAGATAAATTTCTACCACTGCACAGTGCACTGTGGTCCCATAGCCCAAAAGTAAAAAAATCTGATTTGAAAATATTTAAACTTAATTTACACTGTTTGATTCTAAAACAAGAAAGGAAAGCTAACTTCGGGCGGAGCCGAAGTTTATATACCCTTGCAGCTAAAACCGGATATATATCGCAAACATCGGATATAGTTGGCCGATCCTTATGAAATTTGGTAGGATGGATCAAAATATAATCTGTACCAAGTTCCAGCTTTCTATCTTCAAAAACACAAAAGTTGGGTCATTTCCGATCGTTCAGTTATATGGCAGCTATAGGATATAGTCGGCCGATCCTAATGAAATTTGGTAGGTTGGATCAACTAACCAAAAATAGAGTCTGTACTAAATTCCAGTTTTCTATCTTCAAAAACACGAAAGTTGGGTCATTTCCGATCGTTGAGTTATATGGCAGCTATAGGATATAGTCGGCCGATCCTTATGAAATTTGGCATGTCGTATTATTTTGCCAAAAATAGCTCTCATGTCAAATTTGAACTCTCTAACTCTAAAAACACCAAAGTTATACCATTTCCGATCAATCAGTTATATGGCAGCTATAGGATATTGTCGGCCGATCCCGGCCGTTCCGACTTATATACTGCGTGCAAAGGAAAGAAGGGTGTGTGCAAAGTTTCAAGACGATAGCTTTAAAACTGAGAGACTAGTTTGCGTAGAAACAGACAGACGGACAGACGGACAGACGGACATGCTCATATCAACTCAGGAGGTGATCCTGATCAAGAATATATATACTTTATGGGGTCGGAGATGTCTCCTTCACTGCGTTGCACACTTTTGGACAAAATTATAATACCCTCTGCAAGGGTATAATGACCAAACTTCAAGTTTGCAAACCGGTTTTCGCTGGAAACCTCTTGGTACATTCTAGAAAAACCATTAAAACCAAGAACACGTGTTCATTTCTGCAGCGCTTCGGAGCTCTTGAAAAATATTTCGATGCAAACGCTCACTTCAAATCGGTGTGGCAACTGTTCAAGTGCGTATATTAAAATAAATAAAAATGAATTTTGAAGCTCAAGGTATTTATTTTAAATTATGATATTAATAAAAACAAACTAGATTTGTGTCTTTTGTGAAATAAATGTTTTGTGAAACTTATTTCTTTGTACTTTTTTGTGTGTCTTAAATTTGTTTACCTTAAGTTTTAATTATGTTTCCCCACGATTCCCCCATTGAATTATTGTTTTTTATCTTTTTTAGAGCTTTTATTCAATTCAATTCAATTCAATTTATTCACTTAAGGGGACCTCCCCCATTCTCGGTTTTAAAAAATCGATTTTTTTTTAAATTTAATTCGAACTTATAACTATTCAAGAATGTTCCCTGAAAATTTCAAGTAAAAATTTCAAAAACTCTTGAAGATATAGCCGATTTATGGTGGAAGCCTCAGGCGACGGCGAGAGCCGTCTCAAAACTTTAAACGCGTTTTTCTCGAAACAGTGTTTTTTTTCCCCTTAAAAAAATTAAATTTACAAAAAGTGCGTGATACTAATATGGAATAGATTTTTAAGAGTCCAGGAAGAATACCTTTCGATTTTATTTTAAATTTTTGTTTTCATTTTCAAAGGCGATTCTTATTATGTCGACTGGTTCATAGCTGTGAAATAAATATGTATATAATAATCTTGTATTGTTTAATTTATTATTTTTTTGATAAGATGAATGATGAGCAGAGTTTGAAAAGTATACAATTTCAACATAAAAAAAAAAAAGTTATCAATACTAAATGATTGGTTCTAACTATAACTGATTTGTATAAAATTTGGTAAGTATGTATAAAACCACACCGAAGTCATAATCTGAGAGTTTAGGCAACATATCTGGAAAAATGAAAAAGTTATCCATACTAAATTCTTATTTCTAACTGATCATTCCTATGACAGCTATATGCATTTGCACTGAGATCTTAAACCTATTAAGTTGAGCGGCAATGTATCTTTTACTTTTACTGATTACGATTGAAAATTCATCTGCGACCTCTTGCCGTTGCCATTGCCGATCTGTTTGCTAAATTTGATAAAAAAAATTGCTCTCCGCCTAAAATGATAATCAGAATTGCGCATATAACATTCAATCAGCAAATTTTTCTTTCTGTCCATCTTTCTCCGAGAATAGCTTATAGATCTTCTAAGGGTCAAACCCGTTTATTTTCTAATCCCGGTTTTACCAAGCTGTGTTCTAAAATACTGTGCAAGGATCTGTGCAATCTGTTACATAGACATTTCAACTTATCCTTGGAAACCTCGATTTTCCCCCTAAGTGTAAGTAATCATTCATTTTCATAAATAATTATTTTTTCTTGTCATAACTTCATTGAGCGTTGGCCCACTAATTTACTGGAGTTGACATCATTTATCATATCATCATTTTTTATTCAAAAAGGATTTCAAAGTGATGTTATTAACAAAGATTTCATTTAAGCATTCGATTCAGACAATTTCTTATTGGGATTGGGAATTCCTACAAACCAAACTTTTCTAACTTGGATTTCCAGCTACGTAGATGCGAGGCGGATACAGGTATCTGCCTGGGGGGGGGCGATCATAATTTTTTTTAAAATAGTTATAATTATAAATAATTATAATTAATAATATTTAAATAATTAAATTAATAATAATTATAAATAAGTAGCAGGTGGCAAATAATCAAAAATTATACGCAGTTTCCAACAATAAACAATATAAACAATAAACCTTTTTTCAGAAACAATATAAACAATAAACCTTTTTTCAGAAGCTGGGGGGGGGCGATCGCCCCTATCGCCCCCCCCTTGTATCCGCCAATGCGTAGATGGAAGAATCTTATTTAAAGTTAAAAACATACATTCCCGACTGGTCCGTGCTACATCTGGCGTCCCTCAAGGAACTCATCTTAGCACGTTATTATTTACTCTTTTTATGAATCATTTGCACCCAGATTTAACGAACTCTCTAGTTCTTATGTTTGCAGATGATGTAAAGCTTTGTCTTCAGTACAAATCCACGTTTGCTCAATGCAGTCTTCAGACTGACATTGATAACTTTCAAAAATGGTGTTTAGCTAATGATTTAATACTTAATGGATCAAAATGCAAGCTTATGTCTTTGTATCGTTCTTGCCCTCTGCAGGCTACGTATACTCTTCATGGGATTGCCTTAAAGAAATTAACTCAGGCTAATAATCTCGGCGTCCTATTAGATTCGAAATTTAAATTTTCCGACCATATTTCCTTTATGGTTAATAAGGCTAAAGGAGTCCTTGGTTTTATTAAAACGTGGTCAAAAGAGTTTAATGACCCGTACATGACTAAAACATTCTAAAACATTCACTAAAACATTTTATATCATTTTTTTGGTTTGTCCGATATTGGAGTACTGTTTATGTGTCTGAAATTCCCAATATTATTAACTGGGATGCAAATCTTTATCTTCCTGCGTATCGTGGTAGACTCTACGTAGTAAACTTACCTCCCTTAACAAATCGTAGAGCAATGCTGTGTGTCGTTATCCTACATAACATTATTAATGGTTTTGTTGATGGCCAGCATTTACTAACACGCTTACATTTTAATATGCCTAGAAACTTAAGTCTTCTGGGCTTATAAGCTTATTGATGAATGCAGGAATGGTAGCTGAAGCTCGACCCATTTCCTCATTTCTGAAAGATCGCATAAAAGAAAAAGTGCACCACGCGACAGGATGTCCGCCGGGTTTAGGGAAGTGGGAACATACCACCACTCTATTGCTCTATTTAGCTCCTGAATAGCTTTGTTTATTTAATTATTTATTTCCGCCACCGGATAAATTCTTATATGGCTACAAAACAAACAATTCAAATTTCGGCTTAAATTTATAAATCGTTTGTAATACTTATCCCTTCTATTCTTTAAGTTTTTTAAACCTTTGTATGCCAGGGAAGCCTATAGCATCTTCTTACCCTCACAGGGGCATAAACATCAATAATATTGAAGAGGGCAACCAAGAACTTAGTTTAACAATCATCGATTGAGCCATCCGAAAAAAGGGAAACCCAATCAAAGACTGAATTAGACAAAAGATAATATGGAATGGGTGAAGCAGAAGGCAAAAAACTTTAAAACTCAAAAACCTCAATATGAATTACTAACGGGTTGTGGTGCATATCACATGGACTTAATGGTACATTGCATAATTCTACTTATCTATTAACCACGTTATTTAACAATATAACATCAAGATATATATTTAACATATATAGTTAACAATATAACAATATAAGATTAACAATATAAGATCAAGAATTTTGGATAAATCATTAAAAATATTATTTACTTGGGAGAGGCCCAAACTAAAAATAGCATCTAAAACTATAATTTTATGAGTTTGGTGAACGTTGCACTATGGGGAATTTGACCAGTTTTTGTGACAAAAACCCATTTTCTGAAAGTCGGAAAATATAAATATTTTTCAGTGTAACGCATTCCAAATTCAACAATCTTCAGTGGTGCATAACAAAAATTTTGATAGAGGGCGCCACAACAAAGGACTCAGCTGACAAACACAGCTGGTGCAATTGCAAAGCACAGGCGATTAAAATATTAAGTTTTGTTAACAAAGTTTGAGAGCCTAGAATTAAAAATCTGAAAATTATAACAACTTTTTTTGAAATGAATACCAATCTGTGTGGTTTGTATTATATGTTTGTGATCGTCATTTGTAGAATAAAACCGTGTTGTCCCCTTAAGCGAGCAAAAATGTAAGTAGCCTTGCCACTCCATATTTTGGATGAAGTCTCATGTTCCATAAGGGATTTAAAGTGAGTCTAGAAGAGTCCATCAACGAAACCTATTGTATTTTGTAGAGTATTAAATTCTTGTTCGAATGAATGTAATTTTAAATACTTTTTCATATAATTTTTAATATGAATAATATATGAATAATTTTTCATTTTTAGGACATAACCTTAATTTGGCAAACACAGAGTTGTTTGCAAAGTGGTTCGAAGCAAAAGGAAAAGTCGCAAAGGAGTATGCTGTCTTTCATTTTATTAAAGATTCCATCTCAGGAGTGAATTTTGAAGAGTACAGCGATATCTTTGACCAGCGAGTAAAAAATTTTGCTACCGCTTGACGCAAATTTGGAGGAGGTGCTCTCTAATCTTAAGTCAGTAGCGCCGGAATCATGCAGTTTGGCTGAATTCTAAAACTCTTATAAATTTTCCGAAAACGAAGAAGCCAGTAGGACAACACTGCCTATTCATGCGAAGGGCAATAATCCGATCATTTCGCTAGTGAAGTTAGATAGAAGAATATAGCGACACAAAAAAATGTGTCTTCCATTAGAGGTTTTGGACCTATTAGAGGGCTCATCAAATCCCGATGACACCACGGCGGGTGAGGATGAAAGCTTTTTTGATATTGTGCATTTTGAACATCAATATAATATTGAGTTGGAGAACGAAGAGCTGGACTTTTTCTAAGAGGTGTGTAGGGAGAATATATGTCATCTATACATTATTAATTGTTTTTTTTAGATGTATTTTCTTCTTAAAACTGTAATACCTTTTTAAAGGCGTGTCACAGAACTAGTTAAGTACTCTAAAAATCTACAGAAATTTACATTGGCTAATAAAAAAAAGGGTGGTGCCACGCCCTCTATTTTTCTATTGGTAAAAGATATTGGTCAATATTACCCCATGAAAAAAAAAACAGAAGTCAAATATCTTGCTCCGATCTTGAGTTATTAATTTTTGTCACAAAAACTGGTTAAATTCCCCATAGTGCTTTGCTAGGTAGCATCACTAACCATACAGCATATAGACAACCCATTTCATACAACGAAAATGGACGCGAAAATTTCTTGCGACAGGCCCCAGCAAGCCCCAGAGCGGATTTCTTACGCTCTCTTACGCTCATCGTTCGTTCATCTTACGCTCATTCTCGCATTAAATGTTTTCTGTTTCTCAGTCTCTAAACGGAGCGCGATGAAGAAGGTTGGCCTGCGCTTCGGTTGATCTTTGTATGTATGCGTGTCACACATTCACATACACGGGTGTATGTGTGCGTGCGATTTCGTTTCGAAGCCAGCGCACAAAATTTGGATTTTTCTTACTTTTCAGGCTTGCTACCCCAACCAAATTCGTATTCGTATTCGTTATTTGATGAAACGACGAAAGAAATTATATTATTTTTTATATTATATTTTTTATTATTTCAGCATACGTTTTTAATTTATTTAGGAATAAGATTAAGTGTTAGTAGTAAAATGTTTTCTGTATATATATTTTTACGAATCATTAAAAATCACCTTCTTCATCGCGCTCCGTTTAGAGACTGAGAAACAGAAAACATTTAATGCGAGAATGAGCGTAAGATGAACGAACGATGAGCGTAAGAGAGCGTAAGAAATCCGCCCTGGGGCCTGCTGGGGCCTGTCGCAAGAAATTTTCGCGTCCATTTTCGTTGTATGAAATGGGTTGTCTATATGCTGTATGGTTAGTGGTAGCATGCAGGGGAGAGATATATGACGCAATGATGACGAACGGGCCATGGACGCCCTGGATTAAAACGGCAAGCTAATCCAGTAGAGGGTCGACCACCGGAAGGCGTAGCGGTGCAGTCTGAAAAGATCGACGGATAGCGATGATCACACCGCCTCCTCGCACACACTGGGTACTGAGTGCATCTCGGTCTTTTCGAAATACATGAAACAAGTTGGGCTCAAAAAACTTAGAGGAGCTAAAGTTCTTATTGAGCCACGTGTCCACAAAGATGATTACATCAAAACCGCAGGCAGAAGAATTCAGGAATACCATCCGGGACTACAGTCCAAACTGGGCATTGGACGGCTAGCCGGTAATAACAAAAGTACACTTTTGGTACTGGTGCATGTGGCGGCATATTCAATATCTTTCAAGATAGCCGACGAGGACACATAGAACTTTCCATTAGACTCAACAGTAGACCTTCGAGTGTCCAGTTGCAAGGAAAATCCAGTGCCAAGTAAAAACATAAAGCCTTCCTCGTCCGGCACATCCAAGCGCAGCAAAGATCCACAAAAAACATAAACATCTTCCATCGGCGAAAAAAAAGGCACCAGTGAAAAGAGATAAGATGAGCAGCGATGCGCTGACAACGTCACGATTACCATAGTCTTGTTGTTGCTGGACATCCACAAGTGAACATAAGAAGTAAAAACCTCGCCTTAAATAAAGTTGTTTTTGTTGGAGAATATGGATCAGCAAACGCAGCAAATTATTAGAGGAATTGAAGAAAGCATCAACCGTTACCATTAACGCTCACGCCGTTTGTTGTTGGTAGTGCCGCAAAGAGCAACCGGGGTGACAAACTGAAGCTTGAGAAGAATAAGAAGTAACGGCGCCAGCGGCGCCGCTTACTGGAAGTTTTTTAAAGATTGCGATTGTGATAAAGGTAGAATCCTCGGGAGGTCCATAACCTTAGCAGGCTCTCTATGCACAAACCGGCTGATTTTTACCGACATAGGCCAAAAGTCATCATTGTAGACTGTAGGGAAATGTTGGTCTGGAACTCCCAATTTAAAGTTGACAAACTTGAGGGCGATGATGTCAGCATATTTTTTGACCAGCCTACCACAGGCTAAATCACTCGGCTCCACGTTTAGCTTATCTGCTACAAACTTGCAAAGTGCATCTGGTTGGGTAGACGTCGCGAATTTACCAATACGGAGGTATTTTAAGGTGGGAAGCACTTAAAGCTGAGCGCAACTGGGTGCTTGTCCCACAATGCGCCTATTAGGGTTAATCCGGTTCTTCCTCGGGACAGCCACTTTAGATGCCGTTGGGGCCTGGCTCAATGTAGCCTTTTTGCTCCCAGCGCTGATAGGAATAGAAGGGGCAACAACAACATGCACCTCAGCCGAAGAGACCTCGGGCCTAGCGGGTCCAGCAGGTCCATTTACCAGGGCATTATCCATTTCGGGTTTAAGGCTTTCGAGAAGGGATTCTAGATCCAGAACCTTATGATTTAGCTCATCTATTTTGAAATGCGAATCATTTCTAATGAGCAGCTATCACATTCCCACATTAAGTTCGGAATGTTAGTAAGTAGTTTTTTAGCCTCCGAGGACAAATCCACTTGAGCGGTCCACACAAGGCACGCCGGCAGATCGAGGCTCACCAAACGGCCTCACACCCACGAAGTTGCGTAGCAGTAGCTTTTGCACTGCACTCGGTGCAAACAAGAGGCGACATAGCAAAAAAGTAAGCCACCTCAAAGAAAGCTAGATGCAGACTGATCTATCGTTGATGGATCAAGAATTTAAGTGCACGCCGTCCTGCAGATAAATGTTAGACCATTATAATCATGCATCACTCCCGACAACGTCAATCACCATTAAATATCGTTAGAACTTTAGCCGATAAATTGTTTGGCGTACTTGATTGTACTAGATATTGTCAAGACTATCGCAAAGATAAAAGGCAACGAGGATTTCCTCCTTCACTTTCTCCAAAATCAAACCTCCATTGCACCATGGGCAAAAAGTCCCAAATTGTGTCATTTTTATGATTTTCGAAGATTTTGAAGATAAATAGAATAGAATTTTGACTTTTTATACCCTTGCAGAGGGTATTATAATTTTGTCCAAAAGTGTGCAACGCAGTGAAGGAGACATCTCCGACCCTATAAAGAATATTATATATATTATATTATATTATATATATATTATATATTATTATTATATTATTATAGTATATATTATATTTATTGATGTGGCCTGTAGGTAGTTTTTTGCAAATTTCGTATGATAATGCTGCTTGATACGGCTTCTGATTAAAATTCCAGTCCCTCCGTGTGCTTTACCGTCTGGATGATTTTTTTCCATAGAATGAATATCCTCGTAGTTGAAAATTGTGTCTGTTCGTAAGATGTGTTTCTGAAAGCAGCATTACGTCGATTTGATTGTCTAGTAGAAATTGCGCTAACTCGAGTTTATGCTGCGAAACGCGTTAGCGTTCCATGTAGATATTCGTAGGGAAGTCATTATTTGGATTGTTGTGAAACCAGCATTTGTATTAATAGATTTTGGTTTCGCATTAGATCTTGCACAGTTGTACGCATAAACGACATGAACTCCATAAGGCTTTGTTGTAGACTGCTGCTATCATAGCTTTAAAGTTACTTTTTGGCTGCTCCGGTTGATGCTTCTGAGCCGTGTTCGGTTCTTGGTGTGCTGATTGCGGCAGTGAGCTTTTTGAGGCTGGGGTAGCCAGTCCTGATTTTAATAAGGGTACTTTGGGCGGAACGGAAGTTTATATACCCTTGCAGTTAAAACCGGATAAATATTCCACAAACATCGAATACAGTTAGCCGATTATGAAAATAGCATTATAAAACAAATTTATTAAAATCCCTATGAAATTGGCATGTAGTCGATCCCAATGAAATTCGGCATGTAGCATTATTCTGCCAAAAATAGCTCTCTTGTAAAATTTGAACTCTCTAACTTTAGAAACATAAAAGTTTTACCACTTCCGATCAATCAGCTATATGGCAGCCATAGGATATAGTCGGCCGATCCCTGCCGTTCCGACTTATATACTGCGTGCAAAGGAAAGAAGGGTGTGTCAAAGGTTCAATTCGACAGCTTTAAAACTGAGAGACTAGTTCGCGTAGAAACAGACAGACAGACAGACGGACATGCTCATATCAACTCAGAAGGTGATCATGATCAAGAATATATATACTTTATAGGGTCGGAGATGTCTCTTTCACTGCGTTGCACACTTTTGGAAAAATTATAATACCCTCTGCAAGGGTATAATAAGGCAGCTTTTGAAAAAAGCAATAAAGAATGGCTAGACACGCCTCAGGTGTTGATCTTTCCGATCATCATTCAAAAATGTTGGACGCCCAGAGAAAAGTTTTTCAGAGTGATCCAGAATAACTCAAATCAACAAACTATCAGCCATTTCGGAGAAAGTCTCGACGGATGCATTGTTGTTGGCTGCAAGTAGTCGCTTGTATAAGGACGGAAATACTTCAAGAATTGTGTCGAAGCTGAATGCTGACAAGGAGCTTACCGGGGATATTATAAGAACTGGAAGTACGGCCGGTACTAGAAGTACTAAAAATGGAAAAACTGCGCGAAGATTTTTACAGCAACCAAATTTAGCTGCGTGCATAACAAGAGTAACCAAATTTTAATATTCCGATTTAGCGGTGTCCTGCGAGCATTGTCTTGAGGACATTACTTAAACATTAATGCATTCGGATCGTACGCTATTGAAACTGCCGAAATTTTTGTTAATAAATACCCTTGGTTTGACATGCCATCGTCTGTTCACAGAATTTTAATTTTTTTGTATATAATGTATATTAAATTTTAATATATAATGTTTCTTATTTGCTTCTTGTATAATATAAGTTATAGTTCTATTTCATATTTTTTTTCTTTAGAATACAAAAAATTTAATAAAAGTCTTTTTTAAATATAAAAAAAAAAATTTTAAAAAAAATAGAGAATAGCTTATAGATCTTCTAAGGGTCAAACCCGTTTATTTTCTAATCCCGGTTTTACCAAGCTGTGTTCTAAAATACTGTGCAAGGATCTGTGCAATCTGTTATATAGACATTTCAACTTATCCTTGGAAACCTCGATTTTCCCCCTAAGTGTAAGTAATCATTCATTTTCATAAATAATTATTTTTTCTTGTCATAACAAAGGATTTCAAAGTGATGTTATTAACAAAGATTTCATTTATGCATTCGATTCAGACAATTTCTTATTGGGATTGGGAATTCCTACAAACCAAACTTTTCTAACTTGGATTTCCAGCTACGTAGATGCGAGGCGGATACAGGTATCTGCCTGGGGGGGGGGGGGCGATCATAATTTTTTTTTAAAATAGTTATAATTATAAATAATTATAATTAATAATATTTAAATAATTAAATTAATAATAATTATAAATAAGTAGCAGGTGGAAAATAATCAAAAATTATACGCAGTTTCCAACAATAAACAATATAAACAATAAACCTTTTTTCAGAAACAATATAAACAATAAACCTTTTTTCAGAAGCTGGGGGGGGGCGATCGCCCCTATCGCCCCCCCCTTGTATCCGCCAATGCGTAGATGGAAGAATCTTATTTAAAGTTAAAAACATACATTCCCGACTGGTCCGTGCTACATCTGGCGTCCCTCAAGGAAGTCATCTTAGCACGTTATTATTTACTCTTTTTATGAATCATTTGCACCCAGATTTAACGAACTCTCTAGTTCTTATGTTTGCAGATGATGTAAAGCTTTGTCTTCAGTACAAATCCACGTTTGCTCAATGCAGTCTTCAGACTTCAGAGTCTTCAGACATTGATAACTTTCAAAAATGGTGTTTAGCTAATGATTTAATACTTAATGGATCAAAATGCAAGCTTATGTCTTTGTATCGTTCTTGCCCTCTGCAGGCTACGTATACTCTTCATGGGATTGCCTTAAAGAAATTAACTCAGGCTAATAATCTCGGCGTCCTATTAGATTCGAAATTTAAATTTTCCGACCATATTTCCTTTATGGTTAATAAGGCTAAAGGAGTCCTTGGTTTTATTAAAACGTGGTCAAAAGAGTTTAATGACCCGTACATGACTAAAACATTCTAAAACATTCACTAAAACATTTTATATCATTTTTTTGGTTTGTCCGATATTGGAGTACTGTTTATGTGTCTGAAATTCCCAATATAGAGCACATCAAGACCTCACAGAACCCGTACAAAAGAACTTTTCGCGCTTAAAATTATTAACTGGGATGCAAATCTTTATCTTAATAAGGCTAAAGGAGTCCTTGGTTTTATTAAAACGTGGTCAAAAGAGTTTAATGACCCGTACATGACTAAAACATTCTAAAACATTCACTAAAACATTTTATATCATTTTTTTGGTTTGTCCGATATTGGAGTACTGTTTATGTGTCTGAAATTCCCAATATAGAGCACATCAAGACCTCACAGAACCCGTACAAAAGAACTTTTCGCGCTTAAAATTATTAACTGGGATGCAAATCTTTATCTTCCTGCGTATCGTGGTAGACTCTACGTAGTAAACTTACCTCCCTTAACAAATCGTAGAGCAATGCTGTGTGTCGTTATCCTACATAACATTATTAATGGTTTTGTTGATGGCCAGCATTTACTAACACGCTTACATTTTAATATGCCTAGAAACTTAAGTCTTCTGGGCTTATAAGCTTATTGATGAATGCAGGAATGGTAGCTGAAGCTCGACCCATTTCCTCATTTCTGAAAGATCGCATAAAAGAAAAAGTGCACCACGCGACAGGATGTCCGCCGGGTTTAGGGAAGTGGGAACATACCACCACTCTATTGCTCTATTTAGCTCCTGAATAGCTTTGTTTATTTAATTATTTATTTCCGCCACCGGATAAATTCTTATATGGCTACAAAACAAACAATTCAAATTTCGGCTTAAATTTATAAATCGTTTGTAATACTTATCCCTTCTATTCTTTAAGTTTTTTAAACCTTTGTATGCCAGGGAAGCCTATAGCATCTTCTTACCCTCACAGGGGCATAAACATCAATAATATTAAAGAGGGCAACCAAGAACTTAGTTTAACAATCATCGATTGAGCCATCCGAAAAAAGGGAAACCCAATCAAAGACTGAATTAGACAAAAGATAATATGGAATGGGTGAAGCAAAAGGCAAAAAACTTTAAAACTCAAAAACCTCAATATGAATTACTAACGGGTTGTGGTGCATATCACATGGACTTAATGGTACATTGCATAATTCTACTTATCTATTAACCACGTTATTTAACAATATAACATCAAGATATATATTTAACATATATAGTTAACAATATAACAATATAAGATTAACAATATAAGATCAAGAATTTTGGATAAATCATTAAAAATATTATTTACTTGGGAGAGGCCCAAACTAAAAATAGCATCTAAAACTATAATTTTATGAGTTTGGTGAACGTTGCACTATGGGGAATTTGACCAGTTTTTGTGACAAAAACCCATTTTCTGAAAGTCGGAAAATATAAATATTTTTCAGTGTAACGCATTCCAAATTCAACAATCTTCAGTGGTGCATAACAAAAATTTTGATAGAGGGCGCCACAACAAAGGACTCAGCTGACAAACACAGCTGGTGCAATTGCAAAGCACAGGCGATTAAAATATTAAGTTTTGTTAACAAAGTTTGAGAGCCTAGAATTAAAAATCTGAAAATTATAACAACTTTTTTTGAAATGAATACCAATCTGTGTGGTTTGTATTATATGTTTGTGATCGTCATTTGTAGAATAAAACCGTGTTGTCCCCTTAAGCGAGCAAAAATGTAAGTAGCCTTGCCACTCCATATTTTGGATGAAGTCTCATGTTCCATAAGGGATTTAAAGTGAGTCTAGAAGAGTCCATCAACGAAACCTATTGTATTTTGTAGAGTATTAAATTCTTGTTCGAATGAATGTAATTTTAAATACTTTTTCATATAATTTTTAATATGAATAATATATGAATAATTTTTCATTTTTAGGACATAACCTTAATTTGGCAAACACAGAGTTGTTTGCAAAGTGGTTCGAAGCAAAAGGAAAAGTCGCAAAGGAGTATGCTGTCTTTCATTTTATTAAAGATTCCATCTCAGGAGTGAATTTTGAAGAGTACAGCGATATCTTTGACCAGCGAGTAAAAAATTTTGCTACCGCTTGACGCAAATTTGGAGGAGGTGCTCTCTAATCTTAAGTCAGTAGCGCCGGAATCATGCAGTTTGGCTGAATTCTAAAACTCTTATAAATTTTCCGAAAACGAAGAAGCCAGTAGGACAACACTGCCTATTCATGCGAAGGGCAATAATCCGATCATTTCGCTAGTGAAGTTAGATAGAAGAATATAGCGACACAAAAAAATGTGTCTTCCATTAGAGGTTTTGGACCTATTAGAGGGCTCATCAAATCCCGATGACACCACGGCGGGTGAGGATGAAAGCTTTTTTGATATTGTGCATTTTGAACATCAATATAATATTGAGTTGGAGAACGAAGAGCTGGACTTTTTCTAAGAGGTGTGTAGGGAGAATATATGTCATCTATACATTATTAATTGTTTTTTTTAGATGTATTTTCTTCTTAAAACTGTAATACCTTTTTAAAGGCGTGTCACAGAACTAGTTAAGTACTCTAAAAATCTACAGAAATTTACATTGGCTAAGAAAAAAAAGGGTGGTGCCACGCCCTCTATTTTTCTATTGGTAAAAGATATTGGTCAATATTACCCCATGAAAAAAAAAACAGAAGTCAAATATCTTGCTCCGATCTTGAGTTATTAATTTTTGTCACAAAAACTGGTTAAATTCCCCATAGTGCTTTGCTAGGTAGCATCACTAACCATACAGCATATAGACAACCCATTTCATACAACGAAAATGGACGCGAAAATTTCTTGCGACAGGCCCCAGCAGGCCCCAGAGCGGATTTCTTACGCTCTCTTACGCTCATCGTTCGTTCATCTTACGCTCATTCTCGCATTAAATGTTTTCTGTTTCTCAGTCTCTAAACGGAGCGCGATGAAGAAGGTTGGCCTGCGCTTCGGTTGATCTTTGTATGTATGCGTGTCACACATTCACATACACGGGTGTATGTGTGCGTGCGATTTCGTTTCGAAGCCAGCGCACAAAATTTGGATTTTTCTTACTTTTCAGGCTTGCTACCCCAACCAAATGCGGGTATTCGTTATTTGATGAAACGACGAAAGAAATTATATTATTTTTTATATTATATTTTTTATTATTTCAGCATACGTTTTTAACTTATTTAGGAATAAGATTAAGTGTTAGTAGTAAAATGTTTTCTGTATATATATTTTTACGAATCATTAAAAATCACCTTCTTCATCGCGCTCCGTTTAGAGACTGAGAAACAGAAAACATTTAATGCGAGAATGAGCGTAAGATGAACGAACGATGAGCGTAAGAGAGCGTAAGAAATCCGCCCTGGGGCCTGCTGGGGCCTGTCGCAAGAAATTTTCGCGTCCATTTTCGTTGTATGAAATGGGTTGTCTATATGCTGTATGGTTAGTGGTAGCATGCAGGGGAGAGATATATGACGCAATGATGACGAACGGGCCATGGACGCCCTGGATTGAAACGGCAAGCTAATCCAGTAGAGGGTCGACCACCGGAAGGCGTAGCGGTGCAGTCTGAAAAGATCGACGGATAGCGATGATCACACCGCCTCCTCGCACACACTGGGTACTGAGTGCATCTCGGTCTTTTCGAAATACATGAAACAAGTTGGGCTCAAAAAACTTAGAGGAGCTAAAGTTCTTATTGAGCCTCGTGTCCACAAAGATGATTACATCAAAACCGCAGGCAGAAGAATTCAGGAATACCATCCGGGACTACAGTCCAAACTGGGCATTGGACGGCTAGCCGGTAATAACAAAAGTACACTTTTGGTACTGGTGCATGTGGCGGCATATTCAATATCTTTCAAGATAGCCGACGAGGACACATAGATCTTTCCATTAGACTCAACAGTAGACCTTCGAGTGTCCAGTTGCAAGGAAAATCCAGTGCCAAGTAAAAACATAAAGCCTTCCTCGTCCGGCACATCCAAGCGCAGCAAAGATCCACAAAAAACATAAACATCTTCCATCGGCGAAAAAAAGGCACCAGTGAAAAGAGATAAGATGAGCAGCGATGCGCTGACAACGTCACGATTACCATAGTCTTGTTGTTGCTGGACATCCACAAGTGAACATAAGAAGTAAAAACCTCGCCTTAAATAAAGTTGTTTTTGTTGGAGAATATCGATCAGCAAACGCAGCAAATTATTAGAGGAATTGAAGAAAGCATCAACCGTTAGCATTAACGCTCACGCCGTTTGTTGTTGGTAGTGCCGCAAAGAGCAACCGGGGTGACAAACTGAAGCTTGAGAAGAATAAGAAGTAACGGCGCCAGCGGCGCCGCTTACTGGAAGTTTTTTAAAGATTGCGATTGTGATAAAGGTAGAATCCTCGGGAGGTCCATAACCTTAGCAGGCTCTCTATGCACAAACCGGCTGATTTTTACCGACATAGGCCAAAAGTCATCATTGTAGACTGTAGGGAAATGTTGGTCTGGAACTCCCAATTTAAAGTTGACAAACTTGAGGGCGATGATGTCAGCATATTTTTTGACCAGCCTACCACAGGCTAAATCACTCGGCTCCACGTTCAGCTTATATGCTACAAACTTGCAAAGTGCATCTGGTTGGGTAGACGTTGCGAATTTACCAATACGGAGGTATTTTAAGGTGGGAAGCACTTAAAGCTGAGCGCAACTGGGTGCTTGTCCCACAATGCGCCTATTAGGGTTAATCCGGTTCTTCCTCGGGACAGCCACTTTAGATGCCGTTGGGGCCTGGCTCAATGTAGCCTTTTTGCTCCCAGCGCTGATAGGAATAGAAGGGGCAACAACAACATGCACCTCAGCCGAAGAGACCTCGGGCCTAGCGGGTCCAGCCGGTCCATTTACCAGGGCATTATCCATTTCGGGTTTAAGGCTTTCGAGAAGGGATTCTAGATCCAGAACCTTATGATTTAGCTCATCTATTTTGAAATGCGAATCATTTCTAATGAGCAGCTATCACATTCCCACATTAAGTTCGGAATGTTAGTAAGTAGTTTTTTAGCCTCCGAGGACAAATCCACTTGAGCGGTCCACACAAGGCACGCCGGCAGATCGAGGCTCACCAAACGGCCTCACACCCACGAAGTTGCGTAGCAGTAGCTTTTGCACTGCACTCGGTGCAAACAAGAGGCGACATAGCAAAAAAGTAAGCCACCTCAAAGAAAGCTAGATGCAGACTGATCTATCGTTGATGGATCAAGAATTTAAGTGCACGCCGTCCTGCAGATAAATGTTAGACCATTATAATCATGCATCACTCCCGACAACGTCAATCACCATTAAATATCGTTAGAACTTTAGCCGATAAATTGTTTGGCGTACTTGATTGTACTAGATATTGTCAAGACTATCGCAAAGATAAAAGGCAACGAGGATTTCCTCCTTCACTTTCTCCAAAATCAAACCTCCATTGCACCATGGGCAAAAAGTCCCAAATTGTGTCATTTTTATGATTTTCGAAGATTTTGAAGATAAATAGAATAGAATTTTGACTTTTTATACCCTTGCAGAGGGTATTATAATTTTGTCCAAAAGTGTGCAACGCAGTGAAGGAGACATCTCCGACCCTATAAAGAATATTATATATATTATATTATATTATATATATATTATATATTATTATTATATTATTATAGTATATATTATATTTATTGATGTGGCCTGTAGGTAGTTTTTTGCAAATTTCGTATGATAATGCTGCTTGATACGGCTTCTGATTAAAATTCCAGTCCCTCCGTGTGCTTTACCGTCTGGATGATTTTTTCCATAGAATGAATATCCTCGTAGTTGAAAATTGTGTCTGTTCGTAAGATGTGTTTCTGAAAGCAGCATTACGTCGATTTGATTGTCTAGTAGAAATTGCGCTAACTCGAGTTTATGCTGCGAAACGCGTTAGCGTTCCATGTAGATATTCGTAGGGAAGTCATTATTTGGATTGTTGTGAAACCAGCATTTGTATTAATAGATTTTGGTTTCGCATTAGATCTTGCACAGTTGTACGCATAAACGACATGAACTCCATAAGGCTTTGTTGTAGACTGCTGCTATCATAGCTTTAAAGTTACTTTTTGGCTGCTCCGGTTGATGCTTCTGAGCCGTGTTCGGTTCTTGGTGTGCTGATTGCGGCAGTGAGCTTTTTGAGGCTGGGGTAGCCAGTCCTGATTTTAATAAGGGTACTTTGGGCGGAACGGAAGTTTATATACCCTTGCAGTTAAAACCGGATAAATATTCCACAAACATCGAATACAGTTAGCCGATTATGAAAATAGCATTATAAAACAAATTTATTAAAATCCCTATGAAATTGGCATGTAGTCGATCCCAATGAAATTCGGCATGTAGCATTATTCTGCCAAAAATAGCTCTCTTGTAAAATTTGAACTCTCTAACTTTAGAAACATAAAAGTTTTACCACTTCCGATCAATCAGCTATATGGCAGCCATAGGATATAGTCGGCCGATCCCTGCCGTTCCGACTTATATACTGCGTGCAAAGGAAAGAAGGGTGTGTCAAAGGTTCAATTCGACAGCTTTAAAACTGAGAGACTAGTTCGCGTAGAAACAGACAGACAGACAGACGGACATGCTCATATCAACTCAGAAGGTGATCATGATCAAGAATATATATACTTTATAGGGTCGGAGATGTCTCTTTCACTGCGTTGCACACTTTTGGAAAAAATTATAATACCCTCTGCAAGGGTATAATAAGGCAGCTTTTGAAAAAGCAATAAAGAATGGCTAGACACGCCTCAGGTGTTGATCTTTCCGATCATCATTCAAAAATGTTGGACGCCCAGAGAAAAGTTTTTCAGAGTGATCCAGAATAACTCAAATCAACAAACTATCAGCCATTTCGGAGAAAGTCTCGACGGATGCATTGTTGTTGGCTGCAAGTAGTCGCTTGTATAAGGACGGAAATACTTCAAGAATTGTGTCGAAGCTGAATGCTGACAAGGAGCTTACCGGGGATATTATAAGAACTGGAAGTACGGCCGGTACTAGAAGTACTAAAAATGGAAAAACTGCGCGAAGATTTTTACAGCAACCAAATTTAGCTGCGTGCATAACAAGAGTAACCAAATTTTAATATTCCGATTTAGCGGTGTCCTGCGAGCATTGTCTTGAGGACATTACTTAAACATTAATGCATTCGGATCGTACGCTATTGAAACTGCCGAAATTTTTGTTAATAAATACCCTTGGTTTGACATGCCATCGTCTGTTCACAGAATTTTAATTTTTTTGTATATAATGTATATTAAATTTTAATATATAATGTTTCTTATTTGCTTCTTGTATAATATAAGTTATATTTCTATTTCATATTTTTTTTCTTTAGAATACAAAAAATTTAATAAAAGTCTTTTTTAAATATAAAAAAAAAAATTTAAAAAAAAACACTATAAATTTCATTTTTGTCCACATAATGCAAAATTGAGTAAAAAACCGAAAATAAAGACCGACACTGTGTGTCGCCCTGTGGCTTAGCAAACTTCCTCCAAGCACCGAGGAAATAGCTTCCGACTGCTCGGCCTGCTGTCTGAGAGAATGCTGGAGAATGGAGCCGTTTCCCTAAAGCAGCCTACCCGGAGTTCACGATCCAATTGCAAAGGTGCAGCATCAATGTGGGCTACATTCGAGTGGACGAGTGGGGGTTGTGTGACCATGATCACTGTTATGGCAACACCAACGACTCAAGAATAGATGAGGGCCTAGTTCCTGTGCCGTCCTGGAACCTCTCCAACTCTCGGAGAAGGAAGCGATGCTGGTGAATTGCCAGCCTGAACATGGTGAGACGCTCGTCGTTGTTGTCACGACAATGGAACTAAGCTGCTTGACGTTGCGCTACGGCAAGCCTCAGCCGATTGCAAAAAGCTCAGCCTGAAGGCGAAGGCAGATAGCTGTCTAAAGATTGCCGAAAAAATGCATGGATTTTGGGTTTGTTTGCGTTGATGGTAAGCTGGTCACTAATAGGGATGCTGAGGGTTCAGCTTGAGTCAGAGCTTCTTTTCAGACAGAAGCGCAAAGATCTGAATCAGTTCTGGAACCGTGAGAGTTCCAGTATCTAGAGGTTGGAACATTAGCGCGTGTACTGTAAGTAGACTGGGGATTCAGTCCTCTCGTTAGGTGAACCATTTATGCCGGACTCAGGGTGCCTTGTGCATTATTTTGTGTCTTGGTGTGGTATGTCGTTACGACGCGGCAGGAGGCTGCCTTCCTTCCTTAAGATAAAATTATCGTTATCTTACCCACTCCCAATTGCGTTTAAAAAATTTTAATCATCATTCAAACAAATTTAGAGGCTATGCATTAATAAATAAATGTATGATTTTTTGGGACACCCTAATGTACATAGCTATAGCTTCTAGTCTGGGGCGCTGGCAGGCGTATCAATCGTCAAACAAGTCAGTCCAATCTTCATAGCGCTCCGGAGTAAAAGTGTGTGAAAGAAAGGAATAGGCGGAATGGAATGGCACACTATTGCTCCGGAACGCTATGAAGATTGGACTGACTTGTTTTGGGAAAAGCTATTCAAACGGTCTATTCAGGAGGAGCAAGATGTCAAACGATACGGAAGCGATGATGATGGTCTCATCAGACGAGAGCGACCTGGAGGAGCGATCTGGAGGAGCAGGAGGTGGCGACTAATGAAAGGAGGGAGCAGCAGGAGGTGGCGACTAATGAAAGGAGGGAGCAGCAGGAGACGACATGGGCTGTGGCACCTCCAACGCAACGCCCAACGAAGGAGCATGGAGAGGAGGAGCCGTGGACGAGGGGGCCGTGGGTTTGGCCGGCACCAAAGAGGCCGGCGCTTGGCCGGCAGTCATTATGCCGGAAGAACGGCCGATAAGGCCGGTTTTACAGCGGTCGGCGTTGGACGGAGGCGGAAGGGAGGTCCCGAAGGCGAGCTGGCCGCCGGAGCTCGGCGCGAGGGTGGCGGCTGACGGGCCGAAAGATGGTGCGTTATGGCGCAAGTGGGAGCGAAGGTAAAAAAAAGGATTAAAACAAAAAAAAAAAAAAAAAAGAAAAAAAAAACTAATTTTATTAAAAAAAAAAAAAATTAAACATTAAAAAAATTATACATTAGTTTAAAAAAAATGTATACGCGTACTAAAAAGGGGGGTATAAAATAAAACAAAAAAAAAAAAATATTACATTTAAAAAAATAAGGGGGAAAAACGATAAAAAAAACAATAAAGGAAAACTAACTTCGGGCGGATCCGAAGTTGATATACCCTTGCAGTTAAAACCGGATATATATCGCAAACATCGGATATAGTTGGCCGATCCTTATGGAAATATGAATATATAATCCAATTTATTACAATACAAAATCTAAACAAAATCCCAAGTTTTCATCTTCCAAAATACCAAAGTTGGTATTTCTACCAAAAACCATTTCCGATCGTTAAGTTATATGGCAGCTATAATATATAGTCGGCCGATCGTTATGAAATTTTGAAGGTCGGATTACCTGACCAAAAATATAATCTGTACCAAGTCTCAGCTTTCTATCTTCAAAAACACGAAAGTTGGGTCATTTCCGATTGTTCCGTAGTCCGCCGATTCCGGTCGTTCCGACTTATATACTGCGTGTAAAGGAAAGAAGGGTGTGTACAAAGTTTCAAGACGATAGCTTTAAAACTGAAAGACTAGTTTGCGTAGAAACAGACAGACAAACGGACAGACAGACGGACAGACGGAAATCCTCATATCAACTCAAGAGGTGATCCTGATCAAGAATATATATACTTTATAGGGTCGGAGATGTCTCTTTCACTGCGTTGCACACTTTTGACCAAAATTATAATACCCTCTGTAAGGGTATAAATATAAAGATAAAACAAAAATAAATAAAATATAAAATATATAAGAAAAGAAAAAATTAAACATCTAAGAATGGCTGAGGGGAGCGCTCGGTCGTTTTCCGAAGGAGGGGGGAAGTGGATGGGCATCCACACAAACGCGAGAGGCAACAGGAGAATATCATTTTTTTTTATGATGTTCAGTACGACACCTGGACACCATTGTCCAACAAACGTCTCTGTCGTTTCGCTAAGAAGGGGGAAAGTGTAACCAACAGGCGTGGTCCTGCAAAACAAGGATAGACCGACTCGGGATCGCACGCCCGGTGTACACGAAACGTAAAGAACGAGACACAAGACAAAACCAGGGTGGGAAAATCGAGTTGGGCCATTCCCGAACACGGCAGGTAGCCTTGCAAGAAAGTGAAGAAAGGATAAGTCTGGCGTACGCCTTACCTACTCCTGAAATCGCAACCAACAGGGGGGTTCTGCGACACAAGGATAGGCCGACTCGGGATCGCACACCCGGTGTACAAAAACATAAAGGGCGGGACACAAGACAAACCCAGAGCAGTAAATCGAGTTGGGCCATTCCCAAACACGGCAGGTAGCAAGGAAGTGAGGAGAGGATAAGTCTGGCGTACGCCTTAAAGACTCCTGGAATCGCAAGCAAAAGGCGTGGTCCTACGACACAAGGATAGGCCGACCTGGGAACTCCCGCCCAAGTCAAAGACCGAGTGAGAGCACTCGCCGGCGCGTACGCACGGTGTCCCGGTGTAGCGGGAGCGCGACGCACGGTCAGTAACACGGCAACTTCCAAACCTGGCACTGGCGCGTATGCACAGTGTCCTGGTCTAGCGGAGGCGACAGTCCGCAGCCAACTTCAAATCCCGGCCCGCTAGCGCGTATGAGCGGTGGATTCCTGGAGTAGAGAAGGTGCGAGGTCGCGGCCAATTCCTAATGCCGGCCCGTTGGCGCGTATGCACGGTGGTTCCCTGGAGTAGTGGAGCGAAAGGGCACTGCCGATCGTTTGACCAGTCGCAGTCGACCCAAGGGGGTTATTCTCAGAGGTAGGAAGGCCCGCCTGTGGCCAGCGAAAGAGCGATGGTTAGCGGAGTCGCCAGCAGCGCAGCAAGAGGAGTAGCATCGGCGACGGAGTAGTGGCGGCGTGTCCCGAACAACCCGCAAAGGACGCCAACGACGGAGCCGACAGGGAGGATCAACGAAAAAAAAAAAAAGAAACAACCTTTTGTACTTTGAAGAGATCTCTTAACAAAGAGTGTGGAAATCTCAAGGTGTTTGTATTATTTTCTGGGCTTGGGCAATCACGTCTTATCTATAAATTCGGTGGAACGGATCCGCAAAACTCTGTGAGTAAGCCGCGAAAAATTGTGGCGACCGGAAGCAGAAATGACAGTTCGTTCCAGTATTGTAAAAAAATTTTGTATGTTTTCTTTCTTAGCTCCATGTTTTCGACGCTATAGCTTTCAAACAACTAAACGAAATATTAACTTTTAAAGTTTGTTTGTAAGGTTTCTTGTGTTTCATCGCATAAAAAGACGTTTCCTACAAGATATAGTATGACCTGTTGCGATGAACACAACTAGAACTGTCCGCTTGTAACCAACAGCTAGCGACGACCGTCTGTCCGTCTGTCTGTTTCTACGCAAACCAGTCTCTCAGTTTTAAAGCTATCGACTTGAAACTTGAATAAATTGGGTTATACTATCATATTCTCATAAGGATCGGCCAACTATATCCGATGTTTGTGATATATAACCGGTTTTAACTGCAAGGGTATATAAACTTCGGCTTCGACCGAAGTTAGCTTTCCTTTCTTGTTTTTTGCTCACTTTAAAAACTTTTTAAAAAATTTTATAATTTATAATCATTACTCTTTTACTTTTCATTACTTTTTTATATTTTTATTTCATTGACTTTTTTTATTTATTATTTTTGAAAGTTGAAAGTTTTGAAGTAGTTGATGAGTTTGACAATTCGTTACTCACACTAAAGAATGTAAGCGTGTCATTGTATTGGGGTGCCGACCACTGCTTTAGAGGGTAGAAGAAGTCTCATTCACTACGTTGCATACTTTTGATTAAATTTTAATACTAGTCGACTTAAGGTTATATAATTAACTACCATTGAGTAGAACAAGAAGCCATTTGATATAAGTTAAAGAAAATGACACGCCAAACTGTAAAAAAAGTCAAATGTTACAGTTTTGCACTCTGGTTATTTTTTTACCAAATAAAAAAAATAGTAAAATTTTGTACTTTACGAATACGGATGCGGGTTTATTTGTGGGGTAAAATGTATGCACCAATCTCCTTAAGACCATGATCTGACTCCAAAAACAATATATAGGATTTACAAACAAATTCACGAATTGAATTCCACCCAAGGTACAGGTGTTTTTTGACACCCCGATTAGAAAATGATTCCAAAAGCAAATACATACAATATAGTACATACATAGAATTTAGTTGAGAGTACGACCACTTTTGTCGATTTTAAAAAATATATTCAATATAACTATTAGGTGCGCAACTAAGTTCCCGCTGTTTGTCGATAGGTCGCTCCAGCAGTTAGTGGAGATCCATTTTGATATATCGAAAAAGTGATAAACTTAACCTATACATTTGAAAAAGAAACTGCGTTTTCATATTAAAAACTTTGTTTATGTGTCATGTACTTTTGGTTGTGCGAATATGTCCGATTTTGTGGCAAATAATCGTCATTTGCGGGAAGTATTGATTTTCTTCTTTCATTCAAAGAAATCGGCAGCTGAAGCACATCGAGAACTCCAAAAAGTTTACGGAGGTGTTTCCCCAAGTGAAACAACGTGCCGTGATTATATAATAATCACTGGATAATAGTGATAAGATGGAAAGCCAATAAGCTGGAACTTAGTATATAGTATATATTTGGTCAGTTCGACCTCTTATAGCTGCCATATAACTGAACGATCGGAAATGGTACTTGGTAGAAATACCAACTTTGGTATTTTTGAAGATAGAAGGTTGGGACATCTTTTTATACCCTTGCAGAGGGTATTATAATTTTGGTTAAAAGTGTGCAACGCAGTTAAGGAGACATCTCCGACCCTATAAAGTATATATATTCTTGATCAGGATCACCTCTTGAGTTGATATGAGGATTTCCGTCTGTCCGTCTGTCTGTTTCTACGCAAACTAGTCTTTCAGTTTTAAAGCTATCGACTTGAAACTTTAAACACAAAGGTGTGTTTGCACGCAGTATCTAAGTCGGAATGACCGGAAGCGGCCGACTATATCCTATAGCTGCCATATAACTGAACGATCGGAAATGACCCAACTTTCGTGTTTTTGAAGATAGAAAGCTGGAACTTGGTACAGATTATATTTTTGGTCAGTTAATCCGACCTACTAAATTTCATTAGGATCGACCGACTATATCCCATAGCTGCCATATAACTGAACGATCGGAAATGGTATTTGGTAGAAATATCAACTTTCGTATTTTTGAAGATAGAAGTTTGGGACTTTTATTAGATTTTGTATTGTAATAAATTGGATTATATATTCCTATTCCCATAAGGATCGGCCAACTATATCCGATGTTTGCGATATATATCCGGTTTCAACTGCAAGGGTATATAAACTTCGGCTCCGCCCGAAGTTAGCTTTCCTTTCTTGTTTTATTAAAGATTCCATCTCAGGAGTGAATTTTGAAGAGTACAGCGATATCTTTGACCAGCGAGTAAAAAATTTTGCTACCGCTTGACGCAAATTTGGAGGAGGTGCTCTCTAATCTTAAGTCAGTAGCGCCGGAATCATGCAGTTTGGCTGAATTCTAAAACTCTTATAAATTTTCCGAAAACGAAGAAGCCAGTAGGACAACACTGCCTATTCATGCGAAGGGCAATAATCCGATCATTTCGCTAGTGAAGTTGGAGAACGAAGAGCTGGACTTTTTCTAAGAGGTGTGTAGGGAGAATATATGTCATCTATACATTATTAATTGTTTTTTTTAGATGTATTTTCTTCTTAAAACTGTAATACGTTGTTAAAGGCGTGTCACAGAACTAGTTAAGTACTCTAAAAATCTACAGAAATTTACATTGGCTAAGAAAAAAAAGGGTGGTGCCACGCCCTCTATTTTTCTATTGGTAAAAGATATTGGTCAATATTACCCCATGAAAAAAAAACAGAAGTCAAATATCTTGCTCCGATCTTGAGTTATTAATTTTTGTCACAAAAACTGGTTAAATTCCCCATAGTGCTTTGCTAGGTAGCATCACTAACCATACAGCATATAGACAACCCATTTCATACAACGAAAATGGACGCGAAAATTTCTTGCGACAGGCCCCAGCAGGCCCCAGAGCGGATTTCTTACGCTCTCTTACGCTCATCGTTCGTTCATCTTACGCTCATTCTCGCATTAAATGTTTTCTGTTTCTCAGTCTCTAAACGGAGCGCGATGAAGAAGGTTGGCCTGCGCTTCGGTTGATCTTTGTATGTATGCGTGTCACACATTCACATACACGGGTGTATGTGTGCGTGCGATTTCGTTTCGAAGCCAGCGCACAAAATTTGGATTTTTCTTACTTTTCAGGCTTGCTACCCCAACCAAATGCGGGTATTCGTTATTTGATGAAACGACGAAAGAAATTATATTATTTTTTATATTATATTTTTTATTATTTCAGCATACGTTTTTAACTTATTTAGGAATAAGATTAAGTGTTAGTAGTAAAATGTTTTCTGTATATATATTTTTACGAATCATTAAAAATCACCTTCTTCATCGCGCTCCGTTTAGAGACTGAGAAACAGAAAACATTTAATGCGAGAATGAGCGTAAGATGAACGAACGATGAGCGTAAGAGAGCGTAAGAAATCCGCCCTGGGGCCTGCTGGGGCCTGTCGCAAGAAATTTTCGCGTCCATTTTCGTTGTATGAAATGGGTTGTCTATATGCTGTATGGTTAGTGGTAGCATGCAGGGGAGAGATATATGACGCAATGATGACGAACGGGCCATGGACGCCCTGGATTGAAACGGCAAGCTAATCCAGTAGAGGGTCGACCACCGGAAGGCGTAGCGGTGCAGTCTGAAAAGATCGACGGATAGCGATGATCACACCGCCTCCTCGCACACACTGGGTACTGAGTGCATCTCGGTCTTTTCGAAATACATGAAACAAGTTGGGCTCAAAAAACTTAGAGGAGCTAAAGTTCTTATTGAGCCACGTGTCCACAAAGATGATTACATCAAAACCGCAGGCAGAAGAATTCAGGAATACCATCCGGGACTACAGTCCAAACTGGGCATTGGACGGCTAGCCGGTAATAACAAAAGTACACTTTTGGTACTGGTGCATGTGGCGGCATATTCAATATCTTTCAAGATAGCCGACGAGGACACATAGATCTTTCCATTAGACTCAACAGTAGACCTTCGAGTGTCCAGTTGCAAGGAAAATCCAGTGCCAAGTAAAAACATAAAGCCTTCCTCGTCCGGCACATCCAAGCGCAGCAAAGATCCACAAAAAACATAAACATCTTCCATCGGCGAAAAAAAGGCACCAGTGAAAAGAGATAAGATGAGCAGCGATGCGCTGACAACGTCACGATTACCATAGTCTTGTTGTTGCTGGACATCCACAAGTGAACATAAGAAGTAAAAACCTCGCCTTAAATAAAGTTGTTTTTGTTGGAGAATATCGATCAGCAAACGCAGCAAATTATTAGAGGAATTGAAGAAAGCATCAACCGTTAGCATTAACGCTCACGCCGTTTGTTGTTGGTAGTGCCGCAAAGAGCAACCGGGGTGACAAACTGAAGCTTGAGAAGAATAAGAAGTAACGGCGCCAGCGGCGCCGCTTACTGGAAGTTTTTTAAAGATTGCGATTGTGATAAAGGTAGAATCCTCGGGAGGTCCATAACCTTAGCAGGCTCTCTATGCACAAACCGGCTGATTTTTACCGACATAGGCCAAAAGTCATCATTGTAGACTGTAGGGAAATGTTGGTCTGGAACTCCCAATTTAAAGTTGACAAACTTGAGGGCGATGATGTCAGCATATTTTTTGACCAGCCTACCACAGGCTAAATCACTCGGCTCCACGTTCAGCTTATATGCTACAAACTTGCAAAGTGCATCTGGTTGGGTAGACGTTGCGAATTTACCAATACGGAGGTATTTTAAGGTGGGAAGCACTTAAAGCTGAGCGCAACTGGGTGCTTGTCCCACAATGCGCCTATTAGGGTTAATCCGGTTCTTCCTCGGGACAGCCACTTTAGATGCCGTTGGGGCCTGGCTCAATGTAGCCTTTTTGCTCCCAGCGCTGATAGGAATAGAAGGGGCAACAACAACATGCACCTCAGCCGAAGAGACCTCGGGCCTAGCGGGTCCAGCCGGTCCATTTACCAGGGCATTATCCATTTCGGGTTTAAGGCTTTCGAGAAGGGATTCTAGATCCAGAACCTTATGATTTAGCTCATCTATTTTGAAATGCGAATCATTTCTAATGAGCAGCTATCATATTCCCACATTAAGTTCGGAATGTTAGTAAGTAGTTTTTTAGCCTCCGAGGACAAATCCACTTGAGCGGTCCACACAAGGCACGCCGGCAGATCGAGGCTCACCAAACGGCCTCACACCCACGAAGTTGCGTAGCAGTAGCTTTTGCACTGCACTCGGTGCAAACAAGAGGCGACATAGCAAAAAAGTAAGCGACCTCAAAGAAAGCTAGATGCAGACTGATCTATCGTTGATGGATCAAGAATTTAAGTGCACGCCGTCCTGCAGATAAATGTTAGACCATTATAATCATGCATCACTCCCGACAACGTCAATCACCATTAAATATCGTTAGAACTTTAGCCAATAAATTGTTTGGCGTACTTGATTGTACTAGATATTGTCAAGACTATCGCAAAGATAAAAGGCAACGAGGATTTCCTCCTTCACTTTCTCCAAAATCAAACCTCCATTGCACCATGGGCAAAAAGTCCCAAATTGTGTCATTTTTATGATTTTCGAAGATTTTGAAGATAAATAGAATAGAATTTTGACTTTTTATACCCTTGCAGAGGGTATTATAATTTTGTCCAAAAAGTGTGCAACGCAGTGAAGGAGACATCTCCGACCCTATAAAGAATATTATATATATTATATTATATTATATATATATTATATATTATTATTATATTATTATAGTATATATTATATTTATTGATGTGGCCTGTAGGTAGTTTTTTGCAAATTTCGTATGATAATGCTGCTTGATACGGCTTCTGATTAAAATTCCAGTCCCTCCGTGTGCTTTACCGTCTGGATGATTTTTTCCATAGAATGAATATCCTCGTAGTTGAAAATTGTGTCTGTTCGTAAGATGTGTTTCTGAAAGCAGCATTACGTCGATTTGATTGTCTAGTAGAAATTGCGCTAACTCGAGTTTATGCTGCGAAACGCGTTAGCGTTCCATGTAGATATTCGTAGGGAAGTCATTATTTGGATTGTTGTGAAACCAGCATTTGTATTAATAGATTTTGGTTTCGCATTAGATCTTGCACAGTTGTACGCATAAACGACATGAACTCCATAAGGCTTTGTTGTAGACTGCTGCTATCATAGCTTTAAAGTTACTTTTTGGCTGCTCCGGTTGATGCTTCTGAGCCGTGTTCGGTTCTTGGTGTGCTGATTGCGGCAGTGAGCTTTTTGAGGCTGGGGTAGCCAGTCCTGATTTTAATAAGGGTACTTTGGGCGGAACGGAAGTTTATATACCCTTGCAGTTAAAACCGGATAAATATTCCACAAACATCGAATACAGTTAGCCGATTATGAAAATAGCATTATAAAACAAATTTATTAAAATCCCTATGAAATTGGCATGTAGTCGATCCCAATGAAATTCGGCATGTAGCATTATTCTGCCAAAAATAGCTCTCTTGTAAAATTTGAACTCTCTAACTTTAGAAACATAAAAGTTTTACCACTTCCGATCAATCAGCTATATGGCAGCCATAGGATATAGTCGGCCGATCCCTGCCGTTCCGACTTATATACTGCGTGCAAAGGAAAGAAGGGTGTGTCAAAGGTTCAATTCGACAGCTTTAAAACTGAGAGACTAGTTCGCGTAGAAACAGACAGACAGACAGACGGACATGCTCATATCAACTCAGAAGGTGATCATGATCAAGAATATATATACTTTATAGGGTCGGAGATGTCTCTTTCACTGCGTTGCACACTTTTGGAAAAAATTATAATACCCTCTGCAAGGGTATAATAAGGCAGCTTTTGAAAAAAGCAATAAAGAATGGCTAGACACGCCTCAGGTGTTGATCTTTCCGATCATCATTCAAAAATGTTGGACGCCCAGAGAAAAGTTTTTCAGAGTGATCCAGAATAACTCAAATCAACAAACTATCAGCCATTTCGGAGAAAGTCTCGACGGATGCATTGTTGTTGGCTGCAAGTAGTCGCTTGTATAAGGACGGAAATACTTCAAGAATTGTGTCGAAGCTGAATGCTGACAAGGAGCTTACCGGGGATATTATAAGAACTGGAAGTACGGCCGGTACTAGAAGTACTAAAAATGGAAAAACTGCGCGAAGATTTTTACAGCAACCAAATTTAGCTGCGTGCATAACAAGAGTAACCAAATTTTAATATTCCGATTTAGCGGTGTCCTGCGAGCATTGTCTTGAGCACATTACTTAAACATTAATGCATTCGGATCGTACGCTATTGAAACTGCCGAAATTTTTGTTAATAAATACCCTTGGTTTGACATGCCATCGTCTGTTCACAGAATTTTAATTTTTTTGTATATAATGTATATTAAATTTTAATATATAATGTTTCTTATTTGCTTCTTGTATAATATAAGTTATATTTCTATTTCATATTTTTTTTTCTTTAGAATACAAAAAATTTAATAAAAGTCTTTTTAAATATAAAAAAAAAAAATTTAAAAAAAAAACACTATAAATTTCATTTTTGTCCACATAATGCAAAATTGAGTAAAAAACCGAAAATAAAGACCGACACTGTGTGTCGCCCTGTGGCTTAGCAAACTTCCTCCAAGCACCGAGGAAATAGCTTCCGACTGCTCGGCCTGCTGTCTGAGAGAATGCTGGAGAATGGAGCCGTTTCCCTAAAGCAGCCTACCCGGAGTTCACGATCCAATTGCAAAGGTGCAGCATCAATGTGGGCTACATTCGAGTGGACGAGTGGGGGTTGTGTGACCATGATCACTGTTATGGCAACACCAACGACTCAAGAATAGATGAGGGCCTAGTTCCTGTGCCGTCCTGGAACCTCTCCAACTCTCGGAGAAGGAAGCGATGCTGGTGAATTGCCAGCCTGAACATGGTGAGACGCTCGTCGTTGTTGTCACGACAATGGAACTAAGCTGCTTGACGTTGCGCTACGGCAAGCCTCAGCCGATTGCAAAAAGCTCAGCCTGAACGCTATGAAGATTGGACTGACTTGTTTTGGGAAAAGCTATTCAAACGGTCTATTCAGGAGGAGCAAGATGTCAAACGATACGGAAGCGATGATGATGGTCTCATCAGACGAGAGCGACCTGGAGGAGCGATCTGGAGGAGCAGGAGGTGGCGACTAATGAAAGGAGGGAGCAGCAGGAGGTGGCGACTAATGAAAGGAGGGAGCAGCAGGAGACGACATGGGCTGTGGCACCTCCAACGCAACGCCCAACGAAGGAGCATGGAGAGGAGGAGCCGTGGACGAGGGGGCCGTGGGTTTGGCCGGCACCAAAGAGGCCGGCGCTTGGCCGGCAGTCATTATGCCGGAGAAACGGCCGATAAGGCCGGTTTTACAGCGGTCGGCGTTGGACGGAGGCGGAAGGGAGGTCCCGAAGGCGAGCTGGCCGCCGGAGCTCGGCGCGAGGGTGGCGGCTGACGGGCCGAAAGATGGTGCGTTATGGCGCAAGTGGGAGCGAAGGTAAAAAAGAAATTAAAACAAAAAAAAAAAAAAAAAAGAAAAAAAAAACTAATTTTATTAAAAAAAAAAAAAATTAAACATTAAAAAAATTATACATTAGTTTAAAAAAAATGTATACGCGTACTAAAAAGGGGGGTATAAAATAAAACAAAAAAAAAAAATATTACATTTAAAAAAATAAGGGGAAAAACGATAAAAAAAACAATAAAGGAAAACTAACTTCGGGCGGATCCGAAGTTGATATACCCTTGCAGTTAAAACCGGATATATATCGCAAACATCGGATATAGTTGGCCGATCCTTATGGAAATATGAATATATAATCCAATTTATTACAATACAAAATCTAAACAAAATCCCAAGTTTTCATCTTCCAAAATACCAAAGTTGGTATTTCTACCAAAAACCATTTCCGATCGTTAAGTTATATGGCAGCTATAATATATAGTCGGCCGATCGTTATGAAATTTTGAAGGTCGGATTACCTGACCAAAAATATAATCTGTACCAAGTCTCAGCTTTCTATCTTCAAAAACACGAAAGTTGGGTCATTTCCGATTGTTCCGTAGTCCGCCGATTCCGGTCGTTCCGACTTATATACTGCGTGTAAAGGAAAGAAGGGTGTGTACAAAGTTTCAAGACGATAGCTTTAAAACTGAAAGACTAGTTTGCGTAGAAACAGACAGACAAACGGACAGACAGACGGACAGACGGAAATCCTCATATCAACTCAAGAGGTGATCCTGATCAAGAATATATATACTTTATAGGGTCGGAGATGTCTCTTTCACTGCGTTGCACACTTTTGACCAAAATTATAATACCCTCTGTAAGGGTATAAATATAAAGATAAAACAAAAATAAATAAAATATAAAATATATAAGAAAAGAAAAAATTAAACATCTAAGAATGGCTGAGGGGAGCGCTCGGTCGTTTTCCGAAGGAGGGGGGAAGTGGATGGGCATCCACACAAACGCGAGAGGCAACAGGAGAATATCATTTTTTTTTTTATGATGTTCAGTACGACACCTGGACACCATTGTCCAACAAACGTCTCTGTCGTTTCGCTAAGAAGGGGGAAAGTGTAACCAACAGGCGTGGTCCTGCAAAACAAGGATAGACCGACTCGGGATCGCACGCCCGGTGTACACGAAACGTAAAGAACGAGACACAAGACAAAACCAGGGTGGGAAAATCGAGTTGGGCCATTCCCGAACACGGCAGGTAGCCTTGCAAGAAAGTGAAGAAAGGATAAGTCTGGCGTACGCCTTACCTACTCCTGAAATCGCAACCAACAGGGGGTTCTGCGACACAAGGATAGGCCGACTCGGGATCGCACACCCGGTGTACAAAAACATAAAGGGCGGGACACAAGACAAACCCAGAGCAGTAAATCGAGTTGGGCCATTCCCAAACACGGCAGGTAGCAAGGAAGTGAGGAGAGGATAAGTCTGGCGTACGCCTTAAAGACTCCTGGAATCGCAAGCAAAAGGCGTGGTCCTACGACACAAGGATAGGCCGACCTGGGAACTCCCGCCCAAGTCAAAGACCGAGTGAGAGCACTCGCCGGCGCGTACGCACGGTGTCCCGGTGTAGCGGGAGCGCGACGCACGGTCAGTAACACGGCAACTTCCAAACCTGGCACTGGCGCGTATGCACAGTGTCCTGGTCTAGCGGAGGCGACAGTCCGCAGCCAACTTCAAATCCCGGCCCGCTAGCGCGTATGAGCGGTGGATTCCTGGAGTAGAGAAGGTGCGAGGTCGCGGCCAATTCCTAATGCCGGCCCGTTGGCGCGTATGCACGGTGGTTCCCTGGAGTAGTGGAGCGAAAGGGCACTGCCGATCGTTTGACCAGTCGCAGTCGACCCAAGGGGGTTATTCTCAGAGGTAGGAAGGCCCGCCTGTGGCCAGCGAAAGAGCGACGGTTAGCGGAGTCGCCAGCAGCGCAGCAAGAGGAGTAGCATCGGCGACGGAGTAGTGGCGGCGTGTCCCGAACAACCCGCAAAGGACGCCAACGACGGAGCCGACAGGGAGGATCAACGAAAAAAAAAAAAAGAAACCCTTTTGTACTTTGAAGAGATCTCTTAACAAAGAGTGTGGAAATCTCAAGGTGTTTGTATTATTTTCTGGGCTTGGGCAATCACGTCTTATCTATAAATTCGGTGGAACGGATCCGCAAAACTCTGTGAGTAAGCCGCGAAAAATTGTGGCGACCGGAAGCAGAAATGACAGTTCGTTCCAGTATTGTAAAAAAATTTTGTATGTTTTCTTTCTTAGCTCCATGTTTTCGACGCTATAGCTTTCAAACAACTAAACGAAATATTAACTTTTAAAGTTTGTTTGTAAGGTTTCTTGTGTTTCATCGCATAAAAAGACGTTTCCTACAAGATATAGTATGACCTGTTGCGATGAACACAACTAGAACTGTCCGCTTGTAACCAACAGCTAGCGACGACCGTCTGTCCGTCTGTCTGTTTCTACGCAAACCAGTCTCTCAGTTTTAAAGCTATCGACTTGAAACTTGAATAAATTGGGTTATACTATCATATTCTCATAAGGATCGGCCAACTATATCCGATGTTTGTGATATATAACCGGTTTTAACTGCAAGGGTATATAAACTTCGGCTTCGACCGAAGTTAGCTTTCCTTTCTTGTTTTTTGCTCACTTTAAAAACTTTTTAAAAAATTTTATAATTTATAATCATTACTCTTTTACTTTTCATTACTTTTTTATATTTTTATTTCATTGACTTTTTTTATTTATTATTTTTGAAAGTTGAAAGTTTTGAAGTAGTTGATGAGTTTGACAATTCGTTACTCACACTAAAGAATGTAAGCGTGTCATTGTATTGGGGTGCCGACCACTGCTTTAGAGGGTAGAAGAAGTCTCATTCACTACGTTGTATACTTTTGATTAAATTTTAATACTAGTCGACTTAAGGTTATATAATTAACTACCATTGAGTAGAACAAGAAGCCATTTGATATAAGTTAAAGAAAATGACACGCCAAACTGTAAAAAAAGTCAAATGTTACAGTTTTGCACTCTGGTTATTTTTTTACCAAATAAAAAAAATAGTAAAATTTTGTACTTTACGAATACGGATGCGGGTTTATTTGTGGGGTAAAATGTATGCACCAATCTCCTTAAGACCATGATCTGACTCCAAAAACAATATATAGGATTTACAAACAAATTCACGAATTGAATTCCACCCAAGGTACAGGTGTTTTTTGACACCCCGATTAGAAAATGATTCCAAAAGCAAATACATACAATATAGTACATACATAGAATTTAGTAGAGAGTACGACCACTTTTGTCGATTTTAAAAAATATATTCAATATAACTATTAGGTGCGCAACTAAGTTCCCGCTGTTTGTCGATAGGTCGCTCCAGCAGTTAGTGGAGATCCATTTTGATATATCGAAAAAGTGATAAACTTAACCTATACATTTGAAAAAGAAACTGCGTTTTCATATTAAAAACTTTGTTTATGTGTCATGTACTTTTGGTTGTGCGAATATGTCCGATTTTGTGGCAAATAATCGTCATTTGCGGGAAGTATTGATTTTCTTCTTTCATTCAAAGAAATCGGCAGCTGAAGCACATCGAGAACTCCAAAAAGTTTACGGAGGTGTTTCCCCAAGTGAAACAACGTGCCGTGATTATATAATAATCACTGGATAATAGTGATAAGATGGAAAGCCAATAAGCTGGAACTTAGTATATAGTATATATTTGGTCAGTTCGACCTCTTATAGCTGCCATATAACTGAACGATCGGAAATGGTACTTGGTAGAAATACCAACTTTGGTATTTTTGAAGATAGAAGGTTGGGACATCTTTTTATACCCTTGCAGAGGGTATTATAATTTTGGTTAAAAGTGTGCAACGCAGTTAAGGAGACATCTCCGACCCTATAAAGTATATATATTCTTGATCAGGATCACCTCTTGAGTTGATATGAGGATTTCCGTCTGTCCGTCTGTCTGTTTCTACGCAAACTAGTCTTTCAGTTTTAAAGCTATCGACTTGAAACTTTAAACACACCTTTCTTTCCTTTGCACGCAGTATCTAAGTCGGAATGACCGGAAGCGGCCGACTATATCCTATAGCTGCCATATAACTGAACGATCGGAAATGACCCAACTTTCGTGTTTTTGAACATAGAAAGCTGGAACTTGGTACAGATTATATTTTTGGTCAGTTAATCCGATCTGCCGAATTTCATAACGATCGGCTTATATCTTATAGCTGCCATATAACTGAACCATCGGAAATGGTTTTTGGTAGAAATGTCAACTTTGGTATTTTTGAAGATGGAAGTTTAAGACTGTTTTTAGATTTTGTATTGTAATAAATTGGATTATATATTCATATTCCCATAAGGATCGGACAACTATATCCGATGTTTGCTATATATATCCGGTTTTAACTGCAAGTGTATAAAAACTTCGGCTTCGCCCGAAGTTAGCTTTCCTTTCTTGTTTTTTTGCTAAATCTATTTGGTTGCCGTTCTGCTCATTTTCGTTGTTGGACGTTGGTTTCTTTTTAATTGATTGATTTGGGTTTTAAGGACTGGAGCTATTAATGCAGTTTGGTAGTGTTGTGTTTAACGGTGCATATTACTCAAGCGGGGAACCCGAATCGCAGGTAGAATCCTCGGATTCGACGTGTAGTTTCGTCATACAATAAAAAAAGTTTCTGTCCCATTTTCGATGAGTAGTTCACTTTTATCATATTCTTGAGTGGGTACATCATATTGGCTTTTTGTGTTAGGCTTATCTAGAACTTTTTGTTTGTTGTGTTATTTCAGATCGTTATTCGTGATGATCGTTATTTCAGTTATATGGCAGCTATAGAATACCGAAAAAGATAATAATAATAGAATATGGGATCGACCCACTATCCTTTTAAAATTTGGTAGATCCGATCAATTTTGGTAGGCCAACTTTCGCCCTCCCGGCATAAAGGATGCTTGGCGTATGAAGTACGGCTTGAAACGTGGGGATAGATCCAAGAGTAAAGAAAAGTGTAGAAGATTAAGAAGGCGTTAAAAAAAGAAAATTTATAGTTAAACGTAGAGCAAAACGATGTTATGTAGTAGAATCATAACTGGTAACTTTATTTTTCTTTATGTTCAGTTTATGAGAACAACCGAAACTAATTTTGACAATCACTCTCTCTCAGAGCAGGAGACTTACTTTCTTTAGATTTTGGTTTTCGGTTGAGTGTTTTACGTTGAGAGATTCGTAAAATGCTCGCCTACTGCACATCGCTAACTGAAAGAAATGATTGACGTTTGCACAGAGACCCTCATTATTTGACCGATCGACCGAAAAAGTCAATTCAAAAAGTCTTTTCAACACTTTAAATTCTGTTTAATGCACAGTGGTACAATGTGTAACCTTTTTAATGAAAACAAGAAAGGAAAGCCAACTTTGGGCGGAGCCGAAGTTGATATACCCTTGTAGTTAAAACCGGATATATCGCACACATCGGATATAGTTGGCCGATCCTTATGAGAATATAATAATATATCCCAACTTATTATAATATAAAATCTAAAAAAAAAATCCCAAACTCCTATCTTCAAAAATACCAAAGTTGATATTTCTACCAAAAAACATTTCCGATCGTTCAGTTATATGGCAGCTATAGGACATAGTCGGCCGATCTTTATGAAATTTGGCATGTCGTAATGTTTCGCCAAAAATAGTGTAAATTGATTTGTATTTATTGAAGTCGAAAATTTGTATTTTATTGAAGTCGAAAATTTTGAATTATTGTTATAGCTGAATTGTATTTATTAGTTGTTAGTCTGTAAATTTACTCTTAGATAGCTTAGGGCGCAGCGGAAGCGAAAGCTCATATTCGCTCTTGTGCGAATTCGCCCCGCTTCGCCGCAATAGATAAGTTAGGCTTAAGATTAGAGAAAAATATAATCGAATTTATAACGTGGAAGAGGCAAGATCATTTCTTTCGTTTTCGTTTTCGCCCATTTTTTAAATATTAAGCAGCCACCTTTTTGTTTTTAAACTGCCTGTGGCTAAAATTGACAAAAACATACATAAATACATATCCACATCACTGTCGCCCTCCCCTTTACCCCTCGTTCGTTTTCGCCAAACAAAATAGTTAAATTTAGTGCAGCCAAACATTTATTTATATACAAATATATGTACAAATATAATGCATATTTACGTGCATAAATAATTTGGCGTACATACAAATATATGCAGCGGTAAAATTTTCGTTTTCGCTCCAACCGTTGTCCGCTGCTATATATGTATGTATGTATATGCATTAGTTTGGCGCATTTTATTTTACCGGAACGCCAAGTGACGCGCTACCCTATAATTGTGGGGTATACACCTTTTTCGGTGTCATTGGCAACCAACTATTTTTTTGGACACTCGGTGCCTCGACTATCAACATTATTCGACTATCAAATAATTAATTAATTTTTTTATCTTTTTCGCCATATTAATTAATTATTTTTCGGTTTCGCTAGATATTAAATAAAAAAAATTTTTTTCGTTCGTTTTCGTTTTTTGAATTTAATTTATTAATTAAATAATTAAAATAAAAAATGTTTTTATATTAGTCAAAAATTTTTATTTTTGCTAATTAACAAATAACTTAAAAAAATTTTATTTAAAAATAAAAACAAAAATTTTACATTTTTTATCGTCGTCTGTTTATTAAAAATAAATAAATAAATTTTAAAATGGAAAGTAATAAACAGAAAGTAAAATCCACGACTCTTGATGAATTAAGAAGAAGATTAAATGTCAGGGTAAAAAGCATTCGCCGGTTAGAGAAACGTTTGGAAGCTGGGTCAGTTCCTTTAGTGAAGACCGAGCTAGAGTGCAGGCTTCAGGTTTTAAATGAGACTATATTTAAGGCAAATGAGTTGCAAGACCAGATCGAGCAATTAGATGAGGAAGATGAATTTGGAGCCGAGTTGGAAGAATTAGAGATAACAACTAAGGCAAGGGTGATGTCTTTATTAAATGCTTTCACGTTAGCTGAAGAGTCCCCACCAGCTACTGCAATTTCTGCAGCCCCAACTCGAGCTCGACTTCCCAGTTTGGCATTGCCAAAATTCAGTGGAGAGTCAACTATTCGGAGTTTAAAAATTTCATGAGTCTCTTTGAGACATTAGTAGACAAGGATGTGAACATTCCTGTTATCGATAAATTTAGCCATTTAATTTCTTGCCTCTCTGGTGAAGCCTTAGGAACTATCAAGGCATTCCAAGCCACCGAGAGTAATTATGACAAAGCTTTTGTTAGTCTAAAAGAGTTTACGATAACGAATGTCTCATCTTTGCGAACCAAATAAGCAAATTATTCAGCCTTCCGAAATCGATTGTTTTTTTTATTTGGGGTTCTTTTTTTCTAAGGGGGATTCCTTAAAATTGAAAACTCAATGATCATTCATTTAGTTTTGAGTAGAGTAGATCCAGTGACCAGAGAAAAATGGGAAGAGTCACTGGATTATGAGGAATTGCCGCTGTGGTCCGATTTCGAAAAAATATTAAACCGTAGGTACCAGCACCTGTCCGCTGAAGAGACTGGTAAGCCAAAACAGAAGAAAATTGGGTTCGGGAAGCAGCACAATAGGAGTTCGTTGGCTTGCTCCGCTTCCAATAAACAAGCTTGCAGTTATTGCAACGCACAAGACCATAGTCTTGCCCAGTGTAGTCCGTTCGCTCGCCTTGCTGTAATGCAACGGTTTGAGTTTGTCAAGTCAGCCTCATTATGTTTAAATTGTCTGCGAAAAGGTCACACGGTGGCGAAGTGTAAATCGACTAGATGTCAAATTTGTGCAAGATCGCACCACAAACTTCTGATCCGATTTACTGTGACCGAAAATAACTTGGCGTTACCACCACCAAATGAACATCCTCCCCCAGCGCTACATCTTGATGGCCCTTCTACGTCACATGCTTTGCATACGTCATCACTAGAAAGGGTTTTGTTAGCGACGTCGATCGTAAGCGTTCGAACCAAAAATGGCGAGTATATATTGGCCCGAGCTCTACTTGACTCTGGGTCACAAATGAACTTCATTACTGAAGAACTTGCTCAACGCTTACAGATCCGTAGGGAGGAATCGTGTATCAACTTGCTTGGAATTGGTCAAGCTAATTCCCAGGTTAAGAAAAAGATACACACTGTGGTGAAGTCAACGATTTATGACTTTTGGATTTTGAGAACTATCTCGGGTTATCACCCTGACCAGTCAGTGAACGTGAAAGATTGGGACCTACCAAAGAACTTGCCGCTAGCAGACCCATATTTCTACAAACCTCAACGGATAGATATGTTAATTGGAGCTGAGTAATTTTTTGAATTGTTGTCCGTTGGCCAAATAAAACAACGGCCAAACCATCCCATCCTCCAAAAAACTCTCCTTGGATGGATAGTATCGGGAAAATATAAGGCAAATACCTCAACTCCTCAACAGCCTGTCTCTAGCCTAAAATGCCAAGAAGAACTACTCGAGTCGATAGATGGCAATTTGAAAAAATTCTGGTCGTTGGAAGAAGTACCAACTTCCAAAAAGCTTTTGTCACCTGAACAAGAGTTATGTGAGGAACATTATCAGAAAAATACAGTTGTGCTGCCTTCAGGTCGATTTGAAGTCAGGCTTCCATTTAAATCGGATTCAAGCGTTTTGGGAAACTCGTTCGAGGTAGCCAAACGCCGTTTTTTGTCGCTCGAGAGAAGATTATCTCAAGATCCGAATTTAAAGAAAATGTATTTGGAATTTATGCAAGAATACGATTCCTTAGGTCATATGTCCCTTACAAGCAATGATGTTCTTGCTACTCCACACTTTGTCATACCCCATCCGTATGTTTTACATCGCACTTCGCAGAAAGCACATCGACCAAATTACGAGTCGTGTTTTATGCGTCCGGCTATAGAGGTTAGGTTCTTAGGTTCCGGCTAAACAGATTCGCTCTGATAGCCGACATAAAAAAGATGTATCGCCAAGTAATGGTAAATGAAGCCGATAGGCGATACCAGTTGATAGTGTGGAGGAAAGACCCATCAGAGTCCTTGAAACTGTGCAAGCTCAACACCGTTACATATGGCACTGCGCCAGCCCCATTCCTGGCCATAAGGTGTTTGAAGAGGTTGAGTGAATCTGTGAAAAATACATTCCCTCGAGCTGCCGAAGTTATTGGGTCCGACTTTTACGTCGACGACATGTTAACGGGTTCTGGTTGCATTGAGGAGCTAAAGACTATTATGTCTGAAGTAACTCAGGCTCTTCAAAACGCTGGGTTTGAATTGAGCAAGTGGTTTTCAAACTCGCCTGAAGTTACTGCATCCGAGAGCAAGGTTAAGCCAATAAAACTTTTGGACTCAGAACTGACTAAAGCATTAGGCATCGCTTGGGTTCCTAAAGAAGATGTATTTAAATTTGAAATTGATGCTTCAGTCATGGGTCAAAGGGCGACCAAGCAGAACATTCTTTCGGTGACATCGAAGCTGTTTGGCCCCCTTGGCTTATTAATAGGGCCTCTTGGCCCTTTACTTATAAAAGAAAAGATCTTATTGCAGGAACTTTGGCTAAATACGCTAGATTGGGATGAGTCAATTCCACTGCACTTAGAAACAGCGTGGAACAAAATACAAGTTGCCCTGTCGCAATTGGAGAACATCTCAATTCCGAGATTCGTGTTTACCGAGCCGATGTCACCGATTCAAATTCATGCCTTTTCTGACGCATCGATGAGAGCCTATGGAGCTTTCGTCTATATTTGTTGCAAATCTGCAGAAGGTATTAAAGTTTCATTGTTGACGGCAAAGTCCAAAGTAGCACCGCTCAAGACAAAGACGCTCCCCCGTCTTGAGTTATGTGCCGCACACCTTCTCGCAGATCTCTGCCGCAAGATAAAGCCTCTAATAACAGATCCGGATTCAGAAGTAACTCTTCATTGGATTCGTTCCCATCCATCGTCGCGGTCAACGTTCGTATCGAATAGAGTAGCTGAAATTCAAGAGTGGTCAGACGATAGCACGTGGCGGCATGTACCAACTAAACAGAACCCTACAGATATAGTGTCCGGAGGTGGAGCCGTAAAGGAGACTGTATAATCGATCTGGTTTACAAGTCCATCGTTGTTAAAGGAACCGAAAGCTAAGTGGCCGACGAGCCCCCGGTTCGATCTGTCACCAGAACTTCTACAGATGGAAGTGAAAAAGTATGCGGTCGGATTAACCGCAATCGTATCTATCTCAGATTTGTTGGAAGTGATAGAAGGAAGTAATTCCTCTCAACTTAAATTGCTGCGAGGGTTCGTTTATATTATATGTTTCGCTCTATAAGGAAATCGAAGAAATTAGTAGTGAATTCTGATATTGTTCCCTTACCTGTCGAATATAATGAAGCCTTTAAGAAAATAGTCGAAATAGTCCATCAGCACCAGTATCAAGATGAAATAGAAAAGATCCGGAAAAATTTAAGTGTTAGCCCTAGTCTACAAAAGCTAAATACTTTTCTACACGAATCATCAGAGGCTGGGCTTACCTTTTCGTTGTTGCGGGTTGGGGAGCGACTAGCTAATGCTCCTATATCGTACGATGCCTAGATTCCAGTATTGTTGACAAAACGCTCTCAATTTGTTCAGAGCTACGTCCGATACTTGCACGAGTCGAATTTTCATGTGGGTCCACGAGCACTTGTGAGTCTTTTGCGATAGCGCATATGGATCGTAAATGCGCAGGAAGTCTGCAGTCAGACAGTACGGTCATGCATACGCTGCTTTAAATGCAAGCCTCGTCTGATGACTCAAATCATGGGTGATTTACCCTTTGATAGAATTCGTGCTCTCCGCCCATTCTCTATATGTGGTGTTGATTTTTGTGGCCCTATTGATACGACATTGAAAATTCGAGGTAGGCCACCCTATAAGTCCTACATTGCCTTATTTGTTTGTTTTGCGTCCAAGGCAGTTCATTTAGGGGCGGGCGGAGCGGGAGCGAAAGCTCATATTCGCTCTTGTGCGAATACGCCCCGCTTCGCCGCAATAGATAAGTTAGGCTTAAGATTAGAGAAAAATATAATCGAATTTATAACGTGGAAGAGGCAAGATCATTTCTTTCGTTTTCGTTTTCGCCCATTTTTTAAATATTAAGCAGCCACCTTTTTGTTTTGTTACTTAAAGTGTGAGATAAACTAATCTCGTTATGCAAAGAGCTCTCATGTCAAATTTGACTCTCTAACTAACTCTCTAACTCTAAAAACACTAAAGTTATACCATTTCCGATCAATCAGTTATATGGCAGCTATAGGATATAGTCGCCCGATCCCGGCCGTTCCAACTTATATACTGCGTGCAAAGGAAAGAAGGGTGTGTGCAAAGTTTCAAGACGATAGCTTTAAAACTGAGAGACTAGTTCGCGTAGAAACAGACTGACAGACGGACAGACAGACGGACAGACGGACATGCTCATATCAACTCAGGAGGTGAATATATATAGAATATATATAGAATATATATAGAATATATATATATATCAAGAATATATATACTTTATAGGGTCGGAGATGTCTCTTTCACTGCGTTGCACACTTTTGGACAAAATTATAATACCCTCTGCAAGGGTATAAAAATATATTTCAGCTCAGCCTCACAACTAATAAAGAGATAAGGCTTTGGGTATTTATGGAACTTGCTTAGAATAAATTGTAAAGCTGAAAATGGTGTCTGAACAGATACTTGCGCTGCCGGGATGGATGGAGTACTATCCTTCCTGCGGCGGCTCGCGGTCCCATCCAGCTTTCCGGATGAAGGCAACGTGTCTACGTGGAGCGATCTCCGCGAGGTCTGTTAGGTGTTGCTGCACCCAGAAATTTGAGTCGGCTGCGCCCAAGCGCAGGGCAATAACACGAGAATTCAGTGTGTGCGAGAATTCATATTTTGGACCCATGAGTAGGCGGGAACTAATGGAAAATTCCATAAAAATACGGAAAGACAACAACAACCCTATATATTGTCTTTTGGGCCAACCATACGATCAACCATGAAAGATCGTTTAGGCACTTCTGTGTTGATGTCTTACAAGACGCATCAAACACGACTCGTAATTTGGTCGATGTGCTTTGAGGCCGTAAGATACACTGATGGGGTATGACGTAGTGTGGAGTAGCAAGAACATCATTGCTTGTTGGGGACATATAACCTAAGGATTCGTATTCTTCCATAAATTCCACATACATTTTCTTTAAATTCGGATCTCGAGATAATCTTCTCTCGAGCGACAAAAAACGGCGTTTGGCTACCTCGAACGAGTTTCCCAAAACGCTTGGATCCGATTTTAATGGAAGCCTGACTTCAAATCGACCTAAAGGCAGCACAACTGTATTTTTCTGATAATGTTCCTCACATAACTCTTGTTCAGGTGACAAAAGCTTTTTGGAAGTTGGTACTTCTTCCAACGACCAGAATTTTTTCAAATTTCCATCTATCGACTCGAGTAGTTCTTCTTGGCAATTCAGGCTAGAGACAGGCTGTTGAGAAGTTGAGGTATTTGCCTTATATTTTCCCGATACTATCCATCTAAGGAGAGTTTTTTGGAGGATGGGATGGTTTGGCCCTTGTTTTATTTGGCCAACGGACAACAATTTGAAAAATGACTCAGCTCCAATTAACATATCTATCCGCTGAGGTTTGTAGAAATATGGGTCTGCTAGCGGCAAGTTCTTTGGTAGGTCCCAATCTTTCACGTTCACTGACTGGTCAGGGTGATAACCCGAGTTCTTAAAATCCAAAAGTCTAACGGAAACTCACTAACATTAAAAGTTGACTTCACCACAGTATGTATCTTTTTCTTAACCTGGGAATTAGCTTGACCAATTTCAAGCAAGTTGATACACGATTCCTCCCTACGGATCTGTAAGCGTTGAGCAAGTTCTTCAGTAACGAAGTTCATTTGTGACCCAGAGTCAAGTAGTGCTCGGGCCAATTTTTTTTTTTTTTTTTTTTTTACCGGTCTTTCAGAATTTGGAAATGGCTTGTGCATCAATAAGAGCATCAGCTAGCATTCCTGTATTCATCATAAAGCTTAGAGGCCCAGACGACCGAGGGGCGCTCAAGAAACGATTTGTTAGAATATATTAAGTTATTTGATAATTATTAAGCTAAGAGGAGTTAGTAAAGAAATTTAAAATTCTATATTTTAAGTTTAAGGGACAGGAAAGAGATGTTATAGAGTAGAGACCATTGTAGTTCGAACATAATACCCTAAAAGGGTCATGCAGTGCATATGTCGAACTACAACGGCTAAGGAACAGAGGACTAAAGTTTCGAGTCCTTCTATTAGGAATATTACATTTTAAGCGTTTTAGTAAATGCTGGCTATCTACATCCCCGTTAATAAGGTTATGCAGAAAGACTACACCGAGCATTGTCCTACTATTTGTTAAGCTAGGTAAGTTTATGAGTAAGACTTTGCTACTATAAGATGGAAGGTGAAGATTTGCATCCCAGTTTAGACCTCTAAGTGAAAAAGTTAGGAAAATCTTTTGTACGGATTCTATGCGGTCCTGATGTATTCCATATTGGGGACTCCAGACACATGCCCGTACTCCAGTATAGGACGGACCAAAGAAATGAATAGTGTTTTGGTTATATAGGGGTTATTAAATTCTTTTGACCACCTTTTGATAAAACCAAGCCTTATTAATCATTAAGGAAATATGGTCGTTAAATTTAAGTTTAATATCTAATAGGATGCCGAGATCATTAACCTGGGTTAATTTTTCGAAGGCAATCCCATTAATAGAATAAGTAGCTTGCAGAGGGCAAAAACGATAAAAAGACGTATGTTTGCATTTAGATCCATTAAGTATTAGATCATTAGCTAAACACCATTTTTGAATGTTATCAAGGTCAGACTGAAGACTGCATTGGGCAGAGATGGATTTGTACTGAAGACAAAACTTTACATCATCTGCATACATAAGAACTAAAGAGTTCGTTAAAGCAGGAGGCAAGTCGTTTATAAAAAGCGTAAATAATAACGGGCCAAGATGACTTCCTTGAGGAACGCCAGATGTAGCACGGACCAGACGGGACTGTATGTTTTTAAATAAAACTCTTTGTGTCCTTCCATCTAGGTAGCTGGAGATCCACGTTAAGAGGTCTTTAGGAAAACCCAGCATATTCAGTTTACTCAACAAGAGTGAGTGATTAACTGAATCAAATGCTTTGCTGAAGTCTGTGTAAGTTACATCGGTTTGATATCCCTTACAAAAGCCATCTATGACAAAGGATGTCAACTCCAATATGTTTGTGGTGGTGGAGCGACGCTTAATAAAGCCATGCTGACAAGGAGTGATAATCGAAGAGCAAAGGTGTTGCAAATGAGGGGTAATTAATTTTTCAAATAACTTTGGAATTGCCGACAACTTAGAGATGCCTCTGTAGTTGGCAGCCTCAGACTTTTTCCCTTTTTTATGTAGGGGAATTATGAATGATTCCTTGCACTTAAGGGGAAAAATCGAGGTTTCCAAAGATAAGTTGAAAAGTCTAAGAAGAGGTTTGCACAGAGCCCTGGCACTGTATTTTAGCACACAGCCTGGTACTCCATCGGGGCCTGGCGAATAAATGGGTTTGACCCTTAAAAGACCAGATAATAAGTTGTTCTCAGAGAAAAACGGACAGAAAATAATATATGCTGCTTGAATGTTATATGCGTAAGGCTGATCAGTCAATTTAGGAGGAGAATAAGTTGTTTGAAAAAATTCTGCGAATAGATCGGCAATGTCCTGGTCAGAAGTCGCAGCGGAATTTTCAAACGTAAGCAGGGGTGAAAAAGATACGTGTTTACGCTTAGTGTTTACAAAATTATAAAACTGCTTTGGATCCTGAGTAAATTGTATCCGGCAGCGGTCAATATAATTCCTATAACATTCAACGTTATGCACGGTAAAATGCGACCGAGCTAGTAGGTATCTTGAGAAATCAACACTACTGCAGGTTTTTTTATATTTAAGTAAAAGCTTATTTTTTTTATTTTTTAAGTAAGTGAGGCACCTTGTATACCAAGGAGGATTTTTTGAAGCGGACGGATATTTCCGAGGCACACATGAGTCCAAAAATTTATTTAAAGTAAAATAAAATTTTTCTAAAGTGACATTAAGATCAGTGCACGCCAGAATATCAGACCAGTCAAATGTATCGATAAGGCTATTAAGTTTCTGAAAATCAGCTTTACGGAAACAGCGAATCTTATTTACCACGCTCGGAGACATCTGATCGATACCAGGAGTGGTTTCGATTGAGACCTCCAGCGTGGAGTGACATGGATCCTCTGGGGTTAAAAGGCGAAAAGCTCTGGAGACCTTTTACCAGTTTTAGCAGTACCATCAGGATCAGATACAAAACATAAGTCTAAAAGCCGACCTAGCGAATTTCTAACATGATTGATCTGACCTAGGGACATGTCAAACATGCCCGCGGTGAAGTCATGGTAAGTTATAAGTGACAAAGATGGTGAGTTATAGACGTTGGACCTCTTTAATTCAGGGATATTAAAGTCGCCCACCGCTACGAGTTGGTCCGTCCGTCATAAGATTAGAGACGTCATAAGATTAGAGACGTATCGAATAGCGGACAAATGCTGCCAATATGTAGGCGGTTCAGGCATAGGAGGTATATATGAACATGTAATGTATAAAGCTTTAACGGACATAGTGATTTTAACGCAAATAAATTCTATGTCACCAAACTCATGGGATTTCACCTCTTGAGAAGCAAGAGTAGAGTCTACCGAAATGAGGACTCCACCTCCTCTCCGCTGAGATCGATCCCGTCTAAAAGTGGTGTACTTACTTGGAAAAACTTCGGAGCTAAAGATCTCCGGATTTAACCAAGTTTCTGTAAATGCTATTATATGGAATGCAAAGAAAGAACTATCAGAATATAGCTTGGGGAGTTTGCTACGTAGCCCCCTAGTATTCTGATAGGTAAGAGTTAGTGAGGAAATTAGTTTTTTGGGTTAGAGGCCAAAGAAGAGGTGGAGGGTTGGTCAGTGGTTCCGATATTGGGAAGTCTCACTCCCACTGGTTTATTAACTTTTTTTTAACGGAACTAGGCTGATGTTCTTGGACGAAAAGATTCTCTGGCCAAAAACTGGGAGAACAAATCGTCTTGAACATCAGCGCGGGCACACGAATCTTGAAAGAAGACGTGCGCCTTGTATAATTGTATTTAAATTTTTGTATGTCCTCCACCTTTATATCGGCTTTAGTTTTGGCTTTGATATAAGCCGAGATATCAATCTCTGAAGTATCAGGGGCAAGCCGAGAAACAAATATATGTTTCGATGGAGGAATCACCTGTAAGGGTTTTGGTGTCGCAGGTACAAGAACTGCAGCATCAGTCGGTGCCGGTGGTCCGGACTGTGGAATACCCTTTTGGGTGACCCTAATGGGGGTTTCGTTCCCTAGGACCATGGCGGACATATCGGACAATTGCTCATTATCCCTGAGAAATTCTGACGAATTTTTCTCAGTTCTAGCCCTTGGGGTGGCCAGAGATATAAGCGGGTGCATTAATGTCGGCTGAGCAGGCTGAGGCGGATCAGAAACAGCGGATTTCTTACGCTTAGGGGACTCATTTAGCAGCTGAAGGCCACTAAATTGAGTGTCAAGCGCACAGAGCTGGTCATTGATTTTACGAAAACCAGTGATCAGCTCTTTAAATCCATTTTTGGTCTGTCTCATGAACGACCTCATTTCGCCTTGCACAGCACGACAATTTTCGCAACAATAATGTATCCCAGACCTACGGGAAATGGCATCCGAAACTGATGCAGTGAAACCGGCACACTTGGCGTGCACGACGTTTTCACATAACCAGCAATGGATACTAGGCTGGGATGTGGAAATCGTCTTGTTGCAAGACTTAATGGCACAGACCAGTTTAAATTCCATTTTGTTAATTATTATTATTATTTTTTTTAATTTAATAAGACTGTTTATGAATAGTGGACTGTATTATGGTTTTTATTATAGTTATATGCATTTATTTTCACTATTTAGCGGGTTTACAATACTTTAAGCGGGGTTGCTATCAGCGAGCGGTTGCGGTTAATATCAACAAGCGAATGCGGCCGGCTTGCAAAACGTGCATAAAAAAAAGCAGAAAAAACGATCGCGTGATGTTCTAATACTAACGCATTGCACTGCAATTTCGGCTATGCGTGTGAGCTTAAAGCTCCCAAATGGTTACAATACAATGATGTGCGCAAAAATAGGTACTATAGGTAATAGGTAAATAGGCAAAAGTAAAGAAGCAAATGTAATACTATTTAAATGCAACAAAAAGACGAACTATTTCCCAACATACCGGCCCCCCTGAACGACGGTTCAGTTCAAAGGAAGCACAGCAATTTTCGTAATAGGGCGCTTGTAGATTCCCTTGGCGGTTTTAACGGTGACCACCCGAACCCTCTGATCCTGGCCAGGATGAACTTCGGTGACTCGTCCTAGCATCCACTTGCTTGGCGGTTGATTGGGCTCCTTCAGCACAACCAGTGTGTCCACGGCAACATTTGGAGCATCTTGATGCCATTTCGTGCGAGGTTGAAGCGTGCTGAGATACTCGAGATTCCAACGTTTCCAGAAACCTTGAACCTTGGCCTGTAGTTGTCTCCAGCGCTGCAGTCTGTTGATATTTACATCCAGGAAAGATGGTTCTGGTACCGAAGTGAGAGGCTGACCTGTTAGAAAATGAGAAGGAGTTAGCGGGTTAAGACTGTGATCGCTAGGTGCGCATAAAGGGCGAGAGTTCAGAAGCCCTTCAATCTGAATTAACAGGGTCGAATACTCCTCGAATGTCAAGGCACTGCTGCCAATGACTCGTTTTAAGTGCAGCTTTATGGATCTCACACCAGTCTCCCAAATGCCTCCGAAATGGGGAGCAGATGGCGGAATGAAATGCCAATTAATCTCGTGGCTGGCCATGAAGCTTGAAATTTCTTCATCTTGACTTTGAGCTATTGCCATTCGTTGCATTTCAGCTAAATCTCTTTTGGCTCCATGGAAAGTCGTTCCATTGTCCGAGTATAAATCCGATAGTGGTCCACGTCGAGACCAAAAGCGTTTGAAAGCGGCTATAAAGGCGGATGTCGTCAAATCGCTGACCAATTCTATGTGAATCGCTTTTGTAGATAGGCAGACAAAGATCGCAAACCAAGCTTTGCCAAATCTTGGTGTCCGGCCTGTCGATGTTTTGATTGACACAGGTCCAGCATAATCCAATCCAGTGTGCAGAAAACAACGGGCGGGTTGAACTCGAAACTCCGGTAAATCAGCCATAAGTTGAGAACTCGTGTGTCTTCGCTGCAGAAAGCAAGTTCTGCAATTGAATACAGTTTTGCGGACGAGGTTCCGAGCTCCTAGAATCCAATACCTTTGGCGTAGACTATGAAACGTGTATTCGACTCCAGCGTGTAACAACGCAGCATGTTGATAGCGAACTAGCAAACCAGCTATTGGAGATTCCTTAGGAAGGAGAATGGGATGCTTTGCGTCATAAGTAGCTATAGAATTATCGATGCGACCACCAACACGCATTACTCTCTGCTCGTCTAAAAAGGGTGTGTAGCGGATCAACTTCGATTTCTTCGACAATGGCTGTCCGGTAGTTAACTGCTTGTACTCCACGTTGAAGAACTCCTCTTGAGCGTGCGTAAAAATCTTAGCTCGTGCATATTGTAGCTCCCACGCCGATAGGAATGGTGAAAGTCGATTCCTCTCACGAAGACGATGAACGAAGCGAAGGCAGTAGCTGACTATCCTTAATAAACGGGACCATGAGGAGGATTTGTTGATCATACAAGATAGCGAATTTCCGTCGTCGGAAATGTGTAGATTAACTTTCGTTTCAGCCTTCATCTCTAGGCAGGCCTCTTCTTCTGTCGACAGAACAAACTTAGCTTTAACAGGTGGCCAAGCTGAACGTGAGTGAGATAGCCAAGGTGGTCCATTCCACCATATTTGATGATCCACGAGGTCCTTTGGCAGTACTCCTCGCGATGCGCAGTCTGCGGGATTATCACCACTTCGAATATGTTGCCAGCAGCTGGGTGGGCAAACCTCTAGAATTTCAGCAGTGCGGTTGCAAACATAGGTGTTCCAAGTCCTAGGCGGAGAAGATAGCCAATGCAGGACTATTTCAGAGTCTGACCAACAATTAATTCTGGAAATAGGAACAGTTAATGATTGCTTGACCAGATAAATCAGTTTAGAGAGTAAATGAGCTGCGTTTAACTCTAGTCGCGGAATGGAGATAGGCTTAATAGGGGCTACGCGAGTTTTAGCCATAATCAGTTTGACAGCATATCCATTGTTGACTTCGACGCGGCTATAGATGACGGCAGCATACGCTTGAGATGATGCATCAGCAAATCCGTGCAGTTCCATTTCTTGATGTGGTGCAGATATGTAGCGAGGAACTCGACAAGTTTCCAATAAATGCATTTCCGATGCAAACTGTTGCCATCGTGTACATATTTGCTGCGGTAGTACTTCATTCCAATCGACAGAACTTAGCCAACTATCTTGAAATAGGATCTTCAGAAAAACAACAGTTGGCGAAAGCAAACCCAGCGGGTCGTAGATCTTGGCTAGTTCTGAAAGCAATATGCGTTTAGTAAGAGCAGTCGTAAATGCGGGGGTTTCTAATTTGAAGAAAATATAGTCCGGTTTTGGTTCCCAACACAATCCCAGGACTTTAACAAATCGAATTGAGCGGTCTTCCTCTAAATCCTCTGGTGGATACTCACAAATCTCCTTTGGCAACGACTTTAAAAGGGCGTAACAGTTTGAGCTCCACTTTCGCAATTTGAATTGAGCTTCGCTAAGAAGCAGAATCAATTCATCTTTGAGTGCAATGAGATCCTTGATGTTGTCGCATCCAGTAGGAGTATTATCAACGTACGCGTCTCTGTTGAGCACGACAGCAGCGGTGGGATACAATTCGGCATAGTCATTCGAGAGCTGTTTAAGAACTCGAACTGCAATAAACGGCGATGAAGCTAATCCATATGTTACTGTCAACAGTCGATAATGATCCAGCGTAGCGTTTTCATCCTTCCTCCAAACTATGCGTTGGTACTGTGTATGTTCGTCCGACACCAAAATGCCTCTAAACATCTTCTCGATGTCTGCACAAAATACATAACGATGCTGACGAAATCGAAGGCATACTCCAATTAAGTCCCGTTGAATAGGCGGTCCTATATGCAGTCGCGAATTAAGAGAATGACCCGTGGAATCCTTTCCAGAGCCGTCAAATACCACTCGGCAACGTGTGGTAGTACTATCTGGCTTAAAAACTGCATGGTGTGCCAAATAGTTGTAGCGTGCGGGATCCTCACCGCCTGCAGCAGCCGGAATCAATTCCATATGTCCTCGATTTAAATAATCATCCATGAAATCCACATATTGTTGTTTGAGTGCGGGGAATCTTCTAAATTTCCTTTCCAAAGCGGCGAAGCGGTTTAAAGCCTGTGGCAAAGTGGAGCCAATTGGCGTGCGGGGCTCCTTGAATGGGTATTGAACAATATAAACACCATCTTCTCTACGAGCATGTGTTTTCAGAAAATGTTGTTCGGCGGGATCACTGGCGTCTATCGTTGTTTTACTCGGATGCACTTGTTCCATGTCCATAAATGAGCGAACTAAGGAATCCAAATCTTCATAAGCGTGATGAACTTGTGCGTGCGTAGATGCTTTGTTACCATCAGTGTAGCTGCCTGTAATAACCCAACCAAAATTAGTATGCAGTGCGATGGGGTATTCGATACCAAACTCTCGGCGATGTCCAGTATATAAGTTCCACAGCTGATCAGCGCCTAAGATAACGTCGATTTTGCCCGGAGATCCAAACGTCGGGTCAGCTAGCGGTAGGCTGCGAATCTTGGTCCAAATAGTTGCATTTGATTTGACCTGCTGAGCTGGAATCGTAGAAGTTAGAGAACTCATAATTAGACAAGAGAGTTCTTGAGAGTAAGGTGAAGCTAGCGCGACCTCGGCTAACACCAGCCGGGTTAGCACCTAAACCAACTACCGAAATGCGGGCATGCGTGCGAGGAATTCCGATCCTTTGGATAAACGACTCAGATACCATGGTTATTGTTGATCCAGTATCGAGCAATAACCTACACGAGGTCTCGTTTCCCCATGTGTCAATAACATTGGCGACAACAGTTGGCAGTAGGGCTGGATTGTTGGCCCTCTCCAAAATATGATGGCTAACAGCGGCAGTATTCGTATCAGCGGCAGTCGAGTGCGCAGGTGCCACAGGAACCGATCTTGCTTCAATCGGGTGTACTAACGTGTGATGCTTAGCGTTGCACTGACGGCAAGTGTTCGATGAATTACAATCCCTGACTTGATGCGATCGACTCAAGCAGTTGAAGCATAATTTTGTATCCTTGGCGAAGGTGCGGCGGCTGACTACATCCAGTGCCTTGAATTCATTGCATGAATATATAGAATGCTGTCCTTGGCAATATATACATTCGCGAGACGACTGAGTTGATCCACTGGCATGAAAAGCGGCTTGGCTGCGTCGACTCTGGGCTGGTCTTGAGGGTTGCATTGCGGGTAAATCCTGACAAGACTCCAAAGTATCACAATGAGCGAAAAGAAAGGCGAACAGCTCCTCTATGGTGACGTCTTCAGTGGCCGATAAACTGCAGTTGGCCCAAGCTTGTTTAATTTCTGAACCTAACTTTGACAGCAAAATATGAATGAGCCATACATCGCGGCTGTCACAGTTCAGCGCATGTAAGCCTCGAATGCATTCGTCGGCCGAGTCAATTACCTTGCGTAATTCTGCAATATTCGAATTGTTAGCGGTTGGCAACGATAAAAAATTCTGAACAAACGATCGAGCGATGAGCGACCTTTTATTATAACGATTTTCTAATTTTTCCCATGCGTCTTGGTAATTATCATTACAGACGGCAATATGTTTAATTAGGGACAGTGCTTCTCCCTCCAGATATGATTTGAGATAATGAAACTTTTGGCACTTGGAGAGCTTTTCGTTACTATTTACTGAGCTTAAGAACAGATCACTAAACTGGCTCCAATCCTCATATTTACCAGAAAATGTGGGAATCCGAATTTTCTCAAACCTTAAATCAGCAGTTCCCGATGAAGTATGAATTTTCTCCAAAAGGTTGTTTTGTCCCTCAAATAGGCGTTCCACTGTACTTGAAAGTAGAATGTTCGACTGGTCCTGTCCATGATCCTGACCTCCCATGTCCTTGATGGCGTTACTAAAAATAGCATGCGCGGCGTAGAACTTGTCTTCGTATTCGGGTATGTCCAATCCAGGGTCTTCATATCCCTCCTCCAAGTGAAATTCCACTAACTCATCTGAGAGCTCCATAAAGTGGTTGAAAGTGGTGACCAAACGCTCCAGCTTGAATTGCAATGTTTCCACATTCTCACATCTTTGTGAAAACTCCACAGCACTGTTGAGGGTGCGCGTTATTTTCCCCTTGCAGGCACCACGTTGTTGAATCGTTCTATGCATTATCGCGTTCATGACGAAAAAACGGTAAATTTGTCTCTAATGTTCACAAAAGTAAATGCACAAATAAACGCGGGTATCCGGCTCGAACGGACCAAAATTTGTTATGTTTATGAATAGTGGACTGTATTATGGTTTTTATTATAGTTATATGCATTTATTTTCACTATTTAGCGGGTTTACAATACTTTAAGCGGGGTTGCTATCAGCGAGCGGTTGCGGTTAATATCAACAAGCGAATGCGGCCGGCTTGCAAAACGTGCATAAAAAAAGCAGAAAAAACGATCGCGTGATGTTCTAATACTAACGCATTGCACTGCAATTTCGGCTATGCGTGTGAGCTTAAAGCTCCCAAATGGTTACAATACAATGATGTGCGCAAAAATAGGTACTATAGGTAATAGGTAAATAGGCAAAAGTAAAGAAGCAAATGTAATACTATTTAAATGCAACAAAAAGACGAACTATTTCCCAACATACCGGCCCCCCTGAACGACGGTTCAGTTCAAAGGAAGCACAGCAATTTTCGTAATAGGGCGCTTGTAGATTCCCTTGGCGGTTTTAACGGTGACCACCCGAACCCTCTGATCCTGGCCAGGATGAACTTCGGTGACTCGTCCTAGCATCCACTTGCTTGGCGGTTGATTGGGCTCCTTCAGCACAACCAGTGTGTCCACGGCAACATTTGGAGCATCTTGATGCCATTTCGTGCGAGGTTGAAGCGTGCTGAGATACTCGAGATTCCAACGTTTCCAGAAACCTTGAACCTTGGCCTGTAGTTGTCTCCAGCGCTGCAGTCTGTTGATATTTACATCCAGGAAAGATGGTTCTGGTACCGAAGTGAGAGGCTGACCTGTTAGAAAATGAGAAGGAGTTAGCGGGTTAAGACTGTGATCGCTAGGTGCGCATAAAGGGCGAGAGTTCAGAAGCCCTTCAATCTGAATTAACAGGGTCGAATACTCCTCGAATGTCAAGGCACTGCTGCCAATGACTCGTTTTAAGTGCAGCTTTATGGATCTCACACCAGTCTCCCAAATGCCTCCGAAATGGGGAGCAGATGGCGGAATGAAATGCCAATTAATCTCGTGGCTGGCCATGAAGCTTGAAATTTCTTCATCTTGACTTTGAGCTATTGCCATTCGTTGCATTTCAGCTAAATCTCTTTTGGCTCCATGGAAAGTCGTTCCATTGTCCGAGTATAAATCCGATATAGGTCCACGTCGAGACCAAAAGCGTTTGAAAGCGGCTATAAAGGCGGATGTCGTCAAATCGCTGACCAATTCTATGTGAATCGCTTTTGTAGATAGGCAGACAAAGATCGCAAACCAAGCTTTGCCAAATCTTGGTGTCCGGCCTGTCGATGTTTTGATTGACACAGGTCCAGCATAATCCAATCCAGTGTGCAGAAAACAACGGGCGGGTTGAACTCGAAACTCCGGTAAATCAGCCATAAGTTGAGAACTCGTGTGTCTTCGCTGCAGAAAGCAAGTTCTGCAATTGAATACAGTTTTGCGGACGAGGTTCCGAGCTCCTAGAATCCAATACCTTTGGCGTAGACTATGAAACGTGTATTCGACTCCAGCGTGTAACAACGCAGCATGTTGATAGCGAACTAGCAAACCAGCTATTGGAGATTCCTTAGGAAGGAGAATGGGATGCTTTGCGTCATAAGTAGCTATAGAATTATCGATGCGACCACCAACACGCATTACTCTCTGCTCGTCTAAAAAGGGTGTGTAGCGGATCAACTTCGATTTCTTCGACAATGGCTGTCCGGTAGTTAACTGCTTGTACTCCACGTTGAAGAACTCCTCTTGAGCGTGCGTAAAAATCTTAGCTCGTGCATATTGTAGCTCCCACGCCGATAGGAATGGTGAAAGTCGATTCCTCTCACGAAGACGATGAACGAAGCGAAGGCAGTAGCTGACTATCCTTAATAAACGGGACCATGAGGAGGATTTGTTGATCATACAAGATAGCGAATTTCCGTCGTCGGAAATGTGTAGATTAACTTTCGTTTCAGCCTTCATCTCTAGGCAGGCCTCTTCTTCTGTCGACAGAACAAACTTAGCTTTAACAGGTGGCCAAGCTGAACGTGAGTGAGATAGCCAAGGTGGTCCATTCCACCATATTTGATGATCCACGAGGTCCTTTGGCAGTACTCCTCGCGATGCGCAGTCTGCGGGATTATCACCACTTCGAATATGTTGCCAGCAGCTGGGTGGGCAAACCTCTAGAATTTCAGCAGTGCGGTTGCAAACATAGGTGTTCCAAGTCCTAGGCGGAGAAGATAGCCAATGCAGGACTATTTCAGAGTCTGACCAACAATTAATTCTGGAAATAGGAACAGTTAATGATTGCTTGACCAGATAAATCAGTTTAGAGAGTAAATGAGCTGCGTTTAACTCTAGTCGCGGAATGGAGATAGGCTTAATAGGGGCTACGCGAGTTTTAGCCATAATCAGTTTGACAGCATATCCATTGTTGACTTCGACGCGGCTATAGATGACGGCAGCATACGCTTGAGATGATGCATCAGCAAATCCGTGCAGTTCCATTTCTTGATGTGGTGCAGATATGTAGCGAGGAACTCGACAAGTTTCCAATAAATGCATTTCCGATGCAAACTGTTGCCATCGTGTACATATTTGCTGCGGTAGTACTTCATTCCAATCGACAGAACTTAGCCAACTATCTTGAAATAGGATCTTCAGAAAAACAACAGTTGGCGAAAGCAAACCCAGCGGGTCGTAGATCTTGGCTAGTTCTGAAAGCAATATGCGTTTAGTAAGAGCAGTCGTAAATGCGGGGGTTTCTAATTTGAAGAAAATATAGTCCGGTTTTGGTTCCCAACACAATCCCAGGACTTTAACAAATCGAATTGAGCGGTCTTCCTCTAAATCCTCTGGTGGATACTCACAAATCTCCTTTGGCAACGACTTTAAAAGGGCGTAACAGTTTGAGCTCCACTTTCGCAATTTGAATTGAGCTTCGCTAAGAAGCAGAATCAATTCATCTTTGAGTGCAATGAGATCCTTGATGTTGTCGCATCCAGTAGGAATATTATCAACGTACGCGTCTCTGTTGAGCACGACAGCAGCGGTGGGATACAATTCGGCATAGTCATTCGAGAGCTGTTTAAGAACTCGAACTGCAATAAACGGCGATGAAGCTAATCCATATGTTACTGTCAACAGTCGATAATGATCCAGCGTAGCGTTTTCATCCTTCCTCCAAACTATGCGTTGGTACTGTGTATGTTCGTCCGACACCAAAATGCCTCTAAACATCTTCTCGATGTCTGCACAAAATACATAACGATGCTGACGAAATCGAAGGCATACTCCAATTAAGTCCCGTTGAATAGGCGGTCCTATATGCAGTCGCGAATTAAGAGAATGACCCGTGGAATCCTTTCCAGAGCCGTCAAATACCACTCGGCAACGTGTGGTAGTACTATCTGGCTTAAAAACTGCATGGTGTGCCAAATAGTTGTAGCGTGCGGGATCCTCACCGCCTGCAGCAGCCGGAATCAATTCCATATGTCCTCGATTTAAATAATCATCCATGAAATCCACATATTGTTGTTTGAGTGCGGGGAATCTTCTAAATTTCCTTTCCAAAGCGGCGAAGCGGTTTAAAGCCTGTGGCAAAGTGGAGCCAATTGGCGTGCGGGGCTCCTTGAATGGGTATTGAACAATATAAACACCATCTTCTCTACGAGCATGTGTTTTCAGAAAATGTTGTTCGGCGGGATCACTGGCGTCTATCGTTGTTTTACTCGGATGCACTTGTTCCATGTCCATAAATGAGCGAACTAAGGAATCCAAATCTTCATAAGCGTGATGAACTTGTGCGTGCGTAGATGCTTTGTTACCATCAGTGTAGCTGCCTGTAATAACCCAACCAAAATTAGTATGCAGTGCGATGGGGTATTCGATACCAAACTCTCGGCGATGTCCAGTATATAAGTTCCACAGCTGATCAGCGCCTAAGATAACGTCGATTTTGCCCGGAGATCCAAACGTCGGGTCAGCTAGCGGTAGGCTGCGAATCTTGGTCCAAATAGTTGCATTTGATTTGACCTGCTGAGCTGGAATCGTAGAAGTTAGAGAACTCATAATTAGACAAGAGACTTCCAATGATGCAGTCGTGGTTCTTGAGAGTAAGGTGAAGCTAGCGCGACCTCGGCTAACACCAGCCGGGTTAGCACCTAAACCAACTACCGAAATGCGGGCATGCGTGCGAGGAATTCCGATCCTTTGGATAAACGACTCAGATACCATGGTTATTGTTGATCCAGTATCGAGCAATAACCTACACGAGGTCTCGTTTCCCCATGTGTCAATAACATTGGCGACAACAGTTGGCAGTAGGGCTGGATTGTTGGCCCTCTCCAAAATATGATGGCTAACAGCGGCAGTATTCGTATCAGCGGCAGTCGAGTGCGCAGGTGCCACAGGAACCGATCTTGCTTCAATCGGGTGTACTAACGTGTGATGCTTAGCGTTGCACTGACGGCAAGTGTTCGATGAATTACAATCCCTGACTTGATGCGATCGACTCAAGCAGTTGAAGCATAATTTTGTATCCTTGGCGAAGGTGCGGCGGCTGACTACATCCAGTGCCTTGAATTCATTGCATGAATATATAGAATGCTGTCCTTGGCAATATATACATTCGCGAGACGACTGAGTTGATCCACTGGCATGAAAAGCGGCTTGGCTGCGTCGACTCTGGGCTGGTCTTGAGGGTTGCATTGCGGGTAAATCCTGACAAGACTCCAAAGTATCACAATGAGCGAAAAGAAAGGCGAACAGCTCCTCTATGGTGACGTCTTCAGTGGCCGATAAACTGCAGTTGGCCCAAGCTTGTTTAATTTCTGAACCTAACTTTGACAGCAAAATATGAATGAGCCATACATCGCGGCTGTCACAGTTCAGCGCATGTAAGCCTCGAATGCATTCGTCGGCCGAGTCAATTACCTTGCGTAATTCTGCAATATTCGAATTGTTAGCGGTTGGCAACGATAAAAAATTCTGAACAAACGATCGAGCGATGAGCGACCTTTTATTATAACGATTTTCTAATTTTTCCCATGCGTCTTGGTAATTATCATTACAGACGGCAATATGTTTAATTAGGGACAGTGCTTCTCCCTCCAGATATGATTTGAGATAATGAAACTTTTGGCACTTGGAGAGCTTTTCGTTACTATTTACTGAGCTTAAGAACAGATCACTAAACTGGCTCCAATCCTCATATTTACCAGAAAATGTGGGAATCCGAATTTTCTCAAACCTTAAATCAGCAGTTCCCGATGAAGTATGAATTTTCTCCAAAAGGTTGTTTTGTCCCTCAAATAGGCGTTCCACTGTACTTGAAAGTAGAATGTTCGACTGGTCCTGTCCATGATCCTGACCTCCCATGTCCTTGATGGCGTTACTAAAAATAGCATGCGCGGCGTAGAACTTGTCTTCGTATTCGGGTATGTCCAATCCAGGGTCTTCATATCCCTCCTCCAAGTGAAATTCCACTAACTCATCTGAGAGCTCCATAAAGTGGTTGAAAGTGGTGACCAAACGCTCCAGCTTGAATTGCAATGTTTCCACATTCTCACATCTTTGTGAAAACTCCACAGCACTGTTGAGGGTGCGCGTTATTTGCCCCTTGCAGGCACCACGTTGTTGAATCGTTCTATGCATTATCGCGTTCATGACGAAAAAACGGTAAATTTGTCTCTAATGTTCACAAAAGTAAATGCACAAATAAACGCGGGTATCCGGCTCGAACGGACCAAAATTTGTTATGTTTATGAATAGTGGACTGTATTATGGTTTTTATTATAGTTATATGCATTTATTTTCACTATTTAGCGGGTTTACAATACTTTAAGCGGGGTTGCTATCAGCGAGCGGTTGCGGTTAATATCAACAAGCGAATGCGGCCGGCTTGCAAAACGTGCATAAAAAAAGCAGAAAAAACGATCGCGTGATATTCTAATACTAACGCATTGCACTGCAATTTCGGCTATGCGTGTGAGCTTAAAGCTCCCAAATGGTTACAATACAATGATGTGCGCAAAAATAGGTACTATAGGTAATAGGTAAATAGGCAAAAGTAAAGAAGCAAATGTAATACTATTTAAATGCAACAAAAAGACGAACTATTTCCCAACAAAGACAAAAATTAATATTTAAAAAGTTAAAAAACACAATACCTTGAACCACTGTGCCAAACAAGAAGCCGAAGCGGGAGCTTTGAAAGAGTGCACAAGAGAAATGCAGAAAATATAGATAAGCCGGGGAAGAAGCAGAGCTGAGCTATGCTTGGAATAGAATTTAGACAAATTATTAATTCGATTCCAAATATACCAAAGCACTCGCGAAGCGATACGGTTTAGGCTTTAAGATTATTATGATTCACAAGATTTAATTCACAAAGTATGTAAACACCGGTTTACCAATATTTATCAAAAACGCAGTGCGCACAAAAAAACACGACCGTTCGCTTGAAAGAAAGAGAGGGAAGTATTAACTTGGCCGAATTCTTAAACGTAGAGAGCGTGAGAGCGCGTTCTTGCTCCCCCTCGCTACCATCCATGTCTCTGCAGCCAAAGAGCGCAGTAACTAGCACCGCAACCTCTTTGACAACGTCAACCGTAACAACAACAACAACCGCTACTGTAACGACAGCGCGTTTAACGACGTCATCAGCTAGCAGCGCAAACATTGATACTTCTGCCGCTGTGCTGCCCGAAAAAGAGAACAAAAAAAAAGAAAATATTAAGCCGGCTGTGCAGACTGGTATGGATCGCTACATCCAAATCAAAAGGAAGCTGAGCCCCCTAAACTCTCAACGCAAAATAACCCGTGGCAATGCTAACGTAGCCGCAATAGAAACGCCCACGAACTCAAACCGTTTTAAAATCTTGGCAGACTATGAGGATGACGCCAAATCTACAGAAGTCGAAAAAAGGAAGCCTAAGCCCCCGCCAATATACATATCCAGAAAACAAAAGTTCAAACGAAGTCTGAAGATAATTACAGAGTATTATCGATATACCTCACCGACAAAAAAAAGAACTTTTATAAGTATCAGCTAAAAAGCAGCAAGGGCTTGCAAATCGTACTTAAGGGCATAGAGTCCGAAGTATCGCCTGCAGAGATAACAAAGGCTCTACAAGAGAAGGGATTTAGCGCTAAGACAGTGTTCAATATCTCTAACAGGGATAGAAAGCCGCAGCCACTCTTTAAGGTTGAACTCGAATCACAAATTAAGCCCTTCAACAAATACGAAGTGCACCCTATATACAATCTTCAGTTCCTGCTGCACCGCAGAATTACAGTTGAGGAGTCGCATAAACGCAATGGCCCGGTACAATGTGCGAACTGCCAAGAATATGGTCATACCAGGTCTTACTGTAAACTGCGCCCGGTGTGTGTAGTTTGTGGTGAGATTCATGACTCCTCACACTGCCCAGCGAGCAAAGATGACCACAACTCGAAAAGTGCGGCAACTTCGGTGGAAATCACACTGCTAACTATAGAGGTTGCCCAGTTTAAAAGGAGCTGAAAAGTCGCATCCACCAGAAGGGATTTACTGCCCACACCCAGCCTCAAAAAGCTCACTGCCGCAATCAGCACACCAAGAACCGAACACGGCTCAGCAGCATCAACCGCCGGAGCAGCCAAAAAGTAACTTTGAAGCTATGATATGCAGTCTACAACAAAGCCTTACGGAGTTCATGTCGTTTATGCGTACAACTATGCAAGATCTAATGCGAAACCAAAATCTATTAATACAAATGCTGGTTTCACAACAATCCAAATAATGACTTCCCTACGAATATCTACATGGAACGCTAACGGCGTTTCGCAGCATAAACTCGAGTTAGCGCAATTCCTACTAGACAATCAAATCGACGTAATGCTGCTTTCAGAAACACATCTTACGAACAGATACAATTTCCAACTACGAGGATATTCATTCTATGGAACAAATCATCCAGACGGTAAAGCACACGGCGGGACTGGAATTTTAATCAGAAGCCGTATCAAGCACCATTATCATACGAAATTTGCAGAAAACTACCTACAAGCCACATCAATAAATATACACCTAAATACTGGCCAGCAATTAACTCTAGCTGCCGTATACTGCCCCCCACGCTTCACCATAGCCGAAGATGAGTTTATGCAGTTTTTCAACTAACTCGGAGACCACTTCATAGCAGCAGGAGACTACAATGCCAAGCACACATACTGGGGATCTCGTCTCGTGACCCCAAAAGGAAAGCAGCTCTATAATGCAATTATCAAAGCTAAGAAAAAGCTAGACTATGCTTCTTCTGGCACACCAACATACTGGCCGGCAGACCCAAAGAAACTTCCCGATTTAATTGACTTTGCGATTACCAAAAACATTCCTAACAAGAAAGGAAAGCTAACTTCAGGCGGAGCCGAAGTTGATATACCCTTGCAGTTAAAACCGGAATATAGAATAGAATCTTTACCAAGTTCCAGCTTTCTATCTTCAAAACCACGAAAGTTGGGTCATTTCCGATCGTTCAGTTATATGGCAGCTATAGGATATAGTCGGCCGATCCTTATGGGAATATGAATATATAATCCAATTTATTACAATACAACATCTAAAAAAAAGTCTCCAGCTTCTATCTTCAAAAATACCAAAGTTGGTATTTCTACCATAAACCATTTCCGATCGTTCAGTTATATGGCAGCTATAGGATATAGTTGGCCGATCCTTATGAAATTTGGTAGGTTGGATCAACTGACCAAAAATAGAATCTGTATTAAATTTCAGCTTTCTATATTCAAAAACACGAAAGTTGGGTCATTTCCGATCGTTCAGTTATATGGCAGCTATAGGATATAGTCGGCCGATCCTTATAAAATTTGGCATGTCGTTATGTTTTGCCAAAAATAGCACTCGTGTCAAATTTGAACTCTCTAACTCTAAAAACACCGAAGTTATACCATTTCCGATCAATCAGTTATATGGCAGCTATAGGATATAGTCGGCCGATCCCTGTCGTTCCGACTTATATACTGCGTCCAAAGAAAAGAATGGTGCATGCCAAGTTTCAAGTCGATAGCTTAAAACTGAGAGACTAGTTCGCGTAGAAACAGACAGACAGACAGACGGACAGACGGACATGCTCATATCAACTCAGGAGGTGATCCTGATCAAGAATATATATACTTTATAGGGTCGGAGATGTCTCCTTCACTGCGTTGCACACTTTTGGAAAAAATTATATAACCCTCTGCAAGGGTATAAAAATCTGATATGCGCCGAATGCCTTTCGGATCTTTCATCTGATCACTCGCCTGTCCTTTTTACTCTACTCCAACACCCAGGAACATGGGATCAATCATCAAATCTGACCTCACATAAAACCAATTGGGTTAAGTACAGGAAGTACATCAGCTCACACATTGAGCTGAGTCCTCACCTCAGCGACGAAGCCAACGTAGACAGTTTTGTTAATTCGCTGGAGTCTGTACTCGTCTCTGCAGATCGAGTTTCAACACCTCAAACTATAAACACACAGCGCATTCAAAAGAAGACAAATCTACAAATCGAACAGCTCGTCCTCGAAAAGCGACGCTTACGTCGGGAATGGCAATGTCACAGATCGCCATCTGTTAAGCAACGCTTCAAACATGCCTCACGTTAACTTGATCAAGCTCTACAGCAAGAAGAAACGTATGTCCACCACCGCTACATAGAACAATTGTCAACTAACAGTACGAAACACTCACTATGAAGAGCTCACCCAACTCTAAGCTCACCGAAAGAAACCGTGATTCCTATTAGAAATTCCACAGGCGGGTGGGCGCGCAGCGACGCAGACAGAGCCAGCACGTTTGCCAAACACCTTAGAAATGTCTTCCAACCAAATCCTGCCACCAATGCGTTTACTTTGCCGACTCTATCATATGAAACCCAACCTCAACATGAGACAATTGGGTTTCGCCCAAACAAAATCATTAACATCATCAAACGACAATTGAATCCGACAAAATCCCCGGGCTGCGACCTCATAACTCCTAAAATGATCATTGAGCTCCCGTTCTGCGCCGTTTGCACTCTCACGCAGCTATTTAATGCCATCGCAAAACTTGGTATATAAACTATAATAATGATAGCAAAGCCGGGAAAAGACCACACTATCCCCACGTCGTATACTATATATATATATAAGCCTACTCTCTTGCCTATCTAAACTACTATCGTACTCTACGAGTACGAGTGTATAAAAACTTCGATTACGCGTTCCGTTGCTGTTTATTAACATTTCTAGACTGTTTAGGAACTAACAAAAACAATTTTAATGCAATAACCGTTTAACGCAGGTGCCTTGGAGTCTGACGGAATTCTAGGGAGCTTTGCAGTTAAGACGAATGAAGCGGAGATAGAACAACTTAAAAGGGTGAGTAGGCTAAATTTATTAAGCACATAAATAAACTTATACTTTTTAAAGTAACATATTTTTCTATTATTTTTTTCACATACAGATGCAACAAAAAACCTCATACCGATGGCAGAATATTAAAAAGCCTAAAATATATTATGGTCGAATCAGTATTTTTAGCCTAAAATAGAATCTGTACGAAGTTGGGTCATTTTCTATTGTTCAGTTATATGGCAGCTATAGGATATAGTCGGCCGATCCTTAAGAAATTTGGTATGTCGTATTGTTTGACCAAAAATAGCATTTATACGAAATCTGAACTCCAAAGTTATAGCATTTCCGATCAATCAGTTATATGGCAGCTAAAGGATATAGTCGGCCGATCCCGGCCGTTCCGACTTATGTACTGCGTGCAATAAAGCGGCGATGGGAAAAAAAGGGGTGTGCAAAGTTGCAAGTCGATAGCTTCAAAACTGAGAAACTAGTTCGCGTAGAAACAGACAGACAGACGGACATGCTCATATCAACTCAGGAGGTGATCCTGATCAAGAATATATAAGTTAACTGAAGTTAACGGAGCAGAGGCAATGTCCGGTTATTTAAGAACTCGCTCTGGCCAAACTTTTGACACAGTGTCTGGCCGGATGCCCATACAGAGCAGCGAAAACTGCATATTTGCGTAGCAGCTATGAAATACATTTTGTTAGCTTTAAGTTTCAGTTTGTATCCGAGCCTCAAAAAATAAAGATCATTGAAATCAAATCTCCGGCGCAGCCGTTAAATAGTAAACTTATTTTATTAAATTGGTGAATCCGTGATAACGGAGCAAGTTCTCCCATCGTAATTCCCAAACCAAGCAGACCATTACACACCCATATTTTAATTTACTGGCGCACAACGAAAACATCATGTAAGTGAGCTTTTTTACCCGCATACATAAATACCCTTACGTCTGCATCATAATGTTCATTCAATAAAAAAAAAGTAAAATATCGTTCCTTACACTGACTGCAGAAAAAAAACTGAAGCTACATAAACCTTTTTTTAATTTAATTAATTTCCATTAATTGGTTGACGGTTTAGCGTTGACATTTTTTATCTCGATATAAAATTTATTAACCACCTTTTTTTATAAACCAATTTTGTTTGCATTTCTTTTTTGTGTGAATAAAGAAATAAATATTACAATATAATACAAAAGTGCGGAATAAAAATTTAAATTTCGATCCGAAATAATTTATATAATCGTGTGTATTTAATTCAGCTTTTATATGTCTCTTTTGTTACACAAGAATTCTTGGTATTAGCCGCGCAGTTTTGGTTGTTTATTTTTCTTTTCCGTTTTATTCCCCACTCCGTTTTCAGAAATACGATACAGCTGCACATGCAGTATGTGGCACGAGGCCGCACACATACATAACTAAATGTCATGTTTTTCCAAATTTGATGCCATTTTTTCGGTACAACTTCCAAGAAATGGTATCATTTTTGACACACATCAATATTGTCTTATTAATTGTGAATAAAAAGAGACCAATTTCATTTCGAAATTATGAAAATTGTTGAAGTTATAACGCTTTGTAAAATAGTAAAAACTAGACTAGAAATACTAGAAATTGTATTTCTACATTTTACATTACTTATTGTATATTACATTTTTATTTATTTTAAATTTATTTTTAAATTTACATTTTTTTTCTTTGAAAGCTCTCTTCAGTTCTTACTTCCACATAAGACTTTATTTATGGTATCTAATAAATTTGACCCTCGTATCTTGAATTTTATACTTGACTTTTAAATTTCCACTAGCATCACGTTTTTCATTTTGAAATATAGCTTGAATCATGTGCGTCCTTTTTATCTGTGGAAAAATTACGTCAATTAATATTGCGATATATATATAGATCAATATACTATTGAATCGTGAATGTTTTAAAACATGTTTTAAGGTAGTGTAATTATTGCCTTTTTACCTTCGAATTGAAGAAGGAACGTTTGTAGCAAGATAATTAATGTATAAAAAACATTACCAATTTTTGTTCAAAATTCTGCTTAAGAATGGGCGATTAAGCGATAAGCTAAGTGTAGCGTCCTAGAAAATAAACTTTTGAGCCACTCAAAAGTAAGATTCAATTTTTCGTTGACCTCTTCACAAGGCTAGGCTTCACCTCTTCACTATTGAACATCATCCGTTTTACCTGAAAATGTATTTGGGAAATTATTTTTAACCTTTGAAGGGTGACGTTGATAACTTACCAGTTACCTGAATTTAGCAGCTGATAACTTTTTCTCCTTAGCCTAATTATAAATTTTTCCCTAACCAACAGACCTTCTGGCTTTTTGCCGATGTTGAGATCTATCATGCACTTCCACAATTAGCTCTAGTTTAATTAAATTAGTAATTTAGTTAAATTATTTATTAAATTAGTAACCTTATTAGTAACTTATCAGCGAAGAAAAAAGCAAACGCTTCTCAGTTTATCTTTATCTTATCTTCAGCAAGGGATCCATTAACACTTGTTAAATAAACTTGTAATGTCAACATTTTAGAGAAGGAAGACTCCGTTGTTTGTGCGATATTTGATATTTGATTCAAATATCGTTACATTATTTCTTAACATGATTTTTTGTATTTAACATGTTAAAACTTTATGTATAAAATATAATATAGATCAGTCTGCATTTATTTTCCCGTGCTCTGTAACACACACAGTATAAGTGTGTGAAACGTCACGACGCGTCATGCTCAGAGCCTACTATCTGCTCTTTTCTATACTAATACTAATGCGTTAAAATCATATCAATGTATTGGTTGCCGACCACTGACAGAGATAAAATATAAAAAAATTCTATATGAAGCAAAATATTTATATTTTCTAGGGTTACCTAAAATTTTAAAAAATTTCTATATTGTAGAAACAGTTTTCTATTTTTAGGGTTAGTTTTTTTTTTATGGTGAGCCTTTCTATTATTGAGAAAATCTTCTTTGACTTAAGAGATTTTTTTTGTTTTCAGAAAATTTTTTTCTATAAACTAGAAATCTTTTCTTGTAATTTTAGGGTAAATTTTATTTATTTATTTATTTATTTAACAAAATTAAATCTAGTATTTAATACTAAATCTAATGGGTTTCTTAAAAGAGTACTAGCTGCTATGGCCTACGACTCGAGACTTAGTTAATTATTTACAATACTTAAATATTAAGGTTGGATTTGATTACAAATGTATAAAGGTTTGTTATGTTTTCTTGAGAAACTACATTTAAACTGTCGGATGGTTTATGTTGTTTGAAATGTGAGCCCTGACGCTCTCTAGAAGACGGCATGAGTTAAGAAGATGGTCTATTTCGAGGCGTTCGCCACAAAGGCAAGAGGGACGTGGTGTTCCTGTAAGAATATGTTCGTGTGTTGCACGAGTGTGTCCGATGCGAAGGCGAATGAAAGTTAAGCATACCCGCTTTCCAAGGTAGGCAGGCAGAGAAATTTTTGAAAAAGTATTGTTGATGGAAAAATATCGGTGGTTATAAAGTTCCCATTCTCCAATTAGTTTGTCCTTAAGTTGATGGCGGATTAGGTTACTTATGTCCTTGCTGTTGAAAGGACTGAACAGAGGAGACGGTTTTAGTCTCATGTCCTGAGCAGCCTGATCTGCTAGTTCATTACCAACAATTCCTTGGTGGCTGGGGGTCCATAAGAGAGTTATCTTGTTGGTGGTGGAAAGCTTTCTTATCTCCTCGATTGTGGGATCGGTGTGCCCCCAGTTCCTTGAAGAAGATAAGGTGGAGAGGCTATCGGTACAGATAACAAATTGTCCAAAGTGTTTCTTGGCGAAGAGGCAGGCTTGTAGTATGGCGAAGGCTTCGGCTGTAAAGATGGAGTTGTACTGAGGTAGCATTCCTCCTGAGATTATTTTGCCTTCGCTGTCGACAACAGCAAAGGTAGTTGATTCGTCTGTTTTAGATCCATCGATGTAGAGCCATGATTTTGAGCCAAGTTTTTCTTGTAACGATCGGAAGCGGGTCTGGAATTCTGATCTCGTGGTATTCTTTTTTGAGGCGTTATACATATCCAGGTTCACATTAGGTTTTGTATTGATCCAGTAGGCTGGGGGCTTTGTGTACTTTAGTTTGGGAGGTGGTAGGCCAAGCTGCGTTGTGTAGTTGGCACATCGCCTAAAGGTGGATATGATTTTGTATATTCGTTTTTGCTTAAACAAAGCAGACAAATCCTTCCTTAAAAGAGCATTTTTTGTTAAATGCAATTTGGGAATGAGCTGCATGGTGAATGCTCGGAAGACCAGATTCAGCCAAGATGCATGCGGTAGGAGAGGTAGGATATACGTTAAGAGCACGTCGAATTGCACCGTGGTATAAAGCCTGCAGCTTGCTTAGGTGCGATTTTGCACACCATCCGTAAACTGGTAGGCTGTAATCTATTTTAGAGAGCATCAGGGCACGAGTAATCCCTAAAAGTGTATTGATGTGAATGTTAGTATATTTGGATGACAAAAATTTTATAATATTCAATCTAGTCTCGAGCTGTTTTCTTAATTTAATACAGTGTTGATCAAAAAGGAGTTTGGTATCGAAGGTTCAGCCCAAAATGGTTAAGCTTTTTACATTTTCAATTATTTTGTTTTTAAAGTTAATTTCAGAGAGAGAGCATCTGTGCTTACGGCAAATATGAAGTATTTTACATTTTTCTATGGCTAGGGAGGCACCCGAAATGGCTCCCCAGGAATCTATGTCTCTTAATATATCTACAAATTTATCTTTAACAGTATTTACATTTTTAAGTTTGGTAAACAGAATTGCGTCATCTGCATATGTATATTGAGACTTGAATATCCTTATATCTACGTATTATACAGTTAGGTTTTTCGAAAGCAATAATAAAAAGAACAACTGAAAGAGGGGAGCCTTGCGGGATGCCGTTATTTTTTTTTTATATACTTTATTAGTCTCAACAACAATAGTTTAACGTACTTAGCATAACATAACCAAAAAGGGGGGGGGAGGGGTTTGTGGTCGGTCGTGGGTAATGGACAGTAAGGGCTTGAGGACGGACGGGACGACCGTTAGGCATTGCTTCGCCCGCAGCAGGCCCCAACTCTCCACCCTACCACCTCTCCTGCTCGATGCTCCTGAGCCTCTGCATTAACGCTGCAGCGAAGGATGCTACTGCGTCCCACAGCATCTGGGTTTCCAGCATTGTCTCCACAAGGTTTCCTGGGTGGAGTGAGCGGCCCGCCGTCGCCTCCAGTCGGTGGCGCTCTCGTGCAAACCGGCGGCACTCGAAGACAACGTGCTTGGCGTCCTCGACTAGCAATCTCCCGCACTCCGGGCACCAGTCCTCCTCCGCGTGGTCAAAACGCTTCAGGTATTACCGGAAGCAGCCATGACCACTCAATACCTGCGTCAGGTAAAAATCGACCTGTCCGTGGCTTCGAAACACCCACCTTCTAAGATTGGGGATGAGAGTGTACGTCCATCTTCCTTTCGTCGATGAGTCCCAGCAGTCCTGCCAGGCTGTGAGCGACCTCTCCTTGGCCTCCTCCCTTGTACATATATCGAGGGCGCCACCAGCAACCTCATAACGAGCGCGAGCGCTTTCCTTTAGCTCCTTAAGCTCTCGAGCGCGCTCTTTCAGCGGGACCATCCCCGCGATGACCAGGATGGCGTCGTCGGAGACTGTCCTGAAGCCGGACGCCACCCTTATTGCTCCCAGCCTGTACGCTGCGTCAACTCCTCTTCTGTAGCTGGGCGTATTCATCGCCTCAGCCCAGATGGGAGCCGCGTACAGAATTTGCGCCGAGGCAACGCTCACGAGGAGCCTTCTCCTGTTCTGCTTTGGTCCTCTGGTATTGAGGAGGATCCGGGTGAGGCCCCTGACAGTGGCTGCAGCCTTGCCCTGGATATATTCTAGGTTCTCACGGAAGGAGAGCCGGGCGTCGATCATCACCCCCAGGTATTGAAGACCCCCAGGTCTGCGAAGCCGACGACGTCGCATCCCGCTGGGAGCTGCAGTCTCAGGATCCCGTCATACATGGCGTTCCACAGCAGCGGTCCCAGGACCGATCCTTGGGGCACACCTGCCGTGACGCCGTAGGTCTCCGTGCCCATGTCCGTGTCGACAAGTAGGACCCTGCAGCTGAAGTAGCTGCTGACAACGTTCATTATAGAATTGGGGACGTTGAACCGCCTTAGGGCTGCCAGGGTATTGCTCCAGTCCGCCGTGTTGAACGCGTTCCTGATGTCCAGGGTGACTATTAGGCAGTATTGCTTGGAGCCTTCCACCTAGTGCCTGCTATTGCGTTTCGAGCAATTCCAACCACCGCTGCTATGGCATCCACTGTGGACCTTCCCTTCCGGAACCCGTACTGCTTTGGCGACAGCCCTCCCGCCTCCTCTATTGCGGCTTCGAGCCTCGAAGCGATCACCCTCTCGAAAACCTTGCCCGTTGTGTCCAGCAGGCAGATTGGCCTATAGGACGACGCCTCCTCCCTTGGTTTCCCTGGTTTTTGTAGCAGGAGCTTCTGCACCTTCCACCTGGTGGGAAAGGTGCCTTCGCGGATGCATCTGTTGAACAGCTCCGCAAAACTTCCCGGCTGCAGTGCCAGAGCCAGTTTCAGGGCTCGGTTAGGAACCGAGTCCGGGCCGGGTGCTTTGTTGGGGGCCAGGCCTCTCCCTATGGCCAGGACTTCCTCTTCCGTTACCTCCTCCGCCATTTCGTTGTCTGCTGGGGGGGTGGGAAGCTGGGTGACTTGGTTGCCGGCTGGGAATAGCTATGGACTAACTATGGACCTTAGTACGATCGGGTCAGTGGGGGACTGACTTCCTGCGCGCAGCCTCTTCACCACTATCCGGTACGCGTTGCCCCATGGATTTTCATCCGCCGAGTCACACAACTCCAGGAAGCATCTCCTTTTACTGTCTCGGATGGCCACCTTCAATGCTTTGCGCCTGTCCTTGAAGGCTTGGTGCCGCTCCTCAAAGGCGTCGCTGCCTCTCGCTCGCTGCATAAGCCTCCTTGCTCTCATGCACTCAGCTCGGATGGAGCCAATCTACTCGCTCCACCAGTAAACAGGAGCGTGGTTTCTGCGGTAGCGGCTTCTCCGCTGCGTGCTCGCCATGCACGCTGCCTCAAGCTTAGCTGCAAGGGTGTCAGCCATTTCGTTGGCTCCGCTTGGTGGGACGTTGCCGATGTCACGTGCTGCCTCGGTGAAGTTCCTAGCCTGGAGCGTACCGACTCTGTAGCCTTGGTTCCCTCTGTTCGGTTCCCTCGGTCGTTCTTGAGGGCTGCCAATTGAGCACAATATTGCTTCGTGGTCGCTGGCCGTAAAGCTGCCGCTTATCCTCCAGTCAGCGCCCGTCGCTAGCGAGGGGCTCGCGAACGTCAGGTCAATGATGGATCCTGCTCCGGCTCTGCTGAAGATGTGCTGGTTTCCTTCGTTCAGCAATACGAGATCGAGTGAGGCGAAGGTTTCTCTTACCACTCTCCCTCTCGCATTCGTCCTCGGGCAGCCCCAGTCCTGTGCCCACGCGTTGAAGTCCCCTGCTACCAGGACGTCAGAGCGGCCTCTGATATCATTTCCCAGGCAGTCCATCATGCGCTCAAACTCACTGGTGGTTAGGCTAGGTGCCATGTAGCAGCTGTAAAGCCATGCCCCACCTATCCGAGCCCTTACGAATCCCTCCGCACTGTGCACTGAGTGCATTGTCGCGCCGGTTGCGCCGCAGCTCCAGATGGCAGCCTTTCCCGATAGGTCCACTGCCCAGCGGTTGTCTGAGCCAGTCCTATGGGGCTCGCTTAGGAGCGCTATGTCCGTCTTCGTCTCCCTCGCAGTCTGCGACAGCACATCTTGAGCCGCCCTGCAGTGGTTCAGGTTCAGCTGAAGCACTAGCATCCTGTCGTCCTAGGTCCACCTCCTTTCGCTGACATGGGGCAACTTCTGCTTCCCGTCTGATGCCTCACATCCTTGAGGCCCCTGTCTTCACACTTCGTCTGAAAAGTTACTATCTAGTAGTTAGACCAGAGATGCCCGAACTCTTCGGCGATACCCTGAGAATCTGTTACGACACCTGAATGACACTTCAAGAATCGAAATGGTTGTGGTGGCTCACCGGCCAGCCTCTTTACGTCGGACCAAACTTTTTTTGAAGAAGAAAGAGGGGAAGATATCCTGGAGGTGAAATTTTCTAGACATTTCCGTTTAGCCACAAGTACAGATTTTTTAAAAACTGCATTGGCTCTTTTATAATTTATTAGATTGGTGTCTCACATACTGGCCTTGTAAACCGCGAACGAATGTTGCTTTTCATTTTGAAGCTTCTGAAGTGTATAATTCCACCACGGAACTGCTGCCTTACGCACGACACTTTTGGTTTGAGGGATACTGCAGTTAGCTGCAGACCTAATGCCTTTGGTTAATTGGGCAACTTGGTGGCTTAAGCAACCGGTCTTCCAACTAGTTGCTGTCTGTTCGCACTTTGATCTATATACATCCCAATTAGCTAAATCTATTTTATATTTAGGTAGGGGAGGGGTGTGGTCAGGACTGAAATTGATGGAAAAAATAATTGATATGGGGAAATGATCACTTCCGAAAAGGTTGGCCAAGGTCGACCAACTGCACCTATGTGCTATTTGCGGGGTGATCAAGGAAAGGTCTACATGGGTTAGGGTGTTATGGGTGGATAAATGTGTGGGAGATCCATCGTTTAGGACAATTAGATCTTGTTCCGCTATTAGTTTTTCGATTTTTTTTTCGAACTTGGTGGCTTAAGCAACCGGTCTTCCAACTAGTTGCTGTCTGTTCGCACTTTGATCTATATACATCCCAATTAGCTAAATCTATTTTATATTTAGGTAGGGGAGGGGTGTGGTCAGGACTGAAATTGATGGAAAAAATAATTGATATGGGGAAATGATCACTTCCGAAAAGGTTGGCCAAGGTCGACCAACTGCACCTATGTGCTATTTGCGGGGTGATCAAGGAAAGGTCTACATGGGTTAGGGTGTTATGGGTGGATAAATGTGTGGGAGATCCATCGTTTAGGACAATAAGATCTTGTTCCGCTATTAGTTTTTCGATTTTTTTGCCTCTGGTGTTTGATTGAGGAGAGCCCCAAAGAGGAGACCACGAGTTAAAGTCCCCTAAAACGATGTATGGTTGTCTAACTGTGTCAAGAATAGCAGATACGTCGAATGTAGAAAAGCTTTGATTAGGAGGAATGTAAACATTGACGATCTGTATGTCAATGCTTACATTGAGCTCCAAAACAGAGCAGAGGATGTTGGAGTTGATGTTGCGGTGTTTGTGGGGGAGGTTTTGTTTAATAAGAATACCGATACCTTGCTTAGCACTGATATTCTGCGGTAAATTGTGGAAATAACCAACGTAGCCTTTGGGACAGACAAAATTTATAAAGTTAAATGGCAGGTTTGTTTCTTGTAAACATAAAATGTCGGGCGATTGTTCTTTTATTAGAATAGAAAGTTCGTGGTAGTTGTTAAATATTCCGTTTATAGTCCATTGCAAGATTTTAATTGGCATAGATTAAATTTAAAAAATAAAATAATACTAAAATTAGTATTATAGTGGTGATGATAATGTAAAAGGAAAAAACTGAACTATGAATCCGGTGAATCCATAGAATCAGAATCAGGAATCGGATAAGATACTTGGGACGTAGTATAGTTGGGGATTTAGGTACAATTATATTGTTTGCTTCTTCAGTAAGAGCTTTAATAACATTGGAGTGTGAGCGGATAAAAGAGCTCGGGTTTTGAGTATTGGGTATAGTAGAAAGAGAAGGCTTGTATGAGTTTAAATTAGAAGAGGTTGGCATGTTAGTAAGAGAGATCGTGTTGATCTCACTATCAGGCTTCGGAGTTGTGGTACTTTTGTCAGTTTTCGTGGTTATCATGTTCGGGGTTCGGGCAGTTGTAGTAGACGAGCTTTCTGAGCTGGCGACAGAAGCGAAGGTGCTCGATGCGTTGTTCTTATTGGTTTGTTGTTGTAGAATAATATGGCCTTCACGGAAGCTGCATTTCTTGCTAGTTTTTATGCAGAAAAGTTCTCTCTGGTATTGATATTTTGGGCATGTTGGAGAGGAGGCGGGATGATCGCCACTACAGTTCGCGCAGAAAATGCGAGTGCAGGGCACTGGAAGATGAGGAGGGAGATTACAAGAAACGCAAGTTGCGGTGTTTTTGCAGTGTTTCATTGTGTGTCCCAGTAGTTGACAAGACTTGCACCTCATTGGATTAGGAAAGTATTCCCTAACCTTTACGGTATGCCAAGAGACGTCAAGCTTGCTCGGTAACTTGTAAGAGTAAACGCTGTGAACATTTTGCGACTTCAGCTCTTCGACAATTTCTGTTTCGGGAACATTGATCAGGCAAGGGGCATAAATTGTGCCTTTAACATAATTAAGAGGTTGGTGAAGTTTGATTTCAACATCAGTTATACCAGGCAAAGCAGAAACTTTGGTAAACTTATCGGCGACTTCACGGGAGTTAACCAGGAGAAGCAGATTACCATCACGTAAGGTTGATATAGAGCGGTGGACTGCGAAACAAGAGAATTCGGATAGCGGTTTAGTGGATTTGGATGCAACAACTATAAATCGTGGTTTTTTTTGCTGGGTTAAGGGAAGTTCAGGGAAATCGACGGGAAGTTTTTGATATGGTCTTTTTTTTTGCTTTGGGGCTTGCGCTAAGGCTGGCAAAGCGGTTATCACCAAGATTTGGTGGCCCGGGGGCCATGGTAATTATTTTTGGTGTGCACTTGAAAAAAGTTGCTAGAACGACGTGCGCGAAGGGAAGATCGTAGGCCGAAAAATAGGCGAGAGAGTGAAAGAAGAAGAATTGCAAGAAACCACTGGCAGTTCGGAAGACAACGACGTCCGTACTCGAAGAGAGATAGTCGGTGACTGAGGGTAAATTTTATTTTGAGTGTATAGAAACTATGGACGACGTCAAATGTGACGAGCCCCTAGATGCCGTCAAGTGCCTGCCCGAATTTACAAGAGCACAAGACGCGTATGTCTCCTGGAGGCAAGCGGCGGTAGCCGCATATAACATTTTTAGAAATTACGTAAACAGCTCGCGCCATTATCAGGCGGTCATCATAGGAGCAAAATAAGAGGCCCTGCCGATGCCGTACTATTCTCGTTTGCCACTGTGATAAATTTCGACGCGATTATAAATCGACTCGACTTTACGTACAGTGATAAGCGAGCAGGAAATGGGTACTCTTAGGCAGGAATATAAGATCCTCCTACAATACTATGACGAGGTCCAGAAAAAACTGGCTTTACCAATCAAGCCACCATGTCGTACGAAGCCTCGGCGGCAAAAGTCTTTTGTGACAAATTCCAGGATGACGCACTCCGAGTATTTATCTCGGGACTCAAGGTCGGCCTCACGGATGTCCTTTTTTCGGCAAAGCCGAAAAATTTGCCTTCAGCTCTCGCTTTAGCGCAAGAAGTGGAATCTAACCACGAAATGTACTCCTTCTCGGCTTCATTTGCGAAAAGCCAGGGGGACAAGGACAAAAAGCAACATCCAAAGGCGCAAGAATACCCACAGTCAAACGCTGCACTATGGTCCCAGTGCGGCATAAAATCGAAAAAATTATGAAATTATTTTTTAAATATGAACAAAATTTTGATGGATAGACATTCCAAATAAATATAAATATAAATTTTTTTGAGCTGTATTGCAACCCTGTTAATTTAGCGCGGTCATTTAACCGGCTGATTCATTGCAATCCTGAAACTTGCAAATTGGCGGCAACTTTAAGGCAACTTTTAATTGTGTTAAAATTGCATTGAATTGAGTGAAAATACCAGATTAAATATGGAAAACAAAGATCAAGGTATGAAAAATCAATAATTAAACTATTTCGTGTTATCATTATATTTGTATCTGTGTTGTCAAATGTTTTGTAAGTGTCTATTTAGCAGGAATGTGTAACAAAAGTAGTTGTGTTTTGTGGAGTGTTACTTTTTCAGCGCATATCGGCGCAAGCAACTAACCAGGTGAAGTTACTTATAAAAATATAGGAATTCAAATTTAATTGGTCTTCTTTGCTGGTTTTTGCTCGTTTTCGAAAAAACAATAGATGTTGCAAGTGTTTATTAGTTCTCTCATGCAGCGCTCCTCGAAGTTTCGGGGGAGAGCCACCGGAAAGACGACGCTGTTAGAGGGTTAAATTAAATATTATAAATAATAGAACCATATTTAATAAAAGTTTTAGTTCGTTTTATGAAAAACTTAAGTTTATGTAAAAATTAAGTAAAAATTCCAGTATAGCCAACTCTTAATGTAGGCAGCGGCCATAGGCGTGGTCAAATTTCCAAAACAACAAAATTCGAAACTCGACAAAAATAGTTCAAGCATATATGCAAAATTTGAGCCCAGTATATCTAAAATTGGAGTTTATGCAAAAAAACGGCATTTCCGCCCGAAGTGGGCGTGGTCAAATTTAAAAAACAAAAAAATTCGAAATTCGACAAAAATAGTTTAAGCGTATGTGCAAAATTTAAGGCCAGTATCTCTAAAACTAGAATTTCTGCCAAAAAAAAGGCGTTTGGGCCCATTGTGCGCTGGAAAAAATCCGTACTACGCCAAGCAGCACAAGGCGCAGGTACACTCTGCCCCACACAGTGGAGGCACCCCTGAACCCATGGACATTGACCCATCGCTGTCCAAGATTCTTAAGCCATTCCAAGCCCCGGCATACCAAAACAGGAAGCCGGCTGAGTCCGATCGATCTGCCCTATACAAAAGGCAGAGGGTAAACCACGTCGCGCAGGGCGCAGGCAAAACCGGGGTGAAATATACTGCCGCAGCTTCAAGCGCGGCTGAAGAAATTGACGACGATGCCATTAAAAATTACAATTCGGACGTCATTTAGGGGAAAGTCCCTGCTACCCATCATCAGACGAAGATAAGCAGGTGAAGAAATGAAACTTTTAATAGACACGGGCGCGTCAAAAAATTTCATCCGTCCTTACGAAGGGTTGAAAGCGTCCGCCCAGTGAATTCGCCATTTTCAGTACATTCTATCCATGGCGTTACCACGATAGAAAAAAAATGCTTCGTATCCCTGTTCAACTTGAAGGCTACGTTCTTCATCTTACCAGATTTTTCCTCCTTTGATGCCATCATCGGCCTTGATCTATTAAAATAGGCAGGAGCATCACTTGGAGCACCGAGGTAGAAGAGCTAGAATTCCAATCATGCCCCAACGTAAATTTCACTGATGTGGACTGCTCCAGTGCACCACCTTTAGTCAGAAAAGCATTTTCAAAAATGCTAAGCGACAGAAAAAATGCCTTCGCGAACCCAAATGAGGCGTTACCTTACAACACGTCTGTGGAAGTCACCATCAGGACAGTTGATGAGGAGCCCATTTATGCCAGACCCTATCCGTACCCGATGGAAGCGGCAGATTTCGCCAATGGCGAAATTCAAGACCTACTAAAAAACGGCATAATCCAGAAGTCGAGATCACCTACAATAACCCAATATGGGTAGTAGACAAAAAGGGCACCGACGAATCTGGCAACCGTAAAATGCGGCTGGTATTAGACTTTCGAAAGCTAAACGAGAGGACAATACCGGATCGCTATCCCATGCCAATTATCTCTATGATACTAGGGAATTTAGGCAAAGCAAAATATTTCACAACGCTCGATTTAAAGTCCGGCTACCACCAAATTATTCTGGCAGAACGTGACCGTGAGAAAACTTCCTTTTCCGTAAACGGGGGAAAATACGAGTTCCGTCGACTGCCATTCGGGTTAAGAAATGCTGCCAGCATCTTCCAAAGAACCATCGACGACGTACTGCGAGAACAGATTGGCAAATTTTGCTACGCCTATGTCGATGATGTTATCGTCTTCTCAGAGGACGAAAACGCCCACATACGACACGTGGATTGGGTTCTAAAGAGCCTACACGACGCTAACATGAGAGTGTCAGCGCAGAAATCGGTCTTCTTCAAAAAAGCGTAAAATTTTTGGGGTTTGTAGTCACCAACGAGGGGACCACGACAGACCCGGAAAAGGTCAGGGCCATTAAAGAATTCCCTGAGCCCAAAAACGTTTTCGAAGTAAGATCATTCATGGGCTTGGCTGGCTATTATAGATGCTTCATTAAAGATTTTGCATCAATAGCTAAGCCCATTTCGAGCATCATAAAAGGGGAGCTCGGAAATGTCAGCAGACACAGATCCAGAAGCATCCAGGTACAGTTTACCGAGCCGCAACGGCAAGCTTTTGAAAAGCTACGTAACATCCTGGCCTCTGAGGATGTCATCCTCAAGTACCCCGACTATAAAAAGGCATTTGATTTAACGACAGATGCCTCAGCGTATGGCATTGGCGCGGTGCTTTCACAAGAGGGCCGTCCCATCACTATGATCTCTAGGACCTTAAAGGACAGAGAAGTTAACTACGCTACCAACGAAAGGGAGCTGTTAGCTATAGTTTGGGCACTAGAGAACCTGCGCCACTACCTTTATGGGGTCAAAGATTTAAACATCTACACTGACCACCAACCGCTGACCTACGCGGTATCGGATTCCAATCCGAATACAAAAACTAAAAGATGGAAAGAACGCATCGATGAGTGTGGTGCCAAAGTCCATTACATGCCTGGCAAGGCCAACCTCGTTGCGGATGCCCTCTCGAGGCAACAAAACGTTGTAGAAGAGGAGGAGGCATTTTCAAGCGCGGCCACAATTCACAGTGAGCTGTCGCTAACCCACACCATCCAATCCACGGATAAGCCTCTCAATTGCTTTCAAAACCAGATAATTCTGGAGGAAGCACGCTCTCCGTCAAACCGCAGCTTCGTTCTCTTTGGAAACAAGAGACGGCATAATATTGACTTCACTTGCGAGGAGTCATTGCTGGAGGAGCTCGCGGACATAATAGTTCCTAAAGGCGTAAACGCCATTCATTGCGATTTGCAAACGCTAGCAGTGATACAGGACAAACTGATTCGGCAATTCCCTGCCACCAAATTTTGGCACTGCAAAAACTGGGTAACGGACATATTTGCAATTGATGAAAGGCGGGAAATTCTCACTGTCGAGCACAACAGAGCTCACAGAGCTTACTTCCCAAAAATGTCCAAGCTAGCGAAGAAAATAGTCGTTTCGCGCAAGACTTGCGCCAAGGCTAAATACGACAGACATCCAAAAAAACATGAGCTTGACGAAACACCAATCCCATCTCAAGTAGGAGAAATTCTGCACATAGACATCTTCTTCACGGATAAAAAGTATTTCCTCACGTCTTCTCGAAATTTGCCGTTGTCCAACCAGTTCTCTCTAGAACTATAGAGGATCTCAAACCAGCGGTTTTACAGCTGATGAATATTTTCCCGAAGGCCAGGGTCATATATTGCGACAACGAACCATCATTAAACTCGCACACCATCGTGGCCATCCTAGAAAACCACTTCGACGTTAGCATCTCAAATGCTACGCCTCTACACAGTGTCTCCAACGGACAAGTAGAGCGCTTCCACAGCACTTTTGTAGAGCTTGCAAGATGTCTTAAAATCCATAAAGGCATCAGCAATACCGTAGAGCTGATCCTTCTAGCTACGGCCAGATATAACAATAGATAGACATCCATTCGGTCATCGATGAGAGGCTGTGATGTGGTTCAGACACAATCAAATGAGCCACAATACGAAATACAGGATAGGATAAAACTCGCCCAAGACAAGCTCCGGGACAGGGAAAACGCTTCCCGCCAAATTAGAGTATTCGAGGTTGGCGAAAAAGTCCTAGTGAAATCCAACAACGCCTAGGGAACAAACTCTCACCGTTATGTGAAGAGAAGACCGTTGAAGCGGACATGGGGACCACAGTCCTCATTAAGGGGCGGGTGGTCCAAAAAGACAATCTTAGGTAGGCCAAGCGTGACTATATTATCGCTCGCCTGATTTTTCATTTTTTATTATCTTTTTCCTAGCCACTTGGCATAAGTTTCGTTTCCATTATCATTTTAATCATGCTTTGGTGGTGGGCTACCCAATCTCAACAAAATTCACAACATATCCAAATTACAAGTTTTCAACCATATCCCTGATTTTCCTTTTGGCCGCAGCATCGGCACGTGTCACGGACTATTCCAAACCAAATACATTTCCATCGTTGATGGCCAAATTCTGATATGGGAGGAATTCGCATTTATAAAACACTCAGCGAATCTCTCGGAATATAGGCGCGTCATCGTAGAAACTAATGGGATGATTGACATGTTCCCTCAGTCTCACATGCAGAAACTCCTAGCTGTTGATGTCGCCCACCTACGCGACCTGCTTGACTCGTTGAGCATCTATCATAGGGTATCAAAAAGCTTACACTTCTTAGAGACCGCGTTAAAAGTAGTGGCGGGAACGCTAGACGCAGAGGACTTTGAAAAAATTAAATTTAAAGAATTCCAACTAATAAATGCAAACAATAGGCAAATTGACATTAACAATAAAATACAAATCCAAATCAACAACATTTCCGCTACCGTCAACCAACTTCTGAGGTCAGCGAAAAAGTCCCAAATTCGACCGGCACCTATTCAAGATGCTTTTAACTCGGAACAGGATGAAAGCAATGGAGCTGCAGGGTTTGATGCTAGCAGTGGCGCTTGCCAAGGTTAATGTTGTTAGCCCTAGCATCTTAGAAAGAGCCGACCGAGACCGCGATTAGAGATGTTTTGTCCGTATCGTCTGTTAAAATTTTACAGTCCGATAACATCTTACATTTTATCATTAAGTTTCCGAAAATAAAGTTGGCCTGCAGCAAGATCACCGTTTCCCCGGTGTTACATCACGACACCATACTCACCATACGACACCTTACGACGCCGAGGGCGGCCTCATTCTTGAAGGGGGAGTAGTTAACTAAAGTTAACGGAGCAGCGGCAATGTCCGGTCATTTAAGAACTTGCTCTGGCCAAACTGCTGACACAGCATCCGGCCGGATGCCTATACATAGCGGCGAGCACTGCATATTTGCGTGGCCGCTATGAAATACATTTTGTTAACTTTAAGTTTCAGTTTTTATCAGAGCCTCAAAGAATAAAGAGAATAAAGATAAATCAAATCTCCGGCACAGCCATTAAATAGTAAACTCATATTATTGAATTGGTCACCGCGCCTCAAGGGCCGTGATAACGGAGCAAGTGCTCCCATCGTAATTCCTATTAAGAAGGAAGAAACCCCTCGGCAACCGCCAGGGTCCATACGCATCCCCTACACCTGCGACGACTCCTCGATCAGCGAGGGATAACCCAAGCATACTATTACACAACCATATTTTAATTTACTTATATAAGTCAGAGATAAGTTGAACTTAATGATTAATTATAAGTTTTCAGTATTTGGTTTAATAAGAAATAAATTAGCTTTCCAAATGAAAAGAGAGAAACTTTTGCAATGAGAGCGCGGTGGGGAAGGAGAGTAAAGCCCTGCTGAGTGTGGCTAAAATTATTACGACTCCTGCGCGTTGTGAAATAGAAAAATTACCGATGAAATCGGCCATCATTCCCCGACATCAGAAGTGGGATCACCGCCCCTATAAGATAACTCGGAAAATAGAAGATTAGAATCGCAAAATATAGTAGAACCCGTTCACAACCTAAACTTAGAATGAGTAACGTAACGTAATATAATGATAAATAAATTAACATTTATGGGTATTCTCTCTACTGGGCCATACATGGGATATAAAGTAAGTAGTTTGTTTGATGACCCATACATAGTGTGTGTGGTACTTTTTCAATAGTTCCCGGGTAAACGATGTGGCATATATTTTTGGACATTTCATACAAAATTGAAAATGCATTGCGAACCATAGTTGGTTGTCTGTTAGTAGTCGCTTATTTCATCAGTTCTTAACTATTAATTGTTCAATAATTTTTATACAATACTCAATAATAATGTATTTTTTTTAAATGCGTAAGGGACGTAGGACTTACGAATCTAGCAAAAAATATAAGCATTTAAAACACGAGTTAACAAATTCACATATATTTCAATATACATACAATGATAAAAAGAAAATGATTATATTATATAAGTATTTAATATTAATTATCTAAACTTTTAAACGGATAGTTATATTGGATTCTACTCAGAAAGGCATGCTTTTCCCATTTCGGACCAATTTGCAGCCTCTATAAAAATCTGGGTGGACCGGAATTAAACATTCCGGAATGTTCGCGGTGCAATGTTGGTGACGGTTGTCCTTGTCGGAGGATTTCAAAAGGTGAATTTGAACGATGTCTGAAATGGTGATAGTTGTTTTGAGGCAGTTGCTGAAAATAATACCATTATTTACATTTACAATTAAAAGCTACGAAAAATCTACCTGAATATTACGTAAAGTTACACTGCTTGTTGCAGTACCTACGACATGAGGACTCGGACCATCGCCTAAATCCAATTGCAAGCTTTCTGGTACCTCGTTATTAATAATAGAAGCGCGAGTGCTTGTGGAAATACACCCAGATCCACTATTTGTCAAATGAAGTTGCCCCAATGATGCAGTAGCCATAGCTACATCCGGCATCACTTCGGAAAGATGACTGTTACCGGCATCTAACGCAGATGCTCCACCCTCAGCTTCTACGTCTGACCCGAGGCTGAAATCTCCTTCAGTTATTAAGGCTGGCAAATCGTTGCGATGTTGACTGGAATTTGAGAGTCGTGCGTAGCTGTACTGTGCTGCAGGACCAGAGCTATATGCCAAAAAATTAGCTGCACCTATAATTCCATTCGATGGAAGTCTTGGAAAAGTAAGATTACGATTGTTACATGGGTGGACCACCTCAGTATTATATGAAGACACTGATGATGCCATGGTAGCTGTCGATATAAATGGAGGTGCAGCGTTTTTGAATTGTTGAATTGAACCATGAGCAGCTGGCGAAGGAGGGGGACTCTGGTTAACATCTTCAAGGGCACTAACTTCATTTTGGGCAGATGATGGTGTACTAGTTGCTTCCGTAGCAATGTCATTAAATCCTTTATTGATTTGGAGTGAGTTTCCCAATATATCAGATACTTCATCGGGAAGATTAAACTCTCTAACAACTCGAAGTCTAATTTGCCTGTCGATTTCATTTTTGGATGAAAGAGGGAGCAGCAATGCACGTTGGCACATTGGTGATTGACGCAATTTATGTTCACGCTTCCGCATAGCTAATAACGTTTGGGTGTCTGGTGGCGGTATTGCAACTGCTCCCCCAAAAAAACCAAAATTTTCTTCATCATTGTTTCTTTCTGACCCAATACCCCGGTTCGAGGAAGAATTTAAATGTGATACCATATACAATGTGTCTGGAATATTTGTAGTATGCCTAGTCGTGCGCATTCGTAATAATTCTACATGATTGTGCGTTGGCATTCGATCTTCTAAAAGTGTTTTTACTTCTTCAAAATATGGCATAAATAAACGCGGCCTAACATACAGTCCCTGGTTTTTGCCTCCACGAATCCACGCGTTAATACGTAGATTTTCTCTTTCATCTCCAATCATATGTGATGGAGGTGTACTTACGAGACCTCTTCGAATAGCTTGACATAAAACGTCACAATGAGGAGGTAAGACATGGTCCATCCGCACTAAAGGTAGTAGTTCTGAAAGAATTTCTCTTAGTTCTATATCACTTATGTCGCGTTTCTTTACTCCTTTGCGCGTTACTGAGTGAGCTGTATGTGACAACAAATTTGGTTCTCTATCTTCCATACGACGTATAAGCTCTTGCTCGCCCCATTTTAAAACTGCTTGTAAAATCTCTAACTCCGACGCTTGTAAGAAGTTACTATGCAATACGTGTTTTAACTGTGATTTATCTAATTGATGCAGAACTGGCGAGGCACTGACAGCCGCAAATTCTTCGCGCAAATACTGACAAGCTTGTCGAAAAACCCATGCAGAACCATAAGGCTGGCAGCCCCACCTTAAAATTGTGGGCAAAGTGTCTAAAGATAACCATTCTAAAATCAAATCCTCACATCCTTGAGCTAAAATATCAAGTTCCAAAAAACGTCCGATCTGATATAGCTCCATAGCTTCCTCCAGAGTTGTTGGGCGCACTCGGCCAGTGTTGGTTAAAGCATGGACTTCTCCAAGGGAGCCCGTTGTTGTACTTGATCCAACACCACGCAAGATCAATGTCAAATCTACTGTGTCTAAATAAATAGCTTGTAGCAACACACGTGCATATCTTTTCGGAATTACAGATTCGTCTAACACAATACGAGTCGGAACGTGTAAAGATCGTTCAACATACTCATCTATCTTACGTGTACGTCGTGCAATTAAATTACGGAAAAATGGTGACCGCGCGCTTAATATTGCTTTATGACAAGGAAGTTCGATTTTAGGACGAAATCCATACTCCGAGGATCCTGAGTCTTGTCTTAAATGATCGTTTGTTCCATCTGCTGTGAACACTAGCGCAGCGTCTGCGTAGTCACCTGTTTCCAACAAATATCGTAAATCATGTTCCAGAGGGTTCGGAGTGCCAAAATGTTCACCCAGCTGACACAACACGCTTATGTCAACATTTGGATTATGAGAACATAGGTCACCAGTGTACAAGTAACGTAATAATGAAGAAAACATTTGAACATCAATAGGCGACGATGGGAGTTCAAGGCATACACGCGCTCCGAATCCTGGACATCCAATAAGTAAGTCTCGAAAATATGCACAACGGGCCGATAATATTGAACGATGAACAGGAAAGACTGCTCCACGAAAAACAAGATCACAATCTGCACACAAATTTTGGTCATAAAGAGCTGCTAAGTCTTGTTTGTATGTCGCTGCGGGTGGTCGAGCCAGTTCCGCTTGTACCTAAAATTAAAAAAATTATGTAATGTCACATATAAACTATTAAATTTATATTGCTAACCGACAAGTCCCTCAGAGCTGACAAAGCTTCAAACTCTTCGCAAAGTGCAGCCAATTCCAATGGTGTCCAATCAGATACAAAATCTCTTAAAACTCGAGCATGATCGCAAGCTTTAGACGAACGGCGCCGTCGAATTAATTTTCGTTTTAGTGTAGCAAACCCTGTAGTACGTTTTCGTCTTTGCTCACGATGGAATTGAGCACTACATATTATATTATCAGGATTTTCTCCCATACTTCCGTTTGAAACCCTAACACCTCCACTTGCCGCACCTTCAGAACCTGAAGTTACCATTCCTGTCATGCTGATAGGCATAATAACAGAAAAGTTTCCATTAGAGTTGCCTGTATTATTGTTCACGCTTCCTGATGATGCGACGTTAGAACAACTATTGCTAGAGGTGTTGGCTCCCATTGTACTCAATAAAGTCTTTAAAAGCCATAAACAGAATAGGATACAGTATTTGCTTTTCACCTTTATTTTTATTCAGGGCATTCGAACAGTAAGTCACACTTGCCCATACTCATGCTTTTTTTCTTTTAATAACATTTTAAACCTTGAATCTGGAAAAAAATAAATTTAAAAAGGCAATATAATAATAATAGGAAAGAAAAACTGAATATAAGTTAATAAACCCTAGAAGTAGATATCGGATAAATACGAAAAATATCAGTTATAATTATGCGGTTATTATGCAAATTTTATTATAAAACTAATTAGAATACGAAATTTAAAAAAAAGTCCCAAGCTTCTATAAATTTAAAAAGGCAATATAATAATAATAGGAAAGAACAAGAAAGGAAAGCTAACTTCGGGCGGAGCCGAAGTTGATATACCCTTGCAGTTAAAACCGGATATATATCGCAAACATCGGATTTAGTTGGCCGATCCTTATGAAATTTGGTAGGTTGGATGAACTGACCAAAAATAGAATCTATACCAAGTTCCAGCTTTCTATCTTCAAAAACACAAAAGTTGGGTCAATTCCGATCTTTCAGTTATATGGCAGCTATAGGATATAGTCGGCCGATCCTTATGAAATTTGGCACGTCGTATTGTTTTGCCAAAAATAGCTCTCATGTTAAATTTGAATTCTCTAACTCTAAAAACACCAAAGTTATATCATTTCCGATCAATCAGTTATATGGCAGCTATAGGATATAGTCGGCCGATCCCGGCCGTTCCGACTTATATATTGCGTGCAAAGGAAAGAAGGGTGTGTGCAAAGTTTCAAGACGATAGCTTCAAAACTGAGAGACTAGTTCGCGTAGAAACGGACAGACAGACAGACGGACAGACAGACGGACAGACGGACAGACGGACATGCTCATATCAACTCAGGAGGTGATCCTGATCAAGAATATATATACTTTATAGGGTCGGAGATGTCTCCTTCACTGCGTTGCACACTTTTGGACAAAATTATAATACCCTCTGCAAGGGTATAAAAACTGAATATAAGTTAATAAACCCTAGAAGTAGATATCGGATAAATACGAAAAATATCAGTTATAATTATGCGGTTATTATGCAAATTTTATTATAAAACTAATTAGAATACAAAATTTAAAAAAAGTCCCAAGCTTCTATCTTCAAAAATACCAAAGTCGGTATTTTAACCAAATAGCACTTCCGATCCTTCAGTTATATGGCAAATTTATTAGAAATATGATCCGACCGAGTATACACACAAAATACTCGTATATATAGGAGTATTCTTAATCAGGATCCCCTCCCAAGTCGATATAAGTATGTCAAAACAAGAAAGCAAAGCTAACTAAACCCTTGAAGTTAAAGACGGAAATATATCGCAAACATCGGATATAGTTGGCCGATTCTTATGATTACATCATAATAAAACCAATTAATTACAATAAAAAAAAAAAAAAAAAAATACCAAGCTGCTATCTTCAAAAATACGAAAGTTGATATTTCTACCAAATACCATTTCCGATCGTTCAGTTATATGGCTGCTATAGGATATAGTCGGCCGATCCTAATGAAATTTGGTAGGTTGGATCAACTGACCAAAAATAGAATCTTTACTAAGTTCCAGCTTTCTATCTTCAAAAACACGAAAGTTGGGTCATTTCCTATCGTTCAGTTATATGGCAGCTATAAGATATAGACGGCCGATCCTTATGAAATTTAGCATCTAAAAACACCAGAGTTAGCATCTAAAAACCTTAGATCCTTATGAAATTTAGCATCTAAAAACACCAGAGTTAGCATCTAAAAACACTCTCTAAAAAAACCAGAGTTATACCATTTTCGATCAATCAGTTATATGGCAGCTATAGGATATAGTCGGCCGATCCGGGCCGTTCCGACTTATATACTGCGTGCAAAGGAAAGAAGGGTGTGTGCAAAGTTTCAAGACGATAGCTTTGAAACTGAGAGACTAGTTCGCGTAGAAACAGACATAAGGACAGACAGACGGACATGCTCATATCAACTCAGGAGGTGATCCTGATCAAGAATATATATACTTTATAGGGTCGGAGTTGTCTCCTTCACTGCGTTGCCTACTTTTGACCAAAATTATAATACCCTCTGCAAGGGTATAAAAGCACTGCCAAAAACTTTCTTTAACTCTACCACTGCTAAACTAAATGTTTACTTAATTTATTTATCATTATATTTTTATCATTATTTTATCATTTATGAATAATGAATATTATATTTTTATACCCTTTCAGAGAGTAGTATAATTTTTTCCAAAAGTGTGCAACGCAGTGAAAAAGATATCTCCGACCCTATAAAGTATATATATATATACTCTACATCAGGATCACCTCCTGAGTTGACGTGAGCATGTCTGTCAGTTTGTCTGTTTCTGCGCACATTAGTCTCTCAGATATACGCTATCGACTTAAAACTTTGCGCACACTATTCTTTCTTTTGCTAGCAGTATATGAGTCAGAACAGCAGGGATCGGCCGACTATATCCTAAAGCTGCCATAAAATGTTGTGTTTGTAAAGTTAGGGAGTTGGGATGTTCTATGGAATTTTTTTGGTTTTTCAATAAATAGATTTATTAAATACTACTTGTTATTTTGAATCTCCCGTCGATATACTTTATATTTTATATGCAGTGAAGGAGACATCTGGACCCGTCTATTGGAAGGTGGCTCAATCTTTAAGGGTTTTTTGACAAATTCAATAGCCTTATGCGAGCCCTGAATAATTTGGAAACGCCGGCTGCATCATTGGCTAGGTTCTCCTTTTAGGTTTGACCCAGACACATGAGGTAGTATGAGTAGTATGTATGTGTCATGAGGTAGTAACTCCCTTTCTATGCCATTTTTTGGTACGTCGACAATTGCGCGGTTCCATTGCGCGACAAGTTAAGTTTAAGAAATTTTTCGCGCGACAACGAATTAGGAATAGCCGAGTGGTAGAGTGCTTGGCTGGTGTGCAAACTAAAACGAGTTCAAACCAGGCTCGGGACATCCATTTCCTTTTTAATTTTAATACTATTTATATTATATTTTTATTCTTTTAATGTGTTTTCTTAAATTTATAATCCAATAAAAAAAAAATACCAAAATTGTAATATCACCTTAACATCGTTTTAGTTCGTAGTGGAACTCGCTGTAAAAATGTCTATAAGTGCGGGTTCTACGGCATTTTGGCAGGCCGCGTCGTGGAACCCGCTCTATTTTTTTTTTTTTTTTTTATTTTTTTATTTTAACGTTGCTTTTATTTCTTGAATCTTCTCTTTGCGAGACTAACAAGAGGTGTATCAAATCTTATATTTTTAACTTAACTAACAGTCATATTGACTGATACGGAGTTAGACGGCCCTAAAAATCGATTGCTGGGTTGGGAGGTCGTTGCGTCTAAGGCGGGATACGCTAGAAACCCGAGTCAATCCCCCAGCGAGAAAATTTGGGTGCGAAGACAGTTTTTCTTTGTATGACTCTTTTTGCTTCTGGATTTCGTCTTTCACTGCGAGGATGCCCAGATCCCGGTGGATGTTTTCGTTGCGAACATACCAAGGTGCCCCTGTGATAGTTCTCAGGATTTTTGATTGTGCGCGCTGTATGATGTCTATGTTGCTGCTGCTCGCGTTCCCCCACAGCTGGGAGCCATACGTCCAGATTGGCTTTAGGACTGAATTGTACAGTAGTAACTTGTAGTCTAGGCACAGTGGCGATCGTGAGTTTATGATCCAGTGGAGGCTGCTGGCTTTCAGTTTTAGATGCATCTTTTTGCATTCGATGTGCTTACGCCAGGTAAGTCGTCTATCAAGGTGAACGCCAAGGTACGTTACGTCGTTAGCTTGAGGGATCTGCATACCGTTTAGTAAAAGCGGAGGGCATGTTTGTCTATTAAGAGTAAACGTTATATGTTTACACTTTTGTTCGTTTATTTTAATGCGCCAGTCGGACAGCCACCTTTCCACTATTGTGAGATGATTAGCCAGTTGGGTTGTTGCCTGCGTTGGGCATCTGGAGCGACTAAGGATAGCGGTATCATCGGCGAACGTTGACGTTGTTAGTTGTGCGCTCGTAGGAATATCCGCAGTATACAAAACATATAGACACGGCCCGAGTGCGCTTCCCTGTGGAACTCCAGCTTCGATGGTGTAGTCGCCCGAAGTAGCTGCGTTGCATCTCACTGAGAATACCCTATTGAAGAGGTATGATTCCAGTAGCTTGTGGGTGTATGTTGGCAAATACGTTTTAATTTTGTGCATGAGTCCGATGAGCCAAACTCGGTCAAAAGCTTGAGATACGTCGAGGAAAATAGCGCTGCAGTATTCTCGTTGTTCGAAGGCTGAGCGTATTTCGGATGTTAATCTGTTCACTTGTTCGATGGTTCCATGGTTTCTTCGAAAGCCAAATTGGTGTGCCGGGATGATATTGCAAGCTTCCAAATGTGGTATTATGCGAGTTAACAAGCATTTTTCAAACAGTTTAGACAAACAAGATAGAAGGCTTATTGGTCTGTATGATGACGGAATTGTGTGGTCTTTTCCAGGCTTCGGAATCATTATAATAATGGATTTCTTCCACTTTTTTGGGAAATAGCCAAGATTAATGATTCCATTAAATAGTTTGCAGACGACCCTTATAGCGCATTTTGGAAGTTCGATCAGCATCTTTGGGGTCAATAGGTCACCACCGGGAGCCTTTTTTGGTTTTAGCCCTCTTATGACTTTTTCGATTTCGTTCGGCCGGAATGGAGGTGCGGCTGGCTGAGGGGAGGACTCTGGCTGAATTACTGGCAGGAGGAATGAATTTGAGGCTGGGTTTGGCTGGAAGACACTTTGGAGATGTGTGGCGAATGTTTCAGCTCGGTCTTCGTTGCTGCGAGCCCAGCATCCCGAAGAGTTTCTTATCGGGGTGGTCGTTTCAATTGGGGCACTAAGATTTGGGTGGGCCCTCCACAGGGGCCCCTTTGTGCTTGTTGGCGAGAGATTCTGGATGTACCTCAGCTGTGCATTTTCTTCCTGTTGGTGAAGAGCCTGGTCGAGTGATCGGGTTGCTTCCTTAAGGCGTTGTTTTGAAGCTGGTGATCTGCTGTTTTGCCAATCACGACGCGTGCGCCTCTTTTCTCGCACGAGCTGTTCGATTTGCTGATTAGATTTGAAGTGTTTGTTTCGGTCTACTTCTTTCCTATGAGGAGTAGAGATTTTAGCTGCCGCAACGAGTACTTCTTCCAGGGCGCTCGTAGTGTAGTCGATGTCCGATTCCATGTTAAAATCCGGGGCGAGTTCTATGTGGGCACTCACGTACTTTTTGTATTTTAGCCAGTTTGTTTTTGTCGTCGTCAGACTGAAGGGGTGTTCGGTTATTTCTGGGCTTTGAAGAAGCGTTAGAAGCACAGGCGAGTGGTCTGATGATAAGTCCGAGACTGCTTTGGCACTTATTAGATTGCGAGGTATGTTTTTTGTCACTGCAAAATCAATAAGGTCTGGGAGCTTTCGTGAGTCTGTTGGCCAGTATGTGGGACTTCCAGGGGAAACGTAGTCCAGTTTATTTTTCACATTTATAATTGCATTGTACAATTGTCTTCCTTTGGGAGTCACTAGACGTGATCCCCAGTGCGTATGTTTGGCGTTGTAGTCTCCTGCGGCTATAAATCGATCCCCAAGTGAATTGTAGAAGTCCATAAATTGTCCTTCCGAGATTGAGAAGCGAGGAGGGCAGTAAACGGCAGTAATTGAAAGGATTCCGTTGCTTGACTGAATTTGTATCGATGTGGCCTGCAAAAAGTTTGTTGCAAACCTTTTGTGAAAATGGTGTTTAATTCGTTCTCTGATTAGAACTCCAGTTCCGCCGTGGGCTTTCCCATCTGGATGATCTGTGCGGTAGATTGTGTAGCCTCTTATATGAAAGTTGTATTTGCTTGTAAGATGCGTTTCCACCAGTAGCATAACGTCAATATGGTTTTCGGTCAAGAATTGTGACAATTCTAGTTTATGCCGTGAGACACCATTGGCGTTCCACATTGATATTCGTAGCGCCTGCATAGATTATTTAGACTGTTGTGCTACGAGCAGCTGTATCACCATGTTCTGGTTTTGAACAAGCGTTTGCATGGTCGTTTTCATGAATGACATAAGCTCCATCATACTTTGTTGGAGGGTAAGCATCATAGTTTCCGTTTTGCTGTGTGGCTGTTCTGGGGCCTGTTGAGCGCTTTGAGAGTTAGGCTGAATTGGAATTTCCCTTCCAGATCGTAGAGCATCGGCATAGGAGAAGCCGTTGGTGGTGTTTAGTGGACCGAATGAGGATCTCGCAGCTTTGGCGAAGAAGACGTCTGGCGTGGTTTTTGACGAAACGTACGCATTCTGTGGATTTTGGTTGCGCGTTGCGGTCGCTTGACGCATGCGACTTTTTAACTCCTTATACACAATACATCCTCTATAGTTTGCCGTATGGCTGCCTCCACAGTTTCCACATTTCTTCACGGTACTGTCCTTGTTTGTAGTGCAGCAGGCGGACTTGTGGGCGTCCCCGCAGACTACACAGACAGCCCGAAGTGTGCAGTAAGACCTTGTGTGTCCATACTCTTGACAATTAGTGCATTGCACTGGACCGTTACGTTTATGTGGCTCTTCAACAGTGATTTTCCGATGCAAAAGATATTGCAGGTTGTAGATTGGGTGGACTTCGTTCTTCTTCAGCGACCTGCTTTCAGGCTCGAGCTCGACCTTGAAGAGGGGTTGTGGCTTTTTATCTTTATTTAGAATGTTAATAACATTCTTGGCTACGAAGCCCTTTTCTTTAAGGGCGGTTTTTATTTCCTCGACGGTAACATCAGGTTCTATTCCCTTTACTACCACTTGTAGGCCCTTACTGCTTTTCAGCTGGTACGTGTAATAGTTTTTCTGTACAGTGTCCAGATATTTTGACACTATTCGGAAGTGCTCTTCAGTCTTGGTTTGCACCTTTGTTTCATGGATGTTCCCTTTGATAAGCGGAACAACATGAAAGTTTTCACCGTTCCCGATCAACGACGCAATTTTGTTGACCAGGGCACTCGAGCTTTTTTCCCTAATATAGATTGGAGGGGGCTTGGGTTTTTTTGCGGTGTCTTGGGCTGGTTGGTTTTCCTCAGCCTCCGCCAGTAGGGCAAATCTGTTAGTAGTGGATCTGTCTGGTTCATTATCGTTATTCAGGACACGGTTAATTTTTGTTTTGTTGCCTGCCGGATTACTCTGCGGGCTAAGCTTGCGCTTAATTTGGATGTAGCGATCCATTCCAGTCTGTGTGGCCGTTGCCGCTTTGGCACTTTCCGAGGTTGTTGTTTTTGTACTTGCTGTAGTCGTTGACGTCGTGGTACTTTGAGTTGCAGGGGTTTTCGCTGTTGTTGCAGAAGTTGTAGCGTTGCTTGTTGTTGGTGCGAAATTTGTTTCCGATATTGGAGGGGGGTTTTACACTGCGAACTCCATGACGCGGGAGTCGGAGTGAGCAGAGCGGGTGAGCAAGACCGTGCCCTTTGGGTTTCAGCGGTCAGTAAAGCCGGGTTGCTTTTAAGCGCCGATTTTTCCACTTCGGTATCGCGGGTTGAAAAGTAAGAGTAGAAGCCGTTTCTTTGGTTCACTGAACTTCTACGCTCGTTCTTTTGGTCGTTGCTCAATGAGCTCATTGCGTGGTACGTATTTTTTTTTTTTCAACAATGCACTAGTTTTGGTTTAGCACATTACAACTGTTATAAAAAAATGCTTGTCTGTCGCTTTTAATAAATTTTATTTCAGTGTCCTTTCGCTTATATTGCCGAAAATATAAGCGAAGTGAAGTTTTCCCGGAGCTCGGACAAAGCACGTCCGCTCAGTTCGGTAGTTCGATTACGAATGACCCGCTCTTAAATGTTTTTATTTTTTCCGTCGTGGAACCCGCTGTAATAATGAAAACATTTGAGAGCGGGTTCCACGACAAACGGCTGGCAGATGAGAGAGAAAACGAGAGAATTTTATTTTTAGATCGTAACATCTTTGGAACGATGAAAGTTTGAAACGTTGTAATCCAGGGGTGCCCAGTCCCATTGCTCTCGGTGCTCCTTTGCTGTTGGAATTGATTTTTCATATGGGAAACGAAATTTCATATATGTACGTGTGTTCATAGGCAAAGCCCAAATACAAAAACAATTTTTCGTGTTTTCCCTATCCTCCTCAATCGTGTTAATCCGAACGCATTTTGTTGTTGGATTGCCGAAAACTTATCACTACAAGAAATTCATTCTTGCTTTTCTTTCAGCCAATATGGTCGACTTGAAGCGATGAATTTCTTCTTTGCAGAACATTTTTAAAGTAAAAAGTTAGGCATTTATTGGCATAGTATAATAATAAACTGTTGTGAAAAATATAGGGCCAATTTATAATTGCTATAATAAAATGTATTTTTTATTATAATGATTTTTGTTTGAAACTCCTTGTGAATGTTACTATAATTTTATTTTTCAGTGCATCCAAATGAAAAAAATGGTGTAAATGTATTGGTGATTTTTTGAACTGGTAGTGGAGTTTACTCTGTCGTTTGCTGAGCTTGGGCACCCCAGTTTTAATCGAACCAATGTGAGATACCAAGTATCTTTTACTATCCTTACTCGTCAGCTCTGTTTTTGGTATGGATTCTAGCGCCCCTTTAACACCAATTTTAAGTATCACAAAATCAACTTCGAGGGTAGCCTAGATGGATAGTGCGTCCTTATTCATGGGGTCCTGGGTTCGAGTTCATTAGCGGGCGGTTCTTTCAATTTTGATAAAGTTTTAGTTATATGATTCTTTTTATATTTACTTTTATTTTTTATTTTATTTTTACTTTTAATTTTTACGTTATTATTATTATTTTTAATTGCATTCTATTACAATTTTTGTAAACATAAGTGACGGACGTGTCAGATGACAAAATACCGGAAGGACTCCCTTGAAATTTTATTAGCGGGACATAAGGAAGAATAAAACAATTTTACAATTGTACAATTAAAGAAAAATATTACAATTAAAGAAAAAAAATAAATAAATAAATATAAAAGAAAGAAAAAGTCCTTACGAGGATTTGAACACAGAAAAATTACACATAGAGTAACTATGCATTACGCTACCATCCTGTCTCGATCTGCGGCGATTAAAAATCCTATTTGTTCTACCAACTACCACATCGGCGCATAGAAAACAGGAACGAGAAATTGAAATTGAAATTTGGAAGCCAAAACATTTTTACTCCATCGTGCGCGCAGTCACACATACATACATAGGTTCACTTTTTTGTTGACGGATACATGTAAAGAGTTCTAAAAATAGAATCGTCTGCATAAGCGTTCCCCCCTCACCAACAAGCTAGACGAAAAAAGTTGACCGTTTTGGGCCCTGATGTCCCATCTATGTACCTTATAATCTTTGATACTATGATAAATATATATATATATATATATAATATATTTAGGCAGTTCCTCAGTCAAAATTAGCCCCCAGATTTTGTTCCCAGATCTGAAAATGGTATGCGATTTTACCCAAAACTGAAACTAATCCGTATTTTAATGAGCTTTTGAAAGACTACTATTCGAAGGGAATAAAAAGATTCCTTGGAATTGCAGTATCGATTTGAAAGAAGAGTGTTTGATGAATAGGTAAAACCAATTTTGGACAAAAAACGTTTTTAATTTTAATTTTCAGCTCATTTTAATGAGCTTTCGAAAGAAAGACTACTATTCGAAGGGAATAAAAAGATCCTTGGAATTGTAGTATCGATTTAAAAGAAGAGTTTTTGAAGAAGAAAACCAATTTTGGACAAAAAACGTTTTTGATTTTCATTTTAACTCATGGAGTTTCAAGACATTAGCTGCACCCGTTTTGTAAAATATCCAAATCGGATTAATTAATGCTAACTTTGGACGGAAGAGAATTTATAATGAAGAATCATAATATAATTTAAGCACATAAGTACACGAGAGTTTTTTTAAGCAGGTAAAGTCTAACGGCCCTTGATAGCTTTTTTGAGAGACTGTTATAGCCCGAACGAGGCGAGAGTATACATCTTTCAAAAAGGATGATTTTAAAAAGGATGAAGGTATAAAGGAAATCCCAAAAAGTTAAGTTAATGCATGTACTCAAAAAAAGAGTGATAAACTTGACAAATGCTTTAGCCTAGTAAGGGCTTTTGTCAAAAGTTGTGGGGCTGTCATTTAATTTTTATGAATGTTAATGCTGAATCCAAGAAAAAGTTCGCGACAAATAAAAAAATTTAATTTGTTATGTTATTATTATTTTGAAACAAATAGTAGACTGTGGTGTTTTTTTTTACGAAGTGAAGTGAAGACATTTTACGAAGTGGAAAATACATACATACATCGTGACTTACCGAACACCAATTACATATTATTGGCCGAACCTTATGAAGTTTGGTTCCGATCAGTTGTCGAAAAATAAATATAACACAAAAGTTATGGCATTTCCGATCAATAAAGTATGTTGCAGCTCAAGGATAAAGCCGACCGATCTCAGCCGTTTCGATTAATATACTGCGTGCAAAAAAAAAAAGGTAACTGTCGAAGTCGATAGCTTTCAAAACAGTGGTCGGCACCCTAATATATTGATAGGATTTTAACGCATTCGTATTAGTAACGAATAGCAGAAAGTAGGCTGTGAGCATGACGTTTCACACATTTATACTGTGTGTGTGTGTGGCAAAGCTTTGGCAGAAAAATTTCCTATGCCCTCGGCATAAAGCAGTGGGGGCAAAACTAACACATGTTTAAAATTTGAGTGTGTGCGTAGCAGAGAAAAACAATGAGAGCAGAGAATTCACTGAGCGAAAAAAACTTATTTATTTTTTTTTTTTTTCACATTTCGTTAATTCAAAAGTTGGAATTGAATATTTTATTTTAAAAAATGGCAGCAACATTTCTTAAAAAATGAAAAACTACGCTTCCCTATCTATATTCTCCATGAGGAAAACTTTTTTCAACCCAATTTCTGAGAAAATTGTTCTCAGTGGAAAAATTTTGATTTTTAGTTTGGACTGTCAAATGAATCAAAATGAGAGCAAATGAGAGAGCTCCTAAAAAAAATTTGAGAGTGCTCACACTGTCAGTGTGTCGGCAGCGCTGCGGCAGAATTTCCTTCCCTATAATCGCGTGCTATGTAAAATGAAACTTTGCCCACCACTGGCATAGAGACGTTGAGAGCACCAGAGCAGCCAAACCATATTTTTGTGGCTAAATCCAGCTACTTATAGAGTTAAATTGTTTTTTATGCCTATAAAAAAGCAGGTTAGCTTTTTATACCCTTTCAGAGGGTATTATAATTTTGTCCAAAAATGTGCAACGCAGTGAAGGAGACTTCTCCGACTTCTCCTAAAAAGTAAAATTTTTAAAATTTACTCAACTCCGATATTCATTTAGCAGATTTATTGCGTATTAAAGAATTTAATGGAAAAATTAATTTAGACGAACTTTTGGATGTTCTCAAAGCTGAATAATTTTTATACCATTGCAGAGGGTATTATAATTTTGGTCTAAAGAGTGCAACGAAGTGAAGGAGACATCTCCGACCCTATAAAGTATATATGTATATTCTTGGTCAGGATCGCCTCCTGAGTTGATATGAGCTAGGACATGCTCGACTTGAAACTTTCCTTTGCACGCAGTATATAAGTCGGAACGACCGGTATCGGCCGACTATATCCTATAGCTGCCATATAACTGATTGATCGGAACTGGTATAACTTTGGTGTTTTTAGAGTTAGAGAGTTCAAATTCGACATGAGAGCTATTTTTGGCAAAACATTATGACATGCCAAGGATAAGGATCGGCTGTCTATATCCTATAGCTGCCATATAACTGAACGATGACCCAACTTTCGTGTTTTTGAAGATAGAAAGCTGGAACTTGGTAAAGATTATATTTTTGGTCAGTTAATCCGACCTACCAAATTTCATAACGATCGGCCGACTATATCTTACAGCTGCCATATAGCTGAACGATCGGAAATGTTTTTTGGTAGAAATACCAACTTTGGTATTTTTGAAGATAGAAGTTTGGGACTTTTTTTTTAGACTTTATATTATAATAAATTGGGTTATATTATTATATTCTCATAAGGATCGGCCAACTATATCCGATGTTTGCGATATATATCCGCTTTTACCTGCAAGGGTATATCAATTTCGGTTCCGCCCGAAGTTAGCTTTCCTTTCTTGTTTTTATTTAATATTTTTGCAAGTTGAAGGTTTTGAAGTAGTTGATGAGTTTGACAATTCGTTACTCACACTAATGAATGTAAACGTGTCATATTATTGGGGTGCCGACCACTGCTTTAGAGGGTCGAAGAAGTCTCATTCACTACGTTGCATACTTTTGATCAAATTTTAATACTAATATAGGCAAATAGCGCTCTACACTCAAAACCAGGGGTCGGCACAGCTCTTATATACCATATATAATTCGGAGATGATTCCCCCTGCATATACACTGACGAGCAAAACTGTAACACGAGTTAAATGTTTCAACTTTAAAGGTATGTAACTTTTTTTTCTAATGCACGCATTTTAAAGATCTTAGTCTTGTTTTAAAGGTTATATAATTAACTACCACTGAGTAGAACAAGAAGCCATTTGATATAAGTTAAAGAAAATGACACGCCAAACTGTAAAAAAAGTCAAATGTTACAGTTTTGCACTCTGGGTTTTTTTTTAAGGGGTTATATACCTTTTTAATTTTCAAAAAATCGAACATTTTTTTATTTCTTTATCTTGAAGAAAAACTCCTTAAGAACATTTTCCCAAATTTTCATAGAGATTGGAGCAGTAGAAAAAAAGTTACAGCGCTCCTAACCGTGCGCCTCATTGCGGCCTTGAACTGAACTTGAAACTTTTAACGCGAATATCTCGAAATGGTGTTTCTTGAAAAATGACTTTGCGGTGACATGGATTGGCGGAAAACTACTGAACCGATTTACTTCAAATTTTTTTTAAAGTGTTCGTAATGAAATTCTTCTGTGCTTGAACGATCGACTTTTCACGCACAAACTTTTTTTTTGCCGAAATGAATTTTTTAGTGGTATTTCTAGAGACCAAAAAGTTAATTTTTAGCATAAAACGTTCCCGTATGAACAAAAAAAATAATAATTATAAAATCGATCGTTCAAGCACAAGGAAATACACTAAACTAATGAAAATTTTTTACTTTTATGGTTTAAGTTGACCTGTTTGACCTGGGGAACTGTCACCGCAAGGCTCTTAAAAAATAAAAGCCTCTAAGGGAAACAGCCACCCCTTAAAAACTATTTAATATTTTTAATATAACCAAATTTTTCACAAACATTGTTAATAAAGTGTACTATCAAAAAATTAAAACATCCCTGTAATTAAATAATTGCTACATACCTAAAAAAAAAATCCGAACTTTGCTCTTTTTCTTCGACAAAGAAGGTATATAACCCCTTAACAAATAAAAAAAATAGTAAAATTTTGTACTTTACGAATACGGATGCGGGTATATTTGTTGGGTAAAATGTATGCACCATACATCTCCTTAAGACCATGATCTGACTCCAAAAACAATATATAGGATTTACAAACAAATTCACGAATTGAATTCCACCCAAGGTACAGGTGTCTTTTGACACCCCGATTAGAAAATGATTCCAAAAGCAAATACATACAATATAGTACATACATAGAATTTAGTTGAGAGTACGACCACTTTTGCCGATTTAAAAAAATATATTCAATATAATTATTAGGTGCGCAACTAAGTTCCCGCTGTTTGTCGATAGGTCGCTCCAGCAGTTAGTGGAGATCCATTTTGATATATCGAAAACGTGATAAACTTAACCTATACATTTGAAAAACAAACTGCGTTTTCATATTAAAGACTTTGTTTATGTGTCATGTACTTTTGGTTGTGCGAATATGTCCGATTTTGTGGCAAATAATCGTCATTTGCGGGAAGTATTGATTTTCTTCTTTCATTCAAAGAAATCGGCAGCTGAAGCACATCGAGAACTCCAAAAAGTTTACGGAGGTGTTTCCCCAAGTGAAACAACGTGCCGTGATTGGTTTTGTCGCTTCCGAGAAGAAGCGTGCCAAGGAGATATCTCCGACCCTATAATGTATATACCCATATTCTTGATCAGGATTACCTCCTGAGTTGATATGAGCATGTCCGTCTGTCTGTTTCTACGTAAACTAGTCTCTCAGTTTCAAAGCTATCGACCCTTCTTTCCTTTGCACGCTGTATATAAATCGGAACGGCCGGGATCGGCCGACTATATCCAATAGCTGCCATATAACTGATTGATCGGAAATGCTATAACTTTGGTGTTTTTAGAGTTAGATGCTAGAACTTTGGATGCTTATATGCTGTGAAGGCTGTGATTTTGTCAAAAAAATAATACGACAAGCCAAATTTCATAATGAGTGGCCGACTAAATCCTATAGCTGCCATATAACTGAACGATCGGAAATTGTATTTGGTATTTCTGAAGATAGAAATTTGGCATTTTTTTATGTATACCATATCCATAATTGTAATAAATTTGTTAAATTATGATATTCTCATAAGGATTGACAAACTACACCCGATGTTTGTGATAGAAATCCAGTTTTACCTGCAAGGGTATGTCAACTTCGGCTCCGCCCGTAGTTAGCGTTTCTTTCTTGTTAATATGAAGTTGATCCAATGCGGTAAATCTTTATTCAAATTTGTACATATGCTTACCACTATATATCCTTCACCGTGGCAACCTTCGACAAAATTAATTTACCCTGCAAAAAAAAATTTAGTGGGTACATACAGTGATGGAAAAAACAATGAAAAGCGAAATTACTATTTCATTTTAAGGGGTTATATACAGTTGTACCTTACAAAAAAATGTAATTTTATCAATTTTTTTTTGACACCATAGAAAATATTTATGAAAAATGTTTTACCGACGTTGTTTAGTACATATTTCTGGGTACTTAATTAAATTTTTTCATTAAAAAACATTAAATAATAAAAATGTTATAGCCGAATTCCCGGATCGTCTTTTTTCGATGGTGTCTTACGGTGGACATGATCTCCCGAAAACGGTTCATCTGAAATCCAAACTTCAGTATATCACTATAGTATATTGTATTGTCTAGTCTGTAAACGAGGGATTTTTAAAAATTTTGATCTAAAAAAAATGGCGTCGGTTTTAACAAAAAATGTACTTTTTCAGTTTTCAAAAAAATTGAAAATCCCTCGTTCACGGACTAGCTAATATCATAATTAATAAGTGGTCAAAATTTGGTAGTTTTTTAGTTATCGTGTCCACCGCAAAGGTAATTTCGAAAAATCAAGATTCTGAGATAATCGCGTTTAAGGTTTCACGTTTGTTCAAGTTTTATGTGCAGGTAGTGCGCTATAAATAGCTACAACTTCGGTTCTACTGCTCCGATCGTTATGAAGTGAGAGTATTCTCAACAGTATATACTTAAAGAATATGTAATAAAAAAAAAATAGATTTTTTCATCTATCACAACTGTATATAACCCCTTAAGCTTATTTGTTAAGTTATAATTATATGAACCCTACTCTGCAGTCAAGGTGTATAACGTTACTAAGTAGAGCTGGAAAAAAATCGAAGTTTGCCACTATCGAATTTTGCGACGTTTTTAAAGAAAAAACATCGATAGTATAGATTTTTCATTAAAAATCTCGATTTTTTGTTTTTCTTATTATCTTAATAATTTATATTGTTAAATATTAAATAATATTGTTATTGTTATTTATTAATATTTTGAAAAATTTCCACAATTCCGATTTGATCAATTTTTTTGCTGTCTTCTTGATCCGAATCGTTCGCCATGTGGTTTTCTGCAAACACACCTACACATACACAACAGTAAATTTCCAATTCATAAACAAAAGCGTTGCCATCTATGCAATCCAGCACCAACACCAAGCAACTATACCGCTAATTTATAAATGAATTAGTGGTTTAATTTCCTAATATATTATGTATAAAAAAAACTCGATGTTTTGAAAAATGGTTCACACAATCGATAGTATCGATAGCACTCCGATGTTTTGCCAGCACTAGTACTAAGTAACAATGTCCTTTTGAAATGAAAATTGGTTGCGAAGAGCCGAATTTCTATTATAAAAAAAAAAATAAAAAAACCCCCGAATCCCGGGTTTTTTTTCTGGTTCTCCGGGGAACCAGAGAAAAATAAGGTTCATTCTCCAATGTGAAAGAATTCAGTTTTCTCCGGTATGGATTCCTGAAGACTTACTTCATCCTACACTTTAAGCTTCCGTGTTAATCGATGTGCCTCATAATCATGCCAGAACAGGAAATCGAGATCTTACAAAAAGTTTCTTAAATCTGGATCCTTAATTCATCAGTCAAACTCTGTATATATTCGTAACCAGTTTTTCATTTTAAACAAGTGGTGTCCACAGAAATACATTTAATTTTAGACTTGCCTTTGTTTTTGAATACGTAGAATTTTCCCGTAAGGACAATAACATTTAAGTCGCTAACACGGTAAACAGTGTTGGTGTGCAGGGCAGAAAATTCCCAACTTTGTGTGTTAGGTTTTGGGAACCACTGTTCTAAACAATTAATTTTATAAACGCTATATCATAAATTGTAAGGTAAACTTTCGTAATGATCCCACTACTTCCACTACCACTTTCTTAATATGAAACATAAATCCAATCTTTTTCCTTCTTCCCTATCATATGTAAATATCTCAGATTCTTCTGAGATAGGTATTGCTAATCTCTTTGCGTCATTTTTTTTCAATAAACTTATTTGTCCGATTCATATGATCTCAATTCTTTTTATCTCTATAAACTATTTTACATCAACAACATTTATTAGTCAAAATTTCAATATCATGATCAAGGCTTTTCAAGGCTGTCTCAACAATGGATAACTTGTTTTCTGCCTTTGCTATCCTCTTACTTTCTTATTCAATATATACTTGGAGCTTGCACGTCTCTCCAAAAGATGAAAGGAATCTTTTTATATTCCGCTTCATACGAAGGGTTCCAAAGCACTTTTATGCACCAATTAGTGTACCACCTAACATTTCTGCATTCATCACAAAGCTGGGAGTCCTAACCGAACCAACACCGAAAAATTTAAAATATATTTTTTAAGTATATACTTTTAATATGTTTTGAGATGAGATGATATTGAGAGTGAGATAAGTGAGTGAGATGATAGGGTAGAGGTACCATTGTTGTTTGAAAATAAGACCCTAAGAGGGTCGTATTGTGCATACGAACTACAATGGCTAAGGAATAAAGGTATAAAGTTTCTAGTCCTATTAAGAATATTGCAATTTAAGCGTGTTACCAAAGGCTGGCTATCTACATCACCATTAATAAAGCTTTGTAGAAAAACTGCAACCAGTATTGCAAAAATAACTAATGTTTATAGTTCCTAACAGAGTAACTAGGTCCGTCGGAGCCCTTCGCTCACCAATTTGTAGATCTAATTTTGCCGAAAGCGATCCGTTTCGTAATGTTTGTCAAAAATTACAACATATTTACCCAATTATTATCCTTAATTTATCCTTACCTTCAATTATAATTACCGTTAGATTTGAGTTGATTTTATTATTTTAAGAAGGTCTTTTTAATGTGCTATTTTGGTTACCTTTTTTTATTCGAGCTAAGCTACGGTGCTATATTATCAGTAATGATATTGTCGAACGATCGAAATGAAATTCTGTGTAACGAATCAATTGACTGATTGTATCATTGCATACTAATTAAAATAACATATAATTTATGTCATTTGCGATCGTTGTTATATGACAGCTGTAAAGGGGCCCATCCACAGGCGAGCATGTTCGACGAACATGCTCGTCTACTTGAATTTCATTTTCCCCACTAACTAGAGCCAACATTCGTGCGAACATCATTTTTCAACAAATTTTCAAACTGTCAACATGTCAACGGACAACGACAGCGGCACTGTAATTGCACTTATGGCAATAAGTATTTGCTTAGAAAAAAGAAAAAACAAAATGAAGCGAAAAAAAGGAAGCACAGTATGTGGATGAAGGAATGGTATGCAAAGCGGATAAAATTCACACATACGAAGCTTTTAAAGGAGTTGCATGAAACGTCTCCTATGGATTTAAAAAACTTTCTTCGAATGGACAGTTCTACATATGAAGAACTGTTAAATTTAGTAGTGTTAAATTAAGTTTAGTAGTGTTTTAATTTAGGTTTCTAGTGTGGCGTGCTCATCGAACTCTTTATATTTTTTGAGTAGAACTTCCCATGCATTATTACGCGATTGCTTATTTTTATATGTATCGCTTTTGGCGTGCCATAGCGCAGGCTCATGTTTTAGGCTATCAATAAAATCTAGCAGGAATGTTTTGTTCATTTTGCTCTACAAAAACGTTTTTCCAACTGACGTTCGTGCCAACATTGCCATCCACTTACGAACATGTTGTTGCCAACGTTGTCAAAATAGAACGATTTCAATTCCATTCGAACATTTTGACGAACACAAAATTTGACAACGAACACTACCATCCACAGGAAAAAGTTCGTCGAGCACAACATGTTCGTCGAACATGCTCGCCTGTGGATGGGCCCCTTAAGATAAAGTCGGTCGATTCTTTTAAAAATAGGTGGGATATGTCACCAAAAGGTGTGCATTGTTCAATAACCTTAAAATAATTGTTTTTTATAAGTTTAATTATTATTTATTGGTTTTTGTATTAACAATATAATTACTTATATTCTGAAGTATGTTAAGAAATGATTTTATCGCATTCTTGTTCATACATACATAAATATTTGGTAATATATGCGTAAAGCTACGCCAATTTAAATAGTATTCCTCTACTATACAAAGTATGTCGATAAACTTTTAGGACAATAGATGAAGTGTACTTATTTTTGTCGCCTTCCTTCATGCAAGTCCGACCAATACCACTGTTCTACCTAATCTAGTATTACTTTGGGCGGCAGTTCACGAATCTACGTGACGAACCGCAACTTCTGTGTGGATTTTATCTGAATGAGTGATATACCAAATGTGGAATTGCTTTCATTAGTCCATTAAGTGAAAGTGAAATGGTTTGGATTCACAAATGTGGAGCTACTATGGTAAGGACATTGAAGTCTTTAGTCAAACAAATTTTCTTCAAAAACATTTTGTTCTTGAATTTCGTCGAAGTTCTAAACAAAATTTTAGTTATTTGAAAAAGTAAAGAAATTTTTCTCCTTTTTCCAAATGAAAATTTTTTTCTGGTTTTTTAATATATTCTTCGGTTTGTTTGCTTGTTTCCGCGCATTATTTTGATACCCAAAAAATCTGAAAAAATAAGGATGTTTGTTTAACTTTTAAACATTTTTTTAAATTTGTACAATTAACGTAAAAAATAAACAAAATAAAATAAATAAAAAAAAATAACCGCAGTTCTTCCATTTTTCCTAAGGGGAGTAACAGGCGAAAAAAAGCGGATTTTCTGGAATTTTTTTGCCAAATGAAAAAGCCAATCGAAAATTTGTAAATGAGGTTTTACTATATTATATTTAAAGTACAGAATAAATTTTTTTTTTTAATAAATCGAAAACAAAATGGCGGCTCTGCAGCCTTTATTCGTAGGCCCTATTTTTTAAAGGGGGTCCATGGCCGGAGGGAGTCCATGTAGTCTCATGTGTGAGGTTGAAAAAAATCGATTTTTTTGTTCACATATTTCGAAAGTACTGTTTATTAAGAATTTACTGTTAAAGTTTCAAATAAAAATATCAAATAATGACAGAGATACAGCCCATAATCGAGAGCGTGCCTACACCGAATGGTATGAGTTACTCGGTAGCGTCTAAACTTCAAACGCGTTTTTCTCGGAACGACATTTTTGTGTGCGGCGCAGGTGATTCACAAAATTCTATGGTACCGATCTAGCTGAAATTTTGATATGTTGTTCTAATAACTAACACCTCTGTCCCGTACTAGAATCATTTATTTTTAAGGATTAGTTTTTTTTATCATTAATTTAAGATACATTTTTAAAATTTTTTTGTTTTGTGAGTTCGCCATTTTGTCGTTTATTAATGAAAATATTTCATTCTAGTACGGGACAGAGCCATAAGCTTACAAAACAATAATCTATTCTAATATTTTGTTTCGGATGACTCTAGCAGTCGAAATCACCTGCGCAAGGGACCTACCTTTTTTTTATATGCATAATTTGGCATGCTATAAAGTGTATTAATCGATACAAGAATAAATTAAACAAAATATTTTAAAATAGTTTATGATGCCTATTTTCTAAAAATTTTCTAGGTCGGGTTCCAGCAGTGGAACCCGCTGGAACGAGCGGGTTCCATTGCGCGACAAGTTAATTTTGAGAAATTTTTCGCGCGGCAACGAATTAGGAATAGCCGAGTGGTAGAGTGGTTGGCTGGTGTGCAAAGTAAATCGAGTTCAAACCAGGCTCGGGACATCCATTTTTTTTAATTTTAAATCTATTTTTAGTATATTTTTATTCTTTTAATATGTTTTCCTAAATTTATAATCCAATAAAAAAAATACAAAATTGTAAAATCACCTTAACATCGCCTCAGTTCGTAGTGGAACCCGCTGTAAAAATGTGTATAAGTCCGTCGTGGAACCCGCTGTAATAATGAAAACATTTGAGAGCGGGTTCCACGACAAACGGCTGGCAGATGAGAGAGGAACTGAGAGAATTCTATTTTTAGATCGTAACATCTTTGGAACGATGAAAGTTTGAAACGTTGTAACCGAACCAATGTGAGAGTAAAGAGATCAGAAATATCTTCTACTATCCTTACTCGTCAGCTCTGTTTTTGGTATAGTTTCTAGCGCCTCCTTTAACACCAATTTTAAGTATCATAAAATCAACTTCGAGGGTAGCCTAGATGGATAGTGCGCGGTCCTTATTCAAGGGGTCCTGGGTTCGATTACATTAGCGGGCGTATTTTCCAATTTTGATAAAGTTTTAGTTTTATGATTCCTTTTATACATATTTACTTTTATTATTATTTTTTTTTTAACTTTTAATTTTTACGTTATTATTATTATTTTTAATTGCATTCTATTACAATTTTTGTAAACATAAGTGACGGACGTGTCAGATGACAAAATACCGGAAGGACTCCCTTGAAATTTTATTAGCGGGACATAAGGAAGAATAAAACAATTTTACAATTGTAAAATTAAAGAAAAATATTACAATTAAAGAAAAAAAAATTATAAAAGAAAGAAAAAGTTCAAAGTTCTTACGAAGATTTGAACAAAGAAAAATTACACATAGTGTAACTACTCTATGCATTACGCTACCATCCTGTCACGATCTGCGGCGATTAAAAATACTATTTGTTCTACCAACTACCACATCGGCGCATCGGAAACAGGAACGAAAAATAGAAATTGAAATTTGGAAGCCAAAACATTTTTACTTCGTCGTGCGAGCAGTCACACATACATACATAGGTTCACATTTTTGTTGACGGATACATTTAAAGAGTTCTAAAAATAGAATCGTGTGCATGTGCGTTCCCCCCTCACCAACAAGCTTGACGCAAAAAAATGACCGTTTTGGGCCCTGATGTCCCATCTATGTACTTTATAATCTTTGCTGTGAGGCATCGCCGTAGAATGGAAAATTTCGACACTTAGACACTTTTGCCGGACTCTATCTTTTGAAATGTTATTTTTAAGAACCTAAAGAATTTTTTAAGGGAACAAAAAATTTTCGATTTTTTCAAAACTCAACTCAGATGTCCCCCCTTAAGCGAATGGTCTTTTTTTCTGCATTGCGTTTTCCTAAAACTTTTGTTGGAAACAGGTGCAGTGTGGTTATCTTACAATTTAGGTGTACAAAAGTACATTTTTAAACTTCTGCCAAAATTCTCCCAAATAATTTTTTTTAATACTTTATTAAATGTACTTAATTATTATATAAACTAGTTTTTAGTCGTCGGTAGACATTTAAAAAAAAAAAAAAATTTATGGGTGCTTCCAAAAAAATAATATTTAAACTGAATGTAATAGCCAGCACTGCAATATACTTATTCTGAAAATTTTGAGCTCAAATTTTAATAAGAAACAAAATTTATTCTCCTTTAAACACAAAAGTCAATTGAAAACAAGAAAGAAAAGCTAACTTCGGGCGGAGCCAAAGTTGATTTACCTTTGCAGTTAAAACCATATATATATCGCAAACTTCGGATATAGTTGGCCGATCCTTATATAAAATATAATATAATACGATATGCCAAATTTCATAACGATCGGTCGACTATATCCTATAGCTGCCATATAACTGAACGATCGGAAATGGTTTTTGGTAGAAATACCAACTTTGGTATTTTTGAAGATAGAAGCTTGGGATTTTTTTTTAGATATTTTATTGTAATTTATTGGTTTTATTATGATATTATAAAAGGCTCTGAAAAAGACTAATGGCTTTTCTAAAAAATTTGGTTTACAATTTAAAATAAAATGGTATCAATGTTATCTGTTTGGTCATTAAGGGTTTTTAATGCCGTAAATAAATCGCAGAATTGAATTAATTTTGAACGTTATAATGTTTATTCCTGCATGCAGATGAAGCCGGATGATCCGCAGATAGGCCAGCTTATGGTGCATGCAGGAACTCAAGTAATATACAGAGAGGGCAGCCCGACTGGTCACTGCGAAGCTTAAGCTCTCGATAATGGAGAGGGCGGCCCGACCTAGACATTGCCGAGTTAAAACTCTCTATAGAAAGCCCGTTGAGTCGAGCGGCCGAGAGAGAGTCGGCTTGCGATCAACAAAGCTTTTGTACACACTAAAGTCTAATAAATAAACATTAAACTAATCATTACACTAAACATTACAGAAACATTATTTAAACATAAAAATTAAACGCCGTGCTGCTGCCTGACTCGACATTATCGTTATGAGGAAAGGGTTTTAAAAAAAATAAAATCTGGTTGAATGGTAATTTGAATTTACCATACTTGGTATTGAAAGAAATTTCTTCTTTATCTAAGCCAGGGAAACCACAAAAAAAAATTTGCAAATAGATGCGATTGCACAAAAGAAGAAAGGTACAAAATCGTATTGATTCTACTAGCCCTAAAGAAATTGAAGTTGCAAACTAAGTTAACCTATTTAAGGTTAAGGGGGGGACATCTGAGTAACAGGCAAAAAAAAAGCGGATTTTCTGGAATTTTTTTTGGCCAAATCAAAACAGCTAATCGAAAATTTGTAAATGAGGTTTTATTATTATATTTTTAAAGTACACAATAAAAGTTTTTTTAAAAAATCGAAAACAAAATGGCGGCCCTGCAGTCCTTATTCGTAGGCCCTATTTTTTTAAAGGGAGTCCATGGCCGAACACCTAACGTCCTTAATTTTTGATCTAGAACAAAAAATCAAGTTTGGTTAGTTTCTGTATCTCAACGGCTATCGTACACGTAGGATTTTTTCGATATATTGATTTTTTGCAAAATAGTGAATGATTGAGCAAAATTTCAATTTTCACGAACAAAAAACGTCACAAAATTGTTGATAAAAAAAAGTAAGCAAAATAAAAAATAATAAATAAATAAATAAAAAAAAATCCTATGTACGTGTGTCGATAGACATAGGTATTCTGAGTATACTGTCAAAATTTTATTTTGATAGGTTAAAAGTTGTTCGAGTTATGTGTTCAGCCAACTCAAAAAAAGTGGTTTCGAGAAAAACGCGTTTAAAGTTTTAAGTACTGTGGGATATACCTGTGAGGCATCGCCGCAGAATGGAAAATTTCAACACTTAGACACTTTGGCCGGACTCTATCTTTTGATATGTTATTTTTAAGACCCTAAAGAACTTTTTAAGCGAAAAAAAAATTTTTCGATTTTTTCAAAACTCTACTCAGATGTCCCCTCTTAAGGAAGGTAAACGCAACTCTGCTGCCATTGTTAAGGATTGACATTGAATTCTCCAAACAAAGGAACCCAAATAAAAAAGGTTCAAAATCAAAATTTTACTGAATCATCTATAGCTACTGAAGAAGCGTTGAGTTGATTCCAGATGATAATTTATCAGTTCTTCAATATAACACAATACGCCAAAAGATTATTAAAATCGTTAAAAATATTTTGCCTTCCTATGTATGATAAAATTAAGAAGTGTGAAAAATAGTGTAATGCAGAAGTGACTGTAACAGAGTCCTTAGCAGCGTGTAACTTTAAATCCTTGATTGATAATACTATCCAGTGATTAGGCCTAGCTCAAAGAGAAGCACTGAACTCAATATCTTAAAATGGTAAATTGTAAATTTAAATTATTACATCTTAAAATGGGTGGAAAGGAGCTATAGTTGTTTATAAAATGGGGTTGTGATGGATCGAATCAAAAAAAGTATAAACAGAATGTTTTATCATCAGACGGTATTGATGAAAACCTGAATTATTCAAATAAATTATTTTATGGAGGTAAAAAAATTATAGTTAAATCCAGCACCTTCATCTAAAAGATACTGCCGCCCAATTATGCTGAACTTTAAAAAAGAAACCACGGAATTGAAAAATTAAGAAGTGGTTCGGTGAAAAAAAGAAATTGAAATGCTTCAACCTGTTAAAAATAAAGTAAACAATTTCTATGTAATGGTGAAACCAGTGCTTATGCTGACCATGATAGACGGCAAAATTTGCAGTACTTTATCTAACGTAGCGTCAACTCAAACATGTTACATATGTGCCGCCAAACCTTCGGAAATGAATAGACCAGAATTAATTTTAAATAAGCCTTTAAATGATCAAACCATGAGCTTTGGATTATCTCCTTTGAAGTCATGGATTCGATTCATGGAATGTTTACTTTATATAAGGTACAGGCTCGATATAAAAGTGTGGGAAGCCATAGGGTACGAAATACAACTAAAGGTTAAAGCCAGAAAGGAAATAATTCAAAATAAATTCAAAGAAAAACTAGGTTTTTTGATAGACGTCCCAGCCCCACAGACAGGTTACACTAATGACAGGAATACCGCAAGACGTTTTTTCAGAAATTCTGAGATTACTGCTGAGGTAAAAGGTCTTAATATGGAACTGACTCACAGGTTCCACACAATTTTAGTAACTTTAGGGTCAGGGTTTCCTATAAATTTAGCGGCTTTTGATGAAGACACGAAAGAAACCACGAAATTGTACCTACTTGGTGCGTTCCAAAGAAAACAGTACTTCAATAAAAAAAGACAGAACAAATAGTTTTTTCGGCAAAATCAATTTATTTTATTCAAAATAGTCTCCTTCTGCTTTAATACAGGTTAAAACTTTTGTACACGGTCTAAAAGCATGTCCAACGAGTGTTTTAGCTCGTTGCCCGGTATGGCCTCCAGTATGCCGGTGCAAGCCTTTTGAATGGCCTCTACGTCTGGATAACGCTTTCATTTCATCGGCAAATGCATTTTTCCAAAAAGGTAGAAGTCGCACGGTGCCATATCAGGTGAATACGGGGAGTGGTTAATGCTTAAAATGTGATTTTTGGTCAAATAGTCGGTCAAAAGCGTCGATCGCCAACTTCTATCTTCGCGATATTCGGGACGAACACGTCGAATACGGCGCCCCAAACGCTTTAAAACTCCAAGGTAGAATACCGCATTACCTTTTTGGCCGGGTGGATCAAATTCTTTGTGGACAATACCCTTAGAATCACAAAAAACAAATCAGCATTGTCTTCACTTTTGATTTTTCCGCGATTTTTTGGGTATCGGCTCGTCCGGCGCCTTCCATTCAGCACTCTGGCGTTTCGGGATCATATTGAAAACGCCACGTTTCGCCACCAGTTAGCCACCTTTAATAATGTCTTTTAAATATTGAATTCTGAGCAATTTTTGGACGTCAGTCAATTTGTGGGGAACAAACCGTGTACACACCTTTTGTAAGCCCAAATGTTCGGTCCAAATGCAATAAATCGAAGTTTTGGAGATGTTCAATTCTATTTCCATCAATTTCAATGATGATTTCGGCTGATTGTATAATGAATTCACGCACAGTTTCGATGGAATTTTCGGTGATCACGGATTTTGGTTGGCCCACATTTTCATCGTCATTTATGTCTTCACGACCACTTTGACACTCGTGCTCTCTGCTACGGGATAGGCAATCATCGCCATAAACTTGTTTCATCAATTGAAACGTTTCGGTAAAAGTTTTACCAATTTTAAAACCAAATTTAATGTTGGCTCTTTGTTCGAAGCTCAGTTTCGCACCAATGACAAAAACATACGGACACTTAAAACGCAATAACCTCACTTTCAATAGATGAAATGTCATGCAATTTTTACTGGAAGTCGAAAAAGGATAGCAGATTCTATCGCACCAGTTGACTTATAGATGGCGTCACTAGAGGTCGCTAGATTCAAAAAGTCCTGTTTACTTTGGAATGCACCTTGTATTATACCATATTATACCATGGCTATCGGAAGAAGCACAAGAGGCAAGGAATAAGGACGTTAAAAGATACCTGGATATGTTCACCCGGAAAACACCAAGAATAGAATACCAACAACGATTTTATAAAGTATCTTCCGATTTTATAAAATACATATCTTCGTTAGTATCTTCGGATTCATTCGTTTCGAAATGTTTCCAAAAAAAATCAGAGTTCACCAGAATACGACGTTTTAGTATTATTGGCCCTACTAATTGAAAATAAATAAATACTTTTTATTTTTTATATTTTATATTTTGTTGTATATTATTTATTTTATATATTTTTTTAGTTTTAGTTATTTTGGATTCAATCGTATTTTTCAATATGATTCCAATATAATAATTTTGTATTTCAAATAAAAAAATAAAATAAAATTGATAAAATCCAACGTTTAGGTTAAAAAATGATAGCTCAGCACTGATTTTTCCCTTTCTTTGTGTTGCGACGCTTTTTTCCTTTTTTTCTCTTCTGATGTTCTTATCTCTACTTCTCCTTTTTTCTTTGCGTACTCCAATCGGTCTCTTCACAGCTCACGCTTTGTCTCTATTTTAACCAGTGGTTTAAGAAAAGATTTTAAAGTACATAGATGAGGCAGGTCAACTTTTTTCGTCGAGCTTGTTGGTGAGGGGGAACGCACATGCATACGATTCTATTTTTAAAACTTCACATGAATGCGTTAAAAAAATGTGTGCCTTTGTATGTATGTGTACCTGCTCGCACGACGACGCAAAAATGTTTTGGCTTCCAAATTTCCATTTCTCATCATTTCTTTTTACAATGCGCCAATGTGGTAGTAGAACAGATAGGGCTTTTGTTCAACACCGATCGATTCAGGATGGTAGTCTAATGCATTGTGTATATGCTCTTTGAACAATTTACTAAGGTTCGAATCCTGCTTAGCACTTCGATGTTTTTTTTTTTAATTACACAGTGCGACAGCGATTTGGAACTTGAAAAGACCTAGTAGGAATGGTTTATTAGGTCGAATATTGTACAAAACCGTGTTTGAAATATTTCTAACACCCTCAAAATCTTCGATTTAAGTAGAAAAAACGGTTTTTCGAAAGTGGGCCTGGAAAGATGCCTGGGCCACAATTACACTTAATGAAATTATAAAATATTATGATTCATTACCAAACCGTATTTTTGAAGTAATAAAGAACGTGGGTGGGCATACCAAGTTCTGAATAACACAGTGCGACAAAAAAAGAAAAGTTGGAGGAACTTTTGAAGAGACCTAGTAGGAATTGTTCATTAGGTCGAGTATAGTATAAAACCATGTTTGAAATTTTTCATACACCCTCAAATCTTGATTTATTTCGAAAAAACGGTTTTTCGAAAGTGTTTTGCTCTTAAAAATTCCTTAACGCGTAATTTTAAGCGGATTTTAAAACTTCCGACGTTTTTTAATAAGTAAATGTTGTAGCTTTTGCACATTTTTTCTTTGGCTCCTGCGTGCCATAGAAGTATCCGTCCGTTTCCACAAGCCTGCCATAGTAAAAAGGCATCTATTCAATTTAAAGAACATTAAAGTAAGACTATTGATGTTAAATGAAACGTGTCTTTATTTCTTTCCCAAGATAGTTTATTTTAGTGGACTGTTTACAAGCTGAGTGTTCTCGGATTCACTGCTAAAGAATAATTGGCATATGTTTTAAATGCAACGCAGCGCCAACATGCGTAAAAAAAGGTAAGAAAAATTAATTAATTAAAAATTAAAATTAATTAAAAATTAAAACAAGAAAGCAAAGCTAACTTCGGGCGGAGCCGAAGTTGATATACCCTTGCAGCTAAAACCGGATATATATCGCAAACATCGGATATAGTTGGCCGATCCTTATGATTACATCATAATAAAACCAATTAATTACAATAAAAAATCTAAAAAAAAAGTCCCAAGCTTCTATCTTCAAAAATATGAAAGTTCATATTTCTACCAAAAACCATTTCCGATCGTACAGTTATATGTCAGCAATAAGATATAGTCAACCGATCGTTATGAAATTTGGTAGATCGGATTAACTGACCAAAAATAGAATGTGTACCAAGTTCCAGTTTTCTATCTTCAAAAACACGAAAGTTGGGTCATTTCCGATCGTTCAGTTATATGGCAGCTATAGGATATAGTCGGCCGATCCTAATGAAATTTTGTAGGTCGGATTAACTGACCAAAAATATAATCTGTACCAAGTTCCAGCTTTCTATCTTTAAAAACACGAAAGTTGGGTCATTTCCGATCGTTCAGTTATATGGCAGCTATAGGATATAGTCAGCCGATCCCGGCCGTTCCGACTTATATACTGCGTGCAAAGGAAAGAAGGGTGTGTGCAAAGTTTCAAGTCGATAGCTTTAAAACTGAGAGACTAGTTTGCGTAGAAACAGACAGACGGACAGACGAACAGACGGACATGCTCATATCAACTCAGGAGGTGATCCTGATCAAGAATATATATACTTTATAGGGTCGGAGATGTCTCCTTCACTGCGTTGCACACTTTTGGACAAAATTATAATACCCTCTGCAAGGGTATAAAGATGAAGATTCGATGGTAACTTAGTATTCATATCTTAGGTAAAAACAATGCATGTTTCCAACCTTTCTGAAATATAGCCAATTAGCCACATTGAATATCAGCAACGTTGCCAGAATGGATTCCGTTCCTCAAAAACTTTTAAGTGGGGACATCTGAGTAGAATTTTGAAGAAATCGAAATTTTTTTTTTATTTAAAAAATTATTTAGGTTTTTCCGTCCGGAATTATGGACATTAATTAAACATAATTAAATTTTATAATGGGACCTTAACTTAATTTAATATTGAGTAGTACAATGTTTGCTTATCCTAGGAAACTAATTTTAACAGTAAACCTTAGCGATAGAATTCAAGTTATTTATTGTCGGGCCCTTTAGTGGGCCTTGTTGGTTTACAACTGCAGCTCAGTCCCGTTCGCCGGAGTGGCAGAGGTCCAGTGGGTGGGTCCGTTTCAGCCTCCTTGTGGTGTAGCTGTTGTCCAGAAGACTGATGGCTTCAGGGTTAGGATGTCGGTCCAGCCTTTCCACGTACCTATTGGCGAATCGCTGAACTTCTTCGCTTACATATGGGACTCTCAGTTGGGCGTGGATTGTCGCATTGTCGTGAAACGGATGAGCTCCAGTTAAAGTTTTTAGGGCCTTGTTTTGGGCGATCTGGATGATCCTTCGGTTGCTTAGACACGCCGTCCCCCATAGGTGGATACCATAGGTCCAGACTGGCTTTACAATGGCCTTATATATAAGGAGCTTGACTCTTAGCTTCAGCCTGGACCTCCTTCCAATGAGCCAGTCGAGCTGACGTAGCTTGATCCCGATTTGCGTCCGTTTGCGCTGCAGGTGGGTTCTCCAGGTGAGCCTTCTATCCAGGGTCATACCGATATTTGGGTGTAGGGCTTGCTGGAATTGGAGTGCCTCCGAGACTGACTCCAGGACAGTCGCCTCTCCTCATTGTAAAAGTCGTTTGGCCTGATTTTTCGTGGTGGACGGCAATGTTCCACCTTCGAAGCCACGGATCAAGGATGTCCAGCTGGCGTTGGAGAGACACAGAGGCCTCCTCTGGAAAGAGGTTAAAAAATGCCGTATCGTCTGCATACGTAGCCGCTAGAAGGCCCTCCTCTTCAGCGACAGGCATGTCGGCTGTGTATATGGTATACAGAATGGGGCCAAGTACACTGCCCTGCGGTACACCTGCCTTAATGGGCCTATAATCTATCCTTGCGTCTCCACATCTAACCCTAAATGACCTGTCATTCAGGTATGGATGCCAGACCCTGTCAAATGCCTGCTTCACGTCAAGGAAAACTGCGCAACAATATTTCTTCTCCTCCAGGCTGTTTAGAATCTTTTGTACAATCCTGTGGCATTGCTCCGGGGTGGCGTGACAACGCCTGAAACAAAATTGATGGTCCACGATTGGGAGCTGTTTTGTCGCTGGGATACCTAGTTCGGAAACAGATCCTTCTAAGCCGTCGCTTTTCATTGAGCAGTAGAGCTACTTCTGGAGACCACAAATGTAGGTGCCTTTGAAGGATTTTGTTATTGCATGGAGCCCTTGGTGTTGCGACTAAGGCAGCATAGTGCATCTCCTGAGTGAGGTTGACCACGGTATTGTCAATATCAAATCCTGTGTTGAGGTCCGGCTGAGTATTGCCTAGGGCGTTATTTAGCCACCCTGTGTAGGTTTCGATGTTGGTACGTGATTTTATCATCCGGGAACTGATGACCTTCTTTTCAACAGAGGTATTAATGTGGAGCTCCACCGCGCTGTGGTCCGAAAGGAGATCTGCATTTGACGAGCAGGCAATGAAGTCCGGATGAATTCCGTGGGATATAGCAAAGTCCAGTAGGTCCGGCCGTTTTTGGGGGTCAGTGGGCCAGTACGTAGGCTCTCCGGTTGAATGACAGTTGAAGGCTCTACGCTGAATACACCTGAATAGCGTAGATCCTTTAGGGTTAGTCACCCTCGAGCCCCACCATGGGTGCTTGGCATTGAAATCACCTGCAAGTATGAATTTGTCGCCCATGTCATTCAGCAGTAAATCAAATTGGTTATCGGACACTCTCTGTCTAAGAGGAATATAAGCGGAACCGATCATAATTTGCCCCCCAAGGGTGGAGACACGTTTTTGGCGCACTGGATCCATTCTTCTTTGATTCTTGCGATCTCGCTGTAGTCAATGCTAGATTTGATTATAATTGCCGCTCCTCCGTGCCCTCTGCCACTGGGATGACTAGCATAAATGATATCGTAGCTGTGTAAAGTCAGGAATGATTTGTGTGTAAAGTGGGTTTCTGAAATTAGCAAAATGTCAATGCAGCGGGTGTGGATGAAATGCTCCACTTCTAGCCTTTTATTAACTAGGCCGTTAGCGTTCCAGAAGGCTACGTGCAGTCCTACTTGTTGCATATCTGAGTAAGGATGGCGCTCATCATTGTTGTCATACGATCTAACATCTTATCCAAAACTCTCTTCAGGAGGCTTTCCACTCTCGACGTAAAGGCTGCCAACTGGTCGGCTTGTGGCATCTCGGGTGCTGCCGCTTGTTGCTGTGAACGGGCTCCTCCCCTGGCTATATCAGCATAGCTCCTTGATAAGGTGTACCTTAAGGATAAGGTAGGGGCCATGCTGGCCTTGGCTTTCTTATATGCTGGGCAGCCTTTGTAGGAGGCAGGAGGGGTCCATGGCAGTGCACGCATTTTGCCGTCTCTTTTCGATTTTTCCTGCACTCGCTTGTGCTGTGTTGCTCACCACATTTAACACAACGATGCTGCAGCGATAGCACTGCGGCACGTCATGGAATTTGCGTGGGGGTTCCACCTTAACCACAGAGTGGCAAATTCTACTCACGTTTAAGACCTCTTTGTTGTTTCTAGACGGCTCTAGATTAAGAAAAAATATAGGTAATGGATTCCCTATGGCATTGTGCACATCACGGACTTCATGTCCTTGACGCCGAAAGTCTTCCTTAATCTCGTCTATATTGGTGGTGTGGTGGAGTCCCTACAATTCTGTAGGCTCTATCTTCCTTGGGCTGGAATGTGTAATATCTTTTCCCGTCGCTATCAAGCTGGGATTTGAGGGCAGAGTACGACTCTTTATCCGGCATCATAATCCTCACCTGATTGTCTCTGGCGGCTTTGTAGGACAAGTCCTTCTTTTTGCCAACGATGTCCTCAATGCAGGAAATTAGAGCAGCAATGTTAGAGACATCTGGGATAAAAATAGGTGGTGGCTTGATTTTCATCTTCTTGGGGGACTTAGAAGACATAAGTACCTCTTCATAATCGACCGCTTCCGTGCCGTTGTCTAAAACTTCATCTTCAAGATCAGATAGAATAGCATAATAATTACTTTCAATATTAGCCTTCAATGCCGCTCTTGCTGCTTTGCTGGTGGTTGGTTGGTTCGTCTTCCCTGACGGGTTTTTTAGCCGACTTCCGTTTCATTTCTCCAAGCTCGAAGTCGCTGGAGTCGACATCTTGAAAGTTAGAATAGGGCTTTTTTTTAGAAGGCGGCTTGATTTTGATGGAGTGGGGGCATCTTGCCAGTCCATCGTGTTGATCATTTCCGACCGTTCAGTTATATGGCAGCTATAAGATATAATCGGCCGATCGTTACGAAATTTGGTAGGTCGAATTAGAGGAAACTCCCATACCAATGCAAAAAATCACCAATATATTGGTGCGAACATTTTTATACCCTTGCAGAGGGTATTATAATTTTTCCCAAAAGTGTGCAACGCAGTCTAGGAGACATCTCCGACCCTATAAAGTATATATATTCTTGATCAGGATCACCTCCTGAGTTGATATGAGCATGTCCGTCTGTCTGTCTGATTCTACGCGAACTAGTCTCTCAGTTTTAAAGCTATCGACTTGAAACTTTGCACACACCCTTCCTTCCTTTGCACACAGTATATAAGTCGGAACGACCGGGATCGGCCGACTATATCCTATAGATGCCATATAACTGAACGATCGGAAATGGTTTTTGGTAAAAATACCAACTTTTGTATTTTTGAAGATAGAAGCTTGATACTTTGCTTGAGCTTTATTTTTTATAAATTGGTTATACTATGATATTATCATAAGGATCGTCCAACTATATTAGATTTTTGCGATATATATCCGGTTTGAAATTCAAGGGTATATCAACTTCGGCTTCGCCCGAAGTTAGCTTTCCTTTCTTGTCTTTTGAATTCATGTCGTTGCAATGAAAAATAATATTATGATTATATTCCCAAGGGGTTTAAAAAAATATCATTAAATAAAAATAATTTTTTGTAGCAATTAAAAAAAGCCCTCCATTTTTATTCCCTTGCAGAGGGTATTATAATTTTGGTCAAAAGTTTGCAACGCACAAGGAGACATCTCCGACCCTATAAAGTAGACACAATATTCTATAACTTTGATCCTATCAGGATCACCTCCTCAGGATCACGCAAAATACAGGCATGCTCCGGTTTTCACTTTCGGTTTTCGTTTTCGCTTTGAAAACGAAAACGAAAAAATTGGTGCTCCCGTTTTCACTTTCACAAGATTTTTCGAAATCCAAAACGAAAAAATTTTTCTTGCCTAAATGAAAAGTAAATGCCTTTTTCTATATTAAATCGGATCTTATTTGCAAAAGGAAAAAAGTAGTTGACTTATTGGTTTATTGTCGTTCTTTTAAGACTTCTAGAAGATCAATAGGGCTTGTAGTTATTTTTAAAACGAGTAATTTCTGACCCCAATTTTGGCGTCGGCAACAACAATTTTCGTTTTGGTGAACGACCGATAAGTCCGACACCATAAGTTATCGCCTAAGCTGCCATACTTTTGATAGAATGAAAAAGCAAGTTAAAAATACTTGTATCAAACGGATGGCGATAAATTTGTTGAAATCAGGTAAAATATGTTTTTAAAAATTAATTAATTTAATTTAATTAGTTATGTGCTAAAAGTGTATAAAAAAAATTGTTGAAAACACAGGAATGAAATGAAAATGAAATCCATTGAAAAGGTGGCATCCCCTAACTTGGCTTTTTTGGCTTCTCCCCTTAATTCTTTTGGCTTCGAAAGATGCAATTAAAAATAAAAAGGCATTTTTTCGCGTAGTTTGCTGCTGACCAAACCTCAAATCAGCTGTTTCGGCAGCAAGAAATGATGAGGAATGAAACGTTTCGATAGCAAAATGATAACTAAAAACTTGTGAAAACCGGAGCACCTAAAAACGAAAATCTCGGTTTTGGTCCCAAAACGAAAACGAAAACCGAAAGTGAAAACCGGAGCATGCCTGATAGTCTCTCAGTTTTGAAGCTATCGACTTGAAACTTGTCACACTCCCTTCTTTTCATTCACCCTTACTGTACACAGTATATAAGTCGGAACGGCCGGGATCGGCCGACTATATAGCTGCCATATAACTGATTGATCGGAAATGCTATAACTTTGGAGTTCAGATTTCGTATAAATGCTATTTTTTGCCAAACAATCTGACATAGCAAATTTCATAAGAATCGGCCGACTACATCCTATAGCTGCCTTATAACTATACGATCGGAATTTGGTAAAAATACTTGGGACTTTTTTTTAGCTAGATATTTTTATAAGGATCGACCAACTATATCCTATGTATCCGAACTATATCCGAGGGTATATCAACTTCGGCTCCGCCCGAATTTAACTTTCCTTTGTTTTATTTCATATAACACCGTGAGGCCAGGTTTTACGCACTGCAAGACGAAACTTTTTTGAAGCGACTTCAAGCGACTGCCGTCACGGAATAAATAATAATTATTTTTTAACAAAAAAATTTTTAGATACTCTCCAAATATAGCCATTTATCATGTACAAAACTGGAGTAATTATATTCACTCAGAAAGGAGAAAAAATTCCTTAAATCCTTGTTTTTTTTTGGCTTTGGAAACCATCCTGCCCTCTTAAAGGGACCCCCCCATTCTCGGTTTCAAAAAATCGATTTTTTTTAAATTTAATTCGGACTTATAACTGTTCAAGAATGTTCCTTCAAAATTTCAAGTAAAAATTTACAAAAATCTTCAATATATAGCCGATTTATGGTGGAAGCGTCAGGCGACGGCAGTACCGTCTCAAAATTTTAAACGCGATTTTCTCGAAGCAGTGTTTTTACAACTGTCGCATGGGGTTACTCAAAACCTATTAATCCAATCGGTTCCAAATTTTAATACGTTATTCTATACATATGTATATACATAGCTCTGGTATGAACTAGGATAAATCGAATAGGTATAGACCTTACTTCCATCTTGATTGTGGCTGGAAAAAAAAAACAATTTAAAAAAAAAAAATTCCAAAGGTCTGCGAGCGGAAATCACATGCGCTGCCGAAAAAATGGATTTTAAACTCAAAAACATTACGAAAATAAGAAAAAATTTCATTTATTTCAAACTTTTCTTTGGATTCTTTAAAGCAAATAAGGGCAAAAAAATAGAAAGAAATGGAATAAGACGATGAAACTGCATATTCTAGTAGTACAGGTATTAATAGTTAATAATATGAAAAAAAATAATTTGATTTTCCAAAGCATATAGAGTACTCGAAAAACTTTTTACTCGACCAGCACTACTATTATTTTGACCGGAACTGTATGTAAACATATGACTTGCATTTCCAATATGAAAAAGCTTTTTAAACAATAAAGGAGCAACGAGAGCAATGGGAATTCAAGATCTCTTCATAAGAATATTTAAATAATTCGGATTTTTGGGTCGTGCAACTGCTTATGACCCCTTAATGTGGAGGATTAGTTTTTTTTTTTGTATACGAAAAATGTTTTATTTGCTTTACTTTTAACTTTGTTATCATAGAAAATAGTTACATACATATGTACATGTACTCATTTGAGCGATATACTGTATGCATGTATGCATTCATGAACATACATACATATGTACATACGTATGTGTACATACATATGTATGTACTTTTATAATTATTTGAATCCTATTACCCAAATCTTTTGCAACCCTTGGTTTATTTAACTGGTCCTTAAAAAATTATTTTTGTGTTGTTTTTAAACAAAAATTGAAAAGACTGGAACTCAACTTATTTATTCTAACCATAACACATAGCTTACAGAAAAGCTTACATAGATACATATGTATGTATAACATACATACGTATAAACAGGATATTCACATATGTATGAATTGACATACATACCGATGTACAAATATTGATGGTTAAAAAAAATTATTCCTATATGCACGAGTATACATATTTGTATGCCTGCTTATATGCCTGCATATGTAAGTATGGACACACATATGTTTTAATAAAACTTTTCATATTTTGTGTGTATAGTGCGCTAACCTTGACCTACATACATATTAGACATCTGCATGATTACATTCATAACATAAGTCTCAAAGAATACTTTCGAAATGAATAGAATGAAGTGAAAGAAATGTTAGAATGAAATGTCATTAAATGAGTACAAGTTTGTGTTCCTCTCATAATTTGACAGGTCAAACTAAATGAAAGAGAATGAACGAAACTAAAAGTAATATTAAAGATTTGACAGATGCCTTGTATACTTGAATAATTCGAGTTGTTGGATAGGATTTCAATACATTCCCTTTTTGACAAATCCGGAACAAAGCCGAAATTATGGAAAACCAAATAGAAAAAGAAGCCGACGAATCTGTATGTATTTGTAGACCTCGTAAATTAGTTTATTATTAAATGCAAGGCGGCTTTTGCTTATTCCGCCTCTGCAAGAATCCTTCACAAGTTGTTAAGGGACTGTCACAGATCGCAGCTGGTTGAAAAGACAGTTTACCAGCGCCGGTGGGTCACTCGTTAGCTGCCGTTGTTTGGTTAGCTATTAAGTGACTACTGCTAAGAGACTGTGTTTTCGGCAAGATGCTCCGTCCCCGTTTTCTTGAATATGTATTGTTCTTTAATACATATTTTTCTTTATTTATTTTAATTTGTCAATTTAATTTGTTTGAAACATTTAGGTTGTGCAAGGCGCGATAGGTATCAAAGAGAAGCTGCAAAGTGGCATGTACACCTTAATTCAAAAGAGAGGCAGAAGCGAAGTATGGGAATTTTTCTCTAAAATTAAAAACGAAAATGGAGAAATAATTGTCGACTTTGTAGCCTGTAAGATGTGCTATACAGTTTTAAAGTTTACAGGAAGCACATCAAACCTGGTCAAACATAAATGCTACAAGACAAGGTGGATCAAGAAATTTCAGGATATTGCAATATTAATGTAGCATACACCATTGATTTTAATGCTTTAGCTTGGTGGCATATGAATAAGCAATTTTTTCCGCTATTGCACAAAACAAGCTGCAAAATATTTTGCATTCCAGGGAGCAGCGCGGCGTCAGAACGTACATTTTCAAACGCAAGAAATTTAATTACAGAAAAGCGGTGTCAAATAGCCACTAATTCAGAAAACATAAACAAAATAATGTTTTTGCATTCAAATTTAAATGACTTGTAAATTATTGTTAATATAGAAATAAATTAAATTAAAACTTAAACATTAGCAACTCGAATCATTCGAATGAAACGTCTCTGATTTTAACATTCTCAATTCATTCAATTCATTTCCTTTTTCCTATTAGTTGTGCAAATGAGTAAGAGTAAGAGAACCGAATCTCTCATACCGGGTTGGCTTTGCTTTCAAATTCACTTAACTCATTTTGAGCATTGTACATTTGAATGTGTGTTTTTTGACACTCATGCAGATGTCTAATACATATACATAGGTAATTTTTCCATAAATTTGTATATCCATATGTATTTATGTGAGTGAATAAAAACTAACAAATTTTAGTTTTTGCACACTATGAAACCCATTTTCTTAAGATTTGAAGCTTGAAGGCTTAATGAATTCCTTTTATTTTCTTTGATTAATCAAATCAATGACAATCTTCATATTTATTTCCAGTTCACCATGAAATATGTACACATAAGTGCAGCGTTTTTAACTTATTCAATTTCTAAAGCTTAACTTACAAAAACTGAATATTTGTTGATATTTAAGAAGATAAATTGAAACTGTAAAACTGTCAATTGTATTTTAAAATAGTGCTTAACTGTTTTATTTACACCATAATATTAATTTCAGAAAAAAGAGTGACCAAAATTTGTTTATATCATTTAATGTTGCTATGATAAGTAGTAAACGGTTTGTCCACATACGTATTTATCTTTTTTTTTTATAAATTTCATTATAAAGTATTCACACTATGGCACAAAATGCCAACGCGATTTAGAAAAGACGCAAAGACATTAAATTTGTTCTTTGTCACATATTTTTATTAAAAATAATGTTAAAATATAATCCCAGATAATAATCATACAAAAAATGAAACTAAAGAATTACACATTCTTATAAATTAAAATACAATATGAATCACTGTGAAGTCCACGCGTCACGAAGAAAGCAAGCACTATAGCACTATATATATATATAAATGATATACCAATCGAAAGGTATTGCTTTAATTAGATTAAATTTTTCAAAATATTTGCCAAAAGTCTATAAGTTTGCAAGAAATTTTCGTAAGCGTAAAACGATTTTGTTTCACTAAATGTGGGGTACGAGTCTCCATACAACATACGCGTCGAAAGTTATTTAAGAAAATTAAGGGGTTAGGGTTAACGTCACGGGTTGTGGTCACGGGGGTCTAACCTCGCGTCATAGTTTCTCACGCAGGGAGGGGAGGGGGTCAAAAAAGTCTGAAATTCGCCTCACGCAATATATGGACGGCCCCTAAGGGGTTATATACAGTTGTGATAGATGAAAAAATCTATTTTTTTTATTGCATATTCCTGAAGTATATAATATTGAGAATTTCCTCACAAAAATTCATAGCGATCGGAGCAGTAGAACCGAAGTTGTAGCTATTTATAGCGCACTACCTGCACATCAAAATTGAACAAACTGGAACCTTTAAACGCGATTATCTCAGAAACTTGATTTTTCGAAATTACATTTGCGGTGGACACGCTTACTAAAAAACTACTAATCGGATCAACACCAAATTTTGACCACTTATTAATTATGATATTAGCTAGTCCGTGAACGAAGGATTTTCAATTTTTTTGAAATCTTTTTCTTTTTTTAGAGCATTAAAATCAAAAATCTTATACCTTGAAAAAGTACATTTGATGTTAAAAACGTCGCCATATTTTTTTAAATCAAAATTTGTAAAAATCCCTCGTTCACGGACTAGACAATACAATATACTAACTAAATTTTTTTTTAAGTTTGGATTTCAGATGAACCGTTTTCGGGATATCATTCATTCCGGGAATTCGGCTATAACATTTTTATTATTTAATGTTTTTTAATGAAAAAATTTAATTAAGTACCCAGAAATATGTACTAAACAACGTCGGTAAAACATTTTTCATAAATATTTTCTATGGTGTCAAAAAAAATCGATAAAATTCCATTTTTTGCGCGGTACAACTGTATATAACCCCTTAATATGGAATATACGACGCATTTCCGCGAAAGTATCGTAAGTCGCGTATTTATGAAATTGAGATTTTAATGCATAATTTTTAGGCACCTAATGTCTCACTACCCTGTGAAATATTATAACTATAGTTCCGATAAAAATTCAATTTCAATTTTTTTATGTTACCGTGCTTTTCAATATGCGCGCGAAATTGTCGTATGTCTATACAAATTTTTGCATGGAAATACTTCAAACGCACAAAAATAAAGAAATACTATAACAAATGTTTCTAATCGCTTAAACAACTTATGATTTTGCTTATTGTTTGTAAGAGATTAAATAAAAAAAAGCTTCTCCTGTAAAATTGAATTTTTCAACATATGTACGATACTTTTGCGGAAATGCGTCGTATTTATCAACTTGTAATCCTAATCAAAAATAGAGATACTATACGGTCGGATAGAAATTCTGTCTTGCCTCTAACAGAGGTAACTCGCGTCTCCCTGTAACTCCTGTAGATCCGCGGGGCAAGTCCATCGAAGCCATGAGAGGTCAAATGCTGCCAAGAGTTCTGAAAAGTGTCTCAAAAATATGAAATGGGCATTAAAACGTGCTCACACAAAATGGCATGACGGCAAAGTCCTCAGCCCCAAAAACAGGTGCAAAAAAAAAGCAACCAAAAAGGAAAATATCCCAGGACGTGTCGTAAGGACCTATGACAAAGGGTTCACGAACGCAGCTAAAAAGGTATTTTTTGGCGTTATCAACCGATTTTCTACTACAACCGTCCCCAGAACAGCCACAAAGAAAATCAGAAACTATGTTGTTTACCGTCCAACAAAGTTTGATGGAGTTACTGTCATTTATTAAAACGACCATGAAAACAATTGTTCGAAACCAGAACATGGTAACACAGTTGCTCATAGCACAGCGGTCTAAATAATCAATGCAAAGTCCACGGATATTAATGTGGAACGCCAATGATGTCTAACGGCTGAAACTAGAACTGACAACTTTTGTACGAAAATCAAATTGACGTTTTAATCAGAGAATGGGGTGGTACTAGATAGAAGCTAAACTGGGAATATAAATAAAAGGGAAAGGTCGAAGAAAACCGCGAAAGCTCTTTTCGCCTTTTCTTCCCAATCCACAACTAGCTTGTGAGGAACAGGCAAAATTGGCGGCAGTCAGGAAAAAAGATTCACACCAATGGAATCCCAAAAACACTGAACATTTCACTCTTATACTAAACGACCCTCTAGTTTTCATCGGCAAAAACTACTGTACTTATAGGGATCATACAAAAACGGCATTCTGCATCATCATTCCCGGAAGGGAGGAATGGAACGCTCAAGGCCCACCGGCCCCAAGATGGCGTTGTGGTTCTACACAGATAGCTCAAAATTAGAAAAACAAAATAGCGAGAAGAGTATACTCTATACAAATAGGCAAATGAGCCTCCGTCAGACACTGCAGCGTCTTCTAGGCCAAACTACTATAAGGTAGTATCACCAGCCACTAGCTACTAGGTATGACTACCACTATCACTACCAGCTAGCTACCACTACGAAGGAAGCACTAAACCACCTTAATCCATAAAACTTTCCACACATTGAAGCCAAAATATATAGAGACAGCCAAGTCGATCAGCTCGATCAAAAACTCGAACTCAATTAGGCAACTCAAAAAACAGTCTTAGACTTTAGAACATCTCTTTACAAGATGGCCAATCAATATGACATAAGCCTCTTCTGGGTCCTTGGTCACAAGGACATCATGGGCAACTGCATAGCAGACAAATTGGCTCGCATAAGTACCACCATATTTCACCAGGTTAACATGGAGGGTTCTGGCATACTAATAGCCTCTTACAAACTCCAACTTACGGAAGATATTATAAGAAAAACCAAGTCAGCTGGAAATCTGTTTCAAATTGCAAGTTGACACAACAACTCTGGCCCAATATTGCAAAAAAAAAGAACATTCCAATTATTAAAGATGGATGGGACCCAAATACGCACTGCTATTAGAGTCATCACGGGACACTAGCTAGTAGGAACACATGCTAGGCGAATTAATTCATGAACGACTACTGCCGTAGCTGTAAGGGTACAGAGAAGGAAGAAACTTTCATTATCTTAGACTATCACATCTCAGCTTGATCAGCTCGATCACAAACTCGAGCTCGATTAGAATAGATTCCTTACCGACATCATGGAGGTGTTGATTTAAAAATGATACAAAATCTTACCAAAGCCCTAGGGTGGGAAAATTGTTAGACTATTAGTCCTCATACGGGGAAGGGAAGTTTTTGCTTCGCCTTCTATTTCAAGACATAAAATTCACTGTTCAAGGTTACATCACAGTAGCTCTTCTATTACAAACTCGCTTGCAAAACTCGAAGTAAGTCATTGTTACTGTTGGTGGAGATTATTTTATCTCTCACAAAAAAAAGATAAAAAATAAAAAATTCGGCGAAGCCGAAGTTGATATACCCTTGCAGTTACAACCGGAAACATCGGATATAGTCGGCCGATCCTTATGAGAATATCATAATAAAACCAATTAGTTACAATGAAATATCTAAAAAAAGTCCCAAGCTTCTATCTACAAAAATACCAAAGTTGGTATTTCTACCAAATACCATTTCCGATCGTTCAGTTATATGGCAGCTATAGGATATAGTCGGCCGATCCTAATGAAATTTTGGAGGTTGGATCAACTCTCCAAAAACTGAATATGTACTAAGTTTCAACTCTATCAGCTCTAAGTTTCTATCTTCAAAAAACACGAAAGTTGGGTCATTTTCGATCGTTCAGTTATATGGCAGCTATAGGATATAGTCGGCCGATCCTTATGAAATTTCGTATTATTTTGTATGTCGTATTATTTTGCCAAAAATAGCTTTCTTGTAAAATTTGAACTCTATAACTTTAAAAACACCAAAGTTATATTATTTCCGATCAATCAGTTATATGGCAGCTATTGGATATAGTCGGCTGATCCCGGCCGTTCCGACTTATATACTGCGGGAAAAGGAAAGAAGGGTGTGTGCAAAGTTTCAAGACGATAGCCTTAAAACTGAGAGGCAAGTTTGCATAGAAACAGACAGATGGACATGCTCATATCAACTCAGGAGGTGATCCTGATCAAGAATATATATACTTTGTAGGGTCGGAGATGTCTCCTTCACTGCGTTGCACACTTTTGGACAAAATTATAATACCCTCTGCAAGGGTATAAAAATACAATTGAATTTAAAAACAAATTCTAATTATTAACAATTCAATATAACCACGACAAATCCGTTAACACCGGCCACGTTGAAGGGCTCCATCCGGCTTCAAATAACTGACAGCCGCGCCAGCTTGTGGACTGCTATCCTATACTCCGCTCCAGACCTGGTCCTGCCTACGGCGACCCTGACCCTTCCGTCCGCGCCGGCGTGCATTGCTACGACCCTTCCGGTGAGCCACTGTTGTGGTGGCTGGTGATCCTCTGCGATCCGGACCAGCTCGCCCATCCGGATGTCGTCCTCCTGATGCTACCACTTCGACCGCGCCTGTAGGCCCAAGACGTACTCCCGAGACCATCGCTGCCAAAACGTTTGCTTGATTGACGAGACAAGCCGCCATCGCCGCAAGCACGTTAGACCCTGCTGGTTCGGGGTCCGCGGTGCTGGTGAGGCGATGAGCGCCCCACCCGTCAACAGATGCCCGGGAGTAAGCGTCAATCGCTTGGGTCCTGACCCGGAGCGCCCAGGGGTCATGAGTTAGAGATGGCCTCGACTCCATCGAGGACGGTATGCAGGTCCTCCGCGGTCAGCTTCGTGTTGCCTACCACTCGTAGGAGTAGGTGTTTTACGGATTTTACACCTGCCTCCCATAGTCCGCCCATGTGCGGAGCCCGCGAGGGTATGAACGCAAATACGCATCCGTTTCTTTATTGTGTAACCGCGTCGATCTCGTCCTTGATTCTCCGACGAACCTTTGAAAAGCCAACCAAAAGGAATCAGTTGAACGGTCGGAAACTACTTCTAAATGAACTGCCTTGGACGCAAAACAAACAAATGAGGCAATGTAGGAATTTTTCCTTATAAAGCGGAACATATAAACGAATTGACTCATACCAAATTCGTCCGAATGCACCAAAATCGCCAGTGAACCAGCAGTCTGCCTCCACTGCGACGGATCACACTCGGCCTCTTACAAGGGCTGTCCAGCCTACAAAAAGGCAAAGAGCACGTTCGCCCCCAAGCAGACTGCCCCAAGACGCCAGCAACCTCAATTCAGCAAAATTAACCCTAACATCAGCTATGCTAGCGCAGTCAAAAACGGAGCACCACAGTTTGACTCCAACCCCAATCCCGATCCCAGTCTTTCAAGTAATCCAATGGACGCCCTAACGGCTAGGATGGAATCTATGTTTGAGCGCATGATGGAGAAGGTCTTGAGCCAAATAGCCCAAATGATGGCCACCGTCTGCAAATCCTTATGCATACGCAATTAAATATAACCATATGGAATGCTAACGGCCTGGTAAAAAGAAGGCCAGAGGTCGAGCTATATTGCAAGACCCTCCAAGCAGACGTTCTCCTCATATCAGAAACGCATTTTACCAACAGACCATACTTGAGGATACGACCTCATTGCCGCTAACCACCCGAACGGTAGAGGTCGCGGGGGCGCGGCCATCCTTATTCGCAGCTGCATCAAGTATGAGGCACTTCCAGCCATGTGCGAAGACTGGGTGCAATGTGCCCAAATTAAAATCTCCACTACCAACGGTGACATAACAATCGCCGCAGCATATTGCCCCCCAGGCACAACATCCACGAACAGGAATTCGGCTTGCTACTGGATTGCCTCGGCCCCAAGTTCATAATCGGAGGGGACTTTAATGCTAAACACCCCTGGTGGGGCTCCAGGATTACGAACCCAAAGGGCTCGGCCCTATACAGGCAGATTCAGTCCCGAATCTTGAGCTGTCACGCAACCGGTGCACCCACATACTGGCCTACGGATCCCCACAAAATCCCTGATGTGCTAGACTTCGCCATCTCCGGAGGACTGGATTCTGCCGGAATTCAAGCGAGAGAAGTAGAAGACCTCTTCTCGGACCACAGCGCCTTTGCCGTGTCACTTTTCACCCCAGCCTTGCTCAGGTCAGCCCGCAAAAAGCTGATCTACAGGACAACAGACGTTGACAAGTACCAATCTTACCTGAACAACGTTACCGACCCCAGCCCGACACTTGACTCCCCGGTTGACATCGACACCGTTGTAGAAGAGTTAACAGCCCATATTCAGGCGGCAGCTTCTGAAGCAGCACAAAGGCCCTCCAACCGCCCAAGAGCCACTGACAGGGACATCCATTTTTGGAGCCCAGAAGTCGAAGAACTCAAACTTGAAAAGCGACGACTCCGAAGAGTGTGGATGCTCTCGAGGAATCCTTTGGACAAAACCGCCTTCAATAGAGCGACCAAATGTCTGACAGAAACTCTGGCAAGACTAAGGAAGCAGGCCTTTGACGGGTTCGTCGAACAACTTGAGCCAGGCGACCCTCAACATAACTTATGGCGAGTCACCAAATCTATCAGACAGCCGCTGAAAAGGATCCCACCTGTACAAAGAACCGACGGCAGCTGGTGCAGATCGGAGATGGACAGGGCCAACGCTTTCGCCGAACACCTCGAAGGTGTCTTTACGCCTTTCGATCGCTGCTCACCGGAGGATGCTGCTGAAACTGCCCGTCTGCTAGCCGAGCCTTCCAGGGACGCCGATCCAATACCACCAGTGACTGAGGAGGAAACAGCTGAGCTCATAACCATCATGAGCAACAACAAGGCCCCGGGCGATGATGGTATCAATGCAATTGCATTAAAAATGTTACCACCTCCAAGCATTCAGCTAATTACGAGGATCTATAATAGATGCTTGGAGATAGGGTACTTCCCGTCCACATGGAAACGTGCCCAGGTAACTATGATACCTAAACCCGGGAAACCCGAAGCAAACCTTTCGTCCTACCGACCAATAAGTTTGTTACCAACGCTCTCCAAAATACTTGAACGAGTGTTTTTAAGCAGAGCACTGCCAGTATTTGACGAGGCTGGACTGATCCCTCACCACCAGTTTGGCTTCAGGCGGCGACACGGTACGCCAGAGCAGTGCCATCGGGTAGTGCAGTGCATCCTGGACGCGTTTGAAACCAAGAAGTACTGCATGGCCGTCATGCTGGACGTGAAGCAGGCGTTTGACCGAGTCTGGCATCCCGGTCTTCTATATAAATTAAAGACTGGCCTACCCCGACCATACTTCCAGTTCCTAAAGTCGTTCTTGGAAGACCGTAAATTTGCTGTTAGATGTGGCGAGGCCATCTCCGGTATTAGAGAAGCTCACGCTGGTGTACCCCAAGGCAGCGTTCTTGCCCCGTTGATGTACAATGCTTACACGGCCGACCTCCCTGTTCTTCAGAGGCCTGACCTGCTCGCAGCAACCTATGCAGACGACACCGCCTTCCTTACCACCGCCGATAGCGCATTGGGGGCAGCCGATACGATGCAATTGCAGCTTGACTTGCTCAGCGACTGGCAAAAGCGATGAAACATTGCCGTCAATAATGAGAAGTCCACTGCCTCCACATTTTCTCTCTGCAAAGGCAACTGCCCTCCAGTGAACCTTAACGGCTCTCCAATCCCACAGGTAGACAATCCCAGGTACGTGGGATTCACCCTAGACAGGAGGCTCACCTGGAAGCCCCATCTGATTAAGAAGAGGAAACAGGCTAATCAAAGACTTCGATCCTTCTACTGGCTTATGGGTAGGAGATCGAAGCTGAGAACTTCCACTAAACTCCTCATTTACAAGGCAATAATACGCCCTATCTGGACGTACGGCATACAGCTCTGGGGCACTGCGAGCAAGACGAATGTCCGAACTATGCAAGCTTTCGAAAATAGAGCCCTTCGAATCGCCACTGGGGCCCACGTCTATCATGACAATCGCACCATCCACGAGGTTCTCAATTTCCCTTGGGTCAAGGACGAGATACAAAGAAGCAGCGCACGTTACATGCAGAGGCTTCATAATCACCCGAACCGGTTGGCCAGCTCCCTGCTGGACAACAGCGAGCAACCCAGAAGACTTAAAAGGACACACCCGCTGGACCTCCCCTTACTACTCTAATTTTTTTCTACCATATTAATATTTAAAATTATCTATACGTGAAGTTTACGTGATAAAATTTAATGGTTGTCCCTAATGGACAGTTTTAAATAAACATTACCCTGCTATTACAAAAAAAAAAAAAATAAATATATCATCAGGAATGGGGCTGGCGCAGTCCTTATGTAACGGTGTTGAGCTTGCACAGTTTTAAGGACTCTGATGGGTTTCTCCACACTATCAACAGGTTTCGCCTATCGGCTTCATTTACCATTGTTTGGCGTTACATCCTTTTATGTCGGCTATCAGAGCGAATCTGTTTAGCCGGAACCTAAGAAGCTAACCTCTATAGCCGGACGCATAAAACACGACTCGTAATTTGGTCGATGTGCTTTGTGCGTTGTGCTATGAGAAACACACTGATGGGGTAAGACATAGTGTGGAGTGGCAAGAACATCATTGCTTGTAAGGGACATATGACCTAAGGAATCATATTCTTCCAAAAATTCCAAATAAATTTTCTTTAAATTCAGATATCGAGATAATTTCCTCTTGAGCGATAAAAAACGGCGTTTGGCTACCTCGAACGACTTTCCCAAAACTTTTGGATCCGATTTAAATGGAAGCCTGACTTCAAATCGACCTAAAGGCAGTACAACAGTATTTTTCTGATAATGTTCCTTACATAACTTCGGTTCAGGTGACAAAAGCTTTTAAGAAGTTGGTACTTCTATATATACAAGGAGAGTTTTTTGGATAATAGGAGGGTTCGGACTTTGTTTTATTTGGCCCACGGACAACAGTTCTCAGCTCAGCTCCAATTAACATATTTATCCGCTGAGGTTTATAAAAATAAGGCAATTTCCTTGGTAGGTCCCAATCTTTCATGTTCACTGACTGGTCAGGGTGATAACCCGAGATAGTTCTCAAAATCCAAAAGTCGAACTCACTACCATTAATTGTTGACTTCACCACAGTGTGTATCTTTTTGTTAACCTGGGAATTAGCTTGACCAAGCAAGTTGAAACACGATTCCTCCCTACGTATCTGTAAGCGTTGAGCAAGATCGTTAGTAATAAAGTAAATTTGTGACCCAGAGTCAAGTACTGCTCGGAGCAATATGTGCTCTCCATTTTTTCGCCAGATAGACAAGAAATTAAATGGTTAAATTTCTCGATAACAGGAATGTTCACATCCTTGTCTGCTAATGTCTCGAAAAGTGGCTATCCGAAATCCCCGGCTTATCTATATTTCTGCATTTCTCTTTTGCACTAGTTCAAAGCTCCCGCTTTGGCTTCTTGTTTGGCACAGTGGTTCAAGGTTTTGTGTTTTTTTAACTTTTTATATATTATTTTTGTTTTATTAATTAAAAATAAAAATGGAATTTAAACTTGTCTGCGCCATTAAGTCTTGTAACAAGACAATTTCCACATCCCAGCCTAGCATCCATTGGTGGTTATGTGAAAACGTCGTGCACGCCAAGTGTGCTAGATTCAGTGCCTCAGTTTCGGATGCCATTTCCCGTAGGTCTGGGATACATTATTGTTGTGAAAATTGTCGTGCTGTGCAAGGCGAAATGAGGTCGTTCATGAGACAGACCAAAAATGGATTTAAAGAGCTGATCACTGGTTTTCGTAAAATCAATGACCAGCTCTGTGCGCTTGACACTCAGTTTAGTGGCCTTCAGCTGCTTAATGAGTCCCCTAAGCGTAAGAAATCCGCTGTTTCTGATCCGCCTCAGCCTGCTCAGCCGACATTAATGCAGCCGCTTATATCTTTGGCCACCCCAAGGGCTAGAACTGAGAAAAATTCGTCAGAATTTATCAGGGATAATGAGCATTTGTCCGATATGTCCGCCATGGCATCCCTTCAAGTGATGCCACAAATCCTAGGGAACGAAACCCCCATTAGAGTTACCCAAAAGGGTATTCCACAGTCCGGACCACCGGCACCGACTGATGCTGCGGTTCTCGTACCTGCGACACCAAAACCCTTACAGGTGATTCCTCCATCGAAACATATATTTGTTTCTCGGCTTGCCCCTGATACTTCAGAGATTGATATCTCGGCTTATATTAAAGCCAAAACAAAAGCCGATATAAAGGTGGACATAACTAAATTTAAATATAATTATACACGGCGCACGTCTTCTTTCAAGATTCGTGTGCCCGCGCTGATGTTCAAGACAATTTGTTCTCCCAGTTTTTGGCCAGAGAAGCTTTTTGTCCAAGAACATCAGCCTAGTTCCGTGAAGAAAAAAGTTAAAAAACCAGTGGGAGTGAGACTTCCCAATATCGGAACCACCGACCAACCCTCCACCTCTTCTTTGGCTAATAACCCAAAAAACTAGTTTCCTCACTAACTCTTACCTATCAGAATACTAGGGGGCTACGTAGCAAACTCCCCAAGCTATATTCTGATAATTCTTTCTTTGCATCCCATATAATAGCATTTACAGAAACATGGTTAAATCCGGAGATCTTTAGCTCCGAAGTTTTTTCAAGTAAGTACACCACTTTTAGACGGGATCAATCTCATCGAAGAGGAGGTGGAGTCCTCATTTCGGTAGACTCTACTCTTGCTTCTCAAGAGGTGAAATCCCATGAGTTTGGTGACATAGAATTTATTTGCGTTAAAATCACTATGTCCGTTAAAGCTTTATACATTACATGTTCATATATACCTCCTATGCCTGAACCGCCTACATATTGGCAGCATTTGTCCGCTATTCGATACGTCTCTAATCTTATGACGTCTCTAATCTTATGACGGACGGACCAACTCGTAGCGGTGGGCGACTTTAATATCCCTGAATTAAAGAGGTCCAACGTCTATAACTCACCATCTTTGTCACTTATAACTTACCATGACTTCACCGCGGGCATGTTTGACATGTCCCTAGGTCAGATCAATCATGTTAGAAATTCGCTAGGTCGGCTTTTAGACTTATGTTTTGTATCTGATCCTGATGGTACTGCTAAAACTGGTAAAAGGTCTCCAGAGCTTTTCGCCTTTTAACCCCAGAGGATCCATGTCACTCCACGCTGGAGGTCTCAATCGAAACCACTCCTGGTATCGATCAGATGTCTCCGAGCGTGGTAAATAAGATTCGCTGTTTCCGTAAAGCTGATTTTCAGAAACTTAATAGCCTTATCGATACATTTGACTGGTCTGATATTCTGGCGTGCACTGATCTTAATGTCACTTTAGAAAAATTTTATTTTACTTTAAATAAATTTTTGGACTCATGTGTGCCTCGGAAATATCCGTCCGCTTCAAAAAATCCTCCTTGGTATACAAGGTGCCTCACTTACTTAAAAAATAAAAAAATAAGCTTTTACTTAAATATAAAAAAACCTGCAGTAGTGTTGATTTCTCAAGATACCTACTAGCTCGGTCGCATTTTACCGTGCATAACGTTGAATGTTATAGGAATTATATTGACCGCTGCCGGATACAATTTACTCAGGATCCAAAGCAGTTTTATAATTTTGTAAACACTAAGCGTAAACACGTATCTTTTTCACCCCTGCTTACGTTTGAAAATTCCGCTGCGACTTCTGACCAGGACATTGCCGATCTATTCGCAGAATTTTTTCAAACAACTTATTCTCCTCCTAAATTGACTGATCAGCCTTACGCATATAACATTCAAGCAGCATATATTATTTTCTGTCCGTTTTTCTCTGAGAACAACTTATTATCTGGTCTTTTAAGGGTCAAACCCATTTATTCGCCAGGCCCCGATGGAGTACCAGGCTGTGTGCTAAAATACAGTGCCAGGGCTCTGTGCAAACCTCTTCTTAGACTTTTCAACTTATCTTTGGAAACCTCGATTTTTCCCCTTAAGTGCAAGGAATCATTCATAATTCCCCTACATAAAAAAGGGAAAAAGTCTGAGGCTGCCAACTACAGAGGCATCTCTAAGTTGTCGGCAATTCCAAAGTTATTTGAAAAATTAATTACCCCTCATTTGCAACACCTTTGCTCTTCGATTATCACTCCTTGTCAGCATGGCTTTATTAAGCGTCGCTCCACCACCACAAACATATTGGAGTTGACATCCTTTGTCATAGATGGCTTTTGTAAGGGATATCAAACCGATGTAACTTACACAGACTTCAGCAAAGCATTTGATTCAGTTAATCACTCACTCTTGTTGAGTAAACTGAATATGCTGGGTTTTCCTAAAGACCTCTTAACGTGGATCTCCAGCTACCTAGATGGAAGGACACAAAGAGTTTTATTTAAAAACATACAGTCCCGTCTGGTCCGTGCTACATCTGGCGTTCCTCAAGGAAGTCATCTTGGCCCGTTATTATTTACGCTTTTTATAAACGACTTGCCTCCTGCTTTAACGAACTCTTTAGTTCTTATGTATGCAGATGATGTAAAGTTTTGTCTTCAGTACAAATCCATCTCTGCCCAATGCAGTCTTCAGTCTGACCTTGATAACATTCAAAAATGGTGTTTAGCTAATGATCTAATACTTAATGGATCTAAATGCAAACATACGTCTTTTTATCGTTTTTGCCCTCTGCAAGCTACTTATTCTATTAATGGGATTGCCTTCGAAAAATTAACCCAGGTTAATGATCTCGGCATCCTATTAGATATTAAACTTAAATTTAACGACCATATTTCCTTAATGATTAATAAGGCTTGGTTTTATCAAAAGGTGGTCAAAAGAATTTAATAACCCCTATATAACCAAAACACTATTCATTTCTTTGGTCCGTCCTATACTGGAGTACGGGCATGTGTCTGGAGTCCCCAATATGGAATACATCAGGACCGCATAGAATCCGTACAAAAGATTTTCCTAACTTTTTCACTTAGAGGTCTAAACTGGGATGCAAATCTTCACCTTCCATCTTATAGTAGCAAAGTCTTACTCATAAACTTACCTAGCTTAACAAATAGTAGGACAATGCTCGGTGTAGTCTTTCTGCATAACCTTATTAACGGGGATGTAGATAGCCAGCATTTACTAAAACGCTTAAAATGTAATATTCCTAATAGAAGGACTCGAAACTTTAGTCCTCTGTTCCTTAGCCGTTGTAGTTCGACATATGCACTGCATGACCCTTTTAGGGTATTATGTTCGAACTACAATGGTCTCTACTCTATAACATCTCTTTCCTGTCCCTTAAACTTAAAATATAGAATTTTAAATTTCTTTACTAACTCCTCCTAGCTTAATAATTAACAAATAGCTTAATATATTCTAACAAATCGTTTCTTGAGCGCCCCTCGGTCGTCTGGGCCTCTAAGCTTTATGATGAATACAGGAATGCTAGCTGATGCTCCTATTGATGCACAAGCCATTTCCAAATTCTGAAAGACCGGTAAAAAAAAAAAAAAAAGACTCAGAAATTTTTTAAACTTCGAATAGTTTTCACTAAATTTTGGCAATGCCAAACTGGGAAGTCGAGCTCGAGCTGAGGCTGCTGAAATTGCAGTAGCTGATGGGGAATATTCAGCTACAGTGAAGGCATTTAATAATAATTTTGTCTCCAATTCTTCTAAGTTGGCTCCAAATTCATTTACTTTAAAAATTGTCTCTTTTAAAACCGGAAGCGTGCACTCTAGTTCGGTCTTTACTAAAGGACCCTAACTGACCCAGCTTTCAAACGTTCCTGTAACCGGCGAATACTTTTTACTCTGACATTTAATCTTCTTCGTAAGTCATCAAGAGTCGTGGATTTTTATGTCTGTTTATTACATTCCATTTTCTAATTTTATTTATTTTTTTAATAAATAGACAACAACAATAAATTTTAAAATGTATCATTATTATTTTAAAATAAAATTTTTTATTTTTAGTAAGTTAAAAAATAAAATATTTTATAATATACCATAAAATATTTTTTTTTTTAATTATTTTTTAGGTATTAATTAAATTAAATAACAATGGCGAAAAAAGAAAAAAAATATATTTAATATAATATCTGGCGAAAAACGAGAAAATAATTATTTCATATATGGCGAAAAAATTACATAATTAATTAAATAATTAATAGTTGAATATATGTTTATAGTCGAGTCACTGAGTGGGTTTTCTCGACTTTAAATTTTTTGCACAAATACTTGCGGTTTTGCCTTACGATCCTTTAATCCCGCTGCCACTTCCCTCGTGCAAATGATGCAGGTGCAGGACATGGAGCTCGATGGTAATCCTGGTGATGATGTGATGATCATGGATCCTGAATTTTACGACGTGGTAAATTTATTTAAATGTGTTTAACTTAACACACACGTCGTGAGCAACATTTTTTGTTAAAATTTTTAATTTTATTACCTGGAATTCGCATAACAGCGAATATAAGCTTTCGCTCCCGTTCCGCCCTTAGCTATCTTATACTAGATTTAGATAACTAATAAATTCAAGTACCTCAATAGTAACTCAATTTAAAAACCAAATTAAAAATTAATAACCAAAACAATTTTAAAACGGCGAATCCGTTTGTAACGAACCAGCTACAGAACTGACTAATATAAAAAGGCTAAATAATAAAAATAATAATAATGATAATAATAATAATAATAATAATAATAATAATATTAATAATAATAATAATAATAATAATAATAATAATAATAATAATAATAATAATAATAATAATAATAATAATAATAATAACAATGACAAACAATAACAAAATAACAATAAATACTTGACAATGTTATAATACTTTCGGGACAAAAATGTACTTTTTCATATTTGAACTCAAGATTTTTTTGAATTGCTGTCTTCATACGCACAAAAAATTATGTTCCAAAAAATAGAAAGCTTTTTTGGTTGTCATGATTTTTATTAATTTATTTTTAATTTTATATTTTATTTTTTAATTTATTTTATATTTTATATAACCACTTAAAAACCTGAAAGCTTCCTCGCATTTTCTTTCATTTCCATCAATTTAAATAGGTGTAATCGGAGTGTTTGGTCATTAAGAGTTTTCAATGCCGTAAATAAAAAATCAGAATTTAATTAATTTCAACGTTATAAACTTTATTCAGGCCGCATATGAAATTAGGATTTATGAACAATATTTGAAATCCAATTTAGGATGCGAGCGCAGTAAGAAGACGAACGAGAGTGGCGCCAACCTTCCAGAATAGGCTGAGCGGATGCTCGCTCACTTTAAACCCCGAATTAGCAAAGCCGAGCGGCCGAAAGAGAGTCGGCTTGCGAACAACAAAACATCAGTTACTAATTAATTATTATGTTTAAATTAGTTGCTTGCTGCTTGACCCGACATTCTCCCCCCAGCTGGGGCTTCTACTCCAACTTCATCCCTAAGGGGCAAAAGGCACAGCTTAGTCACTGATCGCTTGGTAATTCCAGATGAGGTTTTTATCACCGCCACTCGAAAGATACCATCCCGACCGGGGATTAACTCCATTATTCTCGCAAGCGGCCATTTCATCGGAGGTAGATTCTCGTCCTTTACTAGCACCACGTCGTTCGAGGCCAAGGCAGGACCGGAGACGCGCCATTTGGAGCGCTGCTGGAGAAGGCTTAGGTACTCCTCCTTCCATCGGGACCAGAAAGACTGCTGCAGGAAAGACACGCGCTGCCAGCTGTCCAACCGGTTGAAGTTCAGCTTTGTGACATTAGGCTCAATAAAGCTGACTGAAGGACCAGCAGTTAAAAATTGAGCCGGGGTCAGAACATCAAGGTCTGCAGGATTTTCTGAAAGAGACAATAAGGGTCGTGAATTTATAACAGCCCCAATATGGCACAGAAGCGTTCGCAGCTCCTCGAATCCCAGAACTGCAGATCCGACAACTCGGTAAAAATGGTGCTTGGCGGTTTTGACAGCCGCTTCCCACAGACCACCGAAATGCGGAAATCGAGGAGGAATAAAATGCCATTCGATGGACTCCATAGAGCAAAACTCCAGCAGTGCCCGTTGATGCTCTTCGCTTAGAAATAATCGGCGAAGCTCCTTTAGCTCGTTTTTGGCTCCAACAAAGTTAGTTGCGTTGTCAGACCAAATATGTTGAGGCCTTCGGCGGGTGCATATAAAACGCTTCAAAGCCTGCAAAAAAGTCATTGTGGACAGATCCCTTACAAGCTCCAGGTGGACGGCTTTGAACAAATGAACAAATGAACAAACAAATTAAAATGCTAATGTAACATTTTACTGGAGTCTTATTACGCACTTCCGGCTTATAATAGAACGGTCCACAAAAATCCACACCAGTGACACCGAAGACCTGGGAGCCGCTAACTCTTTGCTCCGGGAGATCAGCCATAATGCTCCAACAACCGAGGCTTAGTCCGGAAGCATCGGATGCATTTGTGTCTTGCCTTCGTCACGGTTTTTCTCCCCCCAATTGGCCAATATTGGGACCGAATAATTGCCAACAGTGCGCGAGGTCCTGTATGTAAATTTCGCTCATGGAAGTCAACAATTATAGCCTGCGTAACTGGATGGCTTCATGGAAGTATCAAAACGGCTGACTATCAAAATACAACGACGAATTTTTTAGCCGACCGTCTACGCGCAAAAGTCCAAATTTGTCCAAGAAGGGAGAGGATGAGGCAAGGGCACTGGATACCGCTATCTCTTTTCCATTTTGAAGAGCCTTTATGTCCTCCCAAAAATGCACACGCTGCACTAGCCGCAATAAAAGCTGTGTTCCAGATTTTATATCGCTAGCCGTAACACCGTTGTGGTGAATTCGTTGAAAAAACTTGTATACGTAAGCGAATACCCTCTGCAGTGCTGGAAACGAATTAGCGTACTTAGAAACCGCTGTTATATCCACGTACGGAGACTGAATGAGCAGGACCCTTACGTAACTCCAGGGTTGATCTCTCAGATGGGACCGCGGTTGGCCATGCCTCTTGGGATTCAATGAGAAACGGAGGACCGTGAGACCACAGCTTATTCTCAACCAATTCATTGGGAAGAGCACCACGCGACAGGATATCTGCTGGGTTCAAAGAAGTGGGAACCTACCGCCACTCCATTTCTCTAGTTAGCTTCTGAATGGTCGAAACTCGATTGGCGACGAAAACATTAAACCGAGAGGGTTCTTCTCGAATCAAAGACAGAGCCACAGCAGAATCGCACCACCAAAAATACTTTCAAACGTAGACCTTCAACTGCTCTACTTCCGACATAAGTCGAGCCAACAACTCGGCTCCCGATAACTCCAGCTTCGGCACCGTAACAGTCTTTAACGGCGCAACTCGGGACTTCGAATAGAGTAAATAGCTTGCAGATCCTGCGCCCTTGGACACGACATAAACGCATGCCCCATACGCCTCAATGCTGGCGTCACAGAATCCATGGACCTCCACCTCGGATTTTGATGTTAGCACCCATCTAGGGAATTCTGCACGCTGCGTACTAACAAAGCTGCTACAAATCATATTCCAGTCGCAGTGAAGGGCTTGAGGAAGACTTTCATCCCAGGACAACTTTTCACGGCACAGTTTATGGAGAAAGATCTTTGCCTTTGAAATTACAGGACCAACAAGGCCTAGGGGGTCATAAAGCCGAGCGACTGAAGAAAGCACAATGCGCCTAGTGGGCTTTGAGATTGACTGAATACCTTCAAAAGAAAATAGCAAGCGGTCAGTTGCAGGATCCCAAGCAAGACCCAGTGTCTTTGTGAAATTGCTGCCATCATCAAACTTTTCTGCAACAACAGCAAAAACCTCTGCAACTCAAAGTACCGCGACGTCAACGACTACAGCGATTACAAAAACAACAACCTCGGAAAGTGCCAAAGCGGTAACGGCCACACAGACTGGAATGGATCGCTACATCCAAATTAAGCGCAAGCTTAGGCCGCAGAGTAATCCGGCAGGCAACAAAACAAAAATTAACCGATAAAGAACCAGACAGATCCACTACTAACCGATTTGCCCTACTGGCGGAGGCTGAGGAAAACCAACCAGCCCAAGATACTGCAAAAAAACCCAAGCCCCCTCCAACCTATATTAGGGAAAAAAGCTCGAGTGCCCTGGTCAACAAAATTGCGTCGTTGATCGGGAACGGTGACAACTTTCATGTTGTTCCGCTTATCAAAGGGAACATCCATGAAACAAAGGTGCAAACCAAGACTGAAGAGCACTTCCTAATCGTGTCCAAATATCTGGACACTGTACAGAAAAACTATTACACGTACCAGCTGAAAAGTAGTAGGGGCCTACAAGTGGTAGTAAAGGGAATAGAACCTGATGTTACCGCCAAGGAAATAAAAACCGCCCTTAAAGAAAAGGGCTTCGCCGCCAAGAATGTTATTAACATTCTAAATAAAGATAAAAAGCCACAGCCCCTCTTCAAGGTCGAGCTCGAGCCAGAAAGCAGGTCGCTGAAGAAGAACGAAGTCCACCCAATCTACAACCTGCAATATCTTTTGCATCGGAAAATCACTGTTATAGAGCCACATAAACGCAACGGTCCGGTGCAATGCACTAACTGTCAAGAGTATGGACACACAAGGTCTTACTGCACACTTCGGGCTGTCTGTGTAGTCTGCGGGGACGCCCACAAGTCCGCTTGCTGCACTACAAACAAGGACAAAACCGTGAAGAAATGTGGGAACTGCGGAGGCAGCCATACAGCAAACTATAGAGGATGAATGGTGTATAAGGAGTTAAAGAGTCGCATGCGTCAAGCGACCGCAACGCGCAACCAAAATCCACAGAATGGTCCACTCATTCGGTCCACTAAACACCACCACCGGCTTCTCCTACGCCGATGCTCTACGATCTGGAAGGGAAATTCCAATTCAGCCTAACACTCAAAGCGCTCAACAGGCCCCAGAACAGCCACACAGCAAAATGGAAACTATGATGCTTACCCTCCAACAAAGTATGATAGAGCTTATGTCATTAATGAAAACGACCATGCAAACTCTTGTTCAAAACCAGAACATGGTGATACAGCTGCTCGTAGCACAACAGTCTAAATAATCTATGCAGGCGCTACGAATATCAATGTGGAACGCCAATGGTGTCTCGCATAAACTAGATATATCACAATTCTTAACCGAAAACCATATTAACGTTATGCTACTGGTGGAAACGCATCTTACAAGCAAATACAACTTTCATATAAGAGGCTACACAATCTACCGCACAGATCATCCAGATGGGAAAGCCCACGGCGGAACTGGAGTTCTAATCAGAGAACGCATTAAACACCACTTTCACAAAAGGTTTGCAAAAAACTTCTTGCAGCCCACATCGATACAAATTCAGTCAAGCAACGGAATCCTTTCAATCGCTGCCGTTTACTGCCCTCCTCGTTTCTCAATCTCGGAAGGACAATTTATGGACTTCTACAATTCACTTGGGGATCGATTTATAGCCGCAGGAGACTACAACGCCAAACATACGCACTGGGGATCACGTCTAGTGACTCCCAAAGGAAGACAATTGTACAATGCAATTATAAATGTGAAAGGAAGTCCCACATACTGGCCAACAGACTCACGAAAGCTCCCAGACCTTATTGATTTTGCAGTGACAAAAAACATACCTCGCAATCTAATAATTGCCAAAGCAGTCTCGGACTTATCATCAGACCACTCGCCTGTGCTTCTAACGCTTCTTCAAAGCCCAGAAATAACCGAACACCCCTTCAGCCTGACGACGCCAAAAACGAACTGGCTAAAATACAAAAAGTACGTGAGTGCCCACATAGAACTCGCCCCGGAATTTAACATGGAATCGGACATCGACTACACTACGAGCGCCCTGGAAGAAGTACTCGTTGCGGCAGCTAAAATCTCTACTCCTCATAGGAAAGATGTAGACCGAAACAAACACTTCAAATCTAATCAGCAAATCGAACAGCTCGTGCGAGAAAAGAGGCGCACACGTCGTGGTTGGCAAAACAGCAGATCACCAGCTTCGAAACAATGCCTTAAGGATGCAACCCGATCACTCGAACAGGCTCTTCACCAACAGGAAGAAAATGCACAGCTGAGGTACATCCAGAATCTCTCGCCAAAGCATAAAGTACCCCCTGTGGAGGGCCCAGCCAAATCTTAGCGCCCCAATTGAAACGACCACCCCGATAAGAAACTCTTCGGGATGCTGGGCTCGCAGCGACGAACTGAAAGAGCTGAAACATTCGCCACACATCTCCAAAGTGTCTTCCAGCCAAACCCAGCCTCAAATTCATTGCTCCTGCCAGAAATTCAGCCAGAGTCCTCCCCTCAGCCAGCCGCACCTTCATTCCGGCCGAACGAAATCGAAAAAGTCATAAGAGGGCTAAAACCAAAAAGGGCTCCCGGTGGTGACCTATTGACCCCAAAGATGCTGATCGAACTTCCAAAATGCGCTATAGAGGTCGTCTGCAAACTGTTTAATGGAATCATTAATCTTGGCTATTTCCCAAAAAAGTGGAAGAAATCCATCATTATAATGATACCGAAGCCTGGAAAAGACCACACAATTCCGTCATCATACAGACCAATAAGCCTTCTATCTTGTTTGTCTAAATTGTTTGAAAAATGCTTGTTAACTCGCATAATACCACATCTGGAAGCTTGCAATATTATCCCGGCACACCAATTTGGCTTTCGAAGAAACCATGGAACCATCGAACAAGTGAACAGATTAACATCCGAAATACGCTCAGCCTTCGAACAGCGAGAATACTGCAGCGCTATTTTCCTCGACGTATCTCAAACTTTCAACCGAGTTTGGCTCATCGGACTCATGCAAAAAATTAAAACGTATGTGCCAACATACACCCACAAGCTACTGGAATCATACCTCTACAATAGGGTATTCTCAGTGAGATGCAACGCAGCTACTTCGGGCGACTACACCATCGAAGCTAGAGTTTCGCAAGGAAGCGCACTCGGCCCGTGTCTATATGTTTTGTATACTGCGGATATTCCTACGAGCGCACAACTAACAACCTCAACGTTCGCCGACGATACCGCTATCCTTAGTCGCATTAAAATAAACGAACAAAAGTGTAAACATATAACGTTTACTCTTAATAGACAAACATGCCCTCCGCTTTTACTAAACGGTATGCAGATCCCTCAAGCTAACGACGTAACGTACCTTGGCGTTCACCTTGACGACTTACCTGGCGCAAGCACATCGAATGCAAAAAGATGCACCTAAAACTGAAAGCCAGCAGCCTCCACTGGATCATAAACTCACGATCGCCACTGTGCCTGGACTACAAGTTACTACTGTACAATTCAGTCCTAAAGCCAATCTGGACGTATGGACGCCAATCTGGACGAGCAGCAGAAACATAGACATCATACAGCGCGCACAATCAAAAATCTTGAGATTTATCACAGGGCACCTTAGTATGTTCGCAACGAAAACATCCACCGTGATCTGGGCATCCTCGCAGTGAAAGACGAAATCCAGAAGCAAAAAGAGTCATACAAAGAAAAACTGTCTTCGCACCCAAATTTTCTCGCTCGGGGATTGACTCGGGTTTCTAGCGCATCCCGCCTTAGACGCAACGACCTCCCAACCCAGCAATCGATTTTTAGGGCCGTCTAACTCCGTATCAGTCAATATGACTGTTAGTTAAGTTAAAAATATAAGATTTGATACACCTCTTGTTAGTCTCGCAAAGAGAAGATTCAAGAAATAAAAGCAACGTTAAAATAAAAAAAAAATCAAACTTTAGGAAAGACTCCCGATCTTCTTCAGGCACCTTATCCAGCACGTCAGCAACATTGGAGCACCACTTCCTTAACCGAAAATGGCCGAAAATGGGATGTTTGCTGCATTATGCTAATAGCTTCATCTATAGAGTCGCCTCCGGAAAGCAGATCATCCACATAAAAGTCGCGACGCAGAATTTCGGCCCCCCTTGGAAACATTATTTGCTCATCATCTGCCAACATACGCATTGTCCGAACTGCTAAAAAGGAGGCAGGCTTCGTTCCATAGGTGACCGTTTCCAGCTTAAAAACCTGTAACTCATCCTGGGTGGAATCCCGCCAAAGAATACACTAAAGATAGCTGTCCTCAGGAAAAACCCTGACGCAACGATACATTTTACAAATATCTCCAGTAATGGCCACCCGATGGCATTGGAACCTTAACAGAATATGCAGTAACTTTGGCTGAATAACTGGGCCAGACATCAACACGTCATTCAATGAATATCCAGAAGTTGTGACAGCAGATCCATCAAAGACAATCCTGAGCTTGGTTGTTAACTGTGCTCCTTTAAAACATAATGGTGTGGAAGAAAGTACTGACCAGTGACGCTCGCATCAGAAGGGACTGGAGACATGTGACCCAACTCTAAATACTCCTTTATGAAGGCAGCATATTGCTCCTTTAATTGAGGACGGCGACAGAGCTTCCTTTCGAGGGAAAGAAATCGTCGAACGGCTTGTGGGTAAGACTCTCCCAGCAACTTAGAACCGCATTTTAACGGAAGCCTCACAGCGTAAGCGCCGGAATCCAGCCGAGGAACATGTTGCACGAAATGCGCATCGCAATCTAGCTCTTCCTTCGTCCGCTTCACAATAGGCTCGGGGTAGTCTTCGATTTCCCAAAACCGGCGGAGCAGAGAATCCAGCTGATCATCCAGCATTGTTGCGCTCTCCGGAACATCCTTGTGGGCAGTGGAAACAAGTGATCTTCTCTGGACTTGTGAACCGCCTCCACACACGACCCATCCAAGTCGAGTTTTCTGCAGCAATGGCAGGCCGGCTGAGAGCTTAATTTGCCCAACACAATAGCATAAAACAGACTGGCTCCGATAAGAAGGTCGATGAGCTGAGGGCGGAAAAATTCAGGATCAGCCAAAGAGAGATTGCCAGGAACATTCCAACTGGAGACATCCAAACTGAAGCTAGGCTGCAGGTCCGTGATATTGGCGGCGATGACGGCGTTAACCAGGGCCGAGTATTCGGAGCAGTGGGAGACCTTCCCACATGAGCGCTCGGGGCGTATGCAGTCATGGCCACGTCCATAGCCTCCAGCGTCCTACACCGCTGCTCCAAAAATTCGGCCATCGACTCCCAAGTAGGGATGGCGTCTGAACCTGAGGAGTTTTGACTCTCCTCCCACTTGGCCTGGGTAGCTGGGTCCAACCTTTGAAGCAGAATTTGGACGATGATGCAGCTGGCGATCTGAACTGAAGTACCCAAATTCTGTAAGGCTCGCATATGGGCACTGAATTTGTCCGAAAGACCTCGAAGAGCTGCTATTGAGCCACTTTCCAACAGACTGAGGCCCAGAATCTCGTTCAATTGTACCTTCGTTTCTCCAATAAATTCAGCGCAACATCATAGTTCTCGTCTGAGACTTCCAAGGAACGAACTGCTTCGAAAGCGGACTCCTGAAGGAAAGATCGCAACCTTTGCAACTTTTCCACCTTACTAATACGAGGATTGCTGCCGACGATTGTAGAGAAGATCGAGTAAAATTCAGCCCATTCCGAGTATCCACCGAGTGAACGTAAGGAGCGGCAAAGGAGGCAGCACTTGAAAACTTTGACCTAACCCTGGGTCAGCCTGCATGGTGGACATTCATGCAAAATGTCCAAATCCTCAAGCTCCCCGTGGATGCCCTTGAAGTCGCTGAACATGGTGGCTATCTGACCATGTCGCACGTGTAGCATGGCATCATCCACCTTGGAAATAGGCTGAAGAGCTCCTTGGATCCTCTGTAAGTCCTGGAGATTACCCAGGGCCTTGCACTTTAAAATAGCACTCCGGGTTGGAGTGGGTGCTCCTGTGACGGCGCCGCTGGAGTTCATGACTTATTATATTGAGTTCCGAACAACCCGAAATAAATTTTATTTGCTCGCGGCGAACACGATCTGTCCCACCATGCGCTCAGAACCGTAGCGGAATTGTGGAATGTATATATATATGAAGTCTATGCGCGGGCGAATGCACTTGCGTTGTTGATCGTAAATATGTATGTGTGCTTGTTAACTAACGTTTATGTTTATGCCTGTATGTATGTATAATATAATAATATAATATAATTTGTTTATTATTGTAAACAAACTTATTAGCCACGTATGATAATTTTTCACATAACACTGTTTAAAGAATTGTTTTGTTTTTGTTTTAGTAATTTGTTTATGTGTATATAAATATATTAACGACCACGTCGGGGTTCACCAATATTTGGTCATTGAGAGTTTTCAATGCCGTTAATAAAAAATCAGAATTTAATTAATTTCAACGTTATAAACTCTATTCAGGCCGCATATGAAATATGTTTTAACATATGTATGTTTTAACAGCCGCTTCCCACAGACCACCGAAATGCGGAGATCGAGGAGGAATAAAATGCCATTCGATGGACTCCATAGAGCAAAACTCCAGCAGTGCCCGTTGATGCTCTTCGCTTAGAAATAATCGGCGTAGCTCTTTTTTTTTTTTTTTTTTTTTTTTTTTTTTTTTTTTTTTTTTTTTTTTTTATTTTTTTTGGGGCGGGTGTTTTAAATATTTTTCCCTTCCCAAAAAAAAAAATTTTTTTTTGTTCCCTTCCCATTTCCAGCTGGGGGGTTTGTTTTTTAAACAAAAAAAAAAGAAATTTTTTTTTTTTTTTTTTTTTTTTTTTTTTTTTTCCTTTTTTTTTTTTTTTGGCCCCCAAAAAAAACCCCCCACCTTCCAAACAAGGGGGGGGGGCCCCCTTTTTTCTCCGGGAGATCACCCATAATGTGCTCCAACAACCGGGGCTTCCGGAAACGGATGCATTTGTGTATTGCCTTCGTCACGGTTTTTCTCCCCCCAATTGACCAATATTGGGACCGAATAATTGCCAACAGTGCGCGAGGTCCCGTATGTAAATTTTGCTCATGGAAGTCAACAATTATAGCCTGCGTAACTGGATGGCTTCTTGGAAGTATAATTGGATGCTGACTATCAAAATCCAACGACGAATTTTGTAGCCGACCGTCTACGCGCAAAAGTCCAAATTTGTCCAAGAAGGGAGAAGATGAGGCAAGGGCACTGGATACCGCTATCTCTTTTCCATTTTGAAGAGCCTTTATGTCCTCCCAAAAATGCACACGCTGCACTAGCCGCAATAAAAGCTGTGTTCCAGATTTTATATCGCTAGCCGTAACACCGTTGTGGTGAATTCGTTGAGAAAAATTGTATACGTAAGCGAATACCCTCTGCAGTGCTGGAAACGAATTAGCGTACTTAGAAACCGCTATTATATCCATGTACGGAGACTGAATGAGCAGGACCCTTGCACGTAACTCCAGGGTTGATCTCTCAGATGGGACCGCGGTTGGCCATGCCTCTTGGGATCCAATGAGAAACGGAGGACCGTGAGACCACAGCTTATTCTCAACCAATTCATTGGGAAGAGCACCATGCGACAGGATATCTGCTGGGTTCAAAGAAGTGGGAACATACCGCCACTCCATTTCTCTAGTTAGCTTCTGAATGGTCGAAACTCGATTGGCGACGCACCACCAAAAATACTTTCCAACGTAGACCTTCAACTGCTCTACTTCCGACATAAGTCGAGCCAACAACTCGGCTCCCGATAACTCCAGCTTCGGCACCGTAACAGTCTTTAAAGGCGCAACTCGGGACTTCGAACAGAGTAAATAGCTTGCAGATCCTGCGCCCTTGGACACGACATAAACGCATGCCCCATACGTCTCAATGCTGGCGTCACAGAATCCATGGACCTCCACCTCGGATTTCGATGTTACCACCCATCTAGGGAATTCGGCGCGCTGCGTACTAACAAAGTTTCTACAAATCATATTCCAGTCGCAGTGAAGGGCTTGAGGAAGACTTTCATCCCAGGACAACTTTTCACGGCACAGTTTATGGAGAAAGATCTTTGCCTTTGAAATTACAGGACCAACAAGGCCTAGGGGGTCATAAAGCCGAGCGACTGAAGAAAGCACAATGCGCCTAGTGGGCTTTGAGATTGACTGAATACCTTCAAAAGAAAATAGCAAGCGGTCAGTTGCAGGATCCCAAGCAAGACCCAGTGTCTTTGTGAAATTGCTGCCATCATCAAACTTTTGTGAAACAACAGCAAAAACCTCTGCAACTCAAAGTACCGCGACGTCAACGACTACAGCGAGTACAAAAACAACAACCTCGGAAAGTGCCAAAGCGGTAACGGCCACACAGACTGGAATGGATCGCTACATCCAAATTAAGCGCAAGCTTAGCCCGCAGAGTAATCCGGCAGGCAACAAAACAAAAATTAACCGATAAAGAACCAGACAGATCCACTACTAACCGATTTGCCCTACTGGCGGAGGTTGAGGAAAACCAACCAGCCCAAGACACTGCAAAAAAACCCAAGCCCCCTCCAATCTATATTAGGGAAAAAAGCTCGAGTGCCCTGGTCAACAAAATTGCGTCGTTGATCGGGAACGGTGACAACTTTCATGTTGTTCCGCTTATCAAAGGGAACATCCATGAAACAAAGGTGCAAACCAAGACTGAAGAGCACTTCCGAATCGTGTCCAAATATCTGGACACTGTACAGATAAACTATTACATGTACCAGCTGAAAAGTAGTAGGGGCCTACAAGTGGTAGTAAAGGGAATAGAACCTGATGTTACCGCCGAGGAAATAAAAACCGCCCTTAAAGAAAAGGGCTTCGCCGCCAAGAATGTTATTAACATTCTAAATAAAGATAAAAAGCCACAGCCCCTCTTCAAGGTCGAGCTCGAGCCAGAAAGCAGGTCGCTGAAGAAGAACGAAGTCCACCCAATCTACAATCTTTCACGGAACCTGCAATATCTTTTGCATCGGAACTGCAATATCTTTGCACGGAACTGTTGAAGAGCCACATAAACGCAACGGTCCAGTGCAATGCACTAACTGTCAAGAGTATGGACACACAAGGTCTTACTGCACACTTTGGGCTGTTTGTGTAGTCTGCGGGGACGCCCACAAGTCCGCTTGCTGCACTACAAACAAGGACAGAATCGTGAAGAAATGTGGAAACTGCGGAGGCAGCCATACAGCAAACTATAGAGGATGTATGGTGTATAAGGAGTTAAAGAGTCGCATGCGTCAAGCGACCGCAACGCGCAACCAAAATCGAAACGAATTAGTGTACTTAGAAACCGCTGTTATATCCACGTACGGAGACTGAATGAGCAGGACCCTTGCACGTAACTCCAGGGTTGATCTCTCAGATGGGACCGCGGTTGGCCATGCCTCTTGGGATTCAATGAGAAACGGAGGACCGTGAGACCACAGCTTATTCTCAACCAATTCATTGGGAAGAGCACCATGCGACAGGATATCTGCTGGGTTCAAAGAAGTGGGAACATACCGCCACTCCATTTCTCTAGTTAGCTTCTGAATGGTCGAAACTCGATTGGCGACGCACCACCAAAAATACTTTCCAACGTAGACCTTCAACTGCTCTACTTCCGACATAAGTCGAGCCAACAACTCGGCTCCCGATAACTCCAGCTTCGGCACCGTAACAGTCTTTAAAGCCGCAACTCGGGACTTCGAACAGAGTAAATAGCTTGCAGATCCTGCGCCCTTGGACACGACATAAACGCATGCCCCATACGTCTCAATGCTGGCGTCACAGAATCCATGGACCTCCACCTCGGATTTCGATGTTACCACCCATCTAGGGAATTCGGCGCGCTGCGTACTAACAAAGTTTCTACAAATCATATTCCAGTCGCAGTGAAGGGTTTGAGGAAGACTTTCATCCCAGGAAAACTTTTCACGGCACAGTTTATGGAGAAAGATCATTGCCTTTGAAATTACAGGACCAACAAGGCCTAGGGGGTCATAAAGCCGAGCGACTTAAGAAAGCACAATGCGCCTAGTGGGCTTTGAGATTGACTGAATACCTTCAAAAGAAAATAGCAAGCGGTCAGTTGCAGGATCCCAAGCAAGACCCAGTGTCTTTGTGAAATTGCTGCCATCATCAAACTTTTGTGAAACAACAGCAAAAACCTCTGCAACTCAAAATACTGCGACGTCAACGACTACAGCGAGTACAAAAACAACAACCTCGGAAAGTGCCAAAGCGGTAACGGCCACACAGACTGGAATGGATCGCTACATCCAAATTAAGCGCAAGCTTAGCCCGCAGAGTAATCCGGCAGGCAACAAAACAAAAATTAACCGATAAAGAACCAGACAGATCCACTACTAACCGATTTGCCCTACTGGCGGAGGTTGAGGAAAACCAACCAGCCCAAGACACTGCAAAAAAACCCAAGCCCCCTCCAATCTATATTAGGGAAAAAAGCTCGAGTGCCCTGGTGAACAAAATTGCGTCGTTGATCGGGAACGGTGACAACTTTCATGTTGTTCCGCTTATCAAAGGGAACATTCATGAAACAAAGGTGCAAACCAAGACTGAAGAGCACTTCCGAATCGTGTCCAAATATCTGGACACTGTACAGAAAAACTATTACACGTACCAGCTGAAAAGTAGTAGGGGCCTACAAGTGGTAGTAAAGGGAATAGAACCTGATGTTACCGCCAAGGAAATAAAAACCGCCCTTAAAGAAAAGGGCTTCGCCGCCAAGAATGTTATTAACATTCTAAATAAAGATAAAAAGCCACAGCCCCTCTTCAAGGTCGAGCTCGAGCCAGAAAGCAGGTCGCTGAAGAAGAACGAAGTCCACCCAATCTACAACCTGCAATATCTTTTGCATCGCTGTTGAAGAGCCACATAAACGCAACGGTCCAGTGCAATGCACTAACTGTCAAGAGTATGGACACACAAGGTCTTACTGCACACTTTGGGCTGTTTGTGTAGTCTGCGGGGACGCCCACAAGTCCGCTTGCTGCACTACAAACAAGGACAGAATCGTGAAGAAATGTGGAAACTGCGGAGGCAGCCATACAGTAAACTATAGAGGATGTATGGTGTATAAGAAGTTAAAGAGTCGCATGCGTCAAGCGACCGCAACGCGCAACCAAAATCCACAGAATGGTCCACTCATTCGGTCCACTAAACACCACCACCGGCTTCTCCTACGCCGATGCTCTACGATCTGGAAGGGAAATTCCAATTCAGCCTAACACTGAAAGCGCTCAACAGGCCCCAGAACAGCCACACAGCAAAATGGAAACTATGATGCTTACCCTCCAACAAAGTATGATAGAGCTTATGTCATTAATGAAAACGACCATGCAAACTCTTGTTCAAAACCAGAACATGGTGATACAGCTGCTCGTAGCACAACAGTCTAAATAATCTATGCAGGCGCTACGAATATCAATGTGGAACGCCAATGGTATCTCGCATAAACTAGAATTATCACAATTCTTAACCGAAAACAATATTGACGTTATGATACTGGTGGAAACGCATCTTACAAGCAAATACAACTTTCATATAAGAGGCTACACAATCTACCGCACAGATCATCCAGATGGGAAAGCCCACGGCGGAACTGGAGTTCTAATCAGAGAACGCATTAAACACCACTTTCACAAAAGGTTTGCAACAAACTTCTTGCAGGCCACATCGATACAAATTCAGTCAAGCAACGGAATCCTTTCAATCGCTGCCGTTTACTGCCCTCCTCGTTTCTCAATCTCGGAAGGACAATTTATGGACTTCTACAATTCACTTGGGGATCGATTTATAGCCGCAGGAGACTACAACGCCAAACATACGCACTGGGGATCACGTCTAGTGACTCCCAAAGGAAGACAATTGTACAATGCAATTATAAATGTGAAAGGAAGTCCCACATACTGGCCAACAGACTCACGAAAGCACGGCGGAACTGGAGTTCTAATCAGAGAACGCATTAAACACCACTTTCACAAAAGGTTTGCAACAAACTTCTTGCAGGCCACATCGATACAAATTCAGTCAAGCAACGGAATCCTTTTAATCGCTGCCGTTTACTGCCCTCCTCGTTTCTCAATCTCGGAAGGACAATTTATGGACTTCTACAATTCACTTGGGGATCGATTTATAGCCGCAGGAGACTACAACGCCAAACATACGCACTGGGGATCACGTCTAGGGACTCCCAAAGGAAGACAATTGTACAATGCAATTATAAATGTGAAAGGAAGTCCCACATACTGGCCAACAGACTCACGAAAGCTCCCAGACCTTATTGATTTTGCAGTGACAAAAAACATACCTCGCAATCTAATAATTGCCAAAGCAGTCTCGGACTTATCATCAGACCACTCGCCTGTGCTTCTAACGCTTCTTTAAAGCCCAGAAATAACCGAACACCCCTTCAGCCTGACGACGCCAAAAACGAACTGGCTAAAATACAAAAAGTACGTGAGTGCCCACATAGAACTCGCCCCGGAATTTAACATGGAATCGGACATCGACTACACTACGAGCGCCCTGGAAGAAGTACTCGTTGCGGCAGCTAAAATCTCTACTCCTCATAGGAAAGATGTAGACCGAAACAAACACTTCAAATCTAATCAGCAAATCGAACAGCTCGTGCGAGAAAAGAGGCGCACACGTCGTGATTGGCAAAACAGCAGATCACCAGCTTCGAAACAACCCCTTAAGGATGCAACCCGATCACTCGAACAGGCTCTTCACCAACAGGAAGAAAATGCACAGCTGAGGTACATCCAGAATCTCTCGCCAACAAGCATAAAGTACCCCCTGTGAAGGCCCAGCCAAATCTTAGCGCTCCAATTGAAACGACCACCCCGATAAGAAACTCTTCGGGATGCTGGGCTCGCAGCGACGAACTGAAAGAGCTGAAACATTCGCCACACATCTCCAAAGTGTCTTCCAGCCAAACCCAGCCTCAAATTCATTCCTCCTGCCAAAATATCAGCCAGAGTCCTCCCCTCAGCCAGCCGCACCTTCATTCCGGCCGAACGAAATCGAAAAAGTCATAAGAGGGCTAAAACCAAAAAAAGATTCCGGTGGTGACCTATTGACCCCAAAGATGCTGATCGAACTTCCAAAATGCGCTATGGAGGTGGTCTGCAAACTGTTTAATGGAATCATTAATCTTGGCTATTTCCCAAAAAAGTGGAAGAAATCCATCATTATAATGATACCGAAGCCTGGAAAAGACCACACAATTCCGTCATCATACAGACCAATAAGCCTTCTATCTTGTTTGTCTAAATTGTTTGAAAAATGCTTGTTAACTCGCATAATACCACATCTGGAAGCTTGCAATATCATCCCGGCACACCAATTTGGCTTTCGAAGAAACCATGGAACCATCGAACAAGTGAACAGATTAACATCCGAAATACGCTCAGCCTTCGAACAACGAGAATACTGCAGCGCTATTTTCCTCGACGTATCTCAAGCTTTCGACCGAGTTTGGCTCATCGGACTCATGCACAAAATTAAAACGTATTTGCCAACATACACCCACAAGCTACTGGAATCATACCTCTACAATAGGGTATTCTCAGTGAGATGCAACGCAGCTACTTCGGGCGACTACACCATCGAAGCTGGAGTTTCGCAAGGAAGCGCACTCGGCCCGTGTCTATATGTTTTGTATACTGCGGATATTCCTACGAGCGCACAACTAACAACCTCAACGTTCGCCGACGATACCGCTATCCTTAGTCGCATTAAAATAAACGAACAAAAGTGTAAACATATAACGTTTACTCTTAATAGACAAACATGCCCTCCGCTTTTACTAAACGGTATGCAGATCCCTCAAGCTAACGACATAACGTACCTTGGCGTTCACCTTGACGACTTACCTGGCGCAAGCACATCGAATGCAAAAAGATGCACCTAAAACTGAAAGCCAGCAGCCTCCACTGGATCATAAACTCACGATCGCCACTGTGCCTGGACTACAAGTTACTACTGTACAATTCAGTCCTAAAGCCAATCTGGACGTATGGCTCCCAGCTGTGGGGGAACGCGAGCAGCAGCAACATAGACATCATACAGCGCGCACAATCAAAAATCTTGAGAACTATCACAGGAGCACCTTAGTATGTTCGTAACGAAAACATCCACCGTGATCTGGGCATCCTCGCAGTGAAAGACGAAATCCAGAAGCAAAAAGAGTCATACAAAGAAAAACTGTCTTCGCACCCAAATTTTCTCGCTTGGGGATTGACTCGGGTTTCTAGCGCATCCCGCCTTAGACGCAACGACCTCCCAACCCAGCAATCGATTTTTAGGGCCGTCTAACTCCGTATCAGTCAATATGACTGTTAGTTAAGTTAAAAATATAAGATTTGATACACCTCTTGTTAGTCTCGCAAAGAGAAGATTCAAGAAATAAAAGCAACGTTAAAATAAAAAAAAAAATCAAACTTTAGGAAAGACTCCCGATCTTCTTCAGGCACCTTATCCAGCACGTCAGCAACATTGGAGCACCACTTCCTTAACCGAAAATGGCCTTTGGCAAGGATCGCGGATGTTTGCTGCATTATGCTAATAGCTTCATCTATAGAGTCGCCTCCGGAAAGCAGATCATCCACATAAAAGTCGCGACGCAGAATTTCGGCCCCCTTTGGAAACATTTTTTGCTCATCATCTGCCAACATATGCATTGTCCGAACTGCTAAAAATGAGACAGGCTTCGTTCCATAGGTAACCGTTTCCAGCTTAAAAACCTGTAACTCATCCTGGGTGGAATCCCGCCAAAGAATACACTGAAGATAGCTGTCCTCAAGAAAAACCCTGACGCAACGATACATTTTACAAATATCTCCAGTAATGGCCACCCGATGGCATTGGAACCTTAACAGAATATGCAGTAACTTTGGCTGAATAACTGGGCCAGACATCAACACGTCATTCAATGAATATCCAGAAGTTGTGACAGCAGATCCATCAAAGACAATCCTGAGCTTGGTTGTTAACTGTGCTCCTTTAAAACATAATGGTGTGGAAGAAAGTACTGACCAGTGACGCTCGCATCAGCAGGGACTGGAGACATGTGACCCAACTCTAAATACTCCTTTATGAAGGCAGCATATTGCTCCTTTAATTGAGGACGGCGACAGAGCTTCCTTTCGAGGGAAAGAAATCGTCGAACGGCTTGTGGGTAAGACTCTCCCAGCAACTTAGAACCGCATTTTAACGGAAGCCTCACAGCGTAAGCGCCGGAATCCAGCCGAGCAACATGTTGCACGAAATGCGCATCGCAATCTAGCTCTTCCTTCGTCCGCTTCACAATAGGCTCGGGGTAGTCTTCGATTTCCCAAAACCGGCGGAGCAGAGAATCCAGCTGATCATCCAGCATTGTTGCGCTCTCCGGAACATCCTTGTGGGCAGTGGAAACGAGTGATCTTCTCTGGACTTGTGAACCGCCTCCACACACGACCCATCTAAGTCGAGTTTTCTGCAGCAATGGCAGGCCGGCTGAGAGCTTAATTTGCCCAACACACAACAGCTCATAAAACAGACTGGCTCCGATAAGAAGGTCGATGAGCTGAGGGCGGAAAAATTCGGGATCAGCCAAAGAGAGATTGCCAGGAACATTCCAACTGGAGACATCCAAACTGAAGCTAGGCTGCAGGTCCGTGATATTGGCGGCGATGACGGCGTTAACCAGGGCCGAGTACTCGGAACAGTGGGAACGTAGGAGAACATCAACAGAGAATCCATCTGTCGCAAAGCCGGTATCTCCAATACCAGACACCGCCATGAATGATTTATACCTCCGGAGCTGCAGCTGACTTGCCAGCCGGGAAGTGATCACGTGCACCTGAGATCCAGAATTCATCAGAGCTCGGCATTGAACAAGGGATCCGGCGCGACTACGAGCAAAAATGTTCGCTGTAGCAAGCAACGATATATCGCCGCTGTGACCTTGAGCAACTAGTGCATTAGCAGTGACCGGCGAAGAGGCTACAGGCTCGGCGACCTCGGCTATGGCTGACGTGGGAGGACCAACGAAAGGCTGGCCACTAGATGCCGGCGGCTCCAGGAAATGCAGCAGGCTGTGATGCCTCCTTCCACAACTGCGATAATTAGCAGCGAGGCACTCACGCATGTGATGGCCCGTTTGCAGACACTTCCGACAAAGACCGAGTCGCCTGGCCTCACCAAGGCTAATCTTAGGGGGCATTGATAGAAATCGAGGGCATGCAGACATTATATGGGACCATCCCCCGCATAGCGCACAGGTAGAGGGAAGCGAATTAGTAACAATAAAGGATGACATACTATTATTTGCACCTCCACGCCTTCCCACATGAGCGCTCGGGGCGTATGCAGCCATGGCCACGTCCATAGCCTCCAGCGTCCTACTGTAGTATGCACATATATTGAATACCCACTGTACCGAGAGTACTTAAAGGGTGCGCACTGTAACACTTTGTTGCAGTGTTTACATTATCCAAAGTCCCGGTCATAAACCCTAAGTGGCCGAAATATGAACCGATCGTTATGCCTTAGCCCGCACACAGAAAGTGCTAGTGTCAGCATAATCGTAACAAACGGTCAGCATATGCATACCCCTCGCGCCTCCACTTGAGAGCGCATGACAACATATATTATTATATTCCTTTATATATAAGTACATAGCCGTCTCTCTGCCGCCGCCTGCGAGCAGCGCTGCTACGAGACTTAGCCTTACTTAGACTTAAGAAATATTGTAAAAGATCAGAGACACTTTGAACGTTGGAGCGGCACCTCAGCTGCTCCTTCTGAATAAAAATCCAACTGAAACCAATCTCCTGGGATTATATCTTCACATGGCGACCGTGACAGCGATGGAAGGACTGGAAGGACATAAGGATTAAAAGGATATACCCAGGAGGATACATATAGTCAAAAAACTGGATAAACTGGAGAATGCAAAAAAAAATCTACAAATCAATCTAAATCTACAAAAAAAATCTGAGTGAAAAGAGTGAGGCAATGGGCAATCGCGGAGGAGTCGCGAAAAAAATAAAGAAAAGAGTAGCACACCTAAAGTGGCTACTCTACGTAAACACTCCACCTCCCGCGTGGGCTACGGCCCAAAAACTTCAAACAGAACTAGATTTTCTGAAAGAAGAATTAATAAACAACAAGAATAAAAGCCCAAAAATTGCCACCACTCACTCAGTATCGATTAAGAAAATTAATGAAAAAATAATAACAAAACCTCCACCACCGAAGCCATTACCAAAACTAAAAAAGACGTGCCCGAAGGATTGCCCTGGACCACTGGACAGCCCCCACTGCAACCAAACCTGTGCGAGGACCGGCACCGGTAACGCCTGAGTCCAAAAGGCCCCGGACAGCAGCAGCAGCAAATAGAGTGCGGGAATACGCCACCTCCTGCGCCACCGAGGGAACGTCAGCGTAGCCAAACCGGCGACGACCAGCTGACGTGGAAAAAAAAAGGGAAATCAACTGAGGAGAAACTTTTTTTTTTTTACCCATGCACTGCGTTGCATAATTTTTTTGATTGCACTGCGATGCATATTTTTTTTATACTATAATATTTTTTTGAAAAATTGAGCGGAACCTCTTTTGCCCAATTTGAAAGTATGGCCCGTATAGCTGTACAAATAATAGGTAGGAAAAAATGTTAGATAAGAAAAAAGACAAAATTTAGAAAAAATTTTTTACAATAAAAAATACGATAAATTCCTAAAATTTATGTAAAATTTTAATGAAAGAAAAAAAAATTAAATTCAAAAATAGCATAAATTCCTAAAATTTATGAAACATTTTAATAACCTTTTAATGAGAAGTAATAGCATAAGTAAAACAGATCAAATAAATGATTCTGACTATTACTTCCCAGAAAAATTAAGTTACATTACAAAATATGACTCAGAGAAAAATATAATTGAAATTGGAAAAACAAAAACATATACAATATCTAAAATGGGTTTAGTAGACACGAAAGTTGTAGATTCCACGGCAAATGTCGTTAATAAAATTGAACCAGGAAAAATCGATCTTCAAACAATTACAATATTGTTAATGATAATCGTCATTATAATGTTAGCAAGCGTTTTGCTAAAATTATATAAATTACACAACAAATGTTTAAAGAAAAAATTCCAGAGTCAAGCAAATGACCTGGACAAAATCTAAATAAAAAACCCAGAGAAAAAAAAAAAACAAAATTATTATACACAAATGTAAACACTTACAATCTAAGAAAATGAAATAACAGAAAATAAATATTAAAATATATTATGCAATTCTATTTACAAAAGTATGGCTAAACTAAAGGCATGGATTGGAACAAATTGTACGAGGAGTTATCAATAATTAAAACAAATTTTGACAAATCGTACAAATCCCTAACTCAGAATAGACCCATTCAAAAGAATACGGTTAGGAAGCACGTTGAAATATTGGTAGAGTGCTTTAATGAAGCGCGTATGCTAATACATGATCATAGGGAAAGATTAAATCAAGATCATTGGTCACAGGTATCGAAACTTTTGATACGACTACGATCTAATTTAATATTTATTAAACAAAAGTTCAGTTTAGAAATATCGTTACCAACCGTTCTAAATACACCAATAGCAGTTGACACTGCACCTGACTCGGAATCAACAGAAACAAAAGAATCTGAGTCAGAAGAGCTTCCCAAAGTAAACCCCAAAATAGAAGATACAGATTTAAATAATCTTACTATTCCGGCGGTATACACTGATCTGGATAACTCTACAGATTCAGATACTTCGAGTGTCATAGAATACAAGATAGATAAATCCATCACAATGGCACAATCAAATATTGATTTTATTAATACAGCATCTAAGCTTATACCAGTTTTTGATGGTAAGGCTGAAAATTTAACAAGTTTCATTGATGCTTTACAAATAATACAATCAATAAAAGGCGAGCACGAAGAATTAGCTATTTCCATCATTAAAACAAAGCTAAAAGGTGTCGCCAGGAATCTAATCGGTAATGAAACAACAATTACTGAGGTGATTGCTAGACTAAGAAGCAACGTCAAAGGCGAAACTGTTGAGGTATTATCAGCGAAGCTGATGAATCTACAGCAGCGCAATAAAACTGCTAACCAATACACACAAGAAATTGAGCAGATGACGAAAGCTTTAGAAGGTGCATATATATCAGATGGTTTATCTTTAGAGCTAGCCAGGAATTATTCCATGCAGCATGCAGTCAAAGCAATGACTAAGAACTGCACAATCGATAAGGTAAAACTTATCATGCAAGCTGGAACATTCAGTACGATGAACGAAGCCGTTTCCAAATTTGTTAATAGTTGCACTGAAGCAACTGGGCAGTCAAACACTGTCCTATATTATAAGAATTATCCACAGCGCGGCTCAAATCGCGGACGTGGCAGTTATAGAGGTAGTTTTCGTGGTAATCACAATAACTACAATCACAATAACTACAACAACGGTAATTATAACAACAATTATCAGAATAACAATAATTATCAGAATAACAATAGAGGGCGAGGCCCATATAGAGGAAATTATAGAGGCAGTGGTAACTCAAATCGAGGCCACAATAGCAATAACCAAGGCAATGTAAGATTGACACAAAATAATAACCAAAACACATCGGAAAACTCCCAAAACCCTTTAAATATTCAACAATAAATGAAGTAAGAGTTCACACTATTAATCTCAGCCAAAATATATTCGTTTCATTTTTTAATGTAGCTACTGGGAAGAACTTATATTTTTAATAGACACAGGTGCAGACATTTCCATTCTAAAAGAAACTTCGGATAATTTCCAAAATATCCAAAATGATTACATCATAGACATAAAAGGCATAAGTCAAGAAATAATAAAATCCCAAGGTTTAGTTTCTATAGAGATACAGACCACCAATTACATAATTCCACACGATTTTCATATCTTAAATTCACATTTCCCAATTCCATGCGATGGAATAATAGGCATCGACTTTATCAAAAAATACAACTGTCAATTAGACTTCAAGCCATCTGAAGATTGGCTTATAATTATACCCAATAATTTAAAATTCCCAATAAAAGTACCAATAGCTCATAGTTCTGGCAATAATTCAATACTTCTGCCAGCAAGATCCCAAGTTATTCGGAAAATTGAACTTAATTCAACAGCAGACAGTGTATTAATTCCAAATCAGGAAATTCAACATGGTATTTACGTTGCAAATACCATAGCAACATCCAATAATGCCTTCATAAGATTATTAAACACAACAAATAACGACCAAGTAGTGAGTACAGATAGTCTAATATATGAATCACTTTCGAACTACGATGTAGTCAACACAAATCCAGACAATAGAAAGAAATCCGTACTATCACAACTATCAAAAAACTTCCCACCACAGTTCAAGTCTCAGCTTACTAGCCTATGCACCCAGTATAGCGATATATTCGGATTGGAAACCGAATCAATAACCACAAATAATTTTTATAAACAAAAACTGAGATTAAAAGATGATGAACCAGTTTATATAAAAAACTATCGAAGCCCACATAGTCAGGTGAATGAAATACAAAAACAAGTAGAAAAATTAATCTCAGACGGGATTGTCGAACCGTCAGTATCCGAATATAATAGCCCATTGTTACTTGTTCCTAAGAAATCATCCCCCGGATCAAATGCAAAGAAATGGCGATTAGTAATTGACTATCGCCAGATTAATAAAAAATTACTATCTGATAAATTTCCATTACCTAGAATTGATGATATTTTAGATCAACTAGGCCGAGCAAAATACTTCTCATGTCTTGACTTAATGTCAGGATTCCATCAAATTGAACTAGAAAAAGGTTCAAGAGATATAACATCTTTTTCAACGAGCAACGGCTCATATCGCTTCACGCGATTACCCTTCGGATTAAAAATAGCTCCTAATTCGTTTCAAAGAATGATGACTATTGCGTTCTCTGGTCTAGAACCTTCTCAAGCGTTCCTTTATATGGATGACTTAATAGTAATCGGTTGTTCCGAAAAACATATGCTTAAAAACTTAACAGATGTTTTTGAGAAATGTAGGAAATTCAACCTAAAGCTACATCCAGAAAAATGTTCATTTTTTATGCATGAAGTGACTTTTCTAGGTCATAAATGCACTGATAAAGGGATACTTCCAGATGACAAGAAATACGATGTCATTATGAACTACCCAGTTCCGCACGACGCGGACAGTGCTAGACGTTTTGTAGCATTCTGTAACTATTATAGACGCTTTATAAAAAATTTCGCCGATTATTCACGGCACATAACAAGATTATGTAAAAAGAATGTTCCTTTTAAATGGACGGATGAGTGTGAAAATGCATTCCAATACTTAAAAACAAAACTTATGGAACCTACCTTGCTACAATACCCAGATTTCACTAAAGAATTCTGCATAATAACAGATGCAAGTAAGCAAGCATGTGGAGCGGTTTTAACTCAAAATCATAATGGTCTCCAACTTCCCATTGCATACGCATCAAGAGCATTTACAAAAGGTGAAAGTAACAAATGTACTACTGAGCAGGAATTAGCTGTAATTCACTGGGCGATATTATATTTTAGACCATATATATATGGAACACATTTCTTAATAAGAACAGACCATAGACCTTTAATATACCTTTTCTCAATGACCAACCCCAATTCTAAACTGACACGTATGAGGCTCGAACTAGAAGAATACGACTTTACAGTCGAATATTTAAAGGGAAAAGATAATCACGTAGCTGATGCGTTATCAAGAATAACCATCAAAGATCTACAAAATATAACTAGAAATGTATTAAAAGTTACTACTAGATATCAAAGTAGACAAAAATTCCGCGCGGAAAATCAAGAACAAGAATTGCCAAGGCAATCTTTAAATAAAGCTTCTAAGCCCAACGTATACGACGTCATAAACAATGATGAAGTACGTAAAGTAGTGACCTTGCAGATAAAAAATATGTTATGTTTATTTAAACAAGGCAGAAAAATTACTGCAAGATATGATGTTAGCGATTTATATACTAATGGAGTTATTGATTTAGATCAATTTTTCCAAAGGCTTGAAATGCAAGCCGGTATACATAAAATCAGCCAACTCAAAGTGGCACCGTGGGAAAATATCTTTGAATATACTTCAATAGATAAATTTAAATTAATGGGCAATAAAATATTGAAAACATTAAGAGTAGCGCTACTCAACCCGGTGACCCAAATAACAAATTTAAAAGAAAAAGAAGCAATTTTGTCTACATTTCATGATGATCCAATTCAAGGAGGTCATACTGGCATATCAAAAACTTTGGCCAAAGTAAAAAGACACTATTACTGGAAAAGCATGTCTAAAGATATAACTGAGTACGTAAGAAAATGTCAAAAATGCCAGAAATCAAAAATAACTAAACACACAAAGACCCTTTTAACAATTACAGACACACCAATAAATGCTTTCGACAGAGTGATAGTGGACACTATTGGTCCACTGCCAAAATCAGAAAATGGCAATGAGTATGCAGTCACTTTAATATGTGATTTAACTAAGTATTTAGTTGCCATACCTGTTCGAATAAAAACGCCAATACTGTCGCTAAAGCAATATTTGAATCTTTTATCCTAAAGTACGGTCCAATGAAGACGTTCATTACGGACATGGGAACAGAATATAAGAATTCAATTATAGACGATTTGTGCAAATATTTAAATATTGAAAATATTACATCCACAGCACACCACCACCAGACAGTTGGAACAATAGAAAGAAGTCATAGAACTTTCAATGAATACATACGATCTTACATATCGGCTGATAAAACTGATTGGGACGTATGGCTTCAATATTTTGTCTTCTGTTTCAACACGACCCCCTCTATGGCACATACTTATTGTCCATATGAGCTAGTATTCGGTAAAACAAGTAATTTGCCAAAACATTTTAATAGCATAGATAGTGTAGAAGCACTATATAATATAGATGACTACGCTAAGGAGAGTAAATATAGATTAGAAGTAGCCTATAAAAGAGCTAGAGTTATGTTAGAAGCAAACAAGAATAGAAATAAACTACTATACGATCATAAAGTAAGGGATATAGATATATCAGTAGGTGACAAAGTTTTATTAAAAAACGAGACAGGTCATAAGTTAGATCCTAAATATACAGGTCCGTATATAGTAACGGAAATAGGAGATAGAGATAACATAGTAATAGCAAATAATAAACATAAAAAACAAACAGTTCATAAGGATAGATTAAAAATCTTTATTTCATAAATTGCACTTAGTATGGCCATACAAAGACACACATACGTAGATAAATAAATACACATATTCTTTAAATAATTTCATTTTCTATGATTCTAACCACATAAAACAAAACAAATAAAATAAAAAAAAATGTATTAATTAAAAATTTTTATTATAAAAATAACTTCATTATATTACGTTATTTTTCAAAAGGAGGGAGATGTAGTATGCACATATATTGAATACCCACTGTACCGAGAGTACTTAAAGGGTGCGCACTGTAACACTTTGTTGCAGTGTTTACATTATCCAAAGTCCCGGTCATAAACCCTAAGTGGCCGAAATATGAACCGATCGTTATGCCTTAGCCCGCACACAGAAAGTGCTAGTGTCAGCATAATCGTAACAAACGGTCAGCATATGCATACCCCTCGCGCCTCCACTTGAGAGCGCATGACAACATATATTATTATATTCCTTTATATATAAGTACATAGCCGTCTCTCTGCCGCCGCCTGCGAGCAGCGCTGCTACGAGACTTAGCCTTACTTAGACTTAAGAAATATTGTAAAAGATCAGAGACACTTTGAACGTTGGAGCGGCACCTCAGCTGCTCCTTCTGAATAAAAATCCAACTGAAACCAATCTCCTGGGATTATATCTTCACACTACACCGCTGCTCCAAAAATTCGGCCATCGACTCCCAAGTAGGGATGGCGTCTGAACCTGAGGAGTTTTGACTCTCCTCCCACTTGGCCTGGGTAGCTGGGTCCAACCTTTGAAGCAGAATTTGGACGATGATGCAGCTGGCGATCTGAACTAAAGTACCCAAATTCTGTAAGGCTCGCATATGGGCATTGAATTTGTTTGAAAGACCTCGAAGAGCTGCTATTGAGCCACTTTCCAACAGACTGAGGCCCAGAATCTCGTTCAATTGTACCTTCGTTTCTCCAATAAATTCAGCGCAACATCATAGTTCTCGTCGGAGACTTCCAAGGAACGAACTGCTTCGAAAGCGGACTCCTGAAGGCAAGATCGCAACCTTTGCAACTTTTACGAGGATATGAGGATTGCTGCCGAAGATTGTAGAGAAGATCGAGTAAAATTCAGCCCATTCCGAGTATCCACCGAGTGAACGTAAGGAGCGGCAAAGGAGGCAGCACTTGAAAACTTTGACCTAACCCTGGGTCAGCCTGCATGGTGGACATTCATGCAAAATGTCCAAATCCTCAAGCTCCCCGTGGATGGCCTTGAAGTCGCTGAACATGGTGGCTATCTGACCATGTCGCACGTGTAGCATGGCATCATCCACCTTGGAAATAGGCTGAAGAGCTCCTTGGATCCTCTGTAAGTCCTGGAGAATACCCAGGGCCTTGCACTTTAAAATAGCACTCCGGGTTGGAGTGGGTGCTCCTGTGACGGCGCCGCTGGAGTTCATGACTTATTATATTGAGTTCCGAACAACCCGAAATAAATTTTATTTGCTCGCGGCAAAAACGATCTGTCCCACCGTGCGCTCAGAACCGTAGCGGAATTGTGGAATGTATATATATATGAAGCTATGTGCGAGCGAATGCACTTGCGTTGTGGATCGTATGTTTGTATGAAGTCTATGCGCGGGCGAATGCACTTGCATTGTTGATCGTAAATATGTATGTGTGCTTGTTAACTAACGTTTATGTTTATGCCTGTATGTATGTATAATATAATAATATATTATAATTTGTTTATTATTGTAAACAAACTTATTAGCCACGTATGATAATTTTTCACATAACACTGTTTAAAAAATTGTTTTGTTTTTGTTTTAGTAATTTGTTTATGTGTATATAAATATATTAACGACCACGTCGGGGTTCCCCAATATTTGGTCATTGAGAGTTTTCAATGCCGTAAATAAAAAATCAGAATTTAATTAATTTTATTCAGGCCGCATATGAAATTAGGATTTATGAACAATATTTGAAATCCAATTTAGGACGCGAGCGCAGTAAGAAGACGAACGAGAGTGGCGCCAACCTTCCAGAATAGGCTGAGCGGATGCTCGCTCACTTTAAACCCCGAATTAGCAAAGCCGAGCGGCCGAAAGAGAGTCGGCTTGCGAACAACAAAACATCAGTTACTAATTAATTATTATGTTTAAATTAGTTGCTTGCTGCTTGACCCGACATTCTCCCCCAGCTGGGGCTTCTACTCCAACTTCATCCCTAAGGGGCAAAAGGCACAGCTTAGTCACTGATCGCTTGGTAATTCCAGATGAGGTTATTATCACCGCCACTCGAAATTTACCATCCCGAATGGGGATTAACTCCATTATGCTCGCAAGCGGCCATTTCATCGGAGGTAGATTCTCGTCGTTTACTAGCACCACGTCGTTCGAGGCCAAGGCAGGACCGGAGACGCGCCATTTGGAGCGCTGCTGGAGAAGGCTTAGGTACTCCTCCTTCCATCGGGACCAGAAAGACTGCTGCAGGAAAGACACGCGCTGCCAGCTGTCCAATCGGTTGAAGTTTAGCTTTGTGTCATCAGGCTCGATAAAGCTGACTGACGGACCACCAGTTAAAAAATGAGCCAGGGTCAGAACATCAAGGTCTGCAGGATTTTCTCAGAGACAATAAGGGTCGTGAATTTATAACAGCCCCAATATGGCACAGCAGCGTTCGCAGCTCCTCGAATCCAAGAACTGCAGATCCGACAGCTCGGTGAAAATGGTGCTTGGCGGTTTTAACAGCCGCTTCCCACAGACCACCGAAATGCGGAGATCGAGGAGGAATAAAATGCCATTCGATGGACTCCATAGAGCAAAACTCCAGCAGTGCCCGTTGATGCTCTTCGCTTAGAAATAATCGGCGCAGCTCCTTTAGCTCGTTTTTGGCTCCAACAAAGTTGGTTGCGTTGTCAGACCAAATATGTTAAGGCCTGCGGCGGGTGCATATAAAACGCTTCAAAGCCTGCAAAAAAGACATTGTGGACAGATCCCTTACAAGCTCCAGGTAGACGGCTTTGGTAGCAAAACAAATGAAAATGCTGATGTAACATTTTACTGGAGCCTTATTACGCACTTCCGGCTTATAATAGAACGGTCCACAAAAATCCACACCAGTGACTCCAAAGACCTTGGAGCCGCTAACTCTTTGCTCCGACAACCAAGGGTTAGTCCGGAAGCATCGGATGCATTTGTGTATTGCCTTCGTCACGGTTTTTCTCCCCCCAATTGGCCAATATTGGGACCGAATAATTTCCAACAGTGCGCGAGGTCCCGTATGTAAATTTCGCTCATGGAAGTCAACAATTATAGCCTGCGTAACTGGATGGCTTCTTGGAAGTATAATTGGATGCTGACTATCAAAATCCAACGACGAATTTTGTAGCCGACCGTCTACGCGCAAAAGTCCAAATTTGTCCAAGAAGGGAGAAGATGAGGCAAGGGCACTGGATACCGCTATCTCTTTTCCATTTTGAAGAGCCTTTATGTCTTCCCAAAAATGCACACGCCGCACTAGCCGCAATAACAGCTGTGTTCCAGATTTTATATCGCTAGCCTTAACACCGTTGTGGTGAATTCGTTGAGAAAACTTGTATAAGAATTAGCGTACTTAGAAACCGCTGTTATATCCACGTACGGAGACTGAATGAGCAGGACCCTTGCACGTAACTCCAGGGTTGATCTCTCAGATGGGACCGCGGTTGGCCATGCCTCTTGGGATTCAATGAGAAACGGAGGACCGTGAGACCACAGCTTATTCTCAACCAATTCATTGGGAAGAGCACCACGCGACGAGATATCTGCTGGGTTCAAAGAAGTGGGAACCTACCGCCACTCCATTTCTCTAGTTAGCTTCTGAATGGTCGAAACTCGATTGGCGACGAAAACATTAAACCGAGAGGGTTCTTCTCGAATCAAAGACAGAGCCACAGCAGAATCGCACCACCAAAAATACTTTCAAACGTAGACCTTCAACTGCTCTACTTCCGACATAAGTCGAGCCAACAACTCGGCTCCCGATAACTCCAGCTTCGGCACCGTAACAGTCTTTAACGGCGCAACTCGGGACTTCGAATAGAGTAAATAGCTTGCAGATCCTGCGCCCTTGGACACGACATAAACGCATGCCCCATACGCCTCAATGCTGGCGTCACAGAATCCATGGACCTCCACCTCGGATTTTGATGTTAGCACCCATCTAGGGAATTCGGCGCGCTGCGTACTAACAAAGCTGCTACAAATCATATTCCAGTCGCAGTGAAGGGCTTGAGGAAGACTTTCATCCCAGGACAACTTTTCACGGCACAGTTTATGGAGAAAGATCTTTGCCTTTGAAATTACAGGACCAACAAGGCCTAGGGGGTCATAAAGCCGAGCGACCGAAGAAAGCACAATGCGCCTAGTGGGCTTTGAGATTGACTGAATACCTTCAAAAGAAAATAGCAAGCGGTCAGTTGCAGGATCCCAAGCAAGACCCAGTGTCTTTGTGAAATTGCTGCCATCATCAAACTTTTGTGAAACAACAGCAAAAACCTCTGCAACTCAAAGTACCGCGACGTCAACGACTACAGCGAGTACAAAAACAACAACCTCGGAAAGTGCCAAAGCGGTAACGGCCACACAGACTGGAATGGATCGCTACATCCAAATTAAGCGCAAGCTTAGCCCGCAGAGTAATCCGGCAGGCAACAAAACAAAAATTAACCGATAAAGAACCAGACAGATCCACTACTAACCGATTTGCCCTACTGGCGGAGGCTGAGGAAAACCAACCAGCCCAAGACACTGCAAAAAAACCCAAGCCCCCTCCAATCTATATTAGGGAAAAAAGCTCGAGTGCCCTGGTCAACAAAATTGCGTCGTTGATCGGGAACGGTGAAAACTTTCATGTTGTTCCGCTTATCAAAGGGAACATCCATGAAACAAAGGTGCAAACCAAGACTGAAGAGCACTTCCGAATCGTGTCCAAATATCTGGACACTGTACAGATAAACTATTACATGTACCAGCTGAAAAGTAGTAGGGGCCTACAAGTGGTAGTAAAGGGAATAGAACCTGATGTTACCGCCGAGGAAATAAAAACCGCCCTTAAAGAAAAGGGCTTCGCCGCCAAGAATGTTATTAACATTCTAAATAAAGATAAAAAGCCACAGCCCCTCTTCAAGGTCGAGCTCGAGCCAGAAAGCAGGTCGCTGAAGAAGAACGAAGTCCACCCAATCTGCAATATCTTTTGCATCGGAACCTGCAATATCTTTTGCATCGGAACCTGCAATATCTTTTGCATCGGAAAATCACTGTTGAAGAGCCACATAAACGCAACGGTCCAGTGCAATGCACTAACTGTCAAGAGTATGGACACACAAGGTTTACTGCACACTTCGGGCTGTCTGTGTAGTCTGCGGGGACGCCCACAAGTCCGCTTGCTGCACTACAAACAAGGACAAAACCGTGAAGAAATGTGGAAACTGCGGAGGCAGCCATACAGCAAACTATAGAGGATGTATGGTGTATAAGGAGTTAAAGAGTCGCATGCGTCAAGCGACCGCAACGCGCAACCAAAATCCACAGAATGGTCCACTCATTCGGTCCACTAAACACCACCACCGGCTTCTCCTACGCCGATGCTCTACGATCTGGAAGGGAAATTCCAATTCAGCCTAACTCTCAAAGCGCTCAACAGGCCCCAGAACAGCCACACAGCAAAATGGAAACTATGATGCTTACCCTCCAACAAAGTATGATGGAGCTTATGTCATTCATGAAAACGACCATGCAAACGCTTGTTCAAAACCAGAACATGGTGATACAGCTCCTCGTAGCACAACAGTCTAAATAATCTATGCAGGCGCTACGAATATCAATGTGGAACGCCAATGGTGTCTCGCATAAACTAGAATTATCACAATTCTTAACCGAAAACAATATTGACGTTATGATACTGGTGGAAACGCATCTTACAAGCAAATACAACTTTCATATAAGAGGCTACACAATCTACCGCACAGATCATCCAGATGGGAAAGCCCACGGCGGAACTGGAGTTCTAATCAGAGAACGCATTAAACACCACTTTCACAAAAGGTTTGCAACAAACTTCTTGCAGGCCACATCGATACAAATTCAGTCAAGCAACGGAATCCTTTCAATCGCTGCCGTTTACTGCCCTCCTCGTTTCTCAATCTCGGAAGGACAATTTATGGACTTCTACAATTCACTTGGGGATCGATTTATAGCCGCAGGAGACTACAACGCCAAACATACGCACTGGGGATCACGTCTAGTGACTCCCAAAGGAAGACAATTGTACAATGCAATTATAAATGTGAAAGGAAGTCCCACATACTGGCCAACAGACTCACGAAAGCACGGCGGAACTGGAGTTCTAATCAGAGAACGCATTAAACACCACTTTCACAAAAGGTTTGCAACAAACTTCTTGCAGGCCACATCGATACAAATTCAGTCAAGCAACGGAATCCTTTCAATCGCTGCCGTTTACTGCCCTCCTCGTTTCTCAATCTCGGAAGGACAATTTATGGACTTCTACAATTCACTTGGGGATCGATTTATAGCCGCAGGAGACTACAACGCCAAACATACGCACTGGGGATCACGTCTAGTGACTCCCAAAGGAAGACAATTGTATAATGCAATTATAAATGTGAAAGGAAGTCCCACATACTGGCCAACAGACTCACGAAAGCTCCCAGACCTTATTGATTTTGCAGTGACAAAAAACATACCTCGCAATCTAATAATTGCCAAAGCAGTCTCGGACCTATCATCAGACCACTCGCCTGTGCTTCTAACGCTTCTTCAAAGCCCAGAAATAACCGAACACCCCTTCAGCCTGACGACGCCAAAAATGAACTGGCTAAAATACAAAAAGTACGTGAGTGCCCACATAGAACTCGCTCCGGAATTTAACATGGAATCGGACATCGACTACACTATGAGCGCCCTGGAAGAAGTACTCGTTGCGGCAGCTAAAATCTCTACTCCTCATAGGAAAGATGTAGACCGAAACAAACACTTCAAATCTAATCAGCAAATCGAACAGCTCGTGCGAGAAAAGAGGCGCACACGTCGTGATTGGCAAAACAGCAGATCACCAGCGTCAAAACAACGCCTTAAAAATGCAACCCGATCACTCGAACAGGCTCTTCACCAACAGGAAGAAAATGCACAGCTGAGGTACATCCAGAATCTCTCGCCAACAAGCATAAAGTACCCCCTGTGGAGGGCCCAGCCAAATCTTAGCGCCCCAATTGAAACGACCACCCCGATAAGAAACTCTTCGGGATGCTGGGCTCGCAGCGACGAACTGAAAGAGCTGAAACATTCGCCACACATCTCCAAAGTGTCTTCCGGCCAAACCCAGCCTCAAATTCATTCCTCCTGCCAGAAATTCAGCCAGAGTCCTCCCCTCAGCCAGCCGCACCTTCATTCCGGCCGAACGAAATCGAAAAAGTCATAAGAGGGCTAAAACCAAAAAAGGCTCCCGGTGGTGACCTATTGACCCCAAAGATGATGATCGAACTTCCAAAATGCGCTATAGATGTCGTCTGCAAACTGTTTAATGGAATCATTAATCTTGGCTATTTCCCAAAAAAGTGGAAGAAATCCATCATTATAATGATACCGAAGCCTGGAAAAGACCACACAATTCCGTCATCATACAGACCAGTAAGCCTTCTATCTTGTTTGTCTAAATGGTTTGAAAAATGCTTGTTAACTCGGATAATACCACATCTGGAAGCTTGCAATATTATCCTGGCACACCAATTTGGCTTTCGATGAAACCATGGAACCATCGAACAAGTGAACAAATTAACATCCGAAATACGCTCAGCCTTCGAACAGCGAGAATACTGCAGCGCTATTTTTCTCGACGTATCTCAAGCTTTCGACCGAGTTTGGCTCATCGGACTCATGCACAAAATTAAAACGTATTTGCCAACATACACCCACAAGCTACTGGAATCATACCTCTACAATAGGGTATTCTCAGTGAGATGCAACGCAGCTACTTCGGGCGACTACACCATCGAAGCTGGAGTTCCGCAAGGAAGCGCACTCGGCCCGTGTCTATATGTTTTGTATACTGCGGATATTCCTACGAGCGCACAACTAACAACCTCAACGTTTGCCGACGATACCGCTATCCTTAGTCGCTCCAGATGCCCAACGCAGGCAACAACCCAACTGGCTAATCATCTCACAATAATGGAAAGGTGGCTGTCCGACTGGCGCATTAAAATAAACGAACAAAAGTGTAAACATATAACGTTTACTCTTAATAGACAAACATGCCCTCCGCTTTTACTAAACGGTATGCAGATCCCTCAAGCTAACGACATAACGTACCTTGGCGTTCACCTTGACGACTTACCTGGCGCAAGCACATCGAATGCAAAAAGATGCACCTAAAACTGAAAGCCAGCAGCCTCCACTGGATCATAAACTCACGATCGCCACTGTGCCTGGACTACAAGTTACTCTGTAAAATTCAGTCCTAAAGCCAATCTGGACGTATGGCTCCCAGCTGTGGGGGAACGCGAGCAGCAGCAACATAGACATCATACAGCGCGCACAATCAAAAATCTTGAGAACTATCACAGGAGCACCTTAGTATGTTCGTAACGAAAACATCCACCGTGATCTGGGCATCCTCGCAGTGAAAGACGAAATCCAGAAGCAAAAAGAGTCATACAAAGAAAAACTGTCTTCGCACCCAAATTTTCTCGCTTGGGGATTGACTCGGGTTTCTAGCGCATCCCGCCTTAGACGCAACGACCTCCCAACCCAGCAATCGATTTTTAGGGCCGTCTAACTCCGTATCAGTCAATATGACTGTTAGTTAAGTTAAAAATATAAGATTTGATACACCTCTTGTTAGTCTCGCAAAGAGAAGATTCAAGAAATAAAAGCAACGTTAAAATAAAAAAAAAATCAAACTTTAGGAAAGACTCCCGATCTTCTTCAGGCACCTTATCCAGCACGTCAGCAACATTGGAGCACCACTTCCTTAACCGAAAATGGCCTTTGGCAAGGATCGCGGATGTTTGCTGCATTATGCTAATAGCTTCATCTATAGAGTCGCCTCCGGAAAGCAGATCATCCACATAAAAGTCGCGACGCAGAATTTCGGCCCCCTTTGGAAACATTTTTTGCTCATCATCTGCCAACATATGCATTGTCCGAACTGCTAAAAATGAGACAGGCTTCGTTCCATAGGTAACCGTTTCCAGCTTAAAAACCTGTAACTCATCCTGGGTGGAATCCCGCCAAAGAATACACTGAAGATAGCTGTCCTCAAGAAAAACCCTGACGCAACGATACATTTTACAAATATCTCCAGTAATGGCCACCCGATGGCATTGGAACCTTAACAGAATATGCAGTAACTTTGGCTGAATAACTGGGCCAGACATCAACACGTCATTCAATGAATATCCAGAAGTTGTGACAGCAGATCCATCAAAGACAATCCTGAGCTTGGTTGTTAACTGTGCTCCTTTAAAACATAATGGTGTGGAAGAATGTACTGACCAGTGACGCTCGCATCAGCAGGGACTGGAGACATGTGACCCAACTCTAAATACTCCTTTATGAAGGCAGCATATTGCTCCTTTAATTGAGGACGGCGACAGAGCTTCCTTTCGAGGGAAAGAAATCGTCGAACGGCTTGTGGGTAAGACTCTCCCAGCAACTTAGAACCGCATTTTAACGGAAGCCTCACAGCGTAAGCGCCGGAATCCAGCCGAGCAACATGTTGCACGAAATGCGCATCGCAATTTAGCTCTTCCTTCCTCCGCTTCACAATAGGCTCGGGGTAGTCTTCGATTTCCCAAAACCGGCGGAGCAGAGAATCCAGCTGATCATCCAGCATTGTTGCGCTCTCCGGAACATCCTTGTGGGCAGTGGAAACGAGTGATCTTCTCTGGACTTGTGAACCGCCTCCACACACGACCCATCTAAGTCGAGTTTTCTACAGCAATGGCAGGCCGGCTGAGAGCTTAATTTGCCCAACACACAACAGCTCATAAAACAGACTGGCTCCGATAAGAAGGTCGATGAGCTGAGGGCGGAAAAATTCGGGATCAGCCAAAGAGAGATTGCCAGGAACATTCCAACTGGAGACATCCAAACTGAAGCTAGGCTGCAGGTCCGTGATATTGGCGGCGATGACGGCGTTAACCAGGGCCGAGTACTCGGAACAGTGGGAACGTAGGAGAACATCAACAGAGAATCCATCTGTCGCAAAGCCGGTATCTCCAATACCAGACACCGCCATGAATGATTTATACCTCCGGAGCTGCAGCTGACTTGCCAGCCGGGAAGTGATCACGTGCACCTGAGATCCAGAATCCATCAGAGCTCGGCATTGAACAAGGGATCCGGCGCGACTACGAGCAAAAATGTTCGCTGTAGCAAGCAACGATATATCGCCGCTGTGACCTTGAGCAACTAGTGCATTAGCAGTGACCGGCGAAGAGGCTACAGGCTCGGCGACCTCGGCTATGGCTGACGTGGGAGGACCAACCAAGGGCTGGCCACTAGATGCCGGCGGCTCCAGGAAATGCAGCAGGCTGTGATGCCTCCTTCCACAACTGCGATAATTAGCAGCGAGGCACTCACGCATGTGATGGCCCGTTTGCAGACACTTCCGACAAAGACCGAGTCGCCTGGCCTCACCAAGGCTAATCTTAGGGGGCATTGATAGAAATCGAGGGCATGCAGACATTATATGGGACCATCCCCCGCATAGCGCACAGGTAGAGGGAAGCGAATTAGTAACAATAAAGGATGACATACTATTATTTGCACCTCGACGCCTTCCCACATGAGCGCTCGGGGCGTATGCAGCCATGGCCACGTCCATAGCCTCCAGCGTCCTACACCGCTGCTCCAAAAATTCGGCCATCGACTCCCAAGTAGGGATGGCGTCTGAACCTGAGGAGTTTTGACTCTCCTCCCACTTGGCCTGGGTAGCTGGGTCCAACCTTTGAAGCAGAATTTGGACGATGATGCAGCTGGCGATCTGAACTGAAGTACCCAAATTCTGTAAGGCTCGCATATGGGCATTGAATTTGTCCGAAAGACCTCGAAGAGCTGCTATTGAGCCACTTTCCAACAGACTGAGGCCCAGAATCTCGTTCAATTGTACCTTCGTTTCTCCAATAAATTCAGCGCAACATCATAGTTCTCGTCGGAGACTTCCAAGGAACGAACTGCTTCGAAAGCGGACTCCTGAAGGCAAGATCGCAACCTTTGCAACTTTTCCACCTTACTAATACGAGGATTGCTGCCGACGATTGTAGAGAAGATCGAGTAAAATTCAGCCCATTCCGAGTATCCACCGAGTGAACGTAAGGAGCGGCAAAGGAGGCAGCACTTGAAAACTTTGACCTAACCCTGGGTCAGCCTGCATGGTGGACATTCCGTTGGCAAGGGTGGAGTGGGCAGCAATTCGAGATGAGCGAAGGGTCGTCTCGTGCTCAATTTCCGCCTGCATCGTCGCTACGAGCTCCGAAACAGTCCATCGAAGGTCACTGCTGATCTGCAAAATGTCAAAATCCTCAAGCTCCCCGTGGATGGCCTTGAAGTCGCTGAACATGGTGGCTATCTGACCATGTCGCACGTGTAGCATGGCATCATCCACCTTGGAAATAGGCTGAAGAGCTCCTTGGATCCTCTGTAAGTCCTGGAGAATACCCAGGGCCTTGCACTTTAAAATAGCACTCCGGGTTGGAGTGGGTTCTCCTGTGACGGCGCCGCTGGAGTTCATGACTTATTATATTGAGTTCCGAACAACCCGAAATAAATTTTATTTGCTCGCGGCGAACACGATCTGTCCCACCGTGCGCTCAGAACCGTAGCGGAATTGTGGAATGTATATATATATGAAGATATGTTCGAGCGAATGCACTTGCGTTGTGGATCGTGTGTTTGTATGAAGTCTATGCGCGGGCGAATGCACTTGCGTTGTTGATCGTAAATATGTATGTGTGCTTGTTAACTAACGTTTATGTTTATGCCTGTATGTATGTATAATATAATAATATATTATAATTTGTTTATTATTGTAAACAAACTTATTAGCCACGTATGATAATTTTTCACATAACACTGTTTAAAAAATTGTTTTGTTTTTGTTTTAGTAATTTGTTTATGTGTATATAAATATATTAACGACCACGTCGGGGTTCCCCAATATTTGGTCATTGAGAGTTTTCAATGCCGTAAATAAAAAATCAGAATTTAATTAATTTTATTCAGGCCGCATATGAAATTAGGATTTATGAACAATATTTGAAATCCAATTTAGGACGCGAGCGCAGTAAGAAGACGAATGAGAGTGGCGCCAACCTTCCAGAATAGGCTGAGCGGATGCTCGCTAACTTTAAACCCCGAATTAGCAAAGCCGAGCGGCCGAAAGAAAGTCGGCTTGCGACCAACAAAACATCAGTTACTAATTAATTATAATGTTTAAATTAGTTGCTTGCTGCTTGACCCGACACGGAGCATGTTAAATAAGTTTATACTTGGTGTTTTTATCATTAGTGAGATATGCATAATTCCTAATTTTTTCTTTTGGAAATATTCTTTCAGTATTCTGTTCTGTTGAAATAAATTTTATTTTTTTATCCCAAATCGATGGGCCGTCAGCCAACGGGTACAACAGGGGGACCGACACGCAAGCAATTGCCCGGAAATGGGGTCAGTTACCCGTCAAACTCCAAGGCCTTTAAAAGCCTAGGAGTTGCTGAGATGGAGAAGCCCCCCACAGAGGGGCCAAATCTGGAGGCGGGACGCGCCGTTGCGGAGGAGGATGCCAAGGCATCTTCTTCCAAGGCGGGGCTAGACTGGTGCCACCGAACGGCGAGGAGAGGAAGACCCCAGAGTCAACCTCTAAACCAACCGGCGGTTTCTCCTAAGGCAAGCCCTGGTCCGGGAGCATCTCTCTCGACGCAGCGGAAGGGCTCTTATAAGAACCTTATAGGGCTCTTATACGGGAAGAACCCTTATTGAAGTCCTGGGCAAGAAATCCAAAGATGGGCTCATCCCCTTTTGGCGACCTGATGAGCCCTTTGGTGATGAGTGGTTAACGAGTTGCATGGACGCTTCGTGGAGGAGGTGCTACAGAGTGTAGGAGTCTCACCACAATGTGAAGACGCTGGATGGTATCAAGATAGCGTCAAGGTAATTGCCTGCCAAGACGTGCGATCTGTAGAAACCTACAAGCGAATGGTAGCATCGCTTGGAGAGACCTGCCCCGGGGCAAAGCTGGAGTGGGTTGACTGGATAGAGATCCCGAGTAAACCGAGGGCGCGAGTATGGCTCACCGAAAAGCCAGCTGACCCTAAAACCATCTTGACGATGCTTAGGATGTGCAATCCGACGCTTCCGACGGCGGAATGGAGAGTCGCTAATGTCAAGGAGGCGGTAGGACTGCGGAAGCAGGTCGTCCTCACACTTAACGAGGAGACCGTGAAAGTCCTGGAAAGGTCAGAGCACCGGATAAAGTACGGAATCGAGCATGGGACGGTCCGTATAGATAAATCTGATGCGAAGAGCAAACCAGGAGGTATCGAGCTGGAGGCAGACGCGTAAGAGCCAGACTTGGAGGAGCCGACTGAAGAGAGGCACCCGAAAGGAATGTCAGATGAGAAGGAGGACATCCTGGAAGGGTACACCTCAGAGGAAAGCGACAAGGTAAGGGCACTTAGAGGCGTCGGAATGGAGAAGGACTCTCTGTTGAGCTCCGAGACGTTAGAAGGCAGAAGTTACTGTGGCAGAATGTCCCTGACAATCTTGCAGATAAACCTGCATCACAGTAAAGCGGCGTCAGCTGCCCTCCTACTCCTTCTCACCGAGAATGGAGCTGATGTGGCTCTCATACAGAAACCCTGGATTCTTGGAGACAGGATTCTTGGGTTGGTGGCGTCGGAGTAAAGGCTCTGCGAAGTCGATACAACAGGTAAAAGGCGAGACTGCATCCTCGCAAAAAAAAACTTTAACCTCTTTTTGCAACCCAATTTCAGTAATGAAGACCACGTAGCCGCAGCCATAGAGAGCCCAAAGAGTTCTCTAGAGGTGTGTTCGGCGTATATGGGCCACGACCAGGAAAACAGCAGTGCGCAACAGTGCGCAATCCTAGAACCACAAACTGGTAGCTATATAAGAAAAAATTAGAAAGATCCTTGGAGAAACCTTCAACAAAGGACGTTAACAGCAGGGAAGACCTGGTTGCCATGGTGGACACCATGCGTAGGGCAAAGAGAAATGCCTGGACCAAGTTCTGCTCGAACATTCAACAGACATCAGAGGCCTCCCGATTCAGGAAAGTCCTCGCAACAACTGCACCAAATGTAGGATACATTAAAACCTCGGAAGGTAGATGGACCACGTACAGTAACGAAGCCCTGGAGGATCTCACAAATGCACATTTTCCGGGATGCTCTCAAGAAGAAACAACCCCGGAAACGCAGAGATAGGGATACAATGAGTGTCTCGGATCTCTCCGAACTTGTTTTACGTGGCGTGTTCCACACTGAAGGGATTACGACCACGGCACTCGAATATACCCACAAGAGGTATATAGTGCATGGGCACGGATGGTACGCCTGCCAGCTTCCCAGACTAGAAGCTATAGCTATGTAAATAGCGACCAGCCTGGTACCTTTCAAGTATGTGCTTGCCGGGCAGCATACTCCCTCTGGATAAGAGGCGAAGTGTATCTATCACCTCTGCTGATCTATGGGTCGCAGCACCCGAATTGTATAACGCAACTTCACGTCGAGTCCGAGGACTCTACCCGCGATATGGGTATCAACCTCAATGGTAGTGTCTTGGACACACTATCCAACCCGTGGCACCGAAGTTTGTGGGCTCGGTGACCCACCCCTTTAGCTCCGACAAGCTCGGATGGGGGGCCCTGCCATGTTAGTCGCCTCCTACGACAAGCTATGGCGAACTGTGGTAGAATTCTTCGCCGCTAGCCACACGGCACGAGAAGTGGGTCTAAAGACCACTCCTCCTTCGGAACACCTTCTTCCTTCCAAACGTCCAGGTTCCGCCAACGTGCTGCAGACCGAGTCCATCGAGGTTTCGCAAGTCTGCTTAGAAGGGGCAGACACATCAAATGTGCTCCCAATCCTCATTATGATCGGCACATGAGCATGCGGCAGTATCACTAAGAGCTCGTCTATGCAAAAATGCATTGAACGACCCATGCCCTGTCAACAGAAAGCCAGCGCGCATCGAGAATCCAAAGTCTGGATTCTTATATACGTACGAAACGTCCGGGATGAATTTGTTGGTCACCCGACCGGGAGGGCCCGCATCATCCCACCTAGTCTGCCAGTCCGACAGTAGGCATCCTTCGATGCGCGCGACTTTCTGCGTCCAGCTCAGACTTGAAATGTCTTCGCCGTAGAGCCAGTCGTTCCCCTCCAACGGGTATCCACGCTTCAACTTGTACTTGATTCCTATTTTCATAGCAACCAGGTCCAGAGGCGGGGCTCCAGCAAGCACCTGCAGTGCCAGGGTTGACACTGTTCGGCATACCGAAAGGCATCCCATAAGGATTAGCCGTGGCAGGAAAAAAGTAGCCTCCTGGCTACAACTTGCGGCGTCGTAAAGACATACCACAGCGAGGCACCAAATAGTGCACAGGGCACCATGAGTCCGGCATATATGGTCCGCCTGGCGCAAGGACTGAATCCCCAGTCGACTCGCAGCCCACGCGCCAATGGTCCCACGACTCCGGCCATTCGCTGACGCAGCGATGCGATATGCGCATTGAAAAACATGCGCTCGCTGACCGTGATGCCAAGGTACCAAGGCAGCTGCGTACGTATGGGAGATTCGCTCCTGCGGTTCTCACACACGGGGTACGCGCGAGGGACCCCTTCAGCAGCATTATCACCGTCTTGCTGGTGGAAATGGTAACACCGATTTTCGTACCCCTCGCTTCAACGATGGACATCAGTTGCGCTCCTTTTTCTTCCAGCGCGGCTCGCGAATTGCCCTCGACGAGGAGCAGCAGGTCATCCGCATAATCGCTAAAAGCGCAGTATGACTGGAGGCGCCGAAGCAGGACGTTCATCAGTAGATGCCAAATAAATGGGCCACTAATGGATACCTGCGAGCAGCCTCTAGTTACTGGAACCGACACGGCTCCAGCACTGCTTCGGATCTCTGCGCTCCTGTCTGAGAAGAAGCTCTGCCACAAGCTCAACTCTTGGCATTCCAAGTCGGCGAGTCGGCGCAGTGCAGCACTCCATTCGACATTGTCGAACGCTCCTTTGAAGTCGACGACGATCCCGAGCACGTATCTCGCCGGGCTGGCGGCGACACTGCTCATGACGTGCCTCCAGGCATCTTCGACGAATCGTCCTTGGCGAAATCTGAACTGCCATCTGCATCCTTCCGGAAGAACTTCTCTCACACGATTGACCATGATGGCCTCGAGCACCTTGCCAAATACCGGCAACAGGCATATCCCACGGTACGACGAGGGTTTGCACCTGTCCTTATCGGGCCCTTTGAGCAGCGCCACTACACGTGAACACTTCTACTCTCGGGGGAAGTAACCCGATTGGATGCATCGGGAATATAGCGCCATCAGGTGCTGAGGTACAGCGCGCCACACTGCTTTGCAGATAGTGCCTGTGATGATAGTTCCATGCCGGGAGAGCGTCTGCTCTTCAACCTGGCGACACAAGCATCAACCTCTACTTCCTTGAGGGCCGGTGGGACATCCTCCGCGGCGAAGTCTCCTGACTTCGCGTCTCACCGTGTTCAGGCTGGCGGTCCCCCAACCTGGCTTCCTTCTCCTAGGCGATCTCGGCATCCTTCTTCCCAGCGCAAGGTCGCACACATCGTGCACCATGCTACGCAGGGATCGAAACTTGCTGGTCCACCGGCGACTGTGAGAAGTCTTCCGGAATGCCAGCGAGCATTGGAGATGTTCCAGGACGGTACAGGGGCTAGGCTCTCAACTGTACTTGGGGTAGTTGGTGTTGCCACAACTGTGATCATGTTATGATCACACAACTCCCACTCGTCCACTCTCCACTCGAATGTGGCCCACATCGATGCTGCATCGTTGGCAATTGTCACGTCGATATCACTATGTGCGTGATAGATATCGAATGTGAACACCGTGCTAGGCTGGTTGAGAACAACGGTCCCATTGTCCAGCATCCAGTCAGTCAGCAGCTCACCCCGTCTGAGGTTAGCGTTTCCCCCGGGGTTCCGAGGGAGTTTGCTAAACCACATGGGGGACACTGCGTTCGCGTCAAGTCCCAGGATTGCGGGGGTACTGTTGGCCTGCAACAGGACCACATCCATGTACCTGAGGTACGGTTCTTGCTCGGGTTCGAACTGGCAGTACACGGAGCAAAGGAAGATGGAAGCAAAACTCCCTTTTACGCTCACGCATACGCCATAATCGGTGGTGAGGGGCTCCATCGTCACACAGATGACATCCTGGTGATCCACGAGGATGGCTGCCTTTCCTCTCCGGTCGGTGTAGATCCGCATTCCATCGGGCAGCTCATCCTTCGTCCCGCTGCCAATGTATGGCTCCTGCAGCAGTGCAAACATGCAACCGGACTCTCTCAGCCGGACCGCGAGCTCGATAGTTGCAGCTCGGTTTCGACCACAGTATGCTTGGATGAAGCTAAACATTAATGTCTAGCGTTCACCCTCGCAAGCACCGCCGCATACACCGGACAGCTCGGGGACAGCATGCTGTGACCCGAGGGGTGCCCGTAAAAACGGCAATTCCGGCAGTCCACCGGGTTCGCGCAGCCACTTGCACTGTGGCCGGTCTGTCCGCATTGCCTGCAAACGTTCTCCTTCTGTTTGCACTCTGCCACCTTGTGGTTGAAGCCAACACACCTGTGGCACGCATACGTTCGCACCTGTGCCCTGCATCGATAGGAGAACCACTTCACGTATATCCACCCACCTTCCAGCAGATCTAGCACCTTGGGCTCGCACTCAAGAGTCACATTTACTGTGGCTCCATCGGCAACCGTCCAAGGCTTCGTGTCCAGATGGACCCCCTTTCGGAACTCCGCCTCTGGGATGTGCTCCTTCAGGTTGCTGGCATACAACTCCGCCATAAACTCCTCCGGTGCAATCTGCGTGGCGACATCCTGGACGATCAGCTTCGGCCGCTGGGCAGTGTTCGGCTTCACCTCAAGGCCAATCTCGCCAAACTTCCTGCTAGCGACTACCCGCTTGATCTCTCCTGACGAGGGGGTGCGTATAATGGCTCCGCCACGCGCAAGCCCTCTCATCTCGTGCAGGCAAACTCCAAGCGTAGGAGCAATCTCTCGGCGCACCTTTTCGGCAATTTCCCTGCCCGTCAGCTTTGGGTCCTTGCTGAACACCGACCACGTATCCCGTGGCTTTCGCGGCGCAGGCACTGGGGCAGCAGAAGGCACTGGCAGGCTGGGATACGCAGATGCGTACCCAACGGGTGGCCGGTTGACCCAGCCACTGGTGCTGATGGCATCTGGGCAGGCAACGGCATCGTCGCTCGCAGTCTGCTCGTAAAAGGACTTACGTCCGCGGCGGCGTGTCATAGGATAACTCCAGGGGATTAGTTTTAGTTGGATTTTTATTTAGAAGGAGCAGCTGAGGTGCCGCTCCAACGATCAAAGTGTCTCTGTTCTTTTACAATATTTCTTAAGTCTAAGTAAGGCTAAGTCTCGTAGCAGCGCTGCTCGCAGGCGGCGGCAGAGAGACGGCTATGTACTTATATATAAAGGAATATAATAATATATGTTGTTATGCGCTCTCAAGTGGAGGCGCGAGGGGTATGCATATGCTGACCGTTTGTTACGATTATGCTGACACTAGCACTTTCTGTGTGCCGGCTAAGGCATAACGATCGGTTCATATTTCGGCCACTTAGGGTTTATGACCGGGACTTTAGATAATGTAAACACTGCAACAAAGTGTTACAGTGCGCACCCTTTAAGTACTCTCGGTACAGTGGGTATTCAATATATGTGCATACTACATCTCCTCCTTTTGAAAAATAACGTAATATAATGAAGTTATTTTTATAATAAAAATTTTTAATTAATACATTTTTTTTTATTTATTTGTTTTGTTTTATGTGGTTAGAATCATAGAAAATGAAATTATTAAAAGAATATGTGTATTTATTTATCTATGTATGTGTGTCTTTGTATGGCCATACTAAGTGCAATCTATGAAATAAAGATTTTTAATCTATCCTTATGAACTGTTTGTTTTTTATGTTTATTATTTGCTATTACTATGTTATCTCTATCTCCTATTTCCGTTACTGTATACGGACCTGTATATTTAGGATCTAACTTATGACCTGTCTCGTTTTTATACCCTTGCAGAGGGTATTATAATTTTGTCCAAAAGTGTGCAACGCAGTGAAGGAGACATCTCCGACCCTATAAAGTATATATATTCTTGATCAGGATCACCTCCTGAGTTGATATGAGCATGTCCGTCTGTCCGTCTGTCCGTCTGTCCGTCTGTCTGTTTCTACGCAAACTAGTCTCTCAGTTTTAAAGCTATCGTCTTGAAACTTTGCACACACCCTTCTTTCCTTTGCACGCAGTATATAAGTCGGAACGGCCCGGATCGGCCGACTATATCCTATAGCTGCCATATAACTGATTGATCGGAAATGGTATAACTTTGGTGTTTTTAGAGTTAGAGAGTTCAAATTTGACATGAGAGCTATTTTTGGCAAAATAATACGGCGTGCCAAATTTCATAAGGATCGGCCGACTATATCTTATAGCTGCCATATAACTGAACGATCGGAAATGACCCAACTTTCGTGTTTTTGAAGATAGAAAGCTGGAACTTGGTACAGATTATATTTTTGGTCAGTTAATCCGACCTTCAAAATTTCATTAGGATCGGCCGACTATATCCTATAGCTTCCATATAACTGAACGATCGGAAATGACCCAACTTTCGTGTTTTTGAAGATAGAAAGCTGGCACTTGGTAGACATTCTATTTTTGGTCAGTCAATCCGATCTACCAAATTTCATAACGATCGGTTGACTATATCTTATAGCTGACATATAACTGAACGATCGGAAATGGTATTTGGTAGAAATATCAACTTTCGAATTTTTGAAGATAGAAGCTTGGGACTTTTTTTTAGATTCTTTATTGTAATTAATTGGTTTTATTATGATGTAATCATAAGGATCGGCCAACTATATCCGATTTTTGCGATATATATCCGGTTATAGCTGCAAGGGTATATAAACTTCGGCTCCGCCCGAAGTTAGCTTTGCTTTCTTGTTTTATATTATTATACCCTTGCAGAGGGTATTATAATTTTGTCCAAAAGTGTGCAACGCAGTGAAGGAGACATCTCCGACCCTATAAAGTATATATATTCTTGATCAGGATCACCTCCTGAGTTGATATGAGCATGTCCGTCTGTCCGTCTGTCCGTCTGTCTGTCCGTCTGTCTGTCCGTCTGTCTGTCCGTCTGTCTGTCTGTTTCTACGCGAACTAGTCTCTCAGTTTTGAAGCTATCGTCTTGAAACTTTGCACACACCCTTCTTTCTTTTGCACGCAGTATATAAGTCGGAACGGCCCGGATCGGCCGACTATATCCTATAGCTGCCATATAACGGATTGATCGGAAATGGTATAACTTTGGTGTTTTTAGAGTTAGAGAGTTCAAATTTTACAGGAAAGCTATTTTTGGCAAAACATTACGACATGCCAAATTTCATAAGGATCGGCCGACTATATCTTATAGCTGCCATATAACTGAACGATCGAAAATGACCCAACTTTCGTGTTTTTGAAGATAGAAAGCTGAAACTTAATACAGATTATATTTTTGGCCAGTTGATCCATCCTACCGAATTTCAATAGGATCGGCCGACTATATCCTATAGCTGCCATATAACTGAACGATCGGAAATGACCCAACTTTCGTGTTTTTGAAGATAGAAGTTTGGGACATTTTTTTAGATTTTTTATTTTAGTTAATTGGTTTTATTATGATGTAATCATAAGGATCGGCCAACTATATCCGATGTTTGCGATATATATCCGGTTTTAGCTGCAAGGGTATATCAACTTCGGCTCCGCCCGAAGTTAGCTTTCCTTTCTTGTTTTTTTGGTAAATTTTTTTGGATTTTTTCGTGGTATTTTTATACCCTTGCAGAGGGTATTATAATTTTGTCCAAAAGTGTGCAACGCAGTGAAGGAGACATATCCGACCCTATAAAGTATATATATTCTGGATCAGGATCACCTCCTGAGTTGATATGAGCATGTCCGTCTGTCCGTCTGTCCGTCTGTCTGTCCGTCTGTCTGTCTGTCCGTTTCTACGCGAACTAGTCTCTCAGTTTTGAAGCTATCGTCTTGAAACTTTGCACACACCCTTCTTTCCTTTGCACGCAGTATATAAGTCGGAACGACCGGGATCGGCCGACTATATCCTATAGCTGCCATATAACTGATTGATCGGAAATGGTATAACTTTGGTGTTTTTAGAGTTAGAGAGTTCAAATTTGACGCGAGAGCTATTTTTGGCAAAACATTACGTCATGCCAAATTTCATAAGGATCGGCCGACTATAACCTATAGCTGCCATATAACTGAACGATCGGAAATGACCCAACTTTCGTATTTTTGAAGATAGAAAGCTGAAATTTAATACAGATTCTATTTTTAGTCAGTTGATCCAACCTATCAAATTTCATTAGGATCGGCCGACTATATCCCATAGCTGCCATATAACTGAACGATCGGAAATGGTATTTGGTAGAAATATCAACTTTCGTATTTTTGAAGATAGAAGTTTGGGACTTTTTTTAGATTTTGTATTGTAATAAGTTGGATTATATATTCGTATTCCCATAAGGATCGGCCAACGATATCCGATGTTTGCGATATATATCCGGTTTTAACTGCAAGGGTATATAAACTTCGGCTCCGCCCGAAGTTAGCTTTCCTGCCTTGTTTAATAAAACTTTGTCACCTACTGATATATCTATATCCCTTACTTTATGATCGTATAGTAGTTTATTTCTATTCTTATTTGCTTCTAACATAACTCTAGCTCTTTTATAGGCTACTTCTAATCTATACTTACTCTCCTTAGCATAGTCATCTATATTATATAGTGCTTCTACACTATCTATGCTATTAAAATGTTTTGGCAAATTACTTGTTTTACCGAATACTAGCTCATATGGACAATAAGTATGTGCCATAGAGGGGGTCGTGTTGAAACAGAAGACAAAATATTGAAGCCATACGTCCCAATCAGTTTTATCAGCCGATATGTAAGATCGTATGTATTCATTGAAAGTTCTATGACTTCTTTCTATTGTTCCAACTGTCTGGTGGTGGTGTGCTGTGGATGTAATATTTTCAATATTTAAATATTTGCACAAATCGTCTATAATTGAATTCTTATATTCTGTTCCCATGTCCGTAATGAACGTCTTCATTGGACCGTACTTTAGGATAAAAGATTCAAATATTGCTTTAGCGACAGTATTGGCGTTTTTATTCGGAACAGGTATGGCAACTAAATACTTAGTTAAATCACATATTAAAGTGACTGCATACTCATTGCCATTTTCTGATTTTGGCAGTGGACCAATAGTGTCCACTATCACTCTGTCGAAAGCATTTATTGGTGTGTCTGTAATTGTTAAAAGGGTCTTTGTGTGTTTAGTTATTTTTGATTTCTGGCATTTTTGACATTTTCTTACGTACTCAGTTATATCTTTAGACATGCTTTTCCAGTAATAGTGTCTTTTTACTTTGGCCAAAGTTTTTGATATGCCAGTATGACCTCCTTGAAGTGGATCATCATGAAATGTAGACAAAATTGCTTCTTTTTCTTTTAAATTTGTTATTTGGGTCACCGGGTTGAGTAGCGCTACTCTTAATGTTTTCAATATTTTATTGCCCATTCATTTAAATTTATCTATTGAAGTATATTCAAAGATATTTTCCCACGGTGCCACTTTGAGTTGGCTGATTTTATGTATACCGGCTTGCATTTCAAGCCTTTGGAAAAATTGATCTAAATCAATAACTCCATTAGTATATAAATCGCTAAAATCGTATCTTGCAGTAATTTTTCTGCCTTGTTGAAATAAACATAACATATTTTTTATCTGCAAGGTCACTACTTTACGTACTTCATCATTGTTTATGACGTCGTATACGTTGGGCTTAGAAGCTTTATTTAAAGATTGCCTTGGCAATTTTTGTTCTTGATTTTCCGCGCGGAATTTTTGTCTACTTTGATGTCTAGTAGTGACTTTTAATACATTTCTAGTTATATTTTGTAAATCTTTGATGGTTATTCTTGATAACGCATCAGCTACGTGATTATCTTTTCCCTTTAAATATTCGACTGTAAAGTCGTATTCTTCTAGTTCGAGCCTCATACGTGTCAGTTTAGAACTGGGGTTGGTCATTGAGAAAAGGTATATTAAAGGTCTATGGTCTGTTCTTATTAAGAAATGTGTTCCATATATATATGGTCTAAAATATAATATCGCCCAGTGAATTGCAGCTAATTCCTGCTCAGTAGTACATTTGTTACTTTCACCTTTTGTAAAATGCGTATGCAATGGCAAGTTGGAGACCATTATGATTTTGAGTTAAAACCGCTCCTCATGCTTGCTTACTTGCATCTGTTATTCAGAATTGCAGAATTCTTTAGTGAAATCTGGGTATTGTAGCAAGGTAGGTTCCATAAGTTTTGTTTTTAAGTATTGGAATGCATTTTCACACTCATCCGTCCATTTAAAAGGAACATTCTTTTTACATAATCTTGTTATGTGCCGTGAATAGTCGGCGAAATTTTTTATAAAACGTCTATAATAGTTACAGAATGCTACGAAACGTCTAGCACTGTCCGCGTCGTGCCGAACTGGCTAGTTCATAATGATACGTATTTCTTGTCATCTGGAAGTATTCCTTTATGAGTGCATTTATGACCTAGAAAAGTCACTTCATGCTTAAAAAATGAACATTTTTCTGGAATTTTTTCTTTAAACATTTGTTGTGTAATTTATATAATTTTAACAAAACGCTTGCTAACATTATAATGACGATTATCATTAACAATATTGTAATTGTTTGAAGATCGATTTTTCCGGGTTCAATTTTATTAACGACATTTGCCGTGGAATCTACAACTTTCGTGTCTACTAAACCCATTTTAGATATTGTATATGTTTTTGTTTTTCCAATTTCTATTATATTTTTCTCTGAGTCATATTTTGTAATGTAACTTAATTTTTCTGGGAAGTAATAGTCAGAATCATTTATTTGATCTGTTTTACTTATGCTTTTACTTCTCATTAAAAAGGTATTAAGATGTTTCATAAATTTTAGGAATTTATGCTATTTTTGAATTTTTTTTTTTTTCTTCATTAGAAAGGAATTAAAATTTTACATAAATTTTTGGAATTTATGCTATTTTTTTTCTTTAAATTAAAAATTTTTTTTTAATCTGAGTTTTTATCTAACATTTTTTCCTATCTATTATTTGTACAGCTATACGGGCCATACTTCCAAATTGGGCAAAAGAGGTTCCGCTCAATTTTTCAAAAAATATTATAGTATATAAAAAAATATGCATCGTAGTGCAATCAAAAAAATTATGCAACGCAGTGCATGGGTTAAAAAAAATTTTCTCCTCAGTTAATTTCCTTTGTTTTTTCCACGTTAGCTGGTCGTCGCCGGTTTGGCTACGCTGACGTTCCCTCGGTGGCGCAGGGGGTGGCGTATTCCCGCACTCTATTTGCTGCTGCTGCTGTCCGGGGCCTTTTGGACTCAGGCGTTACCGGTGCCGGTCCTCGCACAGGTGTGGTTGCAGTGGGGGCTGTCCAGTGGTCCAGGGCAATCCTTCGGGCACGTCTATTTTAGTTTCGGTAATGGCTTTGTTGGTGGAGGTTTTGTTATTATTTTTTCATTAATTTTCTTAATCGATACTGAGTGAGTGGTGGCAATTTTTGGGCTTTTATTCTTGTTGTTTATCAATTCTTCTTTCAGAAAATCTAGTTCTGTTTGAAGTTTTTGGGCCGTAGCCCACGCGGGAGGTGGAGTGTTTACGTAGAGTAGCCACTTTAGGTGTGCTGCTTTTTTTTTTATTTTTTTCGCAACTCCTCCACGATTGCCCATTGCACATTGGGATGAAATGCCAAAACAAAATGCAAAAATGCCATTGGGATGAATTTATTTTGGCCAAAACCTAATAAGTTCGTGTTAATATATAAATAATGTTACAATTATTTTAAGCTAAGAAATGTCCCTAGACATCGAAAATATTTAATTTGTATTTTATTGTGTAGCCCTCGTCTTGCACCAGCTGTTGAAAGTCAGCTGTTCTTGCCACGTGGTGCATGCAAGCTTGCTGATTAGTGAAGTTCCTAAATTTTGGCGTTCTCGTATTTTTAAACAGTTTGACCAATTGAAATACCTTAAAATATTATTAAATATTTTAAATATATTCAACAGATTCAAGCAAGGTTGCTATTCGTCGAGGTGACCTACTACAAGTTTGGCTGGATAAAAATTGCAATGTCAACGCTACTTTTGACTGGGTTTGCGTCGAAGTAATTCCAAATGATTTTCCGGAAAACGATTTGGAGGTGATTAAAAACAAAATAAAAAACTTTATTGTTAAAATTAAGAGACTACTGAACAAAGCGCACAGAAATATTCGTCGTTTCAAAGAAGAAAATGGTAGCTGGCTTGCATCGTAGCTAATATTTTATTCAAAAGATGATTGTAGTCATAATCTTGGTGGACGACCTCGGGTCTCTTATGACGAAGGAAGTTTACGGCATAAAAGAAGACTTGCTTCCGAACTTGCAAAGGAAAATTCAACACTTCTACTTGTTGAAGCAGCTGTTACGTCTGCTAAGAAGGCCAAAAATACGGATATTTCTCACATATTAAAAACGACAATAAATAGTCCTCACAGTTCAAAATTTTTTTTTTTTTTTTTTAATGTTGCTTTTATTTCTTGAATCTTCTCTTTGCGAGACTAACAAGAGGTGTATCAAATCTTATATTTTTAACTTAACTAACAGTCATATTGACTGATACGGAGTTAGACGGCCCTAAAAATCGATTGCTGGGTTGGGAGGTCGTTGCGTCTGAGGCGGGATACGCTAGAAACCGGAGTCAATCCCCGAGCGAGAAAATTTGACTCTTTTTGCTTCTGGATTTCGTCTTTCACTGCGAGGATGCCCAGATCCCGGTGGATGTTTTCGTTGCGAACATACCAAGGTGCCCCTGTGATAGTTCTCAGGATTTTTGATTGTGCGCGCTGTATGATGTCTATGTTGCTGCTGCTCGCGTTCCCCCACAGCTGGGAGCCATACGTCCAGATTGGCTTTAGGACTGAATTGTACAGTAGTAACTTGTAGTCCAGGCACAGTGGCGATCGTGAGTTTATGATCCAGTGGAGGCTGCTGGCTTTCAGTTTTAGATGCATCTTTTTGCATTCGATGTGCTTACGCCAGGTAAGTCGTCTATCAAGGTGAACGCCAAGGTACGTTACGTCGTTAGCTTGAGGGATCTGCATACCGTTTAGTAAAAGCGGAGGGCATGTTTGTCTATTAAGAGTAAACGTTATATGTTTACACTTTTGTTCGTTTATTTTAATGCGCCAGTCGAACAGCCACCTTTCCACTATTGTGAGATGATTAGCCAGTTGGGTTGTTGCCTGCGTTGGGCATCTGGAGCGACTAAGAATAGCGGTATCATCGGCGAACGTTGACGTTGTTAGTTGTGCGCTCGTAGGAATATCCGCAGTATACAAAACATATAGACACGGCCCGAGTGCGCTTCCCTGTGGAACTCCAGCTTCAATGGTGTAGTCGCCCGAAGTAGCTGCGTTGCATCTCACTGAGAATACCCTATTGAAGAGGTATGATTCCAGTAGCTTGTGGGTGTATGTTGGCAAATATGTTTTAATTTTGTGCATGAGTCCGATGAGCCAAACTCGGTCGAAAGCTTGAGATACGTCGAGGAAAATAGCGCTGCAGTATTCTCGTTGTTCGAAGGCTGAGCGTATTTCGGATGTTAATCTGTTCACTTGTTCGATGGTTCCATGGTTTCTTCGAAAGCCAAATTGGTGTGCCGGGATGATATTGCAAGCTTCCAGATGTGGTATTATGCGAGTTAACAAGCATTTTTCAAACAGTTTAGACAAACAAGATAGAAGGCTTATTGGTCTGTATGATGACGGAATTGTGTGGTCTTTTCCAGGCTTCGGTATCATTATAATAATGGATTTCTTCCACTTTTTTGGGAAATAGCCAAGATTAATGATTCCATTAAATAGTTTGCAGACGACCTCTATAGCGCATTTTGGAAGTTCGATCAGCATCTTTGGGGTCAATAGGTCACCACCGGGAGCCTTTTTTGGTTTTAGCCCTCTTATGACTTTTTCGATTTCGTTCGGCCGGAATGGAGGTGCGGCTGGCTGAGGGGAGGACTCTGGCTGAATTACTGGCAGGAGGAATGAATTTGAGGCTGGGTTTGGCTGGAAGACACTTTGGAGATGTGTGGCGAATGTTTCAGCTCGGTCTTCGTTGCTGCGAGCCCAGCATCCCGAAGAGTTTCTTATCGGGGTGGTCGTTTCAATTGGGGCACTAAGATTTGGGTGGGCCCTCCACAAGGGGTACTTTGTGCTTGTTGGCGAGAGATTCTGGATGTACCTCAGCTGTGCATTTTCTTCCGGTTGGTGAAGAGCTTGGTCGAGTGAACGGGTTGCTTCCTTAAGGCGTTGTTTTGAAGCTGGTGATCTGCTGTTTTGCCAATCACGACGCGTGCGCCTCTTTTCTCGCACGAGCTGTTCGATTTGCTGATTAGATTTGAAGTGTTTGTTTCGGTCTACTTCTTTCCTATGAGGAGTAGAGATTTTAGCTGCCGCAACGAGTACTTCTTCCAGGGCGCTCGTAGTGTAGTCGATGTCCGATTCCATGTTAAAATCCGGGGCGAGTTCTATGTGGGCACTCACGTACTTTTTGTATTTTAGTCAGTTTGTTTTTGTCGTCGTCAGACTGAAGGGGTGTTCGGTTATTTCTGGGCTTTGAAGAAACGTTAGAAGCACAGGCGAGTGGTCTGATGATAAGTCCGAGACTGCTTTGGCACTTATTAGATTGCGAGGTATGTTTTTTGTCACTGCAAAATCAATAAGGTCTGGGAGCTTTCGTGAGTCTGTTGGCCAGTATGTGGGACTTCCAGGGAAACGTAGTCCAGTTTATTTTTCACATTTATAATTGCATTGTACAATTGTCTTCCTTTGGGAGTCACTAGACGTGATCCCCAGTGCGTATGTTTGGCGTTGTAGTCTCCTGCGGCTATAAATCGATCCCCAAGTGAATTGTAGAAGTCCATAAATTGTCCTTCCGAGATTGAGAAGCGAGGAGGGCAGTAAACGGCAGCAATTGAAAGGATTCCGTTGCTTGACTGAATTTGTATCGATGTGGCCTGCAAGAAGTTTGTTGCAAACCTTTTGTGAAAATGGTGTTTAATTCGTTCTCTGATTAGAACTCCAGTTCCGCCGTGGGCTTTCCCATCTGGATGATCTGTGCGGTAGATTGTGTAGCCTCTTATATGAAAGTTGTATTTGCTTGTAAGATGCGTTTCCACCAGTATCATAACGTCAATATTGTTTTCGGTTAAGAATTGTGATAATTCTAGTTTATGCGAGACACCATTGGCGTTCCACATTGATATTCGTAGCGCCTGCATAGATTATTTAGACTGTTGTGCTACGAGGAGCTGTATCACCATGTTCTGGTTTTGAACAAGCGTTTGCATGGTCGTTTTCATGAATGACATAAGCTCCATCATACTTTGTTGGAGGGTAAGCATCATAGTTTCCATTTTGCTGTGTGGCTGTTCTGGGGCCTGTTGAGCGCTTTGAGAGTTAGGCTGAATTGGAATTTCCCTTCCAGATCGTAGAGCATCGGCGTAGGAGAAGCCGGTGGTGGTGTTTAGTGGACCGAATGAGTGGACCATTCTGTGGATTTTGGTTGCGCGTTGCGGTCGCTTGACGCATGCGACTCTTTAACTCCTTATACACAATACATCCTCTATAGTTTGCCGTATGGCTGCCTCCGCAGTTTCCACATTTCTTCACGGTACTGTCCTTGTTTGTAGTGCAGCAAGCGGACTTGTGGGCGTCCCCGCAGACTACACAGACAGCCCGAAGTGTGCAGTAAGACCTTGTGTGTCCATACTCTTGACAATTAGTGCATTGCACTGGACCGTTACGTTTATGTGGCTCTTCAACAGTGATTTTCCGATGTAAAAGATATTGCAGGTTGTAGATTGGGTGGACTTCGTTCTTCTTCAGCGACCTGCTTTCAGGCTCGAGCTCGACCTTGAAGAGGGGTTGTGGCTTTTTATCTTTATTTAGAATGTTAATAACATTCTTGGCGGCGAAGCCCTTTTCTTTAAGGGCGGTTTTTATTTCCTCGGCGGTAACATCAGGTTCTATTCCCTTTACTACCACTTGTAGGCCCTTACTGCTTTTCAGCTGGTACGTGTAATAGTTTTTCTGTACAGTGTCCAGATATTTTGACACTATTCGGAAGTGCTCTTCAGTCTTGGTTTGCACCTTTGTTTCATGGATGTTCCCTTTGATAAGCTGAACAACGTGAAAGTTTTCACCGTTCCCGATCAACGACGCAATTTTGTTGACCAGGGCACTCGAGCTTTTTTCCCTAATATAGATTGGAGGGGGCTTGGGTTTTTTTGCGGTGTCTTGGGCTGGTTGGTTTTCCTCAGCCTCCGCCAGTAGGGCAAATCTGTTAGTAGTGGATCTGTCTGACTCATTATCGTTATTCAGGACACGGTTAATTTTTGTTTTGTTGCCTGCCGGATTACTCTGCGGGCTAAGCTTGCGCTTAATTTGGATGTAGCGATCCATTCCAGTCTGTGTGGCTGTTGCCGCTTTGGCACTTTCCGAGGTTGTTGTTTTTGTACTCGCTGTAGTCGTTGACGTCGCGGTACTTTGAGTTGCAGGGGTTTTCGCTGTTGTTGCAGAAGTTGTAGCGCTGCTTGTTGTTGGTGCGAAATTTGTTTCCGATATTGGAGGGGGGGTTTTACACTGCGAACTCCATGACGCGGGAGTCGGAGTGAGCAGAGCGGGTGAGCAAGACCGTGCCCTTTGGGTTTCAGCGGTCAGTAAAGCCGGGTTGCTTTTAAGCGCCGATTTTTTCACTTCGGTATCGCGGGTTGAAAAGTAAGAGTAGAAGCCGTTTCTTTAGTTCACTGAACTTCTACGCTCGTTCTTTTGGTCGTTGCTCAATGAGCTCATTGCGTGGTACGTATTTTTTTTTTTCAACAATGCACTAGTTTTGGTTTAGCACATTACAACTGTTATAAAAAAAAAAAAGCTTGTCTGTCGCTTTTAATAAATTGTATTTCAGTGTCTTTTCGCTTATATTGGCGAAAATATAAGCGAAGTGAAGTTTTCCCGGAGCTCGGACAAAGCACGTCCGCTCAGTTCGGTAGTTCGATTACGATTCGATTACGAGTTCAAAATTAAGGCAACAACTTTCATTGAAAGAGCCTATACCATTATCACCTGATGAGGCCCTAGCATTTATTATAGAAAACTCGTTTTCCAAGCAGCAACATATATACATAGCATATATATAAGCAGCAACTTGCAGTTAAAACCGGATATATATCGCAAACATCGGATATAGTTGGCCGATCCTTATGGGAATAGGAATATATAATCCACAAAATCTAAAAAAAGTCCCAAACTTCTATCTTCAAAAATACGAAAGTTGATATTTCTACAAAATACCATTTCCGATCGTTCAGTTATATGGCAGCTATAGGATATAGTCTGCCGATCCTAATGAAATTTTGTAGGTTGGATCAACTGTCTAAAAATAGAAACTGTATTAAATTCCAGCTTTCTATCTTCAAAAACACGAAGGATATAGACGGCCGATCCTTATGAAATTTGACATGACGTAATGTTTTGCCAAAAATAGATCTCATGTCAAATTTGACTCTCTAACTCTAAAAACACCGAAGTTATACCAGTTCCGATCAATCAGTTATATGGCAGCTATAGGATATAGTCGGCCGATCCGGGCCGTTCCGACTTATATACTGCGTGCAAAGGAAAGAAGGTTGTGTGCAAAGTTTCAAGACGATAGCTTTAAAACTGAGAGACTAGTTCGCGTAGAAACAGACAGACAGACGGACAGACAGGAGGTGATCCAGGAGACTCAGGAGGTGATCCTGATCAAGAATATATATACTTTATAGGGTCGGAGATGTCTCCTTCACTGCGTTGCACACTTTTGACCAAAATTATAATACCCTCTGCAAGGGTATAATAACTGCAATATATATCCAAGTTACGAAAAGGTGAGAGAAGCTAAGGAAAAGTGTCGGCCTATAGATATAAGCGTATCCGATACTATTGCCGAAGTGCCAATGCAGAACTTACTGAACCATACAGCATCTCGGATCATTTTATATCAAAAGCCTGTTTTCCAACAATTTATTGATATAAATAAAGTAAAGCTAATAGTAAGCTATGGTTTTGACGGTTCAACCGGACAGAGCGTTTATAAGCAAAGGTTTAATGATACCGAACCCATTTGCCTGGACCAATCTTTGTTTGTCACTACCATAATTCCCCTTCAAATGGTGTATCAAAATGGGAGAATTATTTGGAGAAACAGATATCCACAATCCGTTAAATATTGTAGGCTGCTAAAAATTGAGTTTGCTAAAGAAAGCCGGGATCATATTTTGAATTCCAAATTTCTTTTGGATTCGCAAATAAAAGACTTAAAGCCATTTATGTATGAGGCGGAACAATTGAGAGTGGAAGTTCTATTCAAAGTACACATGACGCTCATCGATGGAAAGGTGTTGAATACATTAACGGGCACTAATTCAACACAATCCTGTCCAATTTGTGGTGCCAGTCCGAAGGACTTTTTAAAAGAAACAGAGGTTAACAGTCAAAAGTTCAAGCCTAAACCAAATTCTTATCAATACGGAGTTAGTCCTCTCCACGCATGGATTAGGTTTTTGGAATTCGTTCTCAACATCTCATATCGTGTTAGTATTCAAAAGTGGCGAATTCTCTGACAAAGAAATAATGATGGTACGCAAGAAGGACATTGAGCGAAAGCTTTGGTCTGAAATGCGGTTACATATTAACAAACCAAGTCAGAATGGTTCTGGAAATTCCAACGATGTCAATACGGCACGAAGAGCCTTTTCGAATGTTAAATTATTTGCCTCAATATTACTGGATGAAGAGCTTTTAAACAAACTACATATCATTTTAATAGTTTTATCATGCGAATATGACGTTTGTTTTAATAAGTTTAAGAAATTTTGTGAAGAAACGCTTCGTTTGCATTTAATTAAATACCCGTGGTATCCAATGACCGCTACGGTCCACAAAATTTGAGTTCATGGTCCAGAAATAATTAAATCATCTGTACTTCCTGTTGGTTGCTTAGGCGAAAACGCATCTAAGGCTCGCAACAAATATTACAAGCGCGATAGGATTTTGCATGCCAGGAAAAATAGCCGAGTGAATAATTTCCTTACTGATCCTTACTTATCAAGCATCGCTCAAAAAAAGAGCTCAAAATCACACCCATTGCCAAGTGAAGTTATTGCACTTTTACTTCCTCCAAAACCGGAAGATGCAGCCCAAGTATGTAGTGTTGAGGACGAGTTTGAAAGTATACTATATTTTGATCTTGATTTAGAAGAAGAACGTTTAAATTAATACAAGTTTATGTACGTATTTTTATACGTTATTTTTAAATTTTATTTCAAAATAAAATTGTTAAAATATGCAATAACAATTGTGGATAAAAATAAGGAAGAGAAAAGTATTACTAATATGAAAGTGAAATTAATATGAATTTTATAAATACTGCAGTTCAATTATGTGGGAGGCAAGGTTGAAGTGTTAAAAAAAAAAAAACCGGAATTCAAAAATAATATAAGCAGCAAATTCTCAAAATTTCAACTTTCTAGCTTTAATATTACGGTTATGGCCAAAATAAAAACATTTCATCCCAATGTGCAATGCATTTTCATTGCCGACTCTATCATCCCCAGCCTCAACATGAGCCAGCCTCAACATGAGCCAGCCTCAACATAACTCCCAAAATGATCATTGAGCTCCCATACTGCGCCGTTTGCACTCTCACCCAGCTCTTTAATGCCATCGCAAAACTTGGCCACCTTCCAGTAAGATGGACAAAGTCAATTATAATAATGATAGCAAAGCCGGGGAAAGACCAAACTATCCCCACGTCGTATAGCCCTATAAGCATCCTCTCTTGCCTATCTAAACTCTTTGAAAAATGCCTAATGACTCGGATAAACACATACCTGAGAATCCAGGAAGGAATCCCGTCACACTAATTTGGGTTTCGTGAAAAGCATGGAACAATTAAGCAGGTCAACCGGATAACGTCAGAAATTCGGAACGCGTTCGAAAAACGAGAGTACTGTACTGCCATAATTTCAGATGTCTCTCAAGCATTTGATAGAGTCTGGCTAGAAGGTCTAATGTACAAGATCAAGACAATGCTCCCCTATAGCACCCACAAGATTTTAGAGTCTTACCTTTACGACAGAAAATTTGTTGTGAGGTGCAACACTGCTATATCTGATGATTACACTGTTGGAGCTGGAGTTCCTTAAGGTAGCGTGCTAGGGCCAATATTATATGTCCTCTACACAGCAGACATCCCGACAAGCACACGTCTAACAACATCCACGTTTGCCGATGACACAGCTATTCTTAGCCGCTCAAAATGCCCGATTCAAGCAACTGCGCAGCTAGCTGTTCATATGGTCGATGTTAAAAAATAGCTATCATATTGGCGATTAAAGTGAACGAACTAAAATGCAAGAACGTTACGTTCACTCTGACAGGCAAAACTGCCCGCCGATTACATTAAACAACACTCTACTCCCACAAGCAAACGAAGTAACGTATCTAGGAGTACATCTCGACAGAAGACTCACATGGCGCCGGCACATTGAAGCCAAAAGAACACACCTAAAGCTAAAAGCCAGCGGCCTTCATTGGCTTATCAACGCTCGGTCACCTCTTAGCCTTGAATATAAAGTCCTGCTGTACAACTCGGTACTAAAACCTATATGGATGTACGGCTCCCAGTTATGGGGGAACGCCAGCAATAGCAACATTGACATAATTCAAAGAGTTCAGTCGAAGATCTTGAGAACAATCACCGGGGCACCATGGTACGTTCGCAACGAAAACATACACCGCCACTTAAACATTCTACCAGTCAAAGAAGCGATCGCAGAACAGAAGGTAAAGTACTTAACCAAGCTATCGGTCCACCCTAACCACCTGGCGAGAGGTCTAACAAGGTTGAGCAACCAATCACGCCTTCGTCGCAATGACTTACCCACCCAGCGACCTACCTGAGGGACGCGCAACCAGAATGCAGTCTTAGTATACTATTAGTTAAATTTTAATGTTAAGATTCGTCAACTTATTGTTAGTTTCAAAATTAAGAGTAGATTCATTAAATAAAAGCAAAGCTATAAAAAAAAAAAAAAAAAATACCCAGTACTCGTAGATTAAAAGTGTATATTTGATTCGTTTGAGTTTATGTAACATAGAGAAGGAATTATCTTCGACCGCACAAAGTAAATATGTATATTAGGGCGGGTTAATTTGTTCCTGTCCTAAAAATCCTGAAAATCGTTCCCCATAAACGGAATCTATGAAGAATTCTAAGAAAATTTCACCATGAAACCATGTGTATACAATGAATTGCTAGCTCGCGCCGTGGAGCTTAAAGATTTCACGAATTAAGGTATCGGTCTGAAAATTTAAATATATATTCAAAGGTATTTTATGCAACTAAATAAAAGTAGGCGTGGCATGATAAAAGGCGGAATTTAATTTTATTTTATATTATAAAGTTTAATTGCTTTCCAGCAAGTAGGTAATTTTTGGAATATAATATAATATAACGTCATCTTATTGGAATCTCAAGTCATTCTTTAACTCGAGAGGAACTATGAGGAACTTTGGAACGACTTTCTAAAGTCAATGACATAACAGCATCTCGATTCTGTTAACAACTGCACACATCGTTCGGAGTCCTGAATGTGCAATGGAATTGCTGGATCTGGCAGTGGTATTTCAGCAGAATTTATGTAATCCTACGCCTACTTTTATTTAGTTGCTTGAATTGCCTTTAAATCAGTGGTGGGCAAACTCTCATTTTACATAGCACGCGAGAAAAGGGTAGGAAATAGGGTAGGATAGGGACACTGACAGTGTGAGCACTCTCAAATTTTTTTAGAAGCTCTCTCATTTGCTCTCATTTTGATTCATTTGACAGCCCAAACTAAAAATCAAAATTTTTCTCAGAAATTGGGTTGGAAAAAGTTTTCTTTATTGAGAATATAGATAGGGAACCGTAGTTTTTCATTTGTTTAAGAAATGTGGTTGTCAAAGCTTTTTTTAAAATAAAAAACTCAATTTTAGAGCCCATTCCAACTTTTGAATTAACAAAAAATGAAATAAAAAAATTTAGCTTTTTTTCGCTCAGTGAATTCTCTGCTCTCATTGTTTTTCTCTGCTACGCACACACTCAAATTTTAAACATGTGTTAGTTTTGCCCCCACTGCTTTAAATATATATTTCAATTTTCAGACCGATACCTTACTTCGTTAAAAAGTTACAGACGCATTGCTCCTACTTTCATATATGAGACTTTGTACATGGCTAGTTTGGCTAATTTTGTATAATTAAAACAAAATTATAAGTTAAATAAATTAAAAAAAAAATTTTTTAATTTGTTTTAAAAAAGATGAATCAGAATTGACCAATTTTGTAATGTGTGGGTACTGTGAGTTCTAAACAGAACCAAGATGCAAGGTGTTCTGCAAGGTCCAGAGGATATACCTTAGGGACGTATGGATGGGAGTGAAGGGCGTGCACTTCTTGTGGTCTTAGACTTAGCTCGACGGATGGGGGAGGTTCTTTTTCACGTATCCATACTACACATCAACAAAATAAATTAAGTGCACTAGCTCGAAAATTCAAGAAGAAACCCGGATGATTTTACTTTATAATCAAATCCGAAAACAAGAAACAAATCCCCTAAAATACAAATAGCTTCAGAAGAGAGAGAGGTGATTTCGAACAGTTGTAGGGTAATTAGATGTTGATTATACCCTAGTCTTAACCCACCCGACCTTGGCGAGATCTACGACGTTTGATTCGCCCCATATCACATATTCTATGTGATACCTATTGTGGTTCCAGCATTGCTATTCAGGGGTTCGGCGGCGGAACGGTTAGAACCTTAAGCTTTCATATTTTCAAAATGACCCAAAGAAATATTTACAGAAAATGGATTCATTTTAACAATTAGGGTTTTCTATTTGAATAAAATAATATCGCCTTAAAATCTATAACAATTCATTTCGTTATCATTCATGTTTAAATTTAGATATATATCTATATAAGAAAAATTAATATTATAAGGATAAATTCAAGAATTAAATTTAGCTTCATTTTAGATTAAATATTAAGAATTAATAAATTTGCGAGGGTATATATTCCAATGATTCAACATGGCTCATAAATTTAAGGTATAAATACAAAGACTGAGTAATTTCTTTCAGTGGTATACACTTACCGAAGTTCACCGCCGTTGAGCTCAAGGACAGGAATGCTATAGGTGTTTATAAAAATAATTAATAATAAATAATATTCAACATAATTGGAAAATGCGTGTTTTTTTAAATACATTAAAATGCCTTTAATACCTTGAAATACCTTATGTACCTCATAGTGAAATTCTTAAGCTTCACGGCGCGAGCTAGGAATTCATTTTATACACATGATTTCATGGTGAAATTTTCTTAGAATTCTTAGAAGGTCTAGAAGGTCTAATGTACAAAATCAAGACAATGCTCCCCTATAGCACCCGACAGAAAATTACGACAGAAAATTTGTTGTGAGGTGCAACACTGCTATATCTGATGATTACACTGTTGGAGCTGGAGTTCCTTAAGGTAGCGTGCTAGGGCCAATATTATATGTCCTCTACACAGCAGACATCCCGACAAGCACACGTCTAACAACATCCACGTTTGCCGATGACACAGCTATTCTTAGCCGCTCAAAATGCCCGATTCAAGCAACTGCGCAGCTAGCTGTTCATATGGTCGATGTTAAAAAATAGCTATCATATTGGCGATTAAAGTGAACGAACTAAAATGCAAGAACGTTACGTTCACTCTGACAGGCAAAACTGCCCGCCGATTACATTAAACAACACTCTACTCCCACAAGCAAACGAAGTAACGTATCTAGGAGTACATCTCGACAGAAGACTCACATGGCGCCGGCACATTGAAGCCAAAAGAACACACCTAAAGCTAAAAGCCAGCGGCCTTCATTGGCTTATCAACGCTCGGTCACCTCTTAGCCTTGAATATAAAGTCCTGCTGTACAACTCGGTACTAAAACCTATATGGATGTACGGCTCCCAGTTATGGGGGAACGCCAGCAATAGCAACATTGACATAATTCAAAGAGTTCAGTCGAAGATCTTGAGAACAATCACCGGGGCACCATGGTACGTTCACAGCGAAAACATACACCGCCACTTAAACATTCTACCAGTCAAAGAAGCGATCGCAGAACAGAAGGTAAAGTACTTAACCAAGCTATCGGTCCACCCTAACCACCTGGCGAGAGGTCTAACAAGGTTGAGCAACCAATCACGCCTTCGTCGCAATGACTTACCCACCCAGCGACCTACCTGAGGGACGCGCAACCAGAATGCAGTCTTAGTATACTATTAGTTAAATTTTAATGTTAAGATTATTGTTAGATTATTATTGCAACTTATTGTTAGTTTCAAAATTAAGAGTAGATTCAATAAATAAAAGCAATGCTATAATAAAAAAAAAAAAAAAAAACAAGAAAGGAAAGCTAACTTCGGGCGGAGCCGAAGTTTATATACCCTTGCAGTTAAAACCGGATATATGTCGCAAACATCGGAAATAGTTGGCCGATCCTTATGGAAATATGAATATATAATCCAATTTATTACAATACAAAATCTAAAAAAAGTCCCAAACTTCTATCTTCAAAAATACGAAAGTTGATATTTCTGCCAAAAACCATTTCCGATCCTACAGTTATATGTCAGCTATAAGATATAGTCAACCGATCTTTATGAAATTTGGTAGATCGGATTAACTGACCAATAATAGAATGTGTACCAAGTGCCAGCTTTCTATCATCAAAAACACGAAAGTTGGGTCATTTCCGATCGTTCAGTTATATGGCAGCTATAAGATATAGTTGGCCGATCCTTATGAAATTTGGCATGTCGTAATGGTTTGCCAAAAATAGGTCTCGTGTCAAATTTGAACTCTCTAACTCTAAAAACACCAAAGATATACCAGTTCCGATCAATCAGTTATATGGCAGCTATAGGATATAGTCGGCCGATCCGGGACGTTCCGACTTATATACTGCGTGCAAAGGAAAGAAGGTTGTGTGCAAAGTTTCAAGACGGTAGCTTTAAAACTGAGAGACTAGTTCGCGTAGAAACAGACAGACAGACGGACAGACGGACATGCTTATATCAACTCAGGAGGTGATCCTGATCAAGAATATATATACTTTATAGGGTCGGAGATGTCTCCTTCACTGCGTTGCACACTTTTGACCAAAATTATAATACCCTCTGCAAGGGTATAATAACTGCAATATATATCCAAGTTACGAAAAGGTGAGAGAAGCTAAGGAAAAGTGTCGGCCTATAGATATAAGCGTATCCGACACTATTGCCGAAGTGCCAATGCAGAACTTACTGAACCATGCAGCATCTCGGATCATTTTATATCAAAAGCCTGTTTTCCAAGAATTTATTGATATAAATAATGTAAAGCTAATAGTAAGCTATGGTTTTGACGGTTCAACCGGACAGAGCGTTTATAAGCAAAGGTTTAATGATACCGAACCCAATTGCCTGGACCAATCTTTGTTTGTCACTACCATAATTCCCCTTCAAATGGTGTATCAAAATGGGAGAATTATTTCGAGAAACAGATATCCACAATCCGTTAAATATTGTAGGCCGCTAAAAATTGAGTTTGCTAAAGAAAGCAGGGATCATATTTTGAATTCCAAATTTCTTTTGGATTCGCAAATAAAAGACTTAAAGCCATTTATGTATGAGGCGGAACAATTGAGAGTGGAAGTTCTATTCGAAGTACACATGACGCTCATCGATGGAAAGGTGTTGAATACATTAACGGGCACTAATTCAACACAATCCTGTCCAATTTGTGGTGCCAGTCCGAAGGACTTTTTAAAAGAAACAGAGGTTAACAGTCAAAAGTTCAAGCCTAAACCAAATTCTTATCAATACGGAGTTAGTCCTCTCCACGCATGGATTAGGTTTTTGGAATTCGTTCTCAACATCTCATATCGTGTTAGTATTCAAAAGTGGCGAATTCTCTGACAAAGAAATAATGATGGTACGCAAGAAGGACATTGAGCGAAAGCTTTGGTCTGAAATGCGGTTACATATTAACAAACCAAGTCAGAATGGTTCTGGAAATTCCAACGATGTCAATACGGCACGAAGAGCCTTTTCGAATGTTAAATTATTTGCCTCAATATTACTGGATGAAGAGCTTTTAAACAAACTACATATCATTTTAATAGTTTTATCATGCGAATATGACGTTTGTTTTAATAAGTTTAAGAAATTTTGTGAAGAAACGCTTCGTTTGCATTTAATTAAATACCCGTGGTATCCAATGACCGCTACGGTCCACAAAATTTTAGTTCATGGTCCAGAAATAATTAAATCATCTGTACTTCCTGTTGGTTGCTTAGGCGAAAACGCATCTGAGGCTCGCAACAAATATTACAAGCGCGATAGGATTTTGCATGCCAGGAAAAATAGCCGAGTGAACAATTTCCTTACTGATCCTTACTTATCAAGCATCGCTCAAAAAAAGAGCTCAAAATTACACCCATTGACAAGTGAAGTTATTGCACTTTTACTTCCTCCAAAACCGGAAGATGCAGCCCAAGTATATAGTGTTGAAGACGAGTTTGAAAGTATACTATATTTTGATCTTGATTTAGAAGAAGAACGTTTAAATTAATAAAAGTTTATGTACGTATTTTTAAGTTTTCTTTAATAAAGATATGTTATAATATGCAAAATAATTACATATAAATATTAAAAATTTTATTTCAAAATAAAATTGTTAAGATATGCAATAACAATTGTGGATAAAAATAAGGAAGAGAAAAGTATTACTAATATGAAAGTGAAATTAATATGAATTTTATAAATACTGCAGTTCAATTATGTGGGAGGCAAGGTTGTAGTGTTAAAAAAAAAAAAAAACCGGAATTCAAAAATAATATAAGCAGCACATTCTCAAAATTTCAACTTTCTAGCTTTAATATTACGGTTATGGCCAAAATAAAAAAATTTCATCCCAATGTGCAATGCATTTTCATTGCCGACTCTATCATCCCCAGCCTCAACATGAGCCAGCCTCAACATGAGCCAGCCTCAACATAACTCCCAAAATGATCATTGAGCTCCCATACTGCGCCGTTTGCACTCTCACCCAGCTCTTTAATGCCATCGCAAAACTTGGCCACCTTCCAGTAAGATGGACAAAGTCAATTATAATAATGATAGCAAAGCCGGGGAAAGACCAAACTATCCCCACGTCGTATAGCCCTATAAGCATCCTCTCTTGCCTATCTAAACTCTTTGAAAAATGCCTAATGACTCGGATAAACACATACCTGAGAATCCAGGAAGGAATCCCGTCACACTAATTTGGGTTTCGTGAAAAGCATGGAACAATTAAGCAGGTCAACCGGATAACGTCAGAAATTCGGAACGCGTTCGAAAAACGAGAGTACTGTACTGCCATAATTTCAGATGTCTCTCAAGCATTTGATAGAGTCTGGCTAGAAGGTCTAATGTACAAGATCAAGACAATGCTCCCCTATAGCACCCACAAGATTTTAGAGTCTTACCTTTACGACAGAAAATTTGTTTTGAGGTGCAACACTGCTATATCTGATGATTACACTGTTGGAGCTGAAGTTCCTTAAGGTAGCGTGCTAGGGCCAATATTATATGTTCTCTACACAGCAGACATCCCGACAAGCACACGTCTAACAACATCCACGTTTGCCGATGACACAGCTATTCTTAGCCGCTCAAAATGCCCGATTCAAGCAACTGCGCAGCTAGCTGTTCATATGGTCGATGTTAAAAAATAGCTATCATATTGGCGATTAAAGTGAACGAACTAAAATGCAAGAACGTTACGTTCACTCTGACAGGCAAAACTGCCCGCCGATTACATTAAACAACACTCTACTCCCACAAGCAAACGAAGTAACGTATCTAGGAGTACATCCGACAGAAGACTCACATGGCGTCGGCACATTGAAGCCAAAAGAACACACCTAAAGCTAAAAGCCAGCGGCCTTCATTGGCTTATCAACGCTCGGTCACCTCTTAGCCTTGAATATAAAGTCCTGCTGTACAACTCGGTACTAAAACCTATATGGATGCACGGCTCCCAGTTATGGGGGAACGCCAGCAATAGCAACATTGACATAATTCAAAGAGTTCAGTCGAAGATCTTGAGAACAATCACCGGGGCACCATGGTACGTTCGCGACGAAAACATACACCGCCACTTAAACATTCTACCAGTCAAAGAAGCGATCGCAGAACAGAAGGTAAAGTAATTAACCAAGCTATCGGTCCACCCAACCACCTGGCGAGAGGTCTAACAAGGTTGAGCAACCAATCACGCCTTCGTCGCAATGACTTACCCACCCAGCGACCTACCTGAGGGACGCGCAACCAGAATTCAGTCTTAGTATACTATTAGTTAAATTTTAATGTTAAGATTCGTCAACTTATTGTTAGTTTCAAAATTAAGAGTAGATTCATTAAATAAAAGCAAAGCTATAAAAAAAAAAAAAAAAAAATACACAGTACTCGTAGATTAAAAGTGTATATTTGATTCGTTTGAGTTTATGTAACATAGAGAAGGAATTATCTTCGACCGCACAAAGTAAATATGTATATTAGGGCGGGTTAATTTGTTCCTGTCCTAAAAATCCTGAAAATCGTTCCCCATAATCGGAATCTATGAAGAATTCTAAGAAAATTTCACCATGAAACCATGTGTATAAACGAATTGCTAGCTCGCGCCGTGGAGCTTAAAGATTTCACGAATTAAGGTATCGGTCTGAAAATTTAAATATATATTCAAAGGTATTTTATGCAACTAAATAAAAGTAGGCGTGGCATGATAAAAAGCGGAATTTAATTTTATTTTATATTATAAAGTTTAATTGCTTTCCAGCAAGTAGGTAATTTTTGGAATATAATATAATATAACGTCATCTTATTGGAATCTCAAGTCATTCTTTAACTCGAGAGGAACTATGAGGAACTTTGGAACGACTTTCTAAAGTCAATGACATAACAGCATCTCGATTCTGTTAACAACTGCACACATCGTTCGGAGTCCTGAATGTGCAATGGAATTGCTGGATCTGGCAGTGGTATTTCAGCAGAATTTATGTAATCCTACGCCTACTTTTATTTAGTTGCTTGAATTGCCTTTAAATCAGTGGTGGGCAAACTCTCATTTTACATAGCACGCGAGAAAAGGGTAGGAAATAGGGTAGGATAGGGACACTGACAGTGTGAGCACTCTCAAATTTTTTTTAGAAGCTCTCTCATTTGCTCTCATTTTGATTCATTTGACAGCCCAAACTAAAAATCAAAATTTTTCTCAGAAATTGGGTTGGAAAAAGTTTTCTTTATTGAGAATATAGATAGGGAACCGTAGTTTTTCATTTGTTTAAGAAATGTGGTTGTCAAAGCTTTTTTTAAAATAAAAAACTCAATTTTAGAGCCCATTCCAACTTTTGAATTAACAAAAAATGAAATAAAAAAATTTAGCTTTTTTTCGCTCAGTGAATTCTCTGCTCTCATTGTTTTTCTCTGCTACGCACACACTCAAATTTTAAACATGTGTTAGTTTTGCCCCCCACTGCTTTAAATATATATTTCAATTTTCAGACCGATACCTTACTTCGTTAAAAAGTTACAGACGCATTGCTCCTACTTTCATATATGAGACTTTGTACATGGCTAGTTTGGCTAATTTTGTATAATTAAAACAAAATTATAAGTTAAATAAATTAAAAAAAAAAATTTTTAATTTGTTTTAAAAAGATGAATCAGAATTGACCAATTTTGTAATGTGTGGGTACTGTGAGTTCTAAACAGAACCAAGATGCAAGGTGTTCTGCAAGGTCCAGAGGATATACCTTAGGGACGTATGGATGGGAGTGAAGGGCGTGCACTTCTTGTGGTCTTAGACTTAGCTCGACGGATGGGGGAGGTTCTTTTTCACGTATCCATACTACACATCAACAAAATAAATTAAGTGCACTAGCTCGAAAATTCAAGAAGAAACCCGGATGATTTTACTTTATAATCAAATCCGAAAACAAGAAACAAATCCCCTAAAATACAAATAGCTTCAGAAGAGAGAGAGAGTGATTTCGAACAGTTGTAGGGTAATTAGATGTTGATTATACCCTAGTCTTAACCCACCCGACCTTGGCGAGATCTACGACGTTTGATTCGCCCCATATCACATATTCTATGTGATACCTATTGTGGTTCCAGCATGGCTATTCAGGGGTTCGGCGGCGGAACGGTTAGAACCTTAAGCTTTCATATTTTCAAAATGACCCAAAGAAATATTTACAGAAAATGGATTCATTTTAACAATTAGGGTTTTCTATTTGAATAAAATAATATCGCCTTAAAATCTATAACAATTCATTTCGTTATCATTCATGTTTAAATTTAGATATATATCTATATAAGAAAAATTAATATTATAAGGATAAATTCAAGAATTAAATTTAGCTTCATTTTAGATTAAATATTAAGAATTAATAAATTTGCGAGGATATATATTCCAATGATTCAACATGGCTCATAAATTTAAGGTATAAATACAAAGACTGAGTAATTTCTTTCAGTGGTATACACTTACCGAAGTTCACCGCCGTTGAGCTCAAGGACAGGAGGTATTTATAAAAATAATTAATAATAAATAATATTCAACATAATTGGAAAATGCGTGTTTTTTTAAATACATTAAAATGCCTTTAATACCTTGAAATACCTTATGTACCTCATAGTGAAATTCTTAAGCTTCACGGCGCGAGCTAGGAATTCATTTTATACACATGATTTCATGGTGAAATTTTCTTAGAATTCTTAGAAGGTCTAGAAGGCCGTCAGCCAACGGGTACAACAGGGGGACCTACGCGCAAGCAATTGCGTGCCGTAACTGTGTACACCGCTGGTAGTGCGACTATACTCTCCACGTGAGGGCGGCTGGTAACAGGTCCCGGTAAGGTCATGTCACTGCCGAGGATGCTGGCTAATGGTAGTCGGGCGGGGAGAAGAACACTCCCTTCCTTAAATTACCCCAATCCAAGGTGGAACAGCATATGCCGAAGGATGCGTGTCCGAGGGGGGCTCGGACGCTAATATGCGAACTCTGGGGGACAGGCCGACCTCCCAGTTTTAACCAGGCTTATCGTGACAAGCGGGCTATGTCATGATGGACGAACCCCTTCCCGCCTACTCGTGGGACCAAAATATGAACACTTTACCTAATAATAAAAACCAAAGCGGAGAGCGGAACTCCCTAAAAAAGACCGGAAATGGGGCCAACTGCCCGTCAAACTCCAAGGCCCTCAAAAGCCAAGGAGTTGCTGAGATGGAGAAGTCCCCCATAGAGGGACAACATCTGGAGGCGGGACGCGCCGGTGCGGTGGAGGTCGCCAAGGCAACTTCTTCCAAAGCGGGGCTAGCTATGGGACCACCGAACGGTGTGGAGAGGAAGACCCCAGGGTCAACCTCTAAACCAACCGGCGGAGCCCCTAAGGCGAACCCTGGTCCGGAAGCGTCTCACTCGACGCAGCGTAAAGGGTCCTACAAGGACAGAAGAAGAGCAGCCTTCATTCTGATGAGGGCGGACCCATCGGCCGAAGCCAACCCGGACCAGGCCGAGATTATTAAGTGGGCAAGGGAGATCCTACCCGACTTCAATCCGGAAAAGGCGGGAGAAAGGCTGGATCCGAAGAGACGAACTGGGTCAGACCCTGCCAAGGAGGCCGCGCAAAGCGCGAAGAGGCAGAGGTCCACAGAGGGAGAAGCCCCCCAGGCCAAGAAGAGGAAGGCCCAGCCGCAGCCGCCCAACCGCTCGTTCGCTGAGGTGACGAAGGGAAGAACCCTAATTGGAGTCCTGGACAAGGGCTCCAAGGATGGGCTCATCCCCAAGGAACTCTGGCGACGAGTGGTAAACGAGTTGCATGGGCGCTTCGTGGAGGAGATGCTGCGAAGTGGAGGACCCCCACCAGAATGCGAAGACGCAGGATGGTACCAGGGTAGCGTCAAGGTGATTGCTTGCCAAGACGCGCGGTTGGTAGAGACTTACAAGCGGATGGTTGCATCGCTTGGAGAGGTCTACCCTGGAGCTAAGCTGGTGGCGGTTGACTGGGACGAGATCCCCAGCAAACCGAGGGCGCGAGTGTGGCTCACAGAAAAGCCAGCCGACCCTAAGACCATCCTGACAATGCTTAGGATGTGCAACCCGACGCTCCCCACGGCGGACTGGAGAGTCGCCAAGGTCGAGGAGGCGGTGGGACTGCGGAGGCAGGTCGTCCTCACACTAAATGAGGAGACCGTAAAAGCCCTGGAGAGGACGGAGCACCGGCTAAGGTACGGATTCGAGCATGTCTCGGTCCGTATCTATAAATCTGATGCGAAGGCCAAGCCAGGAGGTACAGCTCTGGAGGCAGACACACAAGAGCCAGACTTGGAGGAGCCGACCGAAGAGGGGCACCCAGAGGGAATGTCGGATGAGGAGGAGGACATTCTAGAAGGGTACACCTCGGAGGAAAGCGACTTGGCAAGGGCGCTTGGTGGTGTCGGAATGGAGGAGGACTCCCTGCTGGGCTCCGAGACGGAGGCAGAGATAACTGTGGTGGAGGTTTGTAAGGATGTCCCTGACGATCTTACAAATAAACCTCCACCACAGTAAAGCAGCGTCAGCTGCCCTCCTTCTCCACCTCGCCGAAAGTGGAGCAGATGTGGCCCTCATCCAGGAACCCTGGATCCTAGGAGACAGGATTCTTGGGCTGGGGGCGTCGGAGTTCAGGCTCTGTAAAGCCAACACTACAGGTAAAAGGCGAGCCTGCATCCTCGCAAAAAAGAACCTTAACCTCTTTTTGCTACCCAATTTCAGCAATGAAGACCACGTAGCCGCAGCCGTAGAGAACCCAAATGGCCCTCTAAGGATATGTTCGGCGTATATGGGCCACGACCAGGAGGCCCTTCCCCCGCACCCACTGATCAAACAGCTGGTGGAAGACAGCAGGAAGCACAAGATCGACCTGATCATAGGTTGCGATGCTAACGCCCATCATCATCAGTGGGGCAGCACTGACACAAACGAGAGGGGTGAGTCAACTTTTGATTTTATCCCAGGATCCAATCTTTTGGTGGGTAACAGGGGTACCGAACCCACCTTCATAGTCAAGAACAGAAGGGAAGTACTTGACGTCACTCTTTACTCTGAATCACTAGCAGACAGGATTGTTAGATGGGGAGTCCTAGAGAAACACTCATTCTCAGATCACCGCTACATAGAATTAGTGGTCAGCTTCGAGAACTTTAATCGACTAACGGTACGCAACCCAAGAAAAGCGAACTGGGAGTTATATAGAAAGAAGCTAGATAGTTCTTGGGAAATCCTCCAACAGGGAATGTTGATAGTAGGGCAGCCCTGGATGCCATGGTGGACACGCTCACGGCAGCGTGCGCCAGGGCATTCAATAAAGCTTGTCCCAAAATCAGATCGGGCAAAAGCAAGTCTAAGAAACCACCATGGTGGTCGCAAACACTTGAGCCCTTTAAAACCAAGGCCCGCAAGGCCTTCAATTTTGCCAGAAAAACAAACTCGGAGATAGCCTGGGAGTCGTACAAAGCGGACCTCAGGCGATATAACAAAGAGCTTCGCAAGGCAAAAAGGAATGCCTGGGCCGAGTTCTGCACGAACATTCAGCAAACATCAGAGGCCTCTCGACTCAGGAAGGTCCTTGCAACTACTGCACCAAATGTAGGATATATTAAAACCTCAGAGGGCAATTGGACATCGTCCAGCAAAGAAACCCTAGAGGCTCTCATAGAGACACATTTCCCGGGATGCTCTCGAGAAGGCACAACCCTGGAAATGCAGACACAGGGGAATAGCCCACCCACCACTAATCCACTTGAATACCTATTGAATGATAGATATCTCAGCTGGGCAATAAATAGCTTCAAGCCCTTCAAATCCCCGGGCCCAGATGGCATTGTTCCGGCTCAACTAATCAAAGCCGGTCCCAACCTGAAATCTTGGGTCAAGATAGCTTTCTCAGCAATCTTCAGGATGGGCATCGTACCCCAAATGTGGTTGCGGACGAAAGTCGTATTTATACCCAAGGCGGGAAAACCATCTCACTGCACCCCCAAGGACTTCAGACCAATAAGCCTGTCGTCCTTCCTTCTCAAGACAATGGAGAGACTAATCAGCCTCCATATGAATCTTACTATAAACCCAGATGATATCTCTCGATCACAACATGCGTATAGGAAGGGCCGATCCACGGAAACGGCACTCCACGAAATCACTACTTTTGTCGAGAAGGCACTTAGTGATAAGGAATACGCACTCATTGCTTTTCTAGACATAGAAGGTGCGTTCAACAACATCCTACCAAGCTCGATAACCAATGCACTGACAGGACTAGGAATAGATAATCAATCCGTACGCCTTATAAAGCAGATCCTGGTAAACAGGACTGTTGAGGCGTCACTAGGAGTAGAATCTATTCATAGATACGTCAGAAGAGGCACCCCGCAAGGAGGCGTACTCTCACCCCTACTCTGGAACGTGGCGGTTAATAGCCTACTGCTATCCCTAGAAGGGGGTGGTTGCAAAGTTATCGCTTACGCGGATGATGTCGCAATTGCCTTCTCAGGAAAATTTCCCCAGACTCTATGTGACCGCATGACGGACAAACTTAGGGTCCTCTCAACGTGGGCAGCTAGAAATGGACTAGGTGTGAACCCATCCAAAACAGAGCTCGTCCTCTTCACCAGGAAGTACAAAATACCAAACTTAAGGCTTCCAAAACTATTAGGAGAAACACTATCTCTTAGCGATAGCGCCAAGTACCTAGGGATTACGCTAGACAGGAAACTGGACTGGAAATCAAACACTATGGATAGAGCCAACAAAGCTACAATCGCGCTCCATACTTGCAGAAAAGCCATTGGTCTTAAATGGGGAATGTCACCAAAAATAGTAAGATGGCTTTATACAGCGGTCATAAGACCCATCCTCTTCTACGGGGTGGTGGTATGGTGGCCTGCTCTCACCAACTCCACAATCAGGGAGAAGCTTAGAAAAACGCAAAGGATGGCGGAGGACTGTATCACGGGCAGCCTACGTACCACTCCTACGGACGCACTAGACTTCATACTCGACCTATTACCGGTAGAGATAGTGGGAGTCAAGATGGCTACGCTATCAGCAATCAGGCTACGAGAGACGGGCGCATGGAAAAGGACTGACTACGGACATACCAAGTTAGATCTACACCACTGCACGCCAACGGGGTCTACGGACTACTGCGTACCTGTCGATAATCCCACCTTAAAATACAAGGTCTACATTCCAACAAGGGAGGAATGGGACACACAAATCCCGGGACCAGCCGGTTCCCTCCATATTTACACAGACGGCTCAAAATTGAATGGCCAGGTGGGAGGCGGTTTCCATTGCGAACAGCTGTGTTTAAATGAGTCCTTCAGACTCCCAGACCACTGTAGTGTTTTCCAAGCAGAAGTAATAGCTATCGGAGAAGCACTCAGATCCCCAGCACTTATTGGTAATCAGGACACGATCTGTATCCTTTCAGACAGTCAAGCGGCACTCAAGGCTCTTGACGGTCTTTCATCCAACTCCAGGACAGTGAATGACTGTCGCAGATCTCTTAACGAGATGGCAGAGCAGCATGACATACACCTCATATGGGTACCCGGGCATAGGGACCACGAGGGTAATTGCGCCGCCGACGAACTAGCAAGAGCAGGTACTACCAATCCTCTCCTACCGGAGAAGGAACCAGTAGGTATCCCCTTAGCTACGTGTAGGCTAAAATGTAGGGATCACTTTGACCGCGCATCACTGAGGAAATGGAGAAATCTGCAAAACTGCAGGAACTCCCGCATGATATGGCCCATCCGATCTAGGAAGAGGTCAATGATGCTTATCGCCCTGAATAGGCAGGACTGTAGTCTGGCGATCAAGGCCATTACGGGACATTGGTTAATAGGAGCACACGCGGCTAGACTAGCGGTGCCACATTATGACTACTGCAGAAGCTGTGGAGACGAAGAAGAGGAAGAGACAGTCGCACACCTCCTGTGTCAATGCCCTGCGCTGGGGCGCATCCGACTCAAATTCTTGGGCGCAGCAATACTTACAGACCTTACAGACCTCGCGGAGGTCGCTCCACACAGACTCGTAGCCTTCATCCGTAAATCTGGATGGGACCACGAGCCGCTTCAAGAAGGATAGAGCACCCTTGGGCACATAAGTAGTGGGAAGGGAGAGGTCCTTTTGTAGGATCCTTGCCTGTGCGGTATCACAAGGAGCCCCAGCGGCTCAAGTGGATGGGGGTCAGAACCGGCCCTCATCGCCGCCTCAACCTAACCTAACCTAGAAGGTCTAGAAGGTCTAATGTACAAGATCAAGACAATGCTCCCCTATAGCACCCGACAGAAAATTACGACAGAAAATTTGTTGTGAGGTGCAACACTGCTATATCTGATGATTACACTGTTGGAGCTGGAGTTCCTTAAGGTAGCGTGCTAGGGCCAATATTATATGTCACAGCAGACATCCCGACAAGCACACGTCTAACAACATCCACGTTTGCCGATGACTCAGCTATTCTTAGCCGCTCAAAATGCCCGATTCAAGCAACTGCGCAGCTAGCTCTTCATATGGTAGATGTTGAAACTAAAATGCAAGCACGTTACGTTTACTCTGAACAGGCAAAACTGCCAGCCGATTACATTAACCAACACTCTACTCCCATAAGCAAACGAAGTAACGTATCTAGGAGTACATCTCGACAGAAGACTCACATGGCGCCGGCACATTGATGCCAAAAGAACACACCTAATGCTAAAAGCCAGCGGCCTTCATTGGCTTATCAACGCTCGGTCACCTCTTAGCCTTGAATATAAAGTCCTGCTGTACAATTCGGTACTAAAACCTATATGGATGTACGGCTCCCAGTTATGGGGGAACGCCAGCAATAGCAACATTGACATAATTCAAAGAGTTCAGTCGAAGATCTTGAGAACAATCACCGGGGCACCATGGTACGTTCGCGACGAAAACATACACCGCCACTTAAACATTCTACCAGTCAAAGAAGCGATCGCAGAACAGAAGGTAAAGTAATTAACCAAGCTATCGGTCCACCCTAACCACCTGGCGAGAGGTCTAACAAGGTTGAGCAACCAATCACGCCTTCGTCGCAATGACTTACCCACCCAGCAACCTACCTGAGGGACGCGCAACCAGAATGCAGTCTTAGTATACTATTAGTTAAATTTTAATGTTAAGATTCGTCAACTTATTGTTAGTTTCAAAATTAAGAGTAGATTCATTAAATAAAAGCAAAGCTATAAAAAAAAAAAAAAAATACCCAGTACTCGTAGATTAAAAGTGTATATTTGATTCGTTTGAGTTTATGTAACATAGAGAAGGAATTATCTTCGACCGCACAAAGTAAATATGTATATTAGGGCGGGTCAATTTGTTCCTGTCCTAAAAATCCTGAAAATCGTTCCCCATAATCGGAATCTATGAAGAATTCTAAGAAAATTTCACCATGAAACCATGTGTATAAAATGAATTGCTAGCTCGCGCCGTGGAGCTTAAAGATTTCACGAATTAAGGTATCGGTCTGAAAATTTAAATATATATTCAAAGGTATTTTATGCAACTAAATAAAAGTAGGCGTGGCATGATAAAAGGCGGAATTTAATTTTATTTTATATTATAAAGTTTAATTGCTTTCCAGCAAGTAGGTAATTTTTGGAATATAATATAATATAACGTCATCTTATTGGAATCTCAAGTCATTCTTTAACTCGAGAGGAACTATGAGGAACTTTGGAACGACTTTCTAAAGTCAATGACATAACAGCATCTCGATTCTGTTAACAACTGCACACATCGTTCGGAGTCCTGAATGTGCAATGGAATTGCTGGATCTGGCAGTGGTATTTCAGCAGAATTTATGTAATCCTACGCCTACTTTTATTTAGTTGCTTGAATTGCCTTTAAATCAGTGGTGGGCAAACTCTCATTTTACATAGCACGCGAGAAAAGGGTAGGAAATAGGGTAGGATAGGGACACTGACAGTGTGAGCACTCTCAAATTTTTTTTAGAAGCTCTCTCATTTGCTCTCATTTTGATTCATTTGACAGCCCAAACTAAAAATCAAAATTTTCTCTAGAAATTGGGTTGGAAAAAGTTTTCTTTATTGAGAATATAGATAGGGAACCGTAGTTTTTCATTTGTTTAAGAAATGTGGTTGTCAAAGCTTTTTTTAAAATAAAAAACTCAATTTTAGAGCCCATTCCAACTTTTGAATTAACAAAAAATGAAATAAAAAAATTTAGCTTTTTTTCGCTCAGTGAATTCTCTGCTCTCATTGTTTTTCTCTGCTACGCACACACTCAAATTTTAAACATGTGTTAGTTTTGTGCCCCACTGCTTTAAATATATATTTCAATTTTCAGACCGATACCTTACTTCGTTAAAAAGTTACAGACGCATTGCTCCTACTTTCATATATGAGACTTTGTACATGGCTAGTTTGGCTAATTTTGTATAATTAAAACAAAATTATAAGTTAAATAAATTTAAAAAAAAAATTTTTTAATTTGTTTTAAAAAGATGAATCAGAATTGACCAATTTTGTAATGTGTGGGTACTGTGAGTTCTAAACAGAACCAAGATGCAAGGTGTTCTGCAAGGTCCAGAGGATATACCTTAGGGACGTATGGATGGGAGTGAAGGGCGTGCACTTCTTGTGGTCTTAGACTTAGCTCGACGGATGGGGGAGGTTCTTTTTCACGTATCCATACTACACATCAACAAAATAAATTAAGTGCACTAGCTCGAAAATTCAAGAAGAAACCCGGATGATTTTACTTTATAATCAAATCCGAAAACAAGAAACAAATCCCCTAAAATACAAATAGCTTCAGAAGAGAGAGAGAGTGATTTCGAACAGTCGTAGGGTAATTAGATGTTGATTATACCCTAGTCTTAACCCACCCGACCTTGGCGAGATCTACGACGTTTGATTCGCCCCATATCACATATTCTATGTGATACCTATTGTGGTTCCAGCATGGCTATTCAGGGGTTCGGCGGCGGAACGGTTAGAACCTTAAGCTTTCATATTTTCAAAATGACCCAAAGAAATATTTACAGAAAATGGATTCATTTTAACAATTAGGGTTTTCTATTTGAATAAAATAATATCGCCTTAAAATCTATAACAATTCATTTCGTTATCATTCATGTTTAAATTTAGATATATATCTATATAAGAAAAATTAATATTATAAGGATAAATTCAAGAATTAAATTTAGCTTCATTTTAGATTAAATATTAAGAATTAATAAATTTGCGAGGATATATATTCCAATGATTCAAGATTCATGGCTCATAAATTTAAGGTATAAATCAAAAGACTGAGTAATTTCTTTCAGTGGTATCCACTTACCGAAGTTCACCGCCGTTGAGCTCAAGGACAGGAATGCTATAGGTGTTTATAAAAATAATTAATAATAAATAATATTCAACATAATTGGAAAATGCGTGTTTTTTTTAAATACATTAAAATGCCTTTAATACCTTGAAATACCTTATGTACCTCATAGTGAAATTCTTAAGCTTCACGGCGCGAGCTAGGAATTCATTTTATACACATGATTTCATGGTGAAATTTTCTTAGAATTCTTAGAAGGTCTAGAAGGCCGTCAGCCAACGGGTACAACAGGGGGACCTACGCGCAAGCAATTGCGTGCCGTAACTGTGTACACCGCTGGTAGTGCGACTATACTCTCCACGTGAGGGCGGCTGGTAACAGGTCCCGGTAAGGTCATGTCACTGCCGAGGATGCTGGCTAATGGTAGTCGGGCGGGGAGAAGAACACTCCCTTCCTTAAATTACCCCAATCCAAGGTGGAACAGCATATGCCGAAGGATGCGTGTCCGAGGGGGGGCTCGGACGCTAATATGCGAACTCTGGGGGACAGGCCGACCTCCCAGTTTTAACCAGGCTTATCGTGACAAGCGGGCTATGTCATGATGGACGAACCCCTTCCCGCCTACTCGTGGGACCAAAATATGAACACTTTACCTAATAATAAAAACCAAAGCGGAGAGCGGAACTCCCTAAAAAAGACCGGAAATGGGGCCAACTGCCCGTCAAACTCCAAGGCCCTCAAAAGCCAAGGAGTTGCTGAGATGGAGAAGTCCCCCATAGAGGGACAACATCTGGAGGCGGGACGCGCCGGTGCGGTGGAGGTCGCCAAGGCAACTTCTTCCAAAGCGGGGCTAGCTATGGGACCACCGAACGGTGTGGAGAGGAAGACCCCAGGGTCAACCTCTAAACCAACCGGCGGAGCCCCTAAGGCGAACCCTGGTCCGGAAGCGTCTCACTCGACGCAGCGTAAAGGGTCCTACAAGGACAGAAGAAGAGCAGCCTTCATTCTGATGAGGGCGGACCCATCGGCCGAAGCCAACCCGGACCAGGCCGAGATTATTAAGTGGGCAAGGGAGATCCTACCCGACTTCAATCCGGAAAAGGCGGGAGAAAGGCTGGATCCGAAGAGACGAACTGGGTCAGACCCTGCCAAGGAGGCCGCGCAAAGCGCGAAGAGGCAGAGGTCCACAGAGGGAGAAGCCCCCCAGGCCAAGAAGAGGAAGGCCCAGCCGCAGCCGCCCAACCGCTCGTTCGCTGAGGTGACGAAGGGAAGAACCCTAATTGGAGTCCTGGACAAGGGCTCCAAGGATGGGCTCATCCCCAAGGAACTCTGGCGACGAGTGGTAAACGAGTTGCATGGGCGCTTCGTGGAGGAGATGCTGCGAAGTGGAGGACCCCCACCAGAATGCGAAGACGCAGGATGGTACCAGGGTAGCGTCAAGGTGATTGCTTGCCAAGACGCGCGGTTGGTAGAGACTTACAAGCGGATGGTTGCATCGCTTGGAGAGGTCTACCCTGGAGCTAAGCTGGTGGCGGTTGACTGGGACGAGATCCCCAGCAAACCGAGGGCGCGAGTGTGGCTCACAGAAAAGCCAGCCGACCCTAAGACCATCCTGACAATGCTTAGGATGTGCAACCCGACGCTCCCCACGGCGGACTGGAGAGTCGCCAAGGTCGAGGAGGCGGTGGGACTGCGGAGGCAGGTCGTCCTCACACTAAATGAGGAGACCGTAAAAGCCCTGGAGAGGACGGAGCACCGGCTAAGGTACGGATTCGAGCATGTCTCGGTCCGTATCTATAAATCTGATGCGAAGGCCAAGCCAGGAGGTACAGCTCTGGAGGCAGACACACAAGAGCCAGACTTGGAGGAGCCGACCGAAGAGGGGCACCCAGAGGGAATGTCGGATGAGGAGGAGGACATTCTAGAAGGGTACACCTCGGAGGAAAGCGACTTGGCAAGGGCGCTTGGTGGTGTCGGAATGGAGGAGGACTCCCTGCTGGGCTCCGAGACGGAGGCAGAGATAACTGTGGTGGAGGTTTGTAAGGATGTCCCTGACGATCTTACAAATAAACCTCCACCACAGTAAAGCAGCGTCAGCTGCCCTCCTTCTCCACCTCGCCGAAAGTGGAGCAGATGTGGCCCTCATCCAGGAACCCTGGATCCTAGGAGACAGGATTCTTGGGCTGGGGGCGTCGGAGTTCAGGCTCTGTAAAGCCAACACTACAGGTAAAAGGCGAGCCTGCATCCTCGCAAAAAAGAACCTTAACCTCTTTTTGCTACCCAATTTCAGCAATGAAGACCACGTAGCCGCAGCCGTAGAGAGCCCAAATGGCCCTCTAAGGATATGTTCGGCGTATATGGGCCACGACCAGGAGGCCCTTCCCCCGCACCCACTGATCAAACAGCTGGTGGAAGACAGCAGGAAGCACAAGATCGACCTGATCATAGGTTGCGATGCTAACGCCCATCATCATCAGTGGGGCAGCACTGACACAAACGAGAGGGGTGAGTCAACTTTTGATTTTATCCCAGGATCCAATCTTTTGGTGGGTAACAGGGGTACCGAACCCACCTTCATAGTCAAGAACAGAAGGGAAGTACTTGACGTCACTCTTTACTCTGAATCACTAGCAGACAGGATTGTTAGATGGGGAGTCCTAGAGAAACACTCATTCTCAGATCACCGCTACATAGAATTAGTGGTCAGCTTCGAGAACTTTAATCGACTAACGGTACGCAACCCAAGAAAAGCGAACTGGGAGTTATATAGAAAGAAGCTAGATAGTTCCTTGGGAAATCCTCCAACAGGGAATGTTGATAGTAGGGCAGCCCTGGATGCCATGGTGGACACGCTCACGGCAGCGTGCGCCAGGGCATTCAATAAAGCTTGTCCCAAAATCAGATCGGGCAAAAGCAAGTCTAAGAAACCACCATGGTGGTCGCAAACACTTGAGCCCTTTAAAACCAAGGCCCGCAAGGCCTTCAATTTTGCCAGAAAAACAAACTCGGAGATAGCCTGGGAGTCGTACAAAGCGGACCTCAGGCGATATAACAAAGAGCTTCGCAAGGCAAAAGGAATGCCTGGGCCGAGTTCTGCACGAACATTCAGCAAACATCAGAGGCCTCTCGACTCAGGAAGGTCCTTGCAACTACTGCACCAAATGTAGGATATATTAAAACCTCAGAGGGCAATTGGACATCGTCCAGCAAAGAAACCCTAGAGGCTCTCATAGAGACACATTTCCCGGGATGCTCTCGAGAAGGCACAACCCTGGAAATGCAGACACAGGGGAATAGCCCACCCACCACTAATCCACTTGAATACCAATTGAATGATAGATATCTCAGCTGGGCAATAAATAGCTTCAAGCCCTTCAAATCCCCGGGCCCAGATGGCATTGTTCCGGCTCAACTAATCAAAGCCGGTCCCAACCTGAAATCTTGGGTCAAGATAGCTTTCTCAGCAATCTTCAGGATGGGCATCGTACCCCAAATGTGGTTGCGGACGAAAGTCGTATTTATACCCAAGGCGGGAAAACCATCTCACTGCACCCCCAAGGACTTCAGACCAATAAGCCTGTCGTCCTTCCTTCTCAAGACAATGGAGAGACTAATCAGCCTCCATATTAATCTTACTATAAACCCAGATGATATCTCTCGATCACAACATGCGTATAGGAAGGGCCGATCCACGGAAACGGCACTCCACGAAATCACTACTTTTGTCGAGAAGGCACTTAGTGATAAGGAATACGCACTCATTGCTTTTCTAGACATAGAAGGTGCGTTCAACAACATCCTACCAAGCTCGATAACCAATGCACTGACAGGACTAGGAATAGATAATCAATCCGTACGCCTTATAAAGCAGATCCTGGTAAACAGGACTGTTGAGGCGTCACTAGGAGTAGAATCTATTCATAGATACGTCAGAAGAGGCACCCCGCAAGGAGGCGTACTCTCACCCCTACTCTGGAACGTGGCGGTTAATAGCCTACTGCGATCCCTAGAAGGGGGTGGTTGCAAAGTTATCGCTTACGCGGATGATGTCGCAATTGCCTTCTCAGGAAAATTTCCCCAGACTCTATGTGACCGCATGACGGACAAACTTAGGGTCCTCTCAACGTGGGCAGCTAGAAATGGACTAGGTGTGAACCCATCCAAAACAGAGCTCGTCCTCTTCACCAGGAAGTACAAAATACCAAACTTAAGGCTTCCAAAACTATTAGGAGAAACACTATCTCTTAGCGATAGCGCCAAGTACCTAGGGATTACGCTAGACAGGAAACTGGACTGGAAATCAAACACTATGGATAGAGCCAACAAAGCTACAATCGCGCTCCATACTTGCAGAAAAGCCATTGGTCTTAAATGGGGAATGTCACCAAAAATAGTAAGATGGCTTTATACAGCGGTCATAAGACCCATCCTCTTCTACGGGGTGGTGGTATGGTGGCCTGCTCTCACCAACTCCACAATCAGGGAGAAGCTTAGAAAAACGCAAAGGATGGCGGAGGACTGTATCACGGGCAGCCTACGTACCACTCCTACGGACGCACTAGACTTCATACTCGACCTATTACCGGTAGAGATAGTGGGAGTCAAGATGGCTACGCTATCAGCAATCAGGCTACGAGAGACGGGCGCATGGAAAAGGACTGACTACGGACATACCAAGTTAGATCTACACCACTGCACGCCAACGGGGTCTACGGACTACTGCGTACCTGTCGATAATCCCACCTTAAAATACAAGGTCTACATTCCAACAAGGGAGGAATGATCCCGGGACCAGCCGGTTCCCTCCATATTTACACAGACGGCTCAAAATTGAATGGCCAGGTGGGAGGCGGTTTCCATTGCGAACAGCTGTGTTTAAATGAGTCCTTCAGACTCCCAGACCACTGTAGTGTTTTCCAAGCAGAAGTAATAGCTATCGGAGAAGCACTCAGATCCCCAGCACTTATTGGTAATCAGGACACGATCTGTATCCTTTCAGACAGTCAAGCGGCACTCAAGGCTCTTGACGGTCTTTCATCCAACTCCAGGACAGTGAATGACTGTCGCAGATCTCTTAACGAGATGGCAGAGCAGCATGACATACACCTCATATGGGTACCCGGGCATAGGGACCACGAGGGTAATTGCGCCGCCGACGAACTAGCAAGAGCAGGTACTACCAATCCTCTCCTACCGGAGAAGGAACCAGTAGGTATCCCCTTAGCTACGTGTAGGCTAAAATGTAGGGATCACTTTGACCGCGCATCACTGAGGAAATGGAGAAATCTGCAAAACTGCAGGAACTCCCGCATGATATGGCCCATCCGATCTAGGAAGAGGTCAATGATGCTTATCGCCCTGAATAGGCAGGACTGTAGTCTGGCGATCAAGGCCATTACGGGACATTGGTTAATAGGAGCACACGCGGCTAGACTAGCGGTGCCACATTATGACTACTGCAGAAGCTGTGGAGACGAAGAAGAGGAAGAGACAGTCGCACACCTCCTGTGTCAATGCCCTGCGCTGGGGCGCATCCGACTCAAATTCTTGGGCGCAGGAATACTTACAGACCTTACAGACCTCGCGGAGGTCGCTCCACACAGACTCGTAGCCTTCATCCGTAAATCTGGATGGGACCACGAGCCGCTTCAAGAAGGATAGAGCACCCTTGGGCACATAAGTAGTGGGAAGGGAGAGGTCCTTTTGTAGGATCCTTGCCTGTGCGGTATCACAAGGAGCCCCAGCGGCTCAAGTGGATGGGGGTCAGAACCGGCCCTCATCGCCGCCTCAACCTAACCTAACCTAGAAGGTCTAGAAGGTCTAATGTACAAGATCAAGACAATGCTCCCCTATAGCACCCGACAGAAAATTACGACAGAAAATTTGTTGTGAGGTGCAACACTGCTATATCTGATGATTACACTGTTGGAGCTGGAGTTCCTTAAGGTAGCGTGCTAGGGCCAATATTATATGTCCTCTACACAGCAGACATCCCGACAAGCACACGTCTAACAACATCCACGTTTGCCGATGACACAGCTATTCTTAGCCGCTCAAAATGCCCGATTCAAGCAACTGCGCAGCTAGCTGTTCATATGGTCGATGTTAAAAAATAGCTATCATATTGGCGATTAAAGTGAACGAACTAAAATGCAAGAACGTTACGTTCACTCTGACAGGCAAAACTGCCCGCCGATTACATTAAACAACACTCTACTCCCATAAGCAAACGAAGTAACGTATCTAGGAGTACATCTCGACAGAAGACTCACATGGCGCCGGCACATTGAAGCCAAAAGAACACACCTAAAGCTAAAAGCCAGCGGCCTTCATTGGCTTATCAACGCTCGGTCACCTCTTAGCCTTGAATATAAAGTCCTGCTGTACAACTCGGTACTAAAACCTATATGGATGCACGGCTCCCAGTTATGGGGGAACGCCAGCAATAGCAACATTGACATAATTCAAAGAGTTCAGTCGAAGATCTTGAGAACAATCACCGGGGCACCATGGTACGTTCGCGACGAAAACATACACCGCCACTTAAACATTCTACCAGTCAAAGAAGCGATCGCAGAACAGAAGGTAAAGTAATTAACCAAGCTATCGGTCCACCCTAACCACCTGGCGAGAGGTCTAACAAGGTTGAGCAACCAATCACGCCTTCGTCGCAATGACTTACCCACCCAGCGACCTACCTGAGGGACGCGCAACCAGAATGCAGTCTTAGTATACTATTAGTTAAATTTTAATGTTAAGATTCGTCAACTTATTGTTAGTTTCAAAATTAAGAGTAGATTCATTAAATAAAAGCAAAGCTATAAAAAAAAAAAAAAAAAAACACAGTACTCGTAGATTAAAAGTGTATATTTGATTCGTTTGAGTTTATGTAACATAGAGAAGGAATTATCTTCGACCGCACAAAGTAAATATGTATATTAGGGCGGGTTAATTTGTTCCTGTCCTAAAAATCCTGAAAATCGTTCCCCATAATCGGAATCTATGAAGAATTCTAAGAAAATTTCACCATGAAACCATGTGTATAAAATGAATTGCTAGCTCGCGCCGTGGAGCTTAAAGATTTCACGAATTAAGGTATCGGTCTGAAAATTTAAATATATATTCAAAGGTATTTTATGCAACTAAATAAAAGTAGGCGTGGCATGATAAAAGGCGGAATTTAATTTTATTTTATATTATAAAGTTTAATTGCTTTCCAGCAAGTAGGTAATTTTTGGAATATAATATAATATAACGTCATCTTATTGGAATCTCAAGTCATTCTTTAACTCGAGAGGAACTATGAGGAACTTTGGAACGACTTTCTAAAGTCAATGACATAACAGCATCTCGATTCTGTTAACAACTGCACACATCGTTCGGAGTCCTGAATGTGCAATGGAATTGCTGGATCTGGCAGTGGTATTTCAGCAGAATTTATGTAATCCTACGCCTACTTTTATTTAGTTGCTTAAATTGCCTTTAAATCAGTGGTGGGCAAACTCTCATTTTACATAGCACGCGAGAATAGGGTAGGAAATAGGGTAGGATAGGGACACTGACAGTGTGAGCACTCTCAAATTTTTTTTAGAAGCTCTCTCATTTGCTCTCATTTTGATTCATTTGACAGCCCAAACTAAAAATCAAAATTTTTCTCAGAAATTGGGTTGGAAAAAGTTTTCTTTATTGAGAATATAGATAGGGAACCGTAGTTTTTCATTTGTTTAAGAAATGTTGTTGTCAAAGCTTTTTTAAAAATAAAAAACTCAATTTTAGAGCCCATTCCAACTCCATTCTAACCCATTCCAAAAAAAAAATTTTTTAATTTGTTTTAAAAAGATGAATCAGAATTGACTTCAACATAATTGGAAAATGCGTGTTTTTTTAAATACATTAAAATGCCTTTAATACCTTGAAATACCTTATGTACCTCATAGTGAAATTCTTAAGCTTCACGGCGCGAGCTAGGAATTCATTTTATACACATGATTTCATGGTGAAATTTTCTTAGAATTCTTGACCCACCCTAATGTATATACTGATGAGCAAAACAGAAACACTTCAAAGGTCTGTATCTGCTGTTCTTATTTATGCATTTTATTTAGTCTTATTTTATTGATAAGTCAATTTTTCTGTTTTTCGAAAAGCTTGAGCCATTTGAAACGGACCATCAGATCCGGACTAAAATGTAAAGAAAGGCATAGGCAACGTGGGTAACGTGGCTAAAGCTATTGAGCGCGGAGATGTGGGTTTCTGTACCGTTTGATGAGTATAATCAAGCGTTCGACGCTCTTACCACGTGAATTCGCCACGCCGAGATCCCATAGATAGGTTTTGTAAGTTTACGGTGGCGATGCGGGTGTCCGGTTTAGAAATGCTTTTCTGAAAAAAATGCGTTCAAAGTCAAGTTGACGCGCCCTTCGTGGCACTTTGACATGAGCATTTGTATGATAATTTGCCAATGTATAGCTCCGAAAATATTTATCGGATCGAGTTGAAATTTTAAATGGACGTTTACATATTTATGTAGACTAGAAGAAAGTTAAAAAAAAATATTGATTTCCAAATTGCCTATAAAGGGATTATCCATTAGCTTCATGGATCTTTTCCATGGGGATGATGGGAGGAAGTTGTTATATGCATATAGCGAATACCTTATGTACTATTATACATACGAAAAAATTGTTTATTGATTTTAAGGCTGGTTTGAAAATTTTAATTTAGTTTCCAATTTATATCTTATTATGCATATATAATAATTGAGAGCTAAGCTTGCAGTCAATTAACGTTATGGTTTTTTAGAAAGTGCAATGAAACCATTATGCTTCCACAACATATGTTTAAATAAAACGTAATTAGAATTCTTGAAGAATGTTGGTCAAAAGTGTGCAACGCAATAAATAAAAAATCTTTGACCCTATAAAGTATACCCTTTCTTAAACGGTATCTCTTGCTGAGACTAGTCTGACAATTTTAATGCTATCGATTTCAACACATCCTACATTTCTTTGCACACAGTGCAATGTTAAAACGGCTAAAATCGGTCGGCTACTTCCAATAGCGGCCATATACCTAATTGATCACAAACATAGAAATTCATTTTTTTTTTATATATTACTATAAGATATTAAATTTGCCCATATGTAAGCAAATACCAGAAGCAGTCCACAGTGCTGCAGCGTCTAGTTTCAAAAATTATTTTTTTGTTGTTTTTTTTGTCTGGAATGTAAGAATAGATATCTAATAGATCTATCTACATATATCTCTTACATTCCAGACAAAAAAAAAAAAAAAAAAACAAAACAAGAAACAATGTTGTTTGGACGATCCAAGTGAAGGAAAGGAGGAGGGGTAACCAATAATGGCGGAATGCCGGCGGCAATAATCATCATGGTGAAATTAGTAGAGTCCATTACAAAATTCTGAATCGCAAAAGACTATGTCTTAAGAATATGTTCCTAGTCTGTACACTGTTCCGCATTCGTGGTACCACAGTGACAAAAATTATGAAAAATTTGATAATTATTAACTTTTGAAAAAAAAAAATTCCCCCCCTTATTGCGGTTATTTATTATTTTTTTTTTTTAAATAAACACTTTTCAACGATTCTGGTACCATGGATGCACATACTTTTGAGGAAAATGTATGGGCAATTTCATTTTATGCGACCTTCAGGACTTCCACCAACTGCCCCGCATACCAGTCTACCAAACGGCCGATATCTTTTGTAATTTATGAAATTTTGACTTAAACTTAAGAGGAGAACAAATAAAACAATATCTATCCAGAAATGCAAAAATAAAATGTATTTTTTTTACTACCTTGTAAAAATCCCCCTTAAACAAGCATAAAAATAGACACTGTTTTTGTGTTCCCTTTGCTCGAAAAAAAGCCTAGCTAGCACAGTTCGTGGGAACGTTTCACCGAATTTATAGTTCGACGTGATTGTCCGACACCAGAAATAACACAAATAACTCAATGTTCAATAAATGCCCCCTTTATTTTAAGGCCTTAGTTTCTAAAAAATAAAATGCAGCCCTCCACCCACTTACTCTAGATCCTCACTGCTCCACCTGGGCTTTCGCTCGGCTCCGCCGTTGACGTTCGTCCAGGCATACGCCGGGGAGGATCAGCTGTGCTGGCAACCAGTTCAGATCATGCCACACTTCGCTTGTACTCACGCGCTGCTTCTCAAGCTTCCCCTACTGGGTGCCCCTGCCACCGTTGCCTCTGCAATCCGATTGTCTTCAAAAAAGTACAAAACTTAACGTTGCAAGAAAATATTTATTCAAGTAGGTGAAGAGCATGGTCGAGTGATCGGGTTGCTTCCTTAAGGCGTTGGTTTATAGAGGGTGATCTGCTGATTTGCCATTCACGACGTGTGCGCGTGATGATAAGTCCGAGACTGCTTTGGCAATTATTAGATTGCGAGGTATGTTTTCTTTCACCGTAAAGTCAATAAGGGCTGGGAGCTTGCGTGAGTCGGTTGGCCAGTATGTGGGACTTCCAGCGGAAACATAGTCTAGTTTATTTCTCACATTTATAATTCCAATGTACAATTGCCTTACTTTCGCAGTCACTATACGTGATCCCCAGTACGTATGTTTGGCGTTGTAGTCTCCTGCGGGTATAAAACGATCCTGAAATGATATGTAGAAGTCCATAAATTGTCCTGCCGAGATTGAGAAACGAGGAGGCCAGTAATCGGAAGCGATTAAATGGCTTCCGTTACTTGACTGAATTTGTATCGATGTGGCCTGCAAGAAGGTTATTGCGAACCTTTTGTGAAAATGGTATTTATTGCGTTTTCTGATTAGAACTCCAGTTCCGCCGTGGGCTTCCGCCGATGCGATTCCATGTGGATGATCTGTGCAACGGCACAGCCGTTTTATAGCCTCTTATTTAAAAGTTGTATATGCCTGTAAGATGCGTTTCCACCAGTAGCATAACGCCAATATGGTTTTCGTTTCGAAGAATTGTGACAATTCTAGTTTATTCTGTTTAGACTGTTGTGCTACGAGCAGCTGTATTACCATGATTTGGTTTTAAACAAGTGTTTGCATGGTCGTTTTCATGAATGACATAAGCTCCATAATACTTTGTTGGAGGGTAAGCATCATAGTTTCCGTTTTGCTGTGTGGCTGTTTTGGGGCCTGTTGAGCCCTTTGTGAGTTAGGCTGAATCGGATTTTCGATTCCAGATCCTAGAGCATTGGCATAGGAGAAGTCGTTGGTGGTGTTTAGGGGACTAAATGAGGACCTCGCAGTTCGGAAGGAAGCTTGGTGAGGAAGACGTCTGGCGTAGTGATTGACGCAATGTACTCATTCTATTGAATTTTTATTGTACACCACACATCTTTTAATAGTTTGCCGTATTCCGCAGTTTCCACATTTTTTCACGGTACTGTACTTGGTTGTAGTGCAATGAGCGGAGTTGTGGGCGTCCCCGCAGACTTCACAGACAGCCCGAAGTGTGCAGTATGACCTATTATGTCCCTACTCTTGGCAATGAGTGCATTGCACTGAACCGTTGCGTTTATCCAAAGTGATTCGCCGATGCAAAAGATATCGCAGCTTGTAAATTGGGTGGATCGTTATTTTTCAGCGACCTGCTTTCTGGCTCGAGCTCGACCTTGAAGAGTGGTTGTGATTTTTTGTCTTTATGTAGAATATTAATAAAATTCTTGGTGGCGAAGCCCTTTTCTTTAAGGTGATTTTTATTGCCGCGGCGGTAACAAAGGGTTTAATACCCTTTACTTGTAGACCCTTTCCGCTTTCTAGCTGGTACGTGTAATAGTTTTCTTACAATTGTCCAGATATTTGGACACGATTCGGCAGTGCTCTTCAGTCTTTGCTTGCACCTTTGTTTAATAGATTTCTCCTTTTAATAGGCGGAACAACATGAAAATTATTACCGTTCCCGAGCGAAATAAATAACGAAATAATTTGGTTAACAAGGGCGTTTGATATTTTCTCGCTGATATAAATTGGACGGGCCTTGGATGTTGTAGCGTCTTGCGCTGGTTGGTTTTCCTCAACCTTCGCCATTAGGTAAAATCTGTTCTTAGTGGGTCTGCCTGGTTCTTCGTCGATCTTCTAGACGCGGTTTATTTTTGTTTTATGTCTGATAAATCTGCGGGCTAAACTTGCGCTTTATTTTAATGTAGCGATTTAATTTAGGTTCCTTCATTTTTAATTGTTTCTTGCAAACGACTAGTTATTATTTTATTTAAATTAGGAGATGAATGGTAATGTTTTCACATGATTTCCAGTTGCAAAAACAAAACATCGCCAAACTATCGCTTAAAAAAATCCGTCAATTTTGGATGGCGGACCTTATGGACCATCCGTCCTTACGAATGGAAAACGGTGGATGGTGCTTAATGGGAATAGGCTATAAGACTATTCTTATTATTAATAGGCATATTTATTTAAAGATATCCGCATTCATCGACGATTCTGCATCTCGACTGGTCCACGTCAAACTCCACCTTTTTTTATACCCTTGCAGAGGGTATTATAATTTTGTTCAAAAGTGTGCAGCGCAGTAAAGGAGACATCTCCGACCCTATAAAGTATATATATTCTTGATCAGGATCACCTCCTGAGTTGATATGAGCATGTCCGTCTGTCTGTTTCTACGCAAACTAGTCTCTCAGTTTTAAAGCTATCGTCTTGAAACTTTGCACACACCCTTCTTTCTTTTCCACGCAGTATATAAGTCGGAACGGCCGGGATCGGCCGACTATATCCTATAGCTGCCATATAACTGATTGATCGGAAATGGTATAACTTTAGTGTTTTTTAAATTAGAGAGTTCAAATTTGACATGAAAGCTATTTTTGGCAAAATAATACGACATGCCAAATTTTGTAAGGATCGGCTGACTATATCCTATAGCTGCCATATAACTGAACGATCGGAAATGACCCAACTTTCGTGTTTTTGAAGATAGAAAGCTGGAACTGGGTACAGACTCTATTTTTGGTCAGTTGATCCAACCTACCAAATTTTATTAGGATCGGCCGACTGTATCCTATAGCTGCCATATAACTGAACGATCGGAAATGACCCAACTTTTGTGTTTTTGAAGATAGAAAGCTGAAACTTGGTACAGATTATATTTTCAGTTGATCCATCCTACCAAATTTCATAAGGATCGGCCAACTATATCCGATGTTTGCGATATATATCCGGTTTTAGCTGCAAGGGTATATAAACTTCGGCTCCGCCCGAAGTTAGCTTTCCTTTCTCGTTTTTTTTTATTACAGCTTTACTTTTATTTATTGAATCTACTCTTAATTTTGAGACAACAATAACAATAAGTTTACAATCTTAACATCAAAATTTAACTAACAGTATACACAGTAAGACAGTAAGACTGCATTCTGGTTGCGCGTCCCTCAGGTAGGTCGCTGGGTGGGTAAGTCATTGCGACGAAGGCGTGATTGGTTGCTCAACCTTGTTAGACCTCTCGCCAGGTGGTTAGGGTGGACCGATAGCTTGGTTAATTACTTTACCTTCTGTTCTGCGATCGCTTCTTTGACTGGTAGAATGTTTAATTCGCGGTGTATGTTTTTGTTGCGAACGTACCATGGTGCCCCGGTGATTGTTCTCAAGATCTTCGACTGAACTCTTTGAATTATAAAACTGCAGTTGTAAAACTAACAAGGCCCACTAAAGGGCCAGACAAAAATTAACTTAAACTCTATCGCTAAGGTCTACTGTTAAAATTAGTTTCCTAGGATAAGCAAACATTGTACTACTCAATATTTCATTAAGTTAAGGTCCCATTATACAATTTAATTATTGTCCATAACTTCGGACAGATTTTAAATATAACTATTGATTGATTGAAAAAAAAAAAAAAAATGGGAGCTCAATGATCATTTTGGGAGTTATGAGGTCGCATCCCGTGGATTTTTTCGGATTCAATTGTCGTTTGATGATGTTAACGATTTCGTTTGGGCGAAACCCAATTGGCTCATGTTGAGGCTGGGGCTCATATGATAGAGTCGGCAAAGTAAACGCATTGGTGGCAGGATTTGGTTGGAAGACATTTTTAAGGTGTTTGGCAAACGTGCTGGCTCTGTCTGCGTCGCTGCGCGCCCACCCGCCTGTGGAATTTCTAATAGGAATCACGGATTCTTTCGGTGAGCTTAGAGTTGGGTGAGCTCTCCATAGTGAGTGTTTCGTACTGTTAGTTGACAATTGCTCTATGTAGCGGTGGTGGACATACGTTTCTTCTTGCTGTAGAGCTTGATCAAGTTGACGTGAGGCATGTTTGAAGCGTTGCTTAACAGATGGCGATCTGTGACATTGCCATTCCCGACGTAAGCGTCGCTTTTCGAGGACGAGCTGTTTGATTTGTAGATTTGTTTTCTTTTGAATGCGCTGTGTGTTTATAGTTTGAGGTCTTGAAACTTGATCTGCAGAGACGAGTACAGACTCCAGGGAATTAACAAAACTGTCTACGTTGGCTTCGTCGCTGAGGTGAGGACTCAGCTCAATGTGTGAGCTGATGTACTTCCTGTACTTAACCCAATTGGTTTTATGTGAGGTCAGATTTGATGATTGATCCCATGTTCCTGGGTGTTGGAGTAGAGTAAAAAGGACAGGCGAGTGATCACATGAAAGATCCGAAAGGCATTCGGCGCATATCAGATTTTTAGGAATGTTTTTGGTAATCGCAAAGTCAATTAAATCGGGAAGTTTCTTTGGGTCTGCCGGCCAGTATGTTGGTGTGCCAGAAGAAGCATAGTCTAGCTTTTTCTTAGCTTTGATAATTGCATTATAGAGCTGCTTTCCTTTTGGGGTCACGAGACGAGATCCCCAGTATGTGTGCTTGGCATTGTAGTCTCCTGCTGCTATGAAGTGGTCTCCGAGTTAGTTGAAAAACTGCATAAACTCATCTTCGGCTATGGTGAAGCGTGGGGGGTAGTATACGGTGGCTAGAGTTAATTGCTTGCCAGTATTTAGGTGTATATTTATTGATGTGGCCTGTAGGTAGTTTTCTGCAAATTTCGTATGATAATGGTGCTTGATACGGCTTCTGATTAAAATTCCAGTCCCGCCGTGTGCTTTACCGTCTGGATGATTTGTTCCATAGAATGAATATCCTCGTAGTTGTAAATTGTATCTGTTTGTAAGATGTGTTTCTGAAAGCAGCATTACGTCGATTTGATTGTCTAGTAGGAATTGCGCTAACTCGAGTTTATGCTGCGAAACGCCGTTAGCTTAGCCGGGAGCTTAGGCTTCCTTTTTTCGACTTCTGTAGATTCGGCGTCATCCTCATAGTCTGGCAAGATTTTAAAACGATTTGAGTTCGTGGGCGTTTCTATTGCGGCTATGTTAGCATTGCCTGTTAGCATGTTAGTTATTTTGCGTTGGGAGTTTAGAGGGCTCAGCATCCTTTTGATTTGGATGAAGCGATCCATACCAGTCTGCACAGCCGGCTTAATATTTTCTTTGTTTTTGTTCTCTTTTTCGAGCAGCACAACGGCAGAAGTATCAATGTGTGCGCTGATAGCTGATGACGTCGTTAAACGCGCTGTCGTTACAGTAGCGGTTGTTGTTGTTATTACGGTTGACGTTGTCAAAGAGGTTGGGGTGCTAGTTACTGCGCTCTTTGGCTGCAGAGACATGGATGGTAGCGAGGGGGAGCAAGAACGCGGTCTCACGCTCTCTACGTTTAAGAATTCGGCCATGTTTGGGGTTTTTTTTTTTTTTATATACTTTATTAGTCTCAACAACAATAGTTTAACGTACTTAGCATAACATAACCAAAAAGGGGGAGGGGGGGGTTGTGGTTGGTCGTGGGTAATGGACAGTAAGGGCTTGAGGACGGACGGGACGACCGTTAGGCATTGCTTCGCCCGCAGCAGGCTCCAACTCTCCACCCTACCGCCTCTCCTGCTCGATGCTCCTGAGCCTCTGCATTAACGCTGCAGCGAAGGATGCTACTGGGTTTCCAGCTTCCACAAGGTTTCCTGGGTGGAGTGAGCGGCCCGCCGTCGCCTCCAGTCGGTGGCGCTCTCGTGCAAACCGGCGGCACTCGAAGACAACGTGCTTGGCGTCCTCGACTACCGATCTCCCGCACTCCGGGCACCAGTCCTCCTCCGCGTGGCCAAAACGCTTTAGGTATTGCCGGAAGCAGCCATGACCACTCAATACCTGCGTCAGGTAAAAATCCACCTGTCCGTGGCTTCGAGACACCCACCTTCTAAGATTGGGGATGAGAGTGTACGTCCATCTTCCTTTCGTCGATGAGTCCCAGCAGTCCTGCCAGGCTGTGAGCGACCTCTCCTTGGCCTCCTCCCTTGTACATATATCGAGGGCGCCACCAGCAACCTCATAACGAGCGCGAGCGCTTTCCTTTAGCTCCTTAAGCTCTCGAGCGCGCTCTTTCAGCGGGACCATCCCCGCGATGACCAGGATGGCGTCGTCGGAGACTGTCCTGAAGCCGGACGCCACCCTTATTGCTCCCAGCCTGTACGCTGCGTCAACTCCTCTTCTGTAGCTGGGCGTATTCATCGCCTCAGCCCAGATGGGAGCCGCGTACAGAATTTGCGCCGAGGCAACGCTCACGAGGAGCCTTCTCCTGTTCTGCTTTGGTCCTCTGGTATTGAGGAGGATTCGGGTGAGGCCCCTGATAGTGGCTGCAGCCTTGCCCTGGATATATTCTAGGTGCTCACGGAAGGAGAGCCGGGCGTCGATCATCACCCCCAGGTATTGAAGACCCCCAGGTCTGCGAAGCCGACGACGTCGCATCCCGCTGGGAGCTGCAGTCTCAGGATCCCGTCATACATGGCGTTCCACAGCAGCGGTCCCAGGACCGATCCTTGGGGCACACCTGCCGTGACGCCGTAGGTCTCCGTGCCCATGTCCGTGTCGACAAGTAGGACCCTGCAGCTGAAGTAGCTGCTGACAACGTTCATTATAAAATTGGGGACGTTGAACCGCCTTAGGGCTGCCAGGGTATTGCTCCAGTCCGCCGTGTTGAACGCGTTCCTGATGTCCAGGGTGACTATTAGGCAGTATTGCTTGGAGCCACCCTTCCACCTAGTGCCTGCTATTGCGTTTCGAGCAATTCCAACCACCGCTGCTATGGCATCCACTGTGGACCTTCCCTTCCGGAACCCGTACTGCTTTGGCGACAGCCCTCCCGCCTCCTCTATTGCGGCTTCGAGCCTCGAAGCGATCACCCTCTCGAAAACCTTGCCCGTTGTGTCCAGCAGGCAGATTGGCCTATAGGACGACGCCTCCTCCCTTGGTTTCCCTGGTTTTTGTAGCAGGAGCTTCTGCACCTTCCACCTGGTGGGAATGGTGCCTTCGCGGAAGCATCTGTTGAACAGCTCCGCAAAACTTCCCGGCTGCAGTGCCAGAGCCAGTTTCAGGGCTCGGTTAGGAACCGAGTCCGGGCCGGGTGCTTTGTTGGGGGCCAGGCCTCTCCCTATGGCCAGGACTTCCTCTTCCGTTACCTCCTCCGCCATTTCGTTGTCTGCTGGGGGGGTGGGAAGCTGGGTGACTTGGTTGCCGGCTGGGAATAGCTATGGACTAACTATGGACCTTAGTACGATCGGGTCAGTGGGGGACTGACTTCCTGCGCGCAGCCTCTTCACCACTATCCGGTACGCGTTGCCCCATGGATTTTCATCCGCCGAGTCACGCAACTCCAGGAAGCATCTCCTTTTACTGTCTCGGATGGCCACCTTCAATGCTTTGCGCCTGTCCTTGAAGGCTTGGTGCCGCTCCTCAAAGGCGTCGCTGCCTCTCGCTCGCTGCATAAGCCTCCTTGCTCTCATGCACTCAGCTCGGATGGAGCCAATCTCCTCGCTCCACCAGTAAACAGGAGCGTGGTTTCTGCGGTAGTGGCTTCTCCGCTGCATGCTCGCCATGCACGCTGCCTCAAGCTTAGCTGCAATGGTGTCAGCCATTTCGTTGGCTCCGCTTGGCGGGACGTTGCCGATGTCACGTGCTGCCTCGGTGAAGTTCCTAGCCTGGAGCGTACCGACTCTGTAGCCTTGGTTCCCTCTGTTCGGTTCCCTCGGTCGTTCTTGAGGGCTGCCAATTGAGCACAATATTGCTTCGTGGTCGCTGGCCGTAAAGCTCCCGCTTATCCTCCAGTCAGCGCCCGCCGCTAGCGAGGGGCTCGCGAACGTCAGGTCAATGATGGATCCTGCTCCGGCTCTGCTGAAGGTGTGCTGGTTTCCTTCGTTCAGCAATACGAGATCGAGTGAGGCGAAGGTTTCTCTTACCACTCTCCCTCTCGCATTCGTCCTCGGGCAGCCCCAGTCCTGAGCCCAGTCCGTTGAAGTCCCCTGCTACCAGGACGTCAGAGCGGCCTCTGATATCTTTTCCCAGGCAGTCCATCATGTGCTCAAACTCACTGGTGGTTAGGCTAGGTGCCATGTAGCAGCTGTAAAGCCATGCCCCACCTATCCGAGCCCTTACGAATCGAGCCCGCCGTGTGCTTTACCGTCTGGATGATTTGTTCCATAGAATGAATATCCTCGTAGTTGTAAATTGTATCTGTTTGTAAGATGTGTTTCTGAAAGCAGCATTACGTCGATTTGATTGTCTAGTAGGAATTGCGCTAACTCGAGTTTATGCTGCGAAACGCCGTTAGCGTTCCATGAAAATATTCGTAGGGAAGTCATTATTTGGATTGTTGTGAAACCAGCATTTGTATTAATAGATTTTGGTTTCGCATTAGATCTTGCATAGTTGTACGCATAAACGACATGAACTCCGTAAGGCTTTGTTGTAGACTGCATATCATAGCTTCAAAGTTACTTTTTGGCTGCTCCGGCGGTTGATGCTGCTGAGCCGTGTTCGGTTCTTGGTGTGCTGATTGCGGCAGTGAGCTTTTTGAGGCTGGGGTAGCCAGTCCTGATTTTAAAGCGCTTGCGTATGTGACATTTTTGTCAGAGTTTATGGGTCCTAGTGAGGATCTGGCTGCAGTCGAGAAGAAGACTTCAGGGCTTGACTTGAAGGCTATGAACTGATTATTTTGGGTGCGGGCAGTAAATCCCCTCTGGTGGATGCGACTTTTCAGCTCCTTATAAACTGGGCAACCTCTATAGTTAGCAGTGTGATTTCCACCGCAGTTGCCGCACTTTTTCGAGTTTTGGTCATCTTTGCTCGCTGGGCAGTGTGCGGAGTCATGAAGCTCACCACAAACTACACAGACTGGGCGCAGTTTACAGTAAGACCTTGTTTGGCCATATTCTTGGCAGTTCGCACATTGTACCGGGCCATTGCGTTTATGCGGCTCCTCAACTGTAATTCTGCGGTGCAGCAGGAACTGAAGATTGTATATAGGGTGCACTTCGTATTTCTTTAGGGGCTTAATTTGTGGTTCGAGCTCAACCTTAAAGAGTGGCTGCGGCTTTCTATCCCTGTTAGAGATATTGAACACTATCTTAGCGCTAAATCCCTTCTCTTGTAGCGCCTTTGTTATCTCTGCAGGCGATATTTCAGGTTCTATGCCCTTAAGTACGACTTGCAAGCCCTTGCTGCTTTTTAGCTGATACGTATAAAAGTTCTTTTTTTGGTCGGTGAGGTATTTCGATAATACTCTGTAATTATCTTCTGACTTCGTTTGAACTTTTGTTTCCTGGATGTTACCCTTTACGAGTGGTATTATGTGGAAGTTGTCTTTGCCAATGAGCTCTATAATTTTGTTGACAAGAACGTTGGAACTTTTTTCTCGTATGTATATTGGCGGGAGCTTAGGCTTCCTTTTTTCGACTTCTGTAGATTCGGCGTCATCCTCATAGTCTGGCAAGATTTTAAAACGATTTGAGTTCGTGGGCGTTTCTATTGCGGCTATGTTAGCATTGCCTGTTAGCATGTTAGTTATTTTGCGTTGGGAGTTTAGAGGGCTCAGCATCCTTTTGATTTGGATGAAGCGATCCATACCAGTCTGCACAGCCGGCTTAATATTTTCTTTGTTTTTGTTCTCTTTTTCGAGCAGCACAACGGCAGAAGTATCAATGTGTGCGCTGATAGCTGATGACGTCGTTAAACGCGCTGTCGTTACAGTAGCGGTTGTTGTTGTTATTACGGTTGACGTTGTCAAAGAGGTTGGGGTGCTAGTTACTGCGCTCTTTGGCTGCAGAGACATGGATGGTAGGGAGGGGGAGCAAGAAAGCGGTCTCACGCTCCCATCGGTTAAGAATTCGGCCATGTTTGGGGTTTTTTTTTTTTTATGTACTTTATTAGTCTCAACAACAATAGTTTGACGTACTTAGCATAACAGGACAGTAATTAGTACTGGACAGTAAGGGCTTGAGGACGGGCGGGACGACCGTTAGGCATTGCTTCGCCCGCAGCAGGCCCCAACTCTCCACCCTACCGCCTCTCCTGCTCGATGCTCCTGAGCCTCTGCATTAACGCTGCAGCGAAGGATGCTACTGGGTTTCCAGCTTCCACAAGGTTTCCTGGGTGGAGTGAGCGGCCCGCCGTCGCCTCCAGTCGGTGGCGCTCTCGTGCAAACCGGCGGCACTCGAAGACAACGTGCTTGGCGTCCTCGACTACCGATCTCCCGCACTCCGGGCACCAGTCCTCCTCCGCGTGGCCAAAACGCTTTAGGTATTGCCGGAAGCAGCCATGACCACTCAATACCTGCGTCAGGTAAAAATCCACCTGTCCGTGGCTTCGACACCCACCTTCTAAGATTGGGGATGAGAGTGTACGTCCATCTTCCTTTCGTCGATGAGTCCCAGCAGTCCTGCCAGGCTGTGAGCGACCTCTCTTTGGCCTCCTCCCTTGTACATATATCGAGGGCGCCACCAGCAACCTCATAACGAGCGCGAGCGCTTTCCTTTAGCTCCTTAAGCTCTCGAGCGCGCTCTTTCAGCGGGACCATCCCCGCGATGACCAGGATGGCGTCGTCGGAGACTGTCCTGAAGCCGGACGCCACCCTTATTGCTCCCAGCCTGTACGCTGCGTCAACTCCTCTTCTGTAGCTGGGCGTATTCATCGCCTCAGCCCAGATGGGAGCCGCGTACAGAATTTGCGCCGAGGCAACGCTCACGAGGAGCCTTCTCCTGTTCTGCTTTGGTCCTCTGGTACTGAGGAGGATTCGGGTGAGGCCCCTGATAGTGGCTGCAGCCTTGCCCTGGATATATTCTAGGTGCTCACGGAAGGAGAGCCGGGCGTCGATCATCACCCCCAGGTATTGAAGACCCCCAGGTCTGCGAAGCCGACGACGTCGCATCCCGCTGGGAGCTGCAGTCTCAGGATCCCGTCATACATGGCGTTCCACAGCAGCGGTCCCAGGACCGATCCTTGGGGCACACCTGCCGTGACGCCGTAGGTCTCCGTGCCCATGTCCGTGTCGACAAGTAGGACCCTGCAGCTGAAGTAGCTGCTGACAACGTTCATTATAAAATTGGGGACGTTGAACCGCCTTAGGGCTGCCAGGGTATTGCTCCAGTCCGCCGTGTTGAACGCGTTCCTGATGTCCAGGGTGACTATTAGGCAGTATTGCTTGGAGCCACCCTTCCACCTAGTGCCTGCTATTGCGTTTCGAGCAATTCCAACCACCGCTGCTATGGCATCCACTGTGGACCTTCCCTTCCGGAACCCGTACTGCTTTGGCGACAGCCCTCCCGCCTCCTCTATTGCGGCTTCGAGCCTCGAAGCGATCACCCTCTCGAAAACCTTGCCCGTTGTGTCCAGCAGGCAGATTGGCCTATAGGACGACGCCTCCTCCCTTGGTTTCCCTGGTTTTTGTAGCAGGAGCTTCTGCACCTTCCACCTGGTGGGAAAGGTGCCTTCGCGGATGCATCTGTTGAACAGCTCCGCAAAACTTCCCGGCTGCAGTGCCAGAGCCAGTTTCAGGGCTCGGTTAGGAACCGAGTCCGGGCCGGGTGCTTTGTTGGGGGCCAGGCCTCTCCCTATGGCCAGGACTTCCTCTTCCGTTACCTCCTCCGCCATTTCGTTGTCTGCTGGGGGGGTGGGAAGCTGGGTGACTTGGTTGCCGGCTGGGAATAGCTATGGACTAACTATGGACCTTAGTACGATCGGGTCAGTGGGGGACTGACTTCCTGCGCGCAGCCTCTTCACCACTATCCGGTACGCGTTGCCCCATGGATTTTCATCCGCCGAGTCACACAACTCCAGGAAGCATCTCCTTTTACTGTCTCGGATGGCCACCTTCAATGCTTTGCGCCTGTCCTTGAAGGCTTGGTGCCGCTCCTCAAAGGCGTCGCTGCCTCTCGCTCGCTGCATAAGCCTCCTTGCTCTCATGCACTCAGCTCGGATGGAGCCAATCTCCTCGCTCCACCAGTAAACAGGAGCGTGGTTTCTGCGGTAGTGGCTTCTCCGCTGCATGCTCGCCATGCACGCTGCCTTAAGCTTAGCTGCAATGGTGTCAGCCATTTCGTTGGCTCCGCTTGACGGGACGTTGCCGATGTCACGTGCTGCCTCGGTGAAGTTCCTAGCCTGGAGCGTACCGACTCTGTAGCCTTGGTTCCCTCTGTTCGGTTGCCTCGGTCGTTCTTGAGGGCTGCCAATTGAGCACAATATTGCTTCGTGGTCGCTGGCCGTAAAGCTCCCGCTTATCCTCCAGTCAGCGCCCGCCGCTAGCGAGGGGCTCGCGAACGTCAGGTCAATGATGGATCCTGCTCCGGCTCTGCTGAAGGTGTGCTGGTTTCCTTCGTTCAGCAATACGAGATCGAGTGAGGCGAAGGTTTCTCTTACCACTCTCCCTCTCGCATTCGTCCTCGGGCAGCCCCAGTCCTGAGCCCAGTCCGTTGAAGTCCCCTGCTACCAGGACGTCAGAGCGGCCTCTGATATCTTTTCCCAGGCAGTCCATCATGTGCTCAAACTCACTGGTGGTTAGGCTAGGTGCCATGTAGCAGCTGTAAAGCCATGCCCCACCTATCCGAGCCCTTACGAATCCCTCCGCACTGTGCACTGAGTGCATTGTCGCGCCGGTTGCGCCGCAGCTCCAGATGGCAGCCTTCCCCGAGAGGTCCACTGCCCAGCGGTTGTCTGAGCCAGTCCTATGGGGCTCGCTTAGGAGCGCTATGTCCGTCTTCGTCTCCCTCGCAGTCTGCGACAGCACATCTTGAGCTTCCCTGCAGTGGTTCAGGTTCAGCTGAAGCACTAGCATCCTGTCGTCCTAGGTCCACCTCCTTTCGCTGACATGGGGCAACTTCTGCTTCCCGTCTGATGTCTCACATCCTTCCGGCCCTTGTCTTCACACGAGAAGCACCGAGGGTCCTTTTTGCAGGTCCTATGGTCCGAGTCTCCGCAGCGGAAGCAACAGCCGCTCCTGTCCTTCGAGCTCTTGCAAGCGCTTGCGATGTGCCCCATCCCAAAGCACCTGTAGCAGCGAGCCACGACCTCCTTTTCCTTCATACGGCATACTGACCACCCAACCTTCACCTTGCCAACAGCAGTGATGGCCTTGGCAAGGCTTGCGGGGAAAGCCACGATAGCGGTCTGAGTCTCGCCATAGGTGCTTCTCAGCTTCTTGACCTTCAAGGCGCCTTGGTCCACCGCTGCCTGCTGCGCGATTGCCCCGATGATGTCCTCCGAAGTGGCTAGGGCGTCCAGTCCTCGTAGCTCGACGAGCGACTCCTTGGTCTCCTCCGAGTACGTCCGCACCTCTGCCTTGCTCCCTAGGACCTCCTCGATGCAGCCTTTAAGGGCCTCTGTGGGGTTATCCTTCTTCCTCGCCAATTCCAGAAGCAGCCCTCCCTTGGCTGTCTTCCTCACTTTTTTGACGCATGGGCCAAGGACGTCCAGCTTCCCGTCCTCCCTGCGCGTTACCATGCTTAGGATCTGGCTGTACGACAGACCTGCTGCTTGGATCACTATGGCGTCGGGTCTGGCTCGTCTCCGCTCGGGATTTCTAGGCTGGGCCTTCGTCCATTCAGTCCTTCTCAAGCTTGTTTCGGCGCCGCTTCCTTTGCCGGCAGCAGGGTTTGCATCTGCTGGTTTAAGCCTTGCCGCTGTGTTGGCCTTTGCTTCTTTGACTCCCGCGTCCCTCGCAGTAGTTTTTCGGTGCGCACTCCAGGGGCCCGTGCTGTTCGGGATGCTGCCGGTCTGCACAGCCTGATCCTGGGTCCAGACCTCCGTCGGAAGGGTCTGCTGCTCCTTCTCCACGGTATCGATGCCGGCTCTCTCGCATCTGGGGCACACTAGCTTAGGCATGATGACCGGTTGTGCTTGCTCCTCCGGAGCACTACCGACCAGAATGGAGTGGATGTCCTTCAGTCTGGTTATCAGGCTCCTTTGCATCGCGGAAATATGTCTCTTATTCTTCTCCGTGACCCACGATAACAGCTCGTTCACTATCGTGCCCAACTCCGTAAGGCATTCTTCGTTTCTTGCCGGCGGGCTGCCAGCCTTATTTTTCTTCGGGGGAGCCGCCCTCTGGTCCTTGTCCGAGCTAAGCATCTCCCGTGGCCTCTTTGGTGTATCCTTCTCTACTACAGCTGGGCTGCCGGTGCCCACCGCGCTGCCAGCCTGTGACGCAAATAGCGGCGAGCGCCGCATTTTATTGCTCTTTTTGAACGGGTCTCCCGTTTTGGCACTCTTCAACTCTTCTGCACTTGTAGTGTTCCCTTCCAGGGCGGCCAAGTGAGACACCGCCTTGTCAGGTTGAGTTGGAATGTTGTTTAGGGCCTCCAGATTCCTTGCCCTAGCCGTGGTCTCTCCCACGGGTGGATTTCCACTTCCACATAGAGCATGGCTAATGCATGCTGCGGTTGGGGGGTTTCAGCACTGCCTTCCACCGGTGCGCCTGGAATTGGGGAGATGGGAGTTATACCGCTCCTGCTCGGTCGCCAGAGCCCCTTTTAAGGGTGAACCGCCGTAGCGGAGGGGTTGGCAGTTGGTCAGCTCCATGACCTTCGTCACCTCATGGCAGGCCAGAGTTTTCTAGCCCCTTTCGCTCTGGGTTGGTCAAAGGACCTGAGGCAGCCACCCTGAAAGGTATGCTACCCTTTTGCTTTGCCTTGAGTCGCTGGCGCCCTCTACCGGGCTCCTGTAGTCGCGTCATTGCGACGTCCGGGAGCCCTGGTGCCCTTGGTCCGGATCTAGCGCCCTCTACCGGCAGGCAATGTTAGGGCGTTTCCCAACACTGCCCACCAGCTGGTTACGATCAGCTGCCATGACCTGCGCAATTCTGGTGGGGGCAGCCACGTTTGCTTAGCTCGGTCAACTCAGGAGAAAGGTGTCGCGAAGAGAGTTCCTAGAAGAGAAAGCTCTCTTCGCGCCTCTTACCTCGGCGGTTGGCGGCTCATCCTAATCTTCGCGGAGGCCATCTATTGACCTATCCAGGGAGTGTTGTGGTTCGCTCGGTAGGTGAGTCCGTCCCCAGCTGTCCGGTTACCCACTACCCGATCCTTTTTAGATTCTGCAGTATTTGGCCGCGTCACTCGGGAGCGCCCGCGCGGCACGACCGCTTTCTTCGACCCGCACTTCAATGTTGACGGGGTTTGCAGGGTCTGCCATTTTTGGGGTAATTGACCTTGTTTGGGACGAGCTTGCATTACTTTCGGTTGCTTTGAAAGTGAAGTAAGCGTTGTTTCTTTTTACTGACAGCAATCTCTCGTCTTGCTCACGTTGACGTTGTGTGCTAACGTCGTTTAGACTCATTGCAATCGAAGTTGATATTGTTCGAGATTTAAATGTTATGTTTTATATTAATTAATTAATTAATCAATATAAACATTAGCGATTTCATCGCTGAAAGCGTCTTTTCGCGTTGTTGTTGATTTACGAAACTAGTCACCGCACTTTTTTTGATATTATTGAATGCTGTTTACGTGAGGGGCCGTTGTGCCGCAACTTTAAGAGCGCACCCGCGCTGAAGAGCGCACCAGCACTGAAGAGCGCATCCGCGCTCGCCCCTCTTTGCGCTCTCGCTCCTTCGTCGGCCGTCGTCGATCGTATTTTTTCTATTACCGTGGCCTGTTTTCTTGCTAAGTTGAGTTCAGTTCTCGATGTAAGCAGCCCAATAAAGCTGAACGCGTATAACCGAAGACGACCCCGGCCCTTTTTATTTCTCACTTCATCTAATCCTGGAATCTTTTGCGGCAACCACGTCAACCCCTTACAAACATTGGTCCTTCGAGTCGGATCATTCCTGGATTTTCTTCTGCCAGCAGTTCTTGGCATTGTTCCACCAAAAGATAAGTACATTTTTCCGTCCCCATCTCTCTGCCGGTCTTCAGCAGTGATTCGAACATTAAATTTCGTTCACACTGCTGCAAGATTGTTTTTCCCTCCGTGTCAACTCCAAGTCCGAGTTTTTCCGACACAAAGGCAGGTTGAGATTTTCTAATAATATATAATAATCTTAAAATTCTGCAAATTTTTCCATCCGTCTCCGTTTTGTGTGCTGCCCATATTCCTCGCCGTTTTCGGCCTCTCCGTTATTCATTCGCTTGCCAACGGTCGAGACATATGTGCATCCACATACATACGCACATACATATTTTTTTGGTGCAATTAATCCGCGAAAAATTCGCAAGTGAACAGTGAAATTGTGTGGTGACAAAAAGAAGGCATAATTAATATTGGCCAGCCGGTGTGAATTAGTTCCGGAATTTCCAAATTCACCGAACAGTCCGCCGCTGTCGTAATATTTGTTTTTTATCTTCCTCAATCATTGTCATTTTTTACACCCCATAACTTTTCTGTTCCCCCAATTATACAGTCCACTTATCAAAGCTCCACTGTGCCAACATATGCCCACATGCCCTTACATATATCCGTACCTGCATGCATGTCCATATATTTTCTGCCTTCAATTCCAGGAAATATATAACCGATACAATTTAACATATACAGTCCACTTATCGGCGCTCCACTGTGCCAACATATGCCCCACATGCCCTTACATACATATATCCGTACTTGCATGCATGTCCATATATTTCCAAATATTTTCTGCCCCCAATTTCAGGAAATATATAGCCGAAAAAATTAAAAAAAAAAAATTTAATTTTCTAAATTTCTAAGAAAAACCAAACTTAAAAAAAAAAATAAAAAGAAGTGTATTTTTTATTTTTACTTATCTACCGAACAAAAAAAAATCAAGAAAATCGGAGTTATTGCCATGTAAAGGGTTAAATTAAATAAATTTTTAAATTTAAAGTTAAATTATAAACCGCCATTTCACTACAAATCCGTGATTGTGTCGCTTAAATTCTTAAATCCTCGACCTAGCCGTGTTGTGTTTTTTGGTGCTGTTTTTTTTTCCTTTGGGGTACGTACAGGGTGCCGACGGCATAACCGGCTGCGTAACAAATAAATAAAAAAAAATAAATTAATTATAAATTTATATATTAATAATTATAACTACGAAAATTTATTTAATTCTTATTTTCCGTTATATTATAATTAATTAATTTAATTATCCACCTTCTGTCCGAATAGAGCCGCGGATTTTTAATTCCATCTTCCCGGCTTCGTGTTAATTACATTCAATTAATTAAAGATTTAGGTTTCAATTCCACCGTTCCAGCTTCGTGATAATTAACCTCAATTGATTAAAAATTAAGATTTTCAACTCCACCCTTCTGGCTCCATCATAATTTGACAGTTAGCCAAAAATGAATTATTTATTTTTTTTGTGTGTTAAATTCAAGCCAAAGTTAAGTCCACCTTCCGGCTCCGCAAATTCGAAAATAGTTAAGAATTTAATATCTCAGTATATATTAAATTCAGTACGAACCACACAAGTCGAAATATACATACATATATAGACCGTCATCATTTTTTTCCGAACAAGCACGAATTTTCCGGTACTTTTTCCATTTTTCCGTGCCTCCAACGCTGCTTCTACTCCGCATCAGGCAACATCCACCTACAATCTGAGCAAACCTCGTCTCCTTTTGGGTTTTTTTCTGGTTCCTGAAGTTGTTCTTTCCACATTCGAATTGTGCCGCACACGACTTTCCTTTTTACATCGGCGCCACTAGTTCGCACTTGCTCCTTGTAATTGGCTTTCATCCGAGATGTCACCGTTCTCATCACATTAGTGCGACCGGCCACCACTTCGTACGAGCCACCTGTTGCGCGAGTCAGTCGACAAGCGCTGACCAGCGAATTGGACTCTCAGAATGCCCACGGGAGACGAAAAAAAGCCGCGTCCGATCCCAGCCATCCGTTTCGACAGATCTCAATCCGCATCTCCGCGGACGCCTCTCTTCAAGCCTAAGGCTTCCAGTGCCAGTCCAAGGGCAAGGAGTGACGAATCCGTCAATACAACCCCCGGTCCTTCACAGAGGCAGACTCGCTCCGTTGCGAAAATGGCTCCAAGTGCGGTCGAAGTGGCGTTGAAAAAGTGCATCGCCACAACAGATCGAATTAGCCAATTTGAGGCTAACATAAGTACTCCGGGCGCCCCAGAAACGGAAATAGGCTCCCAATATATGTACGAAGTCCATCGGGACCAAATTCGGGCACTATGGGAGAAGGTGGAGAAGAGCTATGAGAGCTGCTCCGATTTGCTAGCCGTGTCCGATGACAATGCGGCCGCCTTGACAGTGCTGGAAGCGAAGTACAGCTACTGTTACTCCGTCTATTCGAGATGTATTGCCCAGCTTCGGGAGAAAATTGCTTCCCAATCCACTCAGGCTCCCGTCAATGTCCACACGCCCGCGCCTACAGGCTGCCGGTTACCTCCAGTGGATACCGAGGTCTTTGCGGGTGATTATCTTCGGTGGCCGACCTTCAGAGACTTGTTTACGGCCATTTACATCCAAAACTCGCGGCTCACCCCGGTAGAGAAGTTGTTCCACTTACTGTCCAAAACAAGTGGTGACGCCCACGCCATTGTTTCTAAGGCTCCGCTTACCCATGAGGGGTTTGTCGCCGCATGGCAAAGCCTCACAGACCGCTTTGAGAACCGGCGGCTATTGGTCAACAGCCAGTTGAAGATCCTTTTCAACATCCAGGCTATTTCTCAAGAGTCCGGGGTCGCGCTGAAGGAGCTGCAAGCTACCATTCAGAGTTGTTTGACAGCCCTAGAAATGTCCTCCGTTAATGTTGAGGCTTGGGACTGTCTCCTTGTATTTATGATTTCGTCAAAGCACCCCAAAGTCACACTTTCTATGTGGGAGCAATCCGTACATAATAAGGCCGAGATTCCAACATGGAAGGAATTAGATAACTTCCTGACAGAGCGCCATCGCACTCTGGAGGGCATCGACGATGTCAGGCCTAGTGGCTCCGTGCAATTTCCGCCAAGGTCGGGACTTCCTACTGCCCCTGCTCGGAGGCTCACTTCATACGAGACTCGAGTGGTTCCGTGCCAAAGGGGCAGCGATCTGTGTTCGAGGGAGGACCACCCCATTCGCTTATGTACGCGTTTCCTAGAAATGGATGTAAATGGGCGTTCTGACAACATAAGGAGGAAGCAGTTATGTTTAAACTGTTTTGCCCGAGGGCACCAGCAGCGAGACTGCACGAGCGCCCATACCTGCTTTACATGCCACAGCCGACACCACACTCTCCTGCACCGCGGCAATCCGTTCGCCACCGCTTCAAGTCCGCCTACGCCAGCAAACGGCTCAGAGGTTCAGTCGAATGTGCAGTTGTGTTTCGCTTCCGGGTCAGGAGCCGTCCTACTGGGCACGGCCCTTATCAACGTGTGGCATTTGGGGTGCACCGTCCAGGCACGAGCACTGATAGACTCAGGCTCCGAAGCGACTTTCATCCCGGAACGGGACGGCTGTAAGACGTGTGGTCAGGATCACCACACGCTGCTGCACCCCGTGACGAAGGAGCACCGGTCACCGCCCGCGGGAGACAGTACACGGGGTGTCTCGCTCTCTCGTCGGCCGTCATCCGCCAATTCCCGGCGCGGTTCGGGTGCTTCTCGCCCTGCGTCCGCCATTTTCCGGAATTCCCAAACCGATCCACGGCCGCCGACTTCCCGGCACTCTTCGATAACTCTTCGATATTCTTCCGCCACTGGCCGACAGCCGTCAAGTGCTCCACTGCATTCGTCCGCCACCCATCGGGTGCCGTCCACCGCTCGTCCGCCAGCGTCATCCGCGCCTAGGCAATTTTCCGCCTCTTCTCGAGGGCCTTCGTTTAGGTGAGGGGACGTTGTGCCGCTCAGCTGAACTTAAGAGCGCACCTGCGCTGAAGAGCGCACCAGCACTGAAGAGCGCACCCGCGCTGAAGAGCGCATCCGCGCTCGCCCCTCTTTGCGCTCTGGCTCCTTCGTCGGCCGTCGTTGATCGTATTTTTTCTATCACCGTGGCCTGTTTTCTTGCTAAATTAAGTTCAGTTCTCGATGTAAGCAGCCCAATAAAGCTGAACGCGTATAACCGAAGACGCCCCCGACCCTTTTTATTTCTCACTTCATCTAATACTGGAATCTTTTGCGGCAACCACGCCCCCCCTACAAACAAATGCTCTTTTTTTATTTTTTCCCGGAGAAAAATAAATTCACGTCTGCATAGCTCGTAAAATAACAAAATGGCTCGTAAGATATACCACACTCATCACATCTACAATACACCACTATACTCTACAAAATTAACAGAGCAACCCAAAAAAAATCAACAACTCCCGTAAACCCATCTGGCTCCCTATTAAATCCGCCTCACCTCCGACACCTCAGCCCCTCTCACGCAGCAAAAAAATCAACATCAACATCATCATCAAAATCAACACCTATACTAAGCTCATCCCTATCAGAAGATCTTATACTCGGAATTTACTCTAACAAACAACACACACTTGTCAAACCCCTCAAAACAAAAAAAAATAACGAACTAAAACCTAAAAAGAACAATAAAAACAAAAACCCTCTTCTTAATAGCGACAGTGAAAGCATTTAATTATATCCAATTCAACCCAAAAACACCTAAACTTTAATACATAAGTAAGTCTTTCAACCAATACTTAGCTTAAGCAATGGTAAAAATACTTCAATGGAATTTAAATGGATACATAAATAATTATAATAAATTGCAAACGCTCATTAAAATACACAATCCAAAAATTATATCCCTACAAGAAACCCACCTATACTCTACAAAAAATATCCCCATCCCAATCGCATATACCCTTTACCACGAAAATACGTCCACTAACGGATATGGAGGTGTGGCATTCCTAATCCACAACTCCATACAACAACAAAACGTCACGATAAATTCTTCCGACTTCGACACAGTATCAGCAACTGTCCACTCCAAACTCAAATTCACAATAGACTCCTCGTACATTCCACCCAATAAAACCTTTCAGATCCAAATCCTCCAATCCTCAACCTCCCTTACTTATAACTGGAAACTTTAAGAGCTGGCATAGAAGCTGATGCTCACCAGCCAACAATGCTAGAGGGAATATATTATTCAAATACTCTCAATAATGTTTCACCATCTCACTTTTCCAAACATCATACTCTGTGATCAATATCCCATACAAAAATATGGGGTTGTATGTTGTATTCGACATTTTTGACGAATACAACACCGCCCCTATTACAAGACCCAGATTCAACCTCAAAAAAGCAAATTGGCCACAATTTCAGGAAATTTCCGAAAAATTATCCATTTAAATACCTTCCAGCTCAAACGTCAATAAAGAAACATCCGAAATAACTCAAATAAATATACAAGCAGCTAACGAAACTATCCCCCAAACACAGACATTTAAGATACAAAAATCTGTCCCATGGTAGGACCAAACCCTTCAAAATCTAAAAAAATAAAAAAAAAACTCATGTTTGCATAAACATGACAACTATACTTGCCTACATTAAAGCGAAGGACAGACCTAAACGGGAAATTAAGATAAGGAAACGAAAACCTGTTCAAAACTTCACTGCCGAGATAAACCCAAAATCTTCTAAATCTTCTATCTCCAAAATATGGTCAAACATAAATCGATTTCAGTCTTCGATAAGTTCTTGTCGTATGAGGTTGTATTTAACGAGCTCGGAAATCGTTCACTATCTACCATACGCATAGAAAATTCATAAAAAACAAGAAAGCAAAGCTAACTTCGGGCGGAGCCGAAGTTGATATACCCTTGCAGCTAAAACCGGATATATATCGCAGACATCGGATATAATTGGCCGATCCTTATGATTACATCATAATAAAACCAATTAATTACAATAAAAAATCTAAAAAAAAGTCCCAAGCTTCTATCTTCAAAAATACGAAAGTTGATATTTCTACCAATTAGCATTTCCGATCGTTCAGTTATATTTCAGCTATAAGATATAGTCAACCGATCGTTATGAAATTTGGTAGATCGGATTAACTGACCAAAAATAGAAAGTGTACCAAGCGCTAGCTTTCTATCATCAAAAACACGAAAGTTGGGTCATTTCCGATCGTTCAGTTATATGGCAGCTAAAGGATATAGTCGGCCGATCCTTATGAAATTTGGCATGTCGTAATATTTTGCCAAAAATAGCTTTCATGTCAAATTTGAACTTTCTAACTCTAAAAACACCAAAGTTATACCATTCCCGATCAATCAGTTATATGGCAGCTATAGGATATAGTCGGCCGATCCGGGACGTTCCGACTTATATACTGCGTGCAAAGGAAAGAAGGGTGTGTGCAAAGTTTCAAGACGATAGCTTTAAAACTGAGAGACTAGTTTGCGTAGAAACAGACAGACGGACAGACGGACATGCTCATATCAACTCAGGAGGTGATCCTGATCAAGAATATATATACTTTATAGGGTCGGAGATGTCTCCTTCACTGCGTTGCACACTTATGGACAAAATTATAATACCCTCTGCAAGGGTATAAAAATGAAAGTTAAATATGCAACACAAATACAATCCGAACAGTGATTGATTCTGGCGGATTTGTGGAATGCCGAAATAGCCTTTTCAAATTTTATTGAAAAGGTTAATAAGCTCTTTGATTGCCTCAATAGCCATGTTTTGTATGAAAAAAATCCGTACAGGTGTGCACTGCAAAATAATAATAACGTTCACAATTACCTCTTAGAAATGAGGAATTATTTTGCAGAATTTAAATATCCACAAGTAGTACATTGCATTGCGAAATTGAATCAAGACCCCTTAGAAAACTTGATTTATTTAATAAGGGCTCGCGGATTAACAAATAACAATCCATCGATGTCAGAATTTATTACAATAATGTCAAAAATGCTATTAATGAAAATATTAACTTCGAAATCATTATCTGGTAATTGCAGCCCAGATGAAGATACAATGTTAATTAATGTTATCAAGGACTGCAGCTTGAATAAAACTTGCAAAGAGTTAAAAACCGACGAAGACAATACCGATTTCGAGATGTTCTCAGATGACGAGACGGAAATTGAGCAAGTTTTGGATATTGCAACTGGTGACGAGTTTGATAGCAATGCCTTGCGATATTTTGCAGGCTATATATTGCTTAAAATTTTGGAAAAAAAAGATTACGGAGTGTGTGCTGATCTATTAAAGAAAAACATAGAAGCACCTACCTGTACGGAAAATTTTATACTGAATAAAAATTATGACTGCGCTGATAAAACTTTAAAACTTAAAGCTCCTTCTGACTACCATTTTTCTTTGATTGAAATACATAATTCTGTTTTTAAGAAAATATTTAAAACAAGAAAGGAAAGCTAACTTCGGGCGGAGCCGAAGTTTATATACCCTTGCAGTTAAAACCGGATATATATCGCAAACATCGGATATAGTTGGCCGATCCTTATGGGAATAGGAATATATAACCCAATTTATTATAATATAAAATCTAAAAAAAGTCCCAAACTTCTATCTTCAAAAATTCGAAAGTTGATATTTCTACCAAATACCATTTCCGATCGTTCAGTTATATGGCAGCTATGGGATTTAGTCGGCCGATCCTAATGAAATTTGGTAGGTTGGATCAACTGACTAAAAGTAGAATCTGTATTAAATTCCAGCTTTCTATCTTCAAAAACACGAAAGTTGGGTCATTTCCGATCGTTCAGTTATATGGCAGCTATAGGATATAGTTGGCCGATCCTTATGAAATTTGGCATGTCGTAATGTTTTCACATGTCAAATTTGAACTCTCTAACTCTAAAAACACCAAAGTTATACCATTTCCGATCAATCAGTTATATGGCAGCTATAGGATATAGTCGGCCGATCCGGGCCGTTCCGACTTATATACTGCGTGCAAAGGAACGAAGGGTGTGTGCAAAGTTTCAAGACGATAGCTTTAAAACTGAGAGACTAGTTCGCGTAGAAACAGACAGACAGACGGACAGACGGACAGACGGACATGCTCATATCAACTCAGGAGGTGATCCTGATCAAGAATATATATACTTTATAGGGTCGGAGATGTCTCCTTCACTGCGTTGCACACTTTTGGACAAAATTATAATACCCTCTGCAAGGGTATAAATATCTTTATTGGCTATAAAATATTCCTGTAAATAATGGATCATTTTGAGCTGACCACAGCAAAACTTAAGGAACTTAACTGGGAGTTCTACTAAACCATATAAAGCTGTTCTGTCTGCAATGGATAGACTTCCAGCCAAAACCGTTATGTCCTTGCTTATTGAACTCGGCTTGAAATGCACAAACGTTAAAATTGTTGAAGAAGCTAAAACTGACTATGATCTTCTACTGTACATTGTTTATTTTATAAACAAAAGCATCACGGTAAAATAACTACGAAACAACTACATGTACATCAACCACAGAAGGTACAATGGGACTATAAAGTCCAAATTGAAAACAAAATAACACAACGTTACAACTGTCAATCATTTGGTCACGGTTTGTAGCGTGTAACGGATAGCAGTGATCGGACGTATCTTTAGATTCTACAATTGCGGGGCACGCTTTATTATCCGGCTCTAGCTCGTCGGCTTTGGGGGTGGTGGTCTTGCGTATATGTAGAACCTAACAGTAGCCACATATTATTATTAAATAGAATAGAATTTAGCGAGCTTGCGACAGCAAAAATGTTATAAAAGGAGCTATAACAAGAAAGGAAAGCTAACTTCGGTCGGAGCCGAAATTGATATACCCTTGCAGTTAAAACCGGAATATAGAATAGAATCTGTACCAAGTTCCACCTTTCTATCTTCAAAAACACGAAAGTTGGTCATTTCCGATCGTTCAGTTATATGGCAGCTATAGGATATAGTCGGCCGATCCTTATGGGAATATGAATATATAATCCAATTTATTACAATACAACATCTAAAAAAAAGTCTCCAGCTTCTATCTTCAAAATCTTGGTATCTTGGTATTTCTACCATAAACCATTTCCGATCGTTCAGTTATATGGCAGCTATAGGATATAGTCGGCCGATCCTTATGAAATTTGGTAGGTTGGATCAACTGACCAAAAATAGAATCTGTATTAAATTTAAGCTTTCCATCTTCAAAAACACGAAAGTTGGGTCATTTCCGATCGTTCAGTTATATGGCAGCTATAGGATATAGTCAGCCGATCCTTTTGAAATTTGGCATGTCGTAATGTTTTGCCAAAAATAGCACTCGTGTCAAATTTGAACTCTCTAACTCTAAAAACATCAAAGTTATACCATTTCCGATCAATCAGTTATATGGCAGCTATAGGATATAGTCGGCCGATCCCGGTCGTTCCGACTTATATACTGCGTGCAAAGGGAAGAAGGGTGTGTGCAAAGTTTCAAGACGATAGCTTTAAAACTGAGAGACTAGTTCGCGTAGAAACAGACAGACAGACAGACGGACAGACGGACAGACGGACATGCTCATATCAACTCAGGAGGCGATCCTGATCAAGAATATATATACTTTATAGGGTCGGAGATGTCTCCTTCACTGCGTTGCACACTTTTGGACAAAATTATAATACCCTCTGCAATGGTATAAAAACCGGAAGAACTAAGGGCACAATTCCAGACGGACAGAAGAAGGCAAGAAAATAGGAAGTGAGAAATTAGAGTTTGCGAGGCACTGGTGTTGTTGTGTTCGCTAGAAGCCCTACCCTCCCTATGACCATCGCCGCTAGAGTACAACTCCAATGATCCCTTGTTACACCCTAGGACCTAAGAAACATCAGCTGGTTCAGTTTAAAGTTTTAGCAATTCATTATACCCTTGCAGAGGGTATTATAATTTTATCCAAAAGTGTGCAACGCAGTGAAGGAGACATCTCCGACCCTATAAAGTATATATATTCTTGATCAGGATCGCCTCCTGAGTTGATATGAGCATGTCCGTCTGTCCGTCTGTCCGTCTGTCTGTCTGTCTGTTTCTACGCGAACTAGTCTCTCAGTTTTAAAGCTATCGTCTTGAAACTTTGCACACACCCTTCTTCCCTTTGCACGCAGTATATAAGTCGGAACGACCGGGATCGGCCGACTATATCCTATAGCTGCCATATAACTGATTGATCGGAAATGGTATAACTTTGATGTTTTTAGAGTTAGAGAGTTCAAATTTGACACGAGTGCTATTTTTGGCAAAACATTACGACATGCCAAATTTCAAAAGGATCGGCTGACTATATCCTATAGCTGCCATATAACTGAACGATCGGAAATGACCCAACTTTCGTGTTTTTGAAGATGGAAAGCTTAAATTTAATACAGATTCTATTTTTGGTCAGTTGATCCAACCTACCAAATTTCATAAGGATCGGCCGACTATATCCTATATCTGCCATATAACTGAACGATCGGATATGACCCAACTTTCGTGTTTTTGAAGATAGAAAGCTGAAACTTGGTACAGATTCTATTCTATATTCCGGTTTTAACTGCAAGGGTATATCAACTTCGGCTCCGCCCGAAGTTAGCTTTCCTTTCTTGTCTTTTTTTACTTTGTTTTGAACTTAAAAGACTTTTTGTTTTTGTTTCATTATTTAGCACTTTTTTTATTATTTTTTTTTTTTACTTTTGACCGCTTAACTCTTCAGGTTTGCTGCCTTCATAAAAATAATATCTTTGAATTATCTTTAAAAAAAAAATATAAAAAAAATATTAAAAAAAATAAAATAGTGCGTCGCCTTTTTAAATTCATTGCCGCACATATCACTTCGCCTGGGAATTTTTTTGTTTTTTTAAACCTTTTTACTTATATTAAACTTTATTTTTTTCCAGTGTAATAAGCTCATTTATACTAAAATTTTCTTGTTTTAACCTTATTATTATTTTTTTTATTTAATTCGACTCATAGATGAGTGGGATTTTTTCCCCTTCTCTCCAATTTGTCTCCAACTTCGGCGGTTGACCCGCGGAGCAGCCGATTCCCAATCGGAATGGAAGGTAAGGTGCTCAGCGGGACACAAGCGGGTTCACGGCACTTGGGGGTCGCTTCTGTCGACGATCGATGTGCTCCCCTTTGGGCGTAAAATTCCCGGTTTGTCCAGTCCACGTGTCAAGGGTGCTCCCAGGTACAGATGACTGCGATCCAAGTCGGAAAGGCGGCTGAACCGTTAGTTCACGTTGATCCGCCTTAGACTGGATGCTGGTCCGTTGATCCATGTGGGGATCTTCACGGAGACAGAGGCTGTTCCCAAATTTGGGGAAAAACTCGAAAGAAATCCTTTTCGGCGGATCCTGTCTAGGATTGAGGCGGATGGCCAGGCGGCTTTGATTAACGGCTGGTGCTTCTGGACAAAAATAGAATCAAGGGGTTCCTAAGTAAGGGTTTAACTGGCTTGCCCAAAGCAAGAGACTTACTTGGAGACGTCTGTCTGCCTCGCCGGTTAGATCGAAAAGAACTTTAAGGTCCCAAGCGGAAATCCAAGCTGGCTAAGCCTTTCACCATGATGGCATGTAAAAGCTTTCCAGTGCAAGCCTGGGCCGCTGAACGGTGCCACTTAATGGCATCCCCACCTCTTCAATCGGTTATTTGGGAAACTATGGCGCCAAAAATCAATATTTAAAAAAAAAAAAAAAATTTTTTTTTTTAAATATCAAAATTGATTTAATGCTTCAGTCGCCAGTACAAAACCCCCCCGCTATAATCAGACTTGGGTGTGTGAATAGATACCCTAGACTGATTCCGACTGAAGCTATTGCCGAATATCTTTAGCGTGGTAAGTACCGAAAACTTTTCCTTGAAGGTCCTCCAGTTCGTAATAAAGATTGCCGAGTTTCCTACGAATTCGAGATTTTACAAAGATCGGTCCGAATTTGCCGTTATACTCTGTTTGGAAGCAACTTTGTTTAAAGTTACGCCGATAAACTTCTTGCCCTTCAGTGTAGCTAACCTCACGGGAACGAAGGTTATAGCGTTTCTAGTTTTCCTCGTGCTTCTTAAACATTTTCTCGCACGCTTGTTTGCGGACTATCTCAAATGAATCCTGCCTGTCGAATCTTAGCGAGCGATCATCCAAAAGATTTAAGCGACGGAGTAGTGAGTATGTCGCCCCAGAGGTCACCATATGCTGCCCAAATGCCATGTAGTATGGACTCGTTCCAAGGCTTGAATGCACCGAAGATCTCAGCGCACAACATATCCTGCTTAGGGCTTCATCCCAGTCTTTCTGGTCAGGGCGCAGATAAGCTCTGATTGCAGATATGACCGATCTGTTCACACGCTTCGATGCGTTAGCCTGTGGCGAATATACGGCAGTCAAAATATGATTAATGCTATATTCTTGCATTAGCCCTTGAAATACTTTTGATCGAAATTGAGACCCGTTGTCCGACACCACCGTTTCTGGGACCCCAAAAGTCATAAACAGCTCGCTATCTAAATATATTACAACTACGCTAGAATCAATTTTTCTTACATGCTTGAGAAAGACGTACTTAGAAAAATGATCGAGGAAAATGAAGATACCCATACCCAGAAGAAGATTCCCACTTTGCGACCTGGGATAAGGTACGAGAAAATCAACGAAAAGACATTGAAAGAACCGCTGAGTCTCAGGCGCCTCTCCTTAAGGAGGTCTGAGGATGAAATTCGGTGCCTTACTACACTTGCAAATCTCACAAGCACCTATGTAGGCCCTTACATCTGAAACGAGACCAGGCCAGAAATAGTATCGCCTTATCCGCCCGATGGTTTTGTGTACGCCTCCATGAGCGGCCAAGGAACTGTCATGAGCTAGTGAAAGCACTTTGGCCACTAACTCTTTGGGTATCCAAAGTTTCCACGCATACTCATCGTGCATTTGTTCTCCAGTCAAGTGCTCCGCTTTAGGGTACAAAAAACCACCTTCCACCTTAAGGTCTGGAAAATGTTGTTTATTTTCTTCTACATTCTTAATCAATTTGAGGTGCTCATCCGATTTAAATTCTCCTGAAATAAGGTCAATAATAAGGCCTTCCATCAAGTCTGTGCCTGCAACTGTCTCTTCGTTAACGCGCGACAAATCATCGGGAACAACGTTTAGAGAACCCTTGCGATGCTCTATTTTAAAAACGTATCTTTGCAGCACTAAAGACCACCGAGCTAAACGGGAACTTAAATCGTGGTTCGACATCAACCATTTTAGAGAAGCATGATCAGTAATTATTTTGAATTTTAACCCCTCTACATACGCTCGGAAATTCTTTAAAGCTACAATTGCATCCAAACACTCTTGTTCAGTGACTGTGTAGTTTGGCTGTGCTTTGTTTAATTTCTTTGAAACAAACCCAATCGGCCGTTCGTCACCTTCATCAGAAACCTGTACCAATACGGCTCCCACGCCTGTTTTGCTGGCATCGCAATGAATATCGAAAGGTTTGGCGAAGTCTGGACTGCATAGAACAGGAGCTTCACTAAGACACTGCTTCAGTTTCTCAAATGCTCTTATTGCCTCTTCAGTCAAGACGAGTTTTCTTTTCGTCGTCATCAAATCTGTCAAAGGCGCAGATGGGGACGCAAAGTTTGGCACGAATTTTATGTACCATCCACACATCTGTACCATCCAACTTCTCAAGTTCTTCAGGCTTTTTGGTAGTGGGAACTATGGTAATGGCCGTCACTTTTTCTGGATCCGTTCGGATTCCCCCGTCACCTATTATATGACCCAGATAGCGCACCCGCCGCATGCAGAAATGACTTTTGCCAATGTTGATCGTCAAGCCTGCACGCCTTATGTAAAGAGCTAATTCCCTGAGGACTTCCAGCTGCCCTTCAAAACTAGAAGATTCTATCAGAAGATCGTCTAAATATATAAAGACTTTATTCCTCAAGTGAGCTGGCACTACTCGAAAGTCCATTAGACGGGACCATGTCCGTTGTCGCGTCGCTAGTCGCGTTGCATAACCCAAACGGCATGACCTTGAATTGGTATAATGGTCTACCAGGATCCGTGAACGCTGTCTTGTCGCGCGAGTAGGCATCTAAAGGCACTTGCTAGTAGGCATCCTTGAGGTCTTAACTCGTTATATATTCGGCCTTTGGTAATCGGCTCAACATCCCATTGATTTGGGGAAGAGGATACGCGTCCTTTTCAGTAAATCTGTTGACTTTTCGACCATCTAGGCATATTCTAACTTTCCCTGGCTTAGTAACCATTACAATCGGGGAGGACCACGCACTCTCCGATTCCTCTATCACTCCCAATTGTAACATTCGATCGATTTCAGCATACATTGCCTTTTCGACTGCGGGAGATACGGGGAAATGACGCTGTTTTACGGGTTTTGCCATTCCAACGTCAACATAATGGGTTATTAAATTTGTCCTGCCTAACCCTTCTTGAGTGAAAGAGGGAAAGCCATTTATGACGTTAGTCAACTTTGCCCTTTGGGCTTCGGACAATGTGTGTTGGTCTACTTCGTCCTTAAGATTTACTTTAGTCGATTCTATTTCTGCTACTCTTAAATGCGTAGGATGGAGATCATCCATCTTCCAGAAATCTATGCCCAAGTATAGATTCTGCTTGAGGGAAGGTACCACGTAAATTCTTAAAGGTTTCTTGACGTTGCCATATTCTACGTCGCTGTTTAGAAGCCCTACTATTTTCTGTGAATTTCCGTCTGCTGTGGCAGCGTTGCCTTTTATTGCTCGGAATTCCTCGCTCTTTATTGCCTTGTTAGCCAACTCCCCTCTTATGCAACTAATTGAAGCACCCGAATCTAAAAAACCGTATACGACCTGGATCTCTTGATCCCTTGGAACATATATGTTTCAGGCCGTCTTTACATTTATTTACGTTTTTCTAAAACGCCTTTAACCTCTTTGAATTTCGCTTAGGTAAGCTTACTATATTTTGGGTTTTTGGAATAGTCATGTCCCTTAACTTCGAAATTTTGCTGTGAAGTAGATAACCATCTGGATATTTTTGTTCGTCTGGGGATGGGAGAGATACACTTTCATGGGTACTCTCCAATGGTCGGTCATCGTTGACTGATTTCGACTGGCATATGAAGTCTTCTGTTTGAATTGCGACTTCGATATGCCGGGCTTCGAGTTTTTTGCACATTTGTTACAACTAGGTTTGTACGTGTTAGCAGCTCCGCAACCGTAACAAAATACCCGCCTTTCTGAAAGGCAATCCTGGTACCTATGTCCTTCGCTTTGGCAGTTCCAGCATATAAAGGAAAATGCTTCGATATCTGCGTCGCTCCCGAGTTCCATTTCTTGTGGGTCTACTGTTTCCTCTCTAAGCTCAGTGACTTCACGCTTAAAAGGAGAGACTCTAGCATAACCACTGCAACGCTTAACATCGGCGAGAAAATCTTCGCGGCGCCTACAAATTTCGCTTAATTCGGCCACTGATTTTATATCTATATTAAGGATTTCGTGCCGTATTTCTGGACGGAGGTTGCTTTTCAACACTCGGAAAAGTTTACCTGCATTCCAGGGTTGGTCTAATTGATCTATTAGCCCCGATATGGTGTCGTAGAAGTTATCAAATGACTCATTTGGTTGCTGTTTCGTCATTCTAATTAACTCCTCTATGTCCTTATCGACTCTACTCGGTCTAAATTGGAATCGTAAAGCTGCATAAAAATCTTTCCAGAGTATTTCGCCATACGCCTTGTGTTACCGCCAGTAAAACTCGTTAGCGTTTCCTTCGAATAGAACACTAGCGTTCCTACAGAGCACGGTAAAATTTCCGTCTTATGTTTGCTCGTCAGGGCTTCGACTCTATATATAAAATTGTCGACGGACATACTTTCGCCAGAATATTTTATTTTCCATCCGTTGAGAATGTGAACAACTTTGTCTGGTCGAGTTCATAACTCTGAAGCAACCGTTCTTTGGAAAGTGGGAAAATGTGGAGTCTCACCTCTATCAAAACCTCTTGGGACTTGTTCTTGAGAAAATCCCGCAATTCCGGTATTTTCCAAAGCTGGGCTTGGAGTGACCGTTACTCTACTCACGCTTTCTGAGATGGCATTCTGTATCAGTTCAGATATTTCTCAGAAAGAGTGGCCAACATCCTTCGCTCCATGGCTAACAATTGTACTGCATTGGCGGTGATTATACTTGCGTTTGCATTAGTATTACTACGTGCTGAGGTAGTAGGAGGGGTCTCTTCCAATAGATTGTTGCTCGGCTGACTAGCTTTGGATCTACTACGAGTTTCGCGAGCTACGGTAGGTTTAGAGGCTGCCGCTCTACACAATGATTCGCACACAGGACATGTGTCACTGCTCTTCAAATGATCTTCAATACATTCTCTATGAAATTCGTGCTTACATGTTGTTGTAAAACAGATGAATTTATTTCGGTTTGACATAGCGAACAGACAGGATTTGCAGCGCTTCCTCTTCGGTTCGGCGATCGATCTAACCCCATCATGCTCAAAAGGTTTTAAAAGTTTTGCAATAAAAAAAAAACTTCAATAAATAAAAAAATAACCAAATAAAAATAAAAAATAAATCAATAATAAGGAGTGTGCCGAAAAGAAACTGCACAATTTGTTTTTAGTATAACTTTCCTGTTTTTATTCCGATTTGACTTTTTTTTTTTATTTTGTTTGTTTAATTATAGAATTTAATTTCAAAAAAAATATTACAGCAATGTTCTTATTTCTGATCGAATTTTTTTTTTAATACCGCTCATTAGGTTTTGCACACACTCTGTTGTAACCATTTTGGTTGCATGCATCCAGTTTTTTTTCATGTCCTGCATGTTTTTTGAGGTTCTGCCATCCTTTTGTAAGTTGCGTTTAACTATTGCCCAATATCTTTCGATTGGGCGAAGTTCTGGGCAATTTGGGGGGTTCTCCTCTTTAAATGTATAATTTATGTCTTTTGAGTCGAGCAACGCTATGGTGGAACGAGCATAGTGTGCTGACGCTAGATCAGGCCAAAATATTGTAGATACCTTTTGTTTCTTATAAAATGGTATCAGACGCTTTTTTAGACACTCTCTAATATAAGCATCAGCGTTTATTGTTCCTTTTGTAAAGAAAGAGCTGGTTCTTAAACCACAGGTGCAAATGGCCTGCCATATAAGCACTTTCTAGCCAAATTTTTCCATGTGTATTTTGGACACCGAGTCGTCAACAGTCACACCTTTAGGTTTTGTGTAAAATTGAGGTCCGTGTAATGTTTTTGAGTCCATTTTTACATAAGTTTCGTCGTCCATAATAATGCATTCCACTGCATCAGTGAGCAAGCGATCATAAAGCTTTCTCGCTCTCTTTTTGCCGACTTCCATTTGTCGCAGACTTTTTTTTTCCAACTTTTTGTTTTTTATATTTTTTTAAATTATGCCGCCGTTTTATTTTTTGTACCATATTTATACTTGTTTGTGCTTTTTTCCGCCAAATCTCGAACAGACATTTCATTATTTTTGTGGATTAAGGCCAACACTTTTTTATCAACACTTTCATCTTTAGGACCCTTTTTCGTCCAGTTTTTTGTAAATCATTAGTAGAACTCGTTTTCCCAAACATTATTATAATGTTTTTAACACTATTAACACTAACTTTATAGCGTTTAGCTAATTGTCTATATGAAACACCTTTTTCTGTGCAGTAATTGTGCACAATTTTTTTGCGAACATCCTCTTTGATTCGAGGCATTGTCGAAAGTAAAGGATAGATAATGAAAATAGAATATGTAAAGCAGAATTAATGAAGCTTTCAAACGGTACATTTCCCAGCACGATCAAAAACTAGCTCTTCGAGAAATTGGCGCTAAAAAGTGTGCAGTTTCTTTTCGGCACACTCCTTAACTGAACCCTTAGCTTGATGTTCTCCTGTCCAAGGATGTCTTGAATTTTATAATTTTAAATTTCTCAAAAGGTGTGCGAAGAAAATCTGCTTTTTAAGCTTGAAACGTAATCAAAAGACAATGTTTGTCCTATTAAATAGGTTTTGGCCGGTGTAATCTTACACACGTATTCCAACAAAAAAAAAAAATGTTCTCCCAGCAGAAAGAATCTTAAGGATTTAAGAGTTAGGAAGCTAGGATATTGCACCTCTCGCAAGTAATGCCAGAGCTTCAACCGAAGTGTTGACGTTATCATCTGTTTTCCTCTGACTAAAACACAGCCACTTTTGCCACTATAGAAAGGAAAATATTCGCATTATGTTTTAAGTTCCGGTCAGCCCCGAACACGGATATTCATTCAACTTGAACTCCAGGAATTCGAACGTAGACGAAAATTTTAGAAACGTGAAGTAAAGAAGAAATGGAAATCTATCTAGGATTGTGTCCTTCGGGAGTCTTAATGAACTTAATTTTATTCACTAAGGCCCCACGTTGGGCGCCACTTTTCTTTTATTAATAACACAGCCACACAAAAAAAAATATTTTTTCGGGTCTGGAGGTCAGACAATATGTTTTCGGGGTCGCTGAGTCCGAATCCGAGGTCCAAAAAACCCCAGCACGTCAGGGTTCTGACATAACCTCATAAAACCTCATACAAAAATATATTGGAGTCCCGTGGGTCAGACCATCTTTTTTATATGTTTTCAGGGTCGCTGAATCCGAATCCGAGGTCTAAAATACTCCAGAAAAACAGGGTTACGACGTAACCTCAAAAACTTGATAAAATATAAAAAAATATTAAACAAAATAAAAATAGTGTGTCGCTTATTAAATTCATTGCCGCACATATCACTTCGCTTGGGAATTTTTGTTGTTGTTTGTTTTTTAAACCTTTTTACTTATATTTTAACTTTATTTTTTTTCCAGTGTGATAAACTCATTTATACTAAAATTTTCTTGTTTTAACCTTATTATTATTTTTTTTTTTTTTTTATTTAATTCGACTTAAAATTTTTCTCAGTGCACGTTTTTTAAAACTTTTCGAGCATTTTTCCTTTCCAGCGTTTGGCGATGCGCAGAAGGAAAACCAACATAGAAGCAGACATCAAATACGGAGTAATCGTAATTATCTCTTAAATCCAAAACTCCGAAGTCAGCTCTCTTCAAAAAAAAGAAATATAGGATTCTCCCAACATATCTTCAGAATTTAAAGAGATGCACTTAAAGGAAAGTCAACTTACCAAATACTTCAACAACTGAAACTTACTTCTTTACTCCAGAAGAAATAAACTCTTTATTAATAGACTCTTTATAAATAATCTTAGGACATGCTCCAATAAAGGAGAACTCATCCAAGATATATCAAACTTAGCAATCAAATATGGATATTCAAACAAGTAATTCTCTGATACTTGAAATATTATGGCGTCGAACGCCCGTTCTATAAAAAATAAGCGTGTAGAATTCATCGTTCCTAAAAGATAAAAATATTCATGTAGCTCAAGTGAAACATGGCTTACTCAAGCCCTAATAATAACCCAAAATAATAACAACCTTAATCTTTATGCTATATACTTTTCTGGTTGCTCGGCAAAATGTCTGACTCCTTCATGTAGTGTAACTGGTGACCGAAATTTTTTTAAAGACACAATACAGATCAGTCTTACTAAAAATTTATAGATTGCGGGGTAATTTTATTGCCTGTGGTGATTATAACTCATGTCATAGGATATGGAACTGCGTACGAGCAAACTGGGGTAACATTCTAAATTAAATGTTAGATTTAGGTAAATTTAATGTATCCATCTACACATCCATCCAACATATATTCCAAGATGTCATAAGGCTAAGGCATCCACAATAGATCTTTGCATTACTAAATCTTCAAATCAAATTTCAAATCCAACAGTCTTACAAAAGCTATCTTCTGATCACTTGCCTATAGCCTTCTTGAACATTGACTTCCTAGTCAACTCGTTCACAACAATAGTCAACGATGGCTTTCGTGAAACAGTTCCCCATTAAAGACAAACATTTACAAACTACACGATACCCCAACATATATGCGACCTATTTAATATAAGAAACACAATTCAAAGGCAATGGATAAGGTCTGCCGCTAGATGCGACCATCTAAACCAGGGGTGGGCAAGCCCATGGCTCCTCGGGCTCTCAAGGCTCCCCCCGTTATTCGTAATTTTGGCGCCAGCAAATCGGGCCAGACGATCAAGTCGCGCGGTCAGTAAGCCGTGAAGATTTACAAAAACAATGCTACACAAATTTCGAAGCAGGTAGCGGGCCCAACCCCGCGGTCCCGAGTTTGCGACGACAACCATCGCGAGGGTGGTGGTGTTGTTGTAATTTGTTGTCTGGCTGAGCTGCGGCTCCGACCGTTCGATTTCGTCCACCTCTGATCTAAACTATGTTATCGACAAAAGCTTTCGAAAAAAGCTATTTACTCATAATAATATAGAATGGAACAGTAATCTGAAACAAATAGGAAAATTCAGTAAGGCCTTTTGGAAGATAACAAAAGCTTCAAAAAAGAGAAAACAACCTTTACCCTGTCTCTGCCTTGGTGTCTCATGCTATGAGACTGAGAATGAAATAGCAAACGTACTCGCAGACATTTTTGAGAAGAAACATAAATTAACCATTTCCTTTTCTAATCCTGAAAGGGAGACCCTAGTTCAATATTCTATTCAGTCAATTGAAAATGAAGGTATTAATAGCTTATAAGTATTAAAAACTACAAACTTTGAAATTGCCAGCATAATCAAAGCACTAGTAACACGTAATTCACCTGGAGACGATGGTATTTCAAATATAAGTGTAGGATTGGCAGTCCTATTTTATAATCGATAAGTTCTTCTGTTCCATCACACTTTTCTTTAGTGATACAAAGCGTGGAAAAGGAGAAGGGGTAGAGATGAGCATCAGCAGATGAAGGTCGCGTGTATCTCCAGTATATTTAAAATGTTAAACTAAGTAAACATCGATCGTAAACATGTATTCATCGAAGAATAAATCGTGTCTAATAATTTAATGAAGTCAACGGAAGCCTTTCTCAACAATTTGGGGGCTCGTCCGGGATCAATCCAAAAACGTGCCAATTTGAGTGGAGATTACGACGGAGCAGAGACCCAGAAAGGAGTATTGAGACGAGGCGGCAAAGTGACGTTACTGGAGTTGAAGGCGATATTGAAGGCGCGAGTGAAGACGACGTTGAAAAGCAGTTGGAAAAGCAGTGCGAGAAGCAGTCATCAGAGAAGACAACGGTGGCTTTTAGTTCAACGATTTACCAGAGACGAATTTGAAAAGCAGTGGAAAATATCAGAGATGAGCAACAAAAGACGAGAGACAGCAGGCGGTTCGGAAGTAGAGGTGGGCGCGGGCCTGTATTTTGGGGCCCGGGCCCGCACGAAAACAAAATCTTTTTTGAGAGGCCCGGCCCGGCCGAACACGAAACTGTTTCATCAAGGCCCGGGCCTAGACCGACCCGGCACGAAACTTATTTAAACATATTTCAAAATTTAAAAGACATGTTATTTATGTATACAAATATATGTGTTCATATTTATTAATCCTAATTCATGTTTTTATTTTTATTTTATTTTTCAAAGTTTATGAATTTTACAATAGGACGCCAAATTTTAAATAGTGGTGTGCAAACAAGTAAAATATTGTTTAAGCAAATCTATAGTAACATCGATAAGCAATTAAAATACGATAAATGGCAGTTGTAATTCGAGAATAAAAAAAAATAGTGCGGTCAAATAAAAATTGTTTTAAGGCCTATTGCGGGTTTTTACGGGCCGGGCCATTTTGCAAAGGCCCGGGCCCGCAAGAAGCCCGCACGAATCTTAATTTTAAGGCCCGGGCCCGCTCCGGGCCTGTGTAAGCCCGCGGGCCACGAAAAAAAGCCCGGCCCGTGCCCACCTCTATTCGGAAGTATAAATCCATACAAGCATTATTTAATTGATACGACGAATTTGAGCTTAAACAAAACAATTTATTGTAACGTAAACAATATTTTATTCCCATTTAAATTGTTCATTTGTATTAATCTAAGAGAAAAGTATTATAAAATAAGTTATGTAAGTGTAGAAGATATGAATGTTGAAGACATCACACGATTTTCTGAAATCTGAAAGAGTTCAGCTCTAGACAAACTAAAAGAATTAAGATAACCAAGTTCCTATTTTGAGGGGGAAAATATCGACCAAGAGGAAAACTCAGAAAGTTCAGAGGATTTAATGTACGAGGAAACCAACGTCGTGTAGTCAGATTCTTCTAATTCTCGACCCTCAGCCATGGCGTTCACACTGAGAGATATTGAAGATTCCCTTTCAGCGTTCACTGTAAATGGTTCTCCAGATATTGATGAGTGGCTTGCAGACTTCGAGCTTAATTCTATTACAGTTGGGTGGACTTCTTCAAAAATTCATTTACGGCAGACAGTTGGTAAAGGGAGCTGCAAAATTATTCTTATTCTATTCAAAAAAATTAATTTGGAGAGAAGGCTACAGCAAAACAGGTGCACAAGATGCTCGAAAATAGGAAGAAAACACAGAAAGAGAGTTTGCTAGAATACTTCTACAGTATGACCGCATTAGCAAATCAATCAAAGTTGGACGAAGAAAGTATTATAGAATACATAGTGGAGGGTAATGCGGTACGAAGGAAGCTCGTAAGGAAGTGAAAAATGAAAACCCAAACATTCAGCAGCTGTCACAGTCAACTTTTAACAGAGCGTTTAAAAACATTAACATTGGCAACGACCAGATTATGGCGTTATTTGATTCTGGCAGCGATATTTGTACCATTTCCGAGTCTGCGTACACTCGCATTTATCCTGATATTCTCAAACCTGATATTAAGGAGCTTATGGGAATAGGTGGTAAAAAGATATACAATCTAGGCTCATTCACAGTTGCGACGAATTAGATGACGCTGAAGTTGACATCAGCTTTCATGTAGTGCGTTACAATAAAGGGTATGAAGGTGTGATCGGTAGTCCTTAATATGGTAGCCGCAACAATTGGAGCAAAAGGAGTCGTTTTCCACGCAGTTCATTCAGTAGATCTTGACCATATCTCCGATCCCTCCTTAGGTAGAGATGAAAATAGTCCAAGCCACGACATAGATCTCACTCATTATAGTGTCAATCAAAATGTGGCCGTAGATGCGACTTCCACTAATATTTCAGACTTGACAGAAACTTTCTATCAGTTAATGGCATCTAATTTTATTGAAGACATTGTTTCAGATTTAGATCTGCCTCATTTGAGCACCGACATAAGATCAGCAGTGGTTGGATTAGTTAAAAATTACAAGCCATTAGAGCCAGAGTCAAGCCCAGTAGAAATGAAATTGCTCCTCGCAGGTGAAATCCCAGTCTATCAGAGACCTAGGCGCTTACCGTACGAGGAAACTTGGAAAGTTGACAAGCAGATTAGTGATTGGCTGAAGGAAGGAATCGTCAAAGTGTTTCCGAATACGCTTCACCCATAGTTTTGGTTGCAAAAATAGATGGCACCAAAAGACTTTGTTGTCTTTTGGAATGAAGGAATCGTCAAAGTGTTTCCGAATACGCTTCACCCATAGTTTTGGTTGCAAAAAAGGATGGCACCAAAGACTCTGTTGCGACTACCGCAAATTGAATCAGAAGATTATTTGTGATAATTTCCCTATGGCCTTGATTGACGATGTTTTACATAAACTTCAGAAGGGAAAAGTATTTACAACGTTAGACTTATCGAACGGATTTTTCCGTGTCCCCGTGCAGAAAGCTCTCGCAAATACACTGCGTTCGTCACCCAAAGCGGTCGATACGAATTCTGCTTCGTACCATTCGGAATTTCCAATTCCCCTGCGGTGTTTATGCGATACATTTTTGCAGTGCTCAGGTCATTGATTGAAGACGGTACCCTGATTTGACGGTACATGGACGATTTGATTATTCCATCAAAAGACGAACAAGAAGGTTTGTAGAAATTAAAGACAGTTTTAGATATCGCAATGCGTTCAGTGGGAAATCGTCTGCGTATTAAGTGGGAAAAGTGTCAGGTTTTAAAGAAGAGGGTCCAATTCCTGGGCTATATAATCGAAAACGCAATTATCCAACCATCAGCAGAGAAGACTGGTGCAGTCGAAAACTTCCCGGTCCCAGTCCCCCGACAAAAAAGGAGTTCAACGATATCTTGGCTTAAAATCCTGTTTCCGAAAGTTTGTGAAAGACCTTTTTGTAAAAAGGCTATTTGATCAAAAGAGTGCAACAGAAGTTCATTGTGATGCAAGCATGTACGGATACGGAGCAGTCCTTCTTCAAAAGGATTCAGCTAATCAAGAATTCCACCCGGTAGAGTACATGAGCCGCAAGACAACAGATGCCGAGGAGAAATATCCTTCTTATGAGCTAGAAGTACTCGCTATAGTACAAGCTCTAAAGAAGTGGAGAATCTACTTGCTGGGGTGAAAGATTAAGATCGTCACAGATGCGTTTGAAATGCGTTTGCTATGACCATGCGGAAGAATGATGTTCCAGTAAAAGTATCTCGTTGGGCCATGTTTTTACAAGACTTTAAGTACATAATAGAGCATCGCCCAGGCACAAGGGTGAAACATGTCGACGCCTTAAGCCGAGTACATACGTTGTTGCTTCAAGATTTAGTCAGATATCGAATTCAACAGGCTCAACGTCAGGATGAATGGATAAAAGCCATTTGTAAAATCCTGGAAACAAATACCTACGATGACTTCTATCGTATTTAGTAGTAGTCGATGCTTTCTCTAAATTTGTGTGGCCTTACCCCACTAAGAGTACTGGCGCTGACAAAGTGGATAGAATGGAAAGGCAGGCTGAAGTTTTCGGTAACCCAAGTCATATAATCACGGATCGTGGAACGGCATTCACAGCCAATGTTTTTCAGGAATACTGTAATGATCACAATATTCAGCATTTGTTGGTAGCCACAGGAGTGCCACGTGGCAACGGTCAAGTAGAGCGTATCAATAGGATTGTCATCATTATATTGACAAAACTTTGTGCGGAATACCGGAAAGCTTGGTATAAGCATGTAGGCAGGGTTCAACAGTTTATTAATTCCTCTCCACCTAGAAGTACCAAGATAGCTCCATTCAAGATTCTTACTGGGATCAGTATGAAGACCAAGTACGATAAAAAGTTAGAAAAGCTGTTAGAGGAAGATTTCCTAAATAAGTTACAGGAAGAGAAGGAGATGATTCGAGAGGAAGCTAAGGAGAACATCGCAAAGATTCAGGACGAGAATCGCAAGTCATTCAACAAATCAAGGAAGCCAGAGTCTGAGTACAAGCTCGGAGATTTAGTAGCTATTAAAATAACGCAGTTTGGTGCATGGTTGAAGTTGAAGAAAAAGTACTTAGGGACATACGCCGTGACCCGTAAGTTGAGACATGGTCGATATCTTGTCGAAAAAGTAGTAGATGATGAAGGTCCAAATAAAACAAACACTGTCACCGAATATATGAAGTTGTGGTCGTCCTCATTCGGGTCGACTGAATTGTCAGAATAGCCGAATGTAGGACTGGCAGTCCTATTTTATAATCGATAAGTTGTTCTGTTCCACCACACTTTTCTTTAGTGATACAAAGCGTGGAAAAGGAGAAGGGGTAGAGATGAGCATCAGCAGATGAAGGTCGCGTGTATCTCCAGTATATTTAAAATGTTAAACTAAGTAAACTGTAAACTAACTAAGTAAACTAAGCTGTATTCATCGAAGAATAAATCGTGTCTAATAATTTAATGAAGTCAACGGAAGCCTTTCAATACATAAGTTTAAAAAACCTCCCGGTTTTTGCCATTAGTTTTCTATGAAACATCTTTAATCATTGTTTTCGCAAAATAATACCGATTGTTTGAATACTTATATTTTGAGGAATATCCAAGATATTTGAAAAAATAACCAAAGCCCGAATAGTAAATTATTTAGATACACACAAAGTACTTCCTTCCGTGCAATACGGATTGAGGACCAAACTAAACTGGAAAATTCCTTCCGAAAAACTCACAAATTACATAAAAGAAAATATGCATAATAAAAAATCTGTTCGACTGGTTACTTAAGATATAAAAGAGCTTTCGACACAGTATGGCACGATGGCTTGGTGCACTAATTAAAGAACATTGAAATCAGGCCCGGCAGCAGTAGTGGGTTGAGTGGGTGGCTAGACCCACTCGAGAAATCCCGAGTGGTAAAATTACCCACTCGAAATAATCAACTACCATATATCGTCAACTTGGTCGATTTACACATTTTGAATTTCACGCGGGAAACATACGCGCTCGGACCATGCGCATGGTGTACGTGCACATATAACACACATTCATGCCAACGACGGCTGTATATCACCATATGCTTATATTCGTTTCATTCTCGCTCGTATGTGCTTTTTAGAGATTGAAAGAAAAAGAACGTGCGTACTTTGCAAAGAGACTTGAGAGACGACAGTTGGATAGATTCGTCGTGCGGCTGAAAGGAAGAAGGATTGCGGATTGCGACCAGCAACCGATCGAGAAAAAATCTTCGAAAACCGAGTCTTTTCGAGCGTCAGATATTAAAAGTCGATATCGAGACGACGACAACAACAACAACAACAACGATTCTTCTAAACAATTTCAGAATACGACAAAAATCCAAATGTTTTGCTAGTTTCTGTGTGATGTATTTATATTTCATCAAAGTTCCAAAATGGAGCTCTATACGTAAACAAACGTGCCTTATATGTTATATATAATACAACATAAACTTACTTTATTATACAACGTGAAATGTATCATAAAATGTATAATGAACTTAAATAATAAAGATATATTTTTAAATGATTATTTCAACTTTTACACAGTGGAAAAAAACCTTTCCGTGGCTTGAACTCAACAAAAACTCTGTAGCAATTTGCTACGTCTGTACTGAAGCTTGTGAACGGCAATTGATCGCTAATTTCGACTCGCAGGCTGTGAAATCAAAACAAGCCTGGGTCTATGATGGATTTTCCAAACTGGAAGCATGGGTCATATCGGATGAAGAAACATTCGTCAAGTGTTCTACACATCAATTGCACCGAAGCACTGGCAATGAAGAAGATGATAAAGAATAGAACGGCGTTACTTAAAATTTTCAGCACTCTAAAAAAAAACAGGGTTTGCCTTTAAGAGGAGACAAGAATGACGAAAATTCCAATTTCATGGCGTTCTTAAAGGCTCACTCGGAAGACGTTCCTGAACTGAATTCCTGGTTGCAGAGAGATGGATACAGACGGCTTGATCTTGAAAGTCAAAATGAAATACTCGATCTGATGGCGACTTCAATTTTGTCAAAAATCATGGACGATACAAGAAGAACGGAGCAAATAAGAATTTTCTTGTTGACAACATTTTCGTGAACTCGTGGCTTCTTTCAAAACTAAGAGGCCAGTGCTACGACGGGGCATCCAATGTTTCTGGAAAAATTTCTGGATTGCAGGCGCGAGAAGGAACCTAGAGCATACGTGAGAAGGAACCTCGAGCTTCGTTTGTGCACCGCAATGCCCATAACCTGAATCTTGTTGTACAAGATTCAATTGAAAAGGTACAACCAGCCAGAAAATTCATAGGGTCAATCAAGGATTAGATAAACTTTATCCGAGATTCACCAAAATGCGTTGCACAATTCAAGGAGTTGCAGACTGAAGCGATGGAAAAGAACAACGAAAATGTTTCTTTTATCGCAGTCTTCAACCCGACAAGGTAAAAACTACGATCGAAAATTTCGACACATATTGTAAAAAAACCTTCAAACCTATTTTGAAACCTTCTTATTAATATTTTCCAGATGAGCGATAAGAATACGGCCTCTCAAGATAATCAAGGCGAATTATCCTGAAGTGCTGAAATTCCTCGATGATCGATCGGTGGACAACGAAGTCGATAGTACGATCTCCGCCAAAGCTACAAAAATGACACGATTTTGTTTACGTATATGTAGAAAGATCTCAACAAAAATACATGTCTCAAATAGACTTATTAATATTAACTATAAAAATGATGAACATTTTTCTTTTTTTTTTTTCTCCACTCGGAAAAAGACTACCCACTCGGGCCGAACGTGTCCTGCCGGGCCTGATTGAAATGCCCACATACCTTATAAAAATTACCTTACCTTATAAATTCATTACCCACATACCTATATTTAATGGAATCATTAATCTTGGCTATTTCCCAAAAAAGTGAAAAAAATCATACGGACCAATAAGCCTTCTATCTTGTTTGTCTAAATTGTTTGAAAAATGCTTGTTAACTCGTATAATACCACATCTGGAAGCTTGCAATATTATCCCGGCACACCAATTTGGCTTCCGAAGAAACCATGGAACCATCAAACAAGTGAACAGATTAACATCCGAAATACGCTCAGCCTTCGAACAGTGAGAATACTGCAGTGATATTTTCCTCGACGTATGTATTTTAAGCTTTCGACCGAGTTTGGCGCATCGGACTCATGCACAAAATTAAAAGGTATTTGCCAACATACACCCACAAGCTCCTGGAATCATAGCTCTTCAAAAAGGTTCTTAGTGAGATGCAATGCAGCTACTTCGGGCGACTACACCATCGAAATTGGAGTTCCGCAAGGAAGCGCACTCGGCCCGTGTCTATATGTTTTGTATACTGTGGATATTCCTACGAGCGCATAACTAACAACGTCAACGTTCGCCGATGATACCGCTATCCTTAGTCGCTCCAGATGCCCAACGCAGGCAACAACCCAACTGGCTTATCATCTCATAATAGTGGAAAGGTGGCTGTCCGACTGGCGCATTAAAATAAACGAACAAAAGTGTAAACATATAACGTTTACTCTTAATAGACAAACATGCCCTCCGCTTTTACTAAACGGTGTGCAAATCCGTCAAGTTAACGAAGTAACGTACCTTGGCGTCCACCTTGATAGACAACTTACCTGGTGTAAGCACTTCGAATGCAAAAAGGTGCAACTTAAACTGAAAGCCAGCAGCCTCCACTGGATAATAAACTCACGATCGCCACTGTGCCTGGACTACAAGTTACTACTGTACAATTCAGTCCTAAAGCCAACCTGGACGTATAGCTCCCAGCTGTGGGGGAACGCGAGCAGCAGCAACATAGACATCATACAAAATCACAATCAAAAATCTTGAGAACTATCACAGGGGCACCTTGGTATGTTCGCAACGAAAACATCCACCGGGGTCTGGTGGACCCAACCTCGCAGTGAAAGACGTAATCCAGAAGCAAAAAGAGTCATACAAAGAAAAACTGTCTTCGCACCCAAATTTTCTCGCTCGGGGATTGATTCGGGTTTCTAGCGTATCCCGCCTTAGACGCAACGACCTCCCAACCCAGCAATCGATTTTTAGGGCCGTCTAACTCCGTATCAGTCAGTTAAGTTAGTTACTGTTAGTTAAGTTAAAAATATAAGATTTTATACACCTCTTGTTAGTCTTGCAAAGAGAATATTCAAGAAATAAAAGAAACGTTAAAAAAAAAAAAACAAGAAAGGAAAGCTAACTTCGGGCGGAGCCGAAGTTGATATACCCTTGCAGTTAAAAGCGGATATATATCGCAAGAATCGGATAAAGGTTGCCGGTCCTTATGGGAATATCATTATAAAAAAATTAATTACAATAAAATATATAAAAAAAAAAAGTCCCATGCTTCTATCTTCAAAAAATACCAAAGTTGTTATTTCTACCACAAACCATTTCCGATCATTCAGTTATATGGCAGCTATAAGATATAGTCCGATCGATCCGATCCGATCCTTATAAAATTTCGTAGATCGGATTGACCAAAACTAAAATATGTACCAAGTTCCATCTTTAAAAACACCAAAGTTATACCATTTCCCATCATCCAGTTATATGGCAGCTATAGGATTCAGTCGGCCGATCCCGGCCTTTCCGACTTTAATAGTGCGTGCAAAGGAAAGAAGGGTGTGTGCAAAGTTTCAAGTCGATAGCTTTAAAGTCGATTAAAACTGAGAGACTAGTTTGCGTAGAAAAAGACAGACGGACATGCTCATATCAACTCAGGAGGTGATCCTGATCAAGAATATATGTATATACTTTATAAAGTCGGAGATGTCTCCTTCACTGCGTTGCACACTTTTGACCAAAATTATAATACCCTCTGCAAGGGTATAAAAAGGTTTTTAGACTTTTACTTTAATACAAAATTAAAATTTAAAAGTAATTATTAAAAAAATTAATTTCAGTAAGAACTAAAAAATCTTCCATAGAAAAATTGGTTTCTATGATTTCTAGAAGCTTTATATATCCATTTTCCCAACGTTTAGTGGTACGGAAGGCTGTTAGTGAAAAAATCATGGTACGAAATGGTAGCTGTATATGATGTTTAATGAGACATGCAGTCAAATATCAAGAAAATCTATCACATAGCGCGAAATCATGATCTAGGTGATATTTTTCAGCGAAAAAAAAAATACAAATCAAAAATAATGATTATTCATGAATTTTATTTTTCGCGCAGAGAATAATGATTATTTTCGATCAGAGAATAATGAAGGCTTGGCAGAAAGAAGGCTTGGGCCCCCGGGGGCTATAGCTGCTCAGCCCTGCTCTACATTAAAAATTTGTAAAACTATAAATCAGTGTGCCCCAAAAAAAATTTTTTTTTTCATCACAAAACTTTAAATTTAAAATCTTGGAAAAAAAGATGAAATGCAATCTTTATATATTGTTTTTAAATCAATATTTATTTTAACCAAAACAAATGTACCACAAAAAGAATTTTTATAAAATATTTAAAAAAAACAGAATTTATCTTAATGGTATTACAAAATTTAATCCATATTTTTAATGAAAGTTTTTCGTAAAATTAGGAAATTATGAGTACGGTATAAGAAATCCTAAACATGGTTAAATAAACAATACTGAGAACAACATAGAAGAATGTTACTTATAAATTTGGTTTCTTTTTAGTTATTTACTCCAATATTACACAAGTCGCCGATTTGATCTCGATTTAAAAAAAAAATTATGAGTGTGAATAATTGGTTGTACACAAAATCTGAAATTTTTTTAAATAGCTAAAACTAAACAGAAAATTAGGTTTAAAAAAATCTTTAAAAAAATATAGAACTTTAGGATTTGGCTGTATATGTGGCTAAACTAAAAAGCTAATCCGCTGATAGAGTCATATGTTTTGGAGAAAAAATGCAACGGCGTATTAAAAGGCGGGAGAGAAGCAATTGAATTATAAAGGTCAAAATTACTGATTTTAAGTGATGTAAAATAATACTTAAAACAAGAAAGGAAAGCTAACTGCGGGCGGAGCCGAAGTTGATATAGACTTACAGTTAAAAGCGAATATAAGGTATATCGCAAAATTCGGATGTGGCGAGCACATGTGGATACATGTCTTTCTGATTTCAAGATGTTGTAAAATCCGTAAAAATAAATTTATCTCTTTAATGTTTGTTCTTTAACCAGTAATCTTTATTAATATCTACTGGATATAAAAGGAACTTAATAATAAGTTGCTTATATTTAAATATTTTTATACCCTTGCAGAGGGTATTATAATTTTGTCCAAAAGTGTGCAACGCAGTGAAGGAGACATATCCGACCCTATAAAGTATATATATTCTTGATCAGGATCACCTCCTGAGTTGATATGAGCATGTCCGTCTGTCCGTCTGTCCGTCTGTCTGTCCGTCTGTCTGTCTGTCCGTTTCTACGCGAACTAGTCTCTCAGTTTTGAAGCTATCGTCTTGAAACTTTGCACACACCCTTCTTTCCTTTGCACGCAGTATATAAGTCGGAACGACCGGGATCGGCCGACTATATCCTATAGCTGCCATATAACTGATTGATCGGAAATGGTATAACTTTGGTGTTTTTAGAGTTAGAGAGTTCAAATTTGACGCGAGAGCTATTTTTGGCAAAACATTACGTCATGCCAAATTTCATAAGGATCGGCCGACTATATCCTATAGCTGCCATATAACTGAACGATCGGAAATGACCCAACTTTCGTGTTTTTGAAGATAGAAAGCTGAAATTTAATACAGATTCTATTTTTAGTCAGTTGATCCAACCTACCAAATTTCATTAGGATCGGCCGACTATATCCCATAGCTGCCATATAACTGAACGATCGGAAATGGTATTTGGTAGAAATATCAACTTTCGTATTTTTGAAGATAGAAGTTTGGGACTTTTTTTAGATTTTGTATTGTAATAAATTGGATTATATATTCCTATTCCCATAAGGATCGGCCAACGATATCCGATGTTTGCGATATATATCCGGTTTTAACTGCAAGGGTATATAAACTTCGGCTCCGCCCGAAGTTAGCTTTCCTGTCTTGTTTTTATATTATAAAAGTCAATGTATCCACTTTTGCACGTTTTGGCTTTTTTTTAGTTTTTATTCAAATTTTACCATTTTAATACGTTTGGGCGTACTCTCGACCAATTTCTGCAACATTTCATTTGGAATACTTTTCCATTCCGCTTGTATCTTGGCCCAAAGTTCATAAAATCCTTTTGGTGGACTTTTATACTTTGCCAGTCGTTTTTTTAGCAGAGCCCATAGATTTTCAATGGGATTAAGATCCGGACTCTGAGCTGGCCACTGCATAAGATTAAACTTTGATGACCTAGCCAATTCTTCACGATTTAAGCCGTGTGTTTGGGGTCTCCATCTTGTTGAAAAGTGATTTCCTCAATGGGATTAGCACATTATACCCTTGCAGAGGGTATTATAATTTTGTCCAAAAGTGTGCAACGCAGTGATGGAGACATCTCCGACCCTATAAAGTATATATATTCTTGATCAGGATCACCTCCTGAGTTGATATGAGCATGTCCGTCTGTCCGTCTGTCCGTCTGTCTGTCTGTCTGTCTGTCCGTTTCTACGCGAACTAGTCTGTCAGTTTTAAAGCTATCGACTTGAAACTTTGCACACACCCTTCTTTCTTTTGCACGCAGTATATAAGTCGGAACGACCGGGATCGGCCGACTATATCCTATAGCTGCCATATAACTGATTGATCGGAAAAGGTATAACTTTGGTGTTTTTAGAGTTAGAAAGTTCTAATTTAACATGAGAGCTATTTTTGGCAAAACAATACGATGTGCTAAATTTCATAAGGATCGGCCGACTATATCTTATAGCTGTCACATAACTGAACGATCGGAAATGACCCAACTTTCGTGTTTTTGAAGATAGAAAGCTGGACAGATTGGCTGGACTTGGTACAGATTCTATTTTTGGTCAGTTCATCCAACCTACCAAATTTCATAAGGATCGGCCAACTAAATCCGATGGTTGCGATATATATCCGGTTTTAACTGCAAGGGTATATAAACTTCGGCTCCGCCCGAAGTTAGCTTTCCTTTATTGTTTTTCTATATATTCATGAAGATTGGTCTCCAAAATACGAAGATAGTCTTCCTTTTCATTATCCCATCGATTTTCACCAACGGGCCACTGTTCCACTACGTAAAGCAGCCCCACACCATCAAGCCTCCTCTTCCATGCTTCATGGTTTCCTTAACCTGATTTTTTTCAAGTTTTCGTGGGGCCGGTGCCAGTAGTACTCCTTACCATCGGACTGAAAACGGTTTATTTTGGTCTCGTCTGACCATATCACCTTTTTCCAGTCTTCTACCGTCCAGGACTTGTGTTCCTTGCAGAATTTAAGATGTGCTGCAACATTTCTGTCACAGAGAGCTGGTTTCTTCTGTTTAACTGACGATGTCAGACCGATTCTGTGAAGAGCTCAGCGTGCTGTCGACTCACTTACGGTCTTGTTTATGGCAGCAGCAGCTTCCTTGGGGGTTGTCTTCTTCTTAACGGTGCTGTGGTGCTCCATAGCTCGTGCATCCCTATCCGTTAAGTGGCGTGGTCGCGATTTAGGCGGATCAGGCGCGGTAACCTTACGTCGTTTTCTGACTTGGAGGACAGTTCGGTGACAAATACCCAGTGCCTTGGCAATTTCCCGAGCTGACTTGCTCTCACTTGTCATTTCCACAATTTTTTATTTTTATAAATTTTTATACGTTATTCTATACATTCCAACAAGATTAGAAAGAGTACATATATAGCTCTGGTATGAACTAGGATAAATCAAGATCTTCTTAACTTTTCAACTTGATTTGTGGCTGAAAAAATGGCAATTTTTAAAAACAAAATTTCAAAGGTCCATTTTTTTAATTTTTGTGCGAAATTAATAATCCTAGTTCATACCAGAGCCAAACATGTACTCTTTCTAATTTTGTTGGAATTTTTGGTTTCAAATGTTACAGTGTGCGGAAATCACATGCGCCGCCGAAATGAAGGGCTTTTGTTTAATCACAAAAAACAACAACAAAAAGAAAAAAAAAATTTATCTAAAATGTAAAATGTAAAACAAGAAAAAAGCTAACTTCTGGCGGAGCCGAAGTTGATATACCCTTGCAGTTAAAACCGGATATATATCGCAAACATCGGATATAGTTGGTCGATCCTTATGATTACATCATATTAAAACCAATTAATTAAAATCAAAAATCGAAAAAGAAGTCACAAGCTTCATCTTCAAAAATACGAAAGTTGATATTTCTACCAAGTTTCATTTCCGATCGTTCAGTTATATGGCAGCTATAGGATATAGTCGGCCGATCCCAATGAAATTTGGTAGGTTGAATCAACCAAAAAAACAAAAAAAAGAATCTGTACCCAGTTCCAGCTTTCTATCTTCAAAAACACAAACGTTGGGTCAATTCCGATCGTTCAGTTATATGGCAGCTATAGGATATAGTTGGTCGATCCAGGCCGTTTCGACTTATATACTGCGTGCGAAGAAAAGAAAGGTGTGTGCAAAGTTTCAAGACGATAGCTTTAAAACTTAGAGACTAGTTCGCGTAGAAACAGACAGACAGACGGACATGCTCATATCAACTCAGGAGGTGATCCTGATAAAGAATATATATACTTTATAGTGTTGAAGATGTCTCCTTCACTGCGTTGCACACTTTTGGACAAAATTAAAATACCCTCTGCAAGGGTATAAAAAAAAAAAAAAAAAAAAAAATTAATAAAAATTTAAAGTTTGTTCCAAACACCAAAAAAATATAAAACCATTCTTATTTACGTAATCTTGCGGCCAATCTCGGATTAAACCAACAAAATGGGCTTGCAAGACCCCAGTTCCATCAAAATCAAGCCGCCTTCGAAAAAGAAGGCCTGTTCTAATTTTCAAGATGACGATTCCAGCGACTCCGAGCATGGAAAAAAGAAGCGGAAGTCTGCTAAAAAACCCATCATGGAAGACGAGCCAACCACCACCAGAGCTGCATTTAAAGCTTATATTGAAAATAAGTATTATGCAATTCTATCTGATTTAGACGTTATGAAGAAAAAAGATGACAAGAAGACCAAGAGATCTGCGGAAAAAACGGCGTCAATCATAAAGCCGCCTTTCATAAACATTTTCTTTTTTGAGCTCGAGCCAGCCAAAACAACAAGGAGGCCTTTCAAGTCAAGCGGCTATGTAGAACGGTGGTTAAGGTTGAGCCACCCAAAAAATTCGACAATGTGCCCCAATGCCATCGCTGCCAGGGCTTTGGTAACACGAAACGGTTATGCCATCTGGAGTATAGATGCGTAAAGTGTGAAGATAGGCACCCATTGTCCAAATGCACAAAAATCGCCAGTGAACCAGCTGTCTGCTTCCACTGCGACGGACCACACGCGGCCTCTTACAAGGGCTGTCCAGCCTACAAAAAGACAAAGAGCACGTTTGCCCCAAGCAGACTGCCCCAAGAAGCGAGCAACCTCAATTCAGCCTCCTCAAGCCTCCTCAGCCAACCTTAAAATTAACCATAACATCAGCTATGCTAGCGCAGCCTAAAACGGAGCACCACAGTCTGACTCCAACCCCAATCCCGATCACAGTCTTCCCAGTAATCCAATGGACGCCCTAATGGCTAGGATGGAATCTATGTTTAAGCGCATGATGGAGAAGGTCTTGAGCCAAATAGCCCAAATGATGGCCACCATTTGCAAATCCTTATGCATACGCGATTAGATATAACCATATGGAATGCTTACGGCCTAACGGGTTAAAAGAAGGCCAGAAGGTCGAGCTGTATTGCAGGACCCACCAAGCAGACGTTCTCCTCATATCAGAAACGCATTTAACCAACAGATCATACTATTAGACAGATCATACCAACAGACTATTAGAGGATACGACCTCATTGCCGCTAACCACCCGAACGGTAGAGGTAGCGGGGCCGCGCCATCCTAATTCGCAGCTGCATCAAGTGGGTGCAATGTGCTGCACTGAGTGCAATGTGCCCAAATTAAAATCTCCACTACCAACGGTGACATAACAATCGCTGCAGCATATTGCCCCCCCAGGCACAACATCCACGAACAGGAATTCGGCTTGCTACTAGATTGCCTCGGGCCCAAGTTTATAATCGGAGGGGACTTTAATGCTAAGCACCCCTGATGGGTCTCCAGGATTAGGAACCCAAAGGGCTCGGACCTATACAGGCAGATTCAGTCCCACATACTGGCCTACGAATCCTCACAAAATCCAAGATGTCCTAGACTTCGCCATCTCCGGAGGACTGGATTCTGCCGGAATTCAGGCGAGAGAGAAGACGACCTCTTCTCGGACCACAACGCCTTCGCCGTGTCACTTATCACCCCAGCCTTACTCAGGTCAGCCCGCAAAAAGCTGATCTACAAGACAACAGACGTTGACAAGTACCAATCATACCTGAATAACGTTACCGACCCCAGCCCGACACTTGACTCCCCGTTTGACATCGACACCGCTGTAGAAGAGTTAACCGCCCATATCCAGGCGGCAGCTTCTGAAGCAGCACCAAGGCCCTCTAACCGCCCAAGAGCTACTGACAGGGACATCCACTTTTGGAGCCCAGAAGTCGAAGAATTCAAACTTGTAAAGCGACTCCGGAGAAAGTGGATGCTCTCGAGGAATCCTTTGGACAAAACCGCCTTCAATAGAGCGACCACATGTCTGTCAGAAACGCTGGCAAGACTAAGAAAGTAGGCCTTCGACAGGTTCGTCGAACAACTCGAACCAGGCGACCCTCAACATAACTTATGGCGAGTCACCAAATTTATCAGACAGCCACTGAAAAGGATCCCACCTGTACAAAGAACCGACGGCAGCTGGTGCAGATCGGAGATGGACAGGGCCAACGCTTTTGCCGAACACCTCGAAGGTGTCTTTACGCCTTTTGATCGCTGCTCACCGGAGGATGCTGCTGAAACTGCCCGACTGCTAGCCGAGCCTTCCAGGGACGCCGATCCAATACGACCAGTGACTGAGGAGGAAACAGCTGAGCTTATAACCATCATGAGCAACAACAAGGCCCCGGGCGATGATGGTATCAATGCAATTGCATTAAAAATGCAACTTCCCTCTCTTTCTCTTAAGCGAACGGTCGTGTTTTTTTGTGCGCACTGCGTTTTATTATAAATATTGGTAAGCCGGTGTTTACATACTTGTGAATTAAATCTTGTGAATCTTAACAATATTAAAGCCTAAACCGTATCGCTTCGTGAGTGCTGTGGTATATGTTTACGTGAGGCGCCGTTGTGCCGCAACTTTAAGAGCGCACCCGCGCTGAAGAGCGCACCAGCACTGAAGAGCGCACCCGCGCTGAAGAGCGCATCCGCGCTCGCCCCTCTTTGCGCTCTCGCTCCTTCGTCGGCCGTCGTCGATCGTATTGTTTCAGCCCAATAAAGCTGATCGCGCTTCTTTTGGAAATTACTGAAGACGCCCCCGACTTTTCATTTCATCTCCATTTTCTGGAGTCTTTTGCGGAACCAACGCCCCCCTACAAACATTGGTCCTTCGAGCCGGATAATTACTGGATTTTCTTCTGCCAGCAGTTCTCGGCATTGTTTCGCCAAAAGATAAGTACATTTTCACGTCCCCATCTCTCTGCCGGTCTTCAGCAGTGATCCGAACATTAAATTTCGTTCCCACTGCTGCAAGATTGTTTTTCCCTCCGTGTCAACTCCAAGTCCGAGTTTTCCGACACAACGGCAGGTTGAGATTTTTCTAATAATCTATAATAATCTTAAAATTCGGCAAATTATTCTATCCGTCTCCGTTTTGTGTGCTGCCCATATTCCTCGCCGTTTGCGGCCTCTCCGTTATTCATTCGCTTGCCAACGGTCGAGGCCAATGTGCATCCGCATACATACATACGCACATACATTTTTTTTTGGTGCAATTAATCCGCGATAAATTCGCAAGTGAACAGTGAAATTGTGTGGTGACAAAAGAAGGCATAATTAATATTGGCCACCGGTGTGAATTAGTTCCGGAATTTCCAAATTCACCGAACAGTCCGCCGCTGTCGTAATATTTGTTTTTATCTTCCTCAATCAGTGTCATTTTTTACACCACATAACTTTTCTGTTCCCCCAATTATACACTCCACTTATCAAAGCTCCACTGTGCCAACATATGCCCACATGCCCTTGCCCTACTTGCATGCATGTCTATATAATTTCCAAATATTTTCTGCCTCCAATTTCAGGAAATATATAGGGGGCGCCCGAGGAGGCGGAAAAGGGGGTCAACCACCGGTCAACAACCCGGGCAGCCCAAGGGAACATCGCCAGGATCAGTACGGGGGTTGGGGGAAAGGTGAAAGCCAGTTACCGTGGGTTCTGGCGAAGGGCTACCCGTGGGAGGACGGAATCTACGTGGAACGTAACGGTGGCAGGTGAAAGGGTAAACGGCGCCACCCGGCGGAAGAAGGAATCGACGTGGAACGTAACGGGTCCCGGGGCAACGTTTGGGAAAGTAGTCCAGTGGGGAGTCAGCACGATGCGCAGGCGTGCCTTAGAAAGTGTGGCGGGGTGAGCGGCAAGGAGCAGAGGGGGGTTGCGACGAAGAGTGCAACGGGCCCTGGAAGCCCACCGGTGCACCACGCACCAGCAGCAGAGATCCGTGGCCGGGGGAGACGAGGGGCCACGGACAGCGACCCGCCAACGGGAAAGTGGCGTGATTCTGGAAGCAGGATTAACGGCAGGAGCAGAATCCAGGAGGATTAACGGGCGCTCCAGTCAGTATAAAAGGAGGCCCACTGGAGCGGCTCGAGACGAGTCTTTTTAGGAAGCTTGTAGCGTTGAGTTGGAGGACCGCCTGTGGAGAGTCCGCCATTCAAGTGTTAGAGCGTTTCTAAAAGGATTCGGGTTGGTTTGAGTTGAAGGACCGCCTTTGGAGAGTCCGACAGCCAAGCGCAAGGAGAGCGATTAAGAAAATAAGGAAAGGATCCATTGCTGGACCTTCCTCCGGAAACCCAGGGTCGTGTAGACGCGTTGGTTCGTTCCCGAACACGGCAGGTAGCCTTGCAAGAAAGTGAGGAAAGGATAAAGTCTGGCGTATGCCTTACCGACTCCTGAAATCATAACCAACAGGCGTGGTCCTGCGAGACAAGGATAGACCAACTCGAGATCGCACGCCCGGTGTACACGAGACGTAAAGGACGTGACACAAGACAGAACCAGGGTGGGGAGACCGAGTTTAGCCACTCCCGAACACGGCAGGTAGCCTTGCAAGGAAGTGAGGAAAGGATAAAGTCTGGCGTATGCCTTACCGACTCCTGGAATCGCAACCAACAGGCGTGGTCCTGCGAAACAAGGAGGCATACTTGGGATCACACGCCCGGTAACCACGAGACGTACAGAACTAGGGAGACAAGGATCCGTTGCTGGACGGTTTCCTCTACAAGCCCGAGGCGTCAGAGTCGAGTTGAGCCACTCCCGAACACGGCAGGTAGCCTTGCAAGGAAGTGAGGAAAGGATAAAGTCTGGCGTATGCCTTACCGACTCCTGAAATCATAACCAACAGGCGTGGTCCTGCGAGACAAGGATAGACCAACTCGAGATCGCACGCCCGGTGTACACGAGACGTAAAGGACGAGACACAAGACAGAACCAGGGTGGGGAGACCGAGTTTAGCCACTCCCGAACACGGCAGGTAGCCTTGCAAGGAAGTGAGGAAAGGATAAAGTCTGGCGTATGCCTTACCGACTCCTGAAATCATAACCAACAGGCGTGGTCCTGCGAGACAAGGATAGACCAACTCGAGATCGCACGCCCGGTGTACACGAGACGTAAAGGACGTGACACAAGACAGAACCAGGGTGGGGAGACCGAGTTTAGCCACTCCCGAACACGGCAGGTAGCCTTGCAAGGAAGTGAGGAAAGGATAAAGTCTGGCGTACGCCTTACCGACTCCTGGAATCGCAACCAACAGGCGGCCGACTCAAGGACTCGCGTCCAAGTCAGTGACCAAGTGAGAACACCCTGGTCACCAGCCCCGCCACTACAAACTCTGGTCCGCCGGAGCGTATGCACGGTGTCCCGGTGTAGCGGGTGCGCGACAATAAGATCAGGCACACGGCGGCTTCTAAACCTGGCACCGGAGCGTATGCACGGTGTCCCGGTGTAGCGGAGACGTCACACGGCAACTTCCAAACCTGGCGCCGGAGCGTATGCACGGTGTCCCGGTGTAGCGAAGGCGGCAGTCAGCAAACAAACTCCCAAACCTGGCACCGGAGCGTATGCACGGTGTCCCGGTGTAGCGGAGGCGAGCGACCGCAGCCAACCGTCAGATCAGTCGTAGTCGACCCAAGGGGGTGTTTTCTCAAGGTCAAAGGGCAGAAGGTAGCGGAATCGCTGGCGTGGCGACAGGAGTACCATCGGCGACGGAGTAACGGCGGCGACGGAACAGCGGCAGCGTATCCCGGACAACCCGCATAGGACGCCGACGACGGAGCCAACAGGAACGGAAGGAACAACGAATAAAAGAGAAAGAAAGCCTTTTGTAGTGTAAAGAGCTCTCAAAATAAAGAGTGTGGAAACTTCAAGCTATTTGTATTACTTTCTGGGCTTGGGCAATCACGCAAATCTATAAGTTCGGTGGAACGGATCCGCGAAACTCTGTGAGCTAGTCGCGGCAAATTGTAGCGATCAGCAGCAGGAAAGACAGTTCGTTACACCTGGCGCCCAAACTTCGTGATTGCATTTAGCCTAGAAAATAACATAGCAGAAAGATGGGAAGAAAGAATTGGATCTACACATTGAGAAAGGAGGAGCTGAGCGAAGTGTGTAGAGAGATCGGTCTACCAGCAGACGGGACTGTGGAAGCGATGAGATCCTCAGTGGCGAGGTGGGTCGACGAATCCAAGGAAGAGGAGGTACTGGCGCTAACACACGGCCTAGAGGAAAGGTTTGGACAAAGATCAACCCCCAGGCAGAGAGCAGCCAGCGAAACAGAGAAGTTTATAGAGTGCCTGGCGGTACCAGATCCAAGAATGGGAAGGAGCATAGAACCGCAGTCGAGAAAGTATGTTCCGGCCCCGGTGGATTACGCTAAAGTAGCCAGACAGGTGCGAGACTGGTCGATTCGTTTCGACGGCACAGGGGACCCGTTAGAGTTCCTGGACCGAGTAACGTGGTCCGCAAAGACATACGGATTAGACATAAACACGATTCCCAGAGCCATGCCAGAACTACTGCAGGGCAGGGCCCAAAGGTGGTTCATCATGAACGACGAAGAATGGCCAACATGGGCGAGGTTCAAGGCAAGCTTCGAGAATTTTTTCCTGCCAAAAGGATACTTCGAAAAGTTGGCGGACCAAGTTCGCCAACGGAAGCAGCGTCGCGGAGAGCCTTTCAAAGAGTACATGGTGGACCTTCAGTCACTAATGAAACCTTTAGGAAAAACCACGAAAGAAGTAATCGAGAGGCTCGTCGAAAACTGCATGCCAAGAATGAAAATGTTCATAAGGCCATACGCCTTTAACAGGCAAGTGGCCACAGAACAAAGGTGGAGCCACAGTCAGCCGGCCGTCAACGAGAGGTGGCAGAGAGAAGAACCGCAGCATGGTGAAGCGGCAAGGTACCAGAGGAACCAATCCACCCAGAAAGAGCAACGGGACGAGTTCCACCACCAGGCCGTCCAAAACACACAATGGGCACCAAGGTGGCAAAGAGAGGAACCGCGCCAAGGCCCACCGGAGCGACAGAACAGCACGAACCAAAGTTGGATGCCGAGATGGCAGCCCGAGACCCAGCATAGGTCGGCTCCGCAACAGCCTAATCAGCAGTGGGCAGCAGGGCCAAGGCAGGGTTCGGTCGAGAACCCAGCCCAGGCATGCAACCGATGCGGTGGCATGGGCCATTGGGCCAGCGGGTGCAGGAACCCAAGGCTGCTTTTCTGCAAAATGTGCGGCGCGACAGGAGTTCGAAGCACAGAATGCTGCCAGAGGGCGGGAAATGCGCAGCGGTCCCAGCAACAGGGAGGAGAGTAGGGATCGCACGGTGCTGCCTCTCGAAATTAATAGGAGGACTAGCCGGAGAAGAGCAACAGTTGACGGCAACCATCGAGTTCGAGGGCACGGAGGTGAAGCCATGCTGGATACAGGAGCGACGGCAAGTTTTATATCAGAGGACCTAGCAGAGAGCCAGGAAATAGCCGGGAAACGAGTCGCGATAAAGAGGCGGGTAAAGATAGCCAATGGAAGCCATACAGAAGTACGCGCCGCATTACAGGCTCGGATAAGCTTCGGCAACAGGACAAAGACACTGAACCTGCCAGGCATGGAGGACAGTCTGGTGCTGGGATGGGATTTCCTCAGCGAGTTCGGCGCAACGGTGACATGCGCAGGCCACCGCGTTACCATACCCAAAAGGGAGAGATGGGGCGGATGTCTGGAGGATAGACTGTCCGTAGCAGTGTCCGGATGTCCAGAGGTATGGGAAGACGAACGCAATAAGAGATTTATCGAGAGTGAGCTAGAAGCGTTCGCCGTCCAAACAGGATGCTCGAACATAACTCAGCACAGGATCACCATGAAGGACGACATTCCCATAAAACAGCGATATTACCCCAAAAACCCGAAAATACAGGGGGAAATAAACGCAAAAGTGGAGGAGCTGTTGGAAAAGGGATGCATTGAGCCCTCGAATAGCGCATACAGCTCACCGATTGTAATGGTGAAGAAAAAGACGGGTCAGTGGAGAATGTGCGTGGACTTTCGGCAAATCAACGCAAAATCAGTAAAAGATGCGTACCCAATGCCACGAATAAATTTCATATTGGAGCAACTAAGGGAGGCCAGATTCTTCAGCAGCCTCGACTTGAAGGACGGGTATTGGCAGATCCCTCTGGAGGAAGGAAGCAGAAAGTACACCGCCTTCACCGTTCCAATGAAGGGTCTGTACCAATGGAAGGTGATGCCGTTCGGGTTGCACTCAGCCTCGGCAACATTTCAAAGGGCCCTTGACCAGGTCATAGGGCCGGACATGGCTCCACATGCCTTTGCGTATCAGGACGATATCATCGTGATCGGACGCACCAAGGAAGAACACATGGCGAACCTAAGAGAAGTGTTCAGAAGGTTGAAAGCAGCAAACCTGCGGATAAACACGGAAAAATGTCATTTTTTCAGGCAGAAACTGCTATACTTGGGACATAGAATAACGAGCCAAGGGATTGGCATGGATCCGGGGAAGGTCGCTGCCATTACGGAGCTGCAACCCCCGACAAACGTCAAGGGAGTACGACAGTTCATAGGGATGGCGTCATGGTATCGGCGGTTCGTCCCAGATTTTGCAGGAATCGCGAAGCCCTTGAACGATCTGCTACGAAAGGGGACGAAATGGGAATGGACCCCCAAGCACCAGGAGGCGTTCGAGACCCTAAAGGCACGGCTGGCGGAAGACCCAGTTCTGGCGTGCCCAGACTTTGAGAAAAGGTTCGTGCTGCAAACGGACGCAAGCGACTACGGCGTCGGAGCGGTCCTGACCCAGGACACCGAGGAGGGCGAACGAGTGATCGCATACGCCAGTCGAACGCTGATTGGAGCTGAAAAAAATTACTCGGCAACGGAGAAGGAGTGCCTAGCCATAGTATGGGCGATCAGGCAAATGAGGCCCTACCTGGAAGGATATCAGTTCGACGTAATCACTGATCATATGGCACTGAAGTGGCTCAACAACCTCGAGAGCCCGCTTGGAAGAATAGCGAGGTGGGTGTTCGAGTTGCAGCAGTATGACTACGTCATCAGCTACAGGAAGGGTAAGCTGAACGTGGTCGCCGACGCGCTATCTCGCCAGGCGGTGTTGGAGCAGTTCAGAAGAACCGTGGATCTGGAAGTCCAAGAGTGCGTGTGGATAAACGCGTTAAAGGAGAAAAATGAAGGCAAGCCCGCAAAAAATACCCGGACTACGTCGAAGAGGGCGGCTTGATTTACCGCCACGTTCCGCATAGAGCAGGAAGCGAGGAAGTGGCGTCATGGAAGTTGTGCGTGCCCACGGAGTCGAGGCAGCAGGTCCTCAAAGAGAACCATGACGCACCGGCGGCAGGACACCTAGGCGTGAGGAAGACGATAGCCAGAGTGGCCGCCAGGTACTTCTGGCCGGGGATGCAAAGAGACATCCGGAAATATGTCAGGAGATGCGAAACTTGCCTAAAATACAAACCATGCCAGATGCAAGCAGCAGGACAAATGCTGACACAGGTCCCGGAAGAGCCATGGGCAACGGTGTGTGCGGACTTCGTGGGTCCATTGCCAAGATCTAAACATGGGAATACAATGGTTTTGGTAATGATGGACTGGTTTTCGAAATGGACGGAGATAGTGCCACTGCGGAAAGCAACTACCGAGGCACTGCAAAAGGCAATCAGAGAAAGGATTGTCGCTCGGTATGGAGTTCCGAAGGTGATGGTGACGGATAACGGCGTACAATTTACCAGCCGCAGCTTTAAGAAGTTCCTCGGGGAGCTTGGCGTGCGCCACCAGTTCATCGCACCATATACGCCCCAAGAAAATCCAACAGAAAGGGCGAATAGAACGATCAAAACGATGATCGCCCAGTTCGCTGGGGAGGACCAGAGGACTTGGGACGAGCACTGGCCAGAGCTCATGCTGACAGTGAACTCGGCAGTGCCAGAGTCGACAGGGTATTCGCCTTGCTTTGTAACGCAAGGCAGGGAGCCCAGGATGCCAAGAGCGTTGTTCGACGAAAACGCGTTAGGCACAGGAGTTGGGCAAGGAACGCCCACGGAGAACGCGACGAAGATGAAGGAAGTCTTCGAAATAGTGCGGAGGAACATGGAGCGGGCGGCCCAGGACCAGGCGAGGCACTATAATTTACGGAGACGGAAGTGGAGCGAAACGGATTGGATTGGCGAAACGGTGTGGGCAAAAGAGCACCATTTGTCGAAGGCAGCAGAGGGATTCGCAGCAAAACTGGCGCCGCGGTACGATGGGCCCTACACGGTCGTCAATTTCGTTTCGCCGGTAATTGTCATCATACGGCACGGAAGAACCAAGAAAAAGAAGAGGGCACACGTGAGTGAGCTGAAGTGCCAAGACATGGGATCACCGGCGAAGGAGGAATAGAACGGCAACCGGCACAAGTGCACAATGGAAAACGGGATATGTCCAGTAACGGGAGCTTTAACAGGTCCAGTCACGGAACAGTAACGGGGCATATCCAGTAGCGGGAGTTGGATGTGCTATAAAAGGCGGCGGCTGGGAGGAGCACGGTCTATTCAAAAAAAAATCTAGTCAACGAAGCAACATGAGCAACACGTCAGAAGCAACGATGATCGTCTCGTCTGACGAGAGCGATTTGGAGATAGTCGGCGATCCCACATGGAGCGGAAGAAGGATGAGGACGGAGTGGGCGATCCAACGGGCAGCAGGAGGACGGAAACACATACCGGTCGGTCGCGCCACTGTGGAGGAGCGACGCCGGAGCGAGGCGCTGGAGCACAGGAGGAGATCGGAGAGGTGCCGCCAGCGAAAGGAGGCGATGGTCACCATCACGGAGATGGCGAGGAAGAGGGCCCAAAGAGCAGAGGAGATCTGCGAGGAGATCGACAGGGAGTGGAAAGACGTGAGGAGAGATGGACGGGAGAGAGCCATGAGGAGGGCGATGTCGAGGAGGATGCGGCTGCGACGGGCAAGGCGGCTGGTGGAGGCTGCGAAGAGGAGGAAAGCCACGAGGAGGACCCGGCCAGCGACGCGGTGGCCCGCGGTGCCACCAACACCACGCCCTCGGTCGGAACGACCGGAGGAAAGGGAGGTGGCAACGGCCGCCAGAAAGAGGCAGCAGGAATCAACGTGGCCTGCGGCACCACCTACACCACGCCCAAGGAAGGAGGATAAGGAGGAGGAGCCATGGACGAAGGGGCCGTGGGTGTGGCCGACACCAAGGAAGCCGGCGCTGGGCCGGCAGCACTCGTGCCCGGAGGAGAGGCCAACAAGGCCGGTGCTGATGAGGTCAGCGTCGGATGGAGGTGACAAGGAGGTCCCAGAAGAAGACTGGCCGCCGGAGCTCTGTGTGAGGGTGGCGGCGGAGGTAGAGAAGAGGCGCGGACGCACCGGAAGGTGGTGTGTCATGGCGCAGTTTGGAGCCGTATGCTTCCGAGTGCGAGGAGGAACCAACGGCGTGAAAATATTGAGAAAAGTCTAAAAAGTAAGAGTCAAAAAAAAATTTATTAAAAAAAAAAAAAAACAAAAAAAAAAAAAAAAAAAAAAACCAATTAATTTTAAAAAAAGGGGGAAACAAAAAAAAAAAAAAAAAAAAAAAAAAAAAATTAAGCTTAGGATAAAAACGAGGGGGTATATAGAAAAAAAAATTAAAATAGAAAAAAAGAAACATAGATACATATATGTACAAAAAAAATTTAAAAAAAAAAAAAAGGGTATAAAAAAAAAAAAATTAATAATAGAATTAAATAAAATAAAACTCTAACTGAAAACAAAGATAAAGAAAAAATAATTATAAAAAAGAAAAAAAAAAAAAAATTAAAAATTAAAGATTATTAAAGAAAAGAATATAAAAAAAAAACAACAAGAAAAAAATTATTATTATTAAAAAATTAATTAAAAACAAGAAAGGAAAGCTAACTTCGGGCGGAGCCGAAGTTGATATACCCTTGCACTTAAAACCGGAATATAGAATAGAATCTGTACCAAGTTTCAGCTTTCTATCTTCAAAAACACGAAAGTTGGGTCATATCCGATCGTTCAGTTATATGGCAGATATAGGATATAGTCGGCCGATCCTTATGAAATTTGGCATGTCGTAATGTTTTGCCAAAAATAGCTCTCATGTCAAATTTGAACTCTCTAACTCTAAAAACACCAAAGTTATACCATTTCCGATCAATCAGTTATATGGCAGCTATAGGATATAGTCGGCCGATCCCGGTCGTTCCGACTTATATACTGCGTGCAAAGGAAAGAAGGGTGTGTGCAAAGTTTCAAGTCGATAGCTTTAAAACTGAGAGACTAGTTCGCGTAGAAACAAACAGACAGACAGACGGACAGACGGACATGCTCATATCAACTCAGGAGGTGATCCTGATCAAGAATATATATACTTTATAGGGTCGGATATGTCTCCTTCACTGCGTTGCACACTTTTGGACAAAATTATAATACCCTCTGCAAGGGTATAAAAATACCACGAAAAAATCCAAAAAAATTTACCAAAAAAATAATATAAAACAAGAAAGCAAAGCTAACTTCGGGCGGAGCCGAAGTTTATATACCCTTGCAGCTATAACCGGATATATATCGCAAAAATCGGATATAGTTGGCCGATCCTTATGATTACATCATAATAAAACCAATTAATTACAATAAAGAATCTAAAAAAAAGTCCCAAGCTTCTATCTTCAAAAATTCGAAAGTTGATATTTCTACCAAATACCATTTCCGATCGTTCAGTTATATGTCAGCTATAAGATATAGTCAACCGATCGTTATGAAATTTGGTAGATCGGATTGACTGACCAAAAATAGAATGTCTACCAAGTGCCAGCTTTCTATCTTCAAAAACACGAAAGTTGGGTCATTTCCGATCGTTCAGTTATATGGAAGCTATAGGATATAGTCGGCCGATCCTAATGAAATTTTGAAGGTCGGATTAACTGACCAAAAATATAATCTGTACCAAGTTCCAGCTTTCTATCTTCAAAAACACGAAAGTTGGGTCATTTCCGATCGTTCAGTTATATGGCAGCTATAAGATATAGTCGGCCGATCCTTATGAAATTTGGTACGTCGTATTATTTTGCCAAAAATAGCTCTCATGTCAACTCTCTAACTCTAAAAACACCAAAGTTATACCATTTCCGATCAATCAGTTATATGGCAGCTATAGGATATAGTCGGCCGATCCGGGCCGTTCCGACTTATATACTGCGTGCAAAGGAAAGAAGGGTGTGTGCAAAGTTTCAAGACGATAGCTTTAAAACTGATAGACTAGTTTGCGTAGAAACAGACAGACGGACAGACGGACAGACGGACATGCTCATATCAACTCAGGAGGTGATCCTGATCAAGAATATATATACTTTATAGGGTCGGAGATGTCTCCTTCACTGCGTTGCACACTTTTAGACAAAATTATAATACCCTCTGCAAGGGTATAAAAAAAAGGGGAAAAAAAAACAACAAAACAAAAAAAAACATGGAATAGGGTACATAGGCTAGGTGCTCTAAAAGGGTCCCAGGGGAGCGCACAGTCGTTTTCCGAAGGAGGGGGGAAGTGGATAGGTATCCACACCAAAATAAGAGGGAACCGAGAATGTCATTTTTTTTTGGGGCCCATGTTCAGCACAGCGCATCAACACCGATGTCCAAACGGCTCTGTCGTTTCCCGAAGAAGGGGGGAAGTGTGAGGAGATTTAGTCTCCTCACACGCGAAGACAGATAGCCGGGGGCAAAGGGGGGGGGCCGAGGAGGCGGAAAAGGGGGTCAACCACCGGTCAACAACCCGGGCAGCCCAAGGGAACATCGCCAGGATCAGTACGGGGGTTGGGGGAAAGGTGAAAGCCAGTTACCGTGGGTTCTGGCGAAGGGCTACCCGTGGGAGGACGGAATCTACGTGGAACGTAACGGTGGCAGGTGAAAGGGTAAACGGCGCCACCCGGCGGAAGAAGGAATCGACGTGGAACGTTACGGGTCCCGGGGCAACGTTGGGAAAGTAGTCCAGTGGGGAGTCAGCACGATGCGCAGGCGTGCCTTAGAAAGTGTGGCGGGGTGAGCGGCAAGGAGCAGAGGGGGGTTGCGACGAAGAGTGCAACGGGCCCTGGAAGCCCACCGGTGCACCACGCACCAGCAGCAGAGATCCGTGGCCGGGGGAGACGAGGGGCCACGGACAGCGACCCGCCAACGGGAAAGTGGCGTGATTCTGGAAGCAGGATTAACGGCAGGAGCAGAATCCAGGAGGATTAACGGGCGCTCCAGTCAGTATAAAAGGAGGCCCACTGGAGCGGCTCGAGACGAGTCTTTTTAGGAAGCTTGTAGCGTTGAGTTGGAGGACCGCCTGTGGAGAGTCCGCCATTCAAGTGTTAGAGCGTTTCTAAAAGGATTCGGGTTGGTTTGAGTTGAAGGACCGCCTTTGGAGAGTCCGACAGCCAAGCGCAAGGAGAGCGATTAAGAAAATAAGGAAAGGATCCATTGCTGGACCTTCCTCCGGAAACCCAGGGTCGTGTAGACGCGTTGGTTCATTCCCGAACACGGCAGGTAGCCTTGCAAGGAAGTGAGGAAAGGATAAAGTCTGGCGTATGCCTTACCGACTCCTGAAATCATAACCAACAGGCGTGGTCCTGCGAAACACGGATCGGCCGACTCAAGGACTCGCGTCCAAGTCACAGACCAAGTGAGAACACCCTGGTCACCAGCCCCGCCACTACAAACTCGGGTCCGCCGGAGCGTATGCACGGTGTCCCGGTGTAGCGGGTGCGCGACAATAAGATCAGGCACACGGCGGCTTCCAAACCTGGCACCGGAGCGTATGCACGGTGTCCCGGTGTAGCGGAGACGTCACACGGCAACTTCCAAACCTGGCGCCGGAGCGTATGCACGGTGTCCCGGTGTAGCGAAGGCGGCAGTCAGCAAACAAACTCCCAAACCTGGCACCGGAGCGTATGCACGGTGTCCCGGTGTAGCGGAGGCGAGCGACCGCAGCCAACCGTCAGATCAGTCGTAGTCGACCCAAGGGGGTGTTTTTTCAAGGTCAAAGGGCAGAAGGTAGCGGAATCGCTGGCAGCGCGGCGACAGGAGTACCATCGGCGACGGAGTAACGGCGGCGACGGAACAGCGGCAGCGTATCCCGGACAACCCGCATAGGACGCCGACGACGGAGCCAACAGGAACGGAAGGAGCAACGAATAAAAGAGAAAGAAAGCCTTTTGTAGTGTAAAGAGTGTGGAAACTTCAAGCTATTTGTATTACTTTCTGGGCTTGGGCAATCACGTCGAATCTATAAATTCGGTGGAACGGATCCGCGAAACTCTGTGAGCTAGTCGCGGCAAATTGTAGCGATCAGCAGCAGGAAAGACAGTTCGTTACATTGTGTCGCTTAAATTCTCGACCTAGCCGTGTTGTGTTTTTCGGTTCTGTTTATTTTTCTTTGAGGTACGTACAGGGTGCCAACGGCATAACCGGCTGCATAACAAAATAGATTAAAAAATCAATTAATTATAAATTTATGTATTTATAATTTTAACTACGAAAATGTATTTAAGGGGTTACGCCACCCTGACCGCGTGGAAACGGGACGGTTTTTCAGGAATTTCTTGTGACTAGACTAGTTGAGATAGGATTTTTCCACTTTTATTTCTATTTAATAAAACTAATGAGCTTTATAAATTCTTTATAAAAAATTTGTTTTCAATTTAAAATGGCGGAGATATGAACATCGGCGATCATGGGTTTTTCCGGAGTGCTCCTTGATGGTGGGCATGATTCACGTGTCAATTTTCATCAGAAAAAAAACAACAAATTTTTTTTTTGTAAAGTGATAAATTTGGAACAGAGTGACGTAGCCGTTTTAGAAAAAAAAAAAATTACGCAAATGAGAGCACTTCAAAACTTGACTCAATGTTTTGGGCAAAAAATGTCGTACTAAAAATTGCATAAAAAAATTTCTATCCATTGGATCGAAAAAATCCTACGTCACTCTGTGAAAAATCCATGTAAGAAGATGTGTTTCAAATTTCAAGTCAATCGGTTGAACAGTTTTTGAGTTATCATGCCCACCGTCTTGAAAAAAGTGGTTTCGAGAAAAACGCAAAAGAAGAAAAAGAAGTGTCTTAGGTGCCCTCCTGCCGTGCCGACTTCAAATAAACATAACTTTCATAATTATGAAGATATTGTCTTCGGGGACGTCTTAAAATACGCGTAAGAATATAGTCTTTTAAATGAAGTAAAAAAATCGATTTTTTGTAAATTTCAGGGTGGCGTGACCCCTTAATTCTTATTTTCCGTTCGAGCAAAGGGCCAGGTTTTTTAGTTCACCTTTCCGGCCACTCAATAATTAAAGTCGAAGATTTAATTATAGGAAAATTATAATTAATTCATTTAATTATCCACCTTCTGTTCGAATAGAGCCGCGGATTTTTAATTCCATCTTCCCGGCTTCGTGTTAATTAAATTCAATTAATTAAATATTTAGGTTTCAATTCCACCGTTCCAGCTTCGTGATAATTAACCTCAATTGATTAAAAATTAAGATTTTCAACTCCACCCTTCTGGCTCCATCATATTCAAATCCGACAGTTAGCCAAAAATTAGTTATTTATATTTTTGTGGGTTAAATTCAAGCCAAAGTTAAGTCCACCTTCCGGCTCCGCAAATTCGAAAATAGTTAAGAATTTAATATCTCAGTATGCATTAAATTCAGTACGAACCACACAAGTCGAAATATACATACATATATAGACCATCATTTTTTTCCGAACAAGCACGAATTTTCCGGTACTTTTTCCATTTTTCGTGCCTCCAACGCTGCTTCTACTCCGCATCAGGCCACATTCGCCTACAATCTGAGCAAACCTCGTCTCCTTTTGGGTTTTTCTGGTGCCTGAAGTGTTTCTTTCCACATTCGAATTGTGCCGCACACGACTTTCCTTTCGACATCGGCGCCACTAGTTCACACTTGCTCCTTGTAATTGCATTTCATCCGCGATCTCACCGTTCTCATCACATTAGTGCGACCGGTCACCACTTCGTACGGGGCACCAGTTGCGCGAGTCAGTCGACAAGCGCTGACCAGCGAATTGGACTTTGAGAATGCCCACGGGAGACGACAAAAAGCCGCGTTCGATCCCAGCCATCCGTTTGGACAGATCTCAATCCGCATCTCCGCGGACGCCACTTTTGAAGCCTAAGGCGACCAGTGCCATTCCAAGGGCAAAGAGTGACGAATCCGTCAATACAATGCCCGGTCCTTCACAGAGGCAGACTCGCTCCGTTGCGAAAATGGCTCAAAGTGCGGTCGAAGTGGCGCTGGAAAAGTTCATCGTCACAACAGAACGAATTAGCCAATTTGAGGCTAACATAAATACTCCAGGGGCCCAGAAATGGAAATAGGCTCCCAATACATGTGCGAAGTTCATCGGGACCAAATTCAGGCACTATGGGAGAAGGTGGAGAAGAGCTATGAGAGCTGCTCCGATTTGCTAGCCGTGTCCGACGACAATGCGGCCGCCTCGACATTGCTGGAAGCGAAGTACAGCTACTGTTACTCCATCTATTCGAGATGTATTGCCCAGCTTCGGGAGAAAATTGCTTCCCAATCCACTCAGGCTCCCGTCAATGTCCACACGCCCGCGCCTACAGGCTGCCGGTTACCTCCGGTGGATACCGAGTTCTTCGCGGGTGATTATCTTCGGTGGCCGACCTTCAGAGACTTGTTTACGGCCATTTACATCCAAAACTCGCGGCTCACCCCGGTAGAGAAGTTGTTCCACTTACTGTCCAAAACAAGTGGTGACGCCCACGCCATTGTTTCTAAGGCTCCGCTTACCCATGAGGGGTTTGTCGCCGCATGGCAAAGCCTCACAGACCGCTTTGAGAACCGGCGGCTATTGGTCAACAGCCAGTTGAAGATCCTTTTTAACATCCAGGCTATTTCTCAAGAGTCCGGGGTCGCGCTGAAGGAGCTGCAAGCTACCATTCAGAGTTGTTTGACAGCCCTAGAAATGTCCTCCGTTAATGTTGAGGCTTGGGACTGTCTCCTTGTATTTATGATTTCGTCAAAGCACCCCAAAGTCACACTTTCTATGTGGGAGCAATCCGTACATAATAAGGCCGAGATTCCAACATGGAAGGAATTAGATAACTTCCTGACAGAGCGCAATCGCACTCTGGAGGGCATCGACGATGTCAGGCCTAGTGGCTCCGTGCAATTTCCGCCAAGGTCGGGACTTCCTACTGCCCCTGCTCGGAGGCTCACTTCAACGAGACTCGAGTGGTTCCGTGCCAAAAGGGCAGCGATCTCTGTTCGAGGGAGGACCACCCCATTCGCTTATGTACGCGTTTCCTAGAAATGGATGTAAATGGGCGTTCTGACTACATAAGGAGGAAGCAGTTATGTTTAAATTGTTTTGCCCGAGGGCACCAGCAGCGAGACTGCACGAGCGCCCATACCTGCTTTACATGCCACAGCCGACACCACACTCTCCTGCACCGCGGCAATCCGTTCGCCACCGCTTCAAGTCCGCCTACGCCAGCAAACGGCTCAGAGGTTCAGTCGAATGTGCAGTTGTGTTTCGCTTCCGGGTCAGGAGCCGTCCTACTGGGCACGGCCCTTATCAACGTGTGGCATTTGGGGTGCACCGTCCAGGCACGAGCACTGATAGACTCAGGCTCCGAAGCGACTTTCATAACGGAACGACTGTTCAACCTCGTCAAGCCTCCCTTCAAGACGATTCAAGCCCAAGTTTCCGGCCTTAATCAAACCATTTCCGCGCAGTCTACTAGATTGTGCCATTTCTCCATTCGGTCGCTTTCAAGACCCGGGCTACAATTAGAGACTGCGGCTTACGTTCTTCCGCAGTTGGTAGGAAATCTGCCATCATATCCGATTTCGCGAGATCTTCTCAAGGGGCTGCCCAATATAACCCTGGCGGACCCCAACTTCTTTGAGAGCTCCCAAGTCGATGTGGTATTAGGAGCTGACATTCTTCCGTCCATTCTCCTCTGTAATTCCAAGGCTAACATCTGCGGGTCGCTTCTCGGTCAGGAGACCATTTTTGGATGGGTGCTGACAGACCCATTGTCTCCAGCTAACCCCCGCAGCGTGTCTGTTTTTTCCGCACGAGTTGCCCGCAGCCTCGGTGACTCACTGGTTCAGAGTTTCGATTCAGGATGCGAGCATAATTCAGTTACGACTCCTTCTTCGATTTACACATCGCATCACGCTGCACGGTGGCAATCAGCTGATGATCCGACTGATCCGGGCCAAATTCTAGATTCCAAGGTCATATTCAGCACGATGTCGCCACGCCCACGCAACGCCCCGTCACTGGAGAGCAGATGTACTCGAGGTACACTATCCTACCGATGCCGAGTCTGCAATGGGATCCATCCGTTGAAGAAGTGTCGGCGCTTCCTACGCCTTAGTGCCGAGGAGCGGCTCCGAGCGGTTCTCGTGAACCGGTATTGCTCGAGCTGCCTGGCCCACGAGCACTCCGACGGATCCTGTCGGCGTGGGGACGGCTGTAAGACGTGTGGTCAGGATCATTTCACGCTGCTGCACCCCGGGACCAAGGAGCACCAGTCACCGCCCACGGGAGACAGTACACGGGGTGTCTCGCTCTCTCGTCGGCCGTCATCCGCCAACTCCCGGCGCGGTTCGGGTGCTTTTCGCCCTGCGTCCGCCATTTTCCGGCACTCATAAGCCGATCCACGGCCATCGACTTCCCGGCGCTCGTCGACAACTCCTCGGCATTCTTCCGCCACTCATCGGGTGCCGTCCACCGCTCTTCCGCCCGCGTCATCCGCGCCTAGGCAACTTTCCGCTTCTCCTCGAGGGCCCCCGCAGGACGCCCTCGCTGCGCCCACCCTATCGTCGCTGCTGAAACGGAACAGCGTCAACATCGGGACCCGGATTTTCGACACGGGGGCCTTCATCGACCCGTGTACGCCCTCTAGCTGCAGTGATGCATAGCTAGCGACGAGGGATCTGTTGCAACCCGAGCGATTGCAAAGGGGGGAGGATGTTTACGTGAGGGGCCGTTGTGCCGCAACTTTAAGAGCGCACCCGCGCTGAAGAGCGCACCAGCACTGAAGAGCGCATCCGCGCTCGCCCCTCTTTGCGCTCTCGCTCCTTCGTCGGCCGTCGTCGATCGTATTGTTTCTATTACTTTTGCCTTGTTTTCTTTCTAAGTTAAGTTTTTAATTCGATGTAAGCAGCCCAATAAAGCTGAACGCGCTTCTTCTGGAAATTACTGAAGACGCCCCCGACTTTTCATTTCATCCCCATTTTCTGGAGTCTTTTGCGGAACCAACGCCCCCCTACAAACAGTATATTTGGAGTCGAATTAATAATTTGTCTAAATTCTATTCCAAGCATAGCTCAGCTCTGCTTTTTCCCCGGCTTATCTATATTTCTGCATTTCTCTTTTGCACTCTTTCAAAGCTCCCGCTTCGACTTCTTGTTTGGCACAGTGGTTTAAGGTATTGTGTTTTAACTTTTTAAATATTAATTGTTGTTTAATTAAATAAAAAAAAAAATAAATAAAATGGAATTTAAACTTGTCTGTGCCATTAAGTCTTGTAACAAGACAATTTCCTCATCCCAGCCATTGCCATTGCTGGCTATGTGAGAACGTCGTACATGCCAAGTGTGCCGGATTCACTGCCTCAGTTTCGGATGCCATTTCCCGTAGGTCTGGGATACATTATTGTTGTGAAAATTGTCGTGCTGTGCAAGGCGAAATGAGGTCGTTCATGAGACAGACCAAAAATGGATTTAAAGAGCTGATCACTGGTTTTCGTAAAATCAATGAACAGCTCTGTGCGCTGGACACTCAGTTTAGTGGCCTTCAGCTGCTAAATGAGTCCCCTAAGCGTAAGAAATCCGCTGTTTCTGATCCGCCTCAGCCTGCTCAGCCGACATTAATGCAGCCGCTTATTTCTCTGGCCACCCCAAGGGCTAGAACTGAGAAAAATTCGTCAGAATTTCTCAGGGATAATGAGCATTTGTCCGATATGTCCGCCATGGCATCCCTTCAAGTGATGCCACTAGGGAACGAAACCCCCATTAGAGTCACCCAAAAGGGTATTCCACAGTCCGGACCACCGGCACCGACTAATGCTGCAGTTCTCGTACCTGCGACACCAAAGCCCTTACAGGTGATTCCTCCATCGAAATATTTATTTGTTTCTCGGCTTGCCCCTGATACTTCAGAGATTGATATCTCGGCTTATATCAAAGCCAAAACAAAAGCCGATATAAAGGTGGAGGACATACAAAAATTTAAATACAATTATACAAGGCGCACGTCTTCTTTCAAGATTCGTGTGCCCGCGCTGATGTTCAAGACGATTTGTTCTCCCAGTTTTTGGGCAGAGAATCTTTTCGTCCAAGAACATCAGCCTAGTTCCGTGAAGAAAAAGTTAAAAAACCAGTGGGAGTGAGACTTCCCAATATCGGAACCACCGACCAACCCTCCACCTCTTCTTTGGCTACTTACCCAAAAACTAGTTTCCTCATTAACTCTTACCTATCAGAATACTAGGGGGCTACGTAGCAAACTCCCCAAGCTATATTCTGATAGTTCTTTCTTTGCATCCCATATAATAGCATTTACAGAAACTTGGTTAAATCCGGAGATCTTTAGCTCCGAAGTTTTTCCAAGTAAGTACACCACTTTTAGACGGGATCGATCTCAGCGAAGAGGAGGTGGAGTCCTCATTTCGGTAGACTCTACTCTTGCTTCTCAAGAGGTGAAATCCCATGAGTTTGGTGACATAGAATTTATTTGCGTTAAAATCACTATGTCCGTTAAAGCTTTATACATTACATGTTCATATATACCTCCAATGTCTGAACCGCCTACATATTGGCAGCATTTGTCCACCATTCGATACGTCTCTAATCTTATGAAGGATCGTGACCAACTCGTAGCGGTAGACGACTTTAATATCCCAGAATTAAAATGGTCCAACGTAGATAACTCACCATCTTTGTCACTTAAAACTTACCATGACTTCACCGCGGGCATGTTTGACATATCCCTAGGTCAGATCAATAATGTTAGAAATTCGCTAGGTCGGCTTTTAGACTTATGTTTTGTACCTGATCCTGATGGTACTGCTCTCTCCAGAGCTTTTCCCCTTTCATCCCCAGAGGATCCATATCACCCCACGCTGGAGGTCTCAATCGAAACCACTCCTGGAAACCACTAACTTAAAAAATAAAAAAAATAAGCTTTCACTTAAATATAAAAAAACCTGCAGTAGTGTTGATTTCTCAAGATACCTACTAGCTCGGTCGAATTTTACCGTACATAACGCTGAATTTTATAGGAATTATATTGACCGCTGCCGGATTCAATTTACTCAGGATCCAAAGCAGTTTTATAATTTTGTAAACACTAAGCGTAAACACGTATCTTTTTCACGCCTGCTTACGTTTGAAAATTTCTCTGCGACTTCTGATCAGGCCATTGCCGATCTTTTTGCAGAATTTTTTCAAACAACTTATTCTCCTCCCAAATTGACTGATCAGCCTTACGCATATAACATTCAAGCAGCAAATCTTATTTTCTGTCCGTTTTTTTCTGAGAGCAACTTATTATCTGGTCTTTTAAGGGTCAAACCCATTTATTCGCCAGGCCGCGATGGAGTACCAGGCTGTGTGCTAAAATACTGTGCCTGGGCTCTGTGCAAACCTCTACTTGGACTTTTCAACTTATCTTTGGAAACCTCGATTTTTCCCCTTAAGTGGAAGGAATCATTTATAATTCCCCTTCATAAAAAAGGGAAAAAGTCTGAGGCTGCCAACTACAGAGGCATCTCTAAGTTGTCGGCAATTCCAAAGTTATTTGAAAAATTATATACCCCTCATTTGCAACACCTTTGCTCTTCGATCATCACTCCTTGTCAGCATGGCTTTATTAAGCGTCGCTCCACCACCACAAACTTATTGGAGTTGACATCCTTTTGTAAGGGATATCAAACCGATGTAATTTACACAGACTTCAGCAAAGCATTTGATTCAGTTAATCACTTACTCTTGTTGAGTAAACTGAATATGCTGGGTTTTCCTAAAGACCTCTTAACGTGGATCTCCAGCTACCTAGATGGAAGGACACAAAGAGTCTTATTTAAAAACATACAGTCCCGTCTGGTCCAGCACGGACAGCACACATCCGGCGTCCCTCAAGGAAGTCATCTTGGCCCGTTATTATTTACGCTTTTTATAAACGACTTGCCCCCTGCTTAAACGAACTCTCTAGTTCTTATGTATGCAGATGATGTAAAGCTTTGTCTACAGTACAAATCCATCTCTGCTCAATGCAGTCTTCAGTCTGACCTTGATAACTTTCAAAAATGGTGTTTAGCTAATGATCTAATACTTAATGGATCTAAATGCAAACATATGTCTTTTTATCGTTCTTGCCCTCTGCAAGCTACTTATTCTATTAATGGGATTGCCTTAGAAAAATTAACCCAGGTTAATGATCTCGGCATCCTATTAGACATAAAACTTAAATTTGCCGACCATATTTCCTTAATGGTTAATAAGGCTAAAGGATTCCTTGGTTTTATCAAAAGGTGGTCAAAAGAATTTAATGACCCCTATATAACCAAAACACTATTCATTTCTTTGGTCCGTCCTATACTGGAGTACGGTTCATGTGTCTGGAGTCCCCAATATGGAGTACATCAGGACCACATAGAATCCGTACAAAAGAATTTCCTAACTTTTTCACTTAGAGGTCTAAACTGGGATGCAAATCTTCAACTTCCATCTTATAATAGTAGACTCTTACTCATAAACTTACCTAGCTTAACAAATCGTAGGAAAATGCTCGGTGTAGTTTTTCTGCATAACCTTATTAACGGGGATGTAGATAGCCAGCATTTACTAACACGCTTAAATTTTAACATTCCTAATAGAAGGACTCGAAACTTTAGTCCTCTGTTCCTTAGCCGTTGTAGTTCGACATATGCACTGCATGACCCTTTTAGGGTATTATGTTCGAACTACAATGGTCTCTACTCTATTACATCTCTTTCCTGTCCCTTTAATTTAAAATATAGAATTTTAAATTTCCTTACTAACTCCTCTTAGCTTAATAATTAACAAATATCTAAATATATTCTAACAAATCGTTTCTTGAGCGCCCCTCGGTCGTCTGGGCCTTTAAGCTTTATGATGAATACAGGAATGCTAGCTGATGCTCTTATTGATGCACAAGCCATTTCTAATTACGAGGATCTATTATAGATGCTTGGAGATAGGGTACTTTCTGTCCACATGGAAACGTGCCCAGGTAACTATGATACCTAAACCCGGGAAACCCGAAGCGAACCTTTCATCCTGCCGACCAATAAGTTTGTTACCAATGCTCTCCAAAATACTGGATCGAGTGTTTTTGAGCAGAGCACTGCCAGTATTTGACGAGGCTGGACTGATCCCTGACCACCAGTTTGGCTTCAGGCGGCGACACGGTACGCCAGAGCAGTGCCATCGGGTAGTGCAGTACATCCTGGACGCGTTTGAAACCAAGAAGTACTGCATGGCCGTCATGCTGGACGTGAAGCAGGCGTTCGACGGAGTCTGGCATCCCGGTCTACTATACAAATTAAAGACTGGCCTACCCCGACCATACTTCCAGTTTCTAAAGTCTTTCTTGGAAGACCGTTAATTTGCGGTAAGATGCGGCGAGGCCATCTCCGGTCTAAGAAAAGCTCACGCTGGTGTCCCCCAAGGCAGCGTTCTTGGCCCGTTTATGTACAACGCTTACATGGCCGACCTTCCTGTTCTCCAGAGGCCTGACCTGCTCGCAGCAACCTATGCAGACGACATCGCCTTCCTTACCACCGCCGAAAGCGCCATGGGGGCAGCCGAAACCATGCAATTGCAGCTGACTTGCTCAGCGACTGGCAAAAGCGATGGAACATAGCCGTCAATAATGAAAAGTCCACTGCCACCACTCCACTAGACAGGAGGCTCACCTGGAGGCCCCATCTGATTAGGAAGAGGAAACAGGCTGACCAAAGACTTCGATCCTTCTACTGGCTCATGGGTAGGAGATCAAAGCTGAGAACGCAAAGCAAAGGTGAAAAGGTAAAAGCAAAGGTGAAATTTTTCTCATTTTAACGAAATTAGAGAAATATCGTACTATGTGCACAAAAGATTATGATATGCGGCAAGTTCGCTCAGTTTAAATTGTTTAACCCTTTACATGGTGGTGATGCAGATCTGCATCATACCGTTTAAATTCAATTATTTATCAAACTGCGTTACAAAACTGTATAAAAACTTTTTTATGCAGTTCAGAAACTTTCGTTTTTTATATAAAAAGTGTTGATCACTCAGAATTCTGTCCAATACTCAACAGGTGATTACTTTTCCAACCAATTTGGTGAATGTGGTAATCTGAATTGGTTGTGCAGTTTCTGATCCAAAATATAAAAAATCAAAAAAAATTGTATAGTTGATTCAATTAATGTTTAAAAACAGGTAAATATTATATTTAGTTGTATTTTATTGAGTTTTTGTGTTGATTGCATTATTATACAATTAAATCATTAATTTCGCTTAGTTTAAAAAATTATATTTTTTTTGCTTTTTGTAAAAAAAAATTAAGAAAAACCAACCTTAAAAAAATAAAAATAAAAGAAGTGTATTTTTTATTTTTACTTATCTACCGAACAAAAAAAAAATCAAGAAAATCGGCGTTATTGCCATGTAAAGGGTTAACAGTGTTTAAGACAATGTAACATGTTAATAACATTTGAATTTTTGGGACTCCCCCATTTATAAAAAGTTAGCATTCAAAATAAATGTTAGAAATGTTAGTAGATATAAAAAAAAAGATTACTGGAAAAAAAATTAAAGAGATTTATTCATTTTTACGGATTTTACAACAGCTTGAAGTCAGAAGTGACAAACATGTATCCACATGTGCTCGCCACTGTATAGCTATTCAAGAATGTTCCTTTAAAATTTCAAGTGAAAATTTGCAAAACTCTTGGAGATAGTGCCGATTTATAGTGGAAGCGTCAGGCGACGGCGAGAGCCGTCTCAAAACGTTAAACACGTTTTTCTTGAAACAGTGTTTTTGCGACTGGCACATAAGGTTACTCAAAACCTATTAATCCAATCGGTTTCAAATTTTTATACGTTATTCTATGCATACATAGAATAACTTTGGTATGAAATAGGATAAATCAAATCGGTGAAGATCTTCTTTACTTTTCAACTTGATTTGTGGCTAAAAAAATGGCAATTTTTAAAAACAAAATTTCAAAGGTCCATTTTTTTAATTTTTGTGCGAAACTAATAATCCTAGTTCATACCAGAGCCAAACATGTACTCTTTCTAATCTTGTTGGAATTTTTGGTTTCAAATGTTCCAGTGTGCGGAAATCACATGCGCCGCCGAAATGAAGGGCTTTTGTTTAATCACAAAAAACAACAACAAAAAGGAAAAAAAAATGTATCTAAAATTTTTTTTTTATGTCTTCAAATAAATGTATGTAAAAACAAAAAAGAAAACACAGGCCCGGAGCGGGCCCGGGCCTTAAAATTAAGATTCGTGCGGGCTTCGTGCGGGCCCGGGTCTTTGCAAAATGGCCCGGCCCGTAAAAACCCGCAATAGGCCTTAAAACAATTTTTATTTGACCGCACTATTTTTTTTTATTCTCGAATTACAACCGCCATTTATCGTATTTTAATTGCTTATCGATGTTACTATCGATTTGCTTAAACAATATTTTATTTGTTTGCACACCCCTATTTAAAATGTGGCGTCCTATTGTAAAATTCATAAACTTTGAAAAATAAAATAAAAATAAAAACATGAATTAGGATTAATAAATATGAACTTATATATATGTATACATAAATAACATGTCTTTTAAATTTTGAAATATGTTTAAATAAGTTTCGTGCCGGGTCGGGCCGGGCCCGGGCCTTGATGAAAAAGTTTCGTGTTCGGCCGGGCCGGGCCTCTCAAAAAAGATTTTGTTTTCGTGCGGGCCCGGGCCCCAAAATACAGGCCCGTGCCCACCTCTAGTATATATGTCGGAACGACCGGGATCGGCCGACTATACCCAGGGCCGTTAAGAGCCATGTCGGGCCCCGGTGCATGGATTCCTCACGAGCCCTTTTTCGTTTTCGTCTCTCATTTAAATTACACTGAAGCGTTGCACATTACAGGCTAGTTGGATGATAAAGATAAAAATGACATTTTGAGACGGTTACTAATAAAATCACCTGGGTGGTTCCGATATTTATAGTCCGTTTATTTACATATCAGAACTTATTTGGTACATTTTGGTTGAACTTTGGTTGAATATCTCTTTTGGTAGATTGATTCAATATAAAGGACTAACTGACGACTAGGGTAGTGAAAACTAATTAATCCAAAAAAACCTTACGAGCTTTCTGTTCAGGGAACATCGAAATGATTGCATTGAAATTGAGATTACGGGCAAGTCCTGATTCAAGTGCTAGTGTGCCAAGGTTTGTTAGACGTTTTTGACTCATGGTACAACGCAAGAAATTTTTTATCCGAGCTAAGAGACTGAATGAACGTTCACCTTCAGCTACACTAACGTGAATCGTACAGTATATTCTTAGTGAGATGCAGATCTTAGGAAACAGAACTTCCATCTCTACTTTATGAAGTTTATTCAGTAGTTGTAAGGGTGGAAGAATATCGGGTCCTAAATTTTCTTCACGAATAGCCTTCCATTGGATGATTTCTTCGATTGAGTCGATAGAGACATCTCCATGATAGGTCTCACAAAATGATCGTGCTTGTTGTCTCAGATCCTGTTGATTGAGATCTCGGTATCTCCAGGAAAAACCAAATTAGACTTCAATGGCGTTTAAAGCATCGAAACGTCTGGTCATGTTGCCTATCAAGCAGTCCAATAGAACATAAAATACTCCTTGTTTAAACTGAATCTCTGGAGTTGGGAGAGCTACATCTGGAGTCGACTCATCAAACTGGCGCTTTCTCATTTTACGTCTCTTCTCTTGAAATGTGTCCGAAAAATTGACTGGCCACTGATCCCTCAATGCTTTCAATTCACCAATGAGACTTTTAATGTTTGCAGTCTCCACATCCAATGTTGCATTCCTTGCCTGGAGAACAAGATTTCGATGGTTTATAGCTGTTAGGGCTTTGAACCAAATGGAAGCCAAAAGAGTAAACTCAAAAGACTTAATTTATGTTTTGAGACCTTGCAGATCAGTCCTTGTTTCAGGAGTTAGATTTAAACAGTCAATGGCCTTCAGCAACCCAGGCATGTGAGCAGCAAATGGCTTCACACAATCTACTCGAGCAGACCAACGAGTGGTGGACATGCTGTGCGGAGAGCATCCAATATTGTTTTTCAGAATCGACCACCTTTGAGGACTCGAGCTGAATATGTTGTATAATTTTTGAATACTTCCAAAGAAAGTTATGACTTCTGGTCACCATTCCGCGGCTTCAACGCCACTTAGATTCATACTGTGCACACCACAAGGTGAAAACGTTGCAAGTGAATTATCTCTGAGGAGGTGACTCTGAACTCCCTTGAACGACCACTGAGAACTATATGAAAATGCAAATGGCGGCCCCTGTCCGAAGCCAATGAAAAATTAGTTAATGGTGGTGTCCATGAATCGATATTGTGCTGAGCATGAGCGTCGCCATGACATGGGTCAGTAATGTTCAAGAGGATGCCCTCACGGGTATCACGCTGAATCACTCGAGCGTATTGCTAAAAATTGTAATCTGTTCGCTATATAAATGTCGTTTGTAAATTAGTTTTGTTAAGATAAAATGACTTGTTAGTGAGTTCAACCAATATCATTTTCAATATTTATTCATTGTAATTAAACATTCATATTTTTCTTTCTCAATTTTTGCCATCCAAAAAATTAGACCCCGCTGCCGGGCCCCTGTCCATTGCGGGCCCCGGGACAATTACCCGGCTGACCCCCCCTCTCATCGGGCCTGACTATATCCTATAGCTGCCATATAACTGATTGATCGGAAATGGTATAACTTCGGCGTTTTTAAAGTTAGAGAGTTCAAATATATCTATATCCTATAGCTGCCATATAACTGTATGATCAGGAATGCTATTACTTTGGTGTTTTTACAGCTAGAGAATTCAGATTTCGTAAGATTGCACTTTATAACTGAACAATCAGAAATGACCCAACTTTCGTATTTTTATAGCCTTTCAGAGGGTATAATAATTTTGTCCAAAAGTGTGCAACGCAGTGAAGGAGACATCTCCGACCCTATATAGTATATATATTCTTTATCAGGATCACTTCTTCAGTTGAAGCATTTCCGTCTTTCCGTCTGACTGTTTCTACCCAAACTAGTCACTCAGTTTTAAAGCTATCGACTTGAATGTTTGCACCCACCCTTACTTCTTTTCCACGCAGAATATGAGCCGGAGCGACCGGGATCGGCTACCTTTATCCTATAGCTGCCATATAACTGATTGATCGGAATTGGTATAACTTTAGTGTTCTTAGAGTTATAGACTTCAAATTTCAAGACTACAGGAGAGCTATTTTTGGCAGAATAATACGACATGCTAAATTTCGTTAGGATCGGCCGACTATATCCTATAGCTGCCATATAACTGAACGATCGGAAATGACTCAACTTTCGTAGTTTTGAAGAAAGAAAGCTGAAACTTAGTATAGATTAAATTTTTGGTCAGTTAACCCAACCTACTAAATTTTATGAGGAACGGCCGGAGGAACGGAATCGGAAATGGTTTTTGGTAACAATACCAACTTATGTATTTTTGAAGATAGAAGCTTGATACTTTGTTTGAGCTTTATTTTTTTATAAATTGGTTATATAATAATATTCTCATAAGGATCGGAAAACTATATCCGATGTTTTCCAAATATATCCGGTTTTAACTGCAAGGGTATATCAACTTCAGTATGAAAAAAAGTCTGAAAAAGTTCCTGAGCGAAAATAACCATCGATACCACACATTCCAGCCCCGAGACGAGCGCGCCTATCGGATCGTCGTTAAAGGCCTCCACTTCTCCACTGACCTAGAGGATATTAAGGTGGGTTTCAGCAGCCATGGACACAAAGTCAGGGATATACACAATCCTACGCAAAAAGGTACAAAGAAGCCACTAAACATTTTCTTTATTAACCTTGAAACAGCCAAAAACAACAAGGAGGCCTTTCAAGTCAAGCGGCTATGCAGCACGGTGATTACGGTTGAGCCACCCAAATAATTCGACGATGTGCCCCAATGCCAAATGATGGCCACCATTTGCAAATCCTTATGCATACGCGATTAGATATAACCATATGGAATGCTTACGGCCTAACGGGTTAAAAGAAGGCCAGAGGTCGAGCTGTATTGCAGGACCCACCAAGCAGACGTTCTCCTCATATCAGAAACGCATTTAACCAACAGATCATACTATTAGACAGATCATACCAACAGACTATTAGAGGATACGACCTCATTGCCGCTAACCACCCGAACGGTAGAGGTAGCGGGGGCGCGGCCATCCTAATTCGCAGCTGCATAAAGTGGGTGCAATGTGCTGCACTGAGTGCAATGTGCCCAAATTAAAATCTCCACTACCATCGGTGACATAACAATCGCTGCAGCATATTGCCCCCCCAGGCACAACATCCACGAACAGGAATTCGGCTTGCTACTGGATTGCCTCGGGCCCAAGTTTATAATCGGAGGGGACTTTAATGCTAAGCAACCCTGATGGGGCTCCAGGATTAGGAACCCAAAGGGCTTGGCCCTATACAGGCAGATTCAGTCCCAAATACTGGCCTACGAATCCTCACAAAATCCCAGATGTCATAGACTTCTCCGGAGGACTGGATTCTGCCGGAATTCAGGCGAGAGAGAAGACGACCTCTTCTCGGACCACAACGCCTTCGCCGTGTCACTTATCACCCCAGCCTTACTCAGGTCAGCCCGCAAAAAGCTGATCTACAAGACAACAGACGTTGACAAGTACCAATCATACCTGAATAACGTTACCGACCCCAGCCCGACACTTGACTCCCCGTTTGACATCGACACCGCTGTAGAAGAGTTAACCGCCCATATCCAGGCGGCAGCTTCTGAAGCAGCACCAAGGCCCTCTAACCGCCCAAGAGCTACTGACAGGGACATCCACTTTTGGAGCCCAGAAGTCGAAGAATTCAAACTTGTAAAGCGACTCCGGAGAAAGTGGATGCTCTCGAGGAATCCTTTGGACAAAACCGCCTTCAATAGAGCGACCACATGTCTGTCAGAAACGCTGGCAAGACTAAGAAAGTAGGCCTTCGACAGGTTCGTCGAACAACTCGAACCAGGCGACCCTCAACATAACTTATGGCGAGTCACCAAATTTATCAGACAGCCACTGAAAAGGATCCCACCTGTACAAAGAACCGACGGCAGCTGGTGCAGATCGGAGATGGACAGGGCCAATGCTTTCGCCAAACACCTCGAAGGTGTCTTTACGCTTTTCGATCGCTGCTCACCGGAGGATGCTGCTGAAACTGCCCGACTGCCAGCCGAGCCTTCCAGGGCGTCGATTCAGTACCACCAGTGACTGAGGAGGAAAAAGCTGAGCTCATAACCATCATGAGCAACAACAAGGCCCCGGGCGATGATGGTATCAATGCAATTGCATTAAAAATGTTACCACCTCCAAGCATTCAGCTAATTACGAGGATCTATAATAGATGCTTGGAGATAGGGTACTTTCCGTCCACATGGAAACGTGCCCAGGTAACTATGATACCTAAGCCCGGGAAACCCGAAGCAAACCTTTCGTCCTACCGACCAATAAGTTTGTTACCAATGCTCTCCAAAATACTGGAACGAGTGTTTTTAAGCAGAGCACTGCCAGTATTTGACGAGGCTGGACTGATCCCTGACCACCAGTTTGGCTTCAGCCGGCGACACGGTACGCCAGAGCAGTGCCATTGTAACATGTAACCATGTAAGCGGGCAGATGGTAGCGTAGCTGCAAGGAGGTTGCACGCGCTGGTTCCGGCTTTTTGGTCGGTAGATGGGAGTGGATCTCTAGGGTCCTTGTGCTACTCGCTCGCAGTTATCAATCGATTATTTAAAAGAAATTCGCGTGCGGGGGTGTTAGTACGTATTGAAGGAAATAGCGGGAAGTGGGACAAAAAGGATTCTTGCATGGCTTTCGACATTCAAAGTAATTAAGGCCACTGTCACTGCGCTGGTGGAGTTGCAGCAGATGACGTAAAGCTGGGCGGATGTTTTGCCACAGCGCTTCCATGATCACCAGTTCCGCGAAATAATTATTGGTGATCCCAAAGAAATCGGCTATCTAATTTCACCTGCCATCTTCATCCTGTATGACTCCCACTGATAATAGATTTAGCAATTCATTTTTAAACGTTATAAAATTTATTCATAGTTATAAGGTTGCATAAGGCAAAAAGAAGGGGAAATTATAAGTACGTGCAAAATTAAATGTATTTAATAGATAGGTTATAATCGAAAAAAATTAACTTAGAATTTATTTTTCTATTAGTCGGCATAAGGAATAATAATTTGAATTAATAATAATGAAATAGTAATATATATGGCTATTAAGTACAATGTTTATTAAGAGAATCTGGACTTCCATAGCATGTATTCTCTAATATTATTTCCTAAATTTATTTCTTAAAATGTCTTTAAGTGACTTATTTATTTTCAATTCAAATTTAGTAGCAAGGGATTTTAATTAACATTGGAAATGTTTTTAATTGTGGAACTCAGCACAAAAAATATAATATAAAAATAATATTCCAGAATTCCATTAATTTTTATTAAATATTAATTAATTAATTTATGATCAAAATAAATTCATTTTTCTTTCCTTATTTCATTGCGGAAGGCCGTAAATTAATTTTGGGAAATATATTCAAAGAAGAAAATATATATAAAGTATATATATATATAAAGTCAACGTTAGCATTTACGCGGCATAATTTTTTTTTCAGTGTACCATTGTTCGGTATTTTAATTGCAAACCGCATGGTTCTATTTCACCGTTAGGGAAATAAAAATCTTTCGTGTAAAGCTTTTGGTACACTGAGAAAAATCGGCATAACCACAAAAAAAAATATTTTTAATTTGGAATAATGTGTTTTTTTTCCACTTACATCGAGTTTATCTTCCACGTCCAAAAGATCTTTTGTCGGGTTGAGCGATGAATCTATAATTTTTGGGGTTTAAGGGTTATTTTTGTATTCATGTATATATATATTCACCAAACTGATTAATATTTCCGAACCATTCATTTTTAGTATTTAAGTAAATTAAATAAGAAATACAAAATTAAGGCATTTTTAGTATTTAAGTAATTAAATAAAAAATACAAAATTAAGGGAACTGGAACCGTTATCTTCTTAAATTATTAAAATCCAAGCTCCAAAAAAAATAATTACTACGAAAATAAAAAAAACTAAATAAAATTAATATTTCCAGAAACCAACATTGGACAGGCATAACTGTCTTGGGCGAGGAGTGACGTCATTGGAAGATGAAAATAATTGAAGTGCATATGCTGGCCATTGGCGGGTTTTAGTTAATGAGGGAAAAATATTGGCACATGCACCTTATTTCCATAGAAAATTTCATTTCTCACACCAAGTTAAATTAATCCATCTGATCCCGCGGTGTGGCGCTGCGAGCCCTTCTTAGGGGTAAAACTGGCTATTTGGGGACTTATAAACTTATTCCCAATGTAAGAACAATAAAAATTTGATTCTTACTGGGTGCCAATTCGACCTAAAAAAAATAAGTCGAATTGAACAAAAACCACGTGAGGCCGAAAACAAGGGTTTTATTTACCTTAAATTGGCACCACAAAAAAAATTAATTCACTTTAATTACACTGGGCGCTTCTCACTTCCCTCGGCGTATAAGTATTTGGAAACTTATATGGAAATTTCTCACCATGTGTCTTATTTATTTTTTCCTGAGTTAAAAATATACTTTGAGTTTAACAGCGAGCGATGCGCTTATCTTAGCAGCCACAAGAGAAAAAGAACTTGGCCGCTGCTTATTCTACGCTTAGACCGAAACTTAAATGATAAATTCTAGCAAGATAATTGATTATCAGTAGATAAAGAACTTTAAGCTTAACTAAGCTTTTTTGTTTTGCTATTTTTCTATACCAAGCTTAGCTAACTGGGGTTTACTTTTAGGCATTTTGTTCTTTTTATTATTTTTTTTTTTTAAATTACAACAAGCGCATTACATTTTCCCCCCCACTAAAATCTAACTTGGGGTGGAACAACACAAGGAAGATTCCCGCTTGTTGTCTACGCTTATGGCTTAAGATCTTTGGCATGGAAATTCCCGATCAGGCGGCCTTGTAGATCTTCTAGCTCGTAGTATACCTTCCCTAATTTCCTTCGCACTCGCGCTTTAAGGTAATTGGGAGCCAGCTTGGAGCTAAACCCTTTTGCGAAATTGCTTTGTTGGAAATTGCGTCGGAAAATTTCTTGACCTACTTTAAAAGAAACCTCCCTGGTTCGTGTGTTGTAGAACCTTTCATTCCGATTACGTTGAGCTATCATGGTATTCTGGGCTTTACTACGTAAAATGTCTAGGGAGTCTTTCTTATTAAATTGGACACTTCGATCTTCTAGCATACCTAAATCTCGTAGTAGTTGAAAGGTTTCGCCGTTCGTGACCATGTGTTGACCAAACGTTAGCTTATACGGGCTTGTGTTTATGGCCAGATGAACTCCAGATCGTAGAGCGCAGTTAATGCTACTAAGGTTTTCGTCCCAGTTACTCTGATTTGGGTTTATGTAAGCCTTAATGGCTGAAAGAACTGATCTATTCACTCTTTCCGACGCGTTTGCCTGTGGGGAATAAAATGCCGTATATGTATGTCTGATATTATATTTGTTTAACAAGCAATTAAAAGTTTGCGATTTAAACTGAACTCCATTATCAGAAACCACATATTCTGGAACCCCAAAACAATGAAATAGATCTTCTTCCAAATATGGCACAATCGAGTCGGCGGTAAACTTGCGGACTGGTTTCAAAAAAGGAAACTTAGTGAGATGGTCGAGCACCACAAATATACCTACATTTCCCGATTTACTTCGTGGATATGGTCCTAAAAAATCAACCAATATCTTCTGAAAAAAACGCTGGGGTATTCCAGTGTTTCCCATAGGAGGTTTAAACGATCGATTAGGATGTTTCGTGGCCTTACAAATATCGCAACTATTGACAAAAGTTTTTACGTCGTTGACCATGTTAGGCCAGAAATAATATCGTCGGAGCCTTTCTATGGTTTTGTTTATACCCCCGTGGGCATGTAATGGGTCTCCATGAGCAGTCTTAATGGCTTTCGGTACGAGTGGGCGTGGAACCCAAAGTTTCCAGCATTGGTCATCGGAAATTTTGGTATCCTCTGCATGTTCGGAGCGTCGGTATATATGTTTACCTTGGATTTTGAGATCCGGTAGAGAAGAGTTATTAAGTCGGATCTTACTCCTAAGCGAATCGTATTCGGTGGAATCGAATTCGGAGGAATTGACGTCAACTATTAGGCTATCACAAGCAAGGGTTGACAAGTCTTCGGTAAAGGTTCGCGAGAGAGCGTCTGGGACTACATTGTGAGTACCGTTTCGATGATGTATCTTGAATTGGAATCCTTGAAGCTTAAGGGACCAACGAGCGAGACGCGAGCTTAGATCTGCCTGGGTCATAAGCCATTTTAAGGAGGCATGATCTGTGACTATTACAAAATCCTGTCCTGCCAACACAGCAGCATAACACTCCTTCTCGGTAACGGTGTATTGACGTTGACAACGATTTAGCTTCTTTGACATGAAAGCGATCGGCACCTCTGCACCATCTTTATTCACTTGCATTAAGACTGCACCTACTCCTGTGTGGCTTGCGTCGCAATGAAGTGAGAACGGAAGAGAAAAATTGGGGCTGTGCAGTACTGGGGCTGCACACATGCTTGCCTTTATGGACTCAAAAGCCCCCTGGGCTTCACTTGTCCACTCAAACTTCCGATTGGTTTTCAAGGTGTCTGTCAACGGGGAAGTAATAGCGGAATAGTCCTTAATAAACTTATGATACCATCCGGTCATACCAAGGAATCTTCGAACCTGCTTAACCGAACGGGGTGTTGGGTAATCTCTTACTGCAGCTATTTTGTCAGGATCGGTACTAATAATACCATTTCCTATCACGTGTCCTAAATACTTCACCTCTTTCCGACAGAATTTACTTTTTTCAACGTTAATTGTAAGATTCGCCCGAGCCAGGTTGGAAGCGACTACCGATAAGACTTCAAGATGTCGTTCGAAGGTATCGGAGACAATGAGTAAGTCATAGAAATATATAAAAACCTCATTACGTAAGTCGGCTGGAACTATTTTATCCATAAGTCGCGACATGGACTGCGGGGCATTAGTGAGTCCAAATGGCATGACCACAAACTCATACAACGGACGTCCGGGTACTGAGAAAGCGGTTTTATCGCGAGATTTCGGGTCTAGAGGTATTTGCCAAAAAGCATCTTTTAGATCGAGGCTAGTAATGAATTCAGCTTTTGGTAATCTACTTAGGATACCATCAATTATCGGCATTGGATATGCATCCTTTACGGTGACGGAATTCACCTTCCTACTATCTACGCAGAGTCTTACTTTTCCTGGTTTCTTCACTAACACTACTGGAGATGACCAAGAGCTGTTAGATTCTTGAATAACTCTTAATACGAGCCTTCGATCGAGCTCGTCATACATAAGTTTCTCAATTGCCAGCGACACGGCATAATGTCGCTGCTTAATCGGTTTAGCTTCTCCCACATCGATCGAGTGTGAAATTAACGATGTACGTCCTAGTCCCTGTTTTGAAAATGACGGGAATAATTTGATAACATTCTGCAATGAATTCTGTTGATCCTTAAGATTTTAGATTAAGATTAAGGCTAGATTAAGATTTTTGCTTAACAGATGCATTGGGAGTAAGTCAAACGCAGTCCAAAAGTCAATTCCCAGATATAAGTCTTCGACTAATGTAGGTACTAAATAAAAATACAGGGTTTTTGTCTCTCCTCTGTAAGTAATGTCAGTTGAAAATTTCCCGACTATAGTTTGACTTTTTCCGTCCGCAGTTTTGATTTTGGAGGTCAATAACTTGTATTTAATGTTTTCCTGAAGTAGATCGTTTGCAAGCCTACCACCTATGCAACTTACTGAAGCACCAGTGTCCATTAACCCAACTACAGACTTCCCGCAAAGCATCACTTGAGCGTGAGGACGTAAGTCAAGAGGATTATCTAATATGGATGAAAGGATTAATTTCTTTTCTATTTTACATTGTTTTTTAAAAGCTTCTCGACGACCAGTAGACCGTTTTCTCCTATTGCCTATCCTAGTTATAGGGAATGGTATACATTTAGGTTGCGGTAGTGGGCCTACAGACGTGAGGTCGTCGGAAAGTGTTACTCTGTATTGGTCGCTATGCTGATTAACTGTTTGCGTGCACTTTTCTGTAGTGCACGCCCTTGGTAGTTTTTTTGAGCGTTTGGGTTACAAGTCCGACATGTAGGTTTATACGTATCGGCCTTCCCACAACCATAACAGAATATTTTTCGATCAGCCAGACATTCTTGATATCTGTGACCTTTAGCGGCACAGTTTCAGCAGGAAACATCAAGCGCAGACAGCTCATATTCATCCTGACCTGAGTCCTCATCTGATGAAGGTGCCACCTCTGGGTTCTGAAGAGAATTGACTTGTCGCCTAGGATTGGGTCGAGAAGTCGATAGAGAATTCGGTTTTGAGACAGTTCTTAAGAACATTTCTCTTGTGCGGACCACTGTTCTTAACTCCTTAAGAGTAGTTGTAGGGACGTACAATATTTCATGTTGAATTTCCGGTAATAAATTATATCTTAATGTTTCCACTAGGGAAGCTTCAGATAGTGGGGTAGAAAGTTTGTCGGCTAGGGCCGCTATGCCACCATAGAAATCGTCAAACAGTTCATTATGATGTTGCTTGCGGTTTTCTATTTCTGACTTAATACTTCTATCGGTTCTATCATCGTTAAATTGTCCACGAAGGGCCTGACACAGACCTGGCCAGTTAAGCACTGTGACACTTTTGTGATATCGCCAGAACCATTCGCTAGCACTGCCCTCGAACAAATTACTGGCATATTTGGCCGTTAAATTAAAATCCCCCTCTAAAGTTTGGGTCGTCAGAGCCTCTATACGATAGATGAAGTCTTCAACTGACATAGAAGACCTTCCAGTGAATCTAAGTTTCCAATTTGCCATTATTTGGCTTACCCGATCGGGTCGTACTTCATAATGATTTGGATGAAGCAACTGATTTGGTAATCCTATGAAAGGTTCTGATCTTGTTTCCGGTGGATTCTGTAATGGCAAACCCGATTGTGCCACCGATGGCCTACTAGATGGAGATTCATTGGCTGATCCAGCTAAACTACTATCACGAAGGCAACCTGAAAGTGCTTGGATTATCTTGTTAGTCTGATCGGTTAAGCTAGAAGCTATCATCTGAGTTTGTTCTATCATGGCTGCCTTTATTGCTTCGGCAAGAGTTGAGGGTACCGTTTCAGCCGCATTGGTGGGTTCTTGCGGTTGGTTGGTGATGGTTTGAGCCATATTGTTCGAGTCTAAATTAGGAACCTCTGACTGTTGTACGGCAGCCATACGTTTTGTTTGGAGTCGAGTCTGTAGAGATTGAGATGTTGAAGCCATGAGGGTGCTTGTAATAGATAATCGATCTGAACTAAGGTTTTCAACAGACGCTGAATTAGATTGGGTTAGTTCCTGCTTACAAACGGGACACCTTTTTGACACGCACGGTGAAAGATATGCCCACAAGATGTAGTTAATAATTGAGCTTGGTAAACTATTATTTCGGAGCAAATAAAACAATGTTCTCCTGTATCACTCGTATGAGACAAATTCTCCGTGCCATGGGATAACACCATTTCGGGGTTCCCTTAATGTAATTTGATTACCTAGTAATTTTAGAATTTAATTTTACTTCTAACCTACTATGTGAAATATACTGTCATCAACATCAGAAGAATGACTTTATAAAAATAATAGTATAAGAATATAAGAATTTAAGAGTTCGAAATTCGAAAGAAAATCTGGGAGTCATACATTCTGCTTCTGGCTGGTAATAAATAATTTGTATTTTTGTCTTTTATGAACGAAAGTGTTGCAAGATCCCAATTATTTTTATACTCGTTAACCTCGTAACACTTCGGCGGTCCATCTTCCGAATCATTGGACATCTTCCAGAAGAATTTTCAAGGCTTTGAATATAAGGATTGAGCCATGGCCATGAAGGATTCGGTTGGAAAAGTGTCTGCATCAGACAAAAGGTATATTCCAAGTCCGTATACTCTTCGAGCCACAACCGGGGAATAGGTTAGAGAGGATATTCTGTTGGAAAGGCGCCTGCATCAGACAAAGATATATTCCAAATCAGATTTATCTTTCAACCACAACGGAGAAAAGCACATGATGGAAATTTTAAGGGACTGCGGCCTGAAATCCGCCAATTCAATTACGCTTAAACTTTACCATCTCTGCCTAAACACCGGAACGAGGTTAAGCCGCGTTGACTCCGGAGTTATATCCAATTAAAGATGTAACGCATCCAGGAAGTCGGAGCTTAACCACAGTATCTACATATGTACATCGGTTTCGGAGTTAAACACTTGGCCTTGAAGTCTATGAGGATTTCTTGGATCCGAAGTGTCATCCGAAACTAACTAATACGTACGAGGGTATATGTCGGATGGAATGACATAGGTATCTTAATTTTTGTACATTTTATTAGCCTTAAACGGCTGGCCCCACGTTGGGCGCCATTTTAAATAATATTGTAACATGTAACCATGTAAGCGGGCAGATGGTAGTGTAGCTGCAAGGAGGTTGCACGCGCTGGTTCCGGCTTTTTGGTCGGTAGATGGGAGTGGATCTCTAGGGTCCTTGTGCTACTTGCTCGCAGTTATCAATCGATTATTTAAAAGAAATTCGCGTGCGGGGGTGTTAGTACGTATTGAAGGAAATAGCGGGAAGTGGGACAAAAAGGATTCTTGCATTGCTTTAGACATTCAAAGTAATTAAGGCCGTTGTCACTGCGCTGGTGGAGTTGCAGCAGATGACGTAAAGCTGGGCGGATGTTTTGCCACAGCTGTTGCCCACCCTTCCATGATCACCAGTTCCGTGAAATAATTATTGGCGATCCCAAAGAAATCGGCTATCTAATTTCACCTGCCATCTTCATCCTGTATGACTCCCACTGATAATAGATTTAGCAATTCATTTATAAACGTTCTAAACTTTATTCATAGTTATAAGGTTGCATAAGGCAAAAATAAGGGGAAATTAAAGTTAAGTATAAAATTAAATGTATTTAGTAGATAGGTTATAATCGAAAAAAAATTATCTTAGAATTTGTATCTCTAATAGTCGGCATAAGAAATAATAAGTTGAATTAATAATAATGAAATAGTAATATATATGGCTATTAAGTACAATGTTTATTAAGAGAATCTGGACTTCCATAGCATGTATTCTCTAATATTATTTCCTAAATTTATTTCTTAAAATGTCTTTAAGTGACTTATTTATTTTCAATTCAAATTTAGTAGCAAGGGATTTTAATTAACATTTGAAATGTTTTTAATTGTGGAACTCAGCACAAAAAATATAATATAAAAATAATATTCCAGGATTCCATTAATTTTTATTAAATATTAATTAATTAATTTATGATCAAAATAAATTCATTTTTCTTTCCTTATTTCATTGCGGAAGGCCGTAAATTAATTTTGGGAAATATATTCAAAGAAGAAAATATATATAAAGTCAACGTTAGCATTTACGCGGCATAATTTTTTTTTCAGTGTACCATTGTTCGGTATTTTAATTGCAAACCGCATGGTTCTATTTCACCGTTAGGGAAATAAAAATCTTTCGTGTAAAGCTTTTGGTACACTGAGAAAAATCGGCATAACCACAAAAAAAAATATTTTTAATTTGGAATAATGTGTTTTTTTTCCCACTTACATCGAGTTTATCTTCCACGTCCAAAAGATCTTTTGTCGGGTTGAGCGATGAATCTATAATTTTTGGGGTATAAGGGTTATTTTGTATTCATGTATATATATATTCACCAAACTGATTAATATTTCCGAACCATTCATTTTTAGTATTTAAGTAAATTAAATAAGAAATACAAAATTAAGGCATTTTTAGTATTTAAGTAATTAAATAAAAAATACAAAATTAAGGGAACTGGAACCGTTATCTTCTTAAATTATTAAAATCCAAGCTCCAAAAAAAAAATTACTACGAAAATAAAAAAAACTAAATAAAATTAATATTTCCAGAAACCAACATTGGACAGGCATAACTGTCTTGGGCGAGGAGTGACGTCATTGGAAGATGAAAATAATTGAAGTGCATATGCTGGCCATTGGCGGGTTTTAGTTAATGAGGGAAAAATATTGGCACATGCACCTTATTTCCATAGAAAATTTCATTTCTCACACCAAGTTAAATTAATCCATCTGATCCCGCGGTGTGGCGCTGCGAGCCCTTCTTAGGGGTAAAACTGGCTAGTTGGGGACTTATAAACTTATTCCCAATGTAAGAACAATAAAAATTTGATTCTTACTGGGTGCCAATTCGACCTAAAAACAAGAAAGGAAAGCTAACTTCGGGCGGAGCCGAAGTAGATATACCCTTGCAGTTAAAACCGGATATATATCGCAAACATCGGATATAGTTGGTATATAGTTAGTATATAGTTCTACCAAGTACCATTTCCGATCGTTCAGTTATATGGCAGCTATAGGATATAGTCGGCCGATCCTAATGAAATTTGGTAGGTTGGATCAACTGGCCAAAAATATAATCTGTACCAAGTTTCAGCTTTTTATCTTCAAAAACACGAAAGATGGTTCACTTCCGATCGTTCAGTTATATGGCAGCTATAAGATATAGTCGGCCGATCCTTATGAAATTTGGCATGTCGTAATTTGTTGCCAAAAATAGCTCTCATGTCAAATTTGAACGCTGTAACTCTAAAAACACCAAAGTTATACCATTTCCGATCAATCAGTTATATGGCAGCTATAGGATATAGTCGGCCGATCCGGGCCGTTCCGACTTATATACTGCGTGCAAAGGAAAGAAGGGTGTGTGCAAAGTTTCAAGACGATAGCTTCAAAACTGAGAGACTAGTTCGCGTAGAAACGGACAGACAGACAGACGGACAGACAGACGGACAGACGGACAGACGGACAGACGGACAGACGGACAGACGGACATGCTCATATCAACTCAGGAGGTGATCCTGATCAAGAATATATATACTTTATAAGGTCGGAGATGTCTCCATCACTGCGTTGCACACTTTTGGACAAAATTATAATACCCTCTGCAAGGGTATAAAAATAAGTCGAATTGAACAAAAACCACGTGAGGCCGAAAACAAGGGTTTTATTTACCTTAAATTGGCACCACAAAAAAAATTAATTCACTTTAATTACACTGGGCGCTTCTCACTTCCCTCGGCGTATAAGTATTTGGAAACTTATATGGAAATTTCTCACCATGTGTCTTATTTATTTTTTCCTGGGTTAAAAATATACTTTGAGTTTAACCGCGAGCGATGCGCTTATCTTAGCAGCCACAAGAGAAAAAGAACTTGGCCGCTGCTTATTCTACGCTTAGACCGAAACTTAAATGATAAATTCTAGCAAGATAATTGATTATCAGTAGATAAAGAACTTTAAGCTTAACTAAGCTTTTTTGTTTTGCTATTTTTCTATACCAAGCTTAGCTAACTGGGGTTTACTTTTAGGCATTTTTTTCTTTTTATTATTTTTTTTTTTTTTAATTACAACAAGCGCATTACACCATCGGGTAGTGCAGTGCATCCTGGACGCGTTTGAAACCAAGAAGTACTGCATGGCCGTCATGCTGGACGTGAAGCAGGCGTTTGACCGAGTCTGGCATCCCGGTCTTCTATATAAATTAAAGACTGGCCTACCCCGACCATACTTCTAGTTCCTAAAGTCGTTCTTGGAAGACCGTAAATTTGCTGTTAGATGTGGCGAGGCCATCTCCGGTATAAGAGAAGCTCACGCTGGTGTACCCCAAAGCAGCGTTCTTGGCCCATTGATGTACAATGCTTACACGGCCGACCTCCCTGTTCTTCAGAGGCCTGACCTGCTCGCAGCAACCTATGCAGTCGACACCGCCTTCCTTTCCACCGCCGATAGGGCATCGGGCGCAGCCGAAATGATGCAATTGCAGCTTGACTTGCTCAGCGACTGGCAAAAGCGATGAAACATAGCCGTCAATAATGAGAAGTCCACTGCCTCCACATTTTCTCTCTGCAAAGGCAACTGCCCTCCAGTTAACCTTAACGGCTCTCCAATTCCACAGGTAGACAATCCCAAGTACTTGGGATTCACCCTAGACAGGAGGCTCACCTGGAAGCCCCATCTGATTAAGAAGAGGAAACAGGCTAATCAAAGACTTCGATCCTTCTTCTGGCTTATGGGTGGGAGATCGAAGCTAAAAACTTCCACTAAACTCCTCATTTACAAGGCAATAATACGCCCAATCTGGACGTACGGCATACAGCTCTGGGGCACTGCGAGCAAGACGAATGTCCGAACAATACAAGCTTTCGAAAATGGAGCCCTTCGAATCGCCACTGGGGCCCACGTCTATCATGACAATCGCACCTAGAGGTTCTCAATTTCCCTTGGGTCAAGGACGAGATGCAAAGAAGCAGCGCACGTTACATGCAGAGGCTTCATAATCACCCGAACCTGTTGGCCAGCTCCCTGCTGGACAACAGCGAGCAGCCCAGAAGACTTAAAAGGACACACCCGCTGGACCTCCCCTTACTACTCTAATTTATTTCTACCATATTAATATTTAAAATTATCTATAAGTGAAGTTTATGTGATAACATTTAATGGTTGTCCCTAATGGACAGCTTTAAATAAACGTTACCCTGCTATTACAAAAAAAAAAAAAAAAAAAACGGTGACTGAGTTTAGTTTCCTTGCGTCTAGACCAGTAGTCGGCACCCCAATACATTGATATGATTTTAACGCATTAGTGCTAGTTCCGAATAGCAGAATAGCAGAAAGTAGGCTGTGAGCATGACGTATCACGGTGCTTCTTCAACTACATCTTGCGCGATCATTCTATCAATTTCTTTCAACTTCTATCAAAAAGCTTTTCCATGGCAGGAGTCAACGGATAAAATCTCTGTTTGATAGTTTTGACCTTCCCTGTGTCGATAGAATGTTCTACTAGAGGGGTTTTCCCTAACCCGTCTTCCTTAAAGGACGGAAACGAATTTATTACCGATTTTAAACGACGTTTCTCCGCCAGTATGCTTTTTACTAAATTACACTTTTGCTGGCTGCGCTATCCAGCAAAGCTAAATATGATTGCCCTACAATTTCTATTTGTGAAAAGGGACGAATGTCGTTATGCTTGTGTAAGAGTGATGAAATTACGACTTTCTTTAGCTCTCGAACGTTTCTAAAATAATTTCGAATGCGCTCCTTCACTGCACTGTCCTTCCTTCCGCAGTCAGATAGCAGCTTGTCTAGACGTATATGATAGGTAGTAAATTTGATATGGTTTAAGCTAAGTTCGTCTTCATTGAGTTCTGATTTGATTGGTTCCGAGACTTGAAGAGGTTTAAGTTAAGTTCGTTTTCATTGAGTTCTGATTCGATTGGTTCCGAGACTTGAAGGATACTCGCCTAATAGTTTTGGCGAATATTCCGAGGTCGGTTTTCCGACCCGGGATGACATTTCGAACAATTGTGTTTATGAATGTTAATCGACTCACACCCATAACAAAATATGCGACGCATTTTTAGACAATCTTTATAGCGATGTCCTATTTCATCACAATTCCAACATTTGATTTTGTCCATCGAACGACTGTCACAAACTTTATTTGATTCCTGGTCGTCTTCAAAAACCTCCTCCTTCTGGTTATTGAATTGAATTTCAATAAGCGAGGGTCGAGTATTATTTCGAGGGACGGCTCTTTTGCGAAACCCTTTGAAAAATTTTTCATGCCTTTGGCATTCAGTGCGTACCCGCTCCTTGAGACTCTCTTGAGACGCTCTTTTGAGACGCCGTTGCCAGCCGAAGAACTTGTATGGTTCGCCCTTTCGGGATTCTGCATGGTATTCCGATTTACTCTGGGAATGGTGGTGGCAACTCGATTATTACGAAAGCCCTGCCTGGTCTGAGGACGTGTACGCGGGACGGTGCCTGTGGACTATTGCCAGTCGATGGCACTACATCGTTCAACTGTCGGGCCTCACCTGCTTCAGGATTCCCTACATGCTCTTCTGCAGAGTGGACAAGTGGAGTTGGTTTCAAGCCAAGTTGTGAGACACCTCAAATGGAATTGATGCCTACATATGATTATAGTCCATTCTGCTTCCTCATTAGCTTCATTGCAAATGGTGCAAGTATGAGATTCCCTGGGCTGTGACAATGCAGGGATATTTTCAAGACTTCGTCTAACCGCCATGATATTGAACGATTATTACGATTGTTACTTTAATTTTGCCTTATAATTTTAGAGGGGTAATAATTAGAGGGGTTTTGTTACTTAATGAAAATATATATGCATGGATTATGTTGATCGATAAAGGTAAATTATCAATTTTTGTTATCAATTTATTATTTATAAATTTTAATTGTTACTTATCCTTCAGATTTCGCGCCATTAGTTAAAAGACTTTTTATTATATTTTATTCTTTCTAGCCAAGGAACTAAACTTATTTAATAAATTTCGAATTTCTTATTTGGAGAGGGAAAAGCTCCGTACAGCCAACTCAATCTAAAAACTACCAAAGATTCAAACAAAATTCAAATTAGGTTCTTCCTTAAAGAGTTATCCGCTTCCAGCTTACGAAAACAAAAAAAAATCTCAATTTAAGTAGAAGTATAAAAATAAACCCGGAATTAAAAAATTACTACTGGAGTTTCGCTTTTTTTTTCATACTTGCGAAGCCTGAGCAATCTGAATCTCAAAACAAAATACTATAGAAGTTAGTTTGATTACCTTCCTTGAAAAGGGACACACTCCCAGTTTGGGAGCATGAACAATCTCAATTAAAAAAAAAAAAAAATTAAAAAATTGACTTTGAATGAAAAAAAAAAAAAACACTATTCGGGGTAAGAAATGGGTAAAGAAAATCGGGCATTGCAACATTATATTTTTCGAATATAAAGGGTCGATATAATATATATATATAATTAAATATCTTCTTCAAAATAGTTTGAAAAATATATTTTTATTTAACAATAAAACAACTGTTTAGGATTTTAGAATTTTAGAACTATCTTATCTTTGGGGCTCTAAGTCCTTTTTATAGCTACCCTTGCTGAAACTTTTTGCAGATCAAAGCTCGAAAGAAGCTTTTCTCTCTGAGAGGCGTTGTTTTCTGAATAGAATAGATTGAGTCGGAACCATTTACTTGAGGTGTCAGTTGACATGGAAGACTTTAAATCTCAATTAATCGAGGTGACAAGAAAATGTGAAATTTCCTGTGAAGTGGGTTCCCATTTATGAATGGTTTGAACTGTTTAGTTTTAATTCACTTAAAAGGAGTAAGAAAGATTTGAGTCGGGATTCTGTTTACCCAAATATTGTTTTTGTTTTCAATCTGAATTGACTCTTAGAAATTGGAAATCTGAAATGAGGCTGTTTTCAGCCGAATTGAAATAATTAAATGTTTATGTCTTACAAAAATTGGAATGAGGCTATTTGCAGCTGGGTTAAGAATTTCAATACAAAAGGCTTCAGCTTCGGTTTACAAAATTTACTGATATACACTTAAAGAAATTTTGTTGATATGTATGTTACTATATATATTATATATCGCGCCCCACGTTGGGCGCCATAGTTCTGTAACGGTTTGGCACATGTCCTTCGATCTACTAACAGGGTCCAGCCGTGCTCAGGGAAAGTGGACGTGGTTCTTCTATCTTTAGTAGGGACATGGTCGTCACGCGAATCGTCGTAGATCGAGTCGAAAAGGGACTTTGAGAAGAATTCCGAAATTGTGAGGGGGTAAAAACATTCCTTGGCTAAGGTCACTATAGGAAGTGGCTGCCGGTGCCCAAACAAAAGATTAATTAAAAATTCATTTTCGTTAACGTTATAATTTGCGGAAATTTCTTGTAAAATAAATTAACATAATTAAATATACATATACATATTCGTAAGTACAATAATTCAATAGTAATGCTGTTGCAGGATTGCTACTTTTGGGTATATATATATATTATAAGTGTATAATATAATAAAATATTATAAGTGTATATATACACTTATAATATAAGTGTATCGCATAACGGTAAACTGTGTTTGTTGCTTGTTGTCGGTTCTGGCTCTCTCTCTCTCATGTGCTCTCACGCTCTCATTGCTTTTTCAGCGAGTAATGAGGGTTGATGCTGATCACGAGTTGAGAGCGGAGCGAGTCGAACACCAGCAGCAGTCTGAAGCGGATCTAGTCAAGACTAATAATGGAATTATAAAAAGCAAAGTGTGGTGTTCTACTTGGGACATTTATTATTGCCCTACAAAATCAGAAGTGGGCCGATCTCGTGCCAATTAAACATTAAATTAAATTAATTAAATAAATCAAAAATGGACATGAACAACGCATCGATTGCGCAGTTAAAAAGGTGGCTAAGTGTGTTACGGCTACAGACCACGGGAACGAAGCGCGAATTAGTATTACGCCTAAATAAAATTTCAATGGAAAAGTGTAATTACCTGAAATCAATCATGAATCAAGATAAGTACGGCGATGGAGACAACGATGGAGACGAATATGAACAGGTTCTGGAATTAAAAAGCCAAGAAAAAGACAGCGATAATGGCGACGAAGACGGAGGCAATAACGACGACAAAGCTGGAGTCGAAGGAAACGACAAACACGGAGGTGAAACTAAAGGAAAAGATGGCGATAAAAATGAGAACAAAGTTGGCGGCGATCGAAGTGGAAAAGACGCAGAAAAAAGGAAGTGCAAAGATGGAGGCAAAAACAGCAGGAAAGACGGCGGCGAAAACAACAACAACGACGGCAGCAAAAACAACACCAAAGACGGCGGCGAGGGAGAAGACAAAAATGGAAATTATGCACGCAATGACGGGAATGAAGCCGGCAACAGAGGCTCAAAAGAAGGCGCCACTGAAGAAGTGAAAAAAGGCCACGTTGCGAAGTCGGAGTTGTTGGAATTTCACAACCCAAGCATCGACATTTCATTGGGCATGGCAACACAAGTTGTGAGTGATTTATCGGGCGAAACTTGCACACAAAAATGGATTACGCAAATGAACAATATTGCAACCATTTATGAAGTTAGTGGAAAATACATTAAAATGCTGATGATAAATAAAATAAAAGGAAAAGCAAACGTGTGGCTACATGCAAACCCGCAGCGCATCATGCTGGAGGAGCTAACCGCGGAACTAATTTCAATGTTTTCGAATAAAGTTTCGAAATTAGAGGCAAGGCGTCAATTCGAGAACCGGAAATGGAGTTCCGGTGAAAGTTTTGGAAGCTACGTGGACGATAAAGTGATGCTTGGCCAGAGAATCGACATAGATACAGAGGAGATGATAAGTCGCATCATTGAAGGAATCCCTAATCAAGGGCTACGAAATCAAACACATATTCAGTGCTTTGAAAATATTGCACACATCAAACGTGCATTTGCGGAGGTGAAGTTGCCGAAATAGTATAGTGAAAACAAGGAGGTAGCAGCGGACCAGGACGAGAAGGACAGCAAGGACACGCGTTGCCTTAATTGCAATGCTAGAGGTTATTGGGCGAAGGAGTTCAGGAAGCCGAGACGAGAGAAAGGGTCGTGCTATGCATGTGGCAAAATGGGACATTTTGTGGCTAAGTGCCTGAAGAACAAAGCTAAGAACGAGGTCAAGAACAATTACACAGTGCGACAAAAAAAGAAAAGTTGGAGGAACTTTTGAAGAGACCTAGTAGGAATTGTTCATTAGGTCGAGTATAGTATAAAACCATGTTTGAAATTTTTCATACACCCTCAGGTCTTGATTTATTTCGAAAAAACGGTTTTTCGAAAGTGTTTTGCTCTTAAAAATTCCTGAACGCGTAATTTTAGGCCGATTTTCAATTTTTTTACGTTTTTCAATAGTTAAATGTTGTAGCTTTTGAAAAAAAATACATCTTTTATTTATTTAAACAGAAAAGATACAAATTTTACAAAAGAAACTGACATTTTTGAATTTTTGTCATGTTTTTCAAACTTTGACGCCATTTTGATATTAAATCCTTTGATATTGAATCCTTAACTCATAAATGAAAGTTATTTGGAAACTTATGGCAGAATATTATGTTATATAAAGAAAAAATTTAATAAATTACATTTTCATTTAGTTGTGGTGGCAAAAAAATCTATGAGTCATGATGTAATTCTTGGTAGGGATTTTATGGAAGCATGTGATTTAAATCTGAACCTTGACACCTTGATCAGACACATATTCAGTGCTTTGAAAATATTGCACACATTAAACGTGCATAAAAACAGTTATAAAGTTAGCGATGAAGAACAGATAGTTAGTTATGTTGATGTTGAACAGAGAAGAATTAGTGATGTTAGTAAGGTTAATGATGAAAATCGGATAATGAGCAAAGAAGTAGAAGAAGTAATAGTTAGTAATAAACAAAAGATTAAAAAAAGCAGTTAGGTTACAAAAAGCAACGAAATTCGACATAAATGTAGTTGAAAAGGAACTGATGAATATTAATATTGAAGATGAATCGGTAGAATACAAAATTGGTGAACAAGTTAAGTAAGTTAAGGCAGCAATTTATTAAAATTATAGAACATTTTTATGTTAATAAACAAAGACCAAGGAAACCAGAGGTTAAGTGTGAAATAGAGCTAAGGTTGGATGACTCGAAACCTTTTAGTAGTTCTCCTAGACGGTTAGCTTATACAGAGAGAGAAAAGTTACAGACCATATTAAAGGAGTATTTAGAAGAGGGAATTATTAGGCCGAGCGAATCAGAATATGCATCTCCAATAGTGTCAGTCAAGAAAAAAAACAGGTGATTTGCGGTTATGTGTGAATTACAGAAAGCTTAATAAGACAATGATTAAAGATAATTATCCATTACCCTTAATTTATGATTTATTGGACACATTAGTAAATAAGACTATATTTTCGAAATTAGACCTTAAACATGGATACTTTCATGTGTTTGTTTGAACGAATCAATTAAATATACTTCATTTATGACGCCGCTAGGGCAGTTCGAATTTATGCGGATGCCCATTGGCCTAAAAAACGCACCGGCGGTGTTTCAAAGATTTATCAATAAGATTTGATAAGACAATGACATGATAAGAGAAGGAAAAGTGGTTATATACATGGACGATATTATGATCGCAAGTAAAGAAATTTAAGAGCATTTGAGTGTACTTAAAGAAGTTTTCAAGCAAGGAACAAATTAGAACTAAGAATAGATAAATGCGAGTTTTTACAAGCGAGTGTTCAGTACTTAGGGTTTTTGGTGTCGAGCAAAGGAATACAGGCAAACGATAAAGGAGTTGAAGCCATCAGAGATTTTTCAGTCCCCAATAAAGTGCATGGAGTTAGAAGCTTTTTAGGATTGTGTTCATATTATAGAAGATTCATAAAGGATTTTTCGAGGATTGCAAAACCATTATATGATTTGTTGAAAAAAGATTGCGAGTTCGTGTTTGAAGAGAAAGAGTTAGATTGTTTTGAAATGCTAAAAAAGAAGCTCATAGAAGCACCGGTACTAGGTTTATATTATTATAAGGATGAGGTAGAACTACATACAGACGCGAGTGCACATGGTTTTGGTGCAGTACTATTACAGAGGAACGAGGATAAGAAATTGCATCCTATATTTTATTTTTCGAAAGCTACAACGAAAGATGAAGCAAAATATCATTGCTTTGAACTTGAAACGTTAGCCATTATTTATGCTCTACGAAGGCTTCGAATTTATGTGCAAGGTAGGCGGTTCAGAATTGTCACTGATTGTAAATAATTGACGTTGACGTTAAACAGAATAGAATTTAACCCTCGTATTGCGAGGTGGGCGTTAGAGTTACTCGAGTATGATTTTGAGTTAGTTCATAAGGCAGGAAAGCGTATGCAATATGTAGATGCTTTAAGTAGGAATACTAACATATGTGTAGTAGAAACGGTGAGTTTTGAAGACAATTTAGTTATATGTCAAGCGAAAGATGAAAAGTTAAAAAAAATTAGAATGAGGTTAGAAAAAGAAGATGACAAAATGTTTGAGATGAGAAATGGAGTAATTTATAGGAAAGCAAATGATGAAAAATTGTTTTTTTTATGTTCCAGAAGAAATGAAAGACAAGATACTATATAAATATCACAATGAGTTAGGTCACTTGGGTAGAGATAAGGTTATAGATGCAATTGTTAGGACGTATTGGTTTGCAAATATGAAAGAGAAAGTTGTTAGACATATTGATAATTGTTTGAGGTGTGTAGCGTTTTCACCAAAGTCAGGAAAAGGAGAAGGATTATTACACAGCATTCCAAAAGGGAATGCACCATTTGAGATCACACATACTGATCACTACGGGCCAGTGGATAAGGGGAGGTCAAATAAACATCTTTTTGTGGTCATAGACGGGTTTACAAAATATGTCAGGTTATATGCAATAAAAACAACAAACACAAAGGAAGTTATTACAGCATTGAAAGATTATTTTAGATCGTATAGTAGACCGACTTGTATCGTCCCGGATAGAGGCAGTGGTGTTACATCTGAAGATTTTCAGAAATTTCTCGAAGATTATAATGTTAAGCACGTAAAAACTAGCAAAACTGTCAGACTCAGAAAAGGGATTGCATTGGGATACAGTTATTGAAGATGTTGAGTTTTCGCTTAACAATACGAAGCAAAGAAGCATTGCGCAAATGCCGAGCAAAATGTTATTTGGAATCGCACAAAAAGGAAAAATTATAGATGAATTAAGGCAAAAGTTAGAAGAATTAAACAATACTGAAAATGTTAGGAACTTAGACGAAATTAGGAAAAAAGGAACAGAGTGTCAAACAAAGTTGCAGAAACACAATGAAAGAAATTACAATGAGAAAAAGAAAGCGAGTTCAAAATACAAGGTAGGTGATACATTGTGGTTAAGAATTTTGATTGTACTGTAGGCGTTTCAAGAAAAATAATACCCAAGCATAAGGGTTCATTTGTAATAGACAAAATTTTAGGAAATGACAGGTATTTAATTAATGATGTTGAAGGTTTTCAATTGTCACGTATTCCATATCAAGGTGTTTGGAGTAGTCAGAACATTAAACATTTGAAACTCTAGATGAAACTCTACGCAAATAACTTTTGTAAATATATAATAGAATAAGTAAATAAGCCAAATAGATGTAAGAAACAATTGTAAAATATCACAAGATCAGGGGATCTTTAAATGTCAGGACGGCCGAGTTGTAGCAGGATTGCTACTTTTAGGTATATATATATATATTAGCTATAAGTGTATCGCATAACGGTAAACTGGCATAATTTTATTCTTGGCATTGCTGGGGCATATTTTGTTTTTTACTTTGTATTGTATTCTAAATGGTTGGTAATTTTGTCTTCTCTGGCAGGGATATTGTATTTTTTATATAAAAAAAATCCAAGACTGCACAGGCAGAGGGGTTTATTTTAGCGGCGGGATTTTAGCGGTCGTAAATATATAATCCCTAAAGCTTGGGGAGATCTTCTGTATGGATGGATGGATGCCGGGGTTAGGTCAGGGGGTACCCCTAAATCCACTGGCATAGAGGCTCATCCAGCTACAAAGAACGTCAGTTGGGGTCAGCTGAGCCTATCGATATTTATGAATAGCTGCATTGGGTCAGATAAATAAATATGACCATATGTTTTTTGTTTACTATTTTTTTAAATTTTCAAATTAATTTTTTATTTATTTTTGTTTTGGTTTTGGTCTAACGAGCGACCCCACAAAGTAAGATGCTAAACCTATGAACTATCTAGTTTTCGTGATTGATTCTGTTTTGGGCATTTGGGTTAGTGCTTGCATTTTTCGAGGATTGGGTTTTAGCTCGCCGTTTGCAGAAATTGGCACTTTTTATACCCTTGCACTATGGGCGATTTTTCATAATGGGCGGCATAAAGTCATAAAATTTATGGTGAAATATTAAGGAAATGTTTTTTTTATTAATAGTAAACAATTCAGTTAGCTGAAAAACAATTTTTTTTTTATCGGGTAGCAACTCTCTTTTTGTGGCAGCCCTTCAAAACCAGATGATCTGTTGATGCTCGCAATGATATAAATTGACACGAAAAATTGCATGCTGTTGAAAGTGCCTAAATTATTATTGGCTTCGTTTAAATTAATAAGTTTAATATGGATAGCAAAGCTCAAGGTATTTAGAATCTTTTATTTACGACAAATGTGTATAAATGTTCGTGGTGTTTTTAATTCCCAGTGTTATTGTTGATTGTATTTTTAGCAAAAATCTAACAATTTTAATTGTGTTCCGTGGAGTATTTCTTGAAAAGTGCATATCAAAACATCCAACTAAAAATGGCAAGTTACTAACGAAAGTGTCTAGTTTATTGTAGTAATCTTGTTTTTTGCTCTTTTTTGTTCCTTTAAAAGAAAAATGCACTTGAACATCCAACATCAGAGCTGAGTTCATACAATTTTTTTAATGATGAAGACACCGAATCAGACAACGAAAGCGATGACAAACATGAGAATTCTTTTGTTTTAGATGAAGAAGATTATTAACTTTTTGTTTTTTTAAGTTTAGAATATTGTTAAAACATGGTAAAATATTATTTTTTCTATTTTTATGATTTGCTTTATAATAAAAATTTAAATTTTTGTACAAGTGCCGGGGCTATAAAAAATTGACTATATTGACTAATATATATATTGACTAAAAAAAAAAATCCAAAAACAAACTAAAATATTAGTAACCTTAAAAAAAAAATTAAGCTCCTAGCTCTATGTGTGGACTTTATGCCGCCAAAATCAACTAATCGCCCATAGTGCCTTGCAGAGGGTATTATTATTTTGTCCAAAAGTGTGCAACGCTGTGAAGGAGACACCTCCGACCTTATAAAGTATATATATTTTTGATCACGGTCACCTCCTGAGTTGATTTGAGCAATTCCATCTGTCCGACTGTCTGTTTCTACGCAAACTAGTCTCTCAGTTTTAAAGCTATCGACTTGAAACTTTGCACACACCCTTCTTTCTTGCAACTCTTCCCTTTGCACGCGATATATATCCGGTTTTAACTGCAAGGGTATATCAACTTCGGCTCCATCCGAAGTTAGCTTTCCTTTCTTGTTGATGTTAAAGGAAAAGCCTGACTATGATAATACGCTTGGGACTGGTTTTTGGTAGAAATACCAACTTTGGTATTTTTGAAGATAGAAGCTTGGGACTTTTCTCATAAGGATCACCCAACTATATCCGATGTTTGCGATATATATCCGGTTTTAACTGCAAGGGTATATCAACTTCGGCTCCGTTCGAAGTTAGCTTTCCTTTGTTGTTGATGGTAAAGGAAATGCCTGACTATGATAATACTCTTGGCACTGTTTTCAATCTGTCAAATGCTTCTTCTATAGTACTTCATCGATGTAGACTACTGCGTATCTATTAACCAAGTCCCCTAAAGCTCGAACCGAAGGGCATGGCCAAAAATTCATATTGACCCTCTGGGGTCACGAATGCAGTTCGCTCAATTGAATCGGGGTTAATGTGCTCATGATAAAAGCCACTGGCCATGTCTAAGTTACATAAATATTTACCGCTTCGCAGGCGATCTATTTGGTCTGATATTAATGGCAAGGGGTATCTATCTGACACAGTATTGTCGTTGAGTTCTCGATAATCTATGCATAGTCTATCACTGCCGTCTTTCTATGTTACTAGTAACATTGGACTAGAGAAGGGGGAGCTAATTGGTCGAATTACGTTGGATTCTTGCATGTACTAGTCATATCATATTTAAGGCACTTATTATCTACTACGTGAAATAAAAATTCTAAATTAAATTTGGAGATTTGCATGGTGGACAGAATTTGCATATTGCTTTTAACAACGTTGTCGTCTATACCTCTCAAAACAACCATGTTATGGATTCTTTTACCGGCTAGCTTCGCGCCGACTGTTTATTTTACCAGAGAGCATTCAGATCCCGAATAAAAAAAAAATGGAAATTTTACACCTCTTCTTTTCGGGTCCCTCCATTCCAGAAAATTCTTGAGTTGTTGTTGCAGTTTAGCACGTGTTTTTAATGTTTGTAGCGAACGCTACACTGTGCAGTCTGGGGTCAATTTGGGATGCATGAGCCAAGACTAGGTATATGGCAATCTCCTCATGGGTCATTGATTTCCACTTGGTCAATAATGATGTAATTAATCGACTGGAATACACCGAGAGGCATTCATTTGCATTCCCCATTGGGACGTCCCCCTTGAGCATATTGAGCAACCCTACTGCCGGCATCTCGTTGCCTTCGTAGCGTTCCATTAACAATTCTCGGAATTGCTACCAGCTTATTCCAGGAAAACAATTTTGCGACAGCCACTGCGATGCACTACCGAGTAGCAATTTGCTGAGCGTTATCACCAAGAATGCACCTTCTTGCGGATGTTCACTTAGAATTCTAAATTAAATTAAATTATCCGCCGTTATGCACCATGCTGCTGCGTCGGCTTCTGCAGCTTCGGCGTTGAATGTCGGTAACATTGCGGAGACGGCGTGCATTTCAGGCTGCGGCGTTGCTTTGATTAGTTCGGTTATCATTCTATTTTGCGGTTCTAATAGCCTGCACCAGCTATTTTCCGAGTTATATTGCAGAGAGTCGCAATGATCCTTCAATGATCTTCATTGCATTGCCTCTCCTCTTCCTCCTTCCCATCATTGCGCCACGCTCAGTAGAGCTTTACTCTTTCCTCCCCACCGCGCTTTTATTCAAAAAGCTTCTCTCTCTTAATTCTCTCTTCATTTGGATTACCCATTTATTTCCTCTTAGACTATACACTTAATTTATAATAAATCATTAAATACAGTATTTTAAATTAAATCTAACTTATCTCCAAGGAGCATAGGTATTATTAATGCAAAAAAAGTGCCATAATACCCTCTTCCCTTTTTATCTATGTAACTATTCATCTATGTAACAAACTAATTATTTCACTTTCCCCAATAACGAGTAAAAAAGAAAAAACACCCCACTGGCTGAATTAGCAGCCAATAAATCTATAAGTGTAGTCAACAAAACAAACACACCCTCTGTTGTCTATCAACAATTTAAGGAAATTCTAAACTCAATGGAAACCTTTTATTTCTGTACACTGACGGCTCCAAGTCACCAACAGGCGTATCATATAGCGTCACACCCTGTCCTCTCCAAAAGCATTTAACAATACCAACAACCAAAACTACTACACAAACTCAATTCGAAACATAGTAGGAAAATACAAAACGGACAAACTGACACTGCTTTGAATCCCCAAACACAGCGGGATTAAAGAAAATGATCTTGCAGTCAAAATAGCTAAAAACGCACACAACTTCTCTCTACTACCGAACGCAACTACAACCCATCTTTTTCGTAAAAATGTGTAAAAAAAAAAGAATAAGCGAAATGGAAGGGCACACTATTGCTCCGGAACGCTAGCAGAATTGCACTGACTTGTTTTGGGAAAAGCGTTATAACTACATCAATTTTCATAGTTTCAAAATTGAAATTGGTCTCGTTTTATTCAAGATTAATGAAACAACATTGATATGTTTCAAAAATGATACCATTTCTTGTAAGTTGTTCCGAAAATATTGCGTTAAAGTCCGAAAAACACGACATAATTTTAAAAATGTCAGTTTCTTGTGTAAAAATTGAAAAAAAATATTGAAGATATATTTTTTTTCAAAAGCTACAACATTTAACTATTAAAAAACGTCGGAAATTTTAAAATCCGCTTAAAGATACGCATTAAGGAATTTTAAAAAGCAAAAAGTCCCGAAAAACCGTTTTTTCTAAATAAACCAAGAATTTGAGAATTTGTTAGAAATATTTTAAACACGGTTTTGTGCTATATTCGATCTAATAAACAATATATACTAGGTCTCTTCAAAAGTTACAAATCACTGTCGCACTGTGTAATCAATAACACCTCACGTACAGACTTCAAGAAATTTAGCAGAATCAAACTCGGACGCATCAATTTAACCTACAACTATATCCTCAATGAATCCCCCCCTTCACTCTGTCCCAACTGTAACATAAACCTTACCATTCCCCACATCCTAATATACTGCCCTCTCTACCACAGTCAAAAAAACAAACACCTTGAAACAACTATAGAGGAAATCACATCCTACAAAAACATAAACAAAACAATAGACTTTCTTAAAGCCACAAGGCTCTACCATCTATATATATAAAAATGCTCTGTTCGTATCTACGTAATTTATAGACTTGAAAAGTTCTGAACCGTTTAAGCCAAAATTTTTACATAACATGCGTTGAGGTTCCAGCTCGGTTTATGTCTACTTTTGATGTTGATAGCTTATCTGCGTTTGCGAATATATCAGTTTTTTCGCGTTTCCCCGTGCCCCTACTTTTTTATTTAGGCAGAAAGCTAAGAAGAAAATGTCAAATGAAAATGTCAAAATGTCAGAAACGAAGTCATGCCACCCAAGAAGTCGAATTTTGGTCGTCTTACTCGCAATACAAAAGCAAAAAGACGTAACATTTCGAATAGGACTGACGAAGAGCGGGCCTCCATTCGAGAGACTGAGTGGCTGAGAGCCATGCGGATGCACAACGCGGAGACAGCAGAAACGCGAGCAGCTAGGTTTGAGCGAACACGATTAGGAGTTAGGCAGTCGCGTTCTGCACCAATCGATTTGATTCGGTCTCAAAATAATGAACGCGACAGGGCAAGGGTAGCTGAAGCGCGTTTACAGCTTGCAACAGATCGAAACCTGCAATACAATCGTCTTGCATTTCGATATAATCCAACTGTTGATTACAGCTCGAATCGCAATGTCGTTATTGGCCGGATGAATCAGGTCTGCACACACTGTCAGGCTCTCAAATTCAACAACGAACCAAAAGGATTGTGTTGCGCTTCCGGGAAAGTGAAATTGCCTCAACTTGAAGCACCACCAGAGCCTCTGCACTCTCTATTAGCTGGATCTACTGCTGAATCGAAGCATTCCCTGTCGAACATTAGGAAATACAACTCTTGCTTCCAAATGACGTCAATTCATGCCAACTTTTAAAATCAAATCACAAATCTATCACAAAGCCGGTTCCCTGCTTCCGTTCTCAGACAGCGAAGACAAATTTCTTCAAATGAACCTCATTGGTGACGATGGAGCTGAAGTCGATGCACGTTATGGAATCAATACCTCGCTGAAGAAGCCCATTTTTTCGCAGCTACAGAAGCTTTTTCACGAACGGAAGCATTTGGTGCGATTGTTCAAAACAGCAATCGATATGATGCCTTCGGATACCCATAAAATTGTCATTCATGCAGACAAAACGCCTGCTGGAGAACTTATCAGGAGATACAATGCTCCAACTATAGACGAAGTGGCAATTGTCATAGTCGGGACGAAACGATCGATTGGTAAACGTCGCAGAAACTTACCGTTGTTACAATGCTTTGCAGTATCCACTCATCTTTTGGGATGGTGCCGATGGATATCATTTCAATGTGAGGATGGTAGATCCAGTCAATGGTGTAGAAACGAATGAAAAGTGCAGCGCGATGAACTTTTACTCATACCGATTAATGGTTCGGAAGACCTATGACAATCATATGTTGAAATGTCGTCAGTTGTTTCATCAGTACATTGTCGATATGTATGCAAAAATTGAAACAGAACGTTTGCTGTTCCTCTGATTGAATCAGACGAAACTTCCATTTGCGGGATGCTGTGATGAATGACTGTAATACAACCAACGTTGGAAAGCTCACGATTTTGCCATCCTTATACATAGGTAGTCCACGAAAATTATTCCTTTTTGTTTGACTTATTTCTTTTGCGTGCAACCACAATATGCCACAGCGAAACGTGGCAGGGTACTGCTAATTTAATGTAATATAAATTGTAACATCTATGTATTAATAGCTAAAAAACAATCCCCTGTACATAAGGAATATCTATTTAATATTATCTATAAACAAACACCTGTACATAAATATCCATACAAATAACAAAAAACTATAGTATGTACATATACTTGTATAAAGATATTAAATCTAATTTAAGGCCCTAGTTGCGCTAATTTATCATTTCCGTTTAACTGTAAAAAAAAAATAAAAAAAAAAAAAAAAAAAAACAAGATAAATTCTTTCAGAACTACTACCTTTAGTGCGGTCTATGGTCCATTTATTACCTCCTCTTTGTGACGTTTTATGTCAAGCCATTCAAAGAGGTCTCGTAAGTACACCTCCATCACATATGATTGGAGATGAAAGACGATTGGATTCGTGGAGGCAAAAAACAGGGCCGCGTTTATTTATGTCATATTTTGGAGAAGTAAAAACATTTTTAGAAGATCGAATGCCAACGCACAATCATGTAGGAACATTACGAATTCGCACGACTAGGCATCCTCCAAGTATTTCAGACACTTTGTATGTGGTATCACATTTATATTCTGCCTCGAACCGGGGTTTTGGGTCAGAAAGAAATAATGATAAAGAAAACTTTTGGTTTTTTTGGGGGAGCATTGCAATACCGCTACCGGACACCCAAACGTTATTAACTATGCAAAATCATAAACATTAATTGCGTCAATCACTAATGTGCCAACGTTCAATGCTGCTCCCTCTTTCATCCAAAAATGAAATCGACAGGAAAATTAGACTTCAAGTTGTTAAAGAGTTTAATCTTCCCGATGAAGTATATGATATATTGGGAAACTCACTCCAAATCAATAAAGGATTTAATGACATTGCTACGGAAGCAACTAGTACACCATCATCTGCTCAAAATGAAGTTAGTGCACTTGAAGATGTTAACCAGAGTCCTCCCCCCCCCCTTCGCCAGCTGCTCATGGTTCAATTAAACAATTCACAAACGCTGCACCTCCATTTTTATCGACAGCTACCATGGCATCATCAGTGTCTTCATATAATACTGAGGTAGTCCACCCATGAAACAATCGTAATCTTACTTTTCCAAGACTTCAATCAAATGGAATTATAGGTGCAGCTAATTTTTTGGCATATAGCTCTGGTCCTGCAGCACAGTACAGCTACGCACGACTCTCAAATTCCAGCCAAAATCGCAACGATTTGCCAGCCTTGATAACTAAAGGAGATTTCAGTCTGGGGTCAGACGTAGAAACTGAGAGTGGAGCATCTGCGTTAGATGCCGGTAACAGTCATCTTTCCGAAGTGAAATGGTATAAGTAATGATATTATTTTCAGCAACTGCCTCAAAACAACTATCACCATTTCAGACATCGTTCAAATTCACCTTTTGAAATCCTCGGACAAGGAGAACCCTCACCAACATTTCACCGCGAACACATATAATATTTATAATCATTTTCTTTTTATCATTGTATTTATATATATACTAGCGATCCCGGCAAAAGTTGTTTTGGCCTTTTTTGTTTTCTATAAGGGCTAGCTGTTTTTCTTCATTTATTTTGGTTAATAAATGTTTTTCAGTATTTCAAGTACATCCAGTATTTTCAGGTACAACAAAATTCCCCTCGCCAATATCTAACAGTTGTTTAGAGAAAGGATGGATTCTGAAGCATTTGATCGCGCATATTCTTGGTCAGTTCTTTTTCAACATTACGCCACAGTTGCGATGATTTTAAGCAAGCATTGAATTCATCAGCGTACGTTAACCGTGAACACCTGAAAGGAGTAACAAAGGGCCGTAAAATAGTTTATCATTGTTCCTTATATCCCTAAATGACCAATCCAATTCCCCAAGCGAATTTTTACGTCCTATAGTGCATTCATCCAAAATATGGGCACTATGCCCATAGACGATTGTTTTTATGTTGCACACTGCATCTGGATTATTTTGAATGTTCAATGACAGCATAAGTGCTGAATGAGCTGTTATGCCTCCATCTAATAAGGTTGCTGCAACGCCAGAAGATGCAATGGCCAATGCGTTGCCATTTTTTTTTTAATCGTAACTCGGCAGGAAGAAGCGAAATAAGGAATGTTCACTTTGGAACTTTCACTTTGAATGTTCACAATAATCATTTTGGAATAAGCAGAATTTTCAACATCAGGCTCTTACTGGAATGCTAGTCGAAGAAATTGCCCAGATGTGAATCCTCGATAAACTTGTTGCCGTTGTTAGTTAATTCTTCTTCTAACTATTAATCTGTGCGCTTCTCTTCTTTGAAAAGTGGTCTTTATTGATTATGTTCATATCGTGCATCTTTCGATTGTAATTCACATAACTGCGCCATGCTTAGACGCGCCTTTTCATTACCTTTATAAATTTGTTCTCCTGATCTCGTGTTCTTCTATCTCGCGCAGCTCTATAATTGACTGTTTGATGACTAAAATTGGCCCAATTGCGTTCTCTTGGCATTGGTGACTGTAGATAAGTAATCGACGGACCCCTATTTCAGGGGCATATGACACACACATAAATGTACAATACGTTACGCTCACAGCCTACTTATTGTTATTCATTACTATAAAAGCAGCCATTTCGGAGGAGTATAATTCTCGTTGTCGAACGGGATGAAAAGTATCCTATAACCGTCTCCTGGCTCACCAATTTTCCCTACCAATTTTCAGCCAAATCTGTTCCGCCCTTCTTGAGTTATAAGTGGTGTAACTAACAAGACTTTCTTTTATATATATATAGAATATCCATCTTCTCCTTGCCAAAACATCAGTGGGTATTGCAATGCGTCATATGATCGATGAGTTTCCGATATTTGTTGCAGTTGCCCAGTATCGCGACGTGTAAGCACAATATCGCGTTTTTCCAATTGTTCACCCACAATCAGGATGGCAACTTCGTCTACTGTTGGAGCATTAAATGTGCGTTCGTGTGTTCCAGATGGTCGTTTATCTGCTTTGATGACAACTTTATAGTCATCATTTGGCATGCGCTCTAAAGCACTCTTAAACAACCTGACCAACGCATGATGTTCATGAAGCAGACACTGCAAGTGTTGAAGAATTGCTCGCTTCATTCCTGCATTAATCCCTAGGCGTCGATCAAGTTGTTCTTCCATGTTGCCCATGAAATATATTTGTAAAAATTGATTCTGTGTATCTTCGAAAGGTAGTAATGATCAAATTCGATGGTGAATCTGTCCTTGTATCTACAAAATAAAAACCAGATTCTTTAACTACATTCTATGTAAGTACAAAAATAAATACCTTAAATGTCGGATTAAAACCTCCTTCTTCGATAATGTCTGCCCCAAATGACGTCATTTGGAAACAACTATTGTATTTTCGAGTATTTGCAAGAAAGTTGCGTGATTCTTGTGTTTCGCCGCAAAGCAATGAATACAATGGCTCATGTGGCGGAGTCAACATTGGCAATTTCACTTTACCATTAACGCAGCATAATCCAGGCGTTTCTCCGGAAAACTTTAAAGCACCATAATACTCGCAAACAACGTCCATTTGCCCAATGCAAACGCTAGGATGCAAGCTGTAATCATTGCTGCAATCGTATCGAAACGCAGCTCGATTCAAATCAGCTAAATATCTTGTTCTGCGTCGCAAATTATCTATTTGTTGACTTCTGTTGTTCGCTCGACGATTCTGCATTGCCAACCGAGCTGTTTTACGGGCTGCTTCACTTTGCTCTCGTGATTAAGAAGCACGAAGTCGAGCCATACTATTGCGGCGCTGTTCACGTGCAATTTCTTGTTCTCTTCAGTCCTTTCATTTGCAGTATTTTGTATTCTTCTTGCATTACGGATTTGTCGGGAAAGATTCGATCGTCTTGGTCGCGGCATTATTAATTAAACTTCACTTCACTTCAATCCACTTGTTAATTATTTATTTAATAGAAATAGTTTTAATATTGATTTCTTACAAATATCAAATTGTCATCCATACGTCATTACATAGCTGTCATTTTACGTCAATTACATAGCTGTCATTTGCGTTTTGTTATACCACATTTTATGGTGACTGACGTTTCATGTCAAGTCACAGAGGAACGCTGTCGAACGGGATAAAAAGTATCCTATGTCCGTCTCCTGGCTCTAAGCTACCTCCCTACCAATTTTCAGCCAAATCTGTTCTGCCGTTCTTGAGTTATAAGTGGTGTAACTAACACGACTTTCTCTTATATATATAGATATATATATATATATATATATATATGTATTTATGTCGGTATCCAGGAAACACCACGAGGAGGCCATTGCGATTGCGATGGAGTCTTCAATGAAGACTTTCGAGTCGACTTGAGATACCAAAACTAATTGGCTATCTCCTTGTTCCCCACCTAACATAACCCACTCCTAACCTAATAATAAAATGAGACAATTACAAAACCAAAAATTATTGTTTGAGTATTTTTAGTTTCTTTCAACCTTCTGCTGATGCAGCTTTTCCTTTGAAATACAGTTTTTCTGTTAGCTATTTGCTGTTTTTCCTCAATAATATTAAAACAAATCCGTCAAGCATTTTCATCCTGTGTTCATAACAGGGATGGGTAACCGAAAACCAATTAGAATATATGCTGGATTTTTCAGTGCAGGATATGCAAGATTGAATAATTGTTTTTGGCTTGTTTGTTTCTGTGGCTTTTTATACCCTTGCAGAGGGTATTATAATTTTGTCCAAAAGTGTGCAACGCAGTGAAGGAGACATCTCCGACCCTATAAAGTATATATATTCTTGATCAGGATCACCTCCTGAGTTGATATGAGCATGTCCGTCTGTCCGTCTGTCTGTTTCTACGCAAACTAGTCTCTCAGTTTTAAAGCTATCGTCTTGAAACTTTGCACACACCCTTCTTTCCTTTGCACGCAGTATATAAGTCGGAACGGCCCGGATCGGCCGACTATATCCTATAGCTGCCATATAACTGAACGATCGGAAATGACCCAACTTTCGTGTTTTTGAAGATAGAAAGCTGGAATTTAATACAGATTCTACTTTTAGTCAGTTGATCCAACCTACCAAATTTCATTAGGATCGGCCGACTAAATCCCATAGCTGCCATATAACTGAACGATCGGAAATGGTATTTGGTAGAAATATCAACTTTCGAATTTTTGAAGATAGAAGTTTGGGACTTTTTTTAGATTTTATATTATAATAAATTGGGTTATATATTCCTATTCCCATAAGGATCGGCCAACTATATCCGATGTTTGCGATATATATCCGGTTTTAACTGCAAGGGTATATAAACTTCGGCTCCGCCCGAAGTTAGCTTTCCTTTCTTGTTTTAAATATTTTCTTAAAAACAGAATTATGTATTTCAATCAAAGAAAAATAGTAGTCAGAAGGAGCTTTAAGTTTTAAAGTTTTATCAGCGCAGTCATAATTTTTATTCAGTATAAAATTTTCCGTACAGGTAGGTGCTTCTATGTTTTTCTTTAATAGATCAGCACACACTCCGCAATCTTTTTTTTCCAAAATTTTAAGCAATATATAGCCTGCAAAATATCGCAAGGCATTGCTATCAAACTCGTCACCAGTTGCAATATCCAAAACTTGCTCAATTTCCGTCTCGTCATCTGAGAACATCTCGAAATCGGTATTGTCTTCGTCGGTTTTTAACTCTTTGCAAGTTTTATTCAAGCTGCAGTCCTTGATAACATTAATTAACATTGTATCTTCATCTGGGCTGCAATTACCAGATAATGATTTCGAAGTTAATATTTTCATTAATAGCATTTTTGACATTATTGTAATAAATTCTGACATCGATGGATTGTTATTTGTTAATCCGCGAGCCCTTATTAAATAAATCAAGTTTTCTAAGGGGTCTTGATTCAATTTCGCAATGCAATGTACTACTTGTGGATATTTAAATTCTGCAAAATAATTCCTCATTTCTAAGAGGTAATTGTGAACGTTATTATTATTTTGCAGTGCACACCTGTACGGATTTTTTTCATACAAAACATGGCTATTGAGGCAATCAAAGAGCTTATTAACCTTTTCAATAAAATTTGAAAAGGCTATTTCGGCATTCCACAAATCCGCCAGAATCAATCACTGTTCGGATTGTATTTGTGTTGCATATTTAACTTTCATTTTTATACCCTTGCAGAGGGTATTATAATTTTGTCCATAAGTGTGCAACGCAGTGAAGGAGACATCTCCGACCCTATAAAGTATATATATTCTTGATCAGGATCACCTCCTGAGTTGATATGAGCATGTCCGTCTGTCCGTCTGTCTGTTTCTACGCAAACTAGTCTCTCAGTTTTAAAGCTATCGTCTTGAAACTTTGCACACACCCTTCTTTCCTTTGCACGCAGTATATAAGTCGGAACGGCCCGGATCGGCCGACTATATCCTATAGCTGCCATATAACTCGGATATGGTATAACTTTGGTGTTTTTAGAGTTAGAGAGTTCAAATTTGACATGAATGCTATTTTTGGCAAAACATTACGACATGCCAAATTTCATAAGTATCGGCCGACTATATCCTATAGCTGCCATATAACTCGGATTAACTGACCAAGAATATAATCTGTACCAAGTTCCAGCTTTCTATCTTCAAAAACACGTAAGTTGGGTCATTTCCGATCGTTCAGTTATATGACAGCTATAAAATATAGTCGGCTGATCCTTACGAAATTTGGCATGTCGTATTATTTTGCCAAAAATAGCGCTCGTGTAAAATTTAAACTCTCTAACTCTAAAAACACCGAAGTTATACCATTTCCGATCAATCAGTTATATGGCAGCTATAGGATATAGTCGGCCGATCCGGGCCGTTCCGACTTATATACTGCGTGCAAAGGAAAGAAGGGTGTGTGCAAAGTTTCAAGTCGCTAGCTTTAAAACTGAGAGACTAGTTCGCGTAGAAACAGACAGACAGACGGACAGACGGACATGCTCATATCAACTCAGGAGGTGATCCTGATCAAGAATATATATACTTTATAGGGTCGGAGATGTCTCCTTCACTGCGTTGCACACTTTTGACCAAAATTATAATACCCTCTGTAAGGGTATAAAAAAACAGGAAAGGAAAGCTAACTTCGGTCGGATATACCCTTGTTAATATAATATAGTTAATAGACCCTTGCAGTTTAAACCGAATATATAGCAAAAACATCGGATAAAGTTGATTGACCCTTACGAGAATATCATAATATAACCAATTTATTACAATAAAATATCTAAAAAAGAGTCTCAAGCTTCTATCTTCAAAAATACCAAAGTTGGTATTTTTACCAAATACCAATTGGTATTTCGGCTCCGACCGAAGTTAGCTTTCCTTTCTTGTTTTCAATTGAGATTGTTCATGCTCCTAAACTGGGAGTGTGTCCCTTTTCAAGGAAGGTAATCAAACAAACTTCTATAGTATTTTTTTTTTTGGTATGTTGTTTTTTTTTTAGATTGAGGTCACTTCCCTCTCTTTCTCTTAAGCGAACGGTCGTGTTTTTTTTTGTGCGCACTGCGTTTTATGATGAATATTGGTAAACCGGTGTTTACTCACTTAATCAATTGAATATATTGAAAATTTTAAGAATCTTAAGCTTAAACCGTATCGCTTCACGAGTGCTGTGGTATATTTGGAGTCGAATTAATAATTTGTATAATTTCAATTCCAAGCATAGCTCAGCTCGGCATCTTCCCCGACTTATCTCTATCTCTATTTCTGCATTTTTCTTTTGCACTGTCAAAAGCTCCCGCTTCGGCTTCCTATTTGGCACAGTGGTTCAAGGTATTGTGTTTTTTAACTTTTTAAATATTAAGTTTTGTTTAATTAAATAAAAAAAAAAAAAAAAATGGAATTTAAACTTGTCTGTGCCATTAAGTCTTGTAACAAGACAATTTCCTCATCCCAGCCTGCCATCCATTGCTGGCTATGTGAGAACGTCGTACATGCCAAGTGTGCCGGATTCACTGCCTCAGTTTCGGATGCCATTTCCCGTAGGTCTGGGATACATTATTGTTGTGAAAATTGTCGTGCTGTGCAAGGCGAAATGAGGTCGTTCATGAGACAGACCAAAAATGGATTTAAAGAGCTGATCACTGGTTTTCGTAAAATCAATGAACAGCTCTGTGCGCTGGACACTCAGTTTAGTGGCCTTCAGCTGCTAAATGAGTCCCCTAAGCGTAAGAAATCCGCTGTTTCTGATCCGCCTCAGCCTGCTCAGCCGACATTAATGCAGCCGCTTATATCTCTGGCCACCCCAAGGGCTAGAACTGAGAAAAATTCGTCCGAATTTCTCAGGGATAATGAGCAATTGTCCGATATGTCCGCCATAGCATCCCTTCAAGTGATGCCACAGGTCCTAGGGAACGAAACCCCCATTAGAGCCACCCAAAAGGGTATTCCACAGTCCGGACCACCGGCACTGACTGATGCTGCAGTTCTCGTACCTGCGACACCAAAACCCTTACAGGTGATTCCTCCATCGAAATATTTATTTGTTTCTCGGCTTGCCCCTGATACTTCAGAGATTGATATCTCGGCTTATATCAAAGCCAAAACAAAAGCCGATATAAAGGTGGAGGACATAACTAAATTTAAATATAATTATACACGGCACACGTCTTCTTTCAAGATTCGTGTGCCCGCGCTGATGTTCAAGACGATTTGTTCTCCCAGTTTTTGGCCAGAGAATCTTTTCGTCCAAGAACATCAGCCTAGTTCCGTGAAGAAAAATGTTAAAAAACCAGTGGGAGTGAGACTTCCCAATATTGGAACCACTGACCAACCCTCCACCTCTTTTTTGGCTACTAACCCAAAAAACTAGTTTCTTCATTAACTCTTACCTATCAGAATACTAGGGGGCTACGTAGCAAACTCCCCAAGCTATATTCTGATAGTTCTTACTTTGCATCCCATATAATAGCATTTACAGAAACTTGGTTAAATCCGGAGATCTTTAGCTCCGAAGTTTTTCCAAGTAAGTACACCACTTTTAGACGGGATCGATCTCAGCGAAAAGGAGGTGGAGTCCTCATTTCGGTAGACTCTTCTCTTGCTTCTGAAGAGGTGAAATCCCATGAGTTTGGTGACATAGAATTTATTTGCGTTAAAATCACTATGTCCGTTAAAGCTTTATACATTACATGTTCATATATACCTACTATGTCTGAACCGCCTACATATTGGCAGCATTTGTCCGCCATTCGATACGTCTCTAATCTTATGACGGATCGTGACCAACTCGTAGTGGTGGGCGACTTTAATATCTCAGAATTAAAGTGGTCCAACGTCGATAACTCACCATCTTTGTCACTTATAACTTAGCATGACTTCACCGCGGGCATGTTTGACATATCCCTAGGTCAGATCAATCATGTTAGAAATTCGCTAGGTCGGCTTTTAGACTTGTGTTTTGTATCTGATCCTGATGGTACTGCTCTCTCCAGAGCTTTTCCCCTTTCATCCCCAGAGGATCCATATCACCCCACGCTGGAGGTCTTAATCGAAACCACTCCTGGTATCGATCAGATGTCTCCGAGCGTGGTAAATAAGATTCGCGGTTTCCGTAAAGCTGATTTTCAGAAACTTAATAGCCTTATTGATACATTTGACTGGTCTGATATTCTGGCGTGCACTGATCTTAATGTCACTTAAGATCAAATTTTATTTTACTTTAAATAAATTTTTGGACTCATGTGTGCCTTGGAAATATCCGCCTGTTTCAACAAATCCTCCTTGGTTTACAAGGTGCCTCGCTAACTTAAAAAATAAAAAAAATAAGCTTTTACTTAAATATAAAAAAAACTTGCAGTAGTGTTGATTTCTCAAGATACCTACTAGCTCGGTCGAATTTTACCGTGCATAACGCTGAATGTTATAGGAATTATATTGACCGCTGCCGGATTTAATTTACTCAGGATCCAAAGCAGTTTTATAATTTTGTAAACACTAAGCGTAAACACGTATCTTTTTAACCTCTGCTTACGTTTGAAAATTCCTCTGCGACTTCGGATCAGGCCATTGCCGATCTATTCGCAGAATTTTTTCAAACAACTTATTCTCCTCCTAAATTGACTGATCAGCCTTATGCATATAACATTCAAGCAGCAAATCTTATTTTCTGTCCGTTTTTTTCTGAGAGCAACTTATTATCTGGTCTTTTAAGGGTCAAACCCATTTATTCGCCAGGCCCCGACGGAGTACCAGGCTGTGTGCTAAAATACTGCGCCAGGGCTCTGTGCAAACCTCTTCTAAGACTTTTCAACTTATCTTTGGAAACCTCGATTTTTCCCCTTAAGTGGAAGGAATCATTTATAATTCCCCTACATAAAAAGGGGTAAAAGTCCGAGGCTGCCAACTACAGAGGCATCTCTAAGTTGTCGGCAATTCCAAAGTTATTTGAAAAATTAATTACCCCTTATTTGCAACACCTTTGCTCTTCGATCATCACTCCTTGTCAGCATGGCTTTATTAAGCGTCGCTCCACCACCACAAACTTATTGGAGTTGACATCCTTTGTCATAGACGGCTTTTGTAAGGGATATCAAACCGATGTAATTTACACAGACTTCAGCAAAGCATTTGATTCAGTTAATCACTCACTCTTGTTGAGTAAACTGAATATGCTGGGTTTTCCTATAGACCTCTTAACGTGGATCTTCAGCTACCTAGATGGAAGGACACAAAGAGTTTTATTTAAAAACATTCAGTCCCGTCTGGTCCGTGCTACATCCGGCGTCCCTCAAGGAAGTCATCTTGGCCCGTTATTATTTACGCTTTTTATAAACGACTTGCCCCCTGCCTTAACGAACTCTCTAGTTCTTATGTATGCAGATGATGTAAAGCTTTGTCTTCAGTACAAATCCATCTCTGCCCAATGCAGTCTTCAGTCTGACCTTGATAACTTTCAAAAATGGTGTTTAGCTAATGATCTAATACTTAATAAATCTAAATGCAAACATATGTCTTTTTATCGTTCTTGCCCTCTGCAAGCTACTTATTCTATTAATGGGATTGCCTTAGAAAAATTAACCCAGGTTAATGATCTCGGCATCCTATTAGACATAAAACTTAAATTTGCCGACCATATTTCTTTAATGGTTAATAAGGCTAAAGGAGTCCTCGGTTTTATCAAAAGGTGGTCAAAAGAATTTAATGACCCCTATATAACCAAAACACTTTTAATTTCTTTGGTCCGTCCTATACTGGAGTACGGTTCAAGTGTCTGGAGTCCCCAATATGGAGTACATAAGGACCGCATAGAATCCGTACAAAAGAACTTTTTAATATTTGCACATAGAAGTCTAAACTGGGATGCAAATCTTCAACTTCCATCTTATAGTAAATATAGAATTTTAAATTTCCTTACTAACTCCACTTAGCTTAATAATTAACAAATAACTTAATATATTCTAACAAATCGTTTGGGAAACTCCAGCGACATTCCGAGTTTCCTTGATTTGGAAACCTTCCTCAACCATCGGCTGACGAGGCTGACGATGATGAACATCATTGAGAACCGGAAATGTTCACAGCCCACGCAAAACTCTACGATCAACAAATCGACAAATTATCCACGCCAAAATCTAAGCAAAAGGGTTCCGGCTTCTACAGGGGCAGCACGTTTCACACCACGACTGGAAACAACGGTCCCATCTTTTGCGTAAACTATAAGGGGCAACACATTTTGCGGCGATGTCCTGATTTTTTGTCCAAGGATTTCTTTGCCCGCAAACGAATCATTAACCATACAAAGGCATGTCTAAATTGCCTCAGCATCCGTAACAAAAATGGTTTACAATGCGGACATCGTCACCATACCCTGCTTCACTTCCCCACGACGTATACCAGCTCATCACCGATTATTCAGAACGCAGTAAGCGAGAGCTCCAATCCTGCTCATCCTTCCGATTCCACTACAGTGCTGATGGCCACTGCCGCGCAGTCAACTCGATCCATTTTGGTGGCCACAGCTCTAGTACAACTACATAATAACAGCACCGGACAAACTGCCGTTATTCGAGCCTTGATCGATCATGGCTCTGAGGGCACGTTAATCACAGAACGTGCCGCTCAGTTACTGGGACTTCCACGTCACCGAGTCACAGCACAGATCCCCGGGATCGGTAATAACTCAAGGAACATCTGTAGATTTAGTACAGAGTTCTCTATAAGCTCATGTACGGACCCTCAATTTCACCATCTGGTGCGACCAGCGTATGTCCTCAACTCGATAACCTCTCATTTACCAAGAAGGAATGTCAACGTCGACACTTGTCAGCATCTTCAGGGATTACACTTGGCCGATCCCACCTTTACCAGGCCAGGCCGCATTGACGCGTTATTTGGAGTAGATCTAATACCATATTTGTTACTGCCAGACTTACGGAAAGGAGCTTCAAATCAACCTATTGCTCAACTCACTCAATTAGGTTGAATCGTGTTTTGCCATAGCAATGAAACAAGGGCAAATGTGGTAACCATTCGATGCCATCAGACTAATCTGGATGCACTGGTAAAGGGTTTCTTCGATCTCGTTCAAATTAGCTCTGAGAGGACGTTAACAGCAGAATTACAATGGTGCGAAGATCATTTTCAGCGTACCTGCACCAGACAACCCAATGGAAAACACCTGGTCCGGCTTCCGTTAAAAACTGAATTTTACAAGGAACAAGTCATCGGAAAGTCTCACCAAATCGCACTCAATAGATTCCATTTCTTAGAACGTCGGCTAAACAGAAACGACACACTTAAACAACAATGTCACTCCACCATTAAGGAATATTTTGATCTTAAGCAACTCTCCAAAGTCACTACCGCAGAAACTCGACATCAAATGATCACTCCAAGAGGTCAACAGTATTTCTCATCATGTACTCTCCCACACCACGCCGTGGTAGAGGAGGACAGTGCAACGACCAAAGTTCGGGTGGTGTACGATGCATCATGTACCACTTCGAACGGAAAATCCCTTAACGACATATTGTGCATCGGCCCACCGCTTCAAAACGATTTAGGAGGAGTCATCATGAAATGGAGGCTACATCGCAGTTTGCAGCATATATCCAACGAATGTATCGCTTTATCGACATGCACCAGGATGATGCATAATTTCAACTCATCTTATGGAGGAATGATCAAAACGAAATAGCCGAGTACAGCCTGAATACTGTCACCTTTGGGCCTGCATCAGCACCGTATACAGCCATACGCGGAATCCGTCAACTCGCTCACGACGAACAACATCGCTACCCATTAGCAACTCCAGTCTTATTAAATGAGACGACGTCCAAACTGGTCGCAATACTGTTCATGGAGCATTGGAAATACGAAATCAACTTATTGCTACACTAAAATCAGCTGGAATGGTACTCACGAAATGGGCATCAAATCATCCACAGATCTTATCCGGAATTCCTGACCAGCACATGGCTCAAAAGAGACATGTAGAAGTAAATTTCCAGGAGACTATTAAAACTCTGGGACTTGGAGCTTGGGATTGGAGCCCACACGAGGATTTATATAGCTCCAAGGTTCGATTTGACCTTCCTGCCTCCTTTACTAAACGTTCCTTTCTTTCAGTAGTCGCTCGCCTCTATGATCCCTTAGGCTTTATAGTTCCTGTCACTACTGCTGCCAAGAGTATTCTAAAGGACATCTGGCAGTGGCGACTCGAGACATCCGACAAAACCCAACCCGCTCTCGATTGGGACGGCCCGTTACCCCCAATACTTCAAGCCCGATGTGAAGAATTCCGACATCATTTACCAAACATTGAACAGTTGAAAATACCTCGGTGGCTTGGTCACCAGAATGGTGAGCCACAGTCACACCAACTACACGTCTTTTGTGACGGCTCCTCGCAAGCTTTCGCAGCCTGTGTTTATCTCCGGATACAATATCCATCCGGGAGAGTGAGCACGGCCCTATTGACAGCACGGAGTCGAGTCACGCCCACGAAGCCGCTAACGATCCCTCGAATCGAACTCTCTGGTGCAGTCTTGGCTGCACAACTGACCAAACGGGTACTAACGCAGTTTTCATCCCCCGGAATTCCCATGTCAGTTAATTTCTGGACTGATGCATCAACCGTTGGAAGACTTTCGTCTCCAACCGAATTGGCAAGATTTTGGAACTAAGTACTACAACCCAATGGCAGCACGTACCTTCTGAAGAAAACCCAGCCGATTGCGCTTTAAGGGGTCTTACTCCTCACCAACAAGCCAGGCAAGACATCTGGTGGTTCGGTCCCGATTGGCTACGGGAGGATGAGAATCGGTGGCCGAAGAACACGTACTCTCCTCCCCCTGACCAACATCACGAAGAAAGAAGACAACCAAACAACATCACCGCACATGTTTGTTCACTTGGTGACTCAATCATAACCTCTTACTCATCATTTAACAAATTGTTGTTTGTTATGGCTTACATCCAAAGGTATCTGCATAACTTACGCCACCCACAAGAACTTCGTAATGTGGGCGCGATTCAAGTATCAGAATTACGAGAAGCTCTACATAAAATCGTAAGGATGGTTCAGAAAGAAGCCTTTTCTCAAGAGATCAGCCGAGTCCTGGCACGAAAATCTCTATCCAGGCACAGTGCGCTCAGCGCTCTTTGCCCGTTTTCAGACGACTTTGGGATTCTGCGACTCAAAGGACGACTGAAGAACGCTCAACAACTGTCCCAAGCACAGAAAAATCCGATCATTATACCCAAAATGCATCATTTTACTGACCTTATAATCAAAAATGCGCACCTGAACACTCTTCATGGAGGCACCGAGCTCACCTTAGCAACCGTTCGGCACACATTCTGGATAGTCTATGGGAAACAAGCGGTAAAAAGAATTCTACGACAATGTGTCCAATGCTTCAAACATCGACCAAACCCTGCCTCACAGTTAATGGGGGATCTGCCACTACATCGAGTCAACCCACCTGGTCGAGCCTTTGAAGCCACTGGCGTCGACTACACTGGCGCCATTTACTTGAAAGCATCCAGATTCCGTGGGCATGACACATACAAGTCATATATCGCAGTGTTTATATGTTTACAACCAAGGCGATATATCTAGAAGCGGTCACAGGACTATCTACTCAACACTTCCTTTGGGCTCTTTAACGCTTTATTAGACGTAGAGGTTTGTGCAAGCATCTATACAGCGATGAAGGAACCAATTTAATTAGCAGACAATACTCTTCGCATCTGGCAAAAGGAGTTTCGAAATTCCATCGACACGGACATCGCACCCACTCTTACGGCCCGTGGAATCCAATGGCATTTCAACCCACCGCACAGTCCTAATTTTGGGGGACTTTGGGAGGCGAACGTAAAGGCCGTCAAAACTCATCTTTATCGTTCCTTCAAACTCACTGCTATGTCCTATGAAGAACTATCCACGGTGCTGACCCAAATCGAATCATGTTTAAACTCACGTCCACTCTGCCCCTTATCAGCAGATCCAAACGATTTGTCCCCACTTACTCCCGGGCATTTCCTTATAGGAGGACCTTTATTGGCACCTCCGGAACTTTCTCTTTCAGACAAGTCCATCAACGCACGCTTCGTCGACGGTCAACGGCTCCTGAGACAATTTTGGCATCGATGGAGCGCCGATTGGCTTTCACATCTACAAGCACGTCCGAAATGGTGCCAAGAATGAACGAATCTGCAAATTAACGATCTAGTTGTAATCAAGAATGACCGGCTCCCCCCAAACGAATGGAAGATAGCTCGAATAATCGAATTGCATCCTGGAGAAGATGGACTTGTTCGCGTCGCCTCACTGAAAACCGTTTCTGGAGCCTATAAGAGATCCCTTATAGAGAATCCTACTCCGAAACCTGAAGAAGTCCAATAATACAATAGAAGCTATATCATGCTTATCCCAGCATTCCGGGGGCGGCATGTACGGGCGTTATTTATCTTTTCGATTTATCGCTCCATCTTCAGCGAGCTTAGAATCCACCCAGATTTCTCACTGTAATCTTTGCAAAGCTTTCCTTGTCTGGTTTCTCCCCTAGTAAAGTTATTGTTTTAAGAAGAGTCGTAGAGCAAGCAAGGCGATCGAAGTAGTGGAGAAGGTCAGAGAAAAACCACGCGGGATTAAGGCTGACCCATTAAATATAATTGTTAATTAACCAACACAAATTAAGCAAGTAAATAAAATGAAGTTCAATGCATAACTGTGTCTTGTCATGATATAGTCGTTTGGATTCAAAACCCCCGAGCAGAACTGTGCTCAACTATGACATTACGCCCATTAACGGCATTTGTCACAACATTTTTGGTGGCCCATGAGGGGAACAATCCACACACGACTCCACAATCCATGGTCATCTCCAACATTTCCATCAAAATCGTTAATGGAAACCTAATCTCAACACGAAACCATTATTCTCTTTTTCAACTCCTTTATTCTCTTTGAAAAAGAGGAAGCGAAAATAACATAATCAAACTTTGCATCGCACGTGTCGCGCAAACGCTTGCCCATTGTCGCTCTCTCACTTTGGAAGATACGTACGTATGTGTGAGTGCATACGCAAAATGAGCGAGCCCAAGCCAGCGAGCACTTCCAGTGCAGAGTCTGAAACAATGGCAAAGGGTGGCAACGCCGACAGCTTGTTTGCGCTCCAGAAAGATCTTCACAATCAGCTCAACCAACTCCAAGTAACCTTCAAGAAGGACAGCACGTCTCGGAAAACTAAGCCCTATTTCCAGCTGCGCCTGTCCAAACTCAACTTAATAAGCCAGCAATTCAACAAGAATCATCAAGAGTTTGTAAGCGCTGGCTACCCCACACACCCTTACTTCGTCGATAATTTAGCGGACCAGTTCGAAGAGGAATTTATCACAGCGTTCTGTTTAATATCTACGGAGTCCGAAACACTTTTCCCCAGTCAGCTTGAGTCAGCCGAGCAACAAGCGACGCCTGTTCCTAAACTGCTCGGCCCTGGTTGCAGTTCAACTTCCAAAGTTGCCAGTACGTAACTTTTCCGGAAAGTATACAGATTGGCCAGCTTTCCATGATCTGTTTATTCAACTCATTCACCAGAACCAGGCGTTGTCAAATATTCAGCGATTCCATTTCCTCAAGCAAGCACTGCCTAAAGAGCAGGACCAAGATGTACACCAAATGGAACTAACGGATGGCGCCTACACAATCGCACGGGATCTCATCATCAAACGCTATGTTAACCCCCGTTTACAAGTCATGCACCACATGAACGCCCTGTACGACTTACCCTTTATCTCAAGGGAAAGCTCATCAGAGATCAAAAATATGCTGAACGTAACCAACGTATGCATCAACGAGTTCAATCGTCTCAAAACGAATATCCATTCTAGCACGCAATGGATAGTCCATCATTTGATCGCTAGACTGCCTACGACAACTGTACAAGCCTGGGAGCATTGCTTGGGAAACTCCAGCGACATTCCGAGTTTCCTTGATTTGGAAACCTTCCTCAACCATCGCCTCATCAGCATGAACATCATTGAGAACCGGAAATGTTCACAGCCCACGCAAAACTCTACGATCAACAAATCGACAAATTATCCACGCCAAAATCTAAGCAAAAGGGTTCCTGGAAAAGGACTGGAAACAACGGTCCCATCTTTTGCGTAAACTATAAGGGGCAACACATTTTGCGGCGATGTCCTGATTTTTTGTCCAAGGATTTCTTTGCCCGCAAACGAATCATTAACCATACAAAGGCATGTCTAAATTGCCTCAGCATCCGTCATCCCTTGTCGCAGTGTGGCAGTAACAAAAATGGTTTACAATGCGGACATCGTCACCATACCCTGCTTCACTTCCCCACGACGTATACCAGCTCATCACCGATTATTCAGAACGCAGTAAGCGAGAGCTCCAATCCTGCTCATCCTTCCGATTCCACTACAGTGCTGATGGCCACTGCCGCGCAGTCAACTCGATCCATTTTGGTGGCCACAGCTCTAGTACAACTACATAATAACAGCACCGGACAAACTGCCGTTATTCGAGCCTTGATCGATCATGGCTCTGAGGGCACGTTAATCACAGAACGTGCCGCTCAGTTACTGGGACTTCCACGTCACCGAGTCACAGCACAGATCCCCGGGATCGGTAATAACTCAAGGAACATCTGTAGATTTAGTACAGAGTTCTCTATAAGCTCATGTACGGACCCTCAATTTCACCATCTGGTGCGACCAGCGTATGTCCTCAACTCGATAACCTCTCATTTACCAAGAAGGAATGTCAACGTCGACACTTGTCAGCATCTTCAGGGATTACACTTGGCCGATCCCACCTTTACCAGGCCAGGCCGCATTGACGCGTTATTTGGAGTAGATCTAATACCATATTTGTTACTGCCAGACTTACGGAAAGGAGCTTCAAATCAACCTATTGCTCAACTCACTCAATTAGGTTGAATCGTGTTTTGCCATAGCAATGAAACAAGGGCAAATGTGGTAACCATTCGATGCCATCAGACTAATCTGGATGCACTGGTAAAGGGTTTCTTCGATCTCGTTCAAATTAGCTCTGAGAGGACGTTAACAGCAGAATTACAATGGTGCGAAGATCATTTTCAGCGTACCTGCACCAGACAACCCAATGGAAAACACCTGGTCCGGCTTCCGTTAAAAACTGAATTTTACAAGGAACAAGTCATCGGAAAGTCTCACCAAATCGCACTCAATAGATTCCATCTCTTAGAACGTCGGCTAAACAGAAACGACACACTTAAACAACAATGTCACTCCACCATTAAGGAATATTTTGATCTTAAGCAACTCTCCAAAGTCACTACCGCAGAAACTCGACATCAAATGATCACTCCAAGAGGTCAACAGTATTTCTAATCATGTACTCTCCCACACCACGCCGTGGTAGAGGAGGACAGTGCAACGACCAAAGTTCGGGTGGTGTACGATGCATCATGTACCACTTCGAACGGAAAATCCCTTAACGACATATTGTGCATCGGCCCACCGCTTCAAAACGATTTAGGAGGAGTCATCATGAAATGGAGGCTACATCGCAGTTTGCAGCAGATATCCAACAAATGTATCGCTATATCGACATGCACCAGGATGATGCACAATTTCAACGCATCTTATGGAGGAATGATCAAAACGAAATAGCCGAGTACAGCCTGAATACTGTCACCTTTGGGACTGCATCAGCACCGTATACAGCCATACGCGGAATCCGTCAACTCGCTCACGACGAACAACATCGCTACCCATTAGCAACTCCAGTCTTATTAAATGAGACGACGTCCAAACTGGTCGCAATACTGTTCATGGAGCATTGGAAATACGAAATCAACTTATTGCTACACTAAAATCAGCTGGAATGGAACTCAGGAAATGGGAATCAAATCATCCACAGATCTTATCCGGAATTCCTGACCAGCACATGGCTCAAAAGAGACATGTAGAAGTAAATTTCCAGGAGACTATTAAAACTCTGGGACTTGGAGCTTGGGATTGGAGCCCACACGAGGATTTATATAGCTCCAAGGTTCGATTTGACCTTCCTGCCTCCTTTACTAAACGTTCCTTTCTTTCAGTATTCGTTCGCCTCTATGATCCCTTAGGCTTTATAGTTCCTGTCACTACTGCTGCCAAGAGTATTCTAAAGGACATCTGGTAGTGGCCGACAAAACCCAACCCGCTCTCGATTGGGACGGCCCGTTACCCCCAATACTTCAAGCCCGATGTGAAGAATTCCGACATCATTTACCAAACATTGAACAGTTGAAAATACCTCGGTGGCTTGGTCACCAGACTGGTGAGCCACAGTCACACCAACTACACGTCTTTTGTGACGGCTCCTCGCAAGCTTACGCAGCCTGTGTTTATCTCCGGATACAATATCCATCCGGGAGAGTGAGCACGGCCCTATTGACAGCACCGAGTCGAGTCACGCCCACGAAGCCGCTAACGATCCCTCGAATCGAACTCTCTGGTGCAGTCTTGGCTGCACAACTGACCAAACGGGTACTAACGCAGTTTTCATCCCCCGGAATTCCCATGTCAGTTAATTTCTGGACTGATGCATCAACCGTTGGAAGACTTTCGTCTCCAACCGAATTGGCAAGATTTTGGAACTAAGTACTACAACCCAATGGCAGCACGTACCTTCTGAAGAAAACCCAGCCGATTGCGCTTCAAGGGGTCTTACTCCTCACCAACAAGCCAGGCAAGACATCTGGTGGTTCGGTCCCGATTTCGGTCCCTCCCGACGGGAGGATGAGAATCGGTGGCCGAAGAACACGTACTCTCCTCCCCCTGACCAACATCACGAAGAAAGAAGACAACCAAACAACATCACCGCACATGTTTGTTCACTTGGTGACTCAATCATAACCTCTTACTCATCATTTAACAAATTGTTGTTTGTTATGGCTTACATCCAAAGGTATCTGCATAACTTACGCCACCCACAAGAACTTCGTAATGTGGGCGCGATTCAAGTATCAGAATTACGAGAAGCTCTACATAAAATCGTAAGGATGGTTCAGAAAAAAGCCTTTTCTCAAGAGATCAGCCGAGTCCTGGCACGAAAATCTCTATCCAGGCACAGTGCGCTCAGCGCTCTTTGCCCGTTTTTAGACGACTTTGGGATTCTGCGACTCAAAGGACGACTGAAGAACGCTCAACAACTGTCCCAAGCACAGAAAAATCCGATCATTATACCCAAAATGCATCATTTTACTGACCTTATAATCAAAAATGCGCACCTGAACACTCTTCATGGAGGCACCGAGCTCACCTTAGCAACCGTTCGGCACACATTCTGGATAGTCAATGGGAAACAAGCGGTAAAAAGAATTCTACGACAATGTGTCCAATGCTTCAAACATCGACCAAACCCTGCCTCACAGTTAATGGGGGATCTGCCACTACATCGAGTCAACCCACCTGGTCGAGCCTTTGAAGCCACTGGCGTCGACTACACTGGCGCCATTTACTTGAAAGCATCCAGATTCCGTGGGCATGACACATACAAGTCATATATCGCAGTGTTTATATGTTTAGCAACCAAGGCGATATATCTAGAAGCGGTCACAGGACTATCTACTCAACACTTCCTTTGGGCTCTTCAACGCTTTATTAGACGTAGAGGTTTGTGCCAGCATCTATACAGCGATGAAGGAACCAATTTTATCGGAGCAGACAATACTCTTCGCATCTGGCAGAAGGAGTTTCGAAATTCCATCGACACGGAAATCGCACCCACTCTTACGGCCCGTGGAATCCAATGGCATTTCAACCCACCGCACAGTCCTAATTTTGGGGGACTTTGGGAGGCGAACGTAAAGGCCGTCAAAACTCATCTTTATCGTTCTTTCAAACTCACTGCTATGACCTATGAAGAACTATCCACGGTGCTGACCCAAATCGAATCATGTTTAAACTCACGTCCACTCTGCACCTTATCAGCAGATCCAAACGATTTGTCCCCACTTACTCCCGGGCATTTCCTTATAGGAGGACCTTTATTGGCACCTCCGGAACTTTCTCTTTCAGACAAGTCCATCAACGCACGCTTCGTCGACGGTCAACGGCTCCTGAGACAATTTTGGCATCGATGGAGCGCCGATTGGCTTTCACATCTACAAGCACGTCCGAAATGGTGCCAAGAACGAACGAATCTGCAAATTAACGATCTAGTTGCAATCAAGAATGACCGGCTCTCCCCAAACGAATGGAAGATAGCTGGAATAATCGAATTGCATCCTGGAGAAGATGGACTAGTTCGCGTCGCCTCACTGAAAACCGTTTCTGGAGCCTATAAGAGATCCCTTATAGAGAATCCTACTCTGAAACCTGAAGAAGTCCAATAATACAATAGAAGCTATATCATGCTTATCCCAGCATTCCGGGGGCGGCATGTACGGGCGTTATTTATCTTTTCGATTTATCGCTCCATCTTCAGCGAGCTTAGAATCCACCCAGATTTCTCCCTGTAATCTTTGCCTTGTCTGGTTTCTCCCCTAGTAAAGTTATTGTTTTAAGAAGAGTCGCAGAGCAAGCAAGGCGATCGAAGTAGTGGAGAAGGTCAGAGAAAAACCACGCGGGATTAAGGCTGACCCATTAAATATAATTGTTAATTAACCAACATAAATTAAGCAAGTAAATAAAATGAAGTTCAATGCATAACTGTGTCTTGTCATGATATAGTCGTTTGGATTCAAAACCCCCGAACAGAACTGTGCTCAACTATGACATTACGCCCATTAACGGCATTTGTCACAACATTTTTGGTGGCCCATGAGGGGAACAATCCACACACGACTCCACAATCCATGGTCATCTCCAACATTTCCATCAAAATCGTTAATGGAAACCTAATCTCAACACGAAACCATTATTCTCTTTTTCAACTCCTTTATTCTCTTTGAAAAAGAGGAAGCGAAAATAACATAATCAAACTTTGCATCGCACGTGTCGCGCAAACGCTTGCCCATTGTCGCTCTCTCACTTTGGAAGATACGTACGTATGTGTGAGTGCATACGCAAAATGAGCGAGCCCAAGCCAGCGAGCACTTCCAGTGCAGAGTCTGAAACAATGGCAAAGGGTGGCAACGCCGACAGCTTGTTTGCGTTCCAGAAAGATCTTCACAATCAGCTCAACCAACTCCAAGTAACCTTCAAGAAGGACAGCACGTCTCGGAAAACTAAGCCCTATTTCCAGCTGCGCCTGTCCAAACTCAACTTAATAAGCCAGCAATTCAACAAGAATCATCAAGAGTTTGTAAGCGCTGGCTACCCCACACACCCTTACTTCGCCGATAATTTAGAGGACCAGTTCGAAGAGGAATTTATCACAGCGTTCTGTTTAATATCTACGGAGTCCGAAACACTTTTCCCCAGTCAGCTACCAGCGTGCGCCGAGCAACAAGCGACGCCTGTTCCTAAACTGCTCGGCCCTGGTTGCAGTTCAACTTCCAAAGTTGCCAGTACGTAACTTTTCCGGAAAGTATACAGATTGGCCAGCTTTCCATGATCTGTTTATTCAACTCATTCACCAGAACCAGGCGTTGTCAAATATTCAGCGATTCCATTTCCTCAAGCAAGCACTGCCTAAAGAGCAGGACCAAGATGTACACCAAATGGAACTAACGGATGGCGCCTACACAATCGCATGGGATCTCATCATCAAACGCTATGATAACCCCCGTTTACAAGTCATGCACCACATGAACGCCCTGTACGACTTACCTTTTATCTCAAGGGAAAGCTCATCAGAGATCAAAAATATGCTGAACGTAACCAACGTATGCATCAATGAGTTCAATCGTCTCAAAACGAATATCCATTCTAGCACGCAATGGATAGTCCATCATTTGATCGCTAGACTGCCTACGACAACTGTACAAGCCTGGGAGCATTGCTTGGGAAACTCCAGCGACATTCCGAGTTTCCTTGATTTGGAAACCTTCCTCAACCATCGCCTCGTCAGCATGAACATCATTGAGAACCGGAAATGTTCACAGCCCACGCAAAACTCTACGATCAACAAATCGACAAATTATCCACGCCAAAATCTAAGCAAAAGGGTTCCTGGAAAAGGACTGGAAACAACGGTCCCATCTTTTGCGTAAACTATAAGGGGCAACACATTTTGCGGCGATGTCCTGATTTTTTGTCCAAGGATTTCTTTGCCCGCAAACGAATCATTAACCATACAAAGGCATGTCTAAATTGCCTCAGCATCCGTCATCCCTTGTCGCAGTGTGGCAGTAACAAAAATGGTTTACAATGCGGACATCGTCACCATACCCTGCTTCACTTCCCCACGACGTATACCAGCTCATCACCGATTATTCAGAACGCAGTAAGCGAGAGCTCCAATCCTGCTCATCCTTCCGATTCCACTACAGTGCTGATGGCCACTGCCGCGCAGTCAACTCGATCCATTTTGGTGGCCACAGCTCTAGTACAACTACATAATAACAGCACCGGACAAACTGCCGTTATTCGAGCCTTGATCGATCATGGCTCTGAGGGCACGTTAATCACAGAACGTGCCGCTCAGTTACTGGGACTTCCACGTCACCGAGTCACAGCACAGATCCCCGGGATCGGTAATAACTCAAGATTTAACTCTGTAGTTTTAGTACAGAGTTCTCCATAAGCTCATGTACGGACCCTCAATTTCACCATCTGGTGCGACCAGCGTATGTCCTCAACTCGATAACCTCTCATTTACCAAGAAGCAATGTCAACGTCGACACTTGTCAGCATCTTCAGGGATTACACTTGGCCGATCCCACCTTTACCAGGCCAGGCCGCATTGACGCGTTATTTGGAGTAGATCTAATACCATATTTGTTACTGCCAGACTTACGGAAAGGAGCTTCAAATCAACCTATTGCTCAACTCACTCAATTAGGTTGAATCGTGTTTTGCCATAGCAATGAAACAAGGGCAAATGTGGTAACCATTCGATGCCATCAGACTAATCTGGATGCACTGGTAAAGGGTTTCTTCGATCTCGTTCAAATTAGCTCTGAGAGGACGTTAACAGCAGAATTACAATGGTGCGAAGATCATTTTCAGCGTACCTGCACCAGACAACCCAATGGAAAACACCTGGTCCGGCTTCCGTTAAAAACTGAATTTTACAAGGAACAAGTCATCGGAAAGTCTCACCAAATCGCACTCAATAGATTCCATCTGTTAGAACGTCGGCTAAACAGAAACGACACACTTAAACAACAATGTCACTCCACCATTAAGGAATATTTTGATCTTAAGCAACTCTCCAAAGTCACTACCGCAGAAACTCGACATCAAATGATCACTCCAAGAGGTCAACAGTATTTCTAATCATGTACTCTCCCACACCACGCCGTGGTAGAGGAGGACAGTGCAACGACCAAAGTTCGGGTGGTGTACGATGCATCATGTACCACTTCGAACGGAAAATCCCTTAACGACATATTGTGCATCGGCCCACCGCTTCAAAACGATTTAGGAGGAGTCATCATGAAATGGAGGCTACATCGCAGTTTGCAGCAGATATCCAACAAATGTATCGCTATATCGACATGCACCAGGATGATGCACAATTTCAACGCATCTTATGGAGGAATGATCAAAACGAAATAGCCGAGTACAGCCTGAATACTGTCACCTTTGGGACTGCATCAGCACCGTATACAGCCATACGCGGAATCCGTCAACTCGCTCACGACGAACAACATCGCTACCCATTAGCAACTCCAGTCTTATTAAATGAGACGACGTCCAAACTGGTCGCAATACTGTTCATGGAGCATTGGAAATACGAAATCAACTTATTGCTACACTAAAATCAGCTGGAATGGAACTCAGGAAATGGGCATCAAATCATCCACAGATCTTATCCGGAATTCCTGACCAGCACATGGCTCAAAAGAGACATGTAGAAGTAAATTTCCAGGAGACTATTAAAACTCTGGGACTTGGAGCTTGGGATTGGAGCCCACACGAGGATTTATATAGCTCCAAGGTTCGATTTGACCTTCCTGCCTCCTTTACTAAACGTTCCTTTCTTTCAGTATTCGTTCGCCTCTATGATCCCTTAGGCTTTATAGTTCCTGTCACTACTGCTGCCAAGAGTATTCTAAAGGACATCTGGTAGTGGCCGACAAAACCCAACCCGCTCTCGATTGGGACGGCCCGTTACCCCCAATACTTCAAGCCCGATGTGAAGAATTCCGACATCATTTACCAAACATTGAACAGTTGAAAATACCTCGGTGGCTTGGTCACCAGACTGGTGAGCCACAGTCACACCAACTACACGTCTTTTGTGACGGCTCCTCGCAAGCTTACGCAGCCTGTGTTTATCTCCGGATACAATATCCATCCGGGAGAGTGAGCACGGCCCTATTGACAGCACCGAGTCGAGTCACGCCCACGAAGCCGCTAACGATCCCTCGAATCGAACTCTCTGGTGCAGTCTTGGCTGCACAACTGACCAAACGGGTACTGCGTTAGTTTTCATCCCCCGGAATTCCCATGTCAGTTAATTTCTGGACTGATGCATCAACCGTTGGAAGACTTTCGTCTCCAACCGAATTGGCAAGATTTTGGAACTAAGTAATACAACCCAATGGCAGCACGTACCTTCGGAAGAAAACCCAGCCGATTACGCTTCAAGGGGTCTTACTCCTCACCAACAAGCCAGGCAAGACATCTGGTGGTTCGGTCCCGATTTCGGTCCCTCCCGACGGGAGGATGAGAATCGGTGGCCGAAGAACACGTACTCTCCTCCCCCTGACCAACATCACGAAGAAAGAAGACAACCAAACAACATCACCGCACATGTTTGTTCACTTGGTGACTCAATCATAACCTCTTACTCATCATTTAACAAATTGTTGTTTGTTATGGCTTACATCCAAAGGTATCTGCATAACTTACGCCATTACGAGAAGCTCTACATAAAATCGTAAGGATGGTTCAGAAAAAAGCCTTTTCTCAAGAGATCAGCCGAGTCCTGGCACGAAAATCTCTATCCAGGCACAGTGCGCTCAGCGCTCTTTGCCCGTTTTTAGACGACTTTGGGATTCTGCGACTCAAAGGACGACTGAAGAACGCTCAACAACTGTCCCAAGCACAGAAAAATCCGATCATTATACCCAAAATGCATCATTTTACTGACCTTATAATCAAAAATGCGCACCTGAACACTCTTCATGGAGGCACCGAGCTCACCTTAGCAACCGTTCGGCACACATTCTGGATAGTCAATGGGAAACAAGCGGTAAAAAGAATTCTACGACAATGTGTCCAATGCTTCAAACATCGACCAAACCCTGCCTCACAGTTAATGGGGGATCTGCCACTACATCGAGTCAACCCACCTGGTCGAGCCTTTGAAGCCACTGGCGTCGACTACACTGGCGCCATTTACTTGAAAGCATCCAGATTCCGTGGGCATGACACATACAAGTCATATATCGCAGTGTTTATATGTTTAGCAACCAAGGCGATATATCTAGAAGCGGTCACAGGACTATCTACTCAACACTTCCTTTGGGCTCTTCAACGCTTTATTAGACGTAGAGGTTTGTGCCAGCATCTATACAGCGATGAAGGAACCAATTTTATCGGAGCAGACAATACTCTTCGCATCTGGCAGAAGGAGTTTCGAAATTCCATCGACACGGACATCGCACCCACTCTTACGGCCCGTGGAATCCAATGGCATTTCAACCCACCGCACAGTCCTAATTTTGGGGGACTTTGGGAGGCGAACGTAAAGGCCGTCAAAACTCATCTTTATCGTTCCTTCAAACTCACTGCTATGACCTATGAAGAACTATCCACGGTGCTGACCCAAATCGAATCATGTTTAAACTCACGTCCACTCTGCCCCTTATCAGCAGATCCAAACGATTTGTCCCCACTTACTCCCGAGCATTTCCTTATAGGAGGACCTTTATTGGCACCTCCGGAACTTTCTCTTTCAGACAAGTCCATCAACGCACGCTTCGTCGACGGTCAACGGCTCCTGAGACAATTTTGGCATCGATGGAGCGCCGATTGGCTTTCACATCTACAAGCACGTCCGAAATGGTGCCAAGAACGAACGAATCTGCAAATTAACGATCTAGTTGTAATCAAGAATGACCGGCTCTCCCCAAACGAATGGAAGATAGCTGGAATAATCGAATTGCATCCTGGAGAAGATGGACTAGTTCGCGTCGCCTCACTGAAATCGGAATTCCGACATCATTTACCAAACATTGAACAGTTGAAAATACCTCGGTGGCTTGGTCACCAGACTGGTGAGCCACAGTCACACCAACTACACGTCTTTTGTGACGGCTCCTCGCAAGCTTACGCAGCCTGTGTTTATCTCCGGATACAATATCCATCCGGGAGAGTGAGCACGGCCCTATTGACAGCACCGAGTCGAGTCACGCCCACGAAGCCGCTAACGATCCCTCGAATCGAACTCTCTGGTGCAGTCTTGGCTGCACAACTGACCAAACGGGTACTGCGTTAGTTTTCATCCCCCGGAATTCCCATGTCAGTTAATTTCTGGACTGATGCATCAACCGTTGGAAGACTTTCGTCTCCAACCGAATTGGCAAGATTTTGGAACTAAGTAATACAACCCAATGGCAGCACGTACCTTCGGAAGAAAACCCAGCCGATTACGCTTCAAGGGGTCTTACTCCTCACCAACAAGCCAGGCAAGACATCTGGTGGTTCGGTCCCGATCTCGGTCCCTCCCGACGGGAGGATGAGAATCGGTGGCCGAAGAACACGTACTCTCCTCCCCCTGACCAACATCACGAAGAAAGAAGACAACCAAACAACATCACCGCACATGTTTGTTCACTTGGTGACTCAATCATAACCTCTTACTCATCATTTAACAAATTGTTGTTTGTTATGGCTTACATCCAAAGGTATCTGCATAACTTACGCCACCCACAAGAACTTCGTAATGTGGGCGCGATTCAAGTATCAGAATTACGAGAAGCTCTACATAAAATCGTAAGGATGGTTCAGAAAAAAGCCTTTTCTCAAGAGATCAGCCGAGTCCTGGCACGAAAATCTCTATCCAGGCACAGTGCGCTCAGCGCTCTTTGCCCGTTTTTAGACGACTTTGGGATTCTGCGACTCAAAGGACGACTGAAGAACGCTCAACAACTGTCCCAAGCACAGAAAAATCCGATCATTATACCCAAAATGCATCATTTTACTGACCTTATAATCAAAAATGCGCACCTGAACACTCTTCATGGAGGCACCGAGCTCACCTTAGCAACCGTTCGGCACACATTCTGGATAGTCAATGGGAAACAAGCGGTAAAAAGAATTCTACGACAATGTGTCCAATGCTTCAAACATCGACCAAACCCTGCCTCACAGTTAATGGGGGATCTGCCACTACATCGAGTCAACCCACCTGGTCGAGCCTTTGAAGCCACTGGCGTCGACTACACTGGCGCCATTTACTTGAAAGCATCCAGATTCCGTGGGCATGACACATACAAGTCATATATCGCAGTGTTTATATGTTTAGCAACCAAGGCGATATATCTAGAAGCGGTCACAGGACTATCTACTCAACACTTCCTTTGGGCTCTTCAACGCTTTATTAGACGTAGAGGTTTGTGCCAGCATCTATACAGCGATGAAGGAACCAATTTTATCGGAGCAGACAATACTCTTCGCATCTGGCAGAAGGAGTTTCGAAATTCCATCGACACGGACATCGCACCCACTCTTACGGCCCGTGGAATCCAATGGCATTTCAACCCACCGCACAGTCCTAATTTTGGGGGACTTTGGGAGGCGAACGTAAAGGCCGTCAAAACTCATCTTTATCGTTCCTTCAAACTCACTGCTATGACCTATGAAGAACTATCCACGGTGCTGACCCAAATCGAATCATGTTTAAACTCACGTCCACTCTGCCCCTTATCAGCAGATCCAAACGATTTGTCCCCACTTACTCCCGAGCATTTCCTTATAGGAGGACCTTTATTGGCACCTCCGGAACTTTCTCTTTCAGACAAGTCCATCAACGCACGCTTCGTCGACGGTCAACGGCTCCTGAGACAATTTTGGCATCGATGGAGCGCCGATTGGCTTTCACATCTACAAGCACGTCCGAAATGGTGCCAAGAACGAACGAATCTGCAAATTAACGATCTAGTTGTAATCAAGAATGACCGGCTCTCCCCAAACGAATGGAAGATAGCTGGAATAATCGAATTGCATCCTGGAGAAGATGGACTAGTTCGCGTCGCCTCACTGAAAACCGTTTCTGGAGCCTATAAGAGATCCCTTATAGAGAATCCTACTCTGAAACCTGAAGAAGTCCAATAATACAATAGAAGCTATATCATGCTTATCCCAGCATTCCGGGGGCGGCATGTACGGGCGTTATTTATCTTTTCGATTTATCGCTCCATCTTCAGCGAGCTTAGAATCCACCCAGATTTCTCCCTGTAATCTTTGCCTTGTCTGGTTTCTCCCCTAGTAAAGTTATTGTTTTAAGAAGAGTCGCAGAGCAAGCAAGGCGATCGAAGTAGTGGAGAAGGTCAGAGAAAAACCACGCGGGATTAAGGCTGACCCATTAAATATAATTGTTAATTAACCAACATAAATTAAGCAAGTAAATAAAATGAAGTTCAATGCATAACTGTGTCTTGTCATGATATAGTCGTTTGGATTCAAAACCCCCGAGCAGAACTGTGCTCAACTATGACATTACGCCCATTAACGGCATTTGTCACAACATTTTTGGTGGCCCATGAGGGGAACAATCCACACACGACTGCACAATCCATGGTCATCTCCAACATTTCCATCAAAATCGTTAATGGAAACCTAATCTTAACACGAAACCATTATTCTCTTTTTCAACTCCTTTATTCCCCTTGAAAAAGAGGAAGCGAAAATAACATAATCAAACTTTGCATCGCACGTGTCGCGCAAACGCTTGCCCATTGTCGCTCTCTCACTTTGGAAGATACGTACGTATGTGTGAGTGCATACGCAAAATGAGCGAGCCCAAGCCAGCGAGCACTTCCAGTGCAGAGTCTGAAACAATGGCAAAGGGTGGCAACGCCGACAGCTTGTTTGCGTTCCAGAAAGATCTTCACAATCAGCTCAACCAACTCCAAGTAACCTTCAAGAAGGACAGCACGTCTCGGAAAACCAAGCCCTATTTCCAGCTGCGCCTGTCCAAACTCAACTTAATAAGCCAGCAATTCAACAAGAATCATCAAGAGTTTGTAAGCGCTGGCTACCCCACACACCCTTACTTCGCCGATAATTTAGAGGACCAGTTCGAAGAGGAATTTATCACAGCGTTCTGTTTAATATCTACGGAGTCCGAAACACTTTTCAGCTTGTCAGCCCCAGTCAGCTTGAGTCAGCCGAGCAACAAGCGACGCCTGTTCCTAAACTGCTCGGCCCTGGTTGCAGTTCAACTTCCAAAGTTGCCAGTACGTAACTTTTCCGGAAAGTATACAGATTGGCCAGCTTTCCATGATCTGTTTATTCAACTCATTCACCAGAACCAGGCGTTGTCAAATATTCAGCGATTCCATTTCCTCAAGCAAGCACTGCCTAAAGAGCAGGACCAAGATGTACACCAAATGGAACTAACGGATGGCGCCTACACAATCGCATGGGATCTCATCATCAAACGCTATGATAACCCCCGCTTACAAGTCATGCACCACATGAACGCCCTGTACGACTTACCCTTTATCTCAAGGGAAAGCTCATCAGAGATCAAAAATATGCTGAACGTAACCAACGTATGCATCAACGAGTTCAATCGTCTCAAAACGAATATCCATTCTAGCACGCAATGGATAGTCCATCATTTGATCGCTAGACTGCCTACGACAACTGTACAAGCCTGGGAGCATTGCTTGGGAAACTCCAGCGACATTCCGAGTTTCCTTGACTTGGAAACCTTCCTCAACCATCGCCTCGTCAGCATGAACATCATTGAGAACCGGAAATGTTCACAGCCCACGCAAAACTCTACGATCAACAAATCGACAAATTATCCACGCCAAAATCTAAGCAAAAGGGTTCCGGCTTCTACAGGGGCAGCACGTTTCACACCACGACTGGAAACAACGGTCCCATCTTTTGCGTAAACTATAAGGGGCAACACATTTTGCGGCGATGTCCTGATTTTTTGCCCAAGGATTTCTTTGTCCGCAAACGAATCATTAACCATACAAAGGCATGTCTAAATTGCCTCAGCATCCGTCATCCCTTGTCGCAGTGTGGCAGTAACAAAAATGGTTTACAATGCGGACATCGTCACCATACCCTGCTTCACTTCCCCACGACGTATACCAGCTCATCACCGATTATTCAGAACGCAGTAAGCGAGAGCTCCAATCCTGCTCATCCTTCCGATTCCACTACAGTGCTGATGGCCACTGCCGCGCAGTCAACTCGATCCATTTTGGTGGCCACAGCTCTAGTACAACTACATAATAACAGCACCGGACAAACTGCCGTTATTCGAGCCTTGATCGATCATGGCTCTGAGTGCACGTTAATCACAGAACGTGCCGCTCAGTTACTGGGACTTCCACGTCACCGAGTCACAGCACAGATCCCCGGGATCGGTAATAACTCAAGGAACATCTGTAGATTTAGTACAGAGTTCTCCATAAGCTCATGTACGGACCCTCAATTTCACCATCTGGTGCGACCAGCGTATGTCCTCAACTCGATAACCTCTCATTTACCAAGAAGCAATGTCAACGTCGACACTTGTCAGCATCTTCAGGGATTACACTTGGCCGATCCCACCTTTACCAGGCCAGGCCGCATTGACGCGTTATTTGGAGTAGATCTAATACCATATTTGTTACTGCCAGACTTACGGAAAGGAGCTTCAAATCAACCTATTGCTCAACTCACTCAATTAGGTTGAATCGTGTTTTGCCATAGCAATGAAACAAGGGCAAATGTGGTAACCATTCGATGCCATCAGACTAATCTGGATGCACTGGTAAAGGGTTTCTTCGATCTCGTTCAAATTAGCTCTGAGAGGACGTTAACAGCAGAATTACAATGGTGCGAAGATCATTTTCAGCGTACCTGCACCAGACAACCCAATGGAAAACACCTGGTCCGGCTTCCGTTAAAAACTGAATTTTACAAGGAACAAGTCATCGGAAAGTCTCACCAAATCGCACTCAATAGATTCCATCTGTTAGAACGTCGGCTAAACAGAAACGACACACTTAAACAACAATGTCACTCCACCATTAAGGAATATTTTGATCTTAAGCAACTCTCCAAAGTCACTACCGCAGAAACTCGACATCAAATGATCACTCCAAGAGGTCAACAGTATTTCTCATCATGTACTCTCCCACACCACGCCGTGGTAGAGGAGGACAGTGCAACGACCAAAGTTCGGGTGGTGTACGATGCATCATGTACCACTTCGAACGGAAAATCCCTTAACGACATATTGTGCATCGGCCCACCGCTTCAAAACGATTTAGGAGGAGTCATCATGAAATGGAGGCTACATCGCAGTTTGCAGCAGATATCCAACGAATGTATCGCTATATCGACATGCACCAGGATGATGCACAATTTCAACGCATCTTATGGAGGAATGATCAAAACGAAATAGCCGAGTACAGCCTGAATACTGTCACCTTTGGGACTGCATCAGCACCGTATACAGCCATACGCGGAATCCGTCAACTCGCTCACGACGAACAACATCGCTACCCATTAGAAACTCCAGTCTTATTAAATGAGACGACGTCCAAACTGGTCGCAATACTGTTCATGGAGCATTGGAAAAACGAAATCAACTTATTGCTACACTAAAATCAGCTGGAATGGAACTCAGGAAATGGGCATCAAATCATCCACAGATCTTATCCGGAATTCCTGACCAGCACATGGCTCAAAAGAGACATGTAGAAGTAAATTTCCAGGAGACTATTAAAACTCTGGGACTTGGAGCTTGGGATTGGAGCCCACACGAGGATTTATATAGCTCCAAGGTTCGATTTGACCTTCCTGCCTCCTTTACTAAACGTTCCTTTCTTTCAGTATTCGTTCGCCTCTATGATCCCTTAGGCTTTATAGTTCCTGTCACTACTGCTGCCAAGAGTATTCTAAAGGACATCTGGTAGTGGCCGACAAAACCCAACCCGCTCTCGATTGGGACGGCCCGTTACCCCCAATACTTCAAGCCCGATGTGAATTCCGACATCATTTACCAAACATTGAACAGTTGAAAATACCTCGGTGGCTTGGTCACCAGACTGGTGAGCCACAGTCACACCAACTACACGTCTTTTGTGACGGCTCCTCGCAAGCTTACGCAGCCTGTGTTTATCTCCGGATACAATATCCATCCGGGAGAGTGAGCACGGCCCTATTGACAGCACCGAGTCGAGTCACGCCCACGAAGCCGCTAACGATCCCTCGAATCGAACTCTCTGGTGCAGTCTTGGCTGCACAACTGACCAAACGGGTACTAACGCAGTTTTCATCCCCCGGAATTCCCATGTCAGTTAATTTCTGGACTGATGCATCAACCGTTGGAAGACTTTCGTCTCCAACCGAATTGGCAAGATTTTGGAACTAAGTACTACAACCCAATGGCAGCACGTACCTTCGGAAGAAAACCCAGCCGATTGCGCTTCAAGGGGTCTTACTCCTCACCAACAAGCCAGGCAAGACATCTGGTGGTTCGGTCCCGATTTCGGTCCCTCCCGACGGGAGGATGAGAATCGGTGGCCGAAGAACACGTACTCTCCTCCCCCTGACCAACATCACGAAGAAAGAAGACAACCAACCAACATCACAGCACATGTTTGTTCACTTGGCGACTCAATCATAACCTCTTACTCATCATATAACAAATTGTTGTTTGTTATGGCTTACATCCAAAGGTATCTGCATAACTTACGCCACCCACAAGAACTTCGTAATGTGGGCGCGATTCAAGTATCAGAATTACGATAAGCTCTACATAAAATCGTAAGGATGGTTCAGAAAAAAGCCTTTTCTCAAGTGATCAGCCGAGTCCTGGCACGAAAGTCTCTATCCAGGCACAGTGCGCTCAGCGCTCTTTGCCCGTTTTTAGACGACTTTGGGATTCTGCTACTTAAAGGACGACTGAAGAACGCTCAACAACTATCCCAAGCACAGAAAAATCCGATCATTATACCCAAAATGCATCATTTTACTGACCTTATAATCAAAAATGCGCACCTGAACACTCTTCATGGAGGCACCGAGCTCACTTTAGCAACCGTTCGGCACACATTCTGGATAGTCAATGGGAAACAAGCGGTAAAAAGAATTCTACGACAATGTGTCCAATGCTTCAAACATCGACCAAACCCTGCCTCACAGTTAATGGGGGATCTGCCACTACATCGAGTCAACCCACCTGGTCGAGCCTTTGAAGCCACTGGCGTCGACTACACTGGCGCCATTTACTTGAAAGCATCCAGATTCCGTGGGCATGACACATACAAGTCATATATCGCAGTGTTTATATGTTTAGCAACCAAGGCGATATATCTAGAAGCGGTCACAGGACTATCTACTCAACACATCCTTTGGGCTCTTCAACGCTTTATTAGACGTAGAGGTTTGTGCAAGCATCTATACAGCGATGAAGGAACCAATTTTATCGGAGCAGACAATACTCTTCGCATCTGGAAAAAGGAGTTTCGAAATTCCATCGACACGGACATCGCACCCACTCTTACGGCCCGTGGAATCCAATGGCATTTCAACCCACCGCACAGTCCTAATTTTGGGGGACTTTGGGAGGCGAACGTAAAGGCCGTCAAAACTCATCTTTATCGTTCCTTCAAACTCACTGCTATGACCTATGAAGAACTATCCACGGTGCTGACCCAAATCGAATCATGTTTAAACTCACGTCCACTCTGCCCCTTATCAGCAGATCCAAACGATTTGTCCCCACTTACTCCCGGGCATTTCCTTATAGGAGGACCTTTATTGGCACCTCCGGAACTTTCTCTTTCAGACAAGTCCATCAACGCACGCTTCGTCGACGGTCAACGGCTCCTGAGACAATTTTGGCATCGATGGAGCGCCGATTGGCTTTCACATCTACAAGCACGTCCGAAATGGCGCCAAGAACGAACGAATCTGCAAATTAACGATCTAGTTGTAATCAAGAATGACCGGCTCCCCCCAAACGAATGGAAGATGGCTCGAATAATCGAATTGCATCCTGGAGAAGATGGACTAGTTCGCGTCGCCTCACTGAAACCCGTTTCTGGAGCCTATAAGAGATCCCTTATAGAGAATCCTACTCCGAAACCTGAAGAAGTCCAATAATACAATAGAAGCTATATCATGCTTATCCCAGCATTCCGGGGGCGGCATGTACGGGCGTTGTTTATCTTTTCGATTTATCGCTCCATCTTCAGCGAGCTTAGAATCCACCCAGATTTCTCACTGTAATCTTTGCAAAGCTTTCCTTGTGTGGTTTCTCCCCTAGTAAAGTTATTGTTTTAAGAAGAGTCGTAGAGCAAGCAAGGCGATCGAAGTAGTGGAGAAGGTCAGAGAAAAACCACGCGGGATAAGGCTGACCCATTAAATATAATTGTTAATTAACCAACATAAATTAAGCAAGTAAATAAAATGAAGTTCAATGCATAACTGTGTCTTGTCATGATATAGTCGTTTGGATTCAAAGCCCCCGAGCAGAACTGTGCTCAACTATGACATTACGCCCATTAACGGCATTTGTCACAACATTTTTGGTGGCCCATGAGGGGAACAATCCACACACGACTCCACAATCCATGGTCATCTCCAACATTTCCATCAAAATCGTTAATGGAAACCTAATCTCAACACGAAACCATTATTCTCTTTTTCAACTCCTTTATTCTCTTTGAAAAAGAGGAAGCGAAAATAACATAATCAAACTTTGCATCGCACGTATCGCGCAAACGCTTGCCCATTGTCGCTCTCTCACTTTGGAAGATACGTACGTATTTTTTTTTTTTTTTTAATCGTTTATTAATAAAGAACTACTTAGAACTAAGCTCTAACAAAGAAAATAAAAATTAAAAAAGTTAAAAAGTTTCTACTGAATCCCTGTCCCCTGCGGTAATGCCGCTAGGCTTTGCTTCGCAGGGCCAGGATTGGCGTGCTTATGCGCCCCACTACTGTTGGCCTAGGCTAGCCTAGCCTCCGCTCGGAGTCGCTCTAGCCTTCTCAGCTCCTTCATCATATAGGCGGCGAAGCTACTCATGCCTGCCCAGAACTGGGCGTCGTCCAGTAGCCTCCTTCCGATGTCATCCGCCGTCGCTACTTCCCCTAGGAGTCTCCGCCTGGGCTCCGAAAAACGTGGGCAGTCCAGGACCACATGCTCTGCCGTCTCATCTTCCCCACAAACAGGGCACCTTGGGTCATCATCATGTCCATATTTGTAGAGGTAACTCCGAAAGCATCCGTGGCCGCTGAGAACCTGCGTGAGCCAGAAGTTCACTTCTCCGTGGCTTCTCTGGAGCCACTTCTTCAGGTCGGGGACTAGTTGGTGGGTCCATCGTCCCTTGGTCGACTCGTCCCATCGTTGTTGCCACTTCTGTATACTCGAAGCTCTCGAGTTCTCTTTTTGCCGACGGCGTGTCGCTGCCGGAGTTAACCCGCTCAGCGCTACTAGGGCCTGATGTAGTTCTTTTCGCTCCGTCGCTAGCAGGTCGAATGGTACCATGCCTGCTATGACGAGAGCTGCGTCATCGGAGATCGTGCGGTAGCCCGAGCACACCCTTAAGGCGCACAGTCTATATGTGCTGGTCAGTCCTTGGGTATATGACCTTGTCTTTGCTGCATCAGCCCACACGGGGGCTGCGTAAAGCATCGTTGCGCTGCAGACGGTCTGGAGAAGTAAACGACGTCCTTGCTTCGGGCCCCTGCAGTTGAGCATTATCCTCCCTAAAGCTCTGGCGACATTCGCTGCCTTGCGATTTGCTTCTGCGAAGTGCTCCCTGAAGCTAAGCCTTGTGTCCAGCGTTACCCCAAGGTATCTGATGGCCCTGGATGAAGTGACCACATGTCCTCCTACGGTGATTGTAGGATCTGGTTCGAAGGCACTCCCTGCGCGCATGGGCTATCTCCGGGGACCACCAGGGCACCGGTTCGTGGTGTCTTGAATGCCCGCGGCTACACCTCATGCTGGCTCGGCAGGCCTGTAGAACCGCAGCCATGGTGTTGTGAACTTCGCATTCCACGTCGCCTGAAGGATCTGGAATCCTTAGTTCCTCTGCGAATTTCAGCGGTTGCAATGAAGCCGGGTTGAATCTTGATGGCCTCGCTGCTGTGGGAGCTTGCTCTCTATCCTCTAAATCGCAGACTATGTATTTGTGGTCGCTCGCAGTGTAGTCATTGCTGAGGGACCACGTTGTCCTCCGATACAATCCACTGCTGCAGAAGGTAAGGTCCACGATTGATCCATACCCCGCCTTGCTGAACGTGTTTTGGGAGCCGGTGTTCAGCAGGGCTACGTCGAGAGTCGCAAAGGTCTCTTGGAGGGTTCGACCCCTAGCGTTGGTGCGCGTTGAGCCCCAATCCTCCGACCAGGCGTTGAAGTCGCCAGCGATCACCACCTGGGATCTGTGCCTTGCGTCATGGGCTATCTCGTCTAATATGTGGGTGAACTGCTGCAGTGTTAGGCGCGGGGGAGGTAGCAGCTGAAAAGCCAGAACGCGCCCACTTTGGCCCTGATGAATCCTACTCTGGGTTGTACGCTTTCGGGTTGTCTGCCTGGCGCCCAGATAGCCGCTGTCTTGGAGGAGTCCAGGATGTAGCTTTGAGTCTCGACTTTTTGTACGGCTCGCTTATTAGGGCTATATCTGCCCGCTTCTCTCTTAAGACCTGCTCGAGTAGGCTATGGGCTACTTCGCAGTGGTTGAGGTTGATCTGGATGATCCTCATTCTCTGCTTTGGGCCGCTGCATCAGGTTTCCCGAGAGGGCATCTCTTGCTGCCAGCTACGTGGGCACGCTCTGCGTTGTTTGCAGCTGCACAGAGGAAGCACTCAGCCGCGTTTGTGCAGGAAGCTACCTTGTGACCTGGCTTACCGCATCTAAAGCACCAGTTGCTTCTGTCGGTTCGCTCTTTGCAATAAGCGGCGATGTGCCCGAAACTGAGGCATCTGAAGCAGCGACGCTGGGCCGAGCGCTCCCTGACCCTGCACATGGTCCATCCTATCCTAATCCTGCCATCGGACAGGATCTTCGATGCCAGGCTCGGCTCCACTCCCAAAAAGGCTACTTGTGTTCCAGAGAAGCCAGGGCGAAGGGACTTCACCCTGATTCCATCCTCCTGTCCGCTCGTTCGGGCTTTAATAGCTGCCACTATTTCGTCCTTCGTGGTAAGGTCGTCCAGGTCGCGGATCTCGATGGTGGTCTCGCCTGTGACCGCACGAACGCTCGCTGCCTCTCCCAGCACCTGGGAAAGGGTCTGTCGCATCTTGAGAGCGTTTGCATCCTTCGCTGCCAGTTCCAGCAGGAGATCGCCTTTTGCCGTGCGCCTAATCTTTTTAACGTTTTGGCTGACATCATTGAGTTTGCCATCTTGCCGTCGGGTAACCAGTTTGAGGACATCGCTGTATGAGGATCCTGCGTTCCCCGTTATTATGAGCACGTCGGGGCGGCTCTTCTTGGGCTGGCTTATCTTGGGGTCCTTTTTGCCATTTTGGTTTGCCCTATTAGGTGGAGGCAGCTCTCGTGGGCGTTTCGTCCTAGCAACTTGGCTGAAAGACGCTCGCTCCGGTGAGGTCTGAGGTCTGAGGTCTGGTCGCTAGATACGTACGTATGTGTGAGTGCATACGCAAAATGAGCGAGCCCAAGCCAGCGAGCACTTCCAGTGCAGAGTCTGAAACAATGGCAAAGGGTGGCAACGCCGACAGCTTGTTTGCGCTCCAGAAAGATCTTCACAATCAGCTCAACCAACTCCAAGTAACCTTCAAGGACAGCACGTCTCGGAAAACTAAGCCCTATTTCTAGCTGCGCCTGTCCAAACTCAACTTAATAAGCCAGCAATTCAACAAGAATCATCAAGAGCTTGTAAGCGCTGGCTACCCCACACACCCTTACTTCGCCGATAATTTAGCGGACCAGTTCGAAGAGGAATTTATCACAGCGTTCTGTTTAATATCTACGGAGTCCGAAACACTTTTCCCCAGTCAGCTTGAGTCAGCCGAGCAACAAGCGACGCCTGTTCCTAAACTGCTCGGCCCTGGTTGCAGTTCAACTTCCAAAGTTGCCAGTACGTAACTTTTCCGGAAAGTATACAGATTGGCCAGCTTTCCATGATCTGTTTATTCAACTCATTCACCAGAACCAGGCGTTGTCAAATATTCAGCGATTCCATTTCCTCAAGCAAGAACTGCCTAAAGAGCAGGACCAAGATGTACACCAAATGGAACTAACGGATGGCGCCTACACAATCGCATGGGATCTCATCATCAAACGCTATGATAACCCCCCGCTTACAAGTCATGCACCACATGAACGCCCTGTACGACTTACCCTTTATCTCAAGGGAAAGCTCATCAGAGATCAAAAATATGCTGAACGTAACCAACGTATGCATCAACGAGTTCAATCGTCTCAAAACGAATATCCATTCTAGCACGCAATGGATAGTCCATCATTTGATCGCTAGACTGCCTACGACAACTGTACAAGCCTGGGAGCATTGCTTGGGAAACTCCAGCGACATTCCGAGTTTTCTTGATTTGGAAACCTTCCTCAACCATCGCCTCGTCAGCATGAACATCATTGAGAACCGGAAATGTTCACAGCCCACGCAAAACTCTACGATCAACAAATCGACAAATTATCCACGCCAAAATCTAAGCAAAAGGGTTCCGGCTTCTACAGGGGCAGCACGTTTCACACCACGACTGGAAACAACGGTCCCATCTTTTGCGTAAACTATAAGGGGCAACACATTTTGCGGCGATGTCCTGATTTTTTGTCCAAGGATTTCTTTGTCCGCAAACGAATCATTAACCATACAAAGGCATGTCTAAATTGCCTCAGCATCCGTCATCCCTTGTCGCAGTGTGGCAGTAACAAAAATGGTTTACAATGCGGACATCGTCACCATACCCTGCTTCACTTCCCCACGACGTATACCAGCTCATCACCGATTATTCAGAACGCAGTAAGCAAGAGCTCCAATCCTGCTCATCCTTCCGATTCCACTACAGTGCTGATGGCCACTGCCGCGCAGTCAACTCGATCCATTTTGGTGGCCACAGCTCTAGTACAACTACATAATAACAGCACCGGACAAACTGCCGTTATTCGAGCCTTGATCGATCATGGCTCTGAGGGCACGTTAATCACAGAACGTGCCGCTCAGTTACTGGGACTTCCACGTCACCGAGTCACAGCACAGATCCCCGGGATCGGTAATAACTCAAGGAACATCTGTAGATTTAGTACAGAGTTCTCCATAAGCTCATGTACGGACCCTCAATTTCACCATCTGGTGCGACCAGGGTATGTCCTCAACTCGATAACCTCTCATTTACCAAGAAGCAATGTCAACGTCGACACTTGTCAGCATCTTCAGGGATTACACTTGGCCGATCCCACCTTTACCAGGCCAGGCCGCATTGACGCGTTATTTGGAGTAGATCTAATACCATATTTGTTACTGCCAGACTTACGGAAAGGAGCTTCAAATCAACCTATTGCTCAAATCACTCAATTAGGTTGAATCGTGTTTTGCCATAGCAATGAAACAAGGGCAAATGTGGTAACCATTCGATGCCATCAGACTAATCTGGATGCACTGGTAAAGGGTTTCTTCGATCTCGTTCAAATTAGCTCTGAGAGGACGTTAACAGCAGAATTACAATGGTGCGAAGATCATTTTCAGCGTACCTGCACCAGACAACCCAATAGAAAATACCTGGTCCGGCTTCCGTTAAAAACTGAATTTTACAAGGAACAAGTCATCGGAAAGTCTCACCAAATCGCACTCAATAGATTCCATCTCTTAGAACGTCGGCTAAACAGAAACGACACACTTAAACAACAATGTCACTCCACCATTAAGGAATATTTTGATCTTAAGCAACTCTCCAAAGTCACTACCGCAGAAACTCGACATCAAATGATCACTCCAAGAGGTCAACAGTATTTCTCATCATGTACTCTCCCACACCACGCCGTGGTAAAGGAGGACAGTGCAACGACCAAAGTTCGGGTGGTGTACGATGCATCATGTACCACTTCGAACGGAAAATCCCTTAACGACATATTGTGCATCGGCCCACCGCTTCAAAACGATTTAGGAGGAGTCATCATGAAATGGAGGCTACATCGCAGTTTGCAGCAGATATCCAACGAATGTATCGCTATATCGACATGCACCAGGATGATGCATAATTTCAACGCATCTTATGGAGGAATGATCAAAACGAAATAGCCGAGTACAGCCTGAATACTGTCACCTTTGGGACTGCATCAGCGCCGTATACAGCCATACGCGGAATCCGTCAACTCGCTCACGACGAACAACATCGCTACCCATTAGCAACTCCAGTCTTATTAAATGAGACGACGTCCAAACTGGTCGCAATACTGTTCATGGAGCATTGGAAATACGAAATCAACTTATTGCTACACTAAAATCAGCTGGAATGGAACTCAGGAAATGGGCATCAAATCATCCACAGATCTTATCCGGAATTCCTGACCAGCACATGGCTCAAAAGAGACATGTAGAAGTAAATTTCCAGGAGACTATTAAAACTCTGGGACTTGGAGCTTGGGATTGGAGCCCACACGAGGATTTATATAGCTCCAAGGTTCGATTTGACCTTCCTGCCTCCTTTACTAAACGTTCCTTTCTTTCAGTAGTCGCTCGCCTCTATGATCCCTTAGGCTTTATAGTTCCTGTCACTACTGCTGCCAAGAGTATTCTAAAGGACATCTGGCAGTGGCGACCCGAGACATCCGACAAAACCCAACCCGCTCTCGATTGGGACGGCCCGTTACCCCCAATACTTCAAGCCCGATGTGAAGAATTCCGACATCATTTACCAAACATTGAACAGTTGAAAATACCTCGGTGGCTTGGTCACCAGAATGGTGAGCCACAGTCACACCAACTACACGTCTTTTGTGACGGCTCCTCGCAAGCTTACGCAGCCTGTGTTTATCTCCGGATACAATATCCATCCGGGAGAGTGAGCACGGCCCTATTGACAGCACCGAGTCGAGTCACGCCCACGAAGCCGCTAACGATCCCTCGAATCGAACTCTCTGGTGCAGTCTTGGCTGCACAACTGACCAAACGGGTACTAACGCAGTTTTCATCCACCGCAATTCCCATGTCAGTTAATTTCTTTACTGATGCATCAATCGTTTTATATTGGATTAAAGGAAATCCGACCCGTTGGAAGACTTTCGTCTCCAACCGAATTGGCAAGATTTTGGAACTAAGTACTACAACCCAATGGCAGCACGTACCTTCGGAAGAAAACCCAGCCGATTGCGCTTCAAGGGGTCTTACTCCTCACCAACAAGCCAGGCAAGACATCTGGTGATTCGGTCCCGATTGGCTACGGGAGGATCAGAATCGGTGGCCGAAGAACACGTACTCTCCTCCCCCTGACCAACATCACGAAGAAAGAAGACAACCAACCAACATCACAGCACATGTTTGTTCACTTGGCGACTCAATCATAACCTCTTACTCATCATATAACAAATTGTTGTTTGTTATGGCTTACATCCAAAGGTATCTGCATAACTTACGCCACCCACAAGAACTTCGTAATGTGGGCGCGATTCAAGTATCAGAAGTACGAGAAGCTCTACATAAAATCGTAAGGATGGTTCAGAAAAAAGCCTTTTCTCAAGAGATCAGCCGAGTCCTCTATCCAGGCACAGTGCCCTCAGCGCTCTTTGCCCGTTTTTAGACGACTTTGGGATTCTGCGACTCAAAGGACGACTGAAGAACGCTCAACAACTGTCCCAAGCACAGAAAAATCCGATCATTATACCCAAAATGCATCATTTTACTGACCTTATAATCAAAAATGCGCACCTCTCTACTCTTTTCTACTCCCGTAGAAACAGACAGACAGACATGCTTATATCAACTGAGGAGGTGATCCTGATCAAGAATATACATACTTTATAGGGTCGGAGTTGTCTCCCTCACTGCGTTGCACACTTTTGGACAAAGTTATACTACCTTCTGCAAGGGTATAAATAAAAGCTCAAAAATTGTAGATAAATCATTAAAATACTATTACTTTGCAAAGGCTCAGGCAATCACATCTTGAAAAACATTTATCATCTAGAACAGTTCTCACTGTTCACCAACACATTGATATGATTTTAACGCATTAGTATCAGTAACTTATAGTAATAAAATAATAAAAATAAAAATAAAATAATAATTTTAGTAAAACTTCATGACTTTGGTGAACTTTGCTAGGTAGCATGCAGGGTGACTCTGGATCCCGAGACCAGACGATAGAGCTTATGATGTTAGATGGTGTGTGATGTTTTCCATATACGCATGATTCACTGTTTGAAGGGATTGGAGGGGTGACGTCGTCACGCAATGATGACGAACGGGTCATGGATGCCCTGGATTAAAACGGCAAGGTAATCCAGTAGAGGGTTGGCCACAAGAAGGCGTAGTGTTGGTACAACACCAACACTTCACTCGGTAAAAACTATAGGTGTTGTGACAAATGCCGTTAATGGGCGTAATGTCATAGTTGGGCACAGTTCTGCTCGGGGGCTTTGAATCCAAACGACAAGACACAGTTATGCATTGAACTTCATTTTACTTACTTGCTTAATTAATGTTGGTTAATTAACAACTATATTTAATGGGTCAGCCTTAATCCCGCGTGGTTTTTCTCTGACCTTCTCCACTACTTCGATCGCCTTGCTTGCTCTACGACTCTTCTTAAAACAATAACTTTACTAGGGGAGAAACCACACAAGGAAAGCTTTGCAAAGATTACAGGGAGAAATCTGGGTGGATTCTAAGCTCGCTGAAGATGGAGCGATAAATCGAAAAGATAAACAACGCCCGTACATGCCGCCCCCGGAATGCTGGGATAAGCATGATATAGCTTCTATTGTATTATTGGACTTCTTCAGGTTTCGGAGTAGGATTCTCTATAAGGGATCTCTTATAGGCTCCAGAAACGGGTTTCAGTGAGGCGACGCGAACTAGTCCATCTTCTCCAGGATGCAATTCGATTATTCGAGCCATCTTCCATTCGTTTGGGGGGAGCCGGTCATTCTTGATTACAACTAGATCGTTAATTTGCAGATTCGTTCGTTCTTGGCGCCATTTCGGACGTGCTTGTAGATGTGAAAGCCAATCGGCGCTCCATCGATGCCAAAATTGTCTCAGGAGCCGTTGACCGTCGACGAAGCGTGCGTTGATGGACTTTTCTGAAAGAGAAAGTTCCGGAGGTGCCAATAAAGGTCCTCCTATAAGGAAATGCCCGGGAGTAAGTGGGGACAAATCGTTTGGATCTGCTGATAAGGGGCAGAGTGGACGTGAGTTTAAACATGATTCGATTTGGGTCAGCACCGTGGATAGTTCTTCATAGGTCATAGCAGTGAGTTTGAAGGAACGATAAAGATGAGTTTTGACGGCCTTTACGTTCGCCTCCCAAAGTCCCCCAAAATTAGGACTGTGCGGTGGGTTGAAATGCCATTGGATTCCACGGGCCGTAAGAGTGGGTGCGATGTCCGTGTCGATGGAATTTCGAAACTCCTTTTTCCAGATGCGAAGAGTATTGTCTGCTCCGATAAAATTGGTTCCTTCATCGCTGTATAGATGCTTGCACAAACCTCTACGTCTAATAAAGCGTTGAAGAGCCCAAAGGATGTGTTGAGTAGATAGTCCTGTGACCGCTTCTAGATATATCGCCTTGGTTGCTAAACATATAAACACTGCGATATATGACTTGTATGTGTCATGCCCACGGAATCTGGATGCTTTCAAGTAAATGGCGCCAGTGTAGTCGACGCCAGTGGCTTCAAAGGCTCGACCAGGTGGGTTGACTCGATGTAGTGGCAGATCCCCCATTAACTGTGAGGCAGGGTTTGGTCGATGTTTGAAGCATTGGACACATTGTCGTAGAATTTTTTTTACCGCTTGTTTCCCAATGACTATCCAGAATGTGTGCCGAACGGTTGCTAAGGTGAGCTCGGTGCCTCCATGAAGAGTGTTCAGGTGCGCATTTTTGATTATAAGGTCAGTAAAATGATGCATTTTGGGTATAATGATCGGATTTTTCTGTGCTTGGGATAGTTGTTGAGCGTTCTTCAGTCGTCCTTTAAGTAGCAGAATCCCAAAGTCGTCTAAAAACGGGCAAAGAGCGCTGAGCGCACTGTGCCTGGATAGAGACTTTCGTGCCAGGACTCGGCTGATCTCTTGAGAAAAGGCTTTTTCTGAACCATCCTTACGATTTTATGTAGAGCTTATCGTAATTCTGATACTTGAATCGCGCCCACATTACGAAGTTCTTGTGGGTGGCGTAAGTTATGCAGATACCTTTGGATGTAAGCCATAACAAACAACAATTTGTTATATGATGAGTAAGAGGTTATGATTGAGTCGCCAAGTGAACAAACATGTGCTGTGATGTTGGTTGGTTGTCTTCTTTCTTCGTGATGTTGGTCAGGGGGAGGAGAGTACGTGTTCTTCGGCCACCGATTCTCATCCTCCCGTCGGGAGGGACCGAAATCGGGACCGAACCACCAGATGTCTTGCCTGGCTTGTTGGTGAGGAGTAAGACCCCTTGAAGCGCAATCGGCTGGGTTTTCTTCCGAAGGTACGTGCTGCCATTGGGTTGTAGTACTTAGTTCCAAAATCTTGCCAATTCGGTTGGAGACGAAAGTCTTCCAACGGTTGATGCATCAGTCCAGAAATTAACTGACATGGGAATTCCGGGGGATGAAAACTGCGTTAGTACCCGTTTGGTCAGTTGTGCAGCCAAGACTGCACCAGAGAGTTCGATTCGAGGGATCGTTAGCGGCTTCGTGGGCGTGACTCGACTCGGTGCTGTCAATAGGGCCGTGCTCACTCTCCCGGATGGATATTGTATCCGGAGATAAACACAGGCTGCGTAAGCTTGCGAGGAGCCGTCACAAAAGACGTGTAGTTGGTGTGACTGTGGCTCACCAGTCTGGTGACCAAGCCACCGAGGTATTTTCAACTGTTCAATGTTTGGTAAATGATGTCGGAATTCTTCACATCGGGCTTGAAGTATTGGGGGTAACGGGCCGTCCCAATCGAGAGCGGGTTGGGTTTTGTCGGATGTCTCGGGTCGCGTGTAGTTGGTGTGACTGTGGCTCACCAGTCTGGTGACCAAGCCACCGAGGTATTTTCAACTGTTCAATGTTTGGTAAATGATGTCGGAATTCTTCACATCGGGCTTGAAGTATTGGGGGTAACGGGCCGTCCCAATCGAGAGCGGGTTGGGTTTTGTCGGATGTCTCGGGTCGCCACTGCCAGATGTCCTTTAGAATACTCTTGGCAGCAGTAGTGACAGGAACTATAAAGCCTAAGGGATCATAGAGGCGAGCGACTACTGAAAGAAAGGAACGTTTAGTAAAGGAGGCAGGAAGGTCAAATCGAACCTTGGAGCTATATAAATCCTCGTGTGGGCTCCAATCCCAAGCTCCAAGTCCCAGAGTTTTAATAGTCTCCTGGAAATTTACTTCTACATGTCTCTTTTGAGCCATGTGCTGGTCAGGAATTCCGGATAAGATCTGTGGATGATTTGATGCCCATTTCCTGAGTTCCATTCCAGCTGATTTTAGTGTAGCAATAAGTTGATTTCGTATTTCCAATGCTCCATGAACAGTATTGCGACCAGTTTGGACGTCGTCTCATTTAATAAGACTGGAGTTGCTAATGGGTAGCGATGTTGTTCGTCGTGAGCGAGTTGACGGATTCCGCGTATGGCTGTATACGGCGCTGATGCAGTCCCAAAGGTGACAGTATTCAGGCTGTACTCGGCTATTTCGTTTTGATCATTCCTCCATAAGATGCGTTGAAATTATGCATCATTCTGGTGCATGTCGATATAGCGATACATTCATTGGATATTTGCTGCAAACTGCGATGTAGCCTCCATTTCATGATGACTCCTCCTAAATCGTTTTGAAACGGTGGGCCGATGCACAATATGTCGTTAAGGGATTTTCCGTTCGAAGTGGTACATGATGCATCGTACACCACCCGAACTTTGGTCGTTGCACTGTCCTCCTTTACCACGGCGTGGTGTGGGAGAGTACATGATGAGAAATACTGTTGACCTCTTGGAGTGATCATTTGATGTCGAGTTTCTGCGGTAGTGACTTTGGAGAGTTGCTTAAGATCAAAATATTCTTTAATGGTGGAGTGACATTGTTGTTTAAGTGTGTCGTTTCTGTTTAGCCGACGTTCTAAGAGATGGAATCTATTGAGTGCGATTTGGTGAGACTTTCCGATGACTTGTTCCTTGTAAAATTCAGTTTTTAACGGAAGCCGGACCAGGTATTTTCCATTGGGTTGTCTGGTGCAGGTACGCTGAAAATGATCTTCGCACCATTGTAATTCTGCTGTTAACGTCCTCTCAGAGCTAATTTGAACGAGATCGAAGAAACCCTTTACCAGTGCATCCAGATTAGTCTGATTGCATCGAATGGTTACCACATTTGCCCTTGTTTCATTGCTATGGCAAAACACGATTCAACCTAATTGAGTGATTTGAGCAATAGGTTGATTTGAAGCTCCTTTCCGTAAGTCTGGCAGTAACAAATATGGTATTAGATCTACTCCAAATAACGCGTCAATGCGGCCTGGCCTGGTAAAGGTGGGATCGGCCAAGTGTAATCCCTGAAGATGCTGACAAGTGTCGACGTTGACATTGCTTCTTGGTAAATGAGAGGTTATCGAGTTGAGGACATACCCTGGTCGCACCAGATGGTGAAATTGAGGGTCCGTACATGAGCTTATGGAGAACTCTGTACTAAATCTACAGATGTTCCTTGAGTTATTACCGATCCCGGGGATCTGTGCTGTGACTCGGTGACGTGGAAGTCCCAGTAACTGAGCGGCACGTTCTGTGATTAACGTGCCCTCAGAGCCATGATCGATCAAGGCTCGAATAACGGCAGTTTGTCCGGTGCTGTTATTATGTAGTTGTACTAGAGCTGTGGCCACCAAAATGGATCGAGTTGACTGCGCGGCAGTGGCCATCAGCACTGTAGTGGAATCGGAAGGATGAGCAGGATTGGAGCTCTCGCTTACTGCGTTCTGAATAATCGGTGATGAGCTGGTATACGTCGTGGGGAAGTGAAGCAGGGTATGGTGACGATGTCCGCATTGTAAACCATTTTTGTTACTGCCACACTGCGACAAGGGATGACGGATGCTGAGGCAATTTAGACATGCCTTTGTATGGTTAATGATTCGTTTGCGGACAAAGAAATCCTTGGGCAAAAAATCAGGACATCGCCGCAAAATGTGTTGCCCCTTATAGTTTACGCAAGAGATGGGACCGCTGGTTCCAGTCGTGGTGTGAAACGTGCTGCCCTTGTAGAAGCTGGAACCCTTTTGCTTAGGATTTTGGCGTGGATAATTTGTCGATTTGTTGTTCGTAGAGTTTTGCGTGGGCTGTGAACATTTCCGGTTCTCAATGATGTTCATGCTGACGAGGCGATGGTTGAGGAAGGTTTCCAAATCAAGAAAACTCGGAATGTCGCTGGAGTTTCCCAAGCAATGCTCCCAGGCTTGTACAGTTGTCGTAGGCAGTCTAGCGATCAAATGATGGACTATCCATTGCGTGCTAGAATGGATATTCGTTTTGAGACGATTGAACTCGTTGATGCATACGTTGGTTACGTTCAGCATATTTTTTATCTCTGATGAGCTTTCCCTTGAGATAAAGGGTAAGTCGTACAGGGCGTTCATGTGGTGCATGACTTGTAAACGGGGGTTATCATAGCGTTTGATGATGAGATCCCATGCGGTTGTGTAGGCGCCATCCGTTAGTTCCATTTGGTGTACATCTTGGTCCTGCTCTTTAGGCAGTTCTTGCTTGAGGAAATGGAATCGCTGAATATTTGACAACGCCTGGTTCTGGTGAATGAGTTGAATAAACAGATCATGGAAAGCTGGCCAATCTGTATACTTTCCGGAAAAGTTACGTACTGGCAACTTTGGAAGTTGAACTGCAACCAGGGCCGAGCAGTTTAGGAACAGGCGTCGCTTGTTGCTCGGCTGACTCAAGCTGACTGGGGAAAAGTGTTTCGGACTCCGTAGATATTAAACAGAACGCTGTGATAAATTCCTCTTCGAACTGGTCCGCTAAATTATCGACGAAGTAAGGGTGTGTGGGGTAGCCAGCGCTTACAAACTCTTGATGATTCTTGTTGAATTGCTGGCTTATTAAGTTGAGTTTGGACAGGCGCAGCTGGAAATAGGGCTTAGTTTTCCGAGACGTGCTGTCCTTCTTGAAGGTTACTTGGAGTTGGTTGAGCTGATTGTGAAGATCTTTCTGGAGCGCAAACAAGCTGTCGGCGTTGCCACCCTTTGCCATTGTTTCAGACTCTGCACTGGAAGTGCTCGCTGGCTTGGGCTCGCTCATTTTGCGTATATATACTCACACATACGTACGTATCTTCCAAAGTGAGAGAGCGACAATGGGCAAGCGTTTGCGAGACACGTGCGATGCAAAGTTTGATTCCGTTATTTTCGCTTCCTCCTTGTCAAAGAGAATAAAGGAGTTGAAAAAGAGAATAATGGTTCCGTGTTGAGATTAGGTTTCCATTAACGATTTTGATGGAAATGTTGGAGATGACCATGGATTGTGGAGTCTTGTGTGGATTGTTCCCCTCATGGGCCACCAAAAATGTTGTGACAAATGCCGTTAATGGGCGTAATGTCATAGTTGAGCACAGTTCTGCTCGGGGGTTTTGAATCCAAACGACAAGACACAGTTATGCATTGAACTTCATTTTGTTTACTTGCTTAATTTATGTTGGTTTATTAACAATTATATTTAATGGGTCAGCCTTAATCCCGCGTGGTTTTTCTCTGACCTTCTCCACTACTTCGATCGCCTTGCTTTCTCTACGACTCTTCTTAAAACAATAACTTTACTAGGGGAGAAACCAGACAAGGAAAGCTTTGCAAAGATTACAGGGAGAAATCTGGGTGGATTCTAAGCTCGCTGAAGATGGAGCGATAACTCGAAAAGATATATAACTTCCTATGTACAATAGGCAACATGAGCGAAATAGTAAACGTCCGAACACAATGAAAGTTAGATGCAGACTGATTATATTAACTGATATTATTATTTTCACCGATATTAATGGTACCACAGAAACTCCACTCCTCCTAGTCAAATCACGAGTGGCACCAATTAAGGCGCACTCTATACCTCATTTGGAATGATACATCTCGACATCTTTAAACTAATCGAGTTTTAAATCATCAGCAGCTGTTTGAAGACATCGACTAGCGATAACTCCTAACTCGTAAAAACCCGGCTAAGGCTGCATCTCGGACGAAATCCAAAACATGTGGTTGTCTGGACGTAGCATTCCAAAGGATTCATCAATTAACTGGCCAGTTCTTCCTCCAACAGAATCATTGAAGAAATCGCCAGAAACAACCGTATACGTAAATATTATCTCTTCACAAGAAGAGATACTACTTTACTACTAATGCATTAGTCGTAAACATTAGTCGAAAAGGCACATAGTGAAAAGGAATATGCCTTTTTTGCTTTTCTAGACATAAAAGGTGCATTCAACAACATCCTGCCATGTAGGCTTGTAGGCTGATATGCAGGCAATACTCCGACCTGGAGGCACTGAGAATATAGAAAAATCTCCAGAACTGCAGGAAATCGCTCATGTTCCGGCCCATCCGCTCTAAGAAAAAATCTAGCACGCGGCTTAACTAACGGTGTCACACTATGACCACAATAGGGGATGCAAGATGTAAAGGAAGAGGAGACGGTCACGCACCACTGCCCTGTGATTGGGCGTGATCGTCTCCAACTCCTGGGCGCATCAGACCTCACGGAGATCGCTCTACGCAGAACAGATGCTTTCATCCGGATAGTTGGATGGGACCGCGAGCCGCCTAAAGAAGGGTAGACATTTTTGTAGATAGCAAGGGGGGTTCCCCAGGCAAGATATCCTGTTAGTATCACAGGGATACGGGTGGTCAGTTACTGGCCTCCCGCATCGCCGCCTCAACCTAACCTAAGAGCGTCTGTTGCTGAGTGCCATTCAGGAAAGTTTGTGCCCATTGTTAAAGATTTCTCACTTTTGCTAGTTCAAGTGCCATTTTCTCACTTAAAAAGCAAACAAATAAAAACCATAAAGAAAAGCTAATATGCAGTCAACCCTTGCAGGCAAGATCGGATATGTATTGCACATATCGGATAAGTAGGTAAAATTGGAATCAGTTGGCCAAAAAATGAATCTGAAGTAGAGGTGGGCGCGAGCCTGTATTTTGAGGCCCGGGCCCGCACGAAAACAAAATCTTTTTTGAGAGGCCCGGCCCGGCCGCACACGAAACTTTTTCACCAAGGCCCGGGCCCGGCCCGGCACGTAACTTATTTGAACATATTAGGAAATTTAAAAGACATCTTATTTATCTATACATATATATAATTTTATATTTATTAAGCCTAACTAAGTCATGTTTTTATTTAAAAATAAACTTTTTTCTAAATTTTTGGTTTTTAGCTTAGTGCGTTTTTCATGTAACACATGGACCGATGTAGAAAAAGCCTTTCGCTCGTAGACGAACTGGCTGGAAAAGCCAGAATGGTTCGAGCTAATTTGAGAAGGTATTGTAGGTCCCATGAATTTCTCCAAAGTTCTAAAATATATGTACCAGGAGCTACTGGATAGGCAAAATATTTTTCAAGGTCTATGTCGATATCGTGTTTCTCAACTTTTCCTTTTTTTTCATAACTTTTTTTTACATAAAAATTCTAAAAACATTCCATTTTCGGAATTATTTGAGCCTATGTTATTAGTTACGTCATCAAAACTACTTTTTTCATGATCTTCTATAAATTTGGAGAGCATTGGTTTTACCGTAGCTATCACATTTTCCTTTTTTTCCTCTGACAGGAAATTTATCTCTCTATAAGAAAGGTTTAAGAAAAGTCCAACCAAATGAGCGATTGCCGGAAGAAACCTGACTGGTTGTAATTCGAGAATAAAAAAAAAAATCGCGCGATCGAATCAAAATTGTTTTCAGGTCTATTTCGGGCTTTTACGGGCCCATTCCGGGTTTTTCGGGCCGGGCCTTTTTGCTAAATTTTGGAGTTTAATTTTGGGGTAGGATCCATTGGCCAAATATAGAATCCATAGACTAAAAACAACTCCATAACTCTTAAAACAAGCGCGTTTTAACATTTCCGATCTATAAATGATATGACAGCTATAGAGCAAAGTCTAAGCCGAACTTCGCCGAATTGACTTCGTTGCCATTTTGGTACGAAGGCCCGACTCCGTCGCATAACATAAAATCGACCAAACACGAAGTAAGACCGTTTTAATGCGAATAAATAAAACAAATTGCATTCAAATGCCAGTAATTGGAAAACTAAAACTCAATCAAATTAAAAAAAGGAAATAAATCCCGAAAAGGTATTGTATATATTTGAGGGTTCAATTCAACCCTAAAATCAACAGCCGATCAAAGTCAAAGTCGCATACATAAAGTCAAACAAGTGAAGCTACAAGCAGTACAGTTTGATTTCATTCTTAGGACGAGAGGCGTTTTTTATAAACATAAAGAACCAATTAGAGTTTTCTCAAGTTTCTGACGTAAAGTAGATTAGGGGTGTCCAAGCTCTGCATACGCTAGACCAAATTCCCTTACCAATGCAAAAAAACACCAATACATTTCTGCGCGAATTTTTTTTTTGCAATTTATGTCGGTACACTAAACAAAAATTATGGTAACATTAAAAATGGGTTTAAAAAATTTTATTATGATAAAAACTAAATTTTCATCGCTTCAAGTTGACCATTTGGGCAGCAACAAAAACAAGAATGTATTTCTTGCAGTGAATTTTTATTTGATTTGTATTTTTTTCATGTAATAGTATAATATTATTACACTATTTGAAATCCTCTGGGATCCAGAATCCAGACCAGTCTAAATTATTTTGGGCGTACTTTTGCCTTATCAATGACCAATGAAGAGATCCTTCTTCGCAATACTTAAAATGCAAATTAAGAGGATTTCTTCGTTCAACCACGAGTTTCAAAGCATTTCAAGCAAAGAGCGTTCAAGGATTTATGCAGTTTTATGTAGCTTAAAGGAAAGCAACTCTCCTTTCTTTATCATTAAAATGTTTTTTTTTTGTCACTCTTTGAAATTCCTTTTTTTGTGATGTACTTAAATATGTAAAAAAATAATACCAACTTATTGGTAGAACTGGAATACCAATAATACCAATTTATGAAAATAACATAGGTGAACCTATTTTTTTGACCAACCCTTTTTAAGTTTTTGACGCTTAGTCGGAGTTAAATTTTAGAATTCAACATAATAAAATATTCGTATAATATAAAGTTTAAAAACCTAAATAAATATTCTAATAAAAAATATTTTTCTATCCTTGCAGAGGGTATTATAATTTTGGTCAAAAGTGTGCAACGCAGTGAAGGAGACATCTCCCACCCTGTAAAGTGTATATATTCTTGATCAGGATCACCTCCTGAGTTGATATGAGCATGTCCGTCCGTCTGTCTGTCCGTCTGTCTGTCCGTTTGTCTGTTTCTACGCAAACTAGTCTCTCCGTTTTAAAGCTATCGTCTTGAAACTTTGCACACACCCTTCTTTCCTTTGCACGCAGTATATAAGTCGGAACGGCCCGGATCGGCCGACAATATCCTATAGCTGCCATATAACTGCTGCGTTTTTAAAGTTAGAGATTTTAGGTGAGAGCTATTTTTGGCAAAATAATACGAATGCCAAATTTCGTAAGGGTCGGCCGACTATATCCTATAGCTGTCATATAACTAAACGATCGGAAATGACCCAACTTTCGTGTTTTTGAAGATAGAAAGCTGGAACTTAGTACTGATAATATTTTTGGTCAGTTGATCCGACCTACCAAATTTCATTAGGATCGGCCGACTATATCCTATAGCTGCCATATAACTGAACGATCGAAAATGGTATTTGGTAGAAATATCAACTTTCATATTTTTGAAGATAGAAGTTTGGGACTTTTTTAGATAAATAAAAATTATTGTAATAAATTGGATTATATATTCCTATTCCCATAAAAATCGGCCAACTATATCCGATGTTTGCGATATATATCCGGCTTTAACTGCAAGGGTATATAAACTTCGGCTCCGCCCGAAGTTAGCTTTCCTTTCTTGTTATTTACTGGCATTGAAAATTATCAATGACCAAACATACAGCATTTAGGATGTGAAACTTGGCAGGTATATGTATTTTGAAAACTTTAAACTACATTCACATATTTTTTATTGCCAAAAATAATTATCGGGAACGTTGATATTGCCAATTTTGTAGAGGTCCTAAAAAAAGGCGTCTTGTGGCGAGGACAAGTTCTGGACGAAAACTGGATCAACAAAAATGCAAAAACCATTTATCATTAAAAACAAGAAAATAAAGCTAACTTGGGGGGGAGCTGATGTTAATATACCCTTGCAGATAAACCCGGATATATATCGCAATAATCGGATATAGTTGGCCGATCCTTATGAGAATATCATAACAAAACCAATTTATTACAATAAAAACAAAATCTAAAAAAAGTTCCAATCTTTTATCTTTAAAAAAACCAAAGTTGTTATTTTAGCAAAAACCAGTTCCGATCGTTCAGTTACATGACAGCTATAAGATATAGTCGGCCGATCGTTTTGAAATTTGGTAGGTGGAATCAACTAAGCCAAAATAAAATCTCTACGTTTCAACTTTTGTCTTCAAAAACACGAAGGGGAAAGAAGGGAGTGTGAAAAGTTTCAAGTCGATAGCTTAAAAACTGAGGAACTAGTTCACGCAGAAACAGACAGACAGTAGGACATGCTCACATATGGGTATTCTTACACGGAATATAAAGTAAGTAATTTGTTTGATGACCCATACATAGAATGTGAGGTACTATTTCAATAGTTCCCGGTAACGATGTGGCAGTTAACCGACAATTCAGCAGACATTTCATACAAAATTGAAAATGCACTGCGAAACATAGTTGATGGTCTGTTGGTAGTCGCTTATTTCATCAGTTCTGAACGAGTGCATAGTACTGCAGGGATTGTTCTCTCATAGTAGCTTACCCTTGCAAAAAAATGCAAAAAAAACACCAATACATTTCTGCGCGAATTTTTTTTTGCAATTTATGTCGGTACACTAAACAAAAATTATGGTAACATTAAAAATGGGTTTAAAAAATTTTATTATGATAAAAACTAAATTTTCATCGCTTCAAGTTGACCATTTGGGCAGCAACAAAAACAAGAATGTATTTCTTGCAGTGAATTTTTAACATTAATTATAAATTATTTTTTGATCAATTATTCAAAAACGTGAAAAATGGATGGTCAAAACAAAAAACCGCAGCATAATGCTTTCGCATCTGCAACATAATGCTTTTGGGAGCATGATTTGTATTTTTTTCATGTAATAGTATAATATTATTACACTATTTGAAATCCTCTGGGATCCAGAATCCAGACCAGTCTAAATTATTTTGGGCGTACTTTTGCCTTATCAATGACCAATGAAGAGATCCTTCTTCGCAATACTTAAAATGCAAATTAAGAGGATTTCTTCGTTCAACCACGAGTTTCAAAGCATTTCAAGCAAAGAGCGTTCAAGGATTTATGCAGTTTTATGTAGCTTAAAGGAAAGCAACTCTCCTTTCTTTATCATTAAAATGTTTTTTTTTTGTCACTCTTTGAAATTCCTTTTTTTGTGATGTACTTAAATATGTAAAAAAATAATACCAACTTATTGGTAGAACTGGAAAACCAATAATACCAATTTATGAAAATAACATAGGTGAACCTATTTTTTTGACCAACCCTTTTTTAAGTTTTTGACGCTTAGTCGGAGTTAAATTTTAGAATTCAACATAATAAAATATTCGTATAATATAAAGTTTAAAAACCTAAATAAATATTCTAATAAAAAATATTTTTCTATCCTTGCAGAGGGTATTATAATTTTGGTCAAAAGTGTGCAACGCAGTGAAGGAGACATCTCCCACCCTGTAAAGTGTATATATTCTTGATCAGGATCACCTCCTGAGTTGATATGAGCATGTCCGTCTGTCCGTCCGTCTGTCTGTCCGTCTGTCTGTCCGTTTGTCTGTTTCTACGCAAACTAGTCTCTCCGTTTTAAAGCTATCGTCTTGAAACTTTGCACACACCCTTCTTTCCTTTGCACGCAGTATATAAGTCGGAACGGCCCGGATCGGCCGACAATATCCTATAGCTGCCATATAACTGCTGCGTTTTTAAAGTTAGAGATTTTAGGTGAGAGCTATTTTTGGCAAAATAATACGAATGCCAAATTTCGTAAGGGTCGGCCGACTATATCCTATAGCTGTCATATAACTAAACGATCGGAAATGACCCAACTTTCGTGTTTTTGAAGATAGAAAGCTGGAACTTAGTACTGATAATATTTTTGGTCAGTTGATCCGACCTACCAAATTTCATTAGGATCGGCCGACTATATCCTATAGCTGCCATATAACTGAACGATCGAAAATGGTATTTGGTAGAAATATCAACTTTCATATTTTTGAAGATAGAAGTTTGGGACTTTTTTAGATAAATAAAAATTATTGTAATAAATTGGATTATATATTCCTATTCCCATAAAAATCGGCCAACTATATCCGATGTTTGCGATATATATCCGGCTTTAACTGCAAGGGTATATAAACTTCGGCTCCGCCCGAAGTTAGCTTTCCTTTCTTGTTATTTACTGGCATTGAAAATTATCAATGACCAAACATACAGCATTTAGGATGTGAAACTTGGCAGGTATATGTATTTTGAAAACTTTAAACTACATTCACATATTTTTTATTGCCAAAAATAATTATCGGGAACGTTGATATTGCCAATTTTGTAGAGGTCCTAAAAAAAGGCGTCTTGCGGCGAGGACAAGTTCTGGACGAAAACTGGATCAACAAAAATTCAAAAACCATTTATCATTAAAAACAAGAAAATAAAGCTAACTTGGGGGGGAGCTGATGTTAATATACCCTTGCAGATAAACCCGGATATATATCGCAATAATCGGATATAGTTGGCCGATCCTTATGAGAATATCATAACAAAACCAATTTATTACAATAAAAACAAAATCTAAAAAAAGTTCCAATCTTTTATCTTTAAAAAAACCAAAGTTGTTATTTTAGCAAAAACCAGTTCCGATCGTTCAGTTACATGACAGCTATAAGATATAGTCGGCCGATCGTTTTGAAATTTGGTAGGTGGAATCAACTAAGCCAACATAAAATCTCTACGTTTCAACTTTTGTCTTCAAAAACACGAAGGGGAAAGAAGGGAGTGTGAAAAGTTTCAAGTCGATAGCTTAAAAACTGAGGAACTAGTTCACGCAGAAACAGACAGACAGTAGGACATGCTCACATATGGGTATTCTTACACGGAATATAAAGTAAGTAATTTGTTTGATGACCCATACATAGAATGTGAGGTACTATTTCAATAGTTCCCGGTAACGATGTGGCAGTTAACCGACAATTCAGCAGACATTTCATACAAAATTGAAAATGCACTGCGAAACATAGTTGATGGTCTGTTGGTAGTCGCTTATTTCATCAGTTCTGAACGAGTGCATAGTACTGCAGGGATTGTTCTCTCATAGTAGCTTACCCTTGTCGGATCAATTTGCAGCCTCTATAAAAATCTGAGTGGACCGAAATTAAACATTTCGGATTGTTCGCGGTGAAATGTTGGTGAGGGTAGTCCCTGTCTTTTATCATTTTGGGCAGATGATGGTATAGCAGTTGCTTCCGTAGCACTGTCATCCTTTATTGATTTGGAGGGAGTTTCTACTTCTTCTTCTTTTTAATTCTTCAAAATATGGCATAAATAAACGAGGCCTAACATACAGTCCCTGGTTTTTGCCTCCAAGAATCCAAGCGTTAATACGAAAATTTCCTCTTCCATCTCATATCATATGTGATGATATGTGACGAGATATGTTATGTTACGAGACCTCTTCGAATGGCTTGACATAAAACGTCACAATGAGGATGTAAGACATGGTCCATCCGCACTAAAAGTAGTACTTCTGAAAGAATTTCTCTTGGTCCAAATCACTATATCGAGTTTCTTTACGCCTTTGCGCCTTTGATTTATCTAATTGATGCAGAACTGGCGCTGTAGTGACAGCCACAAACTCTTCGCGCAAATACTGACAAGCTTGTCGGAAAACCAATGCAAAACCTTAAGGCGCATCCCCACCTTAAAACTGTGATCAAAGTGTCTAAATGTTTACGTGAGGGACCGTTGTGCCGCAACTTTAAGAGCGCACCCGCGCTGAAGAGCGCATCCGCGTTCGCCCCTCTTTGCGCTCTCGCTCCTTCGTCGGCCGTCGTCGATCGTATTTTTTTCTACTTACTTTTGCCTTGTTTCTTTTCTAAGTTGAGTTAGTTTTTGAAAAGCTGACCGCGTTATATTCACTGGAAGACGCCCCCGACTTTTTATTCAACATTTCTACACCTGGAATCTTTTGCGGCAACCACGCCCCCCTATAAGCATTGGTCCTTCGAGCCGGATAATTCCTGGATTTTCTTCTGCCAGCAGTTCTCGGCATTGCTCCGCCAAAAGATAAGTACATTTTTCCGTCTCCATTTCTCTGCCGGTCTTCAGCAGTGATTCGAACATTAAATTTCGTTCACACTGCTGCAAGATTGTTTTTCCCTCCGTGTTAACTCCAAGTCCGAGTTTTCCGACACAACGGCAGGTTGAGTTTTTCTAATAATCTTGTATAATAATCTTCAAATTCTGCAAATTTTTCCATCCGTCTCCGTTTTGTGTGCTGCCCATATTCCTCGCCGTTTTCGGCCTCTCCGTTATCCATTCGCTTGCCAACGGTCGAGGCATATGTGCATCCACATACATACATACGCACATACATATTTTTTTTGGTGCAATTAGTCCGCAAAAAACTCGCAAGTGAACAGTGAAATTGTGTGGTGACAAAAAGAAGGCATAATTAACATTGGCCACCGGTGTGAATTAGTTCCGGAATTTCCAAATTCACCGAACAGTCCGCCGCTGTCGTAATATTTGTTTTTTATCTTCCTCAATCAGTGTCATTTGTTACACCACATAACTTTTCTGTTCCCCCAATTATACAGTCCACTTATCAAAGCTCCACTGTGCCAACATATGCCCACATGCCCTTACATATATCCGTACCTGCATGCATGTCCATATATTTTCTGCCTCCCATTCCAGGAAATATATAACCGATAAAATTTAAAATATACAGTCCACCTATCGACGTTCCACTGTGCCATCATATGCCCCACATGCCCTTGCCCTACTTGCATGCATGTCCATATATTTCTAAATATTTTCTGCCTCCAATTTCAGGAAATATATAGCCGATAAAATTTACAAAAAATTTAAATTTTCGCAAAACCAACAATTAAAAACCGCCATTTCACTACAAATCCGTGATTGTGTCTCTTAAATTCTCGACCTAGCCGTGTTGTGTTTTTTGGTTCTGTTATTATACCCTTGCAGAGGGTATTATAATTTTGGTCAAAAGTGTGCAACGCAGTGAAGGAGACATCTCCGACCCTATAAAGTATATATATTCTTGATCAGGATCACCTCCTGAGTTGATATGACCATGTCCGTCTGTCTGTCTGTTTCTACGCGAACTAGTCTCTCAGTTTTAAAGCTATCGACTTGAAACTTTGCACACACCCTTCTTTCCTTTGCACGCAGTATATAAGTCGGAACGGCCCGGATCGGCCGACTATATCCTATAGCTGCCATATAACTGATTGATCGGAAATGGTATAACTTTGGTGTTTTTAAAGTTAGAGAGTTAAAATTTTACACGAGCGCTATTTTTGGCAAAATAATACGAATGCCAAATTTCGTAAGGATCGGCCGACTATATCCTATAGCTGTCATATAACTGAACGATCGGAAATGACCCAACTTTGATGTGTTTTTGAAGATAGAAAGCTGGAACTTGGTACAGATTATATTCGTGGTCAGTTAATCTGACCTACCACATTTCATAACGATCGGCCGACTATATCTTATAGCTGCCATATAACTGAACGATCGGAAATGGTTTTTGGTAGAAATACCAACTTTGGTACTTTTGAAGATAGAAGCTTGAGACTTTTTTTAGATTTTGTATTGTAATAAATTGGATTATATATTCATATTCGCATAAGGATCGGCCAACTATATCCGATGTTTGCGACATATATCCGGTTTAAACTGCAAGGGTATATAAACTTCGGCTCCGCCCGAAGTTAGCTTTCCTTTCTTGTTTTTCTTTGAGGTACGTACAGGGTGCCGACGGCGCAACCGGCTGCGTAACAAAATAGATTAAAAAATCAATTAATTATAAATTTATGTATTTATAATTTTAACTACAAAAATTAATTTAATTCTTATTTTCCGTTCGAGAAAAGGGCCAGGTTTTTTAATTCATCTCTCCGGCCACTCAATAATTAAAGTCGAAAATTTAATTATCGAAAAATTATAATTAATTAATTTAATTATCCACCTTCTGTCGGAATAGAGCCGCGGTTTTTTAATTCCATCTTTCCGGCTTCGTGTTAATTAAATTCAATTAATTAAAGATTTCGGTTTCAATTCCACCGTTCCAGCTTCGTGATAATTAACCTCAATTGATTAAAAATTAAGATTTTCATCTCCACCCTTCTGGCTCCATCATAATTAAATCCGACAGTTAGCCAAAAATTAATTATTTATTTTTTGTGTGTTAAATTCAAGCCAAGGTTAAGTCCACCTTCCGGCTTCGCAAATTCGAAAATAGTTAAGAATTTAATATCTCAGTATATATTAAATTCAGTACGAACCTCACAAGTCGAAATATACATACATATATAGACCGTAATCATTTTTTTCCGAACAAGCACGAATTTTCCGGTACTTTTTCCATTTTCCGTGCCTCCAACGCTGCTTCTACTCCGCATCAGGCAATATCCGCCTACAATCCGAGCAAACCTCGTCTCCTTTTGGGGTTTTTCTGGTGCCTGAAGTTGTTCTTTCCACATTCGAATTGTGCCGCACACGACTTTCCTTATCACATCGGCGCCACTAGTTCGTACTTGCTCCTTGTAATTGCCTTTCATCCGCGATCTCACCGTTCTCATCACATTACTGCGACCGGCCACCACTTCGTACGAGGCACCTGTTTCGCGAGTCAGTCGACAAGCGCTGACCAGCGAATTGGACTCTGAGAATGCCCACGGGAGACGACAAAAAGCCGCGTTCGATCCCAGCCATCCGTTTGGACAGATCTCAATCCGCATCTCCGCGGACGCCTCTTTTTCAGCCTAAGGCTACCAGTGCGAGTCCAAAAGCGAAGAGTGACGAATCCGTCAATACAACCCCCGGTCCTTCACAGAGCCAGACTCGCTCCGTTGCAAAAATGGCTCCAAGTGCGGTCGAAGTGGCGTTCATCGCCACAACAGATCGAATTACCCAATTTGAGGCTAACATAAGTACTCCGGGCGCCCCAGAAACGGAAATAGGCTCCCAATACATGCGCGAAGTCCATCGGCACCAAATTCGGGCCTCATAACGCCTCATAAGCTATGAGAGCTGCTCCGATTTGCTAGCCGTGTGCGACGACAATGCCGCCGCCTCGACAGTGCTGGAAGCGAAGTACAGCTACTGTTACTCCTTCTATTCGAGATGTATTGCCCAGCTTCGGGAGAAAATTGCTTCCAATCCACTCAGGCTCCCGTCAATGTCCACACGCCCGCGCCTACAGGCTGCCGGTTACCTCCGGTGGATACCGAGGTCTTCGCGGGTGATTATCTTCGGTGGCCCACCTTCAGAGACTTGATTACGGCCATTTACATCCAAAACTCGCGGCTCACCCCGGTAGAGAGGTTGTTCCACTTACTGTCCAAAACAACCATTTTTGGCCACGATGTCGCCACGCCCACGCAACGCCCAGTCACTGGAAAGCAGATGTACTCGAGGTACACAATCCTACCGATGCCGAGTCTGCAATGGGATCCATCCATTGAAGAAGTGTCGGCGCTTCCTACGCCTTAGTGCCGAGGAGCGGTTCTCGTAAACAGCTATTGCTCGAGCTGCCTGGCCCACGAGCACTCCGACGGATCCTGTCGGCGTGGGGACGGCTGTAAGACGTGTGGTCAGGATCACCACACGCTGCTGCACCCCGTGACCAAGGAGCACCGGTCACCGCCCGCGGGAGACAGTAAACGGGGTGTCTCGCTCTTTCGTCGGCCGTCATCCGCCAACTCCCGGCGCGGTTTGGGTGCTTCTCGCCCTGCGTCCGCCATTTTCCGGCATTCCCAAACCGATCCACCGAATCCGAATCATTTGCGGCAACCACGCCCCCTTACAAGCACTAAAGATAAACATTCTAAAATCAAATCTTCACATCCTTCAGCTAAAATATAAAGTTCAAAAAAACATCCCATCTCATATTGCTCCATAGCTTCCTCCAGAGTTGTTTGATGCACTTGGCCAGTGTTGGTTAACTCATGGACTTCTCCAAGGCATCCCGTTGTACTTGATCCAACACCACGCTAGATCAAGTGGAGTAATATCGCAGGCCGACAATTCCCATTTTTTTTCCTTAACGCATAATTTTAACTGCTGCATAACATTTAGGCTCCACTGAACCAAAGTCCAAAAAACCGTACGTCCCATCACCCACAGTTTCCGCGGTACACCTAAGAGAAGAAATTGATCAAGTTTTGCCATATATTGATGTACGTAGAACGTGTTATTGCGTTTACCACCATTGTTTCTTTTTAGTACATTTTATAAATTGTTATAAATGTTTTATAATTTTTTATTTTATAAATTTTATAAAATAAAAAATGTTTTATTTTTATTTATTTATAATAAATAAAATTTTATAAATGTTTTTTGTGCTTCTATGATTTTTACCCCACAACATTCTATAGAAGAATTCTTTTTCTTATTGAAATCATTAGATCATACCAAGTTTTAGTTTTGGATTTCAGGAAAGGATCGAATTAATTTTATTAAAGTTATTATTGTTAGTTAAGCAATATTATCGTCAATTATATTGAAGTTTTTAATCTTATTTTTTTTTAATGTCATGGCTACCTAGAACCCGTTCACAACTTAAACTTAGAATGAATAACGTATTATTAAAACAACTAAACTTATCAATTCCTCAGGGTTTTCGGTTTTTTGATTTGTGGGTAATTTTAACAGTTTGGCTTTCAAAACATTTTCCAAAAACATTCATGAACGGGAGGGCGGTAATGGACGTGGAAAAATTTTGTCGCAAACTTGATCTGCGCAGATACCATACGAGTCCATTCGAGGTCCATGTGTTATAAATTTTATCCCGTTTGCATGGGAAATGTTTACCATATATTTATATTGGTATATCTTCTTATATATATATGTACATATATAGTAACATATAAACATATATATCATTTATATAGTAACATATTGGCCGTCAGCCAACGGGTACAAAAGGGGGTCCTACACGCAAGCAATTGCGTGGCGTAACTGTGTACAACGCTGGTAGTGCGACTATACTCTCCACGTGAGGGCGGCTGGAAACAGGTCCCGGGAAGGTCATGTCATTGCCGAAAATGCTGGCTAATTGTAGTAGGGCGGGCAGTAAGAACTCCCTTGCCTAAATCACCCCAATCCATGGTGGAATAGCATATGCCGAGGGAGCTCGGCTGCTAATATCCGAACTCTGGGGGACCGGCCGACCTCGCAGTTTTAATCAGGCATATTGTGACAAGCGGGCTATGTCATGATGGACGAACCCCTTCTACTTTACAAAACAAAAACCAAAGCTGAGATCGGAACTATCTTAAAAGGTCCGGAAATGGGGTCAGTGAGCCGTCAAACTGCAAGGCCCTTAAAAGCCAAGGGATGTTGCTGGGATGGAGAAGCTTCCCACAGAGGGGCAACATCTGGAGGCGGGACGCGCCGGTGCGGAGGGGGATCCCAAGGCATCTTCTTCCAAAGCGGGGTTCCAGACCCTAGAGTCAACCTCTGAACCAACCGGCGGGGCCCCAATGCGAACCCTGGTCCGGTAGCGTTTCATTCGATGCAGCGGAAAGGCTCCTAAAAATATAGGAGGAGAGCAGTCTTCATCTTAATGAGGGCGAGAATTTCAAACGACCTACGCAACCCGAGAAAAGCAAACTGGGAGTTATACAAGAAAAAATAAGACAAATCCTTGGGGAAACCTCCAACAAGTGACGTTGACAGCAGGGAGGATTTTATTTTCCCGGAACATTTAATCAAAGCTCGACCCAATCTAACGTCATGGGTCAGGAAAGCTTTCTCAGGAATTTTCAGAATAGGCATCGTGACCGCAACGTGGTTGCAGACGAAGGTCGTATTCATGACCCCTAAGGACTTCAGACCTATAAGCCTGTCGTCTTTCCTCCTCAAGACAAAGGAGAGACTAATAAGCCTCCACATTATTCTTACCATTAACCCAGATGATATCACGGGATCAAGGCATGCCTATAGGAAGGGCCGATCCACGGAGACGCCACTCCACGAGATCACTACGTTCGTGAAAAGGCACTTAGTGACAAGGAGTACGAACTCATTGCTTTTCTAGACATAGAAGGTGCGTTTAACAACATCCTGCCATGCTCGATAATCAATGCGCTGACGAGATTAGGAAAAGATTATCAATCCGTACGCCTTAAAAAGCAGGTTTTGGTAAACAGGACTGTTGTGGCGTCATTAGGAAGAGAATCTATTCAAAGATACGTCAGAAGAGGCACTTCGAAAGCAGGTGTACCCTCACCCCTCTGGAACGTGGCGGTTCATAGCCTACTACGATCACTAGAAGGCGGTGGTTGCAAGATTATTGCTTATGCGGATGATATCGCAATTGCCTTCTCTGGAAAATTTTGCCAGACTCTATGCGACCGCATAGACAGATAGCCCACATGGGCAGTTAGGAATGGACTAGGTGTAAACCCATCCAAAACCGAGCTTGTCTTCTTTACTAGAAAGTGCAAAATACCAAATTTAAGGCTTCCAAAACTATCAGGGGAAACCCTCTCCCTCAGCGGTAGCGCCAAGTACCTAGGGATTACGCTAGATAGGAAACTGGACTGGAAGTCAAACATTATGGATAGAGCTAACAAGGTAACAATCGCGCTCTTTACATGGCAAAAGGCCATAGGACTCAAATGGGGAATGTCCCCAAAGATAGTCAGATGGCTTTACACAGCGGTCATAAGATTCATCCTTTTCAACGGGGTGATGGTCTGGTGGCCTTCTCTCACAAACTTCACATGTAGAGAGAGACTTAGGAAAACGCAAAGGATGCCTACGCAGCCTACGTACCACACCGATAGACGCCCTAGACTTCACACTCGACCTGATACCTGAAGAGATAATAGGGGCCACGCTATCTTCACTTCACGCCTACGAAAGCTACAAACTACTCCATACCTGTCGATCATCCAACCTTAAAATATCCATTACATCGAGGAATGGGTCACAAAAATCCCGGGAGCAGCCGGTTCCCTTCATATATACACAGACGGTTCAAAGTTGAATGGCCAGGTGAAGGCGGTTTTTACTGCGAGCGGCTGTGTCTAAATGAGTCCTTCAGACTTCCCGACCACTGTAGTGTGTTCCAAGCAGAAGTAATAGCAATCGGGGAAGCACTTAGATCCCCAGCACTTACTGGTAATCGAGGCACAATCTGTATCTTCTCAGACAGTCAAGCGGCACTCAAAGCTCCTGACGGATTCTCACTCAAAGCCCTCTCCTCCTAGAGAAAGAACTAGTAGGCATTCCCTTGGCTACGTGTAGGATAAAATGCAGGGATCACTTTGACCGCGTAGCACTGAGGTAATGGAGGAATCTTCAAAACTCCAGGAACTCACGCATGATATGGCCTATCCGCTCTAGGGAAGATCAATGATGATTATCGCCCTCAATAGGCAGGACTGCGGTCAAGGCCATCACGGCACACTGGTGAATAAGAGCACACGAGTTATGTAGTCCAAGTTCTTGTTCTCCATTTCTTTCTTGCTTGCACTTAAAAGTGCAAAGATTAAAAGCTTCCATAAAATAATTAAAAAGCTCGCTCAACGATTCGAAAAGCATTCGTGCACAGAATGAACCAAGATGTGAACAAGACAAGATCATTAAAGTAAAATAAAGACTATTATACAAATTCAAATAAAAAGGACATTGTTTATATTTAATTAAATGTTAACATAAAACGTTAACAAAACTGGCGCAGTCGACGGAGTAACCTAAAACATTTAAATACCCACTTAAGTGCAGTGTCGAGCGAATTGGTGCCATACACACATATGTACATAACCTGAAAAGCCACGTTTTTCCAACACCCACGGAAACCAAACCAACAAAGTGTTTTTGTGCATTGGATATTTACTGCATCTCGTACGACTTTGTGGTTAAACTAGAAATATCTAGTGCATATTTTTGGTTATACAGAGTGCCGGCACTTGAAAGTGTACCCATCTTTGTATGTGTGTATGGCATAAATCGGCCATTACACACACCAGCTTCCCAGAGCGGACTTATTCTGTTCGTAAGTGGTTCGATGACAAGTTCATAAGAACGTTTGATATCGATAAGCGACGAGAACTAACAGAACTAATTCTGTTAGACTATTACAATTTCTAAAGAACTCAACGGATATTTATTTTGAATACGAACAATGGCAAACGATTTTACTCTATCGTTTGGGGATATTCTAAAGGATGCCCACCACATTCACGAGTACAGAGGAGACCATACAAGAGCTCTATCATCATTTATTCGTGAAGTGGAGATGATATTTTCACTATTACCCCCCACATCTACTGCAGGAGCCTACGTGTTTCACCGTGTCATACTCAACAAAATCCAAGGCGGAGCTCTACATATTGTGAAAACCATCGAGAATTCCGAGCCGTCGTGGGATGACATCAAGAGGATTCTTATTCGGAATTTTCGAGTCCTGGAAAGGAGTCCTATAATCAACTTTACCAAGAAGCGTTTATGCTAAGTAACAACAAAATCATTACAGAATATTTTTAGTCTTTAAGAAGCATAATGTGTAAAATTAATGAAAAATATGAATATGATAACGTAAAGCTTTCTGAGTTTGGTCCCAAAAATGTTAAAGAATCTATGCTAAGAACATTTTTGAAAAATATTGATGTAAATTTAGCTTCAGTCATAATTAATGGAAATTTAAAAAATTTAAGAGAAGCTTTCGATTTATTGGAAACCGAAGGCCTTATTAAAACTCAAAATGTTACAACAAAATTTCCTTAAAGTAACGAAAAACCGAACAAAACGGAAAATCAAAACTATCCCAATACAAATAATCAAAGAAACCGATATTACAAACTTTTTTTTTTTTTTTTAATGTTGCTTTTATTTCTTGAATCTTCTCTTTGCGAGACTAACAAGAGGTGTATCAAATTTTATATTTTTAACTTGACTAACAGTCATATTGACTGATACGGTGTTAGACGGCCCTAAAAATCGATTGCTGGGTTGCGAGGTCGTTGCGTCTAAGGCGGGATACGCTAAAAACCCGAGTCAATCCCCGAGCGAGAAAATTTGGGTGCGAAGACAGTTTTTCTTTGTATGACTCTTTTTGCTTCTGGATTTCGTCTTTCACTGCGAGGATGCCCAGATCCCGGTGGATGTTTTCGTTGCGAACATACCAAGGTGCCCCTGTGATAGTTCTCAAGATTTTTATTTGTGCGCGCTGTATGACGTCTATGTTGCTGCTGCTCGCGTTCCCCCACAGCTGGGAGGTGCATGATTTTGCATTCGATGTGCTTGCGCCAGGTAAGTCGTCTATCAAGGTGAACGCCAAGGTACGTTACATCGTTAGCTTGACGGATCTGCATACCGTTTAGTAAAAGCGTAAACGTTATATGTTTACACTTTTGTTTGTTTATTTTAATGCGCCAGTCGGACAGCCACCTTTCCACTATTGAGAGATGATTAGCCAGTTGGGTTGTTGCCTGCGTTGGGCATCTGGAGCGACTAAGGATAGCGGTATCGTCGGCGAACGTTGAGGTTGTTAGTTGTGCGCTCGTAGGAATATCCGCAGTATACAAAACATATAGACACGAGCCGAGTGCGCTTCCTTGTGGAACTTCAGCTTCGATGGTGTAGTCGCCCGAAGTAGCTGCGTTGCATCTCACTGAGAATACCCTATTGTAGAGGTATGATTCTAGTAGCTGGTGGGTGTATGTTGGCAAATACGTTTTAATTTTGTGCATGAGTCCGATGAGCCAAACTCGGTCGAAAGCTTGAGATACGTCGAGGAAAATAGCGCTGCAGTATTCTCGCTGTTCGAAGGCTGAGCGTATTTCGGTTGTTAATCTGTTCACTTGTTCGATGGTTCCATGGTTTCTTCGAAAGCCAAATTGGTGTGCCGCCAAGCCAAATTGGTGGTGTAACAAGCATTAATTTGAGAAGGTATTGTAGGTCCCTTGAATTTCTCCAAAGTTCTAAAATATATGTACCAGGAGCTACTGGATAAGCAAAATATTTTTCAAGGTCTATGTCGATATCGTTTTTCTCAACTTTTCTTTTTTTCATAACTTTTTTTTTACATAAAAATTCTAAAAACATTCCATTTTCGGAATTATTTGAGCCTATGTTATTAGTTACGTCATCAAAACTACTTTTTCATGATCTTCTATAAATTTGGAGAGCATTGGTTTTACCATAGCTATCACATTTTCCTTTTTTCCTCTGAGAGGAAATTTATCTCTCTATAAGAAAGGTTTAAGAAAAGTCCAACCAAATGAGCGATTGCCGGAAGAAACCTGACTGGTTGTAATTCGAGAATAAAAAAAAAAATCGCGCGATCGAATCAAAATTGTTTTCAGGTCTATTTCGGGCTTTTACGGGCCCATTCCGGGTTTTTACGGGCCGGGCCTTTTTGCTAAGGCCCGAACCACCATTTGAAGGCACCTCTAATCTGAAGTAACCTTCTAATTTAAAAAAACGAAAGTTCGGTATTTTCGATCGTTCAGGTACATGGCAGCCATAGAATATAGTTGGCCAACCTCTTTAAAATTTTGAAGTTTAATTTTGGGGTAGGATCCATTGGCCAAATATAGAATCCATAGACTAAAAACAACTCCATAACTCTTAAAACAAGCGCGTTTTAATATTTCCGATCTATAAATGATATGACAGCTATAGAGCAAAGTCTAAGCCGAACTTCGCCGAATTGACTTCGTAGCCATTTTGGTACGAAGGCCCGACTCCGTCGCATAACATAAAATCGACCAAACACGAAGTAAGACCGTTTTAATGCGAATAAATAAAACAAATTGCATTCAAATGCCAGAAATTGGAAAACTAAAACTCAATCAAATTAAAAAAAGGAAATAAATCCCGAAAAGGTATTGTATATATTTGAGGGTTCAATTCAACCCTAAAATCAACAGCCGATCAAAGTCAAAGTCGCATACATAAAGTCAAACAAGTGAAGCTACAAGCAGTACAGTTTGATTTCATTCTTAGGACGAGAGGCGTTTTTTATAAACATAAAGAACCAATTAGAGTTTTCTCAAGTTTCTGACGTAAAGTAGACCAGGGGTGTCCAAGCTCTGCATACGCTAGACCAAATTCCCTTACCAATGCAAAAAAACACCAATGCATTGCTGCGCGAATTTTTTTTTGCAATTTATGTCGGTACACTAAACAAAAATTATGGTAACATTAAAAATGGGTTTAAAAAATTTTATTATGATAAAAACTAAATTTTCATCGCTTCAAGTTGACCATTTGGGCAGCAACAAAAACAAGAATGTATTTCTTGCAGTGAATTTTTAACATTAATTATAAATTATTTTTTGATCAATTATTCAAAAACGTGAAAAATGGATGGTCAAAACAAAAAACCGCAGCATAATGCTTTCGCATCTGCAACATAATGCTTTTGGGAGCATGATTTGTATTTTTTTCATGTAATAGTAGAATATTATTACACTATTTGAAATCCTCTGGGATCCAGAATCCAGACCAGTCTAAATTATTTTGGGCGTACTTTTGCCTTATCAATGACCAATGAAGAGAACCTTCTTCGCAATACTTAGAATGCAAATTAAGAGGATTTCTTCGTTCAACCACGAGTTTCAAAGCATTTCAAGCAAAGAGCGTTCAATGATTTATACAGTTTTATGTAGCTTAAAGGAAAGCAACTCTCCTTTCTTTATCATTAAAATGTTTTTTTTTTGTCACTCTTTGAAATTCCTTTTTTTGTGATGTACTTAACTATGTAAAAAAATAATACCAACTTATTGGTAGAACTTGAATACCAATAATACCAATTTATGAAAATAACATAGGTGAACCTATTTTTTTGACCAACCCTTTTTTAAGTTTTTGACGCTTAGTCGGAGTTAAATTTTAGAATTCAACATAATAAAATATTCGTATAATATAAAGTTTAAAAACCTAAATAAATATTCTAATAAAAAATATTTTTCTATCCTTGCAGAGGGTATTATAATTTTGGTCAAAAGTGTGCAACGCAGTGAAGGAGACATCTCCCACCCTATAAAGTGTATATATTCTTGATCAGGATCACCTCCTGAGTTGATATGAGCATGTCCGTCTGTCCGTCCGTCTGTCTGTCCGTCTGTCTGTCCGTCTGTCTGTCCGTTTGTCTGTTTCTACGCAAACTAGTCTCTCCGTTTTAAAGCTATCGTCTTGAAACTTTGCACACACCCTTCTTTCCTTTGCACGCAGTATATAAGTCGGAACGGCCCGGATCGGCCGACAATATCCTATAGCTGCCATATAACTGATTGATAGGAAATGGTAAACTTTGGTGCTTTTAAAGTTAGAGATTTTAGGTGAGAGCTATTTTTGGCAAAATAATACGAATGCCAAATTTCGTAAGGGTCGGCCGACTATATCCTATAGCTGTCATATAACTAAAGGATCGGAAATGACCCAACTTTCGTGTTTTTGAAGATAGAGATTAAAATTAGCATTAATTTGAGAAGGTATTGTAGGTCCCTTGAATTTCTCCAAAGTTCTAAAATATATGTACCAGGAGCTACTGGATAAGCAAAATATTTTTCAAGGTCTATGTCGATATCGTTTTTCTCAACTTTTCTTTTTTTCATAACTTTTTTTTTACATAAAAATTCTAAAAACATTCCATTTTCGGAATTATTTGAGCCTATGTTATTAGTTACGTCATCAAAACTACTTTTTTTATGATCTTCTATAAATTTGGAGAGCATTGGTTTTACCATAGCTATCACATTTTCCCTTTTTTCCTCTGAGAGGAAATTTATCTCTCTATAAGAAAGGTTTAAGAAAAGTCCAACCAAATGAGCGATTGCCGGAAGAAACCTGACTGGTTGTAATTCGAGAATAAAAAAAAATCGCGCGATCGAATCAAAATTGTTTTCAGGTCTATTTCGGGCTTTTACGGGCCCATTCCGGGTTTTTACGGGCCGGGCCTTTTTGCTAAGGCCCGAACCACCATTTGAAGGCACCTCTAATCTGAAGTAACCTTCTAATTTAAAAAAACGAAAGTTCGGTATTTTCGATCGTTCAGGTACATGGCAGCCATAGAATATAGTTGGCCAACCTCTTTAAAATTTTGAAGTTTAATTTTGGGGTAGGATCCATTGGCCAAATATAGAATCCATAGACTAAAAACAACTCCATAACTCTTAAAACAAGCGCGTTTTAATATTTCCGATCTATAAATGATATGACAGCTATAGAGCAAAGTCTAAGCCGAACTTCGCCGAATTGACTTCGTAGCCATTTTGGTACGAAGGCCCGACTCCGTCGCATAACATAAAATCGACCAAACACGAAGTAAGACCGTTTTAATGCGAATAAATAAAACAAATTGCATTCAAATGCCAGAAATTGGAAAACTAAAACTCAATCAAATTAAAAAAAGGAAATAAATCCCGAAAAGGTATTGTATATATTTGAGGGTTCAATTCAACCCTAAAATCAACAGCCGATCAAAGTCAAAGTCGCATACATAAAGTCAAACAAGTGAAGCTACAAGCAGTACAGTTTGATTTCATTCTTAGGACGAGAGGCGTTTTTTATAAACATAAAGAACCAATTAGAGTTTTCTCAAGTTTCTGACGGAAAGTAGACCAGGGGTGTCCAAGCTCTGCATACGCTAGACCAAATTCCCTTACCAATGCAAAAAAACACCAATGCATTGCTGCGCGAATTTTTTTTTGCAATTTATGTCGGTACACTAAACAAAAATTATGGTAACATTAAAAATGGGTTTAAAAAATTTTATTATGATAAAAACTAAATTTTCATCGCTTCAAGTTGACCATTTGGGCAGCAACAAAAACAAGAATGTATTTCTTGCAGTGAATTTTTAACATTAATTATAAATTATTTTTTGATCAATTATTCAAAAACGTGAAAAATGGATGGTCAAAACAAAAAACCGCAGCATAATGCTTTCGCATCTGCAACATAATGCTTTTGGGAGCATGATTTGTATTTTTTTCATGTAATAGTAGAATATTATTACACTATTTGAAATCCTCTGGGATCCAGAATCCAGACCAGTCTAAATTATTTTGGGCGTACTTTTGCCTTATCAATGACCAATGAAGAGAACCTTCTTCGCAATACTTAGAATGCAAATTAAGAGGATTTCTTCGTTCAACCACGAGTTTCAAAGCATTTCAAGCAAAGAGCGTTCAATGATTTATACAGTTTTATGTAGCTTAAAGGAAAGCAACTCTCCTTTCTTTATCATTAAAATGTTTTTTTTTTTGTCACTCTTTGAAATTCCTTTTTTTGTGATGTACTTAACTATGTAAAAAAATAATACCAACTTATTGGTAGAACTTGAATACCAATAATACCAATTTATGAAAATAACATAGGTGAACCTATTTTTTTGACCAACCCTTTTTTAAGTTTTTGACGCTTAGTCGGAGTTAAATTTTAGAATTCAACATAATAAAATATTCGTATAATATAAAGTTTAAAAACCTAAATAAATATTCTAATAAAAAATATTTTTCTATCCTTGCAGAGGGTATTATAATTTTGGTCAAAAGTGTGCAACGCAGTGAAGGGAGACATCTCCCACCCTATAAAGTGTATATATTCTTGATCAGGATCACCTCCTGAGTTGATATGAGCATGTCCGTCTGTCCGTCCGTCTGTCTGTCCGTCTGTCTGTCCGTCTGTCTGTCCGTTTGTCTGTTTCTACGCAAACTAGTCTCTCCGTTTTAAAGCTATCGTCTTGAAACTTTGCACACACCCTTCTTTCCTTTGCACGCAGTATATAAGTCGGAACGGCCCGGATCGGCCGACAATATCCTATAGCTGCCATATAACTGATTGATAGGAAATGGTAAACTTTGGTGCTTTTAAAGTTAGAGATTTTAGGTGAGAGCTATTTTTGGCAAAATAATACGAATGCCAAATTTCGTAAGGGTCGGCCGACTATATCCTATAGCTGTCATATAACTAAAGGATCGGAAATGACCCAACTTTCGTGTTTTTGAAGATAGAGATTAAAATTAGCATTAATTTGAGAAGGTATTGTAGGTCCCTTGAATTTCTCCAAAGTTCTAAAATATATGTACCAGGAGCTACTGGATAAGCAAAATATTTTTCAAGGTCTATGTCGATATCGTTTTTCTCAACTTTTCTTTTTTTTTCATAACTTTTTTTTACATAAAAATTCTAAAAACATTCCATTTTCGGAATTATTTGAGCCTATGTTATTAGTTACGTCATCAAAACTACTTTTTTCATGATCTTCTATAAATTTGGAGAGCATTGGTTTTACCATAGCTATCACATTTTCCCTTTTTCCTCTGAGAGGAAATTTATCTCTCTATAAGAAAGGTTTAAGAAAAGTCCAACCAAATGAGCGATTGCCGGAAGAAACCTGACTGGTTGTAATTCGAGAATAAAAAAAAAATCGCGCGATCGAATCAAAATTGTTTTCAGGTCTATTTCGGGCTTTTACGGGCCCATTCCGGGTTTTTACGGGCCGGGCCTTTTTGCTAAGGCCCGAACCACCATCTGAAGGCACCTCTAATCTGAAGTAACATAAATACCAACCTTCTAATTTAAAAAAACGAAAGTTCGGTATTTTCGATCGTTCAGGTACATGGCAGCCAAAGAATATAGTTGGCCAACCTCTTTAAAATTTTGAAGTTTAATTTTGGGGTAGGATCCATTGGCCAAATATAGAATCCATAGACTAAAAACAACTCCATAACTCTTAAAACAAGCGCGTTTTAATATTTCCGATCTATAAATGATATGACAGCTATAGAGCAAAGTCTAAGCCGAACTTCGCCGAATTGACTTCGTAGCCATTTTGGTACGAAGGCCCGACTCCGTCGCATAACATAAAATCGACCAAACACGAAGTAAGACCGTTTTAATGCGAATAAATAAAACAAATTGCATTCAAATGCCAGAAATTGGAAAACTAAAACTCAATCAAATTAAAAAAAGGAAATAAATCCCGAAAAGGTATTGTATATATTTGAGGGTTCAATTCAACCCTAAAATCAACAGCCGATCAAAGTCAAAGTCGCATACATAAAGTCAAACAAGTGAAGCTACAAGCAGTACAGTTTGATTTCATTCTTAGGACGAGAGGCGTTTTTTATAAACATAAAGAACCAATTAGAGTTTTCTCAAGTTTCTGACGTAAAGTAGATCAGGGGTGTCCAAGCTCTGCATACGCTAGACCAAATTCCCTTACCAATGCAAAAAAACACCAATACATTGCTGCGCGAATTTTTTTTTGCAATTTATGTCGGTACACTAAACAAAAATTATTGTAACATTAAAAATGGGTTTAAAAAATTTTATTATGATAAAAACTAAATTTTCATCGCTTCAAGTTGACCATTTGGGCAGCAACAAAAACAAGAATGTATTTCTTGCAGTGAATTTTTAACATTAATTATAAATTATTTTTTGATCAATTATTCAAAAACGTGAAAAATGGATGGTCAAAACAAAAAACCGCAGCATAATGCTTTCGCATCTGCAACATAATGCTTTTGGGAGCATGATTTGTATTTTTTTCATGTAATAGTAGAATATTATTACACTATTTGAAATCCTCTGGGATCCAGAATCCAGACCAGTCTAAATTATTTTGGGCGTACTTTTGCCTTATCAATGACCAATGAAGAGATCCTTCTTCGCAATACTTAAAATGCAAATTAAGAGGATTTCTTCGTTCAACCACGAGTTTCAAAGCATTTCAAGCAAAGAGCGTTCAAGTATTTATACAGTTTTATGTAGCTTAAAGGAAAGCAACTCTCCTTTCTTTATCATTAAAATTTTTTTTTTTTGTCACTCTTTGAAATTCCTTTTTTTGTGATGTACTTAAATATGTAAAAAAATAATACCAACTTATTGGTAGAACTGGAATACCAATAATACCAATTTATGAAAATAACATAGGTGAACCTATTTTTTTGACCAACCCTTTTTTAAGTTTCTGACGCTTAGTCGGAGTTAAATTTTAGAATTCAACATAATAAAATATTCGTATAATATAAAGTTTAAAAACCTAAATAAATATTCTAATAAAAAATATTTTTCTATCCTTGCAGAGGGTATTATAATTTTGGTCAAAAGTGTGCAACGCAGTGAAGGAGACATCTCCCACCCTGTAAAGTGTATATATTCTTGATCGGGATCACCTTCTGAGTTGATATGAGCATGTCCGTCTGTCCGTCCGTCTGTCTGTCCGTCTGTCTGTCCGTTTGTCTGTTTCTACGCAAACTAGTCTCTCCGTTTTAAAGCTATCGTCTTGAAACTTTGCACACACCCTTCTTTCCTTTGCACGCAGTATATAAGTCGGAACGGCCCGGATCGGCCGACAATATCCTATAGCTGCCATATAACTGATTGATAGGAAATGGTAAACTTTGGTGTTTTTAAAGTTAGAGATTTTAGGTGAGAGCTATTTTTGGCAAAATAATACGAATGCCAAATTTTGTAAGGGTCGGCCGACTATATCCTATAGCTGTCATATAACTAAACGATCGGAAATGACCCAACTTTCGTGTTTTTGAAGAAAGAGATTAAAATTAGCATTAATTTGAGAAGGTATTGTAGGTCCCTTGAATTTCTCCAAAGTTCTAAAATATATGTACCAGGAGCTACTGGATAAGCAAAATATTTTTCAAGGTCTATGTCGATATCGTTTTTCTCAACTTTTCTTTTTCTTCATAACTTTTTTTTACATAAAAATTCTAAAAACATTCCATTTTCGGAATTATTTGAGCCTATGTTATTAGTTACGTCATCAAAACTACTTTTTGCTAAGGCCCGAACCACCATCTGAAGGCACCTCTAATCTGAAGTAACCTTCTAATTTAAAAAAACGAAAGTTCGGTATTTTCGATCGTTCAGGTACATGGCAGCCATAGAATATAGTTGGCCAACCTCTTTAAAATTTTGAAGTTTAATTTTGGGGTAGGATCCATTGGCCAAATATAGAATCCATAGACTAAAAACAACTCAATAACTCTTAAAACAAGCGCGTTTTAACATTTCCGATCTATAAATGATATGACAGCTATAGAGCAAAGTCTAAGCCGAACTTCGCCGAATTGACTTCGTAGCCATTTTGGTACGAAGGCCCGACTCCGTCGCATAACATAAAATCGACCAAACACGAAGTAAGACCGTTTTAATGCGAATAAATAAAACAAATTGCATTCAAATGCCAGAAATTGGAAAACTAAAACTCAATCAAATTAAAAAAGGAAATAAATCCCGAAAAGGTATTGTATATATTTGAGGGTTCAATTCAACCCTAAAATCAACAGCCGATCAAAGTCAAAGTCGCATACATAAAGTCAAACAAGTGAAGCTACAAGCAGTACAGTTCGATTTCATTCTTAGGACGAGAGGCGTTTTTTATAAACATAAAGAACCAATTAGAGTTTTCTCAAGTTTCTGACGTAAAGTAGATCAGGGGTGTCCAAGCTCTGCATACGCTAGACCAAATTCCCTTACCAATGCAAAAAAACACCAATACATTGCTGCGCGAATTTTTTTTTGCAATTTATGTCGGTACACTAAACAAAAATTATTGTAACATTAAAAATGGGTTTAAAAAATTTTATTATGATAAAAACTAAATTTTCATCGCTTCAAGTTGACCATTTGGGCAGCAACAAAAACAAGAATGTATTTCTTGCAGTGAATTTTTAACATTAATTATAAATTATTTTTTGATCAATTATTCAAAAACGTGAAAAATGGATGGTCAAAACAAAAAACCGCAGCATAATGCTTTCGCATCTGCAACATAATGCTTTTGGGAGCATGATTTGTATTTTTTTCATGTAATAGTAGAATATTATTACACTATTTGAAATCCTCTGGGATCCAGAATCCAGACCAGTCTAAATTATTTTGGGCGTACTTTTGCCTTATCAATGACCAATGAAGAGATCCTTCTTCGCAATACTTAAAATGCAAATTAAGAGGATTTCTTCGTTCAACCACGAGTTTCAAAGCATTTCAAGCAAAGAGCGTTCAAGTATTTATACAGTTTTATGTAGCTTAAAGGAAAGCAACTCTCCTTTCTTTATCATTAAATTTTTTTTTTTTGTCACTCTTTGAAATTCCTTTTTTTGTGATGTACTTAAATATGTAAAAAAATAATACCAACTTATTGGTAGAACTGGAATACCAATAATACCAATTTATGAAAATAACATAGGTGAACCTATTTTTTTGACCAACCCTTTTTTAAGTTTCTGACGCTTAGTCGGAGTTAAATTTTAGAATTCAACATAATAAAATATTCGTATAATATAAAGTTTAAAAACCTAAATAAATATTCTAATAAAAAATATTTTTCTATCCTTGCAGAGGGTATTATAATTTTGGTCAAAAGTGTGCAACGCAGTGAAGGAGACATCTCCCACCCTGTAAAGTGTATATATTCTTGATCGGGATCACCTTCTGAGTTGATATGAGCATGTCCGTCTGTCCGTCCGTCTGTCTGTCCGTCTGTCTGTCCGTTTGTCTGTTTCTACGCAAACTAGTCTCTCCGTTTTAAAGCTATCGTCTTGAAACTTTGCACACACCCTTCTTTCCTTTGCACGCAGTATATAAGTCGGAACGGCCCGGATCGGCCGACAATATCCTATAGCTGTCATATAACTAAACGATCGGAAATGACCCAACTTTCGTGTTTTTGAAGAAAGAGATTAAAATTAGCATTAATTTGAGAAGGTATTGTAGGTCCCTTGAATTTCTCCAAAGTTCTAAAATATATGTACCAGGAGCTACTGGATAAGCAAAATATTTTTCAAGGTCTATGTCGATATCGTTTTTCTCAACTTTTCTTTTTCTTCATAACTTTTTTTTTACATAAAAATTCTAAAAACATTCCATTTTCGGAATTATTTGAGCCTATGTTATTAGTTACGTCATCAAAACTACTTTTTGCTAAGGCCCGAACCACCATCTGAAGGCACCTCTAATCTGAAGTAACATAAATACCAACCTTCTAATTTAAAAAAACGAAAGTTCGGTATTTTCGATCGTTCAGGTACATGGCAGCCATAGAATATAGTTGGCCAACCTCTTTAAAATTTTGAAGTTTAATTTTGGGGTAGGATCCATTGGCCAAATATAGAATCCATAGACTAAAAACAACTCCATAACTCTTAAAACAAGCGCGTTTTAATATTTCCGATCTATAAATGATATGACAGCTATAGAGCAAAGTCTAAGCCGAACTTCGCCGAATTGACTTCGTAGCCATTTTGGTACGAAGGCCCGACTCCGTCGCATAACATAAAATCGACCAAACACGAAGTAAGACCGTTTTAATGCGAATAAATAAAACAAATTGCATTCAAATGCCAGAAATTGGAAAACTAAAACTCAATCAAATTAAAAAAAGGAAATAAATCCCGAAAAGGTATTGTATATATTTGAGGGTTCAATTCAACCCTAAAATCAACAGCCGATCAAAGTCAAAGTCGCATACATAAAGTCAAACAAGTGAAGCTACAAGCAGTACAGTTTGATTTCATTCTTAGGACGAGAGGCGTTTTTTATAAACATAAAGAACCAATTAGAGTTTTCTCAAGTTTCTGACGTAAAGTAGATCAGGGGTGTCCAAGCTCTGCATACGCTAGACCAAATTCCCTTACCAATGCAAAAAAACACCAATACATTTCTGCGCGAATTTTTTTTTTGCAATTTATGTCGGTACACTAAACAAAAATTATTGTAACATTAAAAATGGGTTTAAAAAATTTTATTATGATAAAAACTAAATTTTCATCGCTTCAAGTTGACCATTTGGGCAGCAACAAAAACAAGAATGTATTTCTTGCAGTGAATTTTTAACATTAATTATAAATTATTTTTTGATCAATTATTCAAAAACGTGAAAAATGGATGGTCAAAACAAAAAACCGCAGCATAATGCTTTCGCATCTGCAACATAATGCTTTTGGGAGCATGATTTGTATTTTTTTCATGTAATAGTAGAATATTATTACACTATTTGAAATCCTCTGGGATCCAGAATCCAGACCAGTCTAAATTATTTTGGGCGTACTTTTGCCTTATCAATGACCAATGAAGAGATCCTTCTTCGCAATACTTAAAATGCAAATTAAGAGGATTTCTTCGTTCAACCACGAGTTTCAAAGCATTTCAAGCAAAGAGCGTTCAAGTATTTATACAGTTTTATGTAGCTTAAAGGAAAGCAACTCTCCTTTCTTTATCATTAAAATGTTTTTTTTTTGTCACTCTTTGAAATTCCTTTTTTGTGATGTACTTAAATATGTAAAAAAATAATACCAACTTATTGGTAGAACTGGAATACCAATAATACCAATTTATGAAAATAACATAGGTGAACCTATTTTTTTGACCAACCCTTTTTAAGTTTCTGACGCTTAGTCGGAGTTAAATTTTAGAATTCAACATAATAAAATATTCGTATAATATAAAGTTTAAAAACCTAAATAAATATTCTAATAAAAAATATTTTTCTATCCTTGCAGAGGGTATTATAATTTTGGTCAAAAGTGTGCAACGCAGTGAAGGAGACATCTCCCACCCTGTAAAGTGTATATATTCTTGATCGGGATCACCTTCTGAGTTGATATGAGCATGTCCGTCTGTCCGTCCGTCTGTCTGTCCGTCTGTCTGTCCGTTTGTCTGTTTCTACGCAAACTAGTCTCTCCGTTTTAAAGCTATCGTCTTGAAACTTTGCACACACCCTTCTTTCCTTTGCACGCAGTATATAAGTCGGAACGGCCCGGATCGGCCGACAATATCCTATAGCTGCCATATAACTGATTGATAGGAAATGGTAAACTTTGGTGTTTTTAAAGTTAGAGATTTTAGGTGAGAGCTATTTTTGGCAAAATAATACGAATGCCAAATTTTGTAAGGGTCGGCCGACTATATCCTATAGCTGTCATATAACTAAACGATCGGAAATGACCCAACTTTCGTGTTTTTGAAGAAAGAGATTAAAATTAGCATTAATTTGAGAAGGTATTGTAGGTCCCTTGAATTTCTCCAAAGTTCTAAAATATATGTACCAGGAGCTACTGGATAAGCAAAATATTTTTCAAGGTCTATGTCGATATCGTTTTTCTCAACTTTTCTTTTTCTTCATAACTTTTTTTTTACATAAAAATTCTAAAAACATTCCATTTTCGGAATTATTTGAGCCTATGTTATTAGTTACGTCATCAAAACTACTTTTTGCTAAGGCCCGAACCACCATCTGAAGGCACCTCTAATCTGAAGTAACCTTCTAATTTAAAAAAACGAAAGTTCGGTATTTTCGATCGTTCAGGTACATGGCAGCCATAGAATATAGTTGGCCAACCTCTTTAAAATTTTGAAGTTTAATTTTGGGGTAGGATCCATTGGCCAAATATAGAATCCATAGACTAAAAACAACTCAATAACTCTTAAAACAAGCGCGTTTTAACATTTCCGATCTATAAATGATATGACAGCTATAGAGCAAAGTCTAAGCCGAACTTCGCCGAATTGACTTCGTAGCCATTTTGGTACGAAGGCCCGACTCCGTCGCATAACATAAAATCGACCAAACACGAAGTAAGACCGTTTTAATGCGAATAAATAAAACAAATTGCATTCAAATGCCAGAAATTGGAAAACTAAAACTCAATCAAATTAAAAAAGGAAATAAATCCCGAAAAGGTATTGTATATATTTGAGGGTTCAATTCAACCCTAAAATCAACAGCCGATCAAAGTCAAAGTCGCATACATAAAGTCAAACAAGTGAAGCTACAAGCAGTACAGTTCGATTTCATTCTTAGGACGAGAGGCGTTTTTTATAAACATAAAGAACCAATTAGAGTTTTCTCAAGTTTCTGACGTAAAGTAGATCAGGGGTGTCCAAGCTCTGCATACGCTAGACCAAATTCCCTTACCAATGCAAAAAAACACCAATACATTGCTGCGCGAATTTTTTTTTGCAATTTATGTCGGTACACTAAACAAAAATTATTGTAACATTAAAAATGGGTTTAAAAAATTTTATTATGATAAAAACTAAATTTTCATCGCTTCAAGTTGACCATTTGGGCAGCAACAAAAACAAGAATGTATTTCTTGCAGTGAATTTTTAACATTAATTATAAATTATTTTTTGATCAATTATTCAAAAACGTGAAAAATGGATGGTCAAAACAAAAAACCGCAGCATAATGCTTTCGCATCTGCAACATAATGCTTTTGGGAGCATGATTTGTATTTTTTTCATGTAATAGTAGAATATTATTACACTATTTGAAATCCTCTGGGATCCAGAATCCAGACCAGTCTAAATTATTTTGGGCGTACTTTTGCCTTATCAATGACCAATGAAGAGATCCTTCTTCGCAATACTTAAAATGCAAATTAAGAGGATTTCTTCGTTCAACCACGAGTTTCAAAGCATTTCAAGCAAAGAGCGTTCAAGTATTTATACAGTTTTATGTAGCTTAAAGGAAAGCAACTCTCCTTTCTTTATCATTAAATTTTTTTTTTTTTGTCACTCTTTGAAATTCCTTTTTTTGTGATGTACTTAAATATGTAAAAAAATAATACCAACTTATTGGTAGAACTGGAATACCAATAATACCAATTTATGAAAATAACATAGGTGAACCTATTTTTTTGACCAACCCTTTTTTAAGTTTCTGACGCTTAGTCGGAGTTAAATTTTAGAATTCAACATAATAAAATATTCGTATAATATAAAGTTTAAAAACCTAAATAAATATTCTAATAAAAATATTTTTCTATCCTTGCAGAGGGTATTATAATTTTGGTCAAAAGTGTGCAACGCAGTGAAGGAGACATCTCCCACCCTGTAAAGTGTATATATTCTTGATCGGGATCACCTTCTGAGTTGATATGAGCATGTCCGTCTGTCCGTCCGTCTGTCTGTCCGTCTGTCTGTCCGTTTGTCTGTTTCTACGCAAACTAGTCTCTCCGTTTTAAAGCTATCGTCTTGAAACTTTGCACACACCCTTCTTTCCTTTGCACGCAGTATATAAGTCGGAACGGCCCGGATCGGCCGACAATATCCTATAGCTGCCATATAACTGATTGATAGGAAATGGTAAACTTTGGTAATTTTAAAGTTAGAGATTTTAGGTGAGAGCTATTTTTGGCAAAATAATACGAATGCCAAATTTTGTAAGGGTCGGCCGACTATATCCTATAGCTGTCATATAACTAAACGATCGGAAATGACCCAACTTTCGTGTTTTTGAAGAAAGAGATTAAAATTAGCATTAATTTGAGAAGGTATTGTAGGTCCCTTGAATTTCTCCAAAGTTCTAAAATATATGTACCAGGAGCTACTGGATAAGCAAAATATTTTTCAAGGTCTATGTCGATATCGTTTTTCTCAACTTTTCTTTTTCTTCATAACTTTTTTTTTACATAAAAATTCTAAAAACATTCCATTTTCGGAATTATTTGAGCCTATGTTATTAGTTACGTCATCAAAACTACTTTTTGCTAAGGCCCGAACCACCATCTGAAGGCACCTCTAATCTGAAGTAACATAAATACCAACCTTCTAATTTAAAAAAACGAAAGTTCGGTATTTTTGATCGTTCAGGTACATGGCAGCCATAGAATATAGTTGGCCAACCTCTTTAAAATTTTGAAGTTTAATTTTGGGGTAGGATCCATTGGCCAAATATAGAATCCATAGACTAAAAACAACTCCATAACTCTTAAAACAAGCGCGTTTTAACATTTCCGATCTATAAATGATATGACAGCTATAGAGCAAAGTCTAAGCCGAACTTCGCCGAATTGACTTCGTAGCCATTTTGGTACGAAGGCCCGACTCCGTCGCATAACATAAAATCGACCAAACACGAAGTAAGACCGTTTTAATGCGAATAAATAAAACAAATTGCATTCAAATGCCAGAAATTGGAAAACTAAAACTCAATCAAATTAAAAAAAGGAAATAAATCCCGAAAAGGTATTGTATATATTTGAGGGTTCAATTCAACCCTAAAATCAACAGCCGATCAAAGTCAAAGTCACATACATAAAGTCAAACAAGTGAAGCTACAAGCAGTACAGTTTGATTTCATTCTTAGGACGAGAGGCGTTTTTTATAAACATAAAGAACCAATTAGAGTTTTCTCAAGTTTCTGACGTAAAGTAGATCAGGGGTGTCCAAGCTCTGCATACGCTAGACCAAATTCCCTTACCAATGCAAAAAAACACCAATACATTTCTGCGCGAATTTTTTTTTGCAATTTATGTCGGTATACTAAACAAAAATTATGGTAACATTAAAAATGGGTTTAAAAAATTTTATTATGATAAAAACTAAATTTTCATCGCTTCAAGTTGACCATTTGGGCAGCAACAAAAACAAGAATGTATTTCTTGCAGTGAATTTTTAACATTAATTATAAATTATTTTTTGATCAATTATTCAAAAACGTGAAAAATGGATGGTCAAAACAAAAAACCGCAGCATAATGCTTTCGCATCTGCAACATAATGCTTTTGGGAGCATGATTTGTATTTTTTTCATGTAATAGTAGAATATTATTACACTATTTGAAATCCTCTGGGATCCAGAATCCAGACCAGTCTAAATTATTTTGGGCGTACTTTTGCCTTATCAATGACCAATGAAGAGATCCTTTTTCGCAATACTTAAAATGCAAATTAAGAGGATTTCTTCGTTCAACCACGAGTTTCAAAGCATTTCAAGCAAAGAGCGTTCAAGGATTTATACAGTTTTATGTAGCTTAAAGGAACGCAACTCTCCTTTCTTTATCATTAAAATGTTTTTTTTTTGTCACTCTTTGAAATTCCTTTTTTTGTGATGTACTTAACTATGTAAAAAAATAATACCAACTTATTGGTAGAACTTGAATACCAATAATACCAATTTATGAAAATAACATAGGTGAACCTATTTTTTTGACCAACCCTTTTTTAAGTTTTTGACGCTTAGTCGGAGTTAAATTTTAGAATTCAACATAATAAAATATTCGTATAATATAAAGTTTAAAAACCTAAATAAATATTCTAATAAAAAATATTTTTCTATCCTTGCAGAGGGTATTATAATTTTGGTCAAAAGTGTGCAACGCAGTGAAGGAGACATCTCCCACCCTGTAAAGTGTATATATTCTTGATCGGGATCACCTTCTGAGTTGATATGAGCATGTCCGTCTGTCCGTCCGTCTGTCTGTCCGTCTGTCTGTCCGTCTGTCTGTCCGTTTGTCTGTTTCTACGCAAACTAGTCTCTCCGTTTTAAAGCTATCGTCTTGAAACTTTGCACACACCCTTCTTTCCTTTGCACGCAGTATATAAGTCGGAACGGCCCGGATCGGCCGACAATATCCTATAGCTGCCATATAACTGATTGATAGGAAATGGTAAACTTTGGTGTTTTTAAAGTTAGAGATTTTAGGTGAGAGCTATTTTTGGCAAAATAATACGAATGCCAAATTTTGTAAGGGTCGGCCGACTATATCCTATAGCTGTCATATAACTAAACGATCGGAAATGACCCAACTTTCGTGTTTTTGAAGAAAGAGATTAAAATTAGCATTAATTTGAGAAGGTATTGTAGGTCCCTTGAATTTCTCCAAAGTTCTAAAATATATGTACCAGGAGCTACTGGATAAGCAAAATATTTTTCAAGGTCTATGTCGATATCGTTTTTCTCAACTTTTCTTTTTCTTCATAACTTTTTTTTACATAAAAATTCTAAAAACATTCCATTTTCGGAATTATTTGAGCCTATGTTATTAGTTACGTCATCAAAACTACTTTTTGCTAAGGCCCGAACCACCATCTGAAGGCACCTCTAATCTGAAGTAACATAAATACCAACCTTCTAATTTAAAAAAACGAAAGTTCGGTATTTTCGATCGTTCAGGTACATGGCAGCCATAGAATATAGTTGGCCAACCTCTTTAAAATTTTGAAGTTTAATTTTGGGGTAGGATCCATTGGCCAAATATAGAATCCATAGACTAAAAACAACTCCATAACTCTTAAAACAAGCGCGTTTTAACATTTCCGATCTATAAATGATATGACAGCTATAGAGCAAAGTCTAAGCCGAACTTCGCCGAATTGACTTCGTAGCCATTTTGGTACGAAGGCCCGACTCCGTCGCATAACATAAAATCGACCAAACACGAAGTAAGACCGTTTTAATGCGAATAAATAAAACAAATTGCATTCAAATGCCAGAAATTGGAAAACTAAAACTCAATCAAATTAAAAAAGGAAATAAATCCCGAAAAGGTATTGTATATATTTGAGGGTTCAATTCAACCCTAAAATCAACAGCCGATCAAAGTCAAAGTCACATACATAAAGTCAAACAAGTGAAGCTACAAGCAGTACAGTTTGATTTCATTCTTAGGACGAGAGGCGTTTTTTATAAACATAAAGAACCAATTAGAGTTTTCTCAAGTTTCTGACGTAAAGTAGATCAGGGGTGTCCAAGCTCTGCATACGCTAGACCAAATTCCCTTACCAATGCAAAAAAACACCAATACATTTCTGCGCGAATTTTTTTTTGCAATTTATGTCGGTATACTAAACAAAAATTATGGTAACATTAAAAATGGGTTTAAAAAATTTTATTATGATAAAAACTAAATTTTCATCGCTTCAAGTTGACCATTTGGGCAGCAACAAAAACAAGAATGTATTTCTTGCAGTGAATTTTTAACATTAATTATAAATTATTTTTTGATCAATTATTCAAAAACGTGAAAAATGGATGGTCAAAACAAAAAACCGCAGCATAATGCTTTCGCATCTGCAACATAATGCTTTTGGGAGCATGATTTGTATTTTTTTCATGTAATAGTAGAATATTATTACACTATTTGAAATCCTCTGGGATCCAGAATCCAGACCAGTCTAAATTATTTTGGGCGTACTTTTGCCTTATCAATGACCAATGAAGAGATCCTTTTTCGCAATACTTAAAATGCAAATTAAGAGGATTTCTTCGTTCAACCACGAGTTTCAAAGCATTTCAAGCAAAGAGCGTTCAAGGATTTATACAGTTTTATGTAGCTTAAAGGAACGCAACTCTCCTTTCTTTATCATTAAAATGTTTTTTTTTTGTCACTCTTTGAAATTCCTTTTTTTGTGATGTACTTAACTATGTAAAAAAATAATACCAACTTATTGGTAGAACTTGAATACCAATAATACCAATTTATGAAAATAACATAGGTGAACCTATTTTTTGACCAACCCTTTTTTAAGTTTTTGACGCTTAGTCGGAGTTAAATTTTAGAATTCAACATAATAAAATATTCGTATAATATAAAGTTTAAAAACCTAAATAAATATTCTAATAAAAAATATTTTTCTATCCTTGCAGAGGGTATTATAATTTTGGTCAAAAGTGTGCAACGCAGTGAAGGAGACATCTCCCACCCTGTAAAGTGTATATATTCTTGATCGGGATCACCTCCTAAGTTGATATGAGCATGTCCGTCTGTCCGTCCGTCTGTCTGTCCGTCTGTCTGTCCGTTTGTCTGTTTCTACGCAAACTAGTCTCTCCGTTTTAAAGCTATCGTCTTGAAACTTTGCACACACCCTTCTTTCCTTTGCACGCAGTATATAAGTCGGAACGGCCCGGATCGGCCGACAATATCCTATAGCTGCCATATAACTGATTGATAGGAAATGGTAAACTTTGGTGTTTTTAAAGTTAGAGATTTTAGGTGAGAGCTATTTTTGGCAAAATAATACGAATGCCAAATTTCGTAAGGGTCGGCCGACTATATCCTATAGCTGTCATATAACTAAAGGATCGGAAATGACCCAACTTTCGTGTTTTTGAAGATAGAGATTAAAATTAGCATTAATTTGAGAAGGTATTGTAGGTCCCTTGAATTTCTCCAAAGTTCTAAAATATATGTACCAGGAGCTACTGGATAAGCAAAATATTTTTCAAGGTCTATGTCGATATCGTTTTTCTCAACTTTTCTTTTTTTTCATAACTTTTTTTTTACATAAAAATTCTAAAAACATTCCATTTTCGGAATTATTTGAGCCTATGTTATTAGTTACGTCATCAAAACCACTTTTTTCATGATCTTCTATAAATTTGGAGAGCATTGGTTTTACCATAGCTATCACATTTTCCCTTTTTTCCTCTGAGAGGAAATTTATCTCTCTATAAGAAAGGTTTAAGAAAAGTCCAACCAAATGAGCGATTGCCGGAAGAAACCTGACTGGTTGTAATTCGAGAATAAAAAAAAAAATCGCGCGATCGAATCAAAATTGTTTTCAGGTCTATTTCGGGCTTTTACGGGCCCATTCCGGGTTTTTACGGGCCGGGCCTTTTTGCTAAGGCCCGAACCACCATCTGAAGGCACCTCTAATCTGAAGTAACATAAATACCAACCTTCTAATTTAAAAAAACGAAAGTTCGGTATTTTCGATCGTTCAGGTACATGGCAGCCATAGAATATAGTTGGCCCACCTCTTTAAAATTTTGAAGTTTAATTTTGGGGTAGGATCCATTGGCCAAATATAGAATCCATAGACTAAAAACAACTCCATAACTCTTAAAACAAGCGCGTTTTAATATTTCCGATCTATAAATGATATGACAGCTATAGAGCAAAGTCTAAGCCGAACTTCGCCGAATTGACTTCGTAGCCATTTTGGTACGAAGGCCCGACTCCGTCGCATAACATAAAATCGACCAAACACGAAGTAAGACCGTTTTAATGCGAATAAATAAAACAAATTGCATTCAAATGCCAGAAATTGGAAAACTAAAACTCAATCAAATTAAAAAAAGGAAATAAATCCCGAAAAGGTATTGTATATATTTGAGGGTTCAATTCAACCCTAAAATCAACAGCCGATCAAAGTCAAAGTCGCATACATAAAGTCAAACAAGTGAAGCTACAAGCAGTACAGTTTGATTTCATTCTTAGGACGAGAGGCGTTTTTTATAAACATAAAGAACCAATTAGAGTTTTCTCAAGTTTCTGACGTAAAGTAGATCAGGGGTGTCCAAGCTCTGCATACGCTAGACCAAATTCCCTTACCAATGCAAAAAAACACCAATACATTTCTGCGCGAATTTTTTTTTGCAATTTATGTCGGTACACTAAACAAAAATTATTGTAACATTAAAAATGGGTTTAAAAAATTTTATTATGATAAAAACTAAATTTTCATCGCTTCAAGTTGACCATTTGGGCAGCAACAAAAACAAGAATGTATTTCTTGCAGTGAATTTTAACATTAATTATAAATTATTTTTTGATCAATTATTCAAAAACGTGAAAAATGGATGGTCAAAACACAAAAACCGCAGCATAATGCTTTCGCATCTGCAACATAATGCTTTTGGGAGCATGATTTGTATTTTTTTCATGTAATAGTAGAATATTATTACACTATTTGAAATCCTCTGGGATCCAGAATCCAGACCAGTCTAAATTATTTTGGGCGTACTTTTGCCTTATCAATGACCAATGAAGAGATCCTTCTTCGCAATACTTAAAATGCAAATTAAGAGGATTTCTTCGTTCAACCACGAGTTTCAAAGCATTTCAAGCAAAGAGCGTTCAAGTATTTATACAGTTTTATGTAGCTTAAAGGAAAGCAACTCTCCTTTCTTTATCATTAAAATGTTTTTTTTTGTCACTCTTTGAAATTCCTTTTTTGTGATGTACTTAAATATGTAAAAAAATAATACCAACTTATTGGTAGAACTGGAATACCAATAATACCAATTTATGAAAATAACATAGGTGAACCTATTTTTTTGACCAACCCTTTTTTAAGTTTCTGACGCTTAGTCGGAGTTAAATTTTAGAATTCAACATAATAAAATATTCGTATAATATAAAGTTTAAAAACCTAAATAAATATTCTAATAAAAAATATTTTTCTATCCTTGCAGAGGGTATTATAATTTTGGTCAAAAGTGTGCAACGCAGTGAAGGGAGACATCTCCCACCCTGTAAAGTGTATATATTCTTGATCGGGATCACCTTCTGAGTTGATATGAGCATGTCCGTCTGTCCGTCCGTCTGTCTGTCCGTCTGTCTGTCCGTTTGTCTGTTTCTACGCAAACTAGTCTCTCCGTTTTAAAGCTATCGTCTTGAAACTTTGCACACACCCTTCTTTCCTTTGCACGCAGTATATAAGTCGGAACGGCCCGGATCGGCCGACAATATCCTATAGCTGCCATATAACTGATTGATAGGAAATGGTAAACTTTGGTGTTTTTAAAGTTAGAGATTTTAGGTGAGAGCTATTTTTGGCAAAATAATACGAATGCCAAATTTTGTAAGGGTCGGCCGACTATATCCTATAGCTGTCATATAACTAAACGATCGGAAATGACCCAACTTTCGTGTTTTTGAAGAAAGAGATTAAAATTAGCATTAATTTGAGAAGGTATTGTAGGTCCCTTGAATTTCTCCAAAGTTCTAAAATATATGTACCAGGAGCTACTGGATAAGCAAAATATTTTTCAAGGTCTATGTCGATATCGTTTTTCTCAACTTTTCTTTTTCTTCATAACTTTTTTTTTACATAAAAATTCTAAAAACATTCCATTTTCGGAATTATTTGAGCCTATGTTATTAGTTACGTCATCAAAACTACTTTTTGCTAAGGCCCGAACCACCATCTGAAGGCACCTCTAATCTGAAGTAACATAAATACCAACCTTCTAATTTAAAAAAACGAAAGTTCGGTATTTTCGATCGTTCAGGTACATGGCAGCCATAGAATATAGTTGGCCAACCTCTTTAAAATTTTGAAGTTTAATTTTGGGGTAGGATCCATTGGCCAAATATAGAATCCATAGACTAAAAACAACTCCATAACTCTTAAAACAAGCGCGTTTTAACATTTCCGATCTATAAATGATATGACAGCTATAGAGCAAAGTCTAAGCCGAACTTCGCCGAATTGACTTCGTAGCCATTTTGGTACGAAGGCCCGACTCCGTCGCATAACATAAAATCGACCAAACACGAAGTAAGACCGTTTTAATGCGAATAAATAAAACAAATTGCATTCAAATGCCAGAAATTGGAAAACTAAAACTCAATCAAATTAAAAAAAGGAAATAAATCTCGAAAAGGTATTGTATATATTTGAGGGTTCAATTCAACCCTAAAATCAACAGCCGATCAAAGTCAAAGTCGCATACATAAAGTCAAACAAGTGAAGCTACAAGCAGTACAGTTTGATTTCATTCTTAGGACGAGAGGCGTTTTTTATAAACATAAAGAACCAATTAGAGTTTTCTCAAGTTTCTGACGTAAAGTAGATCAGGGGTGTCCAAGCTCTGCATACGCTAGACCAAATTCCCTTACCAATGCAAAAAAAACACCAATACATTGCTGCGCGAATTTTTTTTTTGCAATTTATGTCGGTACACTAAACAAAAATTATGGTAACATTAAAAATGGGTTTAAAAAATTTTATTATGATAAAAACTAAATTTTCATCGCTTCAAGTTGACCATTTGGGCAGCAACAAAAACAAGAATGTATTTCTTGCAGTGAATTTTTAACATTAATTATAAATTATTTTTTGATCAATTATTCAAAAACGTGAAAAATGGATGGTCAAAACAAAAAACCGCAGCATAATGCTTTCGCATCTGCAACATAATGCTTTTGGGAGCATGATTTGTATTTTTTTCATGTAATAGTAGAATATTATTACACTATTTGAAATCCTCTGGGATCCAGAATCCAGACCAGTCTAAATTATTTTGGGCGTACTTTTGCCTTATCAATGACCAATGAAGAGATCCTTCTTCGCAATACTTAAAATGCAAATTAAGAGGATTTCTTCGTTCAACCACGAGTTTCAAAGCATTTCAAGCAAAGAGCGTTCAAGGATTTATGCAGTTTTATGTAGCTTAAAGGAAAGCAACTCTCCTTTCTTTATCATTAAAATGTTTTTTTTTTTTGTCACTCTTTGAAATTCCTTTTTTGTGATGTACTTAAATATGTAAAAAAATAATACCAACTTATTGGTAGAACTGGAATACCAATAATACCAATTTATGAAAATAACATAGGTGAACCTATTTTTTTGACCAACCCTTTTTTAAGTTTTTGACGCTTAGTCGGAGTTAAATTTTAGAATTCAACATAATAAAATATTCGTATAATATAAAGTTTAAAAACCTAAATAAATATTCTAATAAAAAATATTTTTCTATCCTTGCAGAGGGTATTATAATTTTGGTCAAAAGTGTGCAACGCAGTGAAGGAGACATCTCCCACCCTGTAAAGTGTATATATTCTTGATCGGGATCACCTCCTGAGTTGATATGAGCATGTCCGTCTGTCCGTCCGTCTGTCTGTCCGTCTGTCTGTCCGTTTGTCTGTTTCTACGCAAACTAGTCTCTCCGTTTTAAAGCTATCGTCTTGAAACTTTGCACACACCCTTCTTTCCTTTGCACGCAGTATATAAGTCGGAACGGCCCGGATCGGCCGACAATATCCTATAGCTGCCATATAACTGATTGATAGGAAATGGTAAACTTTGGTGTTTTTAAAGTTAAAGATTTTAGGTGAGAGCTATTTTTGGCAAAATAATACGAATGCCAAATTTTGTAAGGGTCGGCCGACTATATCCTATAGCTGTCATATAACTAAACGATCGGAAATGACCCAACTTTCGTGTTTTTGAAGAAAGAGATTAAAATTAGCATTAATTTGAGAAGGTATTGTAGGTCCCTTGAATTTCTCCAAAGTTCTAAAATATATGTACCAGGAGCTACTGGATAAGCAAAATATTTTTCAAGGTCTATGTCGATATCGTTTTTCTCAACTTTTCTTTTTTTTCATAACTTTTTTTTACATAAAAATTCTAAAAACATTCCATTTTCGGAATTATTTGAGCCTATGTTATTAGTTACGTCATCAAAACTACTTTTTTCATGATCTTCTATAAATTTGGAGAGCATTGGTTTTACCATAGCTATCACATTTTCCCTTTTTCCTCTGAGAGGAAATTTATCTCTCTATAAGAAAGGTTTAAGAAAAGTCCAACCAAATGAGCGATTGCCGGAAGAAACCTGACTGGTTGTAATTCGAGAATAAAAAAAAAATCGCGCGATCGAATCAAAATTGTTTTCAGGTCTATTTCGGGCTTTTACGGGCCCATTCCGGGTTTTTACGGGCCGGGCCTTTTTGCTAAGGCCCGAACCACCATCTGAAGGCACCTCTAATCTGAAGTAACATAAATACCAACCTTCTAATTTAAAAAAACGAAAGTTCGGTATTTTCGATCGTTCAGGTACATGGCAGCCATAGAATATAGTTGGCCAACCTCTTTAAAATTTTGAAGTTTAATTTTGGGGTAGGATCCATTGGCCAAATATAGAATCCATAGACTAAAAACAACTCCATAACTCTTAAAACAAGCGCGTTTTAACATTTCCGATCTATAAATGATATGACAGCTATAGAGCAAAGTCTAAGCCGAACTTCGCCGAATTGACTTCGTAGCCATTTTGGTACGAAGGCCCGACTCCGTCGCATAACATAAAATCGACCAAACACGAAGTAAGACCGTTTTAATGCGAATAAATAAAACAAATTGCATTCAAATGCCAGAAATTGGAAAACTAAAACTCAATCAAATTAAAAAAAGGAAATAAATTCCGAAAAGGTATTGTATATATTTGAGGGTTCAATTCAACCCTAAAATCAACAGCCGATCAAAGTCAAAGTCACATACATAAAGTCAAACAAGTGAAGCTACAAGCAGTACAGTTTGATTTCATTCTTAGGACGAGAGGCGTTTTTTATAAACATAAAGAACCAATTAGAGTTTTCTCAAGTTTCTGACGTAAAGTAGATCAGGGGTGTCCAAGCTCTGCATACGCTAGACCAAATTCCCTTACCAATGCAAAAAAAACACCAATACATTTCTGCGCGAATTTTTTTTGCAATTTATGTCGGTACACTAAACAAAAATTATGGTAACATTAAAAATGGGTTTAAAAAATTTTATTATGATAAAAACTAAATTTTCATCGCTTCAAGTTGACCATTTGGGCAGCAACAAAAACAAGAATGTATTTCTTGCAGTGAATTTTTAACATTAATTATAAATTATTTTTTGATCAATTATTCAAAAACGTGAAAAATGGATGGTCAAAACAAAAAACCGCAGCATAATGCTTTCGCATCTGCAACATAATGCTTTTGGGAGCATGATTTGTATTTTTCTCATGTAATAGTAGAATATTATTACACTATTTGAAATCCTCTGGGATCCAGAATCCAGACCAGTCTAAATTATTTTGGGCGTACTTTTGCCTTATTAATGACCAATGAAGAGATCCTTCTTCGCAATACTTAAAATGCAAATTAAGAGGATTTCTTCGTTCAACCACGAGTTTCAAAGCATTTCAAGCAAGAGCGTTCAAGGATTTATACAGTTTTATGTAGCTTAAAGGAACGCAACTCTCCTTTCTTTATCATTAAAATATTTTTTTTTTGTCACTCTTTGAAATTCCTTTTTTTGTGATGTACTTAACTATGTAAAAAAATAATACCAACTTATTGGTAGAACTTGAATACCAATAATACCAATTTATGAAAATAACATAGGTGAACCTATTTTTTGACCAACCCTTTTTTAAGTTTTTGACGCTTAGTCGGAGTTAAATTTTAGAATTCAACATAATAAAATATTCGTATAATATAAAGTTTAAAAACCTAAATAAATATTCTAATAAAAAATATTTTTCTATCCTTGCAGAGGGTATTATAATTTTGGTCAAAAGTGTGCAACGCAGTGAAGGAGACATCTCCCACCCTGTAAAGTGTATATATTCTTGATCGGGATCACCTCCTGAGTTGATATGAGCATGTCCGTCTGTCCGTCCGTCTGTCTGTCCGTCTGTCTGTCCGTTTGTCTGTTTCTACGCAAACTAGTCTCTCCGTTTTAAAGCTATCGTCTTGAAACTTTGCACACACCCTTCTTTCCTTTGCACGCAGTATATAAGTCGGAACGGCCCGGATCGGCCGACAATATCCTATAGCTGCCATATAACTGATTGATAGGAAATGGTAAACTTTGGTGTTTTTAAAGTTAGAGATTTTAGGTGAGAGCTATTTTTGGCAAAATAATACGAATGCCAAATTTTGTAAGGGTCGGCCGACTATATCCTATAGCTGTCATATAACTAAACGATCGGAAATGACCCAACTTTCGTGTTTTTGAAGAAAAAGATTAAAATTAGCATTAATTTGAGAAGGTATTGTAGGTCCCTTGAATTTCTCCAAAGTTCTAAAATATATGTACCAGGAGCTACTGGATAAGCAAAATATTTTTCAAGGTCTATGTCGATATCGTTTTTCTCAACTTTTCTTTTTTTCATAACTTTTTTTTACATAAAAATTCTAAAAACATTCCATTTTCGGAATTATTTGAGCCTATGTTATTAGTTACGTCATCAAAACTACTTTTTCATGATCTTCTATAAATTTGGAGAGCATTGGTTTTACCATAGCTATCACATTTTCCCTTTTTTCCTCTGAGAGGAAATTTATCTCTCTATAAGAAAGGTTTAAGAAAAGTCCAACCAAATGAGCGATTGCCGGAAGAAACCTGACTGGTTGTAATTCGAGAATAAAAAAAAATCGCGCGATCGAATCAAAATTGTTTTCAGGTCTATTTCGGGCTTTTACGGGCCCATTCCGGGTTTTTACGGGCCGGGCCTTTTTGCTAAGGCCCGAACCACCATCTGAAGGCACCTCTAATCTGAAGTAACATAAATACCAACCTTCTAATTTAAAAAAACGAAAGTTCGGTATTTTCGATCGTTCAGGTACATGGCAGCCATAGAATATAGTTGGCCAACCTCTTTAAAATTTTGAAGTTTAATTTTGGGGTAGGATCCATTGGCCAAATATAGAATCCATAGACTAAAAACAACTCCATAACTCTTAAAACAAGCGCGTTTTAACATTTCCGATCTATAAATGATATGACAGCTATAGAGCAAAGTCTAAGCCGAACTTCGCCGAATTGACTTCGTAGCCATTTTGGTACGAAGGCCCGACTCCGTCGCATAACATAAAATCGACCAAACACGAAGTAAGACCGTTTTAATGCGAATAAATAAAACAAATTGCATTCAAATGCCAGAAATTGGAAAACTAAAACTCAATCAAATTAAAAAAAGGAAATAAATCCCGAAAAGGTATTGTATATATTTGAGGGTTCAATTCAACCCTAAAATCAACAGCCGATCAAAGTCAAAGTCACATACATAAAGTCAAACAAGTGAAGCTACAAGCAGTACAGTTTGATTTCATTCTTAGGACGAGAGGCGTTTTTTATAAACATAAAGAACCAATTAGAGTTTTCTCAAGTTTCTGACGTAAAGTAGATCAGGGGTGTCCAAGCTCTGCATACGCTAGACCAAATTCCCTTACCAATGCAAAAAAACACCAATACATTTCTGCGCGAATTTTTTTTTGCAATTTATGTCGGTACACTAAACAAAAATTATGGTAACATTAAAAATGGGTTTAAAAAATTTTATTATGATAAAAACTAAATTTTCATCGCTTCAAGTTGACCATTTGGGCAGCAACAAAAACAAGAATGTATTTCTTGCAGTGAATTTTTAACATTAATTATAAATTATTTTTTGATCAATTATTCAAAAACGTGAAAAATGGATGGTCAAAACAAAAAACCGCAGCATAATGCTTTCGCATCTGCAACATAATGCTTTTGGGAGCATGATTTGTATTTTTTTCATGTAATAGTAGAATATTATTACACTATTTGAAATCCTCTGGGATCCAGAATCCAGACCAGTCTAAATTATTTTGGGCGTACTTTTGCCTTATCAATGACCAATGAAGAGATCCTTTTTCGCAATACTTAAAATGCAAATTAAGAGGATTTCTTCGTTCAACCACGAGTTTCAAAGCATTTCAAGCAAGAGCGTTCAAGGATTTATACAGTTTTATGTAGCTTAAAGGAACGCAACTCTCCTTTCTTTATCATTAAAATGTTTTTTTTTTGTCACTCTTTGAAATTCCTTTTTTTGTGATGTACTTAACTATGTAAAAAAATAATACCAACTTATTGGTAGAACTTGAATACCAATAATACCAATTTATGAAAATAACATAGGTGAACCTATTTTTTGACCAACCCTTTTTTAAGTTTTTGACGCTTAGTCGGAGTTAAATTTTAGAATTCAACATAATAAAATATTCGTATAATATAAAGTTTAAAAACCTAAATAAATATTCTAATAAAAAATATTTTTCTATCCTTGCAGAGGGTATTATAATTTTGGTCAAAAGTTTCCCACCCTCCTTTGGGAGACATCTCCCACCCTGTAAAGTGTATATATTCTTGATCGGGATCACCTCCTAAGTTGATATGAGCATGTCCGTCTGTCTGTCCGTCTGTCTGTCCGTCTGTCTGTCCGTTTGTCTGTTTCTACGCAAACTAGTCTCTCCGTTTTAAAGCTATCGTCTTGAAACTTTGCACACACCCTTCTTTCCTTTGCACGCAGTATATAAGTCGGAACGGCCCGGATCGGCCGACAATATCCTATAGCTGCCATATAACTGATTGATAGGAAATGGTAAACTTTGGTGTTTTTAAAGTTAGAGATTTTAGGTGAGAGCTATTTTTGGCAAAATAATACGAATGCCAAATTTCGTAAGGGTCGGCCGACTATATCCTATAGCTGTCATATAACTAAAGGATCGGAAATGACCCAACTTTCGTGTTTTTGAAGATAGAGATTAAAATTAGCATTAATTTGAGAAGGTATTGTAGGTCCCTTGAATTTCTCCAAAGTTCTAAAATATATGTACCAGGAGCTACTGGATAAGCAAAATATTTTTCAAGGTCTATGTCGATATCGTTTTTCTCAACTTTTCTTTTTTTTCATAACTTTTTTTTTACATAAAAATTCTAAAAACATTCCATTTTCGGAATTATTTGAGCCTATGTTATTAGTTACGTCATCAAAACTACTTTTTTCATGATCTTCTATAAATTTGGAGAGCATTGGTTTTACCATAGCTATCACATTTTCCCTTTTTTCCTCTGAGAGGAAATTTATCTCTCTATAAGAAAGGTTTAAGAAAAGTCCAACCAAATGAGCGATTGCCGGAAGAAACCTGACTGGTTGTAATTCGAGAATAAAAAAAAATCGCGCGATCGAATCAAAATTGTTTTCAGGTCTATTTCGGGCTTTTACGGGCCCATTCCGGGTTTTTACGGGCCGGGCCTTTTTGCTAAGGCCCGAACCACCATCTGAAGGCACCTCTTATCTAAAGTAACATAAATACCAACCTTCTAATTTAAAAAAACGAAAGTTCGGTATTTTCGATCGTTCAGGTACATGGCAGCCATAGAATATAGTTGGCCAACCTCTTTAAAATTTTGAAGTTTAATTTTGGGGTAGGATCCATTGGCCAAATATAGAATCCATAGACTAAAAACAACTCCATAACTCTTAAAACAAGCGCGTTTTAACATTTCCGATCTATAAATGATATGACAGCTATAGAGCAAAGTCTAAGCCGAACTTCGCCGAATTGACTTCGTAGCCATTTTGGTACGAAGGCCCGACTCCGTCGCATAACATAAAATCGACCAAACACGAAGTAAGACCGTTTTAATGCGAATAAATAAAACAAATTGCATTCAAATGCCAGAAATTGGAAAACTAAAACTCAATCAAATTAAAAAAAGGAAATAAATCCCGAAAAGGTATTGTATATATTTGAGGGTTCAATTCAACCCTAAAATCAACAGCCGATCAAAGTCAAAGTCACATACATAAAGTCAAACAAGTGAAGCTACAAGCAGTACAGTTTGATTTCATTCTTAGGACGAGAGGCGTTTTTTATAAACATAAAGAACCAATTAGAGTTTTCTCAAGTTTCTGACGTAAAGTAGATCAGGGGTGTCCAAGCTCTGCATACGCTAGACCAAATTCCCTTACCAATGCAAAAAAACACCAATACATTTCTGCGCGAATTTTTTTTTGCAATTTATGTCGGTACACTAAACAAAAATTATGGTAACATTAAAAATGGGTTTAAAAAATTTTATTATGATAAAAACTAAATTTTCATCGCTTCAAGTTGACCATTTGGGCAGCAACAAAAACAAGAATGTATTTCTTGCAGTGAATTTTTAACATTAATTATAAATTATTTTTTGATCAATTACACAGCTCCACAAAAAAAAAAAAAAAAAAATTCAGAGATCAGACCATACCTCCTATATGGATTTGGGGTCGCTGAATCCGAATCCGTGGTCAGTTGGTCGCCATCACGTCAGGTTTTCGAGAAAATAACGGTTGAATAGTCGAAAAACGCCGTTTTTGGCCATTTTCGAATAATCGTACCGAAAAATTCTGATGTCTTACAAACCTAATTCAAAATGGAAATGAAAGGCTGATTTGTGATCTTTAAAACGAGCTCCATGCCAAATTTTTCGCATGCACCGTTAGGACAGGGGTGCGTTTATATGTAGGCATCTTAGCAAAAAATGTATGCCGAACGCAAAAATTTCAAAATTCAGCATATTCAAATAAAACATGGTACCCGGGGTTTTTGGGGTCGCTGAATCCGAATCTGAGGTCAGTTTGACGCCATCACGTCAAACTTTGAGGTTATGAGGTTTGAGGTTTTTTTTAGGTTATGAAGAAACTTGACGTGATGGCGTCAAACTGACCTCAGATTCGGATTCAGCGACCCCAAAAACCCCCGGGTACCATGTTTTATTTGAATATGCTGAATTTTGAAATTTTTGTGTTCGGCATACATTTTTTGCTAAGATGCCTACATATAAACGCACCCCCTGTCCTAACGGTGCAAGCGAAAAATTTGTCATGGAGCTCGTTTTAAAGATCACAAATCAGCCTTTCATTTCCATTTTGAATTAGGTTTGTAACACATCAGAATTTTGCGGTACGATTTTTCGAAAATGGCCAAAAACGGCGTTTTTCGACTATTCAACCGTTATTTTCTCGAAAACCTGACGTGATGGCGACCAACTGACCACGGATTCGGATTCAGCGACCCCAAATCCATATAGGAGGTATGGTCTGATCTCTGAATTTTTTTTTTTTTTTTTTGTGGAGCTGTGTTATTCAAAAGCGTGAAAAATGGATGGTCAAAACAAAAAACCGCAGCATAATGCTTTCGCATCTGCAACATAATGCTTTTGGGAGCATGATTTGTATTTTTTTCATGTAATAGTAGAATATTATTACACTATTTGAAATCCTCTGGGATCCAGAATCCAGACCAGTCTAAATTATTTTGGGCGTACTTTTGCCTTATCAATGACCAATGAAGAGATCCTTTTTCGCAATACTTAAAATGCAAATTAAGAGGATTTCTTCGTTCAACCACGAGTTTCAAAGCATTTCAAGCAAAGAGCGTTCAAGGATTTATACAGTTTTATGTAGCTTAAAGGAACGCAACTCTCCTTTCTTTATCATTAAAATGTTTTTTTTGTCACTCTTTGAAATTCCTTTTTTTGTGATGTACTTAACTATGTAAAAAAATAATACCAACTTATTGGTAGAACTTGAATACCAATAATACCAATTTATGAAAATAACATAGGTGAACCTATTTTTTTGACCAACCCTTTTTAAGTTTTTGACGCTTAGTCGGAGTTAAATTTTAGAATTCAACATAATAAAATATTCGTATAATATAAAGTTTAAAAACCTAAATAAATATTCTAATAAAAAATATTTTTCTATCCTTGCAGAGGGTATTATAATTTTGGTCAAAAGTGTGCAACGCAGTGAAGGAGACATCTCCCACCCTATAAAGTGTATATATTCTTGATCAGGATCACCTCCTGAGTTTATATGAGCATGTCCGTCTGTCCGTCCGTCTGTCTGTCCGTCTGTCTGTCCGTTTGTCTGTTTCTACGCAAACTAGTCTCTCCGTTTTAAAGCTATCGTCTTGAAACTTTGCACACACCCTTCTTTCCTTTGCACGCAGTATATAAGTCGGAACCGCAGCATAATGCTTTCGCATCTGCAACATAATGCTTTTGGGAGCATGATTTGTATTTTTTTCATGTAATAGTAGAATATTATTACACTATTTGAAATCCTCTGGGATCCAGAATCCAGACCAGTCTAAATTATTTTGGGCGTACTTTTGCCTTATCAATGACCAATGAAGAGATCCTTTTTCGCAATACTTAAAATGCAAATTAAGAGGATTTCTTCGTTCAACCACGAGTTTCAAAGCATTTCAAGCAAAGAGCGTTCAAGGATTTATACAGTTTTATGTAGCTTAAAGGAACGCAACTCTCCTTTCTTTATCATTAAAATGTTTTTTTTTGTCACTCTTTGAAATTCCTTTTTTGTGATGTACTTAACTATGTAAAAAAATAATACCAACTTATTGGTAGAACTTGAATACCAATAATACCAATTTATGAAAATAACATAGGTGAACCTAATTTTTTGACCAACCCTTTTTAAGTTTTTGACGCTTAGTCGGAGTTAAATTTTAGAATTCAACATAATAAAATATTCGTATAATATAAAGTTTAAAAACCTAAATAAATATTCTAATAAAAAATATTTTTCTATCCTTGCAGAGGGTATTATAATTTTGGTCAAAAGTGTGCAACGCAGTGAAGGAGACATCTCCCACCCTATAAAGTGTATATATTCTTGATCAGGATCACCTCCTGAGTTTATATGAGCATGTCCGTCTGTCCGTCCGTCTGTCTGTCCGTCTGTCTGTCCGTTTGTCTCTTTCTACGCAAACTAGTCTCTCCGTTTAAAAGCTATCGTCTTGAAACTTTGCACACACCCTTCTTTCCTTTGCACGCAGTATATAAGTCGGAACGGCCCGGATCGGCCGACAATATCCTATAGCTGCCATATAACTGATTGATAGGAAATGGTAAACTTTGGTGTTTTTAAAGTTAGAGATTTTAGGTGAGAGCTATTTTTGGCAAAATAATACGAATGCCAAATTTCGTAAGGGTCTGCCGACTATATCCTATAGCTGTCATATAACTAAACGATCGGAAATGACCCAACTTTCGTGTTTTTGAAGAAAGAGATTAAAATTAGCATTAATTTGAGAAGGTATTGTAGGTCCCTTGAATTTCTCCAAAGTTCTAAAATATATGTACCAGGAGCTACTGGATAAGCAAAATATTTTTCAAGGTCTATGTCGATATCGTTTTTCTCAACTTTTCTTTTTTTCATAACTTTTTTTTTACATAAAAATTCTAAAAACATTCCATTTTCGGAATTATTTGAGCCTATGTTATTAGTTACGTCATCAAAACTACTTTTTTCATGATCTTCTATAAATTTGGAGAGCATTGGTTTTACCATAGCTATCACATTTTCCTTTTTTTCCTCTGAGAGGAAATTTATCTCTCTATAAGAAAGGTTTAAGAAAAGTCCAACCAAATGAGCGATTGCCGGAAGAAACCTGACTGGTTGTAATTCGAGAATAAAAAAAAAATCGCGCGATCGAATCAAAATTGTTTTCAGGTCTATTTCGGGCTTTTACGGGCCCATTCCGGGTTTTACGGGCCGGGCCTTTTTGCTAAGGCCCGAACCACCATCTGAAGGCACCTCTAATCTGAAGTAACATAAATACCAACCTTCTAATTTAAAAAAACGAAAGTTCGGTATTTTCGATCGTTCAGGTACATGGCAGCCATAGAATATAGTTGGCCAACCTCTTTAAAATTTTGAAGTTTAATTTTGGGGTAGGATCCATTGGCCAAATATAGAATCCATAGACTAAAAACAACTCCATAACTCTTAAAACAAGCGAGTTTTAATATTTCCGATCTATAAATGATATGACAGCTATAGAGCAAAGTCTAAGCCGAACTTCGCCGAATTGACTTCGTAGCCATTTTGGTACGAAGGCCCGACTCCGTCGCATAACATAAAATCGACCAAACACGAAGTAAGACCGTTTTAATGCGAATAAATAAAACAAATTGCATTCAAATGCCAGAAATTGGAAAACTAAAACTCAATCAAATTAAAAAAAGGAAATAAATCTCGAAAAGGTATTGTATATATTTGAGGGTTCAATTCAACCCTAAAATCAACAGCCGATCAAAGTCAAAGTCGCATACATAAAGTCAAACAAGTGAAGCTACAAGCAGTACAGTTTGATTTCATTCTTAGGACGAGTGGCGTTTTTTATAAACATAAAGAACCAATTAGAGTTTTCTCAAGTTTCTGACGTAAAGTAGATCAGGGGTGTCCAAGCTCTGCATACGCTAGACCAAATTCCCTTACCAATGCAAAAAAAACACCAATACATTGCTGCGCGAATTTTTTTTTGCAATTTATGTCGGTACACTAAACAAAAATTATGGTAACATTAAAAATGGGTTTAAAAAATTTTATTATGATAAAAACTAAATTTTCATCGCTTCAAGTTGACCATTTGGGCAGCAACAAAAACAAGAATGTATTTCTTGCAGTGAATTTTTAACATTAATTATAAATTATTTTTTGATCAATTATTCAAAAACGTGAAAAATGGATGGTCAAAACAAAAAACCGCAGCATAATGCTTTCGCATCTGCAACATAATGCTTTTGGGAGCATGATTTGTATTTTTTTCATGTAATAGTAGAATATTATTACACTATTTGAAATCCTCTGGGATCCAGAATCCAGACCAGTCTAAATTATTTTGGGCGTACTTTTGCCTTATCAATGACCAATGAAGAGAACCTTCTTCGCAATACTTAGAATGCAAATTAAGAGGATTTCTTCGTTCAACCACGAGTTTCAAAGCATTTCAATCAAAGAGCGTTCAATGATTTATACAGTTTTATGTAGCTTAAAGGAAAGCAACTCTCCTTTCTTTATCATTAAAATGTTTTTTTTTTTTGTCACTCTTTGAAATTCCTTTTTTTGTGATGTACTTAACTATGTAAAAAAATAATACCAACTTATTGGTAGAACTTGAATACCAATAATACCAATTTATGAAAATAACATAGGTGAACCTATTTTTTTGACCAACCCTTTTTTAAGTTTTTGACGCTTAGTCGGAGTTAAATTTTAGAATTCAACATAATAAAATATTCGTATAATATAAAGTTTAAAAACCTAAATAAATATTCTAATAAAAAATATTTTTCTATCCTTGCAGAGGGTATTATAATTTTGGTCAAAAGTGTGCAACGCAGTGAAGGAGACATCTCCCACCCTATAAAGTGTATATATTCTTGATCAGGATCACCTCCTGAGTTTATATGAGCATGTCCGTCTGTCCGTCCGTCTGTCTGTCCGTCTGTCTGTCCGTCTGTCTGTCCGTTTGTCTGTTTCTACGCAAACTAGTCTCTCCGTTTTAAAGCTATCGTCTTGAAACTTTGCACACACCCTTCTTTCCTTTGCACGCAGTATATAAGTCGGAACGGCCCGGATCGGCCGACAATATCCTATAGCTGCCATATAACTGATTGATAGGAAATGGTAAACTTTGGTGTTTTTAAAGTTAGAGATTTTAGGTGAGAGCTATTTTTGGCAAAATAATACGAATGCCAAATTTCGTAAGGGTCGGCCGACTATATCCTATAGCTGTCATATAACTAAAGGATCGGAAATGACCCAACTTTCGTGTTTTTGAAGATAGAGATTAAAATTAGCATTAATTTGAGAAGGTATTGTAGGTCCCTTCAATTTCTCCAAAGTTCTAAAATATATGTACCAGGAGCTACTGGATAAGCAAAATATTTTTCAAGGTCTATGTCGATATCGTTTTTCTCAACTTTTCTTTTTTTTCATAACTTTTTTTTTACATAAAAATTCTAAAAACATTCCATTTTCGGAATTATTTGAGCCTATGTTATTAGTTACGTCATCAAAACTACTTTTTTCATGATCTTCTATAAATTTGGAGAGCATTGGTTTTACCATAGCTATCACATTTTCCCTTTTTTCCTCTGAGAGGAAATTTATCTCTCTATAAGAAAGGTTTAAGAAAAGTCCAACCAAATGAGCGATTGCCGGAAGAAACCTGACTGGTTGTAATTCGAGAATAAAAAAAAAATCGCGCGATCGAATCAAAATTTTTTCAGGTCTATTTCGGGCTTTTACGGGCCCATTCCGGGTTTTACGGGCCGGGCCTTTTTGCTAAGGCCCGAACCACCATCTGAAGGCACCTCTAATCTGAAGTAACATAAATACCAACCTTCTAATTTAAAAAAACGAAAGTTCGGTATTTTCGATCGTTCAGGTACATGGTAGCCATAGAATATAGTTGGCCAACCTCTTTAAAATTTTGAAGTTTAATTTTGGGGTAGGATCCATTGGCCAAATATAGAATCCATAGACTAAAAACAACTCCATAACTCTTAAAACAAGCGCGTTTTAACATTTCCGATCTATAAATGATATGACAGCTATAGAGCAAAGTCTAAGCCGAACTTCGCCGAATTGACTTCGTAGCCATTTTGGTACGAAGGCCCGACTCCGTCGCATAACATAAAATCGACCAAACACGAAGTAAGACCGTTTTAATGCGAATAAATAAAACAAATTGCATTCAAATGCCAGAAATTGGAAAACTAAAACTCAATCAAATTAAAAAAAGGAAATAAATCCCGAAAAGGTATTGTATATATTTGAGGGTTCAATTCAACCCTAAAATCAACAGCCGATCAAAGTCAAAGTCACATACATAAAGTCAAACAAGTGAAGCTACAAGCAGTACAGTTTGATTTCATTCTTAGGACGAGAGGCGTTTTTTATAAACATAAAGAACCAATTAGAGTTTTCTCAAGTTTCTGACGTAAAGTAGATCAGGGGTGTCCAAGCTCTGCATACGCTAGACCAAATTCCCTTACCAATGCAAAAAAACACCAATACATTTCTGCGCGAATTTTTTTTTTGCAATTTATGTCGGTACACTAAACAAAAATTATGGTAACATTAAAAATGGGTTTAAAAAATTTTATTATGATAAAAACTAAATTTTCATCGCTTCAAGTTGACCATTTGGGCAGCAACAAAAACAAGAATGTATTTCTTGCAGTGAATTTTTAACATTAATTATAAATTATTTTTTGATCAATTATTCAAAAGCGTGAAAAATGGATGGTCAAAACAAAAAACCGCAGCATAATGCTTTCGCATCTGCAACATAATGCTTTTGGGAGCATGATTTGTATTTTTTCATGTAATAGTAGAATATTATTACACTATTTGAAATCCTCTGGGATCCAGAATCCAGACCAGTCTAAATTATTTTGGGCGTACTTTTGCCTTATCAATGACCAATGAAGAGATCCTTTTTCGCAATACTTAAAATGCAAATTAAGAGGATTTCTTCGTTCAACCACGAGTTTCAAAGCATTTCAAGCAAAGAGCGTTCAAGGATTTATACAGTTTTATGTAGCTTAAAGGAACGCAACTCTCCTTTCTTTATCATTAAAATGTTTTTTTTTTGTCACTCTTTGAAATTCCTTTTTTTGTGATGTACTTAACTATGTAAAAAAATAATACCAACTTATTGGTAGAACTTGAATACCAATAATACCAATTTATGAAAATAACATAGGTGAACCTATTTTTTTGACCAACCCTTTTTTAAGTTTTTGACGCTTAGTCGGAGTTAAATTTTAGAATTCAACATAATAAAATATTCGTATAATATAAAGTTTAAAAACCTAAATAAATATTCTAATAAAAAATATTTTTCTATCCTTGCAGAGGGTATTATAATTTTGGTCAAAAGTGTGCAACGCAGTGAAGGAGACATCTCCCACCCTATAAAGTGTATATATTCTTGATCAGGATCACCTCCTGAGTTTATATGAGCATGTCCGTCTGTCCGTCCGTCTGTCTGTCCGTCTGTCTGTCCGTCTGTCTGTCCGTTTGTCTGTTTCTACGCAAACTAGTCTCTCCGTTTTAAAGCTATCGTCTTGAAACTTTGCACACACCCTTCTTTCCTTTGCACGCAGTATATAAGTCGGAACGGCCCGGATCGGCCGACAATATCCTATAGCTGCCATATAACTGATTGATAGGAAATGGTAAACTTTGGTGTTTTTAAAGTTAGAGATTTTAGGTGAGAGCTATTTTTGGCAAAATAATACGAATGCCAAATTTCGTAAGGGTCGGCCGACTATATCCTATAGCTGTCATATAACTAAAGGATCGGAAATGACCCAACTTTCGTGTTTTTGAAGATAGAGATTAAAATTAGCATTAATTTGAGAAGGTATTGTAGGTCCCTTGAATTTCTCCAAAGTTCTAAAATATATGTACCAGGAGCTACTGGATAAGCAAAATATTTTTCAAGGTCTATGTCGATATCGTTTTTCTCAACTTTTCTTTTTTTTCATAACTTTTTTTTTACATAAAAATTCTAAAAACATTCCATTTTCGGAATTATTTGAGCCTATGTTATTAGTTACGTCATCAAAACTACTTTTTCATGATCTTCTATAAATTTGGAGAGCATTGGTTTTACCATAGCTATCACATTTTCCTTTTTTTCCTCTGAGAGGAAATTTATCTCTCTATAAGAAAGGTTTAAGAAAAGTCCAACCAAATGAGCGATTGCCGGAAGAAACCTGACTGGTTGTAATTCGAGAATAAAAAAAAAAAATCGCGCGATCGAATCAAAATTGTTTTCAGGTCTATTTCGGGCTTTTACGGGCCCATTCCGGGTTTTTACGGGCCGGGCCTTTTTGCTAAGGCCCGAACCACCATCTGAAGGCACCTCTAATCTGAAGTAACATAAATACCAACCTTCTAATTTAAAAAAACGAAAGTTCGGTATTTTCGATCGTTCAGGTACATGGCAGCCATAGAATATAGTTGGCCAACCTCTTTAAAATTTTGAAGTTTAATTTTGGGGTAGGATCCATTGGCCAAATATAGAATCCATAGACTAAAAACAACTCCATAACTCTTAAAACAAGCGCGTTTTAACATTTCCGATCTATAAATGATATGACAGCTATAGAGCAAAGTCTAAGCCGAACTTCGCCGAATTGACTTCGTAGCCATTTTGGTACGAAGGCCCGACTCCGTCGCATAACATAAAATCGACCAAACACGAAGTAAGACCGTTTTAATGCGAATAAATAAAACAAATTGCATTCAAATGCCAGAAATTGGAAAACTAAAACTCAATCAAATTAAAACAAGAAAGGAAAGCTAACTTCGGGCGGAGCCGAAGTTGATATACCCTTGCAGCTAAAACCGGATATATATCGCAAACATCGGATATAGTTGGCCGATCCTTATGATTACATCATAATAAAACCAATTAACTAAAATAAAAAATCTAAAAAAAATGTCCCAAACTTCTATCTTCAAAAACACGAAAGTTGGGTCATTTCCGATCGTTCAGTTATATGGCAGCTATAGGATATAGTCGGCCGATCCTATTGAAATTCGGTAGGATGGATCAACTGGCCAAAAATATAATCTGTATTAAGTTTCAGCTTTCTATCTTCAAAAACACGAAAGTTGGGTCATTTTCGATCGTTCAGTTATATAGCAGCTATAAGATATAGTCGGCCGATCCTTATGAAATTTGGCATGTCGTAATGTTTTGCCAAAAATAGCTTTCCTGTAAAATTTGAACTCTCTAACTCTAAAAACACCAAAGTTATACCATTTCCGATCAATCCGTTATATGGCAGCTATAGGATATAGTCGGCCGATCCGGGCCGTTCCGACTTATATACTGCGTGCAAAAGAAAGAAGGGTGTGTGCAAAGTTTCAAGACGATAGCTTCAAAACTGAGAGACTAGTTCGCGTAGAAACAGACAGACAGACGGACAGACAGACGGACAGACAGACGGACAGACAGACGGACAGACGGACAGACGGACAGACGGACATGCTCATATCAACTCAGGAGGTGATCCTGATCAAGAATATATATACTTTATAGGGTCGGAGATGTCTCCTTCACTGCGTTGCACACTTTTGGACAAAATTATAATACCCTCTGCAAGGGTATAAAAAGGAAATAAATCCCGAAAAGGTATTGTATATATTTGAGGGTTCAATTCAACCCTAAAATCAACAGCCGATCAAAGTCAAAGTCACATACATAAAGTCAAACAAGTGAAGCTACAAGCAGTACAGTTTGATTTCATTCTTAGGACGAGAGGCGTTTTTTATAAACATAAAGAACCAATTAGAGTTTTCTCAAGTTTCTGACGTAAAGTAGATCAGGGGTGTCCAAGCTCTGCATACGCTAGACCAAATTCCCTTACCAATGCAAAAAAACACCAATACATTTCTGCGCGAATTTTTTTTTGCAATTTATGTCGGTACACTAAACAAAAATTATGGTAACATTAAAAATGGGTTTAAAAAATTTTATTATGATAAAAACTAAATTTTCATCGCTTCAAGTTGACCATTTGGGCAGCAACAAAAACAAGAATGTATTTCTTGCAGTGAATTTTTAACATTAATTATAAATTATTTTTTGATCAATTATTCAAAAACGTGAAAAATGGATGGTCAAAACAAAAAACCGCAGCATAATGCTTTCGCATCTGCAACATAATGCTTTTGGGAGCATGATTTGTATTTTTTTCATGTAATAGTAGAATATTATTACACTATTTGAAATCCTCTGGGATCCAGAATCCAGACCAGTCTAAATTATTTTGGGCGTACTTTTGCCTTATCAATGACCAATGAAGAGATCCTTTTTCGCAATACTTAAAATGCAAATTAAGAGGATTTCTTCGTTCAACCACGAGTTTCAAAGCATTTCAAGCAAAGAGCGTTCAAGGATTTATACAGTTTTATGTAGCTTAAAGGAACGCAACTCTCCTTTCTTTATCATTAAAATGTTTTTTTTTTGTCACTCTTTGAAATTCCTTTTTTGTGATGTACTTAACTATGTAAAAAAATAATACCAACTTATTGGTAGAACTTGAATACCAATAATACCAATTTATGAAAATAACATAGGTGAACCTATTTTTTTGACCAACCCTTTTTTAAGTTTTTGACGCTTAGTCGGAGTTAAATTTTAGAATTCAACATAATAAAATATTCGTATAATATAAAGTTTAAAAACCTAAATAAATATTCTAATAAAAAATATTTTTCTATCCTTGCAGAGGGTATTATAATTTTGGTCAAAAGTGTGCAACGCAGTGAAGGAGACATCTCCCACCCTGTAAAGTGTATATATTCTTGATCGGGATCACCTCCTGAGTTGATATGAGCATGTCCGTCTGTCCGTCCGTCTGTCTGTCCGTCTGTCTGTCCGTTTGTCTGTTTCTACGCAAACTAGTCTCTCCGTTTTAAAGCTATCGTCTTGAAACTTTGCACACACCCTTCTTTCCTTTGCACGCAGTATATAAGTCGGAACGGCCCGGATCGGCCGACAATATCCTATAGCTGCCATATAACTGATTGATAGGAAATGGTAAACTTTGGTGTTTTTAAAGTTAGAGATTTTAGGTGAGAGCTATTTTTGGCAAAATAATACGAATGCCAAATTTTGTAAGGGTCGGCCGACTATATCCTATAGCTGTCATATAACTAAACGATCGGAAATGACCCAACTTTAGTGTTTTTGAAGAAAGAGATTAAAATTAGCATTAATTTGAGAAGGTATTGTATTGTAAAAACATTCCATTTTCGGAATTATTTGAGCCTATGTTATTAGTTACGTCATCAAAACTACTTTTTTCATGATCTTCTATAAATTTGGAGAGCATTGGTTTTACCATAGCTATCACATTTTCCCTTTTTTCCTCTGAGAGGAAATTTATCTCTCTATAAGAAAGGTTTAAGAAAAGTCCAACCAAATGAGCGATTGCCGGAAGAAACCTGACTGGTTGTAATTCGAGAATAAAAAAAAAAAAATCGCGCGATCGAATCAAAATTGTTTTCAGGTCTATTTCGGGCTTTTACGGGCCCATTCCGGGTTTTACGGGCCGGGCCTTTTTGCTAAGGCCCGAACCACCATCTGAAGGCACCTCTAATCTGAAGTAACATAAATACCAACCTTCTAATTTAAAAAAACGAAAGTTCGGTATTTTCGATCGTTCAGGTACATGGCAGCCATAGAATATAGTTGGCCAACCTCTTTAAAATTTTGAAGTTTAATTTTGGGGTAGGATCCATTGGTCAAATATAGAATCCATAGACTAAAAACAACTCCATAACTCTTAAAACAAGCGCGTTTTAATATTTCCGATCTATAAATGATATGACAGCTATAGAGCAAAGTCTAAGCCGAACTTCGCCGAATTGACTTCGTAGCCATTTTGGTACGAAGGCCCGACTCCGTCGCATAACATAAAATCGACCAAACACGAAGTAAGACCGTTTTAATGCGAATAAATAAAACAAATTGCATTCAAATGCCAGAAATTGGAAAACTAAAACTCAATCAAATTAAAAAAAGGAAATAAATCCCGAAAAGGTATTGTATATATTTGAGGGTTCAATTCAACCCTAAAATCAACAGCCGATCAAAGTCAAAGTCACATACATAAAGTCAAACAAGTGAAGCTACAAGCAGTACAGTTTGATTTCATTCTTAGGACGAGAGGCGTTTTTTATAAACATAAAGAACCAATTAGAGTTTTCTCAAGTTTCTGACGTAAAGTAGATCAGGGGTGTCCAAGCTCTGCATACGCTAGACCAAATTCCCTTACCAATGCAAAAAAACACCAATACATTGCTGCGCGAATTTTTTTTTGCAATTTATGTCGGTACACTAAACAAAAATTATGGTAACATTAAAAATGGGTTTAAAAAATTTTATTATGATAAAAACTAAATTTTCATCGCTTCAAGTTGACCATTTGGGCAGCAACAAAAACAAGAATGTATTTCTTGCAGTGAATTTTTAACATTAATTATAAATTATTTTTTGATCAATTATTCAAAAACGTGAAAAATGGATGGTCAAAACAAAAAACCGCAGCATAATGCTTTCGCATCTGCAACATAATGCTTTTGGGAGCATGATTTGTATTTTTTCATGTAATAGTAGAATATTATTACACTATTTGAAATCCTCTGGGATCCAGAATCCAGACCAGTCTAAATTATTTTGGGCGTACTTTTGCCTTATTAATGACCAATGAAGAGATTCTTCTTCGCAATACTTAGAATGCAAATTAAGAGGATTTCTTCGTTCAACCACGAGTTTCAAAGCATTTCAAGCAAAGAGCGTTCAAGGATTTATACAGTTTTATGTAGCTTAAAGGAACGCAACTCTCCTTTCTTTATCATTAAAATGTTTTTTTTTTGTCACTCTTTGAAATTCCTTTTTTTGTGATGTACTTAAATATGTAAAAAAATAATACCAACTTATTGGTAGAACTGGAATACCAATAATACCAATTTATGAAAATAACATAGGTGAACCTATTTTTTTGACCAACCCTTTTTAAGTTTTTGACGCTTAGTCGGAGTTAAATTTTAGAATTCAACATAATAAAATATTCGTATAATATAAAGTTTAAAAACCTAAATAAATATTCTAATAAAAAATATTTTTCTATCCTTGCAGAGGGTATTATAATTTTGGTCAAAAGTGTGCAACGCAGTGAAGGAGACATCTCCCACCCTGTAAAGTGTATATATTCTTGATCGGGATCACCTCCTGAGTTGATATGAGCATGTCCGTCTGTCCGTCCGTCTGTCTGTCCGTCTGTCTGTCCGTTTGTCTGTTTCTACGCAAACTAGTCTCTCCGTTTTAAAGCTATCGTCTTGAAACTTTGCACACACCCTTCTTTCCTTTGCACGCAGTATATAGGTCGGAACGGCCCGGATCGGCCGACAATATCCTATAGCTGCCATATAACTGATTGATAGGAAATGGTAAACTTTGGTGTTTTTAAAGTTAGAGATTTTAGGTGAGAGCTATTTTTGGCAAAATAATACGAATGCCAAATTTCGTAAGGGTCGGCCGACTATATCCTATAGCTGTCATATAACTAAACGATTGGAAATGACCCAACTTTCGTGTTTTTGAAGAAAGAGATTAAAATTAGCATTAATTTGAGAAGGTATTGTAGGTCCCTTGAATTTCTCCAAAGTTCTAAAATATATGTACCAGGAGCTACTGGATAAGCAAAATATTTTTCAAGGTCTATGTCGATATCGTTTTTCTCAACTTTTCTTTTTTTTCATAACTTTTTTTTTACATAAAAATTCTAAAAACATTCCATTTTCGGAATTATTTGAGCCTATGTTATTAGTTACGTCATCAAAACTACTTTTTTCATGATCTTCTATAAATTTGGAGAGCATTGGTTTTACCATAGCTATCACATTTTCCTTTTTTTCCTCTGAGAGGAAATTTATCTCTCTATAAGAAAGGTTTAAGAAAAGTCCAACCAAATGAGCGATTGCCGGAAGAAACCTGACTGGTTGTAATTCGAGAATAAAAAAAAAATCGCGCGATCGAATCAAAATTGTTTTCAGGTCTATTTCGGGCTTTTACGGGCCCATTCCGGGTTTTTACGGGCCGGGCCTTTTGCTAAGGCCCGAACCACCATCTGAAGGCACCTCTAATCTGAAGTAACATAAATACCAACCTTCTAATTTAAAAAAACGAAAGTTCGTTATTTTCGATCGTTCAGGTACATGGCAGCCATAGAATATAGTTGGCCAACCTCTTTAAAATTTTGAAGTTTAATTTTGGGGTAGGATCCATTGGCCAAATATAGAATCCATAGACTAAAAACAACTCCATAACTCTTAAAACAAGCGCGTTTTAATATTTCCGATCTATAAATGATATGACAGCTATAGAGCAAAGTCTAAGCCGAACTTCGCCGAATTGACTTCGTAGCCATTTTGGTACGAAGGCCCGACTCCGTCGCATAACATAAAATCGACCAAACACGAAGTAAGACCGTTTTAATGCGAATAAATAAAACAAATTGCATTCAAATGCCAGAAATTGGAAAACTAAAACTCAATCAAATTAAAAAAAGGAAATAAATCCCGAAAAGGTATTGTATATATTTGAGGGTTCAATTCAACCCTAAAATCAACAGCCGATCAAAGTCAAAGTCACATACATAAAGTCAAACAAGTGAAGCTACAAGCAGTACAGTTTGATTTCATTCTTAGGACGAGAGGCGTTTTTTATAAACATAAAGAACCAATTAGAGTTTTCTCAAGTTTCTGACGTAAAGTAGATCAGGGGTGTCCAAGCTCTGCATACGCTAGACCAAATTCCCTTACCAATGCAAAAAAACACCAATACATTGCTGCGCGAATTTTTTTTGCAATTTATGTCGGTACACTAAACAAAAATTATGGTAACATTAAAAATGGGTTTAAAAAATTTTATTATGATAAAAACTAAATTTTCATCGCTTCAAGTTGACCATTTGGGCAGCAACAAAAACAAGAATGTATTTCTTGCAGTGAATTTTTAACATTAATTATAAATTATTTTTTGATCAATTATTCAAAAACGTGAAAAATGGATGGTCAAAACAAAAAACCGCAGCATAATGCTTTCGCATCTGCAACATAATGCTTTGGGGAGCATGATTTGTATTTTTCTCATGTAATAGTAGAATATTATTACACTATTTGAAATCCTCTGGGATCCAGAATCCAGACCAGTCTAAATTATTTTGGGCGTACTTTTGCCTTATTAATGACCAATGAAGAGATCCTTCTTCGCAATACTTAGAATGCAAATTAAGAGGATTTCTTCGTTCAACCACGAGTTTCAAAGCATTTCAAGCAAAGAGCGTTCAAGGATTTATACAGTTTTATGTAGCTTAAAGGAACGCAACTCTCCTTTCTTTATCATTAAAATGTTTTTTTTTTGTCACTCTTTGAAATTCCTTTTTTGTGATGTACTTAAATATGTAAAAAAATAATACCAACTTATTGGTAGAACTGGAATACCAATAATACCAATTTATGAAAATAACATAGGTGAACCTATTTTTTTGACCAACCCTTTTTTAAGTTTTTGACGCTTAGTCGGAGTTAAATTTTAGAATTCAACATAATAAAATATTCGTATAATATAAAGTTTAAAAACCTAAATAAATATTCTAATAAAAAATATTTTTCTATCCTTGCAGAGGGTATTATAATTTTGGTCAAAAGTGTGCAACGCAGTGAAGGAGACATCTCCCACCCTGTAAAGTGTATATATTCTTGATCGGGATCACCTCCTGAGTTGATATGAGCATGTCCGTCTGTCCGTCCGTCTGTCTGTCCGTCTGTCTGTCCGTTTGTCTGTTTCTACGCAAACTAGTCTCTCCGTTTTAAAGCTATCGTCTTGAAACTTTGCACACACCCTTCTTTCCTTTGCACGCAGTATATAAGTCGGAACGGCCCGGATCGGCCGACAATATCCAATAGCTGCCATATAACTGATTGATAGGAAATGGTAAACTTTGGTGTTTTTAAAGTTAGAGATTTTAGGTGAGAGCTATTTTTGGCAAAATAATACGAATGCCAAATTTTGTAAGGGTCGGCCGACTATATCCTATAGCTGTCATATAACTAAACGATCGGAAATGACCCAACTTTCGTGTTTTTGAAGAAAGAGATTAAAATTAGCATTAATTTGAGAAGGTATTGTAGGTCCCTTGAATTTCTCCAAAGTTCTAAAATATATGTACCAGGAGCTACTGGATAAGCAAAATATTTTTCAAGGTCTATGTCGATATCGTTTTTCTCAACTTTTCTTTTTTTCATAACTTTTTTTTTACATAAAAATTCTAAAAACATTCCATTTTCGGAATTATTTGAGCCTATGTTATTAGTTACGTCATCAAAACTACTTTTTTCATGATCTTCTATAAATTTGGAGAGCATTGGTTTTACCATAGCTATCACATTTTCCCTTTTTTTCTCTGAGAGGAAATTTATCTCTCTATAAGAAAGGTTTAAGAAAAGTCCAACCAAATGAGCGATTGCCGGAAGAAACCTGACTGGTTGTAATTCGAGAATAAAAAAAAAAATCGCGCGATCGAATCAAAATTGTTTTCAGGTCTATTTCGGGTTTTTACGGGCCCATTCCGGGTTTTTTACGGGCCGGGCCTTTTTGCTAAGGCCCGAACCACCATCTGAAGGCACCTCTAATCTGAAGTAACATAAATACCAACCTTCTAATTTAAAAAAACGAAAGTTCGGTATTTTCGATCGTTCAGGTACATGGCAGCCATAGAATATAGTTGGCCAACCTCTTTAAAATTTTGAAGTTTAATTTTGGGGTAGGATCCATTGGCCAAATATAGAATCCATAGACTAAAAACAACTCCATAACTCTTAAAACAAGCGAGTTTTAATATTTCCGATCTATAAATGATATGACAGCTATAGAGCAAAGTCTAAGCCGAACTTCGCCGAATTGACTTCGTAGCCATTTTGGTACGAAGGCCCGACTCCGTCGCATAACATAAAATCGACCAAACACGAAGTAAGACCGTTTTAATGCGAATAAATAAAACAAATTGCATTCAAATGCCAGAAATTGGAAAACTAAAACTCAATCAAATTAAAAAAAAGGAAATAAATCCCGAAAAGGTATTGTATATATTTGAGGGTTCAATTCAACCCTAAAATCAACATCCGATCAAAGTCAAAGTCACATACATAAAGTCAAACAAGTGAAGCTACAAGCAGTACAGTTTGATTTCATTCTTAGGACGAGAGGCGTTTTTTATAAACATAAAGAACCAATTAGAGTTTTCTCAAGTTTCTGACGTAAAGTAGATCAGGGGTGTCCAAGCTCTGCATACGCTAGACCAAATTCCCTTACCAATGCAAAAAAACACCAATACATTGCTGCGCGAATTTTTTTTGCAATTTATGTCGGTACACTAAACAAAAATTATGGTAACATTAAAAATGGGTTTAAAAAATTTTATTATGATAAAAACTAAATTTTCATCGCTTCAAGTTGACCATTTGGGCAGCAACAAAAACAAGAATGTATTTCTTGCAGTGAATTTTTAACATTAATTATAAATTATTTTTTGATCAATTATTCAAAAACGTGAAAAATGGATGGTCAAAACAAAAAACCGCAGCATAATGCTTTCGCATCTGCAACATAATGCTTTTGGGAGCATGATTTGTATTTTTCTCATGTAATAGTAGAATATTATTACACTATTTGAAATCCTCTGGGATCCAGAATCCAGACCAGTCTAAATTATTTTGGGCGTACTTTTGCCTTATTAATGACCAATGAAGAGATCCTTCTTCGCAATACTTAGAATGCAAATTAAGAGGATTTCTTCGTTCAACCACGAGTTTCAAAGCATTTCAAGCAAAGAGCGTTCAAGGATTTATACAGTTTTATGTAGCTTAAAGGAACGCAACTCTCCTTTCTTTATCATTAAAATGTTTTTTTTTTGTCACTCTTTGAAATTCCTTTTTTTGTGATGTACTTAAATATGTAAAAAAATAATACCAACTTATTGGTAGAACTGGAATACCAATAATACCAATTTATGAAAATAACATAGGTGAACCTATTTTTTTGACCAACCCTTTTTTAAGTTTTTGACGCTTAGTCGGAGTTAAATTTTAGAATTCAACATAATAAAATATTCGTATAATATAAAGTTTAAAAACCTAAATAAATATTCTAATAAAAAATATTTTTCTATCCTTGCAGAGGGTATTATAATTTTGGTCAAAAGTGTGCAACGCAGTGAAGGAGACATCTCCCACCCTGTAAAGTGTATATATTCTTGATCGGGATCACCTCCTGAGTTGATATGAGCATGTCCGTCTGTCCGTCCTTCTGTCTGTCCGTCTGTCTGTCCGTTTGTCTGTTTCTACGCAAACTAGTCTCTCCGTTTTAAAGCTATCGTCTTGAAACTTTGCACACACCCTTCTTTCCTTTGCACGCAGTATATAGGTCGGCCGACAATATCCTATAGCTGCCATATAACTGATTGATAGGAAATGGTAAACTTTGGTGTTTTTAAAGTTAGAGATTTTAGGTGAGAGCTATTTTTGGCAAAATAATACGAATGCCAAATTTCGTAAGGGTCGGCCGACTATATCCTATAGCTGTCATATAACTAAACGATTGGAAATGACCCAACTTTCGTGTTTTTGAAGAAAGAGATTAAAATTAGCATTAATTTGAGAAGGTATTGTAGGTCCCTTGAATTTCTCCAAAGTTCTAAAATATATGTACCAGGAGCTACTGGATAAGCAAAATATTTTTCAAGGTCTATGTCGATATCGTTTTTCTCAACTTTTCTTTTTTTCATAACTTTTTTTTTACATAAAAATTCTAAAAACATTCCATTTTCGGAATTATTTGAGCCTATGTTATTAGTTACGTCATCAAAACTACTTTTTTCATGATCTTCTATAAATTTGGAGAGCATTGGTTTTACCATAGCTATCACATTTTCCTTTTTTTCCTCTGAGAGGAAATTTATCTCTCTATAAGAAAGGTTTAAGAAAAGTCCAACCAAATGAGCGATTGCCGGAAGAAACCTGACTGGTTGTAATTCGAGAATAAAAAAAAAATCGCGCGATCGAATCAAAATTGTTTTCAGGTCTATTTCGGGTTTTTACGGGCCCATTCCGGGTTTTTACGGGCCGGGCCTTTTGCTAAGGCCCGAACCACCATCTGAAGGCACCTCTAATCTGAAGTAACATAAATACCAACCTTCTAATTTAAAAAAACGAAAGTTCGGTATTTTCGATCGTTCAGGTACATGGCAGCCATAGAATATAGTTGGCCAACCTCTTTAAAATTTTGAAGTTTAATTTTGGGGTAGGATCCATTGGCCAAATATAGAATCCATAGACTAAAAACAACTCCATAACTCTTAAAACAAGCGCGTTTTAATATTTCCGATCTATAAATAATATGACAGCTATAGAGCAAAGTCTAAGCCGAACTTCGCCGAATTGACTTCGTAGCCATTTTGGTACGAAGGCCCGACTCCGTCGCATAACATAAAATCGACCAAACACGAAGTAAGACCGTTTTAATGCGAATAAATAAAACAAATTGCATTCAAATGCCAGAAATTGGAAAACTAAAACTCAATCAAATTAAAAAAAGGAAATAAATCCCGAAAAGGTATTGTATATATTTGAGGGTTCAATTCAACCCTAAAATCAACAGCCGATCAAAGTCAAAGTCACATACATAAAGTCAAACAAGTGAAGCTACAAGCAGTACAGTTTGATTTCATTCTTAGGACGAGAGGCGTTTTTTATAAACATAAAGAACCAATTAGAGTTTTCTCAAGTTTCTGACGTAAAGTAGATCAGGGGTGTCCAAGCTCTGCATACGCTAGACCAAATTCCCTTACCAATGCAAAAAAACACCAATACATTGCTGCGATTTTTTGCAATTTATGTCGGTACACTAAACAAAAATTATGGTAACATTAAAAATGGGTTTAAAAAATTTTATTATGATAAAAACTAAATTTTCATCGCTTCAAGTTGACCATTTGGGCAGCAACAAAAACAAGAATGTATTTCTTGCAGTGAATTTTTAACATTAATTATAAATTATTTTTTGATCAATTATTCAAAAACGTGAAAAATGGATGGTCAAAACAAAAAACCGCAGCATAATGCTTTCGCATCTGCAACATAATGCTTTTGGGAGCATGATTTGTATTTTTCTCATGTAATAGTAGAATATTATTACACTATTTGAAATCCTCTGGGATCCAGAATCCAGACCAGTCTAAATTATTTTGGGCGTACTTTTGCCTTATTAATGACCAATGAAGAGATCCTTCTTCGCAATACTTAGAATGCAAATTAAGAGGATTTCTTCGTTCAACCACGAGTTTCAAAGCATTTCAAGCAAAGAGCGTTCAAGGATTTATACAGTTTTATGTAGCTTAAAGGAACGCAACTCTCCTTTCTTTATCATTAAAATGTTTTTTTTTTGTCACTCTTTGAAATTCCTTTTTTTGTGATGTACTTAAATATGTAAAAAAATAATACCAACTTATTGGTAGAACTGGAATACCAATAATACCAATTTATGAAAATAACATAGGTGAACCTATTTTTTTGACCAACCCTTTTTAAGTTTTTGACGCTTAGTCGGAGTTAAATTTTAGAATTCAACATAATAAAATATTCGTATAATATAAAGTTTAAAAACCTAAATAAATATTCTAATAAAAAATATTTTTCTATCCTTGCAGAGGGTATTATAATTTTGGTCAAAAGTGTGCAACGCAGTGAAGGAGACATCTCCCACCCTGTAAAGTGTATATATTCTTGATCGGGATCACCTCCTGAGTTGATATGAGCATGTCCGTCTGTCCGTCCGTCTGTCTGTCCGTCTGTCTGTCCGTTTGTCTGTTTCTACGCAAACTAGTCTCTCCGTTTTAAAGCTATCGTCTTGAAACTTTGCACACACCCTTCTTTCCTTTGCACGCAGTATATAAGTCGGAACGGCCCGGATCGGCCGACAATATCCAATAGCTGCCATATAACTGATTGATAGGAAATGGTAAACTTTGGTGTTTTTAAAGTTAGAGATTTTAGGTGAGAGCTATTTTTGGCAAAATAATACGAATGCCAAATTTTGTAAGGGTCGGCCGACTATATCCTATAGCTGTCATATAACTAAACGATCGGAAATGACCCAACTTTCGTGTTTTTGAAGAAAGAGATTAAAATTAGCATTAATTTGAGAAGGTATTGTAGGTCCCTTGAATTTCTCCAAAGTTCTAAAATATATGTACCAGGAGCTACTGGATAAGCAAAATATTTTTCAAGGTCTATGTCGATATCGTTTTTCTCAACTTTTCTTTTTTTCATAACTTTTTTTTTACATAAAAATTCTAAAAACATTCCATTTTCGGAATTATTTGAGCCTATGTTATTAGTTACGTCATCAAAACTACTTTTTTCATGATCTTCTATAAATTTGGAGAGCATTGGTTTTACCATAGCTATCACATTTTCCCTTTTTTTCTCTGAGAGGAAATTTATCTCTCTATAAGAAAGGTTTAAGAAAAGTCCAACCAAATGAGCGATTGCCGGAAGAAACCTGACTGGTTGTAATTCGAGAATAAAAAAAAAAATCGCGCGATCGAATCAAAATTGTTTTCAGGTCTATTTCGGGTTTTTACGGGCCCATTCCGGGTTTTTACGGGCCGGGCCTTTTTGCTAAGGCCCGAACCACCATCTGAAGGCACCTCTAATCTGAAGTAACATAAATACCAACCTTCTAATTTAAAAAAACGAAAGTTCGGTATTTTCGATCGTTCAGGTACATGGCAGCCATAGAATATAGTTGGCCAACCTCTTTAAAATTTTGAAGTTTAATTTTGGGGTAGGATCCATTGGCCAAATATAGAATCCATAGACTAAAAACAACTCCATAACTCTTAAAACAAGCGAGTTTTAATATTTCCGATCTATAAATGATATGACAGCTATAGAGCAAAGTCTAAGCCGAACTTCGCCGAATTGACTTCGTAGCCATTTTGGTACGAAGGCCCGACTCCGTCGCATAACATAAAATCGACCAAACACGAAGTAAGACCGTTTTAATGCGAATAAATAAAACAAATTGCATTCAAATGCCAAAAATTGGAAAACTAAAACTCAATCAAATTAAAAAAGGAAATAAATCCCGAAAAGGTATTGTATATATTTGAGGGTTCAATTCAACCCTAAAATCAACAGCCGATCAAAGTCAAAGTCACATACATAAAGTCAAACAAGTGAAGCTACAAGCAGTACAGTTTGATTTCATTCTTAGGACGAGAGGCGTTTTTTATAAACATAAAGAACCAATTAGAGTTTTCTCAAGTTTCTGACGTAAAGTAGATCAGGGGTGTCCAAGCTCTGCATACGCTAGACCAAATTCCCTTACCAATGCAAAAAAACACCAATACATTGCTGCGCGAATTTTTTTTTGCAATTTATGTCGGTACACTAAACAAAAATTATGGTAACATTAAAAATGGGTTTAAAAAATTTTATTATGATAAAAACTAAATTTTCATCGCTTCAAGTTGACCATTTGGGCAGCAACAAAAACAAGAATGTATTTCTTGCAGTGAATTTTTAACATTAATTATAAATTATTTTTTGATCAATTATTCAAAAACGTGAAAAATGGATGGTCAAAACAAAAAACCGCAGCATAATGCTTTCGCATCTGCAACATAATGCTTTTGGGAGCATGATTTGTATTTTTCTCATGTAATAGTAGAATATTATTACACTATTTGAAATCCTCTGGGATCCAGAATCCAGACCAGTCTAAATTATTTTGGGCGTACTTTTGCCTTATTAATGACCAATGAAGAGATCCTTCTTCGCAATACTTAGAATGCAAATTAAGAGGATTTCTTCGTTCAACCACGAGTTTCAAAGCATTTCAAGCAAAGAGCGTTCAAGGATTTATACAGTTTTATGTAGCTTAAAGGAACGCAACTCTCCTTTCTTTATCATTAAAATGTTTTTTTTTGTCACTCTTTGAAATTCCTTTTTTTGTGATGTACTTAAATATGTAAAAAAATAATACCAACTTATTGGTAGAACTGGAATACCAATAATACCAATTTATGAAAATAACATAGGTGAACCTATTTTTTTGACCAACCCTTTTTTAAGTTTTTGACGCTTAGTCGGAGTTAAATTTTAGAATTCAACATAATAAAATATTCGTATAATATAAAGTTTAAAAACCTAAATAAATATTCTAATAAAAAATATTTTTCTATCCTTGCAAAGGGTATTATAATTTTGGTCAAAAGTGTGCAACGCAGTGAAGGAGACATCTCCCACCCTGTAAAGTGTATATATTCTTGATCGGGATCACCTCCTGAGTTGATATGAGCATGTCCGTCTGTCCGTCCGTCTGTCTGTCCGTCTGTCTGTCCGTTTGTCTGTTTCTACGCAAACTAGTCTCTCCGTTTTAAAGCTATCGTCTTGAAACTTTGCACACACCCTTCTTTCCTTTGCACGCAGTATATAAGTCGGAACGGCCCGGATCGGCCGACAATATCCTATAGCTGTCATATAACTGATTGATAGAAAATGGTAAACTTTGGTGTTTTTAAAGTTAGAGATTTTAGGTGAGAGCTATTTTTGGCAAAATAATACGAATGCCAAATTTTGTAAGGGTCGGCCGACTATATCCTATAGCTGTCATATAACTAAACGATCGGAAATGACCCAACTTTCGTGTTTTTGAAGAAAGAGATTAAAATTAGCATTAATTTGAGAAGGTATTGTAGGTCCCTTGAATTTCTCCAAAGTTCTAAAATATATGTACCAGGAGCTACTGGATAAGCAAAATATTTTTCAAGGTCTACGTCGATATCGTTTTTCTCAACTTTTCTTTTTTTCATAACTTTTTTTTTACATAAAAATTCTAAAAACATTCCATTTTCGGAATTATTTGAGCCTATGTTATTAGTTACGTCATCAAAACTACTTTTTCATGATCTTCTATAAATTTGGAGAGCATTGGTTTTACCATAGCTATCACATTTTCCCTTTTTTTCTCTGAGAGGAAATTTATCTCTCTATAAGAAAGGTTTAAGAAAAGTCCAACCAAATGAGCGATTGCCGGAAGAAACCTGACTGGTTGTAATTCGAGAATAAAAAAAAAATCGCGCGATCGAATCAAAATTGTTTTCAGGTCTATTTCGGGCTTTTACGGGCCCATTCCGGGTTTTTACGGGCCGGGCCTTTTGCTAAGGCCCGAACCACCATCTGAAGGCACCTCTAATCTGAAGTAACATAAATACCAACCTTCTAATTTAAAAAAACGAAAGTTCGGTATTTTCGATCGTTCAGGTACATGGCAGCCATAGAATATAGTTGGCCAACCTCTTTAAAATTTTGAAGTTTAATTTTGGGGTAGGATCCATTGGCCAAATATAGAATCCATAGACTAAAAACAACTCCATAACTCTTAAAACAAGCGCGTTTTAATATTTCCGATCTATAAATGATATGACAGCTATAGAGCAAAGTCTAAGCCGAACTTCGCCGAATTGACTTCGTAGCCATTTTGGTACGAAGGCCCGACTCCGTCGCATAACATAAAATCGACCAAACACGAAGTAAGACCGTTTTAATGCGAATAAATAAAACAAATTGCATTCAAATGCCAGAAATTGGAAAACTAAAACTCAATCAAATTAAAAAAAGGAAATAAATCCCGAAAAGGTATTGTATATATTTGAGGGTTCAATTCAACCCTAAAATCAACATCCGATCAAAGTCAAAGTCACATACATAAAGTCAAACAAGTGAAGCTACAAGCAGTACAGTTTGATTTCATTCTTAGGACGAGAGGCGTTTTTTATAAACATAAAGAACCAATTAGAGTTTTCTCAAGTTTCTGACGTAAAGTAGATCAGGGGTGTCCAAGCTCTGCATACGCTAGACCAAATTCCCTTACCAATGCAAAAAAACACCAATACATTGCTGCGCGAATTTTTTTTTGCAATTTATGTCGGTACACTAAACAAAAATTATGGTAACATTAAAAATGGGTTTAAAAAATTTTATTATGATAAAAACTAAATTTTCATCGCTTCAAGTTGACCATTTGGGCAGCAACAAAAACAAGAATGTATTTCTTGCAGTGAATTTTTAACATTAATTATAAATTATTTTTTGATCAATTATTCAAAAACGTGAAAAATGGATGGTCAAAACAAAAAACCGCAGCATAATGCTTTCGCATCTGCAACATAATGCTTTTGGGAGCATGATTTGTATTTTTTTCATGTAATAGTAGAATATTATTACACTATTTGAAATCCTCTGGGATCCAGAATCCAGACCAGTCTAAATTATTTTGGGCGTACTTTTGCCTTATTAATGACCAATGAAGAGATCCTTCTTCGCAATACTTAGAATGCAAATTAAGAGGATTTCTTCGTTCAACCACGAGTTTCAAAGCATTTCAAGCAAAGAGCGTTCAAGGATTTATACAGTTTTATGTAGCTTAAAGGAACGCAACTCTCCTTTCTTTATCATTAAAATGTTTTTTTTTTGTCACTCTTTGAAATTCCTTTTTTTGTGATGTACTTAACTATGTAAAAAAATAATACCAACTTATTGGTAGAACTTGAATACCAATAATACCAATTTATGAAAATAACATAGGTGAACCTATTTTTTTGACCAACCCTTTTTTAAGTTTTTGACGCTTAGTCAGAGTTAAATTTTAGAATTCAACATAATAAAATATTCGTATAATATAAAGTTTAAAAACCTAAATAAATATTCTAATAAAAAATATTTTTCTATCCTTGCAGAGGGTATTATAATTTTGGTCAAAAGTGTGCAACGCAGTGAAGGAGACATCTCCCACCCTATAAAGTGTATATATTCTTGATCAGGATCACCTCCTGAGTTGATATGAGCATGTCCGTCTGTCCGTCCGTCTGTCTGTCCGTCTGTCTGTCCGTTTGTCTGTTTCTACGCAAACTAGTCTCTCCGTTTTAAAGCTATCGTCTTGAAACTTTGCACACACCCTTCTTTCCTTTGCACGCAGTATATAAGTCGGAACGGCCCGGATCGGCCGACAATATCCTATAGCTGCCATATAACTGATTGATAGGAAATGGTAAACTTTGGTGTTTTTAAAGTTAGAGATTTTAGGTGAGAGCTATTTTTGGCAAAATAATACGAATGCCAAATTTCGTAAGGGTCTGCCGACTATATCCTATAGCTGTCATATAACTAAACGATCGGAAATGACCCAACTTTCGTGTTTTTGAAGAAAGAGATTAAAATTAGCATTAATTTGAGAAGGTATTGTAGGTCCCTTGAATTTCTCCAAAGTTCTAAAATATATGTACCAGGAGCTACTGGATAAGCAAAATATTTTTCAAGGTCTATGTCGATATCGTTTTTCTCAACTTTTCTTTTTTTCATAACTTTTTTTTTACATAAAAATTCTAAAAACATTCCATTTTCGGAATTATTTGAGCCTATGTTATTAGTTACGTCATCAAAACTACTTTTTCATGATCTTCTATAAATTTGGAGAGCATTGGTTTTACCATAGCTATCACATTTTCCTTTTTTCCTCTGAGAGGAAATTTATCTCTCTATAAGAAAGGTTTAAGAAAAGTCCAACCAAATGAGCGATTGCCGGAAGAAACCTGACTGGTTGTAATTCGAGAATAAAAAAAAAAAATCGCGCGATCGAATCAAAATTGTTTTCAGGTCTATTTCGGGCTTTTACGGGCCCATTCCGGGTTTTTACGGGCCGGGCCTTTTTGCTAAGGCCCGAACCACCATCTGAAGGCACCTCTAATCTGAAGTAACATAAATACCAACCTTCTAATTTAAAAAAACGAAAGTTCGGTATTTTCGATCGTTCAGGTACATGGCAGCCATAGAATATAGTTGGCCAACCTCTTTAAAATTTTGAAGTTTAATTTTGGGGTAGGATCCATTGGCCAAATATAGAATCCATAGACTAAAAACAACTCCATAACTCTTAAAACAAGCGCGTTTTAATATTTCCGATCTATAAATGATATGACAGCTATAGAGCAAAGTCTAAGCCGAACTTCGCCGAATTGACTTCGTAGCCATTTTGGTACGAAGGCCCGACTCCGTCGCATAACATAAAATCGACCAAACACGAAGTAAGACCGTTTTAATGCGAATAAATAAAACAAATTGCATTCAAATGCCAGAAATTGGAAAACTAAAACTCAATCAAATTAAAAAAAGGAAATAAATCCCAAAAAGGTATTGTATATATTTGAGGGTTCAATTCAACCCTAAAATCAACATCCGATCAAAGTCAAAGTCACATACATAAAGTCAAACAAGTGAAGCTACAAGCAGTACAGTTTGATTTCATTCTTAGGACGAGAGGCGTTTTTTATAAACATAAAGAACCAATTAGAGTTTTCTCAAGTTTCTGACGTAAAGTAGATCAGGGGTGTCCAAGCTCTGCATACGCTAGACCAAATTCCCTTACCAATGCAAAAAAACACCAATACATTGCTGCGCGAATTTTTTTTTGCAATTTATGTCGGTACACTAAACAAAAATTATGGTAACATTAAAAATGGGTTTAAAAAATTTTATTATGATAAAAACTAAATTTTCATCGCTTCAAGTTGACCATTTGGGCAGCAACAAAAACAAGAATGTATTTCTTGCAGTGAATTTTTAACATTAATTATAAATTATTTTTTGATCAATTATTCAAAAACGTGAAAAATGGATGGTCAAAACAAAAAACCGCAGCATAATGCTTTCGCATCTGCAACATAATGCTTTTGGGAGCATGATTTGTATTTTTCTCATGTAATAGTAGAATATTATTACACTATTTGAAATCCTCTGGGATCCAGAATCCAGACCAGTCTAAATTATTTTGGGCGTACTTTTGCCTTATTAATGACCAATGAAGAGATCCTTCTTCGCAATACTTAGAATGCAAATTAAGAGGATTTCTTCGTTCAACCACGAGTTTCAAAGCATTTCAAGCAAAGAGCGTTCAAGGATTTATACAGTTTTATGTAGCTTAAAGGAACGCAACTCTCCTTTCTTTATCATTAAAATGTTTTTTTTTTGTCACTCTTTGAAATTCCTTTTGTTGTGATGTACTTAAATATGTAAAAAAATAATACCAACTTATTGGTAGAACTGGAATACCAATAATACCAATTTATGAAAATAACATAGGTGAACCTATTTTTTTGACCAACCCTTTTTTAAGTTTTTGACGCTTAGTCGGAGTTAAATTTTAGAATTCAACATAATAAAATATTCGTATAATATAAAGTTTAAAAACCTAAATAAATATTCTAATAAAAAATATTTTTCTATCCTTGCAGAGGGTATTATAATTTTGGTCAAAAGTGTGCAACGCAGTGAAGGAGACATCTCCCACCCTGTAAAGTGTATATATTCTTGATCGGGATCACCTCCTGAGTTGATATGAGCATGTCCGTCTGTCCGTCCGTCTGTCTGTCCGTCTGTCTGTCCGTTTGTCTGTTTCTACGCAAACTAGTCTCTCCGTTTTAAAGCTATCGTCTTGAAACTTTGCACACACCCTTCTTTCCTTTGCACGCAGTATATAAGTCGGAACGGCCCGGATCGGCCGACAATATCCTATAGCTGCCATATAACTGATTGATAGGAAATGGTAAACTTTGGTGTTTTTAAAGTTAGAGATTTTAGGTGAGAGCTATTTTTGGCAAAATAATACGAATGCCAAATTTTGTAAGGGTCGGCCGACTATATCCTATAGCTGTCATATAACTAAACGATCGGAAATGACCCAACTTTCGTGTTTTTGAAGAAAGAGATTAAAATTAGCATTAATTTGAGAAGGTATTGTAGGTCCCTTGAATTTCTCCAAAGTTCTAAAATATATGTACCAGGAGCTACTGGATAAGCAAAATATTTTTCAAGGTCTATGTCGATATCGTTTTTCTCAACTTTTCTTTTTTTCATAACTTTTTTTTTACATAAAAATTCTAAAAACATTCCATTTTCGGAATTATTTGAGCCTATGTTATTAGTTACGTCATCAAAACTACTTTTTTCATGATCTTCTATAAATTTGGAGAGCATTGGTTTTACCATAGCTATCACATTTTCCCTTTTTTTCTCTGAGAGGAAATTTATCTCTCTATAAGAAAGGTTTAAGAAAAGTCCAACCAAATGAGCGATTGCCGGAAGAAACCTGACTGGTTGTAATTCGAGAATAAAAAAAAATCGCGCGATCGAATCAAAATTGTTTTCAGGTCTATTTCTGGCTTTTACGGGCCCATTCCGGGTTTTTACGGGCCGGGCCTTTTTGCTAAGGCCCGAACCACCATCTGAAGGCACCTCTAATCTGAAGTAACATAAATACCAACCTTCTAATTTAAAAAAACGAAAGTTCGGTATTTTCGATCGTTCAGGTACATGGCAGCCATAGAATATAGTTGGCCAACCTCTTTAAAATTTTGAAGTTTAATTTTGGGGTAGGATCCATTGGCCAAATATAGAATCCATAGACTAAAAACAACTCCATAACTCTTAAAACAAGCGCGTTTTAATATTTCCGATCTATAAATGATATGACAGCTATAGAGCAAAGTCTAAGCCGAACTTCGCCGAATTGACTTCGTAGCCATTTTGGTACGAAGGCCCGACTCCGTCGCATAACATAAAATCGACCAAACACGAAGTAAGACCGTTTTAATGCGAATAAATAAAACAAATTGCATTCAAATGCCAGAAATTGGAAAACTAAAACTCAATCAAATTAAAAAAAGGAAATAAATCCCGAAAAGGTATTGTATATATTTGAGGGTTCAATTCAACCCTAAAATCAACAGCCGATCAAAGTCAAAGTCACATACATAAAGTCAAACAAGTGAAGCTACAAGCAGTACAGTTTGATTTCATTCTTAGGACGAGAGGCGTTTTTTATAAACATAAAGAACCAATTAGAGTTTTCTCAAGTTTCTGACGTAAAGTAGATCAGGGGTGTCCAAGCTCTGCATACGCTAGACCAAATTCCCTTACCAATGCAAAAAAACACCAATACATTGCTGCGCGAATTTTTTTTTGCAATTTATGTCGGTACACTAAACAAAAATTATGGTAACATTAAAAATGGGTTTAAAAAATTTTATTATGATAAAAACTAAATTTTCATCGCTTCAAGTTGACCATTTGGGCAGCAACAAAAACAAGAATGTATTTCTTGCAGTGAATTTTTAACATTAATTATAAATTATTTTTTGATCAATTATTCAAAAACGTGAAAAATGGATGGTCAAAACAAAAAACCGCAGCATAATGCTTTCGCATCTGCAACATAATGCTTTTGGGAGCATGATTTGTATTTTTTCATGTAATAGTAGAATATTATTACACTATTTGAAATCCTCTGGGATCCAGAATCCAGACCAGTCTAAATTATTTTGGGCGTACTTTTGCCTTATCAATGACCAATGAAGAGATCCTTTTTCGCAATACTTAAAATGCAAATTAAGAGGATTTCTTCGTTCAACCACGAGTTTCAAAGCATTTCAAGCAAAGAGCGTTCAAGGATTTATACAGTTTTATGTAGCTTAAAGGAACGCAACTCTCCTTTCTTTATCATTAAAATGTTTTTTTTTTGTCACTCTTTGAAATTCCTTTTTTTGTGATGTACTTAACTATGTAAAAAAATAATACCAACTTATTGGTAGAACTTGAATACCAATAATACCAATTTATGAAAATAACATAGGTGAACCTATTTTTTTGACCAACCCTTTTTTAAGTTTTTGACGCTTAGTCAGAGTTAAATTTTAGAATTCAACATAATAAAATATTCGTATAATATAAAGTTTAAAAACCTAAATAAATATTCTAATAAAAAATATTTTTCTATCCTTGCAGAGGGTATTATAATTTTGGTCAAAAGTGTGCAACGCAGTGAAGGAGACATCTCCCACCCTATAAAGTGTATATATTCTTGATCAGGATCACCTCCTGAGTTGATATGAGCATGTCCGTCTGTCTGTCCGTCTGTCTGTCCGTTTGTCTGTTTCTACGCAAACTAGTCTCTCCGTTTTAAAGCTATCGTCTTGAAACTTTGCACACACCCTTCTTTCCTTTGCACGCAGTATATAAGTCGGAACGGCCCGGATCGGCCGACAATATCCTATAGCTGCCATATAACTGATTGATAGGAAATGGTAAACTTTGGTGTTTTTAAAGTTAGAGATTTTAGGTGAGAGCTATTTTTGGCAAAATAATACGAATGCCAAATTTCGTAAGGGTCTGCCGACTATATCCTATAGCTGTCATATAACTAAACGATCGGAAATGACCCAACTTTCGTGTTTTTGAAGAAAGAGATTAAAATTAGCATTAATTTGAGAAGGTATTGTAGGTCCCTTGAATTTCTCCAAAGTTCTAAAATATATGTACCAGGAGCTACTGGATAAGCAAAATATTTTTCAAGGTCTATGTCGATATCGTTTTTCTCAACTTTTCTTTTTTTTCATAACTTTTTTTTTACATAAAAATTCTAAAAACATTCCATTTTCGGAATTATTTGAGCCTATGTTATTAGTTACGTCATCAAAACTACTTTTTCATGATCTTCTATAAATTTGGAGAGCATTGGTTTTACCATAGCTATCACATTTTCCTTTTTTTCCTCTGAGAGGAAATTTATCTCTCTATAAGAAAGGTTTAAGAAAAGTCCAACCAAATGAGCGATTGCCGGAAGAAACCTGACTGGTTGTAATTCGAGAATAAAAAAAAAAATCGCGCGATCGAATCAAAATTGTTTTCAGGTCTATTTCGGGCTTTTACGGGCCCATTCCGGGTTTTTACGGGCCGGGCCTTTTTGCTAAGGCCCGAACCACCATCTGAAGGCACCTCTAATCTGAAGTAACATAAATACCAACCTTCTAATTTAAAAAAACGAAAGTTCGGTATTTTCGATCGTTCAGGTACATGGCAGCCATAGAATATAGTTGGCCAACCTCTTTAAAATTTTGAAGTTTAATTTTGGGGTAGGATCCATTGGCCAAATATAGAATCCATAGACTAAAAACAACTCCATAACTCTTAAAACAAGCGCGTTTTAATATTTCCGATCTATAAATGATATGACAGCTATAGAGCAAAGTCTAAGCCGAACTTCGCCGAATTGACTTCGTAGCCATTTTGGTACGAAGGCCCGACTCCGTCGCATAACATAAAATCGACCAAACACGAAGTAAGACCGTTTTAATGCGAATAAATAAAACAAATTGCATTCAAATGCCAGAAATTGGAAAACTAAAACTCAATCAAATTAAAAAAAGGAAATAAATCCCGAAAAGGTATTGTATATATTTGAGGGTTCAATTCAACCCTAAAATCAACAGCCGATCAAAGTCAAAGTCACATACATAAAGTCAAACAAGTGAAGCTACAAGCAGTACAGTTTGATTTCATTCTTAGGACGAGAGGCGTTTTTTATAAACATAAAGAACCAATTAGAGTTTTCTCAAGTTTCTGACGTAAAGTAGATCAGGGGTGTCCAAGCTCTGCATACGCTAGACCAAATTCCCTTACCAATGCAAAAAAACACCAATACATTTGCTGCGCGAATTTTTTTTTGCAATTTATGTCGGTACACTAAACAAAAATTATGGTAACATTAAAAATGGGTTTAAAAAATTTTATTATGATAAAAACTAAATTTTCATCGCTTCAAGTTGACCATTTGGGCAGCAACAAAAACAAGAATGTATTTCTTGCAGTGAATTTTTAACATTAATTATAAATTATTTTTTGATCAATTATTCAAAAACGTGAAAAATAGATGGTCAAAACAAAAAACCGCAGCATAATGCTTTCGCATCTGCAACATAATGCTTTTGGGAGCATGATTTGTATTTTTCTCATGTAATAGTAGAATATTATTACACTATTTGAAATCCTCTGGGATCCAGAATCCAGACCAGTCTAAATTATTTTGGGCGTACTTTTGCCTTATCAATGACCAATGAAGAGATCCTTCTTCGCAATACTTAGAATGCAAATTAAGAGGATTTCTTCGTTCAACCACGAGTTTCAAAGCATTTCAAGCAAAGAGCGTTCAAGGATTTATACAGTTTTATGTAGCTTAAAGGAACGCAACTCTCCTTTCTTTATCATTAAAATGTTTTTTTTTTGTCACTCTTTGAAATTCCTTTTTTTGTGATGTACTTAAATATGTAAAAAAATAATACCAACTTATTGGTAGAACTTGAATACCAATTTATGAAAATAACATAGGTGAACCTATTTTTTTGACCAACCCTTTTTTAAGTTTTTGACGCTTAGTCAGAGTTAAATTTTAGAATTCAACATAATAAAATATTCGTATAATATAAAGTTTAAAAACCTAAATAAATATTCTAATAAAAAATATTTTTCTATCCTTGCAGAGGGTATTATAATTTTGGTCAAAAGTGTGCAACGCAGTGAAGGAGACATCTCCCACCCTATAAAGTGTATATATTCTTGATCAGGATCACCTCCTGAGTTGATATGAGCATGTCCGTCTGTCCGTCCGTCTGTCTGTCCGTCTGTCTGTCCGTTTGTCTGTTTCTACGCAAACTAGTCTCTCCGTTTTAAAGCTATCGTCTTGAAACTTTGCACACACCCTTCTTTCCTTTGAACGCAGTATATAAGTCGGAACGGCCCGGATCGGCCGACTATATCCTATAGCGCCATATAACTGATTGATCGGAAATGGTATAACTTTGGTGTTTTTAAAGTTAGAGATTTAAAATTTTACACGAGCGCTATTTTTGGCAAAATAATACGAATGCCAAATTTTGTAAGGGTCGGCCGACTATATCCTATAGCTGCCATATAACTGAACGATCGGAAATGGTTTTTGGTAGAAACCCGGCTTCGTGTTAATTAAATTCAATTAATTAAAGATTTCGGTTTCAATTCCACCGTTCCAGCTTCGTGATAATTAACCTCAATTGATTAAAAATTAAGATTTTCATCTCCACCCTTCTGGCTCCATCATAATTAAATCCGACAGTTAGCCAAAAATTAATTATTTATTTTTTGTGTGTTAAATTCAAGCCAAGGTTAAGTCCACCTTCCGGCTTCGCAAATTCGAAAAAAGTTAAGAATTTAATATCTCAGTATATATTAAATTCAGTACGAACCACACATACATAATACATACAATAATACATCGAAATATACATATGTACAAGTTAACTGAAGTTAACCAAGCAGCGGCAATGTCCGATTATTTAAGAGCTCGCTCTGGCCAAACTGCTGACATAGCGTCTGGCCGGAAGCCCATGCATAGCGGCAAGCACTGCACATTTGCGTGGCCGCTATGAAATACTTTTTGTTAGCTTTAAGTTTCAGTTTGTGTCAGAGTCTCATACAATAAAGAGCATAAAACCAATCTCCGGCACTGCCGTTAATTTGTAAATTCATTTGTTCAATTGGTCACCGCGCCTCAAGGGCCGTGACAACGGGGCAAGTGCTCCCATCATAACTCCTGTTACAGGAAGGATCCCCCCCGGCAACCGCCAGGGATCTCAACCACTGCCTATAAGGAGTGGCAACACGCCCCCTGCAACCGCAAGGGGAAATCATCTGAACACGTACCTCCTACATCTGCGGCATCACCGACTGCAGCGAGGGATAACCAACAACTACTATATTTACCTACAAATCAATTTATATTTACTGGCGCCCATCGTAAAAGAACCATGTAAGTGAGCACTTTTATTTACACAGTTTTCTAAGTCTGCATGAATTTTTCTTTGTGTATTAAAAAATAAAAAATAAAAAAAAAAAAAAAGAAAGAAAGACAAGAATAGTAAAATATTGTGCCTTACGCTAATAAAAAACTGGAGCCCCATAAAATTAAAAAAAAAAAAAAATTTTTTAAATAATCTTTATTAGTTGGCTGACGGTTTTGCATTAACATTTTTTACCTATTATAAAATATTTAAACCATTTCATTTGTGAACCAATTATTGTCCCAATATTGTTTGCATTTTTGTTTTTGTGAATTAATAAATGAATATTCTATATAACACAAAAAGTGCGGAATAAAAATTCCTAACCAAAACCAAAAAATCGCTGGCGGAAAATTTTAAATTTCAATCGGAAATAATTCATATAATCGCGTGTATTTAATTCAGCTTTTATATGTCTTTTTTGTTACACAAGAATTCTTGGTATTAGCCGCGCAGTTTTGGTTATTTATTTTTCTTTTCCGTTTTGTTTCCCCACTCCACTTTCGAGAACACGATACGGCCGCGCATGCAGTGTGGCACTTTGTTGTTTTTTTTTTCTTTGTTTGCATAAGCGGCGGCTCAGTCCCCGCGCACCCCTCGCCTTACCGCTACTTGACACAGCAGTAGCGCAACTTGACGAGCCCGCACACATAACTGAAGCGGCAGCTCAGCCCCCGCGGCCCCTTCACCATTCCAATCGCCTCCATCGGCACATAATTCATACATAAATATTTTTTCTTTCGGGCGACTTTATAGCCGCAGCTCCACATGAGCAATCCGTTTCAACAATATAGAAACATAAGACAACTCTCTAGCGATTCTGAGTCGGAGACCGAAGGGCCGGCCAGATCTTCCACCCCTAAAAGCGTTAACGCTAGCGCTCCCATACTCGCGAACATGGCTTTCAGCATGGAACAGATGACAGCCACCATACAGGCGGCAGTTCAACATGCTGTTCAAGAAGCCAATATCGATTACCAGCGCAGAGAAAACGAAATGCGCCTATACACCGTCTGACCGAACTGGTCAACGAAAGACAAATCGCTCCCGCCCAAGCGGAGGCTCCCCAAATAAAAAAGTATGAGCCTATAGAAATTAGGAACGACATTAGGTGTGACGAGCCCCTAGACGCCGTCAAGTCCCTCCCCGAATTTTCGGGAGCACAGGAAGCATACGTCTCCTGGAGACAAGCGGCAGTAGCCGCATATTACATTTTCAGAAATTACGAACATAGCTCGCGCCATTATCAGGCGGTTATTATTATTAGGAATAAAATAAGGGGCCCTGCCGATGCCGTACTGTCTTCGTTTGGCACTGTACTAAATTTCGACGCGATTATAAATCGACTCGATTTTACGTACAATGATAAGCGGCAGATGCACGTTATCGAGCAGGAAATGGGTACTCTTAGGCAGGGAAATATGACCCTTCTCCAATACTACGACGAGGTCGAGAAAAAACTCACCTTGCTCACCAACAAAGCTACCATGTCGTACGAAGCCTCGGCGGCAAAAGTCCTGAACCCATGGACATCGACCCATCGCTGTCCAAAATGCTTAGGCCATCCCAGGCCCCGGCGTACCAAAACAGGAAGCCGGCTGAGTCCGATCGATCTGCCCCACACAAAAGGCAGAGGGTTAATCACGTCGCGCAGAGCGCGAGCGATACTGGGAACAAATATGCCGCCGCAGCTTCAAGCGCGGCCCAGGAAATTGACGACGACGCTATTAATGATTACGATTCGGACGTCATAAATTTTTTAGGGGAAAGTCCCTGCTACCCGTCATCAGACGAAGAGTAGCAGGTGTAGAAATGATGCTTTTAATAGACACGGGCGCGTCAAAAAATTTCATCCGTCCATACGAGGGGTTGAAAGGCGTCCGCCCAGTAGATTCGCCATTCTCAGTACATTCCATCCATGGCGTCACCACAATAACAAAAAAATGCTTTGTTTCCATGTTTAACTTGAAGGCTACGTTCTTCATTCTACCAGATTTGTCCTCCTTTGATGCCATCATCGGACTTGACCTGCTAAAACAAGCAGGGGCATCACTTAACCTAGCTTCCGGGCACCTCAGAAAAACGCCTTCGCAAGCCCAAATGAGGCGTTACCTTACAACACGTCTGTGGTAGCCACCATCAGGACGGTTGATGAGGAGCCCATTTATGCCAGACCCTATCCGTATCCGATGGGAGCGGCAGATTTCGTCAATGACGAAATCCAAGACCTTCTAAAAAACGGCATAATCCAGAAGTCGAGATCCTCCTACAATAACCCAATATGGGTAGTAGACAAAAAGGGCACCGACGAAGCTGGAAACCGTTAAATGCGGCTAGTTTTAGACTTTCGAAAATTGAACGAGAGGACAATACCGGATCGCTACCCTATGCCAATTATCCCTATGATACTAGGGAATTTAGGCAAAGCCAAATACTTTACAACGCTCGATTTAAAGTCCGGCTACCACCAAATTATTCTGGCAGAACGTGGCCGTGAGAAAACTTCCTTTTCCGTAAACGGGAGAAAATACGAGTTCCGTCGACTGCCATTCGGGTTAAGAAATGCTGCCAGCATCTTCCAAAGAACCATCGACGACGTACTGCGAGAACAGATTGGCAAATTTTGCTACGCCTATGTCGATGATGTTATCGTCTTCTCAGAGGACGAAAACGCCCACATACGACACGTGGATTGGGTTCTAAAGAGCCTACACGACGCTAACATGAGAGTGTCGGCGGAAAAATCGGTCTTCTTCAAAAAAAGCGTAAAATTTTTGGGGTTTGTAGTCACCAACGAGGGGACCACGACAGACCCAGAAAAGGTCAGGGCCATTAAAGAATTCCCTGAGCCCAAAAACGTTTTCGAAGTAAGATCGTTCATGGGCTTGGCTGGCTATTATAGATGCTTTATTAAAGATTTTGCATCAATAGCTAAGCCCATTTCGAGCATTATAAAAGGGGAGCTCGGAAATGTCAGCAGACACAGATCCAGAAGCATCCAGGTACAATTTACCGAGCAGCAACGGCAAGCTTTTGAAAAGCTACGTAGCATCCTGGCCTCTGAGGATGTCATCCTCAGATACCCCGACTATAAAAAGGCGTTTGATCTAACGACAGATGCCTCAGCATATGGCATTGGCGCGGTGCTTTCACAAGAGGGACGCCCCATCACTATGATCTCTAGGACCTTAAAGGACAGAGAAGTTAACTACGCTACCAACGAAAGGGAGCTGTTAGCTATAATTTGGGCGCTAGAGAACCTGCGCCACTACCTTTATGGGGTCAAAGATTTAAACATCTACACTGACCACCTACCGCTGACCTACGCGGTATCGGATTCCAATCCGAATACAAAAATTAAAAGATGGAAAGAACGCATCGATGAGTGTGGTGCCAAAGTCCATTACATGCCTGGCAAGGCCAACCTAGTTGCAGATGCCCTCTCGAGGCAACAACTCAACGTTGTAGAAGAAGAAGAGGCATTCTCAAGCGCGGCCACAATTCACAGTGAGCTGTCGCTTACCCACACAATTCAATCCACGGACAAGCCCCTCAATTGCTTTCAAAACCAGATAATTCTGGAGGAAGCACGCTCTCCGTCAAAGCGGAACTTCGTTCTCTTTGGAAACAAGAGACGGCATATTATTGACTTCACTCACGAGGAGTCATTGCTGGAGGAGCTCGCAACCATAACAGTTCCTAAAGGCGTAAACGCCATTCATTGCGATCTGCATACGCTCGCAGTGATACAGGACAAACTAATCCGACAATTCCCTGCCACCAGATTCTGGCACTGCAAAAACCGAGTAACGGACATTTTTGCAGTTGATGAAAGGCGGGAAATTCTTACTGTCGAGCACAACAGAGCTCACAGATTTGCCCAAGAAAACGTGAAGCAGGTACTCTCCGAGTACTACTTCCCGAAAATGGCCAAGCTAGCGAACGAAATAGTCATTTCGTGCAAGACTTGCGCCAAGGCAAAATACGACAGGCATCCGAAAAAACAAGAGCTTGGCGAAACACCAATCCCATCTCAAATAGGAGAAATGCTACACATAGACATCTTCTCCACGGATAAAAAGTATTTCCTTACGTGCATGGACGAATTCTCGAAATTTGCCGTAGTCCAACCAGTTCCCTCTAGGACCATAGAGGATCTCAAACCAGCATTACTACAGCTGATGAATATTTTCCCTAAGGCCAAGGTCGTATATTGCGACAACGAACCATCGTTGAACTCGCACACCATCGTGACCATGCTGGAAAACCATTTCGGCGTTGGCATCTCAAATGCTCCGCCCCTACACAGTGTCTCCAATGGACAAGTGGAGCGTTTCCACAGCACTTTGGTAGAGCTTGCAAGATGTCTTAAAATCGATAAAGGCATCAGCGATACCGTAGAGCTGATACTTCTGGCCACTGCCAGATATAACAAGTCCATCCACTCGGTCATCAACAAGAGACCGGCTGACGTGGTTCAGGCACAATCAAGTGAGCCACAATATGAAATTCAAGATAAAATTAAACTCGCCCAAGACAAACTCCGGGACAGAGAAAACGCTTCCCGTCAAAATAGAGTATTCGAGGTTGGCGAGAAAGTCCTAGTGAAGTCCAACAGACGCCTAGGCAACAAACTCTCACCATTATGTGAAGAGAAAACCGTTGAAGCGGACATGGGGACCACAGTCCTCATTAAGGGGAGGGTGGTCCACAAAGACAACCTTAGGTAGGCCGAGCGCGACCATGTTATCGCTCGCCTGATAATCTCACTTTTCTTATCTTTTTTATTATCTTTTTTCTAGCCACTAGGCATAAGTTTTGCGCCCTCATGCTTTGGTGGTGGGCTACCCAACTTCAACAAAATTCATAACACATCAAAATTACAGGTTTTCAACCATATCCCTGATTCTCCTTTTGGCCACAACTTCGGCACGCGTCACGGACTATTCCAAAGCCAAATATATCCCCATCGTTGATGGGCGAATCCTGATATGGGAGGAATTTGCCTTTATAAAGCACTCGGCAAATCTCTCGGAATATAGGCGCGTCATCGAAGAAACTAATGGGATGACCGTCATGTTCCCGCAATCCCACATGCAGAAACTCCTGGTTGTTGACGTCGCCCACCTACGCGACATACTCGACTCTTTGAGCGTCCACCATAGAGTAGCAAGAAGTTTAGACTTCTTAGGGACTGCGCTAAAGGTGGTGGCAGGAACGCCGGACGCAGAAGATTTTGAAAAAATTAAATTTAATCAATTCCAATTAACAAATGCAAACAATAGGCAGATTAATATTAACAACAAAGTACAATTTCAAATCAATAAAATTTCCGCTACCGTCAACCAACTTCTGAGGTCAGCAAAAAGTCCCAAATTGATACTGGGCACCTATTCGAGATGCTTTTAACTTGAAATAGGATGATAGCAATGGAGCTACAGGGTTTGATGCTAGCAGTGGCACTTGCCAAAGTTAATGTTGTTAGCCCCAGCATCCTAGATCATGCAGACCTGGAAGGTGTGTGGATGGAAGAGCCCACCGAGACCGCGATTAGGGATGTTTTGTCCGTATCGTCCGTTAAGATCTTACAGTCCGATAACATATTACATTTTATTATTAAGTTTCCAAAGATAAAGTCGGCCTGCAGCAAAATTACCGTTTTCCCAGTGTCACATCACGACACCATGCTCAGGCTGGAGGATAACGTCATTGCCGAATGCAACAGTGAGATCCACACCGTGGAAAAGTGCTCCCCCGACATCAGGAGCTACATTTTGCCGATTGGCTCGCAGAAGATCATGCGCCCAAGAGCTTCACGCTGGAGGCACGGCGCATTGCGAGATCCAGCAAAGCGATTTACATTCCATCACTTATGTTGATGAAGGAATAGTAATTGTGAATGATCGCTCGGCTCACGTGTGTGTGGACAATGGCACCTGTGCCCATATAAAAGGCACATATCTCATCACGTTTGAAAAGAGTGCCATGGTCAACGAAACCCGATTGGTCAATCATGACACAGCCCAGAAGAGGGCTCCAGGAGTGGCCAGCTCACCTTCCCTGAACATCACCATGGAACGTGACGTTCTTAGCCTTCCATACCTTCACCGACTGAGTGAACGTAATCTGGAGCACATCAAAGAGTTCGGGAAGGAAATTAATCACCAGCGACTACATCAGTTGGTGTTCATAGCGGGAGCAATATGCTGCGCTCTAATTTGCATCGGCTTGACCTATCGGCGAGTCACTCAGGCCCGAAAAACCGCGGCCCAGCTGAAGGAGATGATTGCCCAAATAGGGTCGGCCGAGGGCGGCCTCATTCTTGAGGGGGAGTAGTTAACTGAAGTTAACCAAGCAGCGGCAATGTCCGATTATTTAAGAGCTCGCTCTGGCCAAACTGCTGACATAGCGTCTGGCCGGAAGCCCATGCATAGCGGCAAGCACTGCACATTTGCGTGGCCGCTATGAAATACTTTTTGTTAGCTTTAAGTTTCAGTTTGTGTCAGAGTCTCATACAATAAAGAGCATAAAACCAATCTCCGGCACTGCCGTTAATTTGTAAATTCATTTGTTCAATTGGTCACCGCGCCTCAAGGGCCGTGACAACGGGGCAAGTGCTCCCATCATAACTCCTGTTACAGGAAGGATCCCCCCCGGCAACCGCCAGGGATCTCAACCACTGCCTATAAGGAGTGGCAACACCCCCCCTGCAACCGCAAGGGGAAATCATCTGAACACGTACCTCCTACATCTGCGGCATCACCGACTGCAGCGAGGGATAACCAACAACTACTATATTTACCTACAAATCAATTTATATTTACGTACATATATAGACCGTCATCATTTTTTTTCCGAACAAGCACGAATTTTCCGGTACTTTTTCCATTTTCCGTGCCTCCAACGCTGCTTCTACTCCGCATCAGGCAACATCCGCCTACAATCCGAGCAAACCTCGTCTCCTTTTGGGGTTTTTCTGGTGCCTGAAGTTTTTCTTTCCACATTCGAATTGTGCCGCACACGACTTTCCTTTTCACATCGGCGCCACTAGTTCGCACTTGCTCCTTGTAATTGCCTTTCATCCGCGATCTCACCGTTCTCATTACATTACTGCGACCGGCCACCACTTCGTACGAGGCACCTGTTGCGCGAGTCAGTCGACAAGCGCTGACCAGCGAATTGGACTCTGAGAATGCCCACGGGAGACGACAAAAAGCCGCGTTCGATCCCAGCCTTCTAGATTTTGCGGGTACTGAGGTGACGAAAATTTTTGTTATCATTTTTAATCGTGTTGCCGGATCAAAAAAAAATAAACAGTTGCTCTCGGGGAGTTAAAAGAAATATTTCAATTTATATCTATAGGTGTGACATGGAGGGTCAATTGATCAAACAAAAAAATAGTCGGCCCAAAAAATTTTCGACGCGCCAGGACAAATTAAAATTAATTTCTGCGGTCAAGACGAAGCCCATATGGGATTTGACCCACAAGGGGCATTTTAATACCATAAAATGGCATTGAAATGATTTGTAATTGATTTGGATTTTAATTTTGACCCAGTTTTGTATTTCTTAATCAGCTCCTTAGCGGCGAAATACATAAACAAAACACCAACATCCAATCGTTTTGAATTCATTTTTGCTTATTTGTTTTTTGTTTACAAACAACAGCTGTTCAGTATTACCTTATTTCTTCTTTTATTTGGTCACACTAGCTCGGTAGTTGAATAAAGTGCAAAATCGCTATCAGAATTTCAACAGCGGATTTTCGTCAACTCAGTACTATGCTTGACCATAAATTTTTCACGTTTTTGAATAATTGATCAAAAAATAATATATAATTAATGTTAAAAATTCACTGCAAGAAATAAATTCTTGTTTTTGTTGCTGCCCAAATGGTCAACTTGAAGCGAGGAAAATTTAGTTTTTATCATAATACAATTTTTTAAACCCATTTTTAATGTTACCATAATTTTTGTTTAGTGTACCGACATAAATTGCAAAAAGAAATTCGCGCAGCAATGTATTGGTGTTTTTTTTGCATTGGTAAGGGAATTTGGTCTAGCGTATGCAGAGCTTGGACACCCCTGATCTATTTTACGTCAGAAACTTGAGAAAACTCTAATTGGTTCTTTATGTTTATAAAAAACGCCTCTCGTCCTAAAAATGAAATCAAACTGTACTGCTTGTAGCTTCACTTGTTTGACTTTATGTATGCGACTTTGACTTTGATCGGCTGTTGATTTTAGGGTTGAATTGAACCCTCAAATATATACAATACCTTTTCGGGATTTATTTCCTTTTTTTAATTTGATTGAGTTTTAGTTTTCCAATTTCTGGCATTTGAATGCAATTTGTTTTATTTATTCGCATTAAAACGGTCTTACTTCGTGTTTGGTCGATTTTATGTTATGCGACGGAGTCGGGCCTTCGTACCAAAATGGCTACGAAGTCAATTCGGCGAAGTTCGGCTTAGACTTTGCTCTATAGCTGTCATATCATTTATAGATCGGAAATATTAAAACGCGCTTGTTTTAAGAGTTATGGAGTTGTTTTTAGTCTAAGGATTCTATATTTGGCCAATGGATCCTACCCCGAAATTAAACTTCAAAATTTAGCAAAAAGGCCCGGCCCGAAAAACCCGGAATGGGCCCGTAACAGCCCGAAATAGACCTGAAAACAATTTTGATTCGATCGCGCGATTTTTTTTTTTATTCTCGAATTACAACCAGTCAGGTTTCTTCCGGCAATCGCTCATTTGGTTGGACTTTTCTTAATTCTTTCTTATAGAGAGATAAATTTCCTCTCAGAGGAAAAAAAGGAAAATGTGATAGCTATGGTAAAACCAATGCTCTCCAAATTTATAGAAGATCATGAAAAAAGTAGTTTTGATGACGTAACTAATAACATAGGCTCAAATAATTCCGAAAATGGAATGTTTTTAGAATTTTTATGTAAAAAAAAAGTTATGAAAAAAAAGAAAAGTTGAGAAAAACGATATCGACATAGACCTTGAAAAATATTTTGCTTATCCAGTAGCTCCTGGTACATATATTTTAGAACTTTGGAGAAATTCAAGGGACCTACAATACCTTCTCAAATTAATGCTAATTTTAATCTCTTTCTTCAAAAACACGAAAGTTGGGTCATTTCCGATCGTTTAGTTATATGACAGCTATAGGATATAGTCGGCCGACCCTTACGAAATTTGGCATTCGTATTATTTTGCCAAAAATAGCTCTCACCTAAAATCTCTAACTTTAAAAACACCAAAGTTTACCATTTCCTATCAATCAGTTATATGGCAGCTATAGGATATTGTCGGCCGATCCGGGCCGTTCCGACTTATATACTGCGTGCAAAGGAAAGAAGGGTGTGTGCAAAGTTTCAAGACGATAGCTTTAAAACGGAGAGACTAGTTTGCGTAGAAACAGACAAACGGACAGACAGACGGACAGACAGACAGACGGACAGACGGACATGCTCATATCAACTCAGGAGGTGATCCCGATCAAGAATATATACACTTTATAGGGTGGGAGATGTCTCCTTCACTGCGTTGCACACTTTTGACCAAAATTATAATACCCTCTGCAAGGATAGAAAAATATTTTTTATTAGAATATTTATTTAGGTTTTTAAACTTTATATTATACGAATATTTTATTATGTTGAATTCTAAAATTTAACTCCGACTAAGCGTCAAAAACTTAAAAAAGGGTTGGTCAAAAAAATAGGTTCACCTATGTTATTTTCATAAATTGGTATTATTGGTATTCAAGTTCTACCAATAAGTTGGTATTATTTTTTTACATAGTTAAGTACATCACAAAAAAAGGAATTTCAAAGAGTGACAAAAAAAAAACATTTTAATGATAAAGAAAGGAGAGTTGCGTTCCTTTAAGCTACATAAAACTGTATAAATCCTTGAACGCTCTTTGCTTGAAATGCTTTGAAACTCGTGGTTGAACGAAGAAATCCTCTTAATTTGCATTTTAAGTATTGCGAAGAAGGATCTCTTCATTGGTCATTAATAAGGCAAAAGTACGCCCAAAATAATTTAGACTGGTCTGGATTCTGGATCCCAGAGGATTTCAAATAGTGTAATAATATTCTACTATTACATGAAAAAAATACAAATCATGCTCCCAAAAGCATTATGTTGCAGATGCGAAAGCATTATGCTGCGGTTTTTTGTTTTGACCATCCATTTTTCACGTTTTTGAATAATTGATCAAAAAATAATTTATAATTAATGTTAAAAATTCACTGCAAGAAATACATTCTTGTTTTTGTTGCTGCCCAAATGGTCAACTTGAAGCGATGAAAATTTAGTTTTTATCATAATACAATTTTTAAACCCATTTTTAATGTTACCATAATTTTTGTTTAGTGTACCGACATAAATTGCAAAAAAAAAATTCGCGCAGCAATGTATTGGTGTTTTTTTGCATTGGTAAGGGAATTTGGTCTAGCGTATGCAGAGCTTGGACACCCCTGATCTACTTTACGTCAGAAACTTGAGAAAACTCTAATTGGTTCTTTATGTTTATAAAAAACGCCTCTCGTCCTAAGAATGAAATCAAACTGTACTGCTTGTAGCTTCACTTGTTTGACTTTATGTATGTGACTTTGACTTTGATCGGCTGTTGATTTTAGGGTTGAATTGAACCCTCAAATATATACAATACCTTTTCGGGATTTATTTCCTTTTTTTAATTTGATTGAGTTTTAGTTTTCCAATTTCTGGCATTTGAATGCAATTTGTTTTATTTATTCGCATTAAAACGGTCTTACTTCGTGTTTGGTCGATTTTATGTTATGCGACGGAGTCGGGCCTTCGTACCAAAATGGCTACGAAGTCAATTCAGCGAAGTTCGGCTTAGACTTTGCTCTATAGCTGTCATATCATTTATAGATCGGAAATATTAAAACGCGCTTGTTTTAAGAGTTATGGAGTTGTTTTTAGTCTATGGATTCTATATTTGGCCAATGGATCCTACCCCGAAATTAAACTTCAAAATTTAGCAAAAAGGCCCGGCCCGAAAAACCCGGAATGGGCCCGTAACAGCCCGAAATAGACCTGAAAACAATTTTGATTCGATCGCGCGATTTTTTTTTTTATTCTCGAATTACAACCAGTCAGGTTTCTTCCGGCAATCGCTCATTTGGTTGGACTTTTCTTAAACCTTTCTTATAGAGAGATAAATTTCCTCTCAGAGGAAAAAAGGAAAATGTGATAGCTACGGTAAAACCAATGCTCTCCAAATTTATAGAAGATCATGAAAAAAGTAGTTTTGATGACGTAACTAATAACATAGGCTCAAATAATTCCGAAATTGGAATGTTTTTAGAATTTTTATGTAAAAAAAAGTTATGAAAAAAAGAAAAGTTGAGAAAAACGATATCGACATAGACCTTGAAAAATATTTGGCCTATCCAGTAGCTCCTGGTACATATATTTTAGAACTTTGGAGAAATGCAAGGGACCTACAATACCTTCTCAAATTAGCTCGAACCATTCTGGCTTTTCCAGCCAGTTCGTCTACGAGCGAAAGGCTTTTTTCCCTGCCACCAGATTCTGGCACTGCAAAAACCGAGTAACGGACATTTTTGCAGTTGATGAAAGGCGGGAAATTCTTACTGTCGAGCACAACAGAGCTCACAGATTTGCCCAAGAAAACGTGAAGCAGGTACTCTCCGAGTACTACTTCCCGAAAATGGCCAAGCTAGCGAACGAAATAGTCATTTCGTGCAAGACTTGCGCCAAGGCAAAATACGACAGGCATCCGAAAAAACAAGAGCTTGGCGAAACACCAATCCCATCTCAAATAGGAGAAATGCTACACATAGACATCTTCTCCACGGATAAAAAGTATTTCCTTACGTGCATGGACGAATTCTCGAAATTTGCCGTAGTCCAACCAGTTCCCTCTAGGACCATAGAGGATCTCAAACCAGCATTACTACAGCTGATGAATATTTTCCCTAAGGCCAAGGTCGTATATTGCGACAACGAACCATCGTTGAACTCGCACACCATCGTGACCATGCTGGAAAACCATTTCGGCGTTGGCATCTCAAATGCTCCGCCCCTACACAGTGTCTCCAATGGACAAGTGGAGCGTTTCCACAGCACTTTGGTAGAGCTTGCAAGATGTCTTAAAATCGATAAAGGCATCAGCGATACCGTAGAGCTGATACTTCTGGCCACTGCCAGATATAACAAGTCCATCCACTCGGTCATCAACAAGAGACCGGCTGACGTGGTTCAGGCACAATCAAGTGAGCCACAATATGAAATTCAAGATAAAATTAAACTCGCCCAAGACAAACTCCGGGACAGAGAAAACGCTTCCCGTCAAAATAGAGTATTCGAGGTTGGCGAGAAAGTCCTAGTGAAGTCCAACAGACGCCTAGGCAACAAACTCTCACCATTATGTGAAGAGAAAACCGTTGAAGCGGACATGGGGACCACAGTCCTCATTAAGGGGAGGGTGGTCCACAAAGACAACCTTAGGTAGGCCGAGCGCGACCATGTTATCGCTCGCCTGATAATCTCACTTTTCTTATCTTTTTTATTATCTTTTTTCTAGCCACTAGGCATAAGTTTTGCGCCCTCATGCTTTGGTGGTGGGCTACCCAACTTCAACAAAATTCATAACACATCAAAATTACAGGTTTTCAACCATATCCCTGATTCTCCTTTTGGTCACAACTTCGGCACGCGTCACGGACTATTCCAAAGCCAAATATATCCCCATCGTTGATGGGCGAATCCTGATATGGGAGGAATTTGCCTTTATAAAGCACTCGGCAAATCTCTCGGAATATAGGCGCGTCATCGAAGAAACTAATGGGATGACCGTCATGTTCCCGCAATCCCACATGCAGAAACTCCTGGTTGTTGACGTCGCCCACCTACGCGACATACTCGACTCTTTGAGCGTCCACCATAGAGTAGCAAGAAGTTTAGACTTCTTAGGGACTGCGCTAAAGGTGGTGGCAGGAACGCCGGACGCAGAAGATTTTGAAAAAATTAAATTTAATCAATTCCAATTAACAAATGCAAACAATAGGCAGATTAATATTAACAACAAAGTACAATTTCAAATCAATAAAATTTCCGCTACCGTCAACCAACTTCTGAGGTCAGCAAAAAAGTCCCAAATTGATACTGGGCACCTATTCGAGATGCTTTTAACTCGAAATAGGATGATAGCAATGGAGCTACAGGGTTTGATGCTAGCAGTGGCACTTGCCAAAGTTAATGTTGTTAGCCCCAGCATCCTAGATCATGCAGACCTGGAAGGTGTGTGGATGGAAGAGCCCACCGAGACCGCGATTAGGGATGTTTTGTCCGTATCGTCCGTTAAGATCTTACAGTCCGATAACATATTACATTTTATTATTAAGTTTCCAAAGATAAAGTCGGCCTGCAGCAAAATTACCGTTTTCCCAGTGTCACATCACGACACCATGCTCAGGCTGGAGGATAACGTCATTGCCGAATGCAACAGTGAGATCCACACCGTGGAAAAGTGCTCCCCGACATCAGGAGCTACATTTTGCCGATTGGCTCGCAGAAGATCATGCGCCCAAGAGCTTCACGCTGGAGGCACGGCGCATTGCGAGATCCAGCAAAGCGATTTACATTCCATCACTTATGTTGATGAAGGAATAGTAATTGTGAATGATCGCTCGGCTCACGTGTGTGTGGACAATGGCACCTGTGCCCATATAAAAGGCACATATCTCATCACGTTTGAAAAGAGTGCCATGGTCAACGAAACCCGATTGGTCAATCATGACACAGCCCAGAAGAGGGCTCCAGGAGTGGCCAGCTCACCTTCCCTGAACATCACCATGGAACGTGACGTTCTTAGCCTTCCATACCTTCACCGACTGAGTGAACGTAATCTGGAGCACATCAAAGAGTTCGGGAAGGAAATTAATCACCAGCGACTACATCAGTTGGTGTTCATAGCGGGAGCAATATGCTGCGCTCTAATTTGCATCGGCTTGACCTATCGGCGAGTCACTCAGGCCCGAAAAACCGCGGCCCAGCTGAAGGAGATGATTGCCCAAATAGGGTCGGCCGAGGGCGGCCTCATTCTTGAGGGGGAGTAGTTAACTGAAGTTAACCAAGCAGCGGCAATGTCCGATTATTTAAGAGCTCGCTCTGGCCAAACTGCTGACATAGCGTCTGGCCGGAAGCCCATGCATAGCGGCAAGCACTGCACATTTGCGTGGCCGCTATGAAATACTTTTTGTTAGCTTTAAGTTTCAGTTTGTGTCAGAGTCTCATACAATAAAGAGCATAAAACCAATCTCCGGCACTGCCGTTAATTTGTAAATTCATTTGTTGAATTGGTCACCGCGCCTCAAGGGCCGTGACAACGGGGCAAGTGCTCCCATCATAACTCCTGTTACAGGAAGGATCCCCCCGGCAACCGCCAGGGATCTCAACCACTGCCTATAAGGAGTGGCAACACCCCCCTGCAACCGCAAGGGGAAATTATCTGAACACGTACCTCCTACATCTGCGGCATCACCGACTGCAGCGAGGGATAACCAACAACTACTATATTTACCTACAAATCAATTTATATTTACTTACATATATAGACCGTCATCATTTTTTTCCGAACAAGCACGAATTTTCCGGTACTTTTTCCATTTTCCGTGCCTCCAACGCTGCTTCTACTCCGCATCAGGCAACATCCGCCTACAATCCGAGCAAACCTCGTCTCCTTTTGGGGTTTTTCTGGTGCCTGAAGTTTTTCTTTCCACATTCGAATTGTGCCGCACACGACTTTCCTTTTCACATCGGCGCCACTAGTTCGCACTTGCTCCTTGTAATTGCCTTTCATCCGCGATCTCACCGTTCTCATTACATTACTGCGACCGGCCACCACTTCGTACGAGGCACCTGTTGCGCGAGTCAGTCGACAAGCGCTGACCAGCGAATTGGACTCTGAGAATGCCCACGGGAGACGACAAAAAGCCGCGTTCGATCCCAGCCTTCTAGATTTTGCGGGTACTGAGGTGACGAAAATTTTTGTTATCATTTTTAATCGTGTTGCCGGATCAAAAAAAAATAAACAGTTGCTCTCGGGGAGTTAAAAGAAATATTTCAATTTATATCTATAGGTGTGACATGGAGGGTCAATTGATCAAACAAAAAAATAGTCGGCCCAAAAAATTTTCGACGCGCCAGGACAAATTAAAATTAATTTCTGCGGTCAAGACGAAGCCCATATGGGATTTGACCCACAAGGGGGCATTTTAATACCATAAAATGGCATTGAAATGATTTGTAATTGATTTGGATTTTAATTTTGACCCAGTTTTGTATTTCTTAATCAGCTCCTTAGCGGCGAAATACATAAACAAAACACCAACATCCAATCGTTTTGAATTCATTTTTGCTTATTTGTTTTTTGTTTACAAACAACAGCTGTTCAGTATTACCTTATTTCTTCTTTTATTTGGTCACACTAGCTCGGTAGTTGAATAAAGTGCAAAATCGCTATCAGAATTTCAACAGCGGATTTTCGTCAACTCAGTACTATGCTTGACCATAAATTTTTCACGTTTTTGAATAATTGATCAAAAAATAATATATAATTAATGTTAAAAATTCACTGCAAGAAATAAATTCTTGTTTTTGTTGCTGCCCAAATGGTCAACTTGAAGCGAGGAAAATTTAGTTTTTATCATAATACAATTTTTTAAACCCATTTTTAATGTTACCATAATTTTTGTTTAGTGTACCGACATAAATTGCAAAAAAAAATTCGCGCAGCAATGTATTGGTGTTTTTTTTGCATTGGTAAGGGAATTTGGTCTAGCGTATGCAGAGCTTGGACACCCCTGATCTATTTTACGTCAGAAACTTGAGAAAACTCTAATTGGTTCTTTATGTTTATAAAAAACGCCTCTCGTCCTAAAAATGAAATCAAACTGTACTGCTTGTAGCTTCACTTGTTTGACTTTATGTATGCGACTTTGACTTTGATCGGCTGTTGATTTTAGGGTTGAATTGAACCCTCAAATATATACAATACCTTTTCGGGATTTATTTCCTTTTTTTAATTTGATTGAGTTTTAGTTTTCCAATTTCTGGCATTTGAATGCAATTTGTTTTATTTATTCGCATTAAAACGGTCTTACTTCGTGTTTGGTCGATTTTATGTTATGCGACGGAGTCGGGCCTTCGTACCAAAATGGCTACGAAGTCAATTCGGCGAAGTTCGGCTTAGACTTTGCTCTATAGCTGTCATATCATTTATAGATCGGAAATATTAAAACGCGCTTGTTTTAACAGTTATGGAGTTGTTTTTAGTCTAAGGATTCTATATTTGGCCAATGGATCCTACCCCGAAATTAAACTTCAAAATTTAGCAAAAAGGCCCGGCCCGAAAAACCCGGAATGGGCCCGTAACAGCCCGAAATAGACCTGAAAACAATTTTGATTCGATCGCGCGATTTTTTTTTTTTTATTCTCGAATTACAACCAGTCAGGTTTCTTCCGGCAATCGCTCATTTGGTTGGACTTTTCTTAATTCTTTCTTATAGAGAGATAAATTTCCTCTCAGAGGAAAAAAGGAAAATGTGATAGCTATGGTAAAACCAATGCTCTCCAAATTTATAGAAGATCATGAAAAAGTAGTTTTGATGACGTAACTAATAACATAGGCTCAAATAATTCCGAAAATGGAATGTTTTTAGAATTTTTATGTAAAAAAAAGTTATGAAAAAAAAGAAAAGTTGAGAAAAACGATATCGACATAGACCTTGAAAAATATTTTGCTTATCCAGTAGCTCCTGGTACATATATTTTAGAACTTTGGAGAAATTCAAGGGACCTACAATACCTTCTCAAATTAATGCTAATTTTAATCTCTTTCTTCAAAAACACGAAAGTTGGGTCATTTCCGATCGTTTAGTTATATGACAGCTATAGGATATAGTCGGCCGACCCTTACGAAATTTGGCATTCGTATTATTTTGCCAAAAATAGCTCTCATCTAAAATCTCTAACTTTAAAAACACCAAAGTTTACCATTTCCTATCAATCAGTTATATGGCAGCTATAGGATATTGTCGGCCGACCTATATACTGCGTGCAAAGGAAAGAAGGGTGTGTGCAAAGTTTCAAGACGATAGCTTTAAAACGGAGAGACTAGTTTGCGTAGAAACAGACAAACGGACAGACAGACGGACAGACAGACAGACGGACAGACGGACATGCTCATATCAACTCAGGAGGTGATCCCGATCAAGAATATATACACTTTACAGGGTGGGAGATGTCTCCTTCACTGCGTTGCACACTTTTGACCAAAATTATAATACCCTCTGCAAGGATAGAAAAATATTTTTTATTAGAATATTTATTTAGGTTTTTAAACTTTATATTATACGAATATTTTATTATGTTGAATTCTAAAATTTAACTCCGACTAAGCGTCAAAAACTTAAAAAGGGTTGGTCAAAAAAATAGGTTCACCTATGTTATTTTCATAAATTGGTATTATTGGTATTCCAGTTCTACCAATAAGTTGGTATTATTTTTTTACATATTTAAGTACATCACAAAAAAGGAATTTCAAAGAGTGACAAAAAAAAAACATTTTAATGATAAAGAAAGGAGAGTTGCGTTCCTTTAAGCTACATAAAACTGTATAAATCCTTGAACGCTCTTTGCTTGAAATGCTTTGAAACTCGTGGTTGAACGAAGAAATCCTCTTAATTTGCATTCTAAGTATTGCGAAGAAGAATCTCTTCATTGGTCATTAATAAGGCAAAAGTACGCCCAAAATAATTTAGACTGGTCTGGATTCTGGATCCCAGAGGATTTCAAATAGTGTAATAATATTCTACTATTACATGAAAAAAATACAAATCATGCTCCCAAAAGCATTATGTTGCAGATGCGAAAGCATTATGCTGCGGTTTTTTGTTTTGACCATCCATTTTTCACGTTTTTGAATAATTGATCAAAAAATAATTTATAATTAATGTTAAAAATTCACTGCAAGAAATACATTCTTGTTTTTGTTGCTGCCCAAATGGTCAACTTGAAGCGATGAAAATTTAGTTTTTATCATAATAAAATTTTTTAAACCCATTTTTAATGTTACCATAATTTTTGTTTAGTGTACCGACATAAATTGCAAAAAAAAAATTCGCGCAGCAATGTATTGGTGTTTTTTTGCATTGGTAAGGGAATTTGGTCTAGCGTATGCAGAGCTTGGACACCCCTGATCTACTTTACGTCAGAAACTTGAGAAAACTCTAATTGGTTCTTTATGTTTATAAAAAACGCCTCTCGTCCTAAGAATGAAATCAAACTGTACTGCTTGTAGCTTCACTTGTTTGACTTTATGTATGTGACTTTGACTTTGATCGGCTGTTGATTTTAGGGTTGAATTGAACCCTCAAATATATACAATACCTTTTCGGGATTTATTTCCTTTTTTTAATTTGATTGAGTTTTAGTTTTCCAATTTCTGGCATTTGAATGCAATTTGTTTTATTTATTCGCATTAAAACGGTCTTACTTCGTGTTTGGTCGATTTTATGTTATGCGACGGAGTCGGGCCTTCGTACCAAAATGGCTACGAAGTCAATTCAGCGAAGTTCGGCTTAGACTTTGCTCTATAGCTGTCATATCATTTATAGATCGGAAATATTAAAACGCGCTTGTTTTAAGAGTTATGGAGTTGTTTTTAGTCTATGGATTCTATATTTGGCCAATGGATCCTACCCCGAAATTAAACTTCAAAATTTAGCAAAAAGGCCCGGCCCGAAAAACCCGGAATGGGCCCGTAACAGCCCGAAATAGACCTGAAAACAATTTTGATTCGATCGCGCGATTTTTTTTTTTATTCTCGAATTACAACCAGTCAGGTTTCTTCCGGCAATCGCTCATTTGGTTGGACTTTTCTTAATTCTTTCTTATAGAGAGATAAATTTCCTCTCAGAGGAAAAAAAGGAAAATGTGATAGCTACGGTAAAACCAATGCTCTCCAAATTTATAGAAGATCATGAAAAAAGTAGTTTTGATGACGTAACTAATAACATAGGCTCAAATAATTCCGAAATTGGAATGTTTTTAGAATTTTTATGTAAAAAAAAAGTTATGAAAAAAAAGAAAAGTTGAGAAAAACGATATCGACATAGACCTTGAAAAATATTTGGCCTGTCCAGTAGCTCCTGGTACATATATTTTAGAACTTTGGAGAAATGCAAGGGACCTACAATACCTTCTCAAATTAGCTCGAACCATTCTGGCTTTTCCAGCCAGTTCGTCTACGAGCGAAAGGCTTTTTTCTACATCGGGCCGTGTGTTACATGAAAAACGCACTAGGCTAAAAAGCAAAAATTTAGAAAAAAGTTTATTTTTAAATAAAAACATGACTTAGTTAGGTTTAATAAATATAAAATTATATATATGTATAGATAAATAAGATGTCTTTTAAATTTCCTAATATGTTCAAATAAGTTGCGTTCCGGGCCGGGCCCGGGCCTTGGTGAAATAGTTTCGTGTGCGGCCGGGCCGGGCCTCTCAAAAAAGATTTTGTTTTCGTGCGGGCCCGGGCCTCAAAATACAGGCTCGCGCCCACCTCTACTTCAGATTCATTTTTTGGCCAACTGATTCCAATTTTACCTACTTATCCGATATGTGCAATACATATCCGATCTTGCCTGCAAGGGTTGACTGCATATTAGCTTTTCTTTATGGTTTTTATTTGTTTGCTTTTTAAGTGAGAAAATGGCACTTGAACTAGCAAAAGTGAGAAATCTTTAACAATGGGCACAAACTTTCCTGAATGGCACTCAGCAACAGACGCTCTTAGGTTAGGTTGAGGTGGCGATGCGGGAGGCCAGTAACTGACCACCCGTATCCCTGTGATACTAACAGGATATCTTGCCTGGGGAACCCCCCTTGCTATCTACAAAAATGTCTACCCTTCTTGAGGCGGCTGGCGGTCCCATCCAACTATACGGATGAAAGCATCTGTTCTGCGTAGAGCGATCTCCGTGAGGTCTGATGCGCCCAGGAGTTGGAGACGATCACGCCCAATCACAGGGCAGTGGTACGTGACCGTCTCCTCTTCCTTTACATCTTGCATCCCCTATTGTGGTCATAGTGTGACACCGTTAGTTAAGCCGCGTGCTAGATTTATTCTTAGAGCGGATGGGCCGGAACATGAGCGATTTCCTGCAGTTCTGGAAGTTTTTCTATATTCTCAGTGCCTCCAGGTCGGATTATTGCCTGCATATCAGCCTACAAGTTACTAAGGGGATGCCCATTTGTTCTACGGGAGAAAAGGGCTAGCAGTTCATGCCGTTGCTAATTCGCCAGCGGCGCAATTGCCTCGTGGTCCGCCATCATTCTGCTCCACCGTCTCATTGCATTGGTGTGCGACAGTCTTTCTCTGACCTAGCTGAAAATCTTGACTATCTGAAAAATAAAATTAGTTTCGTGTATGCCTGCAATTGTTGGAACAGCTTGGAACACACGACAGTAGTCGGGGAGTCTGAAGGAAACATTTAGACAAAGAAGCTCGCAATGAAAACCGCCTCCCACCTGGCCATTCAACTTCGAGCCATCCGGCTATTTATGAAGGGAACTCGCTAGTCCTTGGATTTGCGTGGCTACCTTGAACCCCAATATTTTGACAGGCAGTAGATCGAGGATGAAGTCTAGGGCGTCAGTTGGTTTAGTACAAAGACTCGCTGTAATGCGAACCTCCGCCATCCTTTGAGTTTTCCTAAACCTTTCCCTACATATGTCAGTGCAGGCCGTTATCACTAAACCCTTAGTTTGTGCGTCATGCGGTTGCATACAGTCTGTGGAAATTTTCCAATTTCCGCATAAGCAATAACTTTGCATCCACCACCCTTTAGGAAAGTAGTAGGTTAATCGCCTCGTTTCAGAGAAGAATGAACTGTACATCTCCTTGCGAAGTGACTTTGAATAGACTCTCCTCCTAGTAGATCGTCTACCCCTAGTCTCGTCAGCGCAATGGTTATTGAACATGGCAGGATGTTGTTGAAATCACCTTTTATGTCTAGAAAAGCAAAAAAGGCATACTTCTTTTCACTATGTGCCTTTTCGACTGATGTTTACTACATTAGTATTAAAGTAGTATCTCTTCTTGTGAAGAGATAATATTTACGTATACGGTTGTTTCTGGCGATTTCTTCAATGATTCTGTTGGAGGAAGAACTGGCCAGTTAATTGATGAATCCTTTGGAATGCTACGTCCAGACAACCACATGTTTTGGATTTCGTCCGAGATGCAGCCTTAGCCGGGTTTTTACGAGTTAGGAGTTATCGCTAGTCGATGTCTTCAAACAGCTGCTGATGATTTAAAACTCGATTAGTTTAAAGATGTCGAGATGTATCATTCCAAATGAGGTATAGAGTGCGCCTTAATTGGTGCCACTCGTGATTTGACTAGGAGGAGTGGAGTTTCTGTGGTACCATTAATATCGGTGAAAATAATAATATCAGTTAATATAATCAGTCTGCATCTAACTTTCATTGTGTTCGGACGTTTACTATTTCGCTCATGTTGCCTATTGTACATAGGGCGTTATATATCTTTTCGATTTATCGCTCCATCTTCAGCGAGCTTAGAATCCACCCAGATTTCTCCCTGTAATCTTTGCAAAGCTTTCCTTGTCTGGTTTCTCCCCTAGTAAAGTTATTGTTTTAAGAAGAGTCGTAGAGCAAGCAAGGCGATCGAAGTAGTGGAGAAGGTCAGAGAAAAACCACGCGGGATTAAGGCTGACCCATTAAATATAATTGTTAATTAACCAACATAAATTAAGCAAGTAAATAAAATGAAGTTCAATGCATAACTGTGTCTTGTCGTTTGGATTCAAAACCCCGAGCAGAACTGTGCTCAACTATGACATTACGCCCATTAACGGCATTTGTCACAACATTTTTGGTGGCCCATGAGGGGAACAATCCACACACGACTCCACAATACATGGTCATCTCCAACATTTCCATCAAAATCGTTAATGGAAACCTAATCTCAACACGGAACCATTATTCTCTTTTTCAACTCCTTTATTCTCTTTGAAAAAGAGGAAGCGAAAATAACGGAATCAAATTTTGCATCGCACGTGTCGCGCAAACGCTTGCCCATTGTCGCTCTCTCACTTTGGAAGATACGTACGTATGTGTGAGTGCATACCCAAAATGAGCGAGCCCAAGCCAGCGAGCACTTCCAGTGCAGAGTCTGAAACAATGGCAAAGGGTGGCAACGCCGACAGCTTGTTTGCGCTCCAGAAAGATCTTCACAATCAGCTCAACCAACTCCAAGTAACCTTCAAGAAGGACAGCACGTCTCGGAAAACTAAGCCCTATTTCTAGCTGCGCCTGTCCAAACTCAACTAAATAAGCCAGCAAGTCAACAAGAATCATCAAGAGTTTGTAAGCGCTGGCTACCCCACACACCCTTACTTCGTCGATAATTTAGCGGACCAGTTCGAAGAGGAATTTATCACAGCGTTTTGTTTAATATCTACGGAGTCCGAAACACTTTTCCCCAGTCAGTTACCAGCGTGCCCCGAGCAACAAGCGACGCCTGTTCCTAAACTGCTCGGCCCTGGTTGCAGTCCAACTTCCAAAGTTGCCAGTACGTAACTTTTCCGGAAAGTATACAGATTGGCCAGCTTTCCATGATCTGTTTATTCAACTCATTCACCAGAACCAGGCGTTGTCAAATATTCAGCGATTCCATTTCCTCAAGCAAGCACTGCCTAAAGAGCAGGACCAAGATGTACATCAAATGGAACTAACGGATGGCGCCTACACAATCGCATGGGATCTCATCATCAAACGCTATGATAACCCCCGTTTACAAGTCATGCACCACATGAACGCCCTGTACGACTTACCCTTTATCTCAAGGGAAAGCTCATCAGAGATCAAACATATGCTGAACGTAACCAACGTATGCATCAACGAGTTCAATCGTCTCAAAACGAATATCCATTCTAGCACGCAATGGATAGTCCATCATTTGAACGCTAGACTGCCTACGACAACTGTACAAGCCTGGGAGCATTGCTTGGGAAACTCCAGCGACATTCCGAGTTTCCTTGATTTGGAAACCTTCCTCAAACATCGCCTCGTCAGCATGAACATCATTGAGAACCGGAAATGTTCACAGCCCACGCAAAACTCTACGATCAACAAATCGACAAATTATCCACGCCAAAATCTAAGCAAAAGGTTTCCGGCTTCTACAGGGGCAGCACGTTTCACACCACGACTGGAAACAACGGTCCCATCTTTTGCGTAAACTATAAGGGGCAACACATTTTGCGGGAATGTCCTGATTTTTTGTCCAAGGATTTCTTTGCCCGCAAACGAATCATTAACCATACAAAGGCATGTCTAAATTGCCTCAGCATCCGTCATCCCTTGTCGCAGTGTGGCAGTAACAAAAATGGTTTACAATACGGACATCGTCACCATACCCTGCTTCACTTCCCCACGACGTATACCAGCTCATCACCGATTATTCAGAACGCAGTAAGCGAGAGCTCCAATCCTGCTCATCCTTCCGATTCCACTACAGTGCTGATGGCCACTGCCGCGCAGTCAACTCGATCCATTTTGGTGGCCACAGCTCTAGTACAACTACATAATAACAGCACCGGACAAACTGCCGTTATTCGAGCCTTGATCGATCATGGCTCTGAGGGCACGTTAATCACAGAACGTGCCGCTCAGTTACTGGGACTTCCACGTCACCGAGTCACAGCACAGATCCCAGGGTTCGGTAATAACTCAAGGAACATCTGTAGATTTAGTACAGAGTTCTCCATAAGCTCATGTACTGACCCTCAATTTCACCATCTGGTGCGACCAGCGTATGTCCTCAACTCGATAACCTCTCATTTACCAAGAAGCAATGTCAACGTCGACACTTGTCAGCATCTTCAGGGATTACACTTGGCCGATCCCAGCTTTACCAGGCCAGGCCGTATTGACGCGTTATTTGGAGTAGATCTAATACCATATTTGTTACTGCCAGACTTACGGAAAGGAGCTCCAAATCAACCTATTGCTCAACTCACTCAATTAGGTTGAATCGTGTTTTGCCATAGCAATGAAACAAGGGCAAATGTGGTAACCATTCGATGCCATCAGACTAATCTGGATGCACTGGTAAAGGGTTTCTTCGATCTCGATCAAATTAGCTCTGAGAGGACGTTAACAGCAGAATTACAATGGTGCGAAGATAATTTTCAGCGTACCTGCACCAGACAACCCAATGGAAAATACCTTGTCCGGCCTCCGTTAAAAACTGAATTTTACAAGGAACAAGTCATCGGAAAGTCTCACCAAATCGCACTCAATAGATTCCATCTCTTAGAACGTCGGCTAAACAGAAACGACACACTTAAACAACAATGTCACTCCACCATTAAGGAATATTTTGATCTTAAGCAACTCTCCAAAGTCACTACCGCAGAAACTCGACATCAAATGATCACTCCAAGAGGTCAACAGTATTTCTCATCATGTACTCTCCCACACCACGCCGTGGTAAAGGAGGACAGTGCAACGACCAAAGTTCGGGTGGTGTACGATGCATCATGTACCACTTCGAACGGAAAATCCCTTAACGACATATTGTGCATCGGCACACCGCTTCAAAACGATTTAGGAGGAGTCATCATGAAATGGAGGCTACATCGCAGTTTGCAGCAGATATCCAACGAATGTATCGCTATATCGACATGCACCAGGATGATGCATAATTTCAACGCATCTTATGGAGGAATGATCAAAACGAAATAGCCGAGTACAGCCTGAATACAGCCTTGATTGGTAATCGAACTACCGAACTGAGCGGACGTGCTTTGTCCGAGCTCCGGGAAAACTTCACTTCGTTTATATTTTCGCCAATATAAGCGAAAAGACACTGAAATACAATTTATTAAAAGCGACAGACAAGCTTTTTTTTTTTTTATAACAGTTGTAATGTGCTAAACCAAAACTAGTGCATTGTTGAAAAAAAAAAATACGTACCACGCAATGAGCTCATTGAGCAACGACCAAAAGAACGAGCGTAGAAGTTCAGTGAACCAAAGAAACGGCTTCTACTCTTACTTTTCAACCCGCGATACCGAAGTGGAAAAATCGGCGCTTAAAAGCAACCCGGCTTTACTGACCGCTGAAACCCAAAGGGCACGGTCTTGCTCACCCGCTCTGCTCACTCCGACTCCCGCGTCATGGAGTTCGCAGTGTAAAACCCCCTCCAATATCGGAAACAAATTTCGCACCAACAACAAGCAGCGCTACAACTTCTGCAACAACAGCGAAAACCCCTGCAACTCAAAGTACCACGACGTCAACGACTACAGCGAGTACAAAAACAACAACCTCGGACTGTGCGACAGTCTTTCTCTGACCTAGCTGAAAATCTTGACTATCTGAAAAATAAAATTAGTTTCGTGTATGCCTGCAATTGTTGGAACAGCTTGGAACACACGACAGTAGTCGGGGAGTCTGAAGGACACATTTAGACAAAGAAGCTCGCAATGAAAACCGCCTCCCACCTGGCCATTCAACTTCGAGCCATCCGGCTATTTATGAAGGGAACTCGCTAGTCCTTGGATTTGCGTGGCTACCTTGAACCCCAATATTTTGACAGGCAGTAGATCGAGGATGAAGTCTAGGGCGTCAGTTGGTTTAGTACAAAGACTCGCTGTAATGCGAACCTCCGCCATCCTTTGAGTTTTCCTAAACCTTTCCCTACATATGTCAGTGCAGGCCGTTATCACTAAACCCTTAGTTTGTGCGTCATGCGGTTGCATACAGTCTGTGGAAATTTTCCAATTTCCGCATAAGCAATAACTTTGCATCCACCACCCTTTAGGAAAGTAGTAGGTTAATCGCCTCGTTTCAGAGAAGAATGAACTGTACATCTCCTTGCGAAGTGACTTTGAATAGACTCTCCTCCTAGTAGATCGTCTACCCCTAGTCTCGTCAGCGCAATGGTTATTGAACATGGCAGGATGTTGTTGAAATCACCTTTTATGTCTAGAAAAGCAAAAAAGGCATACTTCTTTTCACTATGTGCCTTTTCGACTGATGTTTACTACATTAGTATTAAAGTAGTATCTCTTCTTGTATAAGAGATAATATTTACGTATACGGTTGTTTCTGGCGATTTCTTCAATGATTCTGTTGGAGGAAGAACTGGCCAGTTAATTGATGAATCCTTTGGAATGCTACGTCCAGACAACCACATGTTTTGGATTTCGTCCGAGATGCAGCCTTAGCCGGGTTTTTACGAGTTAGGAGTTATCGCTAGTCGATGTCTTCAAACAGCTGCTGATGATTTAAAACTCGATTAGTTTAAAGATGTCGAGATGTATCATTCCAAATGAGGTATAGAGTGCGCCTTAATTGGTGCCACTCGTGATTTGACTAGGAGGAGTGGAGTTTCTGTGGTACCATTAATATCGGTGAAAATAATAATATCAGTTAATATAATCAGTCTGCATCTAACTTTCATTGTGTTCGGACGTTTACTATTTCGCTCATGTTGCCTATTGTACATAGGGCGTTATATATCTTTTCGATTTATCGCTCCATCTTCAGCGAGCTTAGAATCCACCCAGATTTCTCCCTGTAATCTTTGCAAAGCTTTCCTTGTCTGGTTTCTCCCCTAGTAAAGTTATTGTTTTAAGAAGAGTCGTAGAGCAAGCAAGGCGATCGAAGTAGTGGAGAAGGTCAGAAAAAAACCACGCGGGATTAAGGCTGACCCATTAAATATAATTGTTAATTAACCAACATAAATTAAGCAAGTAAATAAAATGAAGTTCAATGCATAACTGTGTCTTGTCGTTTGGATTCAAAACCCCGAGCAGAACTGTGCTCAACTATGACATTACGCCCATTAACGGCATTTGTCACAACATTTTTGGTGGCCCATGAGGGGAACAATCCACACACGACTCCACAATACATGGTCATCTCCAACATTTCCATCAAAATCGTTAATGGAAACCTAATCTCAACACGGAACCATTATTCTCTTTTTCAACTCCTTTATTCTCTTTGAAAAAGAGGAAGCGAAAATAACGGAATCAAATTTTGCATCGCACGTGTCGCGCAAACGCTTGCCCATTGTCGCTCTCTCACTTTGGAAGATACGTACGTATGTGTGAGTGCATACCCAAAATGAGCGAGCCCAAGCCAGCGAGCACTTCCAGTGCAGAGTCTGAAACAATGGCAAAGGGTGGCAACGCCGACAGCTTGTTTGCGCTCCAGAAAGATCTTCACAATCAGCTCAACCAACTCCAAGTAACCTTCAAGAAGGACAGCACGTCTCGGAAAACTAAGCCCTATTTCTAGCTGCGCCTGTCCAAACTCAACTAAATAAGCCAGCAAGTCAACAAGAATCATCAAGAGTTTGTAAGCGCTGGCTACCCCACACACCCTTACTTCGTCGATAATTTAGCGGACCAGTTCGAAGAGGAATTTATCACAGCGTTTTGTTTAATATCTACGGAGTCCGAAACACTTTTCCCCAGTCAGTTACCAGCGTGCCCCGAGCAACAAGCGACGCCTGTTCCTAAACTGCTCGGCCCTGGTTGCAGTCCAACTTCCAAAGTTGCCAGTACGTAACTTTTCCGGAAAGTATACAGATTGGCCAGCTTTCCATGATCTGTTTATTCAACTCATTCACCAGAACCAGGCGTTGTCAAATATTCAGCGATTCCATTTCCTCAAGCAAGCACTGCCTAAAGAGCAGGACCAAGATGTACATCAAATGGAACTAACGGATGGCGCCTACACAATCGCATGGGATCTCATCATCAAACGCTATGATAACCCCCGTTTACAAGTCATGCACCACATGAACGCCCTGTACGACTTACCCTTTATCTCAAGGGAAAGCTCATCAGAGATTAAACATATGCTGAACGTAACCAACGTATGCATCAACGAGTTCAATCGTCTCAAAACGAATATCCATTCTAGCACGCAATGGATAGTCCATCATTTGAACGCTAGACTGCCTACGACAACTGTACAAGCCTGGGAGCATTGCTTGGGAAACTCCAGCGACATTCCGAGTTTCCTTGATTTGGAAACCTTCCTCAAACATCGCCTCGTCAGCATGAACATCATTGAGAACCGGAAATGTTCACAGCCCACGCAAAACTCTACGATCAACAAATCGACAAATTATCCACGCCAAAATCTAAGCAAAAGGTTTCCGGCTTCTACAGGGGCAGCACGTTTCACACCACGACTGGAAACAACGGTCCCATCTTTTGCGTAAACTATAAGGGGCAACACATTTTGCGGGAATGTCCTGATTTTTTGTCCAAGGATTTCTTTGCCCGCAAACGAATCATTAACCATACAAAGGCATGTCTAAATTGCCTCAGCATCCGTCATCCCTTGTCGCAGTGTGGCAGTAACAAAAATGGTTTACAATACGGACATCGTCACCATACCCTGCTTCACTTCCCCACGACGTATACCAGCTCATCACCGATTATTCAGAACGCAGTAAGCGAGAGCTCCAATCCTGCTCATCCTTCCGATTCCACTACAGTGCTGATGGCCACTGCCGCGCAGTCAACTCGATCCATTTTGGTGGCCACAGCTCTAGTACAACTACATAATAACAGCACCGGACAAACTGCCGTTATTCGAGCCTTGATCGATCATGGCTCTGAGGGCACGTTAATCACAGAACGTGCCGCTCAGTTACTGGGACTTCCACGTCACCGAGTCACAGCACAGATCCCAGGGTTCGGTAATAACTCAAGGAACATCTGTAGATTTAGTACAGAGTTCTCCATAAGCTCATGTACTGACCCTCAATTTCACCATCTGGTGCGACCAGCGTATGTCCTCAACTCGATAACCTCTCATTTACCAAGAAGCAATGTCAACGTCGACACTTGTCAGCATCTTCAGGGATTACACTTGGCCGATCCCAGCTTTACCAGGCCAGGCCGTATTGACGCGTTATTTGGAGTAGATCTAATACCATATTTGTTACTGCCAGACTTACGGAAAGGAGCTCCAAATCAACCTATTGCTCAACTCACTCAATTAGGTTGAATCGTGTTTTGCCATAGCAATGAAACAAGGGCAAATGTGGTAACCATTCGATGCCATCAGACTAATCTGGATGCACTGGTAAAGGGTTTCTTCGATCTCGATCAAATTAGCTCTGAGAGGACGTTAACAGCAGAATTACAATGGTGCGAAGATAATTTTCAGCGTACCTGCACCAGACAACCCAATGGAAAATACCTGGTCCGGCCTCCGTTAAAAACTGAATTTTACAAGGAACAAGTCATCGGAAAGTCTCACCAAATCGCACTCAATAGATTCCATCTCTTAGAACGTCGGCTAAACAGAAACGACACACTTAAACAACAATGTCACTCCACCATTAAGGAATATTTTGATCTTAAGCAACTCTCCAAAGTCACTACCGCAGAAACTCGACATCAAATGATCACTCCAAGAGGTCAACAGTATTTCTCATCATGTACTCTCCCACACCACGCCGTGGTAAAGGAGGACAGTGCAACGACCAAAGTTCGGGTGGTGTACGATGCATCATGTACCACTTCGAACGGAAAATCCCTTAACGACATATTGTGCATCGGCACACCGCTTCAAAACGATTTAGGAGGAGTCATCATGAAATGGAGGCTACATCGCAGTTTGCAGCAGATATCCAACGAATGTATCGCTATATCGACATGCACCAGGATGATGCATAATTTCAACGCATCTTATGGAGGAATGATCAAAACGAAATAGCCGAGTACAGCCTGAATACAGCCTTGATTGGTAATCGAACTACCGAACTGAGCGGACGTGCTTTGTCCGAGCTCCGGGAAAACTTCACTTCGTTTATATTTTCGCCAATATAAGCGAAAAGACACTGAAATACAATTTATTAAAAGCGACAGACAAGCTTTTTTTTTTTTTTATAACAGTTGTAATGTGCTAAACCAAAACTAGTGCATTGTTGAAAAAAAAAAAATACGTACCACGCAATGAGCTCATTGAGCAACGACCAAAAGAACGAGCGTAGAAGTTCAGTGAACCAAAGAAACGGCTTCTACTCTTACTTTTCAACCCGCGATACCGAAGTGGAAAAATCGGCGCTTAAAAGCAACCCGGCTTTACTGACCGCTGAAACCCAAAGGGCACGGTCTTGCTCACCCGCTCTGCTCACTCCGACTCCCGCGTCATGGAGTTCGCAGTGTAAAACCCCCCTCCAATATCGGAAACAAATTTCGCACCAACAACAAGCAGCGCTACAACTTCTGCAACAACAGCGAAAACCCCTGCAACTCAAAGTACCACGACGTCAACGACTACAGCGAGTACAAAAACAACAACCTCGGAAAGTGCCAAAGCGGCAACGGCCACACAGACTGGAATGGATCGCTACATCCAAATTAAGCGCAAGCTTAGCCCGCAGAGTAATCCGGCAGGCAACAAAACAAAAATTAACCGTGTCCTGAATAACGATAATGAACCAGACAGATCCACTACTAACAGATTTGCCCTACTGGCGGAGGCTGAGGAAAACCAACCAGCCCAAGACACCGCAAAAAAACCCAAGCCCCCTCCAATCTATATTAGGGAGAAAAGCTCGAGTGCCCTGGTCAACAAAATTGCGTCGTTGATCGGGAACGGTGAAAACTTTCATGTTGTTCCGCTTATCAAAGGGAACATCCATGAAACAAAGGTGCAAACCAAGACTGAAGAGCACTTCCGAATAGTGTCAAAATATCTGGACACTGTACAGAAAAACTATTACACGTACCAGCTGAAAAGCAGTAAGGGCCTACAAGTGGTAGTAAAGGGAATAGAACCTGATGTTACCGTCGAGGAAATAAAAACCGCCCTTAAAGAAAAGGGCTTCGCCGCCAAGAATGTTATTAACATTCTAAATAAAGATAAAAAGCCACAACCCCTCTTCAAGGTCGAGCTCGAGCCTGAAAGCAGGTCGCTGAAGAAGAACGAAGTCCACCCAATCTACAACCTGCAATATCTTTTGCATCGGAAAATCACTGTTGAAGAGCCACATAAACGTAACGGTCCAGTGCAATGCACTAATTGTCAAGAGTATGGACACACAAGGTCTTACTGCACACTTCGGGAAGTGAACACTTGATGAAGTGAAGTGAAGGTTGAACGAGACGGACGTGGTTGTGCCGCGTCCCGCTGATCGCGCAGTCTTCCGGCCTCGCGGGGCCTAAAAAAAACAAGTTTGTGAACCCCTGGGCACATATCATGGCTCACCTGGGATGCAGGAACGAAGGGTTCCCAGTGGCTCCGTTTTCCCGGCTCGCTGGCCCCGAAGAAATAATCCGACGTCGCTGGACAGGGGGGGGGCAGGGTAAGCTTTCTCCCTCTCTTTTGGTGGCATCGCTTTTCCCGCGTTGCAAATTCGCCCAAATTGGGTTGTGCTGGTCAGTGATGCGGATCGCAGTACCAGCTGATCACAGCTGACCGGCAGTGTGACCAGCTCCGACCAAAACGGTAGTACCTGAAGAGGGCGCCACTTGGCGCCGTATCGTCGCTGCTAACGCCACCCGCAGAGGGCGGCACCAGGAGAAATTTCCATAGCGCGCTTATGAGGGCGGGCGGGATCCTAGGAGCAGTGCACAAGGTCATGGACCCGACCATTGTCCAACCCCTCCGCCGCGGCGGTGCACTCTGGAAACGGGGCAATGGCGACCGAGCAGGGGCGGTATATCCCCCATCGTAGCCCGGATGGATCATGCCCACCCTCCCCCTTCTTCTTCCCACTCCAAATCCTCGTAGCGTCTGTCCCACAATGGGCGGCTACGGGGTCTGCGTCTGAGCCATAGTGGCCGGCAGCAAACCCCAACCTGGCAGAAGGTATAAAATGCAAACCTGGCAGTAGGTATAAAAAGCACAACTGGAAGAATGATGGATTACAACACAAATACTCCAGGTGGCAACCACTCAAGTGGAAATCCACCCGTGGGGAAACCCACGGTCGGGGCACGGATTCTGGAGGCCCCAAACACCATTCAACCCACGACTGACGAGGCGGTGGCTAGCTTGGCCGCCCCGGCAGTAAAAGCGACAAGCCAACAAAGTGCGGAGCAATCCTCAGCGTTTCTGAGCAGCTCCAAAATCCTGCGGTCACCCATTCTGCAGGCAACGCGGAGCACAGCGATGCCAACAGGCGGTGTTCCCGCGGGTGAAGACAAGGAGACCCCAAAAAGGACGAGGGAACAATCCAGTCCATCAGAGCCCCAGAGATCAACTCCAGCCAAGAGGACGAGAGCGTCAACAGAGCAGCCTTGCTCCAGCATGCTGGCGGAGTTAGAGGCGATATTGGAGGACATAATCCAGCAAACGCACGAGAAACAGGTGAGGAGCATCAACCTCAAAATGAAGAGGATGTTCTGCAGGATGAAGGAGCTACAGGAAGGCCTTAGCGGGATCCTCTCCAACCCCAGTGATGCAGGGACGACGGCGGCAGCTGCGGAGGTCGTCTGTTCGAGGTGCGGTCAGGCAGATACTGCAAAGACTGACCAAAAAACACAAACCCTCCTAACGCGGCGCAAGGAAGCGGCAGCCCAGACTGACCCATGGCGACGGCTTAGCCAGGACAGCGCGACTCCACTACCAAGAGGCGCGCCATTGGCCTCGGCGAAGACCCCGAAAATCCGGGCACGAGAAGGGCCCACCAAGCGGACTTCCAGCCACCCGGACCCCAGGACTGCGGGAGTAGGGGGTCAGAGCACGGCCGCACTGACAGCAGCGCCAGGACCTGGATGGGAGACAGCAACACGGAGGAAGCCAAGGACGTTCACCCGACCCGACGCGATAGTTGTAGAAGCCAAGGGAAGGAAGTATAGCGAGGTGCTTGCCTTGGTCACTAGACGGCAGGACGGCCAGCTGAAGGAATTCAGCAAAAATGTCCATAAGGTGCGCCGCACCGCAACTGGGAACCTGCTGCTAGAGCTATCGAAAAACCGTGTGGATAGCACGGACACCATGAGGGAGAACCTCGAAAAGGTGCTTCAAGGAGCTGCTGAAGTGCGAGCGCTGTCCGAGGACAGCAAGATGAAATATATAGAGATTAGGGACCTCGACCCGCTAGCGACGGAAGGGGACATTCGGCTTGCTCTGGCCGAGCAGTTTGAAGTGGATGGAAAGTTGGCCACGTTAAGGAGCCTTCGGGCAAGATCCAGGGACACACAGACCGCCATCATCGGTCTGCCCAGTAAAATTGCGACCGCAGTTGTGAGCAAGGGGAGAGTGAGGATCGGATGGACCGTGTGCCGGATCCGGGAGAGGCAGAGCCAGCCGAGGTGCTACCGATGCCTGGAAGTTGGCCACATTGCAAGCCAGTGCCGAAGCCCCACCGATAGGAGCGGATGCTGCATCCGCTGTGGCAAAAGCGGGCATAAAATCGCCAACTGCCCAAACGAGAGCACCTGCTACGTTTGCGCGTCAAAAGGCGAGAAGGAGGCAAAACACCTCGCAGGAAGTCGACGGTGTCCGCACTCCAATGGAGCTGTAAAAGATAGGGCAGGATGCAAGTGATCCAGCTCAATCTGAATCACTGTAGAGCGGCGCAGGACCTTCTGCGACACACCGTAGGCGAGATGAATGCTGACATAGCCATTCTCAGCGAGCCGTACAGCGTCGGTCCAGGCGAGGAGTGGTCGACCAACAACCAGGGCAAGGCGGCCATCTGGATATGCAAAGGTTCCGCGGAAGGGCCAAGGCAAGTGAGGAGAGGTGAAGGCTTCGTGAGAATCCAGTGGGGAGGCATATGGGTGTATAGCTGCTACCTAGCCCCAAGCCTCTCCCTTGATGCGTACTGCAAGGCTCTAGAGGAGCTAGCGATAGATGCCAGAGGCAAACACCCAGTGCTAATAGCGGGTGATTTTAACGCGTGGGCACAGGAGTGGGGGAGCACCACCACGAATGCTAGAGGCAGAGCCCTGCTGGAGATCCTAGCACCCCTGGACCTGGCCCTTCTTAACGAGGGCAACCAGGAAACCTTCAATAGAGCGGGCGCCGGTTCCATTATTGACCTGACCTTCGTCAGCAGTAGTTTGGCACGGACCTCAGAGTGGAGAATCGCCGACATATACACGGCCAGTGATCACGAGGCCATACTCTGCTCGCTCGGAATCAGCCGGGCGACCTCGCGCATTCCCCCCTGCGGCAAGGCGTATCGTCAAGACACGCTAGACGTTCAACAAATGGCAAACCACGTGCGGAGGGCTGAGCTCGATCTCCACACTACAGCAAACGACTCGGCGGCGGCGCTTGCTACGGCCCTTGATGCGGCCTGTAACGCATGCATGAAGGCGCGCACGACCTTTGCTCGGCATCATAAACCAGCTCCGTGGTGGACAAGCCATATCTCGGCTCTTCGTAAGGAGTGCCTAAGGGCTAGAAGATCCCTGCAGCGAGCTCGTGGCACTGACGCGCAGGAGCAAAGACGCCTTGAATTCAAGGCAGCGAGGAAAACGCTGAAAAAGGCCATACGGGACAGTAAGCGCGAGCTGTTCCTCAAGTTATGCGACGAAGCGGAACACGACCCATGGGGACGGGCGTATAAAATCGTAACAAAAAAGGTCAGGGCAGGGAGCCAGCCCCCTTCAGACCCGGTCGCACTGAGCGCCATAATAGACATATTATTTCCAAGCTGTCAAGGAGAAGGAACACGCCCGGCTATTGAGGACGTCGAAGAAGAGTCAGTGGAAGCGGTCACAGCAGAGGAGGTGCTAGCGGCTGCACGAAATCTAGCTCCCAACAAAGCTCCCGGCCCAGACGCGGTGCCAAACCGAGCACTCAAGGTGGCCCTGGCCCAAATACCAGAAAAGATTGCAGCAGTCTACAATCAATGCTTGCTGGAAGGATCCTTCCCGAAGGTGTGGAAGAAGCAGAGGCTCCTTCTACTAACAAAGCCCGGTAAGCCACCCGGTGAGGCCGCGTCTTACCGACCCATCTGCCTCCTTGACACCGTAGGCAAGGTATTGGAGAAGATCCTGGCCACGAGACTCCAGGCGGCGATAAGCCGGGAGGGCGGACTGGCGGAGGAGCAGTACGGGTTCCGGAAAGGGAGGTCAACGATAGATGCCATCATGAGGGTGAAGACCCTGGCAGCAAGCGCCATCCAAGGCACCAGATGGGAGGGGGAACCAAACAATACTGTCTGGTTACCACCCTGGACGTAAAGAACGCATTCAACACGGCGAGCTGGTCGCGGACTCTCGAAGCCCTGAAGGAGCTTAGGATCCCGGAGTACCTGTTGAAGATGGTGGATAGCTACCTGAGTGACAGAATACTCCTATACGACACGCGGGAAGGCCAGAAAGAGCGAGTGGTCTCCGCCGGAGTGCCGCAAGGCTCTGTGCTAGGCCCGCTCTTGTGGAATACGATGTATGATGGAGTACTCCGATTACCCATGGATGAGGGTACTACAATCGTTGGATTCGCCGACGACATAGCCATAGTGGTGGTGGCGAAGACTGTTCGCGGGGTGGAAACCCAAACAAACTCCGCGGTGGCGAGCGTACAGGCATGGATGTCTAGGGCAGGCCTTCAGCTCGCTCCACAAAAGACGGAAGCGGTGCTAATTTCGAGCCGGAAGAAGGTAGAAACAGCGACAGTTCATGTAGGAGGAGTGGCCGTTACCTCGGGGAGAGCTCTAAAATACCTGGGGGTCTGGCTCGACACAAGGCTCTCGTTCCGGGAGCACCTCGAGTACGCCCACAGGAGGGCGAGCGAGACGACGAGGGCCCTCTCGCGGATGCTCCTCAATATCAGAGGCCCGCGACAGGAAAGGCGCAAGCTCATCACTAGTGTGGTGAGCTCCCAAATCCTGTACGCTGCCCCAGTGTGGGCCGAGGCGATGGGAGTAAGGTCCTACGCACGAGGAATCGAGGCAGACTACCGCCTATGCGCGCTACGGACGTCCTGTGCCTTCAGGACGGTGTCGGACGATGCGGCCCTCGTGATCGCAGGTCTGATACCACTAGGAGAGCTAGTCCGAGAGAGGAAGGAGCTGGCCAACATGGCTCAGGACAGCCCCTCATCGGCGTCGGACAGGAAGAGGGAAGCGAGAGCCACTAGCTTGGCAAACTGGCAACGACGATGGGAGGCATCTTCCAAAGGACGTTGGACATTTCGACTCATTCCGGACGTGGGAGAGTGGACCGGAAGGAAGCATGGCCAGGTAGACTTTTACCTCACTCAGGCCCTCAGTGGGCATGGGTGCTTCAGAAGCTACCTGAAGCGTTTTGGCCATGAAAGTGAGGACTGCTGCCCGTCGTGCGGCAGTGGAGTCACAGAGGACTCACTCCACGTCCTCTTCGAGTGCAGGCGATTTGAGGAGGATCGCCTAACCCTGGAGGAGATCCTGGAAGAGGCCTTTACACCAAGCAGTATGGTGCCTCAAATGCTCCAGACGCCGGTCAAATGGGAAGCGATAGCCGTATTTGTGGCCAAGATGATGACGGAGCTGAGAGCCCTGGAGAGGGCGCGTAATGGGCGGGAGGAGTAGGGCGCCAGAGGTGTGCGAAGCATTGCTTCACGGCCGTACCGCACAACTTAGGCCCATGCTCCTACAGCCCAGTCGGGGAACAACAATGTATAGTAGGCATATAAGTTAGTTTTAATTAATAAACACGAATATAAAAAAAAAAAAAAAAAAACACTTCGGGCTGTCTGTGTAGTCTGCGGGGACGCCCACAAGTCCGCTTGCTGCCCTACAAACAAGGACAGTACCGTGAAGAAATGTGGAAACTGCGGAGGCAGCCATACGGCAAACTATAGAGGATGTATTGTGTATAAGGAGTTAAAGAGTCGCATGCGTCAAGCGACCGCAACGCGCAACCAAAATCCACAGAATGCGTACGTTTCGTCAAAAACCACGCCAGACGTCTTCTTCGCCAAAGCTGCGAGATCCTCATTCGGTCCACTAAACACCACCAACGGCTTCTCCTATGCCGATGCTCTACGATCTGGAAGGGAAATTCCAATTCAGCCTAACTCTCAAAGCGCTCAACAGGCCCCAGAACAGCCACACAGCAAAACGGAAACTATGATGCTTACCCTCCAACAAAGTATGATGGAGCTTATGTCATTCATGAAAACGACCATGCAAACGCTTGTTCAAAACCAGAACATGGTGATACAGCTGCTGGAACGCCAATGGTGTCTCACGGCATAAACTAGAATTGTCACAATTCTTGACCGAAAACCATATTGACGTTATGCTACTGGTGGAAACGCATCTTACAAGCAAATACAACTTTCATATAAGAGGCTACACAATCTACCGCACAGATCATCCAGATGGGAAAGCCCACGGCGGAACTGGAGTTCTAATCAGAGAACGAATTAAACACCATTTTCACAAAAGGTTTGCAACAAACTTCTTGCAGGCCACATCGATACAAATTCAGTCAAGCAACGGAATCCTTTCAATTGCTGCCGTTTACTGCCCTCCTCGCTTCTCAATCTCGGAAGGACAATTTATGGACTTCTACAATTCACTTGGGGATCGATTTATAGCCGCAGGAGACTACAACGCCAAACATACGCACTGGGGATCACGTCTAGTGACTCCCAAAGGAAGACAATTGTACAATGCAATTATAAATGTGAAAAATAAACTGGACTACGTTTCCCCTGGAAGTCCCACATACTGGCCAACAGACTCACGAAAGCTCCCAGACCTTATTGATTTTGCAGTGACAAAAAACATACCTCGCAATCTAATAAGTGCCAAAGCAGTCTCGGACTTATCATCAGACCACTCGCCTGTGCTTCTAACGCTTCTTCAAAGCCCAGAAATAACCGAACACCCCTTCAGTCTGACGACGACAAAAACAAACTGGCTAAAATACAAAAAGTACGTGAGTGCCCACATAGAACTCGCCCCGGATTTTAACATGGAATCGGACATCGACTACACTACGAGCGCCCTGGAAGAAGTACTCGTTGCGGCAGCTAAAATCTCTACTCCTCATAGGAAAGAAGTAGACCGAAACAAACACTTCAAATCTAATCAGCAAATCGAACAGCTCGTGCGAGAAAAGAGGCGCACGCGTCGTGATTGGCAAAACAGCAGATCACCAGCTTCAAAACAACGCCTTAAGGAAGCAACCCGATCACTCGACCAAGCTCTTCACCAACCGGAAGAAAATGCACAGCTGAGGTACATCCAGAATCTCTCGCCAACAAGCACAAAGTACCCCTTGTGGAGGGCCCACCCAAATCTTAGTGCCCCAATTGAAACGACCACCCCGATAAGAAACTCTTCGGGATGCTGGGCTCGCAGCAACGAAGACCGAGCTGAAACATTCGCCACACATCTCCAAAGTGTCTTCCAGCCAAACCCAGTCTCAAATTCATTCCTCCTGCCAGTAATTCAGCCAGAGTCCTCCCCTCAGCCAGCCGCACCTCCATTCCGGCCGAACGAAATCGAAAAAGTCATAAGAGGGCTAAAACCAAAAAAGGCTCCCGGTGGTGACCTATTGACCCCAAAGATGCTGATCGAACTTCCAAAATGCGCTATAGAGGTCGTCTGCAAACTATTTAATGGAATCATTAATCTTGGCTATTTCCCAAAAAAGTGGAAGAAATCCATTATTATAATGATTCCGAAGCCTGGAAAAGACCACACAATTCCGTCATCATACAGACCAATAAGCCTTCTATCTTGTTTGTCTAAACTGTTTGAAAAATGCTTGTTAACTCGCATAATACCACATTTGGAAGCTTGCAATATCATCCCGGCACACCAATTTGGCTTTCGAAGAAACCATGGAACCATCGAACAAGTGAACAGATTAACATCCGAAATACGCTCAGCCTTCGAACAACGAGAATACTGCAGCGCTATTTTCCTCGACGTATCTCAAGCTTTCGACCTAGTTTGGCTCATCGGACTCATGCACAAAATTAAAACGTATTTGCCAACATACACCCACAAGCTACTGGAATCATACCTCTTCAATAGGGTATTCTCAGTGAGATGCAACGCAGCTACTTCGGGCGACTACACCATCGAAGCTGGAGTTCCACAGGGAAGCGCACTCGGGCCGTGTCTATATGTTTTGTATACTGCGGATATTCCTACGAGCGCACAACTAACAACGTCAACGTTCGCCGATGATACCGCTATCCTTAGTCGCTCCAGATGCCCAACGCAGGCAACAACCCAACTGGCTAATCATCTCACAATAGTGGAAAGGTGGCTGTCCGACTGGCGCATTAAAATAAACGAACAAAAGTGTAAACATATAACGTTTACTCTTAATAGACAAACATGCCCTCCGCTTTTACTAAACGGTATGCAGATCCCTCAAGCTAACGACGTAACGTACCTTGGCGTTCACCTTGATAGACGACTTACCTGGCGTAAGCACATCGAATGCAAAAAGATGCATCTAAAACTGAAAGCCAGCAGCCTCCACTGGATCATAAACTCACGATCGCCACTGTGCCTAGACTACAAGTTACTACTGTACAATTCAGTCCTAAAGCCAATCTGGACGTATGGCTCCCAGCTGTGGGGGAATGCGAGCAGCAGCAACATAGACATCATACAGCGCGCACAATCAAAAATCCTGAGAACTATCACAGGGGCACCTTGGTATGTTCGCAACGAAAACATCCACCGGGATCTGGGCATCCTCGCAGTGAAAGACGAAATCCAGAAGCAAAAAGAGTCATACAAAGAAAAACTGTCTTCGCACCCAAATTTTCTCGCTCGGGGATTGACTCGGGTTTCTAGCGTATCCCGCCTTAGACGCAACGACCTCCCAACCCAGCAATCGATTTTTAGGGCCGTCTAACTCCGTATCAGTCAATATGACTGTTAGTTAAGTTAAAAATATAAGATTTGATACACCTCTTGTTAGTCTCGCAAAGAGAAGATTCAAGAAATAAAAGCAACGTTAAAATAAAAAAAAAAAAAAGCCTGAATACTGTCACCTTTGGGACTGCATCAGCACCGTATACAGCCATACGCGGAATCCGTCAACTCGCTCACGACGAACAACATCGCTACCCATTAGCAACTCCAGTCTTATTAAATGAGACGACGTCCAAACTGTTCGCAATACTGTTCATGGAGCATTGGAAATACGAAATCAACTTATTGCTACACTAAAATCAGCTGGAATGGAACTCAGGAAATGGGCATCAAATCATCCACAGATCTTATCCGGAATTCCTGACCAGCACATGGCTCAAAAGAGACATGTAGAAGTAAATTTCCAGGAGACTATTAAAACTCTGGGACTTGGAGCTTGGGATTGGAGCCCACACGAGGATTTATATAGCTCCAAGGTTCGATTTGACCTTCCTGCCTCCTTTACTAAACGTTCCTTTCTTTCAGTAGTCGCTCGCCTCTATGATCCCTTAGGCTTTATAGTTCCTGTCACTACTGCTGCCAAGAGTATTCTAAAGGACATCTGGCAGTGGCGACCCGAGACATCCGACAAACCCCAACCCGCTCTCGATTGGGACGGCCCGTTACCCCCAATACTTCAAGCCCGATGTGAAGAATTCCGACATCATTTACCAAACATTGAGCAGTTGAAAATACAGTTGAAAAAGTTGAAATACCTCGGTGGCTTGGTCACCAGACTGGTGAGCCACAGTCACACCAACTACACGTCTTTTGTGACGGCTCCTCGCAAGCCTGTGTTTATCTCCGGATACAATATCCATCCGGGAGAGTGAGCACGGCCCTATTGACAGCACGGAGTCGAGTCACGCCCACGAAGCCGCTAACGATCCCTCGAATCGAACTCTCTGGTGCAGTCTTTGCTGCACAACTGACCAAACGGGTACTAACGCAGTTTTCATCCACCGGAATTCCCATGTCAGTTAATTTCTGGACTGATGCATCAACCGTTGTAAGACTCAAGATTTTGGAACTAAGTACTACAACCCAATGGCAGCACGTACCTTCGGAAGAAAACCCAGCCGATTGCGCTTCAAGGGGTCTTACTCCTTACCAACAAGCCAGGCAAGACATCTGGTGGTTCGGTCCCGATTGGCTACGGGAGGATGAGAATCGGTGGCCGAAGAACACGTACTCTCCTCCCCCTGACCAACATAACGAAGAAAGAAGAAAACCAACCAACATCACAGCACATGTTTGTTCACTTGGTGACTCAATCATAACCTCTTACTCATCATATAACAAATTGTTGTTTGTTATGGCTTACATCCAAAGGTATCTGCATAACTTACCCACAAGAACTTCGTAATGTGGGCGCGATTCAAGTATCAGAATTACGAGAAGCTCTACATAAAATCGTAAGGATGGTTCAGAAAAAAGCCTTTTCTCAAGAGATCAGCCGAGTCCTGGCACGAAAATTTCTATTCAGGCACAGTGCGCTCAGCGCTCTTTGCCCGTTTTTAGACGACTTTGGGATTCTGCGACTCAAAGGACGACTGAAGAACGCTCAACAACTGTCCCAAGCACAGAAAAATCCGATCATTATACCCAAAATGCATCATTTTACTGACCTTATAATAAAAAATGCGCACCTGAACACTCTTCACTTTTGCTTAGATTTTGGCGTGGATAATTTGTCGATTTGTTGATCGTAGAGTTTTGCGTGGGCTGTGAACATTTCCGGTTCTCAATGATGTTCATGCTGACGAGGCGATGTTTGAGGAAGGTTTCCAAATCAAGGAAACTCGGAATGTCGCTGGAGTTTCCCAAGCAATGCTCCCAGGCTTGTACAGTTGTCGTAGGCAGTCTAGCGTTCAAATGATGGACTATCCATTGCGTGCTAGAATGGATATTCGTTTTGAGACGATTGAACTCGTTGATGCATACGTTGGTTACGTTCAGCATATGTTTAATCTCTGATGAGCTTTCCCTTGAGATAAAGGGTAAGTCGTACAGGGCGTTCATGTGGTGCATGACTTGTAAACGGGGGTTATCATAGCGTTTGATGATGAGATCCCATGCGATTGTGTAGGCGCCATCCGTTAGTTCCATTTGATGTACATCTTGGTCCTGCTCTTTAGGCAGTGCTTGCTTGAGGAAATGGAATCGCTGAATATTTGACAACGCCTGGTTCTGGTGAATGAGTTGAATAAACAGATCATGGAAAGCTGGCCAATCTGTATACTTTCCGGAAAAGTTACGTACTGGCAACTTTGGAAGTTGGACTGCAACCAGGGCCGAGCAGTTTAGGAACAGGCGTCGCTTGTTGCTCGGGGCACGCTGGTAACTGACTGGGGAAAAGTGTTTCGGACTCCGTAGATATTAAACAAAACGCTGTGATAAATTCCTCTTCGAACTGGTCCGCTAAATTATCGACGAAGTAAGGGTGTGTGGGGTAGCCAGCGCTTACAAACTCTTGATGATTCTTGTTGACTTGCTGGCTTATTTAGTTGAGTTTGGACAGGCGCAGCTAGAAATAGGGCTTAGTTTTCCGAGACGTGCTGTCCTTCTTGAAGGTTACTTGGAGTTGGTTGAGCTGATTGTGAAGATCTTTCTGGAGCGCAAACAAGCTGTCGGCGTTGCCACCCTTTGCCATTGTTTCAGACTCTGCACTGGAAGTGCTCGCTGGCTTGGGCTCGCTCATTTTGGGTATGCACTCACACATACGTACGTATCTTCCAAAGTGAGAGAGCGACAATGGGCAAGCGTTTGCGCGACACGTGCGATGCAAAATTTGATTCCGTTATTTTCGCTTCCTCTTTTTCAAAGAGAATAAAGGAGTTGAAAAAGAGAATAATGGTTCCGTGTTGAGATTAGGTTTCCATTAACGATTTTGATGGAAATGTTGGAGATGACCATGTATTGTGGAGTCGTGTGTGGATTGTTCCCCTCATGGGCCACCAAAAATGTTGTGACAAATGCTGTTCATGCTCGGGGTTTTGAATCCAAACGACAAGACACAGTTATGCATTGAACTTCATTTTATTTACTTGCTTAATTTATGTTGGTTAATTAACAATTATATTTAATGGGTCAGCCTTAATCCCGCGTGGTTTTTCTCTGACCTTCTCCACTACTTCGATCGCCTTGCTTGCTCTACGACTCTTCTTAAAACAATAACTTTACTAGGGGAGAAACCAGACAAGGAAAGCTTTGCAAAGATTACAGGGAGAAATCTGGGTGGATTCTAAGCTCGCTGAAGATGGAGCGATAAATCGAAAAGATATATAACGCCCTATGTACAATAGGCAACATGAGCGAAATAGTAAACGTCCGAACACAATGAAAGTTAGATGCAGACTGATTATATTAACTGATATTATTATTTTCACCGATATTAATGGTACCACAGAAACTCCACTCCTCCTAGTCAAATCACGAGTGGCACCAATTAAGGCGCACTCTATACCTCATTTGGAATGATACATCTCGACATCTTTAAACTAATCGAGTTTTAAATCATCAGCAGCTGTTTGAAGACATCGACTAGCGATAACTCCTAACTCGTAAAAACCCGGCTAAGGCTGCATCTCGGACGAAATCCAAAACATGTGGTTGTCTGGACGTAGCATTCCAAAGGATTCATCAATTAACTGGCCAGTTCTTCCTCCAACAGAATCATTGAAGAAATCGCCAGAAACAACCGTATACGTAAATATTATCTCTTCACAAGAAGAGATACTACTTTAATACTAATGTAGTAAACATCAGTCGAAAAGGCACATAGTGAAAAGAAGTATGCCTTTTTTGCTTTTCTAGACATAAAAGGTGATTTCAACAACATCCTGCCATGTTCAATAACCATTGCGCTGACGAGACTAGGGGTAGACGATCTACTAGGAGGAGAGTCTATTCAAAGTCACTTCGCAAGGAGATGTACAGTTCATTCTTCTCTGAAACGAGGCGATTAACCTACTACTTTCCTAAAGGGTGGTGGATGCAAAGTTATTGCTTATGCGGAAATTGGAAAATTTCCACAGACTGTATGCAACCGCATGACGCACAAACTAAGGGTTTAGTGATAACGGCCTGCACTGACATATGTAGGGAAAGGTTTAGGAAAACTCAAAGGATGGCGGAGGTTCGCATTACAGCGAGTCTTTGTACTAAACCAACTGACGCCCTAGACTTCATCCTCGATCTACTGCCTGTCAAAATATTGGGGTTCAAGGTAGCCACGCAAATCCAAGGACTAGCGAGTTCCCTTCATAAATAGCCGGATGGCTCGAAGTTGAATGGCCAGGTGGGAGGCGGTTTTCATTGCGAGCTTCTTTGTCTAAATGTTTCCTTCAGACTCCCCGACTACTGTCGTGTGTTCCAAGCTGTTCCAACAATTGCAGGCATACACGAAACTAATTTTATTTTTCAGATAGTCAAGATTTTCAGCTAGGTCAGAGAAAGACTGTCGCACACCAATGCAATGAGACGGTGGAGCAGAATGATGGCGGACCACGAGGCAATTGCGCCGCTGGCGAATTAGCAACGGCATGAACTGCCAGCCCTTTTCTCCCGTAGAAAGAACAAATGGGCATCCCCTTAGTAACTTGTAGGCTGATATGCAGGCAATAATCCGACCTGGAGGCACTGAGAATATAGAAAAACTTCCAGAACTGCAGGAAATCGCTCATGTTCCGGCCCATCCGCTCTAAGAATAAATCTAGCACGCGGCTTAACTAACGGTGTCACACTATGACCACAATAGGGGATGCAAGATGTAAAGGAAGAGGAGACGGTCACGTACCACTGCCCTGTGATTGGGCGTGATCGTCTCCAACTCCTGGGCGCATCAGACCTCACGGAGATCGCTCTACGCAGAACAGATGCTTTCATCCGTATAGTTGGATGGGACCGCCAGCCGCCTCAAGAAGGGTAGACATTTTTGTAGATAGCAAGGGGGGTTCCCCAGGCAAGATATCCTGTTAGTATCACAGGGATACGGGTGGTCAGTTACTGGCCTCCCGCATCGCCACCTCAACCTAACCTAAGAGCGTCTGTTGCTGAGTGCCATTCAGGAAAGTTTGTGCCCATTGTTAAAGATTTCTCACTTTTGCTAGTTCAAGTGCCATTTTCTCACTTAAAAAGCAAACAAATAAAAACCATAAAGAAAAGCTAATATGCAGTCAACCCTTGCAGGCAAGATCGGATATGTATTGCACATATCGGATAAGTAGGTAAAATTGGAATCAGTTGGCCAAAAAATGAATCTGAAGTAGAGGTGGGCGCGAGCCTGTATTTTGAGGCCCGGGCCCGTACGAAAACAAAATCTTTTTTGAGAGGCCCGGCCCGGCCGCACACGAAACTTTTTCACCAAGGCCCGGGCCCGGCCCGGAACGCAACTTATTTGAACATATTAGGAAATTTAAAAGACATCTTATTTATCTATACATATATATAATTTTATATTTATTAAACCTAACTAAGTCATGTTTTTATTTAAAAATAAACTTTTTCTAAATTTTTGGTTTTTAGCCTAGTGCGTTTTTCATGTAACACACGGCCCGATGTAGAAAAAAGCCTTTCGCTCGTAGACGAACTGGCTGGAAAAGCCAGAATGGTTCGAGCTAATTTGAGAAGGTATTGTAGGTCCCTTGCATTTCTCCAAAGTTCTAAAATATATGTACCAGGAGCTACTGGATAGGCCAAATATTTTTCAAGGTCTATGTCGATATCGTTTTTCTCAACTTTTCTTTTTTTTCATAACTTTTTTTTTACATAAAAATTCTAAAAACATTCCATTTTCGGAATTATTTGAGCCTATGTTATTAGTTACGTCATCAAAACTACTTTTTTCATGATCTTCTATAAATTTGGAGAGCATTGGTTTTACCGTAGCTATCACATTTTCCTTTTTTTCCTCTGAGAGGAAATTTATCTCTCTATAAGAAAGAATTAAGAAAAGTCCAACCAAATGAGCGATTGCCGGAAGAAACCTGACTGGTTGTAATTCGAGAATAAAAAAAAAAAAATCGCGCGATCGAATCAAAATTGTTTTCAGGTCTATTTCGGGCTGTTACGGGCCCATTCCGGGTTTTTCGGGCCGGGCCTTTTTGCTAAATTTTGAAGTTTAATTTCGGGGTAGGATCCATTGGCCAAATATAGAATCCATAGACTAAAAACAACTCCATAACTCTTAAAACAAGCGCGTTTTAATATTTCCGATCTATAAATGATATGACAGCTATAGAGCAAAGTCTAAGCCGAACTTCGCTGAATTGACTTCGTAGCCATTTTGGTACGAAGGCCCGACTCCGTCGCATAACATAAAATCGACCAAACACGAAGTAAGACCGTTTTAATGCGAATAAATAAAACAAATCCAAGCGTTAATACGAAAATTTCCTCTTCCATCTCAAATCATATGTGATGATATGTGACGAGATATGTTATGTTACGAGACCTCTTCGAATGGCTTGACATAAAACGTCACAATGAGGAGGTAAGACATGGTCCAACTGCACTAAAAGTAGTACTTCTGAAAGAATTTCTCTTGGTCCAAATCACTATATCGAGTTTCTTTACGCCTTTGCGCCTTTGATTTATCTAATTGATGCAGAACTGGCGCTGTAGTGACAGCCACAAACTCTTCGCGCAAATACTGACAAGCTTGTCGGAAAACCAATGCAAAACCCAGCCCCACCTCAAAACTGTGATCAAAGTGTCTAAATGTTTACGTGAGGGACCGTTCTGCCGCAACTTTAAGAGCGCATCCGCGTTCGCCCCTCTTTGCGCTCTCGCTCCTTCGTCGGCCGTCGTCGATCGTATTTTTTTCTACTTACTTTTGCCTTGTTTCGTTTCTAAGTTAAGTTAGTTTTTCGATGTAAGCAGCCCAATAAAGCTGACCGCGTTATATTCACTGGAAGACGCCCCCGACTTTTTATTCAACATTTCTACACCTGGAATCTTTTGCGGCAACCACGCCCCCCTACAAGCATTGGTCCTTCGAGCCGGATAATTCCTGGATTTTCTTCTGCCAGCAGTTCTCGGCATTGCTCCGCCAAAAGATAAGTACATTTTTCCGTCTCCATTTCTCTGCCGGTCTTCAGCAGTGATTCGAACATTAAATGTCGTTTACACTGCTGCAAGATTGTTTTTCCCTCCGTGTCAACTCCAAGTCCGAGTTTTCCGACACAACGGCAGGTTGAGTTTTTCTAATAATCTTGTATAATAATCTTCAAATTCTGCAAATTTTTCCATCCGTCTCCGTTTTGTGTGCTGCCCATATTCCTCGCCGTTTTCGGCACCTCCGTTATCCATTCGCTTGCCAACGGTCGAGGCATATGTGCATCCACATACATATTTTTTTTGGTGCAATTAATCCGCAAAAAACTCGCAAGTGAACAGTGAAATTGTGTGGTGACAAAAAGAAGGCATAATTAATATTGGCCACCGGTGTGAATTAGTTCCGGAATTTCCAAATTCACCGAACAGTCCGCCGCTGTCGTAATATTTGTTTTTTATCTTCCTCAATCAGTGTCATTTGTTACACCACATAACTTTTCTGTTCCCCCAATTATACAGTCCACTTATCAAAGCTCCACTGTGCCAACATATGCCCACATGCCCTTACATATATCCGTACCTGCATGCATGTCCATATATTTTCTGCCTCCCATTCCAGGAAATATATAACCGATAAAATTTAAAATATACAGTCCACCTATCGACGTTCCACTGTGCCATCATATGCCCCACATGCCCTTGCCCTACTTGCATGCATGTCCATATATTTCTAAATATTTTCTGCCTCCAATTTCAGGAAATATATAGCCGATAAAATTTACAAAAAATTTAAATTTTCGAAAACCAACAATTAAAAACCGCCATTTCACTACAAATCCGTGATTGTGTCGCTTAAATTCTCGACCTAGCCGTGTTGTGTTTTTCGGTTCTGTTATTTTTCTTTGAGGTACGTACAGGGTGCCGACGGCATAACCGGCTGCGTAACAAAATAGATTAAAAAATCAATTAATTATAAATTTATGTATTTATAATTTTAACTACAAAAATTAATTTAATTCTTATTTTCCGTTCGAGAAAAGGGCCGGGTTTTTTAATTCATCTCTCCGGCCACTCAATAACTAAAGTCGAAAATTTAATTATCGAAAAATTATAATTAATTAATTTAATTATCCACCTTCTGTCCGAATAGAGCCGCGGTTTTTTAATTCCATGTTCCCGGCTTCGTGTTAATTAAATTCAATTATTTAAAGATTTCGGTTTCAATTCCACCGTTCCAGCTTCGTGATAATTAACCTCAATTGATTAAAAATTAAGATTTTCATCTCCACCCTTCTGGCTCCATCATAATTAAATCCGACAGTTAGCCAAAAATTAATTATTTATTTTTTGTGTGTTAAATTCAAGCCAAGGTTAAGTCCACCTTCCGGCTTCGCAAATTCGAAAATAATTAAGAATTTAATATCTCAGTATATATTAAATTCAGTACGAACCACACAAGTCGAAATATACATACATATATAGACCGTCATCATTTTTTTCCGAACAAGCACGAATTTTCCGGTACTTTTTCCATTTTCCGTGCCTCCAACGCTGCTTCTACTCCGCATCAGGCAACATCCGCCTACAATCCGATCAAACCTCGTCTCCTTTTGGGGTTTTTCTGGTGCCTGAAGTTTTTCTTTCCACATTCGAATTGTGCCGCACACGACTTTCCTTTTCACATCGGCGCCACTAGTTCGCACTTGCTCCTTGTAATTGCCTTTCATCCGCGATCTCACCGTTCTCATCACATTACTGCGACCGGCCACCACTTCGTACGAGGCACCTGTTGCGCGAGTCAGTCGACAAGCGCTGACCAGCGAATTGGACTCTGAGAATGCCCACGGGAGACGACAAAAAGCCGCGTTCGATCCCAGCCATCCGTTTGGACAGATCTCAATCCGCATCTCCGCGGACGCCTCTTTTTCAGCCTAAGGCTACCAGTGCGAGTCCAAAAGCGAAGAGTGACAAATCCGTCAATACAACCCCCGGTCCTTCACAGAGCCAGACTCGCTCCGTTGCAAAAATGGCTCCAAGTGCGGTCGAAGTGGCGTTGAAAAAGTTCATCGCCACAACAGATCGAATTACCCAATTTGAGGCTAACATAAGTACTCCGGGCGCCCCAGAAACGGAAATAGGCTCCCAATACATGCGCGAAGTCCATCGGCACCAAATTCGGGCCTCTAACGCCTCATAAGCTATGAGAGCTGCTCCGATTTGCTAGCCGTGTGCGACGACAATGCCGCCGCCTCGACAGTGCTGGAAGCGAAGTACAGCTACTGTTACTCCGTCTATTCGAGATGTATTGCCCAGCTTCGGGAGAAAATTGCTTCCCAATCTACTCAGGCTCCCGTCAATGTCCACACGCCCGCGCCTACAGGCTGCCGGTTACCTCCGGTGGATACCGAGGTCTTCGCGGGTGATTATTTTCGGTGGCCCACCTTCAGAGACTTGTTTACGGCCATTTACATCCAAAACTCGCGGCTTACCCCGGTAGAGAGGTTGTTCCACTTACTGTCCAAAACAAGTGGTGACGCCCACGCCATTGTTTCTAAGGCTCCGCTTACCCATGAGGGGTTTGTCGCCGCATGGCAAAGCCTCACAGACCGCTATGAGAACCGGCGGCTATTGGTCAACAGCCAGTTGAAGATCCTTTTCAACATCCAGGCTATTTTTCATAAGTCCGGGGTCGCGCTGAAAGAGCTGCAAGCTACCATCAGAGTTGTTTGACAGCCCTAGAAATGTCCTCCGTTAATGTTGAGGCTTGGGACTGTCTCCTTGTATTTATGATTTCGTCAAAGCTCCCCAAAGTCACACTTTCTATGTGGGAGCAATCCGTACATAATAAGGCCGAGATTCCAACATGGAAGGAATTAGATAACTTCCTGACAGAGCGCCATCGCACTCTAGAGGCTATCGACGACGTCAGGCCTAGTGCCTCCGTGCAATTTCCGCCAAGGTCAGGACTTCCTACTGTCCCTGCTCGGAGGCTCACTTCATACGAGACTCGAGTGGTTCCGGGCCAAAAGGGCTGCGATCTCTGTTCGAGGGAGGACCACCCCATTCGCTTATGTCCCCGTTTCCTAGAAATGGATGTAAATGGTCGCTCTGACTACATAAGGAGGAAGCAGTTATGTTTAAACTGTTTTGCTCGAGGCCACCAGCAAAGAGACTGCCCAAGCGCCCATACCTGCTCCACATGCCACAGCAGACACCACACCCTCTTGCACCGCGGCAATCCATTCGCAACCGCTCCAAGTCCGCCTACGCAGCTTACCGCTCCAAGTCCGCCTACGTCAACAAACGGCTCAGAGGATCAGTGGAATGTGCAGGTGTGTTTCGCTTCCGGGTCAGAAGCCGTCCAACTGGGCACGGCTTTTATCAACGTGTGCCATTTGGGGTGCACCGTCCAGGCACGAGCACTGATAGACTCAGGCTCCGAAGCGACTTTCATAACGGAACGACTGTTCAACCTCGTCAAGCCTCCCTTCAAGACGATTCACGCACAAGTTTCCGGCCTTAATCAGACCATTTCCGCGCAGTCTACTAAATTGTGCCATTTCTCCATTCCGTCGCCGTCTAGACCCGGGCTACAATTAGAGTCTGCGGCTTACTTTCTTCCGCAGTTGGCAGGAAATCTGCCATCATATCCGTTTTCGCGAGATCTTCTCAAGGGGCTGCCCGACATTCTTCTGGCGGACCCCAACTTCTTTGAGAGCTCCCAAATCGATGTGTTATTAGGAGCTGACATTCTTCCGTCCATTCTCCTCGGTAATTCCAAGGCTAATATCTGCGGGTCGCTTCTCGGTCAGGAGACCATTTTTGGATGGGTGCTGACAGGCCCATTATCTCTAGCTAACCCCCGCAGCGTGTCTGTTTTTTCCGCACGAGTTGCCCGCAGCCTCGGTGACTCACTGGTTCAGGGTTTCGATTCAGGATGCAAGCACAATTCTTTCTCGACTCCTTCTTCGATTTACACATCGCATCACGCTGCACAGTGGCAATCAGCTGATGATCCGTCTCATCCGAGCCAAATTCTGGATTCCAAGGTCATATTCAGCATGATGTCGCCACGCCCACGCAACGCCCAGTCACTGGAAAGCAGATGTACTCGATATGTAATATGCACAATCCTACCGATGCCGAGTCTGCAATGGGATCCATCCATTGAAGAAGTGTCGGCGCTTCCTACGCCTTAGTGCCGAGGAGTTCTCGTAAACTGCTATTGCTCGAGCTGCCTGGCCCACGAGCACTCCGACGGATCCTGTCGGCGTGGGGACGGCTGTAAGACGTGTGGTCAGGATCACCACACGCTGCTGCACCCCGTGACCAAGGAGCACCGGTCACCGCCCGCGGGAGACAGTAAACGGGGTGTCTCGCTCTCTCGTCGGCCGTCATCCGCCAACTCCCGGCGCGGTTCGGGTGCTTCTCGCCATGCGTCCGCCATTTTCCGGCATTCCCAAACCGATCCACCGAATCCGAATCATTTGCGGCAACCACGCCCCCTTACAAGCACTAAAGATAAACATTCTAAAATCAAATCTTCACATCCTTCAGCTAAAATATAAAGTTCAAAAAAACATCCCATCTCATATTGCTCCATAGCTTCCTCCAGAGTTGTTTGATGCACTTGGCCAGTGTTGGTTAACTCATGGACTTCTCCAAGGCATCCCGTTGTACTTGATCCAACACCACGCTAGATCAAGTGGAGTAATATCGCAGGCCGACAATTCCCATTTTTTTTCCTTAACGCATAATTTTAACTGCTGCATAACATTTAGGCTCCACTGAACCAAAGTCCAAAAAACCGTACGTCCCATCACCCACAGTTTCCGCGGTACACCTAAGAGAAGAAATTGATCAAGTTTTGCCATATATTGATGTACGTAGAACGTGTTATTGAGTTTACCACCATTGTTTCTTTTTAGTACATTTTAAAAATTGTTATAAATGTTTTATAATTTTTTATTTTATAAATTTTATAAAATAAAAAATGTTTTATTTTTATTTATTTATAATAAATAAAATTTTATAAATGTTTTTTGTGCTTTTGTAATTGTAATTGTATAAATTTTATAAAATAAAAAATGTTTTATTTTTATTTATTTATAATAAATAAAATTTTATAAATGTTTTTTGTGCTTCTATGATTTTTACCCCACAACATTCTATAGAAGAATTCTTTTTCTTATTGAAATCATTAGATCATACCAAGTTTTAGTTTTGGATTTCAGGAAAGGATCGAATTAATTTTATTAAAGTTATTATTGTTAGTTAAGCAATATTATCGTCAATTATATTGAAGTTTTTAATCTTATTTTTTTTAATGTCATGGCTACCTAGAACCCGTTCACAACTTAAACTTAGAATGAATAACGTATTATTAAAACAACTAAACTTATCAATTCCTCAGGGTTTTCGGTTTTTTGATTTGTGGGTAATTTTAACAGTTTGGCTTTCAAAACATTTTCCAAAAACATTCATGAACGGGAGGGCGGTAATGGACGTGGAAAAATTTTGTCGCAAACTTGATCTGCGCAGATACCATACGAGTCCATTCGAGGTCCATGTGTTATAAATTTTATCCCGTTTGCATGGGAAATGTTTACCATATATTTATATTGGTATATCTTCTTATATATATATGTACATATATAGTAACATATAAACATATATATCATTTATATAGTAACATATTGGCCGTCAGCCAACGGGTACAAAAGGGGGTCCTACACGCAAGCAATTGCGTGGCGTAACTGTGTACAACGCTGGTAGTGCGACTATACTCTCCACGTGAGGGCGGCTGGAAACAGGTCCCGGGAAGGTCATGTCATTGCCGAAAATGCTGGCTAATTGTAGTAGGGCGGGCAGTAAGAACTCCCTTGCCTAAATCACCCCAATCCATGGTGGAATAGCATATGCCGAGGGAGCTCGGCTGCTAATATCCGAACTCTGGGGGACCGGCCGACCTCGCAGTTTTAATCAGGCATATTGTGACAAGCGGGCTATGTCATGATGGACGAACCCCTTCTACTTTACAAAACAAAAACCAAAGCTGAGATCGGAACTATCTTAAAAGGTCCGGAAATGGGGTCAGTGAGCCGTCAAACTGCAAGGCCCTTAAAAGCCAAGGGATGTTGCTGGGATGGAGAAGCTTCCCACAGAGGGGCAACATCTGGAGGCGGGACGCGCCGGTGCGGAGGGGGATCCCAAGGCATCTTCTTCCAAAGCGGGGTTCCAGACCCTAGAGTCAACCTCTGAACCAACCGGCGGGGCCCCAATGCGAACCCTGGTCCGGTAGCGTTTCATTCGATGCAGCGGAAAGGCTCCTATAAATATAGGAGGAGAGCAGTCTTCATCTTAATGAGGGCGAGAACTTCAAACGACCTACGCAACCCGAGAAAAGCAAACTGGGAGTTATACAAGAAAAAATAAGACAAATCCTTGGGGAAACCTCCAACAAGTGACGTTGACAGCAGGGAGGATTTTATTTTCCCGGAACATTTAATCAAAGCTCGACCCAATCTAACGTCATGGGTCAGGAAAGCTTTCTCAGGAATTTTCAGAATAGGCATCGTGACCGCAACGTGGTTGCAGACGAAGGTCGTATTCATGACCCCTAAGGACTTCAGACCTATAAGCCTGTCGTCTTTCCTCCTCAAGACAAAGGAGAGACTAATAAGCCTCCACATTATTTTTACCATTAACCCAGATGATATCACGGGATCAAAGCATGCCTATAGGAAGGGCCGATCCACGGAGACGCCACTCCACGAGATCACTACGTTCGTGAAAAGGCACTTAGTGACAAGGAGTACGAACTCATTGCTTTTCTAGACATAGAAGGTGCGTTTAACAACATCCTGCCATGCTCGATAATCAATGCGCTGACGAGATTAGGAAAAGATTATCAATCCGTACGCCTTAAAAAGCAGGTTTTGGTAAACAGGACTGTTGTGGCGTCATTAGGAAGAGAATCTATTCAAAAAAACGACAGAAGAGGCACTTCGAAAGGAGGTGTACCCTCACCCCTCTGGAACGTGGCGGTCCATAGCCTTCTACGATCACTAGAAGGCGGTGGTTGCAAGATTATTGCTTATGCGGATGATATCGCAATTGCCTTCTCTGGAAAATTTTGCCAGACTCTATGCGACCGCATGACGAACAAACCAAGGGTTCTCTCAACATGGGCAGTTAGGAATGGACTAGGTGTAAACCCATCCAAAACCGAGCTTGTCTTCTTTACTAGAAAGTGCAAAATACCAAATTTAAGGCTTCCAAAACTATCAGGGGAAACACTTTCCCTCAGCGGTAGCGCCAAGTACCTAGGGATTACGCTAGATAGGAAACTGGACTGGAAGTCAAACATTATGGATAGAGCTAACAAGGTAACAATCGCGCTCTTTACATGGCAAAAGGCCATAGGACTCAAATGGGGAATGTCCCCAAAGATAGTCAGATGGCTTTACACAGCGGTCATAAGATTCATCCTTTTCAACGGGGTGATGGTCTGGTGGCCTTCTCTCACAAACTTCACATGTAGAGAGAGACTTAGGAAAACGCAAAGGATGGCGGAGGTCTGTATCACAGGCAGCCTACGTACCACACCGATAGACGCCCTAGACTTCACACTCGACCTGATACCTGAAGAGATAATAGGGGCCACGCTATCTTCACTTCACGCCTACGAAAGCTACAAACTACTCCATACCTGTCGATCATCCAACCTTCAAATATCCATTAGATCGAGGAATGGGGAATGGGTCACAAAAATCCCGGGAACAGCCGGTTCCCTTCATATATACATAGACGGTTCAAAGTTGAATGGCCAGGTGCGGGCGGTTTTTACTGCGAGCGGCTGTGTCTAAATGAGTCCTTCAGACTCCCCGACCACTGTAGTGTTTTCCAAGCAGAAGTAATAGCTATCGGGGAAGCACTTAGATCCCCAGCACTTACTGGTAATCGAGGCACAATCTGTATCTTCTCAGACAGTCAAGCGGCACTCAAAGCTCCTGACGGATTCTCACTCAAAGCCCTCTCCTCCTAGAGAAAGAACTAGTAGGCATTCCCTCGGCTACGTGTAGGATAAAATGCAGGGATCACTTTGACCGCGTAGCACTGAGGTAATGGAGGAATCTTCAAAACTCCAGGAACTCACGCATGATATGGCCTATCCGCTCTAGGGAAGATCAATGATGATTATCGCCCTCAATAGGCAGGACTGCGGTCAAGGCCATCACGGCACACTGGTGAATAGGAGCACACGAGTTATGTAGTCCAAGTTCTTCTTCTACATTTCTTTCTTGCTTGCACTTAAAAGTGCAAAGATTAAAAGCTTCCATAAAATAATTAAAAAGCTCGCTCAACGATTCGAAAAGCATTCGTGCACAGAATGAACCAAGATGTGAACAAGACAAGATCATTAAAGTAAAATAAAGACTATTATACAAATTCAAATAAAAAGGACATTGTTTATATTGAATTAAATGTTAACATAAAACGTTAACAAACTGGCGCAGTCGACGGAGTAACCTAAAACATTTAAATACCCACTTAAGTGCAGTGTCGAGCGAATTGGTGCCATACATACATATGTACATAACCTGAAAAGCCACGTTTTTCCAACACCCACGGAAACCAAACCAACAAAGTGTTTTTGTGCATTGGATATTTACTGCATCTCGTACGACTTTGTGGTTAAACTAGAAATATCTAGTGCATATTTTTGGTTATACAGAGTGCCGGCACTTGAAAGTGTACCCATCTTTTTATGTGTGTATGACTGTGTGCATAAATCGGCCATTACACACACCAGCATCCCAGAGCGGACTTATTCTGTTCGTAAGTGGTTCGATGACAAGTTCATAAGAACGTTTAATATCGATAAGCGACGAGAACTAACAGAACTAATTCTGTTAGACTATTACAAGTTCTAAAGAACTCAACGGATATTTATTTTGAATACGAACAATGGCAAACGATTTTACTCTATCGTTTGGGGATATTCTAAAGGATGCCCACCACATTCACGAGTACAGAGGAGACCATACAAGAGCTCTATCATCATTTATTCGTGAAGTGGAGATGATATTTTCACTATTACCCCCCACATCTACTGCAGGAGCCTACGTGTTTCACCGTGTCATACTCAACAAAATCCAAGGCGGAGCTCTACATATTGTGAAAACCATCGAGAATTCCGAGCCGTCGTGGGATGACATCAAGAGGATTCTTATTCGGAATTTTCGAGTCCTGGAAAGGAGTCCTATAATCAACTTTACCAAGAAGCGTTTATGCTAAGTAACAACAAAATCATTACAGAATATTTTAAGTCTTTAAGAAGCATAATGTGTAAAATTAATGAAAAATATGAATATGATAACGTAAAGCATTCTGAGTTTGGTCCCAAAAATGTTAAAGAATCTATGCTAAGAACATTTTTGAAAAATATTGATGTAAATTTAGCTTCAGTCATAATTAATGGAAATTTAAAAAATTTAAGAGAAGCTTTCGATTTATTGGAAACCGAAGGCCTTATTAAAACTCAAAATGTTACAACAAAATTTCCTTAAAGTAACGAAAAACCGAACAAAACGGAAAATCAAAACTATCCCAATACAAATAATCAAAGAAACCGATATTACAAACTTTTTTTTTTTTTTAATGTTGCTTTTATTTCTTGAATCTTCTCTTTGCGAGACTAACAAGAGGTGTATCAAATTTTATATTTTTAACTTAACTAACAGTCATATTGACTGATACGGTGTTAGAAGGCCCTAAAAATCGATTGCTGGGTTGCGAGGTCGTTGCGTCTAAGGCGGGATACGCTAGAAACCCGAGTCAATCCCCGAGCGAGAAAATTTGGGTGCGAAGACAGTTTTTCTTTGTATGACTCTTTTTGCTTCTGGATTTCGTCTTTCACTGCGAGGATGCCCAGATCCCGGTGGATGTTTCGTTGCGAACATACTAAGGTGCCCCTGTGATAGTTCTCAAGATTTTTGATTGTGCGCGCTGTATGATGTCTATGTTGCTGCTGCTCGCGTTCCCCCACAGCTGGGAGGTGCATGTTTTTGCATTCGATGTGCTTGCGCCAGGTAAGTCGTCTATCAAGGTGAACGCCAAGGTACGTTACGTCGTTAGCTTGAGGGATCTGCATACCGTTTAGTAAAAGCGGAGGGCATGTTTGTCTATTAAGAGTAAACGTTATATGTTTACACTTTTGTTTGTTTATTTTAATGCGCCAGTCGGACAGCCACCTTTCCACTATTGTGAGATGATTAGCCAGTTGGGTTGTTGCCTGCGTTGGGCATCTGGAGCGACTAAGGGTAGCGGTATCGTCGGCGAACGTTGAGGTTGTTAGTTGTGCGCTCGTAGGAATATCCGCAGTATACAAAACGTATAGACACGGGCCGAGTGCGCTTCCTTGTGGAACTCCAGCTTCGATGGTGTAGTCGCCCGAAGTAGCTGCGTTGCATCTCACTGAGAATACCCTATTGTAGAGGTATGATTCCAGTAGCTTGTGGGTGTATGTTGGCAAATATGTTTTAATTTTGTGCATGAGTCCGATGAGCCAAACTCGGTCGAAAGCTTGAGATACGTCGAGGAAAATAGCGCTGCAGTATTCTCGCTGTTCGAAGGCTGAGCGTATTTCGGATGTTAATCTGTTCACTTGTTCGATGGTTCCATGGTTTCTTCGAAAGCCAAATTGGTGTGCCGGGATAATATTGCAAGCTTCCAGATGTGGTATTATGCGAGTTAACAAGCATTTTTCAAACAATTTAGACAAACAAGATAGAAGGCTTATTGGTCTGTATGATGACGGAATTGTGTGGTCTTTTCTAGGCTTCGATATCATTATAATGATGGATTTCTTCCACTTTTTTGGGAAATAGCCAAGATTATTGATTCCCTTAAATAGTTTGCAGACGACCTCTATAGCGCATTTTGGAAGTTTGATCAGCATCTTTTCGATTTCGTTCGGCCGGAATGAAGGTGCGGCTGGCTGAGGGGAGGACTCTGGCTGAATTTCTGGCAGAAGGAATGAATTTGAGGCTGGGTTTGGCTGGAAGACACTTTGGAGATGTGTGGCGAATGTTTCAGCTCGGTCTTCGTCGCTGCGAGCCCATCATCCCGAAGAGTTTCTTATCGGGGTGGTCGTTTCAATTAGGGCGCTGGGATTTGGGTGGGCCCTCCAAAGGGGGTACTTTGTGCTTGTTGGCGAGAGATTCTGGATGTACCTCAGCTGTGCATTTTCTTCCTGTTGGTGAAGAGCCTGGTCGAGTGATCGGGTTGCTTCCTTAAGGCGTTGTTTTGAAGCTGGTGATCTGCTTTTTTACCAATCACGACGCGTGCGCCTCGCACGAGCTGTTCGATTTGCTGATTAGATTTGAAGTGTTTGTTTAGGTCTACATCTTTCCTATGAGGAGTAGAGATTTTAGCTGCCGCAACGAGTACTTCTTCCAGGGCGCTCGTAGTGTAGTCGATGTCCGATTCCATGTTAAATTCCGGGGCGAGTTCTATGTGGGCACTCACATACTTTTTGTATTTTAGCCAGTTCGTTTTTGGCGTCGTCAGGCTGAAGGGGTGTTCGGTTATTTCTGGGCTTTGAAGAAGCGTTAGAAGCACAGGCGAGTGGTCTGATAATAAGTCCGAGACTGCTTTGGCACTTATTAGATTGCGAGGTATGTTTTTTGTCACTGCAAAATCAATAAGATCAATAAAATCAATAAATGTTGGCCAGTATGTGGGACTTCCAGGGGAAACGTAGTCCAGTTTATTTTTCACATTTATAATTGCATTGTACAATTGTCTTTCTTTGGGAGTCACTAGACGTGATCCCCAGTGCGTATGTTTGGCGTTGTAGTCTCCTGCGGCTATAAATCGGTCCCCAAGTGAATTGTAGAAGTCCATAAATTGTCCTTCTGAGATTGCGAAACGAGGAGGGCAGTAAACGGCAGCGATTGAAAGGATTCCGTTGCTTGACTGAATTTTTATGGATGTGGCCTGCAAGAAGTTTGTTGCGAACCTTTTGTGAAAGAGGTGTTTAATGCGTTCTCTGATTAGAACTCCAGTTCCGCCGTGGGCTTTCCCATCTGCATGATCTGTGCGGTAGATTGTGTAGCCTCTTATATGAAAGTTGTATTTGCTTGTAAGATGCGTTTCCATCATTAGCATAACGTCAATATGGTTTTCGGTTAAGAATTGTCATAATTCAAGTTTATGCCGTGAGACACCATTGGCGTTCCACATTGATATTCGTAGCGCCTGCATAGATTATTTAGACTGTTGTGCTACGAGCAGCTGTATCACCATGTTCTGGTTTTGAACAAGCGTTTGCATGGTCGTTTTCATGAATGACATAAGCTCCATCATACTTTGTTGGAGGGTAAGCATCATAGTTTCCATTTTGCTGTGTAGCTGTTCTGGGGCCTGTTGAGCGCTTTGAGAGTTAGGCTGAATTGGAATTTCCCTTCCAGATTGTAGAGCATCGGCATAGGAGAAGCCGTTGGTGGTGTTATGAGGATCTCGCAGCTTTGGCGAAGAAGACGTCTGGCGTAGTTTTTGACGCAATGTTCGCATTCTGTGGATTTTGGTTGCGCGTTGCGGTCGCTTGACGCATGAGACTCTTTAACTCCTTATACACCATACATCCTCTATAGTTTGCTGTAGGGCTGCCTCCGCAGTTTCCACATTTCTTCACGGTTCTGTCCTTGTTTGTAGTGCAGCAAGCGGACTTGTGGGCGTCCCCGCAGACTACACAAACAGCCCGAAGTGTGCAGTAAGACCTTGTGTGTCCATACTCTTGACAGTTAGTGCATTGCACTGGACCGTTGCGTTTATGTGGCTCTTCAACAGTGATTTTCCGATGCAAAAGATATTGCAGGTTGTAAATTGGGTGGACTTCGTTCTTCTTCAGCGACCTGCAATCTGGCTCGAGCGCGACCTTGAAGAGGGGTTGTGGCTTTTTATCTTTATTTAGAATGTTAATAACATTCTTGGCGGCGAAGCCCTTTTCTTTAAGGGCGGTTTTTATTTCCTCGACGGTAACATCAGGTTCTATTCCCTTTACTACCACTTGTAGGCCCCTACTACTTTTTAGCTGGTACGTGTAATATTTTTTCTGTACAGTGTCCAGATATTTGGACACGATTCGGAAGTGCTCTTCAGTCTTGGTTTGCACTTTTGTTTCATGGATGTTCCCTTTGATAAGCGGAACAACATGAAAGTTTTCACCGTTCCCGATCAACGACGCAATTTTGTTGACCAGGGCACTCGAGCTTTTCCCTAATATAGATTGGAGGGGGCTTGGGTTTTTTTGCGGTGTCTTGGGCTGGTTGGTTTTCATCAACCTCCGCCAGTAGGGCAAATCTTTTAGTATTGCATCTGTCTGGTTCTTTATCGATATTCAGGACACGGTTAATTTTTGTTTTGTTGCCTGCCGGATTACTCTGCGGGCTAAGCTTGCGCTTAATTTGGATGTAGCGATCCATTCCAGTCTGTGTGGCCGTTACCGCTTTGGCACTTTCCGAGGTTGTTGTTTTTGTACTCGCTGTAGTTGTTGACGTCGCGGTACTTTGAGTTGCAGTGGTTGTCGCTGTGATTGCAGAAATTGTGGCACTGCTAGATGTTGTTGCGAAATTTGTTTCCGATATTGGGGGGGGTTTTACACTGCGAACTCCATGACGCGGGAGTCGGAGTGAGCAGTGCGGGTGAGCAAGACCGTGCCCTTTGGGTTTCAAGGGTCAGTAAAGCCGGGTTGCTTATAATCGCCGATTTGTCCACTTCGGTATCGCGGGTGGAAAAGTAAGAGTAGAAGCCGTTTCTTTGGTTCACTGAACTTCTACGCTCGTTCTTTGGATCGTTGCTCAATGAGCTCATTGCGTGGCTCTTACTTTTTTTTTGAACAATGCACTAGTTTTGGTTTAGCACATCACAACTGTTATAAAAAGCTTGTCTGTCGCTTTTGGTAAATTGTAGTTCAGCGACTTTTCGCTTATATTGGGTTAGCCCAGTTTTTTTGATTAGCTGTATTATGGTGCAGTTTTCACGGAGCTCGGACAAAGCACGTCCGCTCAGTTCGATAGTTCGTATACGTATGAGTTCGGTAGTTCGTATATGATATTAAAAACTAAATTATAATAATCAAGGTCAGAATGTAAACCACAACAACAATTTCCAAAATGTAAAAGCTTATTCAGGGAACTTTCGATCAGGAACACAAAATTTAAACACAAATCAGAACTGTACAAATCAACAAAGCCATATTCAAAAATGGAAATCGATCATGTCGAAGTAGATAAAACTAATTGTAGCCAATTTAAAAATGATAATCAAGATTAAAGCTTCTCTTATAAATCAATTTCAGAGCCAATGATCTGTACTTGCCATGCAAATTTTCACATAGTTGCCTCGAAAAATCACTTCCCTTAATTAACCTAACTATGAAAAATGAAATAATCACAGCCTTGATTGATACTGGTTCAACAACTTCCATGTTGGATAGAAATAAATTGTTAAAATATCCTCGAAGAACTTTGCGTCATCCAATAACATTTTCATCTCTTAGTTTAAAATCGCGAATAACGCAAAAAACTATAACTGATTTACCGCTTGAATTTAAAGAAGATGCCACAATGAGTTGGAAATTGGCAACATTTAATAACAAATCGTTCGATGCTATAATAGGTCAAAATATTCTCAAGCCATTAAATCAGAGGTCGGCACCCCAATACATTGATATGATTTTACCGCATTAGTGTTAGTAACGTATAGCAGAAAGTAGGCTTTGAGCATGACGTTTCACACATTTATACTGTGTGTGTGTGGCAGAGCTCGGGCAGAGAAATTTCCTATGCCCCCGAGATAGGGCCGTGCCGACCTCTGCATTAAATGCTGTTATTGATTTTCATCACAATACAATTACAATTAATAATAACAATATCCAATTTCAAAATAGTTCACCATACTCTGAAGAGGTAAATCAAATTGAACCAATCGAAATAGACGATAAAATAAAAAAAATTCTTTTCAATAATTTAAATCAAGAGGAAAACAATGCTCTTACTAAAATTTTAAGAAAATTTATACAATTAATATTTCTTGAAGGTCAGTTTCTTAGCAATACAAACATTATCGAGCATCAGATAAAAACAGTAGTGGATAAACCTGTATATTGTAAGATTTATAGATATCCTCAAGTACATGAACAGGAAATTTATAAGCAAATTGAAGAAATTCTACATCAGGGAATAATACAAAAAAGTAATTCTCCATATAATGCCCCTCTATGGCTTGTACCAAAAAAAGCTGATAACAGTGGAACAAAAAAGTGGCGTATAGTTATTGATTATCGCAAATTGAACGAAAACACAGTAGACAGTGTTTTCTACTCCACATGGGCATTACGAGTTTAATCGGATGCCATTCGGGCTCAATAACGCTCCTGTCACATTTCAACGCTTTATAAACACATTCTTAAAAGAAGAAATAAATAGAATTTGTGTGGTTTATTTTGACGACGTTCTTATTTTTTCTACTAGTTTTTCAGAACATGTTGGCCACATTCATACAATTTTTCAAAAAACTCTCCGAAGCAAATCTTAAGATTCAAATCAACAAATGCAAATTCTTTTCAAAAGAAACTCAGTTTTTAGGTCATGTCTTAGGCCCAGAAAAAGTTAGCAGCATTCTTCAGATTAAAATTCCCAGAAATATTAAGCAAATTAGAGCTTTTCTAGGAATCACTGGGTATTATAGAAAGTTCATAAAGGATTTCTCTCAAGTGGATAATCAATGGATAAGCTCCATTGATTAAATGCCTTAAAAAGGATGCTAAGATAGATGTTAATGAACCCAACTTCATGCTTGCATTTGACAAATTAAAAAGAATCATAACTGAGGCACCGGTACCTAAGTATCCGGATTTTAAAAAGAAATTTCATATTATTACTGACGGTAGTAATATTGCTTTAGGTGCGGTTTTGCAATAAGATAATCATCCTATTTGCTATTCAAGTCGCACATTGAATGACCATGAGAAAAACTATTCTTCTATACAAAAAGAATTACTAGCTATAGTGTGGGCAACAGCTTATTTCCGCCCATACCTCTATGGAGTTAAATTCGATATTTTGTCCGATCACCAACCACTTCAGTGGCTGCTAATTAAATATAACGGAAAAGAGCTTTATGAAATACTTAATAGATGGCTTGTTAGGCTCAGCGAATTTAATTTAAGCGTTTCATACATTAAAGGAAAAGATAACCAGGTAGTGGATTTTTTAAGTCGATTAAGTAACGGTGAAATTTGTGCCGTAAACACATTTGTGCCGTAAACACAGCTGAATCCTGTAGCTCTTTAGAAAACAATGTTGATGACATTGACACACAACATACTCAAGCTGAAGACTTTGTGGACACAACTATTTTAGGTAATTTAGAAACAGTTGTTATTAGATTTAAAATACAAATCATCCTTACAAATAAAAAAACCATAGAATTCGAATATAAGAATAATAATAAGAAAATTTATTTAAATTTAAATGATCTGGATTATTTTAAATGTTCAATGACAGCTTAAGTGCTGAATGAGCTGTTATGCCTCCATCTAATAAGGTTGCTGCAACGCCAGAAGATGCAATGGCCAATACGTTGCCATTTTTTTTTTAATCGTAACTCGGCAGGAAGAAGCGAAATAAGGAATGTTCACTTTGGAACTTTCACTTTGAATGTTCACAATAATCACTTTGGAATAAACAGACTTTTCAACATCAGGCTCTTACTGGAATGCTAGTCGAAGAAATTGCCCAGATGTGAATCCTCGATAAACTTGTTGCCGTTGTTAGTTAATTCTTCTTCTAACTATTAATCTGTGCGCTTCTCTTCTTTGAAAAGTGGTCTTTATTGATTATGTTCATATCGTGCATCTTTCGATTGTAATTCACATAACTGCGCCATGCTTAGACGCGCCTTTTCATTACCTTTATAAATTTGTTCTCCTGATCTCGTGTTCTTCTATCTCGCGCAGCTCTATAATTGACTGTTTGATGACTAAAATTGGCCCAATTGCGTTCTCTTGGCATTGGTGACTGTAGATAAGTAATCGACGGACCCCTATTTCAGGGGCATATGACACACACATAAATGTACAATACGTTACGCTCTCAGCCCACTTATTGTTCTTCATTACAATAAAAGCAGCCATTTCGGAGGAGTATAATTCCCGTTGTCGAACGGGATAAAAAGTATCCTATGTCCGTCTCCTGGCTCTAAGCTACCTCCCTACCAATTTTCAGCCAAATCTGTTCTGCCGTTCTTGAGTTAAGGGGTGGGTAAGGTATTAAATTTTTTTTTTTTCATTTTTTTTTTATTTTTTAAATTGAATGCATAATATTTGAAGAATATTGTGTCAAAATTTCAAGTCAATTAAAGCAAAATTGACGAAGTTATTAGCTATTGACAAAGTTGCTTATAAACGTTTTACACTGGATTACACTGGTGTTTAAGACTTTAAAGCGTTTTTCCCACAACTCACGTTTTCAAAGTCGGTGCCCCTCATAACTTCAAAACTACTGCACCGATCATTTTGAAATTTTAAACACTATTTCTGTACATATTTTACGAGGTAACGCTGTCGAGTTTTTTTTTTTTTTTTCATAATTTTGATTTTGCAATGACAAATTAACCGATTTTTCACAAAAAATTGAGTTTTTCACTTCAAAGTCTTCGAAAAAATTAAAAAATTGAAATTTTCAAAAAATCTTCACAGCGTTACCTGGGCCGAACTATTATCTAACGAATGAATTTTAATTTTTTGATTACAAATGATCCAGCACCGAGTTATGAGGGGCACCGCAATTCAACTTTTTTTGGCGACACGTCCGGATAATTGCTACCATTGCCATATTTTTAAATATTTTTTTGTAAAAATTTTATAAAACATTCTTCTAATGTCATACTTTAATATACCGTTGGTTGAATAAATAAATTTTTACTGTGTCGTCAGGAAAAAAATCACAAAAACATGGCTTTTTTCGCATGATTTGACCTTACCCTCCCCTTAACTAACACGACTTTCTTTTATATATATAGATTAGTCTTTCCCTTTTCAACAAAAGTTTGATTTAGAGCAGTGGTCGGCACCCCAATACATTGATATGATTATACCGCATTAGTGTTAGTAACAAATAGCAGAAAGTACCCTTCAGTACCATACCTCAAGGATTACTGAAGGAATCGTCTAGGTACTAGTATTGCCACCCGAGGAATCCTCTAGGTATGTTTCATACAAACCATCAAGGAATTTCCATAGAAGAGTTCCTCACATCGAGGAATTCGAACAACTCGAGGAATACTGCACGATTCCTGCAGTTATTCGAAGAGCATTTCGAACTAAATACCCCAGGGAATCCCTGAGGTATACTCTGAGGAATCGTTGAGGAAATACCCCAAGGAATCCCTGAGGTATACTCTAAGGAATCGTTGAGGAAATACCCCAGGGAATCCCTGAGGTATACTCTGAGGAATCGTTGAGGAAATACCCCAAGGAATCCCTGAGGTATACCGTGAGGAATCTTACGGGAATTCAGGTGGGATTCATAAGGGATTCACTGAGGAACTGTAAGGATTTTCACCCCCCCCCCGCCTCCACCACCCCTTTCCAACCAACCTTTTCAACCAAAATTATTATTTTATTTGAAATTTTATTAATATAAGAAATTATGAATTGTTATAATCTATATTGTTATTATTATAATACATTGTTGTAATCTATTATTATTTATTATTTATTCTAAAGATTTATACTACTTATTTTAATTTTTTTTTATTATTATTATTTTTGATGGCCGTCAAAGCGTGCCCCAACAATTTCTCCGGCGGTTTCCCCGGATCCACCATAGATATACTATCTGTAAATAAAATAAATAGAAATTAGATATCTCTTACATTATTTGTAATTAAAATACATACCAATCAAAATTCCATAAAAATTTGGAAACGACTTTAATCTCCTCTTACCACTTACTCCGTCAATATTGTAATTGACGATCAGGTCCTCCGCGAAAATATATTTTAATGACTTTGTATTAAAATTTTTTTATATTTAATTTATAAATATTATACTTACACATTCTTCCTTCATGCCGCGGCCTAAGGCGAATTCCAACGCTGCCAATGCCTCGTCGGTGGCAATCGGAAATTCCATGTTGACAGCATTGCTGGAGGCCTTTCCCTTAACAAAGAAATAACGTTAACTCCCTTAACGTTTAATAAATATATGTACATATATATGTATACAGTTTGTCAAGTAATTGTTTGCTAAATAAAAATGGCACAAAAATTTAATTTAAAGTATTTTTTAATTAATTTAATTTAATTCAAAAATTAAAATTTTTTATTTTGCAAACAATTACTTGACATACTGTATATAAATATTTAACACATTTCAGAGCGGCTAATGCCGTTTAATAAATATATGTATGTACATATGTATGTACATATATAAATATTTCTCACTTTTCCGAGCGGCTAATGCCGTTTAATAAACATATGTACATATGTACATACATATATTGAACGGCCGCTCGGTATTTAATAAATAAGTTAATTATATGCACTACTCACCAGAATTAGTTAGTATCACTAGGTCACTTATGTAAATGTTTTTTGAAAAATTTAACTTTAAACGCAACAAACGCGTGTAATTCCGATGCAAATTGAACAGCAAATGCAAAGGAGAAGGGGAGAGGCAAGACGAAACCGAAAATTGACAACCGATAATTCTGGCGCGAGCCAGGGTAAAGTCGACCAACGCAATGCCTTGTAATTAGAATCGCACAAGGCTAATAATCAAACATGAACATTTTGGCTTTGCCCAAAGCCAATTACTAATACATTTCAGTATACCATATGATTAGATAAGAAAAATTTATTAAATATAATCTTAAATATATAAAGTTATTTCAACATATTTTAAAAAGGGTATTCTGACGTCGCTTCCATTCATTTGGTTTTCGACACCGATTTTTTTTCTCTCCCTTCCCTCCATCTACATCTCTCTAATTGTCTCTCTGTCGCGTGCCTCTGCTCCGAAACTATGACGTAGAAGCTGCGAGAATCATTGTCGAAAACTGAAAGCAGGTAGAAGTTTCGTTTCCCCTTTCGTTTCGGACTTGAGTAAACGAAGCCCATGCAATTTGTTTTTGTTTTTCGACAATGTCGCCAGGAATCGTCGGGGTAAGGAATTTTGGTACTGAAGGGTAGGCTTTGAGCATGACGTTTCACACATTTATACTGTGTGTGTGTGGCAGAGCTCGGGCAGAGAAATTTCCTATGCCCCCGAGATAGGGCCGTGCCGACCTCTGATCTATACAATAAATTTCAAAACAAAATTATCCAAATTTTTGAGGGTAATAAAAATGTAAAATTTGTAAAATGCTCATTTCACGCAAAAGACATTAAAAACGAAGAAGATGTGTATAAAGAAATTGAACGATTCCATAAATATGATACTGGTCATTCAGGTATAAATGAAAATTACCAAAGCTTAAAAAAGAGTATTTAGTTTCCAAAACTTCAACATTACATCCAAAAGTATATTAACAATTGCGATATTTGTAATCAGTGTAAATATGATAGGAACCCAGTAAAAGAAAAATTTAAATATACAGAAACACCAAATGATATAAAAAAAATTGTTCATATGGATATCTATACAAATTCAAAATGTAATTTTCTAACTTTTATTGACCGATTTTCACAATTTGCTACTGCATTCTACCTTGAGGATCGCAATAATCAAACCATAATCGAAAAAATGCGCTTGTACAAATCCCAAAAAGGAAACTTAGAAAAATTAATAACTGATAATGAATTTAATGTATGTTACAATGCACGCTTGTATAGTTATAGGAAAGAGAAAAGGATCTTGAAGTAGCTAAATTTGTCTCGCTCTAAAGAAATAGAGAATAAGATAATATTTATATCAATTTCTTGTGTTTTCCTCATCTTCAAATTTAGTCGCAATTATAGTTCCAAAGCATACACACGGTGTTCTGATTTTGTCGCTTCGAATTTAAGTAATTAATGTGTGAATCGAGTTTAAGAACAATGAGTGCTCTTTATCAAATTGATAGGTTAGAGGAGACACATGGAAAATATAGATGCGATCTGTATTGGTGCATTCCGGCTTGTGGAGTGTTACGTCTGGAGAGCTAACTGAAACGAATGTTCCAGAAGGACAAAAGTGTGCGGCCTTGGACTTGGACTAGAATTCGAATATAAGAATAATAATAAGAAAATTTATTTAAATTTAAATGATCTGGATTATTTTGAATGTTCAATGACAGCTTAATATACTGTGCATGGTGCTTAGATAGTTTCGCAACAAGCCATATGTGTTGCGCAAGAGAGCTATTCTCAAAGCTTGAGAAGCACAGAACAGATCGGACTGGCCGATGCTGGATTCCTTCAAGCAGAAGGTATAGGTGACGTAAAGATACAGACAGGCAATTGCATGTTGAAACTAATAAATGTTCTTTACATGACCGAAGATGACCGGAAATTTCTATTCCGTGAGCAGTGTGTAGTGTGTGGATTTCCAATAGGGCATTGATATCACAGAAAATACATAAAGAGCAACCTCCGGTCACCTTGGATAAGTGAGCTTTTTAGAGCTTTTTTCGTCTAGCATAGTTGCCCATAGATTTACATAATGAAGCTAAGACATTAACTTGCAATCGCTAAAGAGATAAGGCTGCATTTTTAGAGTCTAAATTTATAAAAAGTAAAATCGTTCTTATTCAAATGAAAACTAAGGAAGAATTTATTCAATCCCAGCGGAATTAGCTGTGGATGGCAACGAAATAGTGATTTTAGTTAATTTTATGCCAGGTATGTTTTGGATTTAGTGTAGTGCACTTTTCTTTAAAGAATTATTTTTCCCAGTGCCACGTGCCAGTGCGGCTAGTACTAGATTATGTTATTGGCTAGTACGACATTATGTAATCGGCTGGTTTAATTAAAAATCTAAGGTATGCAGAGTGCTATATTCGACCGGAATTAAATCCGATGGAATCAATTTAATAAAATTGTTGAGTCGACAGGCGACTGCAGTGCATTTTCTTAGTGTCACAAGTGACACCTTGTTTTCGCTACACGGAGACAAAACTCCTGCGAACTACGTTTACGGTTGTACCTGCTTAATTATTATAAAAAGCTTTGCAATTTATTCTTTTGTTTATTTTATTATGGAGTTTTTCACGAAAGAAAACTTTCCTCGCGCTTCTTTATTATACCCTTGCAGAGGGTATTATAATTTTGTCCAAATGTGTGCAACGCAGTGAAGGAGACATCTCCGACCGTATAAAGTATATATATTTTTGATCAGGATCACCTCCTGAGTTGATATGAGCATGTCCGTCTGTCTGTTTTTACGCAAACTAGTCTCTCAGTTTTAAAGCTATCGACATAACACTTTACACACACCCTTCTTTCCTTTGCACGCAGTATATAAGTCGGAACGGCCGGGATCGGCCGACAATATCCTATAGCTGCCATATAACTGATTGATCGGAAATGGATTAACTTTGGTGTTTTTAGAGTTAGAGAGTTCAAATTTGACACGAGAGTTATTTTTGGCAACACATTACGACATGCCAAATTTCATAAGGATCGGCCGACTATATCTTATAGCTGCAATATAACTGAACGATCGGAAATGACCCAACTTTGAAGATAGAAAGCTGGAACTATACGACCTACCAAATTTCAGCCAAAGTTCGGCCTACACCACTTCACGCCTACGAGAGCTACAGACTACAGCCGGTTCCCTTCATATTTATACAGACGGTTCAAAGTTGAATGGCCAGGTGGGGGCGGTTTTTACTGCGAGCGGCTGTGTCTAAATGAGTCCTTTAGACTCCCCGACCACTGTAGTGTGTTCCAAGCAGAAGTAATAGCTATCGGGGAAGCACTTAGATCCCCAGCACTTACTGGCAATCGAGGCACAATCTGTATCTTCTCAGACAGTCAAGCGGCACTCAAAGCCCTTGACGGATTTTTGCCCAACTCCAGGACAGTGAATGTGTGTCGCAGATCTCTTAACGAGATGGCGGAGCAGGCGGATCCACCTCATATGGGGGCCCGGACATAGGGACCATAACGAAAACTGTGCCGCTGATGAACTAGCAAGGGGAGGTACTACCAATCCTCTCCTCCTAGAGAAAGAACTAGTAGGCATTCCCTTGGCTACGTGTAGGATAAAATGCAGGGATCACTTTGACCGCGTAGCACTGAGGTAATGGAGGAATCTCCAAAACTCCTGGAACTCACGCATGATGTGTCCTATCCGCTCTAGGGAAGATCAATGATGCTTATCGCCCTTAATAGGCAGGACTGCGGTCAAGGCCATCACGGCACACTAGTGAATAGGAGCACACGCGGCAATAACTATACAACCGGCACTCTATGATTACTGCAGGAGCTGTGGAGATGTAGAAGAGGAAAAGACAGTCGCACACCTCCTGTGTGTGCAGCCGAGTCAAATTTTTGGGTGCAGCAGCACTCACGGACCTAACAGACGTCGCGGAGATCACTCCACGCAGACTCGTCGCCTTCGTCCGGAAAGCTATATGGGACCGCGAGCCGCCGCAGGAAAGATAGCACACTCTTGGGCACATTAGTAGTTAGCAGGGGGGAGGTCCCCTTGTAAGACTCTTTTGCTTGTGCGGTATCACAAGGAGTCCCAGCAGCTGAAGTGGATGGGGGTGTCAGTGACTGGCCCCCTTTCATCGCCTCAATCTAACCTAACCTAACATGTCAACAAAATTTCATTAAGTGTAGATCAATTAATTTTGTAAACCGAAGCTGAAGCCTTTTGTTTTAAAATTCGTATTACCGCTGCAAATAGCCTCATTGCAATTTTTGTAAAAACATAACATTTAATTATTCCTATTCGGCTGAAAACAGCCGAGTTCTAAAAGTTACTTCAGATTGAAAACCAAAACAATATTTTGGTAATCAGAATCCCGACTCAAATCTTTTTCACTTCTCTTAAGTGAAACTTAACTTAACAGTCAAACCATTCTTAAGTGGGCACCCACTTCATAAGAAATTTGTAGAAAAAAATGTACCCTGTATTAGAGTTGGGTTGTTCCTGAACGAACGAACAAAAAAGACCCGGTCACTCAAAAGACCGATCTGAACTAGTTCACTTTGTTCATCGGTCATTGTTCCTTGTTCTTTGGTCTTTGTTCCTTGGTCTTTGTTCTTGTTCTTTGGTCTATGTTCTTCGATCTTTGATCTTTGTTTCTTGTTCTTATTCCCTGATAATTATTCACATTCCCTGGTATTTTTCTCAATCCCTAGTCATTTTTCTTACACCCTTATTATGCATCCCTGTAACTGAAAATTGTTTGTAAACAAACTTTTGAGTGGACAACAGCAAATTTATCTAAAAAAAAAAAACACAGCAAAATATGGAAACACTTCAAAAGTGTTGAAAATTTTAAAATTTTTACATTTTTAAAGTTTTTAATTTTAAATTTCTTAAATATTAATTTTTAATATTGTTTGAATTTACGAAAGGAACAAAAAGAACGACCTAGTTCAGTCCTAAAAAAAAGAACGAACGAACTTATTCCCTAAAAGGAACGATGATTACCCTGTATATTTTAGTTTGTGCCAGGTGTAACGAACTGTTATTTCTGCATCCGCTCGCCACAATTTGCCGCGGCTAGCTCACAGAGTTTCGCGGATCCGTTCCACCGAATTTATAGATTCGACGTGATTGCCCAAGCCCAGAAAATAATACAAGTAGCTTTCCGTTGCGTAGTCTCTTTATTTTCTGCTCTCTCTGTTTACAACTGTGATTCATGCGGGTTCCCGGGAATGACCCTTGGTGCGTCCTTGGTGACCCTTGGTGTGTCCGTCCTGGATATCTCCTCCGTTGCTGGTGTTTCCGCTGTTGCTCTCGTTGCCGGGGCTCCTCCTCGTTGATCCGTCGTCACCTTCCACCTCCTCGGTTCGGTCTGGCCTTCGGCTATGTACTGAAAAGCCTCCACTACGCCGTCGGGGATACGCGCATACGCGCCGTACCGCCGGGGCTCGGGAGTTGGCGGGCTGTAGCCTCCGCTACACCAGGATGAACGCCGTGCTCTGCGCACCGGCGTCACTGGTTCGGGAGATAGCTACTGACTGTCGCCTCTGCACCACCAGGGAGATGCGCCGTGCATGCGCACCGGCGGACCTGGTTCGGGGTGTGCGGCCTGTAGGCTCCGCTACGCCAGGAGCACGCCGTGCTTTTCGCACCGGCGAGTCTGGTTTGGGAGATGGCTACTGGTGGTCGTCCCCGCAACCCGCTGTGCATGCGCACCAGCGGCCCTGGTTCAGAGGTTGCTGTCTACAGCCGGCTCCGCTACGCCAGGAGACGCCGTCCCTTTCGCACCGGCGGGCCTGGATTGGGAGGTGCCGAAGGCTTGTCAGTCTCCGACAGGGTCGGAAGTCGCCTGTCCAGGACCGTACGTCACTCTTTCGGCCGGGTGACCACCGCGCGTACGCGCCAATGGGCCCGGGTCAAGAGCTGCTTGGTGGGTGATCGGGGCCTCCCCGATCGCGTTCCAAAGCGGGCGTAAGTTCCCGAGTTGGCTTATCCGCGTCCTGCAGGACCACGCCTGTTGGTTGCGAGTCAAGAACCCGCGTGGCGTACGCCAGACTTACACCTGGCGCCCAAACTTCGTGATTGCATTTAGCCTAGAAAATAACGTAGCAGAAAGATGGGAAGAAAGAATTGGATCTACACATTGAGAAAGGAGGAGCTGAGCGAGGTGTGTAAAGAGCTCGGTCTACCAGCAGACGAGTCTTTTTAGGAAGCTTGTAGCGTTGAGTTGGAGGACCGCCTGTGGAGAGTCCGCCAGTCAAGTGTTAGAGCGTTTCTAAAAAGGATTCGGTTGTTTGAGGTGAAAGACCGCCTTTGGAGAGTCCGACAGCCAAACGTAAGGAGAACGAACGAGACAAGGAAAGAACGGTACGAGGACAGTTACGGGGAACGACCTAGGCGACAGGAGACGAGTTGGACCAGTTCCTGGCCACGGCAGGTAGCCTTGCTAGGAAGTGCAGAAAGGATAAGTCGGGCGTACGCCATTCGGACTCCTGACTCACAACCAACAGGCGTGGTCCTGCACCGAAAAGGACAGGCCGACTCAAGATCCCGAGCCCGGTTTCGCTCCGGAGGACGAGAAGGACAGGACGAGAGAGGATCGGCGTCGGTTGGTTTCCTCGAAAGCTACAGGGTAACAGAGTCGAGCGTGGGCTATTCCAAGTCAAAGCAGGTAGCCTTGCAAGGAAGTGAGGAAAGAACAAGTCTGGCGTACGCCACGCGGGTTCTTGACTCGCAACCAACAGGCGTGGTCCTGCAGGACGCGGATAAGCCAACTCGGGAACTCACGCCCGCTTTGGAACGCGATCGGGGAGGCCCCGATCACCCACCAAGCAGCTCTTGACCCGGGCCCATTGGCGCGTACGCGCGGTGGTCACCCGGCCGAAAGAGTGACGTACGGTCCTGGACAGGCGACTTCCGACCCTGTCGGAGACTGACAAGACTTCGGCAACTCCCAATCCAGGCCCGCCGGTGCGAAAAGGGACGGCGTCTCCTGGCGTAGCGGAGCCGGCTGTAGACAGCAAACTCTGAACCAGGGCCGCTGGTGCGCATGCACAGCGGGTTGCGGGGACGACCACCAGTAGCCATCTCCCAAACCAGACTCGCCGGTGCGAAAAGCACGGCGTGCTCCTGGCGTAGCGGAGCCTACAGGCCGCACACCCCGAACCAGGTCCGCCGGTGCGCATGCACGGCGCATCTCCCTGGTGGTGCAGAGGCGACAGTCAGTAGCTATCTCCCGAACCAGTGACGCCGGTGCGCAGAGCACGGCGTTCATCCTGGTGTAGCGGAGGCTACAGCCCGCCAACTCCCGAGCCCCGGCGGTACGGCGCGTATGCGCGTATCCCCGACGGCGTAGTGGAGGCTTTTTCAGTACATAGCCGAAGGCCAGACCGAACCGAGGAGGTGGAAGGTGACGACGGATCAACGAGGAGGAGCCCCGGCAACGAGAGCAACAGCGGAAACACCAGCAACGGAGGAGATATCCAGGACGGACACACCAAGGGTCACCAAGGACGCACCAAGGGTCATTCCCGGGAACCCGCATGAATCACAGTTGTAAACAGAGAGAGCAGAAAATAAAGAGACTACGCAACGGAAAGCTACTTGTATTATTTTCTGGGCTTGGGCAATCACGTCGAATCTATAAATTCGGTGGAACGGATCCGCGAAACTCTGTGAGCTAGCCGCGGCAAATTGTGGCGAGCGGAAGCAGAAATAACAGTTCGTTACACCTGGCGCCCAAACTTCGTGATTGCATTTAGCCTAGAAAATAACGTAGCAGAAAGATGGGAAGAAAGAATTGGATCTACACATTGAGAAAGGAGGAGCTGAGCGAGGTGTGTAAAGAGCTCGGTCTACCAGCAGACGGGACTGTGGAAGCAATGAGATCCTCAGTGGCGAGGTGGGTCGACGAATCCAAGGAAGAGGAGGTACTGGCGTTAACGCACGGCCTAGAGGAAAGATTTGGACAGAGATCAACCCCCAGGCAGAGAGCAGCCAGCGAAACCGAGAAGTTTATAGAAAGCCTGGCGGTACCAGATCCAAGGATGGGAAGGAGTATAGAGCCGCAGTCAAGGAAGTATGTTCCGGCCCCGGTGGATTACGCCAAAGTAGCCAGACAAGTGCGGGACTGGTCGTTTCGTTTCGACGGTACAGGGGACCCGTTAGAGTTCCTGGACCGAGTAACGTGGTCCGCAAAGACATACGGATTGGACATAAACACGATCCCCAGAGCCATGCCAGAGCTACTGCAGGGCAGGGCCCAAAGATGGTTCATCATGAACGACGAGGAATGGCCGACATGGGCGAGGTTCAAGGCAAGCTTCGAGAATTTCTTCCTGCCGAAAGGATACTTCGAAAAGTTGGCGGACCAAGTTCGCCAACGGAAGCAGCGTCGTGGAGAGCCTTTCAAAGAATACATGGTGGACCTTCAGTCACTAATGAAACCATTAGGCAAATCCACGAAAGAAGTGATAGAGAGGCTCGTCGAGAACTGCATGCCGAGAATGAAAATGTTCATGAGGCCATACGCCTGCGCGTCGTTAGAGGAGGTGATGGGCCTAGCAGAGGAGTTTGAGGAACTAGCGCAGGAGGAAGAGGCCTTTAACAGGCAAGTGGCCACGGAACAAAGGTGGAGCCACAGTCAGCCGCCCGTAAACGAGAGATGGAAGGGAGAAGAACCGCAGCATAGCGAAGCGGCAAGGTACCAGAGGGACCAATGGACCCAGAAAGGACAACGGGACGAGTTCCACCACCAGGCCGTCCAAAACACACAATGGGCACCGAGGTGGCAAAGAGAGGAACCGCGCCAAGGCCCACCGGAGCGACAGAACAGCATGAACCAGAGTTGGATGCCAAGATGGCAGCCTGAGACCCAGCATAGGCCGGCTCCGCAACAGCCTAGTCAGCAGTGGGCAGCAGGGCCAAGGCAGGGTTCTGTGGAGAACCCGGCTCAAGCATGCAACAGGTGCGGTGGCATGGGCCATTGGGCCAGCGGGTGCAGGAACCCACGAATTTTGTTCTGCAAGATGTGCGGCGCAATAGGGGTAAGGAGCACGGAATGCTGCCAGAGGGCGGGAAACGCGCAGCGGTCTCAGCAACAGGGAGGAGAGCCGGGATCGCACGGTGCTGCCTCTCAAAATTAATAGGAGGATTATCCGAGGAGGAGCAGCAGCTGACGGCAACCATCGAGGTCGAGGGCACAGAAATAAAGGCCATGCTGGACACAGGAGCAACGGCGAGTTTCATCTCCGAAGAGCTAGCGGAAAGGCCGGAGGTCACCGGGCAACGAATCGCAACAAGGAAACTGGTGAAGCTGGCTAACGGAAGCCATACGGAGACACGCGTCGTGCTCCAAGCCAGGATAAGTTTCGGCGATCGCACAAAAACACTAAACTTGCTGGTGATGCCAGGCATGGAGGACGATCTGGTGCTAGGATGGGATTTCCTCAGCGAGTTCGGCACAACCTTGACGTGCGCAGGCCACCGAATTTCAATACCCAAAAGGAAAAGATGGGCCGGCTGCCTGGAGGATAGACTGTCCGTAGCGGTAGCCGGATGCCCGGAAAAATGGGAAGAGGAACGTGTCAGAAGATTCATCGATAGAGAACTGGAGGCGTTCGCAGGCCAGAAGGGTTGTTCGAACATAACACAGCACAGGATCACGATGAAGGACGACATTCCCATAAAACAACGGTATTACCCCAAAAATCCAAAAATTCAAGGGGAGATAAACTCAAAGGTGGATCGTAATGGTGAAGAAGAAAAAGGGGCAATGGAGGATGTGCGTGGATTTCCGACAAATTAATGCAAAATCAATAAAAGATGCGTACCCGATGCCTCGCATAAATTTCATTTTGGAGCAGCTGAGAGAAGCAAGGTTCTTCAGCAGTCTCGATTTGAAGGATGGGTACTGGCAGATCCCCCTAGAGGAAAGCAGCAGGAAATTCACCGCCTTCACCGTTCCAGGGAAGGGTCTATACCAATGGAAAGTCATGCCTTTTGGGTTGCACTCAGCCTCGGCAACGTTTCAAAGGGCCCTGGACCAGGTCATAGGCCCGGATATGGCTCCACACGCATTCGCGTATCAGGATGACATTATAGTGATCGGACGCACCAAGGAGGAGCATATGCGGAATCTACAAGAGGTGTTCAGGAGGTTGAGAGCGGCAAACCTGCGGATAAATACGGAAAAGTGCCATTTCTTCAGGCAGGAGCTGCTCTACCTGGGCCACCGGATAACAAGCCAAGGGATCGGAATGGATCCGGGAAAGGTGGCCGCGATTACAGAGCTACAACCCCCGACGAACGTCAAGGGAGTGCGCCAGTTCATAGGGATGGCATCATGGTATCGGCGTTTCGTCCCAGACTTCGCAGGAATAGCGAAGCCCCTGAACGATCTTCTGCGAAAAGGAACAAAATGGGAGTGGACAACCAAACACCAAGAGGCCTTTGAGACTTTAAAGTCACGGCTGGCAGAGGATCCAGTGCTAGCGTGCCCAGACTTCGAAAGAAAATTCGTGCTGCAAACGGACGCCAGCGACTACGGCGTCGGGGCGGTCCTGACCCAGGACACCGAGGAGGGCGAACGCGTGATCGCGTACGCCAGTCGAACGTTGATTGGGGCCGAGAAAAACTACTCCGCAACGGAAAAGGAGTGCCTGGCCATAGTATGGGCGATAAGGCAAATGAGGCCCTACCTGGAGGGGTACCAGTTCGACGTGATCACGGACCACATGGCGTTGAAGTGGCTGAATAACATCGAGAGCCCACTCGGCAGAATAGCGAGGTGGGTATTCGAACTACAGCAGTATGACTACGTCATCAGTTACCGGAAAGGAAAGCTCAATGTGGTGGCCGACGCTCTGTCCCGCCAGCCGGTAATGGAAAAATTTAGGAAAGCCATGGAGGTGGTCGCCGAACAATGCGGGTGGATAAGCGCATTGAGGAAAAAGATGACAACAAGCCCACAAAAATTCCCGGATTACGTGGAAGAGGGCGGGTTGATCTACCGCCACGTCCCGCATAGAGCCGGAAGCGAGGAAGTGGCGTCATGGAAGCTGTGCGTGCCGCTGGAGATGAGGCAGCAGGTCCTCAATGAAAATCATGACGCACCAACGGCGGGACATTTGGGCGTAAGGAAAACCATAGCCAGAGTGGCCGCCCGGTATTTCTGGCCAGGGATGCAGAGGGACATCCGGAAATACGTCAGGAAATGCGAGACGTGCCTGAAGTACAAGCCGAATCAGATGCAGATGGCCGGGCAAATGCTGACACAGGTTCCGGAGGAGCCATGGGCGACGGTATGTGCAGATTTCGTAGGCCCACTGCCCAGGTCGAAACACGGCAATACGATGATCCTGGTGATAATCGATCGGTTTTCGAAATGGACGGAGGTAGTGCCTCTTCGAAAAGCAACAACAGAGGCGCTGCAGAAGGCATTCAGGGAGAGAATCGTCGCTCGATACGGAGTACCAAAAATAATAATAACGGACAACGGGGTGCAGTTCACCAGTCGCAGCTTCAAGAAATTCCTCGGAGAACTCGGCGTACGCCATCAGTTCACCGCGCCATATACGCCGCAGGAGAACCCCACGGAAAGAGCGAACAGGACGGTAAAAACAATGATCGCCCAGTTCGCTGGGAAAGAGCAAAGGAAGTGGGACGAACACTGGCCGGAGCTAATGTTGGCGGTAAATTCCGCAGTCTCGGAGTCCACGGGGTACTCGCCGTGTTTTATAACGCAGGGCAGGGAGCCAAGGATGCCGCGAGCCCTGTTCGACGAGAATGTGTTGGGCACGGGAGCCGAGCAAGGAACACCCATGGAAAACGCGGCGAGACTCAAGGAGACATTCGAGATAGTAAGAAGGAATATGGAGCGAGCTGCCCAGGACCAGGCGCGACATTACAACTTGAGAAGGCGGAAGTGGAGTCCAAAGGTCGGTGAAACAGTGTGGGCAAAGGAGCACCACCTATCAAAGGCGGCTGAAGGATTCGCGGCGAAACTGGCCCCTCGGTACGACGGGCCATATACGGTGGTGGATTTCGTTTCTCCAGTAATTGTCACGTTACGACACGGCAGAACAAGGAGGGAGAAGAGAGCTCATGTGAGCGAGCTAAAGGCTCAAGACACGGAAGAAACAGCAAAGGGATAACGAAAGCGGACAAATACATTGTGTCCGCATAACGGGCACACAAAAAAAAGGGGAAAACAACAACAACAAAAACCCCGCAAAGAGGAGGAGAGCAAGCAACGGGACCATTAGCGGGACATTTCCAGCAACGGGAAATGAATGCGCTATATAAGTGGAGACGTGGGAGATGGTCGGCCTATTCGAAATCAACACGCAGCCGCAAGCATCATCAAGCATGTCATCAAGCGCATCTATAGTTATTTCGTCCGACGACAGCGACATCGAAATAGTCGGCGATCCTTCGTGGAACGCCAAGAAGGCAAGATCGGAGTGGATGGTTCGGCGGGCAGCAGGAAGAGGAGGATGCATCCCGGTCGGGTCCTTCGAGGTGGAGCGGCGGCGCAGGAGCGAGGAGCTGGTCCTGCGCCTGCGAGCGGAGTGGGACAGTCGGCGGCTGTCCCTGATGAAGGCGACGGAGAACATGGCGAGGGCCCGCGTCAAGGTGATTGCCCAAATGCGGAGGAGGAACGCGAAGGAGGCCAGGCAGCGGCGCATCGACGGACGCCACAGGGCAATGGTCAGGGCGAGGGCGAGAACGGCACGGCAGCGGCGGATCCGGAAGATAGTGGAGACTGCGAGGAGGAGGGCCGCCGCCGGAAGGGTGCGACAGGCCAGAAAATGGAAGAGGAAGATACCGCCGATGCCACGCCCCAGACCGGAGAGGCCGGAGGAGAAGCCGTGCAGGGCGACCTCGAGCTGGAGGAGGGTCCGGGCGTCGACGCCGTGGCCCGCGGTGCCCCCGACACCGTGTCCACAGGAGAAGAAGGAGGAGCAGCCGTTGGAGAAGGGGCCGTGGGTGTGGCCAGAGCCGCGGAGGCCTGCGCTGGGCCGGCAGACATCTTGCCCAGAGAAGCGGCCGGCAAGGCCGGTGCTGGAGCGGCAGGCATCGGTCGGAGGCGGGCGAGATGTGCCGGAAGACAATTGGCCGCCGGAGCTTGCCGCAAGGGTGAAGGCGGAGATGACCAAGCGGCGAGGCAAACCCGGAAGATGGTGCATCTTGGTACAGGTTGGTGCCACGTGCTTCCGGGTGCGAGGAGGCGGTAGAGGAGTAAGGGTGGTGAGGAGAAGTTGAATGGGAAAAAATAGAAGTAAAAAAAATTAAAAAAAAAAAAAAAAAAAAACAAGGAAAAATAATGAAATAATAAATAAATAATAAAAAAAAATAAAAAAAAAAAAAGGAAAAAAAAAACATGAAATATATCGGATTTAAAAAAAAAGGGGGGACAAAAGTTAGTATTAAAAAAAAAAAAAAAAAAATTAATTAAACAAAAAAAAAATAAATTCAAAATAAAAAAAAAAAAAAAAAAAAATAATAATAAATATAGGGTTGGAATAAAGGGTTTTAAGAAAAAAAAAATGTATAAAAAGGGTTAGCATAGTTAGTATTTGGGAAAAAAATGAATAATAGGCTTAGTTATTAGTATTAAAAAAAAAAAAAAAAAAAAAAATAATTAAAGTATATATATATAGGGTTAGTAGTAAAAATCTAAACAAAAAAAAAAAAGAGAGAAGAAAACAAAAAAAAAGGGGGAAAAGGAAAAGGAAAAAAAAAAACCAAAAACGACCGAACAACGCCAGCGATAGGGGGAAGCCATCGGCCGTCTTCCGAAGGAGGGGGGAAGTGGATGGGCATCCACACCACACAAGTGGATGGGCATCCACACCAAAGAGAAGAGCGATCAGGCACAGTTTTTTTTCGGTGAGCTGAGAGTGGCGAAGTTTTCGTTACATTGGCAAGTGGCTCTGTCGTTCCCGAAGAAGGGGGGAAGTGTGAGGAGAATTCGCCTCCTCACACGCTAAGACAGCAATAGCCAATCAGTTTAGGGGGCCGCGGGAGATAGGCTGATGACCAATACGAACGGGGAGGGGTAGGGTTCACCATCAAGGGCGAAGACAGAATCGAGGTGGAACGTAACGGTTCCCGGAGCAGCAGTAGACGAATGGAAGGACAGGGTTACAGCGACCAGTGGGAAGACGGAATCAACGTGGAACGTAACGGTTCCCGGAGCACCAGCAGACAAATGGAAATGAAAGGTTACATCGTCCAGTGGGAAGACGGAATCAACGTGGAACGTAACGGTTCCCGGAGCACCAGCAGACAAATGGAAATGCAAGGTTACATCGTCCAGTGGGAAGACGGAATCAACGTGGAACGTAACGGTTCCCGGCGCCCCAGCAGACAAATGGAAATGCAAGGTTACATTGCCCAGTGGGAAGACGGAATCAACGTGGAACGTAACGGTCCCCGGAGCACCAGTGGACGAATGGGAAGGCAGTGAGGGCAGTGAGAGGCAGAGCTCCATCATCGAGTGGAAGACGGGTCAACGTGGAACGTAACGGCCCCCGAGGCGACGGTGGGCACATGAGCCCGCCGCGCAGCGGAGTTCAGGATGGGCGACATGACTGGGAGCAGCAAAGGAGCAAGGAGCAACAGGGGAGGCGGAGGAGGCCAGCGTCACGTCGCATAGCAACAGCAGGGGTCAGTGGCCGAACGGAAAAGGGCAACGGCCGCACGGATGGCCACCTGCCGGCGGGAAAAAGGAGTAACGGCAGCCCGCCAACGGGAAAGTGGCGTGATCTTGGAAACAGGAGTAACGGCAGCCCGCCAACGGGAAAGTGGCGTGATTCCGGAAGCAGGATTAACGGCAGAAGCAGAGTCCAGGAGGATTAACGGGCGCTCCAGTCAGTATAAAAGGAGGCCCACTGGAACGGCTCGAGACGAGTCTTTTTAGGAAGCTTGTAGCGTTGAGTTGGAGGACCGCCTGTGGAGAGTCCGCCAGTCAAGTGTTAGAGCGTTTCTAAAAAGGATTCGGTTGTTTGAGGTGAAAGACCGCCTTTGGAGAGTCCGACAGCCAAACGTAAGGAGAACGAACGAGACAAGGAAAGAACGGTACGAGGACAGTTACGGGGAACGACCTAGGCGACAGGAGACGAGTTGGACCAGTTCCTGGCCACGGCAGGTAGCCTTGCTAGGAAGTGCAGAAAGGATAAGTCGGGCGTACGCCATTCGGACTCCTGACTCACAACCAACAGGCGTGGTCCTGCACCGGAAAGGACAGGCCGACTCAAGATCCCGAGCCCGGTTTCGCTCCGGAGGACGAGAAGGACAGGACGAGAGAGGATCGGCGTCGGTTGGTTTCCTCGAAAGCTACAGGGTAACAGAGTCGAGCGTGGGCTATTCCAAGTCAAAGCAGGTAGCCTTGCAAGGAAGTGAGGAAAGAACAAGTCTGGCGTACGCCACGCGGGTTCTTGACTCGCAACCAACAGGCGTGGTCCTGCAGGACGCGGATAAGCCAACTCGGGAACTCACGCCCGCTTTGGAACGCGATCGGGGAGGCCCCGATCACCCACCAAGCAGCTCTTGACCCGGGCCCATTGGCGCGTACGCGCGGTGGTCACCCGGCCGAAAGAGTGACGTACGGTCCTGGACAGGCGACTTCCGACCCTGTCGGAGACTGACAAGACTTCGGCAACTCCCAATCCAGGCCCGCCGGTGCGAAAAGGCACGGCGTCTCCTGGCGTAGCGGAGCCGGCTGTAGACAGCAAACTCTGAACCAGGGCCGCTGGTGCGCATGCACAGCGGGTTGCGGGGACGACCACCAGTAGCCATCTCCCAAACCAGACTCGCCGGTGCGAAAAGCACGGCGTGCTCCTGGCGTAGCGGAGCCTACAGGCCGCACACCCCGAACCAGGTCCGCCGGTGCGCATGCACGGCGCATCTCCCTGGTGGTGCAGAGGCGACAGTCAGTAGCTATCTCCCGAACCAGTGACGCCGGTGCGCAGAGCACGGCGTTCATCCTGGTGTAGCGGAGGCTACAGCCCGCCAACTCCCGAGCCCCGGCGGTACGGCGCGTATGCGCGTATCCCCGACGGCGTAGTGGAGGCTTTTCAGTACATAGCCGAAGGCCAGACCGAACCGAGGAGGTCGAAGGTGACGACGGATCAACGAGGAGGAGCCCCGGCAACGAGAGCAACAGCGGAAACACCAGCAACGGAGGAGATATCCAGGACGGACACACCAAGGGTCACCAAGGACGCACCAAGGGTCATTCCCGGGAACCCGCATGAATCACAGTTGTAAACAGAGAGAGCAGAAAATAAAGAGACTACGCAACGGAAAGCTACTTGTATTATTTTCTGGGCTTGGGAAATCACGTCGAATCTATAAATTCGGTGGAACGGATCCGCGAAACTCTGTGAGCTAGCCGCGGCAAATTGTGGTGAGCGGAAGCAGAAATAACAGTTCGTTACACCTGGCGCCCAACGTGGGGCCAGCCGGTAATGGAAAAATTTAGGAAAGCCATGGAGGTGGTCGCCGAACAATGCGGGTGGATAAGCGCATTGAGGAAAAAGATGACAACAAGCCCACAAAAATTCCCGGATTACGTGGAAGAGGGCGGGTTGATCTACCGCCACGTCCCGCATAGAGCCGGAAGCGAGGAAGTGGCGTCATGGAAGCTGTGCGTGCCGCTGGAGATGAGGCAGCAGGTCCTCAATGAAAATCATGACGCACCAACGGCGGGACATTTGGGCGTAAGGAAAACCATAGCCAGAGTGGCCGCCCGGTATTTCTGGCCAGGGATGCAGAGGGACATCCGGAAATACGTCAGGAAATGCGAGACGTGCCTGAAGTACAAGCCGAATCAGATGCAGATGGCCGGGCAAATGCTGACACAGGTTCCGGAGGAGCCATGGGCGACGGTATGTGCAGATTTCGTAGGCCCACTGCCCAGGTCGAAACACGGCAATACGATGATCCTGGTGATAATCGATCGGTTTTCGAAATGGACGGAGGTAGTGCCTCTTCGAAAAGCAACAACAGAAGCGCTGCAGAAGGCATTCAGGGAGAGAATCGTCGCTCGATACGGAGTACCAAAAATAATAATAACGGACAACGGGGTGCAGTTCACCAGTCGCAGCTTCAAGAAATTCCTCGGAGAACTCGGCGTACGCCATCAGTTCACCGCGCCATATACGCCGCAGGAGAACCCCACGGAAAGAGCGAACAGGACGGTAAAAACAATGATCGCCCAGTTCGCTGGGAAAGAGCAAAGGAAGTGGGACGAACACTGGCCGGAGCTAATGTTGGCGGTAAATTCCGCAGTCTCGGAGTCCACGGGGTACTCGCCGTGTTTTATAACGCAGGGCAGGGAGCCAAGGATGCCGCGAGCCCTGTTCGACGAGAATGTGTTGGGCACGGGAGCCGAGCAAGGAACACCCATGGAAAACGCGGCGAGACTCAAGGAGACATTCGAGATAGTAAGAAGGAATATGGAGCGAGCTGCCCAGGACCAGGCGCGACATTACAACTTGAGAAGGCGGAAGTGGAGTCCAAAGGTCGGTGAAACAGTGTGGGCAAAGGAGCACCACCTATCAAAGGCGGCTGAAGGATTCGCGGCGAAACTGGCCCCTCGGTACGACGGGCCATATACGGTGGTGGATTTCGTTTCTCCAGTAATTGTCACGTTACGACACGGCAGAACAAGGAGGGAGAAGAGAGCTCATTTGAGCGAGCTAAAGGCTCAAGACACGGAAGAAACAGCAAAGGGATAACGAAAGCGGACAAATACATTGTGTCCGCATAACGGGCACACAAAAAAAAAAGGGAAAACAACAACAACAAAAACCCCGCAAAGAGGAGGAGAGCAAGCAACGGGACCATTAGCGGGACATTTCCAGCAACGGGAAATGAATGCGCTATATAAGTGGAGACGTGGGAGATGGTCGGCCTATTCGAAATCAACACGCAGCCGCAAGCATCATCAAGCATGTCATCAAGCGCATCTATAGTTATTTCGTCCGACGACAGCGACATCGAAATAGTCGGCGATCCTTCGTGGAACGCCAAGAAGGCAAGATCGGAGTGGATGGTTCGGCGGGCAGCAGGAAGAGGAGGATGCATCCCGGTCGGGTCCTTCGAGGTGGAGCGGCGGCGCAGGAGCGAGGAGCTGGTCCTGCGCCTGCGAGCGGAGTGGGACAGTCGGCGGCTGTCCCTGATGAAGGCGACGGAGAACATGGCGAGGGCCCGCGTCAAGGTGATTGCCCAAATGCGGAGGAGGAACGCGAAGGAGGCCAGGCAGCGGCGCATCGACGGACGCCACAGGGCAATGGTCAGGGCGAGGGCGAGAACGGCACGGCAGCGGCGGATCCGGAAGATAGTGGAGACTGCGAGGAGGAGGGCCGCCGCCGGAAGGGTGCGACAGGCCAGAAAATGGAAGAGGTGTAACGAACTGTTATTTCTGCTTCCGCTCGCCACAATTTGCCGCGGCTAGCTCACAGAGTTTCGCGGATCCGTTCCACCGAATTTATAGATTCGACGTGATTGCCCAAGCCCAGAAAATAATACAAGTAGCTTTCCGTTGCGTAGTCTCTTTATTTTCTGCTCTCTCTGTTTACAACTGTGATTCATGCGGGTTCCCGGGAATGACCCTTGGTGCGTCCTTGGTGACCCTTGGTGTGTCCGTCCTGGATATCTCCTCCGTTGCTGGTGTTTCCGCTGTTGCTCTCGTTGCCGGGGCTCCTCCTCGTTGATCCGTCGTCACCTTCCACCTCCTCGGTTCGGTCTGGCCTTCGGCTATGTACTGAAAAGCCTCCACTACGCCGTCGGGGATACGCGCATACGCGCCGTACCGCCGGGGCTCGGGAGTTGGCGGGCTGTAGCCTCCGCTACACCAGGATGAACGCCGTGCTCTGCGCACCGGCGTCACTGGTTCGGGAGATAGCTACTGACTGTCGCCTCTGCACCACCAGGGAGATGCGCCGTGCATGCGCACCGGCGGACCTGGTTCGGGGTGTGCGGCCTGTAGGCTCCGCTACGCCAGGAGAACGCCGTGCTTTTCGCACCGGCGAGTCTGGTTTGGGAGATGGCTACTGGTGGTCGTCCCCGCAACCCGCTGTGCATGCGCACCAGCGGCCCTGGTTCAGAGTTTGCTGTCTACAGCCGGCTCCGCTACGCCAGGAGACGCCGTGCCTTTCGCACCGGCGGGCCTGGATTGGGAGTTGCCGAAGTCTTGTCAGTCTCCGACAGGGTCGGAAGTCGCCTGTCCAGGACCGTACGTCACTCTTTCGGCCGGGTGACCACCGCGCGTACGCGCCAATGGGCCCGGGTCAAGAGGGTCACTCACCAAAGCGGGCGTGAGTTCCCGAGTTGGCTTATCCGCGTCCTGCAGGACCACGCCTGTTGGTTGCGAGTCAAGAACCCGCGTGGCGTACGCCAGACTTGTTCTTTCCTCACTTCCTTGCAAGGCTACCTGCTTTGACTTGGAATAGCCCACGCTCGACTCTGTTACCCTGTAGCTTTCGAGGAAACCAACCGACGCCGATCCTCTCGTCCTGTCCTTCTCGTCCTCCGGAGCGAAACCGGGCTCGGGATTTTGAGTCGGCCTGTCCTTTCCGGTGCAGGACCACGCCTGTTGGTTGTGAGTCAGGAGTCCGAATGGCGTACGCCAGACTTATCCTTTCTGCACTTCCTAGCAAGGCTACCTGCCGTGGCCAGGAACTGGTCCAACTCGTCTCCTGTCGCCTAGGTCGTTCCCCGTAACTGTCCTCGTACCGTTCTTTCCTTGTCTCGTTCGTTCTCCTTACGTTTGGCTGTCGGACTCTCCAAACAACCGAATCCTTTTTAGAAACGCTCTAACACTTGACTGGACTCTCCACAGGCGGTCCTCCAACTCAACGCTACAAGCTTCCTAAAAAGACTCGTCTCGAGCCGTTCCAGTGGGCCTCCTTTTATACTGACTGGAGCGCCCGTTAATCCTCCTGGACTCTGCTCCTGCCGTTAATCCTGCTTCCAGAATCACGCCACTTTCCCGTTGGCGGGCTGCCGTTACTCCTGTTTCCAAGATCACGCCACTTTCCCGTTGGCGGGCTGCCGTTACTCCTTTTTCCCGCCGGCAGGTGGCCATCCGTGCGGCCGTTGCCCTTTTCCGTTCGGCCACTGACCCCTGGTGTTGCTATGCGACGTGACGCTGGCCTCCTCCGCCTCCCCTGTTGCTCCTTGCTCCTTTGCTGCTCCCAGTCATGTCGCCCATCCTGAACTCCGCTGCGCGGCGGGCTCATGTGCCCACCGTCGCCTCGGGAGCCGTTACGTTCCACGTTGACCCGTCTTCCACTCGATGATGGAGCTCTGCCTCTCACTGCCCTCACTGCCTTCCCATTCGTCCACTGGTGCTCCGGGGACCGTTACGTTCCACGTTGATTCCGTCTTCCCACTGGGCAATGTAACCTTGCATTTCCATTTGTCTGCTGGGGCGCCGGGAACCGTTACGTTCCACGTTGATTCCGTCTTCCCACTGGACGATGTAACCTTGCATTTCCATTTGTCTGCTGGTGCTCCGGGAACCGTTACGTTCCACGTTGATTCCGTCTTCCCACTGGGCGCTGTAACCCTGTCCTTCCATTCGTCTACTGCTGCTCCGGGAACCGTTACGTTCCACCTCGATTCTGTCTTCGCCCTTGATGGTGAACCCTACCCCTCCCCGTTCGTATTGGTCATCAGCCTATCTCCCGCGGCCCCCTAAACTGATTGGCTATTGCTGTCTTAGCGTGTGAGGAGGCGAATTCTCCTCACACTTCCCCCCTTCTTCGGGAACGACAGAGCCACTTGCCAATGTAACGAAAACTTCGCCACTCTCAGCTCACCAAAAAAAAACTGTGCCTGATCGCTCTTCTCTTTGGTGTGGATGCCCATCCACTTGTGTGGTGTGGATGCCCATCCACTTCCCCCCTCCTTCGGAAGACGGCCGATGGCTTCCCCCTATCGCTGGCGTTGTTCGGTCGTTTTTGGTTTTTTTTTTTTTTTCCTTTTCCTTTTCCCCCTTTTTTTTGTTTTCTTCTCTCTTTTTTTTTTTTTGTTTAGATTTTTACTACTAACCCTATATTATTTTTTTTTTTTTTTTTTTAATAATAATAACTATGCTAAGCCTATTATTCATTTTTTTCCCAAATACTAACTATGCTAACCCTTTTTATACATTTTTTTTTCTTAAAACCCTTTATTCCTACCCTATATTTATTATTTTTTTTTATTTTTTTTTTTTTATTTTGAATTTATTTTTTTTTTGTTTAATTAATTTTTTTTTTTTTTTTTTTTTATTATTTTTTTTTTTCTTAAAACCCTTTATTCCTACCCTATATTTATTATTATTATTTTTTTTTTTTTTTTTTTTTTTTTTTTTTTTTTTATTTTTTTTTTTTAAAGACTAACCCTTTTTTTTTTTTTTTTTTTTTAATACTAACTTTTGTCCCCCCCCTTTTTTTTTTTAAATCCGATATATTTCATGTTTTTTTTTTTCCTTTTTTTTTATATTTTTTTTTATTATTTATTTATTATTTAATTATTTTTCCTTTTTTTTTTTTTTTTTTTTTTAAATTTTTTTACTTCTATTTTTTCCCATTCAACTTCTCCTCACCACCCTTACTCCTCTACCGCCTCCTCGCACCCGGAAGCACGTGGCACCAACCTGTACCAAGATGCACCATCTTCCGGGTTTGCCTCGCCGCTTGGTCATCTCCGCCTTCACCCTTGCGGCAAGCTCCGGCGGCCAATTGTCTTCCGGAACATCTCGCCCGCCTCCGACCGATGCCTGCCGCTCCAGCACCGGCCTTGCCGGCCGCTTCTCTGGGCAAGATGTCTGCCGGCCCAGCGCAGGCCTCCGCGGCTCTGGCCACACCCACGGCCCCTTCTCCAACGGCTGCTCCTCCTTCTTCTCCTGTGGACACGGTGTCGGGGGCAACGGGACCATTAGCGGGACATTTCCAGCAACGGGAAATGAATGCGCTATATAAGTGGAGACGTGGGAGATGGTCGGCCTATTCGAAATCAACACGCAGCCGCAAGCATCATCAAGCATGTCATCAAGCGCATCTATAGTTATTTCGTCCGACGACAGCGACATCGAAATAGTCGGCGATCCTTCGTGGAACGCCAAGAAGGCAAGATCGGAGTGGATGGTTCGGCGGGCAGCAGGAAGAGGAGGATGCATCCCGGTCGGGTCCTTCGAGGTGGAGCGGCGGCGCAGGAGCGAGGAGCTGGTCCTGCGCCTGCGAGCGGAGTGGGACAGTCGGCGGCTGTCCCTGATGAAGGCGACGGAGAACATGGCGAGGGCCCGCGTCAAGGTGATTGCCCAAATGCGGAGGAGGAACGCGAAGGAGGCCAGGCAGCGGCGCATCGACGGACGCCACAGGGCAATGGTCAGGGCGAGGGCGAGAACGGCACGGCAGCGGCGGATCCGGAAGATAGTGGAGACTGCGAGGAGGAGGGCCGCCGCCGGAAGGGTGCGACAGGCCAGAAAATGGAAGAGGTGTAACGAACTGTTATTTCTGCTTCCGCTCGCCACAATTTGCCGCGGCTAGCTCACAGAGTTTCGCGGATCCGTTCCACCGAATTTATAGATTCGACGTGATTGCCCAAGCCCAGAAAATAATACAAGTAGCTTTCCGTTGCGTAGTCTCTTTATTTTCTGCTCTCTCTGTTTACAACTGTGATTCATGCGGGTTCCCGGGAATGACCCTTGGTGCGTCCTTGGTGACCCTTGGTGTGTCCGTCCTGGATATCTCCTCCGTTGCTGGTGTTTCCGCTGTTGCTCTCGTTGCCGGGGCTCCTCCTCGTTGATCCGTCGTCACCTTCCACCTCCTCGGTTCGGTCTGGCCTTCGGCTATGTACTGAAAAAGCCTCCACTACGCCGTCGGGGATACGCGCATACGCGCCGTACCGCCGGGGCTCGGGAGTTGGCGGGCTGTAGCCTCCGCTACACCAGGATGAACGCCGTGCTCTGCGCACCGGCGTCACTGGTTCGGGAGATAGCTACTGACTGTCGCCTCTGCACCACCAGGGAGATGCGCCGTGCATGCGCACCGGCGGACCTGGTTCGGGGTGTGCGGCCTGTAGGCTCCGCTACGCCAGGAGCACGCCGTGCTTTTCGCACCGGCGAGTCTGGTTTGGGAGATGGCTACTGGTGGTCGTCCCCGCAACCCGCTGTGCATGTGCACCAGCGGCCCTGGTTCAGAGTTTGCTGTCTACAGCCGGCTCCGCTACGCCAGGAGACGCCGTGCCTTTTCGCACCGGCGGGCCTGGATTGGGAGTTGCCGAAGTCTTGTCAGTCTCCGACAGGGTCGGAAGTCGCCTGTCCAGGACCGTACGTCACTCTTTCGGCCGGGTGACCACCGCGCGTACGCGCCAATGGCCCGGGTCAAGAGGGTCACTCACCAAAGCGGGCGTGAGTTCCCGAGTTGGCTTATCCGCGTCCTGCAGGACCACGCCTGTTGGTTGCGAGTCAAGAACCCGCGTGGCGTACGCCAGACTTGTTCTTTCCTCACTTCCTTGCAAGGCTACCTGCTTTGACTTGGAATAGCCCACGCTCGACTCTGTTACCCTGTAGCTTTCGAGGAAACCAACCGACGCCGATCCTCTCTCGTCCTGTCCTTCTCGTCCTCCGGAGCGAAACCGGGCTCGGGATTTTGAGTCGGCCTGTCCTTTCCGGTGCAGGACCACGCCTGTTGGTTGTGAGTCAGGAGTCCGAATGGCGTACGCCAGACTTATCCTTTCTGCACTTCCTAGCAAGGCTACCTGCCGTGGCCAGGAACTGGTCCAACTCGTCTCCTGTCGCCTAGGTCGTTCCCCGTAACTGTCCTCGTACCGTTCTTTCCTTGTCTCGTTCGTTCTCCTTACGTTTGGCTGTCGGACTCTCCAAACAACCGAATCCTTTTTAGAAACGCTCTAACACTTGACTGGACTCTCCACAGGCGGTCCTCCAACTCAACGCTACAAGCTTCCTAAAAAGACTCGTCTCGAGCCGTTCCAGTGGGCCTCCTTTTATACTGACTGGAGCGCCCGTTAATCCTCCTGGACTCTGCTCCTGCCGTTAATCCTGCTTCCAGAATCACGCCACTTTCCCGTTGGCGGGCTGCCGTTACTCCTTTTTCCCGCCGGCAGGTGGCCATCCGTGCGGCCGTTGCCCTTTTCCGTTCGGCCACTGACCCCTGGTGTTGCTATGCGACGTGACGCTGGCCTCCTCCGCCTCCCCCTGTTGCTCCTTGCTCCTTTGCTGCTCCCAGTCATGTCGCCCATCCTGAACTCCGCTGCGCGGCGGGCTCATGTGCCCACCGTCGCCTCGGGAGCCGTTACGTTCCACGTTGACCCGTCTTCCACTCGATGATGGAGCTCTGCCTCTCACTGCCCTCACTGCCTTCCCATTCGTCCACTGGTGCTCCGGGGACCGTTACGTTCCACGTTGATTCCGTCTTCCCACTGGGCAATGTAACCTTGCATTTCCATTTGTCTGCTGGGGCGCCGGGAACCGTTACGTTCCACGTTGATTCCGTCTTCCCACTGGACGATGTAACCTTGCATTTCCATTTGTCTGCTGGTGCTCCGGGAACCGTTACGTTCCACGTTGATTCCGTCTTCCCACTGGGCGCTGTAACCCTGTCCTTCCATTCGTCTACTGCTGCTCCGGGAACCGTTACGTTCCACCTCGATTCTGTCTTCGCCCTTGATGGTGAACCCTACCCCTCCCCGTTCGTATTGGTCATCAGCCTATCTCCCGCGGCCCCCTAAACTGATTGGCTATTGCTGTCTTAGCGTGTGAGGAGGCGAATTCTCCTCACACTTCCCCCTTCTTCGGGAACGACAGAGCCACTTGCCAATGTAACGAAAACTTCGCCACTCTCAGCTCACCGAAAAAAACTGTGCCTGATCGCTCTTCTCTTTGGTGTGGATGCCCATCCACTTGTGTGGTGTGGATGCCCATCCACTTCCCCCTCCTTCGGAAGACGGCCGATGGCTTCCCCCTATCGCTGGCGTTGTTCGGTCGTTTTTGGTTTTTTTTTTTTCCTTTTCCTTTTCCCCCTTTTTTGTTTTCTTCTCTCTTTTTTTTTTTTGTTTAGATTTTTACTACTAACCCTATATTATTTTTTTTTTTTTTTTTAATAATAATAACTATGCTAAGCCTATTATTCATTTTTTTCCAAATACTAACTATGCTAACCCTTTTTATACATTTTTTTTTTTAAAACCCTTTATTCCTACCCTATATTTATTATTTTTTTTATTTTTTTTTTTATTTTGAATTTATTTTTTTTTTTTTTAATTAATTTTTTTTTTTTTTTTTTTTTTTATTTTTTTTTTCTTAAAACCCTTTATTCCTACCCTATATTTATTATTATTATTTTTTTTTTTTTTTTATTATTTTTTTTATTTATTTTTTTTTTAAAGACTAACCCTTTTTTTTTTTTTTTTTTTTAATACTAACTTTTGTCCCCCCCCTTTTTTTTTTTTAAATCCGATATATTTCATGTTTTTTTTTTCCTTTTTTTTTTATATTTTTTTTTTATTATTTATTTATTATTTAATTATTTTTCCTTTTTTTTTTTTTTTTTTTTTTTAAATTTTTTTACTTCTATTTTTTCCCATTCAACTTCTCCTCACCACCCTTACTCCTCTACCGCCTCCTCGCACCCGGAAGCACGTGGCACCAACCTGTACCAAGATGCACCATCTTCCGGGTTTGCCTCGCCGCTTGGTCATCTCCGCCTTCACCCTTGCGGCAAGCTCCGGCGGCCAATTGTCTTCCGGAACATCTCGCCCGCCTCCGACCGATGCCTGCCGCTCCAGCACCGGCCTTGCCGGCCGCTTCTCTGGGCAAGATGTCTGCCGGCCCAGCGCAGGCCTCCGCGGCTCTGGCCACACCCACGGCCCCTTCTCCAACGGCTGCTCCTCCTTCTTCTCCTGTGGACACGGTGTCGGGGGCACCGCGGGCCACGGCGTCGACGCCCGGACCCTCCTCCAGCTCGAGGTCGCCCTGCACGGCTTCTCCTCCGGCCTCTCCGGTCTGGGGCGTGGCGTCGGCGGTATCTTCCTCTTCCATTTTCTGGCCTGTCGCACCCTTCCGGCGGCGGCCCTCCTCCTCGCAGTCTCCACTATCTTCCGGATCCGCCGCTGCCGTGCCGTTCTCGCCCTCGCCCTGACCATTGCCCTGTGGCGTCCGTCGATGCGCCGCTGCCTGGCCTCCTTCGCGTTCCTCCTCCGCATTTGGGCAATCACCTTGACGCGGGCCCTCGCCATGTTCTCCGTCGCCTTCATCAGGGACAGCCGCCGACTGTCCCACTCCGCTCGCAGGCGCAGGACCAGCTCCTCGCTCCTGCGCCGCCGCTCCACCTCGAAGGACCCGACCGGGATGCATCCTCCTCTTCCTGCTGCCCGCCGAACCATCCACTCCGATCTTGCCTTCTTGGCGTTCCACGAAGGATCGCCGACTATTTCGATGTCGCTGTCGTCGGACGAAATAACTATAGATGCGCTTGATGACATGCTTGATGATGCTTGCGGCTGCGTGTTGATTTCGAATAGGCCGACCATCTCCCACGTCTCCACTTATATAGCGCATTCATTTCCCGTTGCTGGAAATGTCCCGCTAATGGTCCCGTTGCTTGCTCTCCTCCTCTTTGCGGGGTTTTTGTTGTTGTTGTTTTCCCCTTTTTTTTTGTGTGCCCGTTATGCGGACACAATGTATTTGTCCGCTTTCGTTATCCCTTTGCTGTTTCTTCCGTGTCTTGAGCCTTTAGCTCGCTCACATGAGCTCTCTTCTCCCTCCTTGTTCTGCCGTGTCGTAACGTGACAATTACTGGAGAAACGAAATCCACCACCGTATATGGCCCGTCGTACCGAGGGGCCAGTTTCGCCGCGAATCCTTCAGCCGCCTTTGATAGGTGGTGCTCCTTTGCCCACACTGTTTCACCGACCTTTGGACTCCACTTCCGCCTTCTCAAGTTGTAATGTCGCGCCTGGTCCTGGGCAGCTCGCTCCATATTCCTTCTTACTATCTCGAATGTCTCCTTGAGTCTCGCCGCGTTTTCCATGGGTGTTCCTTGCTCGGCTCCCGTGCCCAACACATTCTCGTCGAACAGGGCTCGCGGCATCCTTGGCTCCCTGCCCTGCGTTATAAAACACGGCGAGTATCCCGTGGACTCCGAGACTGCGGAATTTACCGCCAACATTAGCTCCGGCCAGTGTTCGTCCCACTTCCTTTGCTCTTTCCCAGCGAACTGGGCGATCATTGTTTTTACCGTCCTGTTCGCTCTTTCCGTGGGGTTCTCCTGCGGCGTATATGGCGCGGTGAACTGATGGCGTACGCCGAGTTCTCCGAGGAATTTCTTGAAGCTGCGACTGGTGAACTGCACCCCGTTGTCCGTTATTATTATTTTTGGTACTCCGTATCGAGCGACGATTCTCTCCCTGAATGCCTTCTGCAGCGCCTCTGTTGTTGCTTTTCGAAGAGGCACTACCTCCGTCCATTTCGAAAACCGATCGATTATCACCAGGATCATCGTATTGCCGTGTTTCGACCTGGGCAGTGGGCCTACGAAATCTGCACATACCGTCGCCCATGGCTCCTCCGGAACCTGTGTCAGCATTTGCCCGGCCATCTGCATCTGATTCGGCTTGTACTTCAGGCACGTCTCGCATTTCCTGACGTATTTCCGGATGTCCCTCTGCATCCCTGGCCAGAAATACCGGGCGGCCACTCTGGCTATGGTTTTCCTTACGCCCAAATGTCCCGCCGTTGGTGCGTCATGATTTTCATTGAGGACCTGCTGCCTCATCTCCAGCGGCACGCACAGCTTCCATGACGCCACTTCCTCGCTTCCGGCTCTATGCGGGACGTGGCGGTAGATCAACCCGCCCTCTTCCACGTAATCCGGGAATTTTTGTGGGCTTGTTGTCATCTTTTTCCTCAATGAGCTTATCCACCCGCATTGTTCGGCGACCACCTCCATGGCTTTCCTAAATTTTTCCATTACCGGCTGGCCCCACGTTGGGCGCCAGGTGTAACGAACTGTTATTTCTGCTTCCGCTCACCACAATTTGCCGCGGCTAGCTCACAGAGTTTCGCGGATCCGTTCCACCGAATTTATAGATTCGACGTGATTTCCCAAGCCCAGAAAATAATACAAGTAGCTTTCCGTTGCGTAGTCTCTTTATTTTCTGCTCTCTCTGTTTACAACTGTGATTCATGCGGGTTCCCGGGAATGACCCTTGGTGCGTCCTTGGTGACCCTTGGTGTGTCCGTCCTGGATATCTCCTCCGTTGCTGGTGTTTCCGCTGTTGCTCTCGTTGCCGGGGCTCCTCCTCGTTGATCCGTCGTCACCTTCGACCTCCTCGGTTCGGTCTGGCCTTCGGCTATGTACTGAAAAGCCTCCACTACGCCGTCGGGGATCCGCGCATACGCGCCGTACCGCCGGGGCTCGGGAGTTGGCGGGCTGTAGCCTCCGCTACACCAGGATGAACGCCGTGCTCTGCGCACCGGCGTCACTGGTTCGGGAGATAGCTACTGACTGTCGCCTCTGCACCACCAGGGAGATGCGCCGTGCATGCGCACCGGCGGACCTGGTTCGGGGTGTGCGGCCTGTAGGCTCCGCTACGCCAGGGAGCACGCCGTGCTTTTCGCACCGGCGAGTCTGGTTTGGGAGATGGCTACTGGTGGTCGTCCCCGCAACCCGCTGTGCATGCGCACCAGCGGCCCTGGTTCAGAGTTTGCTGTCTACAGCCGGCTCCGCTACGCCAGGAGACGCCGTGCCTTTCGCACCGGCGGGCCTGGATTGGGAGTTGCCGAAGTCTTGTCAGTCTCCGACAGGGTCGGAAGTCGCCTGTCCAGGACCGTACGTCACTCTTTCGGCCGGGTGACCACCGCGCGTACGCGCCAATGGGCCCGGGTCAAGAGCTGCTTGGTGGGTGATCGGGGCCTCCCCGATCGCGTTCCAAAGCGGGCGTGAGTTCCCGAGTTGGCTTATCCGCGTCCTGCAGGACCACGCCTGTTGGTTGCGAGTCAAGAACCCGCGTGGCGTACGCCAGACTTGTTCTTTCCTCACTTCCTTGCAAGGCTACCTGCTTTGACTTGGAATAGCCCACGCTCGACTCTGTTACCCTGTAGCTTTCGAGGAAACCAACCGACGCCGATCCTCTCTCGTCCTGTCCTTCTCGTCCTCCGGAGCGAAACCGGGCTCGGGATCTTGAGTCGGCCTGTCCTTTCCGGTGCAGGACCACGCCTGTTGGTTGTGAGTCAGGAGTCCGAATGGCGTACGCCAGACTTATCCTTTCTGCACTTCCTAGCAAGGCTACCTGCCGTGGCCAGGAACTGGTCCAACTCGTCTCCTGTCGCCTAGGTCGTTCCCCGTAACTGTCCTCGTACCGTTCTTTCCTTGTCTCGTTCGTTCTCCTTACGTTTGGCTGTCGGACTCTCCAAACAACCGAATCCTTTTTAGAAACGCTCTAACACTTGACTGGACTCTCCACAGGCGGTCCTCCAACTCAACGCTACAAGCTTCCTAAAAAGACTCGTCTCGAGCCGTTCCAGTGGGCCTCCTTTTATACTGACTGGAGCGCCCGTTAATCCTCCTGGACTCTGCTCCTGCCGTTAATCCTGCTTCCAGAATCACGCCACTTTCCCGTTGGCGGGCTGCCGTTACTCCTGTTTCCAAGATCACGCCACTTTCCCGTTGGCGGGCTGCCGTTACTCCTTTTTCCCGCCGGCAGGTGGCCATCCGTGCGGCCGTTGCCCTTTTCCGTTCGGCCACTGACCCCTGGTGTTGCTATGCGACGTGACGCTGGCCTCCTCCGCCTCCCCTGTTGCTCCTTGCTCCTTTGCTGCTCCCAGTCATGTCGCCCATCCTGAACTCCGCTGCGCGGCGGGCTCATGTGCCCACCGTCGCCTCGGGAGCCGTTACGTTCCACGTTGACCCGTCTTCCACTCGATGATGGAGCTCTGCCTCTCACTGCCCTCACTGCCTTCCCATTCGTCCACTGGTGCTCCGGGGACCGTTACGTTCCACGTTGATTCCGTCTTCCCACTGGGCAATGTAACCTTGCATTTCCATTTGTCTGCTGGGGCGCCGGGAACCGTTACGTTCCACGTTGATTCCGTCTTCCCACTGGACGATGTAACCTTGCATTTCCATTTGTCTGCTGGTGCTCCGGGAACCGTTACGTTCCACGTTGATTCCGTCTTCCCACTGGGCGCTGTAACCCTGTCCTTCCATTCGTCTACTGCTGCTCCGGGAACCGTTACGTTCCACCTCGATTCTGTCTTCGCCCTTGATGGTGAACCCTACCCCTCCCCGTTCGTATTGGTCATCAGCCTATCTCCCGCGGGCCCCTAAACTGATTGGCCATTGCTGTCTTAGCGTGTGAGGAGGCGAATTCTCCTCACACTTCCCCCTTCTTCGGGAACGACAGAGCCACTTGCCAATGTAACGAAAACTTCGCCACTTTCAGCTCACCGAAAAAAAACTGTGACTGATCGCTCTTCTCTTTGGTGTGGATGCCCATCCACTTGTGTGGTGTGGATGCCCATCCACTTCCCCCCTCCTTCGGATGACGGCCGATGGCTTCCCCCTATCGCTGGCGTTGTTCGGTCGTTTTTGGTTTCTTTTTTTTCCCCCTTTTCATATTTTTTTGTTTTCTTCTCTCTTTTTTTTTTGTTTAAATTTTTACTACTAACCCTATATTATTTTTTTTTTTTTTTTTTAATAATAATAACTATGCTAAGCCTATTATTCATTTTTTCCCAAATACTAACTATGCTAACCCTTTTTATACATTTTTTTTTCTTAAAACCCTTTATTCCTACCCTATATTTATTATTTTTTTTTTTTTTTTTTTTTTATTTTGAATTTATTTTTTTTTTGTTTAATTAATTTTTTTTTTTTTTTTTTTATTATTTTTTTTTCTCTTAAAACCCTTTATTCCTACCCTATATTTATTATTATTATTTTTTTTTTGTTTTTTTTTTTTTTAATTAATTTTTTATTTATTTTTTTTTAAAGACTAACCCTTTTTTTTTTTTTTTTTTTTAATACTAACTTTTGTCCCCCCCCTTTTTTTTTAAAATCCGATATATTTCATGTTTTTTTTTTCCTTTTTTTTTATATTTTTTTTTTTATTATTTATTTATTATTTAATTATTTTTCCTTTTTTTTTTTTTTTTTTTGTTTTTAAATTTTTTTTACTTCTATTTTTTCCCATTCAACTTCTCCTCACCACCCTTACTCCTCTACCGCCTCCTCGCACCCGGAAGCACGTGGCACCAACCTGTACCAAGATGCACCATCTTCCGGGTTTGCCTCGCCGCTTGGTCATCTCCGCCTTCACCCTTGCGGCAAGCTCCGGCGGCCAATTGTCTTCCGGAACATCTCGCCCGCCTCCGACCGATGCCTGCCGCTCCAGCACCGGCCTTGCCGGCCGCTTCTCTGGGCAAGATGTCTGCCGGCCCAGCGCAGGCCTCCGCGGCTCTGGCCACACCCACGGCCCCTTCTCCAACGGCTGCTCCTCCTTCTTCTCCTGTGGACACGGTGTCGGGGGCACCGCGGGCCACGGCGTCGACGCCCGGACCCTCCTCCAGCTCGAGGTCGCCCTGCACGGCTTCTCCTCCGGCCTCTCCGGTCTGGGGCGTGGCGTCGGCGGTATCTTCCTCTTCCATTTTCTGGCCTGTCGCACCCTTCCGGCGGCGGCCCTCCTCCTCGCAGTCTCCACTATCTTCCGGATCCGCCGCTGCCGTGCCGTTCTCGCCCTCGCCCTGACCATTGCCCTGTGGCGTCCGTCGATGCGCCGCTGCCTGGCCTCCTTCGCGTTCCTCCTCCGCATTTGGGCAATCACCTTGACGCGGGCCCTCGCCATGTTCTCCGTCGCCTTCATCAGGGACAGCCGCCGACTGTCCCACTCCGCTCGCAGGCGCAGGACCAGCTCCTCGCTCCTGCGCCGCCGCTCCACCTCGAAGGACCCGACCGGGATGCATCCTCCTCTTCCTGCTGCCCGCCGAACCATCCACTCCGATCTTGCCTTCTTGGCGTTCCACGAAGGATCGCCGACTATTTCGATGTCGCTGTCGTCGGACGAAATAACTATAGATGCGCTTGATGACATGCTTGATGATGCTTGCGGCTGCGTGTTGATTTCGAATAGGCCGACCATCTCCCACGTCTCCACTTATATAGCGCATTCATTTCCCGTTGCTGGAAATGTCCCGCTAATGGTCCCGTTGCTTGCTCTCCTCCTCTTTGCGGGGTTTTTGTTGTTGTTGTTTTCCCCTTTTTTTTTGTGTGCCCGTTATGCGGACACAATGTATTTGTCCGCTTTCGTTATCCCTTTGCTGTTTCTTCCGTGTCTTGAGCCTTTAGCTCGCTCACATGAGCTCTCTTCTCCCTCCTTGTTCTGCCGTGTCGTAACGTGACAATTACTGGAGAAACGAAATCCACCACCGTATATGGCCCGTCGTACCGAGGGGCCAGTTTCGCCGCGAATCCTTCAGCCGCCTTTGATAGGTGGTGCTCCTTTGCCCACACTGTTTCACCGACCTTTGGACTCCACTTCCGCCTTCTCAAGTTGTAATGTCGCGCCTGGTCCTGGGCAGCTCGCTCCATATTCCTTCTTACTATCTCGAATGTCTCCTTGAGTCTCGCCGCGTTTTCCATGGGTGTTCCTTGCTCGGCTCCCGTGCCCAACACATTCTCGTCGAACAGGGCTCGCGGCATCCTTGGCTCCCTGCCCTGCGTTATAAAACACGGCGAGTACCCCGTGGACTCCGAGACTGCGGAATTTACCGCCAACATTAGCTCCGGCCAGTGTTCGTCCCACTTCCTTTGCTCTTTCCCAGCGAACTGGGCGATCATTGTTTTTACCGTCCTGTTCGCTCTTTCCGTGGGGTTCTCCTGCGGCGTATATGGCGCGGTGAACTGATGGCGTACGCCGAGTTCTCCGAGGAATTTCTTGAAGCTGCGACTGGTGAACTGCACCCCGTTGTCCGTTATTATTATTTTTGGTACTCCGTATCGAGCGACGATTCTCTCCCTGAATGCCTTCTGCAGCGCCTCTGTTGTTGCTTTTCGAAGAGGCACTACCTCCGTCCATTTCGAAAACCGATCGATTATCACCAGGATCATCGTATTGCCGTGTTTCGACCTGGGCAGTGGGCCTACGAAATCTGCACATACCGTCGCCCATGGCTCCTCCGGAACCTGTGTCAGCATTTGCCCGGCCATCTGCATCTGATTCGGCTTGTACTTCAGGCACGTCTCGCATTTCCTGACGTATTTCCGGATGTCCCTCTGCATCCCTGGCCAGAAATACCGGGCGGCCACTCTGGCTATGGTTTTCCTTACGCCCAAATGTCCCGCCGTTGGTGCGTCATGATTTTCATTGAGGACCTGCTGCCTCATCTCCAGCGGCACGCACAGCTTCCATGACGCCACTTCCTCGCTTCCGGCTCTATGCGGGACGTGGCGGTAGATCAACCCGCCCTCTTCCACGTAATCCGGGAATTTTTGTGGGCTTGTTGTCATCTTTTTCCTCAATGCGCTTATCCACCCGCATTGTTCGGCGACCACCTCCATGGCTTTCCTAAATTTTTCCATTACCGGCTGGCGGGACAGAGCGTCGGCCACCACATTGAGCTTTCCTTTCCGGTAACTGATGACGTAGTCATACTGCTGTAGTTCGAATACCCACCTCGCTATTCTGCCGAGTGGGCTCTCGATGTTATTCAGCCACTTCAACGCCATGTGGTCCGTGATCACGTCGAACTGGTACCCCTCCAGGTAGGGCCTCATTTGCCTTATCGCCCATACTATGGCCAGGCACTCCTTTTCCGTTGCGGAGTAGTTTTTTCTCGGCCCCAATCAACGTTCGACTGGCGTACGCGATCACGCGTTCGCCCTCCTCGGTGTCCTGGGTCAGGACCGCCCCGACGCCGTAGTCGCTGGCGTCCGTTTGCAGCACGAATTTTCTTTCGAAGTCTGGGCACGCTAGCACTGGATCCTCTGCCAGCCGTGACTTTAAAGTCTCAAAGGCCTCTTGGTGTTTGGTTGTCCACTCCCATTTTGTTCCTTTTCGCAGAAGATCGTTCAGGGGCTTCGCTATTCCTGCGAAGTCTGGGACGAAACGCCGATACCATGATGCCATCCCTATGAACTGGCGCACTCCCTTGACGTTCGTCGGGGGTTGTAGCTCTGTAATCGCGGCCACCTTTCCCGGATCCATTCCGATCCCTTGGCTTGTTATCCGGTGGCCCAGGTAGAGCAGCTCCTGCCTGAAGAAATGGCACTTTTCCGTATTTATCCGCAGGTTTGCCGCTCTCAACCTCCTGAACACCTCTTGTAGATTCCGCATATGCTCCTCCTTGGTGCGTCCGATGACTATAATGTCATCCTGATACGCGAATGCGTGTGGAGCCATATCCGGGCCTATGACCTGGTCCAGGGCCCTTTGAAACGTTGCCGAGGCTGAGTGCAACCCAAAAGGCATGACTTTCCATTGGTATAGACCCTTCCCTGGAACGGTGAAGGCGGTGAATTTCCTGCTGCTTTCCTCTAGGGGGATCTGCCAGTACCCATCCTTCAAATCGAGACTGCTGAAGAACCTTGCTTCTCTCAGCTGCTCCAAAATGAAATTTATGCGAGGCATCGGGTACGCATCTTTTATTGATTTTGCATTAATTTGTCGGAAATCCACGCACATCCTCCATTGCCCCTTTTTCTTCTTCACCATTACGATCCACCTTTGAGTTTATCTCCCCTTGAATTTTTGGATTTTTGGGGTAATACCGTTGTTTTATGGGAATGTCGTCCTTCATCGTGATCCTGTGCTGTGTTATGTTCGAACAACCCTTCTGGCCTGCGAACGCCTCCAGTTCTCTATCGATGAATCTTCTGACACGTTCCTCTTCCCATTTTTCCGGGCATCCGGCTACCGCTACGGACAGTCTATCCTCCAGGCAGCCTCCATCTTTTCCTTTTGGGTATTGAAATTCGGTGGCCTGCGCACGTCAAGGTTGTGCCGAACTCGCTGAGGAAATCCCATCCTAGCACCAGATCGTCCTCCATGCCTGGCATCACCAGCAAGTTTAGTGTTTTTGTGCGATCGCCGAAACTTATCCTGGCTTGGAGCACGACGCGTGTCTCCGTATGGCTTCCGTTAGCCAGCTTCACCAGTTTCCTTGTTGCGATTCGTTGCCCGGTGACCTCCGGCCTTTCCGCTAGCTCTTCGGAGATGAAACTCGCCGTTGCTCCTGTGTCCAGCATGGCCTTTATTTCTGTGCCCTCGACCTCGATGGTTGCCGTCAGCTGCTGCTCCTCCTCGGATAATCCTCCTATTAATTTTGAGAGGCAGCACCGTGCGATCCCGGCTCTCCTCCCTGTTGCTGAGACCGCTGCGCGTTTCCGCCCTCTGGCAGCATTCCGTGCTCCTTACCCCTATTGCGCCGCACATCTTGCAGAACAAAATTCGTGGGTTCCTGCACCCGCTGGCCCAATGGCCCATGCCACCGCACCTGTTGCATGCTTGAGCCGGGTTCTCCACAGAACCCTGCCTTGGCCCTGCTGCCCACTGCTGACTAGGCTGTTGCGGAGCCGGCCTATGCTGGGTCTCAGGCTGCCATCTTGGCATCCAACTCTGGTTCATGCTGTTCTGTCGCTCCGGTGGGCCTTGGCGCGGTTCCTCTCTTTGCCACCTCGGTGCCCATTGTGTGTTTTGGACGGCCTGGTGGTGGAACTCGTCCCGTTGTCCTTTCTGGGTCCATTGGTCCCTCTGGTACCTTGCCGCTTCGCTATGCTGCGGTTCTTCTCCCTTCCATCTCTCGTTTACGGGCGGCTGACTGTGGCTCCACCTTTGTTCCGTGGCCACTTGCCTGTTAAAGGCCTCTTCCTCCTGCGCTAGTTCCTCAAACTCCTCTGCTAGGCCCATCACCTCCTCTAACGACGCGCAGGCGTATGGCCTTATGAACATTTTCATTCTCGGCATGCAGTTCTCGACGAGCCTCTCTATCACTTCTTTCGTGGATTTGCCTAATGGTTTCATTAGTGACTGAAGGTCCACCATGTATTCTTCGAAAGGCTCTCCACGACGCTGCTTCCGTTGGCGAACTTGGTCCGCCAACTTTTCGAAGTATCCTTTCGGCAGGAAGAAATTCTCGAAGCTTGCCTTGAACCTCGCCCATGTCGGCCATTCCTCGTCGTTCATGATGAACCATCTTTGGGCCCTGCCCTGCAGTAGCTCTGGCATGGCTCTGGGGATCGTGTTTATGTCCAATCCGTATGTCTTTGCGGACCACGTTACTCGGTCCAGGAACTCTAACGGGTCCCCTGTACCGTCGAAACGAAACGACCAGTCCCGCACTTGTCTGGCTACTTTGGCGTAATCCACCGGGGCCGGAACATACTTCCTTGACTGCGGCTCTATACTCCTTCCCATCCTTGGATCTGGTACCGCCAGGCTTTCTATAAACTTCTCGGTTTCGCTGGCTGCTCTCTGCCTGGGGGTTGATCTCTGTCCAAATCTTTCCTCTAGGCCGTGCGTTAACGCCAGTACCTCCTCTTCCTTGGATTCGTCGACCCACCTCGCCACTGAGGATCTCATTGCTTCCACAGTCCCGTCTGCTGGTAGACCGAGCTCTTTACACACCTCGCTCAGCTCCTCCTTTCTCAATGTGTAGATCCAATTCTTTCTTCCCATCTTTCTGCTACGTTATTTTCTAGGCTAAATGCAATCACGAAGTTTGGGCGCCAGGTGTAACGAACTGTTATTTCTGCTTCCGCTCGCCACAATTTGCCGCGGCTAGCTCACAGAGTTTCGCGGATCCGTTCCACCGAATTTATAGATTCGACGTGATTGCCCAAGCCCAGAAAATAATACAAGTAGCTTTCCGTTGCGTAGTCTCTTTATTTTCTGCTCTCTCTGTTTACAACTGTGATTCATGCGGGTTCCCGGGAATGACCCTTGGTGCGTCCTTGGTGACCCTTGGTGTGTCCGTCCTGGATATCTCCTCCGTTGCTGGTGTTTCCGCTGTTGCTCTCGTTGCCGGGGCTCCTCCTCGTTGATCCGTCGTCACCTTCCACCTCCTCGGTTCGGTCTGGCCTTCGGCTATGTACTGAAAAGCCTCCACTACGCCGTCGGGGATACGCGCATACGCGCCGTACCGCCGGGGCTCGGGGAGTTGGCGGGCTGTAGCCTCCGCTACACCAGGATGAACGCCGTGCTCTGCGCACCGGCGTCACTGGTTCGGGAGATAGCTACTGACTGCCACTGGACGATGTAACCTTGCATTTCCATTTGTCTGCTGGTGCTCCGGGAACCGTTACGTTCCACGTTGATTCCGTCTTCCCACTGGGCGCTGTAACCCTGTCCTTCCATTCGTCTACTGCTGCTCCGGGAACCGTTACGTTCCACCTCGATTCTGTCTTCGCCCTTGATGGTGAACCCTACCCCTCCCCGTTCGTATTGGTCATCAGCCTATCTCCCGCGGCCCCCTAAACTGATTGGCTATTGCTGTCTTAGCGTGTGAGGAGGCGAATTCTCCTCACACTTCCCCCCTTCTTCGGGAACGACAGAGCCACTTGCCAATGTAACGAAAACTTCGCCACTCTCAGCTCACCGAAAAAAAACTGTGCCTGATCGCTCTTCTCTTTGGTGTGGATGCCCATCCACTTGTGTGGTGTGGATGCCCATCCACTTCCCCCTCCTTCGGAAGACGGCCGATGGCTTCCCCTATCGCTGGCGTTGTTCGGTCGTTTTTGGTTTTTTTTTTTTTTCCTTTTCCTTTTCCCCCTTTTTTTTGTTTTCTTCTCTTTTTTTTTTTGTTTAGATTTTTACTACTAACCCTATATTATTTTTTTTTTTTTTTTTTTTTTTAATTTTTTTCCCAAATACTAACTATGCTAACCCTTTTTATACATTTTTTTTTTTAAAACCCTTTATTCCTACCCTATATTTATTATTTTTTTTTTTTATTTTTTTTTCTCTTAAAACCCTTTATTCCTACCCTATATTTATTATTATTATTTTTTTTTTTTTTTTTTTTTTATTATTTTTTTTTTTTATTTATTTTTTTTTAAAGACTAACCCTTTTTTTTTTTTTTTTTTTTTAATACTAACTTTTGTCCCCCCCCTTTTTTTAAATCCGATATATTTCATGTTTTTTTTTCCCTTTTTTTTAAATATTTTTTTTTTTATTATTTATTTATTATTTAATTATTTTTCCTTTTTTTTTTTTTTTTTTTTTTTTTTTTATTTTTTTACTTCTATTTTTTCCCATTCAACTTCTCCTCACCACCCTTACTCCTCTACCGCCTCCTCGCACCCGGAAGCACGTGGCACCAACCTGTACCAAGATGCACCATCTTCCGGGTTTGCCTCGCCGCTTGGTCATCTCCGCCTTCACCCTTGCGGCAAGCTCCGGCGGCCAATTGTCTTCCGGAACATCTCGCCCGCCTCCGACCGATGCCTGCCGCTCCAGCACCGGCCTTGCCGGCCGCTTCTCTGGGCAAGATGTCTGCCGGCCCAGCGCAGGCCTCCGCGGCTCTGGCCACACCCACGGCCCCTTCTCCAACGGCTGCTCCTCCTTCTTCTCCTGTGGACACGGTGTCGGGGGCACCGCGGGCCACGGCGTCGACGCCCGGACCCTCCTCCAGCTCGAGGTCGCCCTGCACGGCTTCTCCTCCGGCCTCTCCGGTCTGGGGCGTGGCGTCGGCGGTATCTTCCTCTTCCATTTTCTGGCCTGTCGCACCCTTCCGGCGGCGGCCCTCCTCCTCGCAGTCTCCACTATCTTCCGGATCCGCCGCTGCCGTGCCGTTCTCGCCCTCGCCCTGACCATTGCCCTGTGGCGTCCGTCGATGCGCCGCTGCCTGGCCTCCTTCGCGTTCCTCCTCCGCATTTGGGCAATCACCTTGACGCGGGCCCTCGCCATGTTCTCCGTCGCCTTCATCAGGGACAGCCGCCGACTGTCCCACTCCGCTCGCAGGCGCAGGACCAGCTCCTCGCTCCTGCGCCGCCGCTCCACCTCGAAGGACCCGACCGGGATGCATCCTCCTCTTCCTGCTGCCCGCCGAACCATCCACTCCGATCTTGCCTTCTTGGCGTTCCACGAAGGATCGCCGACTATTTCGATGTCGCTGTCGTCGGACGAAATAACTATAGATGCGCTTGATGACATGCTTGATGATGCTTGCGGCTGCGTGTTGATTTCGAATAGGCCGACCATCTCCCACGTCTCCACTTATATAGCGCATTCATTTCCCGTTGCTGGAAATGTCCCGCTAATGGTCCCGTTGCTTGCTCTCCTCCTCTTTGCGGGGTTTTTGTTGTTGTTGTTTTCCCCTTTTTTTTGTGTGCCCGTTATGCGGACACAATGTATTTGTCCGCTTTCGTTATCCCTTTGCTGTTTCTTCCGTGTCTTGAGCCTTTAGCTCGCTCACATGAGCTCTCTTCTCCCTCCTTGTTCTGCCGTGTCGTAACGTGACAATTACTGGAGAAACGAAATCCACCACCGTATATGGCCCGTCGTACCGAGGGGCCAGTTTCGCCGCGAATCCTTCAGCCGCCTTTGATAGGTGGTGCTCCTTTGCCCACACTGTTTCACCGACCTTTGGACTCCACTTCCGCCTTCTCAAGTTGTAATGTCGCGCCTGGTCCTGGGCAGCTCGCTCCATATTCCTTCTTACTATCTCGAATGTCTCCTTGAGTCTCGCCGCGTTTTCCATGGGTGTTCCTTGCTCGGCTCCCGTGCCCAACACATTCTCGTCGAACAGGGCTCGCGGCATCCTTGGCTCCCTGCCCTGCGTTATAAAACACGGCGAGTACCCCGTGGACTCCGAGACTGCGGAATTTACCGCCAACATTAGCTCCGGCCAGTGTTCGTCCCACTTCCTTTGCTCTTTCCCAGCGAACTGGGCGATCATTGTTTTTACCGTCCTGTTCGCTCTTTCCGTGGGGTTCTCCTGCGGCGTATATGGCGCGGTGAACTGATGGCGTACGCCGAGTTCTCCGAGGAATTTCTTGAAGCTGCGACTGGTGAACTGCACCCCGTTGTCCGTTATTATTATTTTTGGTACTCCGTATCGAGCGACGATTCTCTCCCTGAATGCCTTCTGCAGCGCCTCTGTTGTTGCTTTTCGAAGAGGCACTACCTCCGTCCATTTCGAAAACCGATCGATTATCACCAGGATCATCGTATTGCCGTGTTTCGACCTGGGCAGTGGGCCTACGAAATCTGCACATACCGTCGCCCATGGCTCCTCCGGAACCTGTGTCAGCATTTGCCCGGCCATCTGCATCTGATTCGGCTTGTACTTCAGGCACGTCTCGCATTTCCTGACGTATTTCCGGATGTCCCTCTGCATCCCTGGCCAGAAATACCGGGCGGCCACTCTGGCTATGGTTTTCCTTACGCCCAAATGTCCCGCCGTTGGTGCGTCATGATTTTCATTGAGGACCTGCTGCCTCATCTCCAGCGGCACGCACAGCTTCCATGACGCCACTTCCTCGCTTCCGGCTCTATGCGGGACGTGGCGGTAGATCAACCCGCCCTCTTCCACGTAATCCGGGAATTTTTGTGGGCTTGTTGTCATCTTTTTCCTCAATGCGCTTATCCACCCGCCTTGTTCGGCGACCACCTCCATGGCTTTCCTAAATTTTTCCATTACCGGCTGGCGGGACAGAGCGTCGGCCACCACATTGAGCTTTCCTTTCCGGTAACTGATGACGTAGTCATACTGCTGTAGTTCGAATACCCACCTCGCTATTCTGCCGAGTGGGCTCTCGATGTTATTCAGCCACTTCAACGCCATGTGGTCCGTGATCACGTCGAACTGGTACCCCTCCAGGTAGGGCCTCATTTGCCTTATCGCCCATACTATGGCCAGGCACTCCTTTTCCGTTGCGGAGTAGTTTTTCTCGGCCCCAATCAACGTTCGACTGGCGTACGCGATCACGCGTTCGCCCTCCTCGGTGTCCTGGGTCAGGACCGCCCCGACGCCGTAGTCGCTGGCGTCCGTTTGCAGCACGAATTTTCTTTCGAAGTCTGGGCACGCTAGCACTGGATCCTCTGCCAGCCGTGACTTTAAAGTCTCAAAGGCCTCTTGGTGTTTGGTTGTCCACTCCCATTTTGTTCCTTTTCGCAGAAGATCGTTCAGGGGCTTCGCTATTCCTGCGAAGTCTGGGACGAAACGCCGATACCATGATGCCATCCCTATGAACTGGCGCACTCCCTTGACGTTCGTCGGGGGTTGTAGCTCTGTAATCGCGGCCACCTTTCCCGGATCCATTCCGATCCCTTGGCTTGTTATCCGGTGGCCCAGGTAGAGCAGCTCCTGCCTGAAGAAATGGCACTTTTCCGTATTTATCCGCAGGTTTGCCGCTCTCAACCTCCTGAACAACTCTTGTAGATTCCGCATATGCTCCTCCTTGGTGCGTCCGATGACTATAATGTCATCCTGATACGCGAATGCGTGTGGAGCCATATCCGGGCCTATGACCTGGTCCAGGGCCCTTTGAAACGTTGCCGAGGCTGAGTGCAACCCAAAAGGCATGACTTTCCATTGGTATAGACCCTTCCCTGGAACGGTGAAGGCGGTGAATTTCCTGCTGCTTTCCTCTAGGGGGATCTGCCAGTACCCATCCTTCAAATCGAGACTGCTGAAGAACCTTGCTTCTCTCAGCTGCTCCAAAATGAAATTTATGCGAGGCATCGGGTACGCATCTTTTATTGATTTTGCATTAATTTGTCGGAAATCCACGCACATCCTCCATTGCCCCTTTTTCTTCTTCACCATTACGATCCACCTTTGAGTTTATCTCCCCTTGAATTTTTGGATTTTTGGGGTAATACCGTTGTTTTATGGGAATGTCGTCCTTCATCGTGATCCTGTGCTGTGTTATGTTCGAACAACCCTTCTGGCCTGCGAACGCCTCCAGTTCTCTATCGATGAATCTTCTGACACGTTCCTCTTCCCATTTTTCCGGGCATCCGGCTACCGCTACGGACAGTCTATCCTCCAGGCAGCCTCCATCTTTTCCTTTTGGGTATTGAAATTCGGTGGCCTGCGCACGTCAAGGTTGTGCCGAACTCGCTGAGGAAATCCCATCCTAGCACCAGATCGTCCTCCATGCCTGGCATCACCAGCAAGTTTAGTGTTTTTGTGCGATCGCCGAAACTTATCCTGGCTTGGAGCACGACGCGTGTCTCCGTATGGCTTCCGTTAGCCAGCTTCACCAGTTTCCTTGTTGCGATTCGTTGCCCGGTGACCTCCGGCCTTTCCGCTAGCTCTTCGGAGATGAAACTCGCCGTTGCTCCTGTGTCCAGCATGGCCTTTATTTCTGTGCCCTCGACCTCGATGGTTGCCGTCAGCTGCTGCTCCTCCTCGGATAATCCTCCTATTAATTTTGAGAGGCAGCACCGTGCGATCCCGGCTCTCCTCCCTGTTGCTGAGACCGCTGCGCGTTTCCCGCCCTCTGGCAGCATTCCGTGCTCCTTACCCCTATTGCGCCGCACATCTTGCAGAACAAAATTCGTGGGTTCCTGCACCCGCTGGCCCAATGGCCCATGCCACCGCACCTGTTGCATGCTTGAGCCGGGTTCTCCACAGAACCCTGCCTTGGCCCTGCTGCCCACTGCTGACTAGGCTGTTGCGGAGCCGGCCTATGCTGGGTCTCAGGCTGCCATCTTGGCATCCAACTCTGGTTCATGCTGTTCTGTCGCTCCGGTGGGCCTTGGCGCGGTTCCTCTCTTTGCCACCTCGGTGCCCATTGTGTGTTTTGGACGGCCTGGTGGTGGAACTCGTCCCGTTGTCCTTTCTGGGTCCATTGGTCCCTCTGGTACCTTGCCGCTTCGCTATGCTGCGGTTCTTCTCCCTTCCATCTCTCGTTTACGGGCGGCTGACTGTGGCTCCACCTTTGTTCCGTGGCCACTTGCCTGTTAAAGGCCTCTTCCTCCTGCGCTAGTTCCTCAAACTCCTCTGCTAGGCCCATCACCTCCTCTAACGACGCGCAGGCGTATGGCCTTATGAACATTTTCATTCTCGGCATGCAGTTCTCGACGAGCCTCTCTATCACTTCTTTCGTGGATTTGCCTAATGGTTTCATTAGTGACTGAAGGTCCACCATGTATTCTTCGAAAGGCTCTCCACGACGCTGCTTCCGTTGGCGAACTTGGTCCGCCAACTTTTCGAAGTATCCTTTCGGCAGGAAGAAATTCTCGAAGCTTGCCTTGAACCTCGCCCATGTCGGCCATTCCTCGTCGTTCATGATGAACCATCTTTGGGCCCTGCCCTGCAGTAGCTCTGGCATGGCTCTGGGGATCGTGTTTATGTCCAATCCGTATGTCTTTGCGGACCACGTTACTCGGTCCAGGAACTCTAACGGGTCCCCTGTACCGTCGAAACGAAACGACCAGTCCCGCACTTGTCTGGCTACTTTGGCGTAATCCACCGGGGCCGGAACATACTTCCTTGACTGCGGCTCTATACTCCTTCCCATCCTTGGATCTGGTACCGCCAGGCTTTCTATAAACTTCTCGGTTTCGCTGGCTGCTCTCTGCCTGGGGGTTGATCTCTGTCCAAATCTTTCCTCTAGGCCGTGCGTTAACGCCAGTACCTCCTCTTCCTTGGATTCGTCGACCCACCTCGCCACTGAGGATCTCATTGCTTCCACAGTCCCGTCTGCTGGTAGACCGAGCTCTTTACACACCTCGCTCAGCTCCTCCTTTCTCAATGTGTAGATCCAATTCTTTCTTCCCATCTTTCTGCTACGTTATTTTCTAGGCTAAATGCAATCACGAAGTTTGGGCGCCAGGTGTAACGAACTGTTATTTCTGCTTCCGCTCGCCACAATTTGCCGCGGCTAGCTCACAGAGTTTCGCGGATCCGTTCCACCGAATTTATAGATTCGACGTGATTGCCCAAGCCCAGAAAATAATACAAGTAGCTTTCCGTTGCGTAGTCTCTTTATTTTCTGCTCTCTCTGTTTACAACTGTGATTCATGCGGGTTCCCGGGAATGACCCTTGGTGCGTCCTTGGTGACCCTTGGTGTGTCCGTCCTGGATATCTCCTCCGTTGCTGGTGTTTCCGCTGTTGCTCTCGTTGCCGGGGCTCCTCCTCGTTGATCCGTCGTCACCTTCCACCTCCTCGGTTCGGTCTGGCCTTCGGCTATGTACTGAAAAGCCTCCACTACGCCGTCGGGGATACGCGCATACGCGCCGTACCGCCGGGGCTCGGGAGTTGGCGGGCTGTAGCCTCCGCTACACCAGGATGAACGCCGTGCTCTGCGCACCGGCGTCACTGGTTCGGGAGATAGCTACTGACTGTCGCCTCTGCACCACCAGGGAGATGCGCCGTGCATGCGCACCGGCGGACCTGGTTCGGGGTGTGCGGCCTGTAGGCTCCGCTACGCCAGGAGCACGCCGTGCTTTTCGCACCGGCGAGTCTGGTTTGGGAGATTGCTACTGGTGGTCGTCCCCGCAACCCGCTGTGCATGCGCACCAGCGGCCCTGGTTCAGAGTTTGCTGTCTACAGCCGGCTCCGCTACGCCAGGAGACGCCGTGCCTTTTCGCACCGGCGGGCCTGGATTGGGAGTTGCCGAAGTCTTGTCAGTCTCCGACAGGGTCGGAAGTCGCCTGTCCAGGACCGTACGTCACTCTTTCGGCCGGGTGACCACCGCGCGTACGCGCCAATGGGCCCGGGTCAAGAGCTGCTTGGCCCCGATCGGGGAGGCCCCGATCACTCACCAAAGCGGGCGTGAGTTCCCGAGTTGGCTTATCCGCGTCCTGCAGGACCACGCCTGTTGGTTGCGAGTCAAGAACCCGCGTGGCGTACGCCAGACTTGTTCTTTCCTCACTTCCTTGCAAGGCTACCTGCTTTGACTTGGAATAGCCCACGCTCGACTCTGTTACCCTGTAGCTTTCGAGGAAACCAACCGACGCCGATCCTCTCTCGTCCTGTCCTTCTCGTCCTCCGGAGCGAAACCGGGCTCGGGATCTTGAGTCGGCCTGTCCTTTCCGGTGCAGGACCACGCCTGTTGGTTGTGAGTCAGGAGTCCGAATGGCGTACGCCAGACTTATCCTTTCTGCACTTCCTAGCAAGGCTACCTGCCGTGGCCAGGAACTGGTCCAACTCGTCTCCTGTCGCCTAGGTCGTTCCCCGTAACTGTCCTCGTACCGTTCTTTCCTTGTCTCGTTCGTTCTCCTTACGTTTGGCTGTCGGACTCTCCAAAGGCGGTCTTTCAACTCAAACAACCGAATCCTTTTTAGAAACGCTCTAACACTTGACTGGCGGACTCTCCACAGGCGGTCCTCCAACTCAACGCTACAAGCTTCCTAAAAAGACTCGTCTCGAGCCGCTCCAGTGGGCCTCCTTTTATACTGACTGGAGCGCCCGTTAATCCTCCTGGACTCTGCTCCTGCCGTTAATCCTGCTTCCAGAATCACGCCACTTTCCCGTTGGCGAGCTGCCGTTACTCCTGTTTCCAAGATCACGCCACTTTCCCGTTGGCGGGCTGCCGTTACTCCTTTTTCCCGCCGGCAGGTGGCCATCCGTGCGGCCGTTGCCCTTTTCCGTTCGGCCACTGACCCCTGCTGTTGCTATGCGACGTGACGCTGGCCTCCTCCGCCTCCCCTGTTGCTCCTTGCTCCTTTGCTGCTCCCAGTCATGTCGCCCATCCTGAACTCCGCTGCGCGGCGGGCTCATGTGCCCACCGTCGCCTCGGGGGCCGTTACGTTCCACGTTGACCCGTCTTCCACTCGATGATGGAGCTCTGCCTCTCACTGCCCTCACTGCCTTCCCATTCGTCCACTGGTGCTCCGGGGACCGTTACGTTCCACGTTGATTCCGTCTTCCCACTGGGCAATGTAACCTTGCATTTCCATTTGTCTGCTGGGGCGCCGGGAACCGTTACGTTCCACGTTGATTCCGTCTTCCCACTGGACGATGTAACCTTGCATTTCCATTTGTCTGCTGGTGCTCCGGGAACCGTTACGTTCCACGTTGATTCCGTCTTCCCACTGGACGATGTAACCTTTCATTTCCATTTGTCTGCTGGTGCTCCGGGAACCGTTACGTTCCACGTTGATTCCGTCTTCCCACTGGGCGCTGTAACCCTGTCCTTCCATTCGTCTACTGCTGCTCCGGGAACCGTTACGTTCCACCTCGATTCTGTCTTCGCCCTTGATGGTGAACCCTACCCCTCCCCGTTCGTATTGGTCATCAGCCTATCTCCCGCGGCCCCCTAAACTGATTGGCTATTGCTGTCTTAGCGTGTGAGGAGGCGAATTCTCCTCACACTTCCCCCCTTCTTCGGGAACGACAGAGCCACTTGCCAATGTAACGAAAACTTCGCCACTCTCAGCTCACCGAAAAAAAACTGTGCCTGATCGCTCTTCTCTTTGGTGTGGATGCCCATCCACTTGTGTGGTGTGGATGCCCATCCACTTCCCCCCTCCTTCGGAAGACGGCCGATGGCTTCCCCTATCGCTGGCGTTGTTCGGTCGTTTTTGGTTTTTTTTTTTTTCCTTTTCCTTTTCCCCCTTTTTTTTGTTTTCTTCTCTCTTTTTTTTTTTGTTTAGATTTTTACTACTAACCCTATATATATATACTTTAATTATTTTTTTTTTTTTTTTTTTTTTTAATAATAATAACTATGCTAAGCCTATTATTCATTTTTTTCCCAAATACTAACTATGCTAACCCTTTTATACATTTTTTTTTTTTTTTTTAATACTAACTTTTGTCCCCCCCCTTTTTTTTTTTAAATCCGATATATTTCATGTTTTTTTTTTCCTTTTTTTTTTATATTTTTTTTTTATTATTTATTTATTATTTAATTATTTTTCTTTTTTTTTTTTTTTTTTTTTATTTTTTTTTACTTCTATTTTTTCCCATTCTACTTCTCCTCACCACCCTTACTCCTCTACCGCCTCCTCGCACCCGGAAGCACGTGGCACCAACCTGTACCAAGATGCACCATCTTCCGGGTTTGCCTCGCCGCTTGGTCATCTCCGCCTTCACCCTTGCGGCAAGCTCCGGCGGCCAATTGTCTTCCGGCACATCTCGCCCGCCTCCGACCGATGCCTGCCGCTCCAGCACCGGCCTTGCCGGCCGCTTCTTTGGGCAAGATGTCTGCCGGCCCAGCGCAGGCCTCCGCGGCTCTGGCCACACCCACGGCCCCTTCTCCAACGGCTGCTCCTCCTTCTTCTCCTGTGGACACGGTGTCGGGGGCACCGCGGGCCACGGCGTCGACGCCCGGACCCTCCTCCAGCTCGAGGTCGCCCTGCACGGCTTCTCCTCCGGCCTCTCCGGTCTGGGGCGTGGCGTCGGCGGTATCTTCCTCTTCCATTTTCTGGCCTGTCGCACCCTTCCGGCGGCGGCCCTCCTCCTCGCAGTCTCCACTATCTTCCGGATCCGCCGCTGCCGTGCCGTTCTCGCCCTCGCCCTGACCATTGCCCTGTGGCGTCCGTCGATGCGCCGCTGCCTGGCCTCCTTCGCGTTCCTCCTCCGCATTTGGGCAATCACCTTGACGCGGGCCCTCGCCATGTTCTCCGTCGCCTTCATCAGGGACAGCCGCCGACTGTCCCACTCCGCTCGCAGGCGCAGGACCAGCTCCTCGCTCCTGCGCCGCCGCTCCACCTCGAAGGACCCGACCGGGATGCATCCTCCTCTTCCTGCTGCCCGCCGAACCATCCACTCCGATCTTGCCTTCTTGGCGTTCCACGAAGGATCGCCGACTATTTCGATGTCGCTGTCGTCGGACGAAATAACTATAGATGCGCTTGATGACATGCTTGATGATGCTTGCGGCTGCGTGTTGATTTCGAATAGGCCGACCATCTCCCACGTCTCCACTTATATAGCGCATTCATTTCCCGTTGCTGGAAATGTCCCGCTAATGGTCCCGTTGCTTGCTCTCCTCCTCTTTGCGGGGTTTTTGTTGTTGTTGTTTTCCCCTTTTTTTTTTGTGTGCCCGTTATGCGGACACAATGTATTTGTCCGCTTTCGTTATCCCTTTGCTGTTTCTTCCGTGTCTTGAGCCTTTAGCTCGCTCAAATGAGCTCTCTTCTCCCTCCTTGTTCTGCCGTGTCGTAACGTGACAATTACTGGAGAAACGAAATCCACCACCGTATATGGCCCGTCGTACCGAGGGGCCAGTTTCGCCGCGAATCCTTCAGCCGCCTTTGATAGGTGGTGCTCCTTTGCCCACACTGTTTCACCGACCTTTGGACTCCACTTCCGCCTTCTCAAGTTGTAATGTCGCGCCTGGTCCTGGGCAGCTCGCTCCATATTCCTTCTTACTATCTCGAATGTCTCCTTGAGTCTCGCCGCGTTTTCCATGGGTGTTCCTTGCTCGGCTCCCGTGCCCAACACATTCTCGTCGAACAGGGCTCGCGGCATCCTTGGCTCCCTGCCCTGCGTTATAAAACACGGCGAGTACCCCGTGGACTCCGAGACTGCGGAATTTACCGCCAACATTAGCTCCGGCCACTGTTCGTCCCACTTCCTTTGCTCTTTCCCAGCGAACTGGGCGATCATTGTTTTTACCGTCCTGTTCGCTCTTTCCGTGGGGTTCTCCTGCGGCGTATATGGCGCGGTGAACTGATGGCGTACGCCGAGTTCTCCGAGGAATTTCTTGAAGCTGCGACTGGTGAACTGCACCCCGTTGTCCGTTATTATTATTTTTGGTACTCCGTATCGAGCGACGATTCTCTCCCTGAATGCCTTCTGCAGCGCCTCTGTTGTTGCTTTTCGAAGAGGCACTACCTCCGTCCATTTCGAAAACCGATCGATTATCACCAGGATCATCGTATTGCCGTGTTTCGACCTGGGCAGTGGGCCTACGAAATCTGCACATACCGTCGCCCATGGCTCTTCCGGAACCTGTGTCAGCATTTGCCCGGCCATCTGCATCTGATTCGGCTTGTACTTCAGGCACGTCTCGCATTTCCTGACGTATTTCCGGATGTCCCTCTGCATCCCTGGCCAGAAATACCGGGCGGCCACTCTGGCTATGGTTTTCCTTACGCCCAAATGTCCCGCCGTTGGTGCGTCATGATTTTCATTGAGGACCTGCTGCCTCATCTCCAGCGGCACGCACAGCTTCCATGACGCCACTTCCTCGCTTCCGGCTCTATGCGGGACGTGGCGGTAGATCAACCCGCCCTCTTCCACGTAATCCGGGAATTTTTGTGGGCTTGTTGTCATCTTTTTCCTCAATGCGCTTATCCACCCGCATTGTTCGGCGACCACCTCCATGGCTTTCCTAAATTTTTCCATTACCGGCTGGCGGGACAGAGCGTCGGCCACCACATTGAGCTTTCCTTTCCGGTAACTGATGACGTAGTCATACTGCTGTAGTTCGAATACCCACCTCGCTATTCTGCCGAGTGGGCTCTCGATGTTATTCAGCCACTTCAACGCCATGTGGTCCGTGATCACGTCGAACTGGTACCCCTCCAGGTAGGGCCTCATTTGCCTTATCGCCCATACTATGGCCAGGCACTCCTTTTCCGTTGCGGAGTAGTTTTTCTCGGCCCCAATCAACGTTCGACTGGCGTACGCGATCACGCGTTCGCCCTCCTCGGTGTCCTGGGTCAGGACCGCCCCGACGCCGTAGTCGCTGGCGTCCGTTTGCAGCACGAATTTTCTTTCGAAGTCTGGGCACGCTAGCACTGGACGAGTCTTTTAAGGAAGCTTGTAGCGTTGAGTTGGAGGACCGCCTGTGGAGAGTCCGCCAGTCAAGTGTTAGAGCGTTTCTAAAAAGGATTCGGTTGTTTGAGTTGAAAGACCGCCTTTGGAGAGTCCGACAGCCAAACGTAAGGAGAACGAACGAGACAAGGAAAGAACGGTACGAGGACAGTTACGGGGAACGACCTAGGCGACAGGAGACGAGTTGGACCAGTTCCTGGCCACGGCAGGTAGCCTTGCTAGGAAGTGCAGAAAGGATAAGTCTGGCGTACGCCATTCGGACTCCTGACTCACAACCAACAGGCGTGGTCCTGCACCGGAAAGGACAGGCCGACTCAAGATCCCGAGCCCGGTTTCGCTCCGGAGGACGAGAAGGACAGGACGAGAGAGGATCGGCGTCGGTTGGTTTCCTCGAAAGCTACAGGGTAACAGAGTCGAGCGTGGGCTATTCCAAGTCAAAGCAGGTAGCCTTGCAAGGAAGTGAGGAAAGAACAAGTCTGGCGTACGCCACGCGGGTTCTTGACTCGCAACCAACAGGCGTGGTCCTGCAGGACGCGGATAAGCCAACTCGGGAACTCACGCCCGCTTTGGAACGCGATCGGGGAGGCCCCGATCACCCACCAAGCAGCTCTTGACCCGGGCCCATTGGCGCGTACGCGCGGTGGTCACCCGGCCGAAAGAGTGACGTACGGTCCTGGACAGGCGACTTCCGACCCTGTCGGAGACTGACAAGACTTCGGCAACTCCCAATCCAGGCCCGCCGGTGCGAAAAGGCACGGCGTCTCCTGGCGTAGCGGAGCCGGCTGTAGACAGCAAACTCTGAACCAGGGCCGCTGGTGCGCATGCACAGCGGGTTGCGGGGACGACCACCAGTAGCCATCTCCCAAACCAGACTCGCCGGTGCGAAAAGCACGGCGTGCTCCTGGCGTAGCGGAGCCTACAGGCCGCACACCCCGAACCAGGTCCGCCGGTGCGCATGCACGGCGCATCTCCCTGGTGGTGCAGAGGCGACAGTCAGTAGCTATCTCCCGAACCAGTGACGCCGGTGCGCAGAGCACGGCGTTCATCCTGGTGTAGCGGAGGCTACAGCCCGCCAACTCCCGAGCCCCGGCGGTACGGCGCGTATGCGCGTATCCCCGACGGCGTAGTGGAGGCTTTTCAGTACATAGCCGAAGGCCAGACCGAACCGAGGAGGTGGAAGGTGACGACGGATCAACGAGGAGGAGCCCCGGCAACGAGAGCAACAGCGGAAACACCAGCAACGGAGGAGATATCCAGGACGGACACACCAAGGGTCACCAAGGACGCACCAAGGGTCATTCCCGGGAACCCGCATGAATCACAGTTGTAAACAGAGAGAGCAGAAAATAAAGAGACTACGCAACGGAAAGCTACTTGTATTATTTTCTGGGCTTGGGCAATCAAGTCGAATCTATAAATTCGGTGGAACGGATCCGCGAAACTCTGTGAGCTAGCCGCGGCAAATTGTGGCGAGCGGAAGCAGAAATAACAGTTCGTTACACCTTCGGAGGGTCCGGGCGTCGACGCCGTGGCCCGCGGTGCCCCCGACACCGTGTCCACAGGAGAAGAAGGAGGAGGCCGCGGAGGCCTGCGCTGGGCCGGCAGACATCTTGCCCAGAGAAGCGGCCGGCAAGGCCGATGCTGGAGCGGCAGGCATCGGTCGGAGGCGGGCGAGATGTGCCGGAAGACAATTGGCCGCCGGAGCTTGCCGCAAGGGTGAAGGCGGAGATGACCAAGCGGCGAGGCAAACCCGGAAGATGGTGCATCTTGGTACAGGTTGGTGCCACGTGCTTCCGGGTGCGAGGAGGCGGTAGAGGAGTAAGGGTGGTGAGGAGAAGTTGAATGGGAAAAAATAGAAGTAAAAAAAAAAAAAAAAATAGAAGTAAAAAAAAAAAAAAAAAAAAAATATTAAAAAAAAAGGAAAAAAAAACATGAAATATATCGGATTTAAAAAAAAAGGGGGGGGACAAAAGTTAGTATTAAAAAAAAAAAAAAAAAAAAAAGAAAAAAAAAAATAAATATAGGGTAGGAATAAAGGGTTTTAAGAGAAAAAAAAAATGGTGGGAATAAAGGGTTTTAAGAAAAAAAAATGTATAAAAAGGGTTAGCATAGTTAGTATTTGGGAAAAAAATGAATAATAGGCTTAGCATAGTTATTATTATTAAAAAAAAAAAAAAAAAATAATAATAATTAAAGTATATGTATATAGGGTTAGTAGTAAAAATCTAAACAAAAAAAAAAAAAGAGAGAAGAAAACAAAAAAAGAGGGGAAAAGGAAAAGGAAAAAAAAAAAACCAAAAACGACCGAACAACGCCAGCGATAGGGGAAGCCATCGGCCGTCTTCCGAAGGAGGGGGAAGTGGATGGGCATCCACACCACACAAGTGGATGGGCATCCACACCAAAGAGAAGAGCGATCAGGCACAGTTTTTTTCGGTGAGCTGAGAGTGGCGAAGTTTTCGTTACATTGGCAAGTGGCTCTGTCGTTCCCGAAGAAGGGGGAAGTGTGAGGAGAATTCGCCTCCTCACACGCTAAGACAGCAATAGCCAATCAGTTTAGGGGGCCGCGGGAGATAGGCTGATGACCAATACGAACGGGGAGCTGTCTCCGAACGGGGAACGAACGGGGAGCCAATACGAGCTGTCTTGCAACAGCGGAAACACCAGCAACGGAGGAGATATCCAGGACGGACACACCAAGGGTCACCAAGGACGCACCAAGGGTCATTCCCGGGAACCCGCATGAATCACAGTTGTAAACAGAGAGAGCAGAAAATAAAGAGACTACGCAACGGAAAGCTACTTGTATTATTTTCTGGGCTTGGGCAATCACGTCGAATCTATAAATTCGGTGGAACGGATCCGCGAAACTCTGTGAGCTAGCCGCGGCAAATTGTGGCGAGCGGAAGCAGAAATAACAGTTCGTTACACCTCTTCCATTTTCTGGCCTGTCGCACCCTTCCGGCGGCGGCCCTCCTCCTCGCAGTCTCCACTATCTTCCGGATCCGCCGCTGCCGTGCCGTTCTCGCCCTCGCCCTGACCATTGCCCTGTGGCGTCCGTCGATGCGCCGCTGCCTGGCCTCCTTCGCGTTCCTCCTCCGCATTTGGGCAATCACCTTGACGCGGGCCCTCGCCATGTTCTCCGTCGCCTTCATCAGGGACAGCCGGCGACTGTCCCACCCGCTCGCAGGCGCAGGACCAGCTCCTCGCTCCTGCGCCGCCGCTCCACCTCGAAGGACCCGACCGGGATGCATCCTCCTCTTCCTGCTGCCCGCCGAACCATCCACTCCGATCTTGCCTTCTTGGCGTTCCACGAAGGATCGCCGACTATTTCGATGTCGCTGTCGTCGGACGAAATAACTATAGATGCGCTTGATGACATGCTTGATGATGCTTGCGGCTGCGTGTTGATTTCGAATAGGCCGACCATCTCCCACGTCTCCACTTATATAGCGCATTCATTTCCCGTTGCTGGAAATGTCCCGCTAATGGTCCCGTTGCTTGCTCTCCTCCTCTTTGCGGGGTTTTTGTTGTTGTTGTTTTCCCCTTTTTTTGTGTGCCCGTTATGCGGACACAATGTATTTGTCCGCTTTCGTTATCCCTTTGCTGTTTCTTCCGTGTCTTGAGCCTTTAGCTCGCTCACATGAGCTCTCTTCTCCCTCCTTGTTCTGCCGTGTCGTAACGTGACAATTACTGGAGAAACGAAATCCACCACCGTATATGGCCCGTCGTACCGAGGGGCCAGTTTCGCCGCGAATCCTTCAGCCGCCTTTGATAGGTGGTGCTCCTTTGCCCACACTGTTTCACCGACCTTTGGACTCCACTTCCGCCTTCTCAAGTTGTAATGTCGCGCCTGGTCCTGGGCAGCTCGCTCCATATTCCTTCTTACTATCTCGAATGTCTCCTTGAGTCTCGCCGCGTTTTCCATGGGTGTTCCTTGCTCGGCTCCCGTGCCCAACACATTCTCGTCGAACAGGGCTCGCGGCATCCTTGGCTCCCTGCCCTGCGTTATAAAACACGGCGAGTACCCCGTGGACTCCGAGACTGCGGAATTTACCGCCAACATTAGCTCCGGCCACTGTTCGTCCCACTTCCTTTGCTCTTTCCCAGCGAACTGGGCGATCATTGTTTTTACCGTCCTGTTCGCTCTTTCCGTGGGGTTCTCCTGCGGCGTATATGGCGCGGTGAACTGATGGCGTACGCCGAGTTCTCCGAGGAATTTCTTGAAGCTGCGACTGGTGAACTGCACCCCGTTATCCGTTATTATTATTTTTGGTACTCCGTATCGAGCGACGATTCTCTCCCTGAATGCCTTCTGCAGCGCCTCTGTTGTTGCTTTTCGAAGAGGCACTACCTCCGTCCATTTCGAAAACCGATCGATTATCACCAGGATCATCGTATTGCCGTGTTTCGACCTGGGCAGTGGGCCTACGAAATCTGCACATACCGTCGCCCATGGCTCCTCCGGAACCTGTGTCAGCATTTGCCCGGCCATCTGCATCTGATTCGGCTTGTACTTCAGGCACGTCTCGCATTTCCTGACGTATTTCCGGATGTCCCTCTGCATCCCTGGCCAGAAATACCGGGCGGCCACTCTGGCTATGGTTTTCCTTACGCCCAAATGTCCCGCCGTTGGTGCGTCATGATTTTCATTGAGGACCTGCTGCCTCATCTCCAGCGGCACGCACAGCTTCCATGACGCCACTTCCTCGCTTCCGGCTCTATGCGGGACGTGGCGGTAGATCAACCCGCCCTCTTCCACGTAATCCGGGAATTTTTGTGGGCTTGTTGTCATCTTTTTCCTCAATGCGCTTATCCACCCGCATTGTTCGGCGACCACCTCCATGGCTTTCCTAAATTTTTCCATTACCGGCTGGCGGGACAGAGCGTCGGCCACCACATTGAGCTTTCCTTTCCGGTAACTGATGACGTAGTCATACTGCTGTAGTTCGAATACCCACCTCGCTATTCTGCCGAGTGGGCTCTCGATGTTATTCAGCCACTTCAACGCCATGTGGTCCGTGATCACGTCGAACTGGTACCCCTCCAGGTAGGGCCTCATTTGCCTTATCGCCCATACTATGGCCAGGCACTCCTTTTCCGTTGCGGAGTAGTTTTTCTCGGCCCCAATCAACGTTCGACTGGCGTACGCGATCACGCGTTCGCCCTCCTCGGTGTCCTGGGTCAGGACCGCCCCGACGCCGTAGTCGCTGGCGTCCGTTTGCAGCACGAATTTTCTTTCGAAGTCTGGGCACGCTAGCACTGGACGAGTCTTTTAAGGAAGCTTGTAGCGTTGAGTTGGAGGACCGCCTGTGGAGAGTCCGCCAGTCAAGTGTTAGAGCGTTTCTAAAAAGGATTCGGTTGTTTGAGTTGAAAGACCGCCTTTGGAGAGTCCGACAGCCAAACGTAAGGAGAACGAACGAGACAAGGAAAGAACGGTACGAGGACAGTTACGGGGAACGACCTAGGCGACAGGAGACGAGTTGGACCAGTTCCTGGCCTCGGCAGGTAGCCTTGCTAGGAAGTGCAGAAAGGATAAGTCTGGCGTACGCCATTCGGACTCCTGACTCACAACCAACAGGCGTGGTCCTGCACCGGAAAGGACAGGCCGACTCAAGATCCCGAGCCCGGTTTCGCTCCGGAGGACGAGAAGGACAGGACGAGAGAGGATCGGCGTCGGTTGGTTTCCTCGAAAGCTACAGGGTAACAGAGTCGAGCGTGGGCTATTCCAAGTCAAAGCAGGTAGCCTTGCAAGGAAGTGAGGAAAGAACAAGTCTGGCGTACGCCACGCGGGTTCTTGACTCGCAACCAACAGGCGTGGTCCTGCAGGACGCGGATAAGCCAACTCGGGAACTCACGCCCGCTTTGGAACGCGATCGGGGAGGCCCCGATCACCCACCAAGCAGCTCTTGACCCGGGCCCATTGGCGCGTACGCGCGGTGGTCACCCGGCCGAAAGAGTGACGTACGGTCCTGGACAGGCGACTTCCGACCCTGTCGGAGACTGACAAGACTTCGGCAACTCCCAATCCAGGCCCGCCGGTGCGAAAAGGCACGGCGTCTCCTGGCGTAGCGGAGCCGGCTGTAGACAGCAAACTCTGAACCAGGGCCGCTGGTGCGCATGCACAGCGGGTTGCGGGGACGACCACCAGTAGCCATCTCCCAAACCAGACTCGCCGGTGCGAAAAGCACGGCGTGCTCCTGGCGTAGCGGAGCCTACAGGCCGCACACCCCGAACCAGGTCCGCCGGTGCGCATGCACGGCGCATCTCCCTGGTGGTGCAGAGGCGACAGTCAGTAGCTATCTCCCGAACCAGTGACGCCGGTGCGCAGAGCACGGCGTTCATCCTGGTGTAGCGGAGGCTACAGCCCGCCAACTCCCGAGCCCCGGCGGTACGGCGCGTATGCGCGTATCCCCGACGGCGTAGTGGAGGCTTTTCAGTACATAGCCGAAGGCCAGACCGAACCGAGGAGGTGGAAGGTGACGACGGATCAACGAGGAGGAGCCCCGGCAACGAGAGCAACAGCGGAAACACCAGCAACGGAGGAGATATCCAGGATGGACACACCAAGGGTCACCAAGGACGCACCAAGGGTCATTCCCGGGAACCCGCATGAATCACAGTTGTAAACAGAGAGAGCAGAAAATAAAGAGACTACGCAACGGAAAGCTACTTGTATTATTTTCTGGGCTTGGGCAATCACGTCGAATCTATAAATTCGGTGGAACGGATCCGCGAAACTCTGTGAGCTAGCCGCGGCAAATTGTGGCGAGCGGAAGCAGAAATAACAGTTCGTTACAGCACGCTTGTATAGTTATAGGAAAGAGAAAAGGATCTTGAAGTAGCTAAATTTGTCTCGCTCTAAAGAAATAGAGAATAAGATAATATTTATATCAATTTCTTGTGTTTTCCTCATCTTCAAATTTAGTCGCAATTATAGTTCCGAAGCATACACACGGTGTTCTGATTTTGTCGCTTCGAATTTATGTAATTAATGTGTGAATCGAGTTTAAGAAAAATGAGTGCTCTTTATCAAATTGATAGGTTAGAGGAGACACATGGAAAATAAAGATGCGATCTGTATTGGTGCATTCCGGCTTGTGGAGTGTTACGTCTGGAGAGTTAACTGAAACGAATGTTCCAGAAGGACAAAAGTGTGCGGCCTTGGACTTGGGGTTGGGGTTGGGGTTGACATTGGACAATAAAAATTGAGTGTAAAGACATCTCAATTGGCCTACATCAAGAATTGCTTGACGGCTGCGGAGGCATGGACCAAGTTGAAGGAGATTCATCAATCAAGCGGACCTGTACGAAAAGCACAGTTATACAAGAAACTGCTTAATAAACGGATGGAGCAAGGGCAGAGCATGATGACCTACATAAGTGAATTTGTGAAAATTCTGGATGGTTTAACTGGAATTGGAATAGAGCTAAACGACTTACTTCGCACTATCGTTTTGCTATCAAGCCTTCCAGAGCAATTTGAACATTTCGTGGTCGCTATGGAGACACGAGATCAGTTGCTTTCTTTCGAAGTTCTCACCATAAAGTTAAAGGCTGAAAGCGAAAGCGAAAACCTATGGGCAGAAGAAACGAAAAAAAACAAGGGCACATCCACACTGAATGTGTCCAGTGTCCCAGTGTCGAAGTGAGGGTGAGGGAGATCACGCATGGCATCACGAAATGTGGTGAATCGCCAACGCAACCTGCTGCACGCCTGTGACGTAAACAACGTTGACAATTCAACATGGTGCTTAGATAGTTTCGCAACAAGCCATATGTGTTGCGCAAGAGAGCTATTCTCAAAGCTTGAGAAGCACAGAACAGATCGGACTGGCCGATGCTGGATTCCTTCAAGCAGAAGGTATAGGTG